>OY728150.1:431019347-435995597 GCA_963277665.1 Viscum album | reverse complement strand
ATCTAATAGGAATAATGAAATAGAAAAATGTTCTTAATAAAATGGAAATTAACTCAAGTTTATTATTCAGGACGTTAAAGAACGATCGAGTCAAGTCGGACCCGAGGTAAGGGATCTTACTCCTCTCTTTCTTTTTAAGTACACTCTTTTATGTCATTCCTTTTAAAGCTCATATTTATTGTTATTGGGATGATCTTTTATATTAATCCTACTGTAATTTTTATGTTCATGTGATCAGAGACCCTATTCTCTCTCATCAATCCATTTTGGAAGTTTTGATTGGCGCCGTTAGGCTGCCGAACTTTCGTAAGAGATCTAACTTCTCTCTTTCTTTTTAAGTACTCTCCTTTATGTCACTTCCTTTAAGATCCTATTTGTAATGTTGGGGGATGTTATTTTATATTCCTCTTGCTGTAAATTATATTGTAATGTGATGAGATACCCTATTTGATCTCATCAATCCATATTCGGAAGTTTTATGTGGCGCCGTTAGGCTGCCGAGTTTTCGTGAGGGATTTTTCATCTCACTTTTATTCCCGTAAGATTTATGCTACATTTTCCACAAATTCCATTGAGTGGTGTATGTACTGCCCATTATTCTACTCTTTGTGTAATATAATTTCGTTTATGAGTATTTACATCAATGACCTATTGTCTTTCTTTCATGGGGTGTATGTTTTGAAAGATACCCAAGTCGGTAAGGGAACCTTTCACCCTCCTCTTTTTTAAAAGACTTCTTTTGTTGGGTCTTTTAATTTACATATTTTTATGTTGGGATATGTTCCCATATATCCTTATTGATGTAAATTTTATGTCCAAGTGATGAGATACACTTTTTATCTCTCATCAACTCATTTTGATGTGATGTCGTTGGGCTGTCAAGGGAACTTTTTAACCCAATTTCGATTTCTTTGGGTTCAACATGTAGTCATTGAATATGTCATCCGTTGAATATGTGTGAATGACCTTTTATTGTTTTACACTTAATATCCACTTATATTGGGTGTATTTATATTTGTCACACATATTTTTGAGATTGATTTTTCCTTAATTTAAGGATAACTTCTTTATAAGGGATTACATCACATTTGACATTTCTATTGAGGGTTCATTGTTGTTATGCACCAATTCGCTCTTATATGGTGTATATACTGTCCTTTGGAGTATTATATCATGAATCCATTTATTCTCATGATATCACAAAGTTCTGACTAAATGTTATTCCTCAATTATTGTATTCATGTGTCTCTAATTTTGGTAAAACCCCTTTAACCAAAATATCGCTTTAAATGTTTTAATTATTTGTTCTTATTAATATCCATGTTTTCAAAATGGTTTTAAGGATTTATTTATATGGATATTAATGGTTTAAAATTTTAAAAGCTTCAAGGTGGTATGGGACACTTTGATTCAAAAATCTCTTTATTAAATGTTTTAAATGGTTTTGGAAATGGTTTCTTTTTGAATGGATTCATTATTTCAATATACTAAAATGTTATATTGTGATGTGGAAATGTTATGTTTCCTTTATGCATGTTTTATGTGATACGTTATGGTTCTTGGGCATTATTATGAAGACGGGTGGTTCCATGATAAACTAAGGGCGGGTGAGCCCGATATAGCTCTCCAATGCATTGGGTAACACGAAGGAGTGAAACGTTAAGGTTTCTCCGAAGAGATTTAGGGAATATACTGTGATGGGTATTCCAAACGTAACCAAGAGGGTTACTCCCTACGTAAGAATGTTATGAATGCCTCAAGTTACCTTTATTTCTTATGTTTTCTATGATTTATTCATGATTTTTTATGCCTATGTTTTATGGGTAAAGTATGATTTCATTCTTATGTATTTATGAACTCATGTTTCCTTTCCATATTTTTATAACCCTTACTGAGCTTTTTATGCTCATCCCAAGTTTTTGAAATGTTTTTCACAGTTCAAGGGAAAGGTAAATGATGTGATGATAATGTCAAGGATGTGTCAAGAAAGAATCCGTGTTTTATTCTAAATAGGTTTCCGTTGATGGGAAGAATGAATATTGTCTTTTATGTAACCACTTTGTTTAAATGTGGAATGTAATGCAAGTTTCATGATCTAATTCTCTAAAACTCTAAACCTGAAAAGATCCTCAATGTGTAATCTTGTAATAACTCAAGATTAAGTAAGGTTTAAGGCTGGGGCCTTATAGTTGGTATCAAAGGTCGGTTTAGATAACTTTAGAGGTTAGGGTATTCTTTAAGCATAATTGACAATTACCATAATGGTTAGGATTTCAGAAAGAGTCTTAGTTTTAGATAAAGTGAATGAGTAAGTATATCTTATTGTCTATCTTACTCATTAGTACATGATGGTTTTGTTGATATACTCACACTGACCTTTTTGGTTTTAGTAAATGGCTGGATCTAGCAGGCACCAAAGTAACAGTGGATGTGAAGGAAACTGTGACAGTTTTTTGAGCAAGCAACTGAATGATATGGGAGCTGCAATGAGAACTCTTTTGATTATCCTCAACCAACTATCTGGAGTCATGATTGACCACCTAAACCTTGGAGATTTCTCTAAGGCATCATATATGCAAGAAACAAATCCCTATGGAAGTACAGGTAATAATCATAAAGGTAAGTGTGTTCAAAAACCTATGTGTCAAAGATGTGGAAAGAAACACCTAGGAAAATGTTTCAAAGGGACAGAAATATTCTATAGATGTGGAAATGAAGGTCATAAAGCAAGAACCTGCCATGGAAAAAGGAAGCATCCAGTTGACTCGAGGAAAGGGAAAGAAGTTCTTTCTGAGGGATCAATTGAATGTTTTAAATGTGGTGTGCATGGTCATTATGAAAACACATGTCCTATGAAGAAGTTTCGTGAATGGGGTCACCAAGAGCGTACCAATATTTGTTTACCAATACCTAATGCCATTCCAATTGAGGATGAAGAAACTGACAATGACCAATCAAAGGTATGTACTATTTCATGACTATTGTTTTCTTATTTTGGAATCTTAGGATATGATTCATGATTTTGTTTGTAGGAAAGAGGTATTTTGGAATAAGTTGGAAAGGAATGGATAATGGATCATGAAGAATGTTGAATGAGTAAGATGTCAACATATGAGGGCTTCAAGAGTTAGGGTGAAATTCTTAAGAGTATTAAGTCTCTTTTGATGATGGGGTTACATTAGAAGACTTTTTATATTATGTGTAACCCTGATGTTTAATATAGGCAAATTTTATTCAAGTAATAGTTATCTTTTCTTTTGTGGATATAGTTATAAAGAACCATTTGGGTTTATATGATCCTTACTTTTGAGGTAATTATGGGTTACCATATGTTATGATTGAAGTGAAAGGCATGAGATAAAATTGAGGTTAAATTATGTTATGGTTATTTTTGATGATTTTATCCCTTTTTGGGTAATGATTTGAGAATTATATAGTTTTGGAAAAAAGAAAACACGCAGACCGTGTGACAACCCGTCGCGTCGGATAATGCTGCGGGAATCGAACCCACAACCAAAGTGCGACTGGTATTTATCGCCTACCACTGGACTACGTGAAGCCCTGGTTAGTTTGACTGATTATTTTTAGTTATATGATTTTATGAATTAAGAGTAAGTTGATTTTGGAGGATATGTGATTAGGATAATTACTTTTCAATGTGAGACTTTAGGAGCAACTGATGTTGTTTGGAGATAAATGTTACGATTTAGCTTGGAAGACTATGTGACTAAATCCTTAAAATATTTGGGTTTCAGTCTGATATTGGTTTACTTTGAATAATTTTATGGACAAATTGTTTATCGGATGGTCCTCGTTGAACTTTGGGTTTTGTTGGACAAATTTTGGAGATTAAGAATAGATTTTCTTTTTATAAGGGGTTATCCTTTTCTGGATTATCTGATCTTGTACTAACCTTTTTGGTTTTGGTTTTGGTTAAAGCCTAAAAACATGGGATGTATATAGTTCTCTTTTGGGGATTAGGTGATTCTCTAGAAGTTGATTATAGTACTCTTAATGCGAACAAGTCTCCCTAAATACTCGTCTTTTGGAAAAAATATGAGTTTGACTAAAGAATCTAGTAAAAGTTGAAAGTCAACATGATAAGTGATTATGCTTCCTTATGAATAAATTCCTCAATAAAAAGTAACTTAAAACAAAAATGTTGTCTATTAACTTTTCATACTGGGGAATCGAATACCGTTTAACCCATCACAAGTTTGTGATTTTCTCATGGTTAACTTTCTCCTAAACATGTTTTCTATCACTCTCCATCAGAACATGACCCTTTGTTTTTTCCTCCATGTCCATATTTTCATACTTGGAATCCTAGTATGGGTTAACTCGGGTGACCTTTGTACTTATCTTTCTTTATTTTAAAGTGGTTTTTTTTACCGACTCTTCTCCGATGTGGGACGTTCAAGGATGTTTCCAAGCGTAATTTTAAAATTGCGAGGACGCAATTCCCAAAAGGGGGGAAGGATGTAACACCCCAGGTAAATAAGGAATATAAAATTTTCATATTTATCCATATTTGTGAATAAAATATTAATATGACTTTAAAGGGGACACTATGCTCGATGGCGTACCCAACACGCAACAACGAGTTTCTTGGGAATATTACGTTGCACTCTAATAATAAAATAATATTATTATAAATGGTAGTTAACATGTAGCCGTTGTAATGGCGGGAATGGATAGAAATAACTAAAATATGATTATATATGTTCTTTAATATTTTTACATTTATACAATAAAAGATAAAGGCTTAAAATACGGAAAGAATTCAATTTTAGGCGTATATGCCCTAGTTTTCACTAAAGGTTCACTTATCACCTTTTGATGGAGAACCGCCATTAAATATAGTTTTGTTCACTCTTAAACATTCTTTTGGACCAAATAAAACTCTTATTAAGAATCGAGACATCAAAATTTACTTTGTGTAAATTTTTGGTATCTTTCCGATAAAGTTCTTTTTTTAATGAATAGTGTAAAATGTTGTATTTTAATTCAAAACCAATTTTTAATATAATTTATTTATATGATTAGATTATATTTTGATTTGGTTTTAAAGTGAAATTAGAAAATATTTTTACCATTAAATCCAATAGTGGTCGTTGGAATCAATTTCACTTTGAAATCAGACTTAAACTAGTGTCAATCTTTTGATACTTATTGTTTCATAAAACACGCTATTTGTCATGACAGCGGGAATTAATTATTAAATTAATTAATGTGACTTATATGTTTTGAATTTTGTAAAATGAACTTCATTTTTGAATTCAGAATATCAAATATAGCTTAGGGTGAATTTTTGGTATTTTTATGAAAAACATCAATTTTTGATGAATAGTGAAACCACTAAGTGGTACTTATAAAAACTGATTTTCCGTTTAAATGAAATTTTGCCATCATTGTGTTTTGATTTTCAAAAATCCGACATACATGGTTGTCATTAAGAAGTAAAATGTGGTTCAATGAGATTAAAATAATTTTTTGGTGAATAGTAACTTATTAAGTTTTTAATCGCGATTAGTGGTAATTAGTGTGGTTTAAGGTAAAAATAATGCTTTAATAAAATGAGATGAGCTTGACACATGTCTTACCCTCATTGGTTGTATCATGGCCGACCAAGACAAGCCATGGGTCAACTTGTGGACCCCATGGATCCACTTTGGTTGGGAAATGACATAAATAACATTTTATTTAATGTAAAAGTAAAATTGACACAAACATGATATGTTTTACTAAAACAATTTTTGAGTGAGGTTATACAAGTCATATTTTTGATTATAAATATTAATTGGAAATCTAAAAAGATTTCCTACATCATAGTATTTTTTTTATAATTTTTATACATTAAATAAATTAAATTATTTATGACATAATAATGATGCAGCGATGACATCATTATTTGACGATTTAAATAAAATGGAAAGATAATGTAACATCTATGAACTACACATGTCCAAAAATTATTTTATGAGTGGATTTAGAATCCTTATCACCTTATCCACTAATTATATCAATGTGGGACCTTTTGAAACCGAAACACATTTTCAAATAAAGTAATATTTCTTTACTTTCCAAAAGTGCCCCTCCTCTCCTCTTATAAAAGGCCCCCACCTCTACCTCATTTAACACACTCCTCAAGCCTTTGGCTCGGCCAACCCCTACCCATTTACTCTCTATACATCCTTCTACTCATCATAGAGGATTCCCTTTGGGCAGAATCCTTTCAAAGGAAGCCTTTAGGCTCAAATCAAAAGGAGTTACACTTTTAAAGGTAATTCACTTTCTCATGTTCATTTGTTTTATTTTGCTTCTCCAACCCCCTAAACTCTTTTTATTTGCTTCTTTTGTAACAACACCAGTATCTTCAATATACTAGGATGTTGTTATAAGATTTATTCGAGCTACACTCTCACACAACTACATCAAATGGTTAAAGAACATACGGTTTCCGTGGATGGTGAAATTCTGCCTCCCGAAACGATGATTGTTCAATACTCATTTAACACCTTCAAAGGTGGCCATTATGATGTCACTATTTTTATATATGATATATAATATGTTTATTTTTTATTTAATCTTATGTATTTTTCATTTTTGTCTTACCTTTATGGCTTCCATTATGGGTATACGCGATATCTTCATTTAAGGAAGTGCGGACTACCGCCCCCTCAAAGTGATTTGATTCGTTAAATACCATATGTGGGACGTATAAAGGATGGAACTATGATATTATAAATGATATTATATTTTAATTATAATATACCTTTATATCATTATTATTCCATTCTATAAAATATGAAATAGAAATGAAAGTAGCGTTCATGCGTACGTACGGCTTACCGTCTCCATGAACGGTGCATTTCATTTCTTACCTCTAAATGATTATGTAATGTTATAAATGCATGCATGTACTGGATATATATGACATATATGATATCCAAATCATGAATATTATTCTGGATATAATAAACATTTGACCACACGAACAACATGTAATGGTAAGAAGTCCACTTTCGACTTAAGAACCAAATATCGACAAAACAAACATTATTAACTTAAATGTTTACATAATGTTTATAACATGGAAATAAGTGATCTAATAGGAATAATGAAATAGAAAAAGGTTCTTAATAAAATGGAAATTAACTCAAGTTTATTATTCAGGACGTTAAAGAACGATCGAGTCAAGTCGGACCCGAGGTAAGGGATCTTACTCCTCTCTTTCTTTTTAAGTACACTCTTTTATGTCATTCCTTTTAAAGCTCATATTTCTTGTTATTGGGATGATATTTTATATTAATCCTAATTTAATTTTTATGTTCATGTGATGAGAGACCCTATTCTCTCTCATCAATCCATTTTGGAAGTTTTGATTGGCGCCGTTAGGCTGGCGAACTTTCGTAAGAGATCTAACTTCTCTCTTTCTTTTTAAGTACTCTCCTTTATGTCACTTACTTTAAGCTCCTATTTGTAATGTTGGGGGATGTTATTTTATATTCCTCTTTCTGTACATTATATTGTAATGTGATGAGATACCCTATTTTATCTCATCAATCCATATTCGGAAGTTTTATGTGGCGCCGTTAGGCTTCCGAGTTTTCGTGAGGGATTTTTCATCTCACTTTTATTCCCATAAGATTTATGCTACATTTTCCACAAATTCCATTGAGTGGTGTATGTACTTCCCATTATTCTACTCTTTGTGTAATATACTTTCGTTTATGAGTATTTACATCAATGACCTATTGTCTTTCTTTCATGGGGTGTATGTTTTGAAAGATACCCAAGTCGGTAAGGGAACCTTTCACCCTCCTCTTTTTTAAAAGACTTCTTTTGTTGGGTCTTTTAATTTACATATTGTTATGTTGGGATATGTTCCCATATATCCTTATTGATGTAAATTTTATGTACAAGTGATGAGATACACTTTTTATCTCTCATCAACTCATTTTGATGTGATGTCGTTGGGCTGTCAAGGGAACTTTTTAACCCAATTTCGATTTCTTTGGGTTCAATATGTAGTCATTGAATATGTCATCCGTTGAATATATGTGAATGACCTTTTATTGTTTTACACTTAATATCCACTTATATTGGGTGTATTTATATTTATCACACATATTTTTGAGATTGATTTGTCCTTAATTTAAGGATACCTTCTTTATATGGGATTTCATCACATTTGACATTTCTATTGAGGGTTCATTGTTGTTATGCACCAATTCGCTCTTATATGGTGTATATACTGTCCTTTGGAGTATTATATCATGAATCCATTTATTCTCATGATATCACAAAGTTCTGACTAAATGTTATTCCTCAATTATTGTATTCATGTGTCTCTAATTTTGGTAAAACCCCTTTAACCAAAATATCGCTTTAAATGTTTTAATTATTTGTTCTTATTAATATCCATGTTTTCAAAATGGTTTTAAGGATTTATTTATATGGATATTAATGGTTTAAAATTTTAAAAGCTTCAAGGTGGTATGGGACACTTTGATTCAAAAATCTCTTTATTAAATGTTTTAAATGGTTTTGGAAATGGTTTCTTTTTGAATGGATTCATTATTTCAATATACTAAAATGTTATATTGTGATGTGGAAATGTTATGTTTCCTTTATGCATGTTTTATGTGATACGTTATGGTTCTTGGGCATTATTATGAAGACGGGTGGTTCCATGATAAACTAAGGGCGGGTGAGCCCGATATAGCTCTCCAATGCATTGGGTAACGCGAAGGAGTGAAACGTTAAGGTTTCTCCGAAGAGATTTAGGGAATATACTGTGATGGGTATTCCAAACGTAACCAAGAGGGTTACTCCCTACGTAAGAATGTTATGAATGCCTCAAGTTACCTTTATGTCTTATGTTTTCTATGATTTATTCATGATTTTTTATGCCTATGTTTTATGGGTAAAGTATGATTTCATTCTTATGTATTTATGAACTCATGTTTCCTTTCCATATTTTTATAACCCTTACTGAGCTTTTTATGCTCATCCCAAGTTTTTGAAATGTTTTTCACAGTTCAAGGGAAAGGTAAATGATGTGATGATAGTGTCAAGGATGTGTCAAGAAAGAATCCGTGTTTTATTCTAAATAGGTTTCCGTTGATGGGAAGAATGAATATTGTCTTTTATGTAACCACTTTGTTTAAATGTGGAATGTAATGCAAGTTTCATGATCTAATTCTCTAAAACTCTAAACCTGAAAAGATCCTCAATGTGTAATCTTGTAATAACTCAAGATTAAGTAAGGTTTAAGGATGGGGCCTTATATTTAGGACCCGCGCGGGGAGTTGTCGAGCAAGAGTCATCATCGCACCTTGTTTCTGATGTTTCCTTGTCGTCGCCCCTTGGTTCTAAGGTTGTGTTGTCTTCGCACACGGATCTCGAGGTAGGTTCCCATTGCACTGCCTTTTAGAAATTTAAGTTGCATCTATTTCCTATTTTTTTCACCCAATATATATATATATATGCTATTTATTATTGTTCAACATCTGGTTAATTTATCTATGAAACAAAGTGGTAGTTAAATTCTGGTTTTGTGAAAAATAAGGTCGTTTTATTATAATTACGCACACTATTTGTTTAATTGAATGTATCATTAGTTTTCACCTAGTTGAGTCTTATTTAAAAACTATGTCAGTAAATGTTGTGTGTGTCACTGGTAAACTGCTCGGTTGGCTCTTATGGTTTACTTGGAATAGAAAATGATTCAGTTTCTCTTTATAAAAATATTATCAACATGGAAAGTAGTATTTTGAGGCTCCTTAAATGGTTTCAAACTGATTTTGGTTTTGTGAGGAAAAGAGATTTCTTAAATGGTTGTAAAAGTGTGTATTTGACTTATAAAGTGATTTGACACGTGGTAATGGATTGTGGTCCGTTGGTGTTTTAATAAAAATAGATTTTTTTAGATGCTGTGTGAGGGATTTTAATGGACTATTTTATGAATGGTTATAGAATGTAAATGGTGTGTTTACACTCTTTCGAAAAGATTGTTTTTTTTTCTCTTAAAAATGATGTTTTGTGGACAAAACTTAAGGCCCGTTTGGAACCTTGGTGAGATTTTTGAAAAAAATATAAATTATGAAAACCCTCGTTGGCTGCTTCTCGTGCCTCGACTGCATGCAATGGGTGGGAGGTCATTTTTTGGGATTCTCAGAGTTCAATTTTAGGGTTCTTTGGTTGGAACCCATTATAATTGTTTTATTTTTGAGGCATGAGAAGAATACTAGGGGATACTCGAGGTGAGACCTGTTATACATTATTATTATATATATATACTGTGATTGGATGATCGGCTAGAATCGGTTGGCTCACCCCCTTTCTAAATACTTGAGATATGGGAATCTAGAATATTGAGAGAATATTCTAAGAATGATTGATGCACTAGTAGGTTATGGTAGTGAACAGTGGCCTATAGTAGGTTGATATATTGGGTTTATTACTATGGGATTTTCCCTCATCTTGCCTGAGAAAGTACGATCAAGCATATTGCGTGTTTTGATTTCATCGTGTGTGACATGTCAACTAGGATGAGGTCTCATATATTGGTGTCTTATGGTTTATTCTTGATCTCCTAGGTTTACACATGTCTATTCGACTTCTGTTGCTTGCAGTAGTGATTATGATTCTTATATGTATAGCTACATTTCCCTTACTGTGTGATTTCTTTTGTTCATTTTTGGTGTGTTTTCTTCCTTGTAAAGTGGTAAACTAGTTTTTGATTAGGTTTTTAAAAATGGTTTTCAAATGAAAGCATTTAATCCCTTTTGTACAAATTTGAAGCTATAAACATCAATTTCCCTTTATTATATGCCATGGACAATAATGAAATGAATCTAGATTTGAAAATAGTTAAGGGAAATGGTTCGTAATTTACTTGTAAGTAAAATATTTATAAAAACATACTTTCATAAATTGTAGTTCAAACTTGAAATGATGTTTCTTTTATTTTAAATGCAGTGCATTGTGAATAGATATCAGGATAAACTAATGAGTTTTAATACTCATGCCTATAGTTCTTTTCTATGTTTAGTGTTTGTCTAGGCTACCGATTGAGTGCAATCGCCTTGGGAGACGCTTTATCGTTGAGTTGGAGAGTGACCCACGAAGTCGCACGAATTTAGTTTGGTCATCGAGCTCAGTTAGCATTTTCTTAATTTTAGTCACTTTACTTGGTTTTTTATTTTGCGTTTCTCTGTATTATTTATGCTGATTTATTTATTTATATTGGGAAAAATCATTTCCAAATCCTCTGTTGATGCCTTGGCGCTTTTCACCAGCCAGGGAGGATCGGGAACGCCTCTCGGTTCATGTCGCGAACCGACTTGGGTGACCGGTTCAGGGTCAACCCGGGTTGGATTGTGAAATTATTATTTGTTTATTGCTGCTTTCATATAATATAAATTAAATATTAAAACACTTCTGCAGATAAAGACTTATTAATGTTTTGATGCTATTAATCCCAAGGCATAATAGGTCTCTCAACCTGCTGCTTCTCAGTGCAGAGGACCAATAAGTTTCTCAACTTGTTGCTGCTGTTTCTCTTAGTGGAGAGGTACAACCACCATATGAACATGCCAATACTAGTGCTCTAGAGGAACATATTGATGATGTGGAAACTGAGGAAATGGTAGGTAATGAAACATTGGTTGCACAGAAAAAGTAGGAGCACCGTAGTTTGATAGTGTTAGAAAAAATCTTTAAGGAAAAAGAAAAAGTAATCAAATAAAAGGTCAGATAGAATAAGTGGGGCCAACATATTAACCCTGAAAATTCCATGTTCAGTAGTTACATTGGAATCATCACTTGGAAATGCGTGTCAATTTATGTACAGTCGTGGCACCATGTTGTCATTGAGCTTAAGATACTGACGAGGGGAGATATTATAGTAACATTATGATCATCATTTGTTTAATTTACTAAAAAATAAAATACTGAAACAATGGATTACTCTTCATCATCCCTTGTAGAGTGCATTTATAGTGGATGAATCACACAAGGAATATCTATTAAGGTTTTCTGGAATGATTCATAGAGGATTTTTCACAATTTTAATGAAATGTTATCTTAAAAATGATGAAGGGAAAATAAACCCACACCCACCACCTATTTATTCACACCTGATAAACCAAGAAGCATGGGATGTGTTTACTAAATGTAGTGTGGAGAAGTCTTTTCTAGTATATTTTGTTTGGCAATACATTGTTTGACGATATGTTTATTTATCACTTTGATTGATATATTTTTTATTTATGAAACAACGATTGAGTACTGAAAATAAGGAACGAGCAACAAAACTAGCATACCCCTACTGTAAAGTAAGAATGAGGTACACTTCACTTGAAGAAAAATTGGTACATATTTTAAATCTACCATAATAATTTTATGTGACATAAAAAGACACCATAACTATATTCTTTTGTTTATATGTATATTGATGAATCCAAATACAAAGTCACTTCTATCCCATGCCATGTGCTATGGAAAGAGGCGCGTGTAAATAAATATGGGATACTAATTGATGAAAAAACACAAAAATTTTGGGAAACATGTGTAAGTATGACATAATGAATCTTTTTTTTCGATTTAAATCAATATTAAATAAAAATGATTACTTATTTTCAGGAATAAGAAACACCGAAACTAGATGCATACATAATTTCAGTGGACTTAAATCATATAGAAAAGTATGGCCACATTATAGGTTCAGGTTTTAGGGTGACATCTGAAACATTTTTTGAGAAAAAAAGAGGAGGATCAAAGTGAAGAAATAAAAATTATGAGATAAAGAATAGTTATCCATGAAGAACATATGGAATTTCAGAAATAGTTCATGGAAAATATGATGGTGGGGGTGGGGGAGAAACAACTTAAGAAAAAATAGCATGTGAAGATCCTACCCCACCCCTATAGCTTTGAGGTGAGCCATTCCCCTAAAAAACTTGTCTTATATTAGGTAATCAATGTTCTAATAATTTTTTATGTGAATTTTGAATCAGATAGACACTGATATCTTTCCCGTACTGATATTGTACAGGGTGAAAATGATAGTGATTTATATCTACCAACACCCACCCATTGCCTTGTAGTGAGGGATACAATGTTTAATGTTCAGAATGCCATGCTACACAATAGACCAATTCCAAAAGGTCTTTTCAAAGTGTTGATTAGCGTAGCACATGAGTCAATCACCGAGATACCTATTCTAATTAATGATCAAGATATTCATAAGGTCAAACATGCTCTTGGAACATTCATCGGATGGCCGTCATATATTGTAAAAAAACATGTTGACAATGAGGTATTCATTTTGAATTTATTTTTCAACATAAAACTTTATCATTTAATGGAAAAAGTTCTAAAATGATGAATTTTACTATATACAGACATAAGGAAGGGGGTGAAAAGAAAGAACAACTCAAAACAATCTCAAGGATCAACCAACCGATTGAAACGATCTACCAAAATCAGCTTAAACCTGACCATTATATATCTGTATTTATTATCATCAGAGGCTCATGTGAATACGAAGTTGAAATATAGTGGGGTTTAGACAATTCTTTTTGATGAAAATATGTATAGTTGGGAAGATCCAAATTTCATTAGTGTTGAAAATTTAAGTGAAATCCTGGAGCATGATTGGCTAGGTGGCTAAGTTGTAAATTTATACATGAGGTATGTTTTGATGATTTTATTTTCCAAAAGCTGATATACTATGATAATTATGACTAAATACATTTCATATTTCTCACAGGTGTATATATGAAAAATAATTGAAGTGATTTCCCCATGAACAAAAATTTAGACTCATTAGTCCTAACGTCACCTCTACAGAATAAACAAATATAGAATCCTAGAAAGAGGGTGAAATAGTAGAATACCTACTCGAATAATTTAATAGAAAAATTATGGATGACATAATCTTCTTGATTACCAACAATGTAGGGGTAAAACTGTACAATTTAATCATATCAAATATATTTTAATTTCTTTCATTAATTATTCCTTTTTGTGTTTTAGGCAGCATTTGGATGCTCATTGCAGTCAATTTGAATACTCAAAAGATTTATTTCTTGGATTTAATGCATGGATATCCATCAAACCAACCTAAAATGATGGATCTTATCATTTTTTAATACACCACATTCAACATTTTAGAACTAAACATCTAGTTATATAATTTATATCATCTTTTAATGAGGATTCTGTTATGATAGGGCGGTGCGTGAATATATTTACATAATGGAATGATTCTAGGGGAAAAGTACAAGAAACATCACAAGTAATACAACTAGATACAAATTAGGGTATATATAATAAAATTTTACTATCCAAACACATATAAAAAAATTAATTATTTTTCTCAATGTTTCTATAGTGTCTGAAACAAAAAAATGATAAAGACTATGGTTATTATGTTTGTAAATTTATGGAAGAGATCACATTCCATGAAAAAACTAGCATCCCTAAATATGTATTTTCAAATATAATCCCTATTTCATTTAAAATATTTATTAATCCTTTGTGTATTCATATTTTTTCAGTAATACCATGATTTTCGAAAATAATCCTATTCACATGATGAGATAGATTTTTCTAGAAATGAATAGGAAGAATACTTGAGGGAAGAATGTACATAAATAAAATGAAGATGTGACTTTTATGACTCAAAGTGTCTATTTTTATTTAAAATTGTCAGTATTTTTAGTAAAAAGAACAAATTCCATACTAAAAACTGAGAAAATGCATTAGGATTGTTGTGATACTTTAGGAAAACTATCCATAAGTCATTTTTGATGAGTAGGAATCATCCACACCAAAATCTGACACATGGTGTGACTGTTATGACTTTAAGAGTGTATTTTTATAATAAATGAGCGATAAATTTAGCAAAAAGAACAAGTGACATACTGAAAATAGAGAAAACATATTCGGATTATTTTTATACTTTAGAAAAATGATCCATCAGTCATTTGTGATGTGTAGGAATCAACCAAACCTCAATATGAAAAATGGTTTGACTGATATGAATAAAATTTTCTGTTATTAGTTTAAAATTTACATTTTAGCTCAAAAAACGTCACTCACTGAAAACCAAAAAAACTAGCTCTGATTATCTTCATAATTTATGAAAATGATTCATAAGTTATTTGTGAAATGTATGAAGTAGTCTCATATCAAACCGATGCATGATGCAATCCGTATGACTCAAGATGTGTGTTTCAAGTTTGAAATGATATTTTAGTAAAAAAATACAACTTGCATACTAAAAACTGAGCAAACAAATTCTTCTTATTTTGATAATTTATGAAAAACAATCTATATGCCATTTTTTATTTGTAGGAATCAATCGTGCCTCAATCTGTTGCACAGTATGACCAGTATGACTCAAAGTGTCTCTTTTTATTTAAAATTGACATTAATTTTAGAAAACAACAAAACTATCATACTAAATTCTGAGAAAATGAATTCTTATTATTTTTATAATTTAGTAAAATGATCCATGACTCATTTTTAACATGTAGGAATCAACCCCACCTCAATAAAACACATGATGTGGCCAATATAAATCCAAATGTGTCTTTTTATTTAAAATTGACATTAATTAAAGTAAAAATAACAACTGGCATACTAAAAACCAAGCAAAAACATTTGAATTGTTTTGATACTTTAGGACAGTGATACATGAGTCATGTTTTACATGTAAGAATCAACCAAACCTCAATCCAATGCACGGTGTGGCTGGTATAACTAAAAGTTTCTATTATCAGTTTAAAAGTTACATTTTAGCTCAAAATGTATCACTCACTAAAAACTAGGAAAATTATTTCCAATTGTATTAATAATATAGAAAATTTATTTTTAAGTCATTTATAATGTGTATGAATTAGTCTCACATCAAATTGACTCATGATGTGACCAGTATGACTCAAAATGTGTGTTTCCATTTTGAAATTATATGTTAGTAAAATAATACAACTGACATACTGAGAACTAAGAAAACACATTTGGATTGTTTTCATACCTTATAAAAATGATCCATGAGTAATTTTTGATGTGTATGAATCAACCACACCTCAATCTGATGAATGACATGACCGGTATAAATCTAAATGTGTTTTTATCTAAAATATACATTGATTTAAGTAAAAAGAATAAGTGAAATAATGAAAACTAAGAATACACATTCAGAATGTTTTGATACTTTCCGAAAATGATAAATTATTCATTGTTGATGTGTAGGAATCAACCACACCTCAATTTGATGCATAGTGTGACCAGTATGACTAAAAGTGTCCTTTATCAGTTTAAAATCGACATTTTAGCTTATAAAATTTCACTCACTAAAAACCAAGAAAATGACCTTTGATTTTATTCATAATTTAAGAGAATTAATCATATGTACTTTTTGACGTGTATTAAGTAGTTTCACCTCAAACTAATACACGATGCGACCAGTATGACTCAAAATAGATGTTTCCAATTTGAAATGATATTTTAGTAAAAAAACACAACTATCATAATGAAAACTAAGAAAAACCATTCATATTGATTTGATACTTTAGAAAATTGATCCATGAGTAATTTGTGAAATGTAGGAATCAACCACACCTCAATCCGACGAACTATGTGACCGGTATAAAACTAAATAAGTTATTTAAATTTGATATTAATTTTAGTAAAAAACAAGGGACATACTCAAAACCAAGAAAACCCATTCAGATTGTTTTGATATTTTATGACAACGATTCATAACTCATTTTTGACACGTAGGAATCAACCCCACCTCAATTGATGCATGGTGTGACCTGTATAACTCTAAATGTGTTTTTTATACAAAATTGACATTTTATGAATGTATTCTTTCATATTAATGTTTAATTTAATTATTTATAGTATTACTAACATAATATTTGTTTTCTTATATAGGTGGAACCTTTTTCTTGAGTTGGGATGATTTTTTCGATAACTAATACCATGGGAGGACATTTTTGAGAGGGGATCACATATGTAAAAGGATGAAACATTAATGTTTTTAACTATTTTTTTGGATAATTGTAAATGTTATTATATAAAGCATTGTTTGAAATGTATATAGAATTATTTTACAAACCCTTGTATGGGATGCTTTTTTCTTGTGTGTGTTTTTGTGAATGCTGTTTATTCTTTTGTGTGCTATGTAGGTGCTGTTTTGTGTAGGTGGTGTGCGTGTCCTGTGCAGGTGCTACTGGTGGGTGTGCTGTTTATATGTGTAGGTACTGTTGGAGGGTGTGCCATTATATAAACAACACATCATAGGCATCTAGTCCTTTATTAGTGCTACTTTGAGAACATATAAAGGAACACTTTATTAGTGCTAGTTAAAGAGAAAATAAAGTGATCTTTAATCAGTTCTAAAATAGTGTGGATAAAGGGGGGCCTTTATCCGTTTTTTTAGCACGGATAAAGGACCACCTTTATTAGTGCGTTTTATCACTATTAAAGGGGAAATTTAGAACCACTGGTTTGAAGAATGTAGAGTTTTTTATGTGTTTAACATGCATGGGATGAGTTGGGAAGAGGTTAGGAGAGTTTGGAATGGTTTTGAATAATTTGGGAGGCTTTTCTAAGTGTGCACAGTTTGAGAACGATTAGGGGAAACCGTGTGGGATCTCCAAGAAACCGTTCAGGGGGGATAATATAATTTTCATGTCCTACGCATGATTTTACAAACTGTGCGGAGAAACTGTATAGAATCCCTCTCTCGAGGTAGTGGCTTGTGCACGGTTATCGCACGGTTTTCCAAATTGTGCGGGCTAACCATGCAACCAGTTAAAGGAAGTTTTTTTAAATTCAGAATCCCTCGAGCTTAACCTATTTTACTCTAATTCTTCTTCCACTCAAGCCTCAATTGGGATTTTGGGTTCTCAAAGGTTGAAGGTTCTCTCCCACTCATTTTGGAATCAAATCTATGGGGTTTCTTGGTGGATTGAAGTTGTTTCTTCTCAGGTAAGTCTCTCCTCTTGGTTTCTCTTTGGTTTTCTCTAGGTCTTATCTTACCTCTCTCTCAGTTTTCTATATCTACATCCATTTCATTTAGATCTAGATTTGGGTTTTCCTTTAGTGTTTATTTTAAGGCTTGTGGATGATAGAGAAGGATATCTAGAGTGGTTTTCTTGAAGCATTTTCCCGGATTGGTGTGTGGTTTCTTGTGGGTCGATTTCACCAGAACCCTAAAGGTAGGAGGATTCAATCTTGATTCCACTTTGCTAGAACTTGAAGCTTGGTTAGAATTATTTTTTTTCTTGAGATTAATTGTGTTTTTGATGTGTGAAATTGGTTGTAAATCCCTTTGGTGATGTTTTGTGGATTTTTGGGAAAAAGGGGTTTTGTGAAATGCTTTTGTTGTGGATTTTAAAATGGAGATTTTAAAAATGGTTTGCTGAGATATATTTGTAAAAATGGTTGATTAAAAATGGGTCTCAATAAAAAATTTGTTTTATTGAAATGTTTTTTGGCATGGGAAACGATTAAAGGGTGTTTTCAATAAATGGGTGATTTATTGAAGTGAATTAGCATGTGTTAGAAATGGTTGTGTGATTATTATGCGGCCATGGTTCTTTGTGATTGTTGTTTGATTGAGTGTTATGGCTTTTCATGGTTGTATGGAAGTGGTCAGGAAGTCTAACTATAAAAGGTGATTGATAGTAGTCCGAAGAACCACTATATTGGATTGTAGTTGGGAAACACCACTAGTTGAGAATGGGGTGAACGGGATGGGTGGGAGTCCCACCGTTCTAGTTGTCTTGTTGTGCATTGATTTTCAATATAGAAATTGTTGTGATAATGTTAAATGGTGAGGTGTATTATGGCATGATTGCATGTCTTTCCCTTGGGTTTCTTGGTTTGGGTGAGGTGGCTTGGAAATGGTATGTTTGGATTATGATAATGGTTACACTTGTGATTATTTTATATAAACTTCTTTATATAAATTTACTAATGGTTTTGTCTTATTGACATGTGTAGGGAAGTCATTTTGGGAAAACCTACTGAGTATTAGTACTCACCCCCTTCTTTGGTACTTGGGTGATTTTGCAGACGTTGTATTATGGGACACAAGTAAAGGTAAAGCATCTCATTGCTAGTGGTTCGTGGTGATTCTTGGGAGATGTGGTGGTGCTAGGATCATGGAGATTGGTGTGAAGCCGTGGGGTGTGTATTGTGTTATTGTGGGTCTCTTGTTAAGTCTTCTATAGAGTACTCAATATCATGTTTAGTTGTTTTTCCATGTAAGATCGTTATGGTTTAGTTTGTTGTCTTTTGGTAATGTATGAGTTTGGTTGTTTTGTTGACATGCATCATATAGTTTGTGGATGGTTTGGTTGGTTTTATCATAATAGAAAATCATTACCCAATTTATTCTCAAAGCTCTCAGCATTTATTTCCAGCCTTTGGAGTCTTGGGAACATTTCTTAAGGCCAAGTAACATTCCTCTGCCCTCTTAAGCCAATGATATGGGGAAATATGTTACAAGTGAGATCAGTTGTTCGACCCTTGGTTTTGATCATTGGTCTTGGTGTTGACATTCGTTCTTGGACTATTCCTTGAGTCTTGATGGTAGAAATACACAGGATTGTCAAAACATGGAATGTATAGCATAAAATGACATGGCTAATCATTTTACACTAAAATTCAAGTTACCAGGGAGTTGGGTACATAAGTGTTTTGGAGTCACTTATAGGCATTAGAAATGTCATTTTCGTGGGTATAACAAATGAGATGAGCATGGCATGCATGGTAGAAAAGTCTTCCAACTAGGACGCATAGTTCATTTTTTATAATGATCTATGTTGTGATATGAATGTGTTGATTTTGAAAATCTGAATTGTGTTTCAAAATGGAAGGATTTGAAACATCAAAACCAGTGGTATTTTGAAAATGGGTTGATTTTCAAGACATAGTGGTTTTTTTCAAAATGGTGCAATATGGGAAATGTAAATTGTGTAAATCCTAGTTGTGATAGTTTTCATATAATTTAATTTGAAAATTGTACAACCTTTACTATTAAGAGAGTAATACTTATGGTTGTTTTTGTGTTCATAGAAATGGCACTATGTTGGAGTTGTAGAGACCAACCAGAGGAAGCTATTGAAAATGTTGTTGCTTCTGAACCCTAGGTGAACCAACAGCTAGTGCAGAGTATAGTTAAAGCTTTCCAAGAATTACAAAGTTTGAATAAAGAAGATGAACCAAGGCATGTGGATCATACTATTCAGTTTCAAAGGCAGAATCCACCCATCTTTAGGGGTGATTCAGAGCCAGAGAGGGATGAAGCATGGCTGAATAGAATGAATGAGATATTTGACTTTTTGGGAACATCGATAGAGCTGAAAGTGAAGTTATCCATGTATATGTTTGAAGATCTTACCCTTTAGTGGTGGGAGCTAGCGGTCCAAGCTGGGATGGACCAAAGTGTGACATGGGAGGGGTTTGAGGAATTTTTTAACAAAAAATTATACCCTCATACGTTTAGAATTCAGCATACAATAGATTTCTTCAGTTTTAAGCAAGGGAACATGGTAGTGATAGAATATACATCTATTTTTATTAACATAATGCAGTTTTCACCGGAGGTGGTGTGTATTACATCATTGAAGGCATGAATTTTTGAAGTTGTGTTGAACCAGGAAATTCGTTCCATGATAACAGTACTGTGTATAGATGATTACACAGAAATGGAGAATCGAGATATGGTGGCTGAGCGGGATCTTGTAGGGGCTACATGTGGGGGAAGTATGTTGGTATCCATAGAAAATATTGGGAACTCGAATGCTGGGTTCAAGTAGAAGAGGGACACTTATTTCCAGGGTGGGAGTACAATTCAGAATCCAACGACAGGATTGATGAATCTTCTTCCAAAGCCTCATAGTAAGCCGAGATGTTTTCAATGTGGTTCTACAAGCCACATCAAGAAGTATTGTATGGAAAAACCTCAATCATGTCATAACTGTAATAATATGGGGAATCTACAACGCTATTATCAAAATTCTCTGAGGTCGGGTGTCTGTGACACTCCATAGGGGTTACAGGGGTCTTATTCCTCGACGGGATGGGGGAAATAGCATACCCCTCGCCAGCAGATTAAAGTGGGTCATGGTGATTCTTGGAATACCACGATGCCTCACCCAGGTAATAAAGAGTAGAATGTGTAAAGAAAACAGTTATTTGGAGCTGAACAGGTTGTGATGGATGATCAGTCAGGACCATCCACAGTGTGAGGTACTATTCATTTAAATTCCATGTTGATGAAAGTGTTATTTGATATGGGAGATTCCCATTCTTTTATTTCTTCTCTTATCGTTGATTTTTTGGGTTTAACAGTAAAAATGATGCCTAGGGCTCTCAAAATTTAAACTCTTCTGAGTGAAAAATAATGTCGAGCCTTCTTGTGTCGAGCATGTCATGTTGTGATGGATGAGGTTGAATTGACGTGGGACTTCTTAGTGCTTGATATAGGTGTGTACGATATAATCTTGGGAATGGATTGGTTGAAAATTTTTAAGTCCCAAATCGTTTTCTATGCTCTAATTGTTAGTTTTGTGATGGTGGATAGCGTTAGACATCTTTTTAGAGGGTAGAAAAGTGAAAAGTAGGGTGCAACAGATGTGTTGGCACCAACTGTTGGCATGATCTGGTATCAATTAGTGGCTTTGTCATTGGAATATATGGAAGGTGTTGAGCAGATCATTTTTCCAGCAGTTGTGGATCAGTTTATGAATGTTTTTCCAAAAGAATTATCAGGGTTACCACCCATGAGTGAAGTGGAGTTTACATTTGATCACTTTATAAGGACCAGTCCTATCTCACTTCCATCTTATCATATGGCACCAAACAAATTAAGGGAACTAAAAGTGCAGTTGGAAGAGTTAGATAACAAAGGGTTTATCCAGCCTAGTATTTCTCCATGGTCAGCGTCGATGTTGTTTGTTAAGAAGGCGTATGGAACGTTGCAGCTATTTATCGACTATCATAGACTATATAAAGTGATGATAATGAACCAATATCCACTTCCACGCATTGATGATTTGTTTGACCAGTTGAGGGGATCTTAGTGGTTCTCCAAGATTGAATTGTGATTAGGATATCATAAGCTACAGGTGCAGAAGAAGGATATTCTAAAAATAGCTTTCAAAAGTAGATATGTCCATTAAGAGTATATGGTTATGCCCTTTGTTCTAACAAATTCACTAACGGATTTCATGGCATTGATGAATTAGATATTTCAAGGATATCTAGATTCTTTTGTGGTGGTATTTATTGATGATATACTGGTGTATTTGAGGACAATGGTAGAGAATGAGAAACACTTGGATATTGTGTTGGGGATCTTGAGGGATCATCGGTTTTATGCCAAATTATCAAAGTGTGACTTTTTGATACAAGAGCTTCGTTTCCTTGGCCGTGTTATTTCTAAGAGGGGTATTTCTATTGATCCGGAAAAGATAGAGGCTGTTATCTCATGGAAACCTCCAAAGAATGTTTTTGAGATACAGAGCTTCCTTGGTCAAGCTCGGTATTATTGATGTTTTGTTCATGATTTTTCACGATTGGATTTTCCGATGAAAACTTTGACAAGTAAGAATGTTCCATTTCAGTGGGATGAATAGTGTCAGAAATGTTTTGAAGATCTAAAGTGTCTCCGTACATCAACACAAATCATGGTTTTTCTAGAACCAAGGAAAGGGTACGTGGTGTATTGTAACACATCAAAATCATGGTTGGGGTGTTGTTTCCTCACAGATTTCGGGGATGACCTCCTGGACGGGAGATTCAAACATTCCGATCGGTTTCTAGCGGGTTTGTTCATAGAACCAGAAACATCCAATGATTCCACATCCGTTTGGACCTACTTTCCAAAGGCAGGCGCTCATTAGCTTGTGGACTAATGAGGCTTAGGAATTTGCATTGGTCGAGAGGATGGGAGGTCGGACTCATCACACCTTTTTGAGGGGAATTATTGTCTACTCCGGGAATCTATTTATAGATTTAAGTTATGTTCGTGAATCCTTATTACATTACCAAGTATAAAATGCGCTTTCCTTTAGTTTTAACAATCAATGATTAAATATGAAAGAAATTTAGAGAATATTTTATATGTATTTGAGGTTCTTCATCAATAGAGAATCATCTATATCTGTTTAGAGATTCTTGGTCAATGGTATCCTTCAAAACATTTATATAAAAGTCTCTTGGTCATTATGATGACCAGGCTGGTTTTAAAGCCACTCAGTGGGGCACTTGAAGTTTATCGTCATTCAGAAGGACAGGGATTATTTCAAAGTTGGGATCAAACCCAAAAAATGGGCTACCTACGTATCCTTTGTTTTGGAAAAGGAATCAGAACCCACGTAGTTCGAGTAATGGAGTATGATGTTTATGATTGATGGCTCAAATATGAATGTCATAATTACTTTTACACTCTAATCTCACATGATTCATGCTCGGTGTGAGAAACAAGAGGTATTGGTAAAAATTAGACAATTTTTCCATGAAAGATGCAATCATAAGAATTTGTTTGGGGCTTATGTATGTATGACTGCCCAGATAGATGAAGGTTTAGGATTTACTTTTAGGGAGAAAATCCATGAACAGGGTCCATAAAGTTATATGTGCTTCATAGAGATTTGAATACTCTAATCTTGGGGCTTACTCCTAAGGAGGATGCCCAAGTTAGGAGGGGATTTATGATTGGGTTTTACTCCTGAAAAGGAAACCCAAATCAAGGGTAAATTAGGACTGGTTAAGAGAAATTTAAGGGGGCTTGGGGTTTACTCCTGAAAAGGAAACCCAAGATTATGACTGGGACTTACTCCTAAAAAGGAGGCCCAGGTTAGGGGACTTGGGGCTCACTCCTGAAAAGGAAGCCCATGATTATGACTGAGTCTTATTCCTGAAAAGGAGACCCAGGTTAGGGATTAAGGTTTGGGGCTTACTCCTGAGGAGGATGCCCAAGTTTGGGAACTTTAAGAATTTGGGGCTTACTCCTAAAGAAGGATGCCCAAGTTTGGGAACTTTAAGAATTTGGGGCTTACTCCTAAAGAAGGATGCCCAAGTTTGGGAACTTTAAGAATTTGGGGCTTACTCCTAAAGAAGGATTCCCAAGTTTGGGAACTTTAAGAATTTGGGGCTTACTCCT
Organism: Viscum album; assembly: GCA_963277665.1. Lineage (NCBI taxonomy): Eukaryota > Viridiplantae > Streptophyta > Magnoliopsida > Santalales > Viscaceae > Viscum > Viscum album. The sequence continues at coordinate 435,971,395 of OY728150.1, read as the reverse complement.
AAAGAAGGATGCCCAAGTTAAAGGATTCTTTCATCTTAAAGTATGAGGTTAAATGAATGAACTCTCCATAATTAGTGACATAAGGATATTTAAATCACTAGGTTTTGAGAGATATTCCACAGAATTCCTTTCAGATAAGGAAGTCAAATCAAGAAATCATGCCATAAATGGCTTTGAAGAGTGTCTTGAAGACTGAATCTTGAAAAGGAAAGGTGAAATGGCTTAAGAGGGGTAAAATGGGCAAGATGGGCACCCAAAAAGATAGGGGCGCGCAAGTCTTGAAAGGCGCGCAAGTCTTCCGTGGGCGCGCAAGTATTGGTCGCGTAGGTATACCTGCGCGACACATGGTGTACTTGCGCGATTTTCAACCAGCATTGAAATACTTGAGCGACTCTTTTTTAAACCCTTTAGAATCCTCTTGAGGTTCTTCCAGAAAAGGGACGCGCAAGTTATATTGAAGGAAATAAGTCGGCGCGCAAGTGTTTGATAAGTTTCAACACTTAGGCCTTCATTCTTCTCTTTAGATCTTCCGTTCTAGGTAAGAAATTACCTTAGAAGTGTTTCAGAAGCTTTGATAAGAGACTTGGGCGTCGGGAGCTTCAATCCGAATTTCTGGAAAAAGATCCTCCCGAATGGGGGGCCCACAGGGTCTATTTATAGGCAGGAGAAGACCCCGGGCGGTTACTGGGCGGTTATCACTTAGGTCGCGCAAGTCACTTGCACGACCATAAGGCGTCGCGCAAGTAGACTTGCACGACCACTAGGCAGCGCGCAAGTACTTGCACGACCACTAGGTGGCACGCAAGTGTACTTACGCGACCATGAGGGAACTTGCGTGACCTATGGGAAATGTTCTCCTTGTTCACCCCTTTGTCGATTTTTGATGTTTCTTCAAAGGATGAATCACTTTATGCTTAGATATTCCCCTTTTCCGATCTTTAGATTCTGTGACGAAAGGAGCGTCAACAAAAGTCCCCCCTCAAAGTTGGATTCAGAGAGAAATGAGGATTTGACTCTGAGGAAATCAAAGATATCCAAAGAAAAAGGTGGTTTCCAAGTCTTCAGTGCGCAGAAGGCAGCGCGCAGGTGTGCTGGAACTTGACTTTTATTCAGAGTTCCTTTGTCTTTTATGGGCAGTTTAAAGTCATGCATGCCGGACATAAAGGGGCTAATGTTTAAGGTCGAAATATCTTTGACCAAAATGGATTAAAATGGATTCAATTCCTTGACAATTTATCTGAAAACATATTACCATACTCAATTATGAGAGAAAATATGTAAACTATGGCTTAAGAATATTTGAATCTGGGGAATGATATGAAAAAGAGCTAAAAGGCATTAGAAGAAGTAGTTTCCAAGAATGAAGTTACTATTATTTAACAAAACCTGTTAGGGGGTTGAAATATGCAAGGCCGCCTATGGGCATTGGATGCATGGTCAAATAAATAGCATCTTCTGGCTGACAAGTCTGTTATGTGGACTGTTTATGCAAGGCCACCTATGGGCACGTGCTGCATAGTCAGGAGAAAGAACTCTTAGAAATTTACTTTCCTAGTGATAAAAGCCAGTGAAAGTTTATGGAGATTCAAATTTTCTAAAGTATAGAGTTTGTTGTATGGAAAGAGGTACTTGAATATGGAGAAGATATTTCCGAACAAGAATATCGAAGAACTGGATGAATATCACTCCTACGAAGGTCTGACCCAAACGTAGGGAAGAAGAATAAACCATAGACTTGAATACTTTCAGATCATGAAAAAGGATATGGGACAAATATGTTAAGGATGTCTATTTTTTGCGGATCCCTACATACTGTCGTTTAAGACAAATAAGGACAAAAGAGGCATTCTTACCAAGAATGAAGTTACCATTATTTAACAAACCCGTTAGGGGGTTGAAATATGCAGGGCCACCTAAGGGCATTGGCTGTATGGTTAAATAAATAGCATCTTTCGACTGACAAGTCTGTTATGTGGACTGTTTATGCAAGACCACCTATGGGCACGTGCTGCATAGTCAGGGAAAAAAATTCTCAGAAGTTTGACATTTTTGTGACTAGAAGTCATGAAAAGGGTTATGAAGATCTGAAAATATTTAAGGTTAGGATTATAACACATAAATATGGGTATTTTCCAATGTATATAGAGATACATAGGTCAATGAAAACCATAATCATGTTGTGGCTGGGTCCTGAATTGAAATTTTGGACTTCACTACGTATCTCATAAGAATGAGAATCAAGCCATACGTAGTTCTTGAAATGCAGTTTTAATGTCGTGCAGGACGAAAGTATGAGTGATCTTAGTTTAGGGTCATAGAATTCAGACCATAATAATGAATACACAGTGTGTGTTTTCATAAGGACTTTTCAGCCAAGGGACTGAAAGTGAAATTTGGGGTTAGGCCCAAAAGACTTGGGACTGGATTCGAGGGATAATCGAATGTTCCTACGTATCCCATAAGGATGGGAATCAAGTCCACGTAGTTCTAGAACTACCCTTTGTACAAATTTGGTTCGTACATGTGAAGGGTGAAAGGGGACTTTAGTGTAATGATGGTTTAACCTAAGATAAAAAGTTTAGGCATTACCATGTATGCATGTAGTCTTTTGAAAAGGAAAACCATGATTGAAAAATCAATGTCAATAATAGTTCTCTCTCAAGTGAGGAAATCAAAGAATATTGTAGTTTATTATCGTACCGGATAAAAGTGTTGTATATTTTAACGTCATATAACAAGGATGAAAGTGAATCAATGTAAAGATATTGATTCCAGGGGCGGTTTCACGAATCAACATCATATGAGATGGTGGTGAACCGATGTGAATAGATTGTTTTTGGGCTTGAACCTTGGGAGGTTGCCTACATACCCAGCCTGGAGGGCAAGGATCAAAGTATGTGTAGTTCAATTAAAGAATGAATTAATGATCAAGTTGTTATTGGGGACAATGATCTAATAAAAAATGTTGTTGGGACTTACACATGGTTAGTGGACCAAAGGGAGTATTATGGTTGATATTCGCTCTAAGCTCACGTGAGTCATACTCGGTGTGAGAAACAAGAGGTAATAATAACCTTAACGATGCACAGTTTAATGTCATGTAGGACATAAAAAAGGGACTATGCAGTTTAAAGTCATGCAGTTAGGACTATTGGTGCTGCACAATTTAGTGTCATGTAGCAGGGACAAAATAAAAGTTTAATGTCATGTAGGACATATCAAGGACTTTCTGTACAGTTTAGCGTCATGTAGTTAGGACGATGGGGACAATACAGTTTAACGTCATATTGGACGAAAGGGGGATGGTGCAGTTTAATGTCATGCAGTAAGGACAAAATAACACACCATTTATGTCATGTTGGACGAAAGTGCGAATAGTTTAAGGTCATATTCATGGACCGTGGATGGTGCAGTTTAATGTCATGCTGGACCTTTGATGATTATATAGTTTAACGTCTTTCCGGACGTGAGGGACTTTTATACAGTTTAGCGTCATGTAGTTAGGACGTCATAGTTTAACGTCTTGCTGGACATAAATAGTTTATGGTCATATACATGGACCAGGGATGATGCAGTTTAAGGTCATGCTGGACGGTTTAGGGAACTTTTTCACACTTTAATGTCGTGTGGGACGAAGTTGCAGTTTAAAGTCATACTGGACCATTGCTGTATAGTTTAATGTCATATAGAAAGGACGAACTGGTGCTGTACAGTTTAAAGTCATATAGCTAGGACTAAGGTGAACCAATATGAGGATATCAGTTCTGGGGACTTCTTTACAGTTTAACGTCATGCTGGACGTTGGAAGTGCCACAAAGTTTAAAGTCATGTTGTTAGGACACAATATAGTTTAATGTCATCTCGGACAAATAAGGAACTTCTCTACAGTTTAATGTCATGTAGATAGGACATAATACAGTTTAGTGTCTTATAGGACAAATAAGGAACTTCTCTACAGTTTAATGTCATGTAGATAGGACATAATACAGTTTAGTGTCATGTAGGACAAACAAGGAACTTCTGTACAGTTTAATGTCATGTAGATAGGACATAATACAGTTTAGTGTCTTGTAGGACAAACATGAACCAATGTGATTGTTTTGGATCTGGGAACAATATTTTGTGTTTATACAAAATACTTCTTTTGAAATATGGCATTAGTTGGAGTCGTGATGTGTTCTCCATCCATTGAGATTAGAGAATACGCTCCATTGGAGTAGACCTTATGTATTGAATAAGGTCCTTCCCATTTTGGTTCAAGCTTGGGAGGCTTCTTTCCTGGTATCATTGGTGCTCTGAGAACCAATACCAATTCTCCCTGAATGAATGAACGAAGACGAACTTTTTTGTTAAAAGCTCGTGCTATTCGATTCTGATAGATTTCCAAGTGGTGCAAAGTGCACAATCTTTTCTCATCTAACTGTTCCAATTCATTCAACCGCTTTTGGGATTGCTCATCTGTAGATAACTGATCACAAATGGCTATTCTGAGTGAGGGCAATTGAACTTCAATTGTCAAGACTGCTTCTGTTCCATATACCAATGAATATGGAGTTGACCACGTTGCATTGCGAGTGGTAGTCCGATAAGCCCATAAAGCATGAAAGAGTTTATCAGGCCATGACCTCTTATCTTTATCCACAATCTTTTGCAGTATATTTGAAAGAGTCTTGTTGAAGGCTTCTATCTGGCCATTAGCCGCTGCATGATATCGAGATGAATGGTTGGACTTAATGTTGTATTCTTGATACAATTTCTTTACCTCAGAAGAACAGAAGTTGGTGCCGTTGTCCGTCAATATGGTATGAGGGACACCAAATCTAGTAATGATGTTAGACTTGATGAAGCTAACAATGCATTTAGAACTGACTTCTTTGAGAGGTACTGCCTTTGCCCATTTGGAAAATAAATCAGTAGCAGTAAGAATGTACTTAAACTGCTTGGCCGTAGCTGAAGGGTAAGGTCCCACCACATCCATTCCCCATGTGGAAAATGGCCATGAGTATTTAGCTGTATGAAGCAACTCTGGAGGTTTATGAATGAAGTTGGCATATACTTGGCATGAATGACACTTCTTTGTAAAATTAACACAATCTTGTATCATTGAAGGCCAAAAGTATCCAAGCCTTCGAATTTGATCAGACAGTCTATGTTCAGACTGGTGGGCACCACAGACTCCTGCATGCACTTCTTTTATGACAGCCATTGTCTCTTCACCATCAATACATCTGAAGAGAACTCCATCGAAACCACGTTTTTAGAGAATTTTATCGAGGTGGTTTGGGCTATCATAAAGAGTAAAATTGACCACACGTCGCCAAATTTGCTCTTTCTCGGCTCTATCAGGTGGAAGTGTTCCATTTTGAAGGTATTCCCTGATAGGTGACATCCATCCTGTAGTATGACCATACGGTTCAGGAATGGGACTAATTTCATTAATTTCCTCTGTTCTGACTTGAACATAAGGTGAAATTGCACGACGGTGGGCAATACAGATGGTTGTCTTGTCCTGATTTGGATCTTCTAAAGCTATGGCTATATTAGCCAGTGCATCAGCTTGAGCATTTTGTGATCTTGGGACATAAGAAAATGTCCGTTCTGAAGGGAATTCCGACATTAACTCTCTGACGTAATCATACAAAGGGATTAATTCTTCTTTTCTGATGGCATAATCCCCATTGACTTGTTTGATTACCAGGTCTGAATCACCTTTCACCTTTAAGTGATTCACTTGTGCTTGAAGCGCTAATTCCAAGCCTGTAATGAGAGCTTGGTATTCAGCTTCATTATTGGTACCACCTTCCCACAATAAAAAGGAATAAGGTAACACTGCCTTATCTGGAGAAATGAGCACAATTCCTAAACCAACTTTGTTGAATTTAGGATTTTCCATTTTCTTCCCTGTTGGACTTCTAGAAGCACCATCAAAATACATTTCCCATGTTTGAGGACTCTCTTGAATAGAGAAAACTTCCTCATCAGGGAGTTCGATATCTGAATACGTGTCTTCCACTGAAGGATGTTCAGCCAGGAAATCAGCCAGAGCTTGGCCCTTAACTGCCTTTTGAGACACATATTGAATGTAGAACTGCTGTAGAATAACCGCCCACCTTGCCAGACGTCCTGTAAGCATTGGACGACTAAGGATGAATTTGAGCGGATTATTACGAGATACCAATTGGACCTCGTGATGTTGCAGGTAGTGTCTCAGTTTCTGAACTGCAAAGATTAATGCTAGGCAGCACTTTTCAATACTTGAATACCGGTTTTCTGCTTCAAGCATAGTTCTACTGAGATAGTAGAGACTATTTTCATTCCCAGCATCATTCTTTTGAGCGAAAAAGGCACCCAATGATCGCTCTAAAGCTGTCACATAGAGGATAAGCGGTCTACCCTCAACAGGTGGCATGAGTACTGGTGGACTCAAGAGGTATTTCTTGAGAACATCAAATGCTTCTTGACATTCTTCAGTCCACTGGTAAGTGACTCCTTTCTTCAATAATTTGGTAAAGGGTAAACTTTTGCCTTCCAAATTAGCAATGAAACACCGAATGTAGGCTAAGTGTCCTTGAAGTCCTCTTAATTATTTCAAATTCTGAGGAGGTGACATACCAAGGATTGATTTGGTCTTCTCAGGATCGACTTCAATACCACGATGGCGTATAACAAAGCCGAGGAATTTTCCTGAGGTTACCCCAAAAGCACATTTTAAGGGGTTCATCTTTAAATTATGTTGTCGAAGCTTGTGGAATATGACTTCCAAATCAGTCAAGTGATTAGAACGTTGTTTAGATTTAACCACCAAATCATCTACATAGCATTCAACAAACTTCCCTAAAAGAGGTTTGAAGATACGATGCATGGCGCGTTGATATGTTGCACCTGCATTCTTTAAACCAAAGGGCATCACCCGGTAACAAAACACACCTTGAGGAGCTCTGAAGGCTGTATATTCCTCATCTTCTGGGGCCATTCGGATCTGATTATATCCAGAATATCCATCCATGAAAGAAAGTACTTCATAGCCAGCCGTCACATCAATTAAGAGTTCTGTAATCGGAACTGGGAAATCATCTTTAGGAAAATACCGATTAAGATCTTTGAAATCGATGCAAACCCTAATTTGTCCGTTCTTCTTATTTACAGGGACAATATTAGCCAACCACTTGGGATATTGAACTTCTCTGATGAAGTTGGCTTTGATCAGCTTATCCACTTCAGCTTCAATTTTGGAATCATAGGTTGGGTGTGTTCTTCTCGCGGCTTGTTTAAAACCTCGATATTCTTTTGGTAAACCCAAATGATGAGTAGAAACATCAGGATCAAGCCCAGGAATTTCTGTATAATTCCAAGCAAAAATATCTTTATTTTTCTTTAGAAAAGAAATATACATCTCTTGCTCTTCAGGGGTCATGGTCGCACTAATTAAAGTGGGGCGTGGATCTTTCTCTGTACCCAGATTTACTTCTCTGAGTTCATCCACAGTGGTAGAGATACCCTCTTCAAATGCTGGAGGAGCATCTCTAAGATCTTCCTCTTCCTCTTCATCATGTGTTATTTCTTCCGTTTCTACTTGCAAAGTAGATGAAAAAACGAAATTCTCATGATCATAAGAGATGTCAAAATTTTCACATTTTGAAGAAGAAGCTTCCATTTCCGACTCTATTGATGATAAAGGGTCTTCTTTGGGAAATAAAGAGGAGATGATGGATCGAGAATCGACATCATTATTCACCTCTAGTGTTGCTATAACTTCTTCTGGCCTGATTAGCGAAGTATAGACTTGTTGGACTTCATCACCACTTATGCTTTCATCACTGCTTGGTAGGTTACCAATTTCTCCCATGTTGTCTGGCTCGATCGCCGTAATTGACATTATGGATCTTTCCATAAGAGTATTTTGATTTGGGCCTATTTTGTCAATTTGACTGATAGGTAACACATAATCTGTACTCATATGTGAAAATGGATTTATTGGAATTTTCTCCAAACCATATGGAGCATTAACTTTGGTAATTTCCTTCATTGTAGATTTTTCTCTTCCCTTCGTGTGATAAAATTCCGCCTCAATGTATTGAGACTCACATGTCTTGAATGGGGCCTTATCACCATACAATGTTCCAACTTGACCATCGAAATAGTATTTGAGACATTGATGGTATAATGAAGGAATAGCTTCATGTTGATGTAGCCAGGGTCTTCCAAGCAATATATTGAAAGCTGAGTCCTGATCAACAATCATGAAATCCGAATTGGATACAAGATCTCCAAACTGAGTTCTGAGTGTAACTTCTCCCAGTGGTTCTTGTTCATTTTTATCATATCCTTGTAACATCATGGTAGAAGGAGATAAATCAGATTCCGTGAGGCCCAATTGACAAAGTGTACGAATGGGCATGAGGTTGACTCCTGAACCATTGTCAATGAAAGCTCTTCGAACATCTATACCATTGACTTTGCCAGATAAGTACAAAGGTTTTATGTGCCCATGCACAACATCATCTTCATCTTTATCAGTAAAAGATATCACTGCATGGCATTCTGCAGGATTATTCTCTATGTGATAGATTTCAGCTGCAGCAATTTCAGCTTCAAACTCCTGAGGACTTGACAAAGCTTCGATGAGTGCTTCCCGAAGATCTTTTGACAGATTCGAAGCATCCAAAATTGATAACTTGGCTGGTACTTGGGCCAAGTGTTTCAATATATCATACTTTTGATCTAGAGGTCTGCGTTTCCCAATAGGAATATGCGGTTTAGCAGGTACCTTGGAAGCAGATGCTTTGGAAGATGATGCATCTTGTATTGAAGCTGGCAACATCCTTGGTTTTGGCAGATTAGACTGATTAGATCCATTTACTTGCTGAGATAAAGAAGATGGAACCTTTAATCGGTCTTCCAAAATAACTGTGCCAAAATTGAGTTGGCCATTGGCAGAAGAACTTGCTTGTTTTTTTTGAGCTCGCTGAAGGGCTCTACCACGAGTTTCTGCTGCATATACAGTGCTAGTAGGGGTAGAATTAGAGTAGTGGCTTTGGAAAGATCCACGTCTTCCCTTATATCCTGAACCTCCAGAACTTCCTCGGGTTCCCTTATTTGATACAGGGAATTCAGGCTCATCAAGACTGGAATATGGATCTGTTAATTGAATCATATTAACAGAACCAAAGATTAACTCTTCGTCTGATAATGACTCTGCCTGGTTAGCCTGTTTAGGATGTTCCGTTTGGTGGGACGGTGCCCGTTGCTTTGAAGTAGATGGCATGAAATCTGCCAGAGTCAAAGACAATTTAGGCTTTGATACATACTCATCCTCTCCTGATTCCTCTTTCTTCTTTGAATTGCGCTGTCCTTTTGAGGATTTGTCTTTTGATGGAGGCTTTACTGCAACTTTTGTAGAAGACACAATTGGCTTCTTCAATTGTGTTCGCAAAATGGAATGGGTCCGATTGATTGTCTTTCTGACCATCCAATCATCATATTTTTTCGCAGTTTTGCTTTTGACTTCCTGCCACTCGCCTCCTTCCTCTGGATCTGTAGCAGTAATACATGATACATGAGCTGAAGAACCCTTCAATTTGACTTGTCCCAAGTCGACCATCTTTTGCAGGAGGTCTTTAAAGACAAAACACTCCTGGATGGGATGCCCCAACATTTGATGAAAGGGACAATAATTGGGACGGTCTTCAACTCCTTCCTTGTTTGGCCTCTTGGGCACTGGTAATTGAACCAAATTATTTTCCAGAGCTGAAATGAAGTAACCAGGAACTTGCTCACTTTGGAAAGAGTATGTTTTACTCTTCATATCCTCAAATTGTTTTCGTCGTTGATCTTTTTGATCATTTGGACGAAACAACCTTTGTTTTTGGCGTTCAGGAGGTGGAGCCCTTCGAGAAGATGAAGGTTTTGAAGTAGAAATAGGTACAGGTGCTTGTTTAAGCATAACTGTAGTAGTTTCCGCTTTACCCATTCTCCTTCCTGGAGCTGATGGAATTATACGAGATTTAACATTAGCCTGTATAAGGGAATCTTCAATCTGTTGAGCGATTGAAGTAAGGTCTCGAAACCCTCCTGTGTATTTCACAGGGATCAATGGCGTGCGTAATTCGTCACGCAAATTTGCCACACAGATTGGCAACAATTCCTCCTGAGGGAGTGCTAAACTCAGGGAATACGTTAATCCCTTCCAACGAGCAATGAAATTAGAGACTCTTTCATTCTCCCTTTCCTTGTAGTTTGTAAGATCGAAAACTGTCGTTTTTGGCAAAGTTGAGGTAAACTGAAGAAGGAATTTTTGTCGAAGATCCTCCCATCCGATGACTGACCGGGATTGCAAGCTTGTATACCAGACAAAAGTTGGTCCTTGCAAGGTTCGCACGAAGCATCTGAGTTTCACTGCTTGTTGCTGCTCTGGAGTTCCCATCATAGGATCACAACAAGACACGTAATGCGTCAAATGTTGTTTGGGGTCGCCTGATCCATTGAAAGTAGGGAAAACAGGGTTTCCAAAACTGGATGGAGGAGAAATTGAATCTACCCATTCAGGGTAAACTTTCTTTTCAGGTTGAACTTGCGCCCGTTTCCCTTCCATAGTTTCTAACCGAGCCGTTAATGACTCAATAGTAGTTATTAACTTTTGAGAAACATCAGGTTGAACTTGGTTTTGGGTAGGTGCGATGAATGGAGCTTGGACATACATGGTGGTTGGTGCTGCAACTGATGGTAGTGCTGCCAACCGTTGTTGCGTTTGACCCATAGGATTAGACCTCTGAGGGTGTACTGATAAAGGAGGATATTCCTGATCCATCTCAGTAGTTACAACAAATTCCTTCGGCTGTCGGACTTCAGCATCCTTAAGAAGAAGACTACTCTAAAGTAGTTCTGTATTCAACCTTCTTAATTCTTTCATTTCTTCCTCCTGTTGTGCAAACCTTTGCTCTAATGAGAGCGATTAACCTCCTTCAGAGGAAGGGTGAGAAGTAACCTGATTCTTTCCTTTTCCCTTATTAGATCCTTTTCCGAAAGGGGGAAGTGGGTTACTTGAAGGAATACTCAGATTTTGGGTAAGCCTTTGATTACGTGTGCACACACCTTCTTCATTTAGGTCTGTGTGCGCTACTTCTTGAGCGGGAACCTCTTCGTCTAATCCCTCTGATTGAGCCTCATCTGGTGAATCAGAAGCAACAGCATTGATGACATTAATGGATGTATATTGCATGGAATCCTTTCTATCAAAATTTCTGTGATATTGTCTTCTTCCATGTCCATGATGAGACATGGCATTCCGTTGACTTGATCCCTCAGGAACTTCTTGGAGAACCGTCACTTGGAGAGAATCTCCTGATAGCTTGGCTCTTCGTTCCTCTTGAGGCTTATTCCCTAATCGAGAGAATACTGACTTTCTCTGATGGAGGGATTGAGGATTTGAAAAAGTCCCTAGTCCGGTGGACTGGGGATGTTCCTGCTGCTTCCGCTCAACTCCTTGAATCCCATTTGTTGACTCTGAGGGTTGGGTTAGAGAAGTCCCCAGTCTGACAAGCTGGGGTGTCTCTTGACATGCTATGTCTGAGATCTTCTTAAAATATCTCTTGATCTTGCGAATCTTAGTTCGGAAATTAGCTGGATGCATTAACCTGTATCCACTTTTATCACCTGGTTCAACAGACCGTTGGATGATTTCCGAAACTTTTGTCATTTGATGACGTGTTTGCTCCAGACGAGAGGCTTGTGTAATATTCTCGCCTGCTCGATGTAGGAGCAATTCAACAACTTGTTCTCTATATACTTGATTTTTATAGGAACTAGTTGAAGCCTATTCTTGAGCAAGCTTTTGATTATGAACAAAGCCCATTGATTGTGGCCGGCCGTGGGCAATAACATTGCATGAGACCATTTTCGGCGGGCTTTGCTGACTAGAAAGTACTGTGAAATGTAGTGCTCCGTGAACACCCCATCCTCTGATATGAACATCAAATGGAGCATTGGAAATTAACTAACGCAATTTTCTTAGTGCGCCAAGGCATGAACGTTGAAGGGTTCTTTGTTGCTTTTCAGCTTTCGGATACCGAGAGACTGATAAAGATGCCAAATCAATCTGGCGTTTTAACCCTTCTATTATCTTAATATGATTTTCATAATCACCGTAAGATAATAATTTCTTCTTCAATTGACAAAGAGTATTCCATATGTTGAGACGAACATCATGGATTCCATCATCCGTCAACATCTTTGGAATGTCATACTGGGAGTTATCCAAAGGCCAAAACATGACTGGTACTTCACCTTTTGCCAGTTTTTTTCTCATGTTCAGCATTTCCTCTTTATCATTAAATGAAGATTCTTATACCTGTTTGGACCAGAGTTGGTGTTTCCTTGTTGCTTCATCGGATTCAACAAGATTGGTAGAGAAATCACTATTCATGCTGGAAGATGAATGACCCAGGGATGGTTCGGAGAATAACCTGAACCCCAGGCTATCTTCTGATGGAGAAAGAGTTTCACCTGCCGATAGTAAAGCATCAGACATGACTGGTTTTACGTTTTCATGTGCCTCGAGATAGGAGGGATTTCTCGTCACTACATTGCCTTCTGAAGAATTTTCGAGACAACGTGAATCACTACTGCGGAGAGGACTTTCGCAGCGAAGTTCATCACCATGAGGAGGACCATCATGATGGGTTACAACAAAAGATGAAATCTCTTGCTCCTTGGTCTTCTGAACACACAGAGGGTTCCTATGCTTCTCATCTGAAGAAGAAACTTCAAGATTGACCGAACTTTCATGAAGCAAGCCTTCATGAGGAAGTGTCTGTTGAAGACCTTCAAAATTAATGTTCCCGTTATTGAGAACTGAGGGAGTAGAATCTTGAATTCTGACAGATAAATGTATGAGGGCTTCAAGAACTCCAGCATCGAGCAAGGCCTTGTTGCAGATTGGCCTTTGATCTCCTGACTGTGCTGGGCGGATCTTTTTCTTATATGCCTTCTTACTCACTTTAGAAACCACTTGTTGACGAAAGTGGTTACTCTGAGCAGGTGTATGTGCCTGATCAGGAAAGATGGTCAGGTTAGGCTGACGATCTCCACTCAAATCAGGTGTATGTGCCTGACTTGGTTGTCCGTTTGATATGGGGGAGTATGCCCCATAACCCTCTTGGACTGGAACAGATGTGTGTGTCTGTTTCGGAGTGAATCGTTGATGTGTCACTCCACTACTAGGGATAGATTTATGTGTCTGTCCCTGAGATGATGCTGAAGCTGTTATGATATCCTGGCAAGCATCCAGAATATGAGCAGGAATTTGCTTCTTCTCTTTCACCATTGACAAAATATGTTTGGTGACTTCAGCTGCCGGAATGGGGATATACGTCCATTCCGGGCTTGGAGTAGGTGTATGTGCCTGCTCATGTCCTCCTTTTCCTATCAGTGAATCCTGACAGTACTCAAGTGTGGAGGCAGCGAGTTGAGTCTGCCACCTGTTTGTCGTCGGGACTTTCCGACTGACTTCTCCGTGCGCTACCAAGCGGGACTGTTGGTAGGCTTGATTAGTATTAGCAGGTGTATGTGCCTGCTGATTACACTTCGCTAAACGCAGTTGACGAGATCCATCATACGTAGTCAGACGAGCCTGCTGACTAACTGGTGATGTATAAGCAGGTGCATGTTCCTGCCTATGGTACTCCGCCGGAATTGCCTGGCGGGATTGGCATGATGCTGCCAGACGAGTCTGCTGGACAGCAGAATTAAAACGGACAGGTGTGTATGCCTGCTCGTTGTTCGCCACCAAGTTATGTTGGTGGACTTCTTCGGAGATGGCAGGGATGACAACCTTCCCATTGTTTACCGGATTCCGTCTCTGGCGGTTCATCTTGCCTGCTCGGGTTCGAGGAACCTGAGCTAAATTCCTGGAGTCGGTACCCTCATCATGTTGAGGGCGCACTACCGCACGAGTCTGGCAGTGATTGTTGATGGGATCCCTTGGGAAGGGCTCCTGTCTTTTTGAATTAAGGTCCTGCGGGACCTGCTCATTCACTTCCTCAGAGTAAGGGAGTGAATGGAAATTGCGTTCCGAGGATAACGACCCGAAACTGTTGGAGACGGTAGTCAGCACCGCCTGCTTCTTGATCGCTGGCCGCCGTTGTCCGGACGACCAGGTAGAGTTGTTAACTCGGAGGGCTTGACGAGCGGCCTCCAGAGTTGGGATAGTACCGTTGCGACGGTACTCCTTAACCAGTGCATTAGAAACCAAGTGTTGAAGACGCTGAGTTGGTGATGTCATCCTTAGAGCGGACGACGTTCCAGCAGGAGTAGCAGCATTGGTTTTCACAGCAGCAGACCTCACAGTAGAGGTGTTCACAGCAACAGCATTCACAGGGGTGAATTTAAGGAAAGCCATTTTGCAGAAGATCTTGAGAAAAGAGTGCCTGTATATAACAGACATAATCAAGATGAATCCGGCCACTGCATCTTTTGGATGAGAATATGTCAATGATTGCTTTGTTGGCCCAAGGGGCCTAACAAATAAGAAGAACATCACTTTAACTTGGTTAAGGATTCACGTCGGGTTCACCATTTTTGTTTCCTCACAGATTTCGGGGATGACCTCCTGGACGGGAGATTCAAACATTCCGATCGGTTTCTAGCGGGTTTGTTCGTAGAACCGGAAACATCCAATGATTCCACATCCGTTTGGACCTACTTTCCAAAGGCAGGCGCTCATTAGCTTGTGGACTGATGAGGCTTAGGAATTTGCATTGGTCGAGAGGATGGGAGGTCGGACTCATCACACCTTTTTGAGGGGAATTATTGTCTACTCCGGGACTCTATTTATAGATTTAAGTTATGTTCGTGAATCCTTATTACATTACCAAGTATAAAATGCGCTTTCCTTTAGTTTTAACAATCAATGATTAAATATGCAAGAAATTTAGAGAATCTTTTATATGTATTCGAGGTTCTTCATCAATAGAGAATCATCTATATTTGTTTAGAGATTATTGGTCAATGGTATCCTTCAAAACATTTATATAAAAGTCTCTTGGTCATTATGATGACCAGGCTGGTTTTAAAGCCACTCAGTGGGGCACTTGAAGTTTATCGTCATTCAGAAGGACAAGGATTATTTCAAAGTTGGGATCGAACCCAAAAAATGGGCTACCTACGTATCCTTTGTTTTGGAAAAGGAATCAGAACCCACGTAGTTCAAGTAATGGAGTATGATGTTTATGATTGATGGCTCAAAGATGAATGTCATAATTACTTTTACACTCTAAGCTCACGTGAGTCATGATCGGTGTGAGAAACAAGAGGTATTGGTAAAAATTAGACAATTTTTCCATGAAAGATGCAATCATAAGAATTTTTTTGGGGCTTATGTATGTATGACTGCCCAGATAGATGAAGGTTTAGGATTTACTTTTAGGGAGAAAATCCATGAACAGGGTCTATAAAGTTATATGTGCTTCATGGAGATTTGAATACTCTAATCTTGGGGATTACTCCTAAGGAGGATGCCCAAGTTAGGAGGGGATTTATGATTGGGTTTTACTCCTGAAAAGGAAACCCAAATCAAGGGTAAATTAGGACTGGTTAAGAGAAATTTAAGGGGGCTTGGGGTTTACTCCTGAAAAGGAAACCCAAGATTATGACTGGGACTTACTCCAAAAAAGGAGGCCCAGGTTAGGGGACTTGGGGCTTACTACTAAAAAGGAAGCCCAAGATTATGACTGAGTCTTATTCCTGAAAAGGAGACCCAGGTTAGGGATTAAGGTTTGGGGCTTACTCCTGAGGAGGATGCCTAAGTTTGGGAACTTTAAGAATTTGGGGCTTACTCCTAAAGAAGGATGCCCAAGTTTGGGAACTTTAAGAATTTGGGGCTTACTCCTAAAGAAGGATGCCCAAGTTTGGGAACTTTAAGAATTTGGGGCTTACTTCTAAAGAAGGATGCCCAAGTTTGGGAACTTTAAGAATTTGGGGCTTACTCCTAAAGAAGGATGCCCAAGTTAAAGGATTCTTTCATCTTAAAGGATGAGGTTAAATGAATGAACTCTCCATAATTAGTGACATAAGGATATTTAAATCACTAGGTTTTGAGAGATATTCCACAGAATTCCTTTCAGATAAGGAAGTAAAATCAAGAAATCATGCCATAAATGGCTTTGAAGAGTGTCTTGAAGACTGAATCTTGAAAAGGAAAGGTGAAATGTCTTAAGAGGGGTAAAATGGGCAAGATGGGCACCCAAAAAGATAGGGGCGCGCAAGTCTTGAAAGGCGCGCAAGTCTTCTGTGGGCACGCAAGTATTGGTCGCGCAGGTATACCTGCGCGACACATGGTGTACTTGCGCGATTTTCAACCAGCATTGAAATAGTTGAGCGACTCTTTTTTAAACCCTTTAGAATCCTCTTGAGGTTCTTCCAGAAAAGGGACGCGCAAGTTATATTGAAGGAAATAAGTCGGCGCGCAAGTGTTTGATAAGTTTCAACACTTAGGCCTTCCTTTTTCTCTTTAGATCTTCCGTTCTAGGTAAGAAATTACCTTAGAAGTGTTTCAGAAGCTTTGAGAAGAGACTTGGGCATCGGGAGCTTCAATCCAAATTTCTGGAAAAAGATCCTCCTGAATGGGGGGCCCACAGGGTCTATTTATAGGCAGGAGAAGACCCCAGGCGGTTACTGGGCAGTTATCACTTAGGTCGCGCAAGTCACTTGCACGACCATAAGGCGTCGTGCAAGTAGACTTGCACGACCACTAGGCAGCGCGCAAGTACTTGCACGACCACTAGGTGGCGCGCAAGTGTACTTGCGCGACCATGAGGGAACTTGCGCGACCTATGGGAAATGTTCTCCTTGTTCATCCCTTTGTCGATTTTTGATGTTTCTTCAAAGGATGAATCACTTTATGCTTAGATATTCCCCTTTTCCGATCTTTAGATTCTGTGAAGAAAGGAGCGTCAACAGGTGTGTTCTCAGGAAGGGGGATCATGTGGTTGCATATGGATCATGATATTTGAGGTTACATGAGAAGAACTACCCAACACATGATTTGGAGTTGGCAGCAGTGGTTCATGCTTTAAAAATGTGGTGTCTTTATCTATTTGTTGAGAAATTTACAGTGTTTACAACTATAATAGATTAAAGAATATCTTTTGAAAAATATATTTGAACCTTAGGAAAAGGATATGGATGTAATATTTCTAGATGTTTGATTTCAACTTAATGTACACACTGGGTAAAGGAAATTCGGTGGCAGATGCATTAAGTTGGAAATAATATGCTCAAGTGGTAAAGTAGGTATTAGATCAGTGGTAGTTAATGTTGGTCATAGCCTACATGCGGTTAGAATGAGAGGACTAGGGTGATAGAGTAGTCTTATTTATGGTTTTGTTGGTTTATGACATGGATGGTTTGGTTAAAGAGGCACAAGAATCTGATTTTGAATGTATGGTGATGAGGTTGAAACTCAATTGTGGGGAGACTATTGAGAGCTAGAAACTGAATGAGAATTCTATCTTGAGTTTTCAAAATCGTATGGTGGTACTAGTGGCTTTCCAGGAGGAACATATTTGGAATTATCACCATTCTAGGTGGTCTTTCCATCATGTAATTCAGAAAATGTATAAGGCATTGAAGGCACACATTTGGTGGGCAGGTATGAAAAGGTATGTGGTCAGGTTTATTTCGAGATGCTTGACTTTACAGCAAGTCAATGTGGAGAATCAGTGGCTTTCAGGCGTGTTGCTGTCTTTACCTATCCTAGTCTAGAAATGGGAGCAGATAAAAATGGATTTTGTGATGGGTCTCTTAAGAACAGCCTAAAAACACGATTCCATATGGGTGATTGTGGATCGACTCATAAAGTCGGCCCATTTCATCCCAATTTGGGATCTCATACAGTTGAGGATCTATACAAAATTTATATCTGGGAGGTGGTAAAGAGGCATGGTGTTCCAGTTTCAATTGTATCAGATAGAGATCTGAGGTTCACATCTTGTTTTTGGAAATCCTTTCAACAAGACCTTGGGACACAGTTGACTATGAGCACGACGTATCATCCTCATACATATGACCTATATGAGAGGATGATATAAACTTTAGAGGATATGTTAAGGGCTTGTGTGATGGAATTTGGTGGTTCATGGGATGATCACTTTCTATTGGTTGAGTTATTCTATAATAACAGTTATCAATCTTTGATACTGATGGCTCCATTTGAGGCTTTGTAAGGGTGTCCTTGTCATTATCCACTATGTTGGGTGGAAACAGGCGATACCTTGATGATCGGACCAAGCCATGTCCAAGAGAATACATAGAAAATAATGTAGATAAAGAAGATGATAGAGACAACAAAATTTCTTCAGAAATCATATGCGGACCATCGTCGATGACTGTTGTCGTTTGAGGAGGGTGATCATGTGTTTTTGAGAATCTCTCCTAGGTTGGGACATCGTTAGTTTGGGAAGCATGGTATGTTTTCTCCAAGGTATCTTGGTCCTCTTGAGATACTTGAGTGCATTGGAAAGGTGGATTATCATTTTTCTTTTCCACTATGGTTTAGTGTGGTCTACAATTTTTTTCATGTGTTTTAGTTGAAAAATTATCAGCTGGATCGTGACAGTGTGATTCGTTGGGATCATGTTGAGCTAGAACCAAATTCTTCCTTGGTGCAAGTGCCAGTGTAGATTAGGGATAAGAAAGAGAATGTATTATGTGGTTAAATCATTGGTTTAGTTCATGTTTTGTGGTAGCATGGTCATATTCAAGAGGAGACTTGGGATCGGGATACAGATATGACCGAGCAATGTCCCGAGCTCTTTTGGCAAATCAATGGTTCCCTACTTTCAGGGGACAGAAAGTCCAATGGTGGGGAAAATGTAGTACCCCCGGTTTGAGGTATGTAGCCTTTTTTATGTCTATTTATGTGTTTAAAGTGCATGGGATTAGTTGGGAAAATATTGGGAGAGTTTGGAATGGTTTTGAATAAGTTGAGAGGATTTTCTAAGTGCGCACGGTTTGAGCACGGTTAGGGGAAACCGTGCGGGTTCTCTAAGAAACTGTGTAGAGGGATAAAGTGGGATTTTCATGTCCTACGCATGGTTTTCCAAAACGTGTAATGAAACTATGCAGACCTCCCCCTCTCAAGGTAGTGTCTTGCATATGGTTAGCGCATAGTTTTCCAAACTATGCGGGAAAATCATGAGGCCACTTAAATGAAGGGTTTTTAAATTCAGGATCCCTTGGGCTTAACCTATTGCACTCCGATTATTCTCCAACTCGAGCCTCATTCTGTATTTTGGGTTCTCAAAGGTTTAAGGTTCTCTCCCACTCATTTTGGAAGAAAATTGAAGGGGTTTCTTGGTGGATTGATGTCAGTTCTTCTTGGGTAAGTCTCTCCTCTTGGTTTCTATTTGGTTTCCTCTAGGTCTTCTATTCCCTCTCTCTCATTTCTCTAGATATACATCCATTTCATGTAGATATAGTTTTGGGGTTGCCTTGGGTGTTGATTTTAAGGCTTGTGGATGATAGGGAAGGATATCTAGAGTAGTTTTCATGAAGCGTTTGCTCGGTTTGGGGTGCAATTTCTTGTGGGTTGGTTTCACCAGAACCCTAAAGGTAGGTATATTCTCTCTCGATTCTGCATTGTTACAACTTAAAGATTAGTTACAATTAATTTTTTTATTGAGATTAATTGTTTTTTTGATGTTCAAAATTGGTTTAAAATCCTTTTGGTGTTGTTTTGGGGATTCTTGGTAAAAGGGGGTTTTGTGGTGAAATGCTCTTATTGTGGATTCTAAAATGGAGATTTTAAAATGGGTTGTGAGATTGATTTGTGAAAATAGTTGATGAAAAATGGTTTTCAATAAATATTTTGTTTTATTGAAATGTTTTTTGTCATGGAAAATCATTAAATGGTGTTTTCAATAAATGGGTGATTTATTGAAGTGAATTGGCATGTGTTGGAAATGGTTGTGTGTTTATTGTGCGGTCTTGGTGTTTTGTTCCTATTGGTTGATTGAGTGTTATGGATTGAGTTTTTTTTTGTGTAATTGGGAAGGAATTATCACTATAAAAGGCGATGGATAGTGTTCAGAAAAACAACCATATTGTATATTGGTTGGGAAGCACCGCTAGATGAGAATGGGGTGAACGGAATGGGCGGGAGTCCCACTATTTTGGTTGTCTTGTGGTGAATTTCTTTGCAAGATGGAAATTTTTATGCTAATGTTAAATGGTGAGGTGGATTATGGAATGATTTTGTGGATTTCCCTTGGGTTTCTTGGTTTGGGTAAGGTGACTTGGTAAGGGTATGTTTGGATTATGATAATGGTTGCACTTGTGATTATTTTATATAAACTCCTTTATATAAATTTGCTAAAAATTTTATCCTAGTGGAATGTATAGGAACGTTATTTGGGGAAAACCTACTGAGTATTAGCACTCACCCCTTGCTTTGGCACTTGGGTGCCTTTGTAGATGTCATATTCTGGGACACAGGTAAAGGTAAAGAATCTCATTGCTAGTGGTTCATGGTGATTCTTGGAAGATGTGGTGGTGCTTGGAACATGGAGCTTAGTGTGGAGCCGTGGAGTGTATCTTTGGTTTTTTTGGGTCTATTGTTAAGTCTTGCATATAGTACTCTGATATTGTGTTTAGTTGTTTTGGCATGTGGGATCATTATGGTTTAGTTGGTTGTCTTTTGGTAATGTATGAGTTTGGTTGTTTTTTTTGACATGCATCATATGGTTTGTGGATGGTTTGGTTGGTTTTGTATTAAAGAAAAAATAGTTCCCCACTTTATTCTCGAAGCCCTTAGAATTTATTTCCAGCGTTTGGCATCTTGGGAATGTTGCTTAAGGCCAAGTAACATTCCTCCACCCTCTCAATCCAATAAGATGGGGAATAATGTTATAGGACACCTACTTTATCTTTGTTGATATTAACAAACCTTTTCTAGTGATGTTAAAAATCATTTTCTAGCACTGATAAAAGCACTATCAGTAGTAGTGTTATCAGCATTAAAAAAGAACAAATAAATTTTCCCCTTAGTCAGTGTTTTTAGCACTAATAAAGTTCACTATTACTAGTATTTTTTAGCATAGATAAAGGGTGACCTTTATCAGTACTATTTTAGAATTGATAAATGATGCATTTCATAAAAAAGTTATATATCATTAAAAATAATATATTATTACATAAATATATTTATATTGAAAAAAATATAATATATTTTTATTAAATTTTTTTTATATAAGACTAAATAAAAATTTATTCTTAATATATAATATATTTAGGGGGAGATGGATTATAAAATAACTAAATATTAATATTAATTAAAAATTTAAATTTTATTATTATTTAATAATAATTTAATAAAAATTTCCTAATAGCAAAATTTAATAAGTTAACGAATGATCTGAGATATGTTGGAAACATGACCTGAACTTCAAACAATCATAACATTTGTTCGAGTGTCTGTTTGGGCTCTACCACATATCAAATCAAAGATTGTAAAAATATCTACGACTTGATGACTCGAATAAACACAAATATGTGTTTTTTTTGAAGTATAAAAGGATCTAAAGGCCTCTAAAACCGAGTTTTTTTTGTTAGGGGAACCATGTTTTTTTTAACATTTGATGGCTTTTCGACCTCGTTTAAGGGAGTTTTCTTATCTTTTTTCAATGGATATTGAATTTATTTCCAAGTTTTACTTTCATGTCGATATTATGGTGTTCAAATTCTATCATTTTTCATACTGTTGTATTATTTATAATTTAATATTTACATATTTGCATATATGTACATATAATAAATTAATTATATAAATACATATATAAAAATATTTACATAAAAATGTATTTTTAAATATATAAACCATATGGAAATAAATATTTATTATCCATTTCATTTAAAATAAAAAATCACCATAATTATTTTCCTTATAAAAATGAATTAACATATATATATATATACATGTACAAACATCTATACAAGGTTATATGTAATATTATGTTTATATATAAATATGTTTGTGTTAATAAAAAAACTATATTTATGTGTATATTCTTATATATGTAAATAAACACATGCACATAAAGGGTACCCTACACATATATTTTATATATATATATTTATATATTTTTAAATATGATTTATATAACAATAAATATATATTTATATAAATACAATATATATTTATTTTTAATATTCTTTTGTAATTATTTATAAAATTATATATTTATATATTTATAATTGAATCTATATATTATAAAATATAGTGATACAAACCATATAGATAAATATATAAATATATATGTCTATGTATGTAGTATATATATATATAAATATGTGTTCATGTGTGTGTGAAATATAATTATAAATATAAATATGCGTATATGTATGTGTATATGTGCGTATGTGGTGTTAATATTGTGTAAATTTTAAATCTATGACCCGACCCATCGGGTTTGAGTTGGAGAGCCACATGACCTCAGGCATACCTTCGTATATGCAAGAGGCTACCAACTAGTAGTGAGGGTTCGAATACTGTTAGTGTTGAGATTATAACCTTAGTATCATGTCATTTCTTTACAAAATAAATATAAATAATAATAATATAATAAAAAATAATAATAATTAGAGCAATCATGTGAAAACTATGTAGATGATATACTGGTCATACAAACAAGTAAACATGACACCCAGAGTGGAAATCCAAAACAGAGTATATAGAGTGAATGAAAATAAATAAATAAATCCATGGAATACTCTTATGTATGTCTCGATATCGCTCCCAAATCCATAATCCACATCTCAACCATCTACGATGGGCCCCTTACCCTTTTCTCGGATCCCTATACATGATGTTTATATGCGCATCGAGATACCCGTGTAGGGTGTGGATAATAAAACCCAGTAGGACATCACCAATGCATCCTTAATAATAGTGAATATATATAAAAGTGTATGTCATGATAATAAATAATTTCATAAGTAAAAAAACAAACCTTATTAAGCATCTGTGCACTAACCAACCTTCTACAAACCCTGAATGTGCCTACTTCAGCTCCATAGTAGAAAGAGTCTATGTGTTTATGTAAATTCAACATATATAGGATCAAACCTTGAAGATAATCAATATCCATATAGGACATAGGCCTCCAAGTCCGACCAAAAAAGTCATCATACCCTGTTGTTTTCTCTCAGGTTAGGTCATATAGACCATCATGCCTCACTATTACCTCACATGTCAAGTTACATAGACCACCATGCCCTAATGTCTTATCATGGGTTTGATCACATATGAATGTAATTCCCCTAAGTTAGGCCACACAATACCATAATTACCTATCATTTATCTCAGTAATGTCATCAGGTAACAAGTTATGTCTAAAAAAAACCTCTATCTAGGGCTAATGATCCACAATGGTCCACTTGTTACTTTGGAAACATACATAGAATAACAATACAAAATATACCAAATAAAACAAATGAAAACATGTTATAACATATCAAGGAACACATAACATATCATGAGTGTGAAACAAAATCCAAAACACGTACACATGTGATCAAACTAAACATTATCTAAATCATAACAACACAAAACATCATTTCATGCCAATGATAATAAATGTGGCCACTACATGATAGGATCTTCTTAAATAAAGGTTTTCAACGTAAATAGAAAGGTTTTTCAAGGGTTTCATCTACTAAACAACATTCACACACCAACCAAAAAAAGCTACCATTCCTAGATTTCCTAGAATAGGTTCAAAACCAACATGACAAAGGTTCCTGAGAAAGGATAAGAAGAAGAAAAATTCAAGGGTAGAATCAACACATACCTAATGATGAAAACTAAAAAACGTATAAACCAATATAGGTTTATGGAATAAGAAAACCTCTCTCTTAGATAGATATAAGTGATTAATTCACCAAGTGAACACCACCGATATAAAATAATTACACCAATCATCAAAGAATACTATTGATCGTCAAGACCGCCACCGATCGTCAAGAACACCACCGATCTTCAAGAACACCACCAATCATCAATAATTCCACAGATAATTATGAACATTTTTGATACAAAAATTCCATACTTTCATTTCTAGAATATGTGATAAATATATTGTAATCCATAAAAACAACATTTGTTGAATGAATTAGATAGAAAAGAGGAAAACAAGACAAGAAAGAAACATA
Source organism: Viscum album (assembly GCA_963277665.1). Classification (NCBI taxonomy): domain Eukaryota; kingdom Viridiplantae; phylum Streptophyta; class Magnoliopsida; order Santalales; family Viscaceae; genus Viscum; species Viscum album. The sequence continues at coordinate 435,947,194 of OY728150.1, read as the reverse complement.
CAAGAACTCTCCACTAAAATTGACCAAATATGGAAGCATCAAAAAATGAGGACGAATAAAGGATTTAGATCAATCAATAGAGGAAATAAATGACCTAATAAAATAATAATCCATGTATAAGAAAACATCACACTCAAGAGAATAATAGGACTCTCCATGTTTTTCCAAAAATTCCAATAAAAGGATAAATCACTTGGAATAGGTTTTGATTCACTTAATTGGTATTATGAATAAATTAATAACCTCAAAAAATATCCTATAAATAAATTATACATATTTTAATTTCAATTAGTTCATGATAAAATGTATAAGGAGCATTAAATCATAGGTGTATAAAAACCCATTTCCAAAAAATATTGAACCATGTCCTAGTAAAAAAATGATTTTATTAATCCCACAACCAAAATAGCTTGGGACGTGGCATGAAACCAAAAACCTAGCCATTTTACCTAAGCTCCATGGATTATCCATGACATGGAAAATCCATTTACCCTAGTCTTTCTAGTTAGTAAGACTACTAAAACCACTTTAATCCACTCCAAAGATTCTAAAAGGCCACAATACTTTACCCAAGAATATATCCACCTAAAAATTCAAAGGAGAAAAATAGAAACAAGGATTTTTATAAAATAAAAAATAGTTATAGGTCATTACAATATCCACCACCCTAAGAACTATCATCCTTGAGAATTATCCCTTAGGTTCTAGCTCAAAAAACTTAGTCCATTGAGATCAAATGCCTGATTCATACTCCTATGTATCTACCTGGATCTATCCAAGATGAAAAAAGATCCATAAAAGTAGAACCATATCCCCTTGAAGTACTTTCTCACGCTTTTCATAATTTTCACTGGGTACTCCTCGTGAAATACGTTAGGATCTATCTAAATATCCTCATAGTCAATGAAATGTGTGGGATCAACCATGTAACTCTGTATCCGAGAAAAAAAAACATATTGTTCATACCTCAGCAAATTGAAGGAATATCCCAATGATACACCACTATCCCAACCCACTAGGTGATTATGAAGGGTCTAACATATCATATGTACAACTTTCCATAATTCCTCATACATTAGTGGCTTAACTGAGGAGTCACTCATAATAAAACTCTATCATATACATTAGAAACTAGGGGCCTCCTCATGCGGTTGACATAAGATCAGTTCCTACAATGAGTTTTGACCAACCTATTCTAAATCATCCACACTATCTTAGAGGTATCTTATACCATACCAAGACCAACCATCACTATATTAATTGAATCATTCAGAAAAAGTATATAATGTCATAACCTCTCTTAAAGAACCTCATAAAGATCCATCTGAATCAAATCCTGGTATATTTTTTATGAAAACATAACAAAGACTAGATAATCATCCCATGTTCCACCAATATCTAGGATTCATGCTTGAAGAATATCCTCTAATATACAGATCATCCAATCTAATTATCCATTTGTATAAGTATGGTATGATTTACTCAATCTCATTATATTACCAAGGGCCTTCTATAAGTAATTCCTAAATTACGATGAAAAACATGAATCTATATCAAAAATATTTCTCTTGGGAACTCCATATAAGTGTATGACCACATAAAGATAAATCATTCCAATCTCATTTACTGATTGAGCCTCAAAGATCGCTAAAAAGTTAGAAAATTTCACAATCTAATAAAAAATCACCTAAAAAACATCATGAATCCTAAAGGTCTTATTAAACCCCATCACAGTTTCCATCATGACATCCTTTTACTTACACAAGGTAATAAGAAGTTGTCTGAAGTAACCTACCAGGATGTTGGTGCTCAGCCTTTTTTCTTTAGTTGGTATGACATCAGGAAAAAAATTCAATAATGTCCCTATTCATCTCTAGCCACCATAACAATCACCTAAAAATATGATATATATTTTTCAATATAGTATGAACTGCCCACCTAGAGGTATTTAATTCTCACATCAACTCTTATTTGATGGAAGACGAGACTACCACTCCCGCATGCACAATGATCACATCATCATCATCCAACATCCACCCAAGTAACATGTCACCACTTGATATCTATTCCATCATCACCACACACCCTAGGTTAGATTCATGACCAGACTTTACCCATTCTATAACAGAATATGTGATCATCAATGGGGAACATGTCATCGATTCCGGATCCTTGGAATCATCCATCCTCCTATCGGCCATTAAGCTCATTAGGTTCCACTTCACCTCTGAAGGTTGTTCACTAAGAAACTGAGATACCTGTGTATTATAGATAACATCATATACAATGACATTACTTTTATGTGGTGTATTTTCCAACTCAAATTCAAATTTCCATAGGTACTCTACCTCATGATTATGACTTAGATTCTGGTCCCACTGTTCAAATATGTAGGGGGAGATCTTGTGGTCATTGTAGAAAAAAATCCTATCACCAAAGACATAGTGTTTCCAATACTTTAAGGAATATATCCTAGATTGAATCTCCAATTTCATTTTAGGATAGATCCACCCATGGGGTAATAACCAACATGACCCATAAGCTACTACTCTCCCCCGCTGCATAAGTAATGCCTTCAAACTAGCCCTTGAAGAATCATAGTAAGAGACATAACCAAATATTGGATCATGATGTATCAACACTGAATCCAAATACAACATCTGATTCCGATTAAGAAAAACATCTCCCCACTGGTCCAACCACTGGAACTTCTCTTTCTTGTTAATTAGCATAGTCATGGGTGTTGATAAATGAGGTAAACCTAGGTAAAAACTGTAGTATCCATATTAACCCAACGCATTAGAAGGATATATAATTCCAAACCCACCCATCACATAATGAAAACCAAATATATGTGTGAAAATACATCATAAAACATTCAATAAATCATAATTCATGAAAATAAATAGGTTTCATAAACATTCCATCACAACATAACCCATGGAAAATAAACGATTTTCATAGAAATTTCATCAATTAATCATATCATAACTTATGGAAAAGGAACATATTTCATAAAAATATTATGATCATAATCATAAACCATCTAGATAAATAATTATAATAGTATCCTTTAATCATATATCTAGTAAAGTTTTGGAAACATCAAAGATTTTATCTTATATATAAAATGATTTTAAATATCATTTGAAACATTTCTTGAGGAAAATATCTTTTCTACTTTAAAATCACATATTTAAATTCTAAAAATTTACAAATAAATTATAGGAAACATTTTATTTGAACATAAAATTGAAAAATTATAAATGAATATTCAAATCATTGAGTTTTAATGAAGGTAAAAATTTCTTTTCATTTCATATAAGTTCAATGAAAACATTCCTTTCACATTTTTTTTAAAATTGAAAAGGTAAATTATTTGGAGAACAAGAAGATTCCATTGAAACCATTTTTTAAAAATAAAATAAAGTGTATAAATGACTTTAAATAATCATAGGATAATATTATAAACATTTTTTAAAACATTTTTACAAAATATGGATATGGAAGAAAAAATGATCTATGACTGAAGAGAGAAATGAAGTCAGATTTTCCTTAAAAATATTATTTATTTATGTTGAGTACATAGAGTAAGGAAAATAAAATGAAAATATGTATTCTCAATAAATACAAATAGCAGAATAAAAATTCATGAATTTATTGAGAGTTACATCATAATATTTCATCATGGGAAAGTTGATCATAAATCATCCCGATAAACAATGAGATTGTAACATAAAGCCATTACCACATCGGTAAATTTTAAAAAATAAGACCCATGAAAGAAAATAACCTATTTAGATATGTAAATACCAATAATTTTCATGAAATTAATCATAAAAGTAATTTATGTGTAGTATATAAACCACTTAATATAAATAAGTGATGAATATGGCATGTGTCTCAAAGAAATAAAAGTGAGATAAAAATCCCTTACCTCGAGCACCACTTGCCTAAAAAACACTCTTATATCATATTTAATAAATAAAAATTTATTAAAATTATATTATAGAATAATATAAATACTAATAATATCATAAATTATCAACTAATATTATTTTAACATACAATTATTAATAATAATTTATTAAAATCATCATTTCCTTGTGTTAATTGTTTCATTTTTCATGAGAGTTTCGGTTCAGTAGTTTCAGTCATTATAATTGTATCATGGTTCCATAATATAAAGAATTTTAATCATGATATAATTATAATATATATTCATTATATATATTTTTAGAGTCTTCTATAAATATAGAGATAGAAAAATTAATTACACCATTCATGGAGACGATAAGCTGTATGTACGCATGAACGCTCTTATCACTTTTTGATGGATGGAATGAAAAAAGATCTATATTAACCAATATTTAAATAATAATAATTTTATTATATATATATATATTTTAAATTCACAAATCTAGCTTTATCACAATCCATGTAATGAAGAAATGAAAAATGAATCACATTGCTTTGTAAAGGCGGTATTCCACACGTATGCACGAGTGATGTAATCATTTTTCAAAGGACTGGATGTGAAGAATATAGATATAATATTATAATTATAGAAGTATAAATATTTCATAAATATTACATATATAATTTTATTCTATCATTATATCCATCCATGAGAGGTAGTGATGGAAAACGAATTACATCGGTTCATAAGGCAGTAGTTCGCCATACACATGATCGACAATTTTATTTCTCATTTGATAGAAGAGGAGATGAATATAAGTCATTAAATAAATATAATAACATCTCAGTATATTTTATATTCTGGTGTAAATATATTGTAATTATTAATTCCTAATTTATGGTGGTAAAATAAGAATTAAAAAAGAATGAGCTTGGTAAATAAGTGTAGGGAGGAGGTTCCCTTTTATAATTGAGGCGAGTGACTTACTTGTAAATTTTCAAAGTTTTAAAATAATTTAATGTTACTTTATTAGAAAAATGTCTCTAAAAAATATAATATTATAATATGATATGGTTAAGGTCTAAATAAAACTAACAAATGGGAATTCAAGAAAGTTTTTAGGTAATTTTAACCCTTATCTTTATGGATTATCCCCGATAAACCTATTTTAACTTCAATAGTCATAATAGATATTTATTATTTTTAATATTAATTATGAAAAAAAATTATGTTAACTTTATTACATAATATTAATTATTTTTATTCAAAATACGGAATATATTTTATCAAATTCAATCCATTTATGTGGCCAAATTTAATTTAAAATTGAACTTGGAAACATTATGAAAAGCAGTTTTCAGAAGAAAAAGTTTTCATAAGTATAAAAATTATTTATATAAAAAGTAAACATAAAATTATTATAATGAATTAAATTTGATTAATAATAATATAATATAAATTATTTTACTTATAAAAATATTAAAAAAATAGAACTATGTAATTTTATAAATGATAAGATAATTTTTAATAAAAATCAGAATTTTACACTATTCATCAAAAAATTAATCTTTTTAAAAAATTATCAAAAATTTACTTTATGAAATTTTTTACATATTGATTTCAATAATGAATTTATTTTTTTCAAATTTATTTTTTAAAAAATTGGAAAAAATAATTTCAAAATAAGTGCACAAAACTCAATGAAACTGTATTTTAGAAAAATAAAATTTAAGATTAAAAATGGATTCATTCTTATCCCATGCCTAGAAAAAATATTAGATGAGTTAATTTTTTTTTGAATATATAATATATAAATTTAATTAAAATCATTTGTTAATAGTGATTAATTTAGTTTATTACGATAAAAACACATTGTGTGAATAAAAATAGTTGTTTTTAGTATTTGTTTTACTTTCAAATGATTATTATTTTTATTTATAATCAATTGATAACAAATAAATTTATTTTATACATGTGTCCACAAAATAATTTTCATAATTTAGTTGGTATTATTCATACCCACCAATTTAACAGCTATGTTATAATGAAATATATTACGGTTTGTTTAGACTAAGGGTTGCTTGTATCACAAGCTAATGAAGAGATTAATTTCTATTAAAAAATATAAATCATAAAGTATTGGTGAGTTAAATTATAACATCCTTAAAATGATTTTCTCGCCTGATATTCCATTACTTCAATACAAACATGTGAGGATCTCCCTACCTCGTCATATCCTTAGGTTCCCACATAGCTTCTTTGAATTTCTGATTCTTCGAGAGAAATATTACCAGGTGAGTAGTCTTTTTTCTTAGCAGTTTATCTCTATGATCTATGATTTATACTGTTTTTTCATCATAGTAATGATCATTTCCTTGTGGTATGACCAATGAGTTCAATACATGTGATGAAACAGGTATGTACTTCCTTAGGGGAGATACATGGAACACATTGTAAACCTGAGATAGGTATGGTGGAAACATCAAGTGATAAGATACATCCCAACATAATCAAGAATCTATAAAGGGACAATATATTGATGGTTAAAATTTCTATTCTTTCTGAATCTCATATAATTATTCCATAGATAAATTTATAGAAAAAACTTCTCACCAAATTCAAATTCCTAATCACTTTGAAAGTTGTCAATATAAATTTTATGTCGGATCTAAGATACCTTGATGTGATGTTGAATGGATTTGAATTTCACTTACATTTCCCCAGCTATCTTAGGGTCTAATAACTTTATTTATACAAATTCATCCTAACACATTATAGTTATGAACTTCTTTCCATATTGGGATTCATAAGGATATATCTGAAGGCTCCAATGAAATCTATTGTTATAAAAAAACTTGAATAGATGATGGTGTTGATCCCACCAACCATTCAAAATACATAGAACTAGATATTATAATATCGTATAGGGTTTGAATGATTCTCTCAGACTGACGATCTATTTGAGTATGTTAATCAATAATGAAACTTAACTCTATATCCTAATCCCATTGAATTTTTATTCAAATAATTAAGGAAAACCTCATATCCGGATCAAATAAAATAGAATGTGGCATTCCATGAAATCTTACCACATACTTAATAAAATCCTAGAAATTTTATCCAGAGAAAAATATTCTCTAATATTAAATAAGTGTGATTATTTTTTAAGGTGATTGATAAAATGATAAATAACATTATGTCCTTTATACATTTTATGGAGTCCGGTGATAAAGTATATGGTCAAATTTTTCCATTTACATTTTGGTATGGGTAATGGTTGTAACATCCCCTTAGAATTTTATCTCCCAGCCTTAAATTTCTAATATACCAATATATAAGATACAAACACTTCAAAAAGTCTCTTTATACTATCCCACCATAAAAAATCTTTTATATCTTTATACATCTCCATACATTGAAGATGAATATATAATTAATAACTATGAGTCTCTTATATCAACTACTTCAAATTTGGTATAGATAAAACACATAAATGGTTCTTGAATCCTAACACTCTATCATAATCATGGTTAAACTCAGGAATATTTTTTACCCTATTCTATAGTTCCACATCTTTCTTCTGTGCCTCCTCAATCCTCACATTGATTTATATTTGAACCCTCATTTATAAAGATAAGATCTTCCCCATTCATTCAAGAATCTTAAATCCATTCATTGAAAATATACAAACATTTGATCTTTTTTAATCCTCATCATAGATAAGCTAGCATGAAACTTTTGACTTAAAGTATTATCCACCATATTTTCTTTCCCAAGTTGGTAATGTATTGAGAAATCATAATATCTAATTATTTACAACCATATTATATAGTTCATATTCCTCTCTTTTTGAGCGAATATATACTTTAAACTTCTATGATCATTATATATATAAAATCTTTCTCCATAAAGATAATTTCTCTGTATCATTAATGTAAATACTACCCCAACTAAATCCAAATCACGAGTTGCATAATTTTTCTCTTTAACATTAAATTGTAGTGATTCATAAGCTATCAACATGCCATTCTGAATGATAACACATACCAAAACCTTATTTTATGCATCAATATAAATTTTAAACCCTTCTCCACTATTGGGTAATGTAATCATAGGTGCACTAACTAATATTCTCTTTAGTTACTCGAAAGTTTCTTCACATTTATCTATCTAAAGGAAATTTCTCCCTTCTAAGTTAACATAGTGAGAGGATTATATAGTCATGATAAATTCTTCAAAAATAATTAATAATATCTATCCATAATAAGAAAACACTAGATCTCATTCATAGTAGATGGTTAGGGAAAACATTAAATAACTTCCGTATTTTATGGATCCACCATTATACCGTAGCATGAAATTTTTTGATTAAAAAAATGAAATGTTTCATAGATAAAATTCAATTGATGTAAATTTAGCATACAAATTATCTTTAGTTAGGGTATTTAGTAAAATCAACAAGTGGTCTTTATACTCTTCCTTACTCTATGAATATATAATAATATCCTCTATAAAGGCTACCACAAACAGATCCAGTTATTCGGTAAAGTATGTATTCATCAAATCCATAAATATAACAGGGGAATTAGTAAGACCAAATGGAATAACTATAAATTATTATAGTCCATACACTATATGGAATGTTTTATTAGTTACATCCTACTTCTTTAATATAAAATTATGATATATAGAACAATGATCAATCTTGGAGAAGTATTGATCTCCACATGGTTGATCAAACAATTTATCAATATGGGCTAGAGGATACTTGTTTTTGATAATGATCTTATTATGTTCTCGATAATCAATGAAATGTTTCATTGATCCATATTTATTCTTAAAAAATTAACCAATTCACCATAAGGTGACACACTTTGATGAATAAATCCATTTTCAAGATTATCCTAGAGTTTCTTCTTCAATTCCAACAACTCGTTCGGGACTATTCTACAGGGAGTCTTTGAAATAGGTGTGGAACCATCTCTAAGATATATTGAAAACTCAACATTGTGAATCAGTTTAATACTAGTAAACTCTTCTAAAAATACATCAATAAACTCACACATAATAGGCATATCATCAATTTTGTGTTTCTCCCCAATAATCTGAGATAAACAGCCCTTTTTAATTAGAAAAAAACCCATACAATGGATGTGACTTCTATTGGAAGTTCATATTTATCATCGCATTGATAGACAATCAATGTTTGGTTCATAATGTCAACCATGACTTCCCTTCCTAGGAAATTTATGTGGAATTTATGTAGGTAATTTCAATCCATCATTAATATAACATCAAATTTAACCATAAGGAGAATAAAAATATTCACAGGAAGAACATTTCCATAATATTAAATCAAAGAAGAATCATAGACTTGAGATGTGATCATTATAACATAGGGGTTTTCACTTCTAATTAAATATCAAATTTTCGGGTAGGAATTTTGATAACCTTAGAAAATTCTTCATATATAAAAGAGTGGGTAGATCCAGATTCAAATAAGATAGTAGGATTTATAGAGTGGATGGTAAGTGTACCTTTAACCATGTAGTAATTGTACCCCTTATTAGAAATAGTGATTGCATGAGATTTTCCTTTGTCTCTTGTATTAAAATGTTACTGATGTCAACCATTATCATTTACCTTTGTATTTGTTCACTAGTTAGAATAATTCCCATATTCCTTTCATTTGAATCACTAAAGTGTGGGTGGTGCGTTCTATGGTGATTTCTCTCTATTCATATAATTAGATAACTTATCCCCATCACTTTAGCAACCAGACAATAAATTACCCTCCTTTCCACAATTTAAAAATTTATTATCCCCCTTAAAACTATTTCTCCATGATTCCTTCCACAAATCGAGCATGAAAGAAATACCATCTTCTTATCTATGTGTTTTTAAAATTTTATTTTAATTCCATATTTATTTTCTTATCAAAACCATTGTATTGAGGGTAACTTTAATCTTTATTTCCATCATGATACCACATAAAATGATTTCTTTCTAGATACTGAAGTAACTTATGGTTAATTACCATTATAGACATTGTTTTAATTCACTAAAGAATCAATAAACCATAATTTTAGGTTGGATGATAATACCAGAAGCGTACCTCAAAAGTCTCGTAAAATTTTCCTCATAGGTATGAACAAATTCATCATCTTTCCACCTTATCTCAAGTAATTACATCTCAATTATCATATAAATAAATAAATGAAAGTACTTATTGATTTTTTTTCTTAAAATCATCCCATTATAAAGTGTAAATGTATTATTGTTACCTCATATTCTTGATAAGAGTCCAACATTGATATGTGTTTCCTTACAAATTATAAAAAATGGAAATTAATTTTTCTATGCATTGAAATATGTAGAATGGAAAATATATTTTCAATGGTACAGATCCATTACTCAACAAAAAGTGGATTAGTAGACCCACTAAAAGAAGTTGAAAATTTCCTCATAATGGACTTTACCAGAACATCGTTCCCTTGTTTTCTCATTTGGAATCTCATCATAGTTCATAGATTGAGAATTTTTTTTAAGAATAAAAATTAGAGTTTTTATTTAATATACCATAACCTTTGGTTTCCCAAGAGGGAAATCATTAAATTTCATATCACATTCAGCATTAACACAATTACTTTAGGATATAACTATTGTATGAAACAAAAAAACATATTATGATAAATAATAACCATAGTGGGAGACCACATTTTTATGAAAAATTAATTATTATATGTCATATTTTTTAAATCAATGAAACCTTAGGATTAACTTATGTCATTCTTGGTCATCATTTATTCAAATACATCATATGGTTTCATAAGTAAAATGTAAATTAACCCATTAATATCCCCCAAGAGTTTTAAACCAGGTGTGCAGTAAAAGAACACTTTCCTTAAACTATAATGATGGATGATATATAGTTGAACAAATTTTTTTAGGATTATTACCCCTAGATGCATCTATACCAAATCCACATCCACTTATAGTATCTATACATGAATTTTTTATTAGAAAACCCAAACTCTTTTATTTACCATAACTTACAACATTCTATTATACTTAGGATTATATTAAGGTCTCTTAATAAAGTTTTCTTATCCTAGTTTCCAAAGTTTAACTAAAACTTGCTCTGATACAAACTATAGAGACTAGAAGTTTTCATATATAGATATTACATCTTATTAAATGAATATTCATTACATAACATAATGATCCATGATAGAATCACATAGGTATAGTATATTTATAAACATAGATATATATATGACTAGTTCATAAGTTAATTGCATCATCTCCTAATAAGTTCTTCACAAATAGAACCCTTAATAGATATGTCATACATAATACATTTCTTCATAACTTAAAAAAAACACAATAAAGGGTGAGATAAAATTCTTTGTAAGGGTAAAAAAGGGAGATATAAATGATCACTTAAAGATAACATGAAAAAATGGAATCATAATATGATAATAACATTTGAAAACTAGACCCTTTATGTCATACTTCATAATTTCAATTCATGGCATAAATATTGGTAGTTTATTATATATGAATCATAAAGTAAACAAAGAACATTATCCATGAGAGTATAACATATGAATAAGACATGAGTTTTTGGAATAAACATAATTATAGGAAATCATTTACTCTATAGTCAAGTATTACTACCAATCCTATCAAAATGGATTCGGTTGACTCCCCAATCCATCGCAATAGTCAAGGTTCATTTAAAAGACTATCAGAGTGGGCATACTCCCTTATCGAATTCAGTTTACTCCCCATTACAATCTTATTTATATCATGAGATATCCATCTTCACCAAATGCATTAAAAGGCTATATGATTCTGATCTCACCCATAAAATAATGAAAAATGTACATATTTTTTTCCAAAACATCATAAAAAATTCATCATATCATAAACCATGAAAATAAATAGGTTTCAAAAACATTTAATCATAGCACAACCCTTAGAAAAGAAATTGGTTTCTTAAACATGTCATCAATTCATCATAGAATAACCCATGGAAAAGAAATGAGTTTCATAATAATCTTGTCATCATAATCCTTAACTATCAATAGACAGAATAAGGTAGATTTTATTTAATCATGACCTTGATAAAGGATCATAAACGTTAAATTATTCTATCTTAGATGGAAAATTATTTTAAAGATCTCTTGGAACATTTCTTGAGGAAAATATCGATTTTAGTTTGAAATAAATTATTTAAAATTTAAAAAAACTCCCAAATATTAAATAATAAAATTTATTTTAAAATAAACCAGTAAAGTTATAATGGATGCTTGAAATCATTGAGCATTCATGAAGGTAGGAAATTCCATTCATGTCATATAAGTTAAAAGAAAACTCTCTTTTCACATATTTATAAAAATTAAAAAAGTACCGCATTAATAAAATGAATATAAGATTAAATTTATACCATTTTTTCTAATAGTAAATCATGGGTAAAAATGAATTTAAGTAATCATATGACAATATTATTGAAATTCTTGATTTTTTAAAAAACATGGATATAGATGAAAGAGGATATTTGTCTGAATAGAGAAATAAAGTTGGGGTTTCCATTAAAATATTCTTTCGATATATTAGGTATATAAAGAGAGTAAAAAGAAAGAAAACCATGTATTCTCAATAAATTACCAAAGGATAAGAAAAATTACTGAGTTTCTTGAGTGATAGATCAAAATATTTCATCATCGAAAACATGAACATAAAAAATACTGATAAGAAATAAGATTATAACATTGAACCCTTACCACTTCGGTAACTTTTGAACTATAATCCCCATGAATTAAAGTTTTATTTATGGATATGTAAATTCTTATAATTTTCATTAGAATCATCATATAATAAATTCATGGGTAGTATTGACTCACTTCTTTCAAAGGGCGCATAAAAAAATTTATTTTTATTAATGGAACACATAGGCTGAAAAGGGTCATATAACTTGAGTAACATCATATTCAATCAATCACTAATTCCTAATTCACCTAATCTAATTACTTTAGGTTTTTTATTTTATTTAAGTAAAACTATGATTTTGGGTTTTGGGAAAACATGAAATTAAAATAATGAAATTTAGAATTAAAACATAAATATATATGTATACAGAATATAGTTTAGGAATAAAGGTTTGTTACTAGGGTATGGTAACATAGGTTCCTTCATTATTTATTGTTTCTTTAAATTAAATTTGATTAGTCAATTTACAAAAACTCATAAATGAATTACATTCCATTGATTTATTATTGGTGGGATTTTAACATGACTAGGAATCCTCTTTGGAACACCAAATATCACCTCATACAATAAGTAAATAGGATAACACCTTGAATCAGAGTGAAATTAAAAAATGATATGGCTCTACCATATATTGTTTCATCCCTTTGGGTATCCTAAAATCCACCATATAAAAAGTTTACCAGTGATAAGGGAGGAAAAAATAATGAATCCATGAAAAGTAATGAACTTTAGATCTATGTCGTGGTGGAATAACTACAAACTCGTGCTCTTATCTCACACCCCCCATTAATATAATTAAAAAATTAAGAATTTAAGTTGTGATAATTAATAACACCATGAAAACTCCCCCAGGGCCAAGCCTCAAGTTAGTTACTTATCATTGTGAAGAGAAAATAGATCATGATAGAATATGGAAGTGAGAGAGAGAGATATTAGGTATGGAATAATAAAATAGAAAAAATTAAATTAAAAGTATGAATTTTTGATTACATGTGAAAAGAAATTGAAAACTAAAATATAAAATGAAAACCTAAACAGAACCTGCATAATCCTAAAGTATAACAAAACTCTGAAACCGTGAGTAGTTAACCTCTTCTCCTATGACCTAAAACGGTATTTATATGCGTCATTTTGTGTATAGGGTATCATAATGTTCCATTAATGGTTCTATGGTCATAATGGGTCATCATGGGGAATTTAATGGTGTTTCTTCCAAAAATTTGTCATAAATTACCATTAATGGGATCTATACGATAGTTTAATGACATTTAATTGATTCACAATGTGTAATGTGTGGTTATTAACTTCTAAAAACTTGTATTAATTTCCTTTAATACCTAATGTTATATAATGAGAATTAAATTCATGATGTATAATGGTTTCATCTAACCGATTTGGCTCCAATTTAGTCTAGTTTTTTAGTTTGAAGCCTTGGGCTTGGTCCTTTACTTTACATTTATCATCAGAGTTCATTATCATCATCAATTCATCTCCTTTCATATTTTTTTGATAAAATATGTTTCATAATCTATCTTCAATATTCTGGTTTCACGTCACGTTGCTTCATGTCATGACATGAAGTGTTTTTAGATTTCTTAATTCATTATTTTTTTTTCATTTTCCAAAAATTGGTGTATCCTACCAAAAAATAAAACAAATCAATAATGACAAGGTTAATAATTTAATGTATAAGAAAAACCCATTTTATGTAAAAATAAACATGAAAAATATGACTCATTCAATTTCCTCACACTTAGAACTTTTTCTTCTTCAAGCATGTAACCTCAAAAACATTTCAAAGGAATTTCATTCCACTTATATTTAAATTTTAATAGAAAAAAATGAAATTTTGATAATTGGAAATAAAAATTTAAATTTTATAAAAATTAATTATCTCAACCCCTAATTCTCAAAATAAATAAATCCATTCATTTTTTTTACTTTTCTAATTTTGAAATTACAAAGCCTCTCCTACCTTACACTTTTATTTCTTAATTAATCATTAATGAACATTCCAATTGAAATCTAACTCCCATTGAATTATTTTTACTCATCTATCAAGGTAACAAATATAACTATAATTTGTCTCATAACTCAATTATATATCACTTACTATAGGCTCACAGGAAATATAACATCTTTACTATGTATAGAAAGAAATCAAAATTAATCACAAGGAATTTCATTATAGTTTAAATGTATATTAAGCTTATGGTAGGTAGGAAATGAATAAAGTTTTTCTTAAATAGTTGGTTTTAATCTTTATTATACTTAATGAAATAAAAATCTAAGGATAATTAAATTATCACGCAAATGTCAACTCCTAACCCCAATACTCAAAGTATGCACATGATACATGTAAGCATAATGAATGAATCGCCCTCTGTTTATTTTTTTTATTGTTTTTTTTCTCTTTTTTGAAAGTTTTGATTAAGAGAAATCACACATATATAACATAACCACAAATGATCAAAATATCATCAATATGTAAATAGTGTTTTTTGTTCATGAAAAGACACAAACCATTTTTTTTAATTTCTTTATTTTTAAATTAATTTTTTTTACAAAGAGAGGTGAATAATAAAGTACAATAAAAACATTTACTATACCAAAATCTCATGAGAACCCTTAGAGAAATGAAGTATGTTCCAATCTACTATAGATATCCTCTCCCGCACACTTAGTCTTTTAAATATCATATAATATATTATGAGTAGGGTAAGAATGGATATAATATTATTATATCATGACTCATTTACTAACAAGTATAGTCATGGAATCTATGAAAAAAAGTTGTCTTGATGTAAATTTGGGTCCAAGGATATAGCGATCAACAATTAAAATGACTCAATAATTTTAAAATTGATTCTATTCAGTTATAGATTTGATAATATTCAAAAAAGTTCTAGAAGTGAACATTCCCTAATAACTAATGAAATATGATATAGAATGAAGTGGGAAATATTTGGTTTAGAATTTTTCTTAGGGATGAGTATATATGGTTTGGGACAATCGTGTATGAAAATGCATAAAAAAAATAAACTAATCCAAATCAAATATAGAAATTTGAAACATACCAAATATTAAAGGATTTTTTTTCAAAATAAACTCATTTAAAAAAAATCATGATTTGTAAAATTTATCCCATCATGATTAACCATAATCATTCATTTTACCATTTCACTCATCTAATCATATCAATAGTGAAAATGAAAACATGGAATAATGATTATAATAATAAATTTATGTCTCTTATATCCATAGCAGAGTTATAGGGATCAAAGTGGGGAATGGAATTCTCTTTTAAAGATCTAAATAATATTTTAAAATTATAATAGTGACATAAATTAGGGAATTAAAAATCATACTACCCTTGTAATGATGATTCAGTAGGATTTCATAGGTTCTATTATGTTCTACAGTGGTTCACATTATGAATTATTTTCACGATGTTAATTTTTGTTTCAAATATCTCTTCTTGTATTGTGCCATTATGAAAGACCTAAAAAAGAAACTCTTATATGAACAAGGTACAAGTAAAATTAAGATAAAAAGATAAAGGGATTAATGAAGCATATTAATATTTATTTATGAAACTAATAATTGAAATTTAAATTGTTAAAAGGAAAATAAATTAAAGAGTAGGATAATTATTTATTTGATACCAATGTTGGTAATGGGATTTTTGTACATATAGATGGGATATACCAATTTTTATCCACAGTTTGTTAGTGGGTGGAGTTTCTTATACTTGAACCACCACATTTTTTTTGTTCCAGCTTAAACTTCTTTGTTCTTATTGAAGAGGACTCCATGAATAAAGTACACTAGATACATCCCCTTCATAATGTGTTACAAATTTAATGGAAGGGTTAGGATAAAGTATGAAAACTACTCCTCTTCGGTTACTACTTGTGGAACCTCTTATTTATTGTCTAATGTCTAATTCAGATATACTACATTAAAATAATAGTAAAATATAAAGTTAGAATTTAATTTTATATGAAAAATATTTAAACATGAAAAATTAATAAAAAAGTTTTCCCCCTTTGTGTATGTAGTGTGTGTCTCTGTCTCTTTAAGCAAAGTCAGCTGGATCTCTTGATGTAATCTCTCAAATAAATGTGAAATATCTTCAAGTAGATCAAAATTTTCCTTAAAAGGTTCATTTTTTTCTTCATATTCTTCCAAGGAATAATAAGAGTTATTCAACTCTGAAAAAATAGTAGGGAGTGAAACACAATTCATATTCATAAAAATTAAATAGAATTGAGTTTAAGATATTATCAACTCCCTAAGTTAGGTTTCCTTCAATTACTTCTTCAGCAGAAAGTTCCTCTTAAAGAATATTTGTTATAGGTGTAGGTAGGTAGTTAGAATCCTCTAGTATTTATTTAAATTACACCAAATTTGTGGCATCTTCTTCTTCCATATCTAGAGTTAGGTAGATTGGTTATGATGATATAATTTTATATTGGATGTATAGATCATGTTATTGTTCAATTTATACCCAATTTCTCTAAAATTTATCCAAATTTACATGATCTACACTTCATAAACCAGAAGTAAATTATTATTCACTTATCTCTTCAAAAAAATGCTTTATTGAGGTGGAATTTATCTTAAGGTACCTCTTCCTTTAACTACTTAGGTTCTTAAACTTCAAAAATGAGTGGTAAAATTTATTCCACCATTGGATCAAGATCTTTTTTCTCAAAATACACATGAGATATTTCTTGTATTTGTCTCCTCAACAACTCTATCTATAACAACCCTTCTCATTATTTCATATTTAATCATGATTTAGTACATGGAATTTCACTTAATATGACTTAGAAGATCCATATTTATAGTTTCTTGGAAAATTAAGAACATTACATAAAAACTTAAAACATGAAATACAACATATTTATTGAAAACATCTTTTACATGACCACAACATTTCTTCATACATAACACTGCATGGGATAACCTGAGGGAATACATAAGAAAGGGGTGAGCTATAAAGACCAGTAAAGGAGTAAACAAGAAATAACACGAATAAGACAATACATGTTATAAAATAGGAATATTAGTGAGGCATAAAATAAACATGAATAAAAAGGTATGATAAATCATGATAATAATAACATGGAAATTTAGAAACAACATACAACATGATACTAACATGATCCAAGTCTCATTGTACATAGAGTTTCATTATTCAAAGATCATTGTGCATGAAGTATCATGATTTAACTCCCATTTCACATGAATTAGAATGAGTCCACACCCATTTCACATGAAGTAACATGAGTCAACACTCATTGCACATGAAGTAAACGAGTCAACACCTATTGAACATGAAGTATAATCAGTAAAAAATCATTGAAAATGAAGTATCATGCATCAAAATCCATTTAAAATGAATTATCATGAGTCAAAACCCATTTCACATGATGTATCATGATACTAAACATTACCCAATGCATTTGAGCACTATCAAGACACACCATTCATAATCTTTTCAATCTCATGTTTAAGTGTTCCATGTAGATCATATAACATGGATTCATTCAACATAATAAGTTATTCCATGATCAAGGAATGTGTAATACATACATTTAAGTCCCAAAAAATAATTATACGAGCATAAAGTTGAATACCCTTGATAGAGAAATGGGTATGGTATTGACTACATGATGGAAAATCAGAGTGCCATTTTGGCAGCATTAGGACATCAAATTAAAATTGATAAAATGGGATGATGAGAGATAAAGGGGCATCTTATCATTTAAAATGAAATGTAAAGTAATTGTTATAGGTAATAATTTATCCCAACTTAATTAATTGTAAATTAAAGGGCATATCATAAATGAGGTGCTTGATAAAAAGAGGAGAGAGAGAAATCCCTTATAGAATTTTGGCATAGTAACAACTTAGGTAAGTGTCCAAATGGGGGAGGATAAATGACCCCTCATTGAAATAAAATCAAATTTATAGTATGTAATTTATTATAAAAACATTAAAATGTAACGAATTGAAATTAAAAATACTAATTTCAAACAAGGTTCTTGAATTGAAAGGAAGAGAGGAAGGTGAACATACCGTAATTTGATGTGTGACACCAAAGGCTTGGGAGAGGCTTCTTAGGATCTTGTGGGTGGCTTGGGAGGACTCTAGGGAGTAGGTTGTAGAGGGTGGTTGAGTTTCAATGAGCACGAGTGAAGAGAAATTGGATATTGGGTGGGTTTATATAGGGAATGAAAGGGATTTCTTTATTATTTTGGTTTTGGACTCTTCATAATAAAATATTCAAAACCACAGTCCATCCAATGGTTTTTTTCATGGTTTATGGAAAAGGGTAGTGGTATAAATTATTTTATAAGTCCAAGGGCCTAATATGTTAAAATATTGTCCTTTCTTATGTAGACGTGATTCACAATTTCAAAAAAATGTTTTTAAAATCTTAAAATATATTATAAGTATTAGAGGATTCCCTAAGGTTTTGTAAATTTATTGAAATAAACCTAAAATTACATTATTTTAAATTATAAATATAAATTAGTTTTAATATACCTTTTATTGTATTTATTTCTTCATTATTGGGCCATTATGAAGTCATAAAACACATCATATATTTTTACGATATTTAATTTTTACCCGAAAATTTGACTATCTCAAAAAATTATGAAACATTCACCATTGGATAATTTCAATATCCTGATTCCAAAAATAATATTCATTTTATCTAAATAATTTTATAAATATGTGAATTTTCACCTTTATAATAAAAATCAATATTTATTAAAAATGTATGGGTTTTGACAAAAAACATTTTTCAAAACTTATTGAAAATTAATTTTGATTTCCTAAAAATTATATGATCATTTATATTTAATAAAATTTATTTAATAATAATATTATATTAAAATATTTTTAATTTCCAAAAATACATTAATTCATCAAAATATATTTCTTAATTAACCGAAAATACCATTTGATCGTTAAAAATCATTTACAAAGTAACAATAATAGAATGAAAATATATTCATTATTCAATACAAAAATAATATACGTAATATTATTTCTAGTTTCTTGATACATATCCCTTTATTACATAGGCATACACTCTAAGAGTAAGGTGTTTGATGATGGGGGAATTTATGGGTCTGTTCAATGAACATGGTTTGGGTCGTGATCTTGATGAGCTTGAAATTATCCCATAAATAGTTTCAATCATTTTTAAGTTAATGTATCCTGTCTTGGAATTGGTATAGGGAAAATCATATAAATTATATCTCTCCCAGAAGCTCGATAAATGGGCTTCATAGGGTATGATCCTAGTGGTTGAGGAAATCACTTCCTTTATCTATGCCAAAAGGATTTGTTAAAACCTTATATTTATACTAATCATGTGATCATTGTTCAATGACTATATTATAAATTTTAAAGATACTAAACAATAATTTAAAATCTAATTGTTTATAATAAAATAAGTTCATATGTATTCTATAACTATAAGACATTTAATTAAGTAAAAAAGGAATTTTATTAATAAAAATTTGGGTCTTTACAACCTTCCCCCCTTAAGAAATTTCACCATTGAAATTTACTTTTTCCATACTAAAACAAATGAGGGTAACTCTGTATGATCACTTCCTTTGGTTTCCATTTTTCTTCTTTAGAATTGCGTTTTTTAAACAACACCTTGATGAGGGGAATTTTCTTATTTTGTAGAACATTTTCTCTATTATCCAAGATATTTACCAACTACTCCTCATAGTATAGGACATTCTTGAATGGTAGCACCTATATATTGAGCACATGTGATGGGTCTGGGATGTACTTCCTTAAAAGGTATATATTAAATACATTGTGTACTTGAGATAGGTTCGATGCGAGTGCTAGTCGATAGGCCACTACTCCAATGCGATGAAGGATCTCAAAAGAGATGATGTACCATGGACTAATCTTTCCATTATTCCCAAATCACATCACTCTCTTCCATGGAGATATGTGGAAGAATAAAATGTCTCAAACATCAAAATCTAGGTCATGTTGAATATTTTCAATAATAGCACTTTTGTTGACTCTAAGTAGCTTTGATGTGCTGCTAGATGGTATTAACCTTCTCCACCAATTGTTCAACCACTTCAGGACTTTGAAGTTTTCATTCCCCAACTTAATCCCAATATGGAAGTTTTCTACACCTCTTCTCACAAATGGATTCATAGGGTTTCATTTGGATGCTTGAGTAGAAACTATTGTTGTAAAAAAACTCCACCAAAGGAAGATGTTGGTTCCATCCTATTTTTAAGTCCATTGAGTAATCTCTCAAAATTTCCTTATGTGTTTGGATAGTCCACTCAGATTAGACATCATTTTGAAGGTGATAATCCACCCTGAAGTTCAGCTTAGTGTTTATAGCATGTTGGATAATTTTCCTAAACGTAGAGGTTAATATTGTATCTCAATCGGGTACAATCGATAGTGGTATTCCATGAATCCTTACCACTTATCTGATTTATATCTATGCTAATTGATCCAGTGAGAAATCCTCTCAAATCATAATTATGTGTTAAGGCTTTGTAAGACGATCCACAACTATTCATATATCATTATTTCCCTTAGATGTATTTGGAAGTCCAGTGACAAATTCTATGGTGTTGTTTTATTATTTCCATGTTAGTATGGGTAATGGTTTCATCATTCCCTTAGACTTCAGCCCTTCCACCTTCACTTGCTGACATACAAGACACTTTGATGTATATTCTATGATTTGTTTATTCATGTTATCCCACCAATATTTATCTCAAAGATATTGATACATTTTTGTGTTTCTTGGGTGAATAAAGAAAGTCAAACTATGTGCATCATCCAAAATTTCTTTCTCTAACTCATGATTTTTTTAGAACACATAGTCTTGACCCAAATATCACAATTCATTTTTCATTAACATTAAACTTTTTGGATTTCCCTTTTCTTATAGTTACCAATTTCTTATGAATTTAAAAATCATATTTTTTGGAATCCTTTAACCTTTTAAAAATATATGGTTGAGATATCATTTATGAAATTATTGATGATGTTCTATTTTTTATGATTCCCATTTACATCTTCTTTAAATATAAGAAGATCAGATCCTTTTCAATTCTCATAAATGATATAATTGATGGATCCTTTCTACTTAGAGCATATACCACCTTATTCAACTTCAGGATGGTAGTAGATTGAGCAGTCATAATATATGATGAGACATAACTATCTTCTTTGGTGCATATTCATCTCTTTATATGTGAATATATATTTGAGACTTTTGGGATCCGTATATATTTCACACTTCTCCCCAAAGAGATAATGCTACCATAATTTCAAAGAAATTATCACAACTACTAACTCTATATCATGTGTGAGATAGTTTTGCTCATGAATTTTTAATTTCCTTGAGGCATATGAAATGAATTTATCATTTTTCATCAACACACTTCCTAATCCCTTCTTTGAAGTATCTCTAAAAATTATGAAAGGCTCCCCACTCGTGGGTAGTTTGAGAACATGGACAGTGATAAATCTTCTTTTCAACTTCATTAAGATTTTTTCACATTCATCATTCCAAGAAAATTTGACTCCATTATAATTTATCTCGGTAATATGGTTTGACAATTGTGAAAACTTTCTCACAAATCAGAGATAATATCTAGCTAACCGAAGGAAGCTACGAATATCTATCACAAATGTTGGCCTCGAACATTCCTCAATTGATTTTTTCTTTTAAGGATCCACATATATCCTATTGATTATGATGATATTCCGCAATAATGAGACTTCCTTCAACCAGAACTCACACTTGCTGTACTTCACATAGAGATTCTTTTTTATGGTATTTAGCACAGTTCTTCGATGCTACTCATGATCCTCCTTGTATTTTGAGTATATTAGAATATCATCTATGAATACCAGCACAAATTTATTAATGTAATCTCTAAATAATTTATTTATCAATTCCATGAATACTTCTTGAGAATTAGTGATTCCTAAACGAATCACTATGAACTCATAATGCCCATACCTTGTATAAAAATCAGTCTTGGGGATTCTCTCTTTCTTCACCCTTAATTGGTAATATCCTGACTGCAAATCCACATTGGAGAATTATTTTTATCCACATAGCTGATCGAACAATTCATCAATTCAGGGAAAATGATACTTGTTCTTTATTATGATTTTTTTGAGCTCAAGATAATCAATGAAAAGGCGAATTGACCCATCATTCTTCTTGATGAAGAGAACCGGTTCACCCCATGGTTAAGCACTTGAGAATATAAACAATTTATCCATATTATCCTATAATTATTTCTTTAGTTCCTCAAGTTCCATAATATCCATTCTATATAGAGTCTTGGATATTGGAAATTCCCTAGGTATAAGATCGATCGATAATTCAACATCTATGGGAGGAGTAAGACTAGTAAATTCTTTGAGAAACACATCTGTGAATTCTCTTACAATAGGAATGTCTTCTTGGATGGTTCAATCCTTATACTTAATAATTTAATCAAGATACGCTTGATCAAAGAGTAGTAATATCCATGCTTGAGCAAATGGTGCTAAAGGAGATTCATCCTCCTCCTTTAACTTTTATAAAATCAAGGGTTAATTCACCATTTAGCGAGTGATTTCCCTATCATGGGAATTTATGTTGTATCTATATAGAGAAATCCATTCCATGCCAAAAATTGCATCAAATTCCACCAAGGGAAGTATGATAAGGTTCATCGGGGAGTTCAATCAATAAATTTTGATAGAGGAGGAGTTATATACATGGGATGTAATAATTTCCCCATTTTCCATCTTCATAGACATCTCCACTTCCATGATTTGTGGTGGTGTTAGAATATTTATACTAAACTTATATGATATATAGAAATGTGCAGAACCAAAATATAAAAGTACATTTTCTATTCTTGAATAAATAACCAGCGTACCTATCACCACTTCATTGTCAAGATCAAACTCAGCGGTGGTGATGGAAAAATATCTCCCTTGAAACCTTGGTGGTTATTAGTTACCTCCAAAAACCCTTATCTTAGGGAACTGGTTCATAAAGTTCCCTAGTTCCTTGTAGTTTTATAAATTAACAACATGTTGAGGGTCAACCAGAGTGTTCCTTTCCTCTATCACATTTGTGGGTTTATCCTGCTACAAATTATTGGCCATATTCTCTTCTATTCTACACCTAAAGCATTTCCTTTATCCCCATAGGTAGTCTTTGGGGTGATTCTTTCTACACCTTGGACAAGTAGGGTGCTAAAATTTCATAGCACAATTGGATTTACCTATCAGACCACTAGAATTAAAGTCCACATTATGCTTCTTATCCCCATGATATCCATGAGATTCACCAACATATACCTTGACTTTGAGAAAAAATTATACATTTTCCACATAGATATCAATGTCATAGATTTTCAGGTCTTTTTGTAGGCTAGGCTTTATCCTACTAAATAAGTGTTCAACCTTGGATTCATGGGTAACAAAAAATATGGAGGTGTATCGTGCAAGTCTTGTAAAGTTTTCTTCATACGAATCAACAGATTCATCATCCTTTTTCTTGAGTGTAAGTAAGTATCTTTCCATTTTAAGATTGAGGGTATGGGGAAAATATTTATCAAAAAACATTTTTTTTAGAATTCCTTCCACTCCATTGATTCGATCTATTCCTTAGGCTATGTATTCTTGGTCAATTTCCACCACTGATCAACTTCACCCACCATAAGACAAACATCCAAAATAACCTTATCATGTTTGGAACATTGAAGTATGGATAATATGTTTTCAATGGAATTGATCCATTTATCCACAATTAAGGGATTAGATGATCCACTGAATGTAGGTGGCCTTTGTAGCATGAATCTCTCAACTACGAGTTGTTCTCTCTCAGGGTGGGTTGGGTTCTCCTTCTGGTCTAGGTTTCTATTCAAAACATGAGTTAACTGAGTGTGTATCGTGAAAAAGTTTTTGATTCCCGCTCCCATCGAGTTGGATATCTCATTGGGTAAATCATCACACTTCCCTTTGCATCATTTTTTAGCATGATTCCTTTTATTTTCTACCATTGGCTATAATAAATTGTAAATTAGATATGATTATCTTAAAATATTAAACACATAAATGGGAATGCATTGAAATTAAAGGGATAACTTATAAATTATATTTATTTTCTTAACTTATGAATTTCTAGGCTTCAGTCTATGTTATCTTCTAATGTATATTCTTATGGGTCTTTTTTTGTTACCATAATAATGGATCATAATGATATTATGAATTTATTGAAGAATATTCACTGGTAGTGTCAAAATAGGTGCACAATAAGGCCTATTTTTGTGTACCAGGTTACCGAGAGTCAATCCTAGAACACCTTTTTAGATTTATTACTCCTAGGTACATCTGTTCTAGAACCATGTACACTTGTAGTATTTAGATAGGGATATATTTTCTTGATAAACCACTTACTATATACTTAAAAATATTTAGGTATGTTTTCTTACACTTAGTCTTATCCTTAAGGGGTTTCACTAGGTTTTTCTAATCCTAATCCCAAAAATAAATAAACCAATCCTCTGATACCAACTATAAAAAAACTTCTTAATATTTTATATTTAATAATTATTTATTACATAGATTTTCACTTAATACAACTCATAAGATCAAGAGGTATAATGTATTTGTAAATTAAGAACATTACATAAAAACTTAAAACATGAAATTCAATATATTTATTGAAAACTTATTTTACATGACCACAACATTCTTTCATACTTAACTCTGTATGGGATAACCTGATGATATACATAAGAAAGGGGTAAGATATAATGTATAGAAAGAAATCAAACAAATCATAACATTAATAATATAATACATGTTAGACAATAGGAATATCAATGAGACATAAAAGAAAGATGAATATAACGGCATGATAAAGCATGATAATCAAATCCTGGAAATGTAGAAACAACATACAACATGATATTATCATGAGCCAAGGATCATTGTACATGGAGTAACATGAGTAAAATCTCTCTTAACATGAAGTAGCATGAGTAAATACCCATTTAACATTAATTATCATGATTAAATATCCATTGCACATGAAATAGCATGAGTCAACACCCATTTCACATGAAGTATCATGAATCAACACCCATTTCACATGAAGTAGCACAAGTCAACACTAATTTTTAATGAATTATCATGAGTAAAAAAACATTAAAAATTAATTAGAATGAGGAAAAACTCATTGAACATGAATTATCATGATACTAAATGTAACACAATGCATTAGAGCAATATCAGGGCACACCCTTCACAATTATTTAAATATCATGTTTAAGTGTTCCACGTTGATCACATAACATGGATTCATTCAACATCATAAGTTATTCCATGATAAAGGAATTTTTAATACATACATATAAGTCCCAAATAAATAAGTATATGATAATAATGGTGAATAACCTTGATATAGAAATGGGTATGGTATTCACTACATGATGGAAAATCATAGTTCAATTTCGACAGTATAACATCGTCAAATAGAAATTCATAAAATGAGATGATGAGATATAAAGGGGTATATCATAATTTAAAAATAAAATTTAAAGTTATAGGGGTATATTAGAATGTGTCCCAACTTAAAAAATTGCAAATTAATGGGAATATCATAAATGAGGTGCTTGATAAAAATAGGAGAGAGAGAAATCCCTTATGAAATTTCGGCATAGTAATGCCTTAGGTAAGGGTCCAAATGGGGGAGGTTAAATGATACCTATTTGATATAACATCAAATTTATAGAATTAAATTGGTTATAAAATGATAAAAATATAACAAATTGATATTAAAATTACTAAATTCAAATAAGGTTCTTGAATTGAAAGGAAGAGAGGAAGGTGAGGATCCCTTACTTGGATGTTTGACACCAAAGGATTGGTAGAGGATTATTAAGAGATTGGGGGTACCTTGGTAGGACTCTAGGGAGTAGGGGGAATAGGGTTTTGGAGATTAAATGAGATTTATTGAAGATAAATGGGATCTTTTGAGGGATTATATAAGAAAAGAGGGGGATTTATTTATTATTTTGCTTTTGGACACTTTATAATAAAATATTCGAAACCACAAACCATAAAATGGTTTTTCCCATGGTTTATGGAAAAGGGGATTGGTATAAATTATTTTATAAGTCCAATGGTGGAATATATTAAAATATCTCCCTTGATTATGTGGAGGAGAGTCACACTTTCAAAGAAATGATTTTAAAATATTAAAATAAATTACATGTTTGGAGGATTCACTAAGGATTTGTAAAATAAATAAAATAAACCTAAAATTAAATTATTTTGAATGAAAAACATATATTTATATTAATATATCTTTTATGTTATTTATTACATCATTATTGGTCCCTTATGATGTTACAAAACACACTATATTTATATGGTATTTAATTTTTACCTAAAAATTTGACTATCTTAGAAAATTATGAAAAATGAACCAATAGATAATTTCGAAATCCTAATTCCAAAAATAATATTAATTTTTTACAAATAATTCTATAAATTTGATAATTTTCAATTTTAAAATAAAAACTGACATTTATTTCAAATTGATAGGTTTTTACAAAAACAGTTTCAAACCTTAATGAAAATTAATTTTGACCTCAAAAAAATTATATGATCATTTATATTTAATAAAATTTATTTAACAATAATATTTTATTAAAATATTATTTATTTTAAAAAGTCCATTAATTCATCAAAATAGATTTCGTAATTAACCAAATATAATATTTTTTCTTTAAAAAACAATTGTGAAGTAACAATAATAAAATGAAAATATATTTATTATTATATAAAAAATAATTTACATAATATTATTTCTAGTGTATTGATATATATACCTTTATTAAAATTTCATACTCCCTAAGAGTATGGTGTGTGATTGTGGGGCTTTCATGGGGTTGTTCGGTGAACATGGTTTGGGCTATGATCTCGATGATCTTGAACTTCTCTCGTAAACAGTTTCAGTCATACTTAAGTTTTTGGATCTCTACTTGGGATTGGTCTAGGTAAAATCCCAAATGTAATATATCCCTCAGAAGCTATGATGAATGGGATTTATAGGGTATTATCCTATTGGTTGAGTCCATCATTTCCTTTTTCTATGCCCAAATAATTCGTTAAAAACCTATATTTATACTATTCATGTGATCATTGTTCAACGAATATATTATCAATGGTAAATATACATAATGATCATTTAAAATCTAATTTTATGTAACAAAATAAGTTCTCTTGTTTTCTATAACCATAATACATTTAATTAATTCAAAATAGAGGGAATTTTATTCATAAGAGTTTGGTATGTTACATTATTTTTCTTTCAATCCATTGAATCTGATCATTTAAATCATTTTTAAACAACTATTATTTTTGATGATTCACCTATGAATACTCAATCAATGCATAATATGTAGTTTTGGAAACATCATGGGAAAATATTTTTTTTTCATATATTTTTTAAACATTAAAATAATTATTTTTTTAAAAAATGTATGAAAAATAAATAATTAAAGAAAGACTGCTAAATCTATAGAAACTAAACTAGTTTTGATGAATAATTATCATATGGTATGGAAAAATATTTATTTTGTAATGTATCATAGATACTGAAAAAGGTATTCTCACTTTAGGAGCATCATGGTCAATAAATAACTAATTCCTAACTCACCTAATCTATTTTTAGGTGTTTTTATTTTATTTAATGAAAATTATGATTATGGGGTTTTAGAGAACATGAAATTAAAATTATTCGATACATAATTTAAAGCTAAATGCATATTCATATTGAATTAAGGTTAGTAAGAAAGTTTTGGTCCAAGGGTTTAGTAATGTGGGTTCCTTTATTATTTATTTGTTTTCAAATTAAATTTAATAATTCACTTTTCTAGACCACATAAATGAATTAAATTCCTTTTATTTATTGAGTGTTATATTTTTAACATGACTAGAAAACCTCTTTGTTACACCAAATATCACCTCCTTCAATATCCCAATATGAAGACACCACAAATGAGAGTAAAATTCCAAAAATACATGGCTCTACTGTATGTCATTTCATCCCTTCAGGTATCCTCAACTCCATTGAATGAAGAGTTTAGCTATGAGATATGAGAGAAATGGAAAAAAATAAAAGATAAGGAAATGAATTGAGATATGTTCCATGGTGGATGACTTTTAGACCCATGAACTTCTCTCACTTACACCAAAAATAGAATTAAAACATTATGAATTTAAGGCACGATAATTAATAAAGTT
Source organism: Viscum album (assembly GCA_963277665.1). Taxonomy (NCBI): domain Eukaryota; kingdom Viridiplantae; phylum Streptophyta; class Magnoliopsida; order Santalales; family Viscaceae; genus Viscum; species Viscum album. Next base: position 435,918,147 of record OY728150.1, on the reverse strand, counting down.
TCCAAACCTCTTCCATAGCCAAGCTTTAGGTTAGCCACTTTCTATTGTGATGTGAAAAGCGATCATGGAGTAAGATGTGATAGATATATAGAGAGATATTTGGAATAGAATAAGAAATGGTAAACATATAAATTAATCTTTTTAAGTTTAAATTACAATAGAAAAAAATTTAAACTAAAAAAGAAAAGGAAAACCTAAAAAACAATAGCCTCATCCTGCAGTGCAACACAACGGTGGGACCCTAAGTGGTCGGTCCCTTCTCCATTATCATGGTATTGTATTTATAGTATTCAGTTTGTGAATGGGTTTCCATGAATATGCCATAAATGAGTATCTGGTTATAATGGGTCATCTTGTGGAGTTTAAAGGTGTTTCTATCAAAAATTCATCATGAATTACCTTTTGGGGGTCTGTTTGAGAGTTTTATGGTGTTTAAACAATTCATGATGTGTAATTTTGGGGGGAAAATAATCTCATGACATGAAATAAAATTATTTAATCGTTGAATTTACATGGTTTGAATGTAATTATTTATTTTTAATGTTGTTTTCCAGCTTGTTTCACTCCAATTCATACTGGTTCTTCAGTTTGAAGCATTGGGCTTGTCCTGAATTTCCCTTTCTTTCCAGAATTCATTATAATAATAAATTAATAACTTATTATATTTTTTTTATAAAATAAATTTAATATTATACTTCTGATATTTCGTTGTCATTCTATACAACTTCGTGTCATGGCATGAAGTTTTATTAGCCTTCTAAATTCAATTGTTTTGTTCATTTTCCAAAACATTATTTTCTCCTTCCATAAAACAACAAAAAAATTAAATACCAACATTTTTAATCATTTAATGTTTTATAAAAAATCATTTTATATTAATATAATTTGAGAAATTTTTCTCATTTATGTATATACTCTACATAAGAGAAGCAAGTGGTAAATATGTCATGCGTCTCACTAAAATAAAAGTGAAATGAAAATCCCCTACCTAAACTCCCACTTACATTGAAATAACTCCAATATAATTTATAATAAATTTTAATTTATTTAAATTCTATAAAATAATAATTTAAATAATATTAATATCACAATTTATCCACTTCTAATATTTTAACTTCCATTTATTAATAATTACTTATTAAAATCATCATTTCTGGGTGTTAACTATTTGGTTTATCATGAGAGTTTTAGTTTGGTAGTTCTGGTCCTTGAACTTTGATCATTTTTTAATTATATATGGAATTTTAATCATGATATAAATATCATATTTATTCATTATATATATATATATTAATTCATTGGTAATGTATAATGATAGAAAAATGAATGACACCATTGATGGGGACGGTAAGCCGTACTTACACATGAGCACTGCTGTCACATTTCAATAGATGGAATTAAGGAATGGTAAATATTAATTCACCTTTATATAATATTTATTATTTATATATATATCATATATATTATTTAATCTATCATTATTACCATCAATGTAAATAAAAAATGAAAAAAGAATCACATTTCTTTGCGGAGGGGATAACCCACATGTACACACGAGCGACGTTATCATTTTCCAACAAATTGGAAGGTATGAAGGTAGATTTAATATTATAATTCCAGAAGTATAATTATTCCATAAATATAATCTATATAGCTAAAATCCATCATTATATTTTACTATGATACATGATGATGAAAAAGTATTTACATCGGTTCGTGAATTGGTAGTCCACTGCACAAAAAATCGAATGTTTCGTTTCCCATTTGATAGAAGATGAGATAGATTTATGTTATTATATAAACATAATAAAATCTAAGTATATATTATATAATTGTTTTATTTTATTTTTAATTATTAATACATAATTTAAGGTGTTAAAATAATAATTAAAAAATTAAGATCTTGGTGAAGAAATTACCTCCTTTTAAAAAACCTCCTTTAGATCTCTTATTAAGGACCCTAGAGTTGGTAGTTTTGGAATACCATAAGTTATATAACATGGATAATGATTTTTTGGAGAGTTTTGTTTTTTAGGTTTTGATCTATCTAATTGGATTGGCATATGTGAATAAGTGATGGGAGGGTGTTCCCTTTTATTATTAAGGTGAGTGGCGCACTTGAAATTTAAAATAATTTCAAGCCACTTTTTTGAAAAAATAGATCCAAAATAGCTCTTATTAAAAGTTTATAAGGTTAAGGTCGATATAAAACCAACCAGTGAGGTTTTATATAGTTTTTTTTAACCCTGAATTTTATATATTAACCCCTAGTAAACCAAATTTAACTTTAACTGTGGTAGTAGATTTTTACTATTCATTATGGAAAAAAGTTAAGTTGTACTTATTACATAATATTAATTATTATAATTAGTTATATTTAAGATATTTTATCATATTAAATTCATATATGTGAAATAATTTAATTTTAAATTAATCCCACAAACATGAAAAGAATCAGTTTTACAATGAAAAAGTTTTCTAAAACATAAAAATTTATTATATCAAAATTCAATATCAAAATATTTCCAATGAATTAAATTGGATTAATAATAATATAATTGAACTAGTTTTACATTTAAAAATATTTTAATACAAAATAGAACTTTTTAAATGTTTCAAATGAAAAGATAAATTAAAAAAAATGTGTATTTTTTCACTGTACAAATAAGTCTTTTTAGAAAATTATAAAAAATTTACTTTATAATATTTTTGAAATTTTGATTTAAAAAATAATTTTTTTTTTAAAAAAAATTTATAAGTAAAAAAATTTATTTTAAAATAACTATGAAAAACATGATGAAACTAGTTTTTAGAAAATATATATTTTTATGTAGAAAACCTGATTTATTATTTATTACATGCCTAGAAAAAAATATCAGATGAATGATAAAAAATTTGGTTGAATATATAATATATAAATTTCATTAAAATTATTTACCAATAGTTATTAATTTAATTTATTATGATAAAAACACATTACACTCATATAAACTATTTTTTAGAAATTTTTTTTTTACTTTTAATTGATTTTTATTTTTTATTTATAATCAATTGATAGCTAGTGAATTTATTTTATACTTGGGTAAACCATATATTTTTTAGAATATAGTAAGTCTTATTCATAATCTCCAATTTATCATCTAGGTTATAATTTTATATATTACAGTTCATTTAGACTTCGGGTTGTGTTTATCAAATGCTATCCTAGTGATTACATTTATTAAAGAAGTTATTTATCATAAAATATTAGCATGTTAAAACTAGGATCCCCACAAATAATGAATTTTTTTTGATCTTAGGGAAAAAATACCTAGTGTTCACCTTCACCTGGTTCTACAGCCAGAAATCTATAAATATTCGAATATTATCACCATACTTTTTGGAAAACAAGGAAGGTTTACCCCACGGTGAAGTACTCATCCTTATAAAACACTCTAATCTAAGTCCTCAAGATTAACATTAAGATCCTTTAACTCAACTGGAGAAATAAAATAAGGGGGTTTATCAAAATGGGAAGCACACCTATTATGATATCTATCACAAAGTCAACTTCTATATCAGGGGGAAGTCCTATAAATTCATCTTGAAAGACATCCTGATAGAGATCCACAACTGGAGGAAAAGATAAGGGGGTTACCACTGATCCTGCTAAAATATCCAAGCCCAACATCTATTATGTGATTGTGCTAATATGACTCAAGTCCTGACCAAATCTACCAACTCCAAGTTCCAACTCTTTTTTTATCATGTACTTTTCTACAATGGGAGATGTGAACAATACCCTTATCCGATGGCAATCAATGTGAGCCCATAATCTAGTCATCCATTCTATATTGAGGATCACATAGAAAATCATCATATCCAAAATCATGATGTCACATAGATTTTCATTACTGTAAATGAATATTAGACACTCTGGGCATCACTAAAAATGGACCAATTTCATAGTCAATGAAATATCGAGTGAATGTAACTTAGAATAAAACTTTTCTAGTAAGTCAAGGCAACAAAAACTTGAGCAGATGTAAAGGAATGGGATAAAACTATATCAATCTAGGTAGTAGAAAATGTATAAGTTATATAGACCATAACTCATATAGTAAATAGCCCCTTACCACCATCTACTGGAGTTTGATCCACTATATAAATATGGGCTACCTCCACTCAATGAACCTATCCCCGAGGCATGTGCCTTACCTAATACCTTTTTATCTGGTCATACTATTGAGGTTCCTATGCTATCCCATGGATTGATGCCTATGTCTAACTCGAAACACCAGAAGACCTTGTTTGAAATGAATTTAAGTAGAAATGTTATAGATGCCCCACCTTTTCACATCGATGATATTTGATATCAGGTTTATGGAATGATGTATGATAATTACTCCACTTTCCATTGTTGTAACACTAAGGACTTTCATCACACATAGAAGGTGCTGAGGAGCCTTTTCTTAGATCTGGATCTCTACTATCACTCTGACATGAATCATATACCTTCCTCTTTCTATCAGTAGAAGTATCACTAAGAATTATAATAAATTATAAAAGAAGATCTAAATATCTATCCTCATATAGACCTTTATCAATCATTAAGGACTTGTAAAGAACCTAATTATATGTCATCAGGTTGAATAATCTAACCTTTTGTCTCAACTCTAATTAAATCCTGATATCAAACATCCTGAATTTTTATGCTTCATCCTTATCCAATAGAGGAGCAAATAAAAGAAACTATGTGAACTATGTCGACTAAGAATACAATATCATCACCCCTAATGAATATCCATGGACTCTTATTCTTAGTAGAGATTCATCATACCCAGAAATAACTCCTCAAATAAGAGGTCTCTAAAAGTCACCCACATTAGCCCTTCACATATTCCCAACTAAAGCATCACATCTCACCTTGTCTTGAAGTGTCCCAATGTATAAAGATAAAAAGCTTCAAATTCAAATCCTTTAGGGTATTTACCAAGTTTAAGATCATCCAAATGATATATATACATTAATTTTCATTCTTTAGGCCCTTCAGTTCCCTGGAACGATCAAGGATGCTGGTGTTGAAAGTCTCGAGCATAATCGACCATGGGAATTGATACTCCTATATTCAGGAGAAGCATTAGGTGGGAGAATCCAGACTGAAGTGGTCCCTCTTCTTGATCCATTGTGGTAAGTTTAAGATAATTCTGCTACATAAATAGTGTTAGGAAAATAATTTCTTCCCTCATGATAGTGTTTTGGCCTACTCCACCAAATGGTCCAGTCAAGAATCTGTAAGGTAGAATTTTCTAAAATATGAAGGTATTTTTTTTAATATTTAAGGAAGATATTAATCATTCCATGGGATCAAGAAAGGGTTTATCTATGAGGATACCCTCAAACCAAGGTATATCCCTCTTATAACTAACTAATTTTCTCTAGACCTACATTTTATTCACAATCATATATATATAAATATAACCTCATGTTATTTTTAAACTAATTAATACCTGTATAGATATATCAAAAAAATATGTAAATAGATATATCCTATAAAAATAAGTAAATAGATATATCCCATAATATAGAAATAAAATTCTATCCCTAAAATATATTAGAATTAGCAGAATTAATTAAATAACTAATATGAATCAAAACAATGAGTATATATATATGTCATGTGATCCTACATGCCTAATAATGATGCATGAATGAATTGGAAAATACCATAAAATTTCAACAATAATCTCTTTAATGGTAACATAAAGGTTCATTACACATGAGCTGGATATGAATAAGGAAACTCCCCTACCCAAGTCCTACAAAACCTATATCCTTTATTCCATTTACAAGGATAGTCAAAGAAAGAATAACTCCTCTGATATCATTTGGATGTCCTAACCTAAACCACCAGGTCTGAGTTAGAGAGTAAATTATCATCTTGTTCACCTCCCTGTATGCAAGAGGTCACTGACTAGAAGAAATGGTCTGATCACCATCTATGGGGAGACTATACCCTCAGTATCATGTTATTATATTAGACAGTAAATATAAATAATAACAATATAATCAAATAAGGATTAGATGGGAAACCCTCCATGGGGTAGAACGAGAGTGTAAACATTTATAAACCTTAATACTGAGAAGGGATTGTTTCCAAGATCAGATCCATATAGAAGAGGAAGTACAAGGTGTGTGTTATAAAAAAACATGTGACTATGGGGTTCATAAGGTTTCTGGTTTTGGAAAAGGAAATCCACGTTTTGAGGATTTGGATGAATCAAGATTGATGTGGATCGATCCTCACCTTTTTCAAGGGGTCATGGTGAGATCTGAAGTAACAATGGTGAAAATACCTAGTGTAGAGGCAACACTTGACCACCCAATAATAGGAATATCACATGAAATATGTGTAGATTAGTGATCTATGATAGTTGAGGTAGTCTATGCATTATAGTCAATAAAGACCTCATCTTGAGCTGGGGGTCGCTGAATATGGGCGTTCCCCACTAGATTCATGAAGGATTAGTGAAATAAAATATGGAATTTAAATCCGTATAAGATGGAAGGGGAAATAAAGTGCTGGTGAAAAAACTCTTATTTGACGCAGGGGTCGATGTTATCACCTTGTAGGGATGTTTCCTTCAGAGTCAAATGTACCTTACTTAACATGGGGGAGGAAGGTTATGTAACCTATCAGTGGGGTTTATTTGATATCTATGGAATAGGATTTCCCCCATTCAATATTATTTTAGTTTGATAAAATGGTTCCCTTCTCATCGAGGGGGTCAATGACTATGTCAAATTGCAGCAAGGAATCACATAGTGGCACGGTCGCTGGTAAGCGGTTGTTGTCTCATGTGGAAATAGAAATGTGGAAATGTTGATAGGTAGGGTAAAAATAGAATTAGTCAAATGATGAAGTTCTCATTATTCACCATTGGAAACTAGGATGGTATTTGTTTTCTTAGAGTAAAATAGGTTTAGCTTAGGTGATCGCCGATATTGATGCAGGGAGTTTGTTGGTGATAACCATGGGGATGTAGAGAAAAAACCTGCAATGTCCTTGGGGAGAGGGTTACAAAGACTCAGGGCATGGGATTCCTGAGACTCAATGAATAAAGGTAATGGGCTATGACATCCTTATGGAATGGTCTGCATCAACCTTAGGGTATGGGCTGTAATAAACTTGGAACATTCTGATCCAAATGGTAATCGAAGAGCATGTATGGGTCCACATAAAGTAAGGATCAGGTCCTTGATGAATAAATAAGTGGGATGTGATTTGTGGTAGTGTTCTTTTGGGTTAATTTGATCATTAAAATTTGGGGCTCCAGGTCAATTTTTTTATTTTTTAGAGATTGTTGATGTTCAGTGGACCTTAAGACCTTTGTTTTACAACGGGCCTTTAGGATATGTTTTATTTAGACATATTTCTTATAAGGGTTTACCACTGAACCCATCTGAAGGGAGATGGATCTATTTTATTTTTTTTAATAAAGGAGATTAATCAAGAAGAAACTATGTAGATAGAACACAGTTTATACAAATAAGTAAACTGGGCTACTAGAGTGGAAATACAAACCCTATTATATATAATGTAATAAATAAATAAATAAATAAATAAAACCATGGAATTTTATGTAGTATTTCTTGGTGCTTCACCCAGCTCCACGCTCATCAGCTCAACCATCTTCCATGACCCCTTACCCTTACCTAGATTTCTTTACCTGATGTTTTCACATGCATCGAGATTCCTGTGAAGAGTTTGAGTAATAAAATCTAGTAGGACACCAATAATTAATATTTAAAACAAGTGAATATGAATAAGAGTGTAAATAATGATAATAAATAATTTCCCACACAAGTAAACAAACCATATTGAGTGTCCATGTAGTTACCAAGATGCCACAAACCCTAACTGTACCTGATTCATGTCTATGCTGGAAAACATATATGTGGTCATGAAAATGTCAAAAATATAGGATACAACCTCAAAGATTCTCAATAGCCGTACGAAAAAAATGAAACTAGGTCATACCACAATAGCACATCAAACCCTCACTACTAAAAATAAGGGTATTAGCGACCGCCATTGGCGGTCGCATCTGCTTCGTCGGTGTAGGGAAATAGCGACCGCCAATGGCGGTCTATAAAGGTGCCTCCCGGCAGCCTATAGCGACCGCCATTGGCCGTCGCTACACTGGAAATTTTTTTTTTTAAAAAAATTCATACTGAAAGAAATATATATATATATACATATATTTATTAAATAAAAAAAATATATATATTAAAGAAAATATTTATATATATAATATTAAATAAAATATTTATATATAAAATATTAAATAAAATATTTAAATATATATATATATATTAACGAAATATATATATATAATATTAAATAAAATATTTTTCATTTTTATATATATTTATTAAATAAAATATATATATATATATATTTTAAATAAAATATTTTAATATATATATATAATATTAAATAAAATATTTTCCATTTTTTTAATGAAATGTACGAATTCTGTTTTTTTTTCTTCACGGTGCAAAATCAGAGATAAAACAAGATAACAATCATAAAAAATGGAAAACAATTTCAAACATCATAAACATAAAGATCATCATAAATGATAAACGTGCTTCAACAATCCGAGTAGGTCCATCTATTTCAATCTTCTACTTCAATAAACATACAATAAGACAAAAAAACAACAAAACAAAACAAACGTAAATTAAAAATAATTATTCAGTTCTTATATACATATAATGAAATTAAATATGACATCAAATCATGGTGTTAGAATAATTTAAAACCCCCAATTTAAGAAATGCTATCATTTCAGGTCATTCGGCCGTTTTTGGTGTTTTATGACACCGGAAACACGTTTTTGGTCACCGCGGTCAAACGGAACCTCCGATTGAAGTGCCGTCTGCCCGACCATTTCAAAAATTTCACAACGGCTATTGTCGTACGATTTCATGGCATTACGAGGTCGTTTGGGTGGTTTTGACCCCCCAACGCGCCGTTTTAGCACGCGCCGAGCTGCTGAAAATGACACACTCGGACTTAACGCACGCCCCACACCTCCGATGGGTGCACCATCTCCTCCTACACATCAAGAATAATATTCCTAATGTTTTCGTGTCGTTTAGGGTCATTCGGAGCACATTTTCTTCGAATTCGACCGTCTCACGCCGTTTTTGGTGTTTTATGACACCAGAAATGCCTTTCCAGTCACCGCGGTCAAACAAAACCTCCGATTGACATGCCGTCTGCCCGACCATTTCAAAAATCACACAACAACTGTTGTCGTACTGTTTCATGGCATTCTGAGGTCGTTCGGGTGGTTTTGACCCCCCAACACGCCGTTTTAGTGCATGCCGAGCTGCTGAAAACGACACACTCGGACGTAATGCACGCACCGCACCTCCGATGGGAACTCCGTCTCCTCGTACACATCAATAATAATATTCCTAATGTTTTTTTGTGGTTTCATGTCATTCAGAGCACGTTTTCTCCGAATTCGACCGTCTCACACCGTTTTTGGTGTTTTATGACACCGGAAACGCGTTTCTGGTCACCCCAGTCAAACGAAACCTGCTATTGACATGCCATCTACCCGACCATTTCAAAAATTGCACAACGGATGTTTTCGTATGGTTTCATGGCATTCCGAGGTCGTTCAGGTGGTTTTGACCCTCGAACGCGCCGTTTTAGCGCGCGCCGAGCTGCTGGAAATGACACACTCGGACGTAACGCACGCACCGCACATCCGATGGGCACTACGTCTCCTCCTACACGTCACGAATAATATTACTAATGTTTTCGTGTGGTTTCAGGTCATTCGGAGCACGTTTTCTCCGAATTCAACCATCTCGCACCGTTTTTGGTGTTTTATGACACCAGAAACGCGTTTCCGGTCACCGTGGTCAAACGGCACCTCCGATTGATGTGCCGTCTACCCGACCATTTAAAAAATTGAACAATGGATGTTTTTTTATGGTTTCATGGAATTCCGAGGTCGTTCTGGTGGTTTTGACCCCCCAATGCGCCGTTTTAGCGCGCGCCGAGCTACTGAAAACGACACACTCGGACGTAACGCGTGCACCAAACCTCTGATGGGTGCGCCGTCTACTCCTACACGTCACGAATAATATTCCTAATGTTTTTGTGTGGTTTCAGGTCATTCGTAGCACGTTTTCTCCGAATTAGACCGTCTCACACCGTTTTTGGTGTTTTATGACACCAGAAACGCGTTTCCGGTCACCGCGGTCAAACGACACCTCTGATTGACATGCCTCCTGCCCATCCATTTCAAAAATTGCACAACGGCTGATGTCGTATGGTTTCATGGCATTTTGATGTCGTTTGGGTGGTGTTGATCCCCCAACGCGCCGGTTTAGCGCGCGCCGAGCTGCTAAAAACGACACCTTCGGCCGTACCGTGCGCACCACACGTCCGATGGGCGCGCTGTCTCCTCCTACACATCAAGAATAATATTCATAATGTTTTCGTGTTGTTTCAGGTCATTCGGAGCACGTTTTCTCCGAATTCGACCGTCTCACGCCGTTTTTGGTGTTTTGTGACACCGGAAACGCGTTTTCGGTCCCCACGGTCAAACGCCACCTCCGATTGATGTGCTGTCTGCCCGAACATTTCAAAAATCACACAACAGCTGATGTCGTATGGTTTCATGGCATTCCGAGGTTGTTCGGGTGTCTTTGACCCCCCAACACGCCGGTTTAGCGCGCGTCGAGCTGCTGAAAACGACACATTCGGCCGTACCGCGTGCACCGCACGTCCGATGGGCGCGCCGTCTCCTCCTACACATCACGAATAATATTCCTAATGTTTTCGTGTGGTTTCAGGTCATTAGGAGCACGTTTTCTCTGAATTTGTCCGTCTCACGCCGTTTTTGGTGTTTTATGACACCAGAAACGCGTTTCCAGTCACTGCGTTCAAACGACACCTCCGATTGACATGCCGTCTGCCTGACCATTTCACAAATCACAAAACGGATGATGTTGTACGGTTTCATGTCATTCGGAGGTTGTTCGGGTGGTTTTGACCCCCCAATGTGCCGTTTTAGCGCGCGCCGAGCTGCTGAAAACGACGCATTCGACCATACCGCGCGCACCGCACATCCAAAGGGCGCGCCGTCTCCTCCTACACATAACGAATAATAATTATATTGTTTTCCTGTGATTTCAGGTCAATCCAATGTCGTCCGCTATGACTTTGACCGTTAGACGTCCGTTTTGGCCGTTTATGACACCAGAACGACATTCCCAATCACCGCGGGCACACGACACGTCTGATTGACGTGCCTTCTGCTCGACCACATCACAATTCACTCTCCCTTTGATTTCATCTTATTTGAGGCCATTCAGACGTCGTTCGGCCCATTTGGACCCCCCACGCGCGTTTATCAAGCACGCACAACACTTAAAGAACGTATAATGAGCCCTACCATGCAGACCGCACGTCCGATTGACGTTCCGTCTACGCATACAAGTCACGAATAATAATTAGATTGTTGTCCTGTGATTTCAGGTCTATACGATCTCGTCCTCTATGACTTTCACCGTTAGACACCCGTTTTGGCCGTTTATGACACCAGAATGATGTTCCCGGTCACCGTGGTCACACGACCCGTCCGATTGACGTGATCTCTGCTCGACCACATCAAACATCACTCACCCTTTGATGTCGTCTGATTTAAGTCCATTCAGACCTCGTTCGGCCCGTTTGGACCCCCCACGCATGTTTATCAAGCGCGCGCAACACTTAAAGAACGCATAATGAGCCCTACCGCGCAGACCGCACGTCCGATTGACGTTCTGTCTACGCGTACACGTCAAGAATAATAATTATATTGTTTTCCTATGATTTCAGGTCAATCCGATGTCGTCCGCTACGATTTTGACCGTTCAACTCCCGTTTTGGCCGTTTATGACACCAGAACGACATTCCCGATCACCGCAGGCACACGACACGTCCGATTGACGTTCCGTCTGCTCGACCACATAAAATTCACTCACCCTTTGATTTCGTCTGATTTCAGTCCATTCAGTCGTCGTTCGGCCCGTTTGGGCCCCCCCACGCGCGTTTATCAAGCGCGCGCAACACTTAAAGAACACATAATGAGCCCTACCGCGCAGACCGCACGTCCGATTGACGTGCCGTCTGCGCGTAAATGTCACGAATAATAATTATATTGTTTCCTTGTGATTTCAGGTCAATCATATGTCTTACTCTATGAATTTCACCGTTATACGCCCGTTTTGGCCGTTTATGACACCAGAACGGCGAGGGGAGAGGCAGCGGTGGGGAGCCGGAGCCGGAGCTAGTGCGGCAAGGGAGGGGATGAAGAGGAAGGGGATGGGGGTTGGTGGGGTGCGGTGGGGGGGGGGGTGTTCGGGGTGCTGGGGGGAGGGACGAGGGGGAGGAGGGCCGAGGGCGGAGGTCGGAGGCCGGAGGGGCTGGAGGCCGAAGGCCGGAGGGCGGTCGAAGGGCTGCCGGAGGGTTTCCGGAGGGCTGGCCGAGGGCTGCCGGGCTGCCGGAGTCAAGTGTCGGGAGGCCCGAGGGTAGAGGGAGGCCACAGGGTAGCCGCAAGGTGGAGGGAGGCCGCAGCCGGAGGGCGGAGGGCGGCCGGAGGAGGGCGGGGCCGATGGAGGGCGGCCAAAGGGCAACCAGAGGGCGGTCGGAGGGCGGAGGGCGGACGGAGGGTAGAGGGAGGCTATAGGGAGGATGGAGGGTGGCCAGAGGAGGGCGGGGCTGGTGGAGGGTGGCCAACCAGAGGGCGGGGCGGTGGAGGACGGGGCAGCGGAGGGCGGGCCGACGCAGGGCGGGCTGGCGGAGGGCGGGCCGGCGGAGGGCGGGGCAGTGGAGGGTGGGGCGGCGGAGGGCGGGGTGGCGGAGGGCGGGGTGGTGGGGAGGGCGGGGCGGCGGGGAGGGCGGGGCGACGGGGAGGTCACGCGGCGTCGGGGAGGGCGCGGGCGACGGGGAGGGCGCGGGCGACGGGAGGGGGGAATTTGGGGGGGGGGGGGTGCTTCGTGAGAGGAGGGGGCGCGGGAGCCCCCCCTTTTTTTAAGGAAATGTAGCGACCGCCAATGGCGGTCGCTATTGGTAACGTATAACGACCGCCAATGGCAGTCAATATAGGTTAAGGGGCTCAAAAGCCCATATTTCTAGTAGTGCCTGTCACTATCTCCCAGGTTATGTCACATAGACTACCATGTCCCCCTCTTGCCTCATGGGTTAGGTCACATGGAAAATCATTCCCCATTGTTGTCTCATGGGTCTAATAACCTATGACCATCATTCCCCTAGGACATGCCCCAGAAGGACATCATTCCTTGTCATCTATCTTTGTTCTGTAATCATGTCACAAGTTGTATATAAACACGCTCCCCCTATAGGGTTACCAAGCCACAATGGGTACATATATCACTTTTGTACTATACATAGAATTAAAATACAATATACACCATGTAACACATGTAAATAGGGAATAAATTATCTAAGAACGAATAACATATCATGAGTGTGAATCAAATGACAAAAAATGCATACATGTGATCAAAATCAACATGGACTAAATCATAACAACACAAATCATCATATCATAATAAATATCATAAACATGGACTCTACATGGTAAGAAACTTCATACCTCCTGGGTTTCAATGTCAAAATCATGGTTCATCAAGGGTTACATCTCTTAAACCATGTTCACACACCAACTAACTCATTCTTTTATGCAAAAAACTCTTAGAATAGGTTCCAAACTAGCAAGACAAGGGTTCGTGAGTAAGATAAATAAGAATAAAAAGACAAGGGTAAAATCAATACTTGACCAAGGATTACTATTGAAAATGGTAGAAATTGATCCTGGTTGATGGAATAAAAAACCATCACACTTGGATAGAAATAAGAGAGGAATTATCTAAGGGGAAACCACTAAAATTGTATAACAACACCAATAATCAAGAATGTCAATGATCATTAAGAACACCAATTATTATTAAAGAACTATATATATCATCAAGAACATTTTTGATACACCAATTCTAGAATTCCATCACTAGACATCAGAAGACATCATCATCTAATCCATTGAAACAACATTCCATGACTAAATGAGAAAGAAAATAAGAAATTGGGACACTCAAGAAACTTACTGGAATATTCCACCAAAATCACCCAAATTTGGAAGCATCAATAATAGAGCGAACACAATGGACTTAAAATTGATGAAGATAATAAAAAAAATGGACCCAAATAAGGAAGAATCACATGTTAATCAAATATCACAATTAAGAAATGTTGGGGTTTTCCAAGTTCAATAAAAAACATCCATTAATCAAAATATCATTAGAAATATGTTTTGATTATCATAGTAGGGTGTGGTAATTGATTAAAAACCTCTATAGATACCCTATAAATTAATTATATACATTTACCTTTAATTTGGTAAAGTTTTAATTGAGAAAGAGAATTAAATAGTTAGTTTTATGAAAACTATCACCGAAACGTCTTGCACGATGGTCTGATGCAATCTATTGTGTTCTTGAGAGCATATCAAATATTTCTTGGGCTAATAAGTGGCCCCAAAACCCTGTTGTTTTTACTAAGGACTACAACTTGGGAATCTCTTGTACAAGTCATTTTCCCTGGTTGTTTTTGTTAGTAAGACCTCTAAAACCACTTTAAAATACTTTAAATCTTCTCAAAGGCCACAATCCTTCACCAAATATTGGATCCACCTAAAAACTCAAAGGATAAAAGAGGAAATGATAATTTTTAAAAAATAAAAAAATGTTCTAGGAATTTATATAAATACATCATATAAATGTTTTTTTATAAAAATATCATTATCGTTAAATATATTATATAAATATATATAAATGTACATATAATTTTTTATTTAAATATATTACATAAATATATTACATAAATATATTACATAAATTTATTTATAATGAATATTTATATATAAATTATTAAAAATTTATATTTAAATATAAAATTATAAGTAAATATTTATAAAAATATTTTAAAAATGTATTTTAAATAATTATATAAATGTATATAATTATATTAATAAATATATAAATTTAAAAAATAATTATATATAAATATATTTCAATAAAATGATATATCATAAAATATTAAAGAAATCTTGATGGATCATTGATAAAGGTGTTGGGCAGTGAAGGTAAAGGTCCTGGGTTTGAATCCAGTTGTGAGAAGGGATGAAGATGGTGTGAAAGCACTGATAAAGGGTGGGGGCACTAGAAAAGTGCTTATGGGGGGGGGGGGCATAGTGTTTACAAAGATTGTGTGGAGGTGCTAATAAAAGGGGATTTTGAGGCCACCTTGATAAATGAAATTTTTAAAAAATATTTTCTAACTTTTATGAGAAACAATAAAAGTGATGATAAATGAACCTTTATTATAGTTAAAAAAGCTATGTTAAAGGTGGAATTCATGAGAAATATTGTTAGCACTGATAAAAGACATGGGATTTCAAGGCCACTTAGCCTGTCAGCTTTTTCTAGTGGTGATAAAGTCCAATTTGGGAACTAACTTTGTGGGTTTCTTAATTAGTGTGTCTGTTGTTTACGATTTGTAATTCATTCCTCCTAATATAGATAAAGCCCATTTTTAGTGTCTTTTTTTAGTGGAGTTAAATCATATTTTTGGTACTAAATTTGCGGGTTACTATATTAGTGTGTGTGTTGTTTAGAGTTTTTAATTCCTTCTTCCTAATATATATATATATATATTAATATATTTTTAATTTATTATATTAATATTTTTTTTATAATTTATTCATTTTTTAATTTTATTTATACATTTTTATTTATTAATAATTAATATTTTAAATATTTTTGTAATTTAAATAATTAATATTTTTTTAATTAATAAAAAATTTCATTTTTAAAATATTTAATTAACATAAATATTTAAAAAACTATTATATATTAAATTTTAATTAGCAATTTATTATAAATTATTTTCATTTAAATTAATTTTTTAATATTTATTTCTTGACACATAAAAATGTGTCCAAGAATGATAAAAGGATAAAAATGGTTGAAATAATCAATTTTGGAGTGCATTGATAGTTTCTTATGCAACCATATTTGCATAAGTCTAGAAAATAAGGTGTCACGCAACCCCAACATTTGATGCATGGGAAAGTGTTCCATGAAACGTATCCCGTGGAACCATGTTATTTGCTAATTGCACGAGCATTAAACTATTTTATGATCCAACCAATTCTGTGATAAAGAGTCTTATATATTTATTAGCTATCTATTTCATGGGTTTAGACTTTAGATTTTATATTTTAGGAAAACAAAATATCTCATCTCATACAACTGTAATTTCCTTACTTTTAGTAATCCAAGAAACTACAATAGACTCTTTCATGTGAGAATACTATGTGAATTTCATTAGTCAATACCTTTAATATATTGGTGTATGCTTAAGGTTATTTTTCAATACCACTTTTATGAAGAAGGCTTCTAACACACTATCACAATGTCATGTGAAAATCATTGTTTTATACCAAATCAATGTTGTGAAAAACAAAGTTATTATAATAAAATTTGAATCCTCCTCCATGTGAACAACATTCACGAGTGTTGATGGCTTATGGTACCCATATCCTCCCAATCCTAGAAAACTTATACAAACACTATAATCATGATGAGAATTTTTGTATCAATTATCCAATTGTCTACAACAACCAAGGACTAGATAATATTTTTTTAATCCCTAAACATTTCATTTCAATTCCAAAGAAAGAACTAGAAATCTTTATAGGTGTAATCCCCAACCATGTACTCATTGAGGGCCATACACATATTAAAATAAATGATTTATGCCTACCATCAAGACATATATTAATTCTAATCCCTGTAACTTACCATTTCTTGAGCCATATTCTAGGTTGAATGAAACCGTGAATCACTAATGCATAAGACCCACTCAATCCTCTAGTGTAGTTACTTTAATGAAATGAGTATCCTTACTGCATGATTTAAATTGTATGGAAACGTCCTATCACACAACCTTATACTGTATACCTAGATCTATATTTGATTTTATTTTTATCCCAACATGATATATAAGACTCAACTTTGTTGTTCAATCCCAACATACCAGTATCATCACCTTCCTATCACCCCCTTACATATGTAGTACATCTAAAGCTTGGTCATATTTTTGGGGTGCACCAAACCTCCCAAAAGTTCATAGTTCATGTTGAAACATGTATTCCCTTACATAAAAATAAAAATATGACTTCACCTATAAGAATTTAAATGATTCTCACCCTTATGTGAAGAGAACTAGCATATTCCCCTCACAGGATTCTAAACATGTAACTTCGAAGTTAGGATAGTTGTATGACTGAGAGGGGGAGGGGGTGAATCAGTGATACATTTTTGTTTTAAGATTATTTATTATGAAAAAACCTTAAACTACTATTAAATATACCTTTCCCCGCTGAAAAAAATTAAACACACATCCAAATGAACACAAGTTATTTCAAAGTTCACTATTCAACAAGAATAGATACATCTTTAGCATGGTATAGAAATGATACAATACCACACAATAAACTAGAAAACAATTATTTTGTGTGGAATAAAATAAATAGGATATTAACTTACACTCATTTAACACTATGTAAACAATATAATAGCGTGTGTGCTCTTTCTAGGACAAATGTTGTAATACAATTTTTTTAACAAACTTTCTATGGTGCTTCTTGATAAACTTTTACAAATATGATCTTTCAATAATTTTCTTCACTTTATTACCCAAAAGTAGGTAAGAAACTCCTAAAATTTGTAATGAAATCTTAGTCCAATTTCCCAGAATGATTCTGAAGTCTAATTTTCTCAATACGATAATATAACTTTATTAAAATTTGATCGAGACAATTATGAACCACTTATATTCTACATATGTAAATCCCAATATGATTCTAAAATGAATACGATTCCCTGTAGAATATGATTCTTTATTGAATGCAATTACCAGGTGAATACGATGATCAGCTGAATATGTTGAAATCTTATCAAATCTCATTTTTATTCTATCTGGCATGAATTATTCAAGAAAAACCCTATCTGGAAAACCTTTCTTATCTCTAGAATTTATTTAGCACTACACCTTCTCTCTATCTTTCATGAATAGTAAATCTATCATAAAATTAAAATATAATTTTTACCTTTTATACGCTCCCTAAATATGGTTCGGGCAGGATTCCTGAAAACTTTCCTGCTCAACCAAATTACCCTAATTTTCATGTTTCCTTGAATTTGGGGTGTATCTTGACTTCTTAAATGTTTATAAAATCTTCTTGTTTCTTCTTGATCATTCTAAAATATTCTTAACACTTCATCTATATTCCATATTTCATCACAAACACTTATCTAATTCCAATTTCCCATTCTGATTCTCTTATTAAGATGTTCTATGCTAGTTACATGTTAAAAAGAATCTTCTTTGAAATAGTATCTTCCCCTTTCCAGAACTTTTGTATCTTATTCAAGATCTGTGAATTCTGATTCCAATTCTAATTCAAAATTTTCTCATTACAATGAAGACAAATATAAATCAATATATTATTCTTCATCTCTTTTCTTGACCAAATTGAATGATAAAAAAATTAATTCAACCTATTGTAAATGGTTGAATACATTGTTGATTAATTTATGAATTTATTATTTACATTGGTCACCACATTATTTTCCTTTTCTTTGCATCCATTAGTCCCAAATAATTCTTCCTCTAATGATTATGATGAAATACTGATTATGATGGACCATTATCAACAAATTCTTTCACATATACATATGATACCAATGACTTTTCTTACAAAAAACAATTCTATCACAAATGAATATTATGGTATACTGAATCTGATGGATCATCATCAGTAGCTTAATCTTCAAAAACTTCTCTCTTTCAAAATATTATTCTTGTATCATGACTTCCTTCATAACCTTGATTACATTGAGGACCAGTTTTAGCATCATCTAACTTTCTAAGGAAATTATTGTAACTTCCTCATCTTTAATCAATAACTTTTGTTCCTCCTCATCCTGAATATGATTGACATGATTACAATCACACTAGATATGATTAGAAACATCTCTTTCTGTCCCCCTTTCATTCATCAAGCTTGCATCACATGTTTTACAGAATACATATGATTTATGTGGACTACAAGATCATCAAAGCATCATCACAGTTGTAATGGAAAGTAATAAAACTTCTTATTACTATAGAATTATTATTTATTTACATCCATGCCATCCATTTCTGAATTACTAAATACGATTTTTGAGACAAAATTCTTGAATACAATTTTGGATTCAAGATTCCTGAATACAATTTCCAAGTCATAATTTCTGAATACAATTATTCTAAATATGTTGAATGATGTCGATGTCCTAGATCCAATACTGAATATGATTCTCATCTTTACGACTCGGGATCCAATAGAAACCTTCACTCACTTTTATTCAATCTTAATTTCAATTAATTTTCAACATTATTTACTCCTTCAACATAATCAGTAGGCTGTCTATTGGAAAAAAGTAAAATCAAAACACAATATACAATTCCACTAACTATTCTTAAATCCTAATTTCAATTACCCTTTCAACATTATTTATTCCTTCAACATAATAAATAGATTTATCCATTGACAACAAATACAATAAAAACACAACATGGGCCTAATAATCCCTCCTATGTGTTTGTTTTCAATACCCACATCAACCACTTCAAAACAATTAAAAATAACAAGTGGTATTACTTTATTTTCTTATTTTTTATTCTCACCATTGTTTTATTGCTCCCCATATTTCTTTTTCTCCCCCTTTTTCTTATCTCTCCCCCTTATTGAAAATCATATTCAAAGGGGCCATCATGCTAAGTTTATACCTTATCAACAAATGATCTCCATTTCCAAGGATTGATAATTTTATTCTTTGAATCTTTAACCTTTTCCTCAATATAGGTATCACATGTGTTTATTAACAAAGAAACCTTAAATAAAAAACACTAAGTCTATGTGGGTGAGCTCGATGTTAAATGAAAAAATGAATAATAAAGGTTCTCAATGTTATCCATTTCACAAATTTCATGTAATACACTTTTCAAGTTTATTTCAACATTCCCATGATTTGGGAAATCCTTTAAAGAATTTGATTAAGATAAAATTAACCATCATCCATATCAACAAACATTTCAAAAAGTTCAGGTGTATAAATACACAATTTTTCAAAAACTCATTTTTTTATAACTTCATTAAATTCTTTTACAAGAGTAGTAAGATACTAATGAATTCTAGATTCTTTACTTGTACTCCTTCAATTCCCTACATCTTAGTACAAATATATATTTTTTTGAGAATATGTATGAACCTTGATTTTTTATTAGAAACAACAATCAGACTGAGAGTCATCTATTAGTATTGAAGTTTTCTTTTTTATTGGATTTTTCATTGGATGTACTTTATTTTCTCTATTAATCCTTATTTGGATTTTTAGTAACATTTTTATTATATTTAGAGTATTCTGATGAGTATTTAACCATTTCTTTATCTTTAGTAACATCTTTGTTACAATCATTTTGTATCATTTTTTCCATGCCTGTCTTTTTTTTCTATAAATATAGTTGAACAACATTTGATATGATGCCCTTCATGCTCATGTCCACAATCTATAGGTACATTTTTTCAACTTTTCGTATATCTTCATAAGTATGTTTCTTCCCCTATTATTTTGATGATTTTTTTACTTCCTCTAACATTATATCAAAGTCAACCTATTTGGCCTTATAACTAAGCACTCTTTATTTTTGGACTTAGCATATCTGTTTTTCTTAACTTCCAAAGCATTCATATTTTTAGATTTTTTCAGAAAATTTTGTTGTGCCGGTAACAAAACAATACATTATTCAGAAATATGTCCAAGTTTCTCACATATTTCACAAATGGGGTTTAAAGGTTGGAACCTATTTTCAATTTTTACACCAAACTTCTTGATTTTTCTGAACATACTTCATAGAATTATTCTCTTGAGTGTATTGTATAAAACTTTTCCTTCTATAGATTTTTTAATAGTTATAATATTGTTAGTTAAACCAAACAATGTTAGCTCTATGACTAAATCCACCAAAATGTCAGAATTTTCCATAGAAAGAGTATTTTATTCTATAAATCCATACTAACAGTAGTTGTGAATACATTTTTCATCAGCCTTATTAATAAAAAATTATTGATTAGAAACATTTATATTTTAAATCGGAACCTTCATCTTAATTGTTATTTTATTTTCATACTTATTAAAACCAGAAGTAATAGAAAATTTTTCAGACTCAAGATGTTTAGTAACTTTTGATTTATCAACTTTTTTGGTCTTGGACACATAAATAAATTTACCATCTTTCTTCTTTTCTGAAATAATTCCAGCTTTCTTCTCAACCTTTGAAGGAAATTTGTTTTATTCCTTATCAGGTTTCTCCTTATGAATACTTTCACCAACTTCAGAGATATATTTTTTTAAACTTGTACCTTTCTGTTCATATTTAGAAAGTTTTTGTTAGAAAAGTTCCAACTCTTCTTATTTTTCATTCTGCTTCACTTTCATATGTTCATTATGATTATTTTCTTCCTAAAGATATTTCATAAAATCATCAATCTCTTACATCATCTTGAATTTCTCATCATGAATAAATTCATGATTTTTTGTTGAATAGTTTTTACTTTTCAACTCCTGGGTCTCATTTTCAAGTCTTATAATCTTCCTCAAATGTTCTTTTAATTATTATTTTAGATAAAATTCTAATAGAGTTTCTTTTTCATCAGAACCAGTACTTCCAAATTCTTAAATGTTAATTATTGTAATGAAATTATTCTCCCCAACATGATCTATGTATTTTTCATATTCAAATTTACTTTTTTATTATTTATAATAAATGATTTCACTTCTAAAAGAACATTCTTTATTAACTATTGAAATAAACATTTTCTCTTAAAAACCATGTGTAACCTCCTCACTATCATTATCCTTATATAAAAATCTTCTCCTTTTGGATTTAGGTAACTTCTTATATTCCCTTTTGGAATATAATTTTTATTTACCATTATTTTTATTCCATAATATTTATAGCCTTATTTATTGTTCTTCACTTTATTGTTTATCACATCTTTGAGGAAAATAAAAAAAAACTCCCAATTCATCCATGTCCAAAACATTTTAATGGAATTTTCCATTTATACCTTCCTATAACACTTTTCACATTTTTAGAAAACAAGGAAATAATTTCATCGAGATTTTTACATACCTCATTTTTAGAGTCATAATTAGAAATATCATCTTCTTCAAGATTCTTCTTAACCTTTTCTTTCTTAGTGTCTTTGAAATAAATTTCTCTATCAGTTTTTCTCTATTCATAAAATTTTCCCTTCTCATATCATATGTGATGAGAGTACCATTTAAATCATCCAAATATAATGTATCATGATCTCTATATTCTAATGAAGAAACTTTGGCATCAAAATTATTGGGAAGAATACTAAATATATTTTAAAAAATAGTAGAATATTCTAAATTTTCTCCAAGACCTCTAATAATGCTAATAATATCATTCAATTAGGTAAATAATTCACTAAAAAATTCATAATCACCCATCTTAATATTTTCATACTTTAATCTATAGATTTGTATCTTTTCCTTATTTACTTTTATATTTCCTTCATAAAATTTGTTCAACTTATCCCAGATACCTTTGGTAGTGATAACTACTTTTACTCTAACAAAATAACTTTTAGAAAGTGATGAGAGTAAATTTTTTTATCTCTTCCATCATTATAAAGGTTTTCCTTATTATCATTTGTGAGAGAATCATTCTCAATATGATTACGGAAACCATTTATAATAGATATTGAAAAATCATAGCTAAGATACATAAGATATGGAATTATTCTTTATTTAGAGAAATGATAATTCCTATATTTAAGATTGAAATCCCTTTACTATTCAGACAACTCAGATTATCCATCATAACCTCTTCTTCAAAACAGCAACAAATAAAAAATGAATGGAACCTTTAGCTCTGATAACACTTGTAAGTGACCAGTCCGGATAGTTGTATCATTGATAGGGGAGGGGTGAATCTATGATACCTTAATCTTTTATGTTTCATTCTTAATAAAAAATCATCACCTACTGTTGAATATTTCATTCCATATTGAAACAAATCAAACAAACATCAATAAGAAAACAAGTATTTACAAGGCTCAATATTAAAAATGAATAGCTATATCTTTGGTATGGTATGGAAATGATGCAATACCACATAATACACTAGAAAACAATCCATTTGTTTGGAATAAAATGAGTAGAATATGCATTTACACTCATTTAAACCTATGTAAACAATCCAATAGCATGTGTTCCCAATCTATCACAATTTATGTAGTACATTTTTTTAACAAACATGTTACGATGCTTCTTGATCAATTTTCACAAATATGATCTTTCAATACTTTTCTTCACTTTTTACCCAGAATCTTGTATAAACATCATAGATATCAGAATGGAAACTCATTTCAATTACCCAATATGATTACCAAGTCCTATTTTCTCAATATAATAACATAACTTTATCATAATATGATTGAGACAATTTTGAACCACTTCTATTCTGAGTCTATAAATACAAGTATGATTCCTAGATGAATAAGATTCATAGCTGAATAAGATTCCCTAATGGATGTGATTCCCATATAAATATGATGATCAGATGAATATTATGATCAACTAAATATGTTTCAATCTTATCCCTTCTCCCTTTTCTCTTTTCTAGTATAAATTATTCAAGAAAAACCCAATCCAGAAACCAATTATTCTCTCTATAATTTATTCAATGCTCTAACTTATCTCTAACTCTCAAGAATAGTACTTCTGTCAAAAAAGTACAATGTACTTTTATCCTTTTATATTCACCCCAAATATTGTTTGTGCAGGATTTATGCAAACTTTCCCTCTCAACTATATTACCCAAATTTTCATGTTTCCTTGAATTTCGGGTGAATCTTAATTTCATCAACACTTCTCAACTCTTATTGTTTCTTATAAATCCTTTTAGAATATTCTAAACACTTCATCTTCCTTCTTACTTTATTCACAAACAGCAATATGATTATGATTTCCCATTATGATTCTCTCATTACGATGCTCTGTACTAGTTGCATGTTAAAAAAAACATCTTCTTCGAAATATGAGCATCCCCTTTCAATAACTTTTGTATCTTCTTCCAGCTCTATAAAGTATGATTCCAATTATGATTATTATTTGACTCATTATGATGAAGAAAAATTTAAATCAATATATTATTCTTTATCTCTTCAGTTGACCCATTTGAATGATAAACAAATAAATTCAACCTATTGTAAATAGTTGACTACATTTTTTATTATGCTCTAAATTTATTCTTCACATTGGTCACCAAATTATTTTATTTTTCTTTGCATTTAGTGGTCCCAAAAAAAATTCCTTCGATGATTATAATGAAATGTTGAGTAAGATGGACTAGTATCAACAACTAATTTCACTTCTTATTATGATACCAATTATTTTTCCTACACATACAAGTTTTTATTTGATGAATATGATGGTATACCAAGTCAGATGGATCGTCATCAATAGATTCATCTCCAACAACTTCATTAATTCATAAACATTTTCTTGTATCATGACTTCCTTCATGAATTTTATTACATTGAGGATCATATTTAAAATCATCTGACTTACCAAGGAAAGTATTATAACTTTCATATGTTTCATCAACAGATTCCATTCCTTCTCAACCCAAATATGATTGACATGATTACAATCAGATTTTATATTAATGGAAATATCTCTTTCACTACCCTTTTATTTTATCATTCCTGCATCACATGTTTTATAGAATAATTATGATTTATGAGAACTTTGAGATTAAAAAATAATCATCACATTTGTAATAGAAAGTATTAGAAAATCCCATTCCTCCAACACATTTCTTTCTTTCCAGCCATACCAACCATGTATAAATTTTTAAAATGATTTTTGAGTCAGAATTTATGAATATGACTTTCGAGTCAAAATTTATAAATATGATTTCTGAGTCAGAATTTATGAATACAATTTTTTTGGATCAATGGAATCATGTCTATGTCTGGGATCTGATGCTGAATACAAGTATCATCCTTATGATCCTTGATCCAATAGACAAGTTCACTCACTCTTCTTCAATTTGAATTTCAATTACCATTTCAACATTCTTTCTTCCTTCTACATAATCAGTAGATTTTATATTGAAAACAAATACAATAAAAAACTATAGATTACTTCACTCACTCTTCTTTAATACTAATTTCGATTACCTTTTCAGCATTATTTCTTCCTTCAACATAATTAGTAGATTGATCTATTTAAAACAAATTCAATGAAAACACAACTAGGGCCTCACCAATAAATAACCACTATTATGTGATAACCATAAGAGGATTAGTCCCCACTAAACATTAAACTTTTAACACTATAATGTTATTAGTATAAGAGGGTCATCCCCACAGGACATTAAATCATGATTTCCATTATGTACTAAGAATAATAGGATAAGTCCCCACTAGACATTATACTGTGACTTCCCTCATGTGATGAGAATAGGAGGACCCTATAATTTCATTATGTGATGTGAATAAGATTCCCTATGTGATGATAAAAAGATATAAGACCTTCACGATGCATAATAAATCCATAATTTCTTAGGATATTATCATAGAATTCCTTAGGTTATGATACTAGGATACCATAGGTGATGATCATAGGATGTCTAATATAATGACCATAATATGCCTTTTGGGATGATAATAATATATCCTCATATCCTTACATGAGGATAATAAAATAGGCTTTGTCCTTGGATATATATTTGAAACCCATCATTTTACGTTATTTTATGATCTTAATAATCCCATTATATCCTAACATGAATAAGATAGATAATGAAAAATCCATATTCCCAACATACCCAACACACATATCAACTTTTACCTTAATATTATTTCCATTTAAAGGAATAAAGTGATTTAATTAAACTATTTCTATATAGATATGACTTTAGGAATGATATTCATGTGAATGTAATAAATATATGATGGATTTTCAATCAAATCAAAGAGCTCTTCAAAGGGAAATATCAACATCCCATCCTTCAGTTCCAATCAAGATCCTATCATTATCACCCCTATGATGATAGTCCAATTGCCTATGGAAATAGGTAATGCATGAACTGTATCATGACCATCAATAACATAGTTCAACACAACTATCTTGAAATAAATATTCCAAAAATTGATTTGTGAACATGATATAGATCCCTTATCCATCAACATTGATAGGATGAGTAATGTTGGGTATGTTGGTAAATTCCATCATCATACATCTACTCATGGTGGGATTTAACTTCTCTTGTAGAATTCCAACTACTTGAAAGATGTGGTTCCCAACCACTATAAATAGTAATAGAGGTAGAGGAAGTTCCCAAGATGATACTGAAACCCATGGGATCATTCATGCAATGACCCCACACACAAATTCCCAAGAAGTGATTGTCACATTTCACATAGATACCAGATATCCTTTCACCCTTTCCCCAATTAATTTAATACATTAATAGGTCATCAAATATCACATCCATTTATACAAGAAGGAAGGAATAATACCTATAAAAAATGTCCTATGATGATCTATAAATCATGAATCCATTACCATTGTAACATATTTGTTTTTTTTATGCAGTGATTTAGAATATATCTAGTAATATTTCTAGATCTAGGTGATACGACAACATGATATTCTGATGCTTGATGATCCTAATATTGATATTATTAGAATATTAATTATATTAATTTCATTAACACATGGTTTTCATTAAATAGTATAATAAATACTAAATGGGGACTTGGATGGGAAATCTTAAGCTACCGTTGAGTCCAGAATGTGAGTTTTACCCTAGGCGTGACATAATCCTTGTGTGTGTTGGGTGTTCGACTTGGGAATCATCATGGGTGTATAAATAAATAAATAAGTAAAATATTTATTTATTTAATTTTATAATTAATGAAAAAACCTAGACTTTTTTTATATAATCATGATTATTCTAAATCCATAGTGTTATCTGCATACCCCTTAGATTTGAGAGGAGAGATTAAGGAGAATTGGTGAGTGACATGATCATGGATCGATGATCAAAGTACCACACAGATCATCAACAACATTATAATTCTAGGATATAATCAATGATGATGATGAAATAACATTCTTCATAAATTATTGGTCCAATCCTATGTAAAAGATTTTCTATTTTATGGATTCACCCTCTTATTTATCTCACATCGAACAAAAAATATATTTTAAAAATATGAAATAATTTGTGTATCAAAGGTATATTTACTATTGATTTATCAATTTTTTTGATTACTGTGACCTTCTTTTATCATTATAATGAAAAGGAATCAAGTCTGACCTGAACACGACTGTGGTTCGTTCCTCATTTTATGGTTTATATATTTATATCCCCATTATACATGAAATCAAAATTGGTATTTCATTTGGATGGATGTTCTAAAAAAATACCTGGTGGGAAATCAATGCACAAATAATCATTGGTACAATGGATCATTATTGTAGGTATGAGATGGAGATCAACCAGATGATAGTGGTGTGTGATGATGACAGTGTATATGTGATCAGATCAGGGATTCCAGATTCATGGTTTGATGTGGTGTGATGATGATGCAACTCCACAGAGCATTTTTTGAGTGGATAGAATCTCAAATTCCTTCCACTGGAAAAAAACCAGGTAAAATTAAGGTCTGATCCGAGTTTTATTGGCGTGATCAATGGTGGTATAAATAGAATCAATAGAATGTGTGAAAAACCCAAAATATCTATAAAATCCCACATTACATGGAGTGTACATTTAATAACACCCACCATGTTGGGTATTGTCTGTGGTGTTAGAGTTTCCATAAAAAATAAAATATCACATGATGTGTGAAACAAGTCATATGATATGTGATTCGATGATGGTGTCTAGGAACTTACTTCAAGAGTACATGTGCATGGACACAAATAGGCACACATGCCTGAGTAGAGTACACAAGCACGTCCCAATACTCTGATGTGACCAAGTACATGGGCACAAACATAATACATGTTCATGACTACAAGTACATGGGAACAACTTGGTGTGCACAGGTATGGGAAAGAAGCTTGGTGAGTGTCGGACTGACCTCTACACACAACACAATATTTACCCTAAATTACACATTATGCATATTGATGTTTATATGTCATGTGATACACTGATAAATGGACAAACCAATTGTTGGAAAGTCATGTCATGTACTCCATTTTATGGTGTTTGGAGCCCTTCCATTCTTTAATATACACCACGTTCAACTGAGTGTATTTCCTTGGCCCATTACCATAAGGATACAATGTGGAATTGTATACTTGATATAGGATTATGATCCCATCTATGGGTTTAGTATTAGATACAGTTCAGTGTATCCCCTTTATGGGACTAGGGTGGAATCCTCTATAACTTCATGGTAGAGTTCATGGCATTGGTGTGGCCACTATGAATAGGGAATCGATCCCCCATCTAGAAGGATGATCCAATAGGGATTTTCCCCCTAATTTCCTTGGGTTTGATCCCCTACATGGATGGTGATATTTTCAGATATACATTGATTACTTATTTGGTGAGTCCCTAAGATCACAACCTCTTGGATAATCATCACCAATGATAGCATGGATCATGGAGTGAGTACACCTAGAATGAGCGTTACCTTGAATCCTTGAGGAGAATTTTATATATACCAGTTAGTTGAGACCACTTGAGACCAGTTTTCTATTATGAGTATATTTAGGTTCATCCTTGATTATCATCATGTCTCATATATTGATTGAAAACCCTTTTTATTTTATCGAAATACTCTTTATGATTTATTCTTAGTGATTTTGGGGTTTTCAACTAATTATTGTTATACTCACCCCTATATGGTATTCACCATACATGTAATGTCTTATACCAGTGAAATAAAGTTTGAAAGAGTCCTAGGAGGAATAGGAGTAGTTAGGGAATAATATTAGGCTAGAAAGACCGATGTTCATCCCGATGTTTCATTTGAATGTATTCCCCTCATTCTAAAAAGGGTGAACTCTTTGTATTTTTGGGTGGGCTTGTATTTCCCCCATTATATCTTTCAATACTTATGTCATACTCTGATTATGGGATTCTAGATGTATGAATTCATTCGTATTAGTTACAATTTAATTTAATAATTTTATGGGCTTGGAGATGTGTGTGTGAATATAGGTATATAGGATAATTCATCCCATGTGTGAGATATTCCTAGTCATCACTAGTCGCTAACCCCTTGGATTTTGGTTGTGGGTCTGGGGTTGTCACAATCGACTTATTTCTAGCCAAACCAAGCTCGGTGGGTCGGGTCATGATTGAGTGATATCAGATGACTTGGTTTTACCTTAGGACTAGTGTTTGGAGATTTTGTAACTGTGACATTGGTTTGGGTTTTATAGAAATAATATTAGTGTTTTAAGTTAATATTTCAAGATAGGGTGTCCATTTTTTGTGTGGTGACTGATGTATCCATTTACCATGATTTTGATAACTTTCTTTTTTATTTGGTACATGTTGAACCTGGTCGTAGGAAAAAACATTTGTACATGAATCATATAGGAATGAGTTTTGGTTTCCATGTCCTTCTTGATTTAGATCCTAAGATATACTCATTGACCGTGGTGCATCTTGTTTTTTATAGGATGCCTCTATAATGATATCCAAAAAATATTCCATTGCATGATCATTAAAATTATCCAATGAGTGAAAGGACTTCTGTATAGGGTCCTATATAGGTGGTGGTACCTTCGTGTGGTTTTCCAGTTATACAACCACCCATCGAGTAGTAGAGTAAACTGACAGTATTAGAAGAGGAAGTGAATAGGTTGAGTGCACTCCATGAGTTTTAAAGGTATTAACATCCCATGTTTTGGGGTGAGGTAGAATCCTATGTAGCTGGGGATTATCTTGATGTGGTTACTTGAGTTGTCTGTCCTATGAGGACACATATAGATCAAATGGTGGTAATAGTATCAAGTATTCTTGAAGGATCCACTACATGATAGTGGTGTCTGGATACCCAGTCACATGTTGAGAAAAATATCTCCTAATTAGATTTTGAGCAACTATTAAGTAAAGAGGTTTATCCATCCACATTGCGATCAATACACATAAAATATATTCTAAAGATAACTCAAGGTAGTATATTTGTGTTAGAGTAATCATTTAGGCTTAATGAATTTTTTTAACACTCTGTGGATATGATGCAATATATTTTCTTTGTAGAAAAGGCCTTTAAGTAGGTGTTATGACATGATATTAGGGATTAAGTGATATCTTTTTATATTCCCAACTATGTTGGAGTGCTTGAGTGGGATCTAATGGTGGAGAGATCTATGGTAGAGAAAACAATGATAGTGGGTGATGGTAGTGGGAACCTAGGAGTAGAGACCTCGACATCTAGTAGCCGATGGAAGTATTAGGGATCTAGACACATGATTATCCAAATGTGGTGATCCTAGGACAGAGGATTGGTGGTTCAGGGCTCTGATAATGACTCTATTTATCCTAGGTAGAGGCAATAATTATCTTTTAATGGTCATGGAAATATTTCTTGAGATTGTCTAACCTGATGCATAGCTGAAAGGGAGATAGTTGATATACCATCCAGGAATAGACAAATTTAGGATAAAGAAGGTCGATAGGGTGGCAGACATGGTAGAGGAGAATGTAGAGAATCAGTAGGTTCTAGTATGTTTGACCTATTTCTACCACTATCCCCATGTGGTTATTCCAGGCTTATGGTGTTGTTGGACAAGGATGCGGATAGGTAGTGGAAGCCTATGACCTAGAGGCTCTCACTTAATTATAGGGGAAATTTTTGTTTTTATACCTTATATTTAGTACTAATAGGTGAAGGTAAGAGACACTATTTTCTTTCCACTTATTTGATTTGAGGTTTAGAGATCTTACTTGTGCCATTGGTTTGACCCTTACACTTTGAGACTCCCACTGGAGGCAACTAACTGAACACACACTTATTTTGATAGCGTGATCTAATACTTATTGGTAATAGCTTCTTAAGTGATCTTTTTTTTTTGCAGTGATTCATCTTTATGACATCAACTAAGGAGATGACTATACATCCATAGTTCATGCTTGGATATACTGTTTTAGGATGAGGATGCAATGTATCCACACTAATTGGATAGTTTTTTCATTTTTGGGTGAGAAAGAAACCCATGACGAGCAGGATGAGATCATACATAAGAGGATAAAATAAAGTTGTCACTGGTTGTCTAGTATTTCCATTGGATGAATGGTTGATATTATATTTTAGTTCCTAGCGGTGGTGGTGGAGCATGAGGACTTATTTTCTAAGGATGTTCTAGACTTATCTACCCATTTAGAGATAGACTTATGCATTAAATTTCACCCAAGGATGACCCTTATATATGTGTAAACATATCAGCTAGATTCTAAAGAATTTTGTGGGATAAATTTTCTATTGGAGGACTTATAGAGGAAGGTATTTGTTATACCCAGTGTTTCCCCATAATCAGCCCCATTTTTTTTCAAAAAGAAGGTGGATAATATCTTGAGGTTGTGTGTAGATTATCGATATCTGAACCAAGTGATATTAAGGAATAAGTATATACTACTGAGTATTAATGTCCTATTTGATTATTTGATAGGGGAATTATGGTTATCAAATATTGAACTCAGGTTGGGATATCACCAACTTTGAGTATGGGATTTGGATATACCAAAGACAACATTCTTATTTCATTATGGTCATTATGAGTACATGGTGATGTGTTTTGGCATGATGAACCCTTTAGAATTGTTCATGGGAAACATGGACTAAATCTTTCATCATTTATTAGACCAACTTTTGGTGGTAATCATCGAGGATATACTAGTGTAATCGGCATCCAAGGAGGAGCACGTGAGAAACTTGATGATGGTTTTGGATATACTATAAGAGGAAAATATTTATGGGAACCTCTTAATGTTTTAGTTCTAGAATTTGGAGGTCCTTTTTCTAGTACATGTCATCTTGGTAACAAGTGTAGTAATAGACCTAGAAAATGTTGAAGTAGTGTTAGCTTGGGTTCCACCTAAGAGTGTGATGGAGGAATAAATCATCCTTGGTTTGGTAGGATTTTACAGTAGATTTATACTTTATTTCTCTAGGATATCATATCAATTAACCAATTTGAACCAAAATGGTTAACCTTTTGTGTGGACGAAATATTTCTAGTAGTCTTTTCATGAGTTATGGTTGAGGCAGGTGATTTCACCCATCTTGATATATCCAGAGGAGGGTGTTGTGTACATAGTGTTCAACAATTCCTCAAGTAACAAAATTGATCGTGTTCTTATTTAGAGATATGAAATGATTTCCCATGGGTTTCTATTATTGATACCGCATGAATAGAACTATGTGACCTATGATCTTGAGTTGGTAGTAGTTGTATTCACCTTGAATATGTGAGACACTACCTTATCAGTGAGAAATTTACAATCTATTCTAAAAAAAATAGTGTCAAGTATATATTCTCTTAGAATTATATTAACTTTTTACAAAGTCAATGGTTATATTTCCTCTATGATTATTAATTTAAGATAGTCTATATTTCTAGGAAGGGTAATGTAGTGGATGATTCTCTCAATAGGATATCTTTTTCATGGTTTTTGAGTAAGAATTTAGAATAGTTAGCCTCATTTCAGTTTTCTTTAGATGAAAAGGATATTTAAACATATCTACAGTCGATGGTTGTTACCCCACCACTTCTATAATGTTTTATGGAGACTCATCATGAAGAGAACAATTATGAGACCTTGCGTACTTATATATCCACAGGATGTTCCCTTGATGGATTTTATGATGGTGGGGAGCATTCCATCATTTCAAGAGGATGGGTGATGGTTCTAGTGACATTTCATAAAGAGGTGATGATGGAGTTTCATAAATCCCCCTAAAAGGTATGTTTAATGTCGAAAATATGTATTGGGGCCTTCAACATCAGTTATGGTGGCCATGTGTGATGAAGTGTGTAGCATAGTTTGTCTCTTGCTGCCTCAATTGTCAGCAGGTGAAGGCTTAACACCAGGTTCAAACAGGTTTATCTAAACCCTTGAGGTTATATAGTGGAAGATTAATGGTATATCTATGTACATAATGATAGGATTAACACATAAATCTATAATATATAATGAAATCTAGGTAATCATATATCGACACAACAAGTCATCCCACTACCCAGTTATATGAGAGAAAATTTCAGCAGAGATCTTGTGATGCATTTATGTGTTTGATATTGTATGGATCCATGGATTTTCCTCAACAATAATTTTATAATGTTATATTTGATTCAAATCATGATCATAAAGATTATCGGTGGAGAACTATGGGACTTAATTGAGTTTGAGCATGGTGTTTCACCCCCATATTTATGGCCAAACTGAGCAAACCATTTAGGCTCTGGAGGAAATATTGTGAGCTTGCATGTTGGACATTTTCCCTCATTGAAAGGATGACCTACCCTTGGTGGATTCTGGGTACAACAACAAATAAATTTCCATCATCTATATAGAACTATTTTAGGATTTTTATGGGTGAAAATGATGGTCACCATTACATTGTTCTGATCTAGGTGAGTCAGCACTCATGGTCCTAGAGTTGGTGTGGGCTACAATAGAGAATGTATAGATCATCTAGGAGTAGATGAGGACTATACAGAGCCATCATAAGTACTATGTAGACCAATTAAAGAGGCCTTAAAAGTTTTAGGAAGTATACCATGTGTTTCTAAGGGTCTCACCTTGATATAGATGACTATTATTTGTCATAGGATTCATGTTATCTTGAATATTAATTATCCCTTTCCAAATATTATGTAATGTTAGCGAGGTGGAATACTTCCTAACCCTACCACCATAGTCAAACTAGGTACACGAAGTATTCCACATTTCATGACTGAGGATGAACATGCATGACCCATCATATTATCGACTGAGGCATGTTGGATATCGAGGATGAAACTGACTTTGTGGAGTACCCAGTGGTGATCGAGTATTGACATGAGAAGATCCTTCATGGGTGAGTGATTCCTTTAGTGTGTGTCTAGTGGTAGTAAGAGAATATTCAAGAGATCACCCAAGAGTGGGAGAACCAGATGCGAGCTCAGTATCCACATATTTTTGAGTAGTTTTTTTATTTTTAGTATATAAATCCCTAAGGTGGGGAGTATTTAATGCTTCTATTTATTCCATGTAATGATTTGGAATATATCTAGTAATATTTATCTATCCATACCTGGATATGACGTGAGATTATAAGGCTCAAGGAGAATAGTATTAATATTATGTATTTTCTAATATATTAACATCATATACAAACTATTTTATTTAAATAGTGTAATAACTCATGAACAAGGACTCAGATAAAAAATTGGAGATCACCATTGAGTTTTTAAAGTGGGTTTTACCCTATGTGTGACAGGATCCATATGTGTGTAAGGTGTTTGTCTTAGGCTCCATCATGGTTTGATAAATAATCAAATTAATAAAAAAATAATATATTTAATTGATTAATTAAATAAAAAACCTAGACTCTTTAACATAAGAAATCTTATGAAAAATCACTTATGTTAGTTGCATAAACCTAGGATTTGAGATGATTGATTTATAAGAATTTGTGGGAGATATGATTGTGGATCAATGATCAAAGTATCACTAGAATCACTAATGAAATCTTAATTTGAGAATATCACCCACAAAATTGACATAAGACTATTCTTAGTCAAAGATCTATCTAACCCGAAGGTTGGTTGTTTTTTTGGGTTCATCCCTTTCCGAACACAAATTAATTAAACTAAAAGTATTTTTCCATGCATCAAAAGTTGAATTATGATTGATTTATCTTTTTGTGGATTATTGAGCTATATTTTCGTCATTTTAATAGTAAAAATTAAGTCCAACCCATACAAGGCTGAGCTTCATTCCTCAATTTGTAGTATATGTCTTTATATACCCATTATTCATAAAATTTCCATTGAATTTTTTTTGCCTAAATTTTTGAAAAATACCTAGAGGATGATCATTTCACAAATGATCTTTGACACAATAGATCATTATAACAGGTTTTGGCCAGAGTTCGATGACATGTAATTGGTGCACGATGATGAATGTGGAGATACAATCAGATTTGGGATTTTTAATTCATGGTTCAACATGGTACGATGATGGTAAATATTGATAGAGCATTTTACGAGTGGATCAAAGCCCAAACTATGTCTATCGATAATTGTGAGGTACAATTGAGGTCTGATCCAAGTTTCATGGGCATGACTGAAGATTGAGGTGAATAAATAGGTATAACATGTGAAAAACCCATATGAACATTAAAATCATGTATTAGATAGTGTGTACTCTAATTAAAAAACACCATGTGGTGAACCAGCTGAGATTATAGGGATTATATTGAAAATAATATATCACACGACACATGAAACATGTCACATTTTATGTGACATGATGTTGGAAACCTGACATGTACTATGAGAGTACATGTCACATATAAGACCAGGCCCATGGGTATGTGTAGAGAACACAAACATATCATGATACTCAAACATGAACAAGTACATGAGCCTAACCAAAGTTTATAGGAAAAACCCAAAGTACACAGGCACAATAAGGTCTACATGGGAATGGGTATGAAATACACTGAGTGTTGGATCAAACTCTACATATCATATTCCACTAAGTGAAGCAACATTTATATGGAGGTTTACATGTTAGGGTATAAAGAGATATACAAGAAGATGTGGGGTTTCAAAGACACATAATGTATCCCTAATACACACTATGTACTATCTATGAGTGTTTTTTGATCCATTCATTTCTTATATATAGAACAGTTTCAGAAAATCAAGTTTCATTGGTCCTTTACCTGAAGGGTATAGCGTAGAATTACGTCTTCAAGATAGGATTTTTATCCCCACTATGGGTATAGTGATGGATAGAGTTTAGTTTATTTTCCTATTATACCGAGTTCGAATCCTCTATCATTTCTATGTGGTGTTAATTGTATCAACATAACCACCAAGAATAAGGCATAAATCACCAATATGAAAGGCCGATCTATTTGGGTTTATATATTCCCTAGTGGCCCTAGGTGTGATCCCCTACTTGTATGGTGAGGTATTCAAATATCCAATAATAACTTCTTGGGTGGGGCCCAATGATCATTTCCTCTTGGAAGATCATCATAAGTGATAACAGGGAATGTGGAGTGAGTACTTCCAAAATGAGAATTACCCCGAAGACATGATAAAGATCCTATTGTTGGTAGTTAGTTGAGACAACTTATGAATGGTTTCCTGTTATGAGTCTATCCGAGTTCATTATTGAATATCTTTATATCTCATAACTGGAATGACATACCTATATATTTAATCTTAATACTCTTTTTTCTTTATGCTTAGTGATTTTGGGGTGTCCTACACGATGTTGTTATACTCATCCATGTATGATATTTTCCCACATATGCCCTATATAATACAGATAAAAAATATTTTGATGAAGTCTTGGGAGGACCAGGATAAAGTGGAGTATCGTATTGGGCTAGATAGACTGAGGTTCTTATTGGTGTTTCATTTGACAGTAGTCATCTCTATATATGAAGGTTGCACTCTTACTTTTTTTGGGCTTATATTTGACCTTTTTTTCACTTTCAGTACATATTTCTTACTATAATTGTGGGATTCTAGATGTATTCATGTATTGGTATTAGTTTCACATTACTTTTAGTATTACATGAGCTTGGAGACATGTGTGTGAAAAAATGTACATAAAATAATTCCTCCCATGTGTGGGATATGCCTACTCAGCACCGGTCCCCAGTCTCTATCCTATTGGAGGTGTGCTTGGAGTTTTCACACTCATCTTATCTCCATCCAGGAGGGCCCCAATGGGTTGGGTCATGACACCGATGTCCCCAACAACCAATATTCATCACATGAAATCATATCCTTTCACTACTACTGAACTATTCGAGATCCTCTCACTAGAGTAAACTAACACCCCACCCACCCTTATGGTGATAAAGTAGGGGAAATCCAAGGTGTTCCAACTATAGCTACCACATAGAAGTTTTCCAGGATGGATCCCTCAAATAAAAATTTTCATCAATACAGGGATACCCATCCATTGACCAAAAAGGAGAGCCTACTTTTTTTTTGGATACATCAGTCTTGAATATCATAAAACCTTGTTCGTGGAATTCCAATAATCTTTCTCCAAAGGTGGATACTCTTATTTATTTTTTCACATACCTTTCTATTTTAACTGTTGTTCATGGTGACATATTCACTAGACTGTGTTTGAAAATCAAGCAACCAGCCAAGTGTGTTGGATTGACACTCCCAACAACTTTTCCTACCGGCAACCATTATGGAGGTCCTACCCATGCCAAATAATCCCATGGCCTAGAATTTCCTCCCTAGAGTGAAGTGATCACTAACTATCACATATGTACTGCTTGTGAAACCAAAAAAATAATGCATGTGGAAGGGCTCCCTATGACTCAAATATTCTCATGATCGGGGAACTTCTACATGAACATTGAAGGTATAGTAGGGGAAACCAATTTTAGTTCACCCCTATTATTTAATAATCATATAATAATGATGATTCATACGATATTCTCTTTTCACCACCACCAAAACTCTTGGGGAAAGCACTAATTGGTTAAAGATGTCTATCCCCAAGGCCAAAGTGCACATAGTACAAAAAATGATCCAAAAATACTTGTTTATTGAGGATTTCAAATATTCCTTACATGGACTAGCCGTGGAGCCATCCCTAATATCATTAGTGTGATAGTGAAACATAATTTCCCTAGTTGAGACTTCACTCAATTTTTATTTTAAAAGTCATGGGACCACATTATGGGTAGAAATGTAAAATTTCCTTATAAAACGAGCTTAAAAAAATTATCCGATGGTTCTATTGGTTCAAATGGTGGGTTTTAACATTGGGATGTGTTGGTGTGGAAGTTATAGTGTGACCAAGACTCATAAAAATATAAGTATTATAATATTTTTTTTCTAGACCATATGTGTAATTATGATGAAATACTTGTAATTCTTATATGGGGTCTCAGATGATAAAATAGAGACCATGGTTGCATTAGGTATGGATTTTATAAAATAGGAGAACTATAATATAGGTTTACATTAGAGTTATAAGTTTGGGATATTTCAAATGTGGTAATTAAATAATTAAATTAATTTAAATAAATTAATTAATTAAATAATTCATGGAAAAACTCCAAAAATACCTCTCTGTTTAACCCCATATCTTGAAAATCATATAGGTCTAACTATTTCCATCAACAAAAAATCTATATAGAGATTATATGGGAAGGTATATTGGATCATAGTGAGACTGAGGATGATAGCGGAGTGGAAGAAGATTTGTGATCATTATAATGATAAGAACCTTGGTTACACAACAGAATAAAGCATCAATCATTTTACATCAAGTTAGGGATTATTATTTGAT
Organism: Viscum album; assembly: GCA_963277665.1. Taxonomy (NCBI): domain Eukaryota; kingdom Viridiplantae; phylum Streptophyta; class Magnoliopsida; order Santalales; family Viscaceae; genus Viscum; species Viscum album. Next base: position 435,879,341 of record OY728150.1, on the reverse strand, counting down.
ATTTTATTTGTTATTTTTGTTCATAAAAATTTGAATTGGTGTTCTTGGATTATGGTTTATGAATTATTGTGCGCCCCTTATTTATGGATTTTTATTAATGATTTTTAAACCCTATTTTAGGTGTTCTTCATTAGAGAAAACATGCTAAATGAATGTAGACTGTATATTATTGTAAGTTTAATTATCTGTAAAATTATTCTTTATGATGGAGAAATTTTGTTTTTAGAATGATAAAAATAGAGAGAGACCTAAGGATATTCATGAAATAATGATTATGTACTATTCTCTCTCTATTTATTTAATGGAAATAAGGTGCAATGCGAGGGATTCTGGTAAGAGTAAAGATTAACGACATGATTTGGGTGGCTAGTGTGACCTAGGTGGTTGAAACAAATGAATTTTTTATTATTATTAAGAAATCATGTCTTGATTTTATCTTTTTTCTAAGACATTATATTTAAAATTCATCTGCTGCATTATAATCTAAACATCAAGATGAAAAAATTGAGTGTAATGTATGAAATATAATTTTGAGTCTTGGAATGAATCTTGGGTATCAAAATGTAATTCTTCACATTCATGATATAATGAAATGTATATTTTTCATCTGATTATTGTTTTGTATAAATTAATTATATATCTTGGTTATTTTTGCACATAAACTGCATTAGAATAGTATCCAATGAAATATGAGTCCATTTTCATGGTAAGATAGGTATAATTTTCATTTGGACATAAAGGAATGATAATGGGGTTAGAGTATGATGATTAGATCATTTTCAGGGTCAAGTGTTCCCCCTTGTATTTTATGTGTTTTACGAGGAGATATGGGTTACCTATAACTCTAATGGAGATATAATTAATCTATTTAGACCTCTCTTTGCTACCCCATATTATTTTTATGAATTGGGGTGCTTAACTTCTTTTAGGATGTGTTATTCCCATTGATGGATAATTTTTCCCTCAACTTGAAGTGGATTTTTTCACTATATATATTTATGATGCATTGTGGGGTTGGGTATAAACTACATGGTTATGGAAGTAAGATTTAACACTAACCAGACTAAACTCTCTCTTTATTTAGGTGAATCATCAATATGGAATTTAGTTTAGTGATGTGATTTTGGTGAATATTAATTAGGGTTATTCCTCTACTAATATTCATTAATTGACAAGGTGTGGATTTCTCCTTGACTCGTTCTAGCCGTTGAGTGGAAAAAAGATATGGTACAATGGATACCTCAGAGAATGTGTATTATTTTTGGTACTTCAAGCATCCCGGACCACTTATGAGATTTAGAAATATGTGGGATGTTTCTGAGATGATCAGGATGAACCTTCATGGATTGGGAAAGTGATAACCGAGACTCCTTTGTTTCTATATGACTTACGTTTTTAAATAAAACATTGACTATTCATAACATCCTCACATTACATTATTATACTTGTGTTTGAGATCATTGATCCTTTTCTACCTTTCACTTTCTTTGTAGTACTGGAATTTTATGATGAGTTTATGTTTCTATATTCCCCCTTATCTTCCCTCTATCCAGGATTATGTGATGAGTTTCTTACTATGTGCATCCTTTGTGAATTTTGGGGTGTATTACCATCTTTGATAACACTCACCCTTTAATGGGTTCTATGCCCCCATGTGTTTTGTCTTTCTAGATGACATACTTTTTAGAGATGGTATTGGTGGATAATATGACAATGTATATTGTTTATAGAGAATATTTATAGGTGAAATTTCTTGATGGGTGATGTTCATGTCTGGTGTAATCTTATAATGAGGATCTCCTTATTTTAGTTTTTATGTTGATTTTCCATTTTTCTATTGGGTGTCTATTTATACACTTATTTTCTATGGATCCTATAATTTTTCACATGCATTATTTATATTTTATTTAGTTTTATTTACCCTTATTAAATTATTATATCCTATGTGGAGGTGTGTTTTGTATATAGGTGAATTAGGGTAAGGCCTCCCATCAAGTGTGATATGATTAACTGTTGCTGGACACTATCCCCTTGCCTATTAGAGCTGAGATTTCAATGGACCCCTCAATAAATCATTAGAATAGGTTGGGGAATAATGGATCCAGTTATATCAATGTTTTATCAAAGAAGGTTTGTCTAAGGGAGAGGGTTTGGAGTTGGGTGTCTCGTGAGGATGGATGAGAATTTAAGGAAGCAGTGTTAAAGAATCCAAGTTCATATTTCAATTTGGGGTACCTAATAATGGTGTGATAAATGATAAATCTTTTCACCATGACTCTAATAACCTATTTATTTTCTTAGTACATTGAAGCACCAAGTATAGGTAAATAATAATTGTACCAACATCATATAGAAATGAGTCATTATTTCCTTTTAATTCTTGAGTTCTCTAAAAATTATTTTCTTTATTATGGTTGTCCTTGTTAATTACATGAGGCCACCATGTAAGCATCCAATAAGGATTACGGGGTAGACTGGTGACATAACTGCACCTATGATGGAGCCTATTATCATCAACCAACTGAGTGACAATGATTACTTTATAGGCACTATTTCCTATTCCACCTTATGTTTTGTGATATTGTTTAACTATGTGCTACACCCAATTATTGTGTTTTACTATTGTCTATTATCTTCTATTAAATATGTATAAATATTTTATTTATACACCCAACTGTTTTGTCCTACCCTCTTCTACCTCACGTGATTCGATAAAGAGAGTGATCTCCTTTTCACACATGATTTCTATGTGTATATGATATAAAGAGGCATACATTCTCCTTTATATATATATATATCCAAATAATGTGTTCCACTATCATATACTATGTGAAATATTGTGAGACATGGTTTCTCCTTTACGACTTTATAATGGAGATGTGGTGTTGTTTTTAAGACTTTATTGATAGATTTCATTTCCCTATTACTCGGGGTAACTTTGTTTCCAGTGTTTCTTATTACAGACTTATTTTTGGATAATATAGTAGTTTTGTCTATTCAAGATGAAACAACTAGTGTTTTTATATGTTAGTTTCATTTCAATTATTATGGAATGAATTATCCTTAAATGATAGGGGATCAACTAAAGTTTGGGAATCATGTTTTTATGTAGTTTATAATTTCAAAAAAAAATGATTCTTACCTCAAGATTCTTATGCGACATAGTGAGCTGATAGTGGAGGGTGTTTCCCTCATTCTAATGATGAAACTCCTATGTAGTGGTTGTATTTTGATCTATTTTTTTGGTTTAAAGTGTTATCAATGGATGTTATACCCTCTATAAGGTGGCGTGACCATGTTTGAGTATATTTTAAGGCCCACCAACCTTATGATGTGTTCCCTAGACATGATTCAAGGTGGGTTTGGTCAAGATTAGTAGTTTAAGAAGAAAATTTGAGGAAGTATTTTTTGACCCATGGATTTGTTTTTATATTAAACCACCTATATTGAATTCCCATGAGTGAAAATTTTAAGATTGAGGATTCTTAGCAGAATACACCCATGATCTAGGTGTTTACTATCATTTTTCTAAATCATAGCTGGAGTGGTGTCATGGATGTACCTTCATATTAGTGATGGTGATGTGACCAGAAACATTCCTATTATAAGCCCATTTTCCCCCTAGTATTTTTTTTGGATGAGACAATGGTTTCGAGGAAGTTAGAAATAAATAATATATAGTTTCCTCCTTAGAACACCACTCTTTTTAGTCCTTTTTAGGTGTTAAGTGCTAACAAAGAGATATGTGGGAAGATACATATGAAATATGGATATGGTCAAGAATAGGTGGGTTAAAATAAGGGAATTCTTCATGTATTTTATTCATGGTACCTCATACTAGATGTCAAAAATGAAATATTTTTATTCCACATCAAATTTTTAGAAGTTGAATATTTTATAGGGACCTCGATCAAGACCCTATTCATGTAGAGATCATCCACTAGTGGTGATCATTTTTCACTCACTTATTCTAAAAATGTGAGTTTATACTTAGTGGATAAAGGGGTATTTTGTGATATTACTTCATTACAGAGAACTTATTCAATGGTATCCATCTTGATATAAAATGGTTAATAGTTCTAATATTGTGCTGTGTTACGCAGTTGAGTAAATAAAGATAGGTTCACCACCAAATGTGAGTGAGGTCCCCTCAGGTGTGGTGAGTGGATTCCACCCTTAGAAAGTTGTATCTTGTAACCGATTATATGGTAGACATGGAGTTTTTTCACTAAGTGCATAAAGGAGAAATTAACTTCTTGATAATGTTGAAGAATTCATAGATGCTTTTGAAGGGTGACTCATGGTTAACCCTTTTCAATAGGCTATGGTGTGTATTGACTATAATTATAAAGATATTGTTTAAATACTACATAGTGGAATCACTATTATTGATCAAGAGATATTTAGTGATAAACAAAAAGTGATAATAAAGAGGGGATCTTTATCAGTGATAGCTAAAAGACCTAATAATGGTGACCTTCATCAGTGTGGAAAAAGTTATTATGAAAGGGTACCCTTTGTGAGTGACTTTTTTCATCACTGATTAAGGTGTTCCTTTATGAGTTATTTTTTTAGGACTAATAAAATAGTCACTTTTAACAACATAAAAAAACTAATAAAGGGAACAATTAATAATTTTTTTATATATACATACTTATGTATATTTTTAAATGATATTTATATATCAATAAGAATATATTTGTAAATATAATATATAAATATGAATAATATATGTATATATAGTATATAAATATGATTTATATATCAATAATAATACATAATTATATATTTTAAATAATATTCATATATCAATATTTTTTTTCAGGATGTTATATACAAAAAATTATCAAATTTATATTGATCAATAACAATTTTTAATAGTATATTTATATACATTAATTAATAATAGTATATATAAATATAAATTTTATATATTAATATTTTATTTTAACAATTATAAAAATATACAAATGAATATATTTAAGTAGTTCATATTTGAATTTATATATTTATATTAATAATTAATATTTTAAAATATATTTACATGTATTTGTATGTGTATGAATATGTATGCATATGGTTGTATGTTTATGTTTTAATGTGCATGTATGTATGTTTTTTTAAGTACATATGTGTATTGTGTTATGTGCATGTATCTGTTTTGTGTACGTGTATGTTCATGTGTATGTGTATATATATATGTGCATATGTACATGTATGTATGTTTGTGTATGTGAATGTGTATGCATGTGGATGTACATGCATTTATGTGTGTATGTATGTGTATGTGTGTGTGTTTTTGTGTGTACATGTATGTATGTATATGAAATGTATATGTTTATGAAGTATGTGTATGTATTCACATGTATGTGTATATATCTGTATGTATGTGTATATAATTGCATGTATGTATATGCATATACATGTGTGTACATGAATGTGTATTCATATGCATGTATACATATGTATATGTATGTGTTTGTGTTTGTGTACATGTATGTGGGTTTTAGTAAATGGAACTACATTCTCCCAGTTCTCTCAATGCTCTCGACGCTTCTCCTTCCTCCCCAGCCTTCTAGGGTTTCCAGTCCCATTCGATAGTGATGGAGATCCTTTCATTGCATAACGTTTCCTTCCAATTCTCTACCTCAATTTATTCTCCACCCTAGGTTGTTCTTTCTTTTTGAAAACCATTGAATCACAAGGCTTCCTTTTCCCCTTACAGTCTCATTTTCCCTTTCCCCTCCTTGAGTGAAGCTACTCGCTGGTGTGGGTATCGATCTCCTTTCATTGCCCCTCTTTCTGTATACCCATACACATCAGACAACCGTGTTTGGGTCTGGGTGATGGCGCTTCAGGAAGTTTGGCTCGGTACTGATGTTGGAGTTCGGTGCTCTTCCTCTCCACTTACCTTACTATCCAACCCATCAAGCTTCATCCCATCTTGGTCAGGCTTGATGAGGGTTTTTGGAAACCTAGTATTATGTTGGAGGGGGACTAGAAGTGGTTTTAGGGATTGTTCATAGTCGGCATTCACTTCTTTATTTCTATTGCATGTTTGCTTCTCTTAATTGTAGGTTTTCTTCTAAGAGATGTTTTTGGGTTTTGGTTCATCTTTGAAGGTTTTGTTCAGGTGGAATTTTTTTTTTGTTTCTTCATTTGGAGTTGTTCGATATGCTATTGGAATCCTACTTCGGGGAGGCAATTGGTTTATGTCATGGTGTTTCATGGTTTATTAGTAGCAGGGGTTTGTGATGATAGGGATGAAGGTCTAGTGGTGGTGTGGACCCCTTTGATCCTGTATGAAACTTCTTCTTAAAGTCCTGATGATGTCGATTATGATGAAGCTTGGAGTGTATGGACGTTTATTTTTTGGCGATGATGGTGGTGACAAAGTGTTTTATGTAGCTTTTTTTTCATGAAATCTTTGATGCAAGGTTTATTGGGAGGCTCATGTGATTTGAGGGGCCTTCCAATAACGATTCGTCCTAATGACATGCTTTCTGATTTGTTTTTGTTTTTAATTTTCTATATTTTGAATCCTAGAACAGTTTTCATGCTAAAATGTGTGTTTTCATTGTTGGTTTTTTAATTTTGAATGTGTGATCATTTGTCTCGCTGAAATATGAATTTTGGACATTTTGAGGGTTCCCACTTTACCCCTGTAAGTGGTTTTATGAAAATAATAAAAAAATTATTTGGAGTGTGTGTGTATGTGTATGTGTATTTATATGTGTATGTGTATGTGCATGTATGTGAACATGTATGTTTATACATATTCATGTGTGTATGTTCATGTGCATGTGTGTGTATGTGTATGTGTATGTGTATGTATATATATATGTGCATGTGCATGTGTATATATGTGTAAATGTATGTTTATCCATATTATGTGTGTATCTGTTTGTGTATGTGTATGTGTTTTTATGCATATGTATCTGTATGTATGTGAATGCATGTGTATGTAATTGTATGTATGTGTATGTGTATAGATACGTATATGTGTATGTATCTACATGTATGTGTATGTATGTGTATGGGTATGAATATGTGTATGTGTATGTGTATGTGTATGTGTATGTGTATGTGTATGTGTATGTGTATGTGTATGCTTATGTGTTTGTGTATGTGTATGTATGTAATGTGTAGGTCAATTTACTCATTTAATATCATTTCTTCCTTTTTTACATTTCTTTATTTTTAGTATATTTATAATTTACTCATTTTTAACATTCATTAATTTTTTAATATATATTAATTTAATATTTTTGTAATATATTAAATTTTGATAGTTATTTAGAATTTTTTTAATATTTATAATTTTAATTAATTTTTTAATTAATATTAAAAAGTATAATGGCTAATAATTAATTGAAAATTTTTATGTAGAATCAATATAATACATATATCAATAATTAACAATACTTATAATATTTATTTATTTATTAACATTCATTTTTAATGTGTTTTCAATTCATTTAATTAATGGTATGAAATAAGTTTTTTTTTTAATTTCATCAATTTTATTTATTCATTTATAATATTCATTAATTTAATATTTCATTTTTGATATTTATTAATTTTTAATATTTCTGGAATTTTTTCATTTCTTAAAATTTATACATATTTATTTACTAGGTTTTAATACTTTCAATATGTTTTAGTTTATGCTACTAATATTTATTCATTTTTATATATAATATTTTAATATATTTAATATGTTTGAAAATATATAATAGATTTCTAGAAATGAATTTTATTTTAATATATTTTTTATAGTGAATAGAATTCATTTTTAATAATTTTGTTATTTATATTAACAATATTATTTAATTTTTCATATTTATTCATTTTTTATGTGGTTATAATTCATGTAATTTAAGATACTAATAATCTTTTAAAATATATTTTTTAGTTTATTCATGTTTATTTATTCATTTTTAGTATTCTTTCATTTAATATTATGTATTCATTTTAAATATTTATTAAATTTTAAGAATTTTGTAATTTACTCATTTTTAATATATATATATATATATATATATTTATTTACTAAATTTTAATATTTTCCATATGTTTTTAATTTATATGATTAATATCTATTAATTTTTTTTATTAAATTGTAATATTTTCAAAATGTTTTGAAATTTATATAACTAATTTATTTAAAATCATTTTTAATATTTCGATAATTTAAATATTCAATATAATTCAGTTTTTCTTAATTATGTAATTTATATAATTTATAGTATTTATTTATTCATTTTTCATTATTTTTGCATGTGTTTACAATTCAGGTAATTAATCTTATCAATTCAATTTTTAAAATATTTTTGTAATCTATTAAATTTTATATTATTCGTTTTTAATATTTATTCAATTAATATTATTTTTTAATTTGGAATATTTATTATTATTTATATATTTTAATTTAATCATTATTTAATATTTATTTATACTTATTTATCAAATATGTTTTAATATTTCGATATGTTTGTAATTTTTAACAATAATATTTATTCATTTTTATGTATTATGTTTTAATATTTTTAAAGTATTTTAAATATATATAATTAATTTATTGAAATGCATTTCTTAATTTATTTTTAATTTAAATAGGTAATATTATTCATTTTTAATACTTTTGTTTTTAATAGAAATAATATTATTTATTTACCAATTTTCTTAAATTTTATGTGTTTTTAATTTCTGTAATTAATGTTTAGAATTGATTTTTTAATATTTTTTTAATTTATTCAAATTAATTAATTAATTTTTAATATATATTGATTTAATATTATTTAATATTTTTTTAATATTTAATATTTATTTATATTTTCAGAATTGATAATTTTTTAAAATTTATTTATAAATATTTATTTATTAGGTTTTAATTATTTCAATATATTTTTATTTTATATAATTAATTAATTTATAACAATTTTTTTTAATTTAAATAGTTTTTATATTTAATTCATAATAATTTTATTATTTATATAATTAATACTTTTTATTTAGTCATTTTATTAATTTTTTTTTTCAATTTTCAATGCTAGGTTAAGCATTGATAAAAGTGTATTTTATCACCACTAAAACATAAATGCTAGAAAATATCACTCTTATCAGCTCTTCTTTAGTGCTCATAAAAGTGATAATTTATCAGTGCTGACACAATTTTATTTCTCAATACTTATATTTTTAGCACATTTAAAATGTGCCTTTATGAGTGTTTTCAGTAAGCATTGATAAAAATATTCACCCTCTTTAAAAAGGAACAATAGTAGACCACTTCTTCTTCATGCTACATTCAAGCTCTTGTGGAACTGAAGCTTTGATGCAGTCGAAGTAAAATTTCATTGTCAAATTAAAACTTAGAACCAAAGGTATGGAATTCAGAACTTGTTTTTAAATAATATTTGTGGATCTTTCATGTATTTTCATGATTTTTTTTGATTATATTCCCTTTAATCCCACACAATCCATGGAAATGTGAGTAAATATCACATGATTGTTGGAAGTGTATTTAATATTATGCATGTTATCCAAAATTCACATTAATCACACACGACTTTATATTCTATATTTATTCGTCCACAATGCATGAAATTTCTAATAAATCATATGTAACTATAAATAACACATGAAAATCAATAAATATATAACTTTTAAAGTGTAGGCTTATGCCCAAATTAATTTTAAAATTAATAAAACAATATAAAGCATGAAATTAATCCATTGAAAAATTTTACTCCAAAATATTCTAAAACACAAAAAATGTGATAATTATAGTTGACTAAAGAAAATATGGGAGAATAGTTAAAATTAAAACCAATTGGAAATCACAAATTTATCATTTTATCATTCCCCCACACATAATCCATTTCACTCTTGAGATATGTTTACACATAATCTAAACTCAAATAAATAAAATCAAAAATGGAAATGCACACTTATTGTCCATTATATTCTCATCTTGTATATTTTATGATTTTAATTCCCTTTTTTTTATTCTCATGAAATTTTATTCAAGTAAGTTGACCAATCCATTAATATTTTTACTTACCTCACATTGAAATGCATCTCCCTTAATCCATAACATATATTTCATGTTTTCTTCTTCTTGAGATCAATAACACACTCTATAACATTTCAATGTACCTACATTTTCACTCAAAGAGAAAATTAATGCTCAATCATAAGGATTTTTTCATGGGTTATATAGGGGATTTAGGTTGGTGGTTTTATGTTAAAAAATAAAGGATTTAAAGAGGTGTTTTTATCTCTTAAGGTTCAATAATTGAGATTATAATAAATTAAAATAAAAAAGCACTCATTATTTTCCTCCATCAAATTCATCACCTATAGTTAAGAGAATGTTTGAAATGCATAAACAAACTATCTATTTTTTAGTCATGTAATATTTATTAAAAATCATCAATATCATCATATTTTTTAAGAGCGATAGAAACAATGTGAAAAATAATCATTTTTTTGAGATATGTTTTGTTATAAAAATATAATTATATATACCCTACTACTCATCCAATGGTATAAATCAATATGTTTCTTGTGAACACTAATAGCGATAGGGAGTGAATTACCCCATTTAAAAAATTAATTTTAAGAAATAAGAATTTATGATATGTGACTTATTGTAATAAAAAAACAAGTGTTATAATACTTTAAATTCATATAATTCTTTGTGTTTATATGTTGGAAAAGTTAATTGAAGCAATGATAAATTATATCAAATATGATGTCTATATTTGTTTATATATAAAGAATATACGTTTTGGGTTCTAAGGTCATACCTTATGTGTATTTATTTATTTTATTAAATATAAATATTACAGAATAAAATCAGATGGATTTGAATAAAAAATGGATAGATACTAAATATATGATAAAAAAGTATGAGGATGGGGTGAGAGTGTCCATGAAGTTGGAAAAAGATCATGCATATGACCCTTCCCTTTTCTGTATTTACGCAGTTTTTATTCAAGAATAATTATTTCATCTGAGTAGAAAGAATACTTGATCTATAATGGAGTATATTAAAGTTATAAATATTTGGTTGAACATGAGTAAGAACTAAGTATAGTTATCTTTTGGGATAAAACTATGTTTTTTTTGGTTCATCAAATATGAATATAAGTGTGAATGATGATGAATATTGTATCAAGTATATGATTATAGGTGTTAATAATGCCAAAGATTTTATTGAGGAAATGACACCAATAGTTGAAGATGAAATTCATGATCATAAAAAAATATTTAATAAGTTAATGAATTACAAAAATATTACATTGTATACTGGTTATAATAAATATACAACATTATCATCCATACTGAAGCTATATAATGTGAAATATACCAATGTATTGAGTGACACAAGTTTTATTTAACTACTTTGTTTATTGAATGAAATACTACTAGAAGATAATGAACTTCCTTGCAAAATAAATTCTTCCAAAATTATGAAACATTGAATGGGTATGTCCTCTAAAATAATATGTGCCTATTTAATTGATTGTACATTTTTTCTCAAGGACCATGGATCACTTAAAAAATTCCCAATGTGTAGTGCATCTCAATAAAATAAAGATTAATAAATTAAATCAAAATTTGTATGAAACTTTCTTATCATTCTAAGGATTATGCACCAATATAGATGTAATGATATTGTAATAAAATTTACAGGACACATAGATACAAGAAATCAAAATGGGATACTTCTTCACCCAATATACTCCCCTTAGGGGAGGAAAATTGATCATGATTATTATAAATTTGGAAATGATATGTGAGAACTTCCACTTTTACAATCTACATATGTATTGATTATTTTTTGTTTGAAAAGTAGCACTCACAGTACATGGATAATTATGTTGATAAATTATAACATTCCACCATGTTATACATGAAGTGGAAATACATTATATTATCTAATATTATATTAGTAAGAAAATAATTTTTTAATGATATTGATGATTATTTAGATCTATTCATCAATGATTTTAAATTAATATAAGATTCAGGTGTTACATTTTATGATGCTTATAGAAATGAATATTTCGTATTGAGAACCATGTTATATGTGATGATAAACAACTTTCTTACTGATGGAAATTTGTTTGGATATAACATTAATGGAACTAAAGGTTCCCCCATTTGTGAACAAGGTACACACATAGTTAGGTTGAACCATTCCTGAGTGATAGTGTTTATAAGACATCATATATTTCTACCCCTAATGATATAGATATCAATATTATATGAAATTAGTTTATGTGAATTTAGAATAAGATACAACACTATCTCCACTAATAGTTGATAAAATGTTATAGAATGTAAAGGATATGGAAACTAATTTTGGTAAACATTCATTGAAAGACCTTATAAAAACTAGTTGAAAAAAGAAATTAGATTGTTTTATTACCATTCTAGTTGTTTTGTACATCATATATTTTTTGATGTTATGCATCTAAAAAAAATTTATGTGATAATGTAATTAGTATGTTATTAAATTCACTAAGAAAAAACTTTGAAATTAAGGCTAGGTTTCACATTATTTACCTGGGGGTATGGGAAGAGTTTGCATATGTTAAGGGTGAAAGAATGAATTTTATTCCTCCATATTTTTACACTCTTTCAAGGAAAGATATATATCTATTCTAAAATATATTGAATGATGTAAAGGTTCCATAGGTGCATTAATCAAATATAAATAATATATTTTCAATTTTTGATATAAAGATAAATATCTTGAAATCACATTATAGTAATGTTTTGATAAATGATCTAATTCTAGTTCCTTTACATTTCATTCTTCCTAAAAATTTCTACCATACATTTAACATGATTTTATTTCTATATAAATATATATTCAGTAAAGTTATAGTCCTAATAAAATTATTAACTATGGAAAAGTAATTTTATTTCATATTATTTGAATTGGATATGTTCTTATGGATTTCATTATTTGATACAATGGTTCACTTGAAGGTTTACTTAGTTAGAGATATTGATATTTGTGGTATTGTATATTATAGATAGGCATACCCCATTGAATTATATATGATTATTTTTAATGGGTATGTTAAAAATAAAAGTCAACCAGGAGGTTATACTATGGAGAGATATATTGTTATGGAAGCTGTTGAATTCTATATTGACTACCTGTCTGGTGTGGAAAACATTATATTACTAAAATATCATTACAATGAGTGACTTGTGGGTGATGAAATTTATAGAATATGTGTTATCTCCATTACCAATACAGAGCATGTATATTCTCTCATTAACATTTTACATAATAGTTTAGAGGCCAAACCATATTTGAAACCCACAAATTAATTATTTGTCATTAGAATCCATCAAGGGATAAAAGTTGGATATAAAATGAACATAATTGAGAGTTTACAAGATAGTTTCTATGTGATATTTTTAAGGAGTCAAATGAAAATATGAATTCAATTATAGAATTAATTTGATGGATATTTAGAGGAACAAGTGTGCATGTATTATCTTATAATAGTTATACGTTTTATACAAAAAAAGATGATGAACTCAGTACCATTAAAAATAATGGAGTTACACTTGTGGTTTAAGTGATGCATGTATTGGTAACAAGGATAGTAGTAAAAATTATAAGAATATGTCATAATTTGGCATCATAAAAAAGTATGATATTTAGATTATAAAATATTTCAATTACAGTTTTCTTAATGAAATTTGGCTAATAATAAGGGATAAATTGTAATAAATGAATTGGGATTCATGAAACTGGATTTCAGTAAGGAAGGTTATAAGGAAAAACTTTTCATAATGTAATCATAGGTTATACATGTAATTTATGCCATTGACCCTACATATAAAAAGTGGTTAATTTTTCTTTTATCCACTAAAACCCCTGCATGGTTAGATTTCCATTCAAATGAGGATTCCCCTTTCACCGGGACATCATAATCATTTTATAGTAGTCCCAATGTATAAAGGGTCATGTATGCCATAAGAGACCACAATGAGGGGGTTTGGATACTCAAAAGAGGGGTTAAATCCCTTTAAACTTTAAGAAAATAAATTTCAATAATGAAGTTAGATATATATTTTTTAATATATATTTCATTACCTCACAATATTAGTAGTTCACTACCTCATTTATGTAATATAAATTAAATTTTCAACAAATTTTGTTGATAATGGATTCAAGACATGTTGATTCTCCCAATCTTGAGGAAAAATAGGGTTTCCAGAATGATGATTCTCCAAATTTTTAGGAATAACTTGTTTATTCACATGATGATCTAACCAATCCTATGAAACAACATATTAATTATTTTGAAATGAATGAAGTGGTTTAAGGTGAATAAACTATTTCCCCAAAAAAAAAACAGGAGCATCATAGCATGATGGTGTTATTAAAAATTAGTAAGGTGAGACGAAGATGTTTCAAATTCAAGGTTATATGGATGCGTAAGATAAGCCTAATAACCCCAAAAAGTCCATATTTAATAGTTTCATTAGGGTAACCACTTGAATGAATGCACCAATTAGCATATATACATAGAAAAATGTTTTTAACATGATCAACAAACTAATTTTTGAATATATTAGTTTAACATTATGATATACTTTTTCAATTTTAATAAATAAATTAAACAATACAATCTTTATTTACACTTCATTAAACCTTAAGGAATATATTTATACTAGATAATAGTTAAATGAAATTTTTATTAATGGTCACTGGAAAGGTTTATAGAGGATTTTTGAAAAATTTTACAAATCATTATCTTTACGATACTGAAGAAAATGTAATCTCACACCCAACACACTTATATACATACATGATAAACTAAGAAACATGGAACTAATTTATTTTCCATTATAAAGAGGAATTATTTCAAGTATATTGTGATTCATATTACATTACATCAAAATATGTGTATTAATCACTTTGATTAAGAATTTTTAATTCATTAAATAATAACTAAGTGATGAAAATAACCAGTATGCATCAAAACAAATGTACCCCTACTATAAATAAAGGATGGGGTATGCTTCACTTGAAGAAAAATGGAACAGATTTTAATTATTGAATAATAATTTTATATAGAATGAGAAAAAACATAATTATATTACTTTTTTATATGTATATTAATGAATCAAAATATAATACACTTCCATCCCACTTTATGTGATATGAATAGAGGCTCGTGTAAATAAAGATGAAGTAATAGTATATGAAAACACAAAAAATGTATCGTAATCATGTGTAAGTATGACATAATATTTTTTTTAATTTTTATATCAGTATTACATAATAATGACGTATTATTATTTTATAGTTTTTATCTAACTTAAACACAAGAAACTTCATCAGATGTACTTGAGGAATGACTATATGAAATGGACTTAAATAATACATATCCATATGTACACATCCTAGGTTCATGTTTTGGAGTGTTTACCTGAACATATTTTGAGAAAATAAATGCATAAGAACATAAATATAAAACAATGGAGTTGATGTAGGAACAAATAATTAATTTAGAATAAAAACTTAATTTATGGTTTGATTTGTTAGAGAATTATTTGAGAAGGGATAAATGAGAATAAAGATTTGAACAATAACTGCTATATGAAGATTTTATCTACTTGTATTGAGCTGAACCATTCCCATTAAATTTACTCATTACCGGAGGTAATTTATTTTTCCCTAACTATTTCTATGAAACATTGAGTGTTTCATATATTAATACCTTTCTTATAATAATATTTTATATGGTGAAATTGATTATGATACATATCTATCAAAACCCACCTGTTTCCTTATCATGAGAGGTACAATGTACAATATCCAAGGAGATATTATACACAAAATATTCCCAGAAGGTCATGCAAGATTAGGGATTTATGTAGCTCACAAACTGAGTTCCAAGACACCTATTATCCTAGATGATCTATATGTTCAAATGGTGAAACATTTTATTAATACAATTCATATAATGAACATTTAATCTTGTATGAATAAATTTCAATAAAGAGGTATGTCCTATATAATTCATTTTTTTATACAAAACATTTAATTATTAATGAAAAAGGCCTGAATAGAAGATTGTTATTATTTATAGAGAAAAGGAAGGATAAATATATGGTCAAATCAAAATAATCTAAAGGATCAAACTATCAGATGAAAAAAACATTAGAGAGTACCTTAACCTTTCTAGTTCATCTTATAAATTCACTAATATTTCATGTTCATGTGGATACAATGTTCAAATATAGTGATATGAACATCATGATTTTGAAGAAAAAATGTATATAGATTCCATTATAAAATTTATTAGTCATGAGAATATAGATGAAATCCTCAAGTATGGATGGATAAGAGTCTAAATTTTAAATTCATATCTAAGGTTCATTTTCATAATCTATTTTCCCCATAGCTGATCTACTATATTAATTATAGTTAAATACTATTTCTATTTTTTTTATAGGTTTATATATCAGTACTATTAAAATGGAAACCCCTATGAAAAATATTTAGACACATTATCCCTCACATCACTTTTACACAAAAAAAATCATTTGAAAGAGAGAAATATTGAGAAATAATGGAAAATATATCTAAAACGATTGGAAAATATTTTAGAGATGAAAGAATCTTCTTAACACACATGATTTAGGGGTAAAACTCTATTATTAAATCATATAAAATATATTTTCATTTTATTTATTTATTATGTTTTGATTTGTAGGGAGCATTGGTTTCTCATTACAAACAATTTGGATATTTTTTTTTCAATGCATGGATTCCCAATAAATCAACCTCACATGAAGATGTTTATCAGTTTTTAATTCCCCACATCTAACATTTTACAAATAAAATTCAAGTTATACATTTAATATTATGTTTTAATTAAAAATTTGTTATGATTTGGTAGTGTTTATATATCCTCAAATTCATGGAATGAGGATATTCTATGAGCATATGAAGCCTATCTAATTATACAATTGGAAAACTATCAGGGCATATATATTTATATTTCAATTTGAAAACATATATCAAAATAAACTGATTATATTTCTCAATTTTCTATACAGTTTATAAAATAAAATAATGGAAAATATCAGGGTTACTATGTTATAAAATTTATGAAATATATCATAGTATATCAATAAACTAGAAATCCTAATGTGGTTTTTTGAGGACAATTAAAATTTCATTTAAAATATTATCTATCATTTTCTTATTTTTTTTCTAGTACTACCAAGGCAATAAACATACCATATATTCAAAAGAGGAAATATATTTTATAGAAACTAATGGGTAGAATACACTATTTTAGAATATACACATATATCATGCAGATGTGACTTACTAATAACAATTTACTAAATTTTCCCATATTTTATCTTCTTTTTTAGATAACATTTTATAAATTTTATCTATTAATAATTTATTTAATTTTCATAGACATCATAAAAAAATAATTTTTTAAGAATTTATTTATCTTCGACCTGTTCGTGATCTATAAAGAAGAGAAAATGATTGGAGAAAAATCAATTCTCAAAAAAGTCACCAGTCCAGGATGATGTAATTTGGTACTGTTTTATTTATTCATAGATATATATTTTATTATTTGATATATTTATGTTTATTAGTGTTTTTTAGTTTAAAAATAACTCAAAATTCATGTTTTCAATTTAAATTTACATTTTACTTAATAACACGTGTCACTCATTGGAAAATAATAAAGCACACAAATATTTCATTGATACTTTAGAAAAATGATCCATAAGTCATTTGTGATATTTATGAATTAGATCATGTTAATATAACACATTATGTGGTTATTATGACTCAAATTGCATGTTTTTATTTAAAATTTACATTTTCGTTCAAAGAATGCATCACATACTCAAAACAAAGAAGATGCGATAGGATTGTCTTGATACTTTAGGTAAATTACAATAAAAAATTTCTGGCATGTAAGAATCAACCACACATAAATATAACACATGATGTGGCCTATATCACTCAAAGAGATTGTTTTAATTTAAAAATGAAACTTTATTTCAAAAGATTTTTGAAATACTAAAAAATTAACAACCAAATTCATATGGTTTTGATACATTATCAAAACGATCTATATGTAATTTTTAATATATATGAATTAGATGAACCTCAATGTAATACATAGTGTTAATTTTATGACTCAAAATATTCATTTTTAGTTTAAAAAAGAGATTTTAGTTAAAAACATTTCCTACACACTAAAAACAGTGAAAACATACAAGTATGGTTTTGATAATTTAAGATAATGATCTATAAGTCAGGTTTTGATGCATAAGAATCACCTTCACATGAATCCAACACATGGTGTGATATATATGATTTTAAATGTTTATTTTATGTTTAAAAATGACATTTTCGTTAAAAAGATGTCTCACTCTTTGAAAACTGAGAAAACATGATCATATATTATTGATACTTTCAAAAAATGATCCTTAAGTCATTTGTGACATGTAGAAATGATATTCTTGTCAATTAGACACATGGTGTAAAAAACATGACATAAAGTTTATTTTATCTGTTTAATATCACATTTTAGTTAAAAACATGTTTCACTCACTAAAAACAATGAAAATTATCTTATATTGCCTTTATAATTTTTTTAAAATCATATATATTTCATTTATGAGGTTTTGGATTTATCCACACATCAATACGACACACTGTGTTACTGGTATGACTAAAAGTCCACGTTTTATGTTTAAAAACAAAAATTTAGTTTAAAACGTTTATTACTTACTGAAAAGTAATAAAACATACTTTTATTATCTTGATACTTTAGTAAAATGATCCATAATTCATTTTATGACATGTAATAATCAACCACACATCAATCTGATTCACAATGTGGCTGGTAAGACTCAAAGTGCATGTTCTTATTTAAAATAAAAAATGTAGTACAAAACACATGTCACATAACAAAATCTTGTAAATCTCACTCATATTGTCTTTATAGATTAGTAAAATGATCCATAAGTTATTTTAGAAATGTTGTAATCAATAGGAAATCAATCCAACGCATAGAGTGGTTGGTATGACTCAAATTGTTCATTTATTAAATTATCATTTTAGTTAAAAAGAAATGTGACATACTCAAAAAACCAGAAAAAAATTAATATTGTTTTTATACTTTAGGAAAATGAAACATAAGTCATTTGTAAAATTAAAGAATCATCCTCACCTCAATCTAATAAATATTATGATTGGTATGACTTGAAATGTGTATTTTTGGTTTATAAATGACATTTTCATAAAAAACATGCATCACTCACTAAAAAAATTGTAAATACACTCATATAGTTTTGATAATGTATAAAAATTATCCATAAGTCATTTATGACAAGTATGAGTTATCTATACATAAATATGACCCATGGTATGACCAATATGACTCAAAGTGTGTGTTTTCATTTTTAAAATGAAAATTTAGTTTAAAACTTGTATCGATCACTTAAAACCATAAAAACATGCTTGTACTAACTTGATAATTTTAAAAAACAATCCATATTTTTTTGACTTATAATAATCATATACATGTTAATAAAAAAAATGTGACCGTTATAACTCAAACTTCAAGTTTACATTTTAAAAATGACATTTTAGTTGAAAATGTGTGTCAGTCACTAAAAACCAAGAAATCATACTTGGATTACCTTTATACTTTAGGAAAATGATATGTAAGTCATTTTTGACAAGAATAAAAAACATTTCAATCTGACACACGATGTGGATGGTATGATTGAAAGTAATTATTTTTCATTGAAAAAATATATCACTAACTCAAAACAAAAAGAAATCACTTGAATTTTATTCATACTTTAATAAAATGGTCTACTAAGTCATTTGATATGTGTAGGAATCAAAATAACATCATTGAAGTACATGGTGTGGAAGGTATGAATTAAAGTGTGCCTTTTTATTTAAAATTAAAATTTTACTTCCAAATACACATGACATACTCAAAACCATTAAAATACATTCCTATTATTTTAATATTGTTAAAAAATGATCTATAATCCATTTTTAATGTGTAGGAATCATCCACACCTCAATTTGTTACATGGTGTGATTAATATGACTCAAAATGTGTGTTTTCAGTTTAAAATGAAATTTTAGTTAAAAAATGTGTCACACACTAAAAAACATGAAAACAATATCATATTATCTTTGTAATTTTTTTAAACGATCCATAATTCATTTTTGATGTGTAGAAATCAACCGTATGTTAATCCGAGACACAGTGTGAACAATATGAATCAAAGTGAGAGTTTTTAGTTTAAATATGATATTTTAGTTAAAACCATGTGTCACTCAGTAAAAACCTGTCAAATACACTCAGATTGTATTAATATTTTAATAAAATGATCCAAAAATCATTTTTATGTGTACGAATCAGTCACATGTCAACATGATAGATAATTTGGCCAGTATGAATCATAGATATTTTTTTAATTAAAATTGACATTTTAGTTTAAAAATACACTTCACCTACTTAAAACTGATAAAATGAACTTAAAGTGTCTTGATACAGTAGGATAATGATACAGAAATCATTTTTGAGTTGTATGAATCAACAAAACCTTAATCTGATACATAGTGGGGACTATATGTCTTGAAGGGTATGTTTTTAGTTTTAAATTGACATTTTTTAATGAATTATTTCATATTTTTATTTAATTTAATTCATTATATAATTATTAACATATGAATAGTTTTTTATATAGGTACACTCTTTTTTCTCGAACTCTGGTAATTTTTTCAGTAACTGGAAGCATGATTAAAATCCTTTGAGAAGGGGTTGGGGTCCATTGAAAATATAATATTAATGTTTTTTAATTTTTTGATGTTTATGATAAATTATACATACCAATTTAATTGTACATATCAATGTTTTAAATGATTTTAATCATTTCGTAGTGTTTTTTGTTTTTGTATTGTGATGTAAATATAATTAAAATTAAAAAATTTATTTCTTACTGTAGTGTGTTGTAATTTTAGCTATACTTTTTTGTAGCTTAGATTTTATCAAAAATAAGAATAAAATTGATAAATGGACACTTTATTAGTAATAAAAACATAATGATAAAGTTTACACAGTATCAATTCTATAACAATAATCGATAAAGTTCCCTTTATTATTGTTTTTAGCGTCGATGAAGGAAGATTTTGCCAACTCTATTTTTAGCACTGATAAATGACATTATATTTTAAAGGTGATTTTAAAATTATCACTTTTTTAGTGCTAATGAATGATATTTCAATCACAATTAAATCCCATATCTATAGTTGTTGATTATGATCACTTTTGTTGTGTTTATGTTCTTGTGTATTGAACCATTCTTTGTATTTGTTCATAGAGGAACATATTCGACAATCGAGCTACTTTTTTTATTTTTATAATCAAGAGAGAACCAGTTGTAAAGTAATATCTCATAGTGTGATATCTGGATTCATGGAGTGTTATGGGTGTGTGTGAGATTATATTTATAGTGGTTGATGATGTCATATTTGTGAAATATTGACATATTGGGCGTTTCGTATATAGAACACTGTGTTTCGATGACATATGAGGTGCATGAGTACTAAACCTCAAAGTAGTTGGTTCTTGTGTTGATAGAGACAATGTTCAAAATTAGTCAATGGTGGTGGCCCTCACCCTCTTTTCTTAGGTAATGGGGCCCACCAAGATGATGTTGGCTTTATGTTTCCATGTGGTCAAAATTTCTCAGGCGATGAGTTTGGTGGGGTTTTCTTAAAGGTTGGGAGGACGTCCACCACTTCCTAATGTGTATAGTTTTTTACCTTGGATTTTATAGTGTATTCAAGGATAGAAATTCTATGTGGAAACTACCCTAATGGCATTCCACCCTTAGGGTGATGTAATTAGCAGATCTTTTTGGTCATTCCCATCATAAGGAAAATTAAACTATATGGTGGAAGAATATGATTTCTCAAAATTTTTTATTTTTAGTTTCTCAAGAAGGTGTTTATCCTGGTTTCTGGGGCCAATAATCAAGGATAAAATAAATTTTTACGACTATCCACATTAGAATATGGTGGAATGGGAAACCTTATGAGAAGATGTGTAGTGTTGGGAAGATTTATGAGTTTGGTGTTTATGCTCATGTGCTTATTATTGAATTTCATGGGAGAGAAACAAAGAAATAACCAGGCTACCCTATCCAGTATACACGGACTTGTCATGTATTGAGATACAAATGGATGATTATTATGGATGAACTATATTTGGATATAAGCATTATATTTCCTTTATGTCACAAGTTTTAGATAATAGTTCATGTTCCTTATGGGCAATTAGAAAGTGAAAAATTGATATGGGACCAAGGTGATATTTCTTATTTTCAAATCTTTTAGTGATAGTTTGTAATTTTCAGGAGCACTTAGTTTTGGGTGAGTGTTTCTAAGTTCACTTAAGGTAATAACCATCTAGAACATTCTTTAAAGGTGTGGGAGTAGAGTACTTCTACCAGTGATAACAATGTTAATGGACGATTTTGAGATCAGTGTCGATAGTATGTGGTTTATCTTCATCCCATGTTATGGAATGACCATCAAAGAAGGATTTTTGTGGGTATTGAGGTTATAAAAATCACTTATAGAAAATTTATGTTTCTTTTTAGTTCTTTCTTTGAGATGACTGGAGTTGTTTTCTTCGTAGATGGAAGGGGATGTTCTTTTCCTAGGTAGTTGAGTACCGAGTTTTTTTATAGATCAAACCTTTGAAAGTGAATATGGTGTGTGATGGTGGTGGATAACCATAATATATTTGGGTTTTTAGGTTTCTTTACTAGGTATCCACATTTAATTTCTTTTTGGGTTGAATAGGTCTTATGTTGGGAAAATTGTTGTGGCCTAGAATTTTTCTTATTAAGACATTACACTATTTTTTGTTTAAATGTATTGGGACTGCACTAGTTGTTGGATAGTATATTCAGACTTGAAAATGACTTTATAAAATTTATTCTATGGTTCCTTTAATTTTAAACTTTTTCCCCTTTTGTTGAGTTAGAGAGGAATTGTGAGTGCGAAAGGGTCTTGAAAGAAATTATAAGTATTAAAAAATTATTTCTATCCCACACTTGTGTTACCATGAAAAAATGATTATATCTTCAAAAAAGGTGTTTTATGAAGAGACCAAGAACTTAGTTTCCTTATTTATGAGGTTTATACCATATAATTGGTATAATTCATGTTTTCATCAATGTTATTGAGTTTGAGATATCACATATGGGTTAATTAAATATAAAAATTGTTTTGAATAATTTAATTAATTTAATTAATCTTGGTGGAACCCTAGAACCCCTCTTTATTTGATCCCCTCTCATGACTCTCCTCTAGGGTTATCCATTCCCATCAACGCAAACCTTATATGAAGAGTGGAATGGAAGGATGATTGGATTATAGAGGGATTAATAAAAATCATTGAGTGGAAGAAGAATTGTGATCTTTACAGTGATAAGAATTTTAGTTGTGTAACTAATTGAAGCTTCAACCATTATAATTGAAGTTGGGGCTTGTTTTGGGGAGGAAATAGATCAATCTAAAGATATTAACACCATTTAAATAAAATATTGTGACAATATCTATTGAAAATTAAATCCCAACACTATTATCATGAAATAAATTGAGATTCATATTTGAACATGGGAAAACCCTCATATGCGGAGGATTAAAAAATCATGGGGAAATTTAGAAAAATTAAAATATAAATAAGGGAGTACAAAATAAATTATAATCCTTAAACTTGAATTTTAAAATTAAATATAGAAAAACTATTTGAAGATACACACCCTAATAATCCTATTCCTTCTCTTTAAAAATTGTTTTGATACAAAACGTCACTTCTATAAGATCAAAACCCAAACACACCAAATCATTGTGGTATATCCAATAATACATTGCAGAACATGATACTATACTTCTCACTGTGTATCATTATATGTTGTTTCTCACACCCCAAAACTATCACCTTTGTATATTTTCTCAATGTTCCATACCCCTGCTAATCTTTTTATAGGTGAAAAATTACCTAAGATTCATGTGCACAATATCCTTTCAAATATTCAAATAATATATAGATATTATATTTTAAATTTCAAAAAATATATATGATATTATTTTTATGATTTTGTCTCCTTGAAATTCAAATATTATATGACGCTATCAATCCCCCCTTCTTCCCAACAAAGAAGGAGAAAAATTCTAATTTTTTTTGTTAGAATGAAATTTGGTTTGAATCAAAACAACCATCAAACACTATATAAAATGAAAATACACTCTTTTAAAACTCTGAAAAAATATTAACCCCCCCTATAAAAGAATCCCAAATGTTTAGGTATTCATTATACCGAAGTTTATACTGCCCTACTAAAAATGATAGGAACCAATAACACTTGTCTCATAAGAACTCATGTTCTTATGGGTTGATAATTTCAATTGGAATTTGAATTTTTCCATTAGTGGAAGGGTTTTTTTAAAATTTTTGAATGAGAGAGATTATTAAGGTGATTCAACTTTGAAAATTGGGTTTTTTCAGATGAGGCTTAAGTGTTACTGGAAAACCAGGGGGTTTGGGGAAACACTAAAGAGGAAAAAGATGTGTTGGGTTGCTTAAAACATCCTCATCAGTGCATTAACATGAGGAATATGTTTAATGAAATTAATTATTTTAATTGGGTTTAGATGTGAATATTCATGACATCAAAAATGGGCTTTGGATCCATGGCCCAAAATTTCATAGTGTACCACATAGTGTCACACCATGAAGCTTATGGTATTTTACCTGTAAAACATTTTACTATGTATTTCCTAATTTCAAACTTATTTTCACATTGTAAACCTTACTCTAATGGATTTTTGGATTTTTTAAGTGACACAATTATTTTGTAATCCCTCTATAATCAATTCCAAAAAATCCATTATGTAGAGATGTGATGATATAGACAATATTGGATTCGGAGAGCCCTTATGATATCATACATCCTTAGATTGACATATCATTCATTTTGATGGATTCATCTCAGAGATTTAAATCTATTTAAATACATGGATGTTTCTAATCCTATTCAAAATATCTCTCATTAAATAGTCATGGATTTTTTTTGATTGAGAAATCAGATGATGAATCTACATGATTTTGATGGATTCCTCGATGGAAGATGAGATCATGGATTGACATGGAAAAGGTATTTCTTTGTTGACAAAAGAAATATAGATGAAGTTTGATCTATTAAATGTACATCATTGGGTTACCCATTTTATGGTTTCTAATTAATTTTTTTAAATTGGTAGCCTTTTCATTGCAGCGTGATATATATTTATCCTAGAATGGATTTAGAAGTGTATTTCAAACCACCCATGAATGGTTGGTCATTTTTCCGATCAAGATTTGTTGTCCAATAAGGATTTTGGTAGGTTCGACCTTAATTGTGGATGAGATATTCCTTGTTATAATTTAATTAATTGTAATTTAGTTATAATTAATCAATTGAACTACTTTATCATGATACAGAAAATCATGGTGTTTGGGTAAGGCTGACTAGACTTGAGCATTGAAGACAATTCCCTTTGGGTTTTCTTGACTTAGGATTTACACTTTTTGAGGTAGGTGGTCTCACTTATTTTCCCTATGACAATTATATTTTTTATGTGCAAGTGGGTGTTTAGGAACACCATTGATGGTTATTTAACCGGATTAATCTAATGATATAATTTTTTTCATTAAATTTAGTTTCTTAATTGGAACTTTAAATGCAATGGGTCAAGAACAACCCCTGTGTGCATGCTTGACACATTAGTGACTGATGGTCGATGTTGAGACCTTGAGAAACTAGACGACCTCTTAGAATTTTTTGATGTGAGGCTGGGTCTTTTGAGACCCACTATTTTTTAATGGTTTATTTAATTTAAATGGGGTGTTTAAATTAAATAAAAATGAAAATTAGGTTGAATAAGAACCAAGGATCCGGATAAACTATTGTGTGGTTTCTCGTTTCCTTGGTTGATGATTTCTAAGGTCGATAATGTGATGTATTAGTAGGCCTTTAACACTCTTATGAGGTGAGGAAAGACCAAGATAACTTTAACCCATGTATTTGGTCTTGAGACCTTAGTGAACTCCATTATGACCTTTGAGCTGTTCAGGCTCATTGAGGTGAGGACATTATGAGTGACCCTCACTTGCCTAATGTGACTAGATCTAGGTAGAAATACCATAGGACAACTAGAAATGGGTTTGGGTGGGTGGACAAACCCAGAGTGACCCTGAAGACTAAGATGGGATATGGGTCATCTCTTGATTTTCACTTATGTGGAAGGACCTATGTATCTTATGTAGCCCTACTACTATATTTGAAATGATATGGACGTTTTTTCCTAGTGCGTTAGATGTTGAACCAAGATCATGAAAGAGATTGAGGAATAGTTTAGGGTGCCTCAACTATGTTGAGATCGGGAGGACCCTATGGGTTCCCTGTTATTAGGCTGACCATGAGTTGGTGATGTGATATGATAGTAGGTGTCATAGTAAAACTTGTACTAGACTTAGATGCAAAGGGGTTATGGATAGAGGTGATGAGCGTGGGTGTTTGGATAATATTCAAGGTTTCCTTTTCAAATTCTCTATTTAGGTAGACATGTTAAGGTTTGGATACCATGATTGGAACCAAATTATAATGATGTGATATAATGTTTTAGAACTAGATACGATTGGAGATATTATAGGGAGGTAACTCGGTATTTGTGCCACCAAAGATTTGGGGCCCTAAACGTGATAGAGAGACTACCTTAGAAAAAGATACCACAATAAAGTGCTATCATTGGATTTCGTAGCTTGTTTTGAGGGATCTAATTGTACTATCATGTGATGAACCCCCAGATTCGTGAATACATCACAGATCTTATGAGGGTAATGGAATCCCTGAGTCAAGGTATCTAAATAGACTTCCATGGGATGCATCTATATATTTTTGAGGATATAACAAATCTTATGAAAATCAATACTGAAGAATGTAATCTATAGAGTTATGGAATCTAATCAGACTACAGTAGGATGCATCCCTAGATTCATGAAGACCTCATAGATCTTATGAAAGGAATACCAGGGGATGAAATTCTTAGATTCATGGAATCTGATTGGATTTCTAAGGGATGTATACCTGGATTCACGATGACATACAAATTGTAATACTATGGTCCTCTTCCTCAAAATCATAATGATTTCATACTTCCATGTATTTAGATCCTATAAATTGGATACTGAGGGATGGTATCTAAGAGTTATGATAATTTTATGGGCTTACCATGGGTTTGGAAACTTTATGTTACATGGGAGGCATAACCATCATGATGTGCTTAGAGTCACTATTTCTTCAAGCTAAATAATTTATATTTTATTAGGGGAAAACATGAGGATCAAAAATATTTTATTTATTTGGAGTGTTGTTTTTTATAGGTGCATGTCACATGCACATATCATTTAAAATTTTAGTTAGTACATGAATTCTATAGTAGTTCAATACTATGTTTTTACTCAAATATTTTATGGGCCATTGCTATACTTGTGTACCCAAACATACATCAACTTGATTGTTGGTACATGTTAGGATAAGGCCCATGATAATGTGGTTGAGTAGGATAACTCTAATGGTATGAGGAAACTAGATAAGTTTTGGCTTTGAGATACAACATATATAGTTTTTATATTTTTCTTTTATTTTGGTATGTATGTGTAACTTGCCTAGCAGGTTGTCTTGTATGTACAACATAGATGTTTGGGACTTTACTGCATTTCATGTATTATTGTTGGATATATATCTATTTTTGTATAATCTGATTATTTACTTCTTTCACACTCTAATATAGGGATTATGGTCTCCCCATAGTACTATCTTTGACCCCCACAGCTATTTAGCAGCCTCTGGCATAGGGGTAGTCATGCCTGAGGTCTTGTGGTGAACTGGTTCAACTACCACCAATAAAGTACACCTATACATGATTTTAAAAATTGTAATTAGAGAATTTATTTTTCTTTTTCATTCACATTTTTGATCTTGTATACTATATATTTAGTAATGTGTCAGAGCCTGTGATGGATGTTGGGATGGTGCATTACAAACACCTATTGTGGTTGCAATTCTAGTTTACCAAGGCATTTAGATGCTATTTGTATTTTTTTTGTTATAGGTTTATTAAATTTTTACCTTGAGAGATTCGTATATGGGTTGGATGCATTGATTTATTATGTATATCTGTCTCTTGGCTCGTTGGTATAAGGTAAGTGATTTGAATTTAAACCTTGTCCAACAAAGGAATGAGGAATCTCTTACATCATATCAGGAATTTAGGATTCAAACAACATATAAGACTTTTATTGTGTGATTTTATTTACATTAATTATGATGGTAGAGTTTATAGATCTAGAATGAGATTCTCAATGATGAGGATGAGAAGTCAGTCCTTGTACATAAGAGGTGTAGTTACTCTGGTGGGTCGGTATGGAACATGCTGCCTATGATTCGAACCCTTTTTTGTGGTCTACATTTGGGTTTTGTTGTGTTTCCTAATACTATAGGGAGTTGTATGTTGTTTAGATGATCTAATAAGATGATTTATATAGTTTTGGGCAATTATATTATTTTATGAATCCTTTTATTTGTGATATTCCTGAGATTAATGTTTTGATATTTTTATTTCATGTGATGTCAGGACAAGAGAGTGCCTTATATATTATGATTTGTGACCTTATGAGAGGTTGACCTGTGGACTAGGTGGTCAAACCTAGTAGATTTATTTAGACATTATTAGTAGGGCTAGGTAAGAGATCTAAAGGTCCTTTTTTACACATATCCTGGTGGATCAATGCTTTTGTTTATTTTATGGAGACCAATTAGTGGGGTTACCATTTTCTTATTGATGATTTTTATTATGAAATCGATGTACAATAGGTTCCATCAAGTTTATAATAAAAGTAATGGATATGAATTGGTTTCTTTATAAAACTACTTCTTTGAGAGTTTGTGGTTATATTTATGAATGAAAATGAATGACTCGTGGGATATGAGTTAGGGTTGTTGGGTGGTCATAGGGAATCATGCGACTAGGGGATTATGATGTGTTAAGTTGGTTGGTATGTATTGAGGTTATGTGATTCTATTTTGAATATATAAATTGGTGGATTGGGATTAATCACCCATTGATTTTTAGAGAAACTAGTGTGGTGCAGTAGAAGCATGTTTGGACCATTTGGTTGTAGACTAATATGGTGGATCATTGGATTTTTTTTTGTTTTGAACCATTCTGTTATTGATAGAGTAACTCAATTAGTGTGGTAACAGTAGTGTCATAATAAATTTTCATTCAAAAATTCTTGGCATAATGTTGTGATGTGTTTCTTCATTTTGGGTAATGATTCTATCTTGAATCATGATTTTCTGGAGTTGATGATATTCTTATGGGCGTGGGGGATTGAAGACTTTGGATGGGTTGTTTTGGTAATCATTGATGAAATCATAGTGTACTCCATATAAAGAAAATCATTCCTAATATCTTGACACCATCCTAAATATTATAATTGATAATTAGATATATTCAAAGCTACATCAATTTATTTGAGTTGGATGAATGACCTTCCTTAGGGTTTTTTTTACATAGTAGAGTAGGAAATCCATATGGAAGAGAGACAACCAAAGGCTATTAGAAGATAAACCTCATGTGAGAAGGGTCATAGGCTTAGTTATATTAGTTGTTGGATGGTCATGGTGGTTTTTTATTCTAGTGAGCTATAATTATAATTTATCAGGTTCTATGAAAACATCATATTTGAAATTTTGATGAGATGTTAGATAGAGTTGGTGTGTTGAAATAGATCACAGAATGTGATAGTGTGATTATATGGAAATTCATGGGGTTTCTCTGTTTTCTGAAATGCTTCATCAGGTGAAACACATTTCATGAAATGTTTCACGGTGTGTAACATGATTCATGACATTGTTCTTGGGTGAACAAATTTCATATATTGCTTTATGGGGTGAATCTATGGTTCATCGCATGATTCATGGGGTAAAAAATGTAATGGAATATTTTTTGACATGTTTTAGGGGGTGAAACTTGAGATAAAATATTTCATGACTTGTTTTTGGTGGTGAAACCTGTGATGAAAATTGCTGAACATGAAATTTTAGGTGAAATGATTGGGTAAGCAAGTGGAATTGGTACCATGGATAAGGAACACTATTTTCAGTATGATGTATGTATTCCAAAGTTTGACTGGGACCTTTTATGGAAATGTTGGCATATGTGTCCCCTGTGCATGGGGAGTGGATATTTATATGTTTTTTAAAATAATCATAGAAAAGATGTGGTACCTGATCTAGAGTGTTTCTTAACCTTTTTTAGTTTAGACACAATGAAATGGGAACTTTTTTGAGTGAGTCATTTAACCACTGGGAACACATTTAAAAAAAAAAACAAATGGAGATAGAAACTGTGGGTCAGAAGTGGTTGCGATAAGTTGGGTTCCATGGTAGGGATCACCATGAACCTACTGATGAAATTGATGATAAAATTATAGTGTTTAAGAATAAATGGACATTCGAGAATGTTCAAGAGTTTGGTGATGGTTATGAGTGGTGGATCTAGTTTTTTTTAATAATAAGTCTTGTGTTTGGTCTTGCATAGAGAAATATCATTTGGTGGTTCAGAGTGGAATGCAATTAATTGGGGATTGTTTATAACCCATGTATGTCAGGTTTGTCTGGTAAATACATTATAAGGCTTCTTAGGGTAAATAAGTTTTATGGTGGAGAGATTTTAAAATCCCACATTCTTACAAGTTGATACATTTGGTGGAAATTATAATTTCTCCATTGGTGGAGGTGTTATTTTGAAATCTATGAATCAAAGTGATGATATAGGGGTATGAACATCCAAAAATGGTATTTTTGGATGTTGTTGATGCTTCAATTGAATTCTTGGAGGTTCAGGAGAATAAAAAAGAGGAAAAAGACATTCTTGGATACTGGAAAAATCCCTAGTAGTGCAATCACATCCTTAATATGATTCAAAACATGAATGGGTTTCATTGGGTGAAAATAGGGAGTTTTAAAATAATAAAAAATGACCCCGAGAGGAATTAATCCAAATTTCATGACATGAAACATAGTTTCACGCCATGACGCATGTGTGATATGCCCTATAAACAATTTTATTGAGTATTTATGGATGTGAAACTTGTTTTCACATCATTGAACATCCCTAGATATTTTGTCAGTTATAATTAAGTGAAGATATTATATTTTAAACCCTCCAAAATCAACTCATTTAAACCCCTTACCCAGAGAAGTGATAAGATGGAAGATCTTGTCTTCTAGGATCCCTTTTGAACCCATAACTCCATTGATTAAATAATTGTTTGTTGTTATATATTCCATTTAGTGAGTTATATCCTTTACGATCAATGTATATTTATAATACTCCTCAAAATCTCCCTCATAAATTGGTCATTTATTATTTTAGACTGAGAAATAAGACTACGAATCTACTACATATTATAGGATACATTGAAATAGGATGATATCTTAGATTTGAATGGATAAGGGAATTCTATGTTGAAAAAATCATGACGATGAAGGAAGATCTATTAAAATTACATCATTTGGTTTCTATTTTCATGGTTTCCAATTTATTTTTTTTAAATTGGTTATTGTTTAATTTCCACATGAAAATTATTTTTTTACAAAATAGAGTTGTAAGAATGTTGTGGACCACCCATGAATGGCTGGTTATTGTTCAGAAAAAGAGACATTGTCATATAAGTCGTGTATAAGGTTCAAAATTCACCATAGGTTCCAGGTTCCTTATTGTAATTTAATTAATTATAATTTATTTATAATTAAATAATTTGATTTCTTTAGAATGAGAATGGAAATCATGGAATTTGAGGAAGGTATACAAGAATTGGGTGATGCGGGAAATGTCATTGGGGTTTACTTGGCATGGATTTTACTTCATTTGATGTAGTAGGTCTCACACACACTTACCTTATGAAATTTATAATGTTCATGTGAATATTGGTGTCATTTCATTACATTGAGTGTGATTCCACATGTTTAATCTAATTACATAATTTTTTAATTAAATTTAATTTATTAATTGGAATTGTAAATTCTAGGGGTCATAAATAACCCTTGTGTGCATGTTTACATATCTTCCACTATTGGTTGATGCTGAGACCTTCAGACACTAGATGGACTCCATACCTCTTGTGTGATGAGGCCAAGTCTTATGATACAACCAATTTTTTAAATGATTTATTTTATTTAAATATTTCATTTTATTTAAATAGAAATTTCAATTAGAATACATGATCACCAATGGAAGTGAACAACCCTTATGTTCTAGTTTTTTACCTTGAACACTGATGGAAAAGGCCAAGAATATAAGGCCCCACCCATAAACATTACTTAATCTTGAGTTATTTCAAGATTACACGTTGAGGATCTTTTCAGGTTTAGAGTTTTAGAGAATTAGATCATAAATCATGCATTACATTCCACATTTAAACAAAGTGGTTACATAAAAGATAGTAATCATTTTTACCATCAACTTAAACATATTTAAAATAAAACATGGATTCTTTCTTGACACTTCCTTGACACTAACATCATATCATGTACCTTTCCCTTGACCTGTGAAAAACATTTCAAAAAAAACTTGGGATGAGCATAAAAAGCTCAGTAAGGGATAAAAAATACGGAAAGGAAACATTAGTACAAGTATACATAAGAATCAATGAAATAATACTTTACTCATAAAACATAAGCACATTAACATACCTCATGAAATCATATGATTTATGAATAACTCATAGAAAACATAAGACATAAAGGAAACTTGAGGCATTCATAACATTCTTACGTAGGGATTAACCCTCATGGTTATGTTTGGAATACCCATCACAGTATATTCCCTAAATCTCTTCGGAGAAACCTTAAAGATTAACCCCTTCACGTTACCCAATTCATTGGAGATCTATATCGGTCTCACCTGCCCTTAGTTTATCATGGAAACACCTATCTTCATAAACAATTCCCATGAACCATAACATAATCATATCACATAAAACATGCATAAATAAAACATAACATTTCGACATTTCAATCAAATGATATCAATACAACACATTGATATAATAAAAACATAATGAAAACCATTTTCAATTCCAAAATAAAATAAAAGTAAAACATTGTATTTATTTTTTATTTTAAAAAAAGTTATGGCTTGTAGAGGAAGCAAAAACTCAAATAATGGTCACAGCGGCGGAGAAGTCATTGTCGCCGCATACGTACGACAAAAAAATTACCTTTTGTCATTTAGTAAAATTCTTTGTATATAAAATATTCCTTTTGAATAAATTTAAAAGTAAAAGGGGTTTATACACCATATAAAAGAACGTGGTGTATAAAACAAAATATGCCTCAATGAATGGAGATTGAGACGAAGTC
The DNA here is from genome assembly GCA_963277665.1 of Viscum album. Taxonomy (NCBI): domain Eukaryota; kingdom Viridiplantae; phylum Streptophyta; class Magnoliopsida; order Santalales; family Viscaceae; genus Viscum; species Viscum album. The sequence continues at coordinate 435,845,738 of OY728150.1, read as the reverse complement.
CCATACCTCGTGTCTGACTTGACTCGATCGTTCTTTAACCTCCTGAATAATAAACTTGAGTTAATTTGTACTATCTTAAAAATACTTTTCAATTTCATTATTCCTTTTATATCACTTATTACCATGTCATGAACACTATGTCATTATTTACGTTGATAACGGTCGTTTTTTCGAACATTGGTACTTGGGTCAAAAATAAACTCTTTATAATTACAAGTTGTTCATGTTGTAAAATATCCATTATATCCAGTTTTATATTCATGATTTAGATATAATATATGTCATATATAACCAGTATATACATGCATTTATAATATTACATAACATTTAGAGGTAAGAAATGAAATGCACCATTCACGGAGACGGCAAGCCGTACGTACGGATGAATGATACTTTCATATCTATTCCATATTTTATTGAATGGAATCATAATGATATAATGGTATATTATAATTCCAGTATAATATAATATATAATATCATTAACTCCATTTTTTATACGTCCCACATATGGCATTAACGAATTAAATCACTTTGAGGGGGCGATAGTCCGCACTTCATAAAATGAAGATATCACGTTTACCCATAATGGAAACCATAAAGGTATGCCAAAAATGAAAAATAAAGAAGCTTAAGGAAAACATAAAAATATTATATATCATACATAAATATAGTTACTTTTTAATGGTCACCTTTGAAGTTGTTATAAGAATATTGAACAATCATCGTTTCGTGAGGCAGAAATTCACCATCCACGGAAACAGTATGTTCTTTAACCATTATATGTAGGTGTGTGTAAGTGTAGCTCGAATAATTATTATAAAAACATCATAGTATATTGAAGATAATAGTGTTGTTACAAAATAAATGAATAAAAAGAGTTTAGGGGGTTGGAGAAGCAAAATAATACAAAAGAACATAAGTGAAGACATTACCTTTAAATCGGGTCACTCCTCTTGGATTGAACAAAAAGGGTTTCTTGAAGAGCTTTCTGCCTAAGGTAAGGCTTCTAGGGTGAAGAGAGGGATGTGTAGAGATGAAATGAGTAGATTTTTGCTGAGCCAAAGAATTTAGAGGTGTGGGTAAGGAGGTAGAGGTGGGGGCCTTTTATAATAGAAGAGGAGGGGTACTCTTGGAAAGTTATAACATGATACTTTATATTAAAATGAGTTTCAGATTTTAAAGGTCCCACATTGATATATTTCGAGGATAAGGTGATAAGGGTTCTATATATACTAATCCAATAGTACTTTGACAAGTGTAAGTCTTAGATTTTACATTATATTTTCATTTTATTTAAATCGTTCATTAATGTAGTAATCGCTGCATCATCATGATATCATAAATAATTTTAATTTATTTAATGTATAAAAATTATAAAAAAATACTATGATGTAGGGAATATTTGTAGCTTTCCAATTATTATTTATATTCCAAGAGATAATTTATTTAGAAAAAATTAAAAATGTTTTACTCGGGTGATACATTCTTTAGTGATATTTTCATTTCTTTAAAAATAAAATGATAAAGTGTCACTTTCACCTAAACGTGATTCCATGGGGTCCCAAAGTTTGGAAAAAGGCATCCCATGGTCGTCCATGACACAAATAGTAGCATTAGGACACATGTTGGGGTCATTTGTTATTATTATGATATTATTTTATTATCCTTAACTACCCGATTACTAATTAATGACGATAATTAAAGATAATTACCGCCGTTACAATACAAAATGTCCAAAAACAAAAGAGTCTTAATTACATAATTTGTACCTTCTGATTAAAAACATGGAATCAATTTTATGAAATTCCAAACACAGAAATTGAAATAATTAATATAAATATAATTATCGTTGTCAAAACAAATAGCGGTTTTTTTGAAACAATATCTATGAAAAGTTTGGCACTTGTTTATGACCAATTCCAAAGTGAAATTAATTATAATGACCACCATTTTATTAAATGGTAAAAATATATTCTAATTACGCTTTAAGAAAAATTAAAAAGATAATCTAACCATATAATTAAATTAAATGAAAAAGCAGTTTTGATGTACAATGCAGTATTTTTCACTATTCATTAAAAAAATGAACATTGTCAGAAAAATACCAAAAATTTATCCAATTTAAATTTAAATGTCCCAATCCTAAAGAATAAGTTTATTTTAAAAAATATATCTTATAAAATTGTCAAAAGATTATTTAAAAATGGTTCACCATCAAAAGGTGGTAAAACAATCTTTTAAAAATATTAGAGAATTCTATGCTTAAGATTGGATTTATTCTCACTTTAAGCCTCTAAAACACTATCTAATTTATAAATAGACATAGATATGAAAATATATTATTCATTACTTACATGGGATGTTACATCCTTCCCCCCTTTAGAAAATTACATCCCTACAATTTATTTACTTATCGAATAACTGGGGGTATTTATCCCTCATTGCATTTTCAGATTCCCATGTTTCCTCTTCAATGATGTGATTTTTCCACAAAACCTTTACTTGATGAATCAACTTATTCTGCAACACTTTCTCCCTGTGGTCAATAATATGGACCGGTTGTTCCTTATAAGATATATTCCCTTCCACCTGGACTACCTCTGGACTCAAAACATGAGATGGATCTGGCATGTACTTCCTTAACATTGAAACATGAAAAACATTGTGTTCCTAATATAAAATTGGAGGTAAAGCCACTCGGTATGAAACTGATCCAACTCTCTCCAGAATTTCATATGGTGCAATGAACCTTGGACTCATCTTTACTTTCTTACCAAATTTCATCACACTTTTCCATGGTGATACTTTGGAAAAAACATGATCACCTACCTCAAAAGAGAGATCTTTCCTCCTGTTGTCCATATAACTTTTCTGCCTGCTCTGAGCTGTTCTCACGTGTCTCTGTATCAGCTGAACTATTTCTGCCAACTCTTCTACCAATTCCGGTCTCATCAACTTCCTTTCACCTACTTCATCCCAAAAAGCTGTAGTTTGACACCACTTCCCATATAATGCCTCAAATGGTGCCATCTGTATACTAGAATGAAAACTGTTATTATAAGAAAACCCAACCAAAGAAATATGTTGGTCCCAACTTCCATGATAATCCATCGAACAAGCATATAGCATATCCTCCAAAGTCTGAATCGTTCGTTCTGATTGCCCATCTGATTGAGGATGAAAAGCTGTACTAAAATTTAATTCAGTACCCAACGACTTCTAAAGGCCTTTCCCAAAGTTAGAAGAGAACCTGGGAACACGGTCAGATACAATGGACAGAGGAAATCCATGTAACCTGACTATCTCTTTAAGATACAAACATGAAAGTTGATCTAGGGAAAAAGTATCTTGTATAGCATGGAAATGATTAGATTTAGTCAAGCGATCAACAATAACCCAGATTGCATTATTACTTCGTGGTTTCTTTGGAAATCCCACAATGAAGTACATGGATATATTTTTCCATTTCCACTCTGGCACTAGTAAAGGATGAATCATCCATCTCGGTAACTGCCTCTCTGCTTTAAAATATTGACAAGTCAAACACTTCACAGTAAAATCAGCAATATCTCTTTTCATTCCATCCCACCAATAGTACTCACGAAGATCTCTATACATCTTAGTACTGCCTGGATGAACTGAAAACAGAGAACTATGAGTTTTCCATAACAACTATCTCTTCAACTGTGAATTACACAGCACACACAATCTCATACCAAATCTCAAAACACAATCATTCTGAATGTTTAATTGAAGAAACTTACCTTTCTGAACCCGCTCTACCTTTTTCTGCAACTCACTGTCTTGCTTCTATGCTTGCTTAATTCTGTCTGATAGAGAATATTTCACTGATACCTGAAACAAAATAAAAGGACATCCTGCACCAACAACTAATATGCCAAAGATCATCAAATCCTTAACCAAAGGATCATATTCCAAACACAACATTGTTAATGAAGCATTACGTTTTCAACTCAAAGCATCAACCACTTTATTTGCTTTTCCCGGATGGTAATGAATTGTACAATCATAATAATTGATTAATTATAATAATCTCCTCTATCTCATGTTCAATTTTTTTTGATTGAATATATGTTTTAAAATTTTGTGATCAGTATATATTTCACACTTTATACCATACAAATGATGCCTCCAAATTTTTGAAGAGAAAAAAATAGCAGCTAATTCCAAATCATGAGTAGGGTAATTTAACTCATGAGTTTTCAACTGATGTGAAGCATAAGAAATTACCTGATCATTATGAATTAGGACTCAACCAAGTCCTTTCAATGAAGCATCACTGTAGATAACAAACTCACCATTCCTGGAAGGTAGTCCCAAAACTGAAGCATTCACCCATCTTCTTTTCAGTTCTTAAAAACAATCATCACATTATTTTGTCCAGATAAACTTAACACCCTTACGAGTTAGATTAGTCATTGGACTAGATAACCATGAAAAATTTATAACAAACCTTAGGTAATAGCCTTCCAAACCAAGAAAACTACAAATCTCAGTTACATTTGTGGGTTTTGGCCATTCTTCAACAACTTTTGTTTTTGCAGGATCAATAGTTATTCCATCTTTAGAAAAAATATGAACAAGGAAAGAAATTTGTTGCAATCAAAACTCACACTTTCTGAATTTCCCATACAATTTCTTTTCTTTTAAGGTTTTCAAAATAACCCTTAAATGACTTTGATTCTCCTATTTACTTTTAGAAAACACCAAAATACCATCAATGAAAAAAACCACAAACTTATCCAAGAAATCATGGAAAATTCTATTCATAAGGTCCATGAATACAGCAGGTGCATTGGTTAGCCCAAAAGGCATTACTACAAATTCATAATGGACATATCTTGTACAAAATGCGGTCTTTGGAATATCTGCATCCTTTACCTTCAATGGATGGTACCCCGATCTCAGGTCAATCTTTGAAAAATACTGAGCTCCCTAGATCTGATCAAAAAAATCATTGATATGAGGCAAAGGATATTTGTTCTTAATAGTGATGTTATTCAAGGCTCTATAATCATTGCAAAGACTCATATAACCATATTTCTTTTTAACAAATAAAACAGAAGAACCCCATGGTTATGTGCTAGGTCGAATGAAATGTTTCTCCAATAAATATTGCAATTGCTCCTTCAACTCTAAAAGTTCAATTTGAGCCATTCAATAAGAGGGTTTTGAAATTGTCTTATCATCAGGAACTAAGTCAACAGTAAATTCAACTTCCCGATCTGGTATTATTCTAGGAAACACATCAGGAAATACATCAGGATACTCATTTACCACTGACACATCATTAATCTGAACAGTTCCTTTTTTTTCAACAATATGTGCAAGGTAATATTCATTTCCATCTTTTACAAATTTCTCAGCCTATTGATATTTTATCAACGGTAAGGGTTCATTATTGTACACAAACTGAAAGCCTTTCTAAAATGAAACTTCTTTAGATCTACAATCAATCTTAGCATGGTAAATAGAGAGCCAATCCATACCCAGGATAACATCAAACTCTACTAGAGGTAAAACAATAAGGTTTACAAGTAGGTTCTTTCCATAGAGAAGGATAGGAAGATTCTTATAAATTATTTTTGCCTCAAAATTTCCCCAAGGTGTTTTTACCACAATTTCAGGAGTCATTTCATGAGATGGAATTCCCAATTTACTAGAAACTTTTTCAGAGATAAAAGAATGTGTAGAACCGGAATGAAACAACACATTAACATAATATGAGAAAACAAACAAAGTACCTAATAACACTTCATTTGATGGCCCAACATCTGCTGAAGTAGGTGCAAAGGATTTCACCACCCCTTTCTGCTTATAGTCTAACTGCTTCCCATCACTCGAGCTCTTTGTCGGACACTCGTTTGCATAGTGACCCATCTCATTGCACTTGAAACATTTCACTAACTGTAAATAAAATTTGGTCTTACCATCTCCCTAATCTTTTTCAGTGCAATCATGAGACTTATGTCCCATCTTACCACATCGGTAGTACTTTCCAAAATTCAGAATAAATTCCCCATCATGCATTTTACCACATTTATCACAAACTGGAAACTTAGTTTTCTTACCATCAAACCTTTTTGAATAATTATTCCCTTTCTCCTTCCACCTCAGTCACTTCTTCTGTTGGTTGTTATATAACACTTTATCATCGAAAAAATCCATTTCCACCTTCTCACCACATCGAACAAGCTTTTCATAAATTTTTAACTCACAAGAATCCAATGCCCTTCGATATTTTGGCTTTAGTCCTGAGTAAAAATGATTGATTTTACTATCAAGGTCTCAGATAAAATTTGGAGAATACCTTTCCAATCGAGTGAACCTCTCTTCATAAGCAGCCACTGAGTCATCCTGTTGCCTCAATTCCAAGAATTTTTTTTCCATCCAAAGTCAAACAACCTTAGGAAAATACTTCTCAAGAAACATACCTTTGAATTCATCCCAGTTGAGAGCATCAATATCATCAGCGTCCCTGATATTTTTAACCATAGACCACCACTGATATGCTTCACCCTCTAAACAGTAAATTGAAATCCTAACCTTTTGATTGTATAAACACTCCATGACATCGAAAATCTCTTCCAGTGCTTTAATCCACCCTTCAGCTAGCACAGGGTCAGATGATCCTCTGAATAATGGGGGATGTTGCCTCATGAAATGTTCCACTACTGAAATGTTCTTATGTAGTTGATCAGGCTAATCTCATGCATGGATACCACCACCATTTATCGCTTGAGTCAACTATTCCATTACTACAAAAAACTGTTCAGTTCCAATTCCGACCATCTCAGGATGCTGATTCAGAAGGTCATTTTTTTCTGTATACCTTCCTAGCACTGCTTCCCTATTTCCTCTACGAAAAACCATTCTGAACAAACATGTATTTGATGAAGCAACATGGTAATCTTTAAATGCTATATCATTTCAATTTGAACTTAAAAAAAAATATTTTTCGATAATCATTTAATATAATTCCAACTCTTAAAGTTGTCTAAACCGACCTCTGATACCAACTATAAGGACCTAGACTTAAACATTACTTAATCTTGAGTTATTGCAAGATTACACGTTGAGGATCTTTTCAAGTTTAGAGTTTTAGAGAATTAGATCATAAATCATACATTACATTCCACATTTAAACAAAGTGGTTACATAAAAGATAGTACTCATTTTTCCCATCAACAGAAACATATTTAATATAAAACATGTATTTTTTCTTGACACTTCCTTAACACTAACATCATATCATATACCTTTACCTTGACCTATGAAAAACATTTCAAAAAAACATGGGATGAGCATAAAATGCTCAGTAAGGGATATAAAAATACGAGAAGGAAACATTAGTGCATGTATACATAAGAATCAATGAAATCATACTTTACTCATAAAACATAAGTACACTAACATACCTCATGAAATCATATGATTTATGAATAACTCATATAAAACATAAGACATAAAGGTAACTTGAGGCATTCATAACATTCTTACGTAGGGAGTAACCCTCATGGTTACGTTTGGAATTCCCATCAGAGTATATTCCCTAAATCTCTTCGGAGAAACCTTAATGTTTTTCCCCTTCATGTTACCCAATTAATTAAAGGGCTATATCGGGGTCACCCGCCCTTAGTTTATCATGGAACCACCCATCTTCATAAACAATTCCCAAGAACCATAACATAATCATATCACATAAAACATGCATAAAGGAAACATAAAATTTCCACATTTCAATCTCAAGATATCAATACAACACATTGATATAATAAAAAAATTATGAAAACCATTTTCAATACGAAAATAAAAAAAAGTAAATCATGGTATTTATTTTTCATTTTTTAAAAAAAGTTATGGCTTGTAGAGGAATCTGAAACTCAAATAACGGTCATGACGGCAGAGAAGTCGTTGTCGCCGCATACATACGACCAAAACATTTCCTTTTATCATTTAGTAAAACGATTCGTATAAAAAATATTCCTTTTGAATCAATGTAAAAGTCAAAGGGGTTTATACACAGTATAAAAGAATGTGGTGTATAAAACAAAATATGCCTCAATGAATGGAGATTGAGACGAAGTCCCATACCTCGTGTCCGACTTGACTCGATCGTTCTTTAACCTCCGGAATAATAAACTTGAGTTAATTTCTACTTCCTTAAAAACCTTTTTAAAGTTCATTATTCCTTTTATATCACTTATTACCATGTCATGAACACTATATAATTATTTAAGTTGATAACGGTCATTTTGTCGATCATTGGTACTTGATTCAAAAATAAACTCTTTATAATTACAAGTTGTTCATGTGGTAAAATATCCATTATATCCAGAATTATATTCATGATTTAGATATCATATATGTTATATATAACAATTATATACATGCATTTATAATATTACATAACATTTAGAGGTAAGAAATGAAATGCACCGTTCATGGGGACGGTAAGCCGTATGTATGCATGAACGCTACTTTCATATCTATTTCGTATTTTATGGAATGGAATAATAATGATATAAAGGTATATTATAATTCCAGTATAATATCATATATAATATCATTAACTCCATCCTTTATACATCCCACATATGGCATTAACGAATCAAATCACTTTGAGGGGGCGGTAGTCCGCACTTCCTAAAATTAAGATATCACGTTTACCCATAATGGAAACCATAAATGCATGCCATAAATGGAAAATACAGAAGCTTAAAAAAAACATAAAAATATTATATATCATACATAAATATATTGACATCTTAATGTCTATCTTTGAAGGTGTTATAATAATATTGAACAATCATCGTTTCATGAGGTAGAAATTTGCCATCCACAGAAACAATATGTTCTTTAACCATTATATGTTGGTATGTGTAAGTGTAGCTCGAATAATTCTTATAACAACATCATATCATATTGAAGATACTGGTGTTCTTACAAAATAAATGAATAAAAATAGTTTAGGGAGTTGGAGAAGCAAAATAAAACAAAAGAACATAAGTGAAGACATTACCTTTAAATCGGGTAACTCCCCTTGGTTTGAACCAAAAGGGTTTCTTGAAGAGATTTCGGCCTAAGGTAAGGCTTCTAGGGTTAAAAAATGGATGTGGAGAGATTAAATGAGTATATTTTGGCTGAGGAAAAGTCTTTAGAGGTGTGGGTAAGGAGGTAGAGGTGGGGGCCTTTTATAAGAGGAGTAGAGGGGAACTCTTGGAAATTTATAAAATGTGACTTTATATTAAAATGTATGTCAGATTTTAAAGGTCCCACATTGATTTATTTCGAGGATAAGGTGATAAGGGTTCGAAATATACTCATCCAATAGGTCTTTGACAAGTGTATGTCTTAGAATTTACATTATCTTTTCATTTTATTTAAATCTTTCATTAATGAGGTAATCACTGCATCATCAAGATGTCATAACTAATTTTAATTTATTTAATGTCTAAAAATTATAAAACAAATACTATGATTTAGGAAATAGTTTTAGATTTACAATGAAAATTTATAGTCCAAGAGATCATTTATGTAGACAAAATTAAAAATGTTTTACTCAGGTGATACATTCTTTATTGATATTCTCTTTTCTTTAAAAATAAAATGATAAAGCGTCACTTTCACCTAAAAGTGATTCCATGGGGTCCCAATGTTTGGAAAAAGAAATACCATGGTTGGCCATGAAACAACCAGTTGCATTAAGACACATTTTTGGGTCATTTGTTATTATTATGATATTATTTTATTATCCTTAACTACCCGATTACTAATTAATCACGATAATTAAAGATAATTAACGTCGTTACTATTCAGAATGTCCAAAAAACAAAAGATTCTTAATTACATAATTTTTACCTTATGATTCCAAATATGGAATCCATTTTACCAAATTCTAAACATAGTAATTTCAATAATTAATTTAAAAATAATTCCCGTTGTCAAAACAACTAGCGGGTTTTTTTTGAAACAATATCTATGAAAAGTTTGGCACTTGTTTATGACCAATTCCAAAGTGAAATTAATTTTGATGAGCACAATTGGATTAAATGGTAAAAATATATTCTAATTACACTTTAATACCAATTAAAAAGATAATCTAACCATATAATTAAATTAGATTAAAAAATAGTTTTGATGTAAAATGCAGTATTTTTCACTATTCATAAAAAATGAATATTGTCAGAAAAATACCAAAAATTTATCCAATGTAAATATAAAAGTCCCAATCCTAAAGAATAAGTTTATTTTGACAAATATAGATTATAAAATTTTTAAAAGATAAATTTAAAAATGGTTCTCCATCAAAAGGCGGTAAAATAATCTTTTAAAAATATTAGAGAATTCTATGCTTAAGATTGGATTTATTCTAACTTTAAGCCTATAAAACACTGTATAATTTATAAATAGACATAGATATGAAAATATATTATTCATTCCTTACTTGGGATGTTACAAAGACTATGAATTATTACTATTCCTACAGACCTCATGTGAGGTGAGGTGTAACCCTTATAATCTTAGGCCATGTATTGGGTCTTGATACCTTATTGGACTCCCTTGAAATCTTCAAGCCATTCTGTCTAGTTAAGGTGAGGACAGGATGAGTGACCCACTCCTCTCTAATGTGACCAGGATGACATTGATAGACCTTAAGATGAATGGAATATGGATGGGGTGATAAGACCTAACTAGAGTGATCTTGAATATTGAGATGGGATATGGTACATCTCTTGACTACCTCCTGTGTGATATGACTTGTGTAGCCGATGAGATCGTGAAACCCTATTGACGATGCTATTGATGAATTTTCCTAGAGAATATGATGTTGATCCATGACCATGACTGTTATTGAGGACTAGGTGAGGGTACCTTTGCTCTGTTTAGACCAGGAGGACCCCATAGCTGCCTTATTAATAGATTTAACCTGATCTAATGACTTGATATTATAATAGGTGTTATCGTAGAACCCATTCTAGACTTGGGAGACAAAGGGATATAGACAAATATGGTGATATTGGGTGTTAATCCAAATTTTTATGTTCACTTATTGGATACTCCATCAACTAATACCTAATAAGGTTTGTTTTCCATGATTGGAACTATGTTATAAGGATGGGTTTCAAGGTTTTGGAGCTAAATATGGTTGGAGCTACCACATTAGAGCCCAATGTGGTTGCCACCATGGATTTGGGGCTCAGAAATAATGGAGGGGATGCCTTAGACTAGTATCTAACAAGACATGACTTCTAGGGTATATAATTCCCAATGTTTATATATATAATTAGATTTCCATGGGATACCTCTCCAGAGTCATAAGGTACTCATAGATTTTATAATAGCATTATGGGGAATGAAATCTCCAGAGTTGAGGGATTTGATTGGACATCTATGTGATGCATCATCATAGTCATTAAGACCTAACATAGCTTAGTAATAGAAATTATGGGGAATTACATCTCCAATGTCAATGAATTTGATTGTATAGATTTAGGATCTATCCCCAAAGTTCTGAAGACCTCATAGAGATTATGGTATGATTTCTATGGGATTTCATTCTAGGAGTCATGGAATATGATTTAAATACTAAGGGAATCATACCCATAGTAATTAAAACCTCTGATTGGATATCCATAGGCCTCATCACTAGATTCATGACTATTTTTGGCTCACATGGATTTGGATCCCAAAAGTTGTCTATTGGGGTATGGGATCCTAGAGTCATAAGAATTTTATGGGGTTTTCATGGATTTAGAACCCGCATGTTACTTTGGAGGCATTGACATCATGATATTACTAATGACTCTATAGGTTCAGGCTGAATTAGGTATGGTTGAATGGGGTAACAAAATTGAGGATAGACAATATTTTATTTCTTAGGAGTTTTCCTTTTTTTTTCAGATCATTTCACATGATCAAACAAACATATATGCTAGTTAGTATGTGGCCCCATTAGTTGTTCTCTACTATGATATTTATTCACACCCCGATTGAGCCACCACATCACTTGGGTACCTGAGAAGATAACCACTTGATTATAGGTACAAGTTGGGCTGGGGATCGGGATAGTGTGGTTGAGCAGGATAAGTTAGATGGTATCAGTAAACTGAATGAGTTTAGGATTGGAGAATCAATATATAAGTTTTCTTATTTTTCTTTTTTTTTTGTATGTATCTATAAATTTCTCGGTGGGAGGTCTTATATGTACAACATGGTTTATCAGACCTTTACTTAATTTCATGTATTATTTTGGATGTTTTTTTATTTCCACATACTCTGATTATTTATTGTTTTGTTTTGCATTTGGTTATTTATTTTTTATTGTGAAATTTTATATAGAGGGTATAATCTCCCCATAGTACCATATTAGACCATCACTACTAGTCAACAGCCTCTGACATACAGGGAGTCACACCTAAGGTCTTGTAGATAACCGCTTTTTCCACTAGTTATAATGTGACCTTGGGTAGGATGTTGCATGGATCTCGCATAATAGTGATTGAAACACAATCTATAGTACCTAGATAAACTAATTTACCCCCTTTACAACATTTTCTGAGGAGTTTTTAACTCTCAATTAATCAACTTGATATTTTATTTCAATTTCTTATTCACTTTTGGAACTCTCTCAAGAAAAGAATTTAAGTTCAAGACATAAAGAACCTAACAGGACCTTCTTCAGCTTATAAAATTTATTAATCATAGTAAATGGTCTACAACACATGAATAATGATAAACTATGACAAAAATATATAAATTTACTCTTCAAAACATCATTTTTCACTTTATCACATGCCTTTACACCAGTCTTTTAAATCATATCAACCACTATTCCTCACATATATTCCATCGATACTCAGGACAATGTCCATATTCCATTGAAAAATTAACCCCAAACTCATCATTATAAAGATTAAAATCTAATAAAAAATTAGGGAATATACCTAGAACATATCCCACATCCCTCAAGATCATCATACAACATGAATTTGTACTGATATAAATATCATTAACCCCAATGACACTCATAAATTATCCATCGGAAATATTCAATCGAACAAAAATCAAATTCTCAAAATGAATACATTATTTACTTATTTGGTGAAATATAATATGATTTTGATGAATCAACAACCAATTTATCATATAGATATGTCCTACTCTAATCAATGCCACCTGAAAGTAAATTTCTCTCACCCAATGTAAGACATAAACTGATATCCTGAGTATTAGTGTCCGTGGTCTTATTTTCTTCCTTATTATTTTTCAAAGTGCATCTGTTTCTCTAAACATGACCCTCCTTATCACAAATGAAGCACTTGAACTTTCTTCATGTATTTGACATACAAATCAGATTAATATGTCTATATCTAATAGACAAAATACCACTATTACCTGAAGAATCCCCATCATTGGTCTTTCACCACGTCTCATTAGTCAAAAAGGTGTAATCACATTTTCTAACACTATAGTGCCTTTATTGAACAAAAATTTGTTTCTTATATTGTCATATGAATCAGGTAACAAACCCAAGAGAAAAAAGCTATGTCTTTTTTCTCTTCTTCAATTCAATGAGTACCACATTTCCTTTATCATCGATCTTGACCACCACCAAATAATGCTCCATATAATTTTTTCACAATCCATCTGTGGGGTTATAAATAGTCATTATCTAGAATTCACAATATATATAATCATTATAATAAATATAAATGATTATAAGGGATTTTGATTTATATACACTTTCAAGATTCACCCAGATATCCTCTAGATTCATCTGATTGTCATGCTTAAACCCTATCATCATTCATGAAATGTATTTATAGTACCTCCCATAATCTATTTTACAACTTAATTTTCTACCACTCTCTGTGGACCTTTTCATGCTATTTCCCATTCCCAAAAACCATCACCAACATATCATCACCCAAATAATCAAAAATATAATAATCCATTTATAGGTGATGAATTTCCTAAAATCCATGTGCCCAACATACCTTAAAATATTTCAATAAAATAGAATAATAATATCTAAAAATTCAAAAATTATTTGAGGGTTATTGTTTTTGATTTTATCTTCATGAAATTGAAATATAGGATGACCCTATCAGGTAATTATTTTAAACTTCATCTATTATATATTCTATTTAGAAGAAGGATTGATGTTCTTGGATTTTTCTTGAAGATATTTATTCTAATTTCCTCTATTACATGCTCTTTATTATTGATAATGGAGAAATTTTGTTGCTAGTATAGTGGAAAATGAGGGAGACCCAATGATCATGATGAAAGAATTATTACCTATTATTATTACATTCATTCATTCATATATATATATTTATATCTATCCCTATCTCTCACGTATTGTGGAAAATCCTCAATCATTAGTGGTGGATAACTGGAGTGTGGTGCGATGCGAGAGAGGCTGGTATGATCTATGCGTGATGATCCCCTCCACACTTTATGAGTATATATATAATTAATATATATTATTATTATTATGAGGGATAAGGTGGGGATGTTTTTAGAGGGGTGTTGTATTGAAGTATGAGGAAATATACTGGGTGACTTTTATTCCTCTATGATCATATATATATTAATTTTATCTTAATAATAATAATAATAATATTATTATTATTAAGAATTATTGTATTCATTGTATCTTTTTGGTGAGACATCATATTGATGATCTCTCTATGGAATCATGAACTAGACATCAATACTGAAGAATCAAAACCAATATTTTATATTTCATCTTAACTTATGAAATGAGTCATAGACCCCAACATGTAACAAATATAATCTATGATATTATGAAATTCATATTTTTGATCTAATTCTTGTTTTATATAAATATAATCCCATCTTGGGTAATTTTTTGCATAGATCACAATGTAAAGGTCTACTCAGTTATATGAGGGTGTTTACAAGATTAGATAGGGAGAGTTAATATTTTAATTAGAATGAATGTTGATAGGGTTTAAGAATGACATTCAGAGTTATTTTTGGGTCAGGTACCCCACCTCATATTCTATTTGTTATAAAAGAGGTGCATGTTACTTATAATTCTAATGGAGATATATTCTATCCCTTCCTCTTTCTCTATGCTACCCCCATCTACTATGTGTGATTTATAGTCCAAAACTTATTATACGATTAGTTATTCCCTTAATGAATACTTTTCACCACAACATGGCATGGGGTTTCCCACTAATGTTCTATATATTTCATTTTGGATTAGTGCATAACCTAGGTGGTTATGCTAGTAGGATTTAACACTCCCCAGAATGACATTTTTTTCAGGTGTGGTTTTCCTATAGGTTTTAGTTCGATGATGAAACTTTAGTGTACACTATGTGGGGTTTATATTAGACTAATGAATGTTTAAAAATTAGGTATGGATTTCCACTTTACTCATTCTAGTAATTTCATGGAAGAAATTATAGGAATAACTGATACTTCAGACTTTATGAGTTACTTTAGTAATTTCACCAATCCATTATTAGTCGTAAGATTTAGTCCTTTATGGGTTATTACTAAGATTTTTAGTATGAATCATATTGTATTGGTATAATTTTAACCATGCATCCTCTATATACCTATTGCTTAGGGTTTTATAGAAAATATATTTTATTCTTTACTTCTTCTGGTATAATTCCTATAGAAGAGTTTGAGATGATTGTTCCTTTTATTCCTTCCTAATTCCTTATAATATCTAGACCTTTGGGATGAATTGAAATTTCTATATTTTATACCAAGTATTACCTCATTCCAGTAGTTTGTGTTTTATTCTTTTAATTTTAGGAATCCTACTAAATATGCTTATAGTCACCACTACACAAGCTATTTGGATACATGTATTGTTCTTATGATATCAACACATAGGCCAATGATAATCATAATGAATGTAGAGATGGTGTGACTTGCTTAAAGATAAATACCGATGGTAAACATAGTGTGTGACAAGTGTTTATGTTTGGATAAAATTTTCTACGAGGTCCTCCTAATTTCAACTTTTCTTGTTAATTTTCCTTTTGGTTATTAGAAATTCATGTCATCCCTTCTTTTTTATAGTTTTATCAAATTTCACAAGAATTATTTATATGAATGTTAGTTTTATTCACCTTTTCTAAATTATTATATCATTTGTAGAGATCTATGTTTCATACAAGTTTATTAGGTGAAGGCCACCCATATTGTGTGATATTCATAACTAATACTAGTCATTATCGCTTGGACTATTGGATGTAGGATTGGAATGACACTTTTGGCCCATCATCAACCTTAGTGGAGCCTTGGTGGCTTGTGTCTTGTCAAAAATTACTTCATCATACCATTACACTTGAGATAAGGGAAACATCGATATCCTTTACAACATTTTATGTATGAGGTGAACCATCCAGTTGAACCACAATCACTGAGAGAAATTCCCCAAGATGAGGATGTATGATATATATCCTATATCAAAATATTGATAAAGCATAATCTAGATCAGTAAGAACTCATCCCAACATGGGGAAGGATTTATAGGGTGATTACACTTCCTTCTAAAGATATACAATAAAGAATATCTACATAGATCACTCCTCTATATTCCCAATAACCTCATACCAAAATCTAGAGTGGCTGTGAGAAAGACTTTCCTTCTAAATAAGTACCAAGGGTTGATGATAACATGTAGAAATATTTGTCTACTGAACAAATTATGGTTATGTTATACCCCCATGGAACCCTTAACTTCTCCACCCCAAATAATCATAATAAAACTCATGCATCATATACCTAAAAAAGATATAGGTGATGTTCAAGAACCATCATAGCATGTAGTTATCCTATGATAGAATATCTAATCATATCTAGGCCCTCAATAAATAGTCCTAAAAGGACAAACTTAGAACACTCTCAATGGTTCATCATTATAACTATAGTATATACCATTAGAACATCCCATTTATATTTTGAAATTATTGATGTAATACATTATATTGTTGAAGAGGTATCTTACCAAATTCATATTAGAGGCTAGTGGTAGTATGTTACACTATAGTTTACTCATATTAGATGATATAACTAAGGTCCTAAAGATGGTTATCTTGGGAATGTCGATTATTCTCTACTAACCCCCACTATACTGAAGTTCAACACACCTATTTACCCTAAAAATAATAAGTTCTATAGAGACCCATACTTCTCATACATGGATATTACATCTTTGTATATGAATATTCCTTAAATTGTGCATTTGAAAACATAGAACATAGTCTTTTTAATTCATGAAATATCTTAAAATTATCCCATAAATATCGTTCCCTTTATTACTCTTTAGAAACATACCCTACTAAAAACCTTTCTTCATAAAATGGGGAAATGAAACATAAGAAAGGGTGAGATCATATGCTAAATAGTGGAAAACGGGAGATACATAAGCATAAAATGAACTTAAGGGTATTATATCATGATAATAACTTTAGAAAACATACCATACATATGAAATATCATAATCTTGAGTGATGGAATAAATATTGGCTGTTCATAATGCATTAATCACAAGGGGATAAAAAACATTAGCCGTGAGAGCATAAAATTGGCATAAGAGATAAATTTGTGGCATATACATAAGTATAGAAACTTATTTACATAATAGACAATTCTAACTTCCATGACTATCATAGTGGAATAGGTTCACTCCCCAAACCATCATTGTAGTCAAGGTTAACTCTTAAGACCATGATAATAGAAAAATTTCATTACTAAACTTGGTTTACTCTCTATTCTAGTCCTATCAACCTCATAAGATATAAATATTTATCCAATAAATTGGAGGGAGATATAGGTCAAAACCATCTCTTAATGAAAACCATATTTATGTGTGTCATAAGATCATAAAACATTCATCATAAAACAAACCAATAAATGAAATAGTTTTCATCAACATTTTAAAATATCATAACCCAATGAAAAGATAATAATTTCACAAACATTTCATTATTTTTTTAAATAATAACCCATGGAAAAATAAATAAGTTTCATAAAAGGTTGTCATGATATAACCTATTGAAGAGAAATGGTTTTTATAAATATGTTTTCATCACAGACATAAACCATTAAGAGAATGAAAAAGAGTGGTATCCTTGGATAATATCCCTATTAAATCATAAGTAACATCAAAATATGTTATCCTAGATGGAAAATTATTTTTAAAGAACATTTAAAAATTTATTAAGGAAAATTAATTTTATTTAAAAATAATTTCTTTGAAAAACATTTTGAAAATCGTTTTTATTGAAAGAAACATTAAAAACATATAAATTATTCAAAAAATAATAATTTAAAAAAATTTATTGAGTAAAAAAATCCTTTCCACTTATCTTTTTTTAAATCTTCTTAAAAGTCCCTTTTCACTTTAAAATATAAATAATATTGAATAATAATAAAAAAATTCATATGAAAATAAATTTCAAATATTTTAAGAGAAACATGAATTAATTTGGAGGTCATGAAATCATGGAATATTTCACTTGTCATTCATGTTGAAAAAAATATTCTTTTCATATTTTCAGTAAAATATAAATGGGAATTGTTTTTAAAATAACACAAATATTCCTTTCAATAAATTCTATAAAAAAGTTAAAAATGTCTAAAAATTTAATTAATGAATCTTTTTAGTAATTAAAAAAACATTTCTGATTTTTTTATAAAACTTGGGTTTGAAAGAAAAACAACTTTTTGACTTAAGGAATAAGTAAAGAAGATTTTTCTTATAAAAATTCTTATGAATTATTATGTATATAAAGATATAAAAATGACAGAAAAATCTTTATTCTCCATAAATAACTAGTGGGGAATACAATTTATGAGTATATGAGAGATATATTATAATGTTTCATCATTGTAAGAAAAATCATGAGAAATACCATTAAATGATGAGATTGTTACATAAAAACCTTACCACATTGGTAACTTTGAATCATAATCCCCATGAAAGAATAAAAAAAATTAAAATTATAATATCATTAAAATAATTAGATTCATTAAATAACATTTCAAATAGAAATTATATACAATACATAAAATAAAAGAGTGGCGAATTTGTATATGCCTCCCATAAATAAACGAGATACTAGAAATATCATACCTCAGTTATTAATTTCCTTCACACACTTTAAATCATCATGTATAATAAATATAAATTTATTATAAATATAAATTTATTATAAATATAAATTTATTATAAATATATTAAAGAAACATAATTTTATATATATGTATAATTCCATATATTATTTACATATGTCCTTTTATTACCGATTTGTTAACTATTCCACGCTAAAGGCACATTTCAGGTAATAACTGCTTTTTTTTGTATATGTTTTGATTTTTAATTTTCGGTCCTCCTAATTTGATCATTGGTACATATATAAAAATAATAAAAAAGAAATAATTTTAACAGTTATACCATAATTTAAATGTTAATACCAATAATAAAATATGGTTTTTAGAAATGAAGTACATTGCGATCATAAAGACGGTAGGTCATATGCACACATGATTAACATTTCAACTTTTCAAAGATCATTAAAGAAAGGAGGTATGTGATATATTACCTTTTCATATTTTTAATAATATCATAAATATAAATTTATTTACTTAAATATACTTATTAATTTTAATAATGTGATGTAGTGATGAAAAAAGAGTCACATCGCTTAATAAAGGAGGTAGTTCAAACGTGCATGAACAATGTAATCATCATTTAGTGAGGGAAAAGCTTAGAAGGAAAATAATATATTATATTTTATTCATAATAAATATTTCATGAATATAATAATTATTTCGTTTATTTAACATATATTTATCCTTATTATCTTCCATGTACATCATTGTGAAAGAAAAAATCATATCTCTTCGCGAGGTGGTGGTTTGTTATATACACAAGCGCTGTTATATTATCCTCTATAGAATGGAATGTAAAAAGGTGAATATTATATAATTACTAAATATGTATAATTATTTTATAAATATTATATATATTATTTATATCCATCAAAATACCCAACCACGATAGGTCGTAATGGAAAGCTGATTGAGATCGGTTTGCGAGGCGATAGTCCATCGTACACACGAACAATGATTTTGAAACCCATTTGATAGAAGTAGAGATGGTAATAGGTAATTACCATAACATAATAAAATTTATGTAACTTTATGTAACATAGGTTATTATATCATAATTTTCAAATTATTATTGAATAATGTGGAGGAAGAAATAAAATAAAAATCCCCGTTAAAGAACGTTACCTCTTCTTCAGGTAACCTGCTTAGGTTTTCACCAAAATCTTTTTTAGGATGGATTTATTTCAAAGATGATGATTAAAAAATGATATGTTTGATTTTATTAAGTTATTTTGTTTTTATTTTCAGAATAAAAATTGTTTTATGGTGTGAAGAAGAGAGAATAGTGGGTAACCTTTTATAAGTGAGGTTAGTTGAACACTTGCAATGTTTTGAAATAAAAATGGTGTAACCATGTTATCCTCATGATAAAAGGATAAAAATTGATTTTTATTGATACTAAGAAATTATAAGGTAAATATATTTCCATAAAATATATTTTATACATTTTTTAGACCATTTTAATCTTTATCTTTTAATTTTAATCTCCGGTAAAACAATATTTACATTAATCATGGTAAATAATTTTAATTATATTCCTTATTCATTTTGATCAAAAAGTAAGTTTAAATTATTAGATAACATAAATTATTATTATTAAAAATAATTAATCCATTTTTATAAATTCAATTCATTGAAGTGGAAAATTTTCATTTAAAATTAACCCTATAGATGCAATGAGAAAGAGGGTTTTCATAGAATAAATGTTTAAAAGTTTAAAAAGTTATTATGTCCAAGTTATTTATGAAATTGGTTACAATAAAATAAATTATATTAATTTACATATAATATAACTAATTTTAATTTAAAACATATATAAAGTATAATTTATATTTATAAATAATTTAACTAAAAAATCAGTTTTCAATTAAAATTTAGTATTTTCCACTATTCATAAAAAAATAATATTCTAAAAAAATTATAAAAAACTAACCATAATATAATTTTGAATTTATTAATTAAAAATATTCATATTTTTACAAATAAATATTCTAAAAGTGGAAAAACGTTTTAAAATAAAACCCACAAACGTGACAAAAAAGAGAGTTTTTGAGAAGTGTATTTTATAAGCATAAGATGATTTTTATTAAATATATGTATAATTATAATAATTGTATGAATATTAATTAAAATTTATTAATATAAAAGGTTTAAAATTTATTTAAAACATTTTCCATTATGGATTATTTTAATTAATTAAAATGGAGGAATATTATGCACTTTAAAATAGTTTTCAAAGAATACTATTTTTAAACCAAAAATAAACTTATAATGAAATCCAATATAATGTAGATTAGAAAGTAATTAATTTAATTAAATATAAATAAATAATAACTTTATTAAATTAAAAAACAATGTTGAATTTAAATTACTTTATTTATTGAAAATAAATCATTGTTTTACAATAATCACAATTTTCACTATTCAATGGAAAGTCAATATTTTTTAAAAAATACCAAAATTCCACCATAAGTTAATTTTAATATAGAAATTTTAAAAAATCATGTTCTTTTTTCATTTAAAATTTCTAAAATCTCTATAAATTAATTATAATATTTTCTAGTAAAAATCAATAAAAACCATTTTTGAAGAAATCATATTTTTTATAAATATAATCCCGTTACTAAAAATTGATTTATTATTTACTAGGAATTCATAAGTAAACTTATATTGAGTATGGAATTTATATTCATATTTTATAATGTATTTAATACAATTCATACCCTCCTATTTTACAATGAGGTTATAATAGACATATTTAAAATAATATTATTTCATGGTTCACTGAGCCTCAATGTCTTGTGTCAATTATGCTATTGAATAAATTCCTTGTTATTTTTAATACATGATAAATTTTATGTTTCTTATAACAAAATATATCTAAACATTTAATTTTAATTAAAAATTCCTAAAATCTTTAGATGTTACCTTTTAACCCTCTGAAAATGAATTTCTCCTTAAAAATTCTTCATAGTCATCAAAGGTTTATAATTTGAAAATTACTTTATAGAAACCCATATCATCAGAATTAATAATAAAACATCCCATAAAAATAGTATGTTGGAAACATACAATTTTTATAAATTAACTCATAACTCGGCTTCCATGTGGGAGAAAGTAGGTGAGAAGTGAAGGTTTGAACATGGAAGAAAAGCATAAATATTTATAGAGATTGTTATAGATCATTGATCACAAAAAAAGGGTGATCAAGAGAGGTCAGAGACAAAAAACCATAGAATAAAGAGGCATGAGATATGTCATTGATATCATAAAAATGATGATAACATGATAATATTTTATTTCAATATCCTTCTCTTAATGTTGGATAATTCATCTTCTATCTTGACTAAGAATATATGAAAATGTACTATCCAGATATCCTTTTATTAAATAGACACAAATTCATCATTTTCATGTGACTTGATCAATTCTCACTTCATCTCTTACTCTAATATATTAAATTTTCATATCTGAAGCACTAAATATGATCCATAATAGAATGATAAGTCATTCTTTCTTTTAGTAGTAAAAAAAAGTTAGCACTGGTTATCCGATATGTATAAATCTTTATATGGTAATTTGATATGTTAATCTATACAACATCAATCAAAGTTTAACTTGAACCATTTCATAAATTCTTAACATTATTCCCCTTATTAAATTAAAAATTTATAAATAAGGACACTAAATATCTCAAAATCACAACATTAATCCATCATATATCATTAAATATCTCTTGTTAGTCACATACAAAAAACGTGAATACCATAATCAGGTATTCTTTTAAATCATTATAATAACCTGAATTTACATTAAAACTTATTTAAAACATATAATTATTCCAAACATAAAAAATATATTATTGTATATATTCAATAAATTGAAAAATGATATAAACTCCATCAATGAGAGCATAATACACTTTCTCAACAAATCATTAATTAGTTCTAATGTAATAATTACTATCTAATTTACTTTATTAATATCCAACATCTCTTTATCCTAACATCACTCTTTAAAAACATGGAACTAATGAAGCGTTATCTTCGTTTAATAAAAAATATAACCTTTCTATTAAATAAATTTTACAGTCCATCAATACTATTTGACATATTTTTTCAAATCCTTAATAAAAATATTATACTAAAAAATCTTTATATATTTAACAGTTAATGAATTCCAATACATAAAAAAATAAATTATTCCACCTCATCCTTAATCCATTTACTAGGTTTCATCATCTTATTCCATAATTCCTCTTTCCTTTTATATGTCATTCATGGTATCTTCATCATCAATAAGAAAAATATTAATCATACAAACTTAAAGATTAACTTTACAAAATTTCACCTTAGGACATCGATTTAAATAGTTCCCATACATTACAAAGTTAAAACATTCATCCATTTATAATACATTAGGGAGACCAATATTCCCATCTATTATATTAACTAAACTTTTAATCTTTCCTTTTATGTCACTCACATTTTTCCCTTATTCTCCACACATAAAACATCTGCTTGTTCTTTTGGGGCATTTACTAGAGTGATTCTTCCCACATTATTAACATATAGGAAATTGAATCTTCTTTCCTTCACGGTATCCATTACCTGAACACTCAACAAAATATATAATTATCTTATTTTGTGAGTATAAGAGTTGGTCAAGGGGAAGGTTGTTAATCATATATCTTGATAACTGATTTAGAATAATCACAATATTCTTTACTCTAGTCATCATATCATTTAGATTATGATCATAAAATTTGATGTCATATTCTATGTTGACCCAGTTCATTTTGGTTCTCTCCATTGAATTAAATTAAAATGAATATTTCTAGAAACAATAATCTTAATGAAAAACCACATAGTCAAAAAAATAATTTTGGAGTCTCTATTAATAAAAAATATTTTAAATCAATGAAACCTTAGGCATAACGTAGGTTATCAATGACCATACTCTATTTAAATCCTTCATGATAGTTTATAAAGAGTTTGTGAATTTCTAAACAATATCCCCAAGAAGTTTCAAACTAGGTTTGTAGTGAGTCCCATTGTCATGCCTCGAGTGAAGATTGAGTTTAGCTCAATGAACTTATTATCGCTATGTTCCTCTATGATAGACATTTCCACAATTTAGTACCTAGATACATATTTAATTTCTTAGAGACCACATTATCTATTATTTACAAAAATTCCATTATATTTCCTATACTTTAACTCATCTGTATAATTATTCTTAGAGACATCCCAAGACATATCCCTAGAAATATCCCTGGGGATATCACTAAATTTTTATCATCTTAGTTTCTAATGGTTAATCAAACCTTTCTTCTGAAACCATGTATAGAGACCCAAGCTTCTCATACATTGATATTACTTATTTTTAGAAGTATATTCCTTAAATTACACTAACATACTCTTGAGGACCACAATAATTCAGTACCTTTGGAAAATTAGAAAAAAATATTTATAATTCATGAAAGATATTAAAATTCTTTCAAAAATATCTTCTCCATTAGTAAACGTTACAATCATACCCTACATAAAACCATTCTTCATTACATGGGTAATGAAATCATTAGAAAGGGTGAGCTCAAATGCTCAGTAATGATAAGGACAGTAGAAACGTAATTAAAATATAAACATAAGGGAATCGAAGAAAACAATCCATGTGAGCATAACATTGGAATAAGACATAAATTTGTGTCATATAGATAATAATAAGAATTTATCTCCATAGTAGTCAAGGATTATTACTAAGGATATCATAGTGCAATGGGTTCACTCTCCAAACCATCATAGTAGTCAAGGTTCACTACCAAGACCATCATAGTGGATAAAGTCCCTTACTAAACTCGATTCATCAACTGTTCCGGTCCTATTTATCTAATGAAATATAAACCATTACCTAATGTATTAGAGGAAGATATAGGTCCCACCTGTCTCATAATGAATTTTTTTTATGTGTTCCACAATATCCTAAAGCATTAATCATATCATAACCCATGAAATTAAATGGGTTTTATAATAATTTCATCATATCATAACACATGGAAAATATATAGGTTTTATAATTGTTTCATCATCTCATCAATGCATAACCCATGAAAAAATAAATAGGTTTCATTAACTTTTTATCATAGTATAACCCATGGAAAATAAATGAGTTTCATAAACTTCATTTCCTCATAAACACAAAACATTAGGATAAATATTTATAATGTATCCATAGATCATATCCCCAGTATAGAATAAGTAACATAAAATGATATCATCTTAGATGAAAAATGATTTTGAATTACCATTTAAAACATTTATTGAGTAAAATTAATTTTCATTGAAAATAAATTTTTAAAACATAAACTATTTGGAAATAATTCTCTTTTAAAATAACAATGAAAAATTATAAAGGATTATTTAAAGACAATTTAAAATCTTCCTTTAGGAAAATAACATTCACACTTTAAAAAAACCTTTTAAAACATTTTAAAAATAATTTTCACATTAAAATAGAAAAATTTACCAAATAATAAATATATAATTTTATTTGAATATAATTTTGGAACCTTTTAAGGGAATCTTGAATTCATTGAGTGTTAATGACTGCAGGAATTACAGCTAAAGCCGTGTATGATAAAAACTATTATTTATTTCATATTTTTAGTAAAAGAGAGACATTAATTGTTTAGAAAAATACATGAAGATACCATTAAATATTTTTTAAAAAGTCAAATGTGTGTAATTATTTATTTAATACACCATTTTATTAAAGTTAAACACATTTTTAGAAAACATTATTTTGGAAGAAAAATGATTTTTTGACCAAATAAATAAATAATGATGATTTTTAATAAAATAATTATTTTGAAATATTATGTATATAAAGAGAGTAAAATTAATGGAAAACAAGTATTCTCTAGAAATAAATATAGGAGAATAAAATTCATGAGTTTCATGAGAGATATATCATAACAGGTTACCATTGAAAGCATAATCATGATCAATGTTGATAAATGACGAGATTATAGCATAAACCCTTACAACTTTGGAAACTTGGAATCATAAAATATATAGTGAACCTATCATTTTACACATATTACTACAAGATTTTAACCATAAATATTTATCAAATTACAAGCCAATTATTATAAATTCTAGTGTCATGGAAGACTAGGTACATAATAAAACATCATAAAAGAAAAATTTATTTAAACTCTATTTTGAGCACCTAACATCCATTGTTATCATACATATTAATAGTATTTACTAGGGACAACATGAAAAAGGGTATGCTATAGAAGCTTAGTAAGGGAATAAACATAAGAATAATTCTTAGAACATGGGTTAGAAGGCATAACATAATGATATAGAGAGGCATTATACATGATTAAACATAAAGAATCTTAAAATTTAGAACATGGGATAATATAATCTTGGAATATTGGTAATGTGGAAGAAACATAAAATATGACTTAGTAATGGAATAAAAAATACATGGACATTCATAAATAATCATACGTAATCAATCATACATAAACATAAGTGTACCCAAGGAAAGAAATGGGTATCATAATCGTGTCAAAAAGCATAATAAATGGGCGTATCATACATGTGTCTATGAACGAAAGGAATAAAAACGTACATGGAAATTTAAAAGGTAAAATAGGAATATATCATGTTCATGAATATTTTTTCTACATAAATAATCATTCACAATCAATCATACATAAACATAAGTGTACCTATGGAAAGAAATGGGTATCATTATCACATCACAAAGCATAATAAATGGGCGTATCATACAAGTGTCTATAAAATAAAGGAATGAAAACATAAATTGAAATTAATAAGGTAAAATAGGAATATATCATGTTAGTGGTTTCAAATATAAGTGATAACATGTCAAAAGAGTATTTATGAAATTTTAGCATTAAAACATTTTAGTGCGGTTTTATGGAAAATAATAAAGAGAATTTAAAATAGAAAAGATAATAATATTTTATATAAAAACATAAGTGAAATAAGAATGTTTTAATAATAAAAATAATAATTTTATAAAAACATTTGTGGCTTAAAACATATTATATAGTGCACATAAAATTGGTTAAGAATTTAGGAAGTTCCCTTAAAACGGGTTTGCTTTGCGAGATGAATTAAGAAGGGAACGAATTAAAAATATGTTTATCCCAGAAAGAAAATGATGAATGGATCTTGATAAATGAGTTTGGAACATATAAATAGAATTTATAATATGCCAATAAGAAGAAAAATAACTTCATTTTGGGTAAAAAGAAAGAGAGATAAACCCGAATGAATAATGAAGGTTTGGGTAGAATCCCTTACCTTAAGTCTGAAGGTGTTGTTCACTTTATTTTAATGTACTTGATAATAAAATTAGATTAATTAATTAATAATTTATTAACCTATTATATATTTAATTTATTTATTATAACAATATAAAGTTCATTCATGTCTGTTTTGATTGTTAAGAGGTTTATTTTCATTATTTGGGAGTGTTTGTTTCCTTGGTTTTCATTATCAGTTTACTTATATACATGTAAAAAATAATCATTTAAGATGAGTATGGTTGTCCAAAATTGAAGTTATATGTTATTATATGACATCAATAATATTAAATGATTAAAAAATTTATTTTTTTATTTGGAGTGAGGATGAATCATTATATAAATCTTTAATGATAACTGTTTGGGTTAATTGGTAGTTTTTTATCACAATGAACTCATTTGGTTTTATAAATTAAGACAATAAATCAAAAATGATTCCAAAATATTATATAGGATATATCATAAATAATAATCTTGTTCAACCATAAAAATGGTTTCATAAAAATAATTGAAGATGGTAATAAAATTGAAAACCCATTGTCCTTGAATGTGATAAATTAACACATCTCGGATGGTGTTTCCATTTATTAGTATAAAAAGAGGGGAAATGAGAGATTATGATGAATTATTCCATTATAATAACAAAATCATGTTAAATCTAAGTTACGAGAGTTATCAAACCATTTTGATGTGTAGAAATGACAATAGAAAATAATACAAAGGAACTTAAAAAGAAATGGAAAGGCAATGGAAGAGGGTTTTACCTCTTGATTCCTTTATATCGAGAGCCTCTTTAAGGGATAGGTTTTTGTCTTTTGATAATACCAAGAGATCCGAGATATTGGAGAATGTTTTTGGGAGATATTTGAGGATATCATTGGTAAGTAACAAGGCTTGAGAGGTGTGAGGAGAAAAGGTGGTGATGGGTGGTTTTTATTAAAGATGAGACTGGCGTTTTCTAAATATCTAATTCATTAGTTTATTATTTTTTCAAGACAATAAATAATTCTAAATATTATGACAAACAATAGTAATAGGTTTATGTGAGTTCTAACCAATGGCCATTTACATCATTCATGACTCATGCATGATGCATAAATTCATTTATTTGTCAAATTTTGTAAATTATCGAATTTCATTATACACCATAAATTCAAGTATTTCAGAAAAATACCTAAAATTATACCTAAATTTTTTTAAACCCATAGAATGAAAAAATTAACTTCATTTTATGAGTATAATTATCTAAATATGAGAAAATAAATTTTTAATTAAAATCATAATTTTCTTGAAAAATCCAAATTTTATAATTAAAACTGGTTTTTTTAAACACTTTGAAAAATCAATTAAGGTCTCATAAAATTATATTATAATAGTAACAAAGAAAAATATTATTTTATGGACACATTTTATAAGTATAAATTTTCATTTAAATTATTAAATTAATCTTAAAATTATAATCAAATATTTATGACTTACCAAAAATACCAACACTATCATATTGCCACTTATAAGATTGATAAATTTTATTTATAATTTCATTGGTAAGGTTACTATTTACTTAGTCGATTTAATACTCATATGGGTAATATTACTATTTATAAGGGTAACATTACTATTCATAAGAGTAAGTTACTATTCACCAAAAATTAAGTGTGTCTTATCGACTTTAAACATCTTGTTGACTGAAATCGTGTATGTCAGATTTTAAAAATTCAAATCATAGAAGTGGAAAAATTAAGTTTAAAGGTCACATATTATTAAGTAGTTAATTTAATAATTATTTGGAATTATTTTTACTAATGTTATTTTATATGATTATATTATATGACATTATTATAAGAAGTGAATTCGATTGATAAAAACCTGGGTTGTTACATAATCCACATGATATAATAACATTAAATGAAACTTATAATATCAATAAAAAAATTATACTTATTATATCACTTGTAAAATGTGTATTATATACATCACATAAAATAAAAGAGTGGTCCATTTTCATATGTATCCCAGAAATAAATGGGAGACTAGAAATCCCTGACCCTAATTCTCGACTTCCTTCATACAGGTTCAATGCTCTAGTATAATAAATATAAGTTTATTATATACATATATATTATATGAACATAGTAATACATATATATATATCATACAATATATGATATAATCATTTCCCTTTATTACATGTTTATTAACAATTCCATGTTAATTTCACGTTTTGGGCAATAACAACATTATTTTTCGAATATGTTTTGTTTTATTTTTTTCGGTCAGATTACTTTAATAATGGTTAAATTATCTCCAGAATAATAATCATGACATAATTATCATATTTATATATCATTTATACTTTCAATACTGATAATTAAATATGGTTTTGAGAAATGATGTTTGTTATGATCATGGAGATGGTAGGCTGTACGAACGCATGAGTAATATTTCCATTTTTTAATAATCATTATGTAAATGAAGGTAAGTAATATATTATCTTTAAATAATTATAATAATATCATAAATAAAATATTATTTATTTAAATATACTTATAAATATCATTCATGAGGTGTAGTTACAAAAAGAGAGTCACATAGCTGCGTGAAGTTGGTAGTCCACACATACACGAATGACATTAACATCCTTCAGTGAGTGAAAATGTAAGAAAGAAAATAATATATAATATTTTTATAATTATAAATAGGTAATTATTATTATATTTATTTCATTTATATTACTTTTATTTATCCTTATTATCTTCTGTGTAAAGCATTAGTGAAAAATGAATCACATCACTTCGCGAGGTGGTAGTCCACTGTACACACGAGCGACATTATTATATCCCCTATGGAATGGAAATTTGATATTTTTGTATGATATAATTACTCTATAGGTATAATAATATTAGAAATACCATATATATACTTTATATCCATCATCATACCCAACCATGTGAGGTGGTAATGAAAAAATGAATGACATCAGTTCACGAGGCGGTAGTCTGCCCTACACACGAACAATGATTTCATAACCCATTTAATGGAATTGGAGATTTTACATGGTCATTAACATAAATTAAAAAATATAAGTATATTTAAGATACTAAGGTTATTATATCAGCATGTTTTTATAAGAATTTATGAAGGTGGATGAATAAATAAAATAAAAATTCCCATTGAAGAACATTACCTCTTCTTTGGGTAACCTCTGTAGGTTTGCTTGAAAATCCATACAAGGTTGGAGTTATGGGTAAAATATGGATTATATTATTATATTATGAAATTTGGGATGTTATTTGGGTAGTTATTGTGGAAAAAATACTTTTATGGTGCTAAGAGGAGAGGATAAGGGGCGACCTTTTATAAGTGACGTGAGTGGCACACTTGTAATGTTTTGAAAAGAAAAAGGTGTACCCATGTTGTTTTCTTTCTAGAAGGTTTCAAAATGAAGTATTATATATAATTATAAGTTAAAATATAGAAATAATTATATAAAATATTTTTTAGACAAATATTTATGTCATTTTAACTATTATCATTTTACTTTGACCTCTCGTAAACCAATTTTTACATTTACCATGGTAAATAATAATTAATGTTTTCACTATTCATTTTGGTTGAAAATTATGTATATATTATTATAAAATATCAATAATTATGATTCAAAAAATTTGATCCATTTTTAAATGTTTAATTCATATATTTTTAAAATGTTAATATAAAATGAATCCCACATACCCGAAGAAAAGGTGCATTTTCAAAGAGAAAATATTCAATCATTTACAACGATTCTATATCCAATTTCAATATAAAACTTATTAGAAGGAAATATATTGTATTAATTGATATATAATTGAACTAATTTTACTTAAAAAAAATTAAAGCATAATTTATCTTTATACATTATTTAAATTGAAACGCAATTTTCAATTTTCAATTTATTATTTTTTACTATTAATAAAAAATTTAATTATTTCAAAAAATTCTAAAAAATTAACAAAAAGAAAATTTTGAAATTATGGATTCAAAAATTATTATTATTTTTTAAAATAAGTTTTTTAAATTTTTAAAAAATTAAATTTAATGTAAATCCCATAAACGTGACGAAAAAAAAGTTTTTATGTAGTCTATTTTTTTGCCCAAGATGAATTTATATTAAAGTTATTTAAAAAATAATCATTATATGAATCCTAATTGAAATTTATTAATATAATTTATAAATTTAAATTAAAATATTATTAATTTGGTATTGTTTTAATTAATCAAAATAAAGTAACATTATGCACCTAATTATATTAAAAAAAAACCATTTTTAAACCCAAAAATAAACCTTTAATAAAATAAATAATAAATTAGAATAAAATTTAATTGAGTGAATGAAATATAAAAAAATAATAATATTAATTTAAAATATAATGTGTAATTTTAATTACTAAATTTATTGAAAATAAGTGATTGTTTTACAAAAATGGGTATTTTTCACTATTCTTTGAAAAATCCATATTTTTCAAAAAATAAAATAATTCCACCATAGGTTAAATTAAATGTTATGATTTCAAAAAATTAAGTTTATTTTATCAAATAAATTTTCTAAAATTTCAATAAAATTTTTATAATATTTTCTCTTAAAAAAATAAGTATAATTTTTGAAGAAAAAATATTTGTGATCAATATAATTACATCACAAAAAATTTATTGATAATTTAATAAGAATTTATATGTAAATTTATATTGAGAATGGAAATTGTATATATATTTCATAAGTTATTTTATACTAGTCACACCCTCATATTTAACAGTGAGGAAATGATGGTCATATGTAAAATTATATTATTTCATGGTTCACTAAAGATCGATGCTACATGTCATGTATGCAATCAATGAAAATAGATTTTGCGTATTAAAAAAATATATAATTGGTGTTTCTTATAGAATAATCTTTCTAAAAAGTAACATTATTTTGATTTTTTTTGTCATAAAATCTTTGAATTTTACAAGTATGATACTAATGATGAAGTAGGAGAGGAATATGTTACCCCCATTGGAACACCAATTATAGGTGAAACATTTTTATGGTATCCACACACATATGTATAGATTATTCATGGATATTTGGGGAAACCAAAGATCCAACTCCCAAAAATCCACTAGATCTTTAATAAAGGAAAGTGTGAGTCTGAGTCTTTCTATATGCATTATTACATTGAAATTGTTATCATAGATACCTAAATTTTGGTTTTAGAGTAAGATTTTAATGTTATTGGAATCTTAATTTCAAGGTATTATGAGGATACCATCTCAATTACGAGGATTTTCAAAATGAAACTATTGTGAATCCCATGGATCCTCCATAAAAAACATCCCTCGATTGATCAAACTGGGATGAGGTAGGGGGTTTTATCAATCCAAGATATAGTCTGACAGGTATGAAAATTTTCCACTGAACCATGGAAGCTCCGATTCATGAGTGAGTTGGCCAAAAAGGGTAAAAATACATGTGTAATATTTCAATGAAGAGTTTATCATATCCCTTACTGATCACATGGAATTTATGTATGCACATGGAGTGCTAGTACACCAAAAAAGGAATCCATACCTATAGTGGGTGGGCTATGTCACGTTGCTACCAAATTTTAGAAACTTGAGAATTACTTACTTTAATAGAACTAGTAACCAATAAAAACACATTACATACTTCATGTGATGGTGTGAAACGGTACTGGGAACCCCAGAGAAGTTTAAGCAAACCAAACTCCACTAGTTTGTTCATACATTGAAAGGACCTACCTATGTTTGAAATAATAATATCATTCTATGGTCCATCACCAGTTTAGAGGATCTCCCTCAAAAGTTCATATACATTTTAAGTGACACCTTTACAAAGAAAAGTTTCAATTACCTATATATGCACACAAAATAAAATAATGTTCATGTTATTAAATTATTCATTCAATGCAAAGGCATAAATTTCTTGCTTGAAATCCAACTCTCATGGGAGTGTATATTGGGAATGTGTGTGGATAACATCTAGAATGACTTAGTCCTGAATCTCATCTCATTGAAGTACACAATATGATTATGAGAATTCACTAATAGGGAGTAATTGATTGATTAGGTTATGCTATGAGAAAGAAAATATATCATCAAAAACCTCACACATCAATGTAAAAGTTTGATAGAGAAGAGAAAACTGTAATGTTACCAGATCTGGCTCCTTAAATTATCTTTCTCGAGGTGGCCACCTAGAAAAAACCCAGTCATCCACATGTTTATGTAATAAATTTTTATGAGTGACCCTAAATATATTAGATAAAAAAACCCTTTATTTAATGTAATAAAAATTTCCAATCCTTAAAATATGATAATGTCCCTATATTTGTCATATGAGACATGGAAAATAGCATTTTCTATCTTCTAGAAGTAAGAGACCACATGAAGATGAAATAAAGAACCAACCCAACATTTTCTTACCATATGATTCTTAGAAACACAATTCAAGACTAATTTTTCTTTAAATAATTTATTTATATGATGGTAGATCAAAGAGTAGTGGAGTTTAGAAATCTTTATGCGGTTGTTACTTACATTTCCATCCCTCTTAATGATGATGATGATGATTATGATGATTTCAGTAATTTTAATCAAGTCTTAGACCTAGGAGAACTAAATTTTAAGGATTGGCTATACCAAAAATCAATCAATAGATCCCATATGATCATACATGCATAACTAAATCAACCAAAACCATCCCTAACTCACTCATCCTCTCTAGTGATGTAATTAATTTTCTATCCCTATAAATATTTATAGGATCATATTCAGCATATCTAGGATGATGAATATTCATAAACGATGCCAAATTCATTCTTCACCCCCATGGAATTCATATCTACTACATTGGAAGGAATTTTCATGATCTCTTATGCATTAAAATATCTCTTTATTGAGGATCATATTAAAGAATCCTCTAATAGGGAACATGAGTATGCCTCTTCCAATGACATCAGATTTGGGTAATGCATCATTAAACCCAAGAGTGAAGCAATTTTTTCAAATCCTCTCATGACCCCTCACTGATGCTCTCAAACAAAAATATAATACTTCTTGGTAAAGAATAGTTCCTAAGTTGATATCGACAATAAAACTATCTATTCTACTGAGATAATAAGAAAATGATTTCCTCATGATTAGATTAAACATAACTCTATGACAACATCATCTAGTTTTGATCCATTAATTAATTAGTGGGAGGATTTTCTATCCTAGACACAACCATGAAACCTTTTAACTAGTTCAATGAATACTTATTGAGAAATGACAACTCATCTAATGGGGCCCTCCATTATTTAATTCTAATAGAGACCCCTTAAAAGAAAAAATGAACTTATCCTAGAAGTACAACATGATAATGAATCTCCATGGTATCCCAAATTGGATATCAATCCTCGATGCACTCTATTTCTGATAGGCACTTTACAAGATCCTCATTAGGGTGTTGAAAATTCCTCTATAATATGAGGCAACAGTGGCTTCCATTGATGTCTACCATATAGAATAAGTAAAGAATACATATGTCCAAGATATTATCTACTTCTCTAATGAAGATAAGGGTGTATTCATATAGGGTCACACATTCCCCATCTACCTAATAGGTGAGCTCAAGGAAATTAATGTACACACTTGATTGGTGTTTAATTGATCTAGTATCAAACTCATAAAAACCTTGGTCCTCCATAATCTATGGATACACAATATAGAATAATAAAACTTTAAGATTTAATGGAATCAAAAGAGTGAGCAAATATTTTTCAATATGATCCAAATTAAATCCCAATATACTGATTTGTTACCCAATACTATATTCATCATTATCCTGAAAGACACCTCTTTCAATGCCTTATGTGGAAGTAATTGTATGCACATGTATGTAGACATATCAATTTCATATCCTTAGTGCCTCAAATACTCTCCAAATAGTCAAGTATAAGTAATCCATGTTAATGTTTTCCAATTTTACGCATGTAAATTTTTTTACCTTGATGTCTAGTATTATCAGAAGAGTGGAATGTAGCCCATATTTTCAGGATCATAGTGCACTAATAGATCTAATGACTAGATGATTACATAAAAGTATCCTTGGGATGAAATCTAGTGTAGTTTTGTACTTTTTATCCACCTCTTTAAATTATAACCCCCAAATGATAGGCACAATTTCATTATCCCAAATAAAATGGAGTGTTCCTAGATTAATTACTACTTGAACAAGGAAGAGGTGTGCATAATGTAAGGTATGTTCCCTCTTAGTCCATGTAAAAAATATATCTATATTACCATTATTCAAAATCTCCACTATATGTGTTAGAGGGAAAGGGAGAAAAATTTAGGATCAACTAAACCATGTTGTTTATATGTATTTCATAAAAAACATAATAGTAGACAAAAAGGGATGAGAACTCTAGTATTGGTTTACATAGTAACCATAGAACCATAAGGATATGAAACTGTATCCAAATATTTTTCCTACATTAGAATATAATACCACCTCACAATCATATATGCTCAAGGAGTCATATTCTCCATCCTTATATAACACTTATAATTTGAATATTTAGATGAATCACCTCATGTATTTGAAGACTGAGTTTCCACCAACATAGAAAAGATAATTAAGGTGAACCTTAGTACTGAGGAAGAATTGATGCAAACAATAATTATTTCAGTTATTCCTCTCAAATAGATTGAGTAATACATTTATTTATTTAATCAACACCATAATGTATTTTCTTTAAATACTAAGAGATACTAGATATTGGTCCTCAAGAATTCATCCAATATCTAGGCCCTCTCATTGGACACCGTGGGTACAAATAAGCACCCAAGAGGATGCATCCCTACCACTGGGATATGGTCGAGGATGAAGGTGATAATATTATTTAAGGAAGAATTAGTAGTGAAATCTAGAATCCTAAGTGTCTCGATAACATTTTCCAAATTATAAAGAAGAATAATCATATCAAAGTCTATATCAATTTTTGGGCCTCAACTACCACTGTTCAAAAGATGAATTCACATACATGGTAAAAAATATTCTAATTGATTCAATATATAGATTCAAGACCCTATTATTCATAGATTTATATCTTAGATACAATCAAATATAGATAGACCTCTTAGATGAGGATGAAAATGTATTCTGGTATCCCTAAAGAATCTACTACTATCATGTAATTCCATTTGTATAAATAAATAATACAAAAAACTAGCAATGGGACATGTATCAAATCTTCAATACATATCTTGTAATGATGGTGGAGTGATATATAGATTGTTTTTTGGTCATATCCCACTAAATATACAACAATTTTAATGATCTTGATAATGTGTTTGATATGAATCATTCCCAAAACTTGAATATAGACAACCTGATGTGGGTATTTGTGTTCACCACTAGGAAATTATTTGGTTACATTTTATAGTATATAGGCATCTAGATCAACCTAGTTAAGTTTTTTTCCTTCATTGAGATGAACCTTAAGAGAATATATGAGAGTTGAGAGTCTTTTAAAGAAAGTTTTTCTACATCTATCATTTTTTATATGACATAAAAAAATGTAAGTACTTTTAGAAGATAATAATGAATGGGACTTTTATACTCTGTATTTTGATTACAATAACTGAGTTTAGATACTCTACCATGAATAAAATCTTCCTATCCTTGGTCTACATGTTCCATACTTTGTGTTGTTATCTATAGCATCACGAGGTTCAAAAAATCTCTCATACTGACCCACCAAAGTATATCCTCAATAATACTATATTTATTGGATGATTAAAATGGTGGGAAGTGATAAATATCTCAACATTAGGATCATCCAAAAAAAATATATTAAGAAACAATCATTGAAATATTTCTTTAGCACACTCTTAAACCCAGATCAGTCATCCCACAATACAATTTTTCAATATGAATTCATTCTATTTATTGAAAAAGTAGTAACATGATATAAAATTCATTTTTATGGTTCCTCCAAAAGTATGAATGGGAAGAGGATGTATATCTACAAAATAAATAGGGTTATACTTGGAGTTTTTTTACCAATCCCTCCAAGTACCTTTTATAGAATTGACCCAGGTTGACCTGACAAGTCATCCTATCTAGCTAGACACAAGGCCTAAAGAAATTTATCAATTCTTTTGGGTTGGAAAAAATCACCAGTATATCAAAATAATCGATTTGGGAATAGTTCCACACTTTAAATCCAAATAAACATCTCATAGATTCATTATATAATTTTTATATAACAAATACATAATTTGGGAATCCACATCATCAAATAAAATATTTTAAAATATTAAGATAGTTAAACAAAATATAATCATTTCAAAAACAAAATAAATCATAAACATTAAATCATGAAAATTAATAAATTGATAAAAAAATTCGTATAAACAGGTTACCAAAACATGGTCAAGGACAAAGTGACCACTAAAAATTAACCTAAAAATCACTGAGGATTCAAAAATTATTCCCATGTTCCGAAACTCCTCACAAACTATGATCACCACAACCACAACAAAGAATAATGAAAAGGAGAATAAAAAATATCAATAACGATTCATATAACCCTTACCTTTACCGCTATCCTACAAAACTAATTTTTTATATAACACATGGGTATATTTAGGGTGTTAGGGAAAGCCCAGTATGACAACACCATGAATCTAAATAATTTATTTTACCATAAAAACTTTATATTCTTGTTTGAAATTAAAGATATAAAAACTATTTATTTGAATATGTTCATAATCACTTTAGATCCAAATTTTTCTTAGAGCTTCATTAATTACCTAATGTGTATAAATTTTATAATTTATAGTTTCCCTAAGGCCTCCAACCTTAAAATCATAGTAATGTGAAAGTGAGTGGTTGATCAAAGGAGGAACACAAAAGAAAAATTACGATCTATAAACCAATTATTAAGTCTTCAAAAATTTTCACTTTATTATGAAATATACTACAATAACCAAATTTCATAAACATAATATAATCATAACTAAAACTAGCTAAAAAAGTAAAAAGAGAATGGAACTGATTTTCCATGGCTGTTTTGATTAATTTATAATGATTAAAATTCACTCATGAAACTACTCCAATGAATAGATGTGAGAATTTTTAAATTAACTAGTTCTACCACTCATTAATATTTAGAACTAACTAATCCCATTGATACCACTCTTAAGGTAATATATAAAAAATATAGTTGAACTATTCTCTATAGAGACCTAGTGCTATATATCCCAGAGCCAGTTTCTGCTATAAATTAAATTGACATGATTATAAGGAATCAAAACTCGAAGGACTGATCATTTTAGTAGTCCTGGAAAACCATATAAATAAATGGAAATTTTATTAAAAATTGATACACTAATTAAAACATTTTTTTTCTTCTAAACAAATAAAAAACTTCAAGGATAACTCTAATCTATCTAGTATATTCTTACATATATTTCATTGTACACTTCTTGGATTCATGGGGAATGAAACATAATAAGGATGAGATCAAATTATTAGTAAGGAAAAAATATAGTTGAATAAGTAATAAATCAATGATAATAGTCAATATTACATGGTAAATAACTATAAATACTTTCCAGTAAAATAACTAGATAAAGAAAAATAAATATGGAAGTTTGTGAAACTAAAACACATGACATTGATTAGTGAACTGAAATGAAAAGTATCCATAGATATATTGCCAAAAATGTAATGGATGAATAATAACTAAAACTACTATAAGGGAAATTTTTGCTAATGGGTGTCATGTATAAGGTACTTGAGGACCTATTACCATTAAGACCTTTCACAAGACATTTTAAAACTAAGGGTAAAAACCCATTTACACAATTATTCATCTCATGAGAACCATTAGATGCATCGGGGATCTATATAAAGTCCGGGCTCTACCCATCATTTCCATTCCAAATAATTACTCACATTAAATAATAAAAATAACTAATATGCCTTATCAAATAACCACATCGAATGAGAAATACAGATTTATCAATAATTTTCCAATTAATCAAATAATTTTCATGTAACAACCATATGAATAATGTTATATATTTTAGGAAATACCAATTTTCATTGTATAAGAGTATGGACATTCAATTAAATTTCCAATGAAAAATGATTATAATAATGTTATTGTTTCAAGAGAAAGTTAACAATCAAAAAAGTAAGTGAGATTAAGAATATTGTTAAGGAGAATAATATTTAAACATTCCAAAGTGTCCAATACCACTTTGAAACATTAAATCATAATCACCAGAAAGGTATGACATTAAATGAATCTTATAATAACATGAGAATAATATAATTCATGATATAATATATCAAAATTGGAAGTATTAATGGAACACAAATGAAGTAAGTGGTGAATATGACATTTATCTCACCAATGTAAAAAGTGATATAGAAATCATTACCTTATGTTTACTTTTGAGTGAACGTCCTTTAATTTCCTATATAATAAAATTATGTTAATTTTCAACTTGATTAATAACATTTTTCATGTTTATAATTAATTTTATTTCACTTATTAACATTTTCACATCCCGGTTAAATAAAGAATAATACATATTTCACATTTATTAATATTTTTGAATTAAATAGTAAGTTTACATTAAAGGGGTTTGTATGTTCGATATCGTACCTGATACGCAACGACGAGTTTCTTTTAAATCTTACGTTGTACACTAATAATATAATATTATTATTTTAAATGGTAGTTAAATCCTAGCCGTTGTATTGGCGAGAATGAACAAAAATAACTACAATGTGATTATACATGTTTGTTAAATGTATTATCATTTGTCCAATAAAATTTAGGGTCTTAAAATGTGAATGAATCTAATTATAAGCATAATTTACATTAAAAGGTCGATTTATCACCTTTTAATGGAGAACCCTCTTTAAATATAGTTTTGGTCACTTTAATATATTATAATTTACCAAATAAAATCCTTATTTAGAATGGGAAAATCAAAATTCACTTTGTGTAATTTTTTGGAATTTTTCCAATAAACTTCATTTTTAATGAATAATGAAAATGTTGTATTTTAATTCAAAGCTGCATTTTAATATAATTTATTTATATAGTTAGATTATATTTTTAATTGATTTTAAAGTGTAATTAGAATATATTATTACCATTTAATTCAATTTTAGTCCTTGTAACTAATTTCACTTTGAGAGTGGAAATAAACAAATGTCAATCTTTTGATAGTTGTTGTTTCTTAAAAACACGCTATTTGTTTTAACAACGGGAAATAATTTGAAATTAATTAATGAAATTTATATGTTATTTATTTAGAAAAATAAACATCATTTTTTAATTAAGAATATCAAATAATTCTTAGGCTGAAGTTTTGGTATTTTTTGAAAAACCTCATTTTTGATGAATAGTGAAACCACTTAGTAGTAGTTAAAAAAATTGAATTTTTCATTTAAATGAAAATTTTACCACTTATGTGAATTAAATTTCAAAAATAAGATATACATATTTTTTATCAAGAAGTAAAATTTGGTTCAATAAGATGAAAATAATTTTTTGTGAATAGTAACTTTTGACTTTTATTTACCGTGATTAAAGGTAAATAGGTTAATTCAAGGTGCAAAGAATATTATAATAATTAAAAATTAACTTAAAACTTGTCCAAACCTTATTTTTTGAGTCATTAACGACCATGGGAATATTTGGGCCGATTTTGGGACCCCTTTGAGCCACTTGGGAGTGATAATGACAATTTAGATTAATTAATTTAAAGTAAAGGCCAAAATGACAAAAAACAAATATATTTTAGTAATTAATTTGTATATGGTTTTATATAAGTAATATATTTAACTATGAATATTTAATGTAAATATAAAAATATTTCCTACATCATGGTATTTTTTCTATAATTTTTAGACATCATATAAATTAAATTATTTATGACACAATAATGATGCAGTATTTACCTCATTAATAAATGATTTAAATAAATAAGATTATAATGATTAAAATATTATCCAAAACATGTAAAATTCTGATTGGATGATTTTATTTCGAATACGAGTGACCTTATCTTCTACCTTAATTATTTTTGGACCTTTTGAAACGGAATATAATTATATAATAAAATAATATTTTCACACTTTCTTAAAGAGCCCCTCCTCTCCCTTATAAAAGGAGACCACTTCTAACCAATTCCTCACACCTCTAGCCTTTTGGATGATCCAAACTCTACCTAATTAATATACCTACATCCCTATCCTCCACCTAGAAGCCTTACCTTAGGCATAAGGCACTTCAAGAAGTCCTTTGGTTCAAACCAAAGAGAGTTAATCAAATTAAAGGTAAAGGTTTCTCTTAAATTGTTTTCTTTTATTTTACTTCTCCAACCCCTAAACTCTTTTTAATAATTTCTTTTGTAACAAAAGCAGTATCCTCAATATAATAGGATGTTGTTATGAGAATAATTTTAACTTCACTTACACACACCTCCATCTAATGGGTGAGGAACATACTGTTTCTGTGGATGGAAACCTAACGCCTCATGAGATGACGATCGTTCGATTATCTCCTACCACCTATCATGGTTTCCATTAAGATGAAACTATATTTATATATTATATATATTATTTTTATTTTTTCTTTATTCTTCTTTAATTTCCACTTATATCATACCCTTATGGTTTCCATTATGTGTAAACACGATAATTTCATTTGAGGAAGTATGGACTACCGCCCCCTCAAAGTGATATGACCCGTTAATGCCATATGTGGGACGTATAAAGGATAAAGTTAATGATATTATATATGATATTATATATGAAATTATACTGGAATTATAATATACCTATATATCGTTATTTTTTAATTCCATTAAAATAATAAATAGAAATGAAAGTAGCGTTCATGCGTACGTACGACTTACCGTCTCCATGAACAGTGCATTTCATTTTTTACCTACAAATGTTATATAATATTATAAATACATATATATACTGAATATATATGATATATATGATATCCAAATCATGAATATCATTTTGGATATAATGAACCTTTTACCACTTGAATAACATGTAATTATAAGAAGTCCATTTTTGACTCAAGTACCAAATATCAACAATACAAACATTATTAACTTCAATGATTACATAATGTTTATAAAATAGTAATAAGTGATATAAAAGGAATAATAAACTTTAGGAAGGTTCTTAAGGAAGTATAAATTAACTGTATTTTATTATTCAGGAGATTAAAGAATGATCGAGTCATGTCGGACATGTGGTAAGGGACTTCGTCTCAATCTCCTTTCCCTGAGGTATATTTTGTTTTAATACACGAATTTATTTTATATGATGTATAAAAAAACTTGACATTTCAAGGGAATATTTTTCTATGAATCATTTTACTAAGAAAAATAAAGGAATGTTTCTTTTAACATAAGCGGTGAAAAAGACCTTTTCCGCCTCCATGAGTTTTATTTGATCTTTGGCTTCCTCAACAAGCTGTAATGTTTTTAAAAGGAAATAAATACCATATACTATTTTATGTATTTTGGTATTGAAAATGGTTTTGATAATGTATTTGTTATGTAAATATATTTAAGTGATATATTGTGATTGAAATGTGGAAATTTTTTCTTTCCATTATATTAGTTTTCATTCTTATGATTTTATAATGGTACATGGACATTTGATGGGTGGTTACATGATAAACCAAATGATGGGTGGTTTCATGAATACCAGGACTGGTGGTTACACTATAACCTCCAATGCGTTGGGTATGTAATTCAGCCGTATGGCTATTCTATTTAGTGATATGTGTGGAAGTCGACCGTATGGTTATTTCATTTAAGTATGTTTATGTACCAAGTTACCTTTATATGTTATGTGTTCTTTATATGGGTTTTACGGTAATATTTTGGTTACAAAAATGGTATGTAATGATCTTTTATTCAGTGAAGAGTATTTACTACTTCATAAAGGTGAAAAGTATTACTTATGTTAAATTATTCATGGTTTACTTGTTGTTTTGAAAAACTAACAGTTTTCTTTCTTTGTGTATCCCTTACTGAGCTTTTTATGCTCATCCCATGTTTTTGAAATGTTTTTCAAAGGACATAATGTGGAATAGGGTCAAGGATTGGATCAAGAAAAAGTCATGAAGTCTTAAACATGGAACTAGACATGACTCTTTTTTTCAAGAGTTCATGTTTTGTAAAAAATGGAAACTGTGTAGAAGTGTCTACTTTGTAATCTTTTGAGATGTAATAGTTATGTCCTAATTCTCTAAAAATCTAAACCTGAAAAGATCCTAAATGTGAATTATTCATTTAATTCAATATTATGTAAGCTTTATGGCTGGGTCCTTATAAAAATATTGTGTACAACTACTTAAACAATTAAGTTTATGTCATGAGTTTATAACCAAATACAGTTTATGTGTCAAAACAACTACAGTTGGTCAACTATGGTCAAAGGGGTCATTATATAAAATCTCCAGAATAATAAACATGAAATAGTTATCATACTTATATATGAATTATTCTTTTAAAATCAATCATTAAATATGGTTAATAAAATGATTCAATGTTACAATCATGAAGATGGTAGGCCATACGTACGCATGAGTAACATTCCCATTTTTAATGATAATTGTGGAAAGAAAGCAAGTAACTAAAATCTTCCCATAATGATAATTATATAATAAATACCATATTATTTAAACATATGTACTTATATATATAATTCTGTGATGTAAAAGTAATGACATCATGTTGAGAAGGGGGTTTTCTACACATCCCTGAATGAGATTATAT
Source organism: Viscum album (assembly GCA_963277665.1). NCBI lineage: Eukaryota > Viridiplantae > Streptophyta > Magnoliopsida > Santalales > Viscaceae > Viscum > Viscum album. The sequence continues at coordinate 435,801,326 of OY728150.1, read as the reverse complement.
CTTTTAAAGTGCATGAAAGGGTAATAAAGGAGATGATATATATATATATTATATTCATTTAAAGATAACTATTTAATTTATATATTATTTATGTTTTTTATGTAAGTTATGTATAATTATGACCATTAATTTATACATTCCATGTATCATGTGAATGAATCACATTGCTTTGAGGGGGTAGTAGTCTATACTTCCTCAAACAATGTTATCATATTAACGTAAAATATAAAGTATTAGAGATATGTATTATAAAAGTTTTATATATGTAAAAAGACATAATTAATATCATATTTAACATTAAAAAATATAGTGTGCATCATAATGGCCACCTTGAGTGGAAGAAATGAAAAAATGAACAATCATTATTTCCTGAGAGAGTAGTTCACCATAGACAAAATAAATATGTTTGATTCAATTAGATGGAGGTGTGTGTAAGTTTCAGTATAAATCTTATCAAAATAACATCCTAGTATATTTATAATACTTTTTTTTAATCATCGAATAAGAATATTATAGGAAGTGGAGAGTGGAAATGAAAATAAAAAGCTTGAGAGAAGGTGTTACTTCTTAATCGGGTAATTTATTTTCATTGGAACCAATAGCTTACATGGATTGCTTTATTCCAATATTTAGGCTTCTAGGTATAGGGGAGGTATGTTTGGAGACCATTTATGAAGTTCATGGATGAAATTAATGGGTCTTAGAGGTGTGAAGAAGTGGGATAGGTGGTGTCCTTTTATAGGGAAAGAAAAGGACTCACTTGGAATTTTTGGAAACAACTTAGGCATGCACATGTTCTTACCTAAAAAAAGTCAAAACAAACCAACTAAACTCAATAATGGAAGGTTATTGTCATAATTATGGATATAAAATGAGTTTTCGATAGTTTTATAGGACATTTGGTCTCTTAAGATAAAGGTTTAGTTCTTTATTAAGCTCAATTTAACCTTAATAATTGAAATTAATTTTAATCACTTTCATTAATATTTTTGGTCGATTTTTTTTTATCTTATTAAAAATTATAAATTATTCTCATTGAAACTATTTAATCCATTTTTACAAATTCAAATAACATAAGTGGTACAAATTAAATTAAAACTAATCCTGTAGACCGTACAACAATACAGGGTTTTAAAGTAAATATGTCTGAAAGATTGCTATGTTTTTATTTCCAATTTCAAATTGAAATTGATCCCAATCAATAAATTGTATTAATTTTTAAAAGTATTATCTAATTAAACATTAAAACTAATCATAAAAATAACTTAAACTTATAAATTAGTTAGATTAAAAATTCTATTTGAACTAAAATTCAGCATTTTTAACTATTCATTAAAAATGAAATGTCTTAGAAAAATATAAAAAATTCACAAAAACATAATTCTTTTCTTCCTATTTCAAATAATAATTTTCTTTTGATATATTAAATCAATTAATGTTTCTAAATTCATATTTAAAAAGGGTTCTCTATTAAATGACGGTAAAATCACCTTTATAAAAATAAAGGTTTTTTTGTGTGTAAAATAGGGTTTGTTCTTATCTTATGCATATATAATCCAACGGATGAATATAAAAAATATTTTATTTAATTTATAAAATATATATTTAATTAAAATAATTCTTTACTTGTAATTAATTATGTTTATTAAGATAAAAATCCATTGGAAGCATCAAAACAATATTATTTCTTTTTATATCCAATCAATTCTTATATTCATTTATCATTAATTAGTAAACCATGAATTAATTTTTTTTATATAAACCATATATTTTCATAAGTTAGTTATTAATATTCATAAATTTTAATATAACGACTAGGTTATATCATATTTAAATAATAAAATTTTAATAATACATTGTTATTTGGTAAAACTCAGTCATGCGTGTAACACAAACTATCATAGAAGTTCACCATTACATGTATTGCATGCTATCAAGGAAAGAATCTCTTACATGTGGTGAAATATATTGAGTAAGGTCACTCTTATATATAAATAAATTCAAATTAGTGTTGTGTGCTTTTAAATATATATAAAATCTATTTTAAATAGTATAGATATATTATAAAGTATCAAGATTTTACCTTATGTGCTTTGTGCCGTGTGTCATACATGATATAGAATACAATGTTCTTAATTAAGTTTTTTGGGGCGTCACATTCTCCACATATTTTTGAAATTGTATCCTCACAATTTGAAGTTGATTATGGTGATAAATTATTGGATACTTTATATGTTTGAAATTAATCATCAGAAGATAGGTTCATAATTCATCCTCTATAATAGAGATAACGGGAAGTACAAAGGTCACAAAGACTACTATGTAACTAGGTTTCTAATTAGTATAACTTTAGGGGAAAGTAGAGATACATACTTAGAGGAAAAAGGTATATATTTATATGGAGTGAATGAGGTCATCAATCACAGACAAGTGTATGATCAATATAAATATGAGGGACTCAAATCCATAAATCTTTGATGATTTATAAGGCCATAGGTTCAATATAAATTAAGGCATTTGGAAAAAATTTTATTTCAGTATCATTTTACTAATGTTGGTTCATTCTTTTACTGAACAACAATATAATGAAATACTATTACCTGATAGTTTTTAGTCTCATATAAACAATCCTAACTTTTGGTTGTGCTTCAATCAAATTATAATTCATACCATTATTCCCAAAAAATTAATTACCAAAAATTAATTTTTTATGCATGAAGAATTTTTTTTCAAGGATCATAAGGCCTATAAAATAGTTATAAGTATTACTATTTGTCTTTAAATATCTTCAAAAATATATATTGTTAATAAATTAATCTCTAATCCTCAAAAGTGTTTTTACTGGTTCATCATTAATATTTAGTCGTTATATTTTTTAATTAAAAACAATAAAAATTAACAAGGAAATTGAGTAGTTTAGTAGTTGGAGTGAAACCCTTATCATCCTTCAGTAATGGGTTCAAGACCCGTATCTTGCTGGATTTTATTTTTTGTCACCCGACTTATAGGTTTACCTTCTATAAAACCATATTAATATAATTTCTAAAATAAATATGACATGCATCCTTGAAATTAGTTTTATCTTTAAATATCAATTTAACTAAAGTTTTTAATAAAATATCAATACATAAATACTTCATCCACTTATTTCCACATAGATCCTCCCATGGTATAGAGTTTATGCGTTAGGAGGGGGCATTGACTTGGGTAGTTTCCAGGTTCCCCACATTTACTACAAACAACCATAAAGGATTTCTTAGGATGATATTAATTTATTTCCATCATACTCTTCATTTTTCCTCAGCAATAATTGCTTTATGTCAATATTTCCCAAACATAATGCATTTACATGTTCCATTGAGACACATTACTAGGTGTCTCCTTCCACACTTCTCACATGTCGAAAGTTAAGCCTTGTTTTCTACATGGTCCTTACCACTCAATCTCTTATCATCCTCCATACTTATCTTCTTTGGTGCGCTTGGGAGTTGGTAATGATATATATTGTTAATCATATTTCAGGAAAAATGATTTGGAATAAACATGATATCCTTCACTCCTGTAAAAACACCATTTGGTTTCTCATTTTCACCACATTTTCCTTCATGTTCGATGGTAACTTGAATCCTATAGGATCCATCCATTGAAAAAACCCAGAATGAATAGTGTGAGAAACAATAGTCATAGTGAAAAAAGTGTATAATTATATATATAATATCTAAATCATCAAACCATATTTTTAAATCTAAAAAATATTAGGGTTAACCTTGATTATTCATTGTAAAAAATGATTTCAAAATTTTCATATTGGTTTGTAAAGAAAAAAAGGATTATCCTAAGAATATCCCCTAGGAGTATCAAACCAGTTGTACAGTAAGGTCTGTTGGCATGTACTAGGTTACCCTGAGTCAGGATCAGAACACCTTTTCAACATTGTTACTCCTAGGTTCAACTTTTCGAGAACCAATTGTTCTTGTAGTATCTAGATAAATATGTATTATTTGGAAGACACACATAATCTAGATATCACATAAATTCTAGCGTTTTAATCTAAAATTATCCAAAAGTATATATTAGGGTTATGTTATCTAACTTTATTTTTCATATATCTAGTTACTAAGGTTGCTAATAAGCTTCCTTTGATAACAACTACGAAAAAACAGCCCTAGATAGCCCAGGGCCAATGTATGCTATCAATTACATTAGCATAATTACAAGGAATCAATCCACGAAGGACCAATCCATTTTGTTGTTTTGAAAAACCAGATACATAAATGAGAATTATATAAAAAAATTGATTCACTAATTACAATATATTTTTCATTATTCTAAACAAATAAAAAACTTCTAGGATAACTCTAACCCATCAATTATATTCTTTTATATCATTCATAGTATGCTTCTTTAATTCATATGGAAGGAAACATAATATGATTAAGCTCTAATTCTTAGTAAGATCAAAATATATCATAAGAAATATTGAATCAATGAGAATAGTCAATATGTAAAGGTAAATAATTGGAAATACATTCCATTAAAATATCTAGATAATGAAAAATAAATATGGCATGGTATAAATCTAAAACATGTGCCATTAATCAATTAATTGAAATGAAATGTATCCTTAGATATGTCAACACAAAATTTCATGGATAAATAATAACTAAAACTACTAAGAGGGAAATTATTTATTAATAGACGTCTTTTCTAAGGCACATGATGACCTATTACCGTCAATACCTTTCAAAATAACTAATATTTCTTATCAAATTACCACATTGAATGAGAAATATAGATTTATCAATTATTCCCATATTAATCAAATAATTTTCAAAGTAACCAACATATGAATAATGGTATATGGTTTAGGAAATAGAAATATAAATCGTATGAGAGTAAGGATCTTAAATTAAATTTCCAATGAAAAATTATTACAATAAAGTTATTATTTCAAGATAAAGTTAACAATCACAAAAGAAAGCAAGTTTACGAACATTATTGAGGAGAATAATCTTTAAACATTCCAAAGTGTCCCATACCACTTCGAAACATTTAAATCATAATCACCAGAAATGTATGAAATTAAATTAATATTATAACATCATGAGAATAATATGATTCATTATATAATATATCAAACTGTATTGTAGGTAGGGTATAACGCCCCAACCCCAGCTACCCAGAGTTGGTCCATTTTTTTAATAAATTGACATGATTACAAGGAATCACGTCCTGAAGGACCGATCAGTTTAGCAGTCTTGGAAAGTAGATTACATATATTAACATTACATTACAATTTCAATCATAAAACACAACATAAATAGTTCTTTGAGAACGCCATTATTCCCTTTATCTTAACCTTGCATATAAATCATAATACACTTCTTGGAATCCTAGGAAAAATAAAACATAGAAAGGGGTGAGCTCAAACACTCAGTAAGGGTAATCAATACAGCAGAAAATGACATAAATATTAAGCATGGTGAATAATTGAAACCAAATTCCTTTACCAATAATAAACATGAATACTTTTATGGAAAGAATATGAGTTGAGTAAATAAAGACATAATAAAACATAATCATGGGTATTCTACTAATCGAATGACCACATGAACCATAAATATTATTTCCATAATGAGGGAATGTATAATGCCACACATTATAAAACATTTTGTCAAGGCCTCGACCAAGACGTCTAAAATTATTAAGGCCTCGTCCAAAACCATAAATCAAATTGGTAAAGGCCCTCGACCAATTCCACATCTTGTTTTTTCATGAGACCTACCAATGCATCGAGGAGCTATAGCAGGATCCACCCATCACTTACTATGTCCAATACATTCCTCATATGAAAAGGTTGAAATATAACATAAACATTCACATTATAACTAGCATACGAAATGTAAATACTTTAACCATAAACCGTAAATGGTATCAAAATAACACATCCATAGTCAAACATATCATAACTCAATAAATACAATACAAAATATTGTATTATAATAAATCCACCTCAATAAAAAATAATATCCTGTAAAGGATGCTGACATAGTTGAAAATGATGAGTAAGCCTTTTTGAGAGAATTATCCTTTTTGTAAAATGATTTAAAAGTCATAAATTTATAAAGGAAGCAATTTTAAAGAGATTTTGAATCAAAGTGTCCCATACCACTTTGAAACTTTTGAAAATAATTATTATTTCAAAACATTCATGCCCATATAAATAAATCCTTAAAATCATTTTGAAAACATGGACATTAATTAAAAGGATTTAGAAAGATAAATCTCTAAAACATTTTAAATTCTGATCATGATAAAGAGTATCTTTCAAAAATCATTAAAATATTAATTTTGAAATCATTTTTATGAAAAATGGATGATAAAAATGTCCCATTAGATACTTAAGTAAAAACAACATCGGATAATAAAGAGATTGTGAAATTAACCCTTACCAATTTGGTAACTTATGAAACATACACCCCATGAAAGAGGTATCATACAAAGAATATGTAAATACACATAAATTAAATTTTATTACACAAAGAATACAATTATGGGCAGTATATACACCACACAAAAGTTAATATTGGCAATATGACATGAATCTCACGAAAATTAGGAGTCAGATGAAAACCCCTTACCTTGCACTTTCCTTCTGTCGAGGATACGTTTAACCTCCTGTATGAAGACTATAGTATGTTATTAAATTATAAAAGAACTATATTAATATTTATAATATCATACATTATTCATTTATGACTTTATACTACCCATTTAATAATAATTTCGATGTTATATTAATATTTCGGGTAATAATCGCTTTCTTTGTCGTATGTGTTTTAACTTGATACTCTTGATTGTATCACATAGATAATGATTTAAATACTTCCCAAATATAAAACATGATCTATATATCATATATATTTAGAATATAAATATGTATAATAGAGATATATATGAAATCTAAAACACTGTTTATGGAGATGGTAGTCCGTACGTACGCATAAACGCTGTTTCCGTTTTCATACAGTATTGAACGGAAGTAAGTGAATAAGATATATGTCAGTACATAAATACATATATATATAAATACATATATCTCTAGTATCATTATTATTTCATATATTAAATAATTATTAGTAATATATATTTTTATAATTATCGATGAATGGTGAACTTGGAAATGAATCTCATCGTGTCGTGGAGACGGTAATCCGTACGTATGCACAAGCGAAAATATCATTCTTTTGATATTAAAATAATATATAATTGGATGTTATATCATAAATACAGAATTATTATCATGTTATATTTATTATTTACATCAAATACACATCATTATTATACCCATACAAATAATAATTTATTGAATAACAATTACACCATGACGTGGAGACGGTAAGCCGTACGTACGCACATATGGTGACATGTCATTAAAAGGGTGGATAAAATAATGAATTTGGTTGTAACATAATTATAATAACATTAAATTATGTATAATATACCGGATTTATTATTTTATAATGGAAACAACAAAGAAAAATGAAGTGGAAGAAGAAAGAAACTTGAAAGAGGGTGGTGAAATCATTACCTCTTCTTCGGGTTCTTCTTTTTGATTTGATCAAAAGGGCTCTTTAGTTTGACTTTATGATTAAACTAAGGCATCTAGGTTGATTTTAGGGAAGTTGGGAGGATATTTGGGAAGGTGTTGGATGAACCAAAAGGCTTTCAATGTATGAATAATTGGTTATAAGTGATGTCCTTTTGTAAGGGGGAGGAGGGGCTCTTTAGAAAGAACTTAAAGTATTATTTTATAATAAATTTATATTCGGTTTATAATGGCTTAAAATGAATTTATTTTGAGCCTTAGGTGGTTATGGGTCGAAATATTCTCAACCAATAGGTCTTAGACAAGTTTAGGTTACCATTTTAACCTTATCTTTTAGATTTAACTCTTAGTTAAATAGTTTAACTTTTACTATGTCTTCTTCTATTCTTACACTATATGGTTAATAAACTTACTCTAAACATCCAAGAGAACCTCAAGTGGATCATTAATGACATATATAATATTATTTAATCTTTTTGGCCGAACATTACATTTTTTAGGAATATTATGTCAACTAATAATATAGTATTTGTTTTAAATATTAATTTATGTAAATTTTGACAATATTTGGTATTTTGTTTTTGTGAAAGTCATCACAACTTGAATACTTCGAAAAAGATACATTGAATCATCCCTAACATGTCCTATTCACCTATAAAATTCGTGTATGTCATAAAAACTTAGAAATTATATTTATTTTAATATTTATAATACCATTTATTTGATTCTTTTATTAATAAGGTAATTACTGCATCATCATTGTATCATTAATAAACTTAATTATTTAATCTCTAAAAATTATAAATAAAATAAAATTATGTAGGAAATATTTTCATATTTCTAATGAATATTTATAGTCGAATTTTTCTTATGTGTAACTCTATATTAAAAATGTTTCAGTTATTATACTTTGAATTTAACACTTTTTACTCTTCTTTGAATTAAATAATAATAAATGTTCTAATCTAATTCAAGTGGACCAAAGAGGTTCATATTTTATTCTAAGGTTGTTTTTGGTCGAATTACACTTAACTAATAGAATTAATACATGTGTTTGGGTAATAATGACATCATTTTTACCCTTAATTACCCTATTTACTTTTAACCGTGGTAAATAAAAGTAAAAAGTTACTATTCACCAAAAATTATTTTAATCTTATTAAACCAAATTTTAATCCTTGATATTAACCGTGTCTCTATAATTTTTGAAATTCCACTCACAGAGGTGGTAAAATAATGTTTTATATGAATTTGCAAATTCTCTTAGGAGATGGGTAAAAGACGGTGAAAAGTTCAATAAAATTTTTATATATCTAAAATTAATATAAAATGACTCCAATGAATTACACTGAACATATATAGGTATTATGTATCTATTTTGACCTAAAATATATTTAAATAAAATAAATAATTATTTAAATAAAAATTCGGTTTTAATCTATAACTCAGTGTTTTCACTATTCATCAAAAATTGAAAGTTTTCAGAAAAATACAAAAAAATCACCATAAGCTAATTTCGATATTAAGAATTAAAAAATTAATTCTATTTTACAAAATTAAAAACATATAAGTTGCATTTATTAATTTAAAATTAATTCCCGCTGTCAAAACCAAAAGTCGTATTTTTAAGAAATAATAACTATCAAAAGTTTGACACTTGTTTATATCCAATTTCAAATTGAAATTACTTATAATGACCAGAATTGGATTAAATGGTAAAAATATAATCTATTTATACTTCCAAACCATTAATATGTATAATTTAACACTATAAAATATTTTGATTAAAAAATTTGTTTTTAGTTAAAATATAGTATTTTTCACTATTCACCCAAATACGAAAGTTATCAATTAAACACCAAAAATTTATCAAAAATAAATTATTATGTCCCGATTCTAAATAAGAAGTTTATTTTTTAAAATTGAATATATAAAAGTTTCAAATATTGTATTTAAAAAGGATTCTCCATTAAAAGGTGGTAAAATTGCATTTTTTGAAAAATAATTCTTTTATATTAAAAAAATGTATTTGTTCTTACATTATGTCTAAGAATATAGTAATATTGATTCTAAAATTATAAGGATTATATAAAGTTCAAAATTTAGGTAATACTATTGATCACCGCTTTTGAATGAATAGTTTGGTAAGTCATGGTGTGCTAAAACTTGGTGTTGCATGTAGTGCATTTTATTGAATTACTTTGAAGAAATAACATACTATGAAATTTTGGAGTGTTACATAGGGCACAAAAAAGATGTAAGTGGTGAATATGAAATTTATCTCACGTATGTAATAAGTGAGATGGAAAATCTTTACCTTGTGTTTCATTTTGGGGGAACGCCCTTTAACTTAATGTATAATAAACTTATGTTAATTTTCTACTTGATTCAAAACATTTTTCATGTTTATAGTTACTTTTATTTCACTTAATATCATGCTGTGTATAACTACTTAAAGAATTATGTTTACTTCGGCTATTTTGGAAAAATTTGGTTTATGTGTCAAAACAACTATTATTGGTCAACTATAGTTAAATAGGTCATTATATAAAATCTAAAGAATAATAATCATGAAATAAATATCATATTTATACATCAATTATACTTTTAAAATCAATCATTAAATATGGTGATGAAAATGGGAAAATGTTACAATCATGGAGATGGCAGGTCATACATACACATGAGTAACATTCCTATTTTTAAATGATCATTGTGGAAAGAAGGTAAGTAACTCAAATATTTCATGAATGATAATTAAATAGCAAATATCATATTATTTAATCATATAAACCTATATATATATATAATATGTGATGTAAAAATAATCGCATCATGTCGAGGAGGCGATAGTCCACACGTCCACGAACAACATTATATCTTTTGAAGTGTGTGAAAGGGAAATAAAGGAGATGATATATATATATATATATTACATTTAGATAATGATAATTTTTTTATGAATAAATTATTTATGATATTCATGTAACTTATTATAAATTTTAAACATTCATTTATACATTCCACAAATCGTGTGAATGAAACATATCACTTTAAGGGGGAGGTAGTCCACAATTCCTCAAATGATGTTATCGTACTAACGCAACATGGAAAGTATCAAATGTGTGTTTTATAAAAGGTTTATATAAGTATAAATACATAATAAATATCATATTTATAACTAAAAATATATTTTCTATCATAATTTCCTCAATGATAGGTGGAAATGGAAAAATAAATAATCATCTTTTCAGGAGGCATTGGTTCATCGTACAAAGAAATAGTATGCTAGCTTCCATTAGATAAAGGTGTGTGTAAGTGTTGGTAGAAAACTTATAATAAAAAAATACTAGTATATGGAGGATACTAGTTTTATTATTTAATCATTAAATAAGAATATTATGGGAAGTGGAGAGTAGAAATGAAAGTAAAAATCTTGAGAGAAGGCGTTCATATTAATCATGTAACTTGTTTTGGTTTGAACCAAAAGATTCCATGGATTTATTTATTAAAAAAGGGAGGATTCTAGGTCGAGAGGAGGTATGTTGGGAGACCGTTTGGGCAATGTATGGTTGAACCTAATAGGTTTGAGATGTGTGAATAAATGAGAGAGGTGGTGGCCTTTTATAGGGTAGGAAAATGATTCACTTGGAATTTTTGGAAACAAGTTAGGTGTGCACATGTTCTTACCCATCAAAAGTCAAAAAAAAAGCAAAACAAAAAAAAACTCAATAATGGAAAGTAAATGTCCTAATTGTGGACAACTAATGGGTTTTGTACAATTGGATAGGTGATTTGGGCCCTTAAGATAAAGGTTTAGTCTATTATTAAGATAAATTTATCCTTAATAATTATAATCAATTTTAATCAATTTCACTAATATTTTTGGTCAAAAACAAATTTTGTTTTAATAAAAATTAAAAATTACTATGATTAAAAATATGGAATAAGTTTTTCCCAAATTACATTCACATAAGTGGAATAAATTAAATTAAAATTAATCCCATAGATGGGACAACAATATAGGTTTTTAAAGTAAAAGCAATTGAAAGTTTGTTATTTTTTATAATCAATTTCAAACTAAAATTGATCCAAATAACCTAAATTATATTAATTTATAAAATATTATCTAATTAAACTTTAAAACTGATAAGAAAAACTTAAATTTATAAATTGCTTAAATTTAAAAGTAGTTTTGACCTAAAATTCGGTATTTTTAACTATTCATTAAATAACAAAATGTCTCAGAAAAATTAAAAAAATTGAACTTAACTTTATTATTATGTTTCCATTTAAAATAAGAAGTTTATTTTGACATATTATATAAATTAAAGTGTCAAAACTTATATTTAAAATGGGTTCTCTATTAAAAGGTGGTAAAATCGCCTTTATAAAAATACAGGTTTTATGTGTAAAATAGGGTTTGTTCTTATCTTATGCCTATAAAATCCATTGGATGAATATCCAATGTAACACCCTAATATTTTATAGTAAATTATATCATTAAATTAGTTTAATATCATATATTTCATACAAAACTAGCTTGGCTAGCGTTATACGCAAGATTGAGTTTTTGTGAAACAACACATTAGTATTATAATTATTTAAACGATATATTTATTTATCAATTCAATATTGTTATATAAATAGTAAAAAATATATTTTAAATGTTATTTATAATTTTTTTACATAAATAAAAAATATTTATAATGAAATGTATAAGTTTTGTTAAAATAGTTATATATTTAGAAAACATATTTTCTTAAAAGAACTACTTTTTATATCCTTTTGTGAACAATAATAAAATTAATTTTAGACACCCTTAAAAATTGAATTTGGTAAAATAGACTTCAATTTTGAATTCATAATATCAAAATTATATTAGGGTTATTTTCTGTTATTTTTCTGAAAACATTAAATTTTTGAGGAATATTGAAAAATACTGCATAGTACATAAAATCTGATTTTTTCATTTAAATAATTATTTTTAATTAAAATTTATTTTAAAGTAAAAATAGATACATAATTCTTGTATTATTATAATTTAAGTAATTTGAGAAATTTTAAAATAATATTAAATATATAAAATTTTATTGAGCTTTTTAACGTCTTTTACCCACCTTCTAGGCACATCTGCAAATTTGCATACAATGTAATTTTACCACTTCTGTAAATTGAAATTAAAAAATAATACAAACACATATGTTATCTATAAGTAAAATATTGTTCAATAGGATGGATTTTTTTTGGGGAATAATAACTTTTGAATTTTATTTACCACGATAAAAAGTAAATAGGGTAATTAAAGGTAAAAATAATATTATAATCATATAAAATTACCACAACACATGTCTTAATTCTATTGGAAAAGTTTTTTCTGAAAAAAATTAACATTGGGACAAAAATACTATCCTTTTTGATCCACTTGGGTAAGATTAGGAAATTTATTATATTTTATTTATAGAAGAGTTAAAAGTGTTAAATTAAATTTTTAATAACTAATACATTTTTAATATAAGTTTATACATAAGATAAATTAGACTGTAAATATTCATTAGAAATAAAAAAAGATTTTTGATGTCATGGTATTTTATTTAGAATTTTTATAAATTAAATAATTAAATTTATTTATTAAGCAATGATGATACAATAATTACCTTATTAACGAAAGATTAAAATAAATGATATTATAAATATAAAAATAAACTTGATTTGAAAATTTGAATTTCATACACTTTTTTTAGGTGAATATGACATTTTAGGGTTGATTCAATATTTTTTTTCAAATGAATCAAGTTTTTATGAATTTTTCAAAAATCAAGTATTAAATAGTAACAAAATTGACATAAATGAAATTTTAAAATAATTACTAATTTATGAAATAATATAAAATAATAAAAATATAATTTTATGAAAACTAACATGGATAGTGTTAAAATTTCATAAATTATCCACTTTATGTTTTTTTGGAAAATTATAGTAACTATATTAACATTTTAGTATAAAAATACTAGAAGACATGGTAAGAGGTAAACTCTTTAACTAACTATTAAATCTGAAAAATAAGGTTAAAATGATAACCTAAAAATTTATAAAATCTATTGTTTGAGATTATTTTGACCTATACTCATCTTAGCCTTTTAATAGATCAATTTGGATCTATTAGAAACCGAAAGGTATTTTATAATAAATTAATATTTCCACATTTCTCCTAAAGTTCCCCTCACCTCTCTTATAAAAGGGAACCTCCCTTTCTTTTTAATTCACATTTGCAAAGCCATTTTATTGGCCAAAAACTGCCCAAATCTTCTCAAAACATACATCACTTAAACCTAGAGGCTTTAACTTGAGCATAAATACAAACTAAGGAGCACTTTTGTTCAAATAAAAAGGAAACACCTGAAGAAGAGGTAATTATTTTATCACCACTTTCAAAGTTCTTTTTTTCCTTCTATTTCCCCTTTCCCTATTGCATCAATGATAAAATAATAAAAAATCACCTTATACATGATGATATTTAATTATAATTATGGTAAAAAAAATATTCCTTAATCTATATTTCCTATGAATAAAAATGTCTCCATGCGTGCATACGTACGGTTTACCGTCTCCACGATGTGGTGTAATTTGTTATTCAACATTTTGTTATTTTCATGGATATAATGATGAGTATTATGTATATAAATAATTAAAATAACATGAAATTTTTTATGAATAATTAATATAACATCCAATTCCATACCATTTTATCATTAAGGAAATGATATTGTCACTTGTGCATACGTACGTCTTACCTTTTCCACGACACGATGAGATACATTTCCACGCTCACCATTAAATAATGATTGTAAAAATATATATTATTAATAAGTATGTAATACATGAAATTATATTGATACTATATATGTATATACATATATCTCATCCACTTAATTCTATTTAATAGGATATGAAAACGCTAAACAACGTTTATGCTTACATACGACCTACCGTCTCCATAAACAATGTTTTTAATTTCATATAACTATCTATTATACTTACTTATATTCTAATTTTTTTTGATATATAGATAATTTTTTATATTAATTAAAAATTTAAATCATGATATAAGTGATACGATCAAGAATAAAAAGTTTAACACGTACGATAAAGAATGAAATTATTACCCAAAATGTTACTCTAACATAGAAATTATTATTAAATTGGTAGTATAAAGTCATAAATGAATCATATATGATATCATATATATGAAAATGGTTCTAGAATAGTTTAATATCATACTATGGTCATCATACATGTGGATAAACAAACCCTCAACTAAAGGAATGTATAAGATAAGGGTTAATTCCTCAATCTCATTATTATCCAAGGTTATTTATGTGTAATTATTTACTGGGACATATTTATCATACATGTCCAAGTTTCATATTTTTTTTTGAAATGTAATGTTTTAGGGTTTTATAGAAGGTTCTCTTTAACTAGATCACAACTTTAAATTTTTTAAAGATTTTTTTAAAAGGATGGGGCCGAAGCCTCAATTTTTTATTTAAAGTAAAGACCTCTTTATACCAGGTAGAGGGTGACCCATTACATCGGCCGAAGGCCCAAGGCCAAGTGGCCTGAATACAAGTCTTGAAATCTCAATTTTTTCCCAAAGGACCCCTCGTTGAACATTACTTCTACAGCACCCACACTGCTACAGTAACGTCACCACTACAACACCTTCTACAACCCCTCCGCCGCTACAGTGTTGCTGCTGGCTGCTACTACAGTACTACTACAGATAGAAATTCGCTCCTACCCGGATTTGATCCTGGGTCTTTTGGATGCCAAGTAGGAGCCTATACCACTGGGTTATAGGTTAGTTGAAAATGTTTTAAAGATTTATATTTTTAAATATTTTTAATTAATATCCATGTTTTCAAAATGATTTTAAGGATTTATTTATATGGAAATGATTGTTTTAAAATGTTAATTATTTGAAATGTCTCAAAGTGGTATGGGAAACTTTGATTCAAAAATATCATTTAATTTAATTTTTTTATAGATTGTGTTAATTTTAAATGATTTCATGAAAAAGGAACATTTCTCTCAAAGAGTTATTGTGATTATTTTAAACTATATCAAAATCTTTTATTGGATATTATTCTGGATTGAGGTTGATTTAATATAATAAAATGTTCCAAATTGTATTTAATGAGTTATGATATGTTTGACTATAGATGTTATATTTTTATACCATTTATGGTTTATATTTAAAGTATTGGAATTTCATATTCTAGTTTTAATACAAATGTGTATGTTATGTTTCACCCTTTTCAAATAAAGAATGCATTGGACATAATAACTGATGGGAAAGGCCCGCTATAGACCCTCAATGAAATAGTAAGTATCATGTGAAAAACTTGTGTCTTGGCACAAGGCCTTGATAGAATATTTGTGAACGGTCTTGGCACAAGGCCTTGATGTAGTAGTTATTATTTATGACATTATGCATTCCCTCATTATGAAATTAGTTATTACATGTGACTATTCAAGTAGTAGAATATCTATGTGCATGTTTATAAGGTAATGTTTTATTTATTTTTTCCATATTATGTTAATGTTTATGTTTAAAAGTCTGGTTCTTTTATTATACATATTGTCTTAAAAGTTTATAGCTTCTAGTTAATTATTTACACTTACTGGGCATCTGAGATCAGCCATTTCTTATGTTTTATTTTCCCAAGATTCCAAGATGTGTATTATGATTGATATGCAGGTTTAAATATTACCATGTATTCTTGTATTTTATACTATAGGATTAATTTAGTTACTATAAAATTTCAAGGGAACCTCTATTTGATCATTAATGAAATTTTTAACATTATCTAAGTTAGTTTTCTAAATATTATATTTTTATATATTTTATATATCTTAATAAAATAGTATTTGTTTTAAAAACACATTTATGTCAATTTTGACACTATTTATTAATTGGTTTTTGTTAAATTCATAACAATTGTTGACAGCCCATTCCATAAAAGAGTCTACAAAATAAAAAAGGGAAATACTTTACAATGAAAAGGGTAAAATACATGAAGAAACTAAAGATTTGAAAAGTCATGAGTTTTGGGTCGCCATAGTCAGACCAAAAGAGTGTCAGTGCACAACCTACTTGCGCGCTCCAATATGGAACACAAACTACTTGTGCGCCAAAACCCCTTTCATCCAATGTCTTATTTTTCCTTACAAATATACCCTTAGGGTATTTATGGGTATGACGAATTTCCTTGAAACCCAATTGCTACTCTGGTCTCCCTAGTGCTTCGCCCAAGTCTTCCTAAAATTTCAAGGTAGATCTTCAACACCTTGAGAGTATAATTTAAATGAGGATCATTGGACATAAGTATTTTTAGTGTTTGAAAACCATAAAACTCACGTGCCTAATGTTCCCAACCTCCCTAAATCAGAAACACTTGCATTCCATCTATTCCTTTCATACGAACTTGAGCGCCCCAGTTCTGGGACCACCAGTGAATACACATGAAGTCTTGAGACAAGTCTAACCCAAGTATTACCATATAGATTGTTTTCCACTTAAGTGAATATTAGGTTGCCCATGTCTACTTGTGCTCCCATACTTGCGCACCCTTACCTACATGGGAACACCTCTTTGATTCACTTTTTGTCTTCATTCTACAATCTATCAATACTTCCTTAAATCTATTTATAGAAAAGCTTCTTCTTCCTTGTCTCCCTCATCTAAAATGGATTCTATTATGACCTCCACCAAAACCTCTTGATTTATCAAACCTTTGAGAAAGATACATCACTGTGTCTCCCGTTTGGGTTTGTATATCCACAGTCAGAGGTTTTTCACATATGTTTCATAATAGGGTTAAGATTCATGGAATGTATGGGGGTTTTTATATCCACAGTCACATAGAGATTTATCCCCAAAAAAGTGATGGAAAGTTCCCAGTTTGGAGGAGGGTTGGTTCCTAGCCTCTTCTTTCTCAAAGAGATAACCCGAAACCTCAGGCCTTTGGTAGGAAATGTAAAGTTAACAATTTTTTTCCCTAAATGCAAAGGTGAAGTCTCTCTCCCCCACCAGGATCAATTTTAGGGAAACCATCATGGCATAGGCCTATAACTCTTTATGGAGGAGTTAGAATCATTGATCCTTCTCTCTTCTTTGGTGCTAAAGAATAGAGGGTAGATAGGTAAATAGACTTTTTTTACAATTTCCCTCCCCTGTTGGCTTTGTCCCCACAGGTTTCCATCCTGGTGTAAGCCCCTATCCATCATCCCTTCCTTCTTTTATTGTACCCTTGTCCAATGTAAAGTGAATAGAGGGAAGTCTCATCGCCTCACCCTCTTCCACATCGATGCACCCTCTTCCACTAGCAGAGGTGGAAAAGTGTGAAGTTTCATTGTTGAATCATTGAAATCCTCTTGTTTCTGACACTGAGCATGACTCACATGGGTTAGAGTTTAAGGATGATTACAAAATTTACACAAACACCCATGGTGAATGAACTATGAGAAATTTTATTCCCAACATAATCGGGATACGTTGGAAGCCTTCTCAGGGCCTGAGCTCACTGGATATCCTTTTTAGAAATCCGACCCTAATTCCCTTAATTTGGGCACCCTCCTTAGGAATAATAACTAAATTAAACCCCTAAGTCATCAAGGGATCCTTTTCAAGAAGTAGGCACAATCCCATTTCTCTCAAAGGACTATACTCTCCTATAAGATTTATCGAACTTCATCGGCTTTGATTCCCATCCACATGGGATATGTAGAAAGCCTCCTTGCGGTTTAAACCCAACATTTCAAAATCAACTCTATTCTCCTTAGGCCATATTCCCAATATGGTCTAATCTAAATTGGAATACCATATCATTTCCAAGTTCATTATGCTGTTTTTGCATAAGTCCCACACCAAACATTGAATAAGTACATTTTTATTAGATTTCTTTACCACATGACATTAAACTATATGGTTAGGTCCTTATTGAATGACCTTAAAAGGTATGATGTGTCCCATTATACGACACTAAACTATGAGAGTTCTGATTCTTTTCACAAAGATACGTAGGTAACCCATTTCATGGGTACGATCCCAATATTAAAATAAGTCTTCATCTCCCTGGATGAAAATAAATTCTAGAGTTCCTCACCGAGGGGCTTAAAAAAACAGTATCATAGTAATGATGATTAAAAGAATATTGAGATAGTATATTAGAGAATACCGTTGATGGAGAACCTCAAATACATACATATATCTCCATTAATGAATAACCTTGAATACATACTGATGATTCTAAATCTTACACATGTTAATAAGTGATATAAAATTCCAAGGGAAACTTATGTTATGCTTGGTGAATTAATAAGGATTCCTGAAAATATCTTAAATTTACAAAGAGAGTCCCAAAGTAGAAAATAATTTCCCCAAAAAGGGTGCGATGAGTCTGACCTCTCATCCCCTAAACCAATGTAAATTCTTAAGTATCACAATGTTTAAAATTAACGAACACCTACCATTGGAAATCAGGTCCCCTTTTAATAAAGAACTGTTAGAAGTTTCTAGTTCCAAGAAATATAAACAACCTGGAAGCAGTGATCATTAAAACTAGAACACACATTTCAAGGGAAGACAAAACAAAAATGGTAAACCTGATGTGAATCCTTAACCATGTTTATAATGTTACCCACCTGTCATGACACTATCAATTGATAAAGGAAGTAGAAACAAAGGAATAAATCATGCATGTTTTCATCTAATAGATGTCACTTTAATGGAATTTATTTTTGTTTCAAGTTTTCCTTATAATTCCCTTCAGTCCAAAAAGTATTTATTTAAGACGACATCTGAAAACTTCCCTACTGCTGCTCAAGCTAGATCTTCATCCACATAAAGGATGCTATTTCCCACTCAGCATCTTCAATGCTGGCTCTCCAATGTGTTGGTAAAGGAGTATTTCTATCATGGTACAATCCCAAATTTGGAGGCTGCCCGATAGGCCTTCCAAGTCAATAATAATCCTCGATCATCTGGAGAATGACTACTGATTATCAAGAAGAAGATGGTTTCAACCAAAATCTTTAACCATTTTGGGTCCTTATCCCCAAAACACAACAACCATTCCCTCTCGTACTATAGAGAGGGAGATCAATTGGTCACTCAGGGCCTCAATTCAAAGATGCATGGATATTTACTGAGGATTCCCGCCAACAATCGCCGCTAACAGAATTGCGCGGTTGTGAACCCCCAAAATGATGGGGGTTTTGCCACTGGACATTCGGCATAGGTCTCTCAGACCCAGGCACGCAAGAAGAACTACTGGTGACAATGCCTGGTCAACAAAAAGCATGTTCTTACCTCTTCTCCCTTCGGAGAAGTCCATCAACATAACTTGATGGCGAACAATTAGTGGGTACAAAAACCCGTCCATTCTAATTTTATTGTCCAACAGACCCTTCTTGAAGCAAGCCACAAATCCCACAAGATAATCCCAGTGGAGTACTATGAACATGTATATACGCCTATTTAGAAGTTATCAACTAGTCAATAGGCTCGTTTGAATGCATTTAAAGAAACCCCCAAATTCAATGTGGTGGAAATTGGTAAACAGGAACATACACCTGCTTACAATCACCAATTCCACCTGCAGTCTCATCTTACAGTATTGAAGTAATTCCATCAACTATACTTGATAGAAAATGAACAAAAGGCACATAAACCTTCTAGAATTCATCAATCATGCCAACAGTCTCATTTGGCAGCACTTGTAGAAGTCAATCAGAAAGCTCCAACGACAAATATGGGGCCAACCCAACTCTGTTCTCCCATGAATGAGTACTGTCAAAACCCATTGATAGAAAAAGGAGGAATGGAGCAGGAACATAAACCTATTAATGATAGGGAATGAACATATATTCCCATTCTGGCCACTGAAGTCACCAAACACATTTTATAAATGGGGAACGAGCAGACACAAATCCTTTCCCATATTCTAAAAGCATTCCAGGATATTATAACAACTAATTCAGAAGTATGATGGGAATAAACACATAAATCTATACCCACATATGGGATAACACATCAGAATGCCATCCCAGAGTTGATATACACATTTTTTTCCAGTCTAGGAGGGTCATGGGGCATACTCCCCCATATCATATGAACAATTGGATCAAGAACATACACCCATTACAATAGGATGTAATCTGTCCGTTCTGGTAACAAATCCATGGCAGGCACATACACCTGCCCATGCAACCACTTTTCCCACAAAGTGGCCCCAACTAAGTACAAGAGAACATCCAAGAATAAGTCTCTCCAAACATGGTTGGAAAATCAATAGTCCAACTACAACATGGTTTCTCTTATTGCTAGAGTTATTGAAGTCCTCATTCATTTATCTATTGCAGCTCAAGATCCTATCCACTAATTACAAAATTATGGGAGCGGTAGCAGTAATTATGAAGTTCTTCATCAGAAAATTCTTCATGAAGGCTTGCTTCATGAAAATTCAGTCAATACAGAGTTCTTATATCTGTATGAGAGCCACAAAAACCCTCCGTGTGGCCAAAAGACCAAGGAGCAAGAGGATTCATCTCTTGTTGTAATCCACCATGGTGATCCTCTATAACACCCCGAACCCAGCTACCCGGAGTCGGTGCATTACTTCGTAACATTGGCATGATCACAAAATATCAAGTCTCGAAAGACCGATTAGTTTAATAGCCTTGGAAACACTAGATACATTCGTAAACGTTACATTACATCATAAAGTGAAAAACTACAATAACAAAGTCTCCATAGTCCACACTCATATCCTCTTCTGACTATCCCTGCAGGTCATTCATAAAATACTTCTTCACATCCTGGAAAATATTAAAACATTGAAAGGGGTGAGCTCAGATGCTCAGTAAGGATAACAAAAATGCGGAAGATTTCATAAATAAACATTAACATTTAAGGCAATGTATAACTAAAACAAAAGCCTTTTAAACATGAAATTCAACATAATATGGCAAAAGTAAAATGAGATAATGCCATTTACTTATTCACATGGATATTCTACTGGTCAAATAATCCCATGCAATATCAATAACCACTTTCATAATGATGAAATACATAATTCCAGACATTCTGAAACATTTTATCAAGGCCTCAGCCAAGACATCTAAAATGATTAAGGCCTCGGCCAATACCATAAATCAAATTGGGAAAGGGCCTCAGCCAATTCCACGTCTAGTTGTCTCATGAGACCTACCGATGCATCGAGGAGCTATAGCGGGCTCCACCCGTCACTTATTAAGTCCAATGCATTCCTCATATGAATATGTTTAAACATATCATAAACCATAACTTAATCGTATCACATAAAACATGGATAAAGGAAACATAAAATTTCCACATTTCAATCACAAGATATCAATACAACACATTGATATAATAATAATGCTTTCAAAACCATTTTCAATACCAGAATAAAAGAAAGTTAAAAATTTTTATTTATTTTTCATTAAAAAAAACATGATGGCTTGTAGAGGAAGCCGAAACTCAAATAATGGTCACGGTGGCGGAGAAGTCATTGTCGCCGCATATGTACGAAAAGAAAAACATTCCCTTTTTTTCGTTTAGTGAAACACTTCGTATAAAAGAGATTACTTTTGAATAACATAAAAGTCAAAGGGGTTTATACACCGTATAAAAGAAAGTTGTGTATAAAACCAAATATGCCTCAATGAAAGGGGATTGAGACGAAGTCCTTAAAAAGATAATTTTTAAAATAAAATATATCTATTATGTGTATTCACTATAGTTACACATAAAGAAAGTAAAAATACAAAACAGGACATAATAATATCATGACATAATTTGAAAGTAGGAGATTAACCCAAATAATGGAAGTTGGGTTAAGAAATTCCCTTACCTCGTGTCTGACTTGACTCAACCATTCTTTAACCTCCTGAATAATAAACTAGAGTTAATATATACCTTATTAAGAACCATTTTTAATTTCATTATCCTTTTTATATTACTTATTACAATGTTATGAACATTATGTAATTATTTAAGTTAATAATGGTCGTTTTGTCGATCTTTGGTACTTGAGTCAACAATAAACTTCTTATAATTACAAGTTGTTTATGTGGTAGAATATCCATTATCTCCAGAATTATACTCATGATTTAGATGTCATATATATCATATATATCTAGTATATACATTCATTCATAATATTACGTAACATTTAGAGGTAAGAAATGAAATGCACCGTTCATGGAGACGGTAAGCTGTACGTACGCATGAACGCTACTTTCATTTCTATTTTGTATTTAATGGAATGAAATAATAATTATATAAAGGTATAATATAGCTCCAATATAATATAATATATAATATCATTTACTCCATCCTTTATACATCCCACATATGGCATTAACGATTGTCATCACTTTGGGGGGGCGGTAGTCCGCACTTCCTAAAATGAAATTATCGCGTTTACCCATAATGGAAATCATAATGTATGCCATAAATGAGAAATACAGAAGCATAAGGAAAACATAAACATAATATATATATCATATATGAAAATATTGTCATCAAAATGGCCACCATTATAGGTGTTAAAAGAATTTGAACAATCATCATTTCGTGAGGCAGTATTTCGCCACCCACAGAAACAGTATTTTCTTTAACCATTAGACGAAGGTGTGTGTAAGTTTAAACCAAATCCTTATCATAAAAACATCCTTGTATATTTTAGATACTGTTTTTGTTACAAAATAAATGAATTAAAAGAGTTTAAGGGGTTGGAGAAGCAAAATAAAACAAAACAACATTAGAGAAGACATTACCTTAAAAATCGGGTAACTCGTTTTGATTTGAGCCAAAGGATTCCTTGGGAATAATTCTGCCCAAAGTGAGGCTTCTAGGAGTAAGAGGGGGAAGTTGGGAGAGTATTTGGGCAGAGTTTGGCCGAGCCAAATGGCTTGAAAGTGTGAATGAGGTGGTAGAGGTGGGGGCCTTTTATAAGTGGAGAGGAGGGACACTCTTGGAAAGTAAGGAAATTTTACATTATTATACAATGATTATCGGATTTTAAAGGTCCCACACTTATATAATTTGTGTCTAAGGTGATAATGGTTTGAAATATACCCATCCAATAGTCTTTGTACAAGTGTAATCCTTGGATTGTACATTATCTTTTCATTTTATTAAAATCGTTAAATAATGAGGTCATCGCTGCATCATAATGATGTCATAAATAATTTAATTTATTTAATGTCTAAAAATTATAAAAAATACTATGATTTAGGAAATATTTTTGGCTTTCCAATGACTATTTATAGTCAAAAATATGACTTGTATAACCCCATATAAAAATTGTTTTAGTAAAACATTTCATGTTTGTGTCATTTTTACTTTAACATTAAATAAAAGGTATTTATGTCATTTTCCAACTAAAGTGGATCCATGGGGACCCCAAGTTGACCCATGGATTGTCTTGGTCTGCCATGGCACATCAAATGAGGGTAGGACATGTGTCAAGCTCATCTCATATTATTAAAACATTATTTTTACCTTAAACTACACTAATTACCTCTAATCGCGATTAAGAACTTAAAAGTTACTATTCACTAAAAATTATTTTAATCCCATTGAACCAAATTTTACATATTAATGACAACCATGTATGTCGGATTTTTGAAAATCAAATCACAGAAGTGGTAATATTTCATTTAAACGAAAAATCAGTTATTTAACTACCACTTAGTGGTTTCACTGTTCATCAAAAATTGAAGTTTTTCAGAACAATGCCTAAAATTTCACCCTAAGCTATAATTGATATTCCGAATTCAAAAATGATGTCTATTTTAAAAAAATTCCAAAAATATAAGTTTCATTAATTAATTTTATAATTAATTCCCACTGTCACAACAAATAGCGTGTTTTTAAGAAATAATTTATATCAAAAGATTGGCAATTGTTTATGTCCAATTTCAATGTTAAATTAATTCTAATGACCACCATTGGATAAAATGGTAAAAATATATTCTAATTATACTTTAAAACCACTAAATAGTATAATTTATCACTATAAATTATTTTGATTAAAAAAGTTGTTTTTAAGTATTTTTCACTATTCATAAAAGATTAGAAGTTTTCAGAAAAATACCAAAAATTCAACATAGGCTAATTTCGATATTCCGAATCCAAAAATGAAGTCCATTTTGAAATATAAAATTTCTATAATTTTAAAAAGTGGTTATTACTATTCATAACGGCTAATTTTATTAATCGTTGTGTTTTAGAACTCGAAGTTGCGTACAATGCAAGCTATTGCATTATTGAATGAGAAGCGTATAATGGAAGCTCGGGGTGTTACATTCTCCCCTCCTTAAATAAATTGCATCCTCGTAATTTGAAATTTTTTTCTTTGAAAATAAAAGGTTGAAAAGAGAAAATACCTTTGTGGAGAACCCACATCGGAAATAAGATTAATAAAATTTAGCCTTATTAAGAGGGAAATGGAAATAAGAAAGTCACCACCAAATTATGATCTCGATAAGGAGAACATTGGTGGAAATTAGAGACATATAATTGGAGGAAAAATGTAAATATTTGTAGGGAGTGATTGAGGTCATCAATCACAATCAACTGTGAAATTGAGGACCTCAAAGCCTTCAATCAATGTTGATTTAAAATATCATCAGTTCAAAAAAACATAAGGTATTAGGATAACAAATTTTTTTTATTTTAATATCCCTTTACTAAAGTTTAAGAATTAATTTATTCACTGAATAAGAGATAGGTATATATATATTTATGCTTGACAATTAGAGTTTCAACCTTCAACTCATCTTTCACTCAAAAAGATAATAGAACTCAAAAATATTATACTTATCCTAATTGTATAAGGTTCAAAATATTAACACATACCATTTAGATTAGTAAAATTATTTTGTAATAACCAGGGACTTTCTGTAGGCTAGTGGTAGGAAATAAAGGCCTGTCGCACTATGGTTGTGGGTTCGATTCCTGTAGCTTTGTCTGACGCGACGGGTTATGCCCCACCCTGCAGGTTGTCCTTTTCCTAAAACTATAGTATTATAATATTCCAAAAATAATCTTCATAATTTTTTTAACCTTAAACAATACTATCCAAAGATCAACTTAATCCACTCCAACCTTTATAGTTATCCAAAATACCTCTATCCAGACTTTCTCTAAAAGGTCTCTTAATTCCAAAATCAATTTATCAGATTCCCCAAACAAAGTAAAGTTTCTCTTATTGTCACATACTAAAAATATGATTACCTTAATCATATTAAAACCTTACTGAAACAACAAGTACTGCAGTACAATCCTTATATATATATCACATTATTCTAATAACCAGAATATAATCCATGAGTCCAAAAGCACCAATACATTAATTATTCTGCTTCAACTGTAGTAACAGCATAAGATTTTCCTTGATCCCTTGGCCTTTTCTGAGGTAAGTTTCCCTGACGCTTAGGAAATTCATTTGCATAATTCCCCATTTCCCTACAATTGTAGCATTCAACATTGATAGCCTCTTTCTTTCCCTTGCAATCACGCGCCTGGTGACCTTTTTCTCCACATTTATAACAAACTCCCATTCCTTTTAGGCAAGTACCAGGGTGATTCCTCCCACAATTATCACATAATGGAAAATCCTTATCTCCCTTTTTCCCTTTATCTGTCTCTTGTTCCACCGTTCTCTTCTTCTCTTGCTTTACTTTGTTGTCATAAGACTTAGAGAATTCCTTTTCTGTCTTGATAGAACATGAGACAATATCTTCGTATGTTGAGAAAGATTGTGATACTAAAGCTCTACATAGAAATGGTTTTAACCCATCAAATAAACGATCAATATTACTCCTTGGGTTACGTATATAATCGGCAACATGCTTTGCTAACCTTGTAAAGTTAGCCTCATACTTTGTGACATTCTCATCCTCCTTCTGCCTCAGACTCAGAAATTTCCTTTCCATATCCTCTCGATGGTCTCGAGGAAAGTATTTTTCTAAGAATAGCTCTTTGAACTCCTGCCATTCCATGTTTGTTAATTCATCATCTTCCTTTGTGTTTTGAATTAGTGACCACCATTGATCGACATCTCCAGTGAGGCGGTAAACTGCCATGAAAACTTTCTCCCTTTCACTACCCCCCAAGGCATGGAATATTTTTTATAAGGAATTTATCCATTGCTCAGCTACTATAGGATTTGTACTCACATTGAAGGTTGGTGGTTTTTGCCTCATGAAACGGTCTAGCATTGATCCTCCACATTTCGGATCAGGGTGCTCCATACGAGTAAGGTTATTATTCATAACCTGAGTGAGTTGTCCCAGTATGGTAATAATTTCATCAGCACCAGTTGTATCTCCAGATCCACAATAATTATCTTGAGCAGGAGGGAAAACCCTACACGGAGTGCGTGCATTGATACAGTTTCCATTCCTTCCACTAGGCGCCATTTCTAAACAATGGAAAAAACTAGATTAGTTTATGAAATAAAATACATAATTCCATATTTGTAAAACACTTTACATAAATTGAACTATTTATGGATATAATCCATAATCATAAAAAGAAATGTTTCCTTTGAGGAAGTATATACTCATAACCCTTCATAGTGGTTTGTAAAGAAAATGAGAATTATCCTAAGCATATCCCCCGGGAGTGTCGTAACCAAGAGTGCAGCAAGGCCCGTTGTCGTTCACCAGTTCCCGTTCGAGTCTAGCTCAAAGCGGTGTTTTCGGGTTTTACCCCTAGGTACATCTGTGCCAGAGCCACCTCTACCTGCTCGTATCCAGACAGGGATGTATTGCTCGGAAAACTCACAAAATCTCTACAATAACAAAATTCTAGGAAGTTCTTCTATACTAATCCTCAAAGTCTATCTTTGGGCTATGTGATCTAATCAGAGTTTATCTAAATCTAGCTTCCAAGGTTAGTACTAAACTGCCTCTGATACCAACTGTAATGCCCAGACCCCAGCTACCCGGAGTCGGTGCATTACTTCGTAACATTGGCATGATCACAAAAGATCAAGTCTCGAAAGACCGATTAGTTTAGTAGCCTTGGAAACACTAGATACATTCGTAAACGTTACATTACATCATAAAGTGAAAAAATACAATAACAAAGTCTCCATAGTCCACACTCATATCCTCTTCTGACTATCCCTGCAGGTCATTCATAAAATACTTCTTCACATCCTGGAAAATATTAAAACATTGAAAGGGGTGAGCTCAGATGCTCAGTAAGGATAACAATAATGCAGAAGCTTTCATAAATAAACATTAACATTTAAGGCAATGTATAGCTGAAACAAAAGCCTTTTAAACATGAACTTCAACATAATATGACAAAAGTAAAATGAGATAATGCCATTTACTTATTCACATGGATATTCTACTGGTCGAATAATCACATGCAATATCAATAACCACTTTCATAATGATGGAATGCATAATTCCAGAAATTCTGAAACATTTTGTCAAGGCCTCGGCCAAGACATCTAAAATGATTAAGGCCTCGGCCAAAACCATAAATCAAATTGGGAAAGGGCCTCGGCCAATTCCACGTTTAGTTGTCTCATGAGACCTACCGATGCATCGAGGAGCTATAGAGGGCTCCACCCGTCACTTATTAAGTCCAATGCATTCCTCATATGAATATGTTATCATAAACCATAACATAATCGTATCACATAAAACAAGGATAAAGGAAACATAACATTTCCACATTTCAATCACAAGATATCAATACAACACATTGATATAATAAAAATACTTTCAAAACCATTTTCAATACCAGAATAAAAGAAAGTTAAAACTTTGTATTTATTTTTCATTAAAAAAAACGTGATGGCTTGTAGAGGAAGCCGAAACTCAAATAATGGTCATGGCGGCGGAGAAGTCGTTGTCGCCGCATATGTATGGAAAGAAAAACATTCCCTTTTTGTCATTTAGTAAAACACTTCGTATAAAATAGATTCCTTTTGAATAACATAAAAGTCAAAGGGGTTTATACATCATATAAAAGAAAGTTGTGTATAAAACCAAATATGCCTCAATGAAAGGGGATTGAGAGGAAGTACTTAAAAAGATCATTTTTAAAATAAAATAGATCTATTATGTGTATTCACTATAGGTAAACATAAATAAAGTAAAAATACAAAATAGGACATAATAATATCATGACATAATTTTAAAGTAGGAGATTAACCCAAAGAATGGAAGCTGGGTTAAGAAATTCCCTTACCTCATGTCTGAACTGACTCAACCGTTCTTTAACCTCATGAATAATAAACTAGAGTTAATATATACCTTATTAAGAACCATTTTTAATTTCATTATCCTTTTTATATCACTTATTACAATGTTATGAACATTATGTAATTATTTAAGTTAATAACGGTCGTTTTGTTGATCTTTGGTACTTGAGTCAACAATAAACTTCTTATAATTACAAGTTGTTTATGTGGAAGAATATACATTATCTCAAGAATTATATTCATGATTTAGATGTCATATATATAATATATATCCAGTATATACATTCATTCATAATATTACGTAACATTTAGAGGTAAGAAATGAAATGCACCGTTCATGGAGACGGTAAGCCGTACGTACGCATGAACGTTACTTTCATTTCTATTTCGTATTTAATGGAATAAAATCATAATTATATAAAAGTATAATATATTTCCAGTATAATATCATATATAATATCATTTACTCCATCCTTTATACATCCCACATATGGCATTAATGATTCTCATCACTTTGAGGGGGTGGTAGTCCGCACTTCCTAAAATGAAATTATCGCGTTTACCCATAATGGAAATCATAAAGTATGCCATAAATGAGATATACATAAGCCTAAGGAAAACATAAACATAATATATATATCATATATGAAAATAGTGTCATCAAAATGGCCACCATTATAGGTGTTAAAAGAATTTGAACAATCATTGTTTCGTGAGGCAGTATTCCGCCACCCACAGAAACAGTATGTTATTTAACCATTAGACAAAGGTGTGTGTAAGTGTAAACCAAATACTTATCATAACAACATCCTAGTATATTTTAGATACTTTTTTTGTTACAAAATAAAGGAATGAAAAGAGTTTAAGGGGTTGGAGAAGCAAAATAAAACAAAACAACATTAGAGAATACATTACCTTAAAAATCGGGTAACTCTTTTTGATTTGAGCCAAAGGCTTCCTTGGGAAGAATTCTGCCAAAAGTGAGGATTCTAGGAGTAAGAGGGGGAAGTTGGGAGAGTATTTGGGCAGAGGTTGGCCGAGCCAAATGGCTTGAAAGTTTGAATGAGGTGGTAGAGGTGGGGGCCTTTTATAAGTGGAGAGGAGGGGAACTCTTGGAAAGTAAGGAAATTTTACATTATTATACAATGATTTTAAGATTCTAAAGGTCCCACACTTATATAATTTGTGGATAAGGTGATAATGGTTCATAATCTACCCATCCAATAGTCTTTGGACAACTTTAAGCCTTAGATTGTACATTATCTTTTCATTTTATTAAAATCGTTAGATAATGAGGTCATCGCTGAATCATAATGATGTCATAAATAATTTAATTTATTTAATGTCTAAAATTTATAAAAAAAATAGTATGATGTAGAAAATATTTTTGGATTTCCAATGACTATTTATAGTCAAAAATATGACTTGTATAACCCCATGTAAAAATTGTTTTAGTAAAACATTTCATGTTTGTGTCATTTTTTACTTTAACATTAAATAAAAGGTATTTATGTCATTTTACAACTAAAGTGGCTCCATGGGGTCCCCAAGTTGACCCATGGATTGTCTTGGTCGTCCATGGCACATCCAATGAGGGTAGGACATGTGTCAAGCTCATCTCATATTATTAAAATATTATTTTTACCTTAAACTACACTAATTACCTCTAATCGCGATTAAGAACTTAAAAGTTACTATTCACCAAAAATTATTTTAATCTCATTGAACCACATTTTACATCTTAATGACAACCATGTATGTCAGATTTTTGAAAATCATATCACAGAAGTGGTAATATTTCATTTAAATGAAAAATTAGTTATTTAACTACCACTTAGTGGTTTCACTATTCATCAAAAATTAAAGTTTTTCAGAACAATGCCAAAATTTCACCCTAAGCTATAATTGATATTCCGAATTCAAAAATTATGTCTATTTTACAAAATTCCAAACATATAAGTTGCATTAATTAATTTTATAATTAATTCCCGCTGTCACAACAAATAGCGTGTTTTTAAGAAATAATTTATATCAAAAGATTGACAATTGTTTATGTCCAATTTCAATGTTAAATTATTTCTAATGACCACCATTGGATAAAATGGTAAAAATATATTCTAATTATACTTAAAAACCAATAAATAGTATAATTTATCACTATAAATTATTTTGATTAAAAAAGTTGTTTTTAAGTATTTTTCACTATTCATAAAAAATTAGTTCTCAGAAAAATACCAAAAATTCAACATAGGCTAATTTCGATATTCTGAATCCAAAAATGAAGTCCATTTTGAAATAGAAAATTTATATAATTTTAAAAAGTGTTTATTACTATTCATAATGGCTACTTTGATTAATCGTTGTGTTTTAGAACTCGAAGTTGCGTACAATGCAAGCTATTGCATTATTGAATGAGAAGCGTATAATGGAAGCTCGGGGTGTTACATCCTCGCAATGATGGAATTCACTATGAAATTCTTCTCCACAGTAGTATTTTTCATTTTCAATATAGTTCTATAATTGATAATGTAGCGATGAGAAATCCCTCCCATCTCAAGGAACTTGCAAACAGAAGGCCAGTAATTTCTGATGCCTTGTCATTAATGGGTGAGACACTTTATCAAATATAAGAAATCTTAAGGGAACAATCATTCTCCAAACCTACCTTGGGTCATTTTCCTTATAATACAGAGCATACACTTTGGTAAGACAATGTGGATAAATATTTAGTAAAAGATGATTAAGATATGCTAAACAAGAGAAAATAATTGGCTAAATGAGAAATACCAGTCATGTTCTGGAATTTGGAAAATTCTCAATATAACATTCCTGAATTCATGAAAGAATATTGTATTCATTATATTCGACTCATCTTATAGAAGAATATTTGTCATCTAAAAACAAAAGTATTACCAAATGATGAATATAAAAA
Organism: Viscum album; assembly: GCA_963277665.1. Taxonomy (NCBI): domain Eukaryota; kingdom Viridiplantae; phylum Streptophyta; class Magnoliopsida; order Santalales; family Viscaceae; genus Viscum; species Viscum album. The sequence continues at coordinate 435,769,465 of OY728150.1, read as the reverse complement.
CCATGTAAAGGTAATGGAAGGGTTGAAATGCCAAATTGACTTGAAATCTTTCTTAGTTTCCTAATATTCAAAGGTTGAAATGCAGTAGAGACCCTTCAGCATGCATGACTTAATAATCAAAAGTGGTTGTTCCAGTTAATTTCGGACACCCCATATAGTGTTTTTACCAAAGGATGAGGTGAAAATGGAGCATTGCATTTCACTACACTCCAAAATTAGAAAAGTACTCCAAAAGTGGTATCATGCAATGTTATTTCCCATGGCCAGCTACAATCAACATATTTTGTATGTAATCAAAAGCATGCTCATGAATAGGCCTCAACCAACTCTCATAAAGGTTAGGACCAATGAAAATAAGTTGTTGAGTTAGTTTTACATTAAGAATATGGGAATATTGAGTAGGCGTCCCACTTAGAGGACTTCATCCTTCAAAGAACTAAAATGTATGAAATAGCACAACGATCTTCTAAAATAGGTGATTTGAGTTGTTGTCGGATGATGCACCCAAATAATCTCCGAACCAAAATTCGCAAACTCCGAAGGGCAGTTGCACGAATTTCAGCCATATAAGTTCAAGAATAACTCTAACTTGCAAGGATAGGGGCTCATTTAATTCATCCTTAAAATTCATTAAACAAAGTTCAAATATTTGGAGAAGAAGAATAGGAATAACCCCAGTCTATAGGGCTGGGGGCTTTTTCACATCTACAATCCCCTCCTAAACAGAAGTCAATTTTCTCCCAATTAGGGAAGAATCCACAAAGGGAGCGCATAATTGAACTATACAAGGATTCCCTTCGGGTTACTATTAGTCAAATAGCTCCTGAGAATCCATCGTATAGAAGAACATAGTTTCATGGAAGATAAAAAGGGAGATGATTTTACTGAGATACTAATAGAATGCCATAAATTCATTATGCATCAGTAAATGTTAGTAACACCATTGCAGAAGATCATCCAAAAAACGAGTCTAGTTATGGGGAATCATAATATGAGGTTCTTATCCATAATATGTTACACTATGAGGCAAATAAAGAAGGTGTACATACCTAAAATTAGAGGATTACCCAGAATCAAGGTATGCCTAAATATAAACAACTCCCACCCCTCCGAAAGGCATATAATAAACGGAAAGGTAATGGTCAGATTTCATCTCACTTTTCCAATGGAGAAGGTCAATCTATTTCTATTGAAGAGATATTTTCATAGTAAGAAGAGGAAATAAAGGAATTTAAAAGACTCAATACAGAGTTACTTCAAAGCATCATTTCTGCTAGACGTACTCCCCAGGAAGATCGTCAACTTGCACATCCTATAGGAGCTCCTCAGCAAATAGGACCGGTAGTAACTATAGATGAGGATAATTAATTCCCTCCATTGGATACACAACCAAGGTAGGATAAAAAAATCTTGATAGGCCTGTTCCTATGGGTTATCCAAGGCAAATACCAACACCACCACCAGTGATTTTTCTAGTCATTTCACCAGCTCAAGATCCAGTTGTTGTACCTGTATAGGTTCCAGCTCATCCGGATATTCCCCAAATTCTTATTAACACAATTGAGGCCAGAAAACTCTATTGGAATCTATATAGGAATGACGTGCGCCAATTCAGCCAAAAATTATTCTTACCCTAAATGGGTGGACCTGATTCCTCCCCCAATTTTTTTTTGAATACAAAATTTCCAATCATTTAATGGTTTGGTAGATCTGGAATAACACATAACAAATTTCATTTATTATTTTGATCCCATTATGGGAACTCCTCAACAAAAAGGAGCAGTAAAACTCAGGTGTTTTGTGAAGTCACTACAGGGACCATCTTTTGTCTAGTATATAAGTTTATAATCTCAATCAATTACTGGATGGGGAGACCTCCGCCAAAAAATTCCTTCTTCAATTTAGCTCAATGCTATCGATGGTGATATTTTTTGATCTTACAAATATTAAACAAAGATATAATGAAAGAGTTGTATATTTCATTGCATGATGGAAAATATTAAAAAATTCTTTAATTCTGGTACTCCCTCAAGAAGAGTCGTTGCCAATTTGTGTAGAAAATCTATGCGATGAGTTACACACACCATTGATACCTATAAAATAAATAGGAGGGTTTTGAGACCTTAATTTAATTTCAAAATAGATAGAAAATTATATTATAGAAACAAAGGCGAAAACTCATGTAATTACATCCACTCTAGAAAGGAGAAAAGGGAAAGAAGAGGCTACTACTGTTACACTCAATCAAGCACCTGTAGCTGTTTCCACTTCAAAACCTTAATAGTATCGAAGGAATCCAACTCTAGAGAATCATCTGTAATGACCGCCTCATCACAATGATCAAAGAGATCAAATGTGGAAACAATTTAAGGAATTAAAAAGGGAAGTTTATTCCTTTTCGAATGAACAACTTCCCGATCATTTCATCTCAAATATATAAAAAAATTTGGTTTAGTTCCCAAGGCCGAAGAAACCAAACAAAGAAGGAGATGAAGATCATTCTAATTATTTTTCCTTTCACCAAATTTTATGGAATACCATTCTGAAGTGTTTTGTTTTCAAAGACCTTAAGAAAAAAATGGAATACTCTGGACATGTAAAATGGAAAAGTTCTTCAGCTCAAGTAACACGTGTTACTACTACTGATCTAGAAGAAAAAGGCGAATGGAAGGAAGTCAAAAGTAAAAATGTGCAGAAATATGATGATTGAATGATCAGGAAAATGATCAACTGAACTCATGTAATTCTTTGAACATAGTTGAAACAACAAACCGTCTCTTCCTCGACTCCTTCCATAGTAAAACCACCTTTATCAAAAGGTCTATCCTCAAGGATACGAGGTGATCAAAAGGAAAAAGAGAAGTCAGAAGAAGATGTGATCATGTCGAGGACAAAGTTTCCCTTGACCCTAGTAGATTTTATGCCATCTACTTCAAAAGTACATGCACCACCCTGCCAAATGGTATAACAAAAAATATCTTGTCAGGCCGAATCTTCATCAGATGAAGAATTGATCTTTGGTTCTGTTAACGTTATCCACTTAACAGATCCTTATGCCAATGGTGATTCTGATTATAATGAGACGAAGTTACTTGTATCTAATTGGGGAACCAGAGGAAGATTCCATGTTTGAGGATACAAGGGAAGACATTGGAATTATAGAAATCCACATTTTAACTCTACCCCTGCTCGAACCATTTTTGTGGAAAAAACTCAAGGAAGATCACTTCAGTGGGCTCGACAAGAGCAATAAGTTTTTTCCATGCAAGACATATTCCGTTATGACATGATTATTTTAAAGGACCGATTAGAAGTCTTACCATCTTCCTCTTATAAATTAGATAAAATTAGTTAGTCTAATCTACCAAAGCTATGAGTATTTCTAGCTTTTTAACCAACAGAGGGTACATCTACATAATAATAATCAACTTCTAGGACAACATTAAAACCAAATTTCCATTATAGGAAATGAAGACCTATGGATTAAAAGTATGATGTTTTGAAACAACTGGTCCAGGTACAGGCCAATTTATCAATTATGGATGCATTGAATCTATCAAAAGATTATTGAGAAGTACTTATTGAGTATTTGTCAATTCCTCAATAGTTTGAAACTGAAGTTGCTACTGCTGAGGTTTCCTGTATAGAGAATTATCGTACATAATGTCATGCATTCATATCTTTTACAGATGAAGATGAGGATGATGATGTACATTGACATATAAGACCCTTGTATTTATCTGTAAAGGTCAATGACATAGACATCTAATGAGCCTTCATTGATAATGTATATAGAGTCAACCTCATTCCTATTTTTACACTTAGTCAATTAGGCCTGACTGAATCTGGCTTATCTCCTTCCACTTTAATGTTGTAGGGATATGACAAGAATGAGAAAGTACCACTGGGAAATATTACACCCAGAACTAAATTTGGAGATCTTTTGTCTAATTCATATTTCACAGTTGTTCTTCAAGACACAACCTTCAACATTCTGCTTTTAAGGACTTGGCTACATCCACATGCGTTCATACCTTCATCATACCCCCAATGTCTTAAGTACTATTTGAATGGTCAAATCGATAAATTGTATGGTGAAAATAATCTGTTCAAAATGTGTGAATCTCAATACATTGAGGCAGAGTTTTATCACACAAAAATAACAAGTTCCATGATAAAGGAAATAACTATAGTTATTGCTCCAAATAGTTTGGAAAAGATTCCAGAAAACCCATTCATACATTTGAGTACAAATTATGTATTTTCCATCAATCAAATTGATAGGGTAAAACCAAATCTAAGAACTTGTCCAGTGACTTCTATAATGTCAATTGTGGAAACTGAGCCTGGAAACAGGGGAGAAACTATTTATTCACCATGCAGTGATGGATGCTTAAATGAAGATGTCTTCATATAATCTTACAAAATATAGTAAGACTCTACTTTTTCAATCATACTAGAAGAATTTTAAAAAATGTTTGAGGAAGACAAAGATGTTGATTCTCAATCCATCATATCCTTTTTATTACAACATGAATACCCTTCATCATCAGTAGAATTAGATATAGTGGCCTCTTCTACAGGATGTTCAAATACTGACCCCTCCACTAACTCTGGAAGTTTTGCCTCATCATATACTATGAAAGTAGAAACAGAAGAGGTAACACCTAATGAAGAAGAAGAGGAAGATCTCAGGGATGATACTCCAACATTAGATGAAGGCGTCTCTACCATTGTTGATGAGCTCAGAGAAATCAATCTGGGTAAAGATGAAGATCCACACCCCAATCTAATTAGAGAGGCCATGACTTCTGAAGAAAAAGAGGTGTATAATTCATTTATAAAGCAAATTCGAGATACATTTTCTTGAAATTATATAGAAATTTCAAGACATATTCTTGATGTAGCCACCCATCATTTCAGTTTTCCAGAAGAACATTTCAGATTCAAGCAGGAAACAAGAAGGACACACCCATATCATGCCTCTAAAATTAAAGCTGAAGTTGATAAGATTATAAAGGTTAAATTTATTAGGGAGATTCAATATCTCAAATATATGCCCAACATTGTCCCAGTGAAAAAGAAGAATGGGAAAATCGAATTTTGAATTGATTTTAGATATCTTAACCAGTATTGTCCTAAAAATGATTTTACAGTTCTTATTACAGTGCATTTAATTGATGCAACAACTGGCTATGAAGCTCTTTCCTTCATGGATGGATACTATGGGTGTAATAAAATATGTATGGCCCCTGAATATGAGAAATATACAGCCTTTAGATCCCCTCAAGGTGTGTTTTGTCATCGTGTAATGCCATTTGGCATAAAGAATATAGGTTCAACATATCAACATGTCATGAGCCATATCTTAAAACTATTTTTATGGAGATTTGTTGAATGTTATGTGGATGATTAGGTGTTCAAATCCCGACAACATTCCAATTAGTTAGATGATATGGAAACTATATTCAATAAACTTTGAGAACATAGTTTGAAGATGAACCCCTTGAAATGTGATTTTGGGGTAACCTCAGGGATTTTTTTTGGCTTCATTGTACACCATCATGGTATCAAAGTTGATCCTGAGAAAAAAAAATCAATCCTTGGTATGTCACCTCCTTGAAATTTGAAAGAATTAAAAGGATTTTAAGGACACTTGGTCTATATTCAATGCTTTATCACCAATTTGGCATGCAAGTGTTTTCCCTTCACTAGATTAATGAAGAAGGGAGTCACCAATCAATGAAATGAAGACTTCCAAGAAGAATTTGATTCCCTCACGAAATATCTCTTGAGTCCAATGGTATTAATTCCACCTATTGAATGAAGACCACTTATTTTATATGTGACAACTTTAAGGAAATCATTGGATGCCTTCCTTGCTCAAAAGAACGATGATGGGAATGAGAACAGTATTTACTATTCCAGTCAAACTATGCTTGATGCAGAAACCTGGTATTCAAGTATTGAAAAGTAATATATGGAATTAATCTTTGTAGTTGATAAATTGAGTCATTACCTACAACATCATGAGGTCTAATTGGCATCTCGTAGTAACCCGATCAAATTTTTCCTCAGTCAACCTATGATTTCATGATGTCTAGTATAGTGGGTGGTTATTTTGCAATAGTTTGATATCTATTTTGTGCCTCATAATGAAATAAAAGGACAATGTATGGCTATCTTCCTTGCAGAACATCCATATGTGGAAGATATTTCATTAAATATTGAACTTCCTGATGGAGAGGTATTATATATTCCTGATAATTCCCAAACATGGGAGATGTATTTTGATGGTTCCTCCAGAAGTCCAATAGGGATGAGAATAGAAAAACCTAAACTAAAGAAATTTGGGTTAGGAATTGTCCTTATTTCCCTAGAAAAGGCAGTGTTTCCTTACTGATTATTATTTTCAAAAGGTGGTACCAACAATGAGGTAGAATATCAAGATCTCATCTCATGTTTGAAATTGTTCCTTGAGGTGAAAGTGAATTACTTAAAAGTGAAAGGTGATTCAGAATTAGTAATCAAGAAAATGAATGGGGAATATTCTATCAGAAAAGTAGAGTTAATACCTTTGTGTGATTACATCAGTGGGTTAATGGATGAATTTCCATCAGAGCCAACATTGTATTACGTCCCTAGATCAAAAAACACCCAAGATGATGTACTGACTAATGAAACTAAAACTCTAGAAGATCCAAATCAGGATGAGACAATCATTAGAATAGCCCATCGTCGTGTGGTCTCACCCTTTGTTCAACCCATAATGGAAGAAATTAATGGTATTAGCCCTATTTTTGAGCCATATGGTCATACCATGTGATGGAGAACACTCATTATGGAATACCTTGAAAATGGGATACTTCCACAAAATAAGGCTGAAAAAGAAAATATCCAACGACATGCGACCAATTTTACTCTTTATGATAGTCCAGACCACCAGAAGATGCTTTAAAAATGAGGTTTTGATTGAAAACTCCTCAGTTGTATTAATGGATAAGAAACTGCAGCTGTCATGAAAGAAGTGCATTCAAGAGTTTTTGGTGCCCATCAGTCTGGGAATAGAATCTCTAATCATATCCGAAGGGTCAGATACTTTTGGCCTTTAATAATGTAGGATCATACATATTTCATTATTAAATGTCATCCCTACCAAATTCATGCCAAATTTATTCATCAACCCCCAGAGTTGATACATACAACTAAATCCTCTCGGTCATTTGCCACATGGGAAATGGATATTGTCAGACCTTATCCTCTAGCCACTGCTAAGTAGTTCAAGTATAATCTTACTATTACTGAATCCTTCTCCAAATGGGATGAGGCAATACCTCTCAATGAATTCGGAGCCAAAAGCATTGTTAGTTTTTTCAAAACTAAAATCATCCCCAGATTTGGTGTCCATCATAGAATTTTTACGAGCAATGACACCAATTTTTGTTCTGATGAGGTAAAAAAGTTATATTAGGAACATAATATCAAATCCAACCATTCATCTTATTATCATGAAGTGGAAAATGGACAGATAGAGGCCTTCAATACGACCATATCATATATACTCAAGAAGATGGTGGATAAAGATAAGAAATCATGGCCTGATAAACTTTTAAATGTTTTATGTTCTTATCGAACTACTGCCCATACTGACACCCAAGAAACTCTTTATTCCATGGTATACAAAACAGGAGAATATTTTCCAACTGAAATGCAATTGCCTTCACTCAGAGTTTCAATCTGTGATCAGTTGTCTATAGATGAGAGGTCTTAGAAACAGTTTAATGAGCTGGAATGATTAGATGAGAAAATATTTCATACTTTTCATCATTTAGAAGTATATCAGAACAGAATAGCGTGAGATTTTAACAAGAATGTTTTCCTCTGAGCATTTCTTCAAGGAAAATTGGTATTGGTCCTCAGGACCCCAAGGATACCAGGAAAGAAACCTCTAAAGATTGATCCAAAATGGGATGGACCTTATTCTATACATAAGGTATACTAAAATGGAGCTTATTCCTTAATCTCCATGGATGGATATCTCATTAAAACTCCAACCAATATGATATTCTTGAAGAAATACTTTGTGTAATTGCACAAATCATATGTCCTCACTGCAATACAGAAAACTACACAACCCCCATGTCCTCGCTGCAAGACTAAAAACTACACAGCTCCCATGTCCTCACTGTAAGACTGAAAACTGCACAACCCCTATGTCCTCACTGCACTTTTAAAAACTGCATAGCTCCAACGTTCTTACTGCAAGACTTAAAACTGCACAGTACAAAGTCCTAGTTTCAAGACGTTAAATAGTGTAACAATAATAAGCGTCCATGCTGCATGACGTTAAAATTTGTAGCGTCATTGTCTTTATCGCACAATGTTAAACTAAAAGACACAATTTGTCCTTGTTACATTACATTAAACAGTATTGTTAACGTCTTCTCTATTTGACGTTAGGAGCTACCATAAGAAAGCATCGTGGACATCATTGATACTCCTTAGTGGAACATGATTCCTTCTCTTACCTATGTCTAAGTTAGATCTGCATAGGGACCTTATTCCAAGAACTATGTGTGGATTGATATTCATCTATTTGAGATACATAGAGATGCCTAGATCTGCAATTTTGGGGCCTTCCGCAATCACAAAATTTTTATTTCCCTTTTTATTCACTTGTATATGAACTAGATATATACATAGTTCTATTTTAAGATACATGATTTGATTTTAATACTATATTTTGTTTTAAATTTAATTATTCTTATAGAATGTATTAAAGCACCCCATCAATGTATTTACTGTATGAATTAAAACTGTACAGTATAATTTCCTCACTGTATGACTTTAAACTATACATCATAACATCAATTCAAAAGGAAACAAAGAAAGCCTCCATTTTACAAATGAGTTAGATCTATAGAAACAACGTAAGATTCATGGACAATATTGATTCAAATACTTCTTATGTAGATTGAGTATAAACCCCTTCTATATTTCATAATATAAATCTTGAATATTTTCTATATCTTCATAATCATTATTACGGTTTCTGGTGACAAAATTTCTAATACCCGAGAACTCATTTTCTTTACTATGTAGTACGTTCCCTTAGGCGGCCTTGCATAAGTTGACAACATAATGGACCTATCAGTCATAAAATGATATTATTTGGCTATGAAACATATTCCCCATTTGGCCCTGCATAATACAACCCCCATAACATGTTCATCAAATAATGGTAATTTCTTTTCTGGTTATAGTGTCTTTGTCCCCTTCAAACTTTGATGAAAATAAACAAGAATCTGTATTTTAAACAGTCATTCATGTATATTTGTTCCACTATATTTCTATCAATATAAAACTATTCAAGACCATGGTTTACACATTTACCTATCTATGTTTTCAAAGCAATATAAAATATCCTCAGAATCACTTAGCCAAATAACATATACTATTTATGTTTCTGGTCCTAGTTGCATGACCTAAAACTGTAGACACCACAACCTCCTATGTTTGGGTCAGACCTTCATAAAAGTCATATTCCTCCGATTATTTGAGAATCATGGTGGAAATACCCTCTCCATATTCAGGTACCTTTATCTATAAAACAAGCTCTATGCTTTAGAAAATATAAATCTCCATAAACATTTTTGTATTTTATCAATAGAATGTCAAAATTCATAAGAACTCTTTTCCCTTACTATGTAGAACATTCCCTTAGGTGGACTTGCAAAAGTTGACTAAATACCGATCCTATCAATCAAAAGATGCCAATATTTAGCTATACCGCTTATTCCCTGGTTATCTTTGCATAATACAACCCCCATAACAGGTTTTTCAAATAATGGTAACTACATACGGCTTGATTCTCATCTATATGTGATAAATAGAGATGCCTAGATTTCCAATCTTTGGCCCAACCATGATAAAAAACAAAATTTTGGGCGGAGAAGTGATGGCAAGAGGGGGGGGGGGTGAATTGCCTTTTAAAAAAAAATTAACAATTTAAAATCAAAGTTAAAAGTGCAGCGGAAATAAAATAGGCAAGACACAAAATTGATAACGGAGTTCGGCTTAAACCCAAGCCTACGTCTCCGCTCCCAACTCAACCGTTGAGAGATTTACTACCGCTTTCTTTTTAATGGTTTTAGCAAGAAACCCACTAGACATTAAGGTTAGTCTAGAACCTATTACAGCTTGCTTTTAATGGTTATGCAAGAACCCACTTGCTTTCAATGGTTGAGCAAGAACCCACCAGCCTTCTTACAGGTGAAGGCTAGCTCACCTTTGATTCAAGCCTTTTAAAAGGAAAGGCTTGACTAACCTCTTCACACATTGAAGGTGGTGTGAAAACCCAAGAGAGAGGATGATAGAAATGAGATGCGGGTTTGTAGGCACAAACCCAAATTGATGCTCAAAATGATAAAACAATAAAAACCATAATGGGAGAAGCCTTGGGTGCCAAAGGATTGATGGAGTTGATGAAGAGCGCTCCCAAGCTTCTATGGTGGTGCTCCTTGGATGTGGAAATGTGTTGGAGCAAGTGAGGGTTCCTTGAGGGAATGCACCAGAGGTTCGCCAAATGATCAAAAATGTTTCCGTGGGCTTCTTTATGTTTTTCTTGTGTTCCGGGGCTTCCTAGTCCTTTATTTATAGAGGGGGAACCCTCAAATGGCCTTTGGGGGTCTTCGGAGCCGTTGGAGAGGCCTTCGGAGCCGTTGGGAGTCAAGTGGACAAGCCTGGTCAAAGCCCAATGGCTAGTTTGACTGGCTCCACTGGATGACCGGTGCTAGGCCACCGGTTGGCCGGTGCTTTGAAAAAGGGAGAGGGCTCAGGCTCAGGCACCACCGGCTGGCCGGTGAGGAGGCCACCGGTTGGCCGGTGAGGAGCCCACCGGTTGGCCGGTGCTGAGGCAGTAGCTGACACTATTTGTCTGGGTTCCACCGGCTGGCCGGTGGTTTGACACCGGTTGGCTGGTGGTCTGGACAGAGGGATGCCTTCTGTCCAGGCCTCCATCGGCTGGCCGGTGGTCTTCCACCGGTTGTCCGGTGGACTGAAATTCAGTCCACTTTTGCCTTCTTGCTTTCTTGGCCCAATTCCTTGGCAACCTGAAATCATGCCTATCATCCAAAAACACTTAAAACAATATTAGATAAATAAGAGAGTGATTGTGATCATGAAAATTAAACCACGAGGGGTACGAGAGGTACAACAATCTCCCCCTATTTTGATGATCACAATCACCAAAACAAACAATGTAAAATACTGAAATTAGAGGCATGATTTAAAGGATAAATTGACAAGTAAAGCAAAGCATGAGAGAAATATTTCTCCCCCAATCAACCAAGAATTTCTCCCCCTTTGTGATTATCAAAATAGCACGGGGCATAAAACTTGATTGAGGGAAAGAATTGAAAAACGAGATAGAGATTTTAAACCAATTGAAATTTTTGAAATTTGAATTGAAATATTTGAATTGAAAGTTTTGAATCGAATGTTTTGAATCGAAAGTTTTGAATTGAAAAACACAAAAAAGCTTAAACAATCCTAAATCCCCCTAAATAAAAACAACAAATCACCGGGGAGAGGATTTTAAAACCAAGACAAATTTTGGTCCGGTGAGACTCGCTAAAAGGGATTTTTCAATCCACACTTGTCTAGTGGCGGGTCTTCTGCTAAGAAATTCATCATTAAAGAGAATGGTTTTGGGCCTTCCATACCGGGCATTTTTGCAATCTCACTCATAAATTAAGTGCCCGAGATTTTTGCAATAGTTACAAAATTTAAATTGGGAGCTCCCCCTTACAAAAATAGTTGGAGCATGGGAAAAGGAAGCTTGCTTGGAATAGCCAGCCCTTGGGTGGTTCTAGATATGTGTTGGGAACCAAGGAGTTTGGTCAAATTTTGTTCACCTTGGGTGAACTTGGCTAGATATTCCCTTAAATCCTTGATTGTTGATTCCATAGAATCAACATCGGGAAGGTTTTGAACCTTGAGGGACAACTCTTCCTTTTCTTTGAGAAGTTGTTCCTTTTCGGAAGAATGTTTTTTGAAATTATTTTTTAAAGCAACAAATTTGGAAGAAATTTCGTGAAAACCTTCCTCCAATTGATCTCTAGCATGTTGGAGATCCTCATAAGATAAATGATTAAAAGAATTGGAAGAACAAGAGGAAGAGGAGTCAGAAGAGGTTACCTCATGAAATGCCATTAGGCATTTTTTACCATTGTCACTTGAGGAGGAGGAGGAGGAGGAGGATGTGGAGCTATCACTCCATGTGGCCTTGAATGCCTTCTTATTTTCCTTTTGCTTGGCCTTTTTCTTGTTGAGTGGACAATCAGGCTTGTAATGGCCTTTCTTGCCACACCCGTAGCATGTTACATTGGGATCGGATTTTTCGTCGTGTTTTTCCTTTCGAGCCTTGCTGGATTTCTTCTTCTTGTGCTTCTTCATAAATTTGTGCATCTTGCGGGCAAGATTCTCCATTTCGGAATCGCCGCTTGAAGAGGAAGATGATGAGGAGGATGAGCTTTCTTCTTGTTGAACTTTGAAGGCGATGTTCTTTGGAAATTTGATCGGTTTGCCTTCCTTTTCAGCTTGCCTCCTCATGGTGATCTCATAGGTCATGAGAGATCTGATGAGCTCTTCGACCGGCATGTTCTTGATGTCTTTTGCTTCTTGGATTGCCGTGACTTTTGGTGCCCATGTTCTTGGTAGGATCCAAAGGATCTTCTTGACCATTGTTTCTGCAGAAACATCATCACCAAGAGACTTTCTACCATTGCAAAAGTTAGTAAAGCATGTAAACATATCAGAAATATTTTCAGATGGATGCATGGTAAAAGATTCAAAATCTTGATGGTACATATCCAATCGAGTATCCTTAACTTTTTTGGTCCCCTCATGGGTAACCTCCAAAAGTTTCCAGATTTCATGAGATGAGGTGCATGTGGAAACTCGATTGAATTCATTACGATCAAGGCCGCAATGAAGAGCATTCATGGCTTTGCCATCAAGATCTAAATTTTTAATGTCGGCTTGAGTCCATTTGGATTCATCGGGAGAAGAAAGGGAATAACCATGCATGACAATTTTATAAATAGGATAACCTATACTTCTAAGAAAATTAGTCATGTGGGTTTTCCAAAAGGTATAGTTGGTTCCATCAAAAAATGGAGCACGACCCAAAGAATAGCCTTCGGGGGCGAAAGAGGTTGAAGCCATCATAAAGGATCTTAAATTTGAAACCGGTTAGGGTATTACTCAAATTTATCCTCTGATACCAATTGTTGGGCGGAGAAGTGATGGCAAGAGGGGGGGGGGGGTGAATTGCCTTTTAAAAAAAATTTAACAATTTAAAATCAAAGTTAAAAGTGCAGCGGAAATAAAATAGGCAAGACACAAAATTGATAACGGAGTTTGGCTTAAACCCAAGCCTACGTCTCCGCTCCCAACTCAACCGTTGAGAGATTTACTACCGCTTGCTTTTTAATGGTTTTAGCAAGAAACCCACTAGACTTTAAGGTTAGTCTAGAACCTATTACAACTTGCTTTTAATGGTTATGCAAGAACCCACTTGCTTTCAATGGTTGAGAAAGAACCCACTAGCCTTCTTACAGGTGAAGGCTAGCTCACCTTTGACTAAAGACTTTTAAAAGGAAAGGCTTGACTAACCTCTTCACACCTTGAAGGTGGTGTGAAAACCCAAGAGATAGGATGAGAGAAATGAGATGGGGGTTTGTAGGCACAAACCCAAATTGATGCTCAAAATGATAAAACAATAAAAACCGTAATGGGAGAAGCCTTGGGCGCCAAAGGATTGATGGAGTTGATGAAGAGCGCTCCCAAGCTTCTATGGTGGTGCTCCTTGGATGTCGAAATGTGTTGGAGCAAGTGAGGGTTCCTTGAGGGAATGCACCGGAGGTTCGCCAAATGATCAAAAATGTGTCCGTGGGCTTCCTTATGTTTTTCTTGTGTTCCGGGGCTTCCTAGTCCTTTATTTATAGAGGGGGAACCCTCAAATGGCCTTTGGGGGTCTTCGGAGCCGTTGGAGAGGCCTTCGGAGCCGTTGGGAGTCAAGTGGACAAGCCTGGTCAAAGCCCAACGGCTAGTTTGACTGGCTCCACCGGCTGGCCGGTGCTAGGCCACTGGTTGGCCGGTGCTTTGAAAAAGGGAGAGGGCTCGGGCTCAGGCACCACCGGCTGGCCGGTGAGGAGGCCACCGGTTGGCCGGTGCTGAGGCAGTAGCTGACACTATTTGTCTGGGTTCCACCGGCTGGCCGGTGGTGGGACACCGGTTGGCCGGTGGTCTGGACAGAGGGATGCCTTCTGTCCAGGCCTCCATCGGATGGCCGGTGGTCTTCCACCGGTTGGCCGGTGGACTGAAATTCAGTCCACTTTTGCCTTCTTGCTTTCTTGGCCCAGTTCCTTGGCAACCTGAAATCATGCCTATCATCTAAAAACACTTAAAACAATATTATATAAATAAGAAAGTGATTGTGATCATGAAAATTAAACCACGAGGGGTACGAGAGGTACAACGAAAAATGCCTTTATTCTTTATATAATAATCAAACATACATATGGAATGTTATATTGATTCTTGAACTCATCAAGACACGTAGTGAAACTTGGGCTTTATCCCTTCATCCCGCTACACCAAGTCTTTATTTTCACATTGGTTCATTATTGTCCTTACAACATGATGTTAAACTGCATGGAAATTTTATACCCATATTATTCACTTGTGTTACCTTTTTGTTATTGAATAAACCCTTACTACTGCTTTTTTCTCACACCAAGTATTTCTCTTCAAATTAGTTTATCTTTGTCCTTATAGCATGATGTTAAATTACGTGGATATTTTATACCCATATTCTTCATTTGTGTTACCTTGTGTTATAGAAGAAAACCTTACTGCTCCTTGTTCCTCACTACATGACTTTAAACTTCACATCACAAAATTAATTCAAAAGGAAACAAAGAAAGCCTCCAATTTACATATGAGTTATAAATATAGAAAGAACATCAGATTCATGGAAAATATTTATTAAAATATTTTCTATGTGCATTTAGTATGACCCCCTTCTATATTTAACACTCTTAATATTGAATATTTTCAAGATCTTCATAATATTTCTTACAGTTTCCTGTGACATAATTTATAATACATGACAAATATTTTGTTTGACTATGCATTATGGTCCATATGGTGGCCTTGCATAAGGTACCTACATAACGGGTACGTCAGTCAAAAGATGCCACTATTTGGCTATGTAGAATATTCCCCAGTTGGCCCTGCTTAGTGAAGCCCTCATAACAGGTTTGTCAAATAATGGTAATTTTCTTATAGGTTATAGTGTCTTTTTCCCCTTCAAATATTGATGACAATACACAAAAATATGTATTTTAAACACTCATTCAAGTATATTTGTCCCACTATCTTTATATTTATCTAAAACTCTTCAAGACCATGGTTTACACATTTCCCTCTCTATGTGTTCAAGGAAATATGAAATAACCTTGTAATTACATGTCCACATATCATATACTATTTGCATTTCTGGTCCTAGTTGTATGACCTAAAATTGTAGGCACCAAAACATTCTACATTAAAGTCATACCTTTATAGAAGTCCTATTCCTATGATTCTTTGGAAATCTTGGTTGCAAATACCCTCTCTATATTCAGGTACCTTTATCCGTAAACCAAGGAATGTGCATTAGAAATTTTGAATCTCTATAAAATTTCTTCGTCATTTAGCAATATAATGTAAAAATTCTTAAGAACTCTTTTTCCTGACTATACAACACGTTCCCTTAGGTGGCCTTGCATAAGTTTCCTACATAACAGGCCTGTCAATCAAATGATTCCACTATTTGGCTATGCAACATATGCCCCAGGTGGCCCTGCATAATACATCACCCATTATGAGTTTTTAATATAATGGTAACTTTGTTCTTGGAAAAAGGTTCTTCTAATGCCTTTATCCCCTTTTCCATATCATTCTTCAGATATAGAAATTCCCAAGTCACAGTTTACAATTTCAGCTTACAAACCTGAATATGGTGGTATGTTTCAAAAAATTATCAATAAATTGGAAGAGTTTTATACCTTTAGTTGAAGCTAAAGACCTTAAATTAAAGCCACACCATTCCCTCACTACATGACTTAAAACTGCACAGTATAATGTCTTCACTGCATGACATAAAACTACACAGTGTAATATTCTCACTGCATGACTTAAAACAACACAGTTTTATAACATAAATTCCTCTTTTTGATAAATTTTATCCATTCTTCATACACCAAATTTGTATAGATGTGGGTTTTCTATTCATGACATATGTCGGCATAAGATAGCCCTTTAATTCTTAAAACCCCTTTCCTTGGGAAAATCACCCACTTTGGTCTTGAGTCACCCAAATATTATTTTCCCTTGTCTATCAATAGTAAAATGTCAAATTCAAAAGAACTCTTCTTCTTGACTATGCAACACGTGCCCTTAGATGTCCTTGCATAAGTTTCTTACATAATAGGACTGTCACCGAAAAGATTCCACTATTTGGCTAGTAGTATATTCTCCATTTGGCACTGCATAATGTAGCCCCTATAACGGGATTGTCAAATAATGGTAACTTTGTTCTTGGAAGAGACTACCCTTATGTTGATACAAGTTTTAAATTTGGTGACCATAAAAATCATGGCTCAAGATTCCCCTTGGAAATATTTAAATAATACTAAAGTTGTTCTTAGTCACTAATTCTTATTTGAGATGTAATTTCAAAATTTTTGGTCAAAGCTATTTGACCTTAAATACTAGCCCTTTATAGTCCCACATGCATGACTCTAAACTACTAAGAGACATGATACTCACAAGATTGAGAACCCTCAATGGGAACTCTAAACAAAAGTCGAGTCCCAACTCACTAAACATACATTTTGTATGATTTAGGTAATATTGAGCAATAAAAAGTCAAAAGATACAAAGTTTGTGGGTTTTACATATCACCGTAGAAAAAAAATAAAACTATATTTACTAGGACCAATGGCCTAGGTAAAATAAAGGCAGTTAGTGAGGGTGAAAGAAAAAATGATTAAAGATAAAAAATGATTTTAATTTATGAAAATTTTAATATAGAAACATAAACAAATTAGAATCTATCTCTTTTTAGAAATCAGCATTTATAAAAGGCTCTCTACATAATTCCTCATTTGATTGAAAACCTCTTGAGCCCTATTAGCTGCCTATTGAAGCTCATTTATTTGACCAGCTCCACTCTATTCATCAAGATGAAGTGCTTCTCTAGCATCTACAATGGATTTTGCACCTTATTTATGGACATCTCATAATAAGCTATAAATATGGTTAAGATCTCCTGTAATGATATATAACTCCTGTTGAAGGCACAACTTCTGAACAGTCTTTTCATTAATTTTCTTCTTCAGTCCCTTCAACTTTGAAATATGATTAGCCTTATCTTGGGACAATGCTTCTTGAAAATCGTCAATGTTGATCAAAAGTTTGGCTTTTATCAACTCTTAATTTATCTTTTTCTATTGTTCCCCCATTTTAATAATTTCTTTCACCATAGTATGAATTTCACGGTATTTGAAACCGTCAAATCCCAGCGTTATAAATAGAGATGAAAGTTGTGGAATTCTTGAAGGCAGTTCCTCAAGAGGAATTTCAGATATTATCTTCCATATGTTTTTCCATGCCTTGAGATGTGCAAGATGAATAGCCTTCTACAGTTCTGGGTCTAATTCAGAGTCACTGTCATAAAGAGGAATGTATTCTGGGATTAATGCACTTAAATAAGTTCCTTGTTCTACTCCTTCCTGAACAATGGTTGCTTCACCTTCTAATGTTGTTTGGGATGAAGGAGAGGCTTAACCTATTGACTTATCCATTGAAGTTGATATCCCTATATGGTAAATAAAGAATTATTGTTATGGTTAGATTCAAGAAATAAAAAAAGTTAATGCAAACATAATATCAGCATCTCTTACCTAACAATTGGTCACCAGCCTGAGAAGACTCCTCCCCAGTATTCTCAATTTCAACAATTTTTTTGATGTATCTGGATGAGGAGTTCTATCTTTAATGTGCTTAGGATCCTCAGAATGAATATCCAGAATATCTCCCATCTCAAGATCCACCTGAACCACTGTCTCTGCAGTGATGGGATTGATATTAATATCAATAATTCCTTCAAGTATCATTGCAGAAGAAATTTATTTATATGGAACTTCATATATCAACAAACCATGGTTAAAAAGTTAATCATAAGAAGAATAAAATGACGAATAATGAAAACTCACGTCCAGTTGATTCTACACAAGGAGCTCCAATATCTTCTAAAACATTTGGTATATTAGCATGTTCTAATACATCTTCAAATGACATGTCAAGGTTCATCATTTCATCCAATGATATCTCAGATCCTAGGATAGTCTCACCTGTGGGAGAACATGGTGTGTTTACTTTGAATCCTTCCTCCGATAACCATTGACCCCATGTATCTCCCTCAGCAATAGTTGTGGGGTCAACATCATTTTTTTCCAGATTTTTTGGTGCATGTGATGAACCTAAAATATCACAAGATGGAAGTTAGTTGTCGTTAAATTGGATGCCTTATGAAATATTTTGGATTTACCAGAATCCTCCTATCCTATGATAGTAGGAATGAGAGGAATGCTAGGAACAAACATTGGTTCCTCAGGCCTTAATGCCTCCTCAGGAACCATCATATTGGTAGGAATTTGTGCCTATTTAGTAGCACCCCCATGGTTCCTTGATGTTTATCAGTAGTTTCTTTTAAATAAGAAACAATAAAAGGCAATTTAATTCCAAGAAGTTTAAAAACTTTTTCATTAATAAAGATGAAAATTTATGATTATTAGGGAGACTTACAACTAATAAGATAGCTCTTAACCATGGATCTCATTCTTCAGTGATATTGGTTCTTCTCTTTCTTAGGAGATCTTACATCATCATCTCCAGAGATAGTTATTGGATATCCCAATACCCTCACTATTTCATTCTCCATTGTTCGTTGGCCCAGAGATATTTGTCTCATTTCACAGGGTGATTCGGTAGCTCCAAGAGTAGTGCCTCCAGGGCTATACTATTGTGTAGGAACTTCAGTTGTATTTACTTTAACCAACTATAAGATAATATGATATTTCCAATAAATGATTTTTTTTACTAAAGTTCAAATTACATAGCATAAGATAATGTTAGAGAAAATAAACTTACATCTTTAGGATCTACAAAGTCATGAAATTTTTCCTCTAATAAAGGACTAATCCCTTCAATGGTACCATGATCTATAATTTCCTTCACCTTATTTGTGGTATTAATTGATTCATCAGTGTCATATATGATCATTTATTGCTCTCAAATGTATGTCCTCACCTCATTGGTATTATCCTTAAAAATATTGTTAGAAGAAGCCTGTAATCCCCTTAATCATGGAATATGCAATCCTTCACACAAATCCATCCACATGGTTTTAACATCACAGTATAGAGTCTACCATGTTTGAATAGCCTCTGGTCATATATATTCAAAGTGTATGTCAGAGGGTTATGAAGAGGATCTTTCAACCTTGGATTTGAGTTTCTTCCCAACCCCCACAATCACAAATGATGGATGAGAAAATAGAACTCTTCACTCATCAGAATGATGGAAATAAATCTCCTTGATATAGCTTTAGTAGGGATTTATGGAGTTTCTCTCTTAATTCTGACAAAAGGGTTATATCCAGCATGAGGTCTCTTCGGTAAATTTGGAGCATCATCACCTCCAACCTCTGATTCTCGCGAGTCAACCCTTGATAATGAAGAGTTACCTTCTAAATGAAGGGCTCTCTCTTAATACTTATCTTTACCCACAATCTAGGGATAACATGATTTTATACCCCTTTAAGGTAATATGTGACCCAGTTTTCAGCATACAAAATTGTTAATCTGCTTACTACATCAGCAACAAGTAAATTAAAAACTATCCCAGTCTTCTCTGCAGATGTTAAAAACTATAGTTGTCAGGAAACCATCAGGTGTTTCCCTAATATAACATTCATAGGAAGGGATAAAATATTCTGTTATAGAAATTTTAATTGACGTGCAAATATATAAGGATCATAGGCCTCACATATGATTTCTCCTTCGATTCTGGTGGCCAACACACCATCACTACATGCTAGCATATATGCCCTCAATTCTAAACTGGCCATCCCATCATCAAAGAATCGCCCCGTAGGCTGATTCACATAAGGAAATAAATGGAACTCCATATCAATTCTCAATCTAGCATTGATGTCATAAGCATTTAGAGACAAGGGTGAAATATCATAGAAATCCTGATAGATGGTCGGAAAGGACTTCCAAAAACCTGTACCCCACTATGTTCAATATAAGTTTTGAAGTGAGTAGCGATCCATCCCCACAATACCTGGAATGTTCTAGATATTCTAAATGGATAATTACCTTTGTAAATGTTCTGAACACTCCTATGAATATTGGCCAAAACAAGAGTGTCCAACCCTACCATCCTTTTCTCCTCCATCTTGGTTGCAATAACAAATGTTCCTAGCCTCACACCTCCTTTGGGGTCTCAGATGGGTAACCAATCCACACTGATCCACATGGTCGAGAAACATTCTAGAAATTTATTTACATGATTTTTTGGGTTGAATTTATATATCCATTTGTCAAATTCCCATTTCTCCAATGTTGGACAAAAGGTTTCAGGAGTACCTCTCTTCTCGGCCCTTGGACAGCTAGTCGGACGGGTATAAGTGGGTACCTTTTACTTCTACTTTATCAAAAATATTTCAATCCATTCCTCTAGATGAATATCTCTCCTAGGGATAGAATTCATGTTGGTAATGTTCCTGAGTTAGTTAAATATTTTCATCAACTCATGAACCAAAGATGGTGTATTTTCTGAGTCATTCCATGTCACCTTGGGAGGAATGTACTCATCATACATGTATCCAAGTATTTGAGCTCTAGAAATATTGTAAAAATACCCAAAGATGATGTTTACCTCTCTATGTGTTAAATGAAAGGAGTTGGTCTCTAGGCTCCATCGAATTTACAATTTCAAGAAAAAATCATCATTCATGTACACATAAGTTTTCCCAACCTATACAGACTCATAAATCTCGATGCCTTTCAAGTCATATGAAAATTCTACAAAGGTCTAACGAACCCAGTATTCCTACATCCACATGGGTTTTACACCTCCTCTTGAGAGGAAATACCAACTTTTCTTACAACCCTTTGAATGATCTTTCTAATAATCCCAAAAGATGGATGAATAACAGTGTGGCTACAGCTCGGGTGTGTGTGCCTTTAAATCTGGAGCACACAGACTATGATGCAAAATATAATCCATCTTTGCTGTCCCAAAATTAGTAAATGATCCCCAAAAAAAATTGACTGATGAGAAGTTTGTATAATCTTGAAACCAAGAATGAGGGACATAGTTGTTTGGATGTGGAATATTAACATCCTTCAAATGTCCATATCTATACAAAGACAGATAGCTGCTTTGGGGAAATTTGAAATGATACCTCTTAGAATATTTTTCTTTGTTTGGAAGGGTGGTCTCACAAGAATTGAAGTAGTCATGATCGACAACATTCATCATGTCATCAATCCTCTTGATTTCAATCTCATCAACAGTTCCAATTCTTTTGGGAGCCATTGAACCTACAAAAAAGGCAAAAATTTTCTTTTAAGCAAGTTCATTTTTGGTGTTTTGACAAAAAATTGGAAAAGTTGTTAAGGTGTGAAAGTATAAAATTGTCACACTAGTATAGGTCGGTGTGCAAGTATGGAACCCCACTTTTAGTGCGCAACTAAAAAACATACAGAAGAAGCATGAAGAAACATAAGCGTCTGAGTGAAGAAAAATTGCGCACTGAGAGCTGAAATTTTGGAAGTTGTGAGATTTTTCGTAGAAGTGATGCCACTATATATAGGTGATGCATGTTACCCTATGCACCAAAATATTGCATGCTGCAAACTTGTGCGACAAGTTGTATCACACGAATAACACTTACACGTCCCAGTACTCTCCTATTTCTCTTTAATTTCTTTACCTTAGTATAGGATCCTCTTTTCATTTCGGATCCAATTAGGAAGGGGGGATTTTGTTGACACTCTGTTCTTTCAAAGAGTCTAAAAAATGAAAAAGAGAATTTCCGTACAAAGAATGTAGAAAAATACATGAATACAATCATGATTTGAAAAGGCATGAGTTTTGGGTCACATTAGTCAGAACAAAAGAGTGTCGGCACACAACCTATATGCATGCCCAAACTCCTTTCACTGAATGTTCTATTTTTTCTTATAAATAGACACTTAAGGTCTTAATTTGTATGAAAAATTTCCCTAAAGCCCAATTTCTTCTTTGGTCGCCCTAGTGCTTCGCCCAAGTCTTTCTGTACTCTAAATGTAGTTCATCAACACCTTGAGAAGAGGATTTAAAGGAGGATCATTGGACTTAATTCCTTTTAGTGTTTGAAAACCATAACACATGCAAACCTAAAGTTCCCAACCTCTATAAATTAGAAATACTTGCGCACCACATATTCCTTTCATTTGAACTTGAGAACCCCACTTCTGGGACCACCTGTGAATACTCTGGAAGGCATGCGCCAATTCTCACCCATGAATTACGATACAGTTTGTTCATCACTTAAGTGAATATCAGATCACCCAAGTCTACTTGTCTGCCAATACATGCGAGCCCTTTCATACTTGGGCGCCCCTCATTAATTAAATTTCTCTCTTCAGTCTACAAGCCATTAAGAATCCCTCAAATCAATTCATGGAAAGGCTTCTTCCTCTTTGCCTCCCTTTTTTGAAATGGATTCTGTTGAGACCTCCACAAAAACCTCATGACTTATCAAACCATTAGGAAAGACACATCAGCGTGTCTCCTATTTGGGTTTTTATATCCAATGTCAGATGTTTCCCACATTCATGGAGTGTCTATGGGTTTTTATATCCACAGTCACATGGTCCTTTTTCCCAGAAACAGTGTTGGGAAGTTCCCATTTTGGAGGAGGGTTGGGTCCTGGCCTCTCCCTTCTCAAAGAGACGACCCAGAACCTCAAGCCTCTAGTAGGGAAGGTAATGTTCACACTTTCTTTTCCATAAAAGAAAAAGAGAAGTATCCCTCCCCTACCAGGATCAATTTTAGGGAAACCATCATGGTGTAATCCCCTAGCTTTTTCTTGTATGAGGTAGCATCATTTATCCTAATCTTTTATTCGGTTCCAAAGACCAGAAGGGAGATGGGAAAAGTGACTTTCATTACCCTTTCCCTCTCCCATTGGGCCTTTTCACCATGGACAACTGTAATGGTGTAAGCCCCTAACCATCATCCCTTCCTCCTTTTATTGGACCCTTGTCCAATGTAAAGTGAATAGAGGGAAGGATCGTCACCACACCCTCTTCCACGGTCAATGCACCCTCTTCCACTAACAGAGGAGGAAAAGTGTGAAGTGTCGTTGTTGAATCCTTCACATCCTCTTTTTTCTCACACCAGTCATGAATCACGTGGGATTAAAGAATCATGATGATTACAAAATTTACACAAACACCCATGGTGAATGGACTATGAGAACTTTGATTCCCACCATAAATGAGATAAGTAGGAAGTCTTCTCAGGGCCCGACCTCACTGGATATCCACTTCAGGAATCCAACCCTAATTCCCTTAATCTAGGAATCCTACTTAAGAACAAGCCCCAAATTAAATCCCTAAGTCCTCAAAAAATACTTTTTCGGAAGTAAGCCCAAACTCATTTCTCTCAAAGGAGTATACTCTCCTATAAGATTTATCTAACTACGCGGGTTTTATTACCATAAACATGGGATACTTAGGAAGCCTCTTTAAGGTTAAAACCCAACATTTCAAAGTCAAAAATATTCTCCATGGGCTATATTACTAACAGGATCTAATTTAACATGGAAACCTATATCCTTTACAAGTTCATTAGGCTTTTTCTTCATAAGTCCCACACAAAACTTTGACTAAGCACCTTTCGCTTTGATTTCCTTACCACATGACAGTAAACTGCATGGTTAGGTCCTTACCACATGACCATAAAAGGTATTATGTGTCCCACTATGCAGCATTGAACTATGAGGGTTCCGATTCCTTTCATAGGGATACATAGGTAACCCATTTCATGGGTATGATCCCAATATCAAAACAAGCCTTCATCTCCTTGGATGACAATAAATTACAGAGTGCCTTGCTGAGTGGCTAAAGACCATTATCATCATAATGATAATTAAAATAATCTTGAGATAGTATATTAGTGGATACAATTTATGGAGAACCTCAAATACATACTGATATCTTCATTAATTAAGAACCTTGAATGCATACTGATTATTCTAAATCTTACACATGTTAATAAGTGATTATAAATTCCAAGGGAAACTTATGTTATGCTTGGTGAATTAATAAGAATTCATGAAAATATTTTAAATTTACAAAGAGAGTCTCAGATTAGAAAATAATTCCCCCAAAAGGGTGTGATGAGTCTGACCACCCATCCTCAAGAACAATGTATGTTCTCAAGTATTTTAAAGTTTAAACTTAATGAACACCTGCCTTTGAAAAATAGGCCCCCTTTGAATAAAGAACTATTGAATGTTTCCAGTTCCATGAATAAATCCAATGGAAACCACCTAGAAGTAGTGTTTCATAAATCTAGAACACACATTTCAAGGAAATATGAAACAACAACATGATTCATCCAAATAAAATACATTGAATTAACCCTAACATGTCTTATTCTCCTAGAAAATTCGTGGATGGCATCAAAAGTTTCAATTTACATATATTTTAATATTTATAATATCATTTATTTTAATCATTAATTAATTAGGTAATTACAAAATCATAATTGTGTCATAAATAAATTAAATTATTTATATATATGTATTTACATATATCTCATTCACTAACTTCCATTAAATACGATATGAAATGGAAATAACGTTTATGCGTATGTATGACCTAACGTCTCCACAAATGGTGTATTCCATTTCATATATCTATATATTATACATATTTATATTATGAATATATATAATATATAGATAATGTTTTTTATCCAAGAAGTAAGTAAATCATGATATAAGTGATATGATCAAGAATAACAAGTTAAACACATATGATAAAGAAAATGATTATTACCCAAAATGTTACTCTAACATTCTAATTATTAGTAAATGGACAGTATAAAGTCATAAATGAATCACATATGATATAATAAATATGAATATTATTTTAGTATAATTTAATAACATACTATGGCCATCATACATGAGTCCAAACATGATCTTGAATAAAGGAAAGTATAAGGTAAGGGTTAATTCCTCAATCTCATTATTATTTAAGATTTTTTATGTTTAAGTATTTACTAGGACATATTTATCATCCATATCCACATTTTATAAAAATGTTTTCAAAAGGAATATTTTAGGGTTTTATGGAAGGTTCTATTTAATTAGATCATAGTTTTAAATGTTTTAATGATTTATTTTTCTAAATCTATTTTATTAATGTCCATGTTTTAAAAATGATTTTTAAGGATTTATTTATTTGGACATTATTGTTTTAAAATGACAATTCATTAAAAAATATCAAAGTGGTGTGGGACACTTTGATTCAAAAATATCTTTTATATGACTTCCTTTATATATTTTGTGACTTTTAAATGATTTCAACAAAAAATAGGCATTTCTCTCAAAGAGTTTTACTGATTATTTTCTACTATATCATCATCCTTTATTGGATATTATTCTTAATTGAGAATGATTTATTATAATAAAATATTTCATATTGTATTGAATGAGTTATCATATGTTTGACTGTGGATGTTATATTTTTATACTATTTATGGTTTATGGTTAAAGTATTGAAATTTCGTATTCTAGTTTTAAAACGAATGATTATGTTATGTTTCACCCTTTTCATATGGGGAATGCATTGGTCTTAGTAAGTGACAGGTGAGGCTCGATATAGCCCCTCGATGCATCGGTACATCTCATGAGACAAACTGGTGTCTTGGCACATGGCCTTGATAGAATATTTGTGAATGATTTTGGAACAAGGCCTCAACGTAGTAGTTATTATGTCTGGCATTATGCATTCCCTTATTATGAAATTAGTTATTACATGTGACTATTGGACTAATAGAATATCCATGTTCATGTTTATATGGAAATGTTTGATTTTATTTTTACTATATTATGCATAATTTCATGTTTAAAAGGTTTTTATTTTTATTATACATGTTTACTAAGAAGTTTATAGATTCCGATGAATTATTTACCCTTACTGAGCATCTGAGATCACCCCTTTATTATGGTTTATTTTCCTAGGATGCCATGAAGTGTATTATGGTTGATATACATGGTTATGGTAGGGGAATAATTGCGATCTTGAAGGATTATTTATGCTGTGTTTATGTTAGAAAGTGTAATGTAATGTTCATGTATATAATCTATTTTCTAAGACAGCTAAACTGATTAGCCATTTGGGACTTGATCCCTTATAATCATTCCAATGTTTTAAAACAATGTACTGGATCTAGGCTTTTGGGGATGGGGAATTATAGTTGGTATTATATTATGTTTAATGAAAAAATTGTAAATAGATTTAGATAAATAATATTAGGGATCATAACCCTAAGATAGAATTTGAGGATAAGCATTGCATAGAATCCTTGAATATTAAAATAAATAATATATTGGTATTACTAGAAAATACAAACCTGTTTAGATACTATAAGTGGACTTAGTTCTGGCACAAATATACATAAGAGTGAAAACTATGATAAGGAGTTTTGGGCTTGACTCGGGGTATCTTGGTACACAAAAATGGGCCTTATTGCGCACTTGGCTCGATACTCCCAGCGGAAATGCTTAGGATAATTCACATTTTCATTAAAAACCATTATGAATTATTTATGATTAAATATGTTCTCAAATAACCCATTTTTATGATTATGAGATTAGATATGCATATTTTTTTCCAATTTATGTTTAGTATTTTACTAGTTTAGAATCTTGAATTATGATTCATAACCTAATCTAGTGTGTGACATTGTTTAGAAATGGATAATAGTATAAGGAATGACTACCCCACCAATGCGCATGTTCCAATGAGTAATAAGGATCCTATATTTCATGGTCTTAAGACAAACATTTATATGGGACATAGCCTCCCATGTATTTTAATCATATGAGAAAATACTATCATGAGTTGATATAATAAGTAAAGAATTATATGAGTCCTATATCTTTGAAGGGAAGCCAGAGAAGAAGAGGATGGTAGAGAGACAGATGATAAAGAGAGGAAAAGAAAGAAGTATTTTCCCATATGTGATAACTATGGAATGAATCACCACGAGAAGTGCTTGAAAAGACAGAGTGTTTTTTATTAGTGTGGAGAAAAGGGAAAACGGGAAAAATAATTCAAATAGAATAGAGAAAAGACTAATATTATGTGTTTCAACTATAGTAAAATGGGGCATTATGCAATAAATATCCCAGACATCAAGGAAATATAGCTCAGAGGAATCAAAGGGATCAGGGTAAAGTATAACCTATTACTACAATTGATGTGGAATAATTAATGTGATTGTGTTTAGGGATTGAAGAATTATGTCATTTGAGTGTTTTATAAATGATTTACTAGTTATATGAATTATAAAATAAATAAGTATTTTATTGTTGTACTATTTCATTAAGGATTTGAGATTGTATGGTACTAAGAAAAGTGACTCAATAACAAGTTAATATTTCTAGAAAATACATGGTGGAGGGAAAGATAAACCTTAATATGGTATAAATATCGAGGTAGTGATTTTGGAATAAGAGATGATTGATTTGGATAAATTATATTAGATATTCTTGACTTCCTTGGCACTAATTAATTTTTTTTATTCCATAATTGTTGGAGTTTTCAAAAATTTTGTATTAAAGGTTTATATCGAGTATTTTATAAGGAATAAGGGAGAATGAATGTATTCAATAAGGTTTTATAGTAATTAAATGTGTTACCATGTTTTAAGAGAACACATGATGAAGGTATTCACATGTTATTATGTGGAAAAAGTGATCTTCATTATTTTTACATCCGATATAAATTTTTGGATTGTGTGTTTAGACCAAAGTATTTTGGATAAGTCTAATGGTTGGAATGGAGTAAGTTGAGCACATGATATTTTGTTTGAGGATTATATATAATTTATGGGATACTCTAACCTAACCTTTTGGATTTCAGTAAACATATAGAGGATTAAGGAAAAACCTATGGACCTTATAATTTATCAAATGCTCTTCAGGCATAAAAAAATTATTTTTGAACAATCATTTCCTCGTGTAAGGGATGAAGTGAAAATAGTTCAAATCACAACCAAATGATGTGATTATGAATATGATAGGTAATGAAATCAAGTATGTTTTATTGAGTTTTTATATTGATAGTAACTTAACCCCTCCTCTTCAAAAAAGTATCTAAAACAATGTGTTATCCTTATACCTTATGGTTTATTGATCCAATATTTACATTTTTCACCAATTATGTGTCTCTAATTTCCACCAATGTTATTCTATTAGAAATCCTAATATGGTGGTGAATTTTTAATTTAACTTTCCCTCTCATAAAGTCTAAATTTTATTAATCCTATTTTTGATGTAGGTTTTCTATAAAGGTATTTTCTATTTTCTACCTTTTATTTTCGAAGAACAATTTCAAATTGCAAGGAAAAATTTATTGAAGGATGGGAGAATGTAACACCCTAAGGTTTCAAAGTATGTTATCTCTTTAGTTTAGTTTAATATATTATATTGCACACAATACCGACTAGGCTTGCATTATATAAAATATTGAGTTTCTACGAAACAACACATTAGTATTATAATTATTTAAAAAATATATTTATTTAGAAATTAAATATTTCAATATGAGTAGTAAAAAATAAAAAATAAATTTTATTTATAATATTTGCACATAAAAAAACAAATTTATAATGAAATGTATAAGTTTTGTTAAAATAGTTATATATTTAGAAAAACTTTTTTCTCAAAATAAATACTTTTTATGTCTTTTTGTGACCAATAATAAAATTAAATTTAAACACTTCTAGAAATTTAATTTGGAAAAATATATTTTATTTATGAATTCATAATATCAAAATTATATTAGGGTGATTTTTTAGTTTTTTTCTGAAAACATTCAATTTTTGATGAATAGTGAAAAATACTATATAGTATATAAAAATGAACTTTTTAATTTATATAATTTTTTAATTAAATTTCTTTATTAAATTAAAAATAGATATATAATACATATATTAGTTCAATGTAAGTCATTTTATTAATTTTATAATAATATTAGATATATAAAATATTATTGAACTTTTTAACGTCGTTTACCCACTTTCTAGACACATTTCCAAATTTACATAAATTGTAATTTTACCGCTTCGGTGAATTGAATTTAAAAAATACATCATAAATAGTTGTCACTATTAAGTAAAATTTGGTTCAATAGGATGAAAATAATTTTTGGTGAATAATAACTTTTGAATTTTATTTACCGCGGTTAAAAGTAAATAGTGTAATTAAAGGCAAAAATAAAATTATAACAATATAAAATTACCCCAAAACATGTAATAATTCTATAGAATAATTGTTTTTCAACCAAAATAAACCTTGGGAGAAAATATGATCTTTTTTGATCCACTCGGGTAAGATTAGGACATTTATTATATTTTATTTAAAAAAGTGTTAAAAGTGTTAAATTAAAAATTTAATAACTAAACCATTTTTAAAAATGGGTTATAAAGAATATAAATTAGACTATAAATATTCTATAGAAAAAAATAAAGATTTACAACATAATTTTATTTTATTTATAATTTTTAGACTTTAAATAATTAAATTTATTTATGACATAATGATGATGTATTAATTACCTTATTAACGTAAGATTAAAATAAACGATTTTATATATATTAAAATAAATTTTATTTGAAACTTTTTATGCAATAAAATAATTTTTTAGGTGACTATTAAATTTTAGTATTGATTAAATGTATTTTCTTCAAATTAATCAAGATTTGATGACTTTTAGAAAAATCTTGCATTAAATTTAACAAAATTTACATAAATGATATTTTAAAATAAATATTATTTTATTAAATAATATAAAATTCATAAAAACCTAAGGTTCTTCCAACTAAAATGTATATTGTTAATATTTTATAAATTATCAAGATTATGTTCATTTGGGAACTTATAATAACTATATTAACTTTTTGTATAAAAATACAAGACATAGTAAGAGTTAAACTACTTAACTAGGGGTTAAATCTAAAAGATAAGGTTAATTTGATGACGTAAGCATGTATAAAACATATTGGTTGATAATATTTCGACCCATACTCATTTTATCCTTAAAATATATCAATTTTTAGATATTAAAAAACAGAAATTACTTAATAATAAATTAATATTTCAACATTTTCCCTAATGTGCCTCTCACCTCTCTTATAAAAGGGAACCTACCTTTATTTTTAATTCACTCCACCAAATCCATTTGTATTGGTCATAACCTACCCCAATATCCTCAAAACTTACCTTAATTCAACCTAGAGTCCTTACCTTGAGAATAAAGCCAACCTAAGGAGCCCTTTTGTTCAAATCAAAAGGAAACACCTGAAGAAGAGGTAATTATTTTATCACCTCTTTCAAAGTTCTTTTCTTATTCTATTTCATATTTATATATTGTTTCCATATTAAATTAATAAATATATTATCTTTTAAATGATGATATATTATTATAATTATGGGAAAACATATTCCTTATTTTGTCTATCCAATGAATAACAATGTCACCATGAATTCATACGTACAGCTTACCATCTCCACGTTGTGGTGTAATTTTTTATTCTACATTATGTTATTTTGATGGATATACTGACGAGTATTATGTATATAAATAATGAAAAAATGATAATATTTCTGTATAATTAACATACCATCCAATTCCATATCATTTTATCATCAGGGAAATGATATCGTCACTCATGCGTGTGTACGGCTTATCGTCTCCACAACATGATGAGATTCATTTCCACATTCACCATTAAATGATGATTATAAAATTATATATTATTAATATGTATGTAATATATGAAATAATAATTATACTATATATATATATATGTGTGTGTATTTACATATATGTCATTTACTTACATCCATCCAATATGATATGAAAACGGAAACAACGTGTATGCGTACGTAGGGCCTACCGTCTCCATACACGTGTATTCCATTCAATATATATATCTATTATACATATATATTTAATGAATATATATGATATATAAATAATGTTTTATATTCATAAAGTAAGTAAATCATGATATAAGTGATATGATCAAGAATAACAAGTTAAACACGTACGATAAAGAAAGTGATTATTATCAAAAATGTTACTCTAACAAGGAAATTATTAGTAAATGGGTAGTAAAAGTCATAAATGAATCATATATGATATCATAAATATGAATATGGTTCGATTATAATTTAATAACATACTATGGTCATCATACAAGAGGTTAGACATACCCCCAACTAATGGAAAATATAAGATAATGGTTGATTCTTCAATCTCATTATTATTTGAGATTGTTTATGTGTAAATATTTACTCGAAGATATTTATCATACATGTCCATGTTTTATAAAAATGTTTTCAAAAGAAATATTTTTGGGTTTTATGGAAGGGCCACTTTTACTAGATCATCATTTTAGCTATTTTAATTATTATTTTTTCTAAATATATTTAATTAATGTCCATGTTTTCAAAATGATTTTAAGGATCTATTTATATGAAAATGATTGTTTTAAAATATTAATTCTTTAAAAAGTTTCAATGTTTTATGGGAAACTTTGATTCAAAATCTCTTTTAAATGAATTCCTTTATAAATTGTGTAACTTTTAAATGATTTCACGAAAAAAGAGATATTTCTCTCAAAGAGTTTTACTGATTATTTTCAACTATATCAACATCCTTTATTAGATATTATTACTGATTGAGGTTGATTTATTATAATAGAATCATGCGTATTGTATTGAATGAGTTATGATATGTTTGAATGTGGATGTGCTATTTTTAAACCATTCATGGTTTATGGTTAAAGTATTGACATTTCTTATTCTAGTTTTAATACGAATGTTTATGTTATGTTTCACCCTTTTCATTTGAGAAATGAATTTGACTTAGTATGTGACGATTGGGGCCTAATATAGCCCCTCAATGCATCAGTAGTTCTCATGAGACAAACTAGTGTCTTGGAACAAGGACTTTACATAATATTTGTGAATGGTCCTGGCACAGGGCCTCGACGTAGTAGTTATTATGTACGACATTATGCATTATTTCTTTATGAAATCAGTTATTACATGTGATTATTTAACTTTTATATTATCCATGGGAATGTTTATATGGTAATGTTTTATTTATTTTTACCATATTATGTTCAATTTCATGTTTAAAGGGATTGAATTTTTACTATACATCTTTCCTTAGAAGTTTATAGCTTCTGCTGAATTATTTACCCTTACTGAGCATCTAAGATCACCCCTTCTTATGTTTTATTTTCCTAAGATGCCATGAAGTGTATTATAGTTGATATACAAGGTGAAGGTAGGGAAATAATAGCGGTCTAAAAAGATTATTTATGCTGTGTTTATGTTATAAAGTGTAACGCAATGTTCATGTATGTAATATATTTTCTAAGATAGTTATACTGATCAGTCCTTCAGGACTAGATTTCTTGTAATCATGCCAATGTATTAAAATAGTGCATTGGCTTTGGGATTCTGGAATTATGGCATTACATCGAAAATATTTGATTGAATATATAACATATATATTTCATTAAAATATATCACTAATTGAAATTGATTTTGTTTATTAAGGTAAAACACCATTGGAAGAATAAAAATAATAATATTTCTATTTTTATCCAATTGGTTCTTATTATCATTTATCATTAATTAGTATCCCTTGAATTCATTTTATATTCATATAAACCATATATTTTCATAATTTATTAAATACTATTCATAACATCTAATATAATGACAAGGTTATATCATATTTAGATAATAACATTTTATCAATACATTGTTATTTGGTGAAACTCAATCTTGCATATAATGCAAACTATCGAGGAAGGCCACTCTTGCATGTATCACCAGCTATCGATGAAGTTCACTCTTATGCATAATTCAAGCTATTGAATAAGTTCAATATTGCATGTAACATACAAAAAATCGGTGTTGTGTTCATTGAAATATATATAGAATCTATTTTTTATTGTAAATATATTAAAAAGTATTAGTATATTACCTTAAATGCTTGGTGTCTCATGTCATAAATTCTCTTGAATACATGGTTCTTACATAATTTGTTCGGGCCATCACATTATCAATCTATAAGCAAGAGAAATAGTTAATTCAGCTCTCACTACCCCACTTCTATCAATCTCATTGGGGTTTTCCCCCTAATATCCATCAGTCTCACTAAGTGATTAGGGGATCTGATATTAGTGAAGATCAATATGAAACTAATTAAATAAGAAAAAAATCATGTGTGATAAATAATGTAACATCACGGGGTGAACATACCTTTCAATCAATTCCTCCCACATCTATGACACTATCCAATCATGATCAACGATTCATTAGCTGTGGATGAACCATGTTTCAAAAAAGAGGTAGAAAATTCCATATAAATAAAATGTGTCATGAAAGGATAAAATACATACATGAATTTAAATTTTACTAACCGAAATAATAAATCCATTGTCACACTGTGAAAAGCAGAAATAGAAAATAAAACTTAACAAAGTATCATCCCTGATGGATGTTGTCACTCTTGTTCTCCAAATTCTAAAGTTTTGATCTTTTTAATTGATATTTTTTTCCCTTTTATTTTCATAATATTAAAATGTAAAAATTAATCCATCAAGATCATCTAAATTTATGTCATATCCCCCAAGGAAACATCCCACCAAACAGCTTATAA
Organism: Viscum album; assembly: GCA_963277665.1. Lineage (NCBI taxonomy): Eukaryota > Viridiplantae > Streptophyta > Magnoliopsida > Santalales > Viscaceae > Viscum > Viscum album. The sequence goes on along the minus strand of OY728150.1, from coordinate 435,735,311 downwards.
TAATAAAATTATTAATTTAAAACATCACTAACTAGTTTATTTCAACAGTGTAAGAAATATCACTATAAAATGACTATTTTCACTCTAACAAAAACTCATCTTCAAAAATTATTTTTAGAGTAACCCTATATAATATTTCAAATTCCAAAAATGAAACCCCATAAAATAAATATATCCAAAATATGAGAAAATAATCTTTCAACTGAATTTCTAGAAATCTCATAGTAAAAATAATTTCACACCCACAAACATGGATATTTCTTGAACTCATGTTTGTTCTAATAATCATGCTACATCACAAATGAAAAACAATGATATATTCTACCAGATGCAATGAATCCTCATCCTAATGAAACTTAAACTAACGATAGTATAACAAGTGTATCCCTACACCACAACCAAAAACCCATTAAAACCACCATTCACTTATGCTCTAAATAAAGTGTAGGAAAACATGACCACATTGAAACCTTATCCATTTATTCTCCATATAAAATGTATATATCTTGGAAATAATGCAATAAAACCCCCATTTTATTCTTGAGAAACTACCATATCCCTCTCATCCACATTCCTGGAGACCCCTATGATGTGAAACTCCCTACATATATCCTCTTAACTACTTTTATGGTAAAATAGATCTATTACACCATAATTAATTTCATTCATTATTTATTTCACGTCACTATAACCTGAGTAAAATTTCTATATCTTTGAGCTCCATAAGACATAAAACCCTCATATATATTACATCATAAGCCTTTACGATGTAGCAACTAACAATGATGAAACCAAAAACCATGAGTGATTATTATCCTATAATTCAACTTTACACAACATAGTGATAATACCTTTAGGGAAGATCAACACTTCTTACCTATACATGAGAACAATATTGGACCTTTACATAGTTGGCCGATGGTCTAACCTATTTCTTTTATATATCAGGGATGACTTTATTTTTATCATGCTTTATTTATCTATGATGTATGAGATCTCTCATGATAAAAATTCTTCTTCTTGAAAAATAGTACTTCATATTTAATCCATACACAATGTATGTGAAACCAATATGGTATAGGTGAAATCTCCACATCATTGAAATATTCATGCAATAAGGCCATGTAGTGTAATATAATCCACCACGACATACTGATCCTTCACAATATCTTGGATTCATCTCCATTCAATATCCACAGAGGTTCAACATCATAGGCTGTTGGATGTGATCCTGAAGTGAGAAATCTGTGAAACCACCCTTATTTTTTGATGTGGGTGATACAAGTGATGAACATGAATGATGATGTTTTTGTAAAAATATAATATAACAAGGATTTATTTTTACCACATCACACTGTGTAGTGGTTGAAAATTAATTTATTAATATGGATGCAGGTTTAGTGGCCCAGATGAGTAGCACTCGGGCTTCCATACTCAATATCCTCCTACCTACCACTGACTCATGAAAAATCATCCTCAGTTCATAGATCCACACACATACTAGGAGCCCATGCCCTGCACCGACCAGCTCAAGGATATTTTTCACCTTTACCAAGCTAGGACAACCTTCTAATTTTTATAGTACAACATCCATCATGTGGCAATGCATAATTATATTTAGTTAAGGTATAGACTAATGAGGGTATATTTTGTATCATTCTATAATGATTTTTATTTCTGAATTACAACTTCACTTCAAGATTGTCAATTTTGAATATTTTAGGTAGATTCTTCTTCTTTTCACCTAGAAATCAAAAAAGATTTTTAAAACTAAATTATAACTCTTTTTTGACCTATGGAACTTAATACTAAATAATTATACAAAAAAATTATTCAAATAAATATAACTACTGAAATATATATATATATATATATATTAGACACATAAACCCCCCCACACTTAAATATTTTATCATCTGCAAGAAAAAACCCAACATATAATTCCTGGAGGATCAGAAACATGTAAATGAAAATTTTGAATGTATCATTTTAATAAAATAACATTGAAACTAAGTATTTTGAAATCCCAAATATCATCCCAAAAATAAGTTCTAAATTAGGATTCATTTAAAATTTCAAATCCATGGTTTTTTACTTCTCATCCACCATAGTGTTCAACATATTTGTAATCTCCATTATAATAATGATTTAACTCACAGAAATTAACTTACAATAATTAGTAAATATCATATGTAATGTAGTTATCCTTAATATCAAGTGTGTGAACTCCATCAAAAGGCTTGAAAGTTATCTACAACCCACTTATAAATTAAACGATAAAAATTAGGAGGACTTTTTCATTATGGATATAATGTATCTAGGGCTAATGGTGGATGGATACTGATGTTAAAAAATAAATTCATAGTCTTGTGAAATATTTCAAAGTTCATTTAAATATAATTAATGAAATTCAAGTAGATTATAATGAAATGTGATACTCCTTCAATTATTCTTCCAAATATAACATTTTACACTTCCTCCCCATAATTTAAAGAAGGGTATACATTTAAACATTCAAAACAATGATTAATTTTTCTTTTTCCCTCTTATCTCATCATTTTACCTATAATTATATTTTAGAGGATTGAATGTAAGGATAACTAAAAGGAACTGTCGTGGGCACTCTCAAATGATGTGTGATTTCGGGGTACTTGGGTGCAGCAGAGTGGCTGACCAAGGTCGTCTGTTACATGAGGAAGTGAATTAAAACAACTTATTATAGGTATTCTAAAAATAAAATAAAATAAAATAAAAAAACTACTTTAAAGGATGGGTTTTTTTATCTTTTATAAAACTAGAAGAAGTTTTCTGGAAGAAAATTCCATTTTTTTTATTTTTAAATGAAGTTCGATAAAAAAGTCGCAACAAGAAGTTTTTTTAGAAAATATTTTCAAAGGCGCAATAGATCTAAATCTACCTCTTCACTAAATTATTTTTCATTATAATTTAAATAAACATCCTCTTAATTATAATCCAATAATTTTTTAAACCTCAAACCCTACTGGAGTTAACTTAACCAGAGAGATGAAATTACTTAAACCCTTGGCTAGTTTTAGAACATACAACTGCAGTACCCTAATTTTATTGATGTTCTTAGTTTTTATTATGGTTAGTGGTTAATTAGAGAACATATCCACTCTAGAAATGAATATTAATTTAGTTTAGGTGTTTTATTTGAACTCTACAAATTTACCCCGTGTGGTCTTGTATTACCAATTAAGATCGCACTCTCACAATTTACCCAACTTCTGACCTCACGTGTTTTTGTGTCAATCATTCAATTTCTTACTTAGTTTAATTTAAATTAAAAACTTAATTAATATATCATATTAATTTAATTACATTAGGTCATTGATTCAAAATAAGTGAATGAATAAAGTTAGAGGTATATCGATTACTAAAAAGAACTAATCTTCCATGGGCGGTGTAGTCATCGTAGAAATGTTTTGCCTGTGAAAAGGTTTAGAAAGTGTAGAACGTAATATCATTTCTACTATTGATTCCATACAAATTATAAATATTAAGAGAAGAAGAAATTTGAAAAAAATAGAGTAAAATAGAAGAAATTAAAGAAGAACTAAGGAGTTTATTACACAAAAAAGTATTACAACATGAAGAAGAAGAAAAAGGCTTCGTCGAAGGGATCCTTTATTCAAGAGATAACCGTATTGAAAAAGTTAGATAATTCGATTGGATCTACATCTCTGTTGCCATTAACTTCCTAATGGACGTCCCCAAACCCTCCAAATGAGAAAAAAAAATTAATTTATAGTGTGGAAGGGAGGATAGGTTTAATGAGGTTTCAAGTGTGAATGGGGAATCTCAGCCAAATATTTTAATCAAACTTGAAAAGCCCATTTGACCTCCACAACACATGAACCAGATATTATTCCAAAATAATGACTTTTGACCAATTGAGTTGGAGAGATCCTCCCAACATTTCTTCACAATCTATGCTCAGATGAAGAAGTTATGGACCAAATAGAAAACCAATGTTCAATCTGGTGGGTCCATCCTAGATTTGACTTCATGGTCCATTTAGTCCAATAAAATCTACATTTTAGCTCTAATGTACTAAAAAAAGTTTGATCCCCTTAAGTCAAGAACACAGTTACAAAAGTTTTAGTTAATATAATAAATATTAAAATATTTATCTTAAAAATACCACAGTGCACTATAATGGGTAAAACTAGAATTTCCATCAAATTTTCTAATGAATGATCTAATATCAAATATTTTATAAATAAAAATATTAAACACAATGTGAGGCAATTTTATCATTTATTATCGATAAAGTATTCAATCAAAATGTGTTTTTCTAACTCCCCCACACTTACCCTTTTGCACTCCTGGGAAAAACCTCATATCATGTATTCAACTAAATTATGACAAGATATGCATATTCGAATTTATCAATATACAGTGAAAATATAGGCAATGTAAGAATCCCATAAAGAGCCTATATCAAAAAAATTTAAAGTAATTTTCTCATAAATTATGTCAAATCAAAATCTAGTGAGATTCATAACAATAATCATAGTAAAACAAATCATGAGTCTACCATGCCACTAATTATCCCCATATGTTGTAAATTTTTTCACTCTGTTATTTATTGATTGTTTTTATTGTTTTTTGGGTTTTTTTTAAATTTTTTAGAGGATGTAAAACATTTAGATATTAGTTGCACACACATAGGTAAATCTGGTACAGTGATGGAAATGATCAGAAGATAAATGAACGTATATGGAAAGACCATGTTATAAGATGAAAAGTTTTACTTACCCTGAATATACATTCAATTGCGTAAGAGAAGCTCACAAGTCATTATTTCATGAGAAATTGTGTGTATAAATCAATGATAAAATTTACCATGAACAAATATCACAAATAATGATGTCAAAATATTAAAGGTTTTATAATGACACAACCATTTATATCATCGACAACTTCAATTTTTATAAAAGTCAACCATTGATGATGAAATATTAATCATGCTTATATTTTGACCAATGAATTTTAAAAATGTGCATTTTACAAATGCTCTACATTATAATGCTACATCAGATTTATATATATATATTTGTTTTTTTGTTTTCTTTTTTTGGTTTTTTTTTGAAAATTGTAACAAAAAACATAATAGAAAATACCCACAAAACACAAATGGAAATCCTAAATATCTACACCAAAATGTTTTCCCCTCCACCACACTTAAAATATTTCATTTTTATCAATGTGAACCTATGAGATGATATGTGCACATGAAAAGAAGAATTTTTAATAGGACAAATAATATAAAATTGAAAGGGTTTGGATTAGCCTGATATGCTCAAGTGATAATGGGGTCAGGCGGTGTGATGAAATGCACTACATCAGTAGAATGTCCCTCAATGTATTGCTTCATGTGTTTCCCATGGACTATGAAGCTCCTTCTAGTGTCCTCTTGCAAGATCTCCACTCCACCATAAGGAAAAAAAATTAGATACAATATTAGGACCCAACCATCTAGAACACAACTTACCAGGTATCAGCTTCAGTCCTGAAATATGGAGCATAACCTTTTCTCCATTTTGAAATTCTCTTTTCTATATTATTTTGTACTGAGTGGAGTTTTTATCTTTACATATAGATCCTTGATTTCTCACATGAAGACAATTAAATCTCTTCAATATCTTGAATATGTAGCTTCATTTGGATTCCAGCTTAGGCCAAATCCATGTTACATTTCTTTATAGCCTAATAAGGCTGATGCTCAACTTCCATGGGGAGATGACACACTTTCCCAAAAACAATCAGAAATGGGGATATACTAATGGTTATCTTGTATGCTATCCCATAAGCCCCCAATGAATCATCCAAGTTCTTTCTCCAATCCTTCCTATTTGACTGCACCGTTTTCTCTAAAGCTGTTTCAACTACCTATTTGAAACCTCAGCCTGGACATTTTTTTGGGGGTGGTATGGTGTTGATGTTTTTTGTGTCACCCCATACTTCCAAAGGAGGGAAGCCAAATTCCGATTGCAAAAGTGTGTCCCTTGGTCACTAATGATGGCCTTCAGTACTCCAAACCTGCATAAAATTTGTGCTTTGAGAATGTCCACTACAACATGAGAATCATCAGTCCTAGAAGCGTTAGCCTCCACCCATTTTGTCAAATAATCAACACCAACCAAAATATACAAGAAACCAAATGAACTAGGAAAATGAACCCTAAAATCAATGCCCCATACATCAAAAATCTCACAGAACAATATGGGTCATTGGGGCATCTCGTTTCTCCTATAAATATTACATATGTGTTTGAAATGTGATCACTACTTACAAAACACATGAGCATCAGGGAATAAACTATCCCAATACAATAAAGAGTCCAAAACATTCCTAGATGTCCATTGGGGTCCAAAGTGTCCACCACAAGGAAGTGTATGAAAGAAATAAAGAACAAACATATACTCATTACCAGTAACACACCTCTTATTAACTTGGTTACTACACATGTTCCATAAGTAGGGATCATCCCACACATAAAATCTAGACTCACTATTTAACTTTTGGACTTGATGTTTCTTTAAATTTGAAATAATTTCATATGTAACAAGGTAGTTCACTAAAACAGCATACCAATGATGTGTATCTGAGATAGAATAAAGATTCTCATTAGGAAAAGTGTCCTGAAGTGGTACCTAGGCTAAGGTGTCAGCCTATAGTGTGTTGGAAATATTAATAATATTGTCTGGCACTTGGTTTTCATACCCCTTATTTTCCTTTATTTCAATTTCAAATTCTTGAAGAAGGATCATCCATAAGATAAGTCTTCTCTTTGCATCTGGCTTCTCCAAAAGGTACCTTAGAGCTGCATGGTCAGAAAAAAAGTACTTTAGAGCCCAATAATTATGAACATAATTTATGTAAAGAAAATATGATGGAAAGAAACTCCTTTTCTGTGGTTGTGTAGTTTTATTGGGCTAAATACAATATACTAAAAATATAATCAATCACATGTGAACGTCCCTCCACCCTCTATGAAAACACATCTCCAACCGCAAAGTTAAATGCATCACACATAAGCTCAAAAGGAATGTCCCATTGATGGGGATGTATGATCGGTGGAGTGGTCAGACACTCTTTATCTCATCAAATTCTACCCTTCATGAATCATAAAACACAAAATCAGAATCCTTTTGAAGTAATTGTGACATAGGAAGAGCAATCTTACTAAAATAATTTCAAAAGGTCCGATGAAAGCATGTATGACCTATGAAATATTTAACGTCACACAACCATGAAGGATAGGGTATGGATGGAATGATATCTACCTTAGATCTATCAATAATTATCTAATGTTTTGACACTACATGCCCTAAGAAAATGCCATGATCTACCATGAAATGACACTTTTCAAAGTTCAAGACTAGATTCTTCTCAATACAACGATTCAACACCTTTTTTAAACTACTTATACATTCATCAAATGTGGATCCGTATACTTTAAATTCATCTATAAATACCTCCATGAAGGTCTCAAGAAAATAATAAAAAATATTAACTATGAATCTTTGGAAGGTACCTATGGAATTGGGAAGTCTAAATGGAATCCTCCAGTAGAAAAATGTGCTGAAGGGATAGGTTAATGTAGTATTCTCCTGATCCTATGAAGTAATAAGAACCTGAAAATATCCAAAAAATCCATCCAACAAACAACAACGTGTCATCCCATCTAGTCTCTTGAGCATTTAATCAATAAATGGGAGGGGGAAATGGTCCATATGAGTGGAGTGATTTAGATTCATATAATCAATACACATATGACAACTATTTTATAACCTCATTGGAATTAACTCATCTTTCTCTTTTTTAATAAAAGTAATTCCACTTTTCTTAGTCACAACCTGAATAGGACCCACCCACTGGGAATCTGAATATGGGATAGATTATTCCTGCCTCGAGCAATTTTTCAACCTCATTTTAAACAACTTCTATAAGGGTTGAATTGAGTCTCCTTTGTGGCTACCTAACTAGTTTATCCCAATCCTCCAAAATAATCCTTTGAACGAAAATGGAGGGGTTAATAACTGATATGTCAGCTAAGGTCCACCCGATTACCCTAATGTTATCCCTCAAAAGATTCAAAATCTTTTCTTCATGTTCAATAGGAAGATTGTTAGGAATTATAATCTGTAATCTCTCACCACTTAACAAGTATGAGTATTTTAGATTAGGTGGAAATGGATTGAGTTCCAATGAAGGGTGTGATATATGGATAGATAAATTGAAGGATTTGGAATATATGCACAATAAAAATGATTATCAGAATATAAATCATCAAAATTAGAGAATAAATCATCAAATCAATTAGCATACTCAACAACCATGTCAAAGTCAGAGTTTTCATAATAAAAATCAGAATATGAATCCATTTCAAAATTGAATCTAAGAGAGTATTGTGCATTCAAAAAAGGTGTGGAAGTACTCTTAGACATGAAACTAGAAGCAATGATCATAATATCTCTAAGCATAGGAACATAAAATTCCATGGGGATTTTACCTGGTGGTTCAAAATGGGAGATAGAAAAAGTAGAATGGTCCTCTAAGGGGTACTTTATGGAGTCTTTAAAAATAAATATCACAACTTGATCTCCAAACTCCATGGAAAGTGTACCTTACTTGAAATTTATGATAGTTTTTAATGTTTTGAGGGAGGTCCTACCTAAGATAATTGGAGAATGAGAACTTACCTGATCATCCTCTATGTTAAGCGAGTATAAATCTGCTAGAAAGATTATGTCTCTTACCTGAACAAGTACACCCTCAAGGACTTCCACTAGATATATTGTATCTCTATTTTCAAACTACACTACTACTATCATCAACTTCAACTCATCAACCCGTAAAGAAGAAAATACAGAGTGAGGAATTACATTTATGGAAGCTCATAAATCCCAAAGAGCATCAGAAAAGTTTAACTCCTCTATGGTGCATGGGAAGGTGAATGTTCCTGGATCCTTGCACTTTGTTGGTATTTATAGAGTTGGAGTAATGAGTTCTCATAGATTCCTTCTAAGATTTATCCTTTCATTTCCCTTGATCCCTCTTTGATTGGTACAAATTTATTTTAGGAATTTGGAATACCTCGAGATTTGTTTGATGGAATCAAGTAGAGGGATGTTGATCTCCATGCGCTTGAATGTATCCAAAACATTTTTTTTTCAATTCCTATTGTTCCATATTTTTGGATTGAAGAACTCTATTTGGAAAAGGAATGGATTCAGAAGGAACATCAACAATCTTTATCTTACCTTTGTCTTTCTACTTTGGTTTCTCTTCTGTTGGTCTAGAATGAGGGTTCTATAGATTTGAGGTGAATATCACTAGAATGGTAGGTACATATGTATCATTTATTTGCTTCCCACTTCTCAATGTGTTGGCACTAACATTACCCTTGGAATTTATATTAGGTTGAGAATGAAGACTTTTAGAGTTCTTAATTACAAGTTCATGGAAGGCAGTGGTAATATGGCTCATTTGTGTCTTTAACCCCCTCCGCTCCAAACCTTGAATCTTCATCTCATTCTATTGATTAAGAACAATTTAATTCCAAAGTACATCAGTGTTAAAATCTACCTTGGATGGGGGATTCCCTTATTTTTGTCTTGTTGATTCTTGGGTTTCAAATCTCCTTATGGGTTTTTGGAAACCCTGATATTAAGGAAGAAGTTGGTGGATGTTTTTTTGAAAGGGGGGCCTTTGTTGTTGTCCATAGGAATACCTCATGTTTGATTGATCCATAAACCCTGGTTGTATGCTGGTGCAAAGTAATCAAAATTCTTTTGGGGATATTTCTATTAATGCTACTGATATGGTCTTCTAGAGAATACCACTGCACAATCCTCTAACTCTTGTAACTGGTGGAAACAACCAGTTTGGTGGTATGATTTAGTGATAATTCCACATGGACTCACAGGAGTGGGTTGGGATTATTTTTGAGCCAATGAAATCTTCCTCACCATAGTGGTTAATTCTTCTAACTTAGTATCAATCAAATGGATTTAAAGAGAAGAAGTACTTACCTGATTTACTCCTCAACCATGTGGTGTACCTTGATCACCAAATTGTTGGGAGTGTTGGGAAATTTTGGGAATCAATACATGTGCAGCTACTGGTGTCTTTTACACCGTTGCTCCTCTAGCCATGGAATCCACCATTCTCCTCTTGACAGGTGTTTTTCATTTATAGAAGTATTGGATGATGAGTTTCTCACTGATTTGGTGATATGGGAAGCTTGCACAAAATTTCTTTAATTGCTCCCAGTACTCATACATTAACTCCCCCTAGGCTTTCTTGATCCCCAAGATCTCAATTTGAATGGATGTGGTCCTTGATGATGGAAAAAATTTCTTCAAGAAAAGGCATTTCAAATCGTTCCATCAAGTTACATCTTCAGGTTATAAATAATACATCCAGTCTTTTGCAGATCCATCAAGTGAAAATGGAATTGATCTTAGTATGATATGATCTTCAGATACATTTCTTAGTTTCATGGTTGAGAAAACCAAAATAAATTCTTTAAGGTGTTTATTGAGATCCTCACTAGAGAGGCCATGCAATTTTGGCTGTAGGTGAATTAACCCATATTTCAGTTCAAAGTATGATTGAATATTTGGGTATGCAGTGCAATTTGGTTGATAATTAATTTCTAGTGAATCCAATTCTTGAATGGTTCTATTAATTTTTATCCATTATTTTCATCCATTGGTTCTTATTTTATGGTTGAATTTTAATTTCATCCAATTTTAATGTTATGAGAGTTGAGGAATTCTATAACTAGTCGAATGTTGAAACATCCCATAGAATGAGAATGTCTAATTTGAGCCTGAAAGCTACGTTCAATATAAGGTTCAAGATCTAAGAGATATTTAAGATTAGTTCGTTTCATAAATAAAATAAAAATGAAAAGAATAAAAATGGATTGTAATAAAATAATAGATGATAATTTTGAGTTGATGGTCCAAATAGAAGAAGAAGAAGATTACAAAAGAAGAATAAAAATTCATATTGGGAAAATAAGGAAGAAACAAAAGAAGAAGGGAATAAAATGTAAAATTATATAAATACCTATAAATAGTTGAAATAATTACTTTCTTCCTTGGAAACAGTGCCAATTTGAAAGGTGTTATCGTGGGTGCTGTCAAATGAAGTGTTACTTTTTGGGTACTTGGGTGCAGTACAGTGGCTGACCAAGGTCTTCTCTCAATGGAGGAAGTAAATTAAAAAAAGTTTTCATAGTTATTCTAAAAAAAAAATAAAAGGGAATAAAAAAACTACCTCATAGGATGAGGGTTTTTTTATCATTTATAAAACTTGAAGATGTTTTCTGGAATAATATTTCAATTTTTTGTTTTTTTATTTTGAAATGAAGTTCGATTAAAAAAGCGCTACAAGAAGATGTTTTTTAGAAAATATTTTAAAAGGAGTAATCGATCTAACTCTACCTATTCAATCAAGTATTTATCATTATCATTTAAATTAACATCCAATTAATTATTATCCCCTAATTTTTTAACCCTCGAATCCTATGGGATTTAACTTAATGAAAAAGATGAAATTACTTAAACCCTTGGCTTGCTTTGGAACATGCAATCACAACAGCCTACTTTTATTGATGTTCTTTGGTTAACTTATAGTCATTGGTTAATTAGTAGACATATCCACTCTGTAAATGAGGATTAATTGTGTTTGGTGATTATATTTGAACTCTACAAATTTATCATCTATGGTCTTGTATTACCGATTAAGATCACTCTCTCAAAATTTACACAACATCCAACCTCGCGTGTTTTGTGTTAATTGTTCAGTTGATTGATCATTTTAATTTAAATTAAAAACATAATTATTATATCATATTAAGATAATTATAGTATCTTATTGATTTAAAATAAAATGAATGAAGAAGTTTAGAGGTAGATCGATTACTAAAAAGAACTAATCTTCAATGGGTGGTGTAGTCATCGTTGAAACGTTTTGCATGTGAAAAGGTTTTCAAAGGGTAGAAACCAATCTAATTTATACTCTTGATTCTATACCAATTATAAATATTATGAGAATAATAAATTTTAACAAAAAATAGGAAAATAGAAGAAATTAAAGAATAACTAAGGATTTTATTACAGAAGCAAAAGTATTACAAGAAGAAGAAGAAGGCTTCGTCGAAGGGATCCTTGATTCAAGAGCTACCCTTATTGAAATGGTTGGATAATTGGAGTGGATTCACTTATCTTCTTCCCTAAAATTCCCAATTCATATCCCCAACCCTTGAAAATGAGAAAAACACTAATTTATAGAGTGGAGGGGAGGCTAGGTTTAAATAGGTTTCATGTGTGAATGGGGAATCTCGGACAAGTATTTTAATCTAACTTGAATCACCCATTTGACCTCCACAATGTGTGAACTAAAATACACAAGAAGTTTATAAACAACAATAAAATCCCCAAATATAATTTTTTAAGTACTGAATCATTAGGAATTTATGCTCATAGAAATATGGGTAGGAAGGCTAGATTTTTTGTAATGAGGATTTACACTTAGTCATTTCATGGTTTCTATAGGTTTTATAATGATCAAGTGTATGGTAGGTATAAAGGTATAATGGGACCATATCATATAAATCGTTGACCAGAATCATTTAAATGCAATTAAAAATCATCATTTTTTATAATAAGAACAATAAATTTATAATAGTGGCACACATCGTATTTGTTTTCAATAAAAATGGGTATAAGAGGAAATTTATAATATGTTTTAAAAATCTCTTATGAAAGGGAGTTAACATATGGTGAAAAATCAATTCATTTAATAAACACTAACACATTTTTTAATAAATAAAACTTTAAAGAATAAAGGTCAAGAATTAAAATCGTATTATAAATCACTTTTAAACATCTCAAAATCACAATAAGAATGTGACTATCATAAAATTAAATCTAAATAAATTTCATATATGGGTATGATGAATTAAAAAAATTCCTACAAATAAAAAAATCTTTATTATGTGATGATGTCTCCTAGGGAAGCTTAACTGTATAGAGATACAAATTATAGGAATTTAATAATTCTTCCTCCAAACTTTAACTAAACATTTAAACAATGTAAAACTAAGGTGAGGAGGGTGCATAAATTTATGAAATGTAATTATTGAATAATAATGAAACAAAAAAGAATGAATGAAATGGAAATTATCCCTGATTAAAGTATCTTATTTTCTGTGATACCTAGATTTAATGATTGGAATTGAAATATTAGCATTTCTTTCTCCACTTTCCTTGAACGTAATCCTTCTTTATTTATTCACGTCTTTTTTATCTTTGGAACTGAAAAAACGTTATATTATGTAAAAGGTTATACTCTATTCATTAATGTTCAAAAATATTAGTGAGTTATCATTAATAGAAGGGGAAATGTAAAACTAAAATTCAAATTAATTTTCAAACTATTTACTAAATTTTTTAAAGATTCATGTTTCGACCCAAAATATTTTTTAGGTCTTTATGATAGATCTTTACCTCAGGTTTCATGTAATTGAAGTGTGAAATAGTGTTACACATTCCATATTTAGGAATAAATTCATGTTTTTCATGTTCAAATCACTTTATCTTCTCTTACATTGTGTTTTTAGCCTGAGACCCACTTGGGAGGTGTACTAGCATGTTGAAATTCCCAATGAATGAACATGTATCTCATGGTTAGAACACACCTCATAGAACTCATCGTATAACTCGTCTTCCCATAGCTCATTTTTTATTTACATAAAACATATTTGAGATTCAAAAACATACTCATTATATCTATGTTCATGTGGTTCTTCTTCAAAAATTAAAGAAATTCATGATCACTCATACCCCCACATTTATTCCTTATTCTCCTATTTACTTTTTGGTGTGAACCTTTAAAGTTTAGTAACTACCTTTATAACGTTTTTAGATGTAATATGGGCCTATACCTTTAAAATTTTGGAAATAATCCAAAAGTATTACTATATATCTAAAATTTTACTTTCCTCAGCCTTTAAGGTTTTTAAAAACTTGGTAATTAAAAAACTATGTCATAATTTTTAAATATTTGAGGTTCTTATTACATAAAAAGTATTTATTACTCTATGAAAACTTTTTTATTTTGAAATTTTATAATTAATTATTAATTTAAAACTATACCTATTTCTTTTTTTAGGTTATGGAGGCTATTTGTCCTTAAAAATAATAGAAATATCAGTGATCTAAATCTCATCATTCACTATATCTTGTGGTACCTATTTTATGTTAGTCCACCCCTTTTCTCTAGACTGTTTCTTTCTCTCCTCCAATATTTCATTGATGATATATGTCATGGTTTTATCAACTATTTTTTATTAGTATAGAATGGAGTCCAAATATTTTTATTAATATATAATTTTAGTGAGTTAAAATTATATTTTATCAATATCTTTATAACATCTCGTTACTATCTTTTAGGTACTACAATCAATTTTTTAGATCATCCCATCTTCAGATCTTGGTTTAAGTTATTTTTATAGAATGATTGAATTTTTTTAGGACTTTATTGGATATAAAAAGAATGGAATATTGTTATAGAAATACTTAAGGGTTACTTATGGTAACCATGCACCATGTTATGGGGTTCTAGATAAAAGGAGGGCATGGTTAGTTCAAACCATGTGACATACTCTTTAAACATTTCAACTTGGGACAATGTGTAATACACGGTTAGAACACCATTTTCTAATTGTGTGGAAGAACAGGGAACCCTTCCATCATTTTCCTCGGAGGGAGTAAACAATTAGAACAAGGGTTGTCTAAGAATTCCAACAAACTATGCTTATATATATAGAATCCTTGTGAGGGAACATGGTTAGACACATTGTTAGATTTAACTTTGTTTCTTAAACAAGAACACATTGTGAATGAGTTTTTAATCCCTAAATAATTGTAATTCATGACCCAAAATCATCTTTATTTGTTCAAAAACTCATAATAAAAAATAATACAACCCTTAGGCCTTTATATGAACTATAGGGATGATTTTTTCTCCTCCCTCCCATTTCTTCTTGGATAGAATTTTCGGTGGATGTAATTGTTCCCTATCTAGTAAATATAAATACCCTGGGTTGGGAATTCAAATATCCTCTTCTATAAAATTCTTTAAGAGTGGAAAATCCCATGGATACAGATAGATTGAAACTTAGTTTTGATTAATTGTGATTCTAGGGATTCCTCTTTGATATTCCTCACGTTTAACTTTGTATTGGTGGTTACAATTTAAAGTGATTGTTTGATCATGTGAGTAAAATTAGGTTTTTATATAAAACATTTCACTACATTTAAAACCATTATTTATTTCTTTATTTGAAATGTTTTTTAAAATTATTTTTGAAATTTGATTTTAGAAGATTAGGGTGATTGATTTTTTAAATGTGGGGAATTGTGAAATGAAAACCTTTTCACATGCATTGAAAATATTAGATATATTTTAAGAAAAGATCAAAATAATAGATTATTTGATGAAATTATTTGATTTTTATTCATGAAAAAATTTATTTATATGGAATTTAACATTGAAAGTTATGAATATAAAAATGACTATATTTTTTAATTTTAATTATAATGTAATTTTGAAAATTGAAATCGTTAATTTGAATTATGTATGATGAATTGAATTATTTTTTTCATGTTTGATTAATTTAATAAAAATGAGAGCTTAGGTAGTTATTGGGAGATTAGGAAATGAATTTTCGGACTCTGAATACATAGAAATGGATTGATGATGGACACTCTAATTAAACCAAGTTTGACATTAATTTATCCAATGGGATTTTGACTGGGTCTATCCTAATAGATTGAGCGTTATGGACTTGCATACATTATAATGCACGATTAATTGACTGAGTAGTGCAGAAATAATATATCAGAAAACTAACTAACCTTAATTAATATGACCATGGTGCTTCATTTTGATTTGAATATTACATGCCAATGTTTATTTATCTATTTTACTCATGACCCTATATTTAATGAAAATATTTATTTAAGTTTTTTTTGAAATATTTTCCACTATTAGACTTGGAATATTGTTCAAATGAAAAAAAATGATTTTTATTCATTTATTTATTTAAATTAAAACCTAAATTGTATATTTTTAATTAAATTTCTTTCAATTTTTTGTGAAATTCAATTTCTATGTTTTTCTCATGCATAACCTTTGAATTTAGGAATGTTTAGATTATATTTTACTAGATCTATGAAAAGTGAAAGTTCCACTCAAATGTGGTGGGTTTTCTTGATCCATGGGAACATTGATGATGGTGGTAATAGGTGGAGCTATGATCCACTCATTGTATGGGGATTATAAGTTTCTATGTTGATGGAATTTGTGTCCCTATTTGGATGATGTACCATTATGATTTCTTTTGTGTGTGATATTTTTATCTTTTATGAGTACTTTAAAAATCATTTTTTCATTATTTTACCTTACTTTCTTATTTATTTATTATTTTTTATAGGGAAATAATTTTTATGACTGTTTATTGATGCATTGGCACTATTTTTTGGTCCGTGGGAATCAGGAATACCCGTTCGGGCCATGTCAATGTCGGATAAGGTATCGATGTACTAGAGTATTTATGTTGGATCAAGAAGGAATGTTATGAAATGAGTTTTAGATTTATAAAGTGATGTCCATATATAGTCTGTGATGTCCTTGTAGATAGAAGGTAAGATTTTTTAGACTTTAGGGGTATCAGATTAGTGAGTTCCTAGCCAGATCTTATCATTGTGATCCTTAAGTCACCACAAGTGTTTGGAAAAGATGAACATTAGGAATAAATTTATCTAATTCTAGTCTTTCTCTAAATCTTATCTATGTATTTTAAAATCCCCAAAAAATTAATTCTTTGTGAAGTATTTGATATTTTAGTATTTATTGATTAATTTTATGATATGAGTATCCCTGTTGATATTCTTGTCTTTCTCTTTGATGTTGTGTTCTACCATTACCCTAATAATTATTTTTAATAGACCTTAGGGGGATCTGTCAATGGAACATAGAAATAGATACCTCTAGTTGATCAAAACCTCATTGAGATAGTGGTGCATGCGGCGAATGCTTTGGGATAGGTGACAACACCCATTGTTATTACAGATCCAGTTGTGCAACCCCAAAGGAATGAAACTAGAGATCCTTATAATAAGTTTATTCGATAGAAAATAATAGAATTAAAAGGATTCAATTAATCTCTAGAGGTATAGGATTGTTTAAAAAAGATTAATCTTCTTTTATAGTTCTTGAAACACATGATTAGATAAATGTGAAATGCACTACCTTCAAGCTTGAAGGGCCTAGAAGAAGGTGGTGGGATTCAATGTTTATGGTGAAGAAACATGAAGTATTATATATTCAAGAATTCATGTCTATTTTCATGTAGAATTTATATCTAAATACCATGGTTTTGGAAAAGTATATGGAGTTTATCAACTTCCAACAATGTTCTAAAATCGTGAATTTTTATGGGAACCAATTTTCTAATTTTTTTTAGTTTTATTTTCAGGTAGTATCAAAGAAGAATTTAATTTCCCAAATATTTTAAATGGGTATTCAATTTGATATTTGATATTTGGTTTTCAATATGAAGATCACCACTTATGTATATGTGCTGGAAAGATTTTTGATTAATGAGTTTGACCTAGATGATAAGTTAGGGTTTGTGGGTGTTCCTCTTACTCCCAATGGATGTTATGTTAGTTTCTATAAAGTAATGAGAAAGTGGTATAAGATTCATAGAGTATTAAATTATCATGAATCATCCATACCATCCATATTTCAGGGAATAATCTATATAAATTTCATTCAATGTGGAATTATTGGGCATTCAAATTGGGTTTGTTCTGTGGAGACAATGATTTTGTATCGTTTAGTTGATAAGGCTGAATGAAAAAGTTTTTTCATGTATTTTATGCCCTTATAATGGAATAGGCTCATCAAAAACTAATATTAAAATAGAGTATTCAGATTATTTAACAACTAAGGGGTTATATCCACAAACATCTAGAATAAATCTTCTTCAAATAGTGGATTAGTATCTAGAAAAATTTGAGGTGAGTCCAGTGATAGTGAGACGTACCATAAAATAGCTTCATCTTTAGTTTATTCTCTATTTAATAATAGTGTATCTAATTATTTCATTTTGAACCACATTCTGAATATATTTAACCTTCATATGGAGTTTTTTTCTTATGTGATGGATATTACTACACCCCTAGGAATAAAGAGTGAACAAGGTCTCTAATTCCCTTTATTTTTAATTATCATTATCTAAGATCAATAAAAAATGATATTTTATTGTTCTTGACATGAAACATTTGGATTTTATTCTTAGGATAGATTTCTTGAGTTTATATAAATGAAGATTTAATCTTATCTTTGTATGGTCTCTTTTTTAGCACCGGATATGGTGTGTTGTGTTTTATAGGTGGATTGGGAACTGAGATCGAGTTGAGTTGGACAGAATATTTTTTCTGTTAGGAAGAATGATGTATGTTTTATTTTTACCCAGAGTAGGAATCTTTGAGTGGTGATCTTTCTCGTAAAGTAATCATGTTTCCTCATGTGTTTCCTTCATACTTGTCGAGCCGGACACTGTTAAAATAAGTAGTGTTTTTGATTGAATTCGTACTAGGTGATCATCCTATATCTATTCCATCATAAAAAATGGATCCATATAAATTAAATTAGTTAATGAATTAGTTTTATTTTTGCAACAAAGTGTTTATTCATTAGTGTGTGTCACCATGTGAGACACAAGTATTTTTCTAGAAGAAATTTGATGGAACCATTCACCTTTGTGTTGATTACTGAAAAATAAATCGAGCTATGGTAAATAAAATGTATCTATTTCATCATATTTATTATTTTCAGACTATTGGAATAGGGTTAATTAGTTCTCCAATATTGATCTTTGGTCTTGTTATAAACAGTTAGGAATCAAATAGTCTAACATCCCATAAATCTCATTCTAGAGTAGGTATTACTATTACGAGTAACTTTTTATGACTTTTAGTCTAACCAATAATTATATGGGTTTTATTGTACTAATGAATAAGATATTACATGAGTATTTTGATTATTTTTAGTGGTAATTTTGGATCTTTATTAACTTAAAATCCAAGGATGATCATGTGTATCATTTGAGGGAAATTCTGGTAAATTTTAGAAATCCTTGAATTAACACTAAGCTATTAAAATGGTACTTAAGGATTAAGAATTTGAATATATAGGGAAGTGTGGTATTATAACATGGTATTTTAGTCAATCATGAGAATGTGATGGCTTTTATGACATACAACCAATAACATAATGTTTTTGATATTCATAGCTTCATGGGCTTCACAGGGTACTACCACCGGTTCGTTAAGGTTTTCTCAAAATTAGATTCTCTAATGACCTCTCCCGCTGAAAAAGGAGTAAAGGTCCCATAGGATTGAAAATATCAGAATCATTTTGATGATTTTAATAAACTTATGGATTTCATTCCAATTTTGACACTTTTAGAAGATTGGTAGAGCTATGTGGTCTTTTGTGACACATCTATTTTACGTTTGGATGATGTTTTCATTTAGGGAGACTAAGTGGTGACCTATGGATCCCAAAATATTAGGAAAAATGAGAATACACTTCTTAACCTTGAATATTAACTCATATATGTGATGGATTATCTTAATATTTGGTTAAATAACTTTCTTACCCTTGAATATTAACTTTGTCAATTTACAATGCTTTGAGTAGAAAAATTACAACCCATAATAAACTAATCATTATAAGAGTGGAATATGATCTCTCCCTTTTCGAGTATATATTTGCGAGCTTAGGTAGATGATATTGAGATTGTCTTGGAGATGTTACAGTTGACCTCTTATATCACAACCCGTCCTCGGGGCCCGTGCCGTGACTACCCCAGGCCCGCCTTCCATAGGCCAGGGGCTGGCGACTATCACCAAAGGTGTAAAATCCCGATAACTGGGAAGGCATTGCCTTTATAAAAGAAAACAAGCACCACAGAGTACAAGCGGAAGCAAAAAACTAAGTAAAAAAGAAATTCTGAAAAGTAAATGGGCCAGAATACAAACCCAAAAGAAAGTACGACTACAACTGAACAAGGTACAACAGCAAAAAGACAAACAGCTGGAAGTAGGAAGCAACTCCTGGGTTATCCTCCTCGGATCCTACCTGAAGGGTAGGTACAGATAGCCTCCTCTACGCTCTCGTCCGTAAACCTCCTCTGTGAGTTGTCTCGTCGTGTAGTCCACCTCCAGGTACTGACTCGTCGTGTAGTCCACCTCCGGGTACCGACTCGTCCTCGAACACTCGGCCTCCGTCAGCACTGCCCGTCGTCTGCAACCAACACAACGAGGTGCGGGCATAGCCCGTGCAGGGGTGAGTATAACGATACTCAGTAGGGACCCCGAGACCCTCAAGGTCTCACTAAAACAACAAGGATAACCACAAAGAAGATCTCAACAGATAACCTTTTACTTAGTTATATGCCCATACATATAACTAAGTTATCAAGTAACCCATCTCAATCATGAGGAAACACAAGGATTGTGAAATGAACGGATAACCACTACCCAGGTTTATGCCCATACATATACCTAAGTTAGCAAGTGACCCATCTCAATCATGAGGTAAACACAAGGTCAAAAGTCTCAGTCAAACCAGGATTTTCATTATCGAAACCGTAACTACTGAAGAGCTCCGTCTCTGGAGTGTACAGTGGTCCTGTCACGACTCCGAGGTACTGCTCACTAACCTAAGACTGCTAAGGTACTCCTCCTGTCGAGTACCGCGGGTCAGCCACCCAGACACAATAGTGACTTCCACCGAGGTATGTCACCCAAACACAGTAGTGCACACCCCCTAGTAGCCTGCTGAGGTACTCTCCAGACGAGTACCGCGGGTCTGCACTTTCACACAGGTATTGCTCCGTCCGCCATGGGTATGCACCCAAACAAAGTAGTGCTCCGTCCACTGGGCTAGTCGACTCACTCCAAGTCGAGTCGGTCAAGCAGTCGTCAGGTCTCAGTCGGCTACACGGTCTCCGTACTCCGCACCCTCGTCTCTGAGAGGGTCCGCTCCATGAGCTACAGGTCGATACTCCAAGTATCTCAAAGTCCCACGAAGAAGTATCTCAAAGGACCGCCTCGTCATAGGGGTATCAATGCAACAGACATCGCGTCAATCGGATGCCCGGTCTGTGAGTTACTAGCCTTTTCATCCCAGGGGCCCGGTTGGATTTCGGGTGCAATCCAACCCGGCCACTATCCAACTGCATCCAAATCTCGGGCTAAGGATGCCAAAAGTTCTGTATCATCAACAGAAACGCAACGAAATAGACGGCACGTCAATCGGACGCCCGGTCTGGATGTTATTGGCTTTCTCGTTCCGGGGGCCCGATTGGTTTTTAAGTTAAAACCAACCCAGCCACACACCGACGATGTCCAAACTTTGAGCGGAGTAAGACAAAAGATCCGTCTCACTTAGAGGAATTCAACAAAGCTAACAGAACGTCAATCAGACGTCCGTAGCTCAAGATATGAGCGTTTACGCTCCGAGGGCCCGATTGGTTTCGTGTACGAACCAACCCTGCCGAACTCAAAGTAATCCGAAACCTTGAGTGCGATATACCGAAACAACCGACTCGATCCAAGGATCGCGTTGCCACTGACGGCGCGTCGTTCGGAGGCCCGTAGCTCATGTTATGGGCATTTGACCGAAAAAGGTCCGAAGACGGGGGTCCGGGCCCAGGCCGACTCGGCCCAACCCCCCCCCCCGGGGGGTCGGCCGAACCGGGTCAACCCGACCCGGTCCGGTCCAGCCAGGGCGCAACCAGGCCGGTCGGATCGGCCTGGCTCGGTTCGGACGAGCGGCCGTGTGGCCGAGCACCGCGGGGTGCTGCCCCCGCGGTCTGGAGATGCCGCGGCCCCGGTTGGGTCCGCCTTGCCAGCGGATGTGGCGGCCGGGCCGCGTCCCTCCACTGGTTCCGCGCGACCGGGGAACCGCGTCGCCGCCGCGGCGGGTTTTGCAGGCGGCGCGCCGGGCGCAGCCGCTGCCATCCGCCGCCTCTGACCGCCGGCGCCGCTGCGCCGACGGGAGTTTACGCGGGCCACCGGACGCACTCCGGTGGTCCGTTTTGTGTGCGGTCTTCGCCGGTGGTCTTCCTGGGACCCGATCTTCACTGCGAAGCGATTCAAACGCCCAAACGGTCTGCTTCGTCGTCACCCATCAATCCGCATGTCAAAACGAAATGTTC
Source organism: Viscum album (assembly GCA_963277665.1). Classification (NCBI taxonomy): domain Eukaryota; kingdom Viridiplantae; phylum Streptophyta; class Magnoliopsida; order Santalales; family Viscaceae; genus Viscum; species Viscum album. The sequence goes on along the minus strand of OY728150.1, from coordinate 435,712,966 downwards.
CGTCTTCGTGGTTCTCCGGCGCGGCGTGCTGTCGCCATGCCCCTTCTCCACGGCTCCGCTCCGGCCGCAGCGCCTTCAACTTTCTTCGACGCGGCGCGACGACATCACATTCTTGTTCGGCTTCTCGGCGTGGCGCGGCGGCGTCGCGTATTACAACCGAGCGATTCTCGCATTGTGCGACGACACCACGCCATCCCGTTCCATCCATATTAGAATCAATATGAATAATGGAGGAGGGTCAGCCGTGTTTGTGCTGTCTGGCCCCCTCTCGTTAATCGATAACAACTGGTTGTAAAATCACGAAGGATGACAAGATAGAATTCACGAATGAAATAATTAAATAATAAACTTCAACATCAATCCACATGAACGAACGATCTGCGGATCAACCTGGAATTGGTTGGTCCATGATCATCGTTCTTTTCTCAGAAGATGAGAGAATGCCAAAAATAAATTCCCCTACCTCGATTCAGATACGGTGCACGTCAATCGAATTGCGGATGACGAGCGCCGCGAAAGTCGGGGGTCGTGGAAACGTCAACGTCGCGAAGCGAGGATTCAAAGTCGTTGACGGAGATTTCATCACGGTAAACCATCGCGGAAAAGACGACGTGGAAGAAGAACGTCGCGTCGCGGTTACGGCGTCGCAGAAGAACCGTGTTTTTCGGCGGAGAAGTTCTTCGCGTTCTTCGTTGAGGTTGAAGAAGAAGAAGAAGAAGATGCTTTCCCTACTCTCTCAAGGTGATAAAACTCTAACAAAAATAAAATAATACTAAGTCTTATTTTATTAACACAACCCACCATTTGAAATTCAGGAGTTTGAAATAAAAAGGTAACTCACTTAATTAATTATAACAAGTTGTCAAAAATTAATGTAAGTGAGTTAATGGGGAGTTAGGAATGTGAGGGGGTTAAGAGGGTTAGGGAGTTTAAGGAATTTGAAAAAGGTGGGTTTTTGTGGGCCCCACCCTTTCAAATATCCACACATGTGAAGTTGGATGGATGTGGGCCCACCACCAACTTCCCATGGGAGAAGTTAACAACTTAACATGAAATAAAATTGATTTAACAATTTTATTCATTTCTTTTAATTAAACCCCAGAAATTAACTTCTTCTCCCGCACAAACGCAACTATGTTAAAGGTTCCCTTAAGCGATTACCGACGTTGTCAGTTCAACAGTGCAATCAGATTTCAATTCTGAGCACCGGTTCAAATGATAGAAATTCCCGCTCGCTCGTTCACTAAACGTACCCGAGCCAAACTTCGGAAAATAATTCCGGGCACACCGGGCCTCGGAATCAGGCGCCGTCAGAAACTACGTTCTTGTAAAATTCCAAATAAAATTAAGAAAAATTTTCCTTGAAATTTCCGGGTCTTTACATTACTCCCACCTCAGGGCTTTACGTCCCCGTAAAGCTTCAGCACAAACTAGGGTCACAAAAGCGGTACAGAGCACGCATCTGAGCCTTCCGTACCCATGTGCTTACCTGGAGGTTCCGTACTGCCAAAGAAAGTGCACCCGAGGAATCGATTGTCCTCGTAGGATCTGCTCCTATCAATCCTCGATCCCCACTAGAGCCTCCGTGAAAGACACCCCATCACCATCGTCTAGCTCCTCATGGTCGATGACATGCGAAGGTTCGAGCACGTATCTCCTCAGTTGAGATACGTGGAAGTCATCGTGCACCTGGTGTAACTGCGGTGAATGGGTCAAGCGGTAAACCTCCCCTCTTACCCAGCTGAGGACCTAAGAAGGTCCGCCGAACCTTGGAGATAACTTGCCGCCTTGGCCACTTCTCTGTAAACCTCGTCGAGGTTAGACCCGTATAAGGACGTGATCATCATCCTTGAACTCCAGAGGTCTCCATTTTCTGTTAGAACTAAAACTAAAAAGGCTGCTTCCACGAGGGTATGGTTGACTGACTCAAGAGTGATCGGTCGCACCCTCCTGTGAAAGAGTTTATCCCGTGCTTCCTGGGGTTTCCTTTTCGCCGTCCAAGGAAAACCCATCCCGACGTTTTCCTAAAACTGTCAATTTGAGTATGAATAGTTATTGACCATTCCATACTCAAACTAATGTTGTAAGGCCTCGACGCTGCCACCAAGAGATTTCAACCGAAACTCTCGCCTCGAGGGTCTGACCACACCATCGGTATAAGTGTGATCATCGAGTCTCCTCCCAAGGTATCTCCATATGTGAGGGTCAATTCCACGGCTTACCAGAAACTCTAGGTCTGGAACAAAATTTGTGAAAGCAAGGAATGATTCATATCGACGTCCGTTACTACAACAACTAGTAGTGGACACAGACTGTCCATTGAATCATTTCTAGAGCCATTGGGTCACACTCCTTGACCGCATGCAGCCGCACTCTTCCTCCACCCTCCAGCTCCCTGAGCCTGGCGGGAATAACTAAGGCGGGTGGTTGTACCATGCTAGGATGTACACCACCTCATGCTACTCTCCTAGATCTACCTCCACGTCTGCTGCTTCGCAGACTCATCTATCCTTAAAGCTTCCACTTCTTGAAACATTTAACACGCTCGAGTCTCTAATACTGGAGCCAGTTTCCTGTTTCTTACGGCACTTTGCAGTCTTCATCTGCTCCTGGATGATCTGCACCTTCTCTAGTCTCTCAAGAGCTGCTATGATTTCTTCTTTTCCGATAAGATAAATCTGGTCTCATCCCCTGGATGAACCACATTCGTTGCCTAATACAGTCAATCCCAACATGAATGATGCATTCATGCCATGGATGACGTCGTAAGGCCTCGATGTAACTACCAAGAGATCCAACTGTCACTCTCGCCTCCAAGGGTCGAGTCACACTGTCGGCATCAGTGTGAGGTCACTGGGTCTCCTCCAGTAGAAATATTGAAAGTGAGGGTCAAGTCAACAGTTTTAACCGGAACCACTCAGTATCAACCAAACAAAAAGAACAAGAAAGAGAACATCACAAGATAAGTGTCTTTTTATTATTGCAGCTCACAGTACAAAGACACGAATACAACAACAACATGGAACTGGAAGTACAAGGGACGTATCCACTAGTTCCGATCTTGTCTACCTGCTCCTGGAGCTCTACTGCCTTGGTGGCTCCTCCAACTCCTGCGGATCAACTGTACGAGGAATCGGACAGTCATGTGCCAGGTGGCCCTTCCCGCCGCATGAGTAACACAACCTGTTTCTGGCACGCCTAACTCTGTTCCCACCCCGGGTGCCCCGCACCACCGGTCCTAAAACCCGAGATCATCCAAATGCTGGTATGGTCCTCCTAGACCTCTGCATCATCTGTCTACTGCCCACAGATGACTCAGCAACTGATCGAAAACCCTGCGGAAAAGGTAGAAGCTCCTGTACACGCTCGGGGTGTAGAGATACTGGAACAAAATCCACCCTGAAGAAGGTCTCGAAGTCTTCCCATGCGAAGTTCATCCCATCGCAAAACTGAAACAAGTGGCTCCACCACCTACCTGCTACTGGCTGAAGGAGGCTGGCAGCAAAGATCACCATGAAGTCTGCCGGCGTCCCCACTAGCCTGAAGACTCTCACCACAGCCTCCAGCCAATCCTAAGCCGCCTGTGGGTCCGTCCCTCCCTGGAACCTAGGTGGCCTCTGGCATTGGAACTCGTGCAGTGCGATCAAGCGACGTGCACCCTCTGCTGCTGGGGCTGGTGGCATCGGTGGCCCAATGGGTAGTAGTACCGCTGGTGCCTCCGCTGGTGCCTCAACTGGAAAAGAGCCTTGTACTGAGGCCACGTCGCTCGGCGGGCTGTCAGTACGAACCAATCTCGGGGCTCTAGCTGGTCGTCCGAGAAGAGGCATCCAGAAAGAAACAACATAACATGGTCAAACGATTATACCTGGTGAGATGACCTGGTTTGAGCTGTTTTAAGGGAAAACCTTTGAAAACACACATGCAATCAGTGTTTTCGTGCACAATGTCGAAAATCAGTTGTCAGCGTGCTGGTGTATGGATACGTCGGCCGCCCGCACCAACACTGGACTCCCTGAACTGAAGACCACACTCGGTACCCTTAACACAATTGCTTCACAGAAAGAAAATATCAGAGTGATAAGTTCTGCGGTAGAACCGAATCCTCTGATACCAATTTGTCACAACCCGTCCTCGGGCCCGTGCCATGACTACCCCAAGCCCGCCTTCCATAGGCCATGGGCTGGAGACTAGCACCAAAGGTGTAAAATCCTGATAACTGGGAAGGCATTGCCTTTATAAAATAAAACAAGAACCACAGAGTACAAGCGGAAGCAAAACACTAAGTAAAAAAGAAATGCTGAAAAGTAAATGGGCCAGAATACAAACCCAAAAGAAAGTACGACTACAACTGAACAAGGTACAATAGCAAAAAGACAAACAACTAGGTCGTCCTCCTCGGATCCTACCTGAAGGGTAGGTACAGATAGCCTCCTCCATGCTCTCGTCCGTCAACCTCCTCTGTGAGTCGTCTCATCGTGTAGTCCACCTCCGGGTACTGACTCGTCGTGTAGTCCACCTCCGGGTACCGAATCGTCCTCGAACACTCGGCCTCCGTCAGCACTGCCCGTCGTCTGCAACCAACACAACGAGGTGCAGGCATAACCCGTGCAGGGGTGAGTATAACGATACTCAGTAGGGACCCCGAGACCCTCAAGGTCTCACTAAAACAACAAGGATAACCACAAAGAAGATCTCAACAGATAACCTTTTACTTAGGTATATGCCCATACAAATACCTAAGTTATCAAGTAACCCATCTCAATCATGAGGAAACACAAGAATTGTGAAATCAATGGATAACCACTACCCAGGTTTATGCCCGTATATATACCTAAGTTAGCAAGTGACCCATCTCAATCATGAGGTAAACACAAGGTCAAAAGTCTAAGCTCAAACCAGGATTTTCATTATCGAAACCGTAACTGCTAAAGAGCTCCATCTCTGGAGTGTACAGTGGTCCTGTCACGACTCCGAGGTACTGCTCACTAACCTAAGACTGCTGAGGTACTCCTCCTGTCGAGTACCGCGGGTCAGCCACCCAGACACAGTAGTGCTTCCCGGCGAGGTATGTCACCCAAACACAGTAGTGTACACCCCCTAGTAGCCTGCTGAGGTACTCTCCGGACGAGTACTGCAGGTCTGCACTATCACACATGTAGTGCTCCGTCCGCCATGGGTTTTCACCCAAACAAAGTAGTGCTCCGTCCACTGGGCTAGTCGACTCACTCCAAGTCGAGTCGGTCAAGCAGTCGTCAGGTCTCAGTCGGCTACACGGTCTCCGTACTCCGCACGCTCGTCTCTGGGAGGGTCCGCTCCACGAGCTACAGGTCGATACTCCAAGTATCTCAAAGTCCCATGAAGAAGTATCTCAAAGGACCGCCTCGTCATAGGGGTCTCAACACAACAGACGACGCGTCAATCGGACGCCCGGTCTGTGAGTTACTTGCCTTTTCGTCCTAGGGGCCCGGTTGGATTTCGGGTGCAATCCAACCTAGCCACTATCCATCTGCATCCAAATCTCGGGTGAAGGATGCCAAAAGTTCCATATCGTCAACAGGAACACAACACAACAGACGACGCATCAATCGGATGCCCGGTCTGGAAGTTATTGGCTTTCTCGTTTCGGGGGCCCGGTTGGTTTTTAAGTTAAAACCAACCTGACCACACTCCGACGGTATCGAAACCTCGAGAGGAGTAAGCCAAAAGATCCGTCTCACTTAGAGGAATTCAACAAAGTTGACGACATGTCAATCGGACGTCCGTAGCTCAAGATTTGAGCGTTTCAGCTCCGAGGGCCCGGTTGGTTTCGTGTACAAACCAACCCGGCTGAACTCAAAGTAATCCGAAAACTTGAGTGTGATATACCGAAATGACCATCTCGATCCAAGGATCGCGTTGCCACTGACAGTGCGTCGTTCGGAATCCAGTAGCTCATGTTACGGGTATTTGACCGAAAAAGGTCCGAAGACGGGGGGTCCGGGCCCGGGCCGACCCCCCCCCCCCCCCCCCCCCCGGGGTCGGCCGCACCGGGTCGACCTGACCCGGTCCGGTCTGGCCAGGGCGCGGCCCGGCCGGTCGGACCGGCCTAGCTCGGTTCGGCTGAGCGCACGTGTGGCCGAGTGCCGCGGGGTGCTGCCCCCGCGGTTTGGAGATGCCACGGCCCCGGTTGGGGCCGCCTTGCCAGCGGACGCGGCGGCCCGGCCGCGTCCCTCCACCGATTCCACGCGGCCGCGGAACCGCATCGCGGCCGTGGCTGAAGCCGCGGTGGGTTTTGCAGACGGCGCGCCGGGCGCCGCCGCCGCCTCTGACCGCTGGCGGGAGTTTCCGCGGGCCACCGGACGCGCTTCGGTGGTCCGTTTTCTGTGCGGTCTTCGCCAGTGGTCCACCCGGGACCCGATCTTCATTGCGAAGGGATTCAATCGCCCAAACGGTCTGCTTCGTCATCGCGTGTCAATCCGCATGTCAAAAAGAAATGCGCCATCTTCGTGGTTCTCCGGCGCGGCGTGCTGGCGCCGCGCCCCTTCGCCGCGGCTCCGCTCCAGCCGCGGCGCCTTCGACTTCCTTCGACGCGGCGCGACGATGTCATGTAATACTACCGAGCGATTCTCGCATGGTGCGACGACACCACGCCATCCCGTTCCATCCATATTAGAATCAATATCAATAATGGAGGAGGGTCGGCCGTGTTTGTGCGGTCCGGCCTCCTCTCGTTAATCGATAACAACTGGTTGTAAAATCACGAAGGATGAAAAGATAGAATTCACGAATGAAATAATTAAATAATAAACTTCAACATCAATCCGCATGAACGAACGATCCGCGGATCAACCTGGAATTGGTTGGTCCACGCTTGTCGTTCTTTTCTCAGAAGATAAGATAATACCAAAAATAAATTCCCCTACCTCGATTCAGATACGGTGCACGTCAATCGAATTGCGGATGACGAGCGTCGCGAAAGTCGGGCGTCGTGGAAACATCGACGTCGCGAAGCGAGGATTCAAAGTCATTGACAGCGATTTCGTCGCGGTAAACCATCACTGAAAAGACGACGCAGAAGAAGAACGTCGCGTCGTGGTTACGACGTCGCGGAAGAACTGTGTTCTTCGGCGGAGAAGTTCTTCGCGTTCTTCATCAAGGTTGAAGAAGAAGAATAAGAAGATGCTTTCCCAACTCTCTCAAGGTGACAAAACTCTAACAAAAATAAAATAAGACTAAGTCTTATTTTATTAACACAACCCACCATTTGAAATTCAAGAGTTTGAAATAAAAAGGTAACTCACTTAATTAATTATAACAAGTTGTCAAAAATTAATGTAAGTGAGTTAATGGGGAGTTAGGAATGTGAGGGGGTTAAGAGGGTTAGGGAGTTTAAGGAATTTGAAAAAGAGGGGTTCGTGTGGTCCCCACCCTTTCAAATATCCACACATGGGAAGTTGGATGGATGTGGGCCCACCACCAACTTCCCATGGGAGAAGTTAACAACTTAACATGAAATAAAATTGATTTAACAATTTTATTCATTTTTTTAATTAAACCCCAAAAATTAACTTCTTCTCCCGCACAAATGCAACTACGGTAAATGTTCCCTTAAGCGATTACCGGCGTTGCGAGTTCATCGGTGCAATCGGATTTCAATTCCGAGCACAGGTTCAAAAGATAGAAATTCCCGCTCGCTCGTTCACTGAACGTAGCCGAGCCAAACTTCAGAAATTAATTCCGGGCACACCGGGCCTCAGAATCAAGCGCCGTCAGAAACTGCATTCTTGTAAGATTCCAAAGAAAATTAAGAAAAATTTTCCTTGAAATTTCTGGGTCTTTACATCTTATATTCCCAAGATAATTTATCTTGAAAAAAATATTGATGATGGATTATGTGGAATTAGGGAGTATATTAAAGATAGTGAGACCATCATTGAGTGGTCATTATCCTCTAATAGTATCATATGCTTATGGATCCAATATTTCATACATTTTCTTATTAGAAGAGATATGATGAGGGATTACCATAATTCATTATGAGCGCTACACCTTGGAACCATTAGTATTTTCCATTATATGTGGTGGTAATTCTTATGGTCATGTATGGGATGATAAATAATAGATTTTGTCTCTTGTTTCTATACCTATTAGATGGTCAAATATGAGATCTACAAAGCATCAAGTTTTATTGAGCCCGTTCGTATGAAAACTTTGATGTGGGACAGTATTTCAGTGGATTTTGGGTTGGGTTTCCACATTTCTATTAAGTTAAGATTGTGATATGAGTAGTGACTGTTTGATTTAAAAAATCAGATCACTTCATTACCATTCATGATAAAACCCAAGTTGACGACCTTATAAGCCTGTATGTGAAATATATCATTAGATTTCATAGATATCCATATTTTACAATTTATGACATAGTGCTTTGGTTCACTTAACATTTTTGGAGTGGCCTTTAAGAGGTAATGCGATCCCAAGTTTTTTGATCAAGGTAAATCATACACTTATGGATGACTTTATAGAACATTATCTATAGATTCTAAAATAAAATATTCAGGCATGTGTTCTCAACTTTAGTGGAGATTTAGATTACTACATGTGACTAGTTGAGTTTTCCTATAACAATAGTTATATATCATCCAATATAATTAAACTCTTTGAGTCCATGTGTGAATGATATTGTAAATATCCATTATGTTGGTTGAAGATTGGTGAGACTTCCTAGATAGGACCTAGTTTGGACCAAATGATGATAAAAAATATTTAGTTTATTTTTTATAGAATGTTTAAGGATTAGAGACAATATTTATCCTATGATGATTTTCAATGATTCCCTTTGGAGTTATTAGTTAGTGACTGGGTAGTTTGAGAGTTTCACATTGGTTGTGTCACTAATGACTTGAAAAATAGGGAGAGTTAGAACTAAGGAAAATGAGACCATTTGAGGTTGTTGAATAGGTTTCCAAGGTGTCTCACCATTAGGATTTTCCACATCAGTTAAAGTCAATTGATAATGTGATTTACAATTTTCCACTCAAGAAGTATCTATATAACCCATATCAAATCTTGAGTTTGGAGGACCTTGATATGAAATGTGATTTTTCCATGACTGATTTTTGATTTTTGATTTTTATTTTGTGGTGAATTTCCTTTATGGAAATTCCATATCTCTAATTTGGGTGCTTATTAGTATGTTTCTTATTCACATTAGACTTAGGTGTGTGAGTCACTGATGAAAGAATAGTGGACTCAATTTTTTGTTATAGAGACTTCTTGATATGTGATTTAGGGTGAGAAATAGTTTATGGTGGGTGGATTATAACATCATGTTACATGATTTATGGAACTTCTACCCATATTTGTGATTTACTTTTTTTTGGATATAGTTTCAGGTTTTTTGGGGACTGTTGAAATTTTTTGGGACTTTTTGGGACAGTGTATGATTAGTGAATAACTAGGGAAAACTGGGCATGTCAAACTAGGGTAAAATTGTTCCATGTGACGAGGTTTTAGAAGGGGGAACAATAATTTCAAACCATACATCCTCCATATCAATCCATGAGACTTTTGATAGCGAAGAGTGCACAATTGGTGTACAAGTTCTTCACTATAAAGCCGAACCATGAACCATTTTATAGAGTCCAAGGATAGAGTAATTGGTTGGAATATGAGTTTTCTAGTGGTGTAGTGAAACCACACATCTCCCTCTAGAATAGAAGTGATAGAACATTTTTATGTGCATGGTAAGCTCTAACTGTGTGGCCTGACCTAAGAAATATTAAACATAAATTTTTAGTCTCTTTAAAATATTAATTAAGGAACTAAAATTATCATTATAAATTTTAAACCCATTATAATAAAACTTAATCCAACAATTTACTTTTGGAGGCTCTTTAGAGAGTACTTTTTCTCCTACAACCCATTTCTTCCTAAATCAGTGTGTTGGTGGACGAAATTGATCCCTATTATATAAAGGTAAATATATTGGGTTTGGAATCCTATTTTATTCTTATATAATGTTCTTTGAGATAAATGAATCATTTTGTTGTTGATGTATTGAAACCTCAAAATTATGAATTCTGATTATGGGGATTTCACTTTCATCTTCCCCACCTTAGAATCTCCATTAGAGATTCCAATTAGGGGTGATTATTTAATTGTGTGACTAAATATTGGTCTGCTTTATATGGATTTTTTTAAAATTTAAAAATTTATTTCTTGATTTATTTGAAATATATATTTAATAGTTTTTTGGACTTTGATTTGAAAATATTTAGATGATATGTTTTTAAAAATGGTAAAAAATTCTGAAATGAAACCATTTTTAAAGGCCTTGATAATATTTGGTGGATTCTGAGATAATATTAATTGAAATGAATGAAGATTTTATAAAATTATTTTATTTATATTATTGGGTAAAATAGTTTCATATAAAATAGGATATTTAAATTCATTAATTTTATAAAAAACATTATTTGGTTTTAAAGTTGAAATGGTATGTTGAAACTTGAAATTTCATATTTGAAATGTCAATAATGAATTGAATTATTTTTCCAATATTTATTAATTGGAAGAACATGCGAGGCTTGGAAGTTATTGGGTGATTTAGAATATAATAATTGGAAACTGAATCCTTAACAATGGATTAATAATGATAAATCCAACAATACCAAGTTCAACATGAATTTCCTTGAAGGGGTATTTAAAAATTATATCTTGATAGCCGGAGCCATAGGGATGTGTGCACACTATATAAATTGATTGATTGATTGAGTAGTTAAAGGATCAAAGATCTAAAAACTAACAATAGTGAATAAGAACATAATACTAAATTTTGATTTGATTATTACATGCCAGTGTTTACTAATCTATTTAACCATTCTCTTATATTTAATGAAAATTTCAATTTAAACATTATTTAATATAATTTCCATATACATGACATGAAAGATTAAGTAAAAAAACATAAAAAAATATTTTAAATTCTTTAAATTAATTAGATTGTATCATAAATTGTTTATTTTTTTAACAAATTACTTATTAAACATTTAGTGATATCATACTGGACTATTTTTTCTCACAACTTATCATTGACTTTAGGTATTTATAGATAGTATTGTATCAGGCATAGGAAAATGGAAAACACCACTCAAAAGAGGAAGGTGTGCTTAAACCCTAGGAACTTGGATTATGGTGGTGAATAGTGGAGCTATAATCCTCTCGTTAAATGGAGATTCTGAGTTTTCATCTTGATTTATTTTCTATTATCTTTTGAATGATGTACCGTTTTGATATTTTTTTCTCCTTGTGCTAATTTTCTCTTTGAGGAGTGTTTGGAAAACATATTTTTTTTTATTTTACGTTCCATTTTCTTTATTAATTGTACTCTCTTGGGGTAAAATCATTCCCAATGAATTTTTTTGATTCCCCGAAACAAGTCTCCACCCCATGGTGATCAGGAATGTCCTTCGAGCCATGTTAGTGCAAGTATAGGTACCAGTGTACCAAGTTATTCAGATTGTTTCATTATAGAACTCCTACTTATGTATTCAAACCTTCTACTCTTAATAAACCATAGGTTCTTCTTCATTATACTTACCTAAATAATCCAGTATAAACACTTATTATTTCACCTCTTTGAGTTCCATCGGGTTTTTCCATATTTTGAGTTGTGATATTCATTTTCTATAGAAATTTGAAAAAATGGTAAAATATTTTCTTCTTCAATTCCAATGATTTCCTTAGCTAACGTCTTATTATTTATCTCATCCAAAATTTATTCAATAAGATCCATCATTTTTTTTCTCTTTTTCATGCATGTATAGAAGTGATGACTATTTATCTTCCGCTTCTTATTATATTTCTTATCTAATAGTGTACATATATGAAATATTATATTTTTATTTATATATTTTATTCCCCATATAATAACATGAAAATAAATTTTAAAATTTAATTCCTTATTTTCATATAATTTTTTTTCTTTTTACCATCTATTTATGATTCTTGATTTTTACTACAATAGTCACAATGCATGTGAAGAGCGTGTCTATTATCACTTCATGTAAAATTTCTTCTCTAGTTTCTTTAAATTCATAAAAATGATCATTTTATTTTATTCCTTAGATGTTTTATAAGTTGGTAGTTTCTCTACATAATTATTAGTAGTTTTTATAGTAATTTTGGATATTGATGTATTCATAATAATATATATTAGAATTATTCCACCCTTTTTGTTATGTCCACCAAACAAAAATTACTGTCATCGCAACATCATACTCCTCCTGGTATCTAGGGTACTATGAAGATGATGATGAAATATATTAATACATAATATATTTTATCCTTTAGATACTTTCATGAACAACCAAATCGTAATAAAAAAAGCAAATAAAAAACCTACACAAAAATTTTGAAAAAGAAATGTAGTGGGAAAATCCTTTTGATAATCAAATGGTTTTAAAATTTTACTAGTTTTCATTATTCGTTGAAAATGGTTCTTAAAAAATTGATGTGAATTATAGTTTCATTAATTTAATGAGGTAATAAATGATTACTACTTCTTGTATTACTATGATCACTAACCCAAATATTATAGTAATGTGAAAGTGTTGGGTCATCCCATGAAGAAATGGAAACCAAAATTATAATCTATAAACTTATTTGTAAGTCTTAAAAATATTTTCAAATAATTTTTAAATATAAAAAACTAACTAAAATAACAAAACATAAACTAAAATATAATATTTCATAAAGGATGAATACAAGGTAATTCATTTCCAAGGATAGTTTTTCTTAATTGGTACTGATTAAACTACACTCATGAATATAATCCATCAATTGATATATGAATTCTTGAATTAACCACTTATACTTATTATTATAAACAAGATAAACATATATGCACTAATTCCTCTCTCATGGTATTCTATAACAAACCTAGGTGAATTAGAATCAATATCTATGTGAGAGGATGAGTTGAGTTGGCTCTTTCTCCCCCATTCCCCTATATTACATTGGGTTTTTACAAATAATGTATTTCACCCTCAATCGGTGGTTAAGGTATATGATATGAGTTAATTTATGTAAAATATAAAATAAATTATATAAACTTACATGTAATGAAGAATGTGAAGACAAATGGTAAATATCCCTTCCAAACCATTTCCCCTCTTCTATGACACTAGCCCCTATTTGTTAAGAGTTTTTCGTTAATGGATAAACCAAATGATAGAGGAGAGGGAATAAAATTCAATATAAATGAAATTTTTTGTTCAAAGATAGTAAATTTACATGAATTTATATTATAACAACCAATATATTAAATCCATGATCATATAGTGAAAAACCGAAAGAGAAATCAAAACCTAACTAAGAAGAAGCTCTAGTGGATGTGGTCACTCACTTTCCGTAACCTCCAATTACAAATCCTTCTAAAAGATGTGTATGTTTTCTATTTAGTATTATTTTATTATAATTAGAAAATTAATCTGTTAATATATCATAAATATGATTCATATCCCCATGAGAAATATACCACTAAACTTTAAAACAAAAGTAACTCACAATTTAAAACATCACGTACTAGTTTATTTCCATGCCATGGGAAACATATTTTTGACGTATTTATCTTCACTTTATGATAAAACCAAACTTGAAACTACTTCATGAAGTGCCCCTATAGAATAATATACATCCCCACTGTGTAATTACCTCAAAAAAATATATCAGAAATATGAGTTTGATATCATATTATTTAAATTCAGGAAATATCATAAAAAATATCCCACATTACTCAAACAATTGACCATGTATTAAAAAAAATATAAATAATTGAACTAGGATACTATATATATTTAAAACTATGAAATATAAACATATACCTAGTGAATCATTATCCCTATAATACATCAAAACACCATAGTGTTGTATATATCTATGCCGAATCCACACAACTCAATGCAAACTACAATTATCTTCTTATATAAATAATGACACAAGAAAACATACCCACATTTCCAACTTCATTGTTAAATCTATTTATATGATGAAATGATCTTGGTTATGGTTTATAAAAAACCCCAATGAAATATTTAATCTGCTACTATATACTACACCTCCTTGTCGCATGATATTTATGACTCTAATCTCCCCACAAATATCCTCTTCACTATTTCTATGATGTAGTACACGTCTTACTCTATAAATGGTATCCTTTATTAATTACATGAAACTATGGAATGAGAAAAATCTCTACATTTAATAGCTCTAAAAAAATTAAACCCTAATATTTTATACACCAAGGACCTCCATTATATATCATACAACTATGATACAACCAAACCTCATGCATGCTTCTTCTTATACCATTAACATTTACTAAATGTCTCAATATTACCTTCATGAATTTGAAATACTACTTAACATTATTTGAGTGTGATGTGGGACTTTTACACAATCTTCATATAGTGAAATATTCTACTTCTACACTATATCCAACTTCATTTATATCTTCCTTTATTCATTAATGATGTTGGAGAGCTCTCATTCCACATAGTTTTCATCATAAAAAACGTTACTTCCTTCTTCCTCCTTCTATAGTGTAGATGAAAACCCAAAATCATAGATTATGCAACATGATAAGACATTATAATACATTCCTCTATAAATAAATTTATTTATTTCAATAACTTTTATTACACACAACACTAAGCCTAAACGAAGCACGAAATATTATTATTCTAATATCATAGTTATAAACTATCCATTTAATAAACGAATATAAATTAGATTAAACACATTATGAAAACTTATAAATTTCATATTCAATAAAAAATTATTGATGAATTATTATTAAATAGAATATTTTTTTATTGAAGTCATCTTAGGCTTAAAAAATTAATTTTCTTGAAAAATGATTTTTTACATTTTTTGTGTAACAATTTTAACTATTTTATTACAATTTTAGAAATTATATTTTATAAAATAACCAATTTTTTAAAATTATATTATTAAAATCAACTTAAGGTGATATGTTTTTGTTTTTTTTGAAATTACGATCTTTTAGTAAAAAGTTAAAAATACAGATTTTTCAAATATTGTCATTTATTTCCATCAAATCATGTAATTTAGAAGAAACAATGTATTTTATCTTTGTTTTTAGTGACATTTTATCCATTTTATTATAATAATCTAATTTATTCAATTTTATTTAGTTTTATTAATGATTTTAATATAAGTTAATTTTTATACTTAAAAATGCATATGTTCTAAAAAGTGTTTTTCATTGCATTTTAAGAATTTTTATTTAAATTAATTTATTAAAATTATAAATATTGAATATTGATAAATAGATACTTTATTATGAATCAAGAGTTTAAAATTTGTTAAATATGTCTCTTTGGTCATCATGAATAGAAACAAGGGAAAATAATTTTCACGACAGTATAGGTAAAATGGGCAAAACATGGTTAAAATTATGAATTATGGAATGAAAATTAGCCTAAAAACTTGAATTAAATTAATTTTATGGGATACATTTTACCCTAATAATCCCATATATAAATTTATGGAAATTTGGTACATTTTCCCTTGATAATGACATTTTGATTATTATATGTAAAAAATAATTCCTAAATTTCAGTCTCTTGACTTTAATATATCTAATTTTATTATAATTATAAAATATGATAAGTTTGATTACTAACTTTTATTTG
Organism: Viscum album; assembly: GCA_963277665.1. Lineage (NCBI taxonomy): Eukaryota > Viridiplantae > Streptophyta > Magnoliopsida > Santalales > Viscaceae > Viscum > Viscum album. Next base: position 435,697,268 of record OY728150.1, on the reverse strand, counting down.
AAATAAGAATTATTTTTTATCATTTTAATTTATTTATCAGTTTTAGTGATAGAATAATTTCCTTAAATTCTTACAAAACACCGACATAATATTTATTCAATTAATAAAAAAATAAAATATATATATTTTTTAAATATTAAAAGTAATAAAGTTTGATCAAATTAATTTTGTTAAATAATTTTTTAGATAAATATATCATTTTAGGGATGATTTAAAGGTTTAAATTAAAATTACATCTTTTTCTTAATGTCTTTAAAGTCAAATTTAATAAATTATGTAAAAAATGACATTAAGGATATTTTATAAAAAATAATATTTTATTAAATTATTTAAAAACTGTAAAAATCATGAAAAAGGACAATTAGTATGATAATTTGAATAAAATTTCATCCTATTCCCATTTATGATCCAATTGTTTCCTTATAAGTAAAATTATAACCCTATAAGTTTGAAAAATCCATTACCGCGATTAAGATTAAAATTGGTTAATAATGTGGATAAACCGAAGGATAATGTTTAAAAAACAACATATACCTATAATAAATTTAGTTTTTATGGTATTTAAACAATATAATTACTTATAAATGATTCTATGGCCATTTTAAATCATTTTTTGTTGATAATTACTTTATTATATTTTAATCCATTAAGAAATTTTATATCTTAATCCTTTATGAAATTTCTAGAGCTCCCCACCCGTAATGTATAAAGGGGAATCACTACTTTATCTAATTTAAAAATATTTGAGACTTATATATCTATAAACCTCAACCAAAATCAATTATCATCTTCCCTGTACATGAATAAGTTATTCTATTTGTTTTAAAAAACCATTCATATCATCATTAACAATGTATCTTAAGGGAGCCTACCAAAGAAGAGGTAATCATATTACATGACCTCTTAAATTTATTTCTTCTAATACCTTATATAAATGGATTATATTAATAAAAAATTATAAATTATGATTATTAAATATAATTAAATGTTATTATGATAATGAAATCACCTTTATTCACCCTCTTTTACATCAAATGGGATGTGGAAGTGTCGCTCGTGCGTATGCACGTCTTACCATCTCCAGGTAGTGATACAATTCATTTTCCATCACCATATTCCATGGATAATTATTTACATTATTTATAAATTTTATATATGATATTTAGGATATAATTATTCTTATTAAATCATAATATCATATCCACCTTGTTACCTTCCTATCTATTGAAAAATGTTAACATCACTTGTGCGTACATGCAGAATACCACCTCTACAAAGCGATGTGATTGGTTCTTCTTTTATGACTTACATAGATGATAATAATAATATATTTAATAGAAATAAATGTTATATATAAATATATGATATAATAATTATTCTATAATGTATAATTATTATTTACCTTTCTTTTGTTCCAATCGTCTAAAAGTGAAAGACGAGTTCATACGTACGTACAACCTACCATCTCCATGAACAATGTAATTAATTTTTCTCTCTATATATTTATGTATCATCCAAAATATTTATATAATGAATAAATATTATTTTTTATATCTTAGAAAACATTATTTATATTATTTAACCATGATCAAAGTACAAGGAAAAAAAATTACCAAATGAAAATATAGAGTAAAAATAAAAGAGTTATCACCCAGAATAGTTATTTTAATATAGTTTTTAATAAATGGGTGATGAAATTTTATAATTAATTCATATAAGGTATGATATATATGAGTATTTTTTGGAATATATTTATAATAAATCTATATTTATTACATATTTGGTCCATACATGTATCGAAGTAGTCATACATGAGGTAAGGGTTTCACAGCTTTGTTACCATGAGACATATGACATATTAAACAAATAATTCTTTCATGTGGTGAATAAATATCCAATTTTTTATGATATATCATGAATATTATTATATTTTTATTCTTCTAATATTCATTTGAAAATATTTCTTTCATTTTTTTGATTAAAAATTTACCAAAGTTGTAAGGCTTTATTTCACTGTCACATCATCATTCAAGATTGATTATTCGTAAGCCTCTCATGGATCTATTAATTAAACTTTATACCATAAAAAAATTCTACATTATTATAATATGGTTATTTATATATATTAAATGTTTAAATTTTATTTTTTTCTATCTTTAAGTACATAATATTTCCAAATAATGTTCTTAAGGAAAATCGACTTTGTTTTTTGACTCTATTATTATGATTATATGTTTAGATTTTATTTAACATTATATAAATATTTTTTTACTATCGAACATTTATTTTTGAAATATATTTTTATACTTTTGTTTAATTATTAAAAAATATTTAAAAATGAATCTTCTTTTTATTTTCTGAATGACGTACTTTTTGACTTTTTACTAAAAATATAAAGAGAGTATTTGTTTTAATGTACTTAGAATGAATTGAATTTCCCAAAATCATTAACACTCAATGATTTTAAGCTTCCATTACATGTTTATTTCATTACATTAAATGAATATTTTTTCCTTGAATTTTAGATTTTTTAGTTTTTAAATGTTAATTCAATGTTAAAATGTTATTTTTCTCAGGAAGTTTTTTAATGAACTTTTATTTTATTTATATTCATCAATTAAAACAAACCTTTTATTATCCAGGGTTGATATGATATAATGGTACCATATTTATTATTTCATATCATGGTTTATGATTAATTTTACTGGGGAATGTTTTGATGTTCTGTATTTTAGTTCTTTCTTTATAAATTGGTTTTGAATAAGGAATTTTGATTAAGTTGTATCAATTATTTATATGATTAATGAATTGTACATAGTAACTGATAATAACTATCCATTATGACCCCTAAATGCATAGGTAGTTCTCATGAGAGAAACTAGTTTGGGTATTTGGATGAGGCCTTTCCCATTTATATAAGATGTAATTTCATGAGGCCTCTATGGTATGTTTAATATGTCTTACATTATGTGTTCCTTAATTATGAGATTATTTATTTATGTAAAAGTTATTATTACAGTAGTTATGATATCTATGGTAAAGTTTCTAGGTCATGTGATTTGTTATATGACACTATTTGATCATCAATTATTCTTTGCATATTATTATTAGTTCTCAAATTATTGATTAAATGAAATGTGTTTTTATTTTTTTAAATTTCCATTTTTATTATAAAATATTTAATAAAGATATATTACAGTGTATATAACCCTTATTGATCATTTGAGATCACACTTATTTTTTTCCCTTTCCCCGGGATGTCAAGAAGTAAACTACGATATATATTGAAGGATATTATAGAGATAAAAATTAAGTTCTCAAATAAAATTGTTTTTTTTATGTTTTTAAATGTATGTGATATTAAAGTATGTATCTAGTTTACCAAGACTACTAATATATTAGATCTATTGTGAAGAGATCACTTGTATCTAATAAAAATGTAATAATGTAGCCATTGGATTAGGCCTACTAGGGTTAATGTATTTATAGATAAACCCTCCACATCACAAAAACTATTAACAGAAAACCCCATTAGTAAAATTCAGATGAACATGATATAGAAAACTTACATAGTGTCTTGGATTGATCACTTTTATTTTTTGGGAGTTTACATGAAAATGGTGGACAAATACGGTGCAAGTGAGTTATGGTAGTGAAACCCTCATTCTATACAAGGTGGTTGACACAAGAGGTGAACCGTAATAGAGGTGTCCTTGTAAAAATATACATCACTCATGATAAATTTTTTCCCATCAGACTCTTTGATGGCTAAGTACTGCTTTTTCAATCAGGATGTGCGGTTAATGTTCCAAATGAGAAGCACTCGATCTTTCACACTTAGGTTCCTCATGCACAGTGTTGATGAAGGCATGGATTCCCTTGGTTTACACATGAAAAAATTAACCTTGTTTCTGTTACCTACACTAACCATTTCATGGATTTACCTTCACCCTAACGATGAAGGGATTCCTTTCCCATTTATCTATGTCAGCTTCCCTCATGTGGTAATGTGGCTTGATCTTTGGTTGAGGGATGGAGTTCAATTGGACTATTTTTTAATATGTATACAATGTAAGTGTTTTATAAATTCTAGATTCATTTCTATATTTCCAATTTTGAGTGTCTTTGATAGATTCTTCACCTTTTGACCAAAAAATAATCAAACCATCATAAAACAAAATTAAAACTATTTTTAATGAATCGTTATCATAAACAAATGTTGGAAGTGAATATTTTAAAAGAACCTAACTCACTCAAAAACAAGTTCCAAAAAACATTTTATTTAAAATTTTAAATCCAAGGAATTTTACTTCTCTTTCACTGAAAGTGTTTAACCTCTTAATAATATTCATTCCAATAATGACTTACCAAACAAGAATCCAATTTTACTAATCACTATTGATCATTTGTAATGTATTTATTCTAAATCTCATGTTGTTTCACTCAATCTATAGCCATGAAATTTTTCAACATATCTACATATAAATTAAACTACAAAAAATCATGAGGTTTTTTCATTAATGTTATAATATCTTTGAGGCTAAATGTGGGTGGATAATGATGTGAAAAATTAAATTCATTTGATTGAAAAAGAAGGCTAAGATTATTAATTTAAAATGAATGATATTTAAGTAAATATCAATAAAATTTGATCCTCATTAAACTATTCATAAAAATAAAAAGTTCCACACTTCATCATACTCTTCATAAGAAACTTCCACATATTAATATAAAAAACATTGATAAAAAACTTCATTTTCACTTCTCTCTCAAATTTTTTTCTCTATTTATTTTTAGTGTGATATGTGTATGCAGAAGTCACCGCACCCTTTAAAGTAAAATAAAATAAAATCTTAATCCCGACCATCAATATCTCACTAACAACAATTATAATATTTATCAAAATAAGGGAGAAGGTGTTATTAGTTATTGATAAATCCTAGGCATCCAACATGGTTTTTTTTCCTTTACTAATCTTTTCATGTTCTATATCTTTTTATTATTTTCTTCACTTTTCAAAATAAAGAGTGTGAAATTTTATCTCAATCACCTAATAATTTTGAACCATGTCTTTAATAAATCATTAGAACCAAACACCATTTTTTATTTAATCACCATAATTTCAGAAACTACTAGAAAAACCCCGAATTCAGTTTTAGCTCAAATGAATAGTCATAAATTTATACTAATGAAAATAATGATGAGAAGGATATATTATCTTATTATATGGATTCATAAATCTAAATTTCATGATTTATATTATTTTTAAAAATATTAGATATAGGTTAGATATTAAGGCTTAATGTGATAAAACAAATATCAATCGACGGGCATAATAATTTTAAAGAAATTCAAAATCATCATGATTTGATAACCATAACATGAATTTTATGTTAGTGGAATAGATACATAGATCTCATAAAAAACATATATTGTAAAGAGAATTAAAAAATTAATCAAATACCTATTGGGAATGAGAATTATCATATTTTAGACAATGAGTTAATGTCATGAAAACTATTTTTTTTTCCGATAAATGAAAACATACAATAATCAATCTCAATAATTACAAAATTATTAACAATCACTTTTAAACATTTCATATTTGTAATAAGCATGTGACATTCATAAACACACACACACACATATTTCATTTATGGGGATGATTAATTATAATTATTCCAATAAGGATAGAAATATATAACTTGTGATGTTGTTATAAGGACCCGACCTTAATAAATTACTAATCTTAAATTAAATGAATAATACACATTGAGTATCTTTTCAGGTTTAGAGTTTTAGATAATTAGGACATAACTATTACATCTCAAAGGATTAAAAATTAGACACTACTACTATAACCAATTTTTCACAACAATAAAAAAACCCTTAAATAAAAAAAGAGTTCTTTTCTTGATATAAATCTTCTTGAATACTTCCTTTCCCTTACCCTTCCTTATAACCTATAAAAAACATTTCAAAAACATGGGATGAGCATGAAAAGATCAGAAAGGGTTATAACATAATTAAAGGAAACATTAACCCGCCAATAAATACAAATCAATGAAACCATAACTTTCAATCATAACATACCTTCTGAAATCATAATATTTATGTATAACTCATAGAAATATTAATACATAAAGGTAATTTGATGCATTCATAACATTCTTACGTAGGGAGTAACCCACATGGTTATGTTTGGAATTCCCATCACAGTATATTCCCTAAATCTCTTCAGAGAAACCTTAGAATTTAACTCCTTTATGTTACCCAATGCATTGGAGAGCTATCACGGGATCACCAGCCCTTAGTTTATCACGGAACCACCCATCTTTATAAACAATTCCCAAAATCCATAAAAAAATCGTATCACATAAAACATGCATAAAGGAAATATAACATTTCCACATTTCAATCACAAGGACTCAATACAACACATTTATATAATCAAAACAATTTTCAATACAAAAAAAAGAAAAGTAAACATGGTATTTATTTTTCATTTTAAAAAAGTTATGGCATGTAGAGGAATACGAAACTCAAAGAATGGTCATGATGGTGGAGAAGTCGTTGTCACCACATATGTAAGACAAAACATTCCTTTTGTCATTTAGTAAAACGCTTCATATAAAAATATTCCCTTTGAATAAAAGTAAAATTAAAAGGGGTTTATACACCGTATAAAAAAAATTTGTGTATAAAAAAAAATATTCCTCAATGAAAGGAGATTGAGACTAAGTCCCTTACAAAGTCGGTATCCTTAGATTAAGGATAATTAAATTACATAATTATGTGTGAAAAATATAAATAAACCCAATATAAGAGGATATTAAGTGTAAAAAAATCAGAGGTCATCCACACATATTCATAGTACGACATAATCAAGAAATAGAGGTTTAAACCAATGAATTGAAATTGGGTTAAGAAGTTCCCTTACAGAAATTCGAAAGCCAAACCGTGTCACATTAAAATTGAGAAAATGAGTTGATGAGATGTAGAAAGGGCATCTCATCACTTGATCATAACATTTATAGAAATAAAGATATATAATAACATATCCCAACATAAGAATATTTAAATTAAAAGACCTAACAAAAATAAGTCTTTTAAAAAGAGGAGGGTGAAATGTTCCCTTACCGATTTGGGTAACTTTCGAAAAGTACACCCCATGAAAGAAGGATCATACAATGAAGATGTTAATACCCATAAATTAAAGTATATTAAACAAATAATACAATCATGGGAAGTACACACACCACACAAAAATGAAATATTCTCAAATGTAGCATGAATCTCACGGGAATAAAAGTTAGATGAAAAATCCATTACGAAAACTCGGCAGCCTAACAGCGCCACTTAAAACGCAAAAAAAAAAATGGATTGATGAGATAATATAGGGTATATCATCAAATGAACATAAATTTTACAGTAATAATAATATAAAATAAAATCCCCCAACATAAGAAAAATGAGCTTAATGGAAATGACATAAAAGAGAGTACTTAAAAAGAAAGAGAGAGGTAGGATCCATTACCTTCAGTCCGAATTGTCTTGTTCGTTTCTTTATATTCCTGAATAATAAAATTTTGTCAATTTATAATTGCTTAAGGACCTCCTTTAAAGTTTATTATTCAATTCATATCACATATTATAATGTTATAATAATTATTTAATTATGCGAGTTCATATCAGATGTTTTTGTCGATGTTTGGTACATGAGTCAAAAATGAACTTGTTTGAAAAGAATTTTCCATGTAGTTATAAGTAAATCATCTCCAGAATAGTATTAATGATTTAAATATCATATATATACAGTAAATATTCATTTTATACCATTCCATAACATTTTGAGATAAAAAGAAATGAAATGCGTCTTTCATGGAGACGGTAGGCCGTACGTACGCATGAATGCTACTTTCATTTCATTGTTATATTAATGGAATTAAAATTAAATGAGATATATATATATATATATATATATTATAATTAAAGTATAATATATATTTTATATAGGTCACATAAGTTCATTAATTTCATTCTTTATACATTCCATGTATTGCATGAACGAGTCAAATCACTTGGGGGGGAGGTAGTCCACACTTCCTCATATGAAATTATCTTATTTGCACAACATAAAATAAAAAAACATAAATACCATATATATCATATATAAAATACAGTGACATCATAATGGACACCATGAGAGGTGGTAGGAGATAGTTGAACAATCATCGTTTTGTGAGGCAGTAGTTCTCCGTCCAGAGAAACAATATGTTCTTTACCCATTAGATGGAGGTGTGTGTATGTTTAGCTCAAATTATTCTCATAAAAACATCCTAGTATATTTAAGATATTGGTGGTGTTACAAATGAAAGGAATAAAATTAGTTTAAGGGGTTGGAGAAGCAAAATAAAAAAAAATAACATAAGGGAAGACATTAACTTTAAATCGGGTAACTCTTATTGATTTGAACCCAAATGCTTCCTTGGAAAGAATTATGCCCAATTTGAGGCTTGTAGGAGTAATAGAGGGATTTTTAAAGACAATATGAGCAGAGTTTGGATGATCCAAGGGCTTGAGAGGTGTGGGTAAGGGGGTAGAGGTGTGGGACTTTTATAAGAGGGAGGAGGGGCACTCTTGGAATGTCATGAAATGTTACTTTATTATAAAAAGATTTTCGGATTTTAAAGGTCTTAAAACTATATATTTCGAGGCTAAGGTGATAAGGGTTCTAAATACACTCATAAAATAGGTTGTTGACAAGTTAAAGTCTTATATTTTACCTTATCGTTTCATTTTATTTAAATCGTTCATTAATTAGGTAATCACAACATCATCACGGTGTCAAAAATAAATTTATTTATTTAATTCCTAAAAATTATAAAAAAATTACAATAATGTAGGAAATATTTTTATCTTTACAAGGACTATTTATAGTCAAATATATCATTTATGTAAACAAAATTAATTTTTTTTACTTAGGTGATACAAACTTTGGTTACATTTTCCTTTCATTAAAAAAAATATGATAAAAGGTCACTATCACACTAAAGTGATTCTATGGGGTCCCAAGGTTAGAAAAAGGCATAAAAGGGTCTTCCATGACACAAAAAATAGAATTAGGACACATGTGGGGGTCATTTTATATTGTTTTGATATTATTTTATTACCCTTAACTACCCGATTACTAATTAAACACGATAATTAAAGATAATTACCATCATTAATATTCATAATGTCCAAAAAAAAGAGTCTTAATTAAAAAATTTGGATATTCTTATTAAAAATATGGAATCCATTTTATCAAATTCCAAACACAGAAATTTCAGTAATTAATTTAAAATAATTCCCTTTGTCAAAACCAAAGATGGGTTTTTAAGAAGTAAAATTTATCAAAAGATTGACTTATTTTTACATCCAATTGAAAATTGAAATTACTTCCAATGAACAACATTGTATGAAGTGAAATAATAATAATTTAATTTTACTTTAAAAACAATTAAAATTACAATCTAACTATATAAATAAATTGGAGGAAAAGACAGTTTTGAATTAAAATGTTGTATTTTTCACTATTCAATAAAAAATGAACATTATCAGAAAAATAAAAAAAATTAACCCTATGATATATTTGATATTCAAAATTCAAAAATTATTTCCATTTTACCAAATCCAAACCATATAATTTGAATTAACTAATTTTATAATCAATTCTCGCTGTCAAAACAAATAGCATGTTTTAAGAAACAATATCTATTAAAAGATTGACACTTGTTTTTGTCCAATTTCAAAGTGAAATTAATTCAAATGACCACCATTAGATTAAATGGTAAAAATATATTTTAATTCCACCTTCAAAACAATTAAATAAATAATCTAACAATATAAATATTTTATATAAAATGGAGGTTTTGAATTAAAATACAACATTTTTCACTAAAAATGATCTTTATCAGAAAAATAAAAAAATTTTACACAAAGTAAATTTTGATGTCTTGATTATAAATATGGGTTTTATTTTGTCAAATATAACAAATAAAATTCTCAAAAAGTATATCTAAAAAGGGTTTTCCATTAAAAGGCAGTTAATCAACCTTTTAAAGAATATTAGAAGATTTATGCTTAAAATTGGATACATTCACATTTTAAGCCTCTAACATTTATTGGATAAATTTAAAAATAGTTTACAAACATATATAATCATTTTTTACTTAGTTCTATTCATTCCTGCATTTACAATGGCTAGGTGTTAACAACCATTTAAAATAATATTATTATATTATTAATGTGCAACGTATGATTTCAAAGAAACTCGTTATTGCGTTTTGGGTACACCATTGAACATAGCACCCCCTTTAGAGTAATATTGATATTTTATTCACAAAATTTAGTAAATATGAAAATTTCATGTTATTTATTTACCTGGGATGTTACATCCTTCCCCCCTTTTGGGAATTGCATCCTCACAATTTTAAAATTAGGCTCGGAAACTTCATTGAATGTCCCACATCAGAACAAGTGTCAGTAAAACTATCACTTTAAAATAAAGAAAGAGAAGTACAAAGTTCACCCGAGTTAACCCATACAAGGATTATATGTAGGAAAATATGTATATGGAAGAAAAAATAAAGGGTCATGTTCTGATGGAGAGTGATAGAAAACAATATTATGAGACAGTTAACCCCAAGAAAATCACAAACTTGTGATGGGTTAAATGGTATTTGATTCCCCAATAAGAAAAGTTAACAAACATCATTTTTGATTGAAGTTAATTTTCATTGAGGAATTTATTTATAAGCATAACTAAATCATAAGGAAACATACTGGTTGTGTAGACTTTAATCTCTTAATGGATTTCTTACACAAACTTATATTTTCTCCAAAAGACGAGTAATTATGATGACTTGTTCACATTAAGAGCGCTATAATCAACTTCTAGAGAATCAACTAATTTAAAAAAGAGAAGTATATATTTCTCATGTCTTTAGAACAAAACCAAAACCAAAATTATTAGTATAAGATCAGATAATATCCAAAAAGGATAATCCTTTATAAAAACAAAATCTATTATTAGTCTCCAAAATTTGTCCAGCAAAACCCAAATTTCAACAAAGACCATTCGATAAACAATTGTCCATAAAATTCTTCAAAGTAAAGAAAAATAATATTGATACCGAAATCTTTTAAGGATTTAATCACATAGTCCTTAAAGGTAAATATTAACATTTTTCTCCAAATAAAATTAGTTTCTCTTAAAGTCACATATTGAAATGTAATTTACCTAATCATATATCCTCCATGATAGGTCAATAATTTTCTAGATAACTCAAAATAAACTTATTCTTGATTCATAAAATCATATAACTAAAAATAATTTGTCATACTAACCAGGGACTTCACATAGTCCAGTGGTATGCGATAAATACCAGCCGCACTTTGGTTGTGGGTTTGATTCCTGCAGCTTTGTCTGACGCGACGAGATGTCACACAGTCTACATGTTGTCCATTTTCCAAAACTATATAATTTTATAACATTGCTCAAAAAGAGATAAAATCTTAAAAAATAACCATAACATAATTTAACCTCAATTTTATCTCATGCCTTTAATTTTCCATAATAAAGTAACCCATAATTACCTCAAAAGAAAGGATCATATAAACCATAATGGTTACCATTATAATTATTACATGAACTTCCAAATCGAGTTGGTTCTCTCGTACATGATGCATTAGATAACTCACAAAGGTTCATGTAGTTAATAATGAATCCTTGATAGTTGGTTTAGAATAACCATGGGATTCCTCATTGAATCCCCCATTTCATCCAGTCTCTTAATTAGAGAACCACCACAGTTTCCTTCATACCCATTTTCACTTTAGTGCCTGATAGATCCATCCATTTACTAAAACCAAAAATGTCAGTGTGAGTATATCAACAAAATCATCATGTACTAATGAGGAAGATAAACACTAAGATATACTTATCCAAGTTATCACAAACTCATTCCAACTTTCAAAAATAACAATGACTCCATCTAAAACACTAACGATCATGGTTATACACAACTTTTCACTTATTCTTAAACAATATTCTGACCTAAAACGTTATCTAAACCGAACTTTGATACAAAATATAATGACTCATCATTAATAAATTACATAATCTTGAATTAAATGAATAATACACATTGAGGATCTTTTCAGGTTAAGAGTTTTAGAGAATTAGGGTATAACTATTACATATCAAAGGATTACAAAGTAGACACTACTATTATAATGAATTTTTCAGAACAATAAAAAAACTTCCTTAAATAAAACAAGAGTTATTTTCTTGATATAAATATTCTTGAAATAATTCCTTTATCTTACCCTTCCTTATAACCTGTGAAAAACATTTCAAAAACATGGGATGAATATAAAAATCTCAGTAAGGGTTATAACATAATTAAAGGAAACATTTACCCGCCAATAAATACCAATAAATGAAACCATAACATTCAATCATAACATACCTTCTGAAATCATAATATATATGTATAAATCATAGAAATAATAAGACATAAAGGGAACTTGGGGAATTCATAACATTCTTACATAGGGAGTAACCCCATGGTTATGTTTTGAATACCCATCACAGTATATTCCCTAAATATCTTTGGAGAAACCTTAGCATTTAACTTGTTCGTGTTACCCAATGCATTGGAGAGCTATCCCGGGCTCACCTTCCCTTAGTTTATCATGGAACCACCCATCTTCATATATAATTCCCAAGAACCATAACATAATCATATCACATAAAACATGCATAAGGGAAACATAACATTTCACATTTCAATCACAAGGTCTCAATACAACACATTGATATAAACAAAACATTATCAAAACCATTTTAAATACCAAAATAAAATAAAATTAAAACATGGCATTTATTTTTCATTATAAAAAATGTTATGTCTTGTAGAGGAAGACGAAACTCAAATAATGGTCATGGCGGCGGAGAAGTCATTGTCGGTGCATATGTAAGACAAAACATTCCTTTTGTCGTTCAGTAAAATGCATCGTATATAAATATTCCTTTCGAATAAAAGTAAAAGTCAAAGAGGATTATACACCATATAAAATAAAGTTGTGTATAAAAAAAATATGCCTCAATGAAAGGATACTGAGATGAAGTCCCTTACAAAGTCGGTATCCTTAGATTAAGGATAATTCAATTACATAATTATGTGTGACAAATATAAATACACCAAATATAAGAGGATATTAAGTGTAAAATAATCATAGGTCATCCAAACATATTCATAGTATTACATAATCAAGAAATACAGGTTTAACCCAAAGAATTGAAATTGGGTTAAGAAGTTCCCTTACAAAAAATTCAACAGCCTAACAACGTCACTTTAAAATTAATAAAATGAGTGGATGAGAGGTAGAAAGGGTATATCATCACTTTTTAATAAAATTTACAGAAATAAGTATATATAAGAACATATCTGAACATAATAATATTTAAATTAAAATACCTAACAAAAATAAGTCGTTTAAAAAGAAAAGGGTAAAAGGTTCCCTTACCGATTTGGGTAAATTTTGAAACATACACCCCATGAAATAATGAACAAACAATGAAGATGTAAATACCAATAAATTAAAGTAAATTACACAAATAATACAATCATGGGCAGTACACACACCACACAAGATGGAAATAGTGTCAAATGTAGCATGAATCTCACGGGAATAAAAGTGAGATGAAAAATCCATTACGAAAACTCGACAGCCTAACGACGCCACTTAAAACTTCAAAAAAATGGAATGACAAGATCAAATAGGGTATCTCATCATATGAACATAAAATTTATAGAAATAGGAATATAAAATAACATACCCCAACATAATAAAAACGAGTTTAAAGGAAATGACATAAAAGAGAGTACTTAAAAAGAAAGAGAGAGGTAGGATCCCTTACCTCAAGTCCGACTTGTATTATTTTTTTCTTTATATTCATGAATAATAAATTTTTGTCAATTTATAATTGCTAAAGGACCTCCTTTAAAGTTTATTATTCAATTCTTATCACACATATAATGTTATAATAATTATTTAATTATGTGAGTTCATATCAGATGTTTTTGTCGATGTTTGGTACATGGGTCAAAATGAATTGTTTGAAAAGAATTGTCCATATAGTTATAAGTAAATCATCTCTAGAATAGTATTAATGATTTAAATATCATATATATCCAATAAATATTCATTTTATACTATTCCATAACATTTTGAGATAAAAATAAATGAAATTCACCGTTCATGGAGACGGTAGGACGTACGTACGCATGAACGATACTTTCATTTATTTTTCATATTATTGGATTTAAAAATAAATGAGAGATATATATATATATATATTATAATTCCAGTATAATATATATTTTATATAGTTCACATTATTTCATTATTTTTATTCTTTATACATTCCATGTATTGCATGAACGAGTCAAATCACTTGAGGGGGCGGTAGTCCATAGTTCCTCATATGAAATTATCGCATTTGCATAACATGAAAAGCATAAAGGTATGTTTTAAATATAAAATACAGAAGAATATGGAAAACATAAATACCAAATATATCATATATAAAATACAGTGACATCATAATGACCACCAGGAGAGGTTATAGGAGATAATTGAACAATCATCGTTTCGTGAGGCAGTAGTTCACCCTCCACAGAAACAGTATGTTTACACCCATTAGATGGAGGTGTGTATAAGTTTAGCTCGAATAATTTTCATAAAAAAGTCTAAGTATATTCAATATACTGGTTTTGTTACAAATGTAAGGAATAAAATGTGTTTAAGGGGTTAGAGAAGAAAAATAAAACAAAAGAACATAAGAGAAGACATTACCTTTAAATCGGGTAACTCTTTTTGATTTGAGCCCAAAGGCTTCCTGCGAAAGAATTATTCCCAAAGTGAGGATACTAGTAGTAGGTGAGAGATGTGGAGAGACAATATCAGTAGATTTTGGATGATACAAGGGCTTGAGAGGTGTGGGTATGGGGGTAGATGTGGGGGCCTTTTATAAGAGGGAGGTGGGGCACTCTTGGAAAGTCATGAAATGATACTTTATTATAAAATGATTTTAGGATTTTAAAGGCCCACAATTATATATTTCAAGGATAATGTGATAAGGGTTCTAAATCCACCCATCCAATAGGTTTTTGACAAGTTTAACTCTTATATTTTACCTTAAGTTTCCATTTTATTTAAATTGTTCACTAATGAGGTAATCACTGCATCATCACAGTGTCATAAATAAATTTATTTATTTAATGTCTAAAAATTATAAAACAATTACATTCATGTAGGAAATACTTTTATCTTTACAATTATTATTTATCATAAAAGAGATAATTTATTTAAATTAAATTAATATTGTTTTACTTAGGTGATTCATACTTTGGTTACATTTTCCTTTCTTTAAAAAAAATATGATAAAAGGTCACTATCACACTAAAGTGATTCCCTGGGGTCCCAAGTTTGGAACAAGGTATCCCATGGTCAGCCATGATACCTCCAATTTAATTATGACACATGTTGGGGTAATTTTATATTTTTATGATATTATTTTTTTACCCTTAACTACCCGATTACTAATTAAACACGCCAATTAAAGATAATTACCGCCATTAATATTCATAATTTCAAAAAAAAAAAAGATTCTTAATTACATAACTTGGATATTCTGATTTCAAATATGGAATAAATTGTATAAAATTACAAACATATAATTTTCAGTAATTAATTTAAAATAATTCCCATTTTCAAAATCAAAGATGAGTTTTTATGAAGTAAAATTTATCAAAAGATTGACTTGGTTTTACATCCAATTGAAAAGTGAAATTACATCCAATGGAAAAAATTGTATTAAGTGATAAAAACATAATTAAATTATACTTTTAAAAAAATTAAAATTACAATCTAACTATATAAATAAATTTGATGAAAATGCAGTTTTGAATTAAAATGCTGTATTTTTCACTATTCATTAAAAAAAAGAATGTTTTCAGAAAAATATAAAAAATTCACCCTAAGATATATTTTATATTCCAAATTGAAAAATGATGTAAATTTTACCAAATTAAAAACATATAAGTTTCATTAATTAATTTTATAATCAATTCCCGCTGTCAAAACAAATAGCGGGTTTTTAAGAAACAATATCGATAAAAAGATTGACACTTTTTTATGTCTAATTTCAAAGTGAAATTAATTAAAATGACCAAAATTGGATTAAATGGTAAAAATATATTTTAATTACACTTTAAAACCAATTAAAAAGATAATCTATCAATATAAATAAATTAGATTAAAAGGAGGTTTTGAATTAAAATACAGCATTTTCACTAAAAATAATCTTTATCGGAAAAATAATTTATTTTTACACAAAGTAAATTTTGATGTCCTGATTATAAATACAGATTTTATTTTGTCAAATATAACATATAAAATTCTCAAAAAGTATATATAAAAAGGGTTCGCCATCAAAAGGCGGTTAATCAACCTTTTAGTGAATATTAAAATATTTTTGCTTAAAATTGGATTCATTCGCATTTTAAGCCTCTAAGATTTATTGGATAAATGTAAAAATATTTGAAAAACATATATAATCATTTTTTAGTTAGTTCAGTTCATTCCCTCCATTACAATGGCTAGGCATTAACTACAATTTAAAATAATATTATTATATTATTAGTGTGCAATGTATGATTTCAACGAAACTCGTTGTTGCGTGTTAGGTATGCCATTGAACATAGAATAACCTTTAAATTAATATTGGTATTTTATTCACAAAATTTAATAAATATAAAAATGTCATATTCTTTATTTAACTGGGATGATACAGTTGTCTTATAGGTTAAATTTAGAGAAAAAAAATCCAAATATGGGAAAATAAATATTCCCCCCATACATAAACTAAATATTGTCCCCAATGTTTAACTATGGTAAGGGGGTGAAAGAAAATTTTCAAATATATAATAATTACATGAGTGGATAAAAAAATAATCACTGAAAACAAAATTATAGCCTATTAAATTATTTTCATTTCCTTGATACATAAAAGAGATAATTGACTATGAAAAAGTAATTGTTTTCTCTCCAATTTATTTACATGTAATCACTGAATATTTTTTCGTGGATTTGTTATATTTTATACTAGAGAAATATTTTATTCAATTTAAAAGGGAAAATAACATTTATTAATGGAAAAAAGTACAAGGGAGTGAAAATAAAACATTGAGAATAAGCTAAAACTAAAATAAAAATGAGATATTAAGAAAAGTACAATAAAAAAAATAAAAATCTACTTTAACACCTGAAAGAACTTTGTTTTAGGTCTTTAAGATAAACCTTTCCCTTTGGTATCATGTAATTATAGTATGATATTTTTACCCAATCTATGTTTTGTAATGTATTTAAAATCTATATATCTAGGTCTATTACTATTATCTTCCTCAATGAGTACTATTTGAAACCCACATAAGAGGTGTACTAGGATATATAAATTTTCAATAAATGAACAAGTATATATTGGTAAAATCATACCTTAATTTAATCCTCATGTACCTCTTTATAATTATGACTATTTATTTCCATGACATATCATTTAGGTTTAACTACTTCCTCTATATTATATCCCAATTCTGGAAGTTATTCATTAAAAATTTCAGAAATTCTTAAGTAGTAATCCACTCACACTTATTTATTATTATCTTGTTTTATTTATATTGTGAACCAGTGATGTTGAAAAAAATCCTTCATCTCTTATTTAAATTATATAGGGGACTCTTACTTGAAAATTTCTATAAGCTCCCAAAACTCTTCCTCCACTATCAAAACATTCATTTACATATTCTTGAAGGATATCATCTACTTAGGAATTCTAGCATATATTCAATAATTTTTAGGTGTTAGAGTATCTTAATAATTGAAAATTAAATCTACCTCCAAAATAATTCCATAAACACTTTTATTGGTTTTTCCTGTGGTAAATTTCTAATGAATCGTTTAATTTCAACATTTATTTTGTTTCCAAGCAGTGGAGGATCATTGTCCTTAAAATTTCCTAAATTTCCCTAAAATTAATCTAATCCTACAATTATTCTTTTGGAACCTCTCTAATCTTGTGTTTGTTTTAGATTAGGACAATTTCTTCATCTCCACCACCATTTCATAGTTGAGTTCCATTATGGTTTCATCATATTATTCTTGTAGTTAAAAGAGGGAGACCCGTTCCACAGTCTCTTATAAAATGTCTGTGAGTTTAATGTATATTTAATCATTTTCATCCTTATATTCTCCAACCTACTCCTCCTCTTCTACTTCTACTGGAGGTTCTTTCTTTTTTAGAGTTATCTAACCCATCCTCCATCAAACCTTCCTCTCGTACCTCTCTGAGTTCATTGATGGGGTGTTCAATGTTTTATGTGTGATCTTCCACTTCTTTAAATTTTTTACAAGTCCCAAGAATCCATCTTCTTATATTTCTTCATTTTCCTCTCAAATTGTGGTGTTACCCTTGGAACATGAATGTTTCCCCTCTTTCAACTCCTATTTATTCAAAAAAATCCATCATGTTCTGTTTCTATTCTTATAACATGCCCAAGATTGATGAAGTTTTATATTATCCTTCTTCTTCTATCTCTTATTCCAAAAAATACACTTCCTATAACATTAATTTTTAATTAGAGACATCATTTTCATATATCAATACTTGGAATGATTTTTTCCAAAAGTTAGATCAATATTTTTATATAATTTTATTCCTCTTTAAACTGTCTCTCTATGCTCTTTGTGCTTAGTTTCCTACTCTATGATTTTCACTTTAGTGATCCTAGTGTATTTCAAGATAGAATCTATTATCTCATCATGTGAACTCTTCTACATATGTATTTAAAATTCATAAATCTACTCATTATAGTGTTATTAATGGATTCCTTTCATGTTAGGAATCTCTCTGTATGGGGATTCATTAGATTCATTTTAATTTTTCATTTATAAGTCATCATACCCATATATGCTATAATTATTCCCCCCATCTTGTTGTGTAAACCAATTGAAACTTTTTTTATTACATACATTATACTTTTCTTGGTATATAGGGTAGTATATTAATGATGATTCAATATATTCATTTATTATGTTGTTCATCCTTCAGAAATTACCATGGAAAACTAAGACTGTAAAATGGGAATAAAAAAAGAAGAAAAATAAGATACACTAAAATCCAAAAATATAAATTTATAGGGAAAATTATTAAGCTAATAAAATACTTTTTAGCCTATTATTAGTTTCTATTTTACCTCATTAATAGTTTAAAAAACATTACACTTATCATATAATCATTAATATCCCAATGTAAAAGTGTACAATTTATAGTTTGCCTACATTTACTATACATCAAAGCATACCAAGTTCACACTGACTTGCATGATAACATATCCAGGGATTCCAAATGATTTTTTCCTTTAATATGTTTTAATTTATATTGGATATAAATTTGTTCTTTACAACCCGAATATGGAATAGAAAAACCACTTGTTCCCATGGTGCGTCATCACTGCTATGATATGGAATAAAATTCTTTATTTCTTTGAGGTACAGAATGCCTATGTATCTTTCATTCATGAACACTTCAATGACTGTTGGAAGATTCCATTATAAATTTAGATTCTTAATATGTATTTGGTTCCCAGCCCGAAATTGATAAATATTATATGGAATGTAAGATAAAAATTAATATATGAACACACTCCCTTCAATAACCAATCAGATCTTGTGAAGATTTTTATTACCATCAAAATTTCAAATTTTATTAAAAACAATCAGTGAACAATTCTTTTCATGATATTTGTATCCTTAAATTTCTTGGTATTTTAGGTAATTTGGCTCCAACCTATATAAATTTTGATGTTATCTGAACTCCCCCCACTATCTGGATTGATCAAATTAAAAATGAATTTAGAATTAAGTAGAACTCTAGGACACTTGGGATTTAGTGTTGTATTAATTATTTATAATGGTGGTGTTATGGGATTTGGTTTGGATAATCTATCACCACTATGTCTCTTTATTATGAAATTATGAGCTTGATCAACATGGTTGAAAATTAATGTCAATTTGGTTGTATAAACATATGGTTTGAACGTGACTCAACCAAAATTTTGCGTGATATATGAAACATAACTATTATTATATCATTGATGCTTAATTATAGATGGATAAAATTCATGGATTATCCCATATAGATGAAATACTTCATCATTCATACATACCGTGAATCCAATTACATGGCTGATGTACTTGAAAACAAAGGTGTGACAATGAACTATTTTATCTAGTTATATGTTTCTTCAGATGAATTTATATCATTATTACAAAGATACGTATAAAGAAATACTTGTTTAAAAAATGTGTTATTTTATATTTTTTAGATAAATAAGCTTGTAATCCTTTATAATATCTCATTTTCATAAAAAACTAACCCTCAATGTATATTAAAGTAAAATTGATTGGTCTATCTCATGATGAATATAGAAGCCTAATTATAATCTTTAAACATATTATTTAGTCTTCAAAATATTTCTTCTTGATTATGAAGTATACTAAAAATAACTAAATTAACTAAACATAAAAAAATAAACTAAAAATATCTCATAAAGGATAAAGGGAAGGGAATTGATTTCTAGAGATGAGTTTTATTAGTTTGTAATGATTTAACTTCACTTATTGAACTAATCAAATCAATAATCAGGAGGCTTATTGAATTAATTAGTTGAACATATTAGTATAATCTAGAACTACTTAATCCAACAAATACCTCTTTCAATGAAGTATATAATCAACATTGGTAAATTAATGTCAATATCTAAGTAAAAAAGAAAAGTTAATTTGGATCTCGGTCCCACGCTCCGCACTATCACATTGGGATTCATCCGCTAATCACCATCAATCTTATTGTGTGAATGCGGATGTGATCTAAATTAATCTAAGTATGTTTATAATTATATAAGATAAATTCATGAGTGATAATGAATAAAAATAAATGTGGTAAACATTCCTTTTAACCCATTTATCCCACTTTTATGATACTATCTATGCATGGTCGAGGTTTCATAAACCATGGACAAACCATATGTCATAGGTTAACGAGGAGAATTATATATAATAGAAATGTGTTGAATAAATGTAGAATACTTAATTGAATCTCCATTATAATAACAAATATATAATATACCTTGTTACCTAAATAAATAAAAAAAAACTTAATGAAGAAGTTTCCCTAGTGGATGTAGTGACACTCATTTTCCAGCCTCTAAAGTGTCATCCCTTTTAATTTATTAGTGTTTTTACTTTTGTTAAACTTAAATTCAGAGGAATAAATTTAATAATATAGATATTTAAAATTTTATCCATATCTCCCCTAGGAATATCCCACTGAACTCTTGTTTTAAAAAAAATTATAATATTACTAACTAATATATTTTTTTGACAGGGGAAACATCACTAGGGAATAAATTGTTTTATTCCATGAAAACCCTACTTCTACACTACTTTTTTTATAAACCCTATGAATGAAGATAAACTCCCATGGAGTAACTCCCTTAAAACAATAAATCTAAAATATTAGGATAATATCCCCCTATTTAAATTCTTGAAATATTACCACAAATATACTATCTTCACAACAAAATCTATTATGACCTAAAGCCATGTTATCTATTGAAATAGGGTATGATTTAGAAGAAACTATGAAACCAAACATCATATATCCAATTAATCCTCATCCCTATAATACTTTTAAACTCTACAACATATTATATGATTACACAGAAACCACACAAATCAATAAAAACTACTATTCTCTTAATCTCTAACTACACACATACAAACACATCAAAATGACAACCTTATCTATGAATTATCCTTATAAGATGTATTGAACATAGATATTGTGAAACAAAAACCCCATGAAATATTCAATCCTCTTATATATCCTATTAATACTTGTCAAAGGAGTCCCCTATGGTACAAATTTTATAGTAATTATCCTCTTCATTATTTTTATTGTGAAATGTATATCTACACCACTAAAAATATCCATTTATATTTAGTTCATGCAACTAATACATGAGAAAATTTCTATATCATTGATCTCCAAATTCTGTCAATCCTTAGTTTATTTCACATTAAGGACATACCTGATGAAATAATTGATTACACCACAACCAACCCTCAAGAATTATTTTTCTTCTACTATTCATATTTGTAATGCCTCACTATCTTATGTTTAATAAAGACCATAACTACTTACCTTTACATGAGTGTAGCATTATAACTTTACATAGCTTGCCTATGGTGAAATATAATTATTCTACTCCATAGACACATTTATTTATATCTTCCTCTACTCACATATGGTGAAATAAAGATCTCATGCTATAGATTATTTTTCATGAAAATAGTACATTCCATTTCCTCTTTTCACAATGTTGATGAAAATCCTGTAGTGAATATGAAATATTCGCATCATGAAAATATTTATCAAAAAAGCTGTATAGTGAAATTTAGACCACCATGGCATAGAGATACTTCATAATAGAATCAATCTAGCACCCGTTGATGATTAGAGAGGTTTCACTATAAAGATAGATGATTATGGTTAATATCAGTGGAGGAGGTGCACCATATTTTTTATCACATCAATGATGAGAGAATAGAATTTTAATGGTGTTATTTTTATAAAAATATACTCTACATGAGATTAATTTTCCCAATATTGGATTATACTGTGGTTGAGTGCTTCTTTTTCAATCAGGGCATATGGTTAGTATTTCAGACGAGCAGTACACATGTTTCCCTTTTCAGATTCATCACACCTAGCACCTACCCAAGATAGGGATTCCTTAGTTTACACATGCACACACACACACACCTAGTTTATATGCCCTATATTGACCTACACTGGGATTTAAATTCATCCCAATTATATTTGGTCAATGTTTCTATTCACCTTATTCAGGTACCCTTAGGTGGATATGTAGCTTATAATTTAGGTGTGGGATGAGCTATAATTAGACTATTGTTTTATCCTTATAAAATGTATGCATTTTCAAAATTCTAACTTCATTTCTAGAATTCACATTTAGAGTGTTTTAGGAAATTTTTTATCCTCTTCATGAAAAAATCATTAAACCCCGATAAAACTCCACCAAAAATAATTTAATTCAATAAATAAATTAAAACACAATAATGAAAAAATGGAATTTAAATAAATACAATTAATGTGGTATATATATGTGTACAAATTATAAAAATTAGTTCATTTTGACACCAGGTCAAATTCTATAAATAATACAGACCAGGAAAACATGTAAAAAAACAATGGAAATATGCCATAAAAAATATCACGAACATATAATTAAATAGTAAATTAGAGGTATTACATGTCAATAAAGTGTAATACATACAATACTGACGAGCCTATACTCGAGTGGTATAGGCTCTTTCATTGTATCTGAATGACCTTGGATCAAATCTTGGCAGTGGATAATTTTTGAGGTACTGTATCTTTTATTCTATTGGTTACTATAGCATGTACTATATGAAACTATTATAGCCATAACTATTCATTTGATTTGGGCCTTCATCTCACCAGTTGGGAATACGAGTCTCTAAGAATTTGACCCACCTCAAGCCTTTGGGCCATAGGTAGTTCAAGCCACCTCATACCTTCGGGCCATGGGATATCAAGCCTAGAGTACTTAGAAGCAGCCAAAGAAGACCACATATGATATGGACCAAGAATAGGATTTTAAGAAATTAGTAGAAATCAAATAAGAGATCACCATATTTGAAGAATGAGAGGGTTTGAAAACCACCATTGATACCAAGAACCCTGAAAATTAGCACAAGGAAATTTTATTTGATTAGTAATTTTAGGTGGAAATCTTGGCCTTTAATGATGCATATACTAGGGAGAGAAAATTCCATTGTATTTTGGTTGGGCCTTTGGGTCATGCATTAGGCCTTATGCCTCTGGACTTCAGTTCATGTGTTGAGCCTTGTGCCATTTTGAATATTGGTCATGTAAGGGTTCCCCCTCACCCCAGATAAAAAGGCGATTATCTAAATTAAATAAAAATATAATGGAATTTGGTCCATTTAGGTAAGTTTAATATATAAAACATGGTCTTAGAACTATTATAGAATTGTAAGTATAACTCAGTACATGAAATACATCAATAATACACAGAATTTTTACCATGATGGTGACCCTCTCAGATTATCTAAGATCATAAACATACTTTTTGATAAATACAACCCATACCATTAACTTACTCTTTCTAAATAAGTGAAATTATTATTCTAGTATACAATTTATACTAGGGTTGATTTTGTCTAGTCACTAGCTCACCCAAGGTATCCCATGAGTAATTAAACATAATGATTAATTTATAATACAAACACCTCTACATAATCAAGAATTATGATAATAAAGAATGCATGAAATCTTTATGGTGAGAGGATGCCTTTGTCTCCAGCCCCTGGGTCTCTGTCGAACTGAGTGGTGCTACCGCTGGACACCTCTCATGCATCCCGGTCAGGGGTCTAATCTCCACACTCTTTCAAGTATTATCTTTTTGCATCAATGTCTTCATCCATTTATGAGGTTTCAGTGGTCTCTCGGACAGCCTGGTTGATGGCCTTTTGTTTGTGGAGCTCTCAGATATGGAATTGAAGGAGGCAGTTGAGTTCCACAAGCATTCGTTGGTGGCTCTGTTTGGTCATAGTAAGACCTCTCTCAGTGTCTTCAGATCCTTTGTGGACTCCTGGGGAATGCATCAACTGGTGCCAGTTTCCGATCTGTCCAAGTTTGCTTTCTTTCTACATTTCTCTAACCTGGAGGACTTTGTGGTGGCTTGGGCAAGGTCGAGTTTCTGTTGTGGTGCCTAAAAGTTTTCCCTATCCCACTGGTCTTAGGATCATAATTTTGGTAAGGAATCATCCTCAATAGTGGTGTGGTTTAAGTTACTTCGGCTTCCTATACCTCTTTAAAACCCTTTAATCTTGAAGACAATTGGAGATTCATTAGGTTCTTTCTTGTGCTCTGAGCGGATCACTGAGAGCTTGATATCAGAATATATCATGAAAATATGCGTGGAAATGGATATAGTGGTTAGGTTTTCGCTGCGTCTTTTGTTATGATCTTGATATGGCTTTTGTTGGTGGAAACGACTCCGGTTTCTCTCCCATTATAGGTTCTTTTCCTCCTGAAGCCTCCTAGGGAATTCTGTGGAGGTTTTCCGGAGGTTTGTTGCCAAGAATCTTAGGGCGGCATCATGATCCTTGACGGTGACATATTGGAAGGGTTGTGCACTCAAGGGTGGAATGGTTGCAGGTGACCATTGAGGATTTAGGATCCCCCCACACTCACCTAGCCCTGATCTTATTAATCCTGATGTGATGCCTATGCAAGATTTGCAACTTTTGAAGGGCATAGGGCCAGGTGGTTCAGATAAAACCAATATTAGCCTCTCTGAGTAGTCCCTTTCAGTGACGTCATATCCTCTCCCTCCTCTGCTGATCTCGTGGGATCAACGCGACTTGCTCACTTGTCTTCTTCCCCACCCCAAGAAGGCATTGTCATCTCCTCTATCCTCTTTCAATATTTCTTCGCAGCTTTCATAAGAGTTCCTTCGCCACTCCCTTTTCTTTAGCTCTGGTTGTGGTTTGGCTCTCAAACGGATGTCGCCGAAGGGTAAGTCCCCTGAGGGGGTGACGAAGGGGTTTAGTGTTTCTCAGGGCTCTCCGTAGAGCTCATATCTGGTCTCCCTGCTCTAAGAGGAGTTGGAACCCCACTCTCGGACATCATCATCTAGCAACTGGTCACTGATCCGCGGTGACCTAGTATGGCCAATCTTGAAAAAAACCATCTCTCCGATGAAGAGGGGATGTTTAGTGGAGGTCTTTGTCCTGATCACTCGATCTATATCCAAATAGGTAGGGTGGTTTTCTCCCCTTTCTAATATTGGTATTAATGGACATAAGGCCATTATAACTCTTTTGTAATGTGTTCCATGATCATTTTAAATTTTTAGAGAATGGGGGTGCAGGTAAAAAATGTTTTCATTACTTTTGAGGTCAGGAAGTATAACGCCACATTGGTTGTCATCCTAGTGATGAAGTAGAACCCAAACAAACTTTCTTTTTTTTATGAGTATGGGTTAACCATATAAATCAGTGTATGAACACTAGGATCTCAATGGGTGGTGTGACTCTCTTTTTCTCCTTTTCCTATGCTAGTTGTGATGCCTCTTGTAGGATCACCTTGTGGGACTTTCTGGCGTTGTTCCAAGAAGAAGGGTCACTGTGGTTTGTGGGAAGGGACTTCAACTCTATTATTGATATTTCAGAGAAAAGGGGCAGGTCAACTCTTTTCAACAATGATATGCATGCATTTCAGAATTTACTAGGGTCGAACGACCTTATGGATATGGGGTTTTCAGGTAATAAATATACATGGTGTAATAACCAAAGAGGGACCAACCACATCTAGTGTCACGTTTATAGATGCTTGTCTATACTTAAAGCCTTGGATTTATATGGCTAGGCATTATTCACTCACCTGGTTCACTCTCTCTCTGATCATTCTCCATTTATTTTGAATTTCAAGAGGGTTTCAGACATGAGAAGTTCATTCTTCTACTCTCCCACTTGGAATATAACTGAGGACTTCATGGAGATGGTGAGAGATTAATAGAGACTCCTAGAGTAGGGGAGGTACTGGGTGGTCCATTCTAAATTTTTAAGGAGATTAAAGAAGGACATCCAGAAATGGATTTCTAGCATGCCCAATGAGAACTCTGGTGTGGAAAGGTTGAAGGAGGAAGTTGAGGCAATCGAGGGGGACCTTCAACTCACATGGGATGAGAAAATCATTGTTTTTCTATGTGAAAAGAGATCAGTTTTGGCTGAAAACCCACATGATCTTGAAACAACCTATAAACAAAGGGCTCACGTGTGATGGTTTAAGGAGGGTGAAAGAAACAGTGCATTTTTTTAGGCCTTTCTGAAGGAGAGGAAATATAAAAAAATCTACCTCATCATGGGTAACGGTTCCTATACGTCAGATGTGAATCCTTCTGGTAAGATGGCTCTTGAACACTATAAGGGGTTACTGTCAAGGTCTTCTATACAAATAGGTGATATTTATGGTTTGTCTTAGTGCGAGGGAAGTTTTATGAGATCTATACCATACCCGATTCTTAGTTCTGATAATAACCACCTGGTTTTTTTTGCCCGATGCAGAG
Organism: Viscum album; assembly: GCA_963277665.1. Taxonomy (NCBI): domain Eukaryota; kingdom Viridiplantae; phylum Streptophyta; class Magnoliopsida; order Santalales; family Viscaceae; genus Viscum; species Viscum album. The sequence goes on along the minus strand of OY728150.1, from coordinate 435,669,894 downwards.
GAGATCAAGAAAATCATTTCCATGATGTCGCTGGAAAATTCCCTCGAACTAGATGGATTCCCAGGGGCCTTCTACTCGATGGCATTGGAGATTGTGTGTGGGGATGTGGTGGAAGCAGTATCAGACTTTTTTTGGGGAGGGCTACTGGAACGTTGTGTTTGTGCTTCTCATGTGGTTTTAATTCCGAAGTTTAACAACCCATCTCTTCTCTCCCATTATAGACCCATATGTTTGTGTAACGTTTCCTACAAAATTCTTGTTAGTATGATTGCAAGAAGACTACACAACCTTATTCCTAAGTGTGTTTCTAGAGGAGAGCATGGGTTCGTTAAATTAGGAGCATACAAGGGGCCACTGCGATTACGAGTGAGATGGTATGGGATATTAACAGTAAATCCTTGGGTTCCAACATCATCATATAAGTTGACATGGATAAATCATATGAAAAAATTAAGTGGATTTTCATCCTTAGGGTCATGAAGAATTTTGGTTTTGATGAATGGTTTTGTGACCTTTGCTTTAGGTGCTTCTCATCCCCATGACTATCCATCACTTTAATGGGGAAAAGCTTCGGTTTCTTTAAAATTGTTAGAGGAGTTCACTAAGGGGACACTCTATCTCCCTCCTTATTTATTTTTGTTCAGGATTCTCTCTCTTGAAATATCTATAGGAGAATTGAGGATGGGAAAATATTACCCTATTCTAACCATAGGGGAGAGGCTATGGTGTCTCATCATATTTTTTGCAGATAATATTCTGATATTTTCTAATCGGAGGAAAAGATCTCTCCAAGGGTTCTTGGAGGTCATGTCCATCTATGGGAACTTGAGTGGTCAGAGAATTAATTAAAGTAATAGTTGGGTCTTTATCTCAAAGATGTTTTTTGGCTGGAAATGTAGGGATATTCATGAAATCTTGGGAATTCAACAGGGGAATTTTCCTATGATCTACCTTGGAACCCCTCTATCCTTGGCCGCATCAAGAAGATATTATTTAAGTACATCATCAACATGATGTTGGATATAATTATTAACTATAAGAATAAATTTCTATTCATCGGAGGGGGAGTTACAATGATTATCAATAGACTTACATCCATACCCATGCCAATCTTTTCTACCATTTCTCCACCACAAGGTTAGATTGATACGATGAAGAAATTTTTGACATGTTTCATGTGGGATGCCAATATTTCTGGATAGTTCCACTGGGATTCTTGGAAATGGTTGTCCAGACTGATCAAGGAAGGTGGGGTGGTCCTAAAGGACATTTTGGAAATCATGCATGGCTTGCATGTTCGTCTTGCATGGGATATCCATGAAGGGAACTCCTTGTGTGTGGATTTCTTCTGTGCGATATACGAGAACTATTAGGAGGGAGGAGTGCACCTTGGAGTCCATCCATCTTATCTGGATCATTATCTTTTTCCTATTTTGGATGAGTTGCAGGATTCCTCCAGGTGGATTGTCGGGAAGGGCGATATCAACTTATGGAATGTTAACTGGATGGGTGAGACCCTTTTCTTATTGGGGTGTCTGGCGTAGAGTAGCTCCTTCAGGGAGGCATGTGACCACCAGGGTAAAATCCGGATTCTTCTCTCCTGAGAGTAGTGGGATATATTCGAGTTGATCTCCCTCAATGATGATCCTAATAGATGTTGCTACATTGGGTCGAGCTCGGGTTATTTCTCCCCTAGTGATTTCCAGAGCATTCACCATGCAGCGGTGGAAATTGACCAATAGGGGAACTAAATTTGGTTCAAGGAGTTTCCCATAAAAATGAATTTTCTTCTTTGGAGCCTGAGAAACCATGCACTCCCAACTGATGAGAATGTCTAGAGAAGGGGGATTACTCTGGCCTCCCACTGCTACTACTGTAATACCCCTATGGACGACTCTACATCCCACTTGTTCTTCCAGAGTGATTGGGCTCTCTTCTTCTGGTCCTCCTTCAAACATCATCTTCACCCCTCTGAGGGGAATTTTTACATGCATGCCTTCATCGAGGCATGGTTACATGGCATAGAGAATGGCATGGAGTCTAATGTGTTGTCGGTCCTCTTCGCTTCTATATGTTGAAAACTCTGGGATTCCCTCAATCAGGTTTGAATGGGCCACATCCAATCCGGGGGCTACCTCATTTTGAGAGTGATATATCTGCTGGATGAGTTAGGGGATATCTTTAAGGGGGGGATGTAACCTGTTTTTTCCTTACATTATGATTATTAGAACCCCTATAGTCGAATGGACTAGTGGACGGTGTGTTGGATGGTAAATTCATTTTAATGGCCTAAAACTAAATGTGGATGGATCCTTTATGAACAATAAGATGAGAGGCGGGGGGATTATAAGGGATTAAAGGGGATCTGTCTAGTTCCATTTTAGTGATTTCTATGGCCTTGGTTGCTCATTGGGTGCGGAAGCAAGATCCCTCCATACGGGTCTCCAGTTGTGTAAAAGATTAGATATTCAGGCACTGGATGTTTAGTCTGACCCAGAGGTTTTGGTTTGAATCCTACTGAAGAAATGTATCTCTCCATGGGAATTGGTTTACATCACCAGAATTTGATCCCTTTATACCAATGGCGGACAAATGGTGAGGCACATTTGGCATCAAGCCAACTTTTCAGAGGATTCTCCTGCACGGATTGGTAATTTAGAGGACCCTCTTATCCTCTTTGATAGTCTGGGTTCCCTTCCTTTTGAAAGTAAAATTTTTGTCCAAGGGTATTCCCTTGACCTTCATCACTTTAGGCCTCCTTAAGAATCCTTTGATGTCAATGGGTCTTTACCCTCCTTTCTAATAAAAATTCAATTTTCAGTCCAAAGAATGCATCATTAACAACATTTAACAGATTTTAAATACCCATTGAAGATCATTGAAAATTAATGAACTTATTTTATTCATTTCATAGAACTATTATCAGACATAAATTTGATATTAAAGTAATTTTATTTGAGAAAACAATTTGAAATACCATTTTTGATGTAATTTCATAAACCAGAAGTGTTATATCAGAAATGACCATTTTCTAGACAAATCTAACTAAAAACTGAGTAAACATCACCACATCCATCTAAAACCACTAAAAAAAGTAAGTGGGATTCTCAAGAACCTAAAAAATTAATAATGATCATTTGAAAACCATTTTTAACAATAGTTCTCCTCCCATGGGCTACTATGATATTGAATTCCAAAGTAAATTGAAGAAAAAGTGATAAGGAGAAGAAATCTAGAAGAATATCAATTAATTGAATCATTATCTCAAGATAACCATTCATGATTTTAGTAAATGCACTAAGAAGTAAATATATAAGAGATATCAAGGACTTATATGGGCTAATACACATGAATGGGTAGAAGAGGGTAAGAAGTAGGGTTACATTTCATAAGGGGAAAATGATTTTTTTTAATTTTTAATAAGGTAGGGTGAAATTCATGGTTAATAAAACCATTCTATAACCACTTGGTTCACTAAAACATTTCATAATCAGTCTATATATTTACTTGAGAGTCTCACATGATTAGATAAACTATTCAATGGCCATAAAAAATGAAATGAGAGACCTCCCCCATCTCACACAACCAAGTGAATTATTAGCAATAACCATGCACCTTGGTCTATTCCCCCCAATATCATTATTTGTGACACCTAACTCTAGAATAAATCAAAATTAAATAATATGAAAATAAAAATGAAATATATTCATATTAGTGACTTGATAGGTGTACCAATTATCCCCACCATTCCATATTCATCTCCTATAAGTTCTCAAGGTTTGGGATTCTATAAATGGTGTGGAAACCTATCCCTTACCAAAGTTTCATTCTCTTAATTATTGAGATTGTCCCATCTATATTACCAAAGAAGATAGTCTATGTGAATCAAATTACCATAAAGTACCTTGTTATTATAATCCCAGATATGAATAGGATACTCAACAACTACAGTGCCATGATCCATCTTTGAATACTCTAGTCAATCATTTTGGGTGGGTGTAGATGTAACTTATTTAGTTTGGATACATGGTACACCCCATGAATCAGATTCATCTGATTCACTAACTCTATTATATTTTCTACCTTTATATGATTCCTTATTTCTTTAAAAAGTCCAACACAATATAATTCCAAATTTCCTTTCCTACCCAACCAAAAAGTTTCTAATAAATGATAAACTTTTAGTAATAATCAATCACTACCCACATACTCCAATAAAAGATGACATGATTAATACATCATTTTTTAAAAACAAGAGCTATCACCAACCTCTTATGGATTAATTTCACATTACCCATAATCTCTGTAATGATGATCGATCATAATAAGGAACAGTCATCCAATTCCATAAAATAGAGATAATATTAATACATTCACCCATATAGAGACTCAAATAGAGTCATCCTAATCATCATTTGATAATTTTGACTAAATAAAATTTAAAAAATTTGGTATTTTTCTCCCAAGAATCATCAAAATAAAAAAATAATTTTCAAATAATATTCTAAATTATTTTTATAGACCACTCAACATGATAATATTTTTAATTTTAATGTTTAGTTCTTGACTTAAAATTAAACTCATTGTCTTCTAACGAATCTTCTAAATCTATAAAGTGATGTGAAGGTACCTATCAGAAAAAATGTCTTAAATAATTCCATGAATCCTTATAATATATTGTTCCTAGACGTGTCTATGATCCTCCAATATCATTAATGCCTTGATAAGAATAAAATTGGCCAATTTATTTAAATGATCAATAATCTCTGAAATATCATCCTTACCCTTTAGATTCCAAGGCAATAAAATCATGAAATCCACAGAAATATCAACCCACTTATACACTAGAATTAAAAGGGGCTATAATAAACTACAATCCCTTTAATGTCCATCCTTGACCTCTAATAGGTAAGGAAAAAAGGTGAAAATTTTTAAACTGACAATCTCATCCTTGGACACCAATACCAGTGTTTCAAATCATGAATCATTTTGGTATCCTTGGAGTGAATAAACAAACTAATTGGTGTCCACCATCCATCAACTAATACCTTAGGGTCAAGTGAATTATGGGAATAATTTGAAAAATAATTTCACCATCATGATTTTGATACATTTCACCCAAGGTATCCCCTCCTTTTGATTATCTTCTAAGATGCTGAAACTTGGGGCCCAATGTTTGATTAATCTAAATCTGATCATCCATGGAAGATTTGAAATGAAAAAAAGATAAGAATTATATATCATATCCCTCTTCCATATCCAAATTATACTTATAAAACAAGACCATCAGGTTCTATTCATACTTAGAGTTTTCACTACTATGGTCAGTAGTTTCCCACTTAGTGCATTTGCTAGTACATTCATTTTTAGGGGAATATACTATGCTAAAGTCAATAGTTTTTTGATACTCCAAATAAAATATATGTAAATTATTTAGGTATGTTTGGGTGAAAATATACATAAAAATCTTATCAACACAATATAATATAAAACAATCCTTAAAAACGTAGTGGTACCTTGTTTTCAATGAATTCATTATTGCTTATAACTTGAGGTCTTGAGTAGGAAATTGTATTTATGAGGGTATAATTGGTGAAATCCATATGACACAACACGATATTTTTTTCATTAATACAAAACCCAAAACTGAACCCAAATCATCATAATACATATAATAACCCTTATCAATCTCATAATGAGAACAATGGAGCTAATATAAACCGCTCTTTATGATCTTCAAAATACCACTAACACTTATCACTATAATAAAACTTCAACACCATTCAATTCATAGATGTTAAGGGGGAATATAACCTAGATAATTATGAAATTAAACACCAATAACATCTAACTAATAATAGGTATCTCATAATATCATATGCATTCTTAGGTTTATACCAAGAAATAACTGCTTAAACCTTATAAAGAACCACTAAGATGCCTTTTTAGATGTCCCATGGACAAAGAATCTCACTTACCATAATTTCTAGGATTCCTTGGAAACTTTTCTTAAAAAATAATATATATATATATATATATAATATAGTGTAATTATGTGTTACAAGGGGTTATTAAAAATAAGAGAGTGAAATGTACCACAAATGTTATCCTCCAACATTAGATCCCAATAGTCTGGGGCTGTGAAGGACCAAATCAAGTCTATATCCATGATTTATTCCTTAAGAAGAACATCAAATAATTTTTTTCCTCCCGGTAATTATGTGAGACAACCAATTTAATATGAGTGACCTTATTGAGGCAACCCACCCAATGAGGTAGGTGGCACCAAGGCACATTCCTTGTTCTAGTTTTTAAATCCCCCACTACAGTTTATGAGTCATATTAAATCAATAATATGTTATATTTGTAATTTAAAACATATAAAACTACATATATCATTGACTAGAACTCAGATTCAAAATCTATGCCAAATTTAGTGTAGTTAGAGAAGTACCCTTTGACAAATCCATGATATGTTTAGAAAACACCTACAGATCCTGACGGTCCTATTGCACCTAAAGCTACCCCATCAATATTCACTATGAGCTATGGGATGATTAGAGGTACCCAAAAATATAATTAACCATTTTTTGTTTTATTGGACGGCCTAACACACCTAAGAGTTAAAGTATGTTCAAATCATTCAAGTTGTTATTCATGCTTATAGTTTGTACCATAGTTTCTTCTTAAACCACACGATGAATGGGGAGGATTCACAATTATGGAGTCGACTGTTTTGCCTCAATAATTATCTCATTTTGGGTTTTCTATATAATTTAAAAAATGACATTAGTTGCTGCCAATAATAAGTTGTGGACCTGCACACTGCAATCATCAATGCAAAGCCTTTACAGGAAAGTATGCAGCTGGATATTTTTTTCAAATTTCAGACCAAACAGGGAGACAACATATTCCCAAATATATTGTAAAAAACTATATGATAAGAAGATGTGTTTTGTATTCACTTGTTTTCTCATGCGTAAGAGGAATGCATAAACCATTTGGAATTAATCCCTTTTGAGTTGATCATGGGTGGGCCATCAGTTTTTCTAGATCCTCTGAAAAATAATTAAATGATATGGAAGAATAAAATTAGTGTTTAGTTACACCAAAATGGTTGGTGGTTGAGTGGAGCCCCTATATTCGATTTTATAAAACTCTTTGGTGTTGAAAAGTGAAACTCTATTTGGTTTCCATAAAATGGTATCACAGTCTATTAATGTATAGTTGTGAATATCCAAATGAGTTTTTGATGGGATCGTGCTGCAATAGTTATGAATCTATGATAAAAAATCATCAACCAAAATTTGTATACTAGCAGGATGAATACTCATGTTGTCCTATAGTGAATTCTAAATCCATTCATTGGTCCAATAATTAAGATTGGATACCCTACTTTCCAACCATTTGGTATCACATGTGATCCTATTAAAAGAATTAATTATGGAAGACCAAATAGATGAGGTGAGGTAATATTTATATTGAGTCAAATATATTCCTTTAGACCTTATAGCACAAAATTCACTAGATACATAATTAGAAATCATGCTTCATGTAAATTTTTGGATGATACCATAATGAAAAATTCTAAGGTCTTTGATCCCCAGGCCTCCCAATTCCACTGGGATAATGCGTTCCTTCCATGAAAAAAGCAATAAAATTATTTTTATGGAATGATCTAGTATATATAATGTTCCTGACCATGCTATGAAGGTCCTTGATAAGACACTTGGTCCATTGATAGATTGATAATTAGAAAAAAAAATAAGGATGTGATGATAGAGTCAACATAAAAAACTCTTCTAGTCTACTTCATTTCATTACCTTTCCAATTTTACATTTGATTAATAATACCACAATAGATTCACTCAAAATAATTCCTCTTCACCTTGCCCCAAAATTGGGGGAGTGCAAGATAGTTGAAGGGGAGAGAGCTCTTCCTCACCCCGAGTCATTGTGTTATCCTATTTTTCCTACCAACTGAAATAACTTCACTAAAGACGATGAAGGACTTTTCCTAACATATAAACCATCCAAAAACATCTACATAATGTACAAAGAGTACCTTCACATAAGAGATTGTATTTTTTAGGCTTGTTTGAGTAATAAAATTTCATCAGTAAAAAGTAGGTGTGAAGAAAAAAATTCATTCCTATCAGATTTAATTTGATTATAAAATCTAATTTGGGTGATTTCATTGACACATCTACTAAAATAATCCCTATCAATGGAAAATAAAAATCTTGAGAGCAGATCGCCTTGTATCACACCTCTTGAGTAGTTAAAAAACCTATGGGTGCTAGATTAATGAGAATTTATAGCCTTGATGAGATGATAATTTCAATAATAAAATTAAATATTCATTATGAAAAACCATATATTTTGAGTACCTCAAGTAGGAAGCTTCTTTTATGTGTGTCAATGTCTTTAGAAATTCCAGTTTGAGTCAAAAATTCCATTCCTTTGACTTATTCCTCATTAATTTTATACCCTTCAAAGCTGTGGAAAGACAATTATGAATACGTATCCCTAGAAAAAATCAAAATTTATTTGCGGTGATAAAATCCTTAACTATTCTCCCTATAATATTCATAATGATCTTACTAATGAGATTTTGTATTGATTTCCCAAGATCCAAAGACCTGAAGTCCTTAATATCAAGTGTATTTTTCTTCAGGGGAGTTAATGAAATAAAGCACAAGTTCATTTCATATAGAATGAAGGAGTTATTGAATATTTCCCAAATTTAATAAGTAACATCCTCCTAAAAAACAACCAAATTAAACATGGAACTTTTTTCATTAAAACCATCAGGGCTGAGTTCACTCTTAATATTCAGTGAGAATAGATCCTCCTTAATTGATTCCTTAAGTCAAATCTTGGTAATAGGTTGGTTATGATGCTACTGAATGCAAGGATTGATATTCGAAAACATTTTTGTGTGTGTGGGGGTGTCCCACCATTAGAGTATAACCTCATAAAATTGTCTACCACTTTCTATGATTTCACATTTTTAGAAGTATAAAGGTGTCCATTTATGTATATTGCTTTATTCCCAACTTTGCTACTTTTTTCATTTTTAAATCTATGTAATAACGTTGTATTTCTATCTCCATATTTAATCCCCATGAAAAAAATGATTTTTATCCAACCATTTATTAGTAATTAAGAGTCCAAACAACCTATTATGATTCTCAATGTCCTCCCTTCTGGAGCACTGTAGTGTTGATTTTGGATCTGATTGTATGCACGATGTTCTTCAACAACTCTAATTTCTAGATCCATATTTGAGAACAAATTTCTTCTCCCGATTTTAAGTAATTAATTGGTTTTTTTGAATTTTCCGTCTATATTTTGAAGGGGGATACCAATAATATCAATTTTTCAAGCCTCTAAAACAAGTTCCCTGCTCCCAGAAGTTATAAGACACCCATTGTTAAAGAGAAATGGAATAGAAGATAGCTTCTACATTTTTTTATTTACATCCACAATAAAATGGTTGTGATCGGAGTGGTGTTTTAGGAGAGTGATGTTTTGATCATCTATCTATAAAAATCATCTGTCAATATTTCATTCCTTCCTACCATTTAGATTGTATCATCTCCATGTGAAATCAGACCCCGCAAATAAGACCTCAAAAAATTAAAATGATTCATAAAAGGGGAGAACTCCGAAGAGGAAATAAGAGTAAAATTATCTCTAATTTTATAATCTAGATTTAGAGTAGTATTTAAATATCCCAGTTCCACCGATTTTTGATTCATAACTTCTTAAATAACCTTGAGTTGTCCCCATAACACACTTATTCCGATGTAGGATGTGGAAGAATACCCAAACAAGAATGATGGATCACATCCTGATATGTTGAAAGAGACTAAGACTCTATGATGTTTCTCAATGAACAATTTTATTTAGATGGTTTCATGTCATAGGACCAAAAAAAAATTTTATATTGAAATCATGAGAGTTTTGGGAGACAAATTTTTATCCAAGAGAATCCAATCTAAATTCTTTCCAATTAGAAAATAAGATCTTCGATTTAGAAATGTCAATAATAATGGGATTATATGTCAAAGAAAATGTTTAAGGGAATTGGATGTTTGGGGGTTCCCAAACCCATTATAGTTCAAATAGAGTATCTTGATTAGTAAGGAGTTTTAACCATTATTTAGGGACTTCATTGCATTTCCATGGTTTCTTTAACTTTACCTATTATCCGTTTACTTTTCATTTTCTTTACTTTTGAGTCACTACTTGTTTTTGTCTTCGGATTTCGTTTATCTACTAAAGGTTTCTCTTATTTTTGAAATAGGGCCTCATTAAAGAGCTGCCTACACTTTAAATTTGTGGTGCTTTTATTTGGGTTCCCCTACATAGGAAAAGTTACATTTCCCACCTAATATCCACATATAACATTAGAGAAATGTACCACTGAGGATAATTTTGTTTCCAATTGGGTTTTCCCTTCGGTAGTTATCTCCTTGGAAGATAAGTATACATGTCCTTAGTTAAGACATTAACATTGAAAGATACCATTAGAGAGATTACCTGAGATGAAATATTTGTGCTCCCATCTATAGTAGGACCATCAGGAAGCATTATAGGAGTTCCCAAAGGGGTCAGCTGCCCAAAGTCTTAACTGTATTCCATAGCGATATCCCCTATATTATCCACATTAGATGGGATATATAAGTCATTAATATTCATGTAGGGGACATGAATATTCTCTTTTCCATTCCTTTTATCATTAGAGTCATAACGACCCTTCATATTTCTAAAGGAACACTCTATAACCCCATTAAAAACCAAAGAAAGATGACAAAAGAACATGCAATTCATGCTGAACTTTGGTTTACTTTTTCATTCGATCAGAAAGTTGATAATTCCATCCCTTATAGTAACGAATAATTCTTCCATAAGGGTATAATACATATCAACCTCTATAAGTATTCACACATAGTTCCCAAACCTTGGGTTGTCACTCTGTCTGTCCATCCTAATTGGATTCCTCATGACTGAGGCAATGTCCCATAAAATGTGAGGTTCCCAATAGAGACAATTTAGTTTATAGATATGGATCCAAACATTCACAAGAGTGTTTCTTACCATTTATAGGTCAAAATTACTATCACACTCTTGGATTCCTTGGAAACCAGGTTGCAAGGACAGTGACTCAAGACTCCAATCTCTCTATTTAAGCATATTAGATTGGAAGACAATATGATAATACTCCCTTACCATTGCATTAATCTTCCATTTACATAATACACAAAGTTAATTAATCCTACATGTAATATCAATAAATTTCTAGGGTCTTTCAAATTTCTAAACCAGGACCCTCAAAATTTTTGAGTACCCATACATGTTGACCCTTTCATCAACAACCTCCTGGATAGTCGAGACATGAGTCGTTCTTTGCTTGAGGATGACCCTTCCATAAGGGGGAAGATAAAAGTCATGAATGAAGGGTTAGAGACCAATTTTACCACCTCAAAAAAGTTTCTCTTCACACATTCTGTCTTGTCTGGTGCCCAAACCTCAATATTCAGCTTCATGGAGGCACGCCAAAATAGCTCCTTATGACGAACATGATATTCCAACGATGAATTATTCGATAACTCAATTGGATTCAACTTCTTACAACCTTTATTTTCACAAGAATTTGGGAATTATCAATTCTCCCCTTGCTCCTCCATCCCAGATCCAAAGAATCTCACTTAATATAAAACTTACATTTGGACACCTTATCATAAAAATGGTGTTCCGTTAAGGATCGTATGAAAATGGATATATAGTCCTCATTCTCACACCAAGACATTGATTAAACTAGGATTTAATCTATAAAAACCACAATTAATGATTTAGGAAATTTTCAGTGGGTTCCCTTGAAAAAAATTATATGTACTTAAGTATTACATGTATTCATGGTTTATGAATAATAATTAAGTTCTTTTTTGCATCAATGTAACAACTTGGGATTATTGAATATATATTTTCTATTCAATATCTTGTGAAGAACATAACCATAAAAATATGTGAATAATTTTTATAAAATATAAAATTAATCACAATATATGGTATGAAAATTTATTATAATAGTTGAATATAACTTCTAATTTACTTAGTAACTACTACTGACACAAAAGAACTTTTTTTGAAGTGTTTTGTTTATGAGAATTGTTTTTGAAATATATATATTTTTATAAATTATTTTTGATTATTAAAAAAATATAATAGAACTATTTACACATTTTAAAAATGATTTTATTGGTTATGAATTTGTTTTAAATGAAAAGAAATGAAAATGATGGTAAAAAAGAGATATTTTTTCTAGAAACATCTTTTTTTCACACAATGTATTTTTATAAATTAAAATTAATCCCTTTTTAAATGATTTCAATTAAATATATAAGTTATAAATTCAAGAAATAAAAATAAAATTCATATAATTATGAATAATTTTCAAATAATTAGATCATGTACATTTTTTGCTTGAAAAATGCATTTTACTTAAAATAGTTTTCATCATGTTTTATAGGTTTCATTTAAAATTAGTTTAACACCATATAGGAATTTAATTTGAATTTTTTTTCTATATTTTGGAATTGTTTTCTGATTTTTTTGAATAGTTGAACTTAAATTTTTTTATAATTAATAATAATAATGTTAAAAATTAATTTCTATGGTAATGGTAAAAAGGATTAACAAGGGGTTAAACTTATGAGATAAGGGTTAAAATGACCTAAATTTTTTTATAAATCCAATTAGTTGAATATATTTTTACAATATATAATCCAATAATTGAGAATGAGTAATTTTATCAAATTTTATTGAATGTTTCCCAATATTATTTCAATGCGTATAATAATTACAAGTGTGACACTCCCCTCATGTATAAAAAGGAACCAATGATCCTATTATATTTATAAATTCTTGAGTTACTTAATTCAACTAGAAAATACCTAAATATCCTATAAAAATATCTATAAACATGATAGAGGTTTTAGTATTCTTGATATAGCATCCAAAGGGTCTTTAAGAGGAGATCAAATGGACGTTTCTCAAAGAAGAGGTAATCACCTTCACCAAATCCTTTTACGTTTATTTCTTATACCACCACCTCCAATTATTCTGTTAACATCTTAAGATTATGAAATTTTGATATTTATTATAATAATATGTTGTTATGTTAATGTCACAGTAATTTTTATCTTTCTTTCCATCCTATGCAAAATAATAAAATCGTTTGTGTGTATATGTGGACTACCACTTCCACAAATAAATGTGATTAATTTTTCACATCCTCCATACATAAATAATCATATAGATAATTTTTTTAATCTATACGATATTTATGATACTATTAATTTATTTATAGATACATTATTATTTATATTTTTCACTTTTTATTCATTTGAAAATAAAAACATTACTCATGCTCACATATGGACTACCATCTCCATGAAGTTATGAAATTAACTTTTCATTATCACAATATATAAATGGATATATATAAGTGTATAAAATAAATAATACGATACTTATAACAAGATTAATATTTCGTGGATGACTATTCTATAAACAAGCTCCATGGACTAGAATTTTCAAACTAAAACATTCATGAGAAACATGAATATTATCAAGAAATGTTAATTTTAATGAAGAATTGTTAATAAATGGTTAATTAGAATTTATAAGGGAATAAAATATAATAATAAATTTTTTAATATAATTCTGGTATAGATATATAATAAATATAAATATATTATATATTATCTTGAGAATGTGTATGAAGAATGTGAGTCTCTTAGGTAAGGCATTATGTAACAATATCATTTTTAATTAGGATGGTTTATTATTGAATCAAATTTGGGGGAATTATATATTGGTTATCCTATTAAAATATATTTTATTATAATCTATATATTTTATAGTTTTCAGGTGTTTCTTTCATTCTATTCTCTTTGGTATTTAAAATTATTGATAATTTTTTTTATTAAAATCTAATATTATTTCCTCTTTGGATAGGGAATTTTTTCTAAAATTATCATATTCATTAAAATTATTTCAACAATATTATTTTTTATCATCCAATGATTATTTAAATTAATTTTTCTAACATATTTTAATTTATTTTAAATGTTATTAAAATGAATCATTACATTTTTCTCAAATAGATTATTTATGTCTTTTTCAAAAAAGAGAAAAAAGAATCTTTATTTTAGCATTTACCACACAAATATATTTTATCACTTTCATAAAAATTATTTTATTTGAATATTCAGTTAAATTTTTTCAAGGTTATTTTTAATGATAATAAATTTTTTAGTATTCTTGTAATTTTTTTATTTTAATGAAACCTATAGAAAAAAGATATTTTCTATATTTTCAAAGAAATATTAAAATATTGTTTTAATGGAATTCTTCATTTCTGTAAATGTACTTTAATGTCTTTTATGATATAATTGGGATATGAGATAATAATACCATCCATGTTCTTTCTCTGGTTGTATTAAAAATATGTGATGTTGAAATCTGTATGAAATCCATTTATTTTCAATGGTTATGCTATAATGAATTGATGAAAGATTTTATGATCTTATGGAAAATATATAAATGATTTTCAATATCTTGTAGGTGGTAATAACATTATATATCCCTTCATTGTATTAGGTAATTATTTTTATCTAATGATATAATATGAAATATGATATTTATTGAACATATTCGAAGAATGAATGGAAGTTGGGGAGTGAACCCAATCACTTATGAGACTTTTTCCACTATGTGATGATGTTCTTGGTAGTGATACTGGAATAATGAAATTATTTTATATGGTTATGATTTTTTAAAATTCCTATGGAATTTTATTATTTTTATGATATAATTTCATGGATCAGTATTAATTACTAAATATTCTTAATTCTTATGACTCATGTACTTTGAGATGATAGAGCCTTATACCATGACACAAAGACTTATTATCTTTGAAATATTCAATATGAAATTTATATGTTTTGATCATGATCTTATATATATATTAGGTTATTGTGGGTACAATTACTTTCAAACACACACAACACACACACATAGGCCAAAAAGACAGGTCCTAGATCCCAAAGGGATAACCCACCCATCCATCCACTTTATTACATTGAAAATTCTGTCCCAAAGGCCCCATGGTAATGAGGCCCATTACAAGGCCCAAATTACCACTTTACCTAGACTATAGATCCACCATTGGATGTTCTGAAGGCCCTCTTTCATCATTCCTATATCAAAACATGCACATCATGTCAGTGCCACCTCCCCCTTGATTCCATGAAGGCCCTCGGGCCTAAAAACCCATTCAGGATAAATAATAATACTACTAAAGTACGTCACTACAATACCTACTATGGTACCCACACTTTTACAGTTCTATAATATCTCTAAAATTCCTACTATATAAATTCTATTTTACTTGATAAAATTCTCTCCTATCTATATTTGAACATAGACCCAATACATGATTATAGGGAGTCTACCACTTGGGTAAGCCCCCAAATGCATCATCATGATTTTATATCCCTATTCTTACCTTATAATTTTATATGATCATAAATTTATATCCCTTAAGTTTACCCTTAAAAATCATATAATCTCACCCATTATTATGTTTTTTTATTTTCCAAAAATTATAAATATATTTTTTAAGTAGGATATGTATATGTAGGGTACTATGTGAAAAGATAATTGTGCAAGTTTGTAAATACATTTCATGAAATAATTTTATTATGTATCTATTATTCAAGGATGCTAAACCTTTATATTTCTGTGGAATGAATTATTGTGTAATATATTATGCTTTCATCTAGAATGACAAAATATGTATGTACCTTATGCTTGGGTCACCTTAGTTGGTATCAGAGCGTGGTTCCATTATTTTCTGAGATTTTGTTATGTAAAATATGAGGATATAACTTAAAATATATATGATAAACTGAATTTTATATAGGGTTAACATAAAACATTAATAAGTTGATAAGAAGATAATATAATTTTGTATACCATTGTAATTGTTTTCTTGATTATATAATTTCTCACTCTGATTATTATAACTCGATTATTATAAATTTATTTTTGGTTTTAATCAATGTTAGGAATAAAAAAGTGTCCTTTTAACAGTGAATGTGGTATAAAATACTATGATTTTCCTCCTGATCAGTGGTATGACATGAAAAATGGAATGAAAAGTCTTATTGTTAAGCTCATAAAACTCCATTAATCCATGAATATTATTGAGATTACAAATATTCAAATGATGGAACTATTAACTTTTTATTATTTCATGAGTTATCATCCACCTTTTTTGATAGGGTTCTTTGATCCACTAGTTTCCATGAAATGGATTGTTACCCCTAAAAATATACTTATAATTCTCAAATTCTCAAATAACGAAAAATTTTCCTGGTGGAATATCATCTGGAAGGTGAAGAAGATCAATGGTGGAGTTTTATTAAGAACAAGAGGAAAGTAGAAGAAAATGTATCCATTAAATCATAGGATTTGAAGTTGGTATTTTTCAGTAGGAACCTTCCATATTTTTTTTGAAAATAGAAAGGGATTTGTATGAAATTATTTTGCAGGATGATTACTTTGTTGATACCTTTTAGGGTAACTTTATAATACTTTTGAGGTACACTTTTGGTTTTACAATTGAAATTGAAAGGTAAATTGACCAATTAATTAGGAGATTAAAACCAAATGCCTAATTTAAGATAATAATAGGGGACTTAAGTAGCTTTGAAGAAATCATTCATTTTTATTTTAAAGTAGAAATATTGAGATGTGGTTCATGACATTCTCATGATTCTAATACTATGTGAGATATGAAGTATCAAGGAAATTATAATAATTAAACCAATGGACGAAGGATACAATAGAACCCTTTATACCATAATTTTAGAAATAGGGATTATGAAAATGATCTTAAGGAAAATGGTTTTTTATTTTAAGGGTTTAAAAGATGTCCATCAATCAAGTAAATTGTAAGTAGATGTAAAGAGTAAAGCTAATGGAATTAATGTGGTGAGAACTCAATCAAATGATCCACCCACACAATAATGCTAAACATGTAAGGTGTATGGGAATTATGGAAACCAATTCTTGAATATGAGGGTTAGTGATGATAATAAACATTTGTAAAACCTCTTAAGACAATATAAAAATGGAAACCTTGATAGCACAAAAAAATCTGGGAGGCCTCTACCTAAAACCTGTATAGGCGCACCAAACACACTCAATAAAAAAGTGCAGATGAAATTTAAGAAAAAATGAAAAATTATATAATTATAAAAAAAAATTGAATCAAACGCTAAATAGAACGAAGGTATGGTACTTTCAACTGAAAATTAAAAGGGAAAAAACACCCTGAAACCAGAAACCTATCCCAATCTAAAGGAACCTGAAAAAGAGTATAGATGAGAGAAACCTTCTTCTAAATCCCAACTCCAACCATTGTATGAGGTCTATGTATCCTATATACCTATGCTCCTATGATATCAAAATCAACCTGTCCACCATCTACAAAATACATGACACATGTTGGGAAAAGACTATGATGGATTGTGTATATACATTCCCAGTGGGACGCCCTTAAAAAGGTCAAGGGGGACCAGTAAGAGATACACTGGAAATGAAATTATTTGAGATAATAAGGTACGATAAAAGTGAATTGAAAGGGTACAACTCAACCCAATATTTGAGTGAAAGTAAATTCATCCAAACATAAGGGGATGAAAATGGAAAGGAAATGAATTCATTGTCAAGTCTTCTCTACCTATAGCCAGAGAGTAGACTAATCCAACCATGAGAAGCTAGTAATAGAAATCATGTGGCATACCCTGTACATCATCACCTATCTTGGAAGAAGAGTAACCAAGACCCAAAGAGTCGGTATTGTAACAGGATATATATATATATATATGCTGAGTTAAAGAATCTCAAACGAGGGAGTAAGGGGATATCCATCTCACAACTCCCCCCAATAATGTGAGTATTATATAGTTCCTAAGTAAAGCAATATGTGATTCCCAATATCTCATATGTCTACCCCGTAGTCACTAGTAAAAGGGGATCAAATCACCTCACCTCGATACTATCCTATTTGTGTGGAACTGACTCGCCTTCATTGGTTTTGATCACATCACAAGAATGCGCCAAGTTGGTGAAAGCACCCCTCTCCACCATGAGTCCAAAGGTAATTAAAACCACTCCTCATCACTATGCCACATAGTCAAGGTACTTTTATGGAAGTCACTGAGGAACACCACTGCATAGTAAAACTTGTGGGTACGACTTGGGACAATCATCGGGAAACACCACTACTGAAAAAACATCGAACGGTAAGCATGTTGATTTGTCAGGGTATGTCTCTACCTAGCCCAGCTAGAGGGTCACAGTTGGAAGGTCATCAAGGACTAAACTACCCAACCCAGCTAGAGGGTCAGCCCAGAAGGACAAAGAACTCTAGTACCCAGATCCAAATGGAGGGTAACTCGGAATCAATGGGGACAACACATCCCAGTCCTACTGGAGGGTCAATCCAGAATCATCGGGGACCACACTAACTAGAACAGTTTTAGGGTTATCCCAAAACTGATATGGTAATATTGGATGATTGTTACCATCATCAGGTCTCATATCCATCCATTCCAACCTTCAAAATTCATGTAATACCTCAAAATAAACTTCTAAGGGAACCCTCACATTCTAAATAAAAATACAGTTAGGATAGGCATATCATAGGCCAAAATCCAAGTCCAAACAAAGAAGATATAGGGGTTTGAAGATCACTCGGAAGAGCCTATGAAGATCATAGTGTGCAAGGGGCCCAGACGACATCTGGTCCTCCTATACTACCTAGATGTTTCATCTGGCTGGTACACGAGTCCCATTTTTGGTGGGTTACATGCCATGTAGGTGGACTACATGGAATGTACCACCTATCCGGGGACTGAGATGTGTCTTTTGGCCATGTCCGTTTACTCAAACCCAGTGTATCTGTACTCTCGTACAAACATATTGGTCTACATAGGATACTGTCCAAGTGGCCAACCCGTTTAGTTGCCACATGGCG
Organism: Viscum album; assembly: GCA_963277665.1. Lineage (NCBI taxonomy): Eukaryota > Viridiplantae > Streptophyta > Magnoliopsida > Santalales > Viscaceae > Viscum > Viscum album. The sequence goes on along the minus strand of OY728150.1, from coordinate 435,650,774 downwards.
TGTTCCTAGAAATGTCTTCCTTCACATGACTTGTTCATATGTAAAGGGTAATACAAGAAATATCAAGGGGTGTAAAAACCATTCCATATTTATCAACCCTGAAACCCTAGAGCCACTATTGAACAAGGCTAGACACCATGGGTTCTTCAACGTACACAACATGCAGTCGGGTTTTTTCTAGAAACCCAGAGGTTTCTCCAATTCTTAGCTGTACTTCAAAATATTCTCCAACTATAACCAAAATTTTCTTGATTCCAATCTGAAAACACCATATCAAACAGGAGTATGTTAAAAATCATCACTTTCATCATGAATCGACCTCATTCATAAATTAGGGTTTGGTTGGATTTTCTGCATGCCACCGCTACATAGATCCTCATCGCATTTTCCTAAAACATACTAATTACTAATCCTTTCTTCATTTATTTTTCTAGATCTATTCCTTTCCCACAATTTTGATTCTTTTTGAATGATATGTCCCAAATATGGGCATCAGATCAAGATGGGGTCGCTCGACAGTTGTCGATCCGGGAACCGAGGGGTTCCACTTGTGATAAACATAAAGATTTGAGGGATAAAGGCACCATAATCAAGGGTTTTGGTCATTTTATAAGCATTACTATCCAACCTATCAATAATGGGCATCCATATTAGATGAACGATAAATAAAATCTATGTTTTTAGTAGTTAGGTTCATGCAAAGGGGGTGCAGATTGAATAATCAATGTACATCATTCTAAAAAATATAATATATGGTGTAAAAACACCAAATAATATTCCAATATTTTCTTGGATCGATCATTGATGAAGAATGTTATTTCCAACATGTTCGAGAGGGGCCGCTACATTTTCTGCACTTTGATTCGTCCTGAATTATAGGTTCATCATTCTTCATTACCTGTTCTTCATCCACCAATGGAGAGGAGAAGAATGGAGGAACTGTTGGCAGAGATCAGGGTTATGAAAAACCTAGAAAATATCTACAATTAGATATTTAAAGATCATCACTTAATTAATCTTTTATTTAATTTGTTAAATAATTTAATTATTTAACCACTTAAATGCACCGCCAATGAGTGAGGGTTCAGAACATCTTGCACCGACCAATTTCATGTCATTCCTAGGGAAAACAACACCTTCCAAAGCCAACCATGGTCTGGGTTTTTTTATATGATCACCCATTTAAGAGTTATCCTTGTTTATTTAATTAACCACATGTGTGCAAAATTAAACATATTTAAAATTTCTATCGATTTAATTACGGGCGCACCGAGCCTCATAATTTCATGACATCTTAGTGCCTAGCTCTGGAAAAAAATTATATGTATTTCAAAGCCATAAATGGTAAACACGAGGTCTCAACATCATTTTATCCTTCAATATTTTCATTATCTAGAAGAAAAACTAATCAAATAATTCGGTATACTGAGCTGGTATCCAGCTCTCCCACTCCAAGGCACTATCCTCCATGTTTCTATGCTGCCACAAAACTCAAACAAAATGGATGAATAGTTCTTAAAAGGTCTACTCTTATTGCCCCTCAATCTTGACGGGGTTCTCCACGATGGTGGATCCATCCTCGATTTCCATCTCACCCCAAAATCTCTACTGAACACTGCTTCTTGATGTCAAGGAAGTGCATTGACTTCGGTGGCCAGTCTACAATCATTTAGATAGAGTCATGTAATTTTTATATTCATGGAAACTTTATGTAGAAGTACCTAAATATTCCATCTCATTTCCACTATGGAATATCAATAAGATGAATCAATACCATTAGAACAAGATGCTCAACCTTTACCTACTAAAAATTAAGGCATCATGAGAAGAACTCAGATATGCTTCTTGTCATGACAGACCACTAAAACTATTAGTGAAGTTCCCTATATCTTCTTTATATAGAGCCGTACAACTAAGGGACAAGTGTGGAATGCCCACATCACCTCTTCTTGCAATGTGACTAGAACCATTGTTCGTCCTTAGAGCAAGAACTCATAATTTTATCGTTCAAAATATCTATATGGTGCGTCACTTGTGGATATATGATCGTGAAGAGATTCATAGTCAATCTCTTTCACTTTTGACTCTTTTACATGCTCAAGGGGAGAAGGAGTTAACACCATCGACTGTAAGAAAACTATACCCTCCTACCTCATCAGGGTCGGCTGTATGGAATCCAACTGCTTTGAAGCTTCCTGTACTAGGTGAGCCTGGGACATCCTTCTTAGGTCATCTATTACAAAATTTCCCTTCAATAGAGTATATACAATCTCAATGCCATAGTACTACAGGAACTACAACCAGTGTCGCGACCTCATGTTCAGGTTTCTCTGAGTGAAGACGTACCTGATACTTTGGTGGTTTGATTAAACCAAAAAAAGATCTCCTAGAAGGAAGTGCCTCAAAATCCTCCTAGAATAAACTACCATTGTAGGATCTAGATCATGAGTCTCATAATTATGCTCAGGGGGTCTCAACTACCTCAACCAATATGTGATGATTGTTTGTCATTGTATCATAAAAAAACCAATACCTTCTCTTGAGGTATCACAATACACCACAAACTCAACTCATTCCTCTTGTAGTGTCAAAATTGGTGTACTCTACAACCTCTACATCAACTACTTAAATACTTTTTGAAACTGCTCAATCCATGTAAACATCTATCCCTTCCATGTCAGAGCGGTCAAAGGGGATGTGATTATGGAGAATTCTACCATAAATCTCATGTAGTACCCTACAAATACAAGAAAAATCTAAACCTCAGACACATTCTTAGGTGGCTCCCAAGAAATAACTTCTTCGTTCATTGTTGGATCAACAACTAGATGTTGTTTCTAACTTACATGCCCCAGAAAGTGAGCCTAATATATCTAGAATTATAATTTAAATAGATTTCCATAAAAATGTTTCTCCCAATGTATGTAAAGGAAAATCCTTGAGTGCTCTGCATTATCGTCCTCTATCGAAGAGTATATGAGTATGTCATCAATGAAGAAAATAAAAAAACTGGTCCAAGTAATGCTTGAAGATATGGTTAGTCAAATCCATGAAAATGGTGTGGGAATTTGTCACACAGAAAGGGATTACAAGGAACACATAGTTCCCATAATGACATCAAAAGGACAACTTCAGAATATTGGCCTCAAGGACCCATAATTGGTGGAAGCTTGACCTATGATTGATCTTAGAAAATCATCTTTAACCTTGTAACTGATCAAAGAGGTCATCAATCCTTGGAAAGGGGTAGTTGTTCTTTATTATGTCCATGCTTATGTGATGATAATCCACAAAAATCCATAGGCTCCCACCTTCCTTCTTCAAAAACTGATCTATAGCTGACCAGGGCGAAATATTGAGTCTGATGAAACCTTTCCAATGAAGGTCTTCCAGCTACAACCGTAGCTCCAAAAACTAATTAGGCTCCATACAATAAGCCGTAGAAGATATCGAGGCAGTCCTTGGTTTTAAATCAATGAAAAAAATCTAACTCCCACCTCAAGGGTAGCCCTGAAATGTATTCAGGAAAGTAATCCATATAATCACCCACAATAGAAGAATCCAGTTTCTTGAGGAGTCTGATTCACCAAGGTTCATAATCGATATTTGATGGGTAATAGGCTACAACCTCTTTCTTAAATCACCCATTCGTCTCGCTATGAGGTCTCTCTCTCTGAAAAAGGATAACCTCATCCCATCAATGTAAAGACATCTATCTAGTCTTTGGTGACTGTCAATATAAGCTAAGAACATCAAAATCCAATCCATGCCTTAGATAATGTCATATGGTTTCATCATGATGACCAATAGGTCCCACATGAAACTCTATCCTCCAAGCGATATCTCTCACTACTGGTATATGAAATATATAGAGGAAGTGTTCCCTGTATGAACCTCAAGGAATAGTTGATGTGCTATCATCTCTATTGGGAGATCTATCTTCTGAACCAAGAGTTGATAGAAAATATAATGGCAAGAACTTTTGTCAACTAATACTAAGGAAATAGTAGAGTAAACACACATCATACCTCAAAGAATTTCAAGCGTTGTAGGATCATAGACATCTAAATCCTCCATCAACTCATGGCCCATGCCACTATCTCCCTGAGTTGGATGTGGGCCGCCAGGTGGTGGTGGTAGAAGAACCTCATGATGTCATCCCCCACCTCCACCTCCTATTACTCCTCTTCCAGCTCTTCCTCCCTAGGGACCCCTTTCTCCACCTAGTAGATTCCTGATCATGAAATATCTCTTCTTTGGTGGTCCATCCAATACCTATTTGGGATGCTCAGATCTCCGTGGTGTGCTTCCCCATGCCATGTGACCTGGCCTATCACATGTATAGAACCACACCAATATAGGATTTTTTATTGCTATATGCTACCCCTGTATGGAACAACCATGTCCTTGGGTATGCTCACGAAAGGGTCTCCAGTCCCAAGATATCTAACATCTTCCTGCTGATGTAGATTTATCGGCTTCATTGTGCCTACTTCCAGATCCAACTATCTAATTTTCTTATGTCAGTATACTATCTATAACAAGTGCCCACTCCCTCACACCAGTATAGTTGGGGATGAACAAGGGAACCCCTCTGAACCTAATTTCTCTACAAATTCCCAACTCAAACTTCCATGATAAGATGAAACCATATATTATAATTTAAAGGGAGTGGACAGTAAGTTCTATAAACCTCACTGCATACTTTACCATTATCATCCAACCCAACTGAAGCTACAAAAACTCATGAATCTGAATTGAGCATAAGTAGGTGGGGTGGTACTTCTCCCTAAAGAGCTGTTTTATGTCATCCCACGAGAGTTTTTACTCATCATTATTCTGATTAACCATGTTCCACCAGTTCCTCGATACTCTATAAGAAAATAATGGCTTCCAAATACACCACATGATCTGATGGTGTCCAAACAATCCATAATATGTAGACCAGCAACTCCATACAATCCTCTACTGACTAAGGATCTAACTCACCATGGAACCTCATCGATCTTTAGCATTGGAATTCACAGAGGATTCAAAAATTTATTCCCATCCTCAGCTGACCCTACTAGGACTATCAGCTACTCAATAGGTGGGGTTCCACTAACTTCATACCAAGAGTAAGGGGATTGTATGACGGACCCTAAACTAAGGCCTCATCACTAATGGGGTCATTTTCATGAACCAGAGTTGGTATCCTGGATGGATGTCATCGATGAGGCTTCCTGAAAACTATCAAGGAGTATTGTGGTTAGAAGAACACACACACACACACAGATATATATATATATATGTGTGTGTGTGTGTGTGTGTGTAAAGATGATGGGGATATAACTCAAGAAGGGCAGTGAAAGTCTCAATCTATATGATTCATGTACCATTGTTCCCTACAAAAAATATCTCAGGGTTCTGAGTTGACATGCTAGTTATTAGGGTCTTGGTGAATTGCAACGTTTTCTGCCCACACCACCACTGGACTCCCTGGCTCAAGAGACACTCATGAGACACATCGACACTATTTCCATAAATACAAGAAATAAATTTTAGCAAAACATCCAAACATCATTCTATGGGTCAAAACACCATTGATACCACTCTGTGATGACCTAACCCAAGCTGGGGATCGAGCTATAACTACCCCAAACCCACCGCCATAGGCCAGGGGTTGGTGATAAGCGTCAAAAACACAAAAAACTCATGTAGGAATTTTAGTGAAACCTATACCATAACACACAACCCACTCAATGAAAAAGTTCAGAGTAAAATTAGAAAAAATAAAAACTGGTTTAAATATACCAAAAATTGCATGAACCACTCAACATAATGAAGGTCTGAAAGTTTCAATTGAAAATTAAAAGGGAAAAAGGTGTTCCCAATCCAGAAACCTATCCTAACCCAAAGTAAATTGAAAAAGAGTACATTTGAGATAAACCCTATCCTAAATCCCAACTACCACCATCGTATGCGGTCCATGAAGCCTATATCCCTATGCTCCTCTAAGATCATGATTAACCTATCCATCATCTACAAAAGAAATAAAACAGGTTGGGGAAATCCCATGTAAGAGTGAGTATATACATACCCAATAGGACACCCCAAAAATGTGAAGGGGGAGCAGTAAGAGATACACAGGAAAGGAAAGGATTATATAGAACAAGGTACAATAAAAGTGAATGAAAAGAGTACAACTCAACCCAATATGATAGTGAAAGTTGAAGCATCAAAAAAAAGGAGCTAAAAATAGTGAGGAGATGAACCCATCATAAATTCTTTGCTACCTATATATGAAGAGTAGACTCATCCAGACATGAGAATCTAGACATCGGAAGCATGTGACATAACCTGTGTTTCTTCGCCTCTCCTGGAAGGAAAGTAACCAAGACCCAAGGAGTGGGTACTATAAGAGGATATATATATATATATATATATATATATATATATATATTCTTAGTAAAATTATACCAAATGATGGAGTAAGGGGATCTTCATTTCACAGCTCAGCCCGAGAAAGTGGGTAACCAATAGTTAGAAGTAAAGAAATCTATGATTCCCAACATATCATACATCTTATTAGGTAGAACAAGTCAAAGAGGATTAAATCATCACACCGTGATACAATCTGCCTTGGGAAGTACTGAATCACCCCATGGTTTTTGATCACATCACAAGAATGTGTCTCAGAGGGGAATTTTCCCCTCATTCCCATGATTCCAAAGATGAGATGAACCACACCTCACCACTTGGTCGCACAATAGAGGGTCTTCTCTGGTAATCATTGAGGAACATCAATTACCATTTCTACTAGAGGTAACAACTCGAGAAAGTCACTCAGGAATGACACTACCCAGGAATTGTTGGAGGGTAAGCCCAATGAGTCGTCAGGGGGACACCACTACCTAGCCCAGCTAGAGGGTCATGCCTGGAAGGTCTTCGGCAACTACAATATCCAGCTCAAATGAAGGGTCATATTGGAACATCATAGAGATCCACAACCCAAAATTCCACATTAGGGTAGCTCAGAATCCTCACATACTACACTACCTTGTCCTAATAAAGGGTCATACCAGAATCATCAGGGACTACACTACTCAGCCCAGCTCGAGGGTCAGCTCAAAACTGCTTTGGTAAGCCTGATTGATCGTTTCCATCATCATGTTTCATATATATGTGTTCTATGTTAGAACATTAAATTCATTCCTTGAAAGCTGCGTCTGAGGGAAACATTACATTCAATGTGGAATAACACTTTGGATAATAATTTCACTGGCCAAAATACAAGCCCAATGAAAGAGATAGGGGTCTAAAAATCACTAAGATGAACCCAATAAGAACATGAAATGTATGGGTCACACATGGTATGCGGTCCTCCTCCACTGCCTAGCTATGACTTCTGGCTGGTACATGATTCTCATCCATGTATGGTTATACACCGTGTAAGTGGACTGGATAGTGTGTCCCACCTTTCTAGGAACTAGGCCGTGTTCATTGGACATGTCGGTGTACTCAGACCCTGGGTTCGTGTGCTCTGGTAAATAGCATGTTGGTCCACACGAGATAATTTCCATGTAGCCAACCCGTGTAGTTGGCACATGGTGTGTTCCTAGATGTGTTTTCATTCACATGGATTGTTCACACTAAAAGGGTAACACACGACATGTTATGGGGTTTACACACCATTCCATAATTATTTACCTCAAAACCCTATCACCACCACTGAAGAAGGATACACGATGTGTGTTCTTTGAGGTACACACTGTGTATTCAGGTTCTTCTAGAAACCTTGAGGTTTCTCAAATTTTTGGCTATCGCTTCCAAATCCGCTCCAACTGCGGCTGAAGTCACCCGATTCTTCTCTCAAAACACTAGATCTGACCAAATAATAGGGAAAGTCATCGTCGTTCATCATGAATAGGTATGGTTTAGAAACGTGGGTTTGGTTAGATCTACCACATGCTGCTTCAGCATTGATACTCATCGTATTGTCACAAAACCAATGAACTCATCATCCTTGTATCATGTCGTTTCTAGATCTATTCTATTCTATTGAATCCATCACCACTTGGAAAATTCGTCTTGAATCTGGGAACCCGATTGAGCTCAAGTCACCAGGTAATTATAGATCTGGGAACCAGAGGGTTCCGATAGTGAAGAATGTGAATATTTAAGGCAGACAAGCACCATAATCAAGGTTTTGGATCATTGAACAAGTTCTCAAGGCCAACCACTCATGAACGATCATCCATATTAGATAAACAATAAATAAATAGTATGTTTTTAGAAATTGGGATCATGAAAAGTTTTCACAGATTGAAGAATCAATGTTCACCATGATCAAACATTTAATCCAGGGCATAAAAACACTAAAAATATGAGTTTTACATCTTCTTGGATTGATCATTGGTGAAGAACTCACATGCCAATGGGTTAGAGAGGATACACTACATTCACTGCCCTTAAATGCTTCCTAAATCATAGGTTTGTCATTATTCATCCCTCATTCTTTGTCTGCAAAAAAAGAGGATAAGATGGGAGGAACTGTTGGCAGAGCATAGGGTTATGAAAACCTTGGAAAATATCTACGTAGAGATATTTGAATATTATTACTTAATTAATATTTCATTTAATTAGATAAATAAATAAATTATTTATCCACTTAAATGGACCTTCAATTAGTGTGGGTTTAGAACATCTCATGCCGACTCATTTTAGGTTTCCCCTAGGGAAAACCACATGTTCTAGACCGAACCATGGTCTCAGATTTATGATCTAATCACCTATTTAAGAGTTATCCTAGTTTTATTAATTAAACACATACACTTAATATAAAATATATATAATATTATAATCAATTTAATTTCAGGAACAATGGGCCTTGGAATAGAATGTTGTCTCTATGCATAGCTCTGGAAAAAAAATTAGAAATATTTTAATGTTGTATAAAGGAAAAACTAATTCCCTGCATTTTAAGCATTCTTTTATATCTAAATATTTTTCTTAGGTTATCACATCACCACCTCAAATATTAAATATAAAATTATTAGTGGAAAATAAAAATGGTACATTGATCACATATGAAGTATGTAGTTTATCTCTATGGGATGTTTTTGGGAATATAATTCCTAAAATATTTTGAATCTTTGTCTAGTAAAATTTCATATGTTTTTTGGAATGTATTGGATTTATTTATATTAAGACCATACCAATTATTGGGGATGAGAAGTAATATTTAAAATTATGAATGAATAAATTATTATCTATCAATGTGAGGTTGACTGATAAATTATAGTGGAAATTATGTATATTAAATGGGTCTTACTACTTATTCACGAGGGGTACCTATCTAAAATGGTTAGTGAGGACCTAAAAAGAAAAGATATACATATTGTGAATGAATATGATAGTGTATTTCCTAATTAGACTCCCAGTCTTCACCTAAATCATGAAATTGGTTTTGTAGTATAATTATTACATAGTGCAATGCTAATTTCAAATAATCCTTACAGAATAGCCTCTATTGAGTAATGTGAATTAAATAAGAAACTAAAGGTTAATCTTGATATGGGATTTATTTTTTCATGTGAATAACCATGGTGTACACATATTATTTTTTATCAAGAAAAAATATAGGTCATTGAAACTTTTCATATATTATTTTCAACATAATGAGATCACTATAAAGAAAAGGTTCCAGCAACCCCATGTTGACAATTTGTTTGATAAATTACGAGGATATGAATTATTTTCAATGGTTTAAGATCGTTAGAGATATTATTAATTGAGGTTCAAGAAGCAGGATATACCCAAGGAAACATTATGTGTGAGGTATGGCCATTAAGAATTTATAGTGATTCTATTTGGACTTACCAATTCCCCAACTATGTTCATAGATCTAATGAATTTGGAATTTATAGATTACATTGTTGAGTTTGTTGTAGTATTTAATGAAGTAATTATTATACATTCTAAGATAAAGTCAGAACTTGATGTTAATTTGAGTATTTGTTTGAAGACTTTGGGAAAGCATTTTTTTCCAAATTTTTCAAAATTGATTTCTTCCTATAACAAGTATCATTCTTGGGTCATGCAATCACAAGATATCGGATATTGGTGGATACTTAAAATATAAATTTTATTAAACATTAGAATAGTGAAATAATGGTGACTGAAATAAATATTTTTCTTGGGTTGGATGGCTACTAATGATTCTTTGAGATAAATTTCTCAAGTATATCAAATATACTAACCAAGTTAACATGGATTAGATCCATGTTCCTTTGGATAGATATGGGTGACGATATTTTCAAAGAACTAAAGAGATGTTTAGTCACTTCACCAATACATATACTACCTTGGGGTGGAGAAGGGTTTGTGATTTATTTTTATGCATCAAACATATTGGGGTTTTTTATTATGAATAATGACATAATTCTATCTTTTTTATTCTTATAATTGAAGGTTCATATAAGAAAAATTCCCAGTCTCATGATTTTAAACATCAAATGGAATTTTTTTATTTGAAGATATTCATGAATTAACAATATGGTGAAAGGTGTGAAAAATATATAGATCATAATATAATGAAATACATATTAATATAAAAAGTGCTGAATATGTTCCATTGAAAATGGTTAGAAATTAATAAATATTATAACTTCTATATACATTGACACCCTATGAATGTAAAAATATATTTCATTATCTGAGTATGAAGCGTTATGATAGCTTATCCAAGATGAGGATTTAATGAGATACAATACATATATATTTATAGAGGATTGATTTCAAAATCGTAAGGAAAATAAAAAGATCCTATCTCACACAGATGAGTGTTCCATATTCTATTCATGTAAATATTAAAAATGAAGGGGGATGTAGAGCATAAAAAAAGGTGAGGAACGATTCTAAGTAAAAAAATACTATTGATGAAATGATCATGTTCAAGAACCATATATGTATCCTATTAATAACCAAGTTGAAGATAAATATTTTTTATCAATCTCATAGTCAATCATTATCAATTTTTATTGTAAGTATGAAGATATTTATAGATCTTAAAGAGCATTTATACTATGAAAATATGAAGATAAATATTTTAGAGTATGTATCATAGTGATTTAAATGTTAGTACATTAATTATAAGAGAGATAATTCTAAAGGTATTTTAGAATAATTAACCATACTTTAGTGGAATTGAGAAAACGTTACTATGGAATTAATTTGGGGTCTCCCCAATACATCAATTGTCATGAGAGAAGATTTATATCTTCACTAGATGTCCTGAATACAAGTTAATAAAGTTTTATGGTTACACAGTGAACCACTATCAATAATATCATAATAATATCTAAAGTTTATCATAATTTTCTCGAGAAGTTTTCAATATGTTTTAAAAAAAAGTTGAGATTTTATAATATATATAATGCTTATACTAATGGTCGATCTGAGAGGACTATTTAAACCCAAAATGATACAATGATAGATAATTTTATAGAATTCAATGGAGGATGATATAAATAAGTTAATAAATTTTGAATTTCATATATTAATATATTTCAATCTAAATTTAATATTAATTTTTATAAATCCCTCAATAGAGAAATGTGCGTGACTCCAACATGCCGGGATGAATTTTTGGAACAAAAGCTATTGGGACCTGTGAATGTTTACTAAATGGTCAAGAGGGATAGAGCCATTAAAAAACCCATCAATGTAGCTCATATTAAATAAATAATTTACTCCAAAAAACATCAATTATATATAGAGTTCAAATATTGTGATAAAAAAATCCTAAAAATATCTCATTTAATGTAGGTTATTAGATTTGGAATGAATGGGAAGCAAAACCCCAAGTATATCAGTCCCCATGAGATTTATAATCATATCAAAATAGTATCGTATCAATTTTTTCTTCTGAAAAACCACTCTGAAGTTAATTATTTGTTCTGGGTATTTATTTCTAAAAATAACATACCTTATCCTTTGAATGTTTTAAACTTAAAGGTTGTACCATTAGAGTAGAATATTTTTTATAGAGAATAAATGATAGAAATATTTCATTGTAGAGGTAATGTTCTAAAAACAAAGACTATTGAACTTGGTATGGTCATCTCGAGTAGATTTCAATTTGCGTATTTTAATTGGGAACCCAAGGATGCGATGAGGTAGAGGTATCCTCTATTGTTTGTGTCATAATTGAATATTTTGGACGGTCAAACTCTTTTTAGGTTGTATAATGTAACACCCAAGGATTTTAGTATATATATTTTCTATTTGATATTTTTTGAAATATGAATCCTAGAACGTAAATGTATAATTATCATACATCATAAAATTTATAAATTCATATGGTATTGCAAGGAAATTAAATTTTAAAAAATAAATTTTAATTGATTTATGAAATACAATTGGTCGTGAATAACTATTCTGTAATTTTTTTATGATCATTATTTTTGAAATATATATTTTCATTTAAAAATTAATTAATTCTATTATAGATATAAAATTTATTTTTTTACACAAGTAAAAAATAAATTCAATTGTGATGATTTTCTATGAAATGAAAATAATATTATTTAAGGTTAAAAACATGTTTTTCAGAAAAACATTATTTTTGTTCATAATGTGTCTTTATAAATTAAAATTAATCACTTTTTAAATAATTTTTTTGAAATTTATTGGGTAAATTATCAATATAAACAATTTAAATTCATATAATTATAAATAACAGGTAATTAATAAGATTAAAGTCATTTTATACATGAAAAATAAATTTTAATAAATATTCCTTTTGTTTGTTTTTATATTTTTATTATTTAATTTTTTTCTAAAAATTAATTAAATTGACTTGATAAAATATTTTTTATTTTTGAAATGAGAATTCCCAATTTTATTAAATATTTTATTTTCATTTTATGTCATTATAAATAATTTCATGGTAAAAATTTATTACTATGATATAGGACAAATGAGTTAATGAGAAGTTAAACAAAAGTGGTAGGGATTAAAATATGCAAAAAAAACTTTTATAAATAATATTATTTGAATGTATTTAGATCCCATATCATCCGAAATTATAAATTTATCCAATTTGGATTCATTTTTTCATGAATGTTAGCTTATATTATTTTAATGTTTAGAATAATTACAAGTGTTCCCTTCCCCTCATTAATAAAAGGCACCCTCCTGTACTATAGTATTCACACATTATAGAGCTACTTATATTAACCAAAATGCACCAAATAATCTTCTAATTTTTCCTATAATTATTCTATAGGTTCTCGTATTCTTAAGAGACTAACCCAAAGGTATTTAAAATGATATCCAAAGGTTGTTTTCCAAAGAAGAGGTAATCATCTTCATTGAATCATATTAAGTTTATGTCTTGTTATTCCTCATAAAAATATTATATAAAATTAAAACAAATAATGATATTATTATAATTAATATGAAAAAAATAATTGTTTTGTTAATTGTACAACCATTTTTTATTTCATTTCCATCCTATGAGAAATGATAATGTCTTTCAAGAGTACATGTGAACTATCGCCTCCACGCATCGATGTGATTTCTTTTCTTGTCCTCCAAATATGGATGTCCATATAGATGGATTTAAGAAATATATACAATATTTTTGAAATTATTATGATTAAATATATATATAGTATCATTTAAATCTATATCATTACATTCAATTTAAAATGAAAACATTACACTAGCTTATGTGAAGACTACTATATCTAAGAAGTGATGTAAATCATTTTTCAGAATCAAATTATATGAATGGTTATAAAAGTGTATATAATGAATAAATATAACCCTTATAAAATTATTAATATGTTGGAGATGATGGAACCATGAACAAGGTGTGAGGACAAGAACTGTCAAACCAAAACATGTTTTGGAAAAGATCAATTAACACTCAAATGTAAATTTTAATGAATAAAAATTATTAAATATATAATTGGAAATTATAAGGAAATAAAATATTTTTTGATAATTATTAATATTTTAAATTCATATATTTATAATAAAATATAAATATATTATAAAGGAGCTTAAAAGTGCATATAGAGAGAGTTAGGACCTGATGTAAGTGTTTATGTTAGAATCTCAATTTTTATGGGGATTGATTATACTTAAATTTGATTTGGGGGAATTATATGTTATTTATCTATTATAACATATTTATTTTTTTCTCATCATGTTATTTACTAGTATTTCATGAATTCATTTAATTATTCTCTTTTTATGACATATAATTATCGAGAAAATGTTTTTAAGGAAGTATAACTTTATTTCATATTCAATTGATATAATTTTTTGTCCATATTCATGTGATATTTTTTGGAGAATTTTATTTTATATGTTATGGTGATTAATTAGATTCAATTACAACCAAAATTTACATTATTTAAACAAATTTAATTATAATTTTTACAATTTTTATTGAATATATTATTTATTAATTTTTACAAAGAAGTGTGAATGAAATATTTGTTATAAAATTTACCACAATAATACATTTCCCAAAAATCATGAAAATTATTTTATTTAAATACCCCATTAAAAGATTACATGTTTGTATTCAAAGAAAATATTTTTTTCAATATTAAATAAAATAACCATTTTTTTATATTGAAAAAACGGATATTTAACCTATTTTTCCATGAAATGTTGGCATGTTATTTTGATGTTATTTTTCATCTCCAAAAAAATCCATCAATATTTTTCATTATTCACTTGGGATATGATCTTTAATACAACAATTTTTCTATGTATGGATGTATTATGAATATTTGATGTTGACATATTTATAAAAACCATTTCTTTTCCATTGGTTATTCTATGAAGAATATTTATGTTTTTATAATCTTTTGGGACACATATGCATGTATTTCATAACGCGATTGGTGGTAAAAAAATATATAGACCACTAATACATTAGGTAAGTATTTTTATATCATGTAATCATATAAAATGGAATGGGGTTTAACAAATTCCAATAAAGATAAGAGGCTACAGAGTAAACCCAATCCATTATGGGAGTTTTTATACTATGTGATGAAGGTCTTGGAACTTGGTCTTGAGTAAAAATTTATTTTTTATTCTATTTTATTTTGGAAAGTTTATATGACATGTTATTATAATTATCATATGTTTGAATAGATCATTATTGATTGATAATGTTTTATCATTCTTATAACTTATTATTTCATAATGAAAATGTTTTATTCTTCGACACATGATTTAATAAATTTGAATTTTTTATCACGAAATTAATCAATTATGATGATTATATATTAACTCTATGATTATTTAATATGTTAACGTGATAATATCATGGTATATATCTTATTTACCCTTATTGAAATTATGAGATCACTCTTTATTATGTTTCTATTTTCCCTAGGTTATAAATATAGTTTTAATTAGGATATTTATAAGATGTGTATTAGGAGGTAATAATTTTTTTAGATATGTTAATGATAGGTTTTTAAATAAGTTGATTAAGTATCTTCTATTAAAATACACTAAATGTTTACATTTCTAGGGAATTAAATTTTGTTTAACATATTTTGTTTTCATCTATAATTGAATATATATATATATGTACATTATTCTTGGGTCACCTCAATCATGATTGTTCATATGTGTGACATTGTATGTGATAATGTCCCACGGGAACTTATCACACTAAAAGGCCATGAAAGTTCCCCTCTATGATGAGAACCTAGTAGATCATGGAATGTACTCATAAGTACAAGTCATATGGAAAGATGATATCATTTCTTGGGAAAAAATGAGACATAATGTTAGGTTTAAGGGGATTAACAGTCATTGATAAAACTTATCATGAATTTAATACCCTATAATCTAATGAAACGATATTATGAAAAATAGAACTACCAGTAGGAAGTCCACATTTATATGTATTATTGGATGTTCCTTTCTACAAATGTGTTCAATGATCCTTACACTTTTATTAAATTATTAATAAATATCATGAGTCACATGACATGAAATACTTCTAAAAACAATGATGACATATATTCAAGGTGAATTTTTGTGTGTTTTGTACATCATGATTGATAAGTAATTAATGAATAATGAAAGAAAGGATATATCCCTTCCATTATTTTCCAAAAGTCTATATATCTACCCTTCAATGGAAATATAACTTCCTTATTAACTCCATGACCATAGAGTTCTAGTGAACAATTAATTATGGAAATTCATATAAAAATACATCAAACACATTGGTTGATGACACCATCATGAAAACTGCTTTATTTGAGATATCACGGTAAATGGTTTATATTATAAAGCGAGTGTACATATAAGGCTGTATATTAGTGTGACATTATGTTATTTTTCCATGAGATCCTTTGGTTGTTTCTAGATGTTAGCATTAGATATTACGTGGTGTTTCCTATTTCCACTAAAAAGGGGCCTCTTGGATCACACACCAAGTATATTTGGAACTTTAGTATAATTATAAATGATATCAAAATGATTGATAAATATAATTCTCATAAATGGTTTAATAATTAACCATGTTATCATGATAAAAAATATTCATTGACTAATTACTCATGAGATTATATATTTATGATTTAAATATTTTAGAAAATATTTAATTATTTTTTAGGTAGTTATTTAACTTATTATGTGAATATATAATATTTATTAATTCTAATTTATTCGCAAGGAAACAATTTTATTCAGTTATGTAAATATTTGATAAATATTTTCTCACTAGTTTTAATGAATATAATATTTATTTATTTATTAGCCGATAATGTTGTGATATTTAGTTAATTAAATTAATATAAAATATTCAAAGATCAATAAATATTGAGGAGGATTGACAAACCAAGTCAAATGGTCCAACATTAAATTGCATATTAAATTTTATTTGAATAAATATTAATTTATTAATTCATTGAAATTATATTTATTTTGTCTATGAGTTCATCATATACCATATAAATAATAATAATTTTGTAATTATTTAGATATGGGGTTGATCTAGGATGAAGAAAATAATAAGGTACCTTGATAAGTTATTATATTTTAACCATAAATCTATTTAAACCTAGTAATGACATTATCCAAAACTATATCCATTATAATCATTATGCACAATGGGTTTTATATAGGGTTATCCCATGCCCTAGATTTCTACTTTCCTAGAATACTCTTAAGAATGTAAAAATGTTTTCATTCATCACCATAATGATTTTTTTGTCCATTAAGAACTTTTATTAGATAAAAGTGATCCTTACAAGAATTAGAATCATCAATGCTAGCACATGGATAATTATATAATGAATATTGTGGGTTTTTGGAACACATGTGGATCAATGCTAAATGAAATCTACCCTTGGTTATTTTAAGAAAATGACAACATGAAAAGTGGTATCCTTTTGATCTTGGAATATTAATAAATAATTCAATGACTGGAAATTATTTATTAAAATAAATTATATATAAATTATATGTGAATAGATCCACCATTATTGGTTCTCACATTTCTATGAACTATAATTTTGTTTAATTTATTAATCCATGAGGTTCTTCACTATTTATATCTTATAAATATCATTTATCACAAAACTAATATGATTTGGAAACTAAACAATAAGTGATTTAATATCTTCCAAAACAATAAATTTGTATTGGGGTAATAACATACTAATTAATAACAATTTATTTTACATTGATAGATTATACACAATTTTTTAGCTTTCCACTTCTAGTTTATTAGTTCATTTATTGAAATTTTACTAAACTGTCATCAACATAATATAATAATTCATTAAAGTATAATATAATCTTAAACTAATTTATAGAATATGATGAGTAATTAGGGATCCCATCGAGAGGTTCTGAGTGTTTTGGATAATAGTCATGGTACTATGACATGTAACTAAAAAGTACAAGATGCTTACCAAAGTTCATCAGTACTAAACATTTCATGGGATACATGGTAAACCAAATGATTAATGACATGTGATTTTCAATAAAAATCATTAAATATACCATATATTTATTAGATTTCCCAAAATATAACTGGTGTACAAACCATGTAGGTTACATAGTTTCACTGTGAAGTTTGTTGAAACGATGTGGTAAAATATGATTAACATGATGTGTGATACTGATAGGAAATAACATTAATGAGTTACACAATGTGTAGAAGGTGCATAAATCATTTAACTCATCAATAACCACATTTAAGAAACACAATGAGTGAGGAGAAGGGTTTCATGGACACCAAACTATAATAGCACACAACTAGCATCTTGTTAGTATATTCCATGTTTCTTTGACAATATATACATGGAGTCCCAAAGTTTCTATCCTGACTACATAGCATGTGATATAAAAAATTCATAAATTTTCAGAACACATCTTGGAGTCATAAAATGTTAAATGGAAACATAATATATATTGAATAATTAATTACAACATTAAAACATAATTACATTGTTAGTAGTCAGTGTGATGAATAAGTAACAAGGTCTCCATACTTAATAAATACTCAATTAATTCCTTGTAATTATCTATATATTGTAGCCAAAACAATTATTTTCCATAGTGCAATAAATGAAATGTATCTTCAAGACTCTTTGGATGGAAATTATGATAAAAAATAAATAAATACATTCTTAATTAATTAATTAAATTATTTTGAGCACATTTATATTAATAATAAAGAACAAATCAATGTGAAGTATTTCTAATTTACTTTTTTATATTCATTGCATGTATGTGGACGACCTTGATTAGATATTGAAATATGTATGTGATTGGGTTATTTTAATTTATTATAACTTTATGGTTTGGTTGTAATTTGTTTAGACAAATAATATCCTTTGTGTCATTTTGTTCCTCTCATTATGTAAGGGTATACATGCTCATTACAGATTTTACATAAACCCTCTTTAAATAATTATTTAGTTAACCTCACCTGAATAATATTAATTATTATTTAATGGATGGAGCTCCCCAAAAAGTGGTGGTAGTTTATGTTTTGAGATGCAGTAAAACAAATCCACAAGGTATACATGTGTATGGGTGAAATATTATAACTCGAACCTAGTATGGTTCCATAAATTTACTCCCCCGGGGAAGCATTTTTTACATAATCAACTAGATAAACCAACTATTTGAAACTATCATGATCCTTCTAGTTTATCTATTTTAATTCTACCAGTTTCATGATTAAATTTATTTAATTTTTATTACTAAAAAATTAAATAAAAATATCATGAGATGGAATTAAAATAAAATCCCAATATGGATAAAATTTATCTTGACAAGGTTAACCAATGAATTAAAATACCCATAATATTAAATAAAATTAAATAATAAAAAGTTTTTAGTTTTCACACAAAGATCAAAAAATCCCTCAAATTAAATATTAGGTAATACAAGCCATTTTTATTATATGTATAAAAATGAAACGATAAAACAATGTGTTTGCATGGCCATAGTCTGTACAATTAATATTATCAAGGAATTATTATAATTTTTTTACCTCAACTTATACAAAATAATATTGGACGTAGTTCCCAAGTTATATCTAATACCACTTTTGGATTCATGGGTTTTTGAAATCCATGTTGTGAATTTTAGGATTGTGGAGTCCACTCAACATACCAAGGATCTATGAGTTAATTTAGTTTTCAAGTTACACATGAATTTCGTTGAGTAATTTACATGTCTAAAGGCAAGTTTATGATAAGTAATGGATGGATACTTACCTATAGAAGATCTATATGCAAGGTTATTATAAAACCAATGATGAGGGTTATATAATGATGAAAAAATAGAGAGATATTAATAAATAAAATTAAATCTATTATCTATTATCTAATCTAAATAATGGACTAATAACCTGATATTATTTATTATAGAACTTGAAACCCCTATGACAATTAAAATATCACTAAAATACATATTTCAGAAGGGTAACCTTGTAACAAGATCAAATTTATTATAATGGTTAGTTTTTTCATCATAATACACATAGGATGGAAATTATATGTTTTAGAAACCACTATTATCAATGAACATAATAAAGAGGCCAGCGAGGATAACCTCTATATCTATATAATTTTTTTGGATCATTCCAAAGGTATATATTTTTATAATCCATGTACAATTATATTTTAAATAAGAATAATGATATGGATTTTTATATCATCATGTATCACATTCCTGATCATAATGAAAAGAAGGTGAGACATGAGAGATATGTGCTCTCCAATATTCTATTAATGTGGATTCTTGGATATTTTGAACCAATTAATACTATTGTCATCAATATAATTGGCTAAATTGATCACATAGATATTTTGTTATTGAATATCCTTGATGAATTACATAAATATCTCATTTTACCAAAATTTAATAAGAGGTTATCTAGTTTAATTATGTACTATAATTTTATAAATAGTGTAATGTGTAACTCATAACTCTATATATTAATTATATACATTCATAAGAGAATGAGTTGTGAAAAACCTACAGTCCATTTTTTTAATAAAAGGAATAATAAGAAAAAGGGACCTAAGATTCACTTAAATTTTAATGATATAAAGCACCATCCTTCAATGAAAATGGAGATTCAAATAAAGGAAACGGAAAAAGGATATAGTGTGTTTTCATGTTGAAAATAATTGGGTACATAATAACCCCCTTTTATAAATAAATTCCATCCCATTATCTATATTAGTATAACTAGGAAACATTCCTTAGTCAACACATAATATAAACTTTGTTTGATTGTGTCCACTAACCAACTCACCCATGGTATCCCATACATAATCAAAAATCAAGAATAATTTCCCATAAAAACACATATATAAAATCAAGAATGTCCATAATAATGATTGTATAATTCAAAAATAAAACCCCATTTTAAATAAAACTCGATGAACATTAAAAATTATATATCATATTTTAATCATTTTATCAAATACGTTTCAGGAATAATATTGGTTTTAAGGATATTTATTTCAAAATAAAATTTTACCAACACTATCAAAAAATCACAATTAACTATAAAAATAATATCAACCAATCATACCAATACTAAATAATCAATTAAACCAATGAAAACCTGAGATCAAAAAGTGTTGTATTATAAAGAAAAATTAAGTTGAGAAACCTACCTCAAAATGTAGTAAACCTATCTGATTTATCTAAAACCATCCAAAAAGTTTGTTATGGATCATAAAGAACCAATGTAACTAGTAATGTTCATTAAAACCCCATACCAAACCCATGTTTCTGGACCACAAGTTCTTTAAGGATTTTAAAATCCAATGAAAATTGAAAAACGTGGCAAGGAATGAAGAAGAGAGGAGTAATATAAAATAAATCAACCCAGACATCAAGATAAATTACCAATATTTTAGTAAATCCATAAAAATGTAAAGGGGGAATAAATATACATAGCCACTATGGGATAATTTATATGAATGGGGAGATGAAGGAAAAGATTAATGTCAAAATTTATAAGAGGAAAAAGGTAATTTCAATTTTTTAATAAGACTGAATAGACTGAATAGTTTGGCCATTTTATTAGGATAACCCTATTACAATCATAAGGGACACTCTCCATTTACAAATTTTGGTTAAATGTTAATCTAGAAACCTCACATGGTTATAAAAAACAATGCGATGACCATTAAAAAATGCACTGGGATCTATCACCCCTCCTATATGGTTGGGTGTATGATTGTCACTAACCATGTAGAAGCCACCCTAGTATACTTCCCCAAAAATTATCATTTAATCCCGAAATTATTAAAACTCCAAATGTAAATAGAATAAAAAAGTCTAAAAATAAATAAGTATCCGTTACACATAATGTTTCATAGGTATCATGATGTAATTACTATCCCCTTTGGAGGGGTTTAACAATAATTTGGTGGAATACCAATGTTTCATTACTAATCTCATATAGATACTCCATATTAAGGTGATTATCATTCAAAAGATTGGAAATCCATGTTATTCATCATGAAAATAAATGATGACTATAGTATCCTAAATCAAGAGAAATTCCACTATTTTTAATATACCCATGAGATAATGCAAAAATTTACCTTCGAGGTAAGGGTGTCTCATGTTTTGTGGTCTTAAAATGATTGAAAAGATGCCATAGGAAACATGGATGCATCACTTTCTGATCTGTTATGAGATGAAATTTTTATATGTGTTCCATATTAGAAATTGATCTCCCCTACCATCAATAGATAATACTAAAAGTTGAATAAACTCAGTACTATTTTCTCCAAGGTCTTCCACTAAAATTATCCAGATATGTAAGTTACATCCAATTATACAATCCCTTTTTTTTATTACCTACTACATGGAATACTTATATAACGTTGGGATGAGAATGAAAATATATATATAATGGAATAGTATTAATAAATGTTTTATGAAATACATAAAGATAAATTATTTTATTGAATCATCTTTGAAAAAATTCGTCTTTCTTGGATTATGGTAAAGGAAATTCCTCAGGTATTATAATAGGATCATGCCAAATCAAGTGGAGCACCTGATAAAATATTGATGCTCATGCACATGATCTTAAAATGAGTCCACTTTAATCCCACCATGGGTTTTAACTTAATTGAATTCACCAAGATGTATCATGTATTTTAGGTTTATGCGAACTTCACAATTAAGCCTATAGAGTTTTTCAACACCGCCATGTAATCATTGCCCTTCACAAATAGGGAATCTATTTCATGGGTTCCTACCCATCAACAATAGTGTGGTATTTTATGTTCATTCATACAGGCATTAGTTTCTTCTTAAAATTGGCTGAAGTCATCCCCATTGAATGATTTTATTACTATGCCCATTTTTAAGTTTACGTAATTCATGAACATTTAATGGTTTGAGATCCCTCACACTATTTTAATATAAAATGTTCCTAACTTTTGAACCTTCGAACAAAGAAGGTTTATGCCAAGTATAAAATTTTATCCATTCATACAACCCTCTATCCTACACTAATGAATGGGTATATTAATACATTAAAAAATGGCCTATATAAAAATATAAAAAAATGGTGGATGATAAAAAAACATCTCTCCTCATAAGCTCTGCAATTTTCTATGGTAATATTAGACGATTTCATGGAATTCCACCCTTGTGAACACGTACTCTCTTGTGTGTAGTTAAAATTATTATTTCTTATAGAATTTTGTCTTTCATGACTCTAGGTATCCTAGTATGTCTAGTTTATATAGGATAAATGGTCCCATATCTATTTAGTTAAATTGGAATCCCTTATTTAAAACACACTCCATGAATTTCATAATCTTGATGTCTATCGTAATATTGTTGCTTGAGGATTCAATAAGAAGGATATTCCTCCCTCATCCCTACAAGGCTACTTAATGCGATAATTGATGACACTAATGATACCTGGAAGAAAACCACCAATGTTAGGGCCCAAATGGGAGTACGCATTAGACATTCTTAAAGTATACTTTAATGGTACATACTCATTGAATACCATGGATTTGGAGTGCATTACACTGAAAACAAAAATAACATTCCTCATGAAAAATAATGTATAATAAATTATGATCCCCCCCTATTTTTCCAATTTTATGACCATAAAATGTGTATCACATTTTCCATTCTAACATGAATATGAGATACTTGTAATGGGTTATCATCACATGACCCTAAAATACATGACACATTGTTCTTAACTGTGTGACATTAAAATTCATATCATATCATCATAAAAAATGATATTAAATTTCACGATAAAAATCCTTTTAATATAAGTTAAACTAAAGTGTTTTTATTTATAGTCACATGACATTAAACTACATAGACAAAATCTTTTAATATATTTCTTAACCTAAAAAACTATGACGTATTCCATGCTCAATATGATTCCCCTTTTTACCCTAGTTTTGTTCTCATACATCACTAATTTCATAAAAATATTAATATCTTTATTCCTACACCATGGTATATATAGTGATATATAGGTCTCCCACCATGATCCCAACAACCGGCCTCCCATTAACCCCTCTTTTTATTTTTGTCCAATTCCCCTTTATAGGGTTCCCTTTTACCACTTAGAATCAATATGAAACTTCTCTAAATGAAATTTTCAAAGGTTATATGACCATTAACTCTAACCCACCCATGGTCCCAAAATCATGATCTTAAATCATGTGCATAAATTTTTGAGGTTTCCTATATTGACATTGGGCCCTTAATTCATGCGAGGTTTACCCCCTCCTTTTCCATATAGAATACCTCAACCACATTAGATCAAGGATCATGAATCTAAACTATGTGGACATATCCTTTGGGTTTTCAATATAGGAATCATGTTTATACATTTTTATAATAATCCCCTAATTATATACCTGGAATACCTTATGATTTCTCCATGGTCCATGTTACATGAGCTTAAAATAAGAACTGTTCCCTATGGTCCAATTATAATAACCTAAAACTATGTACATCTACCCCTAATGTTGTCTATATTAAGATTTGGATCCCAGTTTATGTTTGCATTTTTATTATATTTCAATATATATTTCTGCAACCATGGTCTAATATTCATGAACATAAAAAATATATATCCATTGGTGTACGAGATATAGACAAAAACTCTTGTATCTCAGTGGTATTTTCTATATTACCTTAAACTATACAACATCGGTGACAATCCTAATTCCCACCATGGAATTAATTATCCTTTCAAATGTCTCTTGATGGGTTGGAACTCAATCTGGGATAGTGTTCCCTATCGATACACTAAATAAAAGGTAGTTTAGCTCCGAGGATCTTTAACCCCCATCGAGCATCGCCCTTTCTTTCCAGTACATAATTTAAATCTATAGTGTTTGATCTAATCCATTAACAATTTATTTCTGAATATAATACCCATGGACTATAGTGATAGCACAAAATTCAAATATCATCCTTCCTCTCTTCAAGGGTACACATCCTAGAGGAATCACTCTTAGTGTTAATGTAGTGAAACCCAATCATGTAACACATGCATTTGTCTTCCTAAATACAAGGGAATTTCTCTTCCTAAACATTCCTTCCCCATTACTGATATCATAGTTATGGAAATATTTTATCAAACTATTCAATGGTTAAAAATTCTTGATCTATTATGTCACCAATTTATTCACACTACTTAATATGTAATTTACATTTTTCTACATCCTTTTTCTGAAGTAGTAATTTGGTACACTTGTTTCTACCCACTCATATATGTCTTCATGTTACCAAGATGAATCAGTTTTATAGATCACACAAAAATGAGTTTCTTATATTTAAAGGATAACTCGTGGTGACCAACTTAATATTTTATCCTCTCCCTTCATCCCTATTATGTTCTCTCATGGAATCTGAGAAATCCTATATTTTCCTTCATTTCTAACATATATATTGAGTTAATTGGGGTTAGACAATTTATTTGTTAACTTTTTGGCATGATTGGGATACATAAAATTCAAATCATAGAATCCCAATAGTCTTAGATACATGTGTTTATGTTTCATAGTCATAATAGGCTTCACTATATTACTTTAAACTATAAAACATATTATCCTTACCATATGAAGTTAAACTACATGTTCACCATCCTTTCAAAATGACATTAATGTTCATGGTTATCATACTCACAATAAAACATTAAACAACTTAATCAACATCATTTTTGTATGATTTCAAATTGTATGGTTATTTCCCTCACTATATGATGTTAAATTGCATGATCATCATCTTCAACAAATGAAATTAAACTCCCTGGTAACATACTTATTTCTTAACATAAATCTACATGATGCATTAGTCATCACCTAAGAGGATACCAAATTTTTGGAATTGGTCTCCCACTAATCTATGACTTTGGTGTTTACAAAGCACTATGATAACATTGTATTTCCAAATTCCAATTTCATGGGATAAACAGTGAGACGAATATGAATTTTCTTGGGCCTAACCACAAACTCTAACCTGAAGTTCATCATAACGTTCATGTCAATTATTTAAACCATGTTGATCCCCATATAATTCAACACCTGGATGGTACACATTAAATTCTATCACATATGAAATGCAAATAAGTATAGAGAATTCCTCCCAAAAATAACATTTTCTTGATTCCCACTGTATGAGATACCAATATACACATGCATTCATTATCTTGGGATCACCATAAAGGTGATCTATATTCCCCTCTCTATCACCAAAGAGAATACTCCCCCTTTGTTACATCATGATTAGAGTTATGTTTTGGGAATGTATTGTCTCAACAATACTCTATAAATCTTATTGATTTTGACGCTAAAAAACACTGGTTTTTTACTAATTATATTACATTATGTGTATTTCAGAAAATTAATATTATTTATATTCGTTATTTTGGAAATATATTCAAGCTTATAATTAAAGTATAATATTGATCAAAGTGTTTGGATTATGCCTAACTATATTCTAGAAACACTGTTTATACCATACATTGAAGAAATAAAACAAACATATGGATAAAGAACCTTACGTTTGGATGAAACCTTACGTTTGAAAAAGAGAGAAATTATTGTTAAAGAACCCTATATATGTATGGAACCTTATGTTTGAGAAGAAAACGTATGGATCATCAAACTTCCTTTGGTGATCCACCTTACACTGTCAACCTTACGTTTAGAGAATGAACTCTACATAGTTAAACCCTACGTTTGGTATTTTTTCATTTTATGAAGGAGAATTATATTTGAATTTTAATCACCGAATATTTGAATTTTCGATTTTACCAGAGTTCGGGCAGTTGTATTTCTAGAATATCAAGACGTTTTAAAGGTTGTTTTCAAATGATTAAAAGTTTTTTATTATTTATTCAAAGAATTTTATTAAGTTGAGAAATTATCTCTGATTCTTAAGGAAAGATATGAATACTCTGAGCTATCTCAAGAATTTGAATTCTTATTATTTATCACAAGATTTTCCAGGACCAGAATTAAAAATACATTCTATTTGATTTACTTTTTATGGTGTATTTGATATATATATGTGTATGTTATCAAAAGATGTTATATATTGAGCCATATATTATGACACATATTCACGATTGAAACTTCATTCTTGTGAAGATATTTTTCTGATCAACTACAAAAATATATCAGACTCTAAAAGTCAACTTTTTCTATTCATTGTTGTTTTTATTTCAAAGATCTATTGTAACCAGATCTCTTTGGAACTGATCGTTCTCAAAGAAACTATTTTTTGAAGAAGAAGATTCATCTATTGTCAGTTGTTATTAAACGGTAAAATTAAACGAGAACCATTTGTAATCATTATTTTTTTATTGAGTGTTTTAACTACTCCTACTCAGTTGTGGCGGAGTATCAGCTTCTCGGTCTAAGATGTGGTTTATCGGTTCTATGTTATAAAGCCAGAAGACCCTGTTTTTTGTCCCATTTTTAAAGGTATCAACTGGATACACTATATTGTTGATTGGTCTTATGATATGAGGACTTGACTAGTAAAATTCACCAAAATCATATAGGGAGTAATTGGTGGAGTGGACAAGGGGATTCTAATCCCTGAACCACTACAAACAGTCGTGTTCTATGTTTCTTTTTTTCTTCTGCAGCTCAAAATTTCATATAGAAGATAAACACTACTTACCTACATAATCATCCTTCGACATCAAGAGGATGAATTGTAAAAGATTTGGAAAATAAATAATTCACCCTCTATTGTTTATATTTTTATATTTCGACCTAACAATTGGTATCAAAGGAGATCTTTTGGAAAAGGTTATAACAAGCTAAAAGTAAAAGATCTGTGAAAATATGGAAATGACTGATCAGAGAGAAGGAATGTCAATGGTTCATGATCCTTATTTCAATGGTGAAAACTATGGATGTTAGAAATTATGGATGATTATATATTTGAAGAATCTGGGATTCAAAGTCTACTCTAAGATCATTACTCCTGACATATTTCCTAAAAATTCGGCAACTTGTACTGCTACTACAAAGGATAGCTATAACATGAATTATAAAGCTATTAATCTTATTATCTATGTTCATGGACCAAATTTATTCAACCATGTCTCACAATAGACTACTTCTTATGAAATGTGGAAAACCATTACAGTCGCTCATGAAGGAATAGACAATGTAAGAAAAATGAGGTATGCAATAACAAAACTGAAATTTGATACATTTAGAATGATTGATGGAGAAATTATCACTCAGATAAATGGAAGGATTACAGAGATTATAAATAATATTACAACCATAGGTGAACCTATCAAAAAAAAAATATTAGGATTTCAAAGTACTATGATTGGTACCTATTAAATGTAATGGTATATCAGCTGCAATTCGACAATCATCACCTATAAAAAATTTGACAATGAGAGAACTGATTGAGCGATAGATGATGTATGAAGATGAAATGAATGATAAAGTTTAAGATCATAAAGTCCTTGTAAAACAAAATATTTCTCTAAATGTAAATTATAGGAATCAATGAAATATAATAAACAAAGAATTAAGAGAAGAAAGGAATTTAGATATATCTGATTCTGAAATAGAATTGGTTCAATTAGCTAGAAAGTTTATCATGTTTTATAATAAGAAAAGAGGATTTATATAGACTTTCAAAAGGGATGAGAAATAATCTAGGGTAGTTATATTCTATGAATTAAATAAATTAGGTCATATAATACAGGATTGTACCTATCTAAAAGGTGAAAATTGTAACTTCCATATTTGAGGTGCTGCGTAGGGATGCCCAGATGCCTCATACCCGATTGTTCACATGGCCTCAAGCACATTTCCCCAAATTCCAGAGGCTGCCGACCAGAAGAAAGGGCCTTGGGTGTTATAATGGGAAACTATGACCACATTTGAAGAGTAATGTTGTGGAAATAAATAGATAAAAATAACAGAAGTGGTAATAACATGGAATAAGTAAACAATTGAAGACTGAATGTAATAAACAACTAGAGAACATATATAAATAATTCATGATATATATGTCTAGGAAAACATCCAAACAAGTCATAATGTTGGAATTCAATACTAAACGAATGTACAAAGAAAAATATAAACCCCAAAAACATCACAAGCCTCAGCTTGGTCCCATGCTCTCCAGCTCCACAACAGTCAAGTACATGACATAGAAGAGCACTTTCCCTTATCTTTACCTGCAACAATATAATATATTTGTTCCCAAATTCATGACCCAAATAAGGTGCGAGACGAATCCGTGTATTAGACCACCCAAATATCTATGCCTAACAGTCAATGAATATATATAGAAATCAATATAAAATGAATTAGTAAACAAGGAAGTTCTCAAAAGTAAATAATCCTTGAGTGTTAATTGAATTTATGTTCATATATTAATTAAGGAGATATTCAAAAACAAGTAACCCTCTAGGAAGAACTCACAACCTAACTCATATGGTTCAACCAATAAAATTCAAGCTACCCTCTGGGAAGTACTCAAAGCCTAACCCCTTTGGTTTAGCTTATAAAAGACTCTCTGAGGAAGCACTCACCATCATTTCCCCCTGTGGTCTCATATCGATAATTATAGAAACTCCGAGGAAGCACCAAATTTCCAATTCCCATAGCCCTATGTATGCCAATCATGCACAATTATGTTCAAAATCCAAATTAAACCTTAATAACTACTTAGATAATAGCTTTCAATAACTACATGTCTAAACAGCTACAAGCATATAAAAGCCTGAGATAATATCACTCCATATTAATAACACTAGGCATGGAAAACTAGAAGCCTAACCGAAAAAGCTAGACCAATCGGTGAATATCAAAACAAACATGGTCAACACATCCATAGCATGGAAAAGAACCCTATTCACAATCAAACAACCTCTACTCAAGAACAAAAGGAATAATAGGCATTAACAGGTATAAAATCCCTAAACACACAATACCCTATTCTTGGGTATTGGGAACTGTTTCACATAATATTCAAAGAATACCTACTAAAAGGAACGAACCATCTACCTCGGCTTTCTAAAATCGATATAATCTGGAATCAGACCTTGAATCGGCCTATAATGACATAGATTGTGGTGATTACAATGAAATATATGATGGTTTATTTGTAGAAAGAACATAAGATCAGGGGCATGAAGAAGAATCATTAGATTCCGTAACTCCTGGATGAGACGGGCTAAGAAGAAGTGTTTTTAGTGAATGAGACATGAACCTAGTCTGATATAACAATTTAAAAAAGCACATGGTATGTCTTTTAACAGCTCACGGCGTGTATATTCCTTTTCTATTCCCCACTTTAGGCAGTCTCCAAGTAACCCCACATGACCATGTACCTGGCCATTACACGACTAGTACACGGTCACCCGCAGAAACCGGGTCCATGGCATGTACTCCTAAGTACACGACGTGTACTCATTAAATTTCTAGATTCTCGTATTCTTTCTCAAAAACACAAGAAAAGAAAACTCAAACCTAAAAAGAAGGTTTGGGTTCTTACAAACTTCCCCACTTAAAGAAATTCATCCCCAAATTTCCATAGAAATTTAGTGTAGAAGAAGAATCCTTGAATAACTCTAGACACTATGATCATACATTGGCCTCCCTCTCCCAAGTCTCATATTGTACTCGCCTGTGCTTCCATAACAGTCATACCAGAGGAACAGACCAGCAGTAGAGTACCTTTTAACTACGATCAAAAATAAAGATAGGACCCTCCTCTAACGATGAATCCACCTCTAGCTTAACCTCCTCATGTAAAAAAACACGATAAAAGTCTGAGAAGTAACCTGGTAGATGAGAAATGTGGAAGACATCGTGCATAGCCCAATACCTCTGAGTTAATAGAAACCGATAGGAAACAAAACCAACTCTCTCAAAAACCTCAAATAGTCTGACATATCTTGGTGAAAGCTTGCCTTGTATCCTAATAATCTTATGTCCCAACCTCGGTGTGACATGTAAAAAAACCTGATCTCTAACCTCAAACACCAAAGGACATCTTTTTCGATCAGCATAAGACTTTTGTCTTTGCTGTTAAATAGCTATCCTCCTCCAAATCAACTCTATCTGTTCTGTGGTCTCTTGAACAAGACGAGGTCCTAGCATAGCTACCTCTCCTGGATCCATCCAATATAAGGGTGATTAGCATGACCTGCCATAAAAAGAATCATAAGGTTCTATCTGAATAGTTGCTTGAAAACTATTATTGTATACACACTCCCCTGGAGTTATCTGTTTCTCTAAGAACCTCCAAAATCTAAGATGCATGCTCGAAGTATTTCTTCCAGCACCTGAATTGTATGCTCAAACTGGCCATCAATCTAGGGATGGTAAGCTGCACTCAGAAGTATCTATATACCTCAAGGCCTCTATAGTCCCTTCCAGACCTGAGAAGTAAAACGGGTTTCCCTATCTAAAATAATGGAGTGCGGAACCCCATGTAGACGTACATTCTCTCGTATATACAAAATTCCTTTCTCATAAACACTGAAATTCACCTTGATCGGTAAGAAGTGTGAAAACTTCATGAGTCTGTCAATGACAACCGAAACTGCATCATTACCTAGAGGCAACCTTGGTAAACATTTCACAAAGTCCATTGCGACATCATTACACTACCACTAGGGAATTAGTAACTAATGAAAAATCCCTATTGGTCACTGATGCTCTTCCTTCACTTGATGACATGTGGAATGCCTCATCAAAAAACCAACAACATCTCTCTTCATACTGGGTCACCAATAATGACAGTGTAGATATCGATACATCTTGGTGACACCATGATGAACTACACAAACTGAGGAATCAAAATCCCAAAAAATCTCCTCACGTATGTCTGATGACACCCACACCCGCCCATGAAAACACAAGATCTCATTCTCACCTACGGTCTATCAAGGAATAGAGTCCTATCTTGACACACTCTCCCATAGAACTAGGCCTTCATAATCTGATATCTTCCTCATTCATACTCGTTCAAGTAGAGTAGAGGTAACAACTATAGAATAAGAAAACTTATACACCTCTCTGTCATGATCCTCCAAATGCATCTCAGAGAACAGATCCCTAAGCTGTCACTCAAAGGTGGCCTCCTAAACTACCTATATTTGAGCCCTCCTACTCAACGCATCCGCCACTGTGTTCCCATTCTCATGCATGTTGGAAAGATCAAAGTCAAAGGACTGAAGGTAATCACCCCATCTTTACTGTCTCAAATTTAGGTCACACTTGGTCAAGATATAAATGAGGCTTTTACGATGAGTGTACACCACAATATGATCTCCCAAAAGGTAATGTCTCCAACAACACAAGGAATGAAGAACTGCTATCTACTCAAGATCGTGAGTTGGCTAATTATTCTCATGTGGCCTCAACTACCAAGACTCGTATGCAACGATGCCTTCCACTTGCATAATCCCCGATCCTATCCTGATACATGATGCATCAGAGTAAATATTATAACTCTTTACTGGCATCTAAAAATCTAGTATTGGTGCTAAAGTCAATCTCCCTTTAAACTCCTGAAAGGCTAAATCATAGGAATTTGTCCATAGGTACTTCAAACCCTTCTTTGTCAGGACTAGTAGTGGCACTAATAAGTGTGAAATGTACATTATAAAATGTCTGTAATAACCAGACTTCCCTAGAAAACTCTATACCTCAAAGAAATTCTTTAAATGATCTTAGGAAACTACTTCTCTTAATTTCTCTGGGTATACCGATACTCTTGTCTCTGAGATAAAATGACCCAAGAAGTGAATCCGGTCCGTCCAAAAGAGGTATTTTGAGAGCTTAGAATATAACTGATTCTCAATCAGTATACTCAAGATGATCATATAGTGGGTAGCATGTTCATGTCGAGTGGAAGGGTACACGAAGATATTTTCCATGAAAACTACTACAAAGGAGTCCAAGTATGAATGTAACACTTGGTTCATCAGTTCCATAAAAACTACTGGCACGTTAGTGAAACTTCACTTCCTAACCACAAAATCCTATAGACCATAACTTCTCCGAAAGGCTGGAAGATGTATATATGATTTTGTAACGTGAAACTGATGATAACCAGATCTCAAGTCAATATCTGAGAACACTCGAGCTCCTAGAAGCTGATAAAAGAGATTATAAATCCCTATCAAGGCATATCGGTTGTTGACCATCAATTGGTTCAGTATCTAATGACCCACACAATGTCTGAGGGTACCATCCACCTTATTTGAAAATAGGACAGCAGAACCCCATGGAGAAGTACAGGGTCGAATGAAACCATTTTTATACAACTCCTCTAACTACTTCTTGAGCTCTTGTAACTCTGTTGTAGACATCCAATAAGGAGTAATGGACAACATTTCCGCTCTTATCACAAGCTCCAAAGATAAATAAACCTATTGCTCTGGAGGTAATCCTAAAAATTTATCTGGAATGAAATCTCTGAAATGATCCACCACAAGAGAGAAGTCCATCTGTGAAGTCCCCTGTACATCCAGATACAAACTAGCAATATGGGCCGTAACACCTCCCAACCCATGATACTCGGGTCCCGCTCTACTCACCTGGACATCTCATTCACCCTTATGTAGAAGAAATCCACCCACGGGTGTAATGAAACACACCCTACAATGATAGAAATTGACAATATATTGGAAGGGAACTAACATATACATTCGGATAATGACATCAGAGATCGTAATATATAAGACAAAAAAGTCCAATAAGAAGTTTCACCCACCTACCTCAAGATGGCACTCCTTGAACTGATGTACACTTGGATATTTAGTCCCCAATAGTGTGTCCAACGTAAATATTTCAACAGATGTAAATATATAGAGTCTAAGGCTCTCTACAATAGGAACAAGTATGAAACTACATGAAGCCCCTATGTCGAAATGATTAGAAGCTAAAACCGAGAAAACCAAAAACGTACCTCTAACCATAGAGGGTCCATGATCCTACTCCTACTGGGTCTGCTCCAGTGCAAAATCCAGACCTGCGCCATGGACCTATAAAGCTGTCTGAGATCCCTGAGCTGATCCACCATGTGGTTTTCAAAAAAACTCTTTTTGAACATGACGAACGCGACCTCCACCTTAGTCTTAATGACCGAATGAACTCTAGTTACATGAATAATGAGAAACTGGTGGTCTTGCTACTGAACATGGAGTCATAACATAACCCATATCACTCAATACTCGTGATAAAATCTGACAAAAACACTAAATATGACCCATATTTCTGCATGATTGTCACTCAACCAGGTCTCTCGGGAAATGTGTCCTCATATGCCCACTCTTCCCGCACTTGTAGCATACCACCTGGAAACCTAAAGGAGTATCCCAACTAATCGGATATCTATGCGTAGACTCCCTAAAATGCTTCCTACTATCATTCGGAGAAGTACCAACTATGGATGCCAAGCCGCACTGGCCCACAGCTCCATAATCCATCATATTGTGCTCCGTGACCAGAAACTTGTTGAATATAGAGTTGATGGAAGTCAAAGTGAAGATGTTCACATTAGATTGGATGTCATGCCTCAGACCATCATTAAAATTACTCTATATAAATAAATCATCACCCTTGCAATTGGTGTGAAGCGCTGTAGCTCAGTGAAGAGAGAAGAGTACTCCATGATAGAAAGAGCACCCTATTCCAGACTCATGAACTCTCAAGATCGATCCGCCCTCAAAGTCTCTGGGGAGAAGTAATCGTAGAATGCTTGAAGAAACTCATCCCAAACCATAACCTGCTGGTGCCCAACCTATGAGATCACATCCCACCATATCATGGTAGAATTTTGAAGAATATAAGTAGAGACCTTCTCCCTTATCATTAGAGGCATATCCAGATGCTCAATGATTGATAGAATGGATTCTAACCATGATTATGTAACATGAGGTCCTCCTTCCCCTGAGAAACTGGGAGGATACTGCTGTTGAAAAACCTATGTCAATTCTTACATTGATGGGGAATGATGCGGTAACTCCCTAGATGGTCTGCATAAACCCAAAGAATCCCTCTCGAAACTATGAATTGGCATCTGTATCTGGGATAATAGCTGGTTCCATGATGGAAAAAACTAGAGGATCCACTGGTAGTGTCTGATCAGGCATGTCCATTGTCTAATCACTTCCCTGTATCTGGCATCCAACCGGAGGATATCTTGGTGGTATGACTCTACAAGGTCAAGTGCAACTTAGTTCAAGAATCACAAGGACTAAAACATAGAAGTGCAAGAATGGAACTTGAAAAAGAAACCATTCTAGTTTTTTTGGAAGTAGGGATAGACGGCATGTATGACCCCTAAACGACATGTTCTTCTAAGCCTTTACATGGGTGTGTACTTCTAATCGACCTAGTTGTGTAACACACCAGACACACGGCGTGTTCCACCCATGATGGCGTGTAATTGAATCATTTTTACCTACCCAAGTTCTTCTACATGTATAACCCACACAGTTCTCCTTAAACAAGACTACATGGAATGTTCTCCCTGAACACAACATGTACCACTTAAGTATCAAATACCCGTTTCGTTAGTCACATGGTCAGAGGAATGGATAACTCTACACAATATGTTTATTCCAAAATCAATGTGTACTAGTAGTATTTCATCCACCCGTGTCATTGGTCACACAGCTGGACACATTGTTTATACACACAGTGTGTAAGTATGGTACATGGTGTGTTCTACCAATGATTTCCCAACCCCGTGTCTCTATCCACACAGCCAGTGACATGGTTAGAGACTACATGGCATGTACATATAGTACACTATTTGTACTTAATAAAAAAAGTTCCTTTCTAAAATATAAGGATACATGGTGTGTATTTAGCAATACACACCTTGTATTCTGGGTTTTTCAAGATAGTAAGCCTAAAAAACTACCTCGAAAAACAGAAAAACACTAAAATAAACAATAAAGTTTCAAATTATGATTCGTGGGATCCCATAATCCACGTAGATAAAATATTTCTATCATATCTATGTCATATAGAAGGAATAAAAAAGTAATGATCCACTAAATTTCGATCCATGAGGGCCCATAACACCTGAAGAACCAAATTTTGGCACTCATTCAAACAAAACCTTCAATATTAGAAATAAACATTCAAATAGCAGGTATTATATCAAGGCATCTATCACAAAAACATGCATATCTAGAACAACATCTATCACAACAACATGCAATCATTAATGCATCCTAAATGGCATGAAAAGAATGCATGACATGTGATCTCTAGAAAGTGCCTATATGATTCATGAGATGAAATACCCTCATCTCACAGGGTTCAAATAGAAATAAAACCTCAATATTGTCAACTATAATAGCAAAAAACATTTGAATCACCAAATAGTGAAATCAAATCAATTTTAAAATTGCAAAGCCAACAAAATTGTAATAATCGAGGTAAATTAGCTTTTTCCTATACATAGGTTAGCTAATCTCGAGAACAACTTATTACCGATTACCTATTATTTCATATACCTATCTAAAGATTCCAAAAATTAAGTCACGAAGAATATAATTCCTCTAATACCACTTTGTAACATCCCAGTTCTAGGTGTCGCCCAGAGATGCCCAGATGCCCCGTACCCAGTTGGTCACATGGCCTCAAGCGCATTTCCCCAAGCACCAGAGGTTTCCAACTAGTTGAGAGGTCCTTGATTGTGATAGTGGAAGAACTATGACCTCATTGGAAGAGTAATGTAGTGGAAATAAATAGATTACAACAGTGGAAGCAGTAATAACAAGCAATAAGTAAACAATAGAAGACTGAAATTAATAAACAACCAAAGCACATATATAAATGATGAATGATAAATATGTCTAGGAAAAGAGCCAAAAAATCCCAATTCTGGTATAATGTACTAAAAAAATGTATAAATAAAAAAATAAACCCCATAATCATTGCAAGACTCATCTCATTCCCGTTCTCTCCACCTCCACATCAGTTAAGTACCTTACGTTGAAGTGTGATTTCCCTTATCTATACTTGTAGAAATATAATATGTTTGGGCCTAAAACCATGGCCCAAATAGGGTATGAGACAAATCCCTATAGAAAAACACCCAATGTTCTGTTCCTAACAGTCAGTGAATATATATGGAAGGCAATAAGAAAAATTAAGCAGTAAACAAGGTTGTGCTCAAAAGTAAACAATCCTACAGTTTCAATTGCATTTATATTCATATATGAAGTTATAAACTAATAAAAAACAAGTATCCATATGGTAAGAACTCATAGCTTAACCCCTATATTTCAACCAATAAAACACAAGAAAACCTCTAGGATGTACTCACAGTCTAACCCCTCTGATTCAGCTTAACAAAGACTCTCTGAGAAAGCACTCACCGCCAATTTCCCCTTGTGGTCTCACATCGGTAACAATAGAATCTTTAAAAAAGCACTCAACATATAATTACCCCAATGATATTGAAATGTGGTACTAGATGAACTATGAGGGAAAAAAAATCCCACCCCCTATGTTGTCACATTGTAAATGTAAAAAAACACATCATAGAATCCCTCCGTTTCTATTCCCCCAATGGTCAACTACACAAGGTTACCATAACCCTGTGTAATTCAATCGTGCACAACGATGTTAAACAACCAATGTAATCCTTATGAACTAATTTGGTTAAAAAAAATTCATGAACTAATTGTCTAAATAAATACAAGCATATAATAACATCAGATAATATCACTCAATCATAACAACACTAGGCATTGAAAACAAGTAGACTATCCGAAAAAGCTAGACCAAATGGTCAATATCAAAACAAACACAGGACATACATCCATATTATATAAAATAACCCAATTCATAATAAAACAACCTATACTCTATAACACAAGGCATAACAGGAATTAACAGGGCTAAAATCCATAAGCATGCAATACCCTGTTCCAGGGTATTGGGCACTTTTGCACATAATATTCAATAACTAACTACATAAAGGCACAAACCAACTACCTTGACGTTGTACGATCGATATAATCTAGCGTTGGACGTTAAATCAGAATAGGAAAACATAGATCATGGAGATTCGAATGCAATCAATAGTGGTTGGTTCAGATAATGGACAGCGGGTCGAGGGCTCAAAGAAGAATCATCAGCTTTGGTTGCTCCTGGATGAGACAGGCTGAGAAGAAGTGTTTTCTATGAACGATATGTGACCCTGATCTGATATAAAAATTATAAAAAAGTACACATCATGTATTTTAAAATTATACAACATGTATATGCCTTTACCGGGCCCCGCTTTAGGCAGTCTCCATGTCCCCCCACATGACCATGTACTCAGCCATTACACAGCCAGTACACTATCACCCGCAGTAGATAAGCACATGACATGTACTCCTATGTACATGGAGTGTACTCATTAAATTTCCAGATTCTCCTCTTTTCTCACAAAAACTAGAAAAGAATACTCAATCCTAAAATAAGGTCTGAGTTCTTACAAAAAGTTAAATACAGAAAAAACATATTATAAAAATTCTGATTGTGAAAAAAAGGGAAAAGAGAAATGAAGGAAATATGAAGTGTCTCTGAACACTCTAGAATCTCAACAAAATTTGATACATAAAAGGAAGAATCAAATCTTAAAGAAAATATTTTCTTTATGGTAGAAGAAGATAATGTAAGAACCTATTATTCATATATTTTAGATTCTGATTCAAATTATTCAAATAATAAATTGGATTCCTATGAAAAAAATTCTAGAAATAAAATATAACTCCTTATCAAAGAAACAAAAATCATTAAAAAATATTAAAATGCTTTTATGGGAGAAAGAGATGCTTTAATTATACAAAATCAAGAGTTAATTAAACATTTTAACCTATCTACCACAAATTATGACTATTATGAAAGTAAGATTAAAGAATTACATGATGAAGTAGAAACTTACAAAAGTGATTATCTCTTATTTAAAAAAAGAGAAAATAATTTGAATGAAGTTCTTGGTAAAAATATCATTGGAAAGAAACTATTTGGTATAAGAATTAAATGTGAAAAATTTAAACTATATAAGAATTATTTTTTCCCAACTCAAAAACTATTACCTATCATTTTTGTGGAACATAAGGGAATATAAAAAGCAGTTATTTAATAAATCATAAAATAAGTGTAATTAAAATGGATTTTATTTTAAATAGATTATCTAATGTAAATCTGATTTATAAAAAAACAAAGTGGATCTACTGCTAGGCCCAAAAGAATATGGGCACCAAAACAAACACTTGTTTAAATTTTCTTTACAGGAATTACGTCACATAAAAATAAAATATATATAGTACATGGATAATGGATTCTTTAGGAATTTTAGTGGAAAATCATCAAACATCAATACAATAATTCAAATTGAAGGAGGTCTAGTAACTTTTTGTGATAACTACAAAGGGAATATAATTAGACTTGAAAGTGCTGAGATCCAAAAACAGTCTCAATAAATAAAGTACTCTATGTAAAAGGACTGATACATAACCTGATAAGTATATCTCTACTATATGATGATGGATATTATGTTTATTTTTCTAACAATTCTTGTTATGTGTTTAAAGACAAACTACTTAAGTTTATAACACCTAGAGCTGATAATGTTTATACATTGGATTTAAATTCCTCATGTAGAAAAATTGAATTGTCTAATTTCTAAGATAAATGAATCTTGGATATTGAAAAAAAGCTTGGTCATTGTAATATTTATGCTTTATATAAATTATCTAAGAAATAGTTAGTTTCTAATTAACCTAGTTTATGTTCTTTAGTGACATATTTTGTGATGCATGAAAAATTGGCAAGCAACACAAATCTTCCTTCAAATCTATTAATATAATTCCTACATTGAAGCCTATATAACTTATCTACATGGATCTATTTATATCATCAAGAGTAGAAAGTTTGC
The DNA here is from genome assembly GCA_963277665.1 of Viscum album. Classification (NCBI taxonomy): domain Eukaryota; kingdom Viridiplantae; phylum Streptophyta; class Magnoliopsida; order Santalales; family Viscaceae; genus Viscum; species Viscum album. Next base: position 435,610,805 of record OY728150.1, on the reverse strand, counting down.
TTGTAAAATTATATTTATATGTTTTAGTTGAAGATTACTCTATAGTTACTTGGATTTGTTTTCAAAAACTCAAAAGTGAAGCTTTTAATGTTTTTGAAATTTTCTCTAAATTTTTTTAATATAATAAGGTTTTAAGATAATTTTATTAAGTTGTTATCATGGTGGATAATTTCAGAATCGGGAATTCAATTCCTTTTATTCAAATCTGAGTTTTAAACAGTCCTTGTTTGCACTAATAACACCTAAACAAAATGGAATTGTTGAAAGGAGAAACAGAACTATTCAATAAATGGCTAGGACTATACTGAATAAATTCAATATACCTACCTAATTCTGGAACGAAGATGTAAGAACAACCTGCTATATCATGAATATAGTTTTAAATCATCCTATTTTTAAAAAGACACCTTATGAACTCTGGAATAACATAAAACCTAAGGTAAAGTACTTCAAAGATTTTTGATGTAAGGTGTATATCTATAACACCAAGGAAAATCTTGGTAAGCTCAATCCCAAAGCTGATGAATGAGTATTTTTATGATTTTATACTACCTATAAATCATATAGAGTTTTTAATAAAATGTCAATGATTGTTAAAGAATCAGTTCATGTGAAGTTTGATGAAACCAGACCTTTTATTAAAGATAAATATCAAACTAATAAAACAACTAACCCCTCTAAAAACATGATACTTGAAAACTAGAAAAATAATTTTGAAAACAACATTAAAAAAATTTCTTCCAGTTCAGAAGAACATGATAATAATGAAACTAAAATCGTTTTACCTAGACAATCAATAACCTTAAATAATCCTACTTTAGAAACTATAATAGGAGACCTAGCCATAGGAATAAGAATGAGAATAAATACGGGAAACCTTTTTGAATTCACTCCCTTTATATCGCAACTAGAACCTAAATCTTTTTAAGAAGCTTTAGAAGATGAGATTTGGATGTTAGCAATGTAAGATGATCTAAACCAATTCAAATGGAATTAAGTTTGAGAATTTTTTGAAAAGCCATCAAATTATCTAGTTATAGAAACTAAGTGAGCCTTTAGAAATAAACAAGATGATCAAGGAATTATAACTAGAAATAAATATATATTAGTAGCTAAAGGGTATAATATGGAAGAAGGTATATATTACGATGAAATTTTATCCCGTGTAGTTAGATTAGAATCAATTAGAATTATTTTATCTTAGGAATATCAAATTAACTTTAATTTATATCAGATGGATGCTAAATTCAGCTTTTTAAATGGTTATTAAATAAATGAAGTTTATTTTGTACAACCTTCTAGAATAGAAAACTCTCAAAAACTATATTCTATTTTGAAATTTACTAAATATATCTATGGCCTTAAACAAGAACCTAGATCTTGGTAAATAAGATTAAGTTACTTTTTTTTGAAAAACATATTTACTATTGTAATGCAAGATCCAACTCATTTTAATAAAACAATTTTTCTAATATATTATTATATCAAATCTATTTTGATGATGTTATTTTTGGTTCAACTAGTATAAAATTTTGTAATGATTTTTAAAAACTTATCCAAAAATAATTTGAAATGATTATGATGGGATAATTGAACTTATTTTATACTTTAAATTTATCAAAAATATTATGGAAATGTTTAAACCAATGTAAATATATTATTGATTTATTGAAGAATTTTGTTCTTGATAAATACAAGAAATATAAAACTCCCATGTGTACCAATATAAAACATGATTTAGATGAAGCTGTAAAACTAGTGAAAAACAAGTTATATAGAGGTATGATTGATAGTTTATTATATCTTACTACTACCAGACCTAATATTATGTTTTTAGCATGTTTATGACCTAGATTTTAAAAAGTCTTAAATAGTCTCATCTTATTGCTGTCAAAAGGATTTTTAGATATTTAAAGAGGACTATTTTTCAATATATTTCTATCCCATAAATTATTATTTTAATTTAATATCATATTCAGATGATTATTTTTAAGGTTGTAGATTAGATAGAAAAAGTAACTTAGGAACCTGTCACTTTTTATTGAAATATTTAGTATAATGGTCATGTGAGAAACAACACTCAGTTTCCATGTAAACAGCTGAGATAAAATATGTATTTGAAGGCATTTTTTGTGAACAATTATTATTGATGAAAAACACAATAACGGAATTTGGACTAAATTTTAATTCTACACCTATTTTATTTTATAATATACGTGTTATAAATATGTCAAAAATCTAATAGTAATTATAGAACTAAGAATATTGATATTAGACATCATTTTATAAGAGATATTGTTCTTAAAAAGGATATATATTTAAATTTGTAAATACAAAATATCAACTAGCTGATATTTTTACTAAACCACTTTCAAATGTATGTTTTGTTTTTATTAAGGAGGAGTTAGGTTTATTTGATTTTTAAAAATGTTAATATTTTTAATCTTTTTAATATTAATGTATTTTATTTGTTTATTTATTTCAATTTATTTATGTAAAAATTATTTACTGATTACTATAAATCTAATTTTTTTAATATTTTCTTATCCCTGTACATTTTAGATCATTTATTTTAATCTTAAATTTATTCACAGGGCATGATTTTAATTTTTTTAATGATTATTTTACATAATGGTATGAGAAACAATGGACTATCAAAAACGTTTAGAATACCAAACCATTTCAACTCTCAATAAATTTTCTAATACTGAAACCCTTGTTTTACCCTCATTTACCTTTTCTTACCTCTCTTTTCCATTGAAATCCTAAAAACACGAAATCCTCAGAGCTTTCGTTTCTCAGAAATGATGAAAACTAAGAGAACCGAATAAGGTGAAGCCAACAACCTGATGTGTTAGATTGTTTCTGGAAGAAATATTCTGAAGGGTAAAGTAGTATATTTTGAATGGTTATATCTGAATAATTTACTCTTGAAGAAAGCCCTGGATTTTCAAGGATTGGAATCTACGTTCAATGAAGCAAACTCAGAATTCTTTTATGGGGTATAACTAAAGTCTTTCTATAAAAATGTTTAGTTTAGTTTGGGTATTACTAAATATATAGTTTTTGCAAGAATAGAAGATAATGAATATTCGATTTCCTCGACTGAATTTTCTCAAATCTTAAACTATCCTCTTGAGTGAGTGTTTCATTTCAATCTAAGGTTTTTCAGAGATATAGTTTAAAAATATGAAAAAATTATATCTTTTTTTGGCTCAAAAAATGTTTGGAAAATATTTTTCAGGGATCTGAAGGCAGAGCATAAAATCTTTGGTATTTTATTTAAACAATAATTACTCCTAGAATTGATGAGATAGAGAAGATTCCATATCCATACATGTATATCATGTTTTTATTTTTAGTCAAATAATGCTGAATTTTCCAAGGTATATGTTCAGATATTTAAATTTCTACTATCAACCAGATTTTAGGATTACTTATTATCCTTATGGAAGAATAATTTCCCAAATATTGTTTAAGAGAAAAATGATTTGATTAATAGATGATCAAATTAAACATCATCACAAAAAATTGATCAATGTGGGAACCTTGAATAAATTAGGTTTTTACTGGAGTACAATCAATGTAAAACTATTACTATTTTTTGCAGATGCCAACAAAGATTTGGATATTTTTCTCAGGGGGAGAAAAGTGAAATTGGGAATGAGGGAAATGGTGAAAGCCATGGTGAAGGACATTTCAATACAACCGAAAGAAAATTAAGAATTATTGAAGAAGAAGAAGAATAAGAGGAAGATGAGGCCATGCAAGCATAATTTATTTTAAAAACACAAAAAAGAGTAGATCCACCTATAATAGATCCAGTGTTGGGTTCAGGTTAGGCTACCCGATCAGTATATTTAGAGGATAATTTTATTGAGGAAGATCCACAGGTTGAAATAAAGATAAGGGATCTATAGACTATTGATTTACCGGTTGTTCAGGTGGAAGAACCGTCTATTCATGGAGAGAAACAGTTGATCATAACATAAAATGTGACTGAAAAAACTATTAAGAATTTAATTTTTTTCTGTTTATGATCATCCAGATGAAAGAAATCAATTTTCAACTAAAGATAAAAATGAAGTTCTTTATAGTTTGTCTTATTGAAGTGAACAATCCATTGAAAAACCAGGGGATAAGTCTATGAAAAAATCTCCATCAAAATATCTAGAAATTATGGATGTTGGTTAATCACAACATCAAGATGACGAGACATCTGATTCCCTATAAAATTAGGTTGAGGAGCTTATAATGAATTTTAATAAGTCTCAGGGAGAGAATGTAAATCTTCCAAAATAGTTGTAATTTGTAATGAAAAAGTTACAATATATTCATAAAAATTATATTCCCAAGAAAGAATTAGATTATTTATAGAGAGAGATTCTAAATGAAGTGGGAAAATTAATGTCTAAATTTGTTTCTTAATATTACTTTGACGATCTTAAGTGGTAATTGGGGAGTCTCTTTGAATCAATCAAGAGTATTATTGGTCAGACTAATACATCTACCTCTTCTCCTACTACCAGTCCTGATCTAATATGAAGATTTTAGGCCATCACCTCGGTCATGGTTGATATGAATGATTGTCTTCAAAATATTTAGTGAAATAGTTCCCCTCTGTTAGTTATGTTGGGAAATCAAAAATTTCTTGTTCACCAACTAAAACAGAATGAACTAGGTATCAGATTTCTACTGAAAAAAATCTCAAAAAAGTTAGATCAGTTTATGCAGTAAGAGGTGAATTTGGATGAATTTTAGAAATTCAATATTGCTGATAATTTTCATATCAGTAATGAATATAGAATTTTAATTATGAAATTTTGGGGTAGTCTAATGAATAAGTTACAGTTACAGATTTTTGAGTTTAAATATATGTTTGAAGATGCTCAAAATCATTAGAACCTTATCCGACCCAACTCCAAAAAAAAATTTTGTACCCAAATAATTTTAGTTGACTAAACCTATTTATTAGTCAAACTGATTATTTTACTTATAAAAATTTTGATCAGTAAAATCTTCTTATTTTAAATTTTGTCTATGTTATTTAATAAATTTTTTATATTTATGTCTAGAAGCCAATAACCAGCCTTTTTATTTATACAGATTATTATAACATTCACTTACGCATTTTTGAAAAATAAAAACTGTTTTATTCATTTCTATATTTTTGTTTTGATATTACATAAAGGTGGAAAAATTAGTGTAACAAAATATTTATTTTAATTTATTTTTATCAAAATAATTCCTTAAAAACAAATTTTGAATTGTTTTCTTTTAAAATTATTTCCAAAATTCTAAATTCTTTTATTAATTTTATGGGTTTTGTGATCATTAAAAGGAGGATATTGTTGGGAATGTGTTATCTCAAAAATAATCTATAAATATTATTGATTTTGATTCTTACAAATACCCTTTTTTGTTTTACTAATGATATTACATTAAGGGTATTTTATGAAATTAATATTCTCTGTGTTCTTTATTTTGGAAATATATTTAACCTTACTACTCATGTGGAATATTCATGAAATTGTTTGGATATCTGGTAAATATATTCTAGAAACACTTTTTATACTGTACATTAAATAATTGTAATAAAAATATAGATAAAGAACCTTATATTTATATGATACCTTACATTTAACATTGAGAAATTGTATAGTTTAGGAACCCTACTTATGTATGGAAACTTATGTTTGAGAAGAAAACATATGTATTATAAACCCTAATTTTGTAGTCAACCATATATAGTCAACCTTACATTCGAATAATGAATTCTATTTAGTTGGACCCCGCGTTTGGTATTTTTTGGTTTTGTGAAGGAACATTACATTTGAATTTTCAAAATAGAAGATCTGAATCTATGGTTTTATCTGATTTTTATGCAATAGTCTTTTCAGAATATCTGGTTGATTTAAAGATCATTTTTGAATGATTCAAATCTCATTATGATTAATTCAAAGAATCATATTAAGAGGATAAACTCTATTCTATTCTTAAAAATGATATGACTACTCTAAGCTATCTTAGGAATTTGATTTCATATGATTTATTAGGATATTTTATTAGATATAAATTAAAAAGACAGGCTCTATGACTTACTTCTATCAGTCTATTTGATCTATATATATATATGTTTATGTGATTCAAAGAAGATATATATTGATCCATATATTGCAAAATGTATTCACAATTGAAACTGAACTACTATGAATATCTTTTCAAATCTACTACAACAATCAATCAGACTCTGTTTTTCTACATAATTAGCTGTAGTGGATATATAGATATACATATACATATACATATACATATATACATATATATATATAATTTAGTATTTACTGTAAGCTGACTGCTACTTTATGTTTTTATTTCAAAGATATATTGCAACCAGTTTACTTCAGAACCGATCATTCCCAAAGAAACTATTTTCTAAATAAAAATATTCATCTAACATCAGTTGTTGTTCAACTATAATTTTCAATGAGAATACTTTATAATAAATATGTTCTTATTGAATGTTTTAACTGCTCATACTCAGTTTTAGTGGAGTATTAGCTTCTTGACCAAAGCTTTAGTTTATTGATTTTCTGTTATAGAACCAAAAGACTCTATTTTTAGTCTTGTTTGTAATGGTGTCACCTTCCTATACTCACTTGTGTTTTGGTCTTATGATATGAGGACCTGAATAGTGAAATTCACTAAACTCGTAGATAAAGTAATTTGTGGAGTGGACTAGGGGATTTTCATGCCCCGAACATCTATAAACAAACATGTTCTATATTTCTATTTTTATCCTATGATCACAATTTCATATAGAAGATAAACACTGCTTAATTTCATAATTGTCAGTCGACATCAGGATGTAGAATTGTAAATTATTTGGAAATGACAAAATTCACCCACTGTTTTGTATATTTTTATATTATGACCTAACATTATAACCCTTTTCTCTTAGGCAAACCATTTGGTTTTATAAATTATTTTGTATGACCCAGATCTTTCCAGAAATGATTTTGTATATATATTATTTGTGGATTGAGTCCCTCTCCATCTTATATGTTGTGACATATAAACCCCCTAAACTAATCCCAACTATGAATCATTTATCATTGTTTCTCATCAACATAATTGGTGCTACCAAAATTGGGTTAATTCTTTCCTATAGGAACTAAGACATATATGAACATTCATGGTTACGGTCTAATATATAAAACCATAAAGTACTAACCCTTAATTTGTTAATGTTTTGTGACCTGAATAGTAATCCTTATGGACCATGTATCATGAATTAAAACTACGTCTATCCATACATGAGATTCCCTATACGAGTATCAAGATCCAAATTCATGATATGTCTTTACACCCTTATTTTTCTAGAGACCATCTCACCCTCTATAGTTTGAGTTATAAGAACCTAAAATTTGAATTGACCCAATTTTCAAATCCCAGAACCTCAAATAAAGAAAATACCTATATCAATTTTATTCAACCCTAAACTGAACCTCCACAATCGATGATGCACCATGACCTTGTACTATGTGCATCATCCCTAGATGTTGTTTATAAAATCATATTTTCATATCATTCATGATGGTTTTTTATTTTTTATTATTACTACATGGAATTTATCTTCATTTGGTCCAAGCTATATGAACATAATCTATTAGACTATATAGTTAGATCACCATGACCTAAAACTAGTAGTTCCCATTTTTCAAAACTATAAGACCCTAAATTAGTAGTCAAAAGTATTGAACTAGTGCCCTCCACTAAGAATGATTGAACCCCATACTATTTTATCATGTTGGTTAGAATATTATTATATCTCACTTACCCTCCATATATCTTGGTATACCCCTTAAATATTGTCAACACATGATCTCATAATCATATGAGTGATCGAAATATTCTTGAGCAACCATATCCATCATAAGAACCCTTTTTTGTTTCCAAATTTGGATGAACATCCATCTTTATTTCTAAATGAACCCCCTAAATCTATAATGATGGCATAAAACCCCAGTCTTTACCCACCTATCATCCTGGGTATGTGTCCCATAGAAAACATCCATGGTAAAAAGTTAGCAAATCATATGTTTCTAACATGGTTAATAACCATCCTCAACCTTTTTTTACCACAATTTCCAGTGACATAACATGAGAAAGTAAGTTTATAACTTAGTAAATGGTTTCACTCAACAAATCAATCCTCACGTCAATCATTTCATTATATGGTGTAAATATTTTTATGTTTTTCCACTTCCCTTTTCTTGAATGATGTTGCAACACCCTTGGTATTGTCCCCTGATGCATTCTTGTATGTTGACAGGGAGACTTAATTTTTTTGGAATCAGACTAACCCATTTCCCCCAATCATCATGTGTTTTATGATAGTGGATAATGAAACATTCTAACACCAACCCATCAAATCCCACTGTACACTTTCATGTAAAATGAATTATAATATATTTAACTATTATTTATCATATTTAGTATAATTCATGCAGGTGTAGAGGCTTTATTATATTATATAATTAATGACATCAAGATTTTTAATTCAAAATAACGAGTTCATATAGATAGTAATTTTATTACCTGAAAAAAAATCAAGAGGTCCATACACAGTCTAGATACCCTTCACCAATAAAAAGGTGGTAGATGGTTTCACCCCATTCGTTGACTTCTCTCAGTTAAAAATTATTTTTTTATATGTATATAGATCCTTATATATCCGAGCTATCTCTTCCACTACCTTTGGGTGCAATAAAATCACTCGTATTTAAAACCCATTTTATTAGTCCATATAATCCACCATTCAGAAGAAGGTTTTGACTATTGAAACATAAAATGTGGCCATATGGATCCTTTGGAACGAGAAATCCTAACCCTATATCCTAGAGAGTTCATTCAATTGACACTCCAACATCTCCTATTCAACAATCTCATAGAATGCAGTCCAATGATCCACCATTCCATGATCCATAAACACAGCCCAAGAATAGCCAAACAACAATTCATCAAGATTCTTCTACTCTGTAAAGAGTTCATGATCAATGACATTGAGTACACTCTATTCAACCTCACTTGTTTCTATGTTCACCATCTAGTGGTTGTGGATTCATATCATACTCTTCTTATGACCCAAAGATGTGTAAGTGATGAGGTTCCAAATGTTGAAGTATTACATCCATTGAATTTTTCGATTATCATTGTCCTTATCAAACCTCAATACATATGTTTATTCTAGGTATAAGTTACATACTAGAAATATCTTGAGTAAGTTAGGTAAAAACAACACTTCTTTATCTATTTCAAATGAGTTGGGATCCATTGTTAATGGTGGGATTGGGTTTCTAGCTTCGCCCTATAAAACTAGAACCTTATCCTCTAGAATCAAAACATGTTCTTATTAAATTTTTGAAACCTCAGGGTCATTTAACAACTCATACACATTGATAGGATCACCATCATGATCATTATATTATTCATTTTCTACCTCTATGTCTATCGTGTTAGTGATTAGTTTTTCCTAGCTTATTAGTATCCCAAGACCCTGCTCTACTATGGGAAATACTATAAAATAAAGAGTCATAAATTAGATAAAATATATTTTAGTAATAAAAAATTTAAATAATTATAGTTGGATTATGACTTATAGACTTTTTATTTTGTCATGATATCATTTTCCCATGTTATTAGGAAGACAGAGGACCCAGGATCCTGGCCTTCCTCGAATGCTGCACCCGATAATAGGATAAGGCCCAAAGAACTAGAGGAATTTATATCTTCAAAATACTCTAAATAATTTTCAGAAACATAGTGATCACATTAAGGTTCACCATATTTGGTCATAATGGATATGTGAAGATAATTTCAAGAAATTTGATACAAAATGAAAAGACGATTCAGAGGAAACTGAGAGGCTTATAATTTATCTCTCAAACACGACAAAAGATACAGTGACACATATTAAAAAATAGTGTATGTGACATATATTTAGTTTCTGGAGGTGAGCCACGATTGTTGTAAGATATCACTTCGAAGACCACTAGAATGACTCAGAATTTAAGTGATACTAATCCCACATTTTGGCCACCCATGCACAGGTCGTTTCTTCTCTTTAGTGTACACTCTAGTGGTTTCACCAAAACCTCCAAAAATATAAATTCCAACACAATCCAACCAATGTAATTTAGTAAAATCAATATTTCAATGAATTTACTGATGTTTTATGAAATTAGAGTTATTAATATCAAATATACTTCTTCTGAATCATCATAAGTTACAACATCCTCTTCACCCTCAAATAAAGATCAAGAGCACTCTACATTGCTTACCCATGAGTGTTTTGAACTATAAACCCTTTGATCTGTTTCCCCATATGGAATTTTCTCTTCTAGTACTTCATTGTGGTTCTTATAAAAACACTACAATTACCTCATTTGGTGAAAACATATCCATAACCATAGAAATGTATCAATTCCTCTATATCAATAATGTAATATAGAATTTCCAATTAGGGTTTTATAGGTATAACTATGACATGTCCAAGGTTGAGTAGGAGTATCCCATTAGTTTAGATTAGCCTCTATTTCTATCTTCACAAGAATAATATCTAGAAATATCACATGTACTAAAACCTTTAGGGAAATATGTGTCCTCTATTTTAAAACTAATAGGGAGAAAACTCTTCCATGATGATCATCCTCTATAGTCCCATATGTTTTTTCAAATATCAGACCCATTTCCTTAGAATAATTTAATTGGAAGGTGTTCCATCCATATATGAGTCACGTTTATGATGTGTGAGTGGTCCTAAAGTACCTTACATTCCATCCATTAATTCAATACTATCTTTTTTTAGATATTTTGGCTCCCTAGAATAGATATATCACTCACCCTACCTCATATGATAATTCTTTGATGTATCTATTTAGATAACTAGATATCCTAGAATTTCCATAGGTTCCTCCAATATCCATATTTATTTATAAACCTAGAGTATTTATATTGGGTCATTGGGTTATGTTAGCATGATCATTCCATCAATGTCGTTACGTGTGAAAAAAAGCTTTTGCACAACCATGGGGTAGAATGAATGGATAAATATGGTGTATACCCTCACTGTGAGTCACTATAGGTAATAGAACTGATACATGAACCAATTTGGGGTATATCGATCACAAATGATGTTGTCATTGGAGAATAAAACAGATAAACTATCTTTCAAATACCCAAAGTATGACATATGATAGACATTACATTGTTTGTAAACAATGATATATCTATCCTATAAGATTAAGGGTGTAAAATTAATCCCCTCATGAATTATAATTGTGACAACCTTCCCAATCCTATCAATTTTTTATTCCACATCTCGATGATATTGATAAGCATCGACATGTAATTTATATTTACATAGGGGGGATATTGGTTTTGAGTACTCATCTACTGAGTAGAGTTTAATGACCCAACTGCACAATTATCGTAATGGGACATTGAAACATTGGGGAAACATCCCCATACTAACATTGTATAATAAACTATACCAATTCATAATCACTACGATGAAAAGGTTGATTGGTTTCCCCTACCTATATGAACCCAAGCATACCATTCATGTAAATTAAATTTTTTTTATGAAAAATAATTACATTACAAAAAACACACACCAAAGGGCCATAATAGATTAAGGTAATTGAAAACATGGATACATAGACATTAGTCCATAGGTTAGTTATGTCATCTCCAATTACATTCTTTTTAAATAGATCCATTATTATAAATATGAATAATAATACATATGTTCACAACATGGGGAAATAAAACATAACAAAGTGTGATCTTAGATTATTTTTAAGGATAAAAAAGCGAGATATATAAGAAAAACATGAACATAAGGGTATGGTAAATCGATCAAAAAATTTGAAACCCATACCCTGCATATAAAATATCATATACACAAGTAATAAAATAAATATTGTCAACTCATAATGCATGAATATTAATGTAAGAAAAGAACAAGATCCTTCAGATAATAACATTGGCACGAGACTTGGATTTTTCTAATACACATAATCATTTAAAATAAATTCCATATTAGTGAAGTATCATTACCCCATCAATCATATTGGAATGGGTTTAGTCCCCAAACAATCATAGTAGTCGAGGATCACTCCAAAAAAATAGTGGAAAAAGATCCATACTGAACAGAGTTAAATTCTCATTCAATTCTTTTCTATCTCATGAGATATAAATCATTACCTAATTAATTGGAGGGAGATATAGGTACCACCCTTAACATAATGAAAACCATATTTATTCATGAAACAATATCATAAAAATTCATCATATAATAACCCATTAAAATGAAATAAGTATCATAAAAATTTCATCATATCATAACATGTGGAAAAGAGACATGTTTCATAATCATTTCATCATTGTACAACTCGTGAAAATAATGAGGTTTCATAAATCTCATGTCATCAAAAAATAAACCCTTTAGAGAAATAATATGAGTGTTATCCTTGGATAATATCCCCAGTAAGGCATATATAACATGAATGGATTTCATCTTAGTTGGGAAAATATTTTAAAATTTCATCTACAAAATTTGTGTAGGAAAATTACATTTATTATTTAAAAAATTTTAATTAAAAAATAAAACATCCTAAAAACCATTTTCTTTGAATATAACCTTGAAAAATTATAAAGGAATATTTTAAAATAATTTAATTTTTTTATAACATAAAATATTTCCAAAATAATTTTCCATGGAAATGTGCTTGAAAATCAGTTAGAAACATTTTTTTAAAACTTTTCATAAAGCATTGTTTTGAAAGAAAATTTATTTCCTACCGATGATCGAAATAATGTCGGGTTTTATTAAAAACATTTTCCTAATAATTTTAATTATGAAAGAGTGAAAAAAATGTTACCATTAATTGAATATATCTTAAATAACCATAAGAGTATAAAATTAATGATAATTATTGAGAGTTTTATGATGAGATTTCAATAATGGATACTTAATCATAAACAATTTTGATAATGATGAGATTGTAACATAAAAATTCTACCACATTGGAAACATTGAATAATAATCCCCATGAAGTAATAAAAGAAAATGAAACTTAAAATATCTTTAGTATGAATAAATTCATAATACTTAATTCCAATGGGGCTGTATAAAGACTCCATAAAATAATATAGGTGCATAACATGGTATAAGTCTCAAAGAAAAAAATTGAGACAAAAATACCTTAATGATTAGGTTACTTTTGTAACATAAAAACCATAAAATAGAAATACTAAAATTGGTATAAAAATAAAAATAATTTTATATATAATAATCATAAATTAAATTCATGGGAATTATATTCCCCACATAAAATAATCATAGGGTCTTCATGGCATGTGTCTCACAGAAAAATCAAGGTGAGGCAGAAATCCCATACCTTAAGTATTTTCATCCATCGTACTGATAAAAAACTTCTAAGTAATAAATATAAGTTTATTATAAACTATTATATAATAAAATTAATTATTTATCAAAATATATATGTTTTTATTATGACATTTTATTACCCATTTATTGACAATTTCATGTTAATGTTATGTTTCTTGTAATAACTGCTTTGTTTTTCCATATATATTATAATTTATAATATTTTTTGTCTTTTTAATTTAATCATGATTGAATAATATAAATAATGATAACCATGATATAAATGTAACATATAATCTATATATATTTAATCATAATAATCTATAAAATCTATAAATAACAAATGAAATACACTGTTCGTGGAGACAGTAGGCCATACATGGGCATGAAAATTGTTTCTATTTTCTTATTGGATTAAAATAAAGAAAATTTTATAATATATTATCATTGAATAATAATTTTAATGTCATATATATCACATATTTTTATTAAAACCATCCTTAATACATTCCCTGTAATGGAGAACGAACCACATCGTTTCGCAAGGTGGTACTCCGCCGTACACATGAACGACATTATCGTATTCCCAAAAAAGGGAATGAAAGAAGGTATGCATGATATAATCATTAAAGAATCATAATAACATCATATATACCATATATAAACTATAAATACATCATTATTCCCAATCATTATAGGGTGTAATGAAAAAATGGTCAACATTAGTTTACGAGATGGTGGTCCACTGAAAACAAGAATGACGATTTCATAACACATTTGATGGATTTTTGTGTGATTTTAGGTCATAATATTAACATAAAATTGTATATGTATATGGAATATACTTATTTAATTATATAATCAAGTTATAATAATAATTTAAGGGGTTTTATGATGAAATAAAATGAAAATGCTTATTTATGAACGTTACATCTTCTTTGGGTATACTGTTTAGGTTTGAAGTAAAGGCTTGATTGGTTGGATTTTTGAATAAAATAAAGCTTCTATGATGAGAGTAAATATTTTTTTAATTTATTTTGGTTGATAATTTTTAAGAAAAATTTCTTGAGGTGTGTGAAGAAGGGTGGAGAGTGAGTACCCTTTCATTTGTTGAGGAGTAGTGACATTCTTGTAATTACTCAAAAGTATTCACTATGGGTAGGTCAGTCTTACCTAAACTGGATAAAAATATGATAATTAAATATTTTCATGTATGACATATTCCATGAAATATAATGGTCTACGTTCTCCCAGTCTATTACTTTTCCAGTTTTTGGTTGTTGGAGATGTTCATAGGAGGTACCAAGAGTTTCAAAGGTTTTTTCTGCAGAAGTCAACTGTGGGGAGTTACACAACATGAAATGATATTACACATCATGTAATACCCTACTTCTATAATGTTTTAAGCATTTTTTCCTTTGTTTAGGTTGTCAAAACCTATGGATGTAATTGATATTCCTTAACCCTAGGTGACTCAGCTACCCCTCTTCATTGTTTTGAGTATTCTTTCATGAAGGATGGATTTGTTTCTTCCCTCCTTCAATATACAGTTATCCATATTTAATCTATGGTTTCTTCTTCCTTCATTATTGAATTTTCTCCTTGTTTTGTCTCTTTCTCCTCCTATTTCTTCTTTCCATGTGATATAAGATGATATCCCATAGTTCTAAATGGGATTGTCTTCAATTTTGTTGATGTGATGGTGCCACGAAATCCTTGGATGTATGTAGATCTTTTGGGAGAGGTGATTTTAAATCCATTTCTTGGGCTGTTATTGTGCAAATAACATTCAAAAGGTTTTGAGGTAGGATTTAAATTGTTTCTCTTCATTTGTGCATCATGTGGGAGTGATCTACTTTTTTTCATCTATGATCATGGTTGTGGTAGGAAAATCAAATATAAGAATCAATTAAATGAAATTAAAAGGAGTAGAAAGATTATATTTTAATTCCTTTTATGTTTTGATATTATGATTGTGAAATTTTGAATAATATGGGCTTGATTCCTTGAAGAAAATCATGTTTGTTGGGGTCCCTTTTTTGTGCACTAAATGGTTTTTATGTTGTTTGGATCTTATGAAAAAATTACATAAGGAATTGGTTAATCATGTAAATATTTCTAATGAATAGATTCCCTAATATTGGGTTTCTATTATAACGCCCTTAAATTATTATGTATAATTGGTTATGATTCCCCTTTTATAAATATAAAATGTTTTATGTCGTGGTCATTGTTGTGATGTGTGGGTTTTCTTTGGTTTGTGATGTGGTATGTTTGTATGAATGAGTGTGCGATATGGATGGTCCATGGTGGTGTTATGGATGAACTTTTAGATGATACATCAACCTATCTATATAATGTAATCTCAGGATGAGTGGTTAATTGATTGTGGAATGGATGATAAGTGTTGTGAAATAAGGATACAAGCGGGTTTTTTGGGAATGTGTTACAAGATGAGGTTGTGAGTTGGGGGTTGGATCCATTGATATGTGATCTGAGATGTATGAGTTTGAAGAATGACAATAGTGTTTGTTTCGGTGCTTCACCATTAATAACATGAAGAAAGCTTCACCCCATATGTAGATATTGATATATGACATACCGTGAATGGGTGTTAAACACAGAGAATGTGGAACAATTTGTCTTTAATGTGGATCCACCTTGATTTATTAGCCTCATTGCCTTATGAAATAACTATTTTTTTGTCTATGGTGTGTTGTGGTTAGTGGTTTCATATGCAGTGATGGAATGTATAAATAATTGATTAATAAAATGGGGAATGAATTTTGTTGGATTGGATAATGTAATGAAAATGGTTAATGTATTAATAAACGATGGGTTGTGTGGCTAAATATGGTTAATGCACAACAGTAAAATTAATGTTGTTGTTAAAGGATATTGGATGGAAGTTTAATGAAGGTTGTGGCATGTTGAGTGCTATTATATTTTTAGAGGTAGCAACAAAGTTGGAAAGTGTTTTGAGTTTGTGTTTTGTCTAAGAACCCATAGGTTAGGATTCTTTGTATGGTATCATATATTTATATAATTTTATTTTACTTGTGATTTATATAGGAACCCAACCCTAGTTGACTAATATGTGCTGAACACCCCCAACATCATTGGCGGGGGAGTGTCTTTCCCAAACAACCGAGTGGGAGGATGGATGGATGGACACCCACCCTTCCTTGCTCCATATTCCTAGTGGTGATAGACCAAGAATATCTGGGTAGGTTTTGGATTGTGAGGCTTAGTTGTGTGTGGGAGATTTCTTCTTTCCCATTTTTCTGTAGGATGAAGCGAGTTTTTCTTTCCTAGGTATCTTCAGGTTGAGATGAGTTTTAATTTACCTTGTGTCTTTGGGATGAGATGAGATATGATTTCCCAGGTGTCTACGGGAAGGATGCGATGTGGTTTGTGCCCCAAGTGTTTGCATGTCTGATATGATGTGGTTTATGACCCATGTGTCTATAGATGGGATGTGTTGTGGTTTCTGTCCATATTGTCCATGGGAGGTATGTGATGTGGTGTGTGGCCCTGGTGTTTGTGGGATGGTTTTTATTGGCTAGTTAGGCCCAGGTGCATGGGGGAGAGTTGTGAAGTGGTAGTTTCAGAAGTGGTAGGATCATGAGTACATTTTCCATTAGTAAAGAGTAACTAATTAGTGGGAAGTGATGTGGGGTACCCTATCATCAATGTCTGTTATTTGGTGAGAATTCCTTGGTGAGGTTGCGATTTTAGTATACATTTAAGGTTCTATTTGGTTATGCTATTTTCTAAAAGAGGCATTAGTATGTTTCTTTCACATGTGCATGAGAGACATAGGTTTTCCTACTATGTAAAATTGTACACTCAACTTATGTATATAAAGATGATTTCAGGTTTTTAGGAGGATTATGTTGACTATGTTGGGAATTACTAGCTCAGGATTTTAGATAGTTGTCGAGTAATTATATTAGATTTCATTGGGATACTTTAATTTGGTGTATTATTATATTTTTATTAGTTTTATTTTATGAATGAACATGGGATGGTTTTTTGATTTCTATTACATATGTCTTGGAGTTTTTTTTGTGGATGATCCATTATATCTCCCAATATCATTTCACTAAAAAGGGTAATGCCTTCCATATTGTGAGATCTGTATACACTTGGTGATTTTATCCAAATCGGGACCTACTAGAGGAGGGAATCATTGGTGATTATCTCCTTTTATCCATTTATATCCTAGTAGGGGTATCTTTGGAAGGATGGGGTTGTGAAAGAACGGTATTAGAGGTTTATGGTTGAGAGATAGGATAAAGTTTGGGGTTAGAAACTCTGAGGATTTCATGGGTTTTTTGGGAAATAGTGTCACATGACTATGGTACGTAACATAGGATAGGGAATACTAGCTATGACACATGATTTTAGGGCCCCCATGATCTGATGTAAGGGCTTTGAGTCTACCAAATGACCAAGTGATGCTACACCGTTTTCAGGGTAGATACCTTTGGAAAGGTACATACATCATAAGGGTTTGCGTTCTTGTTTGAAATGGGTTTTTTTAAAGCGGGAGGGGGTGGGGTTGAAATTAGTATAAAATATGTATTAAATGGGTTAAAACAAATCTTAATACAAATTCCATATTATTCAGGCTTAGAAAGTATTTGTTTACCTTTTTAGCTGTAACTCATAGTCATTGTCCATGTGTGGATCATGCAATAGAGATTTAGTGGGATTATATGATTGATCAATGGAGGGTTGATACAGTCATGAAGGATAATAGTGGAAGAGGGCATTTCACACTTTCTAGTTGTAGGATTTGGGGATGTACAATGGATATGTTTCAAACAAGTAGATAGAGAGTTGGATCAATGAAATTGAGATCACCTTCAATTTGATCTGGGCCTCGACAAAGTACTACATTCCTTCGGTGGTCTTCCATATACAAGAGCTATGTGTCCATAGTGGATGATGTATCTTGGGGAATGGAAAGAGGATTAAGTTACTCTCCCTTCATCGGGGGGTGTATGTTAGCGCAGTATATGGGGATCAAGTTCAAGGATCTCTTTTTTCCCTAGATCTCTTTCCATATGAGGAGTCTTGTGTGAGGCATCCTGAGGAAGCACTTCATCCTTCTATCCAACACACAGTTACTCCTTTTATGTTCCCAACATACCTAGAGATTTAAATGAAGGAAGAGGTGATCAATTGGATGCACTCATGAGGTTTTTTATTGAAATTGGGGAGCCAACATGGCTCTTCATGAGGTAGGTTTACCAATGGTAGTTCTCTAGCACTAATACCATCATGGTTTCAACAAATAGGGAGTCTACCTCAATAGTTTCTTTTCCAAACATCTGTTCCTCATGTTTTTTGTGTGAAATTGGGACTGAAGGGTTTCAATTGTGTACATCATGACCATCTTTAGAATCAATTCTTAGTGTCTATTCATGTCCCATTTGGTATAGTTGGACGAGTTCAATGCTTGCCTCATTAGTAGTTACCAGTCAGGCCATTCTAGCAGTAGGGTTAGCAGACTCATGTTCCATCGAGGGGAGATGATATAGGTAGAGGTTAAACTCCAGATGTTACCCATGTTTAGGGACCTCTACCAAGCCATGGTCATGTATTTGGTCATCAATAGAGAGGTAGAGTAGTTGGGAATTTTTTTTAAGATGCATTAGAGGAAGTAGTTCCAATAGGTCGTAAGATCATCAAAGGTATGATCTGTTTTTTTAGTACCCTTAATTGAGAATTGTTTGATTCAGGAGATTTACAATCCTTTGTTAAACCCTCTCTATCCCATACATTTAAAATAGACATAGATAGGATTCCTGTTCCCCTAGTGTTGAGTACACCCATCAGAAGCCAAACCAACTAGTTTGTGGTTTGATGGGGTTGTATAATGATAATAGGACCACATCAATCCCAGGAGGATATTTTATTTCAATATATAAAACCATAGGATGTCATTATTTTCATCATATTATTGTGTTCCTTTTAGGAAATTATAAAATGTTTCTGGAGGAGAGTCATGTTTTTAGATGCAGATGACTAGAAAGTGACTTTCATTGGCCATATATGTTTTCAGGGGGGCAGTCGGCATGTAGATCCCCTCCTCTCTCTTATGGATAAGTTATTAGTGGAATCTATGAATGTTGGTATTGTGGAGGTTTTCAGTGTTGTTTGGTTGTTCCTTAATGTGTTCCTCAAGGAGGTTTTAATGCTAACCCTTTGACATGATATTTGGTTCAGGATAGACTTGTATCCTAGTACATCTTCAATTTTGATGGCCCCTTATTGGCTAGAGCCTTCTGAGTTGTGGGAGATGAGGATTTCGATAGATGATCTGATTCATAATGGTTTTATCTGGCCCAATGTGTCACTGCGGGGTTCTCCAGTGTAGTTCTCAAAGAAAGAGGAAAATGGTATGAGGTTTTGATTAAACTACTATAGGTAGAAATAGGTTATGTTCAAGAATTTTTACCATATTTAGAGGATATAAGATCTTTTGAACAAGCTAAGAGGGGTGCATTGGGTTCCTATGATCGATGTCCGGTCTGCATATCAACAGTTAAGGGTAAAGGTGGCAAATATCCGAATGAATTCCATCAGATGTAGGTGTGGGAGGTTCGAGTTTGTGGTCTTGTCATTTAGTGTTATGAATTTACCATATGGGTTCATTGGGCTTATGAACTCTATGTTCCATTATTTCATGTAATGGTTCATCATCATGTTCAATAATGATATTATAATATACCCGATGTTAGAGGAGCATCATGAAGAGAATCTCATAACTTTATTGAAAGTTCTTCAATGCCATCCACTCTATGGAATGTTGTATAAGTGTAAGTTAAAGAGATGATAGGTACATTTAGTTGGACATGTGGTGTCTTATCAGGGAGTGGCAGTAGACCCATCAATGGTTGAAGTGGCTATTTCTTAGGATGCATCCTATAATGTGGTAGAAGTTCATAGTTCTCTTTTCCTCGAAGGCTATTATCATAGGTTTTTACCAGATATTTCACTAGTTTCATCCCCATTGACTTATTTTACAAGGAAGGATAAATATTTTGTGTGAATTGATCAATTCTAGGAAGTGTTTGACTATCTGAAGGGGAAGTTGGTTAGTGCTACAATGCTACAGTTACCTGAGGAAGGATTTATGTTTGAGGTCTTTTGTGATGCTTCCCATATGGTTTGTGGATTCATCTTGATGAAACTATGTGTAGTGATATCTTATTGGTCTAGGATATTATGTCCCCATGTGGGAAATTATTCCACCCATGACCGAGAGCTATAAGTGGTCAAGTTTTCACTATATCCGTGGCTATATTACCTCATTAGGGAGTACTTTGTGGTCTGTAAGATCACTAGAGTTTGAGATATATATTCTACCAGTGATACATGAACATAATACAATGTAGTTGGATGGATTTTCTTTAGAATTATTATTTTGAGATCTCCTAAATCTCGTGAAAGGGGAATCCTATGGCCAATTCTTTGAGAATGAAGCCACATAAGAGGTTGTTCGAGAGTCTGTGGATGTTTGGAGATTGATTGAGCAGTTGGAAGCCTTATAATTGGATTTAAGTGTGAAAGAGGGGAGAGGATGTTTGTTTAATATGACGGTGCATTCTTCTCTAATTTATCAGGAGGATGAGTTGCAGTTGGAAGAATTTGAGATGGAGGTGTTGTGCGATCATGTTGGCATGGTGATTCTCCAGAGGGATGGTCAGAGGATGCTCAGAACCAGATGTTGTTTCATGGGGGGTTGTTTATTCCTGTAGCACTTCTTAATGGTGTCCTTCATGATATTAATAACTCACCTTTTTTTTACAACAAAGAGTTTAAAAGATGTACCATGGATTGGGGATGCTGTTTTGGTGGCCCTAGATGAAATTGGAAGTGTTAGAGTTTGTGGAAAAGTGTTTGGTATTCTAGTAGTTAAAGGTTGAGAATTGTGTTCAGGATGGTTTGTTGCATCCCTTAGATGTTACTGAGTGTAAGCAGGATGCAATATTGATGGATTTCATCAAAGGGTTACCTAGATCTTTGGGAGGTTGCAATGCTGTCTGGGTGATAGCATATCGGTTGAAGATATCAGATCACTTATTAGAAATCAATGAGTCAAAGACAATGAATGTCTTGGAAAATATTTATATGGATGAGGTGGTTTGGTTTTATGGAGTTATAAGGTTCATTTTCTCACATCAAGACACACATTTTACCTCACAAGTCTAGAGGGTAATTCAACAAGATTTTGGAACCTAGCTACATGTCCGTACTACTTTCCACCCTCAAACAGATGGGTAGATGAACTAGAATATCCAGAAATTGGGGGAAATGTTATGAGCATGCATATCTGACTTTAGCATTTCATGGGCATGACACCTTCTCTTGTAATATTTTTCTTATAATAATATATATTACTCTTCCATTGGCATGGCTCTGTTTGAAAAATTGTATGAAAGAACCTTTCATTTACCATTATGTTGAACAAAGGTTATGGAGATAGTTCTTTCTCTCGAGGTAGTGTATAACACAACATATAGGGTTCATCTTATTAATCAGAAAATGAAATCAACAAAATACTGGTAAAACATTTATGCCGATCGTAGGAGGAGGCCATTGGAGTTCGAGGTTAGGGACTATTTGTTCTTGAAGTGGTCCCCTTAATGTGGACAACATAGGTTTGGTAGAGGAAGTAATATTTCTCCCAGTTTTATTAGGTCCTTTGAGGTGTTAGGAAGAGTTGGTGAGGTAGAATACTAGTTGGAATTTCCAACAAATTGTGGAAGATCCATGATGTGTTTCATGTGTCTCAACTTCATCAGTATCTACACGACGACTCCCATGTCATTGAATAGGGAGAGTTGTATTTAGAAGATGACTCAACATTCATGGAGTGAACATTAGAGATCCAGGATTTTCAAGAGAAAGCACTACATGGATAGACCATTCCGTTGGTTAGTGTGTTGTGGATTCATGGTAGTCAAGAGGAGAGTACATTGTAGCCGGAAATCTAGATGCACACCCAGTATCCGATGTTTTTCTGAGTCTTTCCTTGTTCTCATTTTCCTTGTGATGTAATGTTTGAAACTTATTTTATGAAATGATCTATTTTACCCTATTTTGAGATGTGAGTGGTGTAATACCTGATGAATTACTAATATCTGAAAATAGGTGGACCATACTCTTAATCGAGATGCATTAAATAGGATGCAATTAAACCTGTTCTAGCGATCTAATGCTTCATAGTTCAGATAATATACCGACTTAAAGGACAAAATTACCCGATTTGTGGTGGTCGTGATGGCGCTGTTCATTGACTATAGTGGTTGTTGGTTTGGGATGTATGGATATTTAGACAGTTACGTGGTGGTCGTGTGATAGTGTAGTTGTGGTTATTTGGTTTGCTGTGTTTGACTAGTAGTAGATGTCGAAGAGTGGTGAGAATATTGAGATGTATCTCATAGGGTGGTTGTTTGGACCCTCCTTTTCCTTATGGGATTGGTTTTGGGTTCTCAAAGATGAGAATCATTTTATTAGTATATGATTTAATGGTCTGTGTTCTTCTAGTCCATTACTTTGACAAATTTTTGTTGTTGTATATGTTCATAGGAGGTTCTAGGAGTTTTATGAGGAGGGTGGGGGGGGGGGGGGCGTGGTGCAAAAAAGCTGCTATAGGGGTTACACACCATGTAAGTAGATTACATGGAGTGAAGTTTGGTTTGACAAATTTTAGGGGGTGGTTCATGACATGTAATGTTTCAGGGACTAAAAAATAAAACAAATCAAAAGGTGATGTTTTTTTTTCAGAAAAAGTCGACCATGGGGTAAAACTCTACATGAAAGAGTATCACAAGTAATATAATACCCCACTGTTGAAATGTTTTAAGAATTTTCCCTTCCCATCCGGTTGTAAAACCCTATGGATGGTATGAATCTACCTTGACACTAGGTGATCTGAAAACCACTTTTCATCATTATGAGTATTCATTCATCATGTATTGACTCATGTGTTTCCTTCTTCAGTGCATAGATATACATCTTTGATCTATGGTGAATTCTTCCTCCATTATTGCAGTTTATTATGGTTGGTCTATTTCCCCTCCCATTTCTTCTTTCCATATAATGGTAGATGATATCCTGTGATTCTAACTGGTATTCTCTTCGGTTCTTTTAGTGTGATGGTTCCATGACATCCTCATATGGATGATGATCTTTCGGGATAGGTGACCAAAAATCCTTTTCATGGTCCATTCTTGTGAGAATATCATTGACACCCTTAGAAGGTATGATTTCCTTTGTTTCTCTTTATTTTCACATCATGTGGGACGGATCTAATTTTTTTCACATATGGATCATGGTTTTACTAGGATAATCAAATATAAGAATCATCTAAATGAAATTTAAAGGGGATGAGCGATTCTATTTTCATTTTTTTATAGTTTTGATATTATTATTGTGATATTGTGAATTATATGAGAAGAATGCCCCTCCAAAAATTATGGCATTTGGGGAACCTTGTTTCCACACTAAAAGGGTTACATGTTGTTTGTTTCCTACTGACCACTTATAAATGGAATTGTTTAATCACATAAATATTAATAATTAACAGATTCACAAGTATTTGGTTTCCATAATAACACCCTTAAATAATGAAGTGGAATTGGATAAGTGCCACCATTTCTAAATCTAAAAATATGTTATGTTGTGGTCTTTATTGTGATGTGTAGGTTTTCTCAATATTATGTTGTGGTATGTCTGTAAGCACAAGTGTGTGCTATGGGTTTTCCTGGGAGGTGATACAGATGAACTTGTAGATGATACATCAACCTGGATATGTAATGGAATCATAGTTTGAGAGATTGTTTAATTTTGGAATGGGTGAAAAGTGTTGTGTACTAGGGATGTAATCTGTTTATGTGGTAATGTTTTACCTGATGAGGTTGTGAGTTAGGGTTTGGTTTGGTTGACATGTAATCTGATCAGGATGAGTTCGAATAATGGTTGTAGTGTTGGCATGGGTGCTTTACCATTAATAACATGAAAAATTATTCACCCTATATCTAAGGATTTATATAGGATATACTATGAATGGTTGTTAAATGCAGAGAACATGGAACAATGTGTATTTAATGTGGAGCCACCTTAATTAATTAGGCTCTTCTCCTTCTAAAAAGACTATTTTTTTGTATGTGGTGTGTTGTGCTTAGTGGTTTCCCATGTAGTGATGGAATGGATAAATAATTGATTAAAAATGTGGAATGGCTTAGGTTAGATTAGCTAATGGAATAAAAGTGGTTAATGGATGGATAAATGATGGGTTGCTTGGTTCAATGTGGTTAATGCTAAATAATAAGATGAATGGGGTGGTTAAATGAAATTGGTTGGAAATTGAATGGAGGTTGTGGCCTATTTTGTGGTGTTATGCATTAAGAGGTTGCCGAATACTTGGAACGTATTGTAAGTTAGTGATTTGTCTGAGAACCCATAGTTTGGGATTAAGTTTTTGGTATCATATATGTATATACATTTATTTTCTTTTTGATTTATATACACACCCAACACTAGTGATTCATTATGTACTGAACACACCCATCATCGCAAGGGAGGGTGTCATTCCCAAACATCCCAGTGGGAGGATGGATGGATAGACACTAGATCTTCCATGCTCCCTCTTACAGGTAGTGGTATCTGAAGATTTTTTGTGCACGTTTTGGTTTGGTAGGCCAATGTGTGTGCAGAAAAGTTGTTCTTTCCCATTTGTATTTGGTATGATCTGAGTTGTTATTTCCCATGTGTCCTATGGATGAGATTATTTGTGCTTCCCCAAGTGTCTGTGGGTGGTATTTGAGGTGTTTTACAGCCTAGGTGTTTTTGTGCAGCCCGTGATGCGGTTCTTGGAATAGGTTCATATGGACGGTATTGGATGTGGTCTGTTACTGAGGTGTTTGCGTGGGGGGGGGGGTGGGGTGGGGGATGTGATGTGGTGTGTGGACCAAGTTTCTACGGGTAGGATGTTAGGTGGGTTTTTAGGCCTAGGTGTGTGAGGGTGGGTGGTGATGTGGTGATTTCTAAAGGGGTTGGATAAAAAGGATGTTCTCTATTAGTCATGAGCTACTAATTTGCTGGAAGTGGTGCATGGTACCCTATCATCGATGTTATTTACTTATATTATATAATTTGACTAGTGTTATTTTATGAGCATTCCTTTGTGAGTTTTGGATGGTTTGTATACCTGTATGGTGTTGTTTGGTACTCTTGGTTTCTCATAGAGGCGTTAGTATGTTTCTTCCACAAGTGAACAAGAGACTTAGGTTTTCTTTATGAGTATAAATATATGCAAACCATATGTATATAAAACTACTTTCAGGTTTTTAGGGGGATTACGTTTACCATTCTGGGAATTACTAGCTCAATCTTTGTGTCAATTGTTGAGTCACTGTATTAGCTTACTTTTGGTACTTTACTTTGGAGTTTTATTGTTTTTCTACCAGTTATGTTTTATAAATTTTTATGGTATGGGTTTTAGATTTATTTTACATATTTATTGGAGTTTTTGTGTGGATCATTCGTCATATCTCCCATTATTGTTTCACTAAAAAGGTAATGAATTCCATATAGTGTGATCTGTATACCCTTGGTGCTAATTTCCAACCCAAAGCTTACTAGAGGCGGGACTCGGGGGGTCATTATCTCCCTTCCTCCTTTTCCATCCTTGGAGAGGTATCTTTAAAGGTAAATGGTTGTGAAAAAGATATATCCATAACTAAATAAAACACTTGTTTTGAACATTTCATTACCTGACTTCTATGTGTCCGTATTTTTAACATTTTGGGTTTTCACTGCGGTAACATGTTTTATAACATAGTTAATTTATCCATAAAGATTAAATTAACATGAACATTATTAAATAATTTAGAAAAAATAATTCTAAAAATAAAACATAATTTCAAAAATTTAAATCTTAGGATTGTTGGAAATTAACTTTAACATAAGTGCATGAACTGTACAAAAACATTGCATTAACATTAATGGTTCTAATAGAGTTTCTATGCTTTATAGGCCAATATTGTTTTTATAAAAGAAATAATTGGTGAATTAATGTAAAATTGTTAATATTAATTAATCATTAAAAAAGAATTTTTAGAATATAGTATTTTTCATAATTTTAAATCATTTAATAAAATTTCATTTGTTATAAAATCAAATTAATGTCAATTTTGGCACTATACATTTAATTCCAATTTACAAATATCATGATAATAATGTAATTTGAATATATTAATGTATCAACTATTTAATATGATATATTACTTGAAAAAAGTAATTTAATAAAACATTTCATTCTATTTACTACCCATTTAATATTTTTGTCATTATATTTTTATTTAATTGTTGACTAAATTATTACTGTGTTGGGATAGAGGGGCGGGAGAAAAACACTACGGAGTGAGAATGAGAGCGAAACCCTACCGTGTGAGAGAGGCCATGGGACTCGGCGATCCTTAGAGATCATGGCAGCGGGGGTAACCCTTGAAGTCTCAACCTTTACTCATATGTTCCAAGCCATCTTCTCGTTTATAAAGACATGAAATCCAAATTTATTGACAATGGATCTTTGTTTGTGGGCTCCTCCATTGGTTCCTTTACCTTTCTCAAAGACCAAGTCATGCAGCAGATCATCAAAAAAGGTTCGATTGCTCATGTTTCAGCCTATGAGGGAGATATTTTTGAGAAAATCAAACTTTGTAAGTTATCCTTCATTGCTCGTATTACATTTTCAAAAGGGATAAAACCATGGAAGGTCTCTGACATGGTATCTCGACTGGCTTTAATTTGGGGTGTCACTGACTTCAAATGTATCTCATTAGGCCATGGTTTCTTTCATATTCTCATTCCCTCTATGGAACTAAAAGGGATTGCTTGGGTTGTAGGATCTATTATCCTTAGACTGGGTGTGATTATAATTTATTATTGGAACCTGAATTTTAACATTAATGAGATTATAGAAACCTGTGCACAGGTCTTGGTCAAGTTACATGGGCTTAACTGGGTTATTTGGAACCCATAAATTCTCTTCAATATAGCTTCGGCTATCGGAATTCCAATCAGAATGGATAACAGAACTGAAACTTCCAGCTATGGACACATTTCCAGGATGCTAATAGAGGTCAATCATAGCACTGTCTTAATTGATCGCATTGTTCTTTCAGCCCCACAGGATGAAGTTTGCCTTAGGATTGAATATGAAAGAACCCCCACTTTTTGTTCTGCTTGTGGTATTATTGGAAATCTGCTCGCTAAATGTAGGGGGAACAGAAGTTGTTAAAATTGTCTTTTAAATGGCCATTACAATTGTCAGTGCCGGAAAAACAAATAGGTTGAACCCTCAGTCAAGTCAGACGAACAAACTGAAGATGCCAAGAGCACCCCTGAGACTGTTTATTTACCAACTAATGCACTTTAGAAACAAGATGAGGATGATAGTAATTTGAAGAGATAAGAACCTGTTGGAGCTGAATGTTCCAAAAAGTCTGATTGGTGTACTTATAAGGCCACCCACATCTCTTCTTGTGTTAAATAAAAGTTCATGTCTCATGAGATAAGCCGGATAATAAACCGAAATTGTCTTGGGATGATTTGGTTAGTGTATCCCACCATGAAAACTCTCAGATTAGTGAAGATGATGACTACACTGAAGATGAATATGATGATAACCAACATGTTTAGGAATTATCTATTCAAGCTGATGTGGACTTGGAAATATGGCATCAATAGAAGTCAATGTCCTCTAAGGGTCGCAAAGTTATAGAGAAAATGGATGTTTCCATATATCTGAAATCTAAACACAACAATTCATCTGTTGTGCAGGGTTCTACTAGTAAGATCAATTATACACCTGCGAAAGCTCACACAAAGGTGGAGATTTTAACCATTAATCACTATATGGAGTGGGCTTCTTGGAAGATACATGAAGGGAAGGCTGCAACTCAAGCAGATTCTTCAATTTTGATCTGAACTAAAAATCAAGAATTGAATTTCCTTGTCCTAAAATATGTTGTACATGACATCTTAGAACCAATCCAAAATGATGGAAAGGTATGTGTATAGGAACCGGCTGCAGATCAAGGTGCAGGGCAGACACAAACCCCCAATGAAGAGAAAATTCAACTGGATTTTGGTCTCGGCTCCAAATATTCCAAAATCAGAACAACAAAAGTAGAAGAGGATATGAATGGAGTCATCGATGTTGTGCCCCTAGAGGACGCTGGAGGACCTTAGGTGCAGGTGAAGAAAAGAGGAAGGCTCCCTTGTGATAGGGGTAGACAGTCCCCTCAACACATTATGTGTACCTGGTCCCGAGCAACATAATATTATTTTTTTTGGACTTTTGATTCGGTATACTACTCCATGTACTCTCTTTTTACCATTTATATTTAAATAAAAGTTCTATCTGTAACACCCAAAGCTTCCACGGTATGCTTCCCTTTGAATAAAACAGTAGCGTGTGTTGTACGCAACTTCGAGTTCTAACACACACCACAACCAATCACACTAGCCGTTATGAATAGTAATACCCACTTTTTAAAATTTAATTAACTTTATCTTTCAAAATGGACTTTATTTTTGGATTCGGAATATCGAAATTAGCATAGGGTAAATTTTTGGTATTTTTCTGAAAACATTTAATTTTTGATGAATCGTGAAAAACACTGAGTTATAGTTTAAAACTGAATTTTTATTTGAATAATGATTTATTTTATTTAAATTTAATTAAGGTCAAAATAGATACATAATACCTATATAAGATCAATGTAATTCATTGGAGCTAGTTCATAATAATTTTAGATATATAAAAATTTTATTGAACTTTTCAGCGTCTTTTACCCACCTCCTTGGAGAATTTAGAAATTCACATAAAACATAATTTTACTTCTTCTGTGGGTGGAATTTCAAAAATCCGAGAGACACGATTAATATCAAGGAGTAAAATGTGGTTCCTTGATATGAAAATAATTTTTTGGTGAATAGTAACTTTTTACTTTTATTTATTACAGTTAAAAGTAAATAGGGTAATTCAGGGTAAAAATGATATTAATATTACCCTAACACATGTCCTAATTCTATTGGAAAAGTGTATCTCGACCAAAAACAACCTTGGGAATAAAATATTATCATTTAGGTGCACTTGGATTAGATTAGGACATTTATTATTATTTAATTCAAAGAAGAGTTAAAAGAGTTAAAATCAAGATTTAATTACTAAAACATTTTTAATATTGGGTTATAAATAATATAAATTCGATTGTAAATATAAATTAAAAAGGTAAAAATATTTCCTACATAATGGTATTTTATTTATAATTTTTAGATATTAAATAATTTAATTTATTTATGACACAATGGTGATGCAGTAATTATCTAATTAATGAAATATTAACATAATTGATATTATGAATATCAAAATAAATGTAATTTGAAACTTTTTATGGAATAAAATAATTTTATAGGTTACTATGACATATTAGGAATGGTTATATAAATTTATTTTTATGTAATAATGCTGTTATGAAATTATCAAAAACAAAATACCCAATAGTGTCAAAATTGACATAAAAGAGTTTTTGAAACAAATATTATATTATTAATTGATAATCTATTCCTAAAAATCTATGGATTTGCCAAAGGACATATATAATTATAGGTGTATCATTAATTGACCACATGGGGGTCTCTTGGATGTATATGTTAATTTTAATACCTATATAATATAAAAATACAAAGTGACATGGTAAATGTCAAACTAATTAACTAAGAGTTAAAACTAAAAGATAAGGTTAATATAATGACCCAAACCTGTCTAAAATCTATTGGATGAAAGTATTTCGACCCATACCCACCCTAAAATTTAAATAATCCACTTTGGAGCCATTAGAAACCGAATATGAATTTATTATAAAATAATATTTCTAGCTTTTCCAAAGGTGCCCCTCACACCTCTTATAAAAGTGCACTCCCCCTTCTCACTAATTCACACATTAAAAAACTTTTGGATCGGCTAGAACCTTCACAAATACTCTCTGAACTTCCATCACTTAAACCTAGAGGCTGTAGTTTGATTAGAAATCCATATTAAGGAGCCCTTTTGATCAAATCAAAAGGAAGAACCCGATTAAGAGGTAATGTTTTCACCACCCTCTTTCAAGTACTTTTCTTCATCAAATTCTTCTTTCATTCCTATTACCACTATAAAATAATAAATCCAGTATCTTATATATACTATTATGTTATTATAAATACGGTACAACCATATTAAGTATTCTATCCATCCATTGAATGACATGTCACCATAAGTGCGTACGTAAGGCTTACCGTCACCACGTTGGGGTGTAATTGTTATTCAAAACATTATTATTTGGATGGGTATGATAATGATGTGTAATTCATGTAAATAAAAAATATAACATGATAATTATTCTCTATATATGACATACCATCCAATTATATATTATTTTAATATCAAAAGAATGATATTTTCACTCGTGCGTACATACGGACTACCATATCCACAAATGCGATGAGATTCATTCCCCATCATATCCATTCGAGACTAATTATCATTTGATGATTAAAAGTAATGTTTAAGAACTTTATATAATTATGAATATGAATAAGATACAACCTATCCATAACAAAAACGGATTATGTAACAAAACATATAAAAGAAAACAAGTAAGTTAACACCTGAAACGACGATAATACTAAGATATTATTAACAAAGCAATGTTAAAAGAACTTATATGATATCATACTAATGTATATGATTCTTGAATAACTTAATTACAATTATTTCACCATTATAAATGAGGTTATCCAACCCTAGACCAAGGAAAAGTACAAGGTAAGGGTTTATTTCAGATTCTCTTCATTATCCGAGCTTGTTTATACGTAATTATCTACTGGGACCTCTTTATCATCCACATCCATGTTTCTTAAAAATGAATTTCAAGTAATTATTACTATTTTAATGACTATGGGATAAATTCATTTATACCCTTTATGATTTTTTATAAGAATTTTATAAAGGAATCTTTCTATCATTTTCCAAACAAGGTCCCTTTAACCATTTCGATAGAATTAAGGTAAGAATGTTTTTTTAACTTATATGGTTGGTGCAGCTATTTTCTACCATTATAAAATCGTCAAAGCTTCCCTTAAAATCTTATAAGACTATTTTCAAAGTAATTGTTTTATTTTATAATTGTGTGACTTTTGAATTATTTAAAAAAAGAGATATTTCTCTCAAATAGTTTTTATTTCATCTATGTCAACATCCATTGATGGATTTTAATCTTATTTGAAGTTTATTTATTATGATACAAAACATTCATATTGTATTGTAGGTTTTGTGATATGTTTGATTGTGGATGTGTTATTTTTATACAATTCATGGTTTATGGGGAAAGTATTGACATTTTGTATGCTAGTTTTAACACGAATGTTTATGTTATGTTTAAACCTATTTATATGAGGAATGCATTGGACTTAATATGTGACAGGTGGAGCCCGCTATATCTCCTCGATTCATAGGTAGGCCTCATGAGACAAACTAGAGTCTTGGAACAAGGCCTTGAAAAAATCTTATTTGTAGACTTGGCACGAGGACTTGGCTATGTGGTTATGGTAGTTTGGCATTATGCATTCCATCATTATGAAAGTGGTTGTTGATATTGCATGTGATTATTCGACTAGTAGAATATCCATGTGAATATGTAAATGGAATTATTTCATTTTATTTTTTCCATATTATGATGAAGGTCATGTTTAAAAGGATTTTGTTTTGATTATACATTGTCTTAAATGTTTATGCTTTTTTATGAATGTTCCCGCTATATTGTTATCTTTACTGAGCATCTGAGCTCACCCCTTTAATGTTTGAATTTTCCCAAGGATATGAAAAAGTATTATGTTAATGACCTACAGGGATATTCTGAAGGGGATATGAGTGTGGACCATGGAGACTATATTATTGTAGTTTTTCACTTTATAATGTAATGCAACATTTATGAATGTATCTAGTGATTCCAAGGCTACTAAACTAATCGGTCTTTCGAGACTTGATCTTTTATGATAATTCCAATTTTATGTAATAATTCACCGACTCTGGGTAACTAGGGTCGGGGCGTTACACTATTTCCTTTAAAAAAAATATATATAGTAAAAATTAAAAAAAATAAAAAAAATAAAAAAATAAATTACCTTGTTGGTATTTATAAAGAATTTAAAGTAATTATTTCAACACTAAAAATTAATTATAATTAATGATGTTAAAAAAATTTTATACTTCTATATAATATTTACATCCAAATAAATAATTTTTTCCCTATCCGAAAGCATTGTAGATATTAAAAGGAAGAAAAGTATCTTTTTTGTGTTTTTCATTAATTAACCTATTATTTGGGTCATATTCAGAGGAAGTGGAAATTAATTTCCAAATTTCATCAATATTTGTGGAAATGTCTAAATAAAATATTTAATTAAACTTTATATGACATTTTTGGCCATTTTTACTCTTATCATTATAGTTTAACACTCCGCTAAAACCGTTTTTTGCTTCAATTGAGTTTATTTTTTTACAACATTCACTATTCATTTTTATCAAAAATTTATTTGAAATTATTATATATTATAAGTTATTATTATAAAAAATATACAATAAATTTCTTAAAATTAAATTCAATTAATTGGAAATGATTAATTTAAAATTATTCCCAAAGACATGATGAGAATGAGAGTTTTTAATGAGAAAAAACTCATAAGTTTTAAATGTTGTTATATCCAAATTCAATATTCAATTGATTTAAATTAACTAAATTAGATTCATGGATGTATAATTAAACCAATTTATCTTTTCAAATAATTTTAAATATAGTTTATCTTTAAAAATAATTTAAACAAAAAAAATTTTCAATTAAAATTTTGTACATTTTTTTTAAAAAAATGAATCTTTTTAGAAAAATCATCAAAATTTGTACTAAGATTAGTTTTATATTACACACTAAAAAATGAAATATATTTTTATAATTAAATCTTATAAAAGTGGTAAAAATTAATCTTAAAATAAATGTACCATAAAAAGGCGACACAACTCTTTTTTGAAAATTATACAGTTTTAAGCAAAACATTTGATTTATTTTTATGTTTTGTTTAAAAAAATAGGATGAATTGTATACATTAGATTGAATATATAATATATTAATTTAATTAATATAATTATGTAATATTTATTTGTTTAATTTATTATTATAATACTCAATTATGTGCATAATCTTTTTTTTCAGAAAGAGATTAACTTTCATTTTCAAAAGTAATTTATTTTCATTTAAAATTAATTGGTCCCAAAATAATTTATTATATATTCTTGTGTAAAAAATATTTTCATATATTTTATTTATTATTATTAATACCTTCAATTCCAATTTCTAGGTGATAAATATCATTTAATAATATTTTAATAATATGATATGTTTTATTTAAACTCGGTGTTGTGTGTAATGAAAGCTAAAATCAATATTTTATGTAACACAAACCAAACATAGGGTTTCATGTAATTTATGATAGATATAGTTTAACATGTAGTCCAATAAGAACTCATTTTTTCATGCAAAAATGAATATTAAAATGATTAAATTCATTTGAAAATAACATTTCCCCATGTCACAGGGTGTTACATTCTACCCCTATTAAAACTAATTTCAACCACGAAAGTTTTTTTGGTCATCAAAGGTTTAACTTTTGAAAAATTTCTATCACATAATCCTACATAATAAAAATTAACAACAAAACTTTCTTTTAAAATGTAATTTTTGAAATAAAATTGTTACCTAAAATAACTCATAATTAGGTTTCCACATAGGAGAATATAGGCGGGAAGTGAAAACAATGACATGGAAGAGAAAACTAACACCCAAATCTTTATGGTGGGTGATAGAGATCATGGTAAGGAGAAATTTAATGGTTGGAAATACATCAACCAAATAGTCCCGGAAAGGGTCTTTAATATCATCAAAAATGATTATAACAAGTCAACATTTTTTCAAGACCCTTTTTCTAATATTGATGAATTTTCATGACAATATATACTTAATTGATTTAATTCCATTTTATAATAAAAATATCACCATATTGTAATGACTTGATTTATGTCCACATCATATATTGCTAGAAAAAATTGATTTATATGAAATAAGAAAAAATGGATCATAATATCCGTAGATATAATGATAATTCATTCCACATATCTTTAGTTATCATTAAAAAAATTGTTAGCACATGTTATCCAATATGAATAAATCATTTTATTGGGAAATAATATATTAATCACTAAAACCTAATTAAAATTTCACATTATACCATTTCACAAATTTTTAACATTTTAACCCTTCCAAATGATGAAGACACAAAAATTTATAAATAATGTCACTAAATTTATAAAAATCAACTTAAAATTTATCCCCAATATATCATAGAACATCCATTGATTTTTTAATAACAAACATGTGAATACATTCATATATTATTCTTTTAAACATGGTAAAAACTTTAATTACTATGAAAACATTTTGAAAAAAAAACATTATTCCTCATTCCTTATATAAAACATAACTTACTGGATATATTCCTTTAATACAAAAATATTGTAAACTCTATCAATGATATCATAAAACTTTTCAATAAATTCTTTATTAGTTATGAGTTCATAAATACTATCGAGTTTAATTTATTCAAATCAATCATATATTTATCCCAAGATCATTATCGTATCATTTGGAACATATTAGGGGTTATATTTCTCTTAATTATGTGTTTACAATGAATATAACCATAAAATTAAATAATTTTTTTAGGAAATAAACATCTTTCTACATATTATCTCAGATTATTAATAAAAAGAATATACTAAAATATAAATATATATTTAATGATTTCTATAACCTAGTCTTTGAATTATAATATATAAACACTTCAATATTCCTACTTACTTACCAGATATTTAAAAAGGCTTTGTCATCTTATTCATTAAGACTTCTTTACTTTAATATGTCATTTGCATATTCTTCATCATAAGAAATATAACCATTCCTCGTACCACCTTGTTTATTTTCTACACAATAATTCCCCAAGGAAATAAATCTTCAATGGTCCCATAAATTCCAGAATTAAAGAATTCATCCCTTGATAATACCATAGGGAGACCAACATTCACATCCATTTCGTTAACGAAACTCTTTACTTTCATTTATTTTTACCTACTTTGTGTCCTTTTTCCCCCAATCAAAACATCTTACAGCTCCTCTAAGAAATTTACTTCGGTGT
This sequence comes from Viscum album, assembly GCA_963277665.1. Taxonomy (NCBI): domain Eukaryota; kingdom Viridiplantae; phylum Streptophyta; class Magnoliopsida; order Santalales; family Viscaceae; genus Viscum; species Viscum album. The sequence continues at coordinate 435,574,978 of OY728150.1, read as the reverse complement.
GTTTCACAAATTATCAACCCATAGGAAACTGAATCTTCATTACTACATGGTCTTAACTACCCAAAATCTTATCAAACTATTTCCTTATCATTATTAGTGTGTCTTAGAGTTTTTTATTAAACATGTTGTCAATCATATTTCATTAAAATTTATTAGGAATAATCAAAAAATCCTTCACTATAGTAATCATCCAATTGCACAAGAGCCTCAAACCAGTTGGTGACGACTCGCTAGGTGCATCCAAGAGACCCGAGATCAAATCCAGGTGGAGGAAAATTTCATGGATACTGTAGCAGCACTATAGCAGTTTTGTAGTAATACTGTAGTAGAGACTATATCAGGCACTGTTCGATGCTGTAACAGCTGGAACTATTCATCCATCTGGGCCTTCGGGCCACCGGTTTGGTCCTCGGGTCCTACAAGGATTTCGGGCCACCCAAGGCCTTTGGTCTAGTTGATTATCAAGGACTTAGGGAAAATTTAATGTTTTAGGGCCACCCCAAGGCCTTCGGGCCACATGAATCTAGGCCCCAAACACACTACAAAAAGGAGCATCCTTAGAAGAGGATTTAGAGAAAGTGCAATCACCAGAGCAGAGCCAAATACATTGTCATAATGAGAGGGTATGGCAATGCCATTGGTGCCAGCCTGTGCTTTCATGGGAAGCCTAGCTAGATGGTCATGAAAAGTTGGAAAGATACTATCAGGATGCAGATGCTGGGGAGGGGCAGTTCCTTTTAGATATTCTGGTTGAATTCCCTATGACCTTTGGGTCATGTAATCTCGTAAGCCTACGAGCCATGTAATCTTTGCGCCTACAGGCCTTTTAAGGGTCCCCCCTCATCCCTTGAAAGGGGGGTTATCAATAGATCAATAAAAATGAAGGCCTTCGATCCATTCAGACAGTAAGCAACCAATTTGGATTCACATTAGTAAATTGTCATTCATATTAAATGTTACCCTATTTTATATTGGTCCCCACCATAAAATAAAACAAAAAATAATAGTGTGAGGAATACTAATGAAAATGTAAAATTCTATAGTTTTGAAAATAATTTAGGAGGTCTAAATGAGAACATGTTTTTAATATATTATAACTTATGTTTTTCCTAGGTCATTCATAGTAATCATATATTTAAATCTGTCATGATATTTTTTAATGGGGTTGTTAATTTTAAAAGAATATCCATTGAGTGTGTGAAACTATGTTTGTAGCAATTCCTATTTTTGTTCACCCGATCCTAATCATGTTAAAAACAATACAGGTTTTTCAGTGTTATTAACCTTAGGTACATATTTTACTGGGCCACATCCACTTGTAGTATAAAAAATGTATTTCAATTATTGAAAATAAATCTCTCTATCCTTTACCAAATTCCCATGATATTTTCTTATACTTTAAATCATCTATATACTTATCATTAAATACATCCCTAGACATATACATATAAATATATACATTGGTATCTCATCAGGTATTATCATTATACTTTCCAAATGTTAACTAAATATTTAATTTCATACCAACTATATAAACCCTAGATTATCATATATGGATGTTACATCATTTTTATTTAATATTCATTACATTTCACAAACACAAGCCTACATACTATAACATATTAATTTCTTTAGAAACATGGAAACATAAACACTGGTCCATAGGTGAGCTATGTTATCTACTAATACCTGATTCATAACTATAACCCTTTTTATAAATAACCATAATAATACATATCTTCATAAACTAAGGGAATTAAACATAAGAAAGGGTGATCTTAGATTCCTAGTAAGGGTAAAAAGAGAGATACCTTAGAATGAAATGAACATAAGGGTATGAGAACATCATCGTAACATTTTAAAAATATAACCTACATATAAAAGATCATATGCATGAGTCATGTAAGAAATATTGGAAGCTCATAAGACATGAATCAAAATATAATAAATGAAAATGAGCCATGAGAGCATAACATGTTATGTAGACATGATGTTTTGGTATACACATAATCATAGAAAATAATTTTCATATTAGTCAAGGACCACTTCCAAGTCTATCAAATTGAAATGGATTCACTCCCCAAACCATCATAATAGTAAACATTCACTTTCAAGACCATCATAGTGATAAAATTACCTTACTAAACTAAGTTCACTACTCATTCCAGTCATGTCTATATCATGGGATATAAATCTTTACACAATGAATTTGAGGGAGATATAGGTACTACCCATCACATAATGAAAACCAAATTAATATATTCCATAAGATCATTAAAATCACTCATATAATAAAATATAAAATGAAATGGGTATCATAAACCTTTCCTCAAATCATTAAATGTGGAGAAGAGATTGGTTTTACAATCATTTCATCATAGAATATACCATTAAAATAAGCAGGTTTCATAAGCATCATGACATCAAAAAATAAACTATTCTGATAAATAATATCAGTGGTATCACTGGATAATATTCACATTAAGGTATAGGTAACACCAAAATAAGTCACCATATATGGAAAGAAATTCCAAAATATAATTTAAATCATTTCTTGAGTAAAATTTCATTTCCTCTTTGAATAACGCTTTTTAAATCATAAAACATTTTAAAAACATTTTTCTTTTAAAATATTTATAAAAAATTATAAAGGAAGGCTTTAAATCCATTTGAAATACTGTTTGAAACTAAAAAATTTTACAAAATCCTCTTACTGGAAAATGATCTTAAAATATCATTTATTTTTTTGTTGAAAACATTTTAATAAGTCATTATTTCGAATGAAAACAAATTTCCAATAGTAGAGAAATAATATTAGATTTTATTAAAAATATTTTCTTAATAATTTTATGTAACAAAGAGTGAAAAAATGTTACTATTACTTGAATATATCATGAATAAAAAATGGAGATTAAAATTAAGGAGAATTATTGAGAGTTATATCATGAGAGTTCATTATTAGAGACATAATCATAAACAATCTGACTAATTGATGAGATTATAAAAAACATTATCTACCACTTTGGTAACATTGAATAATAAGACCCGTGAAGGAATAAAATAAAATAAAACAAAAAATATAATTAGGGCGGATTAATGGATGATATTCAATTTCATATGGGCTGCATATATACTTCATAGAAGAAGAAAAATTTATAACATGACAGAAATCTCAAAGAAGTCAATTTGAGAGAAATAATCCTTAATGATTTGGTAAATTTTGAATCATAAACACCACGAAAGTTATATCCTAAAATTTATTTGTAAATAAAAATAAATTTAATTATTATAATAATAAAATACATTCATGGTTTGTATATACATCAAAAAAATAAACATGTGGTGAACCTGGAATGTATCCCATAAAAAAAAAGAAAGGCGAGAGGGAAATCCCTTACTATAAGTATTTCTATCCATTGTACTCGTTAAAACCTGCCATATAATTAATATAATATTATAAAAAATATATTATATAACCATATTCATATATATTAGATGATATTAGGTTTTATTATGACCATTTATTTCCAGTTTATTAAGGATTTCATGTCAAAGTTACGTTTCAAGTAATAACCACTTTATTTTTCATATATATTTCGATTTGTTATTTTTTTGTCCTATTAATTTAATAATGATTTTATAATTTATATAATTGTATCCATGATATAAATATAATATATAATAATTATATATTTATTCATAATACTATAAAAAATATAGAAACATGAAATGAAATACACCATCATGGAGACAATAGGTCGTACGTACACATGCACATTGTTTCAATTTTCTTGTTGGATTGAAATAAATATAATTATATGATATATAAAAATTATAGAATAATATTTAATTCACATATATAAAATATGTTTATTCATCAAATCTTTAACACATTCCATGTAATGTGTGAATGAATCACATCCCTTTTTCTAGGCGATAGTTCACCGTATACAAGAACGACTATATCGTATTCCCAAAAATTGAAATAATGGAGGTATGTGTGATATAATAAATAGGGAAGAATAAAAAAATCATAAAAATCATATATATATAATATAAAGACTATAAATACATCATTATTAACAACCTTGATTGGAGGTAATAAAAAAGGACATTGGTTCGCAAGACAATTGTTCAATGTACACATGAATATTGATTTCATAACCCATTTGATGGAATTGTGTGAGGTTGTAGATCATAAAATTAACATAAAATTATATATTTATATTTGACATACTAATATTATTATATAATAATTGTATTATATTAATTTAATGGGGTGTAGGATGATATAAAATGAAATTGCTTGTTGATGATTGTTTCCTCTTCCTTATATATCCTCCACAGGTGTCAGCTAGATTCTTAATTTCTAGGATTTATATAAATTTTTTTTTCTTGAACAAGTGGATAAAATTTGGGATGTTTTTTAGGATGATATTGTTTTATCCAAATTAATTGAGATGTTTGAAGAATGGTGGATAGTAGGTTCCCTTTTATTGTTGAGGAGTGTAAATATTGTAAATAATCAAAAATATTACTAGGAGGTCAATATCACCTCAAGTGGCACAAAAAATTATAAATAAAGGTTTGTATGGATTTTATGGTCTATCAAAACCTCTATAAAATAATTAATCAAAATTTTTAAACATTTCATTCCTTAACTTCTAAGTATCCATATTTTTTTTTTCATTTTTGGTTTTCAATATGGTAACTAGTTTTATAACCTAGGTAATTTATCCATTAAACGTAAATTAATGAGAAAATAATTAAATATTTTGGACACAATAATTTAACATATGTTAGATTATTTATAAAATATAAATGAAGTCGTGGACTACCATGCTTCATTGGAGGTTACAGGCTCTTACCAAATCTATCATCATACGATGAGATCATTGAAACAACATGGTGTCAACTTAATTAATGATGATTCCATCAGTCTTCACTATTATAGACCTCATTAGAGACTTTTCCAACATATATTTTTTGTTGGTTTTCTTTGTATCTCATAATTTCTTAATAAAAATTCAAAATGATGATGATTAATTAAACTTTAATGACACCAATAATGCGTTTTGGTATTTAATAGTCTATATAGTTATTATAAAAGAAAAAATGATCCAGGAATGGAAAATATTTATTATTTATTAACATTTAAAAATCACTTGGTATAATATATTACTTCGTAATTTTCAATAATTTAATAAAATATCATTTATCATAAAATAACATTGATGTAAAATTTGATATTATTTATTTAATTTTAATTAAATAATATCAAGACAATGATGGAATTAGAATACATTAAGTTCACCAATTTATAAAATGATATATTAATAAAATAAGACAAAATAAAATAATAATTAATTAAATTAACTTCAATTTTAGTATTTTTTGTATTTTTTATTTTATTTAATTATTGACTAAATAATGATTGTATCGGTGTTTCTTAAGCATTTAATGTAAAAATTTAATCTCTAAAATTAATGATACAGTATTATAATACAAAAAACTCTTTTAAATTTGAAAATAATAATTAAAACCGTACAAATTTTGTTTTTGTTCAATTCTCATAGAATTATAGATATTAAAAGAATGAATGATATCTTTTTTGTCTTCTTATTTACTTAACCAATTTTATGAGTCATATTCAAAGGAATGTGGGAAGAAATTCACAAAATTTTATAGTCCTTGATGGAAAATGTATAAAAAATAATTCAATAAAACTTATATAATATTTAAGTCATTTTCACACTTGTCATTCTAGATTAACCCCCCAATAAACACTTATTTATTTTAACAGTAATAATTAATTTTGACTGTACTCACTAATCATTTTGGTAAAAATTACATTGAAATTATTAGAAATTAGAAATTATTATAATTATAAATATGAAATTCATTTTTAAATTAAATTCATATTGGTGGAAAATATTAATTTAAAACTAATATCGCATACGTGATGATAAAATTAGGTTTTAAAGAGAAAACATTCAAAAACTGAAATGCATTTACATCCAAATTCAATATGAAATTGATTAAAGTAACATAAATTATATTAATTAATTTATAAATGAACTAAATTAATTATCAATAAAATTTTAAATATTATTTAACTCTATAAATCAATTATATGAATATATGGGTTTCAATTAAAATTCAATATATTTTTCTTATTCCTCAAGAAATGAATCTATTTAGAAAAATCCAAAAGTTTAATCAAAATATAATTTTTATTTTATGATATCAAAAATGAATTTTATTTTACCAAATTAATTTTATAATATTTTTTAAAAATAATTTTAAAACAAGTGCGCCATAAAAAGGAGATAAAACTTCATATTAAAAAAATATAGATTTAAGCATAAAATTGGATTTATTTTTTATCTCTTTTATAAAAAATAGATTGGAAAAATGTTAAAAATTTGTTTGAATATATAATATATAAATATAAATAAAAAAATTTACCTACTCTGATTTTTCAATTTAATTCTATAGAACTCCCTTGTACGAATAAAAATTATTTTTCCAGAGGATGATTTCCATTTATTTTGAAAAGAATTTTATTTTCAATTTTAATTAATTGGTAAAAAATGGTACATTTTATAAACCTGTGTAAAAGAAATTTTCCTAATTTACATAATCCTACTCATAACCACCATTCCAATGGTGGGGTAATAATTTTCATATAATAAATTTTTAATAATACTTCACATTTTGTTTAAACTCGTTGTTGTGTGTATCATAAGCTAAACTCGGTATTGTGTGTTGTACAAGTTAGAATTTATTTTGTCTATAATGGAAGATAAAATCATTGTTACTTTTATGTAAATAAAAAAAATCTAGTTTTTATATAATTTTAAATATCATAAAGATTAAATTAATCTAAACAAAATATTTCACAAAATCTCAGGGTGTGACACTACTCCAATAACACTACCATAATAATCTTTTTTTCTTAATTACCATATGAAAATAATTAACTTGAAGTGGCCATATACTATGGATGGTCCCTAAAAATTTCTCTTGTTTCATATTTATGGGGTAATACTTCATATCAAATCCCGTTTTTGAGTACTAGTATTATTCAAAAAGGAACCAGTTGACCCAAGCTTTACTCATAATTTTCCTAGGCATTTATTCAGAAAAACATATATTCATAATTGATTAAAATTTAAGAATATATTTAATCAAAACTAAAATCATTTTTTTGGTGAAGGTATGCATATTTTCATTTTTCATTCAATAATACCCCCAACAACAAATTTTCCACCAATTAGAACTACTATGAATCATCCCAATAATTAATTGCTGATATTAATTCATTTAAAATTATATTGATGATTGGGATCCCATTTCATGTTTTGGTTGCATATAAAATTTTCAACCTCACCGTACTTGAGTATAAAGGTTTTTGTATCCAAAGACCACTAGCTAAGGATATTTTTCATGAGTTATAGTCAGTGGTTTACATAAAATTATGAAGTCCACAATAACTCATATACCCTAACTATTTTATCATGTTTTTTAAAATAATTACATGTGTGTGAAGTCCTTGTATACCCATACCAACTCATCCATGAAATCACCCTTAGGAAAAAATCCCATTATTCATTCATTACCTAGTTGATATATATTATAGTATCATATTTTGTTTAGATTATTATAGAGGCGAAACTTCACCACCATAAACATCCCCATTTATCATCTATCTTGGGTTCTAGAGTATATAGTCTAAGATCAAACTATTATCCATGGAAATATCACCTATTGTAGAAACATTCAACAAAATGATTACCATCAAAATCTTAAACCAAATAACATGGGATTCAAGGATTAATTCTAAGATATCAATTTCATTTTGTAGACCGAAAAAATATAGAGGATTACTATTTCATAATGAGTATTCATTTGGCATTATATAACTTTGTGTGGTAAAATTTTGATGAGAGGATTGATTTTTATTTTTTGATTATATCCCATAGTTATTTACCATCTCCCTCCTGTAATAAATAACAAATAAAAATTTAGAAGTTCCCATTTTAGTGTTCTCATAAAAGTGTTTATGTACAGTTGATGTAAGTACCCTCATGAAACATATATTCATGCATGTTACAATTATGGTAATTTTTGTAATCTACTTCCTATAACCTATGATCATGGATTAATGTTTATATTATAAATGAGTAGAAAAAAACCCAAATACTTATATAATAAGAAATTCAAAAAATATTTGAGTTCTATAAAAAAATAAAAAAACACTTATTTTTTTGGATGATCATGGTTCTATCTAAGGTCCCCACCCCCATTAATAATATTTTTTAGAGAATTTCATCTACTTGAGTGTCCTTTCTTTTTTGGGGATGTTACCAAACATTTTTTTTTCATTTGAATTGGATATTACTACTCATAATTGGACCCAATTATAAGAGGTAGAATCTAATTATCCTAAAAAAACATTCGTTAATGTTTAATGAGGAAGAAAAGTGAAAATAATAAATTTTGTGGCACATGTCACATAACCTTACATTCATGAGTCATAAAATTGTGTTGTTGTGAAACCTAAAAGTTCTGTACATGTGAAATTAATTTTCAAAATATTTCCCAAGGTAATTCATAGGTTTTCTATTCTGAGATATCATAGCTAATTTTTTATCTAGTATTTTCTAGGTGGAATATGACTTGGAATACCCCTAGGAAATCCATGTCAAGGGTTTAGAGTTTTCATTTTGGATGTTGGGAAAGTTGGGCCCTCTTATTGCACACCCTAACAATTTGTTCTTTGCACAATCCATGTAACCATAAAAAACTTTTATTAGTGTGAATATTATTATAATTTCCTCTTAAAGTCCTTTATATGAATTGACATATGCTCCATATAATTTCATGTAACTCCCTTCCATAATGATTTTTTCTATGGAAATGGAACTATACCTCATAAAAGATTGGTTTTTTTAAACACAAATACTTTTAAAAAGAGTGTTATTAGAAATCTATATGACACATAATTTGTTAGGATAAATTTAATAATGGTTGATGATTCGTGGGACAAAATACTCACAATCAGAGACCACTAAGAAAACTTAATACACTTGAAATTGTGGTATCCCATATACAATGCCTCTGAAAAACACTACCCCATGTAGTATTTTCAAAATCCATACACATATCTTTATTATTTCTAAGAAAGGGATAATCCTCTTCCATGGTGAATTATCCTACCATGTCCATATTGAGGTTCTAATCCATTTTCCACTCAATGATCTAGGCCTCAAAATATACCTCTTATTTGTTGTAAGCCCTATAAACTACTATAACTCGAGCCAACTTTAAGGTTGAATCATACTAGATGGAACCACTATGTAATCCCCACTCAATCCCTTGTTTTCACTTATTTCATTTCATAATTATAATTACCACATGATGTTAAAAAAACATTTCATTGTTTTATATCAATACCTTAAACTATGTAACTCTATCTAAATGGGTTTTTATTCTTGTCTCAAAACATTATAATTCATAACCATTTTATATTCAATCCAAATATTTAATATCCTCTCCATCCTATTTCCACCTCCAGAGGTGGTATCTCAAAAAACATTTCATATTATTGTCATAAAATAAACCTCACATATTTACCAATAAGATGTTAAAACATAATATCCATTATGATACAAGCATAACAGGATTATTCCCATGAGACATTAATGTAAAAACACCATTATATAATGAGTTTAATAGAATCTACCCTAACATGAACTTAAATTCAAAAAATCTTATGTGATGACAATAAAAGGATCAATCTCCAATGGATATTAAATTACGACTATCCATATATGATGAGAATAAGAAGATCATCTACAATGGAAATAAAACCTTGGAAACCTTTATGTGATAAAAATAAAATGATTTATCACTATTAGATGTTAAAATATGAATAGAAATATTTTTTGTTCATAAGATAACCTATTTATTTATATATGTGATTTGTATAATATTACATGTGTGTTGATCATAAGATGACCCACTATTTTAATGTATCATAAACCCAAATTTCTATAGGTGAAAAGAATTATATTCCTTGGTCGATGAACCTTTGATACCTTAGGTGATGATACTAATATTCCTTAAGCGATAAGAACAATATTTAGTATGTGATGAGAAAAATATCCCCACATGGAATTACATGAGGAAGATAAGAAGAACTTCCTAACTGGTTTTAAAATAAAGGCATACCCTTTTCCTTGCATGAATAGAATTACATGCCATCAAGGGAAAACATAAGGATGATAAATAAAGTAATATTTATATTCCCCCAAAACTTGAAAAACTTATTAATTCAACTACAGGGGTTTCACCCTTCCAAGGAACAAAACTATGTAATTTATTGGAGTCGACATGGTTATTACAGTAGGAATGGGATACTCGATCATGTATTAAATCTAATAGGGAGTCTTATTTGGGGTAAAAAAATCATAGGAGGGAAATTATAACATCCCATCACCCCATTCTATTCAAATTTCCATCATCATTACCCAAGTGATTATTTGTCACCCATCCTTACAAAGAGATAATATAGGACCAAGATCATGACCATCCATGAAATACTTTAATGTACCAGCCCGAATTGAAATAATAAAAAACATTATTCATTTTTATTTGATTAATTTTTTTTATTTTTCTTCACTTTATATTATTAATATTATTTATTCATTTAATTTATTTTTTTTAGAATTGAATAATTCTTATGCAATCATAATTTTAGTATTCATTAATTGATGTTTTTTTATTAATTTTTAATAATTTTTTTTTTCAGTTTTTGATATTTATTTATAAATTTTTATTTATAAATTTTTAGTATATTTTAATCTTTTTTTAATTTATATAATCAATATTTAATAAATAGTTTTTGAATAATTTTGTATTTATATCTTTATTAGATTATTATGCAATCATTTTAATTAGTAATTTATAGTAATTATTTTTTATTTAAAATAAAATTTTAATATTTCTTGTTTTCTATTTTAATATTTACCCATTTTTTATATTTTTTTTGATTTTATATAATTATTTTTACTTATTCATTTTTAATTTTATTAATTTATCTATTAAATTATTTTGTTTATTATTAAAGGAAAAAACATACCAATTAGGTTAAATTCATATGTATTGATTAAGAAATAAATATATTAGGTTTTCATCAATGTTAAATAGGATTTGATCAGTGAGTTTTTCTATGGTTCATAACATTTCAGCGTATATAAAATTGATTTTTTCAATTTCATCATAGAGATGATAAAAAACTCTTTATCAGTGATAAGAAAGAACTGGTAAAAGTCATCATTATTAGTGAATATCCTTTTAACACTGATAAAAGTCACTTTTATTAACCCCTTATTTTGAAACTGTTAAAAATATTTTCCACTTTAAAAGAACCATAAAAATTTCATTGTATCTACTCATTATCTATGATCTCATGGAGCCCATATTATATTGTTTCCATTGTTAAATATTTTGGATGAATTAACCTTCAAATACAATGTTATTCTATTCAAATAAATCTTTCAAGGATTTATCAACTGATCATTCATGAGTTTTTAATAATTTTTTTGGTTTTAATTATTACAATGATTCGTAAATCAGTTTTTTCATGGGTTTTCAAGATATTTTTGGCAATTTATTCCCTTTTTCTATATTTAACCATTTTTTTATACATCACCAGTTCATATTTATATATTTTTTCCTTCACACACACAAACATCTAAATGTTTGTGTTTTATCCCTATTTTTTGGTTTTGGTTTATTTGAAAACACTCATATTTTTATGATGGATAGTTTTATACTATTAATGTTATTTAATTTTAGTTATTTTTATGAGTGGAAGTGTATTTTGGGTTTTTTGGTATTAATTTTAATTTTAATTTTAATTATTTTTATGATGAATTTCATGACATGGGTTATTATGGATTTGGGATAAATTTGGGATTACATTAATTCAGTTATAAATATTTTTTTAGTTAATGTAAAGGCCTGAAAATTCCACGTAATTTTTTAAAAAATATTTGGAATTTTTAAGAGACTGTGAAAATTGACGGCATGTGATTCCAAGGCCTGGTGTGCCCATAATTAATTTTTGAACTTTTTTTAATGTACGTTTAGTAAATGAATAGGGAATAGTTTCGATCTTTTGAACCCGTTCTCAGATTAAAACTCTGAGGGAACCATTGAATCCACAACATCGAGATTCACTTAAGGGAAGCTTCACTTTAACTGCAGTAGGTCGGGATAAAAAGTTAAATTTTGGTCTTTATTGAAAAATAAAAAATTATCTTAATAAGTTATTTTATTTATTTTTCTCAAGTGGATGAGCAGTGGTAGTGGAGACTAGTGACTTGTCAATCAATTTAGTGGATTGACTCATAAAATATGTAACTCCAACATTGTGAATTAAAAGTGGTTCACTAATTCATTTAATGAACCTCATCAATTCATCAATGCAGTACTCACATTTCCCCACTCTTATTTAAATGGAGCTCAGGGTGGGGTTTTGGCATAACTTCATCAAGTGAGGAAACTCTGGTAAAGTCCTAAGGAAACATCCACCTGGAGGACAAGACCAGATTCCATGAGCGGTGATGAGTGCCATAGAATCAGTAAGTGATGACAATGATGATGGAGGTTCTACTGATTGTCGTTAGCAGACGTCTCATCCAGGTAGAGGTTTTTGTTTTTGATATTATAAAATTATTCCTTCCCTATTCTTGACTTATACGAATAAAGCGGATAAACCGACCAATGGGTTGATCTGAAGATTGTTCATTAAACATGGGAGGTTGATGCAGGGTTACAAGTAGGGAGTTATTTTTAAATTCTCTATTTGTTTTTAACAACCCTTGTTAAAACGCTAACACAGAGGGCGCGTGTCAATCCGAAAAAGGGACGGACGATCCGTTGATCGTGTTGTTCTTATGTTTCCCATGAACGGCAGAGAAATGTGATGGAATGGAAGATATTGGGGTCACACGGTGTTATTAGTGACTCGAGAGGATCATAGGTGTAGAAATCACCAATAACGGACCACCAGAGCACGTCTGGTGGCCCGTAGAAAGAACAGCCGGCAAACCATGTCGATGGCGGCCGGCAGTGTCCGGAGGAGGCCTGTGACAACCGGACGTAGGCAGTGGTAAAGAAGCGCACTATCGTGTGCCACTATGTCCAGATCCTATCAGACGGTGCCAGCCAAGTGGGAGAAGGGCGGCACCTACCGGTGCTCCTGGCGGGCTACGACAAGAGGCGGAGGCGCGACCCCGCACCACGCCACATTGGTTGTAGACCGGTCGACTAACTGGCTGACCTTTTCATGTAGTGGGGCAGTGAAACACCGGCCGAATGAAACAACCTCGTGTCTACAAGGCTAGCTAGAGACGTGTTCCATCTTCAAGCAGACCGGGCTGGACGTGGGCTAACCGAACATGCTGAACCCACAGCCCAACGAGCCAGCACTGGTCCGCTGTGCCCCACCCGGCATGCCGGGCCAACTGCAGCCCAGGCCCATGAACCAGCCCGACCGACCCTAATGGGCTGGAACTAGTGAACCGGGCTGACCCCTAATGGGTGGGTCCCAATCAGGGTCAAGTAGACAACAAGACCCGTTGCATCGGGCAGACCTACCTGAGTCAGACCGAGTCCAGTCCCAACCAGCATCCGAATAAAGAAATGCTTGTAACTGACAAACTGAGTGTCCATTTGACACGCCGTCAGTGGTGTTGGGACCCCTATTTGGAATCTTTCCCTTTGGCATATTCTGGTGGGCCTGACCAAGCTTGGCCGAACCCAGGTGCGATCACCCTCGTTTCACTGAAAGGTGTGTAAATAACTGACATGGCATCCGATCGATGTGTCGTCTGTGGCATAAGGACCTTGTGAAAAGGAGGTCCTTTGGAGATACTCTAATTGATTTTTACATAGTTTGATGTGTGACATGGGTTAGATCAAACTTGAATCCAACTTGGTCTTTTTAGAAAACTGAAAATATCTCATATATCGGGCGTTTGATCAATGCACCATCTGTCACGTTGAGACCCCTATGATGGGGTGGTTGCTTGGGTATACATTTTTTAGGATATATTACATATTGAAATATGACTGATTTCTTGAGGAGAAATGCTGATATCATGCATTCTTCATGTGGGAATCCAGTGGCTGGCTGTGACATGAAGAAGAGGAGTGACCAATACGGGTCAACATCAGAAACTCTAGAGTGGGATGATCTACCTGTACTACCAATCATCCCAACATCTGTACCAGTGAAAAATATGGGTTAAGACGGACAAACAATATGGGTCATCACCAGAAACCATTAAAGGTCATCACCAGTGACCAATACAGGTCATCATCTAGCGACCAATACGGGTCATCATACAGTGACCTATACGGGTCATTAGGTGAATTACTATAGATATGAAGATATGGATTTAGGACTGGTCTTCCCTATCACAGTAACAATGAAGTTATACCATTAGAGTGAGATGTCTATTTTTATTTGTTATTCATCATTTAGATCTTTCTTGTGATATTACCTTTTTTTTAATGATATTTTTTGGGATTACTAGGAGACCTTTGGGGGTGTCAGGGTTCTCTACGGAGTTATTATACTCATCGCCGCACGGGCTCCTCCCGCACATGTTTTTCTGGTTCAGACTATTGAAGCTCTGAGGAAGACTTTGGAGGTTCAAGACATGGTGGAGCTTTGTGCGATGAGATCAGTAGAGATCCTCTTCTTCGACTTCAGGCTTACAGCTACTCCCTTCTAGGTAGAGCTCCAGGGTAGATTCCACGACTGTTTACTTTACTTTCAGTTTATAGGGCTTGTATTCTTTCTTACTATATTCAGTTTATAATTGTACTTGTGTTTGTACATTACTCTCGTGGTTATAAGTTACTTTTTGTTGGTTCTTTACATTAGTTCCCCCTTTTTGAGTTTGTACAGATCTATAAAGAAATGTGTTCCCTGTCTAGGAAATGCTTTTAGGTGCTAGTCACAAACCCCTGTCCTATGGAAGATGAGCATGGGGCAGTCACATTCGGCCCCCGTGGGACGGGTCATGGAAAACTGGAATCAAATGGAGTTCGGTTCTACTAGAAGAACTAAGAGTCCACTTTTAATAAATTAGTGGTGTAAAGTGTTTTGAGTTCAGTTTTCAATACATGGAGTATAGTATTGTTGCAGTGACTGACGTATCCATAAACCCGGACGCTGAATTCTGTTTTTCTACTTGGTACACGAAAACACCAGTTTATAATTTTTTGAAAAGTTGTCTTGATATTTCTTGAGTTACATCACCAGGTATAACTTATTTACTATGGAACATATGTTTCTTAAAGGAAGCCTCCATGAAGATAGCCATCCAGTATTCAGGTTAGAGATCGTGACAATCGTCCACCGAGGGATGAGGCGTATGCACATGGACCAGTCACAGATATGGGACCTTCAGGTGGTGTACTGGAAGCACCACCACCTATTGATAAGAAGATGCTAATAGTGAATCATGCATGTCAGCTGAGCACATTGAATAATTTCTAGAGATGGAGGCCTCCAAGGTTTCGAGGTGAGATAGACCCCCCAGGAAGCAGAGGATTGGCTTGAGGAATTTTCATGGGTCTTTTTCTCAATTGAGACACCCACTAAGGAAATGACGATCTTGGTTTCTATCCTTATTCTTCGCTCTGCAAGACGATGGTTGATCTCGATTCTCCAGGTGAATGAGGAGAAAAACCTTAATTTTTTGTACTTTGAGAGTCTTTTCAAGGAGGAGTTAATGCCAGTTACACTACACAATGTGCGTATTCATGATTTGCTGGATCTATAGTAGGGAAGCCAGATCGTGGCTCAGTACTCGGCGAGATTTACTGACCTACCTTGATACTCAACTGACTTGGTATGAGACCCTTAATTCAGGGACCATACCTTTGTGCAGGGGATCCAATGAGAGATTAGAGTAGTGACTATTTCTATTCTCATCCCAGTGCAGACTGGGGTGATAGAGAAATCTTTACTAATGGGGGGCTTCTTTGCCACACATGCACTGGCAGTGAGAGACCATACCAGATTATATGTAGCATAATCATCTATTGTTGTAAGTAGACAGATGATACAGAACCCATGCGGGATTGACCTTAGAAGGGAGACCCTGAGATGTATGGCCAGAGGTGCAAGGCTCGAGAGGCCAGGGAATCCACTAGTGAGGCATGATATTTTTTTCTTGTGGGGGAAAGGGTCACAGAGCTCATTACTATTCGAATCCCTGTGTAGATGATCAGAAGACAACGGTGGGGCCACTGAGGTAGTGAAATCGACATGAGAATGAACACCAGCCAGGTGGGGGATGAGGTAGGGGAGCAGGACATGCGACGTGAGTTGGTCGAGGTAACCAGGCACTACCACCACTGCCACCCCTTGGAGGACCGCCACGAGCTCAAGGAGTAGGTGGAAGGGGACGAGCCTAGCTACAGGAAGTATAGGCTCACGATCATGACGTCCCTAAGATGATACGAGGTATGGTCTTTATCTTCTCTACTTTAGTAGCAATTCTTATCAACACCGGTGCTAGCCATTATTTCCTTGCTGTGGATTTAGTTCAAGACTCTGAGATTACGACTAAGCTATTAGCTCGAACTTTGTGTTTGGATACTCTTTCTAGTGAAGATTCAGCAGTCACACACTAGTGCTGATTGTGTAATCTTACTCTCAGAGGAGAGAGTTTCAGATGGGTTCTTCTAGTAGAGGCCTTGAATCCCTACGACATCACTCTAGGAATTGAAGGGATATTAGAAGTTCATGGACAAATTGATTTCTTGAGACGTACTTTGTGATGTACGTGTAGTATTGGGGGAAAGTTTTCCTTTTTTGGTGAGAAGGAAAATAGAGCAGCATGATATGGACTTATGTTTAGGAGCGTGCAACTGATTACATATCAGATAACTTTCATGACCTTTGATACATTGTATGAGGCACACCCACAGTTCCTAGCTATAGTGGATGAGTATGTTGGAATCTTTCTGGAAGATGTACCAGGACTACCTCCAAATAGAGAGGTATAATTCTGTATTAATTTGTAATCTGGAACAACTCTGATATCTACCCCAGCAAATCAGATGGCCCCTGGGGAGCTCTGGGAGCTAAGGGTACAATTGGAGGACATATAGAGGAATGGAATTTTAAGGCCCAATGTTTATCCATGGGCATACCTAGTGTTGTTATCCAAGTAAGAAGATGGATGTTTGTGGCTATGCATGGAATTATGGCACTTAAACCAGGTGACCGTGAAGAGGAAGTATCCTCGACCGAGGATCAATGATATCTTCAACCAGCAGTAGGGATCTCATTGGTTTTCAAAGATAGTCCTCAGATCAGGTTATCACCAGCTCAAGGTATGAGACGAGGATATAACGAAGACAACCTTCAGATGTTGGTATGGAAATTATGAGTTCTAGGTGATGCATTGTGGTGTAACTATCACTCCATCAGTGTTCATTGGGCTCAGGAAAAATATCTTCCATTAGTTTCTCAATTTCATTGTGGTGGTCTTCATCGACAAAATCATGGTTTACTCAACATCAGAGGAAGAGCACACTGTACTCTTGGGGATAGTTCTGGACACACTTTGGGAGCACCAGTTATATGGGAAGCTCTAGAAGTGTGAGTTCTAGATAAAAAAGGTCCACTTCATGGGACACTTCATCTTAGAGGATGGAGTTGCATTGGATCCAGCGAAGATCAAATTAGTACTTGCTTGGAATCCACCTAGGAGTGTTACTGAGTTGTGGAGATTCCATGGATTAGTAGGATACTATTAGAGGTTCGTACCCAATTTCTTTAGAGTATTATCACCTACGACTACCTTGAAGAAGAAGAGGAAACCATTCCAGTGGTCAAAGAAATGCCAGCAGAGCTTTCAACAACTGTGGCAGAGCTTAACCAGCGCTCCCTTCTTGAGGTTTCTGAAGGAGGGAACTGACTATGTGGTTTACTCTGATGCATCAAGGACTGGACTCAGTTTTGTCCGGATGTAGGATGATGCATTGATTGATTATGGATCACGATAGCTAAGGCCTCATGAGCCAAATTATTTGACTCATGACTTGGGCATTGCAGCATTAGTCTTCACAATGAAAATGTGGTGACACTTCTTGATGGGGGAGCAGTTCATTGTTTACTCAGCCCACACTAGTCTGTGATATATCATCAAATATAATGATATGAATCTTAGACAATAACGTTGGATATAGTTCATCCAAAAATATGACTTTGAGATAGTCTAAACTCATAGGAAGGGGAATGTTGTGGAAGATTCCCTTATATAGAGATTGAGTTCGCTGCTACTGAATGAGACTTTAGAGAAATTATCCTTTCTTATGATATCCTATGTGGGTTGAGATGAGACATTATGCCTCTAGTCAATGGTAGTTTCCCCTGCACTCCTTCAGTGAGTCAGTGAGGCACAACTCGGAGGCAGCAACTGTGAGACTACACATTCTAAAATATCTTCAGGCCATGCACATTACTAATATTCTGAAGGTGGGGAGCAAGATATCCTTTTCAAAGGATGTACAGTTGTACCAAAGGTTCTATGATAGGAGGTGATTATGGATCTCCATACATCCCCCTTGGAAGTAAATCCAGGTGTGATGATGTTGTATCCGGACCTCCAACATCAGTACTGGTGGCTGGGGATAAGGAAAGCTATAACAGAGTTTATTTCTAGATGCATCACTTTCCCGCAGGTGAAGCCCAGGCACCAGGTATTGGAAGGCTTGACCCAACCCCTCAATATATCAGAGTGAATCTGGTAAGGGATATCAATGGACTTCATGATGGGGTTACCACATACATCCATAGGGAACGATACCATCTGGGTAATCGTTGACCAACTCACTAAGTCGGACCAGTTCCTTGCTATTTGAGAGAAGTGTTTGGTAGAGAGCTTGGGATGTCTCTACGTTCAGGAGACCATAAGACTTCACGGGGTGCCATAAACGATAGTCTCATACCATGACACATGATTCATATCCCAATTTTGGGAATAATTGCAAGAGAATTTCGGGACTCAGCTTCACTTGAGAAAATCATTTCACCCGTAGATAAATTGTCAGACTAGGCGGACCATCCATACCATGGAGGACATTCTTTGTTCTTGTGTCCAAAATTTTGTTCATAGTTGGGAGGAACACCTACACATGGTAGAGTTCATGTACAACAACATCTATCACTCCACCATTGGTATGACCCCTTTTAAGGCATTGTACATACATCTTTTCATATCGCCCTTGTGCTGGATGGATTATGGAGAGCCAACACTCGTGGCCCCATAGATGGAATAAGCTACCATTGAGACGGTGAAGGTCATCCGAGAGCGGATGAAGAATGTATAGAGCCAAAATAATTCTTATGATGATGGTTGACAGAGACCACTAAAGTTCCAGGAGGGGACCATGTATTATTGCAAGTCTCCCCTCGATGGGGTCCATAGAGATTTGGCCGAGGCGGAAAAATATCATCGAGGTTTATCGGACCATTCCTGATACTTCAGAAGATTGGAATGTTGGCGTACCTCTTGGCACTGCCACCGTAGTTGGAGAGGGTGCACGAAATCTTCCATGTATCCCTACTGAGAAGATACGTGCATGACCAATCTCACGTCATAAAACATGGAGATCTGGAGTTGACGACGAGGCGACTTTTGTTGAGTACCTGGTAGAGATAGAGGATCGACATGAGCAGATCCTTCATGGACAGTCGATACCTCTGGTGCACATTCTGTGGAAGAAGATGAATCTCTAAGATATCACATGGGAGCGAGAGGCTTATATGAATGCCCAATACCCCTGTTTGTTTGTGAATCCTTGTTTATATTTTGGGGACGTAAAGCCGTATGGTGGGGAGAATGTAAAGACCCTAAAATTACATGTATTTTTTTTAATTTATTTTGAATTTTTATGAGTCTAAGAAAATTGACGCTGCTTTATTCCAAGGCTCAATGTGCCTATAATGAATCTTTGATCCTTTTTTAAGGTACACTTAGTAAACATGGAAGCGACATTTTCTATCTTTTGAACCAGTACCCGGATTAAAAATATAAGGGAACCGTTGAATCCACAGCACTAAGATTTGTTTAAGGGATGCTTCACTTCAACCAAAGTAGTTTAGGAGAAAAATATAAATTTTAGACTTTACAAAAAGAAACACAAGAGGTTATTTTATGTTTTTTCTATAGCGAATGAGCGGCAGTAGCGGGGATCAATGACTTGTAAAGACATTTATTGGGTTGACTGATCAACTGCCTAAATCTACCATTGTGAATGAAAAGAGGTTCATTAATTCATTTAATGAACTTAATTAATTCTTCAATGCGCTACTCATCTTTCCCCCCTCCTATTTAAATGGAGCTTGAGGTGGGGTTTTGGAAAGGATTATTTAAGAGAGGAAACTCTGGCAAAGTCCTGCAACAACATCAACCTAGAGGAGGAGATGAGATTCATCGAGTGGTGACAAGAACCACCAAATCACCAACCGATGACAACGATGAAGGAGATTATGTCATTCTTCAATAGCAGACGTCTCATCTAGGTAGGTGTTTTTTTTATATTATAAAATTCCTCTTTCCACGTTCTTGATTTATACGAACAACACGAATCAACCAACAAACATGTTGATATGCGAATCATTCTTTAAACACAAGAGGTTGATGGGGGGGTTATATGTAGGGAGTTATTTCTAAATTCCCTGTTTGTTTTTAGCAACCCTTGTTAAAATGATAACGTGGAGGGTACGAGCCAATACAAACAAAGCCCAAAACCTCTTCTGATTTTGTTTTGTTGTCTTTCCCATGCATAACTGAGAAATTTGACAGAAAGGTAGAGATACAGGTCACATAGTGGCGATGGTGACCTGAGAGGATCGTAGGTGTTGATGAAACCAAGGACGGACCACCGAAGCATGTCCGGTGGTCAATAGAATAAACCATCAGTGCACCATGATAACATAAAATGGAGGAGGCCCGTGGCAACTGGCCATAGGCAGTGGGAAGGTGGTGTGCTGTCATGCAACATTGGGGCCAGAGGCAGCCATACCAAGCTAGCTATGTAGGAGAAGGGAACCACTGGCAGTAGCAGCCGCGGCGAGCAGGCCGTGGTGGGTGGGAGCGGCGTGGCCCCGTGCCATGCAGTGTCGACTGGAGACTAGTCGACCACCTGGTCGACCATTACACGCTATGGGGAAGCACCCCACTGACTGAATGAAACAGCCTCGCTTCCATGGGGCTACCTAGAGCCACGGTTTTCCTTCAGGAAGATCAGGCCAGACCCACCCAATGGGCCAGCGCGGGTAAGCCATGCCACGCCCGGCGTTCCGAGCCAACCGAGGGCCGGGCCCACAAACCATCCTGGCTGACCCCAAAGGGACGAACCCAGGGAACCGGGATGACCCTTAATGGGTCGGACCCAGGAGGGGTCAGGTAGACCCCATGAACCGTTGCTTTGGGCCGACCTGAACTATTCGAACCGGGCCTAGACCCAGCCGTCCCCAGAATACAAAAACACCAGTATCTGATGAACCAAGTGTCCGTTTGAAAGGCCATTAGTGGCATTGGGATCCCTTTTTGGGAAGAGGTCCTTTTGGCATATTCTTGTGGGCCCAACCGAACTGGGTCAGACCGAGGTACAATCACCCTCATTTTACTGAATAGGGTTTAACTAATAGACCGAGCGTCCGATTAACGCACCGTATGTGGCATAAGGACCCTTAAAATAGAGAATTCCTTTAGAGATACTCTATGTGAGTTTTAAGAAGTTTGACGTGTGACCAGGGTTGGATCAAACATGAATCCAACTGAGCCAATTACATATATCTCACAGACCGGGCATCCGATCGATGTGTCATCTATCACGTTAGGACTCCTATTATGGGGTGGTCCCTTGGTTATGAGTTTTTGTGAGACTTTATACCAGTTGAAATATGACCAATGGCTTGAGGAGAATAATTTTTTGGAGATCAGGCGTGCTTCGTGCAGGAATCTAGTTGTAGGATGTGACATAAAGTAGAAGAGAGACCAATACGGGTCAGTATCAGAAACACTTAAGTGTCATGATCTAACTATATGAATAATCATCCAGACCTCTGTACCAGCAACCAACAGGGGTCAGCACTAGAGACCAATATGGGTCAGCACCAGCGACAAATACGATCAAGCACCTGCGACCAATATTTGTCAGCATCTAATGACTAATATGGGTCATCATATAGATACCTATACAGGTAATTTGTAGAGTTACCATGGTTAAAATGGTCTTGATTTACGACTAGTCATCCCTATCCATGTAACCTTGAAGTTATATGGTTAGAGTGAGTTATCTATTTTTCTTTGTGAATCTTAATTTAGATCATGCTTGTGATATTACCTTTGTGGAATTTTTTATGATGTTTTCCATTATGGATTACTGAGAGATCTTAGGGGGTCTCGAGGTCCCCAACGGAGTTGTTATACTCACCCCTGCACGGGCTTCGCCCACACGTGTGTGTCTGGTGTAGACTAATAACGCTCCGAGTCAGACATTGGAGGTTGGTGCCACGGTGGAGCTTGGTCCGATGGGAGCATTAAAGATCCTATTCTTTGACTTCAACCATATAACTACTACCCTCTAGGTAGAGCTCCACGGCAGATGCGACAACTGTTTACATTCTTTTCAATTTCTAGGGCTTGTATTCTAGCCCACTATTTTTAATTTATAGATGTACTTGTGGTTTTACTTTACTCTCATGGTTATACCTTACTTTTGTTGGTTGTTTACTTGAATTTACCTTTTTCAGAATGTACAGATCTCTAAGGTAATGCCTTCCCGGTTCGGGAAAAGCCATCATGTTATAGTCACCAAACCTTGGCCTATAGAAGGTGATCATGGGGTAGTCACGTCTAGGCCCTATGAGATGACCCCTGGCCTGTGGAAGGTGGGCTTTGGGTAGTCACGTCTGGGCCCCGTGGGATGGGTCGTGACAATTAATGATGTTATTTCTTGGTATATTTATTGATATGTATTTATTTTAAAATAAATTTATAATTTTTCATTCGTATATGTTAGTTTGAGTTTCACATGGATTGTAAACATTATGATTCAAGTTTAACCATGGTTAATATTCTAAAATAGTAAAATTGGTATTTTTTATAATGTTTCCACAAAAATAGAGAACCAAGAAAGGTATTTCTTAAGAATTTTCTCATAACCAATTAATAAATTTAACAATATAAATAAAGGATAAAATTTGGAATAAATAACATTTATGAAATATATGTATAAAAGTAAAAAATCCTAACCTTAATATTTTTTGTTCATTTGAAATGTAAATTAGATAATAAAAAATTTTTTACAATTTTTTTTTAGTATTATGTTATGTTATACACATATTAACATTATATAATGAGATAGAACCTTTAATGTTTATATCATTACTATATAAATAAAATAGATTTAGTTAGTTGTTGATAATGAGTTTTAAATAATACATTTTAAAGAAAGAAACTACTTATTCTTATTTCTTAACTATAAACTAAAAAATGTTATATATCTTATTTAAAACTAATTACATAATCAAATATTTATGAAAATATTCTACATTTATTTTTGATAAATTTTCAGGTTTCATTTAGAAAAATAACATTGTTAATGAAACTTAATAGATTTAAGAACTAAATAATTCAATTAAATTAGTATAACCCAACCATTATCTCAAAATAGATTCATTTTTTAACTGAGGTTAACTATTTTTAATTAATATTAATTGATATTGGTTTTAGTTTAGTGAACTTCATTAATTTTTAAAGCCTAAAAAAAATTCAAAAAGGCATGATTAACTATGGTATATTCAGACCACTCCATTTATATCACTGAAAATAAAACATAGTTTTTTAGAAAGGAATCAAGATAACAAAAAATGAGTCTAAATATAATATTAATAACTTTTATTTACCCAAGGCCCATGAAAGATAGAAATTTGTTTTTCATAATGAAAATAAAGTGAATGGAAATAACATGCACATGAAAAAACAATATTTTATCGATCATAAAACCAAAATAATATGTGGTAATTTACTTATCCCAATAAAAAATTAACAGAAAAAACAAAAGGTTTATCCAGAACTAACATTTCTTAAGGTGTTGAATAAATTTTATAAGGAAATTACTTATTAACCAAATACCATAACATTGGTTCCTACAAAATTCCATTTAAAATATTTAACATAATGTATTATTTTTTATTGAAAATAACCCATTCAAATCATGTTACATTTTATAGAACTTGAGATATGATGAATATCTCCAACAAGTATGTATTATAAATTATAATTTTTTGTAATTCTATGTTCTATGTAATTTATTCATCTAAAAATGACACATTATATGCATACCATTATTAAATTTTATAATTATTAACATCTAAAAAAATATAATGAATATTAATTGAAAATTGATTGATGATAATCATATGAAAAAAGATGTGGTGATGGGGGAAAATATTTCATCATGTTTGTAACTGAGTGTGAAAATGAAAATTATCAAATAATTTTTTTGTATTTATTTTATTATCATTTTAAACAAATTTTTATAGCTGATAAGGAAGAATAGTTAATCTAACCTAGAATAGATTGTTGTTATAAATAGTTAACTAAAAAATGGGACAAAAAAGAATGTCTCATGATCGGTATAAATATATGATTTATTGGTTATTTGATTTTATAAAAACTATAAATGATTTTGGATATCATATCGAGATATTCACGAAGATAGTTAAAGGTGAAATTATTGATTTTTTGAATCTTTTTGTTATGTTAAGTAGCTATTAAGAGGAATAATTTTATATTAGTTATACTAAATACACAATATTTTTATCTATACTGAAGTTAAATTTTTTATGTGGAAATATATAGTGTATGAAAAGATTTATAAAACTGATTTCTCTATTAAAAAATATCTTATCAGAATAAAATGAGCTTCCTTGTCAAGAATACGATAGAAAACAAATTTTTTGTTTAGTAGGCATGATGTATGAAATAATAAATATAGATTCAAGTGATTGTATATTATTTTTGAAGAAATATGAATCACATAATAAATTCACTATACATGGAATAACTCAAGAAAATAAATATTATTCAATTTATTTGAATGGTTGTTGAAAGAATAACAACTTTGATATGTTTAGATAAAAATATTTATGTGAGGAAATTCATGTTGATTTAAATTTCTTGTAGATATAAAAATTGATTTTGGGAAACATTATAACACATTACTATATCTTCATCAGATGAAAATTGATCATGTGTTTTCCAAAAATTATAAATGAGTAGATAAAACTCTAACTTTCCCTATCTAAAAATTGAATGAATCCTTTTAGAGTACAGAGCAGTAGTAAAAATGTGTGGCCTATTATTTTGGTAATTTATAATTTCCTATTGTGGTTGTGCATGAAGTGTAACTGTATTATGTTTTCTCCACTTATATAAGGACCATAACATCTTGGTAATGATAATGATATTTATTTTGTTCTATTGATTAGCTTCCTAAAATTGGTATCATATTCAAGTGTTATGTTGTTTGATGATCATAGAAATTAAGATTTTATGTTTGGATATGTGTTATTTCAGATGATAAATTCCTTTCATTGTTATGGAAATTTATCATGATATATAATCAATGGAATGATAGGGTGACCCATTTTTGAATATGGTACACACTCTGTTAGGTTAAAAATTTCGTTGAAGATAGTGTTTCATATCCATCATAAATTTTTTACTTTAAAACATAAACACTGATCTTGGATATAATCATTTAATGAGAAAACAAAAAAATGTACAATCCATTATTCATTAATAGGTGATGAACAATTTGATAAAATAAAATATAGTGCCAATATTGTTTTATAAAACTATAAAAACTATATGAAAATGGGTTTGATAAAGTAATTTATATTTTTGGAACTACCATTTTAATTTTTTTGTAAATAAGATAAATTATTAATGGAATACAAATAAAAAATTATAGAATAGTTTCATTAGAAAGTTTATTAATTCACCCTATAAAAAAGTGACATTAACGATAGGTTAAACATGATTTTTATAGGAAAAAGTGATGAGATAGATTTTTTAAAGGGTGAAAGACAAACTATTATTCCTTCAGTGGATTACACTCGTTCTTGAAAATATATATTTTAGTTTTGTAACTTCAAAAATGATGTAAAGGTATTAAAGTGGTATTACTCAAATATCATGAAAATTATGGTGCTGATTTATTTGAAGTTAAAGGAATCAAATTCAAAAAAATGTATTGATTTTATGAAATATTTTTGGTTTGTAGATTTATATTGCATTTTATCTTAAAATATCTTACACTAATTAATGAGGCATCACTTATTTTGTGGGGATATATGTATTGATGTTATTGACCCAATGATGTTTTCCACTAAGGAAAATTATTTTTATCATTTAACGTGATATATAAATTATCTTACAATCAAATATACATATCACTAAAATGTTCTATATTTTTTATTTTAAATAATCATGAGTATTTTCAAGTTATGATACTTTCTGGTCAAGATTTTTGTATTACTGGAGGCTTTTAGGATGTTTTATGGTTTACCCATGATTAGAGGTAACCGTGTGAAAACCATGTAGAGCAGGATATCTAGGCGATAGAAGAGATTTTAATTGATTTAGTATGGTTTTTCAAACCCTACAGAGCATCCCAAAAACCATCTGGGTGGGCATGTCATAGTTTATGGATTGCGTATGGTTTAAAAATCCATTCATTCAAACCGTGCGAACTTCATTGAAACAATTAAATTGTGATTTTACCAAAAATACCCCATTCTAACAAAAAGAGTTTTAGGTGACCTAATATAAACATATCATAAATAGTAAATTGATCACATGATTTATATAACACATATTATAAATATTTATATAACCATAAAACCAAAAGGTTTGTTATCTTGGAGATTAGATACATAAACATATTATTTAATAATAAATGAAAATATTTTTCAATAATTTTATCACCTTGACCCTTTTCTAGATATCCCACATAGTAAAATCATCCTCCAATCCTAGGGATTGGAATCATACGAATGGGGCGAGATCAGATTATCAGTAAGTGAAAAAATTATCATTACATGTAGGAGAACACAAGTGATAAATAAATATCAATATTGAAGATCATAATACCAAATATAACAATCATAAAACATGTAATATTAATATATTATCATAAAAATAATAACTAATTAAGTAAAAATGATATTAAATGGTAAAAAACACATCTCAATATTAATATAACAAGTGAATATGACATAATAGTGTGTAGTACCATTTAAAAAATAATTCATAGTCATGGAAACATAGAATTTCTTGGGAATGAAATGTATCTTCAAAATTTGGCATAACATGATGAAAAACATGAAAAGATGGCACAAAAATAATAATAGGGAATATTTTTAAAAACCCTTTCTTCATTATCTTCACAGTTATTGAGAAAACATATTATCATATATCATTCAAAAAACAAAATTATAATCTAATATACTTACAGCTCATTACTGAAATAAAACTTGTAGAAAAATGTTTCCCACATCTCATTCATGAAATATTTCATCATATAATTTGATATGAAATATTAAAAAATGTATTGTATGTTGATATATGACCCCAACCTTCATTATCTACACATATATGTTTCATTTTAAAAATAAAAAAAAAACAGTTCATAATGAACCCAAGGAAAACAAATGGATTTCTTAAAACATGAAAAAACATCACATAAAATCAACTAAAGAAATAAATGGAAAATCAAACAAGGTATAAAAAAATTAATTATATCATAATAACACACACATATATATATGGTGATATAGACATAACTACATGAAATATGATCCATGAAGGTTAAATAGATGTAAAAATAATAACTTTTCATAAAACTATTTAAAACATTTAATATAAAAACAATATAGTGAAGAAAAAGAGATGAATTTTGAAAAACTTATTATAAATATTTCTTAATAAAGGATCTTTTCAATTACATAAAGGTTATCAAATGAAATTTTGGAGTGGGTGAAAACAATTTTTTTTTTCAAAGGGTTAAAAAACCCTTTGACCATTATGAAATAACTATATTGAAGTCCCAAATTGTTAAAAGGATGATGAAATTTATTTTAAATTAAAAAATATAATAAAAATAAATGACAGATATAAAAAAATTTAGAATACATTTGGTAAGGTAGTTGGTGGGAAGTAAAAATGTGGATATGGATAAAAGAGACATTAAAATAAATGGGTATTATTATTAACAAATAAGAATTTTCACAAAATAAAATAATTATATAGGAAGATTAATTTGGAGTGAAAAATTATTTCCCGTATATAAAATGTGTAAATAAAACATAAAATAATTATATATTATAACATATCAATCTTGAAATAAAATTCTCAAAAAAGATTGAATATGACCCTTGGAAGAGATTTGAGTCATTAAAACCCCTTACTACATTTAAAACTTTTGAATCAAAACCACATGAGTGGTATAACATTATATTGAACATTGAATATCGTGAAATATTAATGGATCATGATAAAAATTAGAAATAGGTTATTATTTACACCATTGAAAAGGAATCAAAGAGTACAACATAAACATGTATCAAAGGATTCAAATTTGATACAAAACACTTTTAATTTTTTTAATTTTTGATTCCATAGATATTGGAAGCCTGAAAAGAATAGTGTTTTATAGATAACATGAATTAAATAATATTATATTACAAAATAAATTCATGGGTTGTATTAACCCCATGTAAATACTAAATTTTTTCATAACATTAAAGCATGTCTCAATGAAGAGAAATTGAGATAAAAAACCTTACCACTTATCCGAATGTGATATGTAAATAAAATTAACTTCCTTGATAATGAAAAAAAGATTATTATATATATATAAATGTAAAATAAAATTATTCCCTTATATTTAATATTCCCGTGACATTTAACTATAAACTTTTATTTATTTATTATATAGTTTTTTTTCTATGTCGGTTACGTGAGGTTGTTCGATGAACTACTTTGTTACTTTTTATTTATGTTGTCCATGCTAGAAATAATAAAATAAATTTTTTATAATATATATAATATTAATAGTTTTAGTTTAATATTTTTTATATATTACACATATTTTAATAGGGAACCATGATTGGTAGTGAGGTGAAATAAAACTCATTTCTCATTGAGGTGATACTTCACATGTACCGACGATTAAATTTTTTATATTTCAAGGAATAATAGGGAAATATGGAAAATCATAATTAAAAATTTCAGAATCATATTAATATTGTAGATATCATATTTATTCACCCACCACATCATTTTCTCTGTCCAATAATGTAACTGATGAAAAATGAAAGACGTGGATTTGTGGAGGTGGTATTCTGCAAAACACACTAATGATGCTTTTATTTTTATTAGAGGATGAAGAGGATTAAATAATATCTTTTAAATGAATATAATAACATATAATTATGATAATAATACTTATTAATTATATTTTAATGCATAAAATATATCTTTAATTAGAATATTAGAGGGAAAAAGCATAAGAAGAAGATAATAATTACATTGGATACTTCACCTTTTATTTTGGAAAATTATTATAAGTAAAGTTATTAATAAATTATAGTGAGAAAATGGGCTTACAAATGTGTGATTTAATTATAAAAGAGGATAATAAAGTATATTTTAAATGAAAATTAGAATTTTATGAGTTTGTTGGTAAGGGTTTAGGGGATCCCTTTTATAATAATTAAAAATTTTACTTTTGTAAACACCCATTATATTTTAATAATTGCAAGACTACATTCCAAAGTAAATGTATCTAACAATTTTAAATAATGGATTTTTGGTAATATTTGGATTCATAAAGAATCAATAATGGGTTTTTAATTATTCTTAAAGATCTAACCACATTATCTTGCCTATGGTTTTACATTTTACACATTTACTTTTAAACATGGTAACTAGTTTTTATCTATGTGATTTTATGTTTTATTTAAAATATTAAACAACCAACATAAGCAAATTTATGTTTTATAGAAATAAATTTATCCTCTATTTAATATAAATAATTTTATAAATTTTATAATCTATAATTTTATATTAAACCATGTAATGTGTGTAAAAAATGTTTTACTAGAAGAATCACATTTTTACATGTATGAATTCTTAATCATATTTAGTTTGATTAAAAATTTAAAGTGTAAATCTATTAATTTATATACTAATACATAATATAATAATAATTTTTAATAGTTTTTTATAATTTATTTGATATAAATTCCTTTATTCTAATAAATTAATAATTTTAAAATTATTGTTTCATACTTAATGTGTTAAATCAGAATAACCTAATAATCTATACTTTATAAATAGAAATAAAATTTGAAATATAAAATAATACCAAAATTTTTATCTCAAAAAATATCCATTTAATCACATTAAATTTATATGTTTAAGGAAATTAATCTTAAGGTTAGTGTATGTAATTCACACATAACTGTTTTTAAGGGAAGTGCATGTCAATGCAAAAATGTTTTTTGTAGGAAAGAATCATCAATGTTCTTGATAAAAAAGCATTGTTTTTATTGAAATTTAAAGGATTATTATTTATAAACTATGATTTATTTGGTAGTGAAATATACCCATAATAAATTTTTCCCATGATCAAACATAATTAATGAATAAAGTTAAAAAATAGTTTAAATAAAATATTTCAAAATTTTATTAAATGTTATGTAATGATTTTGTGAATCCATCATAGATATTTAAAATGATTAACTTAACTTTGTAATATATATATTATGGTAAATAGGTTTTAATACCTTTATATCATAATTCATTAAAAATAACGGTATTAAAACATATATATATATTTTGCTATTATCCTAAAAGTCATTAATTTATTAAAAAAATAAATAATTTATTATAAGATAATTTTGATATTATATATTAAACAATGAATCATATTTTGTGAAATTTTATTTTTATAATCTTATAATATAATTTTTAATTAAAATGATAAATTAAAATGAGGTTTTCACTGGAAATTAACTTTGTAAAATACTAGTTATTAGTATTCTTAATTTCTAGAAAACTATAATAAAGATATAATTTTTAAATAAATGTTAGATTTTATTATGAAGAAAATTTAATAATAATTTACAGTGTTTTATTTAATGAAAAGTACATCACAAGAAAATAAAGACTCTAAAACATATTAATGAATTAATAAAAGTTATTTGAAACAACCTTTATATATTCATATATATTGATATATTTCATAATTAAGTTAATCATGTTCATAACTACTAATTAATTGACCTGATTTTAATGGTCCAAACATAGCGTATATTTGTTTTGGTTTTGTGTTATGTGTTGGTAAATCTATCCACAAAATCGATATGAGTTGATATTTTATTTTCAATTTGGTATAAAAATTATTAATTTGGTTGAGAAAATGAAACTATCTTATATTTCTTCCTAAGATGAATATCAATATATTGAGTTTTTATCTGACCATTATAGCTAAATACCCATTTAGATTTATTTCCCTAGATAGTTTATAGTCAACATTACACAAAAATATGATCATAAGTTGATCTGAAATATGATTTGTGAGTTCCTTATTTTTAAAATGGGAGAAGGATCCATGTAAAGGGAGTTATTAAATGCCCTAATCATTTAAAATTACCCTTAATGAATAATTTATAATATTGAAATGAATGATATTTCTAAAATAATCACATCAGTGTACAATAACAATATATTTATAAGTTTCCCTTTTCAATCAAATCCTTGGTGTTGTGATTTAATTCACATAAAAATATACATGATATACAAGGGTTATAAAATAAGACTCCAAAAATACATCCATAACAATATAGTGGAGGATAAGGGTTCTTTGATTATGTTGATTAACTTAAAAGGTATTTAATGAAATGAATGTTTCCTGTTCCTTTTTTTCAGTTGGTTGAGGTTTATTTTATATCATAACCCCTATATTTGGGGAATCAGTTTTCATAATCCCCAGAATAATTTAATTTGAAACATTAGAAATTATTTACATCTATCATGATTTCAATATTTTTATGAAAATCACAGGATATATGTCCCTTCTTCCCACACTTAAAAAATTCACATGTTTTTTTGGTATGTTCTTGAATGCTTCTTCCCACATTTTTTAAATATAATTTATTGATATTTATTCCCCCAATGTTATTTATAACGTGAGTTCCTAAGAGAATCCATTATATATTTATTTTTCCTAAATAGATTAGTATATTCTGTGTTTTCAGGTTCTATTTCCACATTAATATACCATCAATCAATTTATTCATAGTTATCAAAGTCAAATATGGATAATACACATCAAAGAATATGATTTATGATAGAGAAGAAGAGATTAATTTTTCTCTCATTATCAAAGATGAATCCAAAGTAATATCTTAGAAGCCTTACAAAATTTGTCTCATTTTATCCAATAGATTCATTTTAATTTGTTCTTCAATTCCAGATATCCTAACATAGTCTTTTTGTGAAGAGAACAAGTAAAGTACACATATAGAAATTATTTCTTAAACTCTTCCCATTACATATATTATATAACTACATTTCGTATGGTATACTTAATGAGACTACACTAATTTTCATCATTACATTCTAAATAGTGTAAATAAAAACACCGTTGTCAATAGTCTTAGAACTAGTGAATGTAAATTTTCCATTGCTCTATCCCACTACTAAGACACTAGTTGATTAGAAGGACCACTAAAAAGATGTGGATGTTGTCTCATAAATGAATCCATTACGAGTTTGTTTATCCTTAATGATTTTGATAAGTAAACAATATTTTTTTTATTTCCTACATATTGAGATATTTGGGTGATCATTTCCATGATGTTTTGTATTTTATACCCAATAACATAATGTTTGTTGTTGGGAAAATCTTCATATTATCCGTTGAAATTTTTGTTAAATTGGTTTATTCTAGATCTCACCATTACATATACTAATATAAATTGCATGTGACTGTACATAAATTAATGAATATGCATAAAATCCAACTATATACTTTGAATGAGGATTTCATAAATGACGTGAATATGTCGGCCTATGAACTTATAGGTTTCAATGTAGATAATCCATAGTAATTTTTCTACTAAGTATTAACACCTAATTTTTTGACATCATAATCAAATACTTCATTATGGTTTATAATGATAATTTTATTAACCAAACAATATCCCCCAAGTGTGTTAAACTCAGAGGGTAGTTATTACTATTTTTCATGAAAAAGGTCACAGTTGAGTAAACACTGAACACACCCTATTCATGGTCTTTACCCCTATGTAAAATTATCACATAGCCTTCATTATCAAGTCGTATCTAGATAGGTATTTTAATTTATATAATATCTAAAAAATATTTACTTTACTAAACTCAAGATGTTATACTATATTGAGACTCATCTATAACACTTTTACATAGGGTTACTTAAATATTTCTCAAAAAAATATCTAAAAGTAACAAAACACTACTCTAATACAAAATGAAGAAAACCAAGATAATAGTAACTTAAATAATACATTAATTTAATGATTTGAATTAAACATCACTTTATGAGTCACATAACCTAGATACAAAAAGGATGATTTCATTCGAGATTATATACATAAATATGTTATTTTATCACACTTGAAATCATTTATCCTTCATTTTTCTTCTTTAGAACCTTTTCTATATATATAAAAATATATAATAATCATTATTAACTCTGGATTAGAAATATATTAAATGGATGAGCTAATATTCTCCTTAAAGGAAATAGTATCATACCATGATCATTTGGGAGACATAAATATCATAATAAATGGTTATTAAACCATATATGATAATAGTAAAACATTTTTTAGAAACCTAAGAACATAAAAATATTGTTAAAGAGTATTGAAAGATATATAATGGATCAAACACATCTAAATATTCATAAAACATTTGATCATGACATAAAATTATAGAATATATTAAAAATATAATACGTAGTCCTAAAAACATGAAGTTTCACAAAAATGAAATTCATCTTGAAAATTTTCACAACATATTGAAAAAAATAAATATAGCACATCCATAATAATATAAATTCACATGAAAAAATATTTCTTCATTTCCTTCACATAATAACTTGTGAAATTTTTTTTCCCACATCTCATTATCACAAAGAACATGTGAAAAAATATTCCCATATCTCATTTAAACAAAAAACTTATGTTAAAATATTCCCACACCTCTTTCACATGAAAATTCATAATCTCATGAAATATATAACCTTAACCAACAAATTTGATGGTGATATAAGATATCACCCTTCATCATCAATACACATGTATTACATTTAAAGAGAAATCATAAAAATATTTCAGAAAGCCATGGAAAAAGAATGGGTTTCTTAAACCATTAAAAAACATCACATAAAATAAAACAATGAATTCATAGTACCAAAAAATATAATTTTATATAATAAATCATATAATTTTAAAATATATAGGGTGAACAAAAAATCACTTTGTAAAAGCTAACCCATAAAGGGTAAATAGAACTGAAAATATTAATTTTTTTACCAAAAAATAAAAAATTAATGTATAAAAACCATTTAATAAAGTTAAAGACAATATTTTTGAAAACCTCATTATAAAGAGTTATAAATAAAGAATTCATGTGATGAATTAAATGTCATTAACATAATTTTTTGAGTGGATAATAAAAATAATTATTTTAAAAGGATGGGAAAACCTTTCGAAATTCTTGAAATAACCGTATTGAAAACCCAAATCATTATAAGTATGATGAAAATATTGTTTCTGAATGAATAACATGAATAAAAATAATCATCAAAGATAAGAAAATTCAGCATTCCATTAGAAAAATGAGAACATTGGTGGTAAGTAAAAACATATATATGGATGTAAAATCTAATAAAATAAATGATAATTTTTCATAATTTTTTTTTCACAAAACCATAAAATCTTCACGGAAGAATACATTGGTTTGAAACATTATTTCCCATGAAAATAAAGTGGGAACAAAATAAAACATCATCATAAATCATAATACCCTCAATAGGGAGCTGCTAATCTAATACCCTGAGATAGTTCATTACATGGCCTCAGGCATGCCTCCATGTACTACATAGGTTGCCGACTAGAAGCGCATGCCTATAAAAATAAATTGGGGAGACTATAGACACTTATTAGAGTAAAATAAAAGTGGAAATAATATCTATAACAAACCAGGTACTAATAAAATAATTCATTTTCATTCTCATATTGAATATTTATATTTATTATAATTGTATAATGAAATAAGTTGTATTTAAAGAATTTATATAATTTATACTAATTGAATAGTATCTGGACCATAGGAATAGTAATATGGCCAATATAATAGTAACATCACCTATAAATCTATAAATAAAATTCACGTATCTTAAAAGTTCATATATGATATATTTATATTATGGAATAAGTTTATAAATGTCATGAAAGTGATAAATCAAGTGTTGATATTTTTGTGAAACATAAATGCTTATATATAATTTTTAAGTTAATATAATGATAAAAAAATATTTCATAAAATAGATTCACCAAATATTATTTTATTTTATTATTATTATTAGATAATTTTATGAGACTTTATTAATATTTAAATGTGTTTAAAATTATGTTATAGTTTTAAAATTTTTATTATTCTAATAAATTATGATTTTAATTAAAAATTAAATTTCTCATATTTAGAAAATAATTTTAATAAAATAGTGTTTATTTTATAATTCAACACATGAAAAAATAGTTAGGGTAAATTTTATGGATTTTTCTGAAATACTTGATTTTTTGGTGAATAGTGAACTACGATAATTTAAGGTGTAAGATAAATACATATATTATTGGGTCATACATGATATATGTCTGATGTAATCCCAACATTACTAAATATCCTTCATTTTTTTAATATATATAATTTTGATAATTCTCAATCTTTTCATAGTCTTGAGCCAAAACTAATAAACTAATGAACAAAATAATGAGAAACCACCCTTTCCACCACTATAAATACCACCCTCACCACCTCTTCTATTCATAACTCAATACCATGAATCTTGTTTAATTTCTACCCACTTACCTATATAAGACACTTTTCCATGTTCAATACCTTCTGGTCTCACCAAAAGGCCAAAACCAAGGGCCTTATGGAGGTTCTCAAGAAAGAGAATTCAAGAGGTAAAATCATATTTCATTTTCTTTTATTTTCTTTTCAATTATTTTTATTTTATTATACACTCTTGACCTCCCATTATAAAAGTGACATGAAATCTTTATTATCTTTTATATACTATAATTTTATCATGTTTATGAAAAAGTTCATCATCAAACTTCTTCTCCTCACCCTTTTATTCTAAAAATGAGAACATCATCCATGATGTATTGATTTACCGCCATTGTAACACCCCAAGATTTTGCAGTACGCTTCCCTTTTAATAATACAGTAGCATGTGTTGTACGCAACTTCGAGATTCTAACACACTATGTCCAATCAAAGTAGCCGTTATGAATAGTAATACCAACTTTTTAAAATTTAAGAAATTTTATCTTTCAAAATGGACTTCATTAGTTGATTCGGAATATCAAAATTATCATAGTGTACAATTTTGGAACTTTTCGGATAAAATTTATATTTTGATGAATAGTGAAAATTAGTATATTTTAATTAAAAAATAATTTTTTAATAAAAATAATTAATAGTGATAAAATATGAATTTGAGTGGTTTTAAGTATATTTAGAATATATTTTTACCATTTAATCCAATGTTGGTCATTGGACATAATTTCACAATTAAACCAGACATAAACAAGTATCAATCTTTTGATAGTTATTATTTATTAAAAACATGCTTTTTGTTTTGACAGCGGGAATTTATTTTAAATTAATTTCTGCCACTTATGTGTTTTGAATTTGGAAAAATGGATTCCATATTTGGAATCAATATCTCCAAATTGTATAAATAGTTAACTTTCATTTTTAGACATTTTGAATAATTACTTCGGTAAATATTTTATTTACCACGTTTAAAGGATAAATCCGGTAAATAAGGGTAAAACAATAATATTATAATAATATTAAATTACCCTAAAATATGTCCTAACCTTATTGGTGGATACATGTCCAACCATGGTCATATTTGGGTCGATTTTGGGACCCCATGGATCCACCTGTAGGTGATAGGGACACATTATATTAATTAAGTTAAAGTAAATATAAAAATGACATAAGCATATATATTTTAGAAAAACAATTTTTACATAGTGTTATATATGTAATATTTTCGACTATAAATATTAACTAAAAAGATAAAATGATTTCCTACATTATGGTATTTTATTTATAATTTTTATACATTTAATAATTAATTTATTTTTGACACAATGATGATGTAGTAATTACCGTATTAATAAAAGATTAAGATAATTGATATTATAAATAACCAGATAAATGTAATTTGAGACTTTTTATAAATTCCAATAATATTATAGGTTAATATGACATATTAGTATTGTTTATATAAATTTTTTTGAAGTAATAATGCTGTTATGAATTTATCAAAAACAAAATACCCAATAGTGTCAAAATTGACATAAAAGAGTTTTTAAAACAAATATTATATTATTAATTTATATTCAATTCCTAAAAATCTATGTCTAGGACAAGAGACTTATATAATGATAGGTGTATCATTAATGGACCACTTTGGGGTCACTTGGTGGTATATAGTAAGCCTATTAACTATATAATATAAAAATACAAAGTTACATGGTAAGTGTCAAACTAATTAACTAAGAGTTAAAACTAAATTATAAGGTTAATATAATGCCAAAAACTATATAAATTATATTGGTTGAGTTTTTTATGACCCATAACCACCTTAAACATTAAATAATAAACTTTTGATCCATTAGGAACTGAATATGAATTTATTATAAAATAATACTTCTAGATTTTCCTAAGGTTCCAAACCCCCCTTATAAAAGGACACCACTTCTAACCAATTATTCACACTTTTAAATCCTTTGGGATCAGCCAAACTCTTCCAAAATACCCTCTAAAATATCCTCCCTTCATCTTAGAGGCTTTCCTTTAGTCAGAAAGCCAACCTACGGAGCCCTTTTGATCAAATCAAAAGGAAGAACCTGAATAAGAGGTAATGTTTTCACCACCCTCTTTCAAGTTCATTTCTTATTCAACTTCTTCTTTCTTGGTTATTCCCAATTCTAAAATAATAACTCCAGTATATTCTATATATTGTGATGTAATTATAAATATGGTGCAACCATATTCAGTATTATATCCATCCTTTGAATGACATGTCACCATACGTGCGTACGTACAGCTTACCATCTCCACATTGTGGTGTAATTTTTATTCAAAATATTATTATTTGGATTCATATAATAATGATGTGTAATTCATGTAAATAATAAATATAACATGATATTGATTCTGTATAGATTATATAATATCCAATTACATATTATTTTAATATCAAAATATTGATATTGTTTCTCGTGCCTACGTACGGACTACCGTCTCCACAAACGCGATGAGATTCATTCCCCATCCTATCCATTCAAGTATAATTCTCATTTTATGATTAAAAATAATGTTTAACGACTTGATATCATTCTGGTTATGAATAAGATACAACATATCCATAAAAAACATGGAATATGTAACAAAACATATAAAAGAAAACGAGTAAGTTAACACCCAAAACGTTGATAATACTAAGATATTATTAACAAAGCAATGTTAAAAGATCATATATGATATAATATAAATGTATATGATTCTTTTATAATTTAATAAAAATTATTTCACCATTATACAGGATGTTAACCAAACCTCAACCAAGTAAAAGTACAAGGTAAGGGTTTATTTCACAACCTTTTCATTATCTGAGGTTGTTAATGCATAATTATCTACTGGGACCTATTTATCATCCACATCCATGTTTCGTTAAAATGTATTTCAAATCATTATTAATATTTAAAAGACTACGGGATAAAGTCATTTATACCCTTGTTGACTTTTTATAAGAAGTTTATAAAGGAATCTTTTTTTCATTTTCCAAACAAAGTCTTTTTTAACCTTTTCGATAGAATTAAGGTACGAATGTATTTTTTAACTTAGACAGTGGGTGTGACTATTTTCTACCATTATAAATTCATCGAAGATTTCCTTACATGCTTATAAAAAAATTTTCAAAGTAAAAGTTTTATTTTATGATTAAGTTACATTAAAATGATTTCAAAAAAATAATATATTTCTATCAAATAGTTTTGATTTCATCTATGTCAACATCCTTTGAGGGATTTTAAGCTTATTTGAAGTTGATTTATTGTGATACAAAACTTCCATATTATATTGACGGTTTTGTGATATTTTTGACTGTGGATGTGTTATTTTTATACCATTCATGGTTTATGGTTAATGTATTGACATTTCGTATGCTAGTTTTAATACGAATGTTTATGTTATGTTGAAACCTGTTCATATAAGGAATGCATTAGACTTAATAAGTGATGGGTGGAGCCCGCTATAGCTCCTCGATGCATCGGTAGGTCTCATGAGACAAACTAGTGTCTTGGCACGAGTCCTTGAAAAAATCTTATTTGTAGTCATGGCATGAGGCCTTGGCTACGTGGTTATGATAGTCTGGAATAATGAATTCCATCATTATGAAATTGGTTATTGATATTGCATTTTATGATTCAACTAGTAGAATTTCCATCTGAATAAGTAAATGACATTATTTTATTTTTTAAAATTATGCTGAAGTTCAAGTTTAACAGTCTTTTGTTTTAGCTGTAGATTTCCTTAAAAGTTTATGCTTATTTATGAATGTTTCTGCTATATTGTTATCCTTACTGAGCATTTTTGGTCACCCCTTTAAATGTTTTATTATTCCCAGGATGTGAAGAAGTAATTTATGAATGACCTGTAGGGAGAATGTGTGGGGATATGAAGACAAGATGTTGTTGTAGTAGTTTTTAATTTTTTATGTAATGTAAGACTTATTAATGTATCTAGTGATTCCAAGGCTACTAAACTAATCGGACTTTTGAGACTTGATATTTTGTGATCATGCCAATGTTATGTAATAATGCACCGACTCTGGGTAATTGGGGTCAGGGTGTTACAACCATCATGGATGATACACTTTAATTTTTCATTATCACATTCAAGGAAGATAATAAAACCATTATTATGGTTAAAATATATTTTATTATACATATTTTAATTTATTTAATCTTTTGAAAAATATATATAAAAATGATATTGAATAAAATGATATAAGTTTGTGATGATCATAAAAATTGTTAAAAAAAATTAAATAATTCTCATTAATGTTTTATCAAATGATTCATCGTAATATCATAAAACGAAGTATGTGGTGTCACTTAAAGTTAAAGAAACAAATTAAAACCATTTTCATTCCACTTTTGGAGTTTTTCATCCATTCGACAAGAAAATCCATAATGAACCAATAATGAAAACAATGAAATAAATGCACCCAAAACATTGGAAACAACAAAATATTAATAATAAATGGGTTTATATATGTTATAATGATATAATATATTTAATTATAAATATTAATATTGTTTTTAATATATTAATAACACTTTTTAATCCATTATAAAATATCTTTGAACACATTGGAAGTACGGAGAACCTGAGATAATGGGAATTATTATCTCAATTTTCATTCATTAGGTTAACCTTATAATTAATTGATTATGTGGTATAAAGATTATTAGTGAAATTAATAATGTTTATATTATGCATTATTATTTGAATTTATAGTTGATACAAATATTCCATTTTTATTAATTCTCTCTTCAGTTATATGATATTTGACAAGGGAATTTCTTTAAAAGTACTCTTCTAAAATTCTATTTTTACAAAATTAAAAATGAATATTTTTATGAAAGTGTTAATATTTTTTGATTATAGTTATTAGAAAATATATATAATAAATTTTGGGACCTATAACTCCCTAAAATTTATTAGTTATGTTTCTGTTAAAGGCTGACCGTGTGGTTACTCCATGTGTAACTTCAATGGTTACACCATAAGGTAGTCGTGAGGGTTTCATCATAAGGTATCCAAGAGGGTTACATTGTAAGGCATCCATAAGGGTTAAAAATCATATGTTATCTATGAGGGTTACATTATTTTATAAGTAATTATCCAATTTATTTATTTTATTATCTATGTTTTTATGTTTTATTTAAATATCATGTTTTCACAAAGTAAATATATGATACTAATTGGGTGAGAAGTAAGACATTGTAAAAACGATTTCATATGTTTTAATGTATTCATGGAATAAAAGTTTATATCTTTATTTTTTATGTCCCTCACTGATATTTTTGTGCTCATCCCATGCTTAATTTGTTTTACAGGGTTTAAGGATGTGTAATAGAAACGAATAATGTCAAAGATAACCGAAGTGAAGAATGATTTTACAATGAGATATATACTTTACCTATTAAGAAATCATTAAATCAGAATGAGAAATATGGAAACAAGGGAAAAACCAAATGTCATCATAATTCCAAACCCAGTCTTAATGTTCCATGTTACAACCTATCCTTCGAAACTTAAAACAAAATCTAGGTCCCTATCATGAACCTATAACTAAAAAAATAGCATCTTCTTGTATACCCATGTACCATGGAATCATGAGGAGGGTGTGAGTACAAATTTATAAGATAAAATTAAGGTTGTATAAATAAATAGAAAATATAAAAAATATTTTATATTTATAAAGGAAATGAGAAAATAAAAAAGAAAATAAAAGAATCATGTTTCCCAATAAACATTTATTAAATAGTCATTTGGATTATTAGGATTCATTGTGTCACTCAACAATCCAAAACTACAATTTCCCTATCTAAAATATGAATCATAAATCATAGGGGTTATAAAATCTAAATGAAAAATTACTTTATTAATTATTTATATTCATGGTTTTAAAGAGGTGTTTACATAATTAGAAATACCACATCAAATTCCTTTAGTGACCAGATCATCATGCCATTAACCTGGAAAAAGATAAAGAGTTCCATATCGAATATATCAAAACAATGATTCCAAATTCAATTTAAACCCATCGAAAATAAAAAATAAAGAGATCTATGTTCAAATACTTACCCATTAGTTTTGATATTCAAGTCCATCCTACTAAACCTAGGATTTTGAATTCCATTTTGAGCCATACTAAATCCAGGATAAGAAGTTCCATGTCGAAGATTCTTACCCATGGGTCTTAAAAATCTTGTCAAGAATTAGTAACCATTTTCCATTTCAAAATTCCAAAGGCCCAACACACTCGACATTTTGATTAGGAGTTTACCCATTCAAAATTCCATTCATTATCAAGGACTATTATTCTCTACCTATTTATCCCAATTCCATACTTGAAATATTTTACCAATTACACATTTAACTCAAAAATTTAATTTTATTCAAAACCATTAATTATAAAAACATACTACTTTATCAATTTCACCTTTTACATGTAATAAACACTAAATAAATAATCTAAATTAAAACACCTTGAATCCACCCTTCAAAAAAGGGGTATTTATCTTAAGGAAAATCAAACAAGGCCCACAAACATCATTACCCTTAAAACCACTATAAGATTCATTAAGACGTTATCACCAAATAGGTAACCACACATTCATTTATAATCAACGTTTGACATATTTTTAAAAACCCTTTTAAAATTTACTTTAGTTCAATACCTAATTTATAAATATTATACACATGAAAGCATCATTTTACCTGATTAAAAATCACAATCAGACCAATATTTATGCATACCATTTAAACTATTCTAAAAAATCCTACGTATATCAAAAAATCTTATCATAGAAATCATTTTAATTAAACCTATTAACATGACATAAACACTTATCCAGAAAATATACCATGTATCCCATTAACCTTTACAGTACACCAAAGTA
Source organism: Viscum album (assembly GCA_963277665.1). Classification (NCBI taxonomy): domain Eukaryota; kingdom Viridiplantae; phylum Streptophyta; class Magnoliopsida; order Santalales; family Viscaceae; genus Viscum; species Viscum album. The sequence goes on along the minus strand of OY728150.1, from coordinate 435,531,744 downwards.
AAATTACTGTAGTTTACTCTCATAAATTATCTATTTAATCATTTAAAATTTCATTAAACCACTCTCAAGGTATTGCTATACCCCATAGAGAAACCTAGGCTTAGCCTAAAATCATCAACTTACCTAATATTGTGTTTGAAGGGTCTCACACATCAAAATAATGCCTAAATTACATTTCATTTTCTAGGAAAAAAGAGTTTTATTTTAACAACCACATGAATAAGAAAAACATCCAGACTATGGATAAAATCTCATATACTACCAAACTCATGCTTGTAGATAACACTCTCCCAACCACAACCCTTGATTCGAGCTAAAATGACCTCAATCACAAGGACAATGAACTCATTTGAAATAGGTCTCACACGCTTCAAAATTTTATGAACAAATAAAAAATGCATCTTTTAAATAATAGAAAAGAAATCAGTTAGGTACTTATATATGGAATCAAATTGTAACCAAAGACACTCTGAAAACCCTTTAATCAAAGGCGATGCTACCATGAAATAGTTAGAGGAAGGGGGTCACACCCTAGGCTACTGGAGAATAAATGGCTTCAAAACCGAGGGATAAATATTGAAGAACAAGTGGAAATAATGGTAAATTAAACGTTTTTATGGATTTTCATGGTTTAGCAGCATAGTTTCCCAAACTATGATCTAATAGTGTGGTCTTCTCTATCAAATGTGAAACTGAGCAGAAAAATTCCTCTAGTCATTTGCACATTTGGGAAAACCATGTTGAAACCAATCATTCCCCTCTATACCTGAGACCTACATCCACATGGGATCCCAATCCACCTTGCATGATTTTTCAAACCACAATCCCTTATAGTTTAGGCCACACAGTCATGGTTCCTGGTTATAATTATTCACTATGAAGTATAATTTCAATTTTCCCACCTTTTCATTCCCTGAAATCCTAGGGCTCTCCCAAAACCTTCCCACCTACATAAAATCATTTCTTTAACCATTAAAAAATCATTTTATCAAAAATTAAAAAGAAACATTCCGCATTTAAGTTCCAAGATCATATAAGCCCTCCCTATATTACATCTCATCCCCTAGAAGCCTCAACAATCATCCATCCATTTCACCAAAACTATATTGGTCACCAGATATAGAAAATGACCATGATTATCTTATTAAATCTTGAAGGAAAAAAAGTTACAAAATCTAACTCATGTTGCTCAACCATCCAAACCCCCTGCCGACACCCATAGCCAATACAAAAACACAAAGATGGTGATTACCCAATCAAAACATCAATTATGAATTCTACTGATTAGATTTTAGATACATGGTTCTTAAAATAATAGACAACACCATATTTCCACCAACATTTATTTCTTATCTCTTATTCCATTAGAAAATTCTAATAGATACGTGAACATTTACTCTCACAATGTGCCCCATGCCATTCCCACATACCATTTCCAAAGACCCCAAGTGAATTCAAATCATTATCCACACAAATATTCATAATAAAAATCCTATAGAAAAGGAAACATACCGAAAAATCATGCATCAAATAAGAAAAAGATAGAAATATTTCAAATTAGTAGTTTTATTACCCAAATTAAACTAAAATGTTCAATCTATATTGTCCCATGTAAAACCACCTCATCCATATCATCGAGAATATGCATGTATCTAGCCATAGGTAAGTCATCACCACTCATGGTTATGACATCATTACACACATTGGCATTCCAAAACCACCAAAACGTGCCCACTTACGACCATATCTTACTCACAATGAGATGATACATTTGAAACCTATACTATATCAATACCACACTAGTACACAAAAACTTTTTTATGATGTGTTTCTTAGCTTTTTAACATTGGTTTTGAGGTTATGACTTTGAGAGAGACATTAAAAATGGTTTTTTTATTTTTTTCACATCTATTTTTAAAACCCTAGGTGAAATACCATCAGGAAATGGTGTTATTAAGATATTTTTACATCGATTTATAAAAAACCAATGTTTTTTTAATGAAGTTTGAGGCTCAAAGGCCCCTATTATTAAAAATAAAGTCATACAAGAAGTAAAGATAGAAGAGAAAACACAAAAATACATGTTTATTAAAATGATGTCAACACAGTCGTGAGTGAGTGTTCATACTGTGATGAGATGTCTGAGCACCCCTGCCACGTGGATGTCTCCCCCTATGCTCAGCCTTTTCCTGCATCCAGGGACCTCCACCATCATTCAAGATCTCAGAAGTTACATCAATGTTCACACTCTTAACTCCATCCCGATCTTCCATTGTTTTCCTACCTTCATCACTACTGGAAGATATAAGAAATTCAAATAAATTATAGGTACTCCACGTTTTCATAACTTTTTGAATTTGAGATTGAGGGGTTCCACAACTTGGTGGAGGATGAGGAGATCCTTCCACTTTGTCATTTGTTATTACCTTAAATCTAACAGAGTCTGCTTGTATTTCAGGAGAGGATCCTTCGACATATTTCTTTAATTGACTAGTCTATTCATGCTACCCAGTTTGAGTGGGTTTGTGGCACAAGCTATGGGTAATCATAGAATCCTGTGCATTAGTCTATATAAGTGGAGAATAGTCTAGAACAAAAATGATTGTATCTATAGAGTCCTTAGCATGCAACAGTGAAGTATTTCTAGCACAAACATTAGTTGGAGGACCATAAAATAAAATGTATTTAACCTAGGCTATAGGATTACCTTCCAGAGGGGAGACCTCCACATTAGTGTCGTTGGAAGCTGTAGAAACAAATTCTTCTCTATCCACTATAAACAGAACACAATCTTTGACATTTGAGGTCGAGGGTTGTACCTTTTTATTTTCCTTTGCTTATTTATAGTTACAATCATTCACCTCTTTCCTATCATTAGATTTATTTAAGAAAGAAAGATCCATCTTTTCTTTATCTCTTCTACATTTTTAATTTACCAAAATCTATTATTACTTTAGGCATAAGTATGTATCTTCTTGAGTAGAAGTTTTTATAGCATCATGGTTGTCGATTGATTCATTATCATCATCATCTTTGAGACCCCTTGTCAATATATCTTCTAATTAGGCTCCATTATCTTCCACAATAGAACTTTCATTAATGGATAGATGAATATCATCCCCAAGATCTACCCAAGATAAGATAACTCTCTTATTTTTTTGAGCAGAATAACATTTCTAGATAGGTTCCTTAGAACATCATTTTTTTGAATGAGGTTCCTCATCAAGAGATAATTGAGATTTTTTAGCAAACTCAACATTCTTTCCATCAGAATCCTTTAGAAGTTCAAAAAAAATTACAACAGCTTTCTTATTCTGCTCTATGATTTGTGCTATACATTGTTTAGGTGGCTTCCTACAGTGTTGTGAGTCATTCCCATTAAGTTGGTAGTTAACATAAATAATATTTCTTCTACATGCAGATTCTTCATGCCCAATTACTTGACATGGAACACAAAAAGGAGGAGTATTTTCATATTCAATGCGAATACAAATATCATCCTATTGAGTAGATAAAATCACATTATCTATTAAAGTAGTACTAAGATCGACCTCTACTAAGACACGAGAAAAGTGACCATAACTTACTGATATTGTAACCTGATCCATTCTAATCAAAATCATAATGGCAGATGCAATATCTAATAAAATCTCAGAATTCTATAAAACCCAGTTAAGGCCATGTATTTTTATCCGTATTTGTGTACATGTATACTTAAAATCAAGAAAATTTAAGTTCAATTTCCATTCACGAAGTCTAAGCGTACCTGGCTTGATATTTATGGAACCAATACTCCAAGCTCTCCCTTTGAGCTTCAACGAAAGAATCAAGATATGAAAAAGTCCTCGATAGTGGGACACACATTTGAATACGTTGAATCCCAAAATATCATCCAACCGAGAGATGAGATCATATGTTCTCTAGGGTTTCATAACTTTCATTAAAAAGATGCGGGTGATAAATGAATTCTTGCAGATATCAATCCTAGCTGCTATATTGTAAAAAAACCAATGTTAAATGTCATTTTAGGTTAGTTTTTTAAAAACCAACGTTAAAAGTAATTTTAACGTTTGTTTCAAAAAAACGACTTAAAAAATGTTTATTTTCTTGTAAATAATTTCCTAAACTTTGATTTGATTGGTCGTAGAGCTCAAACAGAGTTACATTTCAAAAGTTATGATCATCATTGTTTTGATATATTCTTTTTGAAGATAGATCAAATGGGTGAATCATAACTTCATCTTTCAAGTAATTTTATAATCCAATAGAGGATTTGTAGTTTTACCATGATATGAAGCATTATTCATAATTATAATAAATTAACAATCATTAAATGGTATATAAATTATGAAAGATACTCGTAAAAAATATAAATCATGGAAAAATAATTACAAATACCTTGACAATATCGCAAAAGAAGAAATAGTGGATTCACATGGAAGATGAAACATGTCGCGTCAGTGGAATGATGACAGTTGAAATAAATGATCGTTAAATGGTATACCAATTTTGAAAACTAATCATAAAAAAAAATCATGGGTAAATAATTAAAAATACCTTGAAAATATATTAGAAAGACGAAAAAATTGATTCACGTTGAATTTCAAACAAGTTTAGATGGGGGAATGATGTTGGTTGAAAGAAATGATCAATAAATTTTGATATGTGTATAACGAAAGCATATAATTGAGATAATAAAAGAAAATGGGGTATTTAAAATTTTAGGTGGCAATTGGAAATTTCAATGTCGTGATGTAAATAAATTGAAATTCCATGTTGGTGGGATATTAAAATTATCTTTCATGTCAGTCTAACAATAACCACCATGAAAAGATATTAAAATTTCCTTTGATTTTTCATGTTAGTTATATAAGAACTGACATGAAAAATAAAATTTCATGACTTTTTTACATCGTTTTTTTAATAATAGATGTTAAGAGGTATTTTTCACTTCAGTTATTCAAAACATGACATGGAAAATGTTTAAAAACATGTATTTAAAAAAATATGTTAAAAATTTCTTTTTTAACATCAGTTATTAAATACAAAACATGAAAAAGTCAAGAAAATTTATTTTTTATGTTGGTTATTATATAACTGAGGTGAAAAATATGAAAAATGGTATTTCATGTCTGTAATATATTAACCAATGTGAAAAATAAATTTTTAGAGATTGTTACAGTGGTTATAAAAACCCAACCTGAAAAAAGGCAATGTTAAAAATAGTTTTGTGCTACTAACATCATTATGATGTAGCACACCCAGTGATGCTTATCCAACGTATGCACCTAAATTTACATTTAAAAAAACTTCAACCCCAATGAAAATTCATAGATCAATCATCAACACATACATTTTCTAAATAACACTACTTGATGATTTATGATCCCACCTCATTGGTTTCTCACCACCATCCTAGTGCCACTTGAACCAATCCGCCACTAGTTCCATATTTCCATGACCCATCCAACATGAGCACAACATTAAAATTAAAATATATCCATGGTAAAAAATCATTAATATATCTAAAAAATATATATATTTTATTAGTGTGGATGTAGATAAAATATATAGGCACCCATTTTTGTGGGCTATTTCGATAGATTTGCATTGTGGTAGAAAAATATATACCCACTGTTTTGACAACTGTTGCAATATCTACCATAGTTTTATACCATGGAAATTTATATATAGCTACAAACATGTATATATGTGCTATTTATATTCTGTTAACCCATATTTTTATCCTAGGTAAACCATGACTATATAACTAAAATAATATGTTCCCAGTAGGATTAAATATTTGTACCTCCCGTATATGATATCAACCACTTAAACACTACACTATAGACATATTTGGGTATATATATTTATATTTTGATATATATATATATATATATCATTAAAATACATCTAAATAGTTATTATCATTCTTTTTTCATGGGAAATTATTTCCCATATCAATCATGGGAATCTAATATCCATGGTTTTGAGAAATAGTGGAAATGAGAAAACTCTATAGCCACGATTCCATGAAGGGTGGCTATACCATTGATGAAAATAATTTATTCATGGTTTTTAGAAAAATATGGATATAGGTCTAATATATAGCCATATTTTATGGGAAAATTGTCTCCATAGGTCAATTCTCTATTAGTAGAGGGTTGTACTCCCATAGCTGACATATCACTCTCCACCATAGGTGTCTCATTTCCACTATCCGAATCAGGAAAATAAAAGTTCAACAACCCATGATCTAAATGATAACCAAACCCAAGAGTGGATGTGTTCATATAGATATTACCTGAGAAAAATAATGAAACTTCAATAATCATCCATTCAAAATTTCATAGAATGGAACCCGCAAAATTTCCCAAAATCTAGTCCATCCTAAGGGGTTACAAACAAATGGGTGATGGTGAACTTCCTAACTTAAGAAATCCATTACACAAATCCAAGAGTGAAAAATCAAGGGAGGACCTTACTAAAAGAAAAACTTATTAAAAATATATTGGAATATATATGATGATATCTAATTATACCATGGAAACTTTCAATATATTTGTTATGATCATCTCTGCACTGGGAGTATACTAATATTCCCTAATAACACCACTATAACCTCAACAATTTCTTATGTAATCTCTAGGAGAAGGGATATTCCATGATACCAATAAATTCAATGGGATTCCCTACTCTAAATAATATCATCAACATATGATCACAACATTCCTATAAGAACTCACTGATGAACACTCACTATTGAATCATGACTCTCTTCTAAGAAGTTGTGCACTAGAGTTCTCTCTGGAAATACCGCCACAAAACCAATCAAGTTCTTCCACCGTGAACCAAAAAATTATTAATTAAAACACAATGTTTTGTCATACTAAAACAAAATGTACTATACCTACCTAGAACACATCATAATGGTTTCACTAAAAATTAAAAGCACTTTCTCCTAATCCACCAGTTCACGTATCTCAAATGGGATCATGCCCCTTTGGCACATGTCTTCGATCATGAACTCACTAGAAACCCTAGGTTAAAGACATCACTATGACCATTTAATAATCCTTAATCAAATTCCAATGATTCATACATTACTATAACTAAGATTAAATTCTCACATAGAAAACTAACAATGCCTCCTAGATCATCATCTTCATCTAGATAAAGATTTCCTCAAAATTTCTATCCAATACAATAGTATATCACAGAAGTCTGGTATAACTACATGATCACCAATCTTCCTAGGAATAATTTATAGATCATGTATCCCATGAATTTTCTATCTACCATTTTATTTTCTATTCAAGTTCAATATTGATTCCCATATCAAATATTATTAGAATAGTTGGGACATGCTATTAAATGATCATACACATTCTAAACATTCATTAAATAAAAAAAACAAGAACTAATGGTGATTCAATTAGAAAAAACAACAATACATAACCATTAAATTTATAGAAAATAAATTGCATATATTGTGCATTTCTCCATCTATGAAGAATACACCTATGCTTCATATATTAGAGAACGCACAACCCTGCGCTATCCTCACCCATGTACAACATAGATTTCCAAAATCCATAAACTCTTAGACATTTCTTGATTTTTATTCCCAAATCCACATGGTATATCGCTGATCTATACACATATAGCCTCACATAATAAAAAACTCTTAGGTAGGACTCTTACCATCATTCCAAAACACACTATATCTGGCGCACAAAAACCAATCACTTACTCTAGGTCCTATACCCATAAAATAAAAACCACTAATAATGGCACACAAAACCAAGAATACCATTTTAAAGTTCAATATACAACATGTATTTTCAAAACTAACAAGTGTTACATAATCCATGTTACCATAAAAATATTTTATAGCCTTAGGGATGAAACCTAACTAAAGGAACAACCCGTAACATCGCACTATCCAACACATCCAAACCCACTTAGGCCTAAAAATCCATGACAAATTGTGTCAGAAATAGATCAATATCAGTGCCAAAACCACCCATACATTGGGCTATATAATAACACAAAGGTTTCTCATTGAAATTTTCCATAAATGTTCCATCATTTCAAATTTCACTTTAATTAAAAATTACCATTTTAAAACCTAAGGTTTCATATATCAAAAACTTTTATTGGACAAAATTTTAATAGTTATCTAATTTGTTCAATTTTATGATTAATGGGTTTGGATAAATAGAATTTCATTCACAAGTTATAATGTAAAAACACCTTATAAGTTTCTCAATGACACATTATTTATCCATGAATCTTACCATCTAATTCATTTATAATTTCTTAATACCAAAAAGTCATCTAAGGAGTTTTTCAAAAAATGTTTTTACCATAAAATTATGATTAAAGCATATACATTGTTTTATAAATTTTTAATACCAACCTATTCTAATCATTTACATCTATATAAATATATTAATGACCATGATATGTGGTCCACAAACAAAAAATTACATTACTAGCATAATTAATCAAAGGGACCTATTAATAAAATTTTGTATATGAATGATATTTAAATCCTATAAGCCAAGAAGGATGTAGGAATTCACATCCTCCCTTTCCATACTGATCCAAGAGATAAGTACCTCATAAAACATTAATTTCACTTTTAAATGCAATATTCGAGTTATAATATTTTTCAACTGTAAAGTATAAAGAAAACAAAAATCAATTTTCCCACTATTGGAAAATTAGTTTCCCCCTAGGCATAGAGATACAATAACCTAAAAATCAAATCATCAATAATATCTAACAAGACCTAAGTGTTGTGACCTAACCATAGAAATCTTGGATTTATTTTAATGATACCAATTAATTGGAATAAAATAAAAGTAAATCACATCCCAAATGACTGAAATCTTTTTTAGTCTTGGTAGAGAAGATACATACATGATTATTATGTTATAAATTAACACACTAATTATAACATATTTTTTCTTCTATATTTAGGATAATAAATTTATTCCATTTAGTATATCTTTGCATAACATTTTTAGTAAACAACATTTAAATCCTAGGGAAAGGAAACATAATACGGGTGCGCTAAAATTCTTAGTAAAGGAAAAGTATAGTTGAAGGAATAATGCATCAATGAAAATAATCAATATAGAAAGGTAAATAACTATGAACACAAACCATGTAGTCAATAATTAAAAAGTAATTGAGTAAATAATATTTCAATGTAAATAACTGAAAACACATTCCATTTAATCAATACACCAAGAATGAAATTTATCAATATATATTCCATTACAAAATCTCATGGATAAATAATAACTGAATCTAGATCAAATAGATGATTAATTTTTGTATCCCTTGTTTCCTAGGTACATGGAACCACTACCCTTATGAACTTTCACAAGATAGAATAAAATAAACAGGTTATAAACAATTTTTATTTTTAGAACCTTAACTCTACTATCAAGACCTTTTAAAAGCTAGTCAAAAACTACACTGATTTAAAAATAGACTTGAAGGGGTTTTTTCCAACTGATTGTGTCCCATGAGAATACCGATGCCTCAAGGGGATATCTACAACAAAAACCCACCCATGACATACCCATCCATGTAACGTCCCGGTTCCGGAAGACACCCAAAGGCGCCCCGTACCCGGTTGGTCACATGGCCTCAAGCGCATTTACCCGAATGCCAGAGGCTGCCGACAAGAAACAAGGGCCTTGGGTGTGATAGTGGGGAAACTATTCCGTCATTGGCAGAGTACACAATGGAAATAAACAGATATACAATATCAGAAGCAGTAATAATACCAAAAAATAGTAACAACGAAAGACTGATAAAGAAACAACTGGAGCATATATATATATATGATGATGCATGATACATATATGTCCAGGAAAAAAGACAATCAAGCATAATGATGAAACACAGTACTAATCCAAGTACAAAAGAATAATCAAAGCCATATTCTTAGCATCTCAAGCCTAATCTTGGTCCCTTACTCTCCATCTCCACATCATGTCAAGTAGCTGAAGTAGAAGGGTGCTTTCCCTTTTCTATACCTCCAACACTATAATCTATTTGGGCCCAAATGCATGGCCCAAACAGGGTGTGAGACTAATTCCAGTAGGAAACCACAATGTGATATGTGCCTAATAGTCCGTGAATATATGGCAGTAAATGTATTGAAAGCAGTAAACAGGAAAGTACTGAACAATAAACTATCCATAGTTTCAAGCATTTAATTCACAACAAGTAAACAACTACTCAAGTAAGTAGTAAAAAACAGGTAACCCTCTGGGTAGTTCTGACAACCTAATCCCCATGGTTCAACAAAAAAGGACTAGAAACCCTCTGGGAGGCACACATAGGCTCACCCCTCTGGTTCAGCTAAAGAATAGACTCTCTAGAGAAGCACTCACCGTCAATTCCCCCTATAGTCTCGCATCGTACTAAATGCACTCTGGGGAAACACTCAATGTATCATTCCTCCTGTGGCCCATGTCGAGGAACTATATTCACTCTGAGGAAGCACTCAACATCAGTTCCCCCTATGGTATCACATCGTAAAATTATAAAGACTATCTGGAGAATCCCTTACGTCCATTCTCTCTGTGGTATTCTACACTAGGTTCTCACGGCCCTATGTAAGTCAAATAAGTATAGCGTTCGTAACAACCAAGGTAAACCTCATGAACTAATTTTCTAGCATTATATGGCATAAAAACACTTTAGAACTGCAGTCATACCATACTATAATACTAGGCATGGAAGGTAAAGATAATCCTAATAGGAAAACATGACCCAAAGGTCAATACAGGAAAACATGCATGGGCAATACATCCGAAGCACAACAATTCACCCTATTCAAAAACAATATCCTCTACTCTACCATATAGGAAAATCAAGAACAAATATGGCTAAAATGGTAAACATGCAATAACCTGTTCATGGGTATTTGTTGAATTTTCACAAAACATTCAATGACTTTCAATGGAAAGGCACAAACCACCTACCTCAAAGGTTTTTATGAAAACCTTGACAAATGAAGAATGCACAATAAAACCAGGTTGATTATCAAAAAACCCACCTTATATCTCTTCTCCTAATAAGACCAAGAAAAAAACACATCAACTTTTCATCCACACACTTATATATACCCATAACTAGCGTAGATCAAAGAAACAGAGAGAAGAGGAGAAGTAGATCTAAGTAGATCTAAGAAACCAAAAAAGAACGAAGAAGAATGTCAATATACATCCAGAATACGGCTTTGATTTACCCAGAGAAGCCTTCATATTGTTTCTGTATTGATGTTAGAATCTTCTTTGACCTTTGGAAAATGGGAATCCCAAATTATGGCCACTTAGTAAAAAACGAGCCACTTAGAGGAAAAAACAAGTGAGATCCACTTTTTAAGGATCTCACTTATGTGACCGCACAGTTTTCTCACACGGTTAGACAAACCATGTGCTAAACATGAGTTCGCCACTGCCTCGGAGACCCTCCACCAATGGTTTGGCCACATGGTTAGAAACACCATGTGCTAACCATGCGTTAGCCACTGCCTTCACAGACCCTTCACACACGGTTTGGCCCCACGATTAGACAAACCATGCGCTGCCCGTCTGACTTGCCCTTTACCTCAAAAATTCATTCAATGCTCTCCTGACTCTCCCATTCATAAACATTATCTTTATAACCATGAAAAGGATAAAAAAATGGTCATATACTTGAAAATAATAACTGGTTTCTTACAAACTTCCCCTTTTAAAAAAACTCATCCCCAAATTTTCCTAACAAGGAAGCGGAGAAGAAGAAACCACGAACATCTCCAGGCACTGAAAACATACATCAGCCCCCTTTTCCCATGTCTCATCCTATACTTTCTTGTGCTTCCATTGAACCCGTACAAGAGGAACATACCGACCATAGATAAAATTTATACTTCAATCAACGATCAGGATAGGATGCTCATCGAAAGGGGAATCCAACTCTAACTCAACCTCATTTGGTTGAAAGACATGAGACGGGTCTGAAAAGTAATGTTGAAGCTGAGAAACATGGAAGACTTCTTGCATATCCTGATACCTATGAGATAACATCAAACGATAGGAAACCTGCTGAACCCTCTCCAATACCTCAAACAACCCAACGTACCTCGGCACAAGCTTACCCTGTCTCTTGATCATTCTGTGCCCCAACCTTGATGTGACACGTAAGAAAAATCTGATCTCCGACCTCGAACTCTAGAGGTCATATCCGCTGATCAGCATTATACTTATGTCGAGATTGTGTAGTATCCATCCTCTTTCTAATCAACTCTATCTATTTTGTGGTCTCCTGGACAAGACGAGGTCCCAACAAAGCTGCCTCTCCGGCCTCCAGCCAACATAAGGGTGATCGGAATGGCCTGCTATAAAAAGCCTCATAAGGTGCAATCTGTATAGTTGTTTGAAAACTATTATTGTAGGCAAACTCCAAAATCCATAATGCATGATCGAAACATGTCCTCAAGCACCTGAATCATATGCTCAGACTTACCATCTATTTGGGGATGGTAAGTTGTACTCAAAAGTACCTGTGTACCCAACGGCTTCTGAAGTCCCCACCAGACCTGAGTAGTAAAACGTGAATATCTGTCTAAAACTATGGAGTGTTGAACTCCATTCAAGCGCAAAATATATCAGATGTAGAACCATCCCAGCTAATAAACACTGAAGGTCTCCTTGATCGGCAAGAATTGAGCCACCTTTGTAAGCATGTCAATGACAACCCATACTGCATCATTACCTCGGGGAAACCTTGGAAAACTGGTCACAAAGTCCATCTCTACATCCTTCCACTTCCACTCAGGAATGGTTAACTGCTGTAGAAGTCATGCTGGTCACTGATGCTCCGCCTTCACCTGCTGACTGGTGAAACACCTCATGAAAAAGCTAGCAATACCTCTCTTCATACCTGGCCACCAATACTGACAGTGTAGATCATGATACATATTGGTGACCCACGATGAACTACCAAAAATGAGGAATGAAAGTACCGCATCAGCTCCTGGCATATGTCTTCTGGAACCCATAAGCACCCCTAGAAATGAAAGATCTCATCCTCACCTATAGTCCATATAGGAATAGGGTCCTCTCCTGACACACTTTCCCGCAGGACTAGGCCTTAAAAATCTGATAACTGCCTCATTCAAACTCGATCAAGAAGAGAAGAGGTAATAACTAAAGAAGATAGATAAGTCTACCCCTATCTATCGTGCACTTCCAAATGCGTCTCGGAGAATAGATCCATAAGCTGCCACTCACTGCTGGCCTCCTGAACTGGCTGTATCTAAGTCCTCCTACTCAACACATCTGCCACAACATTTCCATTCCTAGGCATATAGGTAAGCTCTAAGTCAAATTACTGTAGTTTCTCATCCCAACTACCCTGTCTTAGATTCAAATCACGTTGAGTAAAAATGTACTTGAGACTTTTGTGGTAGGTGAAAACCAAAAAATTCTCTCCCAGAAGGTAATGTCTCCAACAAAGTAAGGAATGGAGAACAACTGCCAACTCCAGATCATGCGTCGGGTAGTTCCTCTCATGTGGCCTCAACTGAAGAGACCCATATGCAATTAATCCATCTCCTAGAATAAGCACAACTCCTGACCCGATACCTGAAGCATCACAATAAAAGGTGTAGATCTTGCCTGGATTTGGCATGACTAGTATCGGTTTTGAAGTCAACCTCCCTTTCACCCCTAAATTACTGACTCGCAAGATTATGACCATAAGAAATTCACACCCTTCTTATTCAGACCTATACATGGTGCTTCCAAGCATGAAAAGTCATGTATGAAATGTCTGTAGTATCCAGACAGCCCCGGAAAACTCAGAACCTCAAAGATGTTCTTCGAATGCTCCCAAGAAGCTACATATCTCACTTTATCTGGGTCTACTGATACTCCTGTCTCTGAGATAACATGACCTAAGAAGTGAATTTGGTCTATCCAAAAGTTGAATTTTGAGAGCTTAGCATATAACTGATGCTCTTTCAGTGCACTCAAAATGATCTCAAAATGTGTGGCATGGTCGTGTCGAGTGTGAGAGTACACCAAGATATCATCCATGAAGACCAATACGAAGGAATACAGGTAAGGATGGCACACACGGTTCATCAGCACCATGAAAACTGCAGGTGTATTCGTGAGACCAAACTGTATAACCATATATTTGTATAGACCATACCTGCTCTGACAATCTTTAAGAGTTATATCAGATGGTCTAACGTGCAAATGATAATAAACGGATCTCAGGTTAATCTTCTAGAACACCCAAACTCCTTGAAACTGATAAAATAGATCATCAATCCTAGGAAAATTATATCAGTTCTTGACCATCAACTGGTTCAGATTCTGATAATCCACACAAAGCCTGAGGGTACCGTCTTCCTTCTTCGCAACCAGGACATGCGAACCCCAAGGAGAAGTACTGGGTCAGATGAAACCCTTTGCCTGCAACTCCTCCAACTGCTTCTTGAGCTCCTGAAACTTAGGTGCAGCCATATTATAAGGAGTAATAAACACCATTTCCTGTCCTAGAACAAGCTCAATAGAAAAATTTACCTCATGATTCAGAGGCAAACCTGAAAATTCTTCTGGAAAGACGTCCCTAAAATGATCCACCACTGGGGGAAAGTCCATCTGTGAAGTTCCCTAGTCATCCAAATAAATTCTAGAAATCTGGGATTTAACTTCTCCCAAACCATGATTCTCTGGGCCCGCTCTACTCTCCTGGACATCCCACTATCCCTTATGAAGAAAAGATCCACCCTCTAGTGATATGAAACTCACCCTACAACGATAAAAATCGAAGACTTCCTGGAAGGGAACTAGCTAGTCTATTCCGAGAATGACATCACAACCTGTCATCTCTAGGACATAGAGGTACCATAGAAAGTGAAACCCATCAACCTCTAGAAGGAACTCTTTAGATCAAGGTTATCAAGGACTGAAAACAAGGAGTGTAAGAAGGGAATATGTGGAAGAAATAATTTATGTTTTACACAACATGACTACACAGAATGTACATTTCATACACGGAATGTTCCCATAAGTCATTTAGATGGGCATATAATCCTGCTTAAACTGGTCATGTAACACACCAAATACACAGCTTGTTATCAAAACACACGGTGTGTACTTTAATCCTCTTCCCTTCCCAAATACTTATACATGGTTAAGCCACACGGTTCTCCCAATACAAGACTATATAGAGTGTTCAAGGTAGACACGATGTGGACTGTACAAGATTCACCTAGCCCATGTTGTTAGTTACATGGCCTGTCACATGACCTAACACAACACAGATGGTTCTAGACGGAAACATCATGTACTTGAGGGAGAAACACCTGCCCGTGGTGTTTGTGACACGACTGGGTACCTAGGTTAAACTACATTGTGTGTTTAGACGACACATGATGTGTATTAGACACAACTCGGCCAACCTGTGTTGTTAGTAACATGGGTGGCATGAGTTCGACACGATACATTGTGTAGGAAAGATACACGACGTGTTCACTCTTGATTTTTCCCATCCTGTGTCTCTGCCCACATGGCCTACGACATGGTCAGAGGCTTAATGGCGTTTACATAGAGTACAGGGTGTGCACTTATGAAAAATTATTTCTTCCCGAACAGAAGAACACATGGCATGTAATTAACATTACATGCCGTTTATTCTGGTCTTTTCTAGATAGTAAGCCTCACAAACTACTCCAGAATCCAAAAAACACAAAAACAGGCATTGAAAGTTACAAAATCCTATCTGTGAGGGCCCCCACTCCCCACGAATCAAAGATTGGCATCTTAAACCTGTTATAACAATGTACCAAGTCAATTATCCACCAAATTCCGGTTCATGTGGGCCCATAACACCTCAAGAACACAAATTTTGGAATTCATTCAAGCAAACCTACGACAACCCTGCTTTTTATTACAAAATAAACATGATTTATTACATAAAACATTACTTGATACAACAAAGAAGATCGAGAGGTTTATTGTATTTGGGGCTTAAGATCATTACATAGAAACCTAAAACATGAAATACAACATCTTTATTTAAAACTTCTTTTACATGACCACTACATTCCCTTGTACTTAGCATTTCATGTGATAACCTGAGGACATGCATAAGAAAAGGGTGAGCTATAAAGCCCATTAAGGGAGTACACATGGAATAACATGAGGAGTACAATACATGTTAGACAATAGACATATCAATGGAGCATAACAGAAACATGAACATAAAGGCATGATAAATCATGATAATCATAACATGGAAATGTGGCAATAACACTTAACAAGGAATTAGCATGAGCCAAGGCTCATTGCACATAAAGCATGAGTAAAACCTAATTTCACATGAAGCACGATTAAAACCTCATTGCACTTGAATTAGCATGAGTCAACACTCATTTCACATGAAATATCATGATACTACACTTTACCCAATGCATTGGAGTGCTATAAGGGCGCACCCTTCTTAAACATTTCATTTCATGCATAAGTGTGCCACATGGATCATAAAACATGGATTCATAACACATAATAATTTATTCCATGATAAAGGAATGTGGAATTCATACATGAAACATTTTAATCAATAAGTAAATGTAAATAAAGTTGAATACCCTTGATGGAGAAATGGTATTCACTACACAATGACATTGGCTTCGAAAATCGGTGCGATTTCGGCAGCGTAACGACGTGACATAAGAATTCATAAAAAGGTTGATGAGAGAGAAAGGGGTTCCTCATCATATTTACATGTAATGTACAGTAATGAGGTCATATAGATACATTTTCCAACAATTGTAATGGAATTTAGATTCATGATACAAAATTATTTGCTTGAATGTAAAAGAAGAGAGAGTAGTTCCTTTCAGAATTTTGGCATAGTAACGGGTGTACATGGGAGGCATTTAATGAGAGAGAAAGGGGTCTCCCATCATTAAAACAATAAGAGGGAAGTATGGGGGAGGTGAAAAACCATACCCCAACATTCATAATTGAAATTAAAAGGTCAATACAGCTTAAATAAAATTGGCAAAAATGAGAAAGGAAGAAAAAACCCTTACTTGGAAGTGTGCTTCCAAAGGCTAGAGAGAGGATTGTGAGAGGCTTCTTGGGAGCTTGAGGCACCTTGGGAGGATTATAGAGAGAGTAGGGCAGAGGATGGAAGAACTCCAAGGGATTTTAGTGAGGAGGAAGTGGGAGCTTGAGTGGGTTTATATAGGAAAGGTGAGGGAATTCTTTATTATTTAGGTTTGGGTCCCCTTACATTAAATTAATCCAAACCACAAACCATTCAATGATGTTTTCCAATGGTTTTTGGAAAATTGAAGAGGAAAAAAATATTTTATAAGTCCCAAGTCCGAAATTATTAAAATAATTAGGTTTATTTTTTGGAGGTGTGTCACACTCCCATGGATATTAATTTTAAAAGGCAAAGTGTTGAATATGTTTTAAGGGGTCCATTAATGCTTTGAAAAGTAAGTAAAACAAACCCAAAATCACATTATTTTAATGATAAAAAATATAGTTTCTGAGCATAAGGATTATGGTATTTTATTACATCACCATTGGGTCATTATAATGTCATAAAACACATTATATATTTAAACAGTATTTAATTTTTACCCAAAAATTTGACTGTCTCAGAAAATTATGAAAAATTCACCGTTGGATAATTTCATCGTCCTGATTCCAGAAATGACATTTATTTTATCTAATTTTTTTTTCTAAATATGTTAATTTTCACTTTTAAAATAAAAAACAACATTTATCGAAAATTCACAGGTTTGGACAGAAATGGCTTTCAAACCATAATATAAAATTTTAATTGCATTCATAAAATTATAAGATAATTTATATATAATAAAAATTAATTTAATAATAACAATAATATTTTATTAAAATATTATATAATTCAAAAATCCCTTAATTTAATAAAATATATTTCTTAATTAAATAATAACTAAAAACACCATTTGTACTTTAAAAACTATTTACAATTTATCAAAAATGACTAGAAATTATATTCATTATTATATACAAAAAATAATGTACATGGAAATAGTACATCTTATTTGTTACATAAACGCTTAAAACAGCCGCATAAGACCTAATGGTAAGGTGTGGATGGTGACAGACTCTTGGGGTGGCTCGGATAACATTGCTCGAGTGGTAATCTCTATCAACTTCCACTTTTCCCATAGACGGTCCCATTCGAGCTTGACATGGTGAAGCTCAGCTTGGGCTTGGTCAAGGGAGAATCCCAATGATGCCACCTCTTTTCCAAGCTCCAAAAAATGTGCTTCGTATGGGGAAATTCTACTGGATGAGGCCATCACTTCTTTTTTATGAGTAAATTGGATTTTTCAAGGTCCTATATTTATACTATTTGTGTGATAACTATTCAACAGCTATATTAACAATAGTCAAAATTCTTAACATAAAACCAAATATGTTGACATCTTATAAAAACATTTTTCGTAAAGAGACATTTAACTGGATCAAGATGGATTTTCTAATAACAAAACTTTGGGTCGTTACAATATCCCCCCTTAAGAAATTTCGCCCTCAAAAGTTTTCCTTTTCCCACACGAAAACAAAAGTGGGTAACTCAGCTTCATCATATCCTCCGACTCCCAAGTCTCTTCTTCATATATGTGGTTTCTCCACAACACCTTGACGAGGGGCATTACCTTATTTCATAGAACTTTTTCCCTACGATCTAAGATCTTCACTGGTTACTCCTCATAAGAAAGATCATCTTCCAATTGTACCACCTCAGAAGAGAGTACATGTGAAGGGTCCGGTATGTACTTCCTCAAGAGGGATACATGAAAGACATCATGTAATTTGGCCATAGTAGGTGGAAGTGCTAGTCGATAGGCCACAACCCCAACATGATCAAGAACTTCAAAGGGGATGATGTACCTTGGGCTTAACTTCCCTTTCTTTCCAAACCTCATGACCTTTTTCCATGGAGATATGAATAGAAACACCATGTCTCCAACTTTAAACTGAAGGTCTCATCAACGATTATCTTCATAACTCTTCTGTCGACTTTGGGCTGCCTTGATATGATACTGAATGGTTTGCACCTTATCCACCATTTCTTTGACCATTTCTGGTCCAAGAAGCTTACATTCACTGACCTCATCCCAACATGCTAGTGTTTTTCACCTTTTCCCATACAGGGCTTCATATGGTGCCATTTGGATGCTTGAGTGGAAACTGTTATTATAAGATAACTCAACCAGAGGAAGATGTTGATCCCATCCTCCTTTAAAGTCCATTGAGCATGCTCTCAACATATCCTCAAGTGTTTGGATAGTAATATCAGATTGGCCATCTGTTTGAGGATGATAGGCCGTATTGAAGTTCAATTCAATATTTAGAGCATGTTGAAGTCTCTTCCAAAACATAGAGGTAAATCTTGGATCTCGGTCAGACACAATAGATAGTTGTACACCATGAAACCGTACCACTTCCCTGATATATATCCGTGCCAATTGATCCAAAGATAAATCTTCCCAAATATCAATGAAGTGTCCAGTCATTGTAAGACGATCCACAACAACCCAGATTGCATTGTGGCCTCTGGATTCCCTTGGAAGTCCGGTGACAAAGTCTATGGTGATGTTCTCCCATTTCCATTATGGTATGGGCAATGGTTGCATCATACCCTTAGACTTCTGCCTCTCTGCCTTCACTTGCTGACACACCAGACACTTTTATGTATATTCAACGATCTCCTTCTTCATATTATCCCACCAAAAGTTTTCTCACAGATCTCGATACATCTGTGTGCTCCCTGGGTGAATAGAGGAATTTGAACTATGTGCATCATCCAAAAGTTCCTTCTTCAACTCCGGAATTGATGTAACACATAGTATTTTCCCAAACCGTACAATTCCTTCTTCATTAACATTAAACTCTGAGGATTTCCCTTTTTTGATAGCTTCCACCTTTTCCTGAATTCCCACGTCATCCTTTTGAACATCCTTTAGCCTTTCCAAAAGAGATGGTTGAGCAATCATCTGTGAGAGGATTGATGATGTTCCCTTAATTATGATTCCCACGTCCATCTTCATCAAGTCTAAGAAGATTGGATCCTTCTCAATTATCATCATTGATAGAATTGCTGGGTCATTTCTACTTAGGGAATCTTCCACCTTGTTCGCTTTCCCAGGGTGGTAATGTATTGAACAGTCATAATCCTTGATGAGCATTATCCATCTTCTCTGGCGCATATTATGCTCTTTCTGTGTGAATATATATTTAAGACTCTTTTGGTTAGTATATATCTCACATTTCTCTCCATAGAGATAATGTCGCCAGATTTTCAAGGAAAAGATCACAGCCACCAACTCACAATCATGCATTGGATAGTATCGCTCATGGATTTTCAACTGCCTTGAGGCATAGGATATCACTTTATCATTCTGCATCAGCTAACATCCTAAACCCTTATTTTAAGCATCACTAAATACCACAAAAGATCCCCACTTGTGGGTATAATGAGCACGAGTGCAGTGATAAGCCCCCTTTTAAAAATTTTGAAGCATTCTTCCAACTCATCACTCCAAGAAAACTTTACCCCCTTTCGAGTTAGCTTGGTAAGAGGGTTGGACAATCGTGAGAAATTTCTCACAAATCGTCGATAATATCTAGCTAACCCCAAGAAGCTATGGATATTCATTACCAATGTTGGCCTCGACCATCCCTCAATTGCATCTGTTTTGGAGGGGTCCATAGATATCCCATTGCTTGTGATGATATGGCCCAAGAATGAGACCTCTTTCAACCATAACTCACACTTGATGTACTTTGCATAGATCTTATCCTTACGCAAAGTCTCTAGTACAGTTTTTTAATGCTTCTCATGATCCTCCTTGGTTTTGGAGTATATTAGAATATCATATATAAAAACTACCAGAAATTTGTCATGGTAATCTCTAAAGACTCTATTCATCAAGTACATGAATATTTCTGGAGCATTGGTGAGTCCGGAAGGCATTACTATGAATTCATAGTGCCCGTACCTTATACGAAAACCAGTCTTGGGGACATCTTCTTTCTTCAACCTTACATGATAATATCCTGACCGCAAGTCCACCTTGGATAAGTATTGTGCTCCACGCAGCTGATCAAAGAAGTCATCAATTCTTGGTAGAGGATACTTGTTCTTTATCTTGATTTAGTTAAGTTCACGATAATCGATGCAAATCCACATTGACCCATCCTTCTTCTTAATAAAGAAGACTGGTGCACCCCATGGTGAAGCACTTGGGCGTATAAACCCTTTATCCAGATTCTCCTGTAGTTGGTTCTTCAGCTCTTCAAGCTCTATAACAGCCATTCTATATGGAGTATTGGATATTGGTAGCGCCCAAGGTATAACTTCAATTGACAACTCAACATCTCTTCTTGGAGGAAGACCAGACAGTTCCTCGGGAAACACTTGAGCGAATTCCCTCACAATATGCATTTATTCGAGGATGGTTTCTTCCTTGGACACAATCATCTAAGTCAGATATGTGTGCTCATAAGGCAGTAATATCCATGCTTGAGATGATGGAGATAAAAGAGATTCATCTTCCTCCTGACACTTGTAATGAATCGGGGGTCGATTCTCCATATGGAGTGTGATTTCCCTCTCCCGACAATTTATGTTGGATCTATATAAAGAAAGACAATCCATGCCAAGAATTGCATCAAATTCCACCAGAGGGAGTATGACGAGGTTCATCGGGAAATTCAATCCACAGATTATAACAGAGGAGGACTTATACTCATGGGATGCAAAGATTTCCCCATTTTCCGTACTCACCGACATCTTTACATCCATGAATTGTGATGGTTCTGGGATTGTTCTACTAAAATTTCGAGATATATAAGAATGCGTAGAACCTGAATCAAAAAGTACATTCGCTATTCTTGAATGAATACCTAGCGTACCTGTCACCACTTCATTGTCGGGGTTCACTTCGGCAGAAGTGATGGAAAAATCTCTTCCTTTCTATCTTGGAGGTTGTTGGATGCCTCCGATAACCCTTGGATTAGGGAACTAATTTGAAAAATGACCCGGTTCTTTGCATTTATAGCATTGAACAATGCGTTGAGGTTCAAACAGAGCGTTCCTATCCTCTGTCGTAGCTGCGGATCCTTCTTGCCGACAGTTAACAGTGAGGTGCCCTTCTCTTCCACACCTGAAGCATTTTCTCCCCCCCTTAAGGCAATTTCCAGGGTGCTTCTTTCCGCACATTTGGAAAGTGGGGTGCTGGATCTTCTTAGCACTATTAGATTTATCCATCGGACCACCAGTATTGAAGTCCACCTTACGCTTCTTGTCCCCATGATACCCCTGTGATTCCTCAATCTCTATTTCGACGTTGAAGGCACATCAGACAATTTGCTCATAGCTGTCGAAGTCACGGATCGCTAATGCTTTCTGCAAGCTAGGCTTCAGCCCACCAAAGAAGCGGTCAACTTTGCATTCGGGGGTAATGACAAAGCCAGAAGCGTATCGTTCAAGCCTTGTGAAGTTTTCCTCGTACGCTCCAAAAGATACTTCAACCTTTTATTTGAGGGAATGGAAGTCCCTTTCCATCATAATCCGGAGGGTGTGCGGAAAATATTTATCGAAAAAAATATTCCTAAAATACTTCCATTCCAAAGCCTCAATCTCCTCCTCAGGCTTAGTATTTTTGATCAAAATCCACCATTAATCAACTTCACCCTCCATACAATAAGCAGCCAGGAGAACCTTCTCTTGTTCAGAACTTTGGAGGATGGAGAAGATCTTTTCAATGGAGTTGATCCATTGTTCAGTGATCGTGGGATCAGATGATCCACTAAATGTAAAAGGCCTTTGTCTCATGAAGCTCTCAATAGCGACTTGTTATTTCTTAGGGGGGGGGGGGGGTTGAACGTTCCTCTTGCCCCAAGTTTCTATTCAAAACTTGAGTTTTCAGAGAGATAAGCGTGACAAAGTTTGCGATTCCCGCTCCCATTGGATTTGGCATCTCATTAGTACAGTCATCACACTGATCTTCACAACAGTTGTTAGCCCGAGTCCTCCTATTACCGACCATTAGCTGGAATAAAAGGAAAGTTAGGGGTAACAGATAATGGGTAATCCAAAGACAAATGTTGATGACTTATAAATAAACTTTCATTCCTTAACTCATGAGTCAATAGGCTTCAATCTTGGATTTTCAGGATCTACTTTCTAACATATATATGTAGGGGAATTGTTTTTAATTCCCTTAATAAGGGTTTGTACTAAGCATGCAGATTTATCAAAACATATCCCCCGGGAGTGTCGTAACCAAGAGTGCAGTAAGGTCCATTGTCGTGCACCAGTTCCCGTTCGAGTCTAGCTGAAAGCGGTGTTTTCGGGTTTTACCCCAAGGATACATCTATGCCAGAGCCACCTCTACCTACTCATATCCAGACATGTATGTATTTTCTTGATAACCCACTTACTAAATACTCACCAAAAATTAGTGACGTTTTTATTATACTTAGTATTGTATCTAAGGCTTTACTAGGGTTTCCTAATCCCAAAAATAACTAAACCTATCCTCTGATACCAACTATGACAAGCCTGCTTTTTATTACAATTTAAACATGATTTATTACATAAAACATCACTTGATACAACAAAGAAGATTGAAAGGTTTAGTGTCTTTGGGGATTAGGATCATTACATAAAAACTAAAAACATGAAATACAACATCTTTATTGAAAACTTCCTTTACATGTCCACTACATTCCCTCATACTTAGCATTGAATCGGATAACCTGAGGACATTCATAAGAAAAGGGTGAGCTATAAAGCCTAGTAAGGGAGTACACATGGAATAAAATGAGGAGTATAATACATGTTAGACAATAGGAATATCAATGGAGTATAAAAGAAACATGAACATAAAGGCATGATAAATCATGATAATCATAACATGGAAATGTGGGAACAACACTTAACATGGAATTAGCATGAGCCAAGGCTCATTGCACATAAGGCATGAGTAAAATCTCATTGCACATGAAGCACGAGTAATCCCTCATTGAACATTAATTATCATGAGTCAAAACTCATTGCACATGACGTATCATGATACTATACTTTACCAAATGCATTGGAGCACTATAAGGGCACACCCTTCTTAAACATTTCATTTCATGCATAAGTGTGCCACATGGATCATAAAACATGGATTCATAAAACATAATAATTTATTTCACGATAAAGGAATGTGGAATTCATACATGAAACTTTATAATAAATAAGTAAATGTGAATAAAGGTGAATACCCTTGATGGAGAAATGGTATTCACTACACAATGACATTGGCTTAGAAAATCGGTGCGATTTCGGCAACGTAACGGCGTGACATAAGAATTCATAAAAAAGGTTGATGAGAGAGAAAGGGGTTTCTCATCATATTCACATGTAATAGAAAGTAAAGAGGTCATATAGATACATGTACCAGAAATTGTAATGTAATTTAGATTCATGATACAAAATTATTTTCTTGAATGTAAAAGAAGAGAGAGAAGTTCCTTTCGGAATTTCGGCATAGTAACGGGTGCACATGGGAGGCATTTAATGAGAGTGAAAGGGGAATCCCATCATTTAAACAATAAGAGGGAAGTATGGGAGAGGTGAGAAACCATACCCCAACATTCATAATTGAAATTAAAAGGGCAATACAACATAAAGAAAATTGACAAAAATGAGAAAGGAAGAAAAATCCCTTACTTGGAAGTGTGATTCCAGAGGCTAGAGAGAGGCTTGTGAGAGGGTTATTGGGATCTTGGGGCACCTTGGGAGGATTATAGAAAGGGTAGGGAAGAGGTTGGACGAACTCCAAGGGATTTTATTGAGGAGGAAGTGGGAGCTTGGGTGGGTTTATATAGGAAATGTGAAGGGATTCTTTATCATTTTGGTTTGGGTCCCCTTACATTAAATTAATCCAAACCACAATCCATCCCACGGTTTTTGGCCATGTTTTTTGGAAAATGGAAGAGGAAAACAATATTTTATAAGGCCAAAGTCCGAAATTCTTAAAATAATAAGGTTTCTTATGTGGAGGTGAGTCACACTCCCATGGAAATTAATTTAAAAATGCAAAGTGTTGAATATGTCTTGAGGAGTCCATTAATGCTTTGAAAAGTAAGTCAAACAAACCCAAAATCACATTATTTTAATGATAAAACATATATTTTTCGAACATAAGGATTGTGGTATTTCATTACATCACCATTGGGTCATTATGATGTCATAAAACGCATTATATATTTAAACAGTTTTTAATTTTTACCCAAAAATTTGACTGTCTCAGAAAATTATGAAACATTCACCGTTGGAAAATTTCGACGCCCTGATTCTAGAAATGACATTTATTTTATCAAAAAAAATTTCTAAATATGTTAATTTTAACTTTTAAAATAAAAACCAACATTTATTGAAAATTCACGGGGTTTGACAGAAATGGCTTTCAAACCTTAATATAAAATTTTAATTGCCTTCATAAAATTATAAAATCATTAAATATAATAAAAATTAATTTAATAATAAAATTATTATTTTATTGAAATATTATTTAATTAAAAAATCACTTAATTTAACAAAATAGATTTCTTAATTAAATAATAACTAAAAACACCATTTTTACTTTAAAAACTATTTACAATGTATCAAAAATGACTAGAAAGTATATTCATTATTATATACAAAAAAAATGTACATGAACATAGTACTACTTATTTGTTACATAACCCCTTAAAACAGCTGCATAAGACCTAAGGGTAAGGTGTGCGATGGTGACAGACTCTTGGGGAGGCTCAGATAACATCGCTCGAGTGGTAATCTATATCAACTTCCACTTTTCCCGTAGATGGTCTTGTTCGAGCATGACATGGTGAAGCTCAGCTTGGGCTTGGTCAAGGGTGAAACCCAAGGATGCCACCTCTTTTCCGAGCTCTGACAAATGGGCTTCGTATGGAGAAATTCTACTGGATGAGGCCATCACTTATTTTGTCTGAGTAAATTGGATTTGTCAAGGTCCTATATTTATACTAATCATGTGATCACTGTTCCACAGCTATATTAACAACGGTCAAAATTCTAAACATAAAACCAAAGAAGTTGACATCTTATAAAAACATTTTTCATAAAGAGACATTTAATTGGATCAAGAAGGATTTTATATTAATGAAACTTTGGGTCGTTATAAAACCTCTACACAAACAATACCTTATCAAATAATAGGTATTTATATCAAGGAAACTATCACAACAACATGCATATTTTACACATCATCTATCACAACAAAATGCTATATCTAATGTATCCTATATGGCATGACAAAAATGAATGACATGTGATTTCAAGAAAGTGTCTATATGATGAATGAGATGGCATACCCTCATCTCATTTGGTTGTAATAGAAATAGAACCTGAATAACGTCAACAATAACAACACAATACATCTGAGTCACCCAATTGTGAAAATAAAATCAACCGTAAAATTTCAAAACAAAAAATTTTCAATAACGATGTAGATTGAATTTTCCCTGTACATGGGTTTGCTACTCCCAGGAACAACTTATTAAAATGTACCTATTGCTATCTATCCCTAGCTAAAGGCTCCAAACATTAAATCAAGAGAGAATAATTCCTCTGCTACCACTTCATAACGTCCTAGTTCTGGAACCCACCCATAGGCGCCCCGTACCCGGTTGGTCACATGGCCTCAAGTGAATTTCCCCAAATCCCAGTGGCTGCCGACTAGTAGCGAGGGCCTTGGGTGTGATAGTGGGGAAACTACTCCCTCATTGGCAGAGTACAAAGAAGAAATAAATAGATATACAATATCAGAAGCAGTAATAATACCAAACAAGAGTAACATCATAAGATTGATAAAGAAACAACTGGAGAATATATATATAAAATAATTCATGATTCATATATGTCTAGGAAAATATCCAAACAAGAACAATGCTGAAATACAGTACTAAAACAAGTACAAAAGAAAAACAGAAGCAAACTCCTCAGCATCGCAATCCTAATCTTGGTCAGTTTCTCTCCAGCTCCACAACATGTGAAGTACCAGAAGTAGAAGGGCACTTTCCCTTGTCTATACTTGCAATAATATAATCTTTTTGGGCCAAAAAGAATGGCCCAAACATGGAGTGAGGATAATCCCAGTAGGAAACCACCATGAGATATGTGACTAATAGTTAATGAATATATGGCGGTAAAAGTACAGAAAGCAGTAAATAGGAAAGTACTGAACATTAAACAATCCACAGTTTCAAGCATTTAATCCACAACAAGTTAACAGATACTCAAGCATGTAGAAAAAAACAAGTAACCCTCTGGGTAGTTTTCACATCCTAACCCCTATGGTTCAAACAAAAAGTACTAGCAACCCTCTGGGAGGCACACACAGTCTCACCCCTCTGGTTCAGCTAAAGAATAGACTCTCTGGGGAATCAATCACCGTCAATTCCCCCTATAGTCTCACATCGTACTAAAGGTGCTATGTGAAAGCAGTCAATGTCTCATTCCCCCAGTGGCCCATGTAGAGGAACTACAGACACTCCTAGGAAGCACTCAATGTCAATTACCCCTGTGGTATCGCATCGTAAAATTATAAAGACTCTCTGGAAAAGCCCTTATGTCTATTCTCCATGTGGTCTACTATACTAGGTTCTCACGGCCCTTTGTAATTCAAATAAGTATAGCACGCATAACAGCCAAGGTAAACCAAAAGAACTAATTGGATAGAATTATATGGCATAAAAAAACTTCCTAACTACAGTCAAACCATCCTACAATACTAGGTATGGAAAGAAAATAGAAGCCTAATGAGCAAACCAGACCCAAAGGTCAAAACAAGAAAACATTCATGGGAAATACATCCAA
Organism: Viscum album; assembly: GCA_963277665.1. NCBI lineage: Eukaryota > Viridiplantae > Streptophyta > Magnoliopsida > Santalales > Viscaceae > Viscum > Viscum album. The sequence continues at coordinate 435,503,748 of OY728150.1, read as the reverse complement.
AGCACAACAATTCACCCTATTCAGAAACAATATCCTCTAATCTAGCATATAAAAAAAGAAAGAAAAAACAATGCTAAAGCGGTAAACACACAATACCCAATTTAAGGGTTTTGGTGGAATTTTCACAAAACATTCAATGACTTTCAACGGAAAGGCACAAACCACCTACCTCAAAGGTTTTGACGAAAATCCCCACAAACGAAGAACGCACAAGAAAACCGAGTTGATTCTCCAAGAACTCACCTTAGATCTCTTCTCCTAATAATAAAAAGACCAAAACTCATCAACTTGTCATCCACACATTAAGGTCTACCCATAACATGCATAGATCTAAGAAACTGAGAGATGATGAGAAGTAGATCTAAGTAGATCTAAGAAACTGATCAAGAATGATGAAGAAAATCTACATAACTCAAGAATCTAGCTTATATTCTCCAAAAGAAGACTTCATATCGCTTCTAGATTGATGGGAGAACCATCTTTAACCTCAGGAGAACCAAATCTTGAGTTATGGTCACTTTGGAGAAAAAGTGAGCCACTTAGAGGCAAAAACGTGTGAGATCGACTTTTTTAGGATCTCACATAAGTGCCCGCACAGTTTTCTCGCATGTTTAGACAAACCATGAGCTAACCGTGCATTATCCAATGCCATGGAAGACCCTCCACGCATGTTTTGGCCACACAGTTAGACAAACCGTGCACTAATTGTACATTAGACACTACCTTAGAAGACCCTCCATGCACAGTTTGGATGCACTGTTAGACAAATTGTGCGCCGCCCTTGCGACTTCCCCTTTGCCTCAAAACATCATTCAAATTTCTACCGACTCTCCCATTCATCTCCTATAACATTATAACCATGAAAACAATCAAACAAGGTTCATATATCTGAAAAAAGGCCCAAGTTCTTAACATTCCTTAGCTATCGAATTATAGATTTAATTCATACACCATTTTCCTTATTAAATATCCAAATTGAATAAGGGATACACATTTATAAATATTTTCCCATAAAATCAAATTAATTTCAATATAAACACTATCTAAAAAATAGTATATGGTTTAGTCAATAAACATATCTATGATTAATGATTTTGATAATTAGGTTAAATTCATCCTTCAAGGATCATTGAAAATTTATTACTTTAAGGTGACTATGAAAATGTACCAAGGAAGTGAATGTAAATACTACCCTTAACCAAATAAATAAAAATACTATCGAGAAAAAGAATAAGGATGATATTAAATGGTTCAATAGAACAATGGTCATAAAAAACAAGTGTAAATAAAGAAATATATAGAATAATGTTATTACCCACATAATCTTAGAATATTAATGACAATGGTGATTTAAAATAACCCAATGAAAACAAATTAGGTTATGAAATTATTTACAACTTGGTAACTATTGAATTATAATCACCATGAAGGAAATAATTTCAAGTATAAAACTAAATACCATTAAGAATGAATGAATAATGATATTTAATGACCACTTTTGTTGTATTTACACCATATATAAGAAAATATATACATAAAAATAATATATGAATCACATAATGAAATGTGAGGCAAGAATCACATACCATGTGTTTTCTTTTGGGTGAACATCCATTAACATCTTATATTATAGTTTACAAATGTAATTAAATAATAACATAACCATAATAATATTTACAATATCATATATTATCTAATTATAAATTATATTTACCTATTTGCTTACAATATTTTATTGTTTTCACTATTTCAAATGTTAATTTTCTCATCTTTAGAGTATGTTTTGACATTTACTTGTTGTTTCTATTAAATAGATAGTGATTTCATCATACAGAGAATGTAAATCACGAATTAATTATCATATATATCTAGTAATTATTTATTTTTAACAATTTATAAACTTTGGATATAACAAAATGAAATTCATATATATTATTATGAATAAAGTATAATGTATATTTCATATATTTTGTATAGTTTTACTAAAACCATCCTTTTTACATTTCTTCTATAGCTTGAAGAAATTCACCCGACTTAGTGGAGGCAGTAGTGCACACTTCCACAAATGATGTTATCATATTTTCAAAAAATTGGAAAGCATAAAGTTATGTGTTATATAATAATTATAGAAGAATAATTAAATTATAAATACCATATATATCATATATAAACATTTTTTCCATCATTATACCCAACCATGAAATGTGGTAAAGAAAAAAGTGAACAATCATTGTTTTGCATGGTGGTAGTTCACCGTATACAATAAGTTGTTCATTACCCATTAGATGAATGTATGTGAAAGTTTAGGTAAAAAAATAATAATAACAACATATTATTATCTTTATGATTATATTTTTATTATATAATCATAGAATACGAATAGTGTATTGGTTTGAGAATAGAAATAAAACTAAAGAGCTTGAGTAAGGATGTTACCGCTTTTTTAGGTAACTCTTTTTGGTATTCATCAAAGGGATTCCAATGATAGATTTATGAAAAAAGAGAAGATTATTAAAATTTTAAGGTATTATTAGGAACTATTTTTCACATATATTGGTCAATACATGGTGTCTTGTGAGGTGTAAAGAAGTAGGAGGGTTGAGTGACATTTTATAATGGAGGGGGAGTGACAGTTTGGGAACTTTATTGGAAATGGAATTACAACCATGTTTTTAATATAAAAAATGCTTAAAATAATGGTGAAACGTCTATAAAATGGATGATATGGTCAAAATATGGTCATGCACTTGATTTTTTCTGGTTTATAGGTAATTTTTGGATCTTAAATTTAATGTTAAGTCCCTTGTTAAGCTAATTTTACTCTTAATCATTGTCATTAATTTCAATTAATTACACAATTAATTCTATTAAAAAACTATTTTGAAAATATTAGAAATTAGAAATTATGATGATTCCAAAAGTGGAATCAATTTTTCAACATTACAATCACATTACTGGAAGAAATTAATATAAATTTAATCTCACAGACTGGATGACATGAAAGATTTTTAAAATAAAAATGTTCAAAATATTGATTTGTTTTTTTATACAATTTCAATGTGATATTGATTAAAATGACATAAACTGAATTAATAGAAATATAATTTATGTAAATAAAATTTAAACCCAGATAAAAACATAATTTAAATATATAAATAAATTATAAAAAAAATAATTTTTGAATTCAAATACCGTATTCTTCACTATTCTTAAAAAATCAAAATTCACAAAAAAATAACAAAAATTAATCCTAATATAATATTTATATTATTATTTATAACATGAAGTCTATTTTTACATATGAAATCCTTAAATCTCAAAAAATTTGATTTAAAATCGGTTCGCCATTAAAAGGTGGTAATATTACCTTTATAAAAAAAATATTTTTATGTGTAATACTAGGTTTGTTCTTATCTTATGATTATAAAATATATTGGATAAATATAAAAAAATTATTTATTTTACAACATATATATTAAATTAATTTCAATAACTAACTTTTAGTAATTTAAATTATTAGGGGAAGACATATTTTTGTGCGTACAAATAGTTTTCTATAAAAAAATTCTGTTTATATTTAATTGGTTCTTATATTCATTTATAATTAATTATTTACCATTTAATTTTTTTATCTTTGTGTAAACCATATATTTTCATAATTTAGTCAATACTATTCATACACTCTAATTTAACATATAGTTTATATCTTATTATATTAAATAATAATATGTTAATAATAGATTGTCATTTTGTAAAACTAAATCTTGCTTGTAATGAAAGCTCTTGAAGAAAGCCTCTATTATGTGTAACTTATGATAAATAAATATTTCATGAATTTAATTCCATACCATTGAATGAATATATATAAAATATTAATTATATTTTAGTGTATTGGGTTATTATATTCCCTTACAAGCTTGGTGTTTCATTCCATACAAACTTTCGAATACAATTTTCTTACTTCATAATTTCAGGGTGTTACTCCTAGTCACATTTCTACTATGCCCAAATAGTAATAAAAAATAAAACTTCTCTAATACCACTTTGTCACATCTCATCCTAGTATCTACTAAACTATCACCCCAAGTTTGTTTCTAACATGACCATAGGCACACCTCCCTATATGCCCGAGGTTGTAGGATATCATTGTGTGTTTAATGAGATAAAATAGGGAGACAATACCAACTAATGAGAGTTAAAAAAAAGTGTAAATAATTTAATTAGATATATTTAATGATATAATTTATCAATATAATAACTCAAGACCAATTTAAATAATAAATCAAGAGAAATTTTATATAAAAATGATATGTATACTCTATATTTTAAGAATTCATACAAGAATGATCCCAAATTCCGAAAATAGGAAAACACTTGACATTGTCCAGAGTCCAAACTCTATCCTAATGTCCCGTGATCCAACATATCATACTAATCAGAAACCAAAGTACATGTCCCAATCCTAAGCATATACATGGAAACCTGTAGCATATACTTGTTTACCCTAAGGACATGGCAGTCTGAGCAGGGTTTGTGTTCAACTCATTAATAAAACACCATCAATTTTTAATGAAATAATCAATTTAAAAAACATTTTTATAGATAACCAAATGATAAAATAAATAGGTCAATAGAATAATCATGTTTCCAAATAATAATTAATTAATTATCAATTTGGATTATTTGGTTCCATCAGGTCTCCCAACTGAACAAACTATTTTCATCCATGTTGAAAGTCTGAATCATAAATCAATGAGGTTATAAATTCTAAATAAAAATAATTAACATATAATAATTTCAATTATTATTCACAATGAGTGTTTAGTTAATTACCAATTCCATATCACCTACTCTTAGTGCCCATAACTCTATGTTGGCACACTAGACAATGGTATGGATCTCCATGTACATCAAATCATTCCAAGGATGCCAAATTCCATTTCAAGCCATTATAAATCATGTAGAAGGAGTTCCATGTCCAAAATCCATACCCATGGGTATTGAGTGTCATGTACATAATATTAAACAATAGATATTAAATTCCATGTTGAGCCATCCTAAATCATGGATAATGAGTCCCATGTCCAATCTTTTTACATATGGGTTTAGAGTGTCATGTAAAAAATAAATAACCATTTCATAAATTAAAAATTTCTAAGGTCCAACATACTCATCCTATTAATATGGGGTGCACCCATTCTAACATTCAATTATTCTCATAGTTTAATATACCCAACCTCTTTGGACTAATTCCAAAAATAAACCATTTGAACAATTATTTGTTTAACTTAAAAATTAAATGTTCCTCAAAATCATTAATAATATAAACCTCAACATATAAAAATTTCACCTTCTACCCATCATAAAAACTAAAACAAAAAACTCTTTTAAAAAACCATTAATCCACCATTTAAAAGATGGGGCTCACTCTTCTGAAAAACCAAAGAAGGACCTAGACCTTGTTTCCTATTAAACTCATTATAATATCCATTAATAAATTTTCACAAAATGGGAAACCACAGACTCATTTAAAAATAACCTTTGAATTAAATTTAAAAACCCATTTTAATTCACATTGATGAAAATGAATCGTTTTAAAAAAATTAACTATTTTAAAACATTATTTACATTGAATGAAGACCATAAATAGAAAAAAAATATGATCACAAAATTTAAAAAATCCCATAAACTCCTAGGAATTTCACTAAATCATATCACTAAAAACATTTTAATTCGACCTATTAACATAAAATAAACACATCACCCCAAATTATACATACTATCCCTTTAACCATGATAAAAAAAATATATATATATACAATTACCACACTATAACTCTTATAATGTACCAATCACATTTGTTATGATTTAATTAAACCACTCTCATGGTATAGGTATACCCCATGGGAAAGCCTATGTCTAGTAAGAAATCATCAATGTACCCACAAGTTCTTGTGAAGGGTCTCAAAAGTAAATTTAAGGTCCAATATATTTTTCTTAGTCAAGGACATTAATCTTTACTAAGTGAATTCGAAAACCTAAATTCATAAGAGCAACATCTATACTATGGGTAATAGTTTCCAATAGATTAAACTCATGATCGTAGAAAATGACTAACCCACCCACATCCCATTATCTGAGATAACATGACCTTAATCATAATGGTGATAAACTATTGGTAAATAGGGATAATGAGATTACGAAGAAGAAAAACAACTTAACATGGAATCTTCAAGAATATATAATTGAACAGAGTTAGAGACATACACTTCACTTCGAATATCAACCCAAAACACTCCAAACACCCTACAATAGATGGATAATCATACATGGAAGACATGGAATAAGTAGTTTCTCCCCTAGGTTTTTGGAGAAACATCATGGTGAAAATCAAGGTAGAAATCTTTAATAATTAAGAAGTAAAAATAGTAAATTACCCTTTTTTAAATTTGTACATGGTTCATTCACACTATTTTCCAAACCATGCACCAAAATTACAGCCTCCCTTATCTAAGGGAAATCTGGGCCATATGGTTTATTTGGTCATCCACTTAACTTTGTAAACTATACAGACACCTTCTGTTCCTCTCTATCCAAGGGACCTAAAACCACACGATCACATAGGCCACCTTACATTGTTTTAAATACTATGATACACCCCCTACATGCCACATGGTTTTAGGGAACTAGTTTAACTAACTATGCACTAACCATGATCCATGCACTTTAATTGTCATTTTACCTTTTTTCATGCCTCGAACCCCCATAACACTGAAGATAAATTCCCAACTATTGGAAATAATTTAATTAACCTTTTAAAATGAGTATAAAAAAATTATAATGAAACATATATCTTAATTTTTTAGGATCATATATATGTTATAATAGATAAATATGGAAATATAATAGTTTGAGAAAAGTTATTATGACCCATAGAAGGGATTTGTGTCCTGAAAACCCCTTAAAACCTTTCATAATTGTGAATAAAAACCATTTTAGAGGTATAATTTTAAATTAAACATTTAATATCATGAAATATAATAGGATCATGATAAAAAATGAAAAGAGGCTATTATTTAGACTATTGAAAATGACACATGGTTTATAAGTTAATCATGAAATAATATAAAAAAATAGGGATGAAACACTTATGAATTTAATAATTTTATAATCCAAAGTAATTAGAAGAATAAAAATAATATGATTATGTAAATACCATTAATTAAATCACATAATATTCTAAAATAAGCTCTTATTAAGTATAAAAATCATAAAAATAATAAATTGGTTCATAAAATTACATATTGTATCAATGGAGACAAAAGGACTCTTCACATTCAATAAAATTCATTAATAAATAAATAAATTTCAAAATATATATAAAAAGATCCTTATTCTTCTATATTTTATATTCAAAGGTCCTTTAATGAGAATATATTTTTTATTTATAGTATATTTTTGAGACTATGTTGGTTACTTGAGTTTGTTCAGTAAATTTCATATTAACTCCTAATATATATTAAAAATTATGAAAGTTTCATATACTAGACTCGTAATATCCAAAATATTAATATTAATATGGAATTTTTTTTATATATTTAGTATATTTTTAAATGCATCCAGGATGGTTGATAGGGAAAATTGAAACACATTGCTCAGGGAGGTGATAATTCATGTACACATGGCTATTGATTCTAATTTTCTATAAATTAAAGGTGGGAAGGTAAATTATAATATTAAAACTATGAATAATATATATATATATATTATATTATATTTATCACATTTATTTACCCACTAAATCTTTTTGATCATTTATGAATGATAGGGAAGATAAATGGAATATATTGCATTATGGAGGCAGTAGTCCATGCAACTCCCCAACAATGATTTTATTTCCATTAGAAGATGGAGTGGAAGAAATAATGATCATTAAATTAATATTATAACATATTAGTATAATAATAAAACATATTTAATTAGGGATAAAATGGAGTTGGAAGAGGAATATTAAAGAATGACATATGAATGATATTATACAAACTTTAAGGACTCGATCTTTACTTAGAAAACTCCATAGAATTGAAATGATAAGGATAAAATAGGGTAACCATTGGATTAATAAATATTGAGGGACATATATTAAAGTATTTTTAGTCATAGGTTCATGGAATGTTCCATTGTGAGGTTCATGATTTGAAGGGAGTTTGTTAATCATTTTATTTGATGGGAAAAAGTATTTTTGGGAAACACCTTTTATATTTTAATAATACCTTGACACCATTCGTTTGTGAATGGATGCATGGTTTTGAAATATGTATGTTTTGGATGTATTTTTGTTTATAAATACTAAACCAATCTTTTGTAGATATGTTTTAAACAAGTTATATTGTATTTAAAATTATGTTTTTACAATTCAGTCTTTTACTTTTAAACTATGTTACTAGTTTTTAACAATGTCATTGAAAATATTATTAAAAATATAGTATAAACAATATTGAAAATATAAGTCTTATATAAATAAATGCATCCTTTATTTAATCCTATTAAATATATAATATTATAAATTATATTTTTAATTTAAAATAGTTATTTTGTAGAAAAAATGTTTCTGTAAAAAAATTTAATTTTGATAAGTAAGGATTATAAATTTTATTCAGTATAGATTGAAAATTAAATGAGTGATAATATAGTAACCTTCTTGACTATAAATTATATAATATTAATAATTTAATGTTCTTTATTTTAAGTTATTTTATAGAAATTCCTTATTTTTTTATTAAAAAATTATTATAAAATAAGTTTTTTTTTCAATTATTATGGTAATTATAATTAATACTAATAATCAAAATTTTATACCTAAAAAATAAATAAGTCATATTAAATAATATGAAAATTATCCTCTACAAAATAATAATCATTTAAACCTATTTATTGTCTACATATTGGTAATTTTATTTTAACGTTAGCGTATGTAATGCGTGGGAAAATGTTTTTATGGAAAGTTTATTTTTAAGATTAAACATTATGTGTTGGAAAAAATTACCAACGGTATTGATTCTAATAAATTTAAAGAATTATTATTTATAAAATCAGAGTTATTTGATAGTGAAATTAATATATAAACATGTTGTAAAAATTTTCAATTTTAACTAATTGAATAGAAGAAAAATTAGTTTTTATAATATATTGATAAACTTTCTAAAATGTTATACATTCATTTTACAAATCTGACATAGTATATTCAAATGATTTATTTCAATTTAAAATATATTTTTTATTTTAAATAGGTTTAAAAACCTTCAATTCACAATGATATGAAATTTAATGTATTAGAAAAATCAGTATGCTTCTCCTGTTACCTAAAAATAATTTATTTTAGAAAAAAACAAAAAAATTGTAATAAGATACATTTGATATTCTAAATTAAAAACTGTTTTTTATTTTTTAAAATTTAATTTATATAATTTTTTATTTTAATTTTTATATAAAATAAAAAAAAAATTGAGAAATTTTTTATAGGAGAACAAATTTTTAAAATAATAGTTGTTCTTATTCTTAATTTCTATCAAACTATAATAATTCATTAAATAATCAATAAATATTACATTTCATTAAGATTATCATTTAAAAATAATGTAGTTAATTTTATTTAATAAAAAATTATATCATATAAACAGATATATTAATAAAATACAATGATGAATAAAGTAAATTATTAATATATTATCATTATATATATAAATATATATAAAATTATCTTTTAATTCAGATAACCCTCTTCTTGCCTACTTATTTAGTAGCTTTATTTTAATGGTCCAAGTATATCATAGTTTCATATTAGTTTGGTGTTATGTGTGGGGAAGTCTATGGAACATATTTTATTTAATTATATGGAAACATATATTAAAATCTCAACTCTTTATAGGGTTTCCACCCCTTTATTCACCCATATGCATTAGATGTCCCTTGGGATCCGATGAATGAGCTCCAACCTCATTCTCTATCAATTCTTGGTCCTTATATAGAAATTTTAATAAAGTTACAAGGTAACTATTTCTATATTTTTAATTTATTCCCCCCCCTACTCTCTTAGTTATGAATTCTCCCAAAAACACTAGAATACTTGTAGATGATTTTAGGGTTCCTAATTGATTTAATGATTGGGTTTTGGTGTAGAGGGTTTATAGACGTTGAATCTATCCTTTTTTACTAGATATCCTTTGAAGGTGGCCCATTTTGAGGAGTTTTAGCTAATGTTATTCATCTTTAGTGTAAGAGTTTCTATGCAATTATTTCAATTTGAATTCAAAGTGTAATTATGATTTCTAAATATTTTTTATTGAATTTTTTTAATATATTGGATATCGATATAAGGATTTGAAACTGTTTCAATGTGTTTTGACATTAACTTGAATGGTTTTCCTTTTAAATTAAATTTTTTCATATTTTCAATTTATTTTCGATGTTCTAAGAATATTTGATATGACTAGGAGGATTTAAAAATAGATTTAATGTTTTTAATTGGATTCTTACAAGGGTTTGGTTTTCAATGAGTGATAACTATGTATCAATGATAAAATTGTTTTAATTTGTGGTTTTGACCTCAAAATTATTTTGAAATGGTATTAATTTTGGAAGTTATATTTTTGTTTTTAAAGAAGTGTATGGTTTACCCCATATAAAGAATACTTAATCGAAATTTATAATGGTTTAGTGGAAATGGATCGATTTTGGCCATGTTTTGGATTTGAAAGAGGAAACCTGCATGTTAACAAGGTGGGTTTGAAATTTTTATGAGTTGTGCATGATATAAATGGATCCCTAAGGATTCCTAATATTGGTTTTTTTTGACATTTATAAAGGTATTATAATTTTAATCTATCTAGTTGCAACTTTAGTTTGAAATATATGGTTATGAAGGAACCTTATTAATTTTTCAATAAGTTATATATATTCATGATCCACTACCTCAAATGATACTACAATGTTTTGAGATATATAATTACCCCTACGTCCCACCTCTAGTAGGCCATGAGTTGGAGACTAGCACCATGGGTGTACAAATATTTCAATATGGGAGGAATGACCCTTTATAATGTAAAAAGGATCTAGGGATAGAATTAATCATCCACAAAACTCCAAGACATAAAATAAATGAAAAATATATAAAACATCCCACATGAATGTAAAAAGCATAACAAATAAAAAACAGTAATGTATCCAATGTAAATACCAAAAATTAAAGCTAAATCAGTGACATGAAAACTATCACAAGTCCTGAGCTATTATTTCCCAGCATGGTCCACTTATCATTTTGGAAACATGAAAGTCATTTTATATATGTAGGGTGTGCATAAAAGTAAACTTAGAATGAAATCCTAACTCTCTCGTGAACATGTGAAAGAAGCATACTAATTCCCCTCTGAGAAAACAACAAAACCAAAAAACCCCTAAATAGTTATACTAACAAAACCAAACATCACAATGGTACATTAAATATGTAATGGAAGCCAAGTAATATAATATGTTATCAAACACATTGATGATAGGGTACCCTACACCACTTTCCCTCTCGTATTACTCTCTTACCCAATGTCTTACATCCAGACACTCCCATCCCTTCCAATTGCCAAATCACATCCTACCCGCACACACTTAGGCAAAAAAAATCCCTCCTCCACACACCTGGGTCATACAACAAATCATTCCCACACACACGTAGTCTACACAACACATCCTTCCCATACACACCCAAGACTCACAAGACATCACATCACATCTCATCCCAAAGACACCTTCGAAAGCACATAACAATTCATCCCGAAGGCACCAAGGAAGAAAAAAACCTCACCCAAAAACACTTGGCCTGTCACTACAACCATTTAAAGAAATATTAGACCTCTATCTCTCATATCTTGTTCTATACCTACCTCACCTGAAATAAATAGTGGAAAAGAAAGGGTACCCACCCATCCGTACTCTTTAAGAGATGTTGGAAAAAACACCCTTGTGTGACTATAAGGGTGTTCAACACATAGTGGTCAACATGGGTGGGGTGCATTCAGGAATCAAAATAATATTCAAATATATTTATAGTATCAAACACTCATACCAAAGATGTGGTTTCGCAAAAAAAACAAACCACCTCACAAAACCATCACTTTGGATGCCACCTCAAAAATAAATTATTAGTATCCGCAATAGTCATTTAAAAAGGTTAAGAGCTCTGATAAATTAAAGAGGATTCACATTAATTCCACATTCAAAACCCATTCATTTCACTATTTAGCATTAACCAAATTTAATCACAAAACCAATATTTAATATTTCATTAAAAACATTCATATAATTATCCAAATAAAACCAAGTCACTCCAAAATTTATTAAACAATTGTTTATTTATTCCACCACTACCAAGAAAACTATCAGGCAAGACACACATAGAAACATAGTAACAATCATTCATATTCATCATAGGGATAAAGATGCCCTATAAATTAACACACTTTATGTTAAAATCACATCATACCACAACGCCTAGATATAACGTGAAGCTTTATAAATGTTATCAATGAAACAAATATCGGTAATTACCCACAAAATACTAGTATACTTCTTAAAACTCATCCTACCAGTTAATCATAATAACGAAATGAACACCCAACTCACAAACACATCATGTAACACCTTACAACACAACCAAATTCCACATTCCAGCTACATAAACACCCCACACCCATCACATACCCACTGTAAAACCACATGTCATCCAATTCCACCCCCCACACAAACCACACAAATCCAAAACATAAAATCACATAACATAAAAAGTAAAAAAAATCATTAAATTTAATAAGACATCACTTATTTAATTACACTTGTAATTTTAGGGTTTTTTACAGAAACTCTATGAACTAAAGAAATATATTGATTAGATGAATATATGTGGTTAAAAAACTTATATATATGATCATTAAAAAAATAAACATGTATTCTAAAAACCATCCCATGTATAAAAAAGGACCCATAATTGCCACAATTTTTAGTGTGAAGTTAGCCCATACAAATAACAGGAATAAACAAAATAAAATATACAACAAGACCATGCAACACTTTTCCACAGCCCCTGTATAGTGTTTCTTAAAGAAATTTTATTATCTTTAATAATATGGAATGAACTATACTGTGAAGGGAATACATCTATATTCTCATCTCACATTTTGAAAAAATTATAAAGGTGAAGAAAATTCTTCCTAGAAGAATAATGATGTTCAATTTTTAGTTGCACCCGAATGTATGGTGGGTGTATAGTAAGTGAATATCCACGGATTTAAAATCCAAACTCAAGAAACATATCCTTGTAATAAGCCTTTGGGGATGTTTAGTCTCATTATAAAGATAAATTTATGGACAAAGGGTAGGTAATATCGACTCTAGGAAGACCAAATCTGATTCAATATGAACTAGATATAGTTTAATATTTCAATTAAACGAGGATATGGCCCAGAAAAAAAACGTTTCCTATTCCATAACCTAAATATCCTTAAGAAAATAAAGATAAAATTTATGGACTTTGATTCATTATCAGATACATTAAAATTAGGACTTAAATCCATTTTACATCAAAACAATACGTCAAAAGGGAAAAACAGAAGAACTAGAAACACTACACACAAGGTACCACTGGAAAAGGAACTACCAGGTAGAAAAACCTTCCACCCATAGTGAGTAACATCTAGGAGAGACAGTAACGTGTTAGACACCAGAAGATGAGACACCACTATGGTGTTCTACCTTTTAGGCTAGAGGCAGCACCAGATGAGGCACCACCGGTTTAGAGACCACCTTGGTGAGAAACTTCCAATGACCCATATTTAGGGTTAAATACCATTAGTGAGACACCACCAATGAGACAGTATTAGGATGTGGTCCTCTTAGGATGAGGAAACATTGGAAAACATAGGAAGCTGTTAATTTTGTGAAGTGTTGAAATGTGTCACCTTGAATTCTCATGAAACATCAAACACCATATTTTTAAAAAATTAATGGGCTATAAAGGTCTAGGAAATCACATAAGATACCTCTCAAACTATTATCATCCTTGAGAATTAAAAAAAACCGATAGGGAAAGCGAGGTAGATTCCAAACTATCATCCCCCAAGATACCTCTCAAGGATCTCATCAAACATGAAAAACTACTATCAACTAATCACGTCAAAGTTCAACGATGAACCACCTTATGTTGGCCGAAATATTGAGAGGAAACCTATAGTCCCAAAAAACCCTCCTACAACATCTGAAAACCTGGTCTTATCATAATGGTTGTTGACATATTTACCCAAATGACCACAAAAAACATTTACACAGCTGCAACAATCTGCAGTGTCCAAACATAGGAATCAGGTAATTTTGTCCCCCATGTCAAGAAAATATCCTCTCTGGGTGGCACTAACTCACCCACAAAGGTTTAATCTCATAAAATTTAATGTATCGTAATTACAAAATTGGTCCTCCCACTTTTATTTGTTTGGTCCTTATCAATTATCACAAACTAAGGGATACCAACTCATCTTAAAATGTACATTGTTCAACCATCACATCACAAAGAAAAATAGAACAAGGAAAACATAAAAACAAATCTTAGTAAATGGAATGAATCTACATCACTCTCTCCAAAGTGCTCTCCTCATGGACACTGTTCCTCTACATCAAACAAACTAGAGGATTGTCTTTCTACGCAACACCTTCTATGAATGATCCTGGATTTCGAATGACCTCTTCACAAATTTCCAATCACCCTCAATATCCAACTCTCCAAAGTCAATGACATGGGAGTCATCGAGAAGATACAAATGAAGCTGAGAGACATTAAATCCATCGTGGATCATATCTAACTATGATGGAAACAAAAAACATTCTTCCACCTGGCCAACTTTCCTCAAAAACTCAAAGGGACCAAAAAACAAAGAGATGTCTTACTACATCTACCAAAACTCTGCTACCAAAATCAAGGAGAAACCATCAAGAACATGTGGTCCACAAACTAAAACATAAAGGGTCTCCTTATGAAGTTAGGATCCGATTTCTTCTGGTCCAATGATACTTTTATCCTCACACGATCAAGTTAAAACTTTTTTGTCACGTTATGAACCACATAGGGACCAAGAGAAACTGTCTTGTAAACCTCTATCCATCAT
Source organism: Viscum album (assembly GCA_963277665.1). Lineage (NCBI taxonomy): Eukaryota > Viridiplantae > Streptophyta > Magnoliopsida > Santalales > Viscaceae > Viscum > Viscum album. The sequence goes on along the minus strand of OY728150.1, from coordinate 435,488,548 downwards.
AATGGGGAATGAAATTGTCTCTTTTACAGTGCCTCAAATGGGGAAATTCTAATGGAAGAGTGATTTTTATTTTCATAAGAAAAATTCACCAAGAGAGGGGGTCATACCCCAGATGCATTGATGTCCAAGACTCATGCTCTCAACATATCCTCCATTGTCTGGGTAGTCCGTTCCATCTTCCCTACTATATGAGGGTGTAAAGTAGTGAAGAGACATATCTGAGTGCCAAAATCATCATGCAACCCCTTCCATACTTATGATATAATCCATGTGTCCTAATCCGAGACAATCTACCTAAAAAATCTATGAATCCGTACTAATTCATCCACACACTTCTTATCTAAATCATCCAGTATGACAAACTCCTGGATCACTAAGAATTGAGCTGATTCCATCAAATGATGCATGATCACCCAGATATCATCACAATATCCCTTAGATCTGAGTAACCATATGATAAAATCCATCGATATTTCATTCCATTTTCACTCAAGAACATTTGGATTATCAAACAAACCATTTGGATCACAATACTCAACCTTATCCTTCTGAAAACTTAAGCACATTTCCACAAACTCTATCACTCTCCACTTCATCCCAAGACACTAAAACTACATCCTCATGACACGATACATATTGGAAAATCTTGGGTACACTGAAAAAGGTGATCTATGAAACTAACTAAGACCTATATCTTACATATCCACTGAAAAAACAATATTCCATGAAAAAACAACCAATTCGAACCGTCCTCAAACTATCCCTCCTGAGCATCACCATGGACAACACGATCACACGCCACCTCTTCCTATGAGTCTCCCCACTGATACCCCTCCACCAAATATATCATACATGAAAAATTCATCCTCTATAACACACATAATTTACCACCATCCACCCTTATGTCTTTTTGCATGGCTGTGATGTCCTCCATAGCCCTCCATGCATCCGTAGATTTTCAAACAAACTTCTTCTTAGACTTTTTTTTGAAAGACCGAGGAATGACATTTACCTTTCCTGAGATGAAGGATATATCAATAAAATAGTCCGAAAGAATCTCCATACACTTCTACTATCAAAGATTCATGTCACATCGGAAAAATATATACCTCAAACTGTTGTGATTCGTGAAGACCACAAAGAATATCCCCAATGAGGTAATGACACCACAACATTAGCATGCACACAATGGATGCTAGTTCCAAATCATGGGTGGAGTAATTACACTCATGGATATGTAACTACCTATACCTCTAAGATATCACTACTCATTGCTGTATCAACACTCATCTTAAACCCATACATGAAGCATTACAAAACCCCTCAAACCTTACCCCTTCCTTAGTAAACAAGACCATTGGGGAACTGAACTAATTACAATGTAGTTAACCAAAAACTTTCTGAAAATGATAAATCCACCAAAGTTATTGGTTAATTATTGTTAAATCCTTCAACGAGGCAACTATTTGAGATATATTTGGAAAACAATCAAATAATATCCTGAGAGATGAAGGAAACTATGAACCTCTACCATGATCTTGGGTGATTCCAAATAAAAAACTAATTCAACCATCAATATGTCTAATACCACAGCCTGATGAGGCCCCACATTCCTAAGGAAATGATCCTATCTTTTCCAGAACCTACTCTTGGAAAACCTTAAATAGAGATAGTGGCGTTTAAGAACATGATAGAATGTTCTGAGATGCTCAACATGCTCCTCTACAAACACCAATTAGATTAAGATATCATTGATTAATATGATGCCAAAATGGTACAAGAACTCCTAGAACATGGATTTCATATGCTCTATGAACATGAATGGTGTATTCGTAACCCCAAATTAATTGAATACAAATACTAAGAACCCATACCTGGATCTGAAAGAAGTATTTGGAATATCTCCCACCTCTACCCTAATCTAGTTATAGTAGTACTATTGGACAATCTTATAAAACCAACTCACCCCTATTAACTGGTTGAAAAGATCTTATATCATTTGAAGAGGGTAGCAGTTTTTAACCATCAACTAATTTAACCATCAGTAGTCTATACACAACGTCAGCACACTATCTTACTTCTTTGTGAAAAACACTAGAGAACTCCATGAAAACATACAAGGATGAATAAAAACCTTCTTCATTATATCATGTGTATGAATACTCAACTCCCACAACTCCATAAGTTCCATCTGATAAGGATTTATTGAAATTGTAGAACCACCGGGCTGTAAGCCTATCCCAAACTCATCATCACATCAAAGGTGCATTGTTAAATCATCCTTACGGAAAACATACAAGAAGAATCTAATGACACAAGGTACCTATACCAACCTAGAGTACACTGATTCCACTTAAAACTCAACCAAAAATTTTAAGAAGGGGCTCCAATTTCCTATTTACCATATGGAAACTCCACTCACCAACAAAAACCACACGTTGACTATCCACATATGAAAACATGACATTCCTATGAATGTAATCGATAAAAACATGTATGAAATAAAACTAGTCGATGATAAGGATGAAATAATTTGGCTACATATATAGTAATAAAAGATCCCTATAGGACTACTGTGGTCCTAAGACTAGTATACATCACCATCACACATCAAACAAGCTTCTTGGGATTCCAACTTGTGTACTCAACACCAGGGGTACAATTATCATCTCCATGTCTATTCCCTGAGCATAGGATAAAGTGGGTGAAATAAAGGAGTTTGAATCTCATAAATAAAACAAAGAAAAAATAAAGATACTATACAAACTGATCATAACTCTAATGATCTGTAGCCCCTTTATAACTTCTATCTCCACTATTTGTAACTGATCACACCAAATCCTCTACCTTTCTGCTGATGAACACCTCCACGACTGTGCTTGGGTTTCATTCCCTAAACAAGAGGAACATCTTGAAATTAGCCTCAACCCGCTCCATATCCCCTTGGTGGAGAAAAACCCTACATCCCTTATTACTGAAATGGTCTCACTAAAAACTACTATTGAGGCTGGCGCTGAACCTATCCACCACAACCAAAATCAGATCAGGAATCTATTGGATAATAAATTTGGTGATGAACATGAACCACACAATAAAAAAAAATTTGTGCAAATATCCCCAAAAAATAATAGAAACCACAAGACCTAGAAGGCCAAGAATGAATTTTATGAGGTTTACTCCCTTCCGGTCGAATCCTTGATGGTCGTAGTGCCTTTGATCTGCCACTAAAAATGCCACCTCTCGATGTTCTATGTGGGATACCCTCACGCAGTAGACATCCTATCGATTTAATTAATTCGATCAAGTATTCATTCTTATAAACCTTAAAATACATTGAAAATGTAAAAGGATTATCAAAATAGTGGATATAAGGAAGAAGTGCTGCCTCAAGGCATCTCACATGAGACTCCTCATATAGAAAAAGAAGGTCTGGGAAAAAAACAATAAGGACCTTGAACATTATTTCCATCTCCCGCACTGATATTCTCCCCTGCTTAAGGGAGAGTATCTCCTTACTCTTCCCATCCTTCATGGTTGACGAATGGAACTCTTCCCAGAACTCCATTTGGATGTCATCTGACAAAATTTCCTCCTCATTTTGGTCACCCATATACAGTTTCCACCATTAACATGTAGCTACCCACATCTAAATGACTTCTAAAGGGAGATAGTACTCTGTCGGGGTCAAGATCAAACTAAAATACATCTCGAGCTCTTCCATCCAGCTATATGTATCAATGTCTAAAACACCTCCCTCTTACTTCCCCAAAGACTGCCACTGGAAAGAATATATTAAATTCTACCACTAATCATTATACTCAATAGAACGATCCTTAAAATGATAAAAAAGATCACCCTGTTGAACCTCAATTGCCTAATTCACACAAACGATGACCGAGAGCCATAACTGAAAAAAAACATGGATTTCCTAAGACCAAGTTTTATGGATTTTTTATTAATATTTATTTTATTTCATTTTAAACTTATGAAAACAACCCAATTCAACAAGAATCTAATTCATTATGATTCATGTACCTCTCATAGTTATCTAACTTGAAAGCATCTCTATATTACATGACCATTCAATAAGCTTAGAGTTTGTGAATTGGACCATGGGGGTCCCTAAAATCTCGTGTTCTAGCTATTCTCCCCAACCAATGTCAAACACCAAGGTAAAATGGAACTACTTCTATACCAAACCAAGAAATAACCACTATCTCAAACTCAAAACCCCTTTATATCTCTCAATTATCACCTTTGACACCACTATGTCATGACCCCTCTCTCTATAGATTCTGCAATGAGGGGAGAAAGATAATTACCTCTAAGTCACCCCTCCCATAGGCCTTGGGTTAGAAACTAGCAGCAAGGGTTTACAAACATCACAATATGGAAGGTATTAACCTTTATAATATAAATTGGATTTCAAGATAGAATAAATAACAAAAAAAAATCAAGAAAATATATAAAAGGGAAAGACAAAACTATCCCACATGCATGAAAATATTAGAATTCATACAAAAATAGTAAATTATCCAAAGTAAATACCCAAAAGTAATGCTAACATAGTGAAAAAATAATTGCCACAAGGGTTGAGCTTGTAATTCTCCACACTTTTCACTTAATACTATTTGAAACCTGAAAAATAATTTTATATACATAGGGTGACCATAAAATGTTACCCATTTAGAAAGCCAATGTCTATCGTGCACATGTGAAATATGAAAACTAACACCCTTATGAGAAAACCACAGAAAAAAATAGAACCTAAAAAGGTACACTAACCAAACCCATCCTCAAACAAGTGTTCTCACCATGTAATGTAAGAAAAGTAATATAATATGTTGTAAATAACATCAATGATACGGTACCCTGCAGCAGTATCCCACTGGTATGTTGCTCTTTCCCAATGCTGTAGGTCCTGAAGATCTCATACCTTCCATATATAACATCACCTCCTACCCACACACACTTTGGAATCACAACACATCACACCTGCACTCACCCAAGCAACACAACACATAATTTCAACCTATATCCAGTCCACACAACACATACCTCCTTCACAAACCTGGTCCTGACAACACATCACATCACATCACATCCCAATGAGCCCTGAGAAAGAACATCACAACTCTTTTTGAAGACACATGGGAAGAAAACCACCATACCCACAAACCCCTTCGCTTTAATAACCACCATCAATAGAACTAATAGGCCTCCAAACAATATAGCATGTTCCATAACTACCTCTCCTAGAAGAAAGTGCGGAAAAGAGGGGTACAAAGCCATTCGTACTCCTCCCAAGAAGTTGGAACAAACACCCCCACATAATTATGTGGGTGTTTGGCATATAGTGATAAATATGTGTTGGGTGAGTATAATAGTAACAAGAATATACACATATATGTATAATATTAAACACTCCATTCTAGACTATGGGTTTACAAACAAATAAACCATCTCTTAATACCATCACTTTGGTTTCCACCTATAAATGTATTTATGAGTATTTGAAATAGTCATTTCAAAAGGTGAAGATCCCTGATAAATTAAAGTTTCTTCACATTACATCTATTTTGAGAAACCAATCATTTAATTATATAGAATAATCATTATTTAACCATAAAACCTTTATTTAATATTTCATTAACCACTTTCGTCTTGTTAACCAAACCAACCCAAGTCCTTCTAAGAATTATTAAAAAAAATTTATTTACTCCATCACTACCCGGGAAACTATCAAGTACCAAACACATCATGAAACACAATAATAGTCATTACTAGTCATACATGGGATACAGATCCTTGGTAAATTAACACACTTCACATTTAGGACACATCGTTCCACGACCCCTAGATATATGGTGAAGCTTTATAAATGTTATCAATGAAAATAATCTCATCAATTACACACAAAAACCCTACTATCCTTCTACTAACTCATCTACCTAGTTCATAATATTAATATAACCAACCCCAACTCACAACTACTCCTAGAAATTCATTATAGCTCATCCAAATTCCACATCCTTTCTATATAAACACACCACACCCATTGAAATCCCACTCTACAACTATATGTCATCAACTTATACCACACACACAAACCAAATCAATCCCACAAATCACATCATGCCGCTTACAAATAAAAATACATCTTAAAATTTAATAAGAAATCCCTTATTTAATTCCCATTGTTAATTTAAGGGTTTCCCTAAAAACTTTATGATCCTGGGGCATCCATTTTTTTGTCGAATATAGGTTGTTAACTAACTTTTATACATAAGCGTTATTTAAAAAACAAAAAACTTGCATTTCAAAAACCATCCCATGTGAAAACAAGGACCCCAAATGGACATGATTTTCAGTGGGTAGTAATCCCATACAAATAAAAAGAATTAATGAAATCAAATATACATCAAGATCATACATCACTTTTCCCTAGCCCCTGTATATTTGTAATGCCCCGACCCCAGTTACCTAGAGTCGGTGCATTATTACATAACATTGGCATGATCACAATAAAGTTCAAATCTCGAAAGACCGTTTGGGTTAGTAGCCTTGGAAACACCAGATATATATTCATAAAGTTTTATATTACATCATAAAGTGAAAAACTACTACAACAACATATTGTATCTATAGTCCACACTATTATCCCCTCATAATATCCCTACAGGTCATTCAAAATTTACTTCTTCACATCCTGGGAAAAATAAAACATAGAAAAGGAGTGAGATCAAATTCCCAGTAAGGATAACAATATAGAAGAAACTTTCATAATAAGAATAAACATTTAAGGAAATTTATAACTAAAACAAAAGCCTTTTAGACATGAACTTCAACATAGTATGGAAAAAATAAAATGAAATAATTCCATTTACTTATTCACATGGATATTCTACTAATTGAATAATCACATGCAATATCAATAACCATTTTCATAATGATGGAATGCATAATGCCAGACTATCATAACCACATAGCCAAGGCCTCATGCCAAGACTACAAATACGATTTTGTCAAGGCATTGTGCTAAGAAACTAGTTTGTATCATGAGACCTACCGATGCATCAAGGAGCTATAGCGGGCTCCACCCGTCACATATTAAGTCCAATGCATTCCTCATATGAACAGGTTTAAATATAACATAAACATTCGTATTAAAACTAGCATACGAAATGTCAATACATTTACCATAAACCATGAATGGTATAAAAATAGCACATCCATAGTCAAACATATCACAAAACCTTCAATAAAACATAGATGTTTTGTATCATAATAAATCAACTTCAAATAAGCGTAATATCCATCAAAGGATGTTGACATAGATGAAATCAAAACTCTTTTTAGAAAAATATCCCTTTCTATTTTCAAATCATTTAAGAGTCATATATTTATAAAATAAAACATTTTCATTGAAAATATTCTTATAAGCTTGTAAAAGAAGCTTCGACGATTCTATAACCGTGGAAAATAGCCACACCCTCCGTATAAGTTAAAAAAACATTCATACCTTAATTCTGTCGAAAAGGTTAAAAAGCACCTTGTTTGGAAAACGACAGAAAGATTACTTTATAAAAATATTATAAAAATTGAAAGAAGGGTATAAATGACTTCAACCCATATTATTTTAAATAGTAAAAATGTTTTGAAATACATTTTTAAGAAACATGGATGTGGATGATAAAGAGGTCCCGGTAGATAATCACGTATAAACAACCTCTGATAAAGACGAGATTGTGAAATAAACCTTAACTTGTACTTTTACTTGGTTGGGGTAGGTTAAACTCCTGTATAATGGTGAAATAATTGTTATTAAATTATAAAAGAATCATATACATTAATATGATATCATATGTGATCTTTTAACATTGATTTGTTAATAATATCTTAGTATTATCGTTGTTTTGGGTGTTAACTTACTCATTTTCTTTTATATGTTTTGTTACGTAAGTTGTGTTTGTCATGGATAGGTAGTATATTAATCATATCCATAATTATATCAAGTCCATAAACATTATTTTTAAATCATCAAATGATAATTATACTTGAATGGATAAGATGGAGAATGAATCTCATCACGTTCGTGGAGACGGTAGTCCGTACGTATGCACGAGCAACAATATCATTGTTTTGATATTAAAATAATATATAATTGGATTCTATATCATATATAATGAACCATTATCATGTTAAATTTATTATTTACATGAATTACACATCATTATTATACCCATCCAAATAATAATTTATTGAATAACAATTACACCACGACGTGGAGACGGTAAGCCGTACGTACACACGTATGGTGATATGTTATTCAAAGGATGGATAGAATACTGAATATGATTGTACCATATTTATAATAAAATCACAGTTTATATAAGATACTGGAGTTATTTATTTTATAATGGTAATAATAAAGATGGAAGAATTGGAAGAAGAAAGGAACTTGGAAAAGGGTGGTGAAATCATTACCTCTTCTTCGAGTTCTTTCTTTTGATTTGATCAAAAGGGCTCCTTTAGATGGCTTTATGACTGAAGGAAGGCCTATAGAATGATGTGAGGGAAGTTGAGAGAGTATTTGGGTAGATTTTGGACGAACCAAAAGGCTTTGAAGGTGTGAGTTAATGAGAAGAGAGATTTCCCTTTTATAAGAGGGGTGAGGGGCACCTTTGGAAAAGCTAGAAATATTATTTTATAATAAATTCATATTCTGTTTCTAATGGCTCCAAAGTGGATTATTTAAATTTTAAGGTGGGGATAGGTCGAAAACAACTCAACCAATAGAATTTAGACAAGTTTGGGTCATTATACTAACCTTATCTTTAAGTATTAACTCTTAGTTAATTAGTGTCACTTTTACAATGTCTCTTTGTATTTTTATATTATATGGTTAATAAACTTACTATAACATCCAAGAGACCCAAAAGTGGTCCATTAATGATACAACTATCATGATATAAGTCCTTTGGACGAACCTTATATTTTTGGGAATTTAATATCATTTAATAATATAATATTTGTTTTAAAAACTCTTTTATGTCAATTTTGACACTATTTGGAAAATTGATTTTTGTGAAAATCATAATAGAATTATTATTTCGAAAAAGTCAATTAAAGAAATACTACTATGTCATTGTATCCTTGAAAATTAGTGTAATTCATTTAAAAGTCTCAAATTATATTTATTTGGGTATTTATAATATCAATAATTTTAATTTTTCACTATTATGGTAATTACTGCATCATCATTATGTCATACATAAATTAAATTATTTAATGTATATAAATTATAAATAAAATATCATTATGTAGGAAATCTTTTTATATTTCTAATGAATATTTACAATCGAATTTATCTTATGTATAACCATATATTAAAAATGATTTAGTAAATAAACATTGATTTTAACTCTTTTAACTCTTCTTTGAATTAAATAATAATAAATGTCCTAATCTAATCCAAGTAGACTTAAATGATAATATTTTATTCCTAAGGTTGTTTTTGGTCGATATACACTTTTCCAATAGAAAAATGACATGTGTTAGGGAAATATAAATATCATTTTTACCCTTAATTACCCTATTTACTCTTAACCGTGGTAAATAAAAGTAAAAAGTTACTATACACCAAAAATTATTTTCATCTCATTGAAACATATTTTACTCCTTGATATTAACTGTGTCTCTTGGATTTTTGAAATTTCAATCACAGAAGCGGTAAAATTATGTTTTATGAAAAATTCAGTTTTTTTAACTACCACTTAGTAGTTTCACTATTCATCAAAAATTGAAGTTTTTCAGTATAATGCCAAAATTTATCACTAAGCTATAATTGGTATTCCGAATTCAAAAATGATGTCTATTTTACAAAATTACAAACTTATAAGTTGAATTAATTAATTTTATAATTAATTCCCGCTGTTACAACAAATAGCATGTTTTAAAAAAATAATATATATCAAAATATTGACAGTTGTTTATGTCCAATTTCAAAGTGAAATTAATTATAATGAACACCATTGGATAAAATGGTAAAAATATATTCTAATTATACTTTAAAACCAATAAATAATATAATTTATCACTATAAATTATTTTGATTAAAAAAGTTGTTTTTAAGTATTTTTCACTATTCATAAAAATTGGAAGTTCTCAGAAAAATACCAAAAATTCAACTTAGGATAATTTTGATATTCTGAATCCAAAATTGAAATCCATTTTGAAATATAAAATATATATAATTTCAAAAAGTAGGTATTAATATTCATAACGACTGGTTTGATCGGTTGTGGTGTGTGTTATAACTCGATGTTGCGTACAACACACGCTATTACATTATTCAAAGGGAAACATACCGTAAAAGCTTGGGGTGTTACAATATTGATTCATAAACCAATTTTATTATCATTATTAACTTAGAATCGACTATATTTTCAATGTAAACATGTATATATCCATCCCACTTGATGAAAATTATTGAAAAATTAAGTAAATACTAACTAGAAGAAGAAATATCCACACATCTTGGTTGCGCCAAAAATAGGGGTGTGCGTACAACAAGAGAATCTTTAAGAAATAAAGAACCAAAAAGAGGAAAAATATCCCAGGAGGAGTCCTTTAGGGATGTTCCGTCTCTAGAGAAATGAGAAGATATATATGGAGGGAATGGTATTTCAACATTATAAAGATCATATACGATTCTGTTGGAATTAGATTCAGTTTGATATTTCCATCAAAGGTGGATCTGACCAAGACAAAGTTTTTTGACCATTTCCAAGGCTCTGAAAACTTAAGGAAACAAAGATATAAATTTTGAAATTTTATTTGTTGTAAAATAATTTTAAATTTGTCCTTAAATCTATTTTACATCAAATAAAGATGTCAAAAGGGAAAAATGGAAGTACTGAAAACACCACTTGTGAGGCTGTTCCATTAAGACACCATTAAATGAGGCACCTTCGGACAAGTCACCATTAATGAGACACCACTATATGAGGCACCACTAAAAAAGGCACCATTAATATGAATGGTCTTCCCCCACATGTTAGTCACTCCCAGGTGAGACACCGATAGGCATGCAACTTTCATACAAGACACAACCAAGGAAACCTACCACTAGGCACAAGGAACTTCCTGTTGAGGCACCACTATTCAAGCGTCTGCCAGGGTGAGACACTTGTTGGGATCCAGCACCAGGGTGAGCTATTGTTAGTGTGAGACACCACCAGTGAGCCCACACCTGGGTGAGATACTATAAATAAGGCATCAACAATGATACACCATTAGGATGAGGCACCGTTGGGATGAGACACTGTTGGGAAACCTGGAAAACTGGGAATTTTGTGAAGTGTTAAAAAGAGTCACCTTGACATACAATGAAACCTAAAACACCTGATTTCCCATAATGCAATAGATTGGAAATGTCTGGTACATTACATATTCCCATTGTGTGGGAACTTTATCACTATGTTATTCTTATTACTCCCCTTTTGTTAGAATTTGAATTTTTTATTCCATGGATGAATTATATATATGGGGAGATTTATTGTGAGGGTGGTGGGGGAGATGGAGTGTTTTTTATTAATATTTTTATTATAAATCTGGTTTTAATGTTAACTTTAATCAATTATTGATTGGTTATGGGAACCCATGTACTAAGTGGTAGGTCTATTCTTATATTAAACTATTCATTACAGACACTACTAGTTTCCTTATAATCATTTTAGTTACTAGGGATATGAGTGGTGTGTCATTTTCAACGATGCGGGCGAGGGATAGTTCGATGGCTTGTGATTTGCATGCATCATATTAAAATGGTTGTACCTTAAAAAAATTTGATAATGTTAAATTCTTCTCATGTAAGGGATCCCAAGTTAGATCTAATGAAACATTCATTTCTCAAGTTGTTAGTTTACATTTTGTATTTTGATCTAGTGTTTGGTTGTATCACCTCCCCTTCTTATATTTTTCTTGTACCAAAAAAATGATTTCATTTATTATATTCCTTTAAAAATGTGTGGTTTTACTTTTTCATCATGAAAAACATGTTTTTGGGTCATTCCATTTCAGAAATATGTTTTAAATATTTTTTGAAAACCAATTTTAAGTAATGAAGCTTTTGTTTATGTTTTAAAAGTTGACTTCAAAATTGATTTATTGGTTTAATGAAATATTTAGTTGGAAAAATGTTTTAAAAATGATGTTTTTAATTTATTTAAATTAAATGGATTGAATTTAAGATGTGTTCGGGGGTGTGTGGTTTGGAAATATCTGATGTTGGTGGAATGTCTTTCAATAAGTGTGATTTTAGTTTATCAAAATGCAGTGTAACATTTTGAAGTGTGTTTATAGACTTGTTAGTTGTTTTCAGATGCCAACAATTGAAAACCTATTTTTTATTTATATTTTAAAACTAGAATTGATCAATAGACTTATGAAATTAATTTCATAGTATCGATAGGTGATGAACTATTTAATTTTGAGGTCACACCTATATATTCCAGGTTCCAGGTTTCCGACATGATTTAGGATTATTTTATTTGTTACCGATGTTGGCTGATTTTGGTGGTGGTGAGAAACTGGATGTTGCAAGGATATTGGTTTTTTATTAACTCATGTTTGAAGCATTTTTATATTATTTTTGGTTAGGGTTTTATCATCCAAGAAGAATATCTTGTAATTTCTTTTGTTGTTCATGTTGTATTTAATGGTTTCATGTAAACTTTTTCATTTATTGATTATGTTTTATATTCACCAAAATAGGTTAGATAATGGTTTTTAGTTATGAAATGTTTTTCATGTTAATTTATTTTAGTTTCTTTTATGATTGTTTTTTAATAGACATACCATGAAAGTATTGTCCATAATGGACTATCACATTATTTTATGATATGTTTTATCCATTATTTGGGTGAAATCATTCCCAAATTATTTTTTTCCTAAAACAATACTGATTTAAAGCGTATGGTGACCATGAATATTCTTAGGAACATATATAAAGTCAAATTATTTTCTATATGAAAGGTATCCTTTCTACGTTCAATATAATTTTTTAGCTTCATTATTTGATATAATTGTTCACATGGCGGTTCACTTGGTTAGAGAGAACTGTCTATGTTGTCCTCTACATTACAGATGGATCTTCCTCATTGAATGGTATATGTGGATTTTAAAAGAATAAAAAATAATAAATTTTACATATGAGGTTATATTTTATATTTATATGTATTTTAATAATTCATTGAAATATGTACGGAAAATCTGTCTGATGTGGATAACACAGATCCCCAAAAATATCATCACAGCGGGTGCCTAGTGTGTAGAAAAACTTCCAGAAATAATTTTGTGACAATTATCATTATAAAGATAGTGCATGTTTACCTTTTCATTTTACATAATATTTTTGACATATTTTTATATATTGACACTCACAAATAATTCTTAGTCATTTTAATCCCTCATGTGTAGAAATATGTATATCAAAAACATATAATAATATCTTTATAGGATGGATTTTAGACCATATTTTTGGAAGAGTTATAAAAAATATGAATTCGATATTATAATAACATTGATTTATATTAAAAATATAATGCAAACATGTAATTTCTTAGAAAAAAAAAATAGTTTATTAATAATGACATGTTCTTTACAAATAGAGATTATGAATGTAGTATAATGAAAAATATAGATTTAATCTTATATTAGAAAAAAAATATTGTATATGGAACGATGGATAGAATTATAATTTACTTTAATATCTAAACCATTGGAATCATGAAAATTAAATATAATTTAGACTATATAATGTTATAATTGGTGATTTTTCAATGAAACTGTGTTTTAGAAAAGATTTTAGTAAAAATCAATGAATTTTCTTGTAAATTGAATTTCAGATAAGTAGGAAAAAAGGATGAATCTTTCCTAATATAATCACATAAAATAAAATTATTTTATTACTTAGATCTAGAAAGAAAAAAACTATTAACTCATTCAATAATCTAGTATAACAATTAGTAGTTCAAAATAATATTTCTGTGAGTATGATCATTTTGTTTAGAAAATTGATTTCATTTCACGATAGACCCATGTTAGATGGTTTCTTATAAGATATAGGGGATAATAGCAATGGGATTTAAATAATCTATAGAGTGGATAAATCCCATCAACAATAAAATAAAACAAAAAGAGTCCGATAAGTTGGATAAATTTTATTAATTAGATTTTTGTATACAATGTGCTTCCCCATAATATTATGTGTTTACTATTATATCAATTTATTGTAAAAATAATAGATAAAAAATTTTGTAGATTCTGTATTCTTTGGATATTGATTATATCTAGGTCAGGGAATAATATATTTGTTATAAAAAAACTAAGTAAATGTTAAAATTTAAAAAATAGATGTTAAAAAATATTGATATGGAAATGTGATAACTACATAGTAAAAATTATTAGGGTGAGGTATAATGGTCTAAAATTTTATTATGGATGGAATGCATGTGGATATCCTATTAACCCCACAAAGTCTATTTTCATTCATTATATAGGGTTCAACACATGAATACACATGTTGATTAATGTAAATATGTTGTTTAATGTCACACCTACATTGTAGGAAACATTTTTGGAAGACATTAGGGTAGATATATCATCTATTTTCTATAATTTCTTAGAAAATAAAATAATTAAACATTAATTTATTCTACATTATCCCATATAGAGTACATTTATGAGACATGTTTTTAGATGTAATTTATATTAATGGTTACTAGAAAGGTTCATTGATCCTTTTAGATACTTATTTGGAAATATCATTTTTGGGATGTTTAGGGGAATGTAAATCCTCAACCACAATCTATATAAGGAAACACCCTAAAACATGATACCTATGATGATTTTATTATCCATCTGGGATTTTAATAATTTATGTTCTAATATAACTGGTAATATTTTATTTGAAATGAAATTTATTAATCTGTTTGATTCAAAATAGTAAAATTATCAAAAAATAAATAAGTGTAATAAAATACAACATGCATTAAAACCAATATATGTATACCATAAATATAGGACATGTTATGATTCATTAGAAAAAGTGGTATGTTTGTTCAATATATAATAATACTTTCTGTTACATGAAACATTAACATAATTATATTCCTTTGTTTATATTTAGATGATGATTCAATATCTCATGACACTTCTATCCCTCATCCTATTATTTGGCAATAGGATCATGCAAATAGAAATAGGAAAAAAATAGATGTGAACACACAAAAAGTATGAGAATGATATATAAATATGATTTAATAGTTATTCATTATGCATTAAAATATTATTATATAATAATGACTACTTATTTTTCTATATTTTATATCTGGTTTGGAAATATGAATTCTCATGTTATATAACAAATGAAAAACTAATTTTAACTGATTTAAAGTAACAAAAATAGTATGCACATGTTATAATTGAATGTTTTGGAGTGTCATTGAGATAATACTTTGAGAATTAAAAGACACTGGGTGGTACCAATGAGTGATCAGAAAACATGAAAACACATATAGATTCTCTAAATGAAAAATTTATTTTCTTGACTTCTGTGATAGACTAGTTTTGTCAATAGGATCAATAAAAAGAATCAGGATAGTCATAACCATAATTCATAGAGATACACCACCAAATATTTTAGGCTAGGAATTCTCTTTAAAGGAGCACCTTACTGAAGAGAATAAATTTTTTTAGAAAATTTTATACTAAATGTGAATCAAACTATTACACATACCTTTATTATATTAAAATTCTATAGGGTGATTTTTTTATTTATATCAATCTTCAAATACCCATTTCCATATTCTGATAGATACCATGTATAATATCAATGGAGATACTAAAAATAATAAATAAATTCTAGATGTTGACATCGGTGTAGGGATTCAAATATCTCAAATGACATTCATTGAAAAACTTTTACCCCGGGATGATCTTGATGTTCACACAATATAACTTACTGTAGGTACTTTTATAGCATGTTTGTTTAAAATTAAAGAGACATAATATGATAAAAAGGTATTTCTTATACAATTTATTTTATATGAAAAACCCTTAAAAATTGATAAAAAAGTTGATAATATTTTCATGTTATTAAAAACTGAGAAAAATTAGGGGAAACAAAAGGAAAAATCATACAAAATTAGAGGATAATATAATAGAATAAAAGGACCTTATCCGAGTACCTTTACCACAATAATTCAACTACCACATAAAATAACATTAAATTTTCACACAGAGACAACGATCTTAGATAAAAATATTGAATAAATTTATTTTTATAAAAAAATGCGTAAATAGGCCATTACTGATAGGAATGGTCTTTTGAATGTTAATGAAATTCTTAAGCAAGAATATATGGGAGCGTCAATTTTGAATGTATATATGATGTATATTTTTATAATAATTTTTACAATAATTGGTATAATATATTATTCACATTTCTATACTATTCATATTTTTTAAAAGCATATTCAATAGTATAATTTTAAGAGAAACCCCTATGAAAGAAAATTTGGATTCCTTAGTCCTTATGCCACTTATATATAAAAACATTAATAAATACACATGAAATTTTAGTAAATTTACAGTAAGTAGAAAAATAATTTCAATAGAACAAATAGATGACATGATATTCTAAATACCTATAATTTAGTGGTAAAACAATACAAACAAATCATATAAAATATATTTCCATTTTCCCCATCACATCCACCATTTTTGTTTTTTACGAGTCACTAGTTGCTCATTTAAATTAATTTGGATACAATAATTATATATTGTTTGGATTAAAATAATAGATATTCTTTAAATATATCACACATGATTCCCCTCACAAATTTATAATACCCAATATTAAAGATTTCACAATTAAAAATTTTATTATATGTTTTATATGATGTTTCAACATGGAATTTTTTATGCTAAAGGGGTTCATATTTTTCATAAATCCATGGTATGAAGATGTTTAATGCAGATACGAAGACAATAGATTTATTAAAGTAGATACGTATTATGGTATACATAATAACAATTCACTATCAAAACATATATCAAAATTACTTACATATTTTCCTCAATGATTTCGTAGTTTCTGCAAAATATAATTCCACCAATTATTGTTATTATATTTTCATATTTATGAATGATACTATATTCCATCAATAAAAATGCATACCTAAATAGGTTTCTCCAAAATTAATTTCAATTTAAACAATTTTTTTAACCATTAGTTTCTCTATATTTTTTTATTACTAATAAGACTATCAGTAGTACATATATTCAAAACAAGAAGTAGATTTTATTAAGAATGTGAAGGTAAAATACATGGTGCTAGTGCATTTGTATACATTATAAAACCATAAGATTTTAGTATACATTTTACTTTAATTAAAATATATATTCAATATCCTCTTTCACACCGCACAAAAAACTTTAAAAAACAACGATATATTTTTTATATAATATATTACAATACAAGATAAATATTAATAACACATGGGAATAAAATATTTAAGATAAAATTTTATTTAATTTTTACTATATATATATATATTTATGTGTTATTTATTATTATTATAATTACACTTAATATTTTATTAAATAATTACATAATGAAATGAAATATTATAATTCCAATGTGTTGAGAATATTTACATAACTTTTATTTAATATGTAATTATTCTTAATGAATTATAAACAAAATCATTTAATCAGAAATGATTTCTTCTTTATGAATTATACCTTATATATATTATGTATTTGAAACTAATTTATCTCTATTAAATAAGTTTAAATAAAATCATAACATATAGAAATGAATAATTTATTCCAAATATTTCCGTTGTAATGAAATATGAATAAATATTTTTTATGATAAAAAGTACATTTAAAAAACAAATTATACATTTTGAACACTAATATTACAAATATTAAATATCATATCTAGATATTGAGTCTAATAATTTTTTTAGTAATCATATATAAATTTTTTAATAATGTAATTTTAATTTCCTACATAAAATAAGTTAGCAATGTAAATATTAGTTACCACAGTAAAATTTTTATTTTTCAAAGAGTCATTTTTATAACAAATGTGTCGTTTTTATCTAAATAAATTACATTTATCTATTATAAATTTTTAATCTATTATGATGATTAAAAATTTGAATAAACATATTAAAAAAAAGTATGTAGAAATTTAAAGAAAATAAGTATAAAAACACTTAATGTATAAAAACACATTTTTTTTATAAAATGCTTTTCTATATATCATATTTTATACTATAAAATTTAATTTTATAACTTTTATAAATTTAATTAGATTAAATGTAGTCAATTGTTTGATACTTCAAGTCAGAATTTATCAAGAGGGGATATCTTATATTTTTTATAAAAAAATTACCATGGTTAACTTATTAATCAAATGGGTAAAAATGAGTAAAATAAAATTACTTTAATAGTAATAAATTTACTAGACAAGAAAACCACATATAGAATTTTTTTAGGTTTTAAAGATATTACAACATGTATCACCAAAATTTCCTTTCCTAACTCCCCTTACTCCTAGGTGACTCCTACTTTAACCCTCACCCACCGTCTAGTTATAAGGAAAAGTCCATCATTTTGACCTTTAAAAGGATATCAAATCCAACTAGATATTCCTAATTAAACCTCAAAATTAAATTTTAAGAAATACCCCATGAAATGATATCAGAGGAATATTAAATATTTATCATCCCCGGATTACCAAAAATTTTCCTATGTCCTCTAATTATAAGAATCCATTTAAGAGAAGACTCAAATCCTAATCATAATTGTTCTCCATCCCTTAGTCTTTTTATCTTTTATGTTCTCATATATACACATACAGACCTATTATAGGCATATTCATATAATGACATCATAAAATTTTTTGTTATGAATTTTTATTTTATTTAGTTTACAACCATTTTCTATTCCGCACTCATATATTTGAAAAAAATGAAATTGTCTCTTATGAGTCAATGTGGACTACTGCCTCTATGGATGATGTTTTTCATTTATCATTTCCTCATTACACAAATAGTTATAAGTATTTAAAAATTGAATAAATGTTATATTTTTTTACCTAATTACAGTTCTATAAATTTATATCCTTATTTATCTTTATCTCTTTATGTATATTTAAAAATTAAAAAAACACCTGTGTATATGTGGGTTCTTACAACTTTATGGAAGACATGTTTCATTCTTCATCATGGAAATAAATTGATGGAAATAATAATTTATTTTAACAATATATGTATTATATTTTGGAGTAATATATTTCAGTAATAAGTCTTTTAATAATTAAATAAATCAAATATTATTATAAAGTAAACTGATGATATTAGTAAATTTCTCAAAACAAGATCGTCACTAATTTAGTCTTCCTATATAATTATTAAAACATAAATGGATGGAAATTTAATATAAATAAAGAATTATGAAAAATTTAGTATATTACTTTAAAAATTATAGTAATGATGAGCTGGGTATGATTTTATAGGTATCAACATATATATTAAAAATCATGTAAAATAAAATAAAAATCACTAACATCTGATGATGAAAATAAACTATAATTAACTAATAAATGTATATTATTTGATTATAATTGAACTTTATATAAGGTAATAGATATGAAAAAGGTAATTAAATAAATTATAAAAAAATTTATGTTTATTTTAAACTATTTCAAATAACCATCATAGATGTTTGGAGAAAAGTTTAGGGTTTTCATCTCAATTTCCCTTCATTGATGAATATCATCATATTATATACATATTATAATATATAGTATACCTAATAGTAAATTTGATTATATTAGTTTTTCTAAATATCATTTAATAAAATTTATAATTCTTTTCATTAATCCATATTTATAAGTCATTTAATTTTACTATTACCAAATTGTAATGGTTTTTATCCCAATTTCTCTTTATTGAGTTATGTTTTCATTTTGTGCATATATTATTATTTTATGATGTAATTAATACCCAATTTATTATATTAGGAATACTAAACAAATACTTAATGTATTTCACATGTATTTTAATGTACCTTCTATTATACTCATTTATTTTTGTTAATTCCAAAGTGGTAAGGGTTTTTTCATCTCAATTTTCATTCCTTGAGACATGCTTCATATTTTGCACACATTTTCATATATAGGGTGTATATACTACCCATTATACATATTATATTATTATCAATTTAATATTAATTTCATTTAAATTTTAATTTAAATGTATTTATTTAAATATCACTCGATAAAAATGTTTCCAAAGTTATATGGGTTTTTGTGAACTCAATTTCCATTAATTGACTTATGATCATTATTCATGAACATTTTTATGACATGTTGTGTAAAATATACCATATGTTTGAATTATATTTTATATAATCTTGTCTTTGTGGGTATTAAATTTTTTTTCTCATGAATTCATTTTAAGCGCTTTTCCCTCATTTCACCTTCATTAGTAGATTTATTTATTCATAAAATGGAAATATTATTATTAATAATACTCACCCTCTTTAAATATTTTTATCCATAATGTTTATATTTTTTCATTGCAAAAACTAATTTCAAATTGTCTTATTTCACATTTTATAAATTGAATTTTGAATGTTAAACATAACATCATCTTTGATTGAAATGATAAAAATAATTTTTGTTAAAACTTTTATGGATTGATGTAAATTTTAATCATTAAATAAAAAATAATTATTTACTATCAAATTTTTATTTATTGAATTTCCATGTAAATTCCATTATACTATTTTACCTATTGATAAATAATATCACAATACATAATAATGAAATTCATTAAACCTTATTTAGTTGGTATAATTCAAAGTGTTCTTATAATGAAGGCCTTTTTCATGTATCCAAACTCCTTAAATGATTTATGAACTAATGGGAATATTTTATAATAATAACATACAACTCATTTCTTTGGATGGATAATGAAAGTATCTAGGGATGTTTTTTTGGAACATGTCTCTATTCCATGAATTAATTAAGTGATATTTCCAAAAATTAATATTTACATGTTCCTATAATCCATATATGTATATTTTAAATTATTTGATTGGTGTTCTTGAAATCATATTAGCATAAAATAAATTGGGTATAGTTTTATATCTCATGGGATAATTATGAGAATTTAGAATTGATGGTCGCTCCAATCTAGGAATCATTATGTGAAGCCGACTCCACTATTTTATGGGAATCAGGTAGTGACTCTGACACTATTTTTTTGGGAGTTAAGTAGTGATTCTATCCCCACTATGTTATGATAATAAAGTAGATACACATGCTCCATTATGTTTTCAACTATGGGAATTAAGAAGTGATACCTACTCCACTATGTTCTTGGAATCATGAAGTGCCACCTAATTCATTATATTATGTGAATCAGGCTTTGATGCCTCATCCACTATGTTGTTGGAATAAAGTAGTGATACGATCTCCACTATGTTATTTTAATTACATTTCTATTTCTTCTCCACTATATTATAAGAATTAGATATTGATGTATTCTCCACCATGTTATGATAATTGGGTAGTAATTGTTGGTACATTATGTTATGGAAGTCAGGCTGTGATTCCCACTCCACTATGTCTTTCTTTTATATGATTATGGTTAAGTAAAAATTGATATGAATATTTTTTTGAGACCAGGACACAATTTATTGAAAAAATAAGGAACAACATGAGTCTAAAATAAGGAATCTTATTAAAATCCCTTTTATAATAAGGGATAAGCTCTACAGGTAGATCCTACTTCCATGTAATGCCTTTCCTAATACCCATGTTGGCAAGACCAGCGACAACCTGGTTCGCTTCATGAAAGGTATGCGTGAGAATGTAGTTGATCTTTAGAAGCGAAGCCATGCATCTCATGTAGAAGGTATTGAGAGACCAGGAGAGATGAAAAAATTCGTTCCAAATTTCTTGTATAATGGTGGTTGAGTCACTCTCATTCTAGATGTTGTTCTAACCGTTTTTCTCAATGAAGTCGACAACTTAAATCACACCCTTCGTTTCTAACTGCAAGGACGAGG
This sequence comes from Viscum album, assembly GCA_963277665.1. Classification (NCBI taxonomy): domain Eukaryota; kingdom Viridiplantae; phylum Streptophyta; class Magnoliopsida; order Santalales; family Viscaceae; genus Viscum; species Viscum album. The sequence goes on along the minus strand of OY728150.1, from coordinate 435,466,390 downwards.
TCGTACTACAGCTGCCAAAGAAGCATCCATGAAACTGCCCAATAAAACTTCTTATGGTAGCACCACAACTAGAAGGTCCTGAATTGCCTTTAAAGGCTCCATCGACATTCACTTTACTCTATCCTAGAAGTGGATTTTTCCAGAACATTTCAAAGTTGCGCCGTAGTTGCTTTTAGATACCATCAACTCTATGACGATGAAGGATCTCGAAAACATGGATGAAGTGGTCACAATAATGTATCTATATTGAAGAAGTATCCGTAATGTCAATTAGAATTTGCGTTGGACCTACATTAAGATAGAATGATTAATTGTTGTGGATAATGGAATTTATAACATACCAGATCACGTGGAGGAGCTCTGCAACCACCACTATGAAGAGGTTCTTTATTTTCTACGAAGAGTTAAGCTCTACACAACATTTTAGTTGAGCACTAATAGAGTTAGAGTGTAACCATATACAACCAAAAAAGTCAGTAATATAATTCCAAAGTGATGAAGTTGTAGAACTAGACCAAAATGGATGGTTAGCATCTTCTTTATACTAGTGGAAAACATAGAACTTAAAAAAAAGTTGGATTCCAAAATATTGAAGACAAACCTCAGCAGGAACACGGTTGTGGGAAATACGCCAGACAGTATTAAGTCTCGATGGCTTAATCCATGTCGTATCAAAATATTTTAACCAAAAAAAGAAGATATCCAGAATTGTGATTATAAAAATTTTTTGAGTCAAGAACCCCGTTGCGAGAATGCTCCCATATAAGAAAATCATCAGCATTAGTATATGAGTAATTGTAAATAATATGTATGATTTTTTAGGAATTTTGAAGTTACCAAAATGCATGATATCCTTTATAGTCTAGTTGGTGTTAAGAGGGGTGGTGTTGGGAGGTAACATAGAAATTAGTGGGACAACAATCTAATTATCCAACCAAATATTCATAGAATAATTAAAACTAACCATCAATCTTAAGTTAAACATAATGTTTAGAAAGGATTGTCTAATAGAGGGACAAATAAAAGATTTCATATAGGTCACATTTCTTTTCAAATGTTCATAAAGGAATTTTTTTCTATGAAAATCAATGTTTTCAGAGTTTTTATTAATCAATATGTAAGCATGTCTACCTTGAAGGGAATCATTAAAGAGTCTAAGGTTTTTCAAACCAATACCACCTTTATCTAACAGTTTTAAACTGGTAGCCTAGGTAATGGTCAGAAGCTTTCTTTCATTAATGTTTCCAGTTCAATAAAAATTCTTGATGAAAACATTAATTTTTATAGGAAGACCAACATGCTATTTATAATTAATCAATGAGTAGAACAATTTAGACATAATAGTAGATTTCACTAAACAAAATTTTTCATCCATGGAGAGTCATTTACCCTTCCATGCGGATATCTGGTTGACAACTTGGTCAACAACGGTGAAAAAATTTGGATTTAGGCATTCAACAAATAATTGGAACCCCTAGGTAGTTTAAGGAGAAGGATCTTTCTTTGATATCAATACTATTGATAATGTCATTTTTTCATTTATGAATAAAAAAATTCAAAAGAAAACAAAATATTTACTCCAGCTTATAGATTGACCAAAGAGATCTTCATAATGATCCTAGTCATTTTTATGATATTTAATATTTCTTTTATCAACTTGTAAAAAAAGGTTGATGCCATCTATATAAATTAGATTCATAGGTGCACTTAAGTTTCTATCCTCTTGAATGGGTTTATGTTTGTTTTGAGAAACCAAGTGAGTGATAAGCCTACTAATGTAATCATCTGCTATGGAAATAAATGATCACCCTTCCCAACAACCGTAGTGCATTTAAAATATTCCTTAGGCGAGCCATTTACAAGAATGGATATAGATGCCAAATTTAACAAGGAATTAATCCTACTGATGAAAATATCATTGAAACCAAAGGATTTCAAAACCTTTAAGATAAATCTCCAGTCAATGGTATCAAAGGCTTTCATAATATCAAGCTTAAAAGGAACAATACCTCTTTTGTTATCTTTGTTCAGAGTGTTGCTGTATTCCGAGGAAAGGAAAATTCCATCTTGTATAGATCTTCCCTTTATAAAACAAAATTGATTCCATGAAGTAATTTTTTTACATATTGAAGAAAGTATATTGGCAAGCAATTTTGTGTAGATTTTATAAAGAGAGTTAATAAGGGAAATGGGCTGGAAGAGATGGATTTCAGAAGCATTAGTCACTTTGGGAATTAAGGTAAGGAATTGAGCATTAATACCATGAGGGTGAACCCCATTGGAGAAAATAGATTTAACAAGTTTACAAACATTTATGTGAATAATTTCCCAATGATAATGAAAAAACCATTACTAAAACCATCAGGTCCTTGGGAACTATCAAGATTAAGGCTGAAGACTGTTTCATTTATTTTGTGGTCAAGAGGGATGCGTAAAAGAGAAAGATTGTCTTCCATATTCAACAATATCAGAATGACCTCAAGAAAAAGGTAATCATTGATATTTGGACCGTTGAAAATGTTACCAAAGTAGTTTACCACATGAATAGCAATGGCCTCCTCAGAGTCAATAATTTTTTCATTGTCCATAATGATGGAAAGTGGATAAAAAGCATTCTTTATTCTTTTAAGAGGGTTATAAAACATAGTGTTTTTTGTTAACATCCAAAATCCATTTTCTTTGAAAATTAGTATACGAATGTTCTCTTTATGGACAAGGAATGAATTAAATTTTAGGGCGGTGTTGATTTTATATTGAGGATTAGTAGAGAAGTAAGATCATGTGGTGTTGTTTTAAATCTGGGAAAGATCATTCTCAATGATTGAGATGTATTTGTCCATTTTTTTGTATTTAGTGTTTCATCACCCCTTAAGACATTGTTTGAGGTAATTTAATTTAGTAATACAAGCAAAAAGATCATTGTGATGGTTCATAGACTCCCTATAATTTTTGATTATGATAGAACAATCCAAATAAAAAGACCAAGCATTGTTAAATCTAAAAGGTCAAAATGATTCCTGATTCTTCGAGCTAAGACTGACAATAATGGGTGATGATAAGAAAATTGTTTGGGTAATGTGATGCTAGAAATGGAGTCCCAATAGTCCAGAGCTTGGGTATTAGTGAGATCCCTATCTAGTTTGCTAGAAACTACCCTATTGTAGTGTCTCTTATACCATGTGTACCTAGCACCAATAATATTATTCTATAAAATGTTATAATCTTCATTAGAAGTTATAAATTCTTTCGAGGAAATGGACGAGAAAGATGGGCCAATTTTTCCTATGGAGGTAAGAATAACATTGAAATCTCCTAACACAATCTAGGGTTCATGCATGATGTTAGATAAATTCACAAGATCTTTCTAGAGGGTCCTACGGTCCTAATATATATTCATAGAATAGATCATAGTAAAAAAGATAAGCATTCCACCAAGATAAAATTCACAAGTAAACATTGGTTCAGTGGAATTGAAAGCACTAACATTTTGTAAAGAGTCATGATAAAACATCCACAGAGATTCAAATGATGACCCAGTTTTGAATACACCAAGGAAATTAGAACCATAAACAAAAAGATGTCTAAATATAAAATAAAAATTGATTTTATGTTCAGATATAGAAAAATGAAAAGGGTTATGACTCAAAATAATTCTTTTAAGCAAAGAAATGTGTCGGGGCACACAATGCCCTGATAGTTTCAAAATATGAAATTTATTAAAACCTGTTATTGGGGTTAGAACTCCGTTTTTTCTTTTTGGATCCACTTGAGCCCTTCATCCTTTGTGATCTTATAACATTTTGGGAAGAAGGATGAATGGTCCAGTTAAAATGTTTACCCACAAAATTAAGAGAATTTTTATTACTAGCATCTGTAATAAGAGTAGAATGATTTTTTATGTGTTTCCACAATCACATGGGGGTCAATGTCATCGACCTTTGAGTCAGGGTTAACCACATGGGTAATAGAGAACTATATAGGAGGCAATGAGCCCATTTATATTGCAGGATTCTTGAATTATGTAAAGAAATTATGTTGAGACACTTCTGATTTTACCTTTCTATAATCTCTACTAGTGGCAGAGCCCTTTTTGGGAGTGTTCTGTGTGCTCACTACTATTGCAGGTTCACTAGCTAGGGGAAGTACAATTTTCTAAGATCCACCTAAATTTTCATTTAGGGAAGCTAATAAAATGGAAGTTCACTTTCTTGATGAAATGTGAGTGTCCATATCCTAGTCTATATTAATAGAATAATTTATGTTCTTGAGAGTAGAAATACACGAGTTCTCATCCATAAGAGTTGGAGCAGCAACATCCATGGGGGATATTCCTGCTTCAACCTTTTGGCCAGTCACCACAAGCCCACATTTTCTATACCTGAATTTCTCACACACCGGATCACCAAAATTAATTAATTTATTATAAATTCATAAAACGATAAGATTTTAAGAGATTATTATTATATTCTATATCATATAGGACACACAAAACAAATCTTAAACAAACCACACAATATTATTATTTAAATATGACCATTATAAAACAACCGATTAATTGACATGTATGAATAGAAATAAAAACATTATAATATATATATAAATTTCCCATTCAATATAATTTTATTTGTTGATTATTAATAAATATATTTTTTATTTTTAGTAAATTCATTTTATTTTCTTAAAATACGTTTTTTAACAATGATTTTATTTTTTTAATAAAGTATTATAATTAATTTATTCCAATTTTAGAAATATTTTTTGAATGAAATTCTACTTTTTAAAAAATAATGATTTCAAAATTATCTTATTGTAAAATTTTAAGAATATTCTAAAAAGTTTTATTTCTTAATGATTAGTGAAAACAAATTTTTTTATTTAAAGATTCATTTTATATTATTGTATTTAAAAAGTCTTAATAAATTATTAATGAGTTTAAAAAATAAAATATTTAATTTGGAATAAATATAATATAATAAATTTTATTATAATAATTATTATAATTCTAATTATTGTAAAAAAAATTTCTAATTAAAAATACAATTTTCAATTTTTTTTATTCATCTTGTTTTTAGGTTTAATTTTAAATTAAAATATACCACTTATGTGTATTGATATTGATAAAATATATTCCTTATTGTGAAAAATATTAATTAATATATTTTAATAGGTTCAGCTTAATTATTAAATATAATCAATATTAAAGAGTAAAAATACTTTAAAAGATTTAATGTAATACTAGGTTTACCGGTGGATTAAACTAAATAAATTGTAACATCCTGACCTAGGAGCCACAATGATAATTAGGGTATAATTTATCCACCAAAAAATCATCATACTATCAATACTAGTTAGAAGCCTCTAGTGTACGTGGAGGTGCTCTTGGGGTCCTGAGGCCAACTAGCTTGGGGGATTGATTTAGTGGCTTTTGGGTCGGGATGTTACTTAGTGGTATCATAGAATCTTTATCATTGGTATAAGATTTTAGGATGTTAAAAATGAGTCTAATAATGTTTCAAAACTTAGTAAATAGCATATGTTTAGATCTGGCTGAACATTGCATGGGGGAAAGATCTTATTTCCTGAGATGGGATTGTGGTTCTTGAGGTTTTCCATTAAACATGATAAATACTTCAAAATAATTTATTGGTGTATTTATATTTTCTATTTATTAATGGAATTTTTAATATTTTTACCCATGTATTTTTATGAAAAAAGATTTATTTTTCAGGAAAAATTTTAGGTAGTTGAAGACTAAATTGTAATGAATATTACATTCCATGTTTATTTTAGTAACTGTACTGCCCATTGCAAATTATTTCTTCTCAGAATGCCATTATTAAACTTGGATAACGTCTAATGTATGTATAATATAAAAAAATAATAGTTTTTTAATGATTATGCATTATACTAATTTTTATTCCTTACACCTTAATGATGGATCCTTAACTAACCTATTATAGTTTAATTAAGCCATGGAACTATAGTTACCTAGGTGGATATGTTAGTTGATTTTTGATGCATGGATGATAAATTTAAAATATAAATATTTCAATACAATAAATTTTAAAAGGATATCCATCTATTCAAATCATTGGGTTTGACCTATTTCATTTTATTATTAGGTTTAAAGTTCTAGTTAGAGTCTAATAAAGTGAAAAGTTTTAATAAAAAAGGCTAGTACCTTTATAATTATGGTATGATGACTCATCTAATAATACCATTGTATAAATTTAAAATTTATTAAAATTTGACTCATAAAAATATTTGGTCACTAAATATTCTTATACTTGACTTGACCTGAGTTGTCCATTCATGGTGTTTTATTCTAATGTAATAAGATGGACTTAACCCAAGTAGGTTAGTCTTGAAATGATATGATTATATAATAAACCTCAAATGAGTGTATTGAATCAATAATAAATCAATTTGAATTGGGTTTTACTTAGACAGTACCAGGTTGTAGTGATGGTACCCTCTTATGTCAACTATATATTTACAGGCTTTGGTTCTTGTTTAATGGTAGTATTTTTGTAAAAAAATATGAAAAGGTTATATAGAGTTTTTAAACTGACTTAGACGGCTTATGAATACAACTATGATGGTATCTTATATAATCTATCCCCTTTAATTTATAAAAGATTTGTTTTTTTTAATTTTGATCTATATATAATTGAGGGATTAGTTAATTAAAATGATAATTACAACCAAAAGGGTGTTTATTTTTTGTATATTTGAATTGTAAATTTATTCAATTGATCACTATTTTGAGAAATTATGTATAAATAAATGATGATAAAAAAGTAAATTAGAATCCTAATCACTTAATGTTGCATGGTGTTAAGTAATAATGTGCTTTGTAAAATTTTTATTTATAACAGGCACTTGATATCCCTTATATATGATATGATTTAAATGATTTAATATGTGATAATCAATTTAATTCCTTAAAATAAAACAATTAGTGTTGTTATAACATGGTACATCATTTAGGGTTTCATTCTAAATGTTTCCATGAGAGATTATCGGAACAGAAATGTGTGCATTACCTTAGACCTCTAATGAAATATTTTAGCCCACATTGAACCTAGAGGTTAGGTAGTATGAACTAGTGACATTTTTGGGTGAATATTTAATCCCATGAGTAAATGATGGGTTAAACTATTATAGTAAAACCAATGAAAATAAAAAGTTAATATACATTTTGAGTCAATATTTCGGGAATGATAAGTGTCATTAATTGGATCTATTGAGTCTAGTAAAACACTTAGATAATGAAACGACACCCCAAAGAGGAAGGTGGTCATTTGGTATATTGTTCATTAAGGTGGTATTTCCATATACTAATACATATTTAGTGTCAACATTATATCCTTTCAAGGTTTCTGTCATGAAAATATTGGGAAAAATTCTTTACAAGAATTCTCAGAGAGGATTATGGCCTGTTAGGATGATTATTTATAGGTGATTCCATTATTCTTATGATGACCAGACTAACCATATAGTTGTTTTTACCTTTTGAATTTCTTCTTATTATACCTATTTTGATATAACTTATAAGAACCTTACAAAATGAATTATTTATTGTTTTAGAGGTGGTAATCTTGGTTATACTAATTTTAAGGATGATATAGAGAAGGTTAATGGGTTTTGTGATATAGACATGATGATGCCTTGGTTTTATAAATAAATAATCTATCATGCTTGGATATCTGCACTGGATATGGTAGACATAACCATTTAGGTTCCTATCCTAATTGACTAGTAGTTACAATGTTAATGTTTTAAATAAAAAAATATTCAAAGTGATGGGAAGTCAGGGGATATATATTGGAAAAGGTAGGTGTCCAATTTTGATGTGGAGTTCCAAAGGACCTCATGACATATTAATACAGACATGCCGAGCAAAACAGATTGTTTTTACTTAATTGGTGGATGAATCACAGGAGCCAATGTTAGGTCCTGAAGTAGGTGGTATGGTTTTTACACACATTCTGAATGACATGTTTAGACGATACAAGTTATGTGTGGTAACTGGTTAAAAAATAACATCAGTAAGCATAGAAGAGTGGGTTGAGGATAAAGGGTTTCAATTATAATTTTGGTGTCTATGGTGACCCTGATCCTAGTGTAAAAAAATGGAAGTTCCCCTGTAATGACGGATATTTCTTAGTTAAAATTTGAATCGTGTGATAGTTTACCCCTGATAGATCCTACGCATGAATTATTGGTAAAATTAGTTTCAAGAATTATATAAAGGAAAACAAATCTTGTCTCACATGAGTGTGGATTAATGGGAGATATATACACATATATATTGAATCTATGTGCACTCATTGTTTGATAAGATCATGTTTTGTAGCTCGAAATCATCCTAATTATACTTATTAGGAATCAATTATATGATAATATATTAAAATACCATTTGTGTAATGTTAGAAAAAATCATTGGGAGTTATACATGAGGATTGATTTAAGATAATCCTTTTGGTTGGAATTTTACCTTTTTCTATTTTAGGGAAGTGAACCTCAAAATGTATTATCTATCAGACGAGTTTTTATGCTTGATCATGGTCATGGACTCGAATAAATTTAGAGGCATGAATTATTTTTGGGTAAACATAGATTATTCATTTGGAATCCCTCGGTTGGAGTCATGGACATGAGCTTATTTATTGACTTGATCACTAGGTGAGATATCACTATTTTTATTAGTCCATGGTTCAGATGTGTTGACATGCCAGTGATGTGCTGAAGTTTTACTTTTGATATCCTAAGTATTGACTAACTTGGATGATCTCCCTGGAATTTAGTTGTTTATTTTGAGATTACCCTGGTCTTGAAGTTATTCTCATTTTATGGTTTGTTTATAGTGATCCAAGGATGTTGGATCAGGCTTACACCTATGATCATGCAATGGTACGACAACTGAAATAATCATTTGGGATAAATACACCATATTATGGATTATTATGGCATATAATGAATATGCTCAAATCGACCTTGGAGTGTATTAGATTAATGGCAGCAAAATCTAATTTGGTGACATGTGAGAAGTTAATCTAAGAATTTTAGAAAACATTAGGCTAAATGTGTCACAACTTAAATTATCTTAATAATTCGTATGTGGTCTGTTATTAGAGATAACTAGAACACTATGAAACGATGTAATGAAATATTATGGGACAACCATCCATTAGATTCCTGAGCCAATCCAAAATATACATGAGGATCATCCGCGATCCCCTCAGGCGGACGACTAGTATCAGGGGTAGAGTACAAAACTATTGGGGATGGTCTCACTATCAAGGAACCAAATAAGAACATCCAAACAATGAATAATAAAAAAAATAAAATGATAAAATCCAATAGATGCATCATATAAATAAACATTCAATCATATTTACAAAACTATAATAAAAGATAAAAAAATTAATACTGAAGCAGTCGATATAGACACAAAGATAACCAGATCCACAAAACCGATGGCCTAATCATAAACTGCATGTGACTCTCTAGTCACAACCATATCCTTAATTACACATCCTTCCCAAGGAAGTTTAAATTTTATCTATCATGAATTCCAAAACCTAGAAAAACATGAAAAAGGCATGAATACTATATAACCACCAACATGAGTATGTATGGTGTGAACCAAATCTAGTAGGAACCAACATTATCCTATTTCATTCCTTTTAATAATGTTTTTTTCTCTATTTTGAAAAAATAATAGGAAATATAGTTTTCCATTTTCCTCTGTATAATATATGTAAAACTGAAATTTGAGGCACCTTTATCCAAAGAACAACAGTTTTCAAAACACACCATAATAAGGATTTTAAGATATTCCATACTTCAAATATCACCTTTTATAAAACTATTTCACAAAATATGTTCTATTACAAAACAAATAAAATTATAAAGAAAACCAAACATTTTCCTTTAAACAATCTTGATTAGAAATTTAGCCCACATGTATTTTAAAATGACATATGATGTAATCTATCCAAAAAATAAATAATACACATGAACATTCATAGTCCTTACAATGTCTCTTGGATACACCATTATTTTAAATAATTAACTCAAATGTGGTTTAAATCATTTCATAAGAATATTGACCAATAATTACATGTTTTAAACAATTTATCCTTTTTTCATTCGAAAAACGAACACACATGTTTTGAATATAAATCCACAAGACTATGCCTTATCAAAAACCATGCACACCATTAACATTTCTCAGAAAAAACCACATTAATTCTTTAAATGAAAAAAAATTATTTTAAAACATTTTTAAACATGGCACAATTAAACACCCAATTCCACTTAAGAACAATATTCCCAATTGTAAAAAAAATGTATAAAAAAGGAGAGAATAAACACCCTCATATAATTAATGAACATAAAAAAGGGAATAACATATCTCATTGTGTATCAAATGTGGAACTATAAAAATACATCATGAAATCAAACAATACCATCCAAGAACAAAAAATATCAATGGAATCCATTTATACATTACTTAAATATATTACACTACAGAGAATTAGTCTGGGTTTCCATACTATATATTATAGGGGTTACAAGTCAGAAAACATTGAGTATCATTCCATGAATCCAAAAAAGTCATAGAATTCTATAGTTGACCATCTCAACCTTTATATGGAATTCCATTTGCATACGCATGGTTTAAAGAGTATGAGTTCTTTACCCGAATGACTATGGTGCACCAGGGAGACCTAGTGTCATTCATGACTACCCATAAGATTGGAGCATCAATCCAACATCCCAAAACCATTATTCACAGGTTGGATAACATATATCATCTATCTATGAATCCAACTAGAATATGACACAACTCATTTGAGAATCCACAACCATTTATTACATTACAAACCATTCCCATATTTAAAATACCTTCCACAAGGAATTTTTTTTATAAAGTCAATCTATAAATCCATTTTAAACCATTAAAATCCTTTGATCCATTTATTCAAGAACATGACATGCAAATAATCCACTTCCTCTTTTGAAAACCCAATTTAAAAGATAAATTTCCAACTGGGCCTTTAATGCACAAATAAGTCTTTGAGAACTGGGATCATACTTCACACTTCATGATAACCATTGAAATCATTTCTCAAAACCCTGGAAATAATGATATCATTCAAAAAATTAAAAAATGGCTTTCCAAACCATGTTACATTTTACCATCAAATTTAGTAACATTTTCCAAATTAAAACCCAATTAAATAGGAAAACATTTAATTAATCCAAAATATATATCATATACATAAATACTTTAAAATAAAAACATACATTAGGAATCATCAAATTAATTAACAAAAAAATAATTCAATTAATTCGAAACACCTACCTCAAGTCGAAGAATCATGCTGACTTTGATGAAATCCATTGGAAAGACACTCCTACTATGATCCAAATCCATAATAAAGATGAAATCCCAATTCTGTACCACCCAAGTTTTCCAAATCATCCAATCATGGACACTAGGGTTATGGGAGAATTCGAAAATTTGAGAAAACGAATGAAGGAAGAGAGGGGATCCTTAACCTCTCAATTCATGTGAAGAATCAATAAGAAACCACCTTGAAATACACATGTGGTAGGTTGGCGGAGCAAAAAAAATCTATGATAGGAATCCATGTTGGAGGAGATTGAGTGGGGTTTCCAAGGAATGAAACGACACTTAAAAATGTCAGAAAAAGGAAAAGTAAAACGATACCCCTCTTCGGGTGGGTTTCAAAGTTATCGAGGAAGTTTAATTAAAATATGCATAAATCTTGCAATTACCCACTATAAAGGGATGAATGGGATACACACTTAGACTACACACTTAGTTTAACTATGCAAAAACTATGCATCCCCCTTTTTTGTAGGCTTCACACTTTATCTAACCATGCTCAGACCATGGTAAAACCATGCATAGGACAAGAAACTATTAAAAAACATCTTAAAAACATTGGAAACAACTGATGAAGTGATCAAATCAATGGGTACTCAGATCAATGGTTAAAATAACATAAAATCAAGTAACATGATCGTTCAAAATCAACAAAATGAACATTTCATTCCCTAAAAATTATTGAGTCAAGAAGGAATTAATGAACAAGAAGTGGGACACCTTATAAAAATAGATGTTAGTTGGAAAAAGAATCACTTGAGGGGTCGCTATCAAGAAACTTCCAATTATCCAAAAAATCCTTAAAACCAAACCAAAAAAATCTACAAGGATATAATGAGTTTCTAATAAAAAACATCCAGAGGTTTTGGAATAAGATCCAAAATGAAATGGATACCAGACATGAGTCTCCCCACTAATTATAATTCTCCAAAATTGTGTAACCAAATAGAATATCACAACCAGAAATACCATCTACGAGAAACATTTCTAAGAATATAAAAAGGAACACTTAGAAATAAGATCTAAATTCCCTAAAGTCAAACTATCCAAATGAATCAACCCACACATGGGTGAGACCCCAAGAATCATATCAAACATCTCCAATAGGGATAACCTCATGTCATTAAACATCAATAGATGACATGGACCCTTAACCCAGGTCACCATTTTGATACTGTAATCTAGAACCTCTCAATGGAACACCATCCCTTGATGAACCCCACAAAACTAGCACCATCAAGTGATAAAAGGCCTAAATGAAACATTAATCATAATTATCAATGTAAAAACCCCAAGGTCACATACTCCCACATCCACAATAAACTATCCTTAATGTAAGCAATGACATAATAAAACAATAGATGCATCAAAAGTAGTCAACTGGACAACAAGGAATACACCAAATCTATAAAACAGTGTATCACTAGCTGGAATGTAATCACATGAATCACAAGATTTTAAAATTTAAAACACACTAATTGATTTCAAAAAACACTCTATAGAGTTTAATTTAACAACCAATTAAAAACCACTTTTCTCGGACATAACCCCATTTCCAAAAATTAATACACAATACGGTCTACTTCCAAGAAAACATGTAAAAAAGTCCATTTTCGCCACTATCACGTCAAATCATAACACCATGATTACCAAAAAAACATTCTAAATTATTTATGAAATCCATTTTTATGGTGAATTAAATCACAAATCATCAATTCTATTTATGAAACACCAAATATACAACTTTTAAATGTATTTAGTACCCATTAAAACCATTATTTTAAAACCTAAATCACAAAATTTATTTTGGAAAACATTTTCTAATGAGTATTTGAATAATTCAAATAAGAAAAATTCTTGAAAGAAACATTTTCCTTCAATCCCATCAACTGGATTAAAACACCCATTAAAATTCCATAATATAACCAAATTGGGGTCTAAAAAGTTTAAAACACCACACTAATTTTAAAATATTTATTCAATAATTTCCTACGATCTAATGAATCTATATCAACACTTGGACTACCCATGAAAAAACACCAGATGTTGAAAACCACAATTTCAATTTCAGTTCATAACCCAAATGAGATCAAAACTGATTTAAAGTTCAATATCAAATCTTAATTTAATATTCAAAATTAAAAAATACTTATAAATTCATATCTCATATGAAATGCTATGTGAAATCCATATTTCATGAAAGAAATCCACTTTAAGTTTTATTCTAAAAACCAAAAAAATCCAAAATGGATGGTTCAAACCTTAACAGTATGGAATTTTAAAACTACTAAGAACTAAATGATTACATCCAATGTAGAGGACAACAATAACAAATGACAAATCACATTAAATAGAACCCATAAGAATAAAAATCTATATTATGTAATGATATTTTTGGGAGGAAATTATCAAAAAACTCAAGAGATGATCCCAAACAACATTTCTCCTCAAACAAAAAAGAATTACCCTAACCAAGAGAACCAAGAAAACACAATTTCCAAACAACATTTAAAAAATATTTTTAGATATCTAATTCAAAATAAAAAATATTTCCACCACTTTTTTCCCAAAACATCACCCCATCTCTAGACCCACTAATCTCTATATTCAATTTAATCAAGGGTCAACCCATTTCTATTTCAAAATATTCTCATAATTATTCATTAAAAATAAATATTACACTCATTATAAAAAATTGCAAATCCAATTTAAAGTAAACCATCTAAATGAAATCACATTCATAAAAAAATTATAAAAACATATAATTTTATATTCAACGTATTAGAATTATTTAAAACAATTATTCCATTCAGATAAATAAAATTTTCCATAGCTTGGTTTCAAAACAAAATAAACATAGTTTTCAAAACATCACAAAATAGTTTCCAAAACTGAACCAACATTTCCCTTTTGAAATATTTGTTTTCACTTTATAAAATGATGAACAACAGATTAAACACAAAACACAGAAGAAAAAAATATCAAACCAATCCACATTCATGACACCACATTCCATAAAATCTCAATCAAAACTCTTCTATATAATAGTACAACAATGGTATTATCTATCAGAGTCAATCTAGTTTAAAATAAAGAAAAAATAATAACTCTATTTGGGTAAATAAATTGGTCACGATTTGGATGCATAGGCTAGTAAAATTTGTGCCAACAATTGATAAGGATCTATCATTGTTTATAGAACTATGTACCACCAGAAACGCACAGTTTCCTGAACCCTGTATTCTAACCATTCGACCCTAGACCATTCACCATTTTACCTCTGAAACTCAAGAAAACCACTGGAATCATTGGTATACTAATGAGGGATCAAAAAATCATAAAAAAATATAAAAAATACATCATAACATAAAAATACAAACTCAATATCAAGACTCATCCCTAATAATCCCTTGGAAACTCTATGTTCTATGTGCTTATGATCTTTCCAGGCTCTTGCCTTCACACTCCACCTAATCCCCTACCATAGTCCTAGTATCCTGACTACCAAAACACATCATAAATAAAAAATATGGCTTCTAAAGAACCTATGACCTATTAAAATAACCAAGATACCTACCACCACTTTGTAATGACCCTACCCGAGATATCCATCCATCAGATTCCTGAGCTAGCCCGCCACATACTTAAGTAGTGTCCCTAATACTCTTCGGCTGACAAATAGCATCAAGGGTATCATACATAACGATTTTGTATTGTTTCACCATTATGGAACCAAATAAAAACATTCAGACAAGGAATAATAGAAAAAATACAAGTGAAATAACATATAAATAAAACACCAATTAGAGTTACAAAATCACAACAGATGCAGAAAAAAATAACTACCGATGGTTCCAATATACAGAACAAGCCAACCGGTTCCATGGAACTAAATTTACGATCACCAAATCTATGTGAGTCACTAGCCACGACCATCACCCAAACAAAACCCTCTCCATAAGGAAAGTGGAATCAAATCCAATATGAAATCTAATACCTATAAGAACCATCATAAGACATGAAGAATACTTACCCAACAATGTGATTATGTACGGTGTGATATGAAGCTTAAGTATACCACAATGAGTTAAATTCATTACATTAAATATAGAAATATAATTTTCTAGTTTGAAAAAATAAAAATAAATATAGGATTTCAATGTACTTTTTATAATAAAAGAAAAACCTTTATGCAAGATACCTTTATCTAAAGCACAAAATTTTCCAAAATAGGCCATAAAAAGGTTTTCAATATATGTACTACCTAAAATATATCCTTTTATAATACCATTTCAGTTTTTTATTATAAATAAAATCCAATTCCATGGAAAACCAAGCATTTTCCACCAAAAATAAAGCATTTGAAATTAAACCCACACATATTTTAAAATGAAACATTACAAAATCCATCAAATCAAGAAATAATACCTATGCGAATTATTTGTGATAAAGATATATCTTTAAAATAATATAATTTTTAATAATGAACTAAAACTTGGTTTATTGAATTTTAAAACAATGGAAAGAAATAATTCCAACTAGAAAAAATTTTCTTTCTATTTTACTTCAAATACTGAACATAATTTTTTTAAAAACAAATCTAAATGACTAAGCCTTACGAAACGCCATGCACACCATTTTTATTTATCTAAAAGAATCAATTACTTTATTTAAATGAAAAAACGACTTTTAAAACATTTTTAATATAGCTCAATTAAATACACAAGGATACTTAGTCAAAACATTCTTAACTTTCCAAAAAAGGTATATCAAATAATGGAATAAACATTCTCATATAATCGATGAATAGAAAAATGGAATAACATATCTCATTACATGCTACCAAAGGTGGAACTAACAAAATACATCAAAAAATAAAACAGGCCCATCCAAGAAGTAAACATGTCAAGGGAATCCATTAATCTATTAATTTAATATACTATACGACAAATAATCTGTCTTGGTATCCATACAATATAGAAAAGTGGTCACAAGTCAAAAAACATGGGGAATATATCCATGAATCCAACTGAGACTCCTAATTCCATGTATGGCCATACCCACCTTGATATGGAATTCTATTTCCATTCCTTTGGGTTTAGGAGCATAAGTCATTCTCCCAAACAACTGTGGTGCACCAAGGATCCTAAGCATCAAGCAGGACTACACACTATAGTGGAGAATCAGACCAACATCCCAATAACATTATTCATAGGTTGTAATACATGGATCATCAATCCATGAATCCAACTGGGATTCAACAAGACTCTTTTATCAATCCCCTACCACTTCTCACACTCCAAACCATTTCAAAAAACGATATGCTAAATTTAAAAATTCATTCATAAAGGTAAAAACATTTATAAAACCCTCTTATAAATATAGTTTAAACCCGTAAAACTCTTTGAGTAACTTCTATATAAACATAGTTTTAAAACTATGCACTTTCTCTTTCTAAATCCCAGTTTAATAGCTAAATTTCCAACTAGGACTTTATCACCCAAACATAGCATTGAGTTCTATTACCAAACTCCACACATTACAAAAAAAAATTAAGTGATTTCTAAATACTGTGAAAATAAACCAAGTATTCAAAACACTATAAAACCACCTTCCACACTAGGGGTTCACACTTAAGAAACCAAAAATAGGACCATGTCCATTCATTTACATGAAATCAATTTTGTAGAATCCAACCTGAATTTTCACTTATATCCCAATCATTAGGGAAATACCCTTTCAAAAAAATCTTATAATTAAAAAAATCTTAAAAAGAAACATGAGTATAAAACCCCACAACCATGAATTCATGGGAAACTCTATATTTCACATAATAAATACAAAACACCATTTTTAATATAAGGAAACCCTTTAATACAAAAGTAATAAAACTTTAAAGACCCAATTTAACCTAAAACCCAAGAGACGCATGAATTTCACAAATAAAAACCTCATTTTCATTTTATAAAACACATGAAATACAAGATATAAAATTTCTAAATCAAGTTCAATTTTACCAATAAATTCACTCACTTTTTCCAAAGGAAACCCCAATTAAACAAGAAAAAATTTTAAAACAAAATCCAAACTAGCAGTCATATATATCAACAATTAAAATTAAAAAAACACTTATAGCGTCAAAAAAAATTAAATATTATAGAAAATTAACGAATTAGAAACAATTACCTCATGTAAAATAATGATGTCGTAGTTTATAAAATACACTAGAAAGACACTCCTACTATGACCCAAAACCCCAAGAAAGACGTCCCCCAAATTTTCCACCCCCTAAGTATCTAAATTTTCCAAGAATGTCTACATGGGTTAGAAAATAAAGGTAAAATAAAATAATAACAAAGGAGAATGAGAGGGGATCCTTAACCATTCAATCTAGGTGAAGGATCACCAAGAAACCACATTGAAATCCATATGGAGGATCCAAAAAGCTCCATGGGAGGAATCCATGTTTTGGGAATTTCACTGTGTGCCCAAGAGAATAAGCCCCACTTTAAATGAATTCAAAGAGGCAAAAATATCCATCTTTGGGTGGGTTTCATAATTAGCTTTCATGGTTAAACGTAATATGTAATTTCCGAATATCAAGATATGAACAAGCTATACACTTATGTTGCACACTTAGTTTAACCATGATCAAAGTGCGTGACCCATTATTTTTAGGTTTCACACTTTGTATAATTGTTCAAAATTCATTCTCATCCCATGAATATTCCTAGAGACCTAAAACAAAACTCTGAAAACACTCCAAAAGAAAATCATGAAGAGATCAAATAAATTGGTACATATATCAATGGTTCAAAAAACATAAAACATTAACGGGGTCTTAAAATGATATGGGCGAATTTAAAATGTATATTTAGTCTTTCCATAGAAAATATAGCATGGATTTTTTAAGAAGGGTTGATTAGAGTTCTGTAATTTTGAATTAATTTTAGATTATAGGTTGTTTCATTTCTTTTTTTGTTTGGTGTAATAGCTGGGTAGTCATTATATAAGAATCATTAGGACTCCAATGGAATACTCTTATATAAACCTATGACAGTGTGTATACCATGACATGGAATGGGACTTTAAATTATAGAACTTGTAGTGGGGAGAGCCATAGGATTGTTGATAAAGGATAAGATGAAATGATCATATATTCACCTATAAGGGTTCAATTAAGCACGGTCCATTATGTAGGATTTCAATACCCTTGTAGGTCGGGTGATGTTTCAATTATTTTTTAAGACTTCTCAGGGGTGATACGTTTGAATGTAATTTGAATTTTTATTTGTGTAGGACCCCAGGACACCATGAGAGGGGATGGGTGGATCAAGGTGTTCACTTCTTCTTTTAATGTATTTGATATTGTTCCGACATTGGTAGGAACATGTTAAACATATATGATGGATATGAATAGAAATTAAATGATCACATGCTAAGAGACCAGACAACACTTTTACTTGTTTCACAAAAAAGTGATACATCCAAGAGGAATACACTGACAATGTGTTGGTCATACCAAAGTCCACAAATCTTCACTAGTTGTGGAGTACAAGAGTTCAGTTGTAGTCACTATGTTCCAAGCACACTACAATTACAATAGTTCAGGGATAGCTCACTGCATCCCTTAGATCACTTCTGTCGAATCCCCCTATCCCACTACTCTGGGGGAAGAAAAACTATGTTTATCAACTTCAATGTCAATTCAATTAATTTGCATTGAATTCTTTGTCTCATTCTAGAACAAGAAACTACTAGCATCAATGTCCTAAAATGATTCCCTTGAAGGTTTTGATCACACAAACCGGATATTAAATAGCCTTTCAGAAGCATAACACCACACTTGCATGAAATACCCCAACCTGTGCACATGATTTATGAATAGTCATGAAAGATTACTTTCGTGCATCCCTTACTTTCCACGCAACCATTATCTTTCATGCAACTACACCGAAGGATTAACTTATTCTTTTCAGATTAAAGGAACACCTTGCATGGAAGATTAACTTGCTGTAAATATTTCACACACAAATATTTTACGCAGCAGAGAAAAAAGATTTTCATTGAAAAATTATTAAGTCTTTCATGGGGGTAGACAACAATTTTATAGGACCTGATGACCCTATGCACAAGTTTCTGATGCATATTTGTCAGTGCACACAAGATTCTTCATTAGCGCACAAAACCCTTTTTGACATTGCATTTGGTGCATAATATTATTATGTGCGACATCATTGGTTTCACAAATTTAATTCTTGCATGCACTTTTACCCTTTACCATATTTTGATGCACTGATCCCAAATTAAGCCTTACGTGCAAGTTTCAAAACACCCTAAAATATTTCACGTAACTCCCTTTTCAAAAAACACATTTATCCATACTGTTGCTCACCTGAACTATATGATCCTTTTCCTAGTATCCATCTTGAACATCAAATGAGAATTGAAAACAAAAAAAACCATTCTCCATTTCCTGCATAGAACATCCATGGTTTTAACAATCACCCCCTTTCAGTTTGTTGGAATTCTTCAGATAAACTCAACAAAGAACCAACCACTATCAAAATATGATATGCAAGAATCAACTCTTCCAAGAATCTATGTCTACATGATCAATTCTCAGTTTATAAAATATATGGGGAAGCTTGAATTGGGTTAATGTGTTTTAGTATTATTAATATCTCTCATGATATTCTGTTACCGGGTCACAGAAGCATTACACATCCTGAATATATTCCTTCTCCTCTTAACACCAAATTATCATCATGTCATAGAAGCATCACATGTTTGGAATATATTATTTCTCCTCATAATACTGAATTCTAATTGTGTCATAGAAGCATTACATGTCCTGAATTTATTCCTTCACTCCCATTGACAATAAACCCAAAGACTGGTATTTGTTCATTATATAGCATAAAACACCCCTGGATAGTATCTTCCCCATAATCCTACATCACATTCAGAAACAAATTAAAAAAATTAGGAATAACATGGGAGAGGGGAGTTTCATAACCTCCTTATGCACTAAGAGGTGGATGAACTCCGATGTTCAATTGATGTTTCTCAAATATAGTTGCTAACATTGCCTTGGTCTGGATATCATCAACTTTCGCATTAGTTCCCACATGATCCATTTTAATCATTCCTTGTTAAACTTCTTCCTAGATGAAATTATACCTGATTTAAATAGTTTTATACAAGAATTATGAACATGATTATTCATAAGATCAATTGTTCTTTGGTTATCATAGTAGATCACCATTGGTTTTTTCAACACATCACCAATGTCAATTAGATGGTTCTTCATCTAAAGTAACTGAGTTAACACATTTTTAGCAGATATATATTCATCTTTAACAGTACTAAGAGAAGTACTTTCTTGTTTCTTAGTTATCTACCCACACATTTCTTACCAATAATGAATTATTCACTACTCATGGACCTTCTATCCACCATATCTCCATCCCAGTAAGAATCTGAAATAGAAGATAATTCATTATATTTTCCTACAACAATGAATAATTAATAATTGTGAGTACCTTGAATGTACCTCATGATTTATTTACCTGCATTCAAATGTGCTTCCTTTGTATTACTTTGAAAGCGGGTTGCTAAACTCTTTTAAAAACAATATCAATCCTTGTTATATTTATATACAATAAAATTCCAATCATTCTCCAGTACATGTTGGGATCCTAGGACATCCCATCCTCATGCTTTCCATGTTTTGTTCCAACTATAATCAGAGCCTCCATTGATTTGGAATTGTTTATATTAAATTTCTTCAACATCTCTTTGGAATAATTTTAATGAGAAAAAAAGTACAATCTTTCTTCTAAATCACTTATATCCCTAATAAGTAGGTGAGTTCCCCAATCATATATATTTTAAGTTATTACATCATTTGATTGGAAAATTCTTCAACCGATCCTTGAATACTACCGCCAAAGAAAATATCATCAACATAAACTAGCACCATGAATCGATATTGATGATAATTGTTCACCTAGTGATTGTGATCTACTCCTCTTCTTTTGAATTCTAACTTATTGAAAAATGAATCTAGCTAAGAATACCATGCTCGAGGTTCCTACTTTGAACCATAGAGGTCCTTATTTAGTTTTTATATCTTAGTTTCATCATTACCAAGAAGAAATTACACTGGTTGTTCAATGCGTACTTCTTCTTTGAGTACAACATTCAAGAATGCCATCTTAACATCCATTTGAGATAATTTATATCCTCTTTAGATTCCCATGGAATTAATAAGCCTGATTGAATCCAGTCTAGCCACTGGATGAAATGTTTCTTCAACATCAGCAATGTTAAAATGTGAATAACTATTACATACCAATCATTTTTGTTTCTAATAACACTTTCACCCTCATAAAACTTGTTATTGAAAATCCACTTTGTACCAATAACATTGTGACAATTAGGACTCTGAACTAGGTCGCATGTTTGGTTCTTTTTCAATCTAATCCAACTCTTCATTCATGGATTTAAGTTGTGATTCATCTTTTGAAGATTCTTCAAATGTGGATGTTTCCAGAACTCAGAGGAATTCAAATTGTGAATTACTCTTCATTATTCTTCTCTGGGATGGTGAAGTATTATCCCCAATGATCTCGGATTCATCTATTTCAGCTATTCTATATTTTCTATGAGGTTCAGATAGGGATTCCTCAGCCATTGTTTCTTCTTTTGATTATTCTTCTAAATCATCATCATTTTTCAACCACTAAATTTTTTTCACACCTTCCTCCACCTCAAAATTTGTATTTGTTCCATGTATACATTGTTCCACATCTCCTAGCACATCAGAATAAGAATTATTTGATGGATTTATCGTTTTGTATTAAATGATCTTTACATCAATACTTTAAATAGTTTTTTCAAGTCACTTATTGAAGCATTTATTATCTTTTTTCTCATTTATTATTCAATGGACATTTCTTCATCTTCCACATCATCATAGTTCCCTTGATTTCCTTCTTTGTTTCAGATAAATAATTTACTTAAAAAAATAGGAAAATACTTAAAGGATGGATTCCTGCCATGATACAACCCATATGGTGTCTTTATTTCACCGATATAGTGCCCTGTCTGATTTTGAATATAAACCGCTGCTTGAACTACCTCTTTGAAATAATGACGACAATTATGGATCTCAATAAGAATTGTTTTAACTATATCGTTAACTTGGAGATTCCTAGGCTCCACAAATCCATTCTGTTGTGGGGTTATTACTACTTCCACCTCATGTTTTATTCCATGCATCTCCTGGTAATTCTAAAATTCAATGGACATATATTCGCCTCTATTATTAGATCGATGAACTTTAATTGTCAGCACAATGTCATTTTTTACAATTTGGTAGTAAGTCTTCAGGAAACAAAGAACATGTCATTTTCTGGGTATAACTATCACACTTTCCATTCTACAATAATCATTTATGTAAAGGATAAATATCCTCTATCCTTGTATTCTGGTAACATTTATCATGCCACATATGTCTGTATGAACAAGGTGAAGAAGATTAGATGCTCTTTTCTTAGTTGTCCAATAGGAACTGTAGACCGACATCCCATGAATGAACACATCACACGTCTTTTCACGTCTAAGCTTTAGGTCAGGGATATCCATATGAATATTTAGTTTTGATATCTATTTCATGTTTTATTGATTGATGTTCCCAAAGCTTTGGTGCCACAAGTTGTTTTCTTATTCAACCATCAGATAGAAAATATCATCTTTACTATCAACATGATATAGTTTTCTATTTGTTCTAAAACCCTTCATGAGAGAATTCTATATTCTTCCCTTTATCATGCATCCACTTTGATTTAATGTCACTATATGTCCTGGGTCACAGAGTTGACTGAAACTCAGGAGATTGGGACATAGACCATCCACATACATAACTTCCGTCTAATTTATCTCTCAATTATCCAGTTCAATACAACCACTGCCTTTGATCTTAAAAGAACCATCATTACCGAACCACACTGTTCCATCAACCTTTTTATTAATATTCCTTAACAGTTATGCATTTCCCTTCATTATGGGATGATCATCAACTATCAAGAATCTAGCTGCTAAATATCTTTTTATCCTTGAGTGAAACCTCAGCAAGATTAGATTTCTCAATCCTTTTCTTTTCCTTACATGAAATATTATATTGAGTGAAGTATGAAGATGAATTTTTCAAATCTAATTTTATTGGGAATAGGTTAATCATAATCACACTCTTATTATAGAGGAGAAAACATATTAGAAATATAGACACCATATATTTAGCGAGTGTTGACTTGTCTCTGAGCTCACTAGAAATTGTTCCTATCAATCCTTTTCCTGCAATACATAGCATTGTGTCTAATGTTAAAGAAATAAAAATAATATCCATTTCACCCATTTGTTCTGTAAGAATTTGGATATGAATTAATTATATGTTTTTTATCTCACAGCTCTCCCCAATCATGTAACTCATTGACTAATCATAGTATGACATGGTATGGAACAGATATCCATAGAATTGATATTTCATAAGAGGAAACATATTTTCACTTTGATTATTTTTCATGTGCCCTTTCATTGGATAAATTTTAACTACTAATTATTTCTAAAATATTGTAAATATTTTTTAGTTATCCATACAATATGTCTTGGAAACTTCATTATTTGGACTTTAGTTGACTTTGAAACAATCCAACTACCATATTTCCTTTAATTCTGCTCATCTTATACCTAGTATTTGATGATTTAGTAACACAAAAAATTCCACTGTTCCCCATTCATGTAGGTATTTGATTTTTCAAAATCTATTCGACGTCATAAGAACCACTCTTATCTCTCATAGGTAATTATTCACCAGAAAATATTCCAAAATTTATTTTCTTCTTTTCCTGTTTTGAGTTTGATCGACTTTCAAGTTTACTCTTAAGAGTAACAACATCTTCTTCAAGAACCTCAATAGTCAAGGTCCTTTATTATAGTTTGGAGGTATGATCATTGATTACCATGGTCTGTTCTTCAATTCGGTGCTTTAGTCCCCCAACACCTTCTGTTCTTTCAATGATTGAAGACTCTATATTCACAAATTCTTCTAGTCATTCAATTTATACTTCTAGATAATCTACATAGTCAGATGATTATTCCACAAATGATCTCTATTTTTTTACTTATGTTACATTGATTATCATGAATTTGAGGAGGAACCCTCAATACAAGTTTGGTATGGACATCATTGTTCAACTATTTTTCTATATCTTTGATACTTTATGGTTATGAAATATCTATGGTAGCCATTATGGAATCTGGTTTCTCAGATTTAAATTGTGGGTTTTTTTCCTCAATGAATTCATTATCATTTTCATCATCATGTTGATGGAGAAAACTTTTCCTATATAGTTTCTATCGAGATTTCACATTTCCCTTTTGAGAAAACCTCTTCTTGGGATTTTGTGAGTTTCCACATTCACATTCAATATCATAAAACATTATTTAGCACTTAGAAGAAATGTACCAACTCCACCACGACAAAAACATGCCAAGGGTATATTTCCTTCAAATCGTCCTTTTACTATCTTGAATTTCTTGGAAAATAGAGAGATAAACTCACCTTCATCATCAGCATCATTTATGTAGTCTCCTAAAATATCAAGTTTTTCCATGGATTTGAATTCCATACCCTTACTAACACTCCTTGTCAAATCCTCTAGTTTTACTCTCATCTAATATATATTCAAACTGATTAAAGGATCAACCAAATAATTTTGGACATATATCTTTCTTCAAGGGTAGAAACTTTGGGATTTTAGGGTGGTGGAATCCTTCTCCATATTTTTTTCCCAATGACGATGTCTTTAATTTCTTCTCCAAGTCCTTGAATTTCTCCTACAACATTAGTAATTTGATTTAAGAAGGAATATGAATTTTCATTTGGATGTATATTTTGATCAGAAAAACGTTTGTGCAGAACTTGTGCTTTCGACTCCTTCATTTTTCTATCCCCTTCATAAATACTCTCTAGATTTTCCCACAGAGACTTAGCTGAAGTACATCTCATCACTTTTAGATAAATTTGACCAAAAAGTGCTTTCTTAAGATCATTCTATGCTTCAGTGTCAGCATGAAGAATATCTCTATCTGTATATGTCATTGAAAGCCCTGTAGGATCTGTGACTTGTATTCCATGCATAGTAGAAAATAATATGTCAATTACAAGAGATCTTAGATGAGATATCATCTTTTTTTTCCATATCTGAAAGTTTCATTCATCGAAGAGGGGGGATCAACTAACTTTTATTGAATTCTCTATGAAACTAAAGGATAGATTCAACACTAGCAACCTAGCTCTGATACAACTTGTAGGACCCCAGGACACCCTAAGAGGGGAGGGGTGAATCAAGGTGTCAACCTTTTCTTCTAAAGTATATGATATTATTACCATGTTGGTATGAAAATGTTAAACGTTTATGATATATATGAACAAAAATTAAAAAATCAGATGAAAAGAGACCGTGAAACACTTTAACTTGGTTCACCACAAAGGGATATTTCCATTGAGAATACACTGACAGTGTGCCGGTCGTACCAAAATCCACTAATCATCACTAGTAGTGGAGTAAAAGAGTTCAGTCATATTCATTCTGTGCCATGCACAATTCCTTTACAATGGTTCATGGATAACTCACTGTGTGCCTCAGATCACATCCGTTGACTCCCCCTATACCCCTGTATTTGGAGAAGACTAACTCAATTTATCAACATGAAGGTCACTTAAATTGATTTGCATTGAAATATTTGTCTTAGTCTCACATGAGACACTTCTTGCATCAATGTCTTAAAGAGATTCTCTTGAAGGCATTGATCACACAAACTAGATATTAAAATTTTTATAAAATTCATAACACCACACCTGTTCACAATACCAAAACATGTGCATAATATTTGGGAATTTTTGAGATAGATGAATTTCCCACAACCCCCAATTTCGAAATAACCCTTATCTTTCTCACAACTACACTGAAAAGTTCACATTGTGTTTTCAGACTAAAGAAACATCTTGCATACATGATTAACTTTCTGTAATTCTTTAGCTTGAAAATATTTTTCGCGATAGAGCAACCATATTTATGTTGGAAAATTATTAAGTATTTTATGAGGGTAGCTGTATATTTATAGGCCTCGATGACCCTATGTCCAGGTTTCTGATGCATCTTTTTCAGTGCACACAAGATTCTTCATGAGCATGCAAACCCTCTTTTGATATTTCATTGGGCAAGTAAGATTATTCCACGCAACCTCACCTTTCACACAAATTTAATTCTTGTGCACAAATTTTTCTTTTTCCATATTTTGATTCACTGATCCCATATTATTCCACCTTCAAAATTAATGGTCACCTAAACTGTATGATAATTTTACTAGAAAACATCACAAACGTATAATGAGGATTGAGAAAAACACAAACCATACTTCATTTACAGCATTGAATATCCTTGCTTCTAACAATTTGGTGGATGAAACATTGTGTTAATAGATCTTCATAATGAAATTTCAAGAGTAGGAACCCTTAAAAATGTTATTTTTAGGCATGTTTTATGTTTTGGTGGATGTATTGAGGGTTCAATCCAACACAGTTTTAAGGTTGGTCTTTCCAGGATACTAGTAATTGCAACAACGATCCATTAATGTCATTAATCCCATTCTTGATATGATTTGGTTTCATTGGGTGTCACATGGGTGGATTCATTAAATAATGGGGATCAAAAGGATTACCATGAGTAAATCAGGTTGTGATTTCCATTACAAACATGAAGTGAATTTTCTAAGTGGGAACCTTGATATTAAATTCCAGAATGGGGGGGGGGGAACTACACTTTAGTATTCAAATAATTAATTCATTATTCACATCATAAATCATGCAAATTATTTTTAAATGGTAAATAGGTGATTGAACCCTTATTTTTTAAGTAAAATGGATGACACACATGAGGGTTCTAACCAATTCTCCCTCTTTCAAGGTTTCTTGGAACTCTTCCATCTGAGAAACGATTCAATATTCTTTCATCATGTTGGATTCCCCTAATTAATTATAGGATTATTCTTCATTTTTTTCTCCATTTCATTTTATATATTGGATGTTATTTCCATGAAATATTATATGGCATATTTTCAAGGTATTTGTTTAATATTCCAATTTCACTTATTTCAACATGAACTAATGGACAATATTGGATAGGTATAGAATAAAATGTATGATGTGTAAATTTTATTGGGTTTTCCCTCATGATTAATCACTATATAAAATGTTGTTATTATTCTACACACAGGATTATCCTAGAATTCATCCAAAAATTTTAAACTCTCATATTCAATTTTATGGACAATGGATTAGAGAATTGTATGCCCCAATTAAAAATATTATATATTGTGATCAAAATTTGAAGAACCCCATGGGTGTATCACCTATTTTTCCTTGGATAAGAATGTGTTTAATTATCCAAAGAACTACAAGGTGTGTTTGTCCTAACTTTTTAATCAATTATTTTTGAATGATGATAAATGAAATGATTGAATTTCTATCACGAATCTATCTATACTAGGCTCATGTAAAATTAGTAAGTATTCCATTAGAATAAAAAGTTGTTTGAATGAGATGTATGACTCACAAAATTAAATATTTTTTACGTCCATGTTTCTTATGTAACCAAACACACTTATAAAATGTGATGGATTATAAAATTATTTAGATGTTGATTGACACATTTCACTTGTATGTGAATTTATAATTGAATGAAATGAATTTATAAGAGGGTTGGGCATATCCCCATGGTCCTTAATCCATTTGTTTTATGATTTAATATTATACTGGACTATCCCAAATGAATAATTTAATTGTTTTGGAATGGATAGTTCCCATTATATTAATTATTGTTTATAAATGAAATAGTCTAATTTTTAAATTGAATTGAAAAGGCCATGGAATTTTATTCCTCATCCTTGAATTTGATTTGGGAAAGCATAATCACATAGAAATTATTATAAATCATAAATTAGTTAAAAAATTAAATGGATCACAATGACTGATTATATGGAATGTATACTTACATTGACCCTCTATATCAATTGAATATGAACTAGTTAAATTTCTAGTTTAGTGATGAGTTATGTGTTATTGTGCCTATTCCCAAGGCATATATTTAATTATTGAATGTAGTAAGATTGCTTATTTTGGTTACACCTTGGTAGATACTAGAACACATGATATTAACTTCCATGGATAGGTGTATAGGTTAAATGAAGTTATATTATTAATTTTTTCACTCATGGATTAATTTAATGTAATTCCTTTGATGGGATTTAGTTTTTTGAGTTATGACGCAATATGAGTGAAACCTAGAATCCATATATGGAATTCCCTAGATAGAGTCACTAGTTTCATGATATTATAAACAAATTATGAAATAATTGGACTCTTGTTACGAACTACCATGGATAGGCTCATTGGAACGATGAGATTATATTACACCTTGAGTGATACCTAGACTACTTATATGGACTACCATGGATGAGATAATAGGTAAACCAAGATTAAATAATTCATTGAAAAATAAATTGATTCCAATATAGAATAACTAGGATGGGTTTAGTAGTTAAGTGAAGATACATTAAACTAGATTTATAATCAATAAACCATCAATTTATGAAACTATAAATTTCATGTGACATATAATACCTTATTTGGTCATCTTGATATATAGGGAAGAGTAGGTTTATAGAAATGGGTACCAAGACTACATTTTCACCACCATCCTTATACTTATTTACAAACTTAAACATTGATACTTTCATTATATCATCCTAGTGATCAGAGATTGTTTGTCTTAGGACAAAGAAATTATCATTGACCAGATTTCCTTTGAGAAAACTGATCTGACTGGTTTTTATTTATTTAGTAATAACATTGTTATAACTGCATAATTCATTATTTTATACACACAGACATGATTAAACTATATGTCATTGGTGTTGTCATTGTGAGATTATCTCACACTCAATTAGGGAAATCATTGGTACTTAGAAATTTCACATGTATACAGTTTAGGAATATGTAATGTGTGTATTTATAGATGAATCTATTGAGTGTATCCTTGTGATTATCATTATGATTTCATTTTAATAATAATTTCAACCAGTAATTATTAGTTTTTATAATAAATTTGTTATGTGTTTTAGATTTAGTATATAAAATTATTTACATTATATATTAAGAAATAATGATTGAATTATTATGGAGTTTATTCCATTGGAAATATTATAGAATTATATTCATTTCATTAATTTATGTTTAAAGATAATTCAGTTGTTTCGATGCTGAAAAAATTTAATGAATATATTACAAGATATCCAAGTGATATTGGGGTTTTCACCTTAAAGTCAATTCCAAATTATGATGTTATATCAAGATATATTGAATGGATTTGTGGGATAATTATACTATTGAATATATAAGGATTTTATCTAAATAGAATTAGATGATTTGGAAGTCAAAAATGGATTTTTTGATACTCTACAAAATCACTGAAGTTCCGGAAGCAGTTTTTCAACTGTATAGTGAAAAATTGAAATCCTAGAGTATATATTTTTCTCAAAGTTCAAAAATTTTCAGAATCACTCTCAACCTAGTGAGATGGAAATACAATAAGTTTATCTTGATTTCATCTGTTTACATCAAGGGCTAAAATATCATTTGGATGGTCAATAAATTAACAGAAGATATGGACATCTATTTTAGATGTAGTTTTCCCTTATAATATGGATTTTATTTTTCAAAGATACCAGGAGTTATATATTTCGGATGGATTCTATTCATGAACAATTGGAAATATCTTTATATTTAATAAAAATAAGTATTATGGTATTATGGAAGTATTTTATTTTAAAGGGTGAAAAAAATTCTGTTAATTCTAAAGTTATGTTATTCACATTTTCCAGAATGACTATTCATACCCTATGTTGGTAAGAATAACATAAGGAATGAACCCTACATTTGAAAAATGAATGTCTGGATTGCTAACCCTATGCCGAATATTAAGTGTATGGATCAGAAACCCTATGTTCGGGAAACAACATGTGAATGGATCATCATCCCTATGTTGGAGTATATAATTAATTTTCATACCCTATGTTTGAGAAGTTTAACATATGGTTAGTCAATGTTATGTTCGAGATTTAATATTGAGAAGGATGAATGTATAGATCATCATACATATGTTAAATTTGGATCCCTAAGTTACATGCAGATGAAAATATGGATAAGGAACCATATGTTGGCAGGAATACCTTTCTACACAATGAAACCATACGATACATAGTTGAACCCTAAATCTTGTATTTTTTAGTAAAATGAAGTAACCCTATGTTTGACTGGTCAATGAGAGAGTTTTAATTAAATATATTATATGTGATTTCTATAACTCTCTCGAGGGAAGTATAAATAATTATAAGGCTATTTTCTGACTGATTCAAAGGCTCTCATGGAACATATTAAATAATTCTTATTTTAAGGGATGTTATGAATCTATTTGAATGATTTGATTTCAAATATTCTTGATTAATTATGCTACTAGTTCTCATGAACTATTTCGATTATATTTAAAGTGGTTTAAATAGATTTAAACCATAATTTTAAATTTCTCAATGCTATAATTATTAAGGAGATATTATTTGAGGAGTTATTCAAATTATATTTAGTGAATTTATTAGATATTTACTCTACAGGAATAAAGAGGAAATAATTCTACACTATTCTTGGGGATATTTATGAAGGATATTAACTCTATTTATTTGGGGTATCCTAAAGAAAATGAATTCTATTACAATTACTAGATATTTATTAATATGTATATATATATATATATATATATCTGATGGGAAAATCATATACACAATGAATAAAAGAAGAGATATAAATACTCTCTTATAAAGAAGGTATTGAAAATATTTATACTAAAACTAGATGTTTTTGAAGAGTGAATTGAACTTATTTGTTCATTATTATTATATCATGGAATAAAGATGAAGGAATCCTATTAAAACATTATTTGATCTATTTTCTTATATTTTTATGAGAATATAACTCTTCCTAACATTGAAATATATTTTCCTATTTTTTATGTTGTATTGATTATCAGATTTCATCTTTCAGTTGCTTCTGCAAACTATGAAGTTAAAGATATACCATAAAAAAATATCTCTATTTATTTGGAGGAGTATCAGTTGCTCAAAATCAGTCATGGTGGAGTACCAGCTTATTAGAGCAATTTGTGGATATATGGTTTCTTGTAAAAGAACCAGAATGTCCTGTTAAAACCTTTTAAGGTGTCAATTTCTTATACTTAGTTGTGGAAGGTATTTTGATTAGAGGAAAAACTTGTAAAAATCACCAAGATCATGGAGTAGAGAATTGGTGGAGTGGAATAATGTTTTTTTTGACCTGAACCACTATACATCCTTGTGTTTTTCCCATTATTTATTTCCACTTTTTCCTCATAATTAAGAGAGAATAAAAATATTGTTTCATTTCAAGAGGTAAATTTTAATATTGTAACAATTTTTAAAAGGACACAATTTGTTCCCCTCTTGACTCTTCTTAATTGACACCATAATATAAAAATTGGGATTATATATAGGGCCCTATTGATTTTTATTGGCTCTAACAAGCCTGAGATAAAGATTTAGATCAAACGGAATTTGAATGGAATATTTATGAGAAGGTATGTTGATGATTCATGATATTTAATTTAATAGTGATAATTATGGATGCCAGAAAGCTCACTTGAATATCTATTTTTGGAAAATTTGTTTTAAATTTTATATAATGATAATCAGATATTATGAAATCCCTAGAGAACCGGAAAAGTGGGATGCTGCTACGGAGGATGAGTATGATATTAATTAAAAATCAATGAATACAATTATATAAGGTCTTGGTCTAGAAAAATTTAACCGTGTTTCTAAATGTGATACTCCTTATGAGATGTTGAAGAAATTTTTTGTTACATACGAAAGAACTGAAAATGTCAGACTACTAAAGTAAAGTTCTAAAAAACATAAATTTAACATATTTAGGATGAAATAATATGATTTCATAAATTAGATGAATAGAAGATTAATACAATCTATTAATGATGTTTCTTCCTTGGGAATTCCAAATCGAGAACAAGATCAGGTGCTAAAGGTGCTCAGAGTTTACCATAAAATTTTTATATAATTTCAGCTATTATTCGACAATCCACAGTAGTTAATGAATTAAATAAGAAATATTTTATTATATACTTGATGTTGTAAAAAGTAGAGATGTAAGAAAAAGATGAAAATCATATTTTTAACAAAAAGGAAACAAATCCACTCAATGATTCAATGAATTGATTTTATGATTCAGATTCTAGTCATTCAGGTTGATGTGATGAGATATAACACCTTTCTAATATTTTTTTGAAAAATGTATGAAATGGGAAAAAGGGAAATTGAAGTTGAATACAGAAGAATAAGTTATATGATATGAGTGTAAAAAGAAAGGTTATTTGAGACCAAATTATCATTTTATTAAAGATCAAAGGAAATAAGAATATAAATGAAAAGGAAATAAATTCATGAAGGTTAATAGTTATCCATATGAAGATTCAATAGATGAATATACTAAAAACACAGAAGTTGGGTAGGAAAATCAAAACATCAATCTTTGTCTTATGGCTCATGCTGATGAGGTACAATCTTCAAACTCTAAAACTTTTAATTCTGAATGTTTTTCCAATGATGAAATTAATAATTTTTTTTTCTGCTTTAAGATAAATTTGAATCTTTAAATAAAAATCATAAAAATATTATAAAATATTATGATTCTATTTCAATTAATAAAGAGAGTTTTTCCAAATAGTTTGCCGACTTAAAATCCAATTATTCCACAATTTCTATTGATCATCATGAAACTAAAATTAAATTATTATTGGATAAAGTTGATAATTCAATGAAATATTCATGTATTATTATTAAGGTAAATATTTACATGAATCAAATTGTTGGTAAAAATAAAATCCAAAAAGGAAAACTAGTTGTTTGTAGGAATGAAGGGAAGCCAAAATTATATAATTATTATTTTTTCCTGGTTCAAACATGAAAATCATATCAACTATTAAAAGGATTATTTGTGATATTAATGGATATTATTCTAATGACTATTATTTTAGAAAAACTTAATTTTTTATGTGTTAACCATGTTCATTATTCACAAACATTTTCTAGATTTAATATATAAAATTTTAGAACAAAATTAACATATTAGGTTGCCTAAATCATTCATTGTTGATACTGCCAGTCCCAAAATTAAATTGGTACCAAAAAGCACTTTTTTTATATTTTGCAGGTATTCACCACAAAACGTCATAAATATATCATTAAGTGGGTGCTTGAAAATTATGAGTATTTAATATATTATTATTTCTTATTCTATTAAATATAAACTTCATTTTTTTTGGAATGATTAATCTTGGATGAATATTATTTTAAATATTTCATATTAAATTTAAATAAACTAAATTTTTTATACATTGGAGAAAAACATGATTTGATGATTTATCTTTTATTCCTTCACATTTTATTATTCTTATTCTTAAACTATTAAATCTTTTCACACTATTATTTTATCAAATGAATTAATTCATCGATTCATTTTCTTAACCAATGACCTTCAAATAGTTTATTAAGATTTTATATACTTTCCTGTAATCATGTGTTTTATGTATGACTGTTTAAATTATTTCGATTTACTAAATTAAACACTTGTTCTTTCTGATAAATTATCCCGCTATTAGATTAAAAGGTTTTGGTCATTTATGACATAAGTAAAATTATATTTAAATTATTTGAATGTACTTTAATTAAATTCATTTCAAATCCTTTATTATTTTTATTATATTATTTACTAATTTAACTAATTCTTAAAAATATTTTATCTAAATTCCTTGAAAGTCATTTATTTAAATTCTTTATATATCATAAATATTTATTTTTGGTCTTAAGAGTAATTTTAAATATTTAAAATGTGTTTAAATGTTTTATAAATGTGGAATGAATTCAATGATTTAATGTATTCATTGCAAACCCATCTTATTCATTGAATAATACATTATATGTTTTCATGGATACATGATTATCTCTTTTTATCTTTTTCAAGAAAGGATGAATTTATGAGAGTGTATATTTCTATATGTATTGAAAAAATATTTGGAAATAACATATTTTTTTAATACATAAAAAATATTTAAAAATGTTGAAATTAGAAATATTTTTCAAAAAATATTATTCGAATTTTAAATAATAAAAAAACTTATTTTTAAAATTTTAAATAATTAATTATTTTCTTCAAATTTAATTAATTGTTAAAAAAATAATTTTTCAAATTTAAAATATGGAAAAAATTATTTGTCATGTTTTAAATATTATTCAAAGGGGGATGAAATTTAGTTTTTCAAATTTTATATTATATTATATTATTTATTTATTTTTACCAAATTCCAATATTTTTATAAAAATGGATAAATATATTGTATTATATAATTTGCTCATGATCATATATACTTTTATCATTACAAAAAGGCAGAGAAAAAGATGGTACTGAGTTAGGGTTTTGTAATTACAAAAAGGGGGAGATTTATGGAGTGGCTGCTGATAATTCTAATTTTTGATTTTGTTTTGATAATTACTTCAACCATTAAATATTTATTTTCTAATAAATTTGTTGTGTATCTCAAATCTATAATTTCAATGTATTTAATTTATATATAAAGAAATAATGATCATATTCTTACAAAGTTTATTCTGCTAGAAAGATATGAATATTTTCTTAATATCATTTATTTATATCAAAAGAAAATTCAATTTTTTGGATGGTACAAAAATTCACCGAAGCTATTACAAGCTGTCTAAGTGATATTACAATTATTCAACATCAAGTTAATTCGAAATTATGATGATATATCAAGATATATAGAATACATTTATGGGCTCATTTACCATTAGATAGATAAAGAATTTATATATACATCATTAGTTTATGTGGAAGTCTAAAAAAGATTTTTGATATAGTAAAAAATCACTGATGATTCTAAACTAGTTTTTCAACTGTACTTTGAACAGATTTGAAATCCTATAGTATTTATTTCTTTGAATGTTATATATATGTTGGAATTACACAAAACCTAGTGAGGTAGAAATCCAATAAGTTTATCTTGATTTTAATAGTTTAGATCAAATTCTAGAAAACTATTTTTTATGGACAATAAATTATACGATGTTCTAGATTTCAATTTTAGAATTAGTTTTTCCTTATCAAATGGCATCTATTTTAAAAATATATCAAGAGTTTTATAAGCTGAATTAGTTTTCTTGTTGAATAGTTTTAATGATATTTTTATTTTCTGAAAATAATTCATCTTGGATTATGGATGAATCCTCTGTTAAAGGGCTCAGAAAATTTAGTTATTTCAATATTTACATTGATTAAATTTTTCAGAAACACTATTCATTCCTTATTTTGTTACCATAATGTATAGAATGACCCCTATATTTTATAAATGCACATATAGATCACCAACCCGATAATGAATATTAAAAGTATGGATCATCAACCCTATGTAATGGAATAAAAATAATTATGGATCATCACCCCTATGATGGAGTCTAAAATTACTGTCTATACCCTATGTTCGGGAATTTGAATGTATGGTGAATCAATATTATGTTTGTGATTTTATGTTGAGAAGGATGAATGAATAGATAATCATCCCCAAATTACATTTTTCCTTACATTACGCTAAGATAAAATTATGGATAACGAACCATACTTTGGAAGGAACCCTATGCTACATAATGGTAACAAACGTTTTGTAGTTGAACCCTAAATTTGTTGTTTTTTGTCACATTATAGAACCCTACGTTTGTTCGTCAACAATTTTTTTATTAAATATATTATCCATGATTTCTTTATCCATCTCAATAGAAGTATATATCATTATATGGTTGTTTTATGGTAGATTCAAAGGATTGCGAGGAATAGATTAAATCATTACTATTTATAAAGGAAAATGTAAATCTCTTTGAATGATTTGATTTTAAATATTTTTGATTAATTGTGATTCTGGTTTTCTGGAACTGTTTTGACTATAATTAAATTGGTTTGAATGGATTTATAAAAGAGTTAAATTGTTCAATGCTACTGTTATTATGAAGATATTATTGGAGGAGTTATAAAAATTATTTGGAAACCATTTATTAGATATTTATTCAACTGGAAGAAAGAGGAAATAGTGATTCACTATTCATTGGGATATTTATGAAGGCTATTATCTCTATTTAATTTTGGTATCCTAAGGAAGAGAATTTTTTTTACAATTGAGGGATCTTTATTATCTATATATCTCTCTCTTTGATAAGAAATTAATATACACAATAAATAAAATAGGAGATCTTAATACTCAATTAAGAAGAAGTCCCTAAAAATATTCATACTAAAGCTTGATGCTTTTGAAGGGAGAATTAATCTTCTTTGTTAATTCTTATAATCTATTGGTGTAAAGATATATAAAGCCTGTGCAAACATTGTTTGATCTATTTGTTGATATTTTAAGAAGAAGAAGAATCCTGATCACCCTTAAAGATTATTTTGTGGCTACTGTTGATCTACATTAAAGATCCAATTTCATCTGTTAGTTGATGCTGCAAACTATGATGTTAAAACTGTACCATCAAAAAATTAATCTCTATTGATTTGGTGAAGTATCAACTACTCTGACTATGTCATGGTGGAGTATCAACTTCTCAGTCTAAGTTGTGGATATATGGTTCTCTATTAAAGAACCATAAGGCCTTATAAAATCTTTCTGAGGTGACAACATCTTGTACTAAGTTGTGGACGGTCTTGTGAAAAGAGGACCAACTAGTAAAAAATCAAAAATCTCATGCGGTAGAGCATTGGTGGGGTGGAATAAGGGATTTATGTACCCTATACTACTATACATCATTGTGTTCTATTTTTTTATTTCCATGTCTCGCTCGACATTAAGAGAGATATAAAATACCGATTTATTTCAAGAGGGAAATTTAAATATTTTAATGATTTTTAGAAGGACACAATTCACCCCCTCTTATTTCTTCATCATAGACATCCCAACCTAAAAAATTGATTTATATTTAGATTTGATATTGGTAGTAGATGATTGATCCAGTGATGGAGTTTCCCACGAGACAGTTTTAGGTCTTCTCCCTTTGTTATAAATGTATTTTACATATTCTTGCTACCATGTCTATATTTGAAATTTCTATTTATACATTAAATCATTTTTAGATGACACTAATTTATTGTTTATGTTTTATTATAGTCATTATCGTAATTAAGTTCATGTAATATGTATTATTACTTATTTTTCTCTTATATTCTTTAAATATTTACCAATGTTCCTCTATGATCATGTTGGTATATTGTCACCATCATACCATCATCAGACCATTTATTCTAGTTAGTATACTCTGGTGTGTGGGGATGTTCCTTGAGGTCATTTTTCTAATCATCACAGGGAACTGTTATAGTGGTTTTTAGGTCGGTATGTTAAAGAGATAAGGATCAAAATTTCATAAAAACACACCTTATTGAATTAGATGAGTGGTGTTTGAAAAAAAAATATTTACAGAGTTAAATAATGTATTTTTAAAGAGTAATTTGAACTTGGAACCCGGATATTGAATTTTGAGAATAAAAGTTTTATTTTATTCAAATTTAAAACTATTTTTCAAAGTTTTCATTTAATGAAATGTGTATAATCATCCATTTAGTTTTGGATTATTATTAATGTCTAGAAAATTATTATTATTAATTATTTAACCAAAAAATGTCTAGTAATACAATTTATTACTTGATTTAAGGGTAATATTATTTTTATGCTTAATAAAATTATTTTCTTAAAAACTATTATTCATACATTTGGTGTTTTTATATAAAAAATAATTTCATCTACTTTTATAAATTGAAATTGATAAATGAAATTCAAAATTTTGAATCATCACGTACACATTGTTTTATAATTAAAATCTTATTTTTTCATATAATTAAGTAATCATAGTAAAATTCATGTAATCAAGGATAAAGATAAAATGTTTTCAAAGTGTTTTAACTAAGATATAAGGATTAAAAAGTATCCAAAATTATATAAATTTGGTTGGATTAGTTTATTTATACCATATAAAATATTATATTTTAATTTAGGATTCCTTGGGTTCACATTACAAGATTATGATATATATTATTTATTCTTTTAAGTAATTCAATGTATCTCCTTCCTCTTGATTATAAAAGGGAACCTCCTTCAATAATTTAATCACACCTTTTTAGAAGTTTTTTATCTTAAATTAACTCTCTAAAAAACATTCCATTACCGCTTTTCACATCATAGAAGTCTTTTTCTTTGGGTAAAATACAAACCATAGAGGGATTAAGGTGTAAGGAAAATAAGGTTGTCTGAAGAGGAGTTATTTCTTTTAACCAAATTTTGTACTTCTATTTCTTCATATAACACCTCAAAAACTCTTATAAAATTTTATATATTATTATCATTATATACAATATACTTATAAGTTACTATTTTTATGAAGTAACTAATATCCATATCGTCTTCCCTCAAATGGACAATGAAGCCACCGTTCGTGTGCACGCCTGATTAACTGATATAATTCATTTTCCATCATCACCTCCCAATAATGCTTATAGTGATGGATATATATATATATATATATGAGATTAATGACATAAATACAATTATTTAATTATTATATACCTTCTACTTTCTTATATCTCCATCCATTGAAAAATGATAATGCCATTCATGCAAATGTGTGGATTACCACATCCACAAAGACATGGGATTGATTTTTCATCATAACATCATATGGATGGACTGTATATATGAATTTAAATAAATAATATTATATTTATTATAAAATATTCAATTCCAAAATATAAAATATTTTTTACCTTCATTCCCTCTTTCCCATGGAAAAATGAAAATGTTAATCATTAGTACGTATGACCTACCGTCTCAGTGATTGTAACATAATTCATCTTTACAACCATAATAATTATTTTTCATTAAAAGTAGAATAATTATATAAAGATGAATATAAATTCATGATTATTATTATTGATATTATAGAATAAAAATCCCTTTGACAATGGTCAACACACCATAGTCATTTTGATGTTGTGAACCAAGAATCCTTAAAACACCCGATAGGGAACAACAAGATTAAGTAGTTAAATATCAAATTATGATGTTATTAACTTATTAATAACTTTTCATTTACTATATATATTTATTCTCTTTGGAAAGTTCATAATTGGTGTGAAATAATCACATTTTAATATAAAATAATTTTTTTGAGAACTATTTGAATTAATCTAGATTCCAGTCAGTTTAGTTTTTTAATAATAACACTTATCCTACTGATCCAAATTTTGTGATTAGTGTTATATAGGGAATAATATTAAATAAGAAACATATCATTAGAAGTAATACTTGGTAAATATTTCCATTTTAAGGGCCATATGGTCCACAATATCAGGCCCATAGAACCTGTAATGAAACTGGACCAGCCATAAAGATTGATTTACCAGGCTCATTTGGGAAGTCCAAATTCATTTATTATCCTCCGAAGGTATAGGGATAGTACAAGGATTTTTTTATAAAAATTTGATATCCCAAATCCACTAAAAATGACCCAAATGATGTTTTGATGTCCAGACCACCATTCTGTCTAAGAAATGAAATCAGCACACAAAACATGTCTTTTATCCTGATCTAGAATTCTATCAGAGCTTATATTTTGTTTTTTGAAAGAGTATATTTCATTGGAAAACTATTTATAATACTGTTTTCGGATTTTATGGTATATTTATATTCAAAAACGAATTCACATTTTTAACATCAAAATGGCATGGATAGGAATGGACAGTTTAACATTGTCTATTAAAACTTCTATAGTATTGTCTATATAAGTCCAAATGCCACCAAATATTTATAATATAAAATAATAATTCTTATTTAAAACTTTTTGGAATAATATATATCAATATTCAGATTTATATTTAATCAAATTGGAGATAAAAGAGGAGTGGTAGATTTAGAATGAAAATAGTTTACCTCTTTGGGATATAAATACATTGTCTCTTCTCGTTTCAAGGGGTTTTTATTTGATAGAAAATAAGGATAGTTTGGCATGGAAAAGGATATACCAAATTAATTTGAGGATATTAAATAATCATGTTTCTATTGGATATACCATTCCTCTATGATTTTTTTGATTTACTAATGTATTTTTTTTTTGAAATCTCGTAAGTGTTTGTTTTTTAATTATTTTTTAATGAAAGTATCATTCTCAAAATATTATTATCATATGTCCTATGTTTTGAAATATTAATGTTTTTTAAATTTCAAAAATTATGTTAAAAATAAATCTCTTCATTTTCATTCTCATTCATTCGAAAGTCCATTCTTAATTCTCTATGTTGCTCATTTGTGTGTTCGACACACCGATCTCTTTATATGCCTTTATTTTTCTTCTTTTTATAATTCATCATCATAAAAATTATTACCAGATCTTTAACCAAACCAATGGATGATTAAATCTACAATTTGGGTGAGTCAAAATTTGGCCGTGTTAAGTGATTGAGATCTTTTGCTCGATGAATATTCTTCAAATTAACATTATGTAAGTTAAACATGAATTCTCCTTGATTAATGACAAATTTTGATTAACGTATAGATTACATGGATTATTGGAATCATAAATACACTACAATAGACTTGTAATGATTGATATTATAAACCTAAATTAAGTTATGGATTGGATTAAAGCCTTAAGCTTACAGAACTCTATTCAACACCATCTTGTAAAGTGGGTGTTAATTTATTGCAATAAAATATAGAGCTCAAGGATATCAAAATATTGAATCATTAAGGATGAAATCACCCCAATTATTATTAAATTATTAAATCAACCTAAATAAATCATTCATTTCAATTAATCTCTACAACAATCCCCCTAAATAAAATAAAATGAACCGAAAAAATTGACTATTAAAAAGTATCATCACCGAGGATTCAACCCGAGTGCTGCTATACACATTATAAAATCACCTGAACCTTGAATGGTTGATAGGTGACAATCAACCACATATCAAATGGTGATGTTTCCAGATATTTTTCATTTAATAGTAGGTAGTTTTTTTCATTGTAAAACAAAAAAATACAAAGAAAAACCAAAATATTGTTCTAAAAAAATAAAAAAAACCCATATTCTCATAAAAATTATAATTGGAATATAGCATAAAGAAAAAAATGTCTTCGTAATCCTTCCCAAACATCCCCGAATTCCCCATACCCTACCAAAAAATCCATTATATTTGTTTGACCTAGAAATCGAGTGAACACATTTCCAACATAAAATACATATTAAGGATAATAAAATCACTCAAGAATCCCTCTTCATCAAATGAATTATCCTAGACACTTCCAATCCTAGGTAACAAAACCTTAAATAAATCACTACCCTAATATGAATTACCAACCCCTTGGTATTCAATATTCAAATATTGGGGCTGATTTCAAACTCAAATCAGGTTTGATTCATCTTCTACCTCATTTCCATGGTCCATCCAATGAGGATCCTCATGTTTCCCTCAAAGAGTTCCAAGTGGTGTGCTATACTATGATTCTTCAAGGAGTTTTTGAATAAAAAATCAACCTTCATGTATTAAATTCTCCCTAGTTGAATCCTCCATTTCATGGCTCTACTACCTCCCTTCTAGTTCTATAACCACATGGAATGACATGAAGTGACTCTTCTTAGATAAATTCTATCATGATTCCCGTTCTGCTTCAATCCTAAATAAAATAAGTGTTATTCATAAATTTCTTAATGAATCACTCCATAAGTATTGACAGAGGTTCAAAAATCCTATGGAAAACTTCCCACACCACCAAATACCTAACTAACTCTTGATCCAATACTTCTATGAGGGGTTATTGGCTATGGAGAGAACACTCATTGATGCAGCATGTGGAAGTTCTATTGTTTACAAAACTCCTTCTGCCGCACGAGATCTCATAAGAAATATGTCTAAAATAATGAAATAATTCAATACTCCCTCACATTATCTAGTGAATCAAGTCCAACATAATTAATCTA
Organism: Viscum album; assembly: GCA_963277665.1. Lineage (NCBI taxonomy): Eukaryota > Viridiplantae > Streptophyta > Magnoliopsida > Santalales > Viscaceae > Viscum > Viscum album. Next base: position 435,423,657 of record OY728150.1, on the reverse strand, counting down.
TAGAGACAAACAATATGATCTAGTGGATGAGAGAACTTATATGTTTTCTGAGAAAACTAGTTGTGGCTACCCAAGCCCCAACCTCATCTTCTTTATAATATCTATTCTCTGGACATATCATGAATTGTGGAGTCTATATCTCAAAAAATCATTAAACTGAAACATTTAGACAACTTAAAGAGGATCCACATGATTTATTTGGCCCAATGGATCTCAATGTAGCATATGATCACAGGAACACCAACGCTCAATAATCAGATCAGTTCATTAGAAATTTTAGCCAACCCCACTATAACCCCTTCTCTTCTACCTTTAACCAGGGCTTGAGGTATGGTAATACTATTTCACATCCCCCCAATTCCCTCCTAAAAGCCAAAACAAATTCAAATATGGTTATGTTGTTTGTAAATTTAAACAACCTCACGTATTTGTTCCTTAACCTCAAAGGATCAATCATCCTCCTACTCCTTCTTGATTTTACTATCTTAGTGATCCTTATCAATTCCCAAACCAATACAAGAACATTCAGAAGAACCAAAATCAAGGAAATAACAATAAGAGACATACCTCTTCTTCCAAGAAACCGTGGGAAAGTGTTGTGTAATATCATTCCTCCTTCACCCACTCTAGCCTAAAAAACATTGAAACCAAAATTATTCATCTTACATCCCACCTTAGTCAGCAGTAACCATCCAATTTTTCCCAAATCCAAGATCAAACATTAACCCACTCCAAGGGTAATTTAAGTTCAATTTTAATTATATTAGGAAACAAACATGCACAACTCAGGATAGATCCATCAATGAAACATTGGCTACTGATCATGAAAATGAAAAGAAAAAAACTAGAAAATGATCCTGAAGAAACTCCCTAACCTCCATCTATCCCACTAAAGAACCTATTCCTTTTCCTCAAACAATTTCCATGACAATAAAATCCTTTGAACCCAATATGGATATTTTCGACAAGTTTAGAAGTTTTGAAATAAAAATTACCCTCTTAGAATCCATAAAACAAATCCCTAGGTATTCCATGTTTCTTAAGCAATTATGAACCTATAAGAGGAAACTTAGTACCTTTGTAAATACTTCCACCCAGTAGTCTATTATCATAAAGTGTAAATATATATGGACCTTTATGGTTCTATTACAAATAATAAGTTCCAACTTTGATTATGCACTCATATACATAAGAGCATCAATTAATGTCATTCCCAAATTCGTCTTCTCCAACCATGGTCTTGGTACTTTACATCCAATAGGTTTTGTCATTTAATTTTCTAATCAAATCTCTACCAATACTGAGGGAATAATCAAGGATTTCCTAGTTCTTGTTAATGATCATATATTCCCAGCTGATTTCTATGTACTCGACATGAAATGTGAGATGAAATCGTCTCGATATCTTTTAATTATTAGTAGACCATTCCAAATGACTATGAGAACCAATATTGATGTTCATTAAGGATTATTATCCTTGGAATTTGGTGACCAAATGGTCAGGATCAACATTTTCCAAGACATGTGAAACCCATCAAACGACCACTCTGTATTCTCAATCCATTTTTCCAGGGATGCTTCTAAGAGACAACTGAACCCCATTCCATCATGTTCACCATGTTTTAATGATAGAGGATATTGTGAAGATTGCACCATTATTAACCAAGTAATTAATGGGGAATTTGATGTCGACCTTTCATTAATAGACTCCAACAATATAGAGGATATATAAAACCATTTGAATCCCATATCAACTCTAATATTTATTTTCCCACCATGGAAATAAATGAGGAAAATGAATCAAACCAAACTGAAAGACCATCATTTATTCTGAAGGTGTGTATCCCAAAATTGAAAATGAGATTCATCTGAAACGACTTCATAAAATCTTAAAATATTCAGTCCATTTCCATGATTACTCTTATCATGTCATTGTCTCTTCCACACTTAGTAAAACTGAGGAGTCCAAACATCATCAGGTTTAAGAGTAAAACAAAAATTCCTTAGGTTGGAACCTATATGACATAACAGGAATCAACCCCCCTTTTCATGCATCACATCCTTCTTGAGGAATTATCCAAATGAATTACAAAACCATAAAGAAGACTCAATCCACTCATACTTGAGGTAGTTAGGGAAGATATTACCAAGCTTCTCTAAGATTATATTATCTACCAAATTTCTAAAAGTGAATGGGTTCATCCAATTCAAGTGGTACCAAATATGGGTGGGACAATTTTTGTCACAAATGAACATGGGGAGGTAGTCAAAACTCAGGTGAAAAACAAAAGGCATGTATGCATAGATTATCCAAAATTGATTGTTGAAACACAAAAAGGTCACAACTATCTTCCTTTCCTTGATCAAATGATAGAACGATTTGTTGGGAAGTACCATTATTGATTTCTTAATGGGTACACTTGCTACTTCTAAATACCAATAAAACCTCAAGACCTAGAAAAGACTACTTTCACGTGACCCATTGAAACATATGAATATAGAATAATGCTTTTTGGACATTTAAATGATCGTTTAACATTTTAGAGGTGTATGATGCATATCTTTTCCGAATTCATTGAGAATTGTGTGGTGGTATTCATGGATGACTCTACCATTTAAGGCGAGTCATTTTAATCCTTCAGTCTTTCTAGTTATTTAAAAGTGTGTCGAATTTAACATTGTTCTAAATTAAAAAATTTCAACTTCATGGTTAATAATGGTATTTTTCTTGGGAAACTTATTTCAAAAGATGGTATTCAAGTCGATAGTGCCAAAATTTAGGTGATCCAATCTCTTCCTGAACCCAAAATAGTTTGACATATATATTCATTCCTTGTTCTTGATGGTTTATATAAGCAGTTCATCGATAACTTCATTAGAATTTCCCTCCCACTCACTCAACTACTCCAAAATGATGTCACACTTCTTTTTGATTAATCGTGTAAGAGATATGTTGTTGAAATCAAATAATTTATCACTTATTCCCATATAATCCAACCCCCAGATTGGTCATTACCCTTTGAATTGATGTGTGATACATCTGATTGGGCCATTAGGGATATTATTGTTCAAATAAGAGAAAATATTCATCATGTCATTTATTATGCATCAACAACATTGGAAGAAACTCAATATCACTACACTATCCTTGAAAAGGAACTTTTAGTATTGGTTTTGGCCTTTGATAAATACCAAATCTATCACTTTGGTTCCAAAATCCTTATCATCACAGACCATTCTGCTATTAAGTTCATACTCATGAAATGTGATTCCAAGATGAGGCTAATAAGATGGATCTTGATGCTCCAAGAGTTTGAAATTGTGTTTAAAGAAAAAACTAGAAATGAAAACCCAGTGGTTAATCACCTCTGTATAATTTCTAATTCTTTTAATTATGAAATAACTGTTCCTGAACTTCCAACTGAGCACCTCTCATCTATTAGTCCAATATTACCATTACATTCCCCAATTGTAAAATACTTGGTTTCTGGTGTTTTTCCTGATTTTTTTTCAAGAGAACAACAAATCAAGTTGAAAAGTGATTCGAAATTCTATTTTTGGGAGGAAAATAATATTTTGAACATTGGGGATGACATGGTAATTAACAGATGCGTCGATGGAGATGAACATTCCTGTAACATATATTTTTTTCACTTAATGCCTGGTGGTGGCCACCTTGGACCACAAAGGACCTCCTAAAAGGTCTTGCACTCTAGATTATTTTGGCCTTCACTCGTCAAGGGCTCACATTAGTTCTGTAAATCATGTCCTACATGCCAAAAGTTTAGCACAATTTTGAAAATAAATGCAATTCCCCAGAATCCATTCATTTTTTGCAAGAACATTGATGTTTGGTCATCAATTTCCTGAGACCATTTCACCCTTCAAATGGATTATCTTATATAATTCTTACTATTGGTTGTGTTTCTTGTTGGTTTGAGGGTAAACCCACTAGAAATAAAGATTCATATAATGTTAGTGAGTTCCTAGAAACTGACATCTTCCACCGATTTGGAACTCCCTATTCCTTGATCAGTGAATTAGGAACTGATTTTTGTAATTGAACAGTGGAATCTCTTTTTATAAATAACATGGTTGTACATAAAACATTAATTAAATATAACCCCCCAAAAATGGAATTTATGTAATTTCTAATAGACTAGTAAAAAGTGTACATGAGATAATTGTAAAGCCCACCATAAACGACTGGCATGAATGACTGGCCCAAAAGACTTGGTGATGCACTTTTGGTATTATCAAACTACATATAAAACAACCATTGGGATGCATACTTTTAGTTTAGTTTTTGGTAAAGCGGATCATTTTCCATTGGAAATATTACATAAGTCATTTTGGTCTTTGAAAGCCTGTAATTTTGATTTTGGAGAATCTGGTGAAGAAAAATTGTTGTAGTTCACTGAATTGGTGGAGCGTTGACTTGATTCCTATGAGAATCCCAATTTGTACAATGAAAAGGAAAAGTACTCCATAAAAAATGCATCATGTGAATGGTATTTAATGAAGGTGAAAAGGCAATTATCTATAATTCTCTATTTCAAATTAACCTACATAAGCTTAATCCTTATTGAGAAGGTCTTTTTATTGATTCTAAGGTTTACTCATTTGGTGAAGTTCAAGTCCAAGAACCCACTTTCAAAAGGATATTCACAGTTAATAGACATAGGTTAAAGATTCACCATGAGTGGATACACATTTTGGGAACCCCATAAACTTCTATTATATCCTAAACATCTATAGTTGGACTACCACAAAATGGAGATGATGACCCACCAAATATAAACCAGGGGGAATTATTTCCCTTTAACTCTATCTCCCTATATCTTCCTCTCTCTTCCTCTTTATTCTTCTTCATCTGTCTTTAATTTTTATCACTTTCATCATCAAACCTTTTCTTTTTATATATCCCTTTTTCTTTTGGGTTTTTATTTTATGAACACTAAAAAAACTAAAAAAATGAAAAAATGAAAAAACTACAAAATGATTAAAACTTACTCACCATCCAATTTTTAATTTTTTTCCAACCATTTTGTGTAGTAAAATTACAAGTTTTGATCTCATGAATTTTTTGTTTTCATCATAGTTTTGGTAAAGTATCTTGTGTCAAAACCAAGGAAACAACGAATGCTAAATTTTTTATTTGGAAAATGATATTCCCCAATTGTGAGGAAAAATATTATATTTTATTCCAAGGCCACCTATGGTCATATTTTCAAAATGTGTATTTTCACCCTTGATTGGGAGTCTTGTGTTTGTGGACCTTCATGTTGAATTTCTTATTTTTGTATGAATTAAAATGATAGAGGCATTTTCTTAACCACATGAGAATCACAATAGCCAAATAGACTCCCATTTCCTATACATTAATCTTTGTTTAAATTCCCCTTTGAGATTATGAAAACATTTTCATTGATAGACACATTAAAAGACCAATACCTTGTCCCACGAAATTTCTATATGGGTTTACATTGTAAAATTAATTGACATTTAAGTGTCAGGGGAATGGATTTCATTTTGGGTACCATTTTGTTAATATATTAACATATTATAATATAGATGAGGGAAGAATCCATTTTAGTCTAGGGGAGTATGTCATTCATGGATTTTTGTTAATGTATATATGTTTTTGACATCTTGTACAAATTTTATTGAAAAGTGTTCAAAAAAATTAAATAAAATAAAAAAATAAAATAAAAAAAGAATGGGTTATTTCATCGTTGTGTCAAAAATCACTCTTTTCCAACAATTGATAATGTTATAACTATTACCATTAGTTTCATGAGGAGATAAATCATTATATGGGAGATGATTTTGAGATTTTTTTAAAGTGCTACTTTAAAAAAAAATCAAAAAAATAAAGAAAATTAAAAATGAAAAGTTGCGTTATATATTCATGTGTCATTGGTAGAAGTTTTATGTCTAGTACATATTTCATCTTCTCATACCCTTAAAATGATAATCGTATATTGTGTCCTGATTCACACAATCTTTCCCTTTTAAATACGAGTTATCATTTGCACTTATTTTTTATTTCAAAAAATCAATTGTACATTGTTTTACCCATGTTAGTGTTTTACCCCTCTTTTCCACTCTATTGGATATTAAATTACTACCATCCCATTGCCACTGAAAACTACCTAAAAATACCTCTTGATTCATTGGAAATTTATAATGGGGCATGTATGTTGAGAGAAATTTCATAATCTATGATTTTCACCTATTTTTTGGTGAACGAGTGAAATTCCATAAATTAATTTTTATCATCTCGAGAGGAGTGAGTTTTGAGTGTACACATTTTTCATTTCTAAATTTGAGAATAAAAAATGAGTTGTTTTTGGATCATGATTTCTAAAACATTCATGGTGGAATTAAATATAGATGAGTGGAATTCTATAAACCTCCCCTTCTTATGGAAGACATAATTTTAATATTTTTCGGTGAGTGAGAAGTATTTTGTTATATTATTATTTTTTCTTCACATGAAGAAATGAACAAAACTAAGTGTGGGGGATTTTTTATTATTAAATAATTTATAAATTTCCATTTACTCCCATTATTAATTATCTATGAATATTTCATAATTATTTTGATATATTCCTTTTTTAATATTAAATATAAATTCCCAACACTATTTTAATTAATCCAGATTCGATTCAGTTTAATGTTTTAATAATAAAACTTATCCTAAAAATCCAAATAGTGTGATTCGTATTTTTTAGGGTTACTTATTCAATATAAAACATATTAATAGAAGGAACCTTTGGAAAATTCATCCATTTAATGGTCCATATGGTACATAAATTAAGGCCCATAGAATCTATGATGAAACTAGACTAGCCATGAAGACTGAATTTCTAGTCTCAAGAAAAAATCCCAAATTCATTTATTTTAATCCAATGATCTGGGGACAGTACAACGAACTTTGGATAAAATTGTTAGGGCCCAACTCCACAAAAAAAAGGTCCAAATAAATTTTTGATGTCCAGACAACCATTCTATCTGAGAAATGAAATGAGAACACAAAATATGAATTTTATCCTAACCTAGACATCCATTAGAGCTTAGATTTCTCCGTGGAAAAAATAAAATTCTTTTAGAAAACTTTTTAGAAGAATGTGTTTGGATTTTAGAGAATCTTCCTATAAATAATTACATTCACATTTCATCCATCAAAAAATCAAGGATAGAAATGGGCAGTTTAACATTGATTATTAAAACTGCCATAACTTTGTCTCTATAAGTCATAATAACACCATATTTTGTGATTCTATTGGGAAAAATAATTTCTAAAACTTGTAAGAATAATATTTCTCCTTATTTGGATATCTAATTTATCAAATTGGAAATGCAAGTGGAGAGTAAGATTTGGAATGCAAACAGTCCACCTCCTTGGGATATAAATATGTCCCTCTCTTATCGTTGAAAGGGGTTGGCATTTCATAGAAAATAATTATATGTTGGCACAACCAAGGATCTATAAAAATATTTGGAGGATATACCATACTCAAGTTTTTACTCGAGATACCATCCCTCCATTCTTATTTTTATTTACTTTTTTATTCTTTTTCATTTGTAATCAATTAAGTGTTTCTTTGGTAATTCTATTTTATTGAAAGTATCTTTCTCATTAACCCTTATTATCATCTACCCAATATTTTGAAATATTAATTTTCTATAAATTTCAAAATTTATGTTAAAAATAAATCTATTTTTTTTATTTTTCACTCAATCAAATATCCATTCTTAATTATCTTCATCACTCGTGTGTGTGTTATGTGCATCCCTCTTTTATTATCCATTTTTTTCGTTGTTTTTATAAATCATCATCTTAAAAATTACAAAAATATTTTTAGCCAAACATGTGGTTGAGTAATTATACCATTGGGTTGAGTTATAATATGTGGAAATTATGTGATTGAGATATTTTTCTTGATGAATATTCTTTGAATTATCATTGTTTATGTTAAACTTAAATTATCATGGATTAATAACATATTTTTCGCAACATAATGATTTCATGGATTATTGGAACCATAAATAAACTTCCATTAACATGTAATGATTGTGATTGGAACCATAAGTTATGTTAAATCTTGGATTCAATCCTTAACACCAGGTAATTCCAATCAACAACATGTTGTAAATTTGGTGTTAATTTAATGCAATATAAAGTAAAGCTCAAGGATATATAAAGCTTAAATATCTAATGATGAACTCACAAAAATATTTATTAAATTGTTATATCATTATAAATAAATAATTTCAATTAGGATATGAAACAAACTACCCAATAAAAATACAATCAACTAAAAAAATCATATATTAAAAAAATTCATCATCGAGGATTCGACCCGAGTGCTACTATACACATTAGCAGAGCACCACAACCTTGAACAGTTGATAGGCGAAAATCAGCCATACTTCATAGTAAAATTAATTAAGATAATGGTTTAATAAAAATGTTTTATCTTTTAATAATTTAATAATAAATTAATAAATTATATTATTTTAAAATAGAGGTGTTAAAAGACATACGTAATAGTCCTTGACTCGAGGTAATGGACTTTACCTCAATTTCCCTTCATTGATTTTTTATTAATTTCATACACCTAATTTCATTTATATGGTTCATATAATAAAACATTTACTTTATATAAATATAATTATTCATAATTTATTTTTTTACATTTAAATTTAATGTATTTCATTCAAGGGGATTTTAATTGAATTTTACCATGTGGTATGGGGTTTCTTAACTCATTTTCGGTTCATTAGGTTATAATTCATCTTCATTGACACTATTTTATCAATTTTTATATTTAAATAGATATCTAAATTTTTATATGATATATTTTATATTATTTGTTTTGGATTTTCATAATTTCACATTATCCCTTCCTAGATTAGTTATCACCTCAAAAGTTATGATCTTTACAAGGGGTTCTCTTTGTCTCAATCTCAACTTTTTGTGACATGTTTCATGTTTCACACTATGATTTCATTTTTTGGCGGTCATAAAATGTCATGAATTAATTTTAAATTATTAATTTATTTATGGGATTTATGTATCCATACCATTCGAATAATTATAATGATTTCTGATTTAAATTTTTCTAAAGTGGTAAAATATTTATGTTATAGTATCATTTCTTTTCGAAATTATTTTTGCTCATGTATCCTTTAGAGAAATAATATTCTCTTTGTTTTGTTAAGGCACATATATTTTATTAATATTTGGTTATGATTTTGGTTTACATGTGTAGTTTTCATTTCTTTTATTATTGATTAATGAAACAACATGAGATATTTTTGTAAGTGATATTGATCTTGTATCTCATTTTAGGTCGACAGTTTTTCACTTCCATATCCATGTTTTCAAAAAAAATTCAAGAATGTTATCTTATAAAAATAAATTATATTTTAAATATATTTTACATGATTTTGAAATTATATTTTATTTTATTATAAGGGGATTTCATTAAATTTTTTTCATCATTCAATTTTGACTCTCTTTAATATTTTTTTGAAAGAATGCATATTTTTAAAGTTTTTTGGATGGATTCTTACACCACCATGAGAATCTTTTTAATATTACTTTATAACATCTAGTTATAATTTCAAAACAAAATTATTATTGCAATATTTTTGAGTTTATACTTTTTTAAAGTAATTTCCAAAGTTGAAATTTTAATTTCCTTAAGATTATATTTAATTATATTTTAATAATATTTCTATTAATAAATTCTGAAAACACTTGATGTTTGTTACTTTGAAATGGGGAAAATATTTAATGATAAAAACAAAATTAATTAATTTTATTTACTATGATTCTTTTAAATATGTTTTCTTGGATATATTTTCTTTTCCACAAGTTAATCACATTATGAAATGATTTTTGGTTGATTCTTTTGGTTTTATGATGAAATGAATAATCTATGTACTTGATTCATGTTATAATTATTTGAAATTTTTTATGATAATGGGTGGTAACATTATAAACTAAATATAGGTAGGTATGTTATGGACCTTCAATGTTTTGGTTAAAGAGATAAAGTTACACCCTTATATGTTTATCCTAATAAATTTTTAGAAATTTCTAGGTATGTTTTTCCATTGGTAGGAGTGATTAGAAAAGTGATTTAATAATTATGTTCAAAGATGCAGACACATTTTGTGATTGATATGAGTTTCTAATGGATAAATTTCCCAAGGAGTAATTTCACATGGATCATGATTGTAATCTTATAAGTATTATATCTTATTTTAAATCTATATGACATAACTCTTGAATTATGATCCAAATTTTTATAGGTGTGGATTCTTATATGTTATAATCATTTAATTTAATTATTTAATCATACCTTTATGCTCATATTGTGGTCATTGATGATAATAAAATGTTAATTATTATGTTTATCGTTACTGAGTGATTGAGATCAACCTTCCTAGTTTTCTTTTTCCAGATGTTATGAAGAAAGATGTTAAATTATTTGTATCTAGAAAGGATTCATGCATGTTGAATTTTATAATAGATATTTAATAATAAATATGCAATAACAAAATATAGGTACATTTGATGAAATACTCATTTAATGACATGACTATGTAAGAGTATTTATGAATCTTGTAAAACTATAAAACTAAAATTTCATTAGGTATGTAAGTGATAACATATTTGTATATAACTTTTATATTTTTTGTGGTTAAAATTTGATCATATTTATTTGTACCAATCACAAAAATATAAGGATTTTGTATAGAGTATCAAATCAGGGATTACTAGTTCAGGGTTGTTATATCATGGAAAATGTTTATAGTCTAATGTTTCATCTCTATAACTATATGGTATATAGTATATAATTTTATATTATATATTCTTTGGATAAGATTTTATGGAAAATATTTTTTTTTATCATTGGATATTACATTTTCTTTTATTCATCATTTTGGAGAACTTTTATTGGTATGGGTTCCTCTCTTTAATAGATATTTCTTCCATGTTCTTATTTTCTCCTATTATTATTCTCTATACATTTATGAATCATTGATATTTTGAAATATAAATAATTTTATCACACCACATTATTTTGTTATCAATTATCTATGTTATTAATATGAGTATAACCTATGTGATATATATAAGTAGTTCTAGTATGGTGTGATTAACAAAAAATATCCACAAAAATATTTTTATATAGCTAATATCCAAATATACTAAACCTTCAGTTATGAGATTTTGAAAATATATTTGAGTTGAAATTTTTATATTCTTGAAATATATATTTGTTTGGATTTAGTGATCTCAGTTAATATGAAATCTAGATATTAAAATATATGTTTAACACTAGACTCGGGATACATGTATGTTATTTTTCAGTTGGCGTTGAGGAATAATTTAGTTATTTTGAAGATTTAAATTTTTTATTTTTGGTATTTAGGATGAGATAAATTTATTGAAAACCCTTTGGTTAAGTCTAATTTTAATATAACATCCAATACATGTTCATGTATAGAGTGTATGATTTATTAAAAATAATTTCTGTTTTTGCATACATAAAAGTTGATCTAAGATCATATGTATTTGTACACCTAGATTGATAGTCTTAACGGATATGATTTTGTTGATTCACATACTCTTTAGGAACTGTTATGATTGATTTTAATAGAAATTAATGGTGTAGTATATAAATAGTAGTGTAAGATAACATCAATTTAAAAATAACCTTGTAAAACCTAGGTTAAACCGAAGGAATTATAGCTTGGCCGTCATAGTTGAACCAAATGTATCATTGGTTAAAATAATGGTTTCAAAGGATAAGAAATATTATGATTGGTTTATCTTATGATTTCTTAATTTGATTGGATATAATCAGGATAACCATTTCTATTTTTGATTTTTGGTCAGAATTATGGTCATAAAAATGAAGAGGTGAATAATATTTCTTTAGAAACACATAATACATATAGTCCATTAAGAAGGAATTAAAGGAACAAATGGTTTAGAATCAAAATATATATCTATTATAAAATAAAATATGTGTTATATTTCATTACCCATAACAGTGAGTAAAATATTACACATTAAGTAACAACATTAACTATATTTCATTTTTGAGTAGTAATTAAGATTTTGAAGTTGAAACTTATTTAATAGGATAGAATTGAACACCCTGAGTTATTAATATATATACCTATAAGAAAAACACCTCATAGTTGTGGTTTTGTAAATATAATGGCGGTTGAAAGGGCCACTGAAATGGGTGTTGAAATCCAAAACATTGAAGCTTATTCAATTTTACTGTGGTATTTTGGGAAGTGTCATAGTAAAAATATTTAGTGGCGATTTTGGTGGTTTTAGCGGTGGTTTCATGTGAAAAATTTCATTTTTAGCAGTGATTTAAACCGTTGCTAATTATTTTTTAGCTTTTTACATTATAATTGATGCTAAACCACCATAATTGTCACCAAAAAATAATGCTCATTTATTTAGAAGTGATTTTAACCAGCACCAAACATACAATATCAAACTATAATGGCAAATTAAAACTCTATGAAATATAGTCTATTTAGTTAGCGGCAGTTTAAGCCACCGCTAAATGTAAATTTAAATAAAAAATAGGAAGAAGATTCTGCATCCTCATTACCAGTAGGATAAACAAAATCGTTTGTAGAGAAAAAATAACAGAATAATGTAAACCATCTAACAATGTTTAGTAGTCAATAATCTAACAATGTTTCATATACAACCATGTACATATAAGATATAACGGAATAATCTGAACCACAGTATGTCATGCAGCTAACAATGTTAAATGGATATAAATATAAGACATTAAACTATATAGAACCAAAGTCTGAGCTGTAAACCTTAAAACTACTTAGCATGAACATATAAGATTTATCTTTTATCCATCCTAATATGGGTGATTTGTCCCAATGCTATGGATAACATTGTAAAAATAATTGGGTCCGATAAAAATATTGATTAGTTTTAGTTTGAACTTTATGCATGATACATATAAAGTGATTAAACATGATTTGTTAAGAGCATGACACATGAGTATATGATAAAACCTATAATATAACACTTTTAAGAGGATGATGTTTTTTTAATTTAGGTTGATGATAAATATAATCATTTTATCCTGGTTTTTGAACCACATTTAGTTTTGGATTAATCATGTTCCCTGGAAATTATTTTATTTCAATAAAATGTTTTCTATCAAATTCCTAAGGTTGGGAGAATAATATGTACTATGGAAACTATATCCTTTAATGTATAGGGACACAACTATAATAGAACAATTTGGAATTTTCAGAATGACTTATTGAAGCTGATGAGTTGATATATTCAATATTTCATATCCCCAATAAGTTGTTCTCTTTTAAAACACCGTTTTGAGTTTAAACAAATTATGGAGGATAGATTCATTCTTAAAATAAATAAGTGATACAATAGTTTTACTTGTCGATAGTGTGTCTATGAATTCATAGCAACACAATGGAAAGGTGTTTGATTGATTAACCAACCATTGAAGAATGATTGAATTCATTGTTGAAATATTTTTGTTATACATTAAATAACATGGTATCACTAGGATCTATGGTTTCATAACCAATACATTAATTAAAACACCATATATTAATATGAGAATCTTTTAATCAAGTAAGTACAAGGTGGATTGATTGATTCTTTAGTGAGAAAATTTTGAAGGGAAACTGATGTAACACATGAAAGTTTTTTAAAAAAATACATGGAAATTCATCAATATTAGTTTTAAGAAGATATTTATAAATTGACTATAAAAATAATTTTTCCAGTTAAATGTTTTGAATTTTGAAAAATGGTCATCGACAAATTGTATGAATTATGTCATTTGGGGTCTAATAGAACCAACACGTTTTTTTCATGAATAGTAACATGCCCTTATTAATAATAATATAAATATTAATATGACCCTGATAAATATTAAATTGTGTTATTATTTTATTTTGTAAAGGCTTTAAGATAATGACATCGTGGTTAATTGTTTACTATGATATAAAAGTATTTATAGTTTTTAAATAATTAATTTTTGAATTAAGTATGATTTTATTTAAAAAATAAATTAGTAATATATAGAAAATTATTTTCAAAAAATGGAGTTAATTTTCTAATTAGACACATCATGAAATGGTAATTCTGAAATTTTGGGATTTTTCTAAAATTCCTGAATTTTCTATGAATATTGAAATATAGAAAATTACAGTATATTCAAATTATCCAAAAAATACACTATTTATGAAAAAAAATGTGATGTAAGGCCATCAGGTTTGAACTCACATGGGTAAAATGAATTAATATTATTCAAAGTCTTGAGATACCCCCTTTCTCTCATCATTCATGGTTCTAGAATTCTTTTGTACACAAGGTTTTAATTTATAATTCTAAATGAGTTCTATATTATCAAAGAACCACTAAAATGATCTAAACCAACATCATTAATGTTTTAACTTATGAACCATTATCAAATAACAATTCAAATTGATAATTGATATAATTTATGGTTGTGTAAATATTTAAATACTAATACATTAAAATTATTGAGTTTCCCTTCCCATTGATAAGAACAACCACTATGAACCAATCATGGAAATCATGTAATGAAATCACCCAAAAACAGCACAAGGAACAAAATTATAAGAATTAAAGGGTGAAATGATATAATTAAATGACAATATAAGCTATTATAAAGATGAATATGTTTCTTTAATATATTAATAACACTTTTTTAGATTTTGTTCATTGGGTTAAACTCCTACTTTATTATTTATGTGGTATTAAAATTGTTTATGTGATGAAAATTGTTTATATTATGATTAATTATGTTTATTTATAGTGTATATACATATTCCATTCATATTATTAAGTGTCTCTTTTATTGTATGATATTTGTAAGGGATCTTTCTTTTAAAATCCTCTTTTAAAATTCTATTTTACCAAATTAAAAACTAATGTTTCAATGAAATTATTCATGTTGTATGATTAAGTTATGGATCTTATGATTTATTTATGATGAAGGGTGGGACCTATATATCCCTCAAATTCAATGGGTATGTGTTTGTTGGAGGCCGATCTTATGGTCACTCCAAGTGTAACTTTGGTGGTTACACAAATTGTAAGGTAGCCGCAAGGGATTAAAATTATAAGGTAGACGATAGGGTGACAAGATTATGTATGTAATTCCCTAGGATAAATTTATTCATATATTTATATTCTTATATATTCTGTAAATCTTGTCGAAATCTCATGATTCACACTGTGATTATATATGAGTGACGAGAATGTCTTTTGAAAATGTTTTCATATGTCACAATTATTAATGGACGAATTTGCAATTTCCTTCATTTACATACCTTACTATGTATTTTGTGCTCATCCCATGTTTTTTAAAATTATTTTCCTAGGGCACAAGGATGTTTAAGGAAAATAATTAATCCAAGGTAAATGTTTGAAGAATTGTCAAAGAAATCATGTTTTAAGCTTTAATGTTTTATATTCTGAATAAATGGAACCTGTTTTAAGGTATCCACTTTGCAACAATATGTAATGTTATAAATGTATTATGTCCCAATCCTCTAAATCTCTAAACTTTAAAATATCATCAATGTAAAAGGAAGTGATTTATTTACTAAAATCAAAATTAATTAATGTAATATGGCTGAGTCCTTATAGTTGGTATCAGAGGATGGTTTAGAGAACATTAGGGGTAGGATGATGTTAGTATATTACCACAAATGTTTTTTTACTCTAGGAAAATTTTTAAATGATATAGAATTTAATGATTACCACGTTGGTTCAATTAAGATATGTTTGTTCAGAATGGTTTTCTGTAGAAGGAACAAGGAAGTTGAAGAGGAGAGACACCGATAAAACAATATCCATCTAAATCTGTAGCCTATAATGGTAGAGATTGGAACTGAATAGTTTGTTACAGGATTGGATCAACAATCATAGGAAAAAATGGTGTTTTCATCAATTCAAGATAACAACTAGAGGCACCACAATTGAAAATGATAATAATGGAACATTTTATTAGACAACAACATCTTACTTTCAATGGATCTTCTGACCCTAAAGTGGATAAAGGATGGATTAAAGCCCTTGAAAAAATATTCGATGTTTTAGGATGTTCAAATAAACTAAAGGTAAGAATTTCCATTTATCATTTTGATGGTGAAGCTAATCAGTGGTGGTCAATGGTAAGAAATATTAGGGATAGAAATGATTTTTATGCCTTATAATGAGATGAATTTAAATGTATTTTCCTTCAAAAATAATTTCTTAAGGTTATGCGACTTATGATGGAGAAGAAATTCATTGAATTGAAGAAAAATTAATAAGATTCATTGGTTGTGCATGAAGAGAACTTCAACCGAATAGAGAGGTGTGATCCAAATATTATTATCAAAATGGATAGCAAAATCAACCAATTTTACATAGGATTGTAACCAAGGTATTAAAGGGAGTTGGCCTCCCGTGAATTCAAAAGTTGGGAGAAACATGTCTGATGTGCTGAGAGGGTAGAGATGGAGTTTACTAGTGATCATGTTCAGTTTGGAAACAAAACAAAGATGAGGCCCATATGTAAAGAACATGTTGATAAAACACTAGGGGGAAATTTTGTCATAAATTTAAAATATCACCTCAACCAATGAGACAAGAACACGTTGATAAAACACTAGGGGAAATACTATAGCCAATAGAAATTATAAGAAATTTTCTTTTGTGGTTTGTGTAAAGACACTACCTATAAACCATTTTGTTTTACCCATAGTTGAGTTTGATGTTATTCTGGGTAGGGATTGGCTTTTTGTTTATCTTGGTATAGTTTACTATAGATCTAAATACGCAGTTTCTAAGAAAGAGTTTCAGTTTATCTACAATAATGAAACCATAAAATTGATAACATATAAGGAAGATGAGAAACTATTAAAATATGGAAATAAATGTTATCTTGCTCATATTGTTGAAAACAAGGGAACTATTCAGATTGATTATGTGCCTGTGGTAAATGAATACCTTGATGTTTTTCCTAATGAGTTACCTGGTGTCATACATGACCGAGAAGTCAAATTCAAAATTCACTTAGTTCATGATGCTAAGCCAATTTAAAAACCATCATATCATATGGATCAAATATAACTTCTTGAATTTAAAAATTAGTTGCAATATTTTCTTGATAAAGGATTTATTCATCCCAGCACTTCCCCATGGGGTGCTTCTGGTTTATTCGTTAGAAAGAAAGATTATTCCATGAGAGTTTTCATTGATTATTGTGATTTGTATAACATCTTTATTAAAAGGATATATCCTTTTTTCTGTATCAATGACTTTTTTGATCAGCTCTTGGGAGCTCAGTACTTTTGTAAGATTGAATTGAGATCTGGATACCATCAGCATAAGGTGAAAGTGAATGACATCCCGAAAACATCCATTCTTACTATATATGGAGATTATGAATATGTTGTTATATAGTTTGGGATAACTAATTCACCTGTTGTATTCATGAATCTTGTGAATATAATATTTCATGAGTTCTTGCATATGTTTGTGGTTGTGGTTATTGATGACATCCTGATATTTTCTTAGATTAAATAAGAGCAAGAAAAAAAATCTAAGGGTTGTTTTATAAACCCATGAAGAAAAGAAACTATATGTAAAATTCAGAAAGTGTGAATTTTCTTTGAAAAATACATCTTTTCTTGGTCAAATTGTATATAAGGATGGAATAATAGTTTATCCTTCCAAAACAAGAGTGGTTGATGAATTTCTAAGAACCAGAAATGTTATAGAGATTTATTGTATTCTTAGATTAGAAGGTTATTACCGATGTTTAGTTATAAAATTTTCATGGTTATCTATACCGATAAATAATATAACAATAAAAGGGGTTAAAATTGATTGGACAAAAGAATGTGATGTTTGGTTTTATGAACTAAAGAAGATATTGCTGAATATTCCAGTTTTGGCATTGCCTTCCCAAAATTGTGAGTTTGTCATCTATAGTGATTCTTCTGTGAAGAGGCATGGTAGTGTTTTTATGTAGAATGATCAGGTAATTTCTTATGATTTAAAAGAACTAAAACCTCTTTAGTTAAATTATCCCACACATGATTTGGAATTGACAGCTATGGTTTTTGCATTGAATATTTGGAGGCATCATTTATATGGATCCAAATTTCAAATATATACCAACAATAAAATCTGATGTATATATTCAATATGAAGGAACTAAACATGAGGAAAATAATTTGTATTGATCTAATAAAAAAGTATAATTTCATTATAAATTACCATTCCAGAAAAGAAAACAAAGTGGAAGATGCCTTGAGTCGAAAACATCAATCCTCATTAACCATGTTACGTTTGGAAAATGATCCCTTGATTAATGATTTGATGAATTTTAGATTAGAATTTGGTGGTGGAGAAAATACCTTTGTTTTGTCTCATGTTTTAGTGAAGTCATCATTATAATATAGAATTAAGAAAGCATATAAAAATTACAATGAGTTAAAAAAAAGGTAGAATTTGTTAAATGGAAAGTTTTCAAGAATTTAACCGTGATAAGGCTGATTTTTTTAGATTGGAAAAAATGTTGTGTGTTCCTTGTGATTCTCATTTTAAGAAATATTTCTTGTGTGATGCTCATAGTTATCCATTTTTAGTTCATCCTTGTAGTACAAAGATTTACAAAGGCCTTCAGGAGTATTATTAGTGGGATGGTATGAAAAGAGATATTGCAGGTTTTACCATGAAATGTTCGACATGTCAATAGGTTAAAGCAGAGCGACAATTACCAAAGGAGATGCCTCAACATTTTCCAATGCTATAGTAGAAATGGGAGAATGTATCCATTGACTTCGTGGTGGGAATACCAATGAATATATAGGTAATAATGCAATTTGGGTTACAGTTGATCGACTGACAAAATATGCACATTTTATTTCTATTCGAGATATAATGTATTTGCATCTTCTTTCTTGACTGTACCACAAAGAGATTATCAAGATACATAGAGTTCCCTTTCCATTGTATCTGAACGGGATCCCAGGTTCAATTTTATCTTTTGGAAGGAACATCAGAAGGCATTGAGCACAAATTTAAATTTTTGTACAACATATCATCCTCAATCAGATGGGAAGCTAGAATGAACGATTCTGACATTGAAGAATATCCTTCGAGCTTATTCAATGGACTACAAGGTAATTTGTGATCAACATATTTCTTCAGTTGAGTTTTCTAATAATAACAGTTTTCAATCCAGTATACAGATAGAACCTTTTGAGGAATTGTATGAAAAGCGGTGTCAAACTCCATTGTTTTGGGATGATGTAACACCCCAAGAATTCATAGTACATTGTTTTTCAAAGTAATTAAACAACTTGCACTATAGGCAACATCGAGTTCAAGCGCACCATAACTTACCAAAATAACTGTTATGAATAGTAGTACCCACTTTTGGAAATTTTATAAATTTTATCATTCAAAATGGACTTCATTTTTCGATTCGAAATATTGAAAATTAGTTTAGGGTGAATTATTGGTTTTTTTGAAAACTTTCAATTTCCGATGAATAGTGAAAAACACTGAGTTATAGTTTAAAACCAATTTTTTATTTAAATAATTGTTTATTTTATTGAAATTTATTTTAGGTCAAATTTGATACATAATACCTATATAATTTCAATGTAATTCTTTGGAGTCAGTTTATTATAATTTTAGATATATAGAAAATTTTATTGAACTTTTCACCTTCTTTTACCCATCTCTTATGAGAATTTTCAAATTCACATAGAATATAATTTTACCACTTCTGTGAGTGGAATTACGAAAATCCAAGAGACACGGTTAATATCAAGGAGTAAAATGTGGTTCAATAAGATAAAAATATTTTTTGGTGAATAATAACTTTTTACTTTTATTTACCACGGTTAAAAGTAAATAGGGTAATTAATGGTAAAAATGATATTTATATTTCCCTAACACATTTACTAATTCTATTGGACTAGTGTATATCGACTGAAAACAAGCTTAAGAATAAAATATTATCATTTAGGTCCACTTGGATTAGATTAGGACATTTATTATTATTTAATTCAAAGAAGAGTTAAAATAGTTAAACTCAATGTTTAATAACTAAACATTTTTTAATATAGGGTTATACCTAAGATAAAATCGATTATAAATATTCATTAGAAAGATAAAATTAATTCCTACATAATGGTATTTTATTTATAATTTTTAGATATGAAATTATTTAATTTATTTATGACACAATGATGATGTAGTGATTACCGTATTAATGAAAGATTAAGATAATTGATATTATAAATACCCAAATAAATATAATATGAAACTTTTTATGAATTACAATAATTTTACAGGTTAATATGACATAATATAATTGGTTATATGAATTTTTTTCGAAGTAATAATGCATTTATGAATTAGAAAAAACAAAATACCCAATACTATCAAAATTGACATAAATGAGTTTTTAAAACAAATATTATATTATTAATTGATATTCTATTCCTAAAAATCTAAGGTATGGAAAAAAGACTTATATCATGATAGGTGTAAAATTAATAGACCACTTGAGGGTATATTAGAAGTATATAGAAATTTTATTAACCATATAGTATAAAAATACAAAGAGGCATGGTAAATGTCAAGAAAATTAACTAAGAGTTAAAACTAAATGATAAGGATAATAAAGTGACCCAAACCTATCTACAACCTATTAGTTGAGTGGATTTAGACACATACCCACCTTAGCCTCGATGTAAATCAATTTTGAGCCATTATTAACTGAATATGAATTTATTATAAAATAATATTTTATGTTTTTCCTAAGGTGCCCCTCACCCCTCTTATAAAAGGCATTCTTCCTTCACTCTAATTCACAAATTCTAAGACATTTGGCTTGGCCATACCCTCTAAAATATACTCCATTCAACCTAGAGGCCTTAGTTTGAATATAAATCCAACCTAAGGTGCCCTTTTGATCATATCAAAAGGATGAACCTGAAGAAGAGGTAATGATTTCACCACCCTTTTCCAAGTACCTTTCTTCACACACATCCTTTTTGTTTGTTGTTTCCATTCTAAAATAATAACTCTAGTATCTTATTTATACGGTGATGTTATTTTAAAAATGGTACAACCAAATTCATTAATCTATCCACCCTTTTAATGACATGTCACCATAAGTGCGTACATACGACTTACCGTCTCCACGTCATGGTGCAATTGTTATTCAATACATTATTATTTTGATGGGTATAATAATGATGTGTATTTTATGTAAATAAAAAATATAAGATGATAATGATTTTTTATATATGATATATCATCCAATTATATATTATTTTAATATCAAAATAATGATATTTTCGCTCGTGTATACGTACGGATTACCGTCTCCATGACGCGATGAGATTCATTTCCAAGTTCACCATTCATCAATGATCATAAAAATATATATTACAAATAAGTATGTAATATATGAAATTATAATGCTACTATATATATATTTATATATATTAGTATTTATGTACTTACATATATCTTATTCACTTACTTCCGTTCAATACTCTATGAAAACAGAAACAGCGTTTATGCGTACGTACGGACTACCGTCTCCGTAAACGGTGTTTTCCATTTCATATATACGTCTATTATAAAAATTTATATTATAAATATATATGATATATAAATCATGTTTTATATTCTGGAAGTATTTAAATCATGATCTATGTGATACAATGAAGAGTAACAAGCTAAAACACCGACGATAAAGAAAGCGATTATTACCCGAAATATTAATATAACATGGAAATTATTATTAAATGGGCAGTATAAAGTCATAAATTAGTAATGTATGTTATCAAAAATATTAATATGATTCTGTTATAACTTAATAACATACTATTGTCTTCATACATGAGGATAAACATACCCTCGACTAAAGGAAAGTGCAAGGTAAGGGGTTTTCATATCACTCCTTATTCCCGTGAGATTCGTGTCATATTGCCACTATTACCTTTTGTGTGGTGTATGTACTGCCCATAATTGTATTATTTGTGTAATACACTTTAATTTATATGTATTTACATATTCATTGTATGATACCTCTTTCATGGAGTGTTTGTTTCGTATTTTACCAAATTTTTAAGGGTTAATTTCACAATCTCTTTATTATCTGAGGTTGTTTTTACGTAATTATCTAATAGGACCTATTTATTATCCATGTACATGTTTCAAGAAAAAGTTTTCAAAGGGATTATTTTAAGGCACATTTATTTAAAAAAAATCATTTCAAATGTTTTAAATATTTACTCTTCTAAATATTTCTCATTATTGTCCATGTCTTCAAAATGGGGTTTAAGGATTTCTTTATATAGACATTAATGTTTTTAAAATGTTAATTCCATTCAAAAGTTTCAAATTGGTATGGGACACTTTGATTGAAAAATGTTTTTAAATGTCTTCCTTTCTAAATTGTGTGACTTTTAAATGTTTTCATGAAAAAGGGATATTTCTCTCAAAGAGTTTTACAAATCATTTTCATCTACGTCAACATTTTTTGATGGATTTTAAAGTTGTTTAAAGATGATTTATTATGATAAAAATATTCAATATTGTATTGATGATTTTTTGATATGTTTGACTATGGATGTGTTATTTTTATACAATTCATGGTTTAGGGATAAAGTATTGACATTTCATATGATATTTTTAATATGAATGTTTATGTTATGTTTAAACCTTATCATATGAGGAATGAATTAGACTTAGTAAGTGACGGGTGGAGCCTTCTATAGCTCCTCGATGCATCAGAAGGTCTCATGAGACAAACCAGTGTCTTGGTATAAGTCCTTGAAAAAATATTATTTGTAGTCTTGGCACATGGCCTTGACTATGTAGTTATGATAGTCTGGCATTATGTATTCCACCATTATTAAAGTGGTTAGTGATATTTTATGTGATTATTAATCAATTAGAATATCCAAGTGAATAACTAAATGGAATTATATCATCTTATTATTTCCATATATTTCTAAATTTCATGTTTAAAAGGCTTTTCTTTTAGTTTTAAATTGCCTTAAACGTTTACGCTTGTTTATGAAAGTTTCCACGGAGTTGTTATCCTTACTGAGAATTTGAGCTCACCCCTTTCTATGTTTTATTTTTACCAGGATTCCAAGAAGTGCATTGTGATTTATATTTAGGGATAAGAAAAGGGAATAATAGCATTCATAAAGGATTATTTATGTTATTTTTATGTTAGAAAGTGTAATGTAACAATCATGTATATAATCTATTTTCCAAAACTGCTAAAATGATCGGTCCTTTGGGACTTGATTCCTTGTAATCATTCCCATGTATTAAAATAATTCAGCGACTCTGTGTATCTAGGGTCGGGGTGTTACAGATGAAGTCGGTGAAAGAATGTTGATGGGTCAAGAATTAGAAGAGTAATTGGTTGAGAAAGTGATTATGATCCAGCAGCACATGAAGACAGTTCAGAGTCGGCAGAAAAGTTATGAAGATAATAGAAGGAAATAATTCTCTATCGTGGTAGGTTACCATGTTTTTCTTAAATTCTCTCATTGGAAAAGTGTGTTGCCTTTTAGTATGAAATGAAAGCTAAGTGTGTGGTTCATCGGTCCTTTTGAAATCTTGGAGAATGTTGGAACAGTTTCACACTGAGTAGCTTTTCCTCTGAGTTATTCTCAGGAACACAATGTCTTTCATGATTCGATGTTGAAGAAGTATGTTCCAGATTCACCACATGTCTTGAGCCCAAAAGCAGTTCATCTAGAAGAGTACCTTTCTTATGTAGAGAATTTCATTCAAATCCTTGATTGAAGGGAAAATGTATTCATAATAAGGTAATCCACTATGTAAAGGTTCTGTGGAGAAACCACATGGTTGAAGAAGCAACATGGGATCCTGAAAATGTTATGAGATAAAGGCACCCTCAATTGTTTAATATGTAAATAAAATTGCAAGGATGGAATTTCTAGAATGTAGGGATAATTTAACACCCCATTTTTTTAAAAGAAACTATAAATGAATGAAATTTTTTAAGTAGATATTTATAAATATCCTTTAAAAACATTTTTTTCTACTACTATGTTTTGAATGTTGAAAAATGGTCATCTACAATTATGTTTAGTATGTCATTTGGAGTCTAATGAAACCAATTTTCTTTAGTGAATAATAATATGGCCTTATGAATAGTAATATGATCCTAATGAATAGTAAATTGTGTTATAATTTTATTTTATTAAGGCTTTAGGATAATGACATCTTTTTTAATTTTTCATTGTGATATAGAAGCAGTTATAGTTTTTAAATAATTAATTTTTGAATTAAGTATGAATTATTTAACAATTAAATTAATAATATTTTAAAAATTATTTTCAAAAAATGGTGTTCATTTATTAATTCTACATGTTGAGAAATGGTAACAGTGAGTTTTTTGGATTTTTATGAAATTCTTGAACTTTTGATGAATTTTGAAATACAGAAAAATGCCGAATATTTAAATTTTCAGAAAAATACACTATTTATGGCATAATAAGTGTTGTAAGGACACTTTATTTGAACTAACATACCATTATTACTATTTTGGGTCACATAAATTACGAATATTTATAGTCTTGAGAAAAAATATTATAATAATGATTAAAATAATGAAAAATACCTCATCTCCTCCACTATAAATACAACCCTCATTTCTCTCTTCCTCCCACACCTCCAAAGATTTGAGCCTTACCTATGTTCTTCCCAATACTCCCCATTTTCTTTTTCCTACGTAGAAGAGCTTCTAGTCTCAACAAAATGCCAAAACCAAATGCCTTAAGAAGGATCTCAAGGAGAAGAGATCAAGAGGTAAACATCCGCTTTTATTTTCATCATTTTCTTTCATTTTATGATATTATTTTTCATTCCATTTTTCTTATGTTGGGATATTTTATTCCATATCCCCCTTACATTATATATAATATAACTGCGATGAGATACAACCTTTCTCTCAAAACACTATTTTATTAAATTTTATGTGACGCCGTCAGGCTGCCAAATTTTTGTGAGAGATTTCTCAATTTTTCTTTTATTTTCACTTCCATTATTTTTTATTCATTCCTCACCAACTCTTATAAAAGTGGCCTAAAATCTCCAGAATATTGTATATTCTGGATTTTCGCATGTTCATGGAAAATTCCTCATCAATCTCTTCCTCCTCTCCCACTTATTCAATGAATTAAAACACTATCCGCGATGTGTCGATTTAACGACATCGTGGACTATGTGATTTTAATTATTTTATGTCCTTCAAGACTGGTCATGATACCATTCTTATGGTTGAACTAGGTGATAATATATGAATTATGTCTCATTCATGGTTCTGTAATTCTCTTTTAGACAAGGTTTTTATTTATAATACAAAATGAGGTTGTTATTATCAAGAAAACCACAAAAATGATCTAGATGAACATCATTAATGTTTTAATGTAAGAATCGTCCTCATGTAAGAATTAAAAATGATAATTGGTATAATTTATTTTTATTTAAATATTTAAATTCTAATATATTCCAATTCTGGTGTTTCACTTCCAATCGACAAGAACAACCATCATGAACCAATCATGGAAATCCTGAAAAGTACTCACCCAAAAACAGCACAAGGAAAAAAATACTTATAATTAAAGGGTGAAATTATGTAATTAAATTATCATATAATGTATAAAAAATATGGATATGTTTATGTAATATATTAATAACACTCTTTTAACCATTATACAAGAGGTTTAAACAATTTTTAAGTAATACAAGCCTGATGTAAGGGAATTCATAACTCGATTTCCTTTGTTTGGGTTAAACTCCTAATTCTTTATTTACGTGGTCTTAAAATTGTTTGGGTGATTTAAATTTTTTATATTTTGATTAATTATGTGTTTTAATGATTATATACATTCTCTATTCACTTTATTGAGTCTCTCTTCAATTGTATGATATTTATAATGGACTTTTCATTTATATTCTGCTTTTAAAATTCTATTTTACAAAAATCAAAAGTAATATTTTTATGAAATTATTCATGTTGTATGATTATGTTCTTGTTATAGGGAATTGTTTATGATGATTTTTGGAACCTATATCTCCCGCCAATTCATTGGGTATGTGTATATTGGAGTTTGGTTGTATGATTACTCCAAGGGTAACAGGAATGGTTACACAAATTGTAATCTAGCCGTGAGGGTTACAAATTATAGGGTAGCCGAGAGGGTTATAAGGATACGTAAGTAAGGCCCCAAGAAACCTTTATTTTTATATTTATGTTATTATTTATTGTGTAAGTTTTTTGAAATATCATGTTTCACAATGTAAGTATATATGAGTGAAGAGTATGTCTTTTAAAAATGTTTTCATACATTACAAGTATTCATGGACTAATGTGATCTTTCATTATTTTACATCACTTACCGATTTTTTCATGTTCATCCCATGTTTTTTTTAATTATTTTTATAGGTCATAAGGATGTGTAAGAAAAACAATAAATCCAAGTTAAATGTTTGACAAATTGTAAAATAAATAACATTTTAAGCATTAATGTTTTATATTTTGGAAAAAAATGGAAAATGTTTTTACGGTATCCACTCTTTAACAATGTGTAATGTTATGAATCTATTATGTTCTAATTCTCTAAAGCTATCAACTTGAAAATATCCTCAATGTAAAAAGAAGTGATTTATTTACTAATGTCAAGATTATGTAATGTTATAAGTCTGTGTCCTTATAATTGAGCCTTCCATCTATGCATCATGTTAATTATGATGTGATATTTTTGGGTTGTAAGACCTTAAAGATATACAATAGAAGTACAATGAGGGTTTTAGGGTGTGATGATTTGGATGACACATTTTTGGGCCTAGTCACACAACATTGAGATCTGTGGCCTCAACATTTGGTTCATGATGCTTTTTTATAGACCATGAGTGGGTAATGTTTAAAAACTTGTGTTTCTCCCATTCTAGATTCAATCATTCCCAATATATCGACACAATCATATGTATGTTAGGAGAGTATCTATATTCCAAGATAAATAATTAAAACCATTATCTTTTTTTTGGATGGAAATAATACATGGGAGGTTTACACAAGGATTTATTTATATAATTCCTTAATATATGGATTAAAAATGTCAAATATTGGAGGGTAACACTCATGTGAGTGTTGAATGGATTGTTGGATAGTTATTTTAGTTTTTTAGTTTCTTGATTTCGGGAATTGTCAACAATTTTATTCTAAGGTGATTGCCAGGTACATGTTCAAATACATAATTGGGAGAAGCTTGAGTCTAGGCATTAGGATTGGGTTACCTATTGATTATCTTGGTGTGTTGGATCAGTAATTAACTATAATTTCTTTTTTTGAATAGTGGCATACATAGGTAAGATTTGGTAAGATCAAGAGATATCACCTAAAGTCGGCTAGAAGTAGTGGTGAGAATGATTAAAGTGATATTAGGGTTACTTGGATAAAAGTTTTTAGAATATGGATTAAAATATGTCAACTATTAAATTTTAGTGTTCTTGAAAAATACTCAAGAAAAAAATTTAAATATGAGTTATTTCTAAAAGTAGTATGTGGTCAGTGAGGAACCACTTCAGGCACATAGTGGGTTGAGACGGGTTCATTTTAATGGCTTCTAAGAGCTTTTAAATGGAAATATTGTTTGAACGGTATGAGATTGGTCCATTAGATCTCAAATATATTACAAATATTGAGGAACATGGGTAATATCCTCCTATGTAATATATTAAATGTTTTGGGAGTGCCGTTAGGACATTAAGGTTTTGCATAAATAGTAAATTTTGATAGTTGGAGTAAAGAAACTCATAATTGACATTTAAAAATTAATATTTATTGTGGATATATATATATATGTTAGTTAATAATAGGATGATTATATGACCATCTCTCTTATATATAGGCTCACTCAATGCGATCATGCACATAGTGGTGTAGCTACCAATCTAGATCTCCATTATCCTCTAACTCTTATTCTCCCTTATAGTGACGGTGTTTGGCCAAAATTGGCTCTCCTACCTTCTAAGAAACACACATCAAAGGATATCTTGTGAGAAGTGATCATTCCCACGTTTTTAATGTTGTCAATGGTCAACCCAACATTTCTGGGGCCCATCCTTGAACGACATGGATGTGGGAATCATATCTCCAACATGAATAAAATGTATCAAATAAACAACATAGCAGTATGTCAAAATAATAATATACACATCGTAATATTTATAAAATGAAACTATTAAATATATAAATATTCCATAATGAAAATAGAATAATTTTTACTCCACCAACTTCATACTTCACCAATTCGAGACTCACTACCTTACTAAATCATCAAGACATATCAAATTCTAATGACTTTATCAAACATGGGAAATCATGATAATGTTTCGTCACAAAAATGTTAGGTGACTACTCTGTGTCACCGAAGATACATGATACATGATACACAAGACATGATATAGGATACATGATACATGAAACCTGACACATGATATATGACACATGAC
Source organism: Viscum album (assembly GCA_963277665.1). Lineage (NCBI taxonomy): Eukaryota > Viridiplantae > Streptophyta > Magnoliopsida > Santalales > Viscaceae > Viscum > Viscum album. The sequence goes on along the minus strand of OY728150.1, from coordinate 435,394,986 downwards.
ACATGATTCATGATACATGAAAAAACCCTCTGTTTCTATATTTGTGCAACATATCAACGAGACCACTAATCATTGTTCGAGGATGAACACTGTGTGTAACTGTCTCCACATCCATCTTTAATTCCTCATAATGGAACCTATAAGACAATTATATTGAAAATTAAATAATTTGTTAAATTTATATTATAACATAAAACCAATGAATGTTTTCTAACTAAATTATTTTGAAGTTGTGTGATTTACCTAATCACCAGTTGTCATCGATGCAATATAACTAGGGAAAGATCCGGTCGTCTTCTAATATAAATAGATCAATGATTTCTAAAAAGCAGATAGTTGAGCCCCTTTTCCTGAATTGTGTCTTTGAAAGAAACATAACCTCTTTGATAATCTAAATTTAAACCAAGGGTAGATGAAACATCAATCCCCAATGGTCTTATAAAGACATCAAATGGTAAGGGTCCCAAACCCATCCCATGCACTTGACATAGATACTCTTTCCCAAACACTCCATTAACTATGACATCCCGGGAGACTAGGTAGGACTGTTTGGGATTGGCATCCCATATTTCTTTAATTTTTAACTATAAATCAAATATCAGTAATATTAGAAGAAATATTTATAAACATAGAGACAACTGATAATATGTTATTATAATGAAAAATGAATTCATATTCCAACTTCTTTGGAAGGATCGTTAAAAAAACTCCTAACACATTTGTTATGAACATCCAACCACACTTCTATTCGAGATTATTGGTGCCCTAAACACTATGAATACCTTAAAAAAATATAAATTCAAAATTTAAAATATTAAAAAGATAATAGTGTCTTATAATTTTTTAAATTTATGAAAAAATTACCTGAGTCGATAGGCTTCTAGAAAAACTATTTGGCCCCATAGTGTGAGGATTATTTTCTTATGCCTGCTGGATGCATTATTCCTTGGAAGATTCGAAAATAAATAAAATTTAATAAAATAGTAATTTATACAATGTCATATCCTTTTTATATAAATGTATAATTGTAAAATTGGATTAATATAATAACCAATATTTAAATACCATTTTTTTCTCATCATGATGTTTGTCAATAATAAATTTTCATTTCTTTATAGGTACCCCATTGGGTACCTAGTCATACATATGTTGGGAACTCAATGAAGTATCAATTACATTACCCCATAATCTACATTTAATTTATTTCCATTTCGTGCCCTAATTTTTCAATATCCACAATTGTGATAGCACATCAGTAACTGTAAAGTGGAAAAACATCTGTACACTGAAATTTATTTTGAAAATATTAGAATTTAATAACATATTAAAAATCAATTAAACCACAATTTCTTAAAATTTCCTTAATTTGTGATTCAAAAACATTATTTTTCCAAGATGAAGGTATATGACTCCAATCATCATATGTAATCCTAAGGGAAACCAGCTTTATGGACGGATGACCTAGAATCTTGACTAGTAATCATGTGACTTCATCCATAGGGAACCCATATGAATCAAATGAGACAACTATATTTATACGAGTCATATTCCATTAATATAAAATTTTTATATTTTTCCCTATAGTTTCATTATTTCCTTCTTTTATGAGAAAAAATTTCGTATAAAAAAGTGCAATAAATTTATTCATGCTAAAATTTGTACCTGTAATAGTAACTCTCTAGTATCCACATGAAGAACTAGGAGTATCACACTAATCCCTCACGGTTGAGGCTACTGAATGGGAAAATTTCAACGGAGTTGTTGATGGGACACACACGAAGTGTGTGAGGGATGGTGTAGGGGGAAGACAAATGGTCTCTTAGATACTGTAGGGAGGGGGATATATAGATTATCATTTGTCAGTGTGGTTGATGGAATATTATAGCACTTTTTCATATGAATTCCTATCATTTAATAAAATAAAATTTAATTTAGAACATATAATTCGAAAAATTCAACTTGGGAGAGAGTTTTGATATTGAGATTCAATCCTTTAATATCATGTTATATATGATGGATTTTCTATATGATTAGTACTATATATTTGATGAACTTACCTTATAATTTATTTTATGGTTGGTATTATGTATTAAATTTCATTCTCAGAGGTAACTCTAATGACTTTTGGCTACAATATATGTATCACATGAATTGATCAAAATAGGTGATGTTAATTGTTGGTGTAACCTGGTTAGAACCTGATGACACAACATGGATTCTAGTAGAAAAGCTTCAAGATTAAACCTATATGAAAATTTCCAAATGTTTCATAGGATATTAATAAGAAAATCAAGGTTATACATGTGAAATTTAAAATAAGGAAACCATAGGTAATCACAATAAAATGAAATAATTTCTGATAAACACAATGTTTTCTATATTTACACAATAAACATTCTCTAAATCATAACCATAGACATTCTTCGTATCAAAACAATAAAAATTACCTATATTAAATGATTTTACATATTTAATATCAAAAAAAATATATTATTATCATTTATTCATAGAAAAAAACATGATCTATAGGAATCATAATTCACCTTCAGTAGACACAATATAATTTATTATATTATCCATTTATTTATATCCCCATTAAACATAATACATGTGAAGTGAATTTAATTTGCGAATGAGACTTTTAAATTAATATATAACTAATAGGAAAAATCCAAGCCAATTCAAAACCTCATACATAATTCACATAAAAACTCTATGCTCTTGCATCACACATCATCCCCAAAACTATGATCATCACACAACCAAATCACATATCATCCAACATCACATATCTTTGCAACCAAATTTTTTTCATTGAAAAACAAACTCTAAGTAAAACCCAATTACCACCAATAGTGGTAAAATCCCAAAAGGTACCACCAAAAGCACATAAAATTCATTAATCATATAAACATATAAATGATATTTTAGCATGAACAATACTTCATTTCAAAGTGGCCTCCTATGAGGCTAGATAAGAGTGGGATTATGGGAGAAAAGGGGAAAATGATCAAGATGTGGTAACTAAAAAAAAATACTCACTTTATATATATAAATACAAAATGTATATCAAGTAAATTTTATGGGCCATGGGTTTCTTACATTCACTCTTAGGATACCCGAGACTCTTACAAGTCCAAAATCAAGTATTTAACTCCCTCCAAGTACCCAGTGTCACATATAATTGTAAAATAAATTTGGAAACCTGTTGTCCATACACTAAATCCCCAATTCATACACCAAACCACAAAACACGTAAAAAACAACATATTATGTAATCTCAATAACCTAAATCAAATTTGAATCCATTATTAAAAACATCCCTCAATCAGAATCAAAAATTGAAACTATCAAATTTTTTTCCATTCAAATTTAAATAAAAGGACCATAATTACACCATAATCAAGGTAATTAGGTGAAAATATTATATCCTCTAAAAAATATCACAATTAAGCATAAATAAGTCTCACGAAAGATCTATATAAAAAATAATTTCTTATATATTGGAAATAAATGAATGAAGTAATCTATTATATCAATAATAATAATCATTGAAACTCACCTAAAATCCCTAAAACATACTAGATATAGAACCCAAATAACTAAACCAATATCATATGACTTATATATAATATTAAGAACACCTCTAACCATATCCAAATTCATCCATCCAATGTCTATGTGATAACTTCCAAATCTAACCCAAATCATTAAAAACACAAACACTTCAACATCCAAAACTATCACACTAATAAATATCTGTAATTTTACAATACTCATCTAATAAATTACTATAAAATAAAAAAAAAACTAAACAACTAAGAAACAACAATACTATACCTTATTCACTAATCCCAATAATCCCATATTTTCTATACTAATAATAATATACGCTATGGTACTCTTAATTATATGATTCCAATGTGATTTTATCTGATTGACCTAATTTTAAATTATAGCTTATCAAAGAAATAAATTTTTCAAAATTTTCAAAGAAAACCCATTATTATTTTCAAAATCAAAATATCAATTTATTTTTTGGAAATATGACATAATACAATGATTAATAATGATACAATTTGACTGAGAAGTATCACTTCCCAGCATACATTTTAAATCTCCAGTACACTTGGAATGTGTATTTTATCTTATTTCACACTAGGTTTCATTTTATTTAAATATTATAAATGAATTACATTTCAAAATTACTTTCCCATTCACTTTACAAAATTAAACATCACATTTTATCATATATTTCACAATTTAAAACACATATAAGTTTAAAATATCATAACCCATTCTAGATCAAGATCCAATAAAAAATTTATAATTATGAACACCTGTTGTTTTGATTAAATTACATCAAATTAGTTATAAAAAATTGAATTATAAAATATCACCAATTACTGTATGACACCAAAAAAATCCAACTAGATACTTATACAAAGTGACACATGTTCCCACACATAATTATCCAAAAATGTTAGGACTATTGGGATAAAATGATTTATTTTCACAAATGAATTTAGATGAACACCAATACACATGGAATAATTAACATACCGATTTTCAATATATTATCATGTTGATAAATATAAAAATTAAAAACAAAAAAATGATTAAAAAATAGAGGGTTTCACATGAATGGACATAAAAAAATAGAAAATGATAGAGAAAAATGACAGAAGAACATACCTTGACTAAGGGGTATTTGTTTTTTAATGATCCAAGAGGATATAATCTACAATATATTTGATTAAACAGATTGAGGGGTGGTGAGGATCGGGACCAATGGTGAGGCTTAGGACAGGAAGAAAGGCACGGCAAGGTTAAGGATTTATGGGGTTAGGGGGTCGTGGGGGTTAGGGATAGGGTGTTCAATAGATAATTGTTGGGTCTTAGAAAAAAATAAATGTTTTTGTGATAGTTTATTAATTGCTGCTAAACACAGATTATGGTGTAGTGTATGTTCCTATTATTTAATCATATTTTGAATAGCCACTTTAATATACCACATTAAATTAAATCAAAACATGATGCATTTTATTGAGATAAAATATTAAAATACAACATAGAAATTTACAAAATTTGATAATTAAATATAAAATAAAATATTTAACTAAATTTTTTTATCATATATATATATATATCTGTGTGTGTGTGTGTGCATTTTTGTACATGTGTTTGGGTTTGCATGTTATTGTGTTATTATTATTAATGGCTTTTAATAATGATTTGATTCAAAAAAAATATTTTAAAACAAATGTGTTGATAATATTTATCACCCATTTATTTGGTATGTAATCAATATAAAACAATTATAAAGATAATCATTTAGTAATAAAAGAATGTTTTCCCTAAGAATTGAACTTTTTAAATATATTCTCTCTTTTTAAACCATATTATCAATATTTAATTATGTGAAATATTATATATATATATATATATTAACAAAAATATTTTCACTTTACTTGGAATATGAATATATCATTTTATTATAAAAAATAATTTTTTTCAAAAAATTATTATAATTTTTTTTCCATATTCTATTAAAATTATTTTTTATCACTGTAAAAATTGAGTCTAATAAAAATTAATTTATATTTTTAAGAATTGTTTTTATTTATGACATATAAATAAATTACTAAAGTTAATATTAGTTGCCATGGTAAATATTATTTTTCAAAGAATTGTTTTTATAAAAGTTCTGTAATTTTTATATAAATAAATTACATTGATATATTTTAAATTAGGAATATATTTTTATGTTAAAGCATATAAAAATACATATTAACACTTATTTAACTAGTAATTGATAAGATATAACAATAAAAATATTAACGTATAAAAAGTCATTTTAATTCTATAAAAGTGTTTTTTTATGAATAATATATTTAAATATAAAATTTATATTCCTCATATTTTAGAAATTTTATTTAATTAAATATTTTCCAAAATCATAATCATCTAGTTGAATATTTCAACGAAGCATATTATTATAATTTTAGTGAAATAATTATTACCATGGTTAGTTTTTAAATAATGTTAAAAATGGTAAAACAAGTAACATAGATTGGCTCAAATTTTAATAAACTAACTTGAAAAAAAAAACTTCCAAAAAACATATTTTAGGTTAAAAATTTATAACCTAAATAATTACAAAACTTTACTCACAAAACGCACCTAACTCTCATGTGATTCCCTCATTTCCCCTCACCAACCATTTAATTTTAAGGAAGAGTCTCAGTTTTTCACATATAAATGGTTCTCAGTTCCACCCAATTTGGGACTCACATAACTTTAAATTTTTTTATGTAAAAACCATTTTAACTATCATATAATTATATTTCATGTTTTTCAAACCAAGATAGTAATAAATTTTCCCAATTCATCCATTTATTAGAAGTCATTCAAGAGAATACTCATATACTTGACATGCGTATTATCCACCATAGCTTTTTCTTGTCAATCATAATCATGCACACACCTCCTTATATCTTAATAATTTTTATATAATTAAATACTTATAGTTTATATACTTAAATTATATTATATTTATGTTACAACCATTATCTAGTCCCCAATCATCCATTTGAAAAATTAAAATGTCGCTCGTGCCTACGTGCAGACTACCACCTTAATAGAAAACATGTTTTCTTGAATAATAAAAAAGAAATGGTTATAAGAGTAAATTTAATGAAAAATAATTATATATATTAAAAAATTATGATATTTTAAACACTAATAATTATTTACCTTCATTTTGTTCCATCCATAGAAAAATGAATAGATGACTTGTACATAAATATTGACTACTACCTCTATAAACAACACATTTAATTTCTATTTAACGTTATAAAAGAATTGTAATAATAATGTTCTTACTTAGTATATATGATATTAAATAATAATATATTCAATTAATATTATTCTAAAATTTTCCTTAAAAAATAAAGTATCTTTATAATGTTATCTGTTGATATCTATAGATTAATAGAAATAAGCTCATCACTGATGCCATCATCATAAATCATGAAAACTAATATCAAAAAATAAAATTCAATGTTTTTAAATAATTATGGATCACCTATTATATTAATTTAAAAAATATATAATTGAAGTAAGTGATATAAATGTATATATATGTACATCTATATTTCAAATAATTTTCAAAGTAATCAAAATCAAAAACATCTAATGATGAAAAATAGCTATATTTTCCTCATAAATTTATAATAAATTTTTATTATTGAATATTATATTGTTTTAAAAATAAGTATAAATTTTTCATTAAAATTAACTAATATATTTATTCTTTTTATATAGATTGTTATACTTCCTTTTTCTATTTTGGGATCAATGGTAAGGGTTTTTGTATCAATTTCCATTAATTTAGGCTTGTTTTCATATCATTTAAATGTTCTTCAGTTCAGTATACCGAATAAAACATTTAATTATATTATTACTATTAAAATTTAATTCATTATACTCAAAAGGTTCAGAATATAGGTGATCCTAATATGAAAAAGATATTATAAAATTAAAAAGTCAATAAGACAAGAAAGATTGATGCAGTCAACCGAGGCAAGCCCTCCGCCAAATGGAAACAACAATGAACCAAAAACATAGACATGGTCAAGAATTTAATCATCAAAACCTTGTTTCCACTCTTCATATGAGTGAATTTTATATAAAATCATAGAGTATTTTCATTGATATTTTCATGCTCCAGAGAGAGAATACATCCATGTCCTCAACAACCACATCCACAACCCCTATTGTAATACTCAGAAGCCTACACATCCATCCCCCTTTGGATTGTATCATACTCCATACCATCCCATTCAATATTTAAATTCTCTCATCCATGATATTTTGGGGGACGTCCCTGTCTCCTTGATTTTTTTGTAAAACCATGAGTTTTATGAATTAGTGTTTTTGATAAATCAAAATTCATTGATTGCTTGAATTGCAAGATTCGACAACTTAATATTTATTTATACAGAGTACGAAGTTAATGTTTTACTATATGAAACCATTTTATTATCTTTTAATACACACAAAAATATTTTTGGACTGTGTTACACAAAATTTTGAGTTCCATCAATATCTTGTGTGATACACAAGACAATGTTTTATCGAACTACAATATACTATTAATGATAATATTAAAATATTTTTATAGTTGTCACGTAGAAATATAAATTTAAGATATGAATAAGATTAAATAAATTACGAAATTATGAGTTAACAGTTTTTATAAAATGAATTTATTTGTTATCTGTTAATTATTATTAAAAATAAAAACCAAATTAATATAAACGATGTGTTTTTATAAAAAAACCATTTTTATACCCACAAATGTATTTTAACATAGTAAATTAAACTAAAATCCATTAGTGAGATATATTTATAAAATATATATATTGAATTAAAAAATTATTTTACATTCATTTAATATGTTTGATAGGCATGAAATAAGAACAAATCCAATTTTAGGTATATAGAGTGTATTATTCGAAAATGCAGTTTTTTTCTTTTTAATAGAAGAGATGTTTTAAAAATAAATTTTTAAAAATTAAAATTTATATTTTAAAAATTAAAATTCATTTTTTAAATCTTAAAATAGAAAATTACTTTGGGTAAAGCTTTGGTATTTTTATAAGAAGTTTCATTTTTTGGTGATTAGTGAAAACACCGATTTTTTTTTGAAAAATGCAATTTTTGAAATTTATTTTTATAAATAAAATATAATTTAAATTATATATTATATTTAGAAAAATTATATATATTAATCCAATTTTGGTCATATGAATCAAAGTCACATTGAAATTGGATATAAAAATATTTCAATCTTTCGAACATTTTTACTTAAAAACCTGTTACGCATCCTATATGTGGGATTAATTTTAAATTAATTTCATAAAATTATGTGTTTAGAATTTTTGAATTTTTTTTAATAATTGGAATCATAATAATATATAATTTATATTTATTTCAACTTAGTTTTTTTTAATAATATTATTAAAAGTAATTAAAATTAATTACAACAATTATGGTGAAAGCGTGTTTACTTAGTGTTTAAAAACTAAATTAAGGGAAACAATGACCAAGAAACTTTTAAATATCATATTTTATGTATATACTTATAACATACTCACCATTTTAAAAAAATGGGACTGTTATTCTAGGAACATGATATACTTTAGACCTCTCCATAGTATTTACCTTTTTGTATTTCCATGAATTCCAATCCTCATCTTTTATAAAATTGTACGCACATCCCGAACTTATTCACACTTCTCAAGACCTTTTTATCATTCAAAACCCCCACATATATTATCCAAACTTCAATAAATTCATCATATTGTTATAAATTTAATGAATAAATCTAACCAAGTAATCTTTTTGGCAGAAACGAAAATGAGTTACCCAATGAAGAGGTAATATCCTTAAACAACAAATGTTTTTATATTTCATTGAAAACCCCCTCAGTTATTATTATCCCATTATTATTTAATAACCTATTTATACTAAATATATAGATATTTTATTTATGTTATGGGTACTACCTACACTCACACACACCTTAATAAAATGAGATACACAATCATAATTACTGTGTACGGTGAACTACCTCCTCACAAACCGATGTCGTTTGTTCTACCATTACTACATTTCAAGGTTGGGAGTAATTATGAAATTACTACTTTTATAAGATATATAATATATTTATAATGTATTTATGCTTATTTAATTATTATATAACACATTACTTTAGGATTTACATATTGTGGGAATACGTAAACATCGTTTGTGGACATGTGGACTACCGCCTATTCAAAGCGATGTGATTTATCCAAAAAATTAATGGAATGTATTGTGGATGAAAGCAGAAAATATATATTATATATATTAAATAATATTTTTTTTGGGATGGAAATTTAATTATATATACTTATATTTCATTTAATGTTTTTATTTCATTACAATATAAAAATGGAAACAATGTTCATAGGTACGTACGACCTACCATCTCCGTGAATAGTGTATTTAATTTAAAATATATATATTTCATAGATTATTATGAATACAAATATACTGAATATAAATTATATTTGTTATCTTATTTAGATTCATGAAATAACTAAATCATGATCTAATTAAGAGTTTAAAGAATAACCTTTTAAAACGCATCGGTAAAACAATGCTGTTATTAAAAGAAACATAACATTAACATTATCTTGTTAATAAACAGGAAATATAAGGTCATAATAAAATAATATATGGTATGGTATATAAGAATATGTTTTTTTATGTTTATAGGAAAAATATATTTATTATACAAATGTTTTTATTGTGTAAAAAGAATGTAAACACTTAAAGTAATGGGTTTCTCTTCTAACTTTTATATCTTTGAGATGCATGCTATACTCACCACGTATTATTGTTGTGTGGTGTACATAATGACTTATAAAATGTTATTTTATTAATTTAATTTACATAAATATATTAAAAGATTAAATTGAAGTTATTCTTTCATGGATCTCATGATTAAAAATATACTCATGTAGTAAGGGGATTTCTAGACTCACTTTTATTTCTGTGAGACTTATGCCATATTCACACTCTTTTAATTTGTGTGGTGTAAATAGTTACCATTATTTTATTATATGTATATATATATATATTTATGGGTATTTACATATCCATTTTATTATCTCTCGTAAATGGGTTTTATGTTTCAAAAGATACCAAATCTATAAGTTTATTGTCGTCAATTTGTCTTTCGAAGACACATGTTATGTTACCCACATAAATTATTTTAAAAGGTTTATATAAATCCCTTTGAAATTTCAGGTCATGAATATAATTATTTTAATGGTATTTTTTAAATTCATGTAATGATATTATTTCATGGGGATATTGATTAAAAGTTACGATAGTGGTAGTAATTTATTCCTAGAATCTCATAATTTATTTGGATTGTTAATGATTATGTTTCTTCTTCATTGGGCTAGAGAACTCTTCCATCACCTTCACATGCCATTTGGGATATGGCTGATTTGGAGGGATGTAAACATCGAGAGGGACCATGCTTACATGGGATCGCTGAGTGTCTCGCATAGGGATGGTGGTGGTTCATGTAGCTTGAATGAGGTAGATCCTGTTTCTTTCGGTTTTTTTGTTTGGGGTTGTTTGGCTGTTTTTCTGGACCCTATGGTTTCTCACTTTTCCCAAAAAAGTGTTTTCTTTAATAAAAAATAATTTTCAAGTCAAGTAAATGATTATGTTTCCATTGATAATATTGTAAGATAAATATCACAATATTTCAAATGAATATTATTCTCCTATATTTATTAAATATATCATAAAGCAATCATATCATTTTTTACAATCTATTACTTTAGTTAATTATAATTTTTTTTAATAAAATCCGAATTTATTTCTTTCTTCAGTCAAAAATTTATGTTCTTTCATAACACAATTTCAAAAAAAATGACTTCATTTTTTTAAATGATCTATTCAGATCATTTTCAAGCAAAAGTATTTTAATTTTTTTTGTGTTTTAATAATTGGTTTAACTTATATTCAAATGTTACTTTGTAAGATTCAATGGTTACTTTCAAAGATAATGTTTTTCAAAAAAAATTATGTTTTAAAAAATCAATTTTCTTGGTGGAAATGATATTTTTCTCTAGAAATGTTTTAAATGACCCATTTGAATTTATTTTTCGTATATGATAAAATACATTGATATTGTTTATGATTTTTTGGGGATATGACCTAATGACACCATTCTTATTATTTCTTTGAATGGTATATGTTTAAAATGAAATGTTATTTGGGGAACCTATTTCTTTTCCACGGGTTGATAATAATTATGAGATATATAAATAAAACCCATTTCTTTTACATGGGAAAATAAAATTATAAAGGCTGCGACTATTTTTTATGATTATATGAATGTTCATTATACTATATTCATTTTTTGGTTCATATAAATATATTATACGATGGGGTGGCCCAAACAGTTCTAGATAAGCCTATTATAGTTTATACGATGGGGTGGCCCAGATAACACTCAGTTTTCCCATTATAGATTATATGATACAGTGGCCAAGATATCACAATGTAATCCCATTATATATTATATAATGCGGTGACCTAGATAGTTTTAGATATGTATGTTATAGCTTATATTATAGGCTGGACCATATAGCATTAGGTGTGCTCATCATAGATTTTATGTTTGGGTTGGCTAAATAGATCTACAATACATTGGGTGAAGTTTTATATATTATAAGATAATTATGAGAAAAATTATATGATCATGATCTAATATTGGAAGAAGGTATAATATAATACATTATATGGAATGGGTTGTGACTGGGTATAGAGGGGTGTCCCAACCAATAGATGTATCCCCCATGAAGTGCCCTGATAATTTTTTCCAATGATACTTGACATATAAGGATTGATTTTACATGATTATGTGTATGCCAAAAATTTAATTCTTTATTCTTATGTTATTCATTCATGGATTTTTCTCTCGATTACCTTAAGATTCATGTCGTATAAACCACCAATAATTATGCCATGAATCTTGATAATGATTTTTCGTATGCATGGTATGATCTTCTAATGATACTATCATGTTATCATACCCTTATGCTCATTTTATAATTATATATATACATTTTTGACCCTTACTAAGAATCTATGATCAAACCTTCCTTATGCTTCTTTTCTTTAGGTAACGATGAAAGGTTTTAAGTAGGATTTCTAAAGGAGAATATCTTTAAGGTTGATGTTGATGATATTTAACCATGATAGAATATTATGATAACATGTTTCCAAATAAACTAAAATATTAAGGTCCTTGGGAATTTAATTATTTTAATGTTCTTAATATTCATATAAAATGATGTAATATCCATGTATATAAATATTATATCGCTATATTTGGCATTAAAGGAATGGTTTATTCAAGCTTTGAGAACTAAGATGAGAAAACTATAGTGATATCCTTTGAGATATTTTTATAAGAAAATGGTCAGATGTATTTAAATTAAGTTTTGATGATTTAGACATCCTATAAGTAATTTTTTATGATGATGTTCTTTTTATGTGATAAATTTTTCCCAAACTATGTTATATTTTATTATTTAATTGCGGAAACTAGAAGTAAAATATGTTAATATTGAATTATTCAGATATGGGAAGTATGGGAATTATGAAAATCAATGTACTAATTGGAAATCTCATAAATATAACTAGGAAGATGGTATGAGTATTGGTTATACCGTTGATGATAAAGAGACATTGAATGACATGTGAAAGGTATAATATATTATAAAAGTATTATTTACATTAAAAATAATAAGAATGATTAAATTAAGGTTTAGGAACTATAAGACATGATTTATATTTCATATTATATTAAATGTGTTTTGACAAATGAAAAGATGAATTATGAGAAAATGATTAAGAATAAAGTATGATAATGTATATATATATGTTTTGAAATTAAAATATTTAGTTCTAAAAATCATGAAATATATAATTATTTTTAATAAAAGTTTTTCAATCAAGGTTTTCAAAAGATATTTTGAACAATAATTATGATATAGAAAAGTTATTTAATGGAAAGGTGATATATTTATTATGGTATGGTAACTCTTAATGTATTCCTACTTTTGAGAAATTTTTTATATTGGTTAATGAGATGATTGATATCGATAAAGTATATTTGATGGTGATAATTAATATGAAACTAATCATCGATTAAATTATGATGTGGTTTATTTTATAATGGGTGATTTTTTAATCTTTTATTGTATTTGAGGAATATATCAAATAATATTTTGAATAATAAATAATGCATGTTTTCTGTAAGGTTTAATTTCTAATTACGTTATTATCATGTATTAAGAGATAACAAGATAAAGTTATTCCTATATTTGTTACATGAAAACAAATAGATACTTTATGATATTTGGGGAATCGATTTTAAGATGATTTAGTGTCCTTTTTATAATGTTTTGAATATTCATCTTATATAAGAGATTCATATTTAACCATTTATGTAATGGTTTAAGTTAAACATGATATGTGGTTTTATAGATTAAAGTATAATTTATCGACATTAGGATTTATGAATATTGTAAATTATATGATAAAAATATTGGTTTGATGATAAATAAATATATATGTAAGAAGATATCATTCTATTTTTGGATCTCATGATCTGTTAGTACATAATGATTGAAAAAATCACCTTCATTTATTATAGTATGAGATGATGTAAAAACTGAGCATGGCCCAATCCAAATTTGATATTGTGCAACCAAAAATTAATGAAATCTAGTTATTATATTTAATTATGTTTTTAGACAATGAAATAATACCTCAATTGAAGAAAAATTATTTTGAAAAGGATTTATCTTAATAACTTCGTTTTTATTGAACTGATGGTCTTAAAAATCATAACAGATTTAGGGTTTTGAGGACCTTTATATTTCCATTGATCATTCACTTTTTTATGATAAATTAAACCAATCATGTTCAATATTTTTTTACAGTGTTCTTTAATGTGTAATTTTCTCTTCCCAACTATTTTCTCCAATCTGTAAATATAGTTATGAGTTACTTTGGGTAACCATTTTGTTTATGACATTATATTTGTAAAGGAATATTAAGTAATCATTTTTTATGTGAGTTCCTATGAGTAAAAATATCAATTATGAAACATGTAAAATTTAGGATCAATTTAAATGGTAAAAATTCATTTTAGGGGGGTAGAATGTAACACCTGGAATTTTTAAGAATTTTTTTTGTAGATTAATTAAATTTTTTTGATTGATTAGATTGAACGATTAACCAAGAAAGGATTTCATTTTATACAACACCATGTTTTAATTTTACTCAATAAACATATATTTTCATTCAATACATGAAAAACTATGTTTGGACGGCGTTAAACTCAATTCATAATTCCTTGAATAGCTTTCATTACATGAAAGACGAAGTTTTATCAAACAATAATATACTAATAATATTATTATAAAAATAATATTATAGTTATCACATATCTGTTGGAATGTATGATATAAATAATAGTAAATATCTTATCCAAATATAGTTTACACATTATTCTAAAATAAATTTTTCAATTATCAACAAATTCCAAATGAAAATAAACCCCAATAGATATTAAAAAAAATGTGTTTTTATAAAACTACCCATTTTTATACCCCTAAAAGTGTTTTATCATTATAAATTAAATTAATACCCATTAGTGAGAGACATTAATAAAATTTATATATTATAAATTCATAATTTTATATATTATTTAATTTTTTTGGTATGATTAAACGAAAAATAAATCTACTTTTAGGCATAAAACACTTGATTATTCTAAAAGAAAATTTTATAGCATTTTAATGTAATATTCTTTTGAAATTTTTTTTAAAAAAATAAAATTTTTATTTTAAAAAATAATATTTATTTTTTAAACAATAATATCGTAATTTAATTTTGATGAATTTTTTAGTATGGTAATGAGAAGTTTCATTTTTAATGAATAGTGAAAAATACAGAATTTTAAATGAAAGCTACATTGTTTTCTAATTTATTTATCTAGTAATATTATTTTTTAAACTTTTTTGAAAATATATTTACATATATTATACATATATTAATTTAATTTAAGTAATTGAAATTAAAATTACATTGAAATTAGGTATAAAAATATTTTAAACTTCTGAACATTTCTACATTAAAAACCCATTGTCCTGTCTATGAGAATAATTTTAAATTAATTTCAATAAAATTATTTATATATAATTTTCAAAAATGGAATAAATATTTGGAATTATAAATATTTATAATTTATTTATATGTAAGCTTAGTTTATTATAAAATATATTAGTGAAAATATTTAAAATTAATTACAAAGACTAAGGTAAACACGTGTATACAAAGTGGTTAAACACTACCTTAAGGGGAATAATAACCTATAAACATTTCAAAAATATATTTTATGGACATATTTAGACTATATAATGCATTCTATATAATTGGTCCCCTTATTGGAGGAGCATGGTGTATGGGAGACCCCTCAATAATGTTTAACTATTTGTATATACAAGAATTCCACTCCTCCACCATAAAAGGTCACTCACCCATTCACTTATTCACACTTCTCAAGACATTTTGATCCTGAAAATTCAAAAAAATAATCTCCCAAATTACATCATTTCATCATATAATCCCCCCTTTAGGACGAAATCAAACCATGGAAGCCCTTTGGTGCAATGAATAAAGACACAAATAAGAGGTTACGTCCATCAACAAGAAATTTTGTTTTATTTCTTTATAAACCCATAAATTATTATTATTACATTATTATATAATGAAATTATTATCCTAAATATAATGATATGTTGTTTTTTTAAGGTTATTACCTACACTTACATACACTTCCATCAAACAGAATATGGAATTATCATTTATGTGTACGTCAGACTACCGCCCCGCGAACCGATGCCATTAGTTTTTCCTTCACAACCTCTTAATGGATATTAATAGTGAAGGAATTAATGTTTTATATGATATAAATGTTATATATGATATATTAATTCTTAGGTAATTATTATATAACAAAAAATTTCTTGATTTCCATTTTGTGGGAATACAATTACTTCGTCTGTGGATGTGTGGACTACCGCCTCCTCCAAGAGATGTGATTCATTCCCACATAAAAAATAATGTATTAGGATGGGTTCAGTAAAACTATATGATATATATTAAATAATAATGATACAGTAATGATAATATAATTATACATATATTTCATTTACTTTATTTCTTTCAGCATGACATGAAAAAAGAAACAACACTCTTGTGTACGTATGATATACCATCTTCATGAACGATGTATTTTTGTTCATATTAATATATTTTATTGATTATTATCAATTATTATATAATCAAAATATGTGATATTTATATCATGTTTTACAGTCATTAAAAAATTAAATCATGATCTAAGAATGATGATCAGGAATATCAAATAAAAACATATTTCAAAAACAAAGAGGGTATTACTTGAAACATAACATTAACATGAAATTTTTAATAAATAGGTAATATAAATTCATAATAAAATAATATACCATATTGTATATAATAATACTTCTATGTTGTAGATTTATAATAATCTTATATTTATTATAAATGGAGATTTAATGTGTACAATTAAATTTAATATTATGTTAATTATGTTCTCGTATAACTTATATTTCAATTAGATACATACAATATTCAACATTTAATCATGTTGTATGGTGTATATAATGAGATATTTTATTTCATATCAAGTATTTAATTAATTTAATGATATTAAAATATTCAAATGATGTTATCATTTCTCATATCGCATGATTCAACAATTACTCAAGTATTAATAGGATTTCAAGTCTCTTTTTCATTCTATGAGACTTAAGCCATATTCACCATTGTTTATATTGTGTGGTGTAATACTACCCAGGAAATTATTCTATGATTATTATCCTCATTTTAATGGGTACATAAATTAAATTTTAGGATCTCACTTTCATGGGGTTTACATTTCAAAAGTTACCAAATCTATAAGGTAATTTGGTCTCAATTTTCCTTTTTTTAGATACATGTTACCTTACACCCTTAAATGATTTTAAGATGTGTATATAAAACCATTTAATATGTTATATAATGAAGTTTATTCTTATTATTATATTTCAATCTTCATGTAATTTTATTCTTTCATGAGGAATTTGATTCTATGTTACGAAAGTGGTAAGAGTTTATTACTACAATATCATTGTTTATCAGGATTATTTATGATTATATTTTAATTGATAAAATATGACTATGTTTCTAATGTGGTAAGATATTATTATGGAACACCATTAAATTATTTCTACATATCATTTTACTAAATTAAAAGAAGATTTTTTAATGTACACAACAAAAAGGACTTTTCTACCGCTGTGACCATTATGTGATATTTTTATTCCTGAATCCCTAATATTTTTTAAAAGTAAAATAAATTTCATATTAAAATTTTAGGTATTTTGGAATCTAATGATTTTTTTATAATGAATTTATTTTATCAATATCTTCAAATGATATTTTTCAATTGCAATTTGGAAGTTTTATTTTTTCATTTATCCATGTATTATGTGTTATTATTATGTCATGGTTCTTAGGGATTATTTATGTATACGAGTGGTTTCATGATAAACCTAGGGTGGGTGCGCTCGTGATATCTCTCCAATGCATAAACAGTTGTGTGTCTCATAATATATTTTGGGAATATAACATGATGGATATTCCAAATATAACCATGAAGGTTACTCCATATGTAGATGTGAAAGCTATAATGTATATATGATATTAATGTCGTAAGATACCTTTATGAATTATGATTTCTATTATTTTTTTAGAAGTCTTATGATATCCTGTGGTATTTTAAATTACATACGTTTTACAGGTGAAAAGTATTATTTTATTTGTTTATAAGTATTCATAGACTAATTTTTTTCTTTACCTATTTTATATCCCTTACTATATTTTTTTGTGCTCATCCCATGTTTTTAAGTGTTTTCATTGGTTATAAGGATGAGATAGATAAAGGAATATGTCAAAAATTTTATTATCAAGAAAAAAAATTCATGTATTATTTTAAGGATTTTAATTTTGTGAAAAATGGATAATGAGTAGAAGAGTATACTTTATAATATTTGAGTGGTTATGTGATTTTTATGGATTAATTATATAAAACTATAGACCTTAAAGAAACCTAATGTGAATTATTAATTTAACACAAGACATTGTAACTATATGGATTGGGCCTTATAATATGCATACTCATGAGTCCAAAATAATGTTTTTAAGAAAAATCAAATTTATTTCACTCTTCGGTCGAATGTTATTTTTTATCCATGTCATTGTTTTCTTAAAATGTCATATATATAAATTTTTGACTATTATCAATTAATTTTATAAAAATATTTCCCCCTTTTTAAATTTTATTAATTTTATCAAAATTATTCTTCTTGTCTTTTTCGAAACAAAGTGTTTTAGACTTTTTTGAAAAATATAAATTCATATTTGATTTACCATAAAACTTTTTCAATATTTAAAAAAAATACATTATTTGAAGAATTATTTACAAGTATAAATTTTTATTTAAAAATAAAATTAATTCGCTAATATTTTTTAAATTATTATGTTTAAAAAAATCAATGATAAAAGATATTTTCCTCTAGAAGTGTTCAACGTTATTTTAAAAGTCATTTTCTATATAAGATAACATAATTTGATACAGCTTAAGATTTACTAGGGATATGATATAATGATACCACACTAATACTTTTTTTGTATGTTTAATAATTATGATGTAAACATGTTTACAGGACCCAATCGATATCTATAGGTTATGTTATAATGAAATAATGATATGATTATGAAACCATTTTATTCAACTGGTTATTCTTTGATGAAGTGTTTATGAAACCCATTTGTTTTTAAGAGTTACAAAAGGATAAAGGTTTATGATATTTTTGGACTCCAATTCCTTATTTTCATTATGTAATGGTTGGGAACTATATCTCTATCAATTTTTTTTGGTAAATATTGAAATCGTAGGAAATAAAAATGCATTAAAATTAGAATGAATATAGTTTAGTAAGGCAATTTTCCCACTATCATAGTCTTTTGAATGGACCTTGATTACAAATATTGTTTGGAGAGTAATCTCATCCCACAATGATATCATTGGATGTAGGCTTTAAATACTATCGAAATGATTTTCAATGCTTATGCATATGATAAAAATCTCTATCTTATTCCAATGTTATTCACTCATAGATTATGTTACTTGATTCCATTCGGATTCATATATTATAAAATATCCGAATTTATTCCATGACTAATTTTTATGTTATATGAATGTAGGGTGTTGTTTTTAAAATTTAATCTCATTTTATTATAACCTTATTCTCATGTTATGATTATGTAATCACTGATGTCTTCCTTGATTACCCTTGTTGAGAATTTGAGTAAACCCTTTCTTATATTTCCTTTCCCAAGATTGTGATGAAATCAATTTCGTATTATATGACTATGAAGGGTAATAGTTATGAAGAAATTAGTGGGAGATTATGTAGTTCACCAATAAATAATTTTTTTTATTTTTCTAATTTTCTAAAGATAATAAACCTATATGATTCTATACTGGATCATAATGCCATGTAATTAATAATCATATGTTAAGATGTGATATATTTATATGAAATTTGTGGATTTATATAGTTTGTATAAGTTAAATGTTTATTTAACCACTGTAAAAGAGGATGATAAAAATTTAGTGATACCCCTAAGGATATGTCTAAGGTAAAGTATAAGGATAAGTCAAATTATAAGAAAATATCTTGAAATTTCAATGAAGGATTGAGTAAGTGGTTTTCAATAACTTATATCCCTTTGTAGATACTAAAAGTTGGCGTGGATATGGAAAAATGTACATAAGGATTATAACAATGAAAAGGATAAATTAGGATTTGAATCAGTCTTCAACTTGTGAAAAATTGTGGGCTTACTATAAAGATGGTTTGATACTTGAAGGGGATATATTTTGGAATTTTATGTAATATTTATGAAGCATCAGGAAGGATTTAAATATGCGATGACCTTGAAAGAAAAAGGTGAAGAATATTTCCCCATATATTGAAAAAAGAATTATTAGTATTTATAAATCCTATGAATTATTTTTCATGAGAAATAACTCTCATTAACTATGCTTCGTGGTCATGAAAACATTTTTTTGAGGAATTGAACAAATCATCATGATGTTGATGTGGTAATATGTAAAATTGAATATCGAATCACCCTACTCAAGATTCATTATTTTAATTCCATTTTATCATGAAAATAATATAAGAATATTAATTACTATACTCCATGATGTTATATTCAATTATAATGAATAAATAATAAATTTATGATGACTTCATATCGAGTATATGATTATTCTCCAATTGATGTTTTTGGGAATCTGTTTCCTAGAAATCATGTTATTCTACCTTTTTATGAAATTGGTGTCATCATAGGCATGAATTTTTATTCTCTATATAATTTCCACATTAATTTCTGAGGAATGGATGCCACCTTTGATATTCTAAACCAACCAATGATCATGTATTAGTGTGATAATAAATACTAATTTCTAATTGAGATCACACCCATTGTATGAGCTTTTATTATTAATAAAAAAAGAAATTTATATCAAATTTTTATATAGAAACTCAAAATCTATGAAATTACTATTAAATAAGAAAATTTTTATGATTTGTTTAAGAGTTATTAGGCCTTCCACCTAATAATGAATTTGAGTTCCTAAAATATCTCAAACATAGTTTCAAAACTATTTTAAAGAACCCATATAGAATGACCCTAAATGAGTTTAAAAAATTGAAGGTGAAAATCCATAAGAATCTTGAAAGGGTATTCATTTATAAAAATGTGTCACCTTAGTGTGGACTATACATTTTTGTTAAAAATAATGTTGTATCACTTTGACTCTCTATTGACTATTAGAAGATAAAAATGACTATAATCAGGAATACTATCCTCTACCCAATATTGATGATTTGACTGACCAACTGTGCATAGATCAATTCCATTACAATGTTTACCTTCATTCTGGATATCATAAATTTTTGTTTAATGAGAGTAAAATAAATAAAACATTCAATACAAGGTACGAGAAGTATGAATATATAATGATTACATTTAGTCTTACCAATACTTATGTTATCATTATCGATTTACTGAATAAAGTCTTCTGATATGAACTTGATCAGTTTGTGGATGTATTTATAGACATTATAAATAGCTATTACAAGAGAATTTAGGGACGTGAATATCACATAAGGATTATTCTCAAGACCCAAATGAGGGATAAGTTATATGAAAAAATTACTATTTGTGAATTTTCCCTACAAATCAGTTTATTTTTGGTTAATATAGTCTCAACAGTTGGTGTATATGTGGATCTATCAAAGACCGAAGATTTCAAAAATTGGGCCATAACAACCATGGTAACTAATACCTGTAGTTTTATTATTTTTGATATTAATTAATGATGCTTTGTGGTAAATTTATCTCAAATGTGAAATTCAAAAGATAATTAACTTGGAAGGGAGCCAAGTTTTTTTAGACTGATGAATGTGAGAAAAATTTCAAGGAACTGAAGATATGGTTATTCAATAAACATATTCATACATTATGCTCAAGTGGATAAGGGTTTATAATCTATAGTGATGCCTCGTATAAGGTATTTGGATGTTTTCTCTTATAGAAAGACATGGTTATACCTTATGTCACACAAAAATTTAATGTTCCTGGGAAAAATTGGCATACTCAGGATTAAGTGTTATCTATAGAAATTATTACAGAAAAGGTTTGTGGGAATTACCTTTATTGGTAATGGTGTGATATATATACTAATAACAAGAGTGTAAAGGATGTATTTATTCACAATGAGTTTAATATGCTCCATAATAGATGGTTAGAGATGATTAATGATTATGATTGATCAATAAATTACCATCCGTAGAAAACAAACAAGGTGGATGGTGCATTGATTCACAAGGATCATGCTAGGTTATCAATGATAAGGATCAGAAAATATCCTAGATTTCATTCGTTGTAAAAAATATACCTATAAATATTGAAGTAAGTGGAGGAATTTTATCTTACACAAAATAAGTGTTTAAAAATATATAAAAGTGAAGATTAAAGAGGTGTAGAAGGAATATTTATTACAAATAGAGAAGTTGAGAAGTCTTCATGAGTATAAAATTGATAATAAAGGAATGATTAGGTTTAGAAGCTATGTATGTATTAAATCCATATGGTATTTTAAAGATATTTTAGAGGAAGCTTATATATATTTATTCTATATTCATCCCTTAAGTATAATGATGTATAAAGATCTGAATGAGAATTTCATATTAGAAGACAAAAAGAGTGATATTCGATAGTTTTCATCTTAATTATTTTTATGTATTCATGTTAAGGTAGATAAAAAAATTTGATGAGATGGTTAAGCCATTTACTATATCCAAATAGAAATGGGAAAACATCACCCTTGAATTTGTTGTTGGACTACCCAAAACATCTGAAGGGAATAATGCTACACGCATTGTAGTAGATCACTTTATGAAGTTAGGAAACATCATCACTTATAGATAACATTACTCTATAGATTAAATTTCTAGGATATACATTAATAATGTGGAAAGGTTTCATAGAGTATAAAATTTTATTGTGTTTGATTGGTATCTGAGGATTATATTGATATTCGGGTGAATTATTTTTTAAACTCTAGATGTGGACCTATGTTTTAGGATTTTGTGTCCTCATTAGTTAGATATTCATTCATAGAGAACAATTCATACCCTATAAAATATGATAATAACTTTTTCTACGTATTTCAATGGTTGGTGAGATAAACACCTTCCTCTTATCATGTTTTCATACAATAGTATCTTTCAATAGAGAATTTAGATGGCTCCTTATTATTCCAGAAAATGTAACATGAGAATAATTAAAAAGGGTTGATATGATTTTGTAGAATGAAATCTATTGGAATCGTATACACCAAAATAGATGATATATAAGGTAAGATTCATTCAAAAACACATCCAGGCTTCTCAGTGATGACATAAATATTATACTAACAAGCATAAGCATGATCTGGAATTTGAAGTATTTGACATATTTTTTAAAGAATTTATACTTGGAAGAATTTACGTATATTATAATATAAAGTAATAATAATCCCTAGGTTTATTTCCCCTGTT
The DNA here is from genome assembly GCA_963277665.1 of Viscum album. Classification (NCBI taxonomy): domain Eukaryota; kingdom Viridiplantae; phylum Streptophyta; class Magnoliopsida; order Santalales; family Viscaceae; genus Viscum; species Viscum album. The sequence goes on along the minus strand of OY728150.1, from coordinate 435,371,071 downwards.
TATATTATTTATAGATTAATAAAAATTTCTTATCACCTGGTGCACTCACTAAACCACTCTCAAGTCCATGAGGTGTTCCTTTGTTTCTCTATAGAGGAAGTACATACAAGATTTTTAACATGTACCAAACTCATAGGACATACCATTGGATAATTATTTTAATATTATTAACAAAATATGGAGATTATGGATTTTATATATAATGTGTTATGAAAGAAACCACTAACCTGGTCAAAGATTTGTGTTGAGACCAAAGTTTTTAGAAAACTATATGGAAACATGAGGATAGGATAAATTAGAATTATCCTCATTTTTTTGTATTAGAGTAATTAATTTTGAGGTATAAATTAATTTTATGGGGGATAGAATTTAACACCCTATTTTATTTATGAAATATATTTTTTCAATAAATATAATTTATTTGACTTCTCACTTTACACGCAAGACAATGTTTTAACAAACAGAAAAATACTATTAATATTATTATTTAAGGTTGACCATTATATCTATACCCTTAATCGTTTTGTATAGATAGGAATGGCCATATTTTTTAAATTAATTATAAATTATTTATATAAATAAAATATATTTATAAATATGTAGTTATTTTTTAGTAATATATTTATATGTTTTCAAAATACATTTTTTATGAAAAAAGGTTTCTATTTATTATTATGAACAAATAATAAATTAAAATTTGAAAATTTTATAAAATTTATATGAAGAAATAGAAATTATTTTTTGAACTAACATATCAAAATTATCTTATAGATAATAATTTTTATTTTTATAATAAGATGAAATTTTTAATTAATTTTGAAAAACGATAGTTTTTATAGAAAAATGTCTCTTCATTTTAACCATTTAAAAGTTATATTTATTTAAAATATTTTAATAACAAAATTTGTTCATTTAATTTATTATTAATCCTATTTAGATCATTGGAATCTATTTCATGTTGATTATTGTAATAAAAACTTTTTATAATTAAGAAAATATTCACTTTGGAAAACTATTTTTTCAACACCTCTACATGTTTAGTTTAAAATTAAATTATAAAAAATATGCGAGTCATATTTTTAAAAATAGATCCCATATTTTTAATCATAAAAATTTATATTAAATAATAATTTTAACCTAATATTTGGTTATAGTGAATAGTAAAAATTTATTACCACGATTAAGGTTAAAATAGGTATACCTGGGGTCTAAAATAAAACTTAAATGGTTAAAAACACTGAGAAAATTTTCAAATTCAAATTATACATCCATATTTAGACACTATATTATTTAAGGTTATATATTGAGCAGTTTTGGTGCCATTTGTCATGTGAAAAATGTGGTTACACTTTATTCTTTTTGAAAAAATATTTGTGTATCCTCTCCCTCACATATAAAAGGGAACCCTATTTTCACCTATTTACACTTATAAAATATATAGGATCTACATATTACTAACCAAATAAAATTTTTAATTATCTTAAAACATCCTATATAAAATATTTTTATTAGTAAACACACCAAATAAGTATTTTCATGCTAACCAATAGAGGTTGTATGAAGAGTATGAATCATTCTTAACCAAGAATTTTTATTTTATTTTTCCTCCACATAAAAATATTATAAAAATATGAATATATAATAAAATAATTAACCCAAATTTACTGATATTTTTTTAAAATGTAATAACCAAGATTAACCTTATATTCCATTAAATGGGAAAGCAAACCGTTGATTATGTGTACAGAGGACTACTGCCTCGTGAACCGATATAATGTTTTTCCATCACTACCTCTCAAGGGTGGATATATTGATCAATTTTATATTTATATATTATATTCATAACATAATTATACTTTTGTAATTATAATATCACATATAAATTCTTACTTTCCATTATTGGGGAATCAGATAATATCCCTTCACTGTACATCGGACTAACACTTCGCAAAGTGATGCGATTCATATTTTACATAAAATTTACATTAAAAATAAAAATAAAAACATTAATGAATATATGTGATATATATATATATGAAATAATAAATATTCTATAAATATGATATAGTATTTACCTTCTTTTTGTTCCATTTGGAAAGAAAATAGAAACAACATTCATGTATACGTACGGTCTACCTCCCCATAAGTAGTGTAATTCATTTTTTCTCTATAAATTTAATTTATTAATATAAATATACATATATAATGATTAATATTTTTATATTATTGAACCATGATTAATTTAATTTTATAGAAAATTATAAACCAAAACAAAACTGAAAAAAGAAGCAGTTATTTTATAAAACATGATTTAATAAGGAATTGTTAAGAAACAATAAATCAAATTTCATAAGTAAGTCATATATGATATAGTATTTTAATAAATAGTTTATTATTATCTAAATAACAAACCTATATTTATTATACCATAGGTTTGAACTTGTATTGGGGAAGTTGAGACATAAGGTAGCAGATTTTCATCTCACTTTCATTTCAATTGGAGCCGTACCATATTCACTTCTTATTTCCTTTATGTGGTTAATATACTGACTATCTATCAAATTTAGGAATTTTATAATGAAAATTATAGTATATAATCTTCCATATAATATTCTCTAATTCATGGTTCTTACGAATCAAAATTTACCAACATGATAAATGTTTTATGACACATTCTCAATATTTATTGAAATTATTTATGATTATGCTTTTGAAGAACGAATAATGAAAAGTATATATCAAGAAAATGAATAAAATTATTATATTCCATTTATGAAATTAAAATAAAAAATTTCCAATGATTTTTCCCTTTATTTAAATAATATTTTAAAATAATGTTTTTAAGAAAAATCGATTTTATTTCTCTCTTCGGTAGAAATTTATTTTCCATCAATTTCCATGAATTTTAAAAACAGTTTCAAAAATGTTTTTCCTATTAACCAATGATTGTATAATGAAATTTATTCATGATTTTAATATTTTTCAAAATGGTTTAAAATTAATATTCCAATTATTTTTTGAAAATGTTAATTGTGACTTTTTTTTAAAAACATGAAAGAAACCGTTGTTTTACAGTACACAATGTTATGTCATTATGGACACAAAATTATTTCAATGTTCAATTAAAAATTATCAAGGTTATTTTCAAGGATAATGAACACCTTAATATTTTTTTCAAAAATTATATTTCAATGTGAAAAGGATTTGTTTTAAAAAAATGTTCAATGTGATCGTCCCAATTCATACTCTATCTAAAATGAAATCCTTTGATAAAACAAAATAATTATTGGAAGTATGATCTAATAAAATCATACTCATTATTTCTCTAAATGATTTATTATTATTATTACAACATTTTTGTGAGAACAATTCATTTTTATATGGGTTCTACTATAATTAAATGTTTATGAAACTAGTTCCTTTTCCATGGGTTCTTCTTTGATGAATTTTATTGAAAAAAATTTCATTTTCACGGTACAAATATTTTGAATATTTTATGATTGTATATAACACATATTTATGGTTTTAATTATTTATTTCTGGGACCTATATCTCCCAAAAATTAATTTGGCAATGATTAATATCTCATGGAATAAACCATGATATAATATGGAGTGAACCTAGTTTAGTGAGGGACATTGTCAAATATCATAGTCTTGGGAGTTAAGCTTGAATACTAATATAGTTTGAGGAGTAAAACTACAATGATATATTTTTAAAAAATCCTTTAATAATAATGAAATTATATTATATGCTTATGTGTATCCCAAATGTCTTTTTTTCAGGAGACTATTATCATCTCTTAGCTTATGGTCTTTTATTCCTTCATTATTCATGTCTTATGAACTGTAAATATTTACCCCATCAATCTTGTTTATGATATATGATATGTAAGGTATTGATTTTAAAATTTATTACCATGTTATCATACCCCATTTCTTTTTTTTTATTTTGTTATCATTTATATCTATATTGTTTATCCTTACCAATAATCCATGCTCACCGTTTCTTGAGTTCCATTTCCATATGTCATGAGGAGATGAATTATGTATTATATACCTAATTATGGATATAGTTATGATGCTTTAGGGGGAGATGATGTAGTTCACCTATAAACTATTGGTTTATGTTTCCATGTTTCCAAATATACTGTAAATATATGATTATTCCATGAATCATTCGGTTATATGATTAATATTAATTTGTTATGATGTTATATCTATGTATAAAATCTGAGGGTACCTATATTTCCACCACCTTCGTAATGATTAGTATTATGAAATCATATCTCTGATATTGGAATATATATAATAGTGGTGGTGGTATGTCATCATAAATGGGGATCTACATGGTTATATGGATGATAATATACATATGTATTCTCATCATGCACACCATCTTACAATGTATAAAAATGATATTCTATGGACAAGATATCTTTATGAAACACCTCTTGAAGTGAAAAACACCCCTTTAGAGTATCAGAGATGTGAATAGTTTTATCAAGACCCTCTAATTATAAATATACTACAAATCATGATAATAAACATATACAAGAAAATATATAATGGAATGTAATTTAATTAAAATTTCATGGAGTCCTATCATATGATATGTCGGGTATAAGATAGATTACCATATATTGTAATCTGCACAATAACTCTTAGATACCATGAGTAGTCCAATTATAGGCTACCTTTTTTTGAATTTTGATTATTTTCCAGTTCATTGAATATTTTATTTGATATTCATTTATATCATTCATTATATATAGTCTTATATTTGGTTAATATATTTATTTTTATTTTCAGTTTTTGAAAAAATTGAAATCGGCCTAAAACCATTGGCTTTTAATAATAAAATATCATTTGATGATTTAATTATAATTTTTAATATTATGTAATTTTCATGATTTTAATGTTCACCTAGATTTTATTTTACCTAAAAATTACTTTTACATTCATAAATGAAGATAAATTTGTGTTCTTATACGGTATGTCTTATTAGGACCTTTTGTCTATGTAAATATATAGATTTTTCTCTACATATAAATGATCAGTTTTATTACTCACTTTGAAAACAAATAGTATAAATGATTAATTTTGTATGAATATGTGTAAGAGTTGACATAAAAAATGATATCAAATTATCATGCAAATAAAATGAAGGATAAAAAATGTATGAGTAAACCATATCTATGTTAGGTTAATTGAAGGTATTACCTACGATTTTTTTTATTAATACATTCATAATATTAAATTATATTTCATGTGAAGATTCATAAAATTAAATGAGGGGAAAAGTGATTTTTGTATACTTATACTATAATTTAAGGGAACACATATGATTTTTATCATTCAATGTGTATAAATAGATTAGATTTCAAAATGAGTTGATTGAGGATGTTTTAATTGAGACACCTCTTATGATGTTTTGTATGATATTAAAGGGACACGTGTTATCTCACTCAAGAATAAATGGATGGATTAATAACAATTAAAAAATATTTGAATCATCTATTGACGAATATTATCTTCAAAGATGGATATGGGAATAAAGGAAGACATCAGTAAAAGACACATCATAAAAGGTAAATTTAAGTGATTTCTTGATGATGTTTTTTGGGGACTTAAATAAAGGATTTTATTTAAACCAAGGAAATTTTAAATAAATTAATTGTTTATTTAATGAAACAGGGTATATCAAATGAGATTTAGTGCAATCACATACCAAATTTACAAGGACAAATTGAGGTAAAACACAATTGTTTTCAAGTATGGATGAACTAATAAATAAATTAGAGGGGTTAAATACTAAATTACTGATAATATTATGAAATAAATTGTTAATGTATGAAAAATAGCTTTATAAGTATTAAATAGTAATTGGTTGAAGAAATAGATCAGATAAAGAATAAGATGGTGCTGATAAAATATTATACTAGTTGGTGATGAAACATTTTTAGGTGGTGTTGGTTTAATCTAAAATCATGATATTTTTAATATTTATAATTTTAGTATCTAATTTAATAAATTATAGTAATTTTGTTTTTATGTTGTGTATAATATGATCAAATGATTACCCTTGTGTTTAATTGTTTTTTATGGTTATTTTATTAGTTTATTATCTAGGTTTGATTATAGATGAAGTGGTGGTGTGTGTTTTTTTATTTAGGTATAGTGTGACTTTTTAGAAACGCTATCAATTTTGGAAGATAATGTTTCTCAATAATTACCGAGTTAAATATATGAGTGAAGGGTATGATGATAAATAATTTTATGTAGTATTAAATTATCAATTAAATCAATTATGGTAAGAAAATGAATAATATTTTATTAATATGGTGATGAAACGGTGGAAGATAACTTGAGAACCCACTAGTTGCTGATTTTGATTAGAAACTAAATTCTTGGATATTCATGATGTCATTGAAGATGATTATTGGTTACTGACAAATCCTATGGTAGGGTTATAATGAGATTAGTTTATCTAATGAAATAATATAATTATTCAAGTAAAAAAATTTATAAAATTATTTCAAAAATAATATCAAACATGTCACATAAATGAAAGAATATCACATGTGTAGACGGTTACAAGAAAAGAAATTTTTTGTTTAACGATTTAGGATCATATGTATTGTAACGACCCAAAAATTAATTAATGAAAATTCTTCTTGGACTATTTAAATGCCTTATTATGGTTATGTAAAACCTATAATCTTATTTATCTTTATGTTTTGGTTTTTTGACATACCATTATAAATTGTGACCTTTGCTAATATTTCCTTTGAACAGTGATCACATGATTATTATAAATATAAGGCTTTAAGAAATCCAATTTATTTAGAAAAAGGAAGCGATGGACTCATCCAGTAGTCTAGCCCAATACTAAGCCCATTTTTTAGATCTTGGAAAGGTGGTGGCATTGTTGGGCTTCGATCTTGACCAATCCCAAGCCAAGCTTGAACATGTTAAGCTTGAGCGAAACCGACTACAGGAGAAGTGGAAGTTAATTGAGATTACCACCCGACGGATGTCATCCGAGCCACCCCAAGAGTCTGTCACCAATGCACACCATACCCTTTGGTCTTATGTGGGTGTTATAAGAGGTTATGTAATGATACCATAACACTATTACTATGTACATAATTCTTGTATAGAGAATATACATTCTTTTTATTTTTTTACTTTGTAAATAGTTTTTAAAGCACAAATAATATTTATAGTTATTATTCAACTAAGAAATACATTTTAATGAATTAATAGATTTTTTAATTAAATAATATTTTAATAAAATATCATAATTATTATTAAATTACTAAATATAAATTATCGTACAATTTTATGCATGAAATATTAATTTTTATTCAGGTTTGAAAGATGTTTTTGTCAAAACCCACATATTTTTGATAAATGTCGGTTTTTATTTTATAAGAAAAAAATCACATATTTAGAAAAATATTTAGATAAAATTAATATTATTTTTTGGAATCAAGACATCGAAATTATCCAATGCTTCATTTTTCATAATTTTTTGAGAAATTTAAATTTTTGGGTAAAAATTAAATACTGTTTAAATATATAATGTGTTTTTTGACATCATAATGACCCCATAGTGATGTAATGAAATATTATACATATTATGTTAGGCCAATATATGTTATACCACTAAAATAATGTGGTTTTGGGGTTTTTTATTTATTTTACAAAGCTTTAGTATACCCTTCAAGGCTTATAAAACATTTTTTCTTTTTAAGTTGTTTTTCTTGAGAGTGTGACTCGCCTCCAAATAAGAAACCCTATAATTTTAAGAAGTTCGTCCATTGGTCTTATAAATATTTTTTTCCACTCCCCTTTGGTATAAAACATGGCCAAAAACCATGTGATGGTTTGTGGTTTAGTTTAGTTTAATGTTTGATGTCCCAAACCTAAATAATAAAGAATCCCCTCTCTTTTCCAATTTAATCCCACCCAAGCTCCCACATCATCTTCACTCAAAGCCTTTGGAGGTCTACCAAACCCTTCCATCCTCTCTCTATAATCCTCCCATGGTGCCCCAATCTCTGAAAAATACTCTATCAAGCCTCTACCAATATTTTGGGATCACACTTCAAAGTTAGTGATTTCTTCCTTTCTCAATTTTGTCCAATTTTCATTAACTTGTTATGCAAATTTTTCAATTAAAAATGTTGGGGTATGATTTTTCACACGCCCATGCATCCCTTTTTATGTTTAAATGACATGATACCCCATCATCTCCCATTAATTCCTCCCATGTACACCTGTTACCATGCCGAAAGTTCATGAGGTATTTCTCTCGTATCTTTTAAATCCATGCAATTTATTCGTATTAGGCATATAAATTCCATTAAGTTTGTTGGGAAATGTATCTATCTGGCTCTATTACTATCCATTTCATGTACATATGATGAGACACCAATTTATCTCTCATAAACCTTTTTCATGAATCCTTATGTCACGCCGTTATGCTGCCAAAATTGCACCACATTTTTCCATGCCAAGATCATTGTGTAGTGAATACCATACCCATGTCTTTATCAAGGGTATTAAACTTCATGAACATATAAATATTGAATGGTACATTCATTTATTTATTCCACATTACATAATGTGTGAATATATTTTTATGTTGATTGATTCTATGGTATATGATCCATGTGCCACACTTATGCATGAAAAGAAATGTTTAAGAAGGATGTGCCCAGATAGCACTCCAATGCATTGGGTAATGTATAGTATCATGATACATCATGTGAGATGACTGTTGAATCATGATAATTCAAGTGCAATGAAGGTTTACTTGTGTTTCATGTGCAATGAAGGTTTACTCATGATCCATGTGCAATGAGCCTTTGATCATGCCACATTCTATGTTAAGTTTTGTGGCCACATTTACATGTGATGATTATCATTCATTACCAAGACTTTATGTTCATGTTTTTTTATGCATTGATATTACTATTTTCTAACATGTATTGTATTCCTCATGTTATTCCATGTTTATTTCCTTACCGGGATTTATATCTCACCTTTTTTTATGCATGTCCTCAGGTTATTCTAGGAAATGCTAAGTACGAGGGAATGTAGCGGTCATGTAAAGGATTTTTTCTATAAATATATTTTATTTTCTGTTTTATGTAGTAATGTAATGATCATAATCCCCAAATACACTAGAAATCTCTATCTTCTATGTTTTATCAAGTGATTTGTTTTAATAAATCATGTTTTACTGTGTAATAAATTACAATGTTGTTATAGTTGGTATCATAGGATAGGTTTATTTATTTTTTTTGGGATTAGGATTACAAAACACTGTTAAAAGCCTTAAATATAAAACTAAGAATAATAAAAACATCCCTAAAATTTGGTGAGTAATGAGTAAGTGGATTATCAGGAAAATACATCCATCTCTGGATACGAGCAGGTAGAGTTGGCTCTGGCACAGATGTACCTAGGTGTGAAAACCTTGACAAGGAGTTTCGGGCTTGACCCAGGGTATCGAGGTATACGACAATGATCCTTGATGTACTCTTGGTCAATACACTCCTGGGGGATATGCATTGGTAAATTCACAATATTAGTATGATCCATTATTAAGGGAATAAAAAAAATTCCCCTAATAATATATTTTAGTATGTAGATAATGTATAACATATGTTGAACCCTATAGATTCATAAGTTATGGAAATAAGATCTATTTATAAGTCATCTATTTTTGGATGACCCTTTATGTGTTACGCCTAACATTTTTTTATTCCAGCCAATGGCCAGTAATAGGAGGATTCGTGCTAACAACCGATGTGAAGACCAATGTAATGACTGTTCTAATGAGATTCCCTCTCCGATGGGAGTAGGAACCACGAAGTTTTTCATGATACGCTCTCTGTTAACTCAAGAATTGAATAGAAACATGGGTCAAGAGGAACGTTCGACCCCCCTAAGAAAGAAAAAGTTTCTATCAAGAGCTTCATGTGAAAAAGACCTCCTATTTTAAGGGATCTTGTGATCCATCAATTGCCGAACAATAGATAAAATTGTTTGAAATGATATTCTACATCAATCAATGATCCAAACTAGAGATGTTTCTTCTGGATGCTTATTGTGTTGAGGGTGAAGCCGATCAATGGTAGCAAATGATCAAAAATACAAAGCCTGAGGAGGAGATCAAGGCATAGAAATGGAAGGATTTCCAGAAGGTGTTTTCTGATAAATATTAACCACGCACCCTTAGGATTATGATAGAAAGGTACTTCCTTGACCTCAAGAAAATAGATGACAAAACTATAAGAGCGTATGAGGAAAACATCACAAGGCTTGCACGATACGATTTTGTCTTTGTCATTACACCCGAATGCAAGGTTTCCTGTTTCTTTGGTGGGATGAAACCTACCCTGTGGAAAGCCCTAATGATCCGCAACATCGAGAGCTATGAGGAAATTTTCCAATGTGCCCTTATGGTTAAAATGGAGATTAGAAAACCTTAGGGGCACCATGGGGATAAGAAGCATAAGGTGGGATTCAATTCTGGCAGTATGATTGATAAATCCAATGGTGCTAAGAAAATCCATCACCCTACGTTTCAATGGTGTGGAATTAAGCACCCCATAAATTGCCTGAAGGGGACGAGGAAATGCATTAGGTATAGAAGAGAAGGGAACCTGTCCATTGACTACCGATAAGAAAAATCAGTAGTTGTGATAGAGGGGAAGAATTATCCATCCAACTATTACCGCGTTCTTCATTTCTTCAACTACAAATAACCAGGGCATCTTGCAAATCAGTTCCCTAAGATAAGGGTTTTTGGAGGCAACCAACAAACTCCAAGGAAGAAAGGGAGATCTTTTTCCATCACTATTACCAAAGTGAACCCCGAAAACAATGTAGTGACTGGTACACTAGTTATTCATTCAAGAATTGGGAACGTAATTTTTGATTCAGGTTCTATGAATTCATTTATATCCTAAAAGTTTAGTAGAAAAATATCAACCAGCCCAAAAATCGTGGAATTAAAGATGTGAGTGAGTATAAAAAATCAGGAAATCATTTCATCCCAAGAATATTACTCCTACCCTATCTTAATCGGTGGATTAAAATTCTCGGAGAACCTCATCATAGTCCCTCTTGTGGAATTTGATGCAATTATTGGATTCGATTGGATTTCCTTAAATATAGCAAACATAAATTTCCGTGAGAGGGAAATCACTCTCCATGTGAAGAATCGACCGCCGATTCTGTACAATTTCAAGGAGGAAGATGAATTTTCTTTAGCTCCATCATTTCATGCGTGGATATTACTACCCTATGAGAACACATATATGGGTTTGATGATTGATTCTAAGAAAGAAACCAGCCTTGAAGTCATGCCTATTGTGAGGGAATTTGTTGAAGTGTTTCTCGAGGAATTCCTTGGTCTTCCTCCTAGAAGAAATGTTGTATTTCAATTGATTTTATACCTTGGGTGTTGCAAATATCCGAGACTCTGTATTGAATGGATATTGTGGAAATGGAGGAGGTGATGAAATAACTATAGATGAGTCTGGGTAAAAGGTTTATACGCCCAAGTGCATCACCATGGTGTGCAACCGTCCTCTTTGTCAAGAAGAAGGATGGGTCAATGTGCCTTTACATTGATTATCATGATCATAACAAAATCATGATAAAAAACAAGTACCCACTTCCACAAATTGATAACTTGTTCAATTAGCTGCGTGGAGCACCATATTTCTCCATGGTACATTTGTGGTAATGATATTATCAAGTAAGGGTGAACAAAGAATATTTCCCCAAGAATTATTTTCATACAAGATAAGGGCACTATGAATTCATAATAATTCCTTTAGGAATCACTAATGATCCATCAATCTTCGTGGACTTGATGAATATAATCTTTAGAGATTACCTAAAAAAAAATTGGCAATCTTTATAGTTGATATTATAATATAATCCAAAACCAAGAATGATCATGAGGAGAATCTAAGAACTATACTAGAGACCATGAAAAAGGAGAAGCTATATGAAAAGTACATAAAGTGTGAGTTTTGGTTGAAGGAGGTCTCATTATTGGGCCATATCATCACATACAATGGGATCCTTGTGGATCCCTACAAGATAGATACAATAGAGGTATGGTTGAGGCCAACATTGGTGATAGATATTCGCGGATTTTTGGGGTTAGCTGGAAATTATGGACAATTTGGGAGAAATTTCTCATGATTTTGCAACCATATTACCAAGATAACACTGAAAGAAGTAAAGTTTTCTTAGAGTGATGAATGTGAAGAATGATTCAAGGAGTTCAAATAGAGCCTTAACACTACACCCGCACTCACTTTACCTACAAGTGGAGAACATTTTGTGGTATTTAGTGATTCTTTGAAAAATTTCATGTGCTGTGTGTTGATGCAAAATGACAAAGTCATTGCTTACGCTTAAAGGAAACAAAAATTTCCTGATTAGAATTATACAACACATGATCTAGAGTTGTCTGCGGTGATATTCGCTTTAAAAATATGATGGCATTATCTCTTTAGTGAGAAGTGTGAAATATAAACGGACCACAAAAGCCTCATGTATATATTCACATAGAAAGAGTTGAACTTGCACCAATGAAGATGGTTAAAACTAATCAAATACTATGAATGCTCAATCCATTACCTCACAGGGAAGGCGAACAAGGTGGAATATTCTCTAAGTAAAAAGGACCCAATGATTCTATAATTTAATAGAATTGAGAATGATCCAATATTCTTAGATTTGATGAAGGTGGATATTGGAATCATAAAGAAGATAACATCATCAGTCATTTCAAAAATTATTTACCAAACATATATTTTGAAAATGTAAAAGGATGCTCAAAAGAATTATGTTGAATTCAGAATAAAGTGGAAGCTATTAGAAAAGAAATATCCTCGGAGTTCAATGATAATGAAGAAGGAACTGTGAGATTTGTGAAAAGACTATGTGTTCCATCAAGTTCGGAGCTGAAAAAGGAACTTTTGGATGTTGCTCATAGTTCGAATTTCCCTATTTACCTAGGAAACAAAAAGATTAATTGAGTTCTCTGAGAGAAATATTGGTGGGATAAATTGAAGAAACATATCGTTGAGTATACATCAAAGTGCCTAGTGTGTCATCAAGTGAAGGAAGATATGAGGAAGTATAAAGGGATGATGGAACCATTGCCCATACCAGCATGGAAAAGGGTGTATATCACAATTTACTTTTTCACCATACTTCTGAAGGTTTCCAAAGGCAATAATGAAATCTGGGTTGTAGTGGATTTTCTTACAAATCCTTCACACTACATTGAAATTCTATAAGAATTACCATTGGATCAACTGGAACTGATATATATCGGAGAATTGGAAGGGCTTCATGGAGTACCACTATCTACTGTATACGATCGAGATCCAAGATTCACCTATATGTTTTATAAGAGTCTTCAACATGATCTAGATACTGAACTGAACTTTAGTACACCTTATCATCCTCAAAATTATGACCAATATGAGTGAACTATCCAGACATTGGGGGATATGTTAAGATCATGTTATGTGAACTTCAATGGAGGGTGGGACCAACATCTTTCACTGGTTAAATTCTCCAAAAATAACAGTTTCCACTATAGAATCCGAATGGAACCTTATGATGCCATGTATGGGAAGAGGTGATGAACACCGACATGTTGGGATGATGTAACACCCAAGGTAAATAAAGAATATGAAATTTTCATATTTATCCATATTTGTTAATAAAATATTAATATTACTTTAAAGGGAATGCTATGCTCGAGGGTGTACCCACAACTCAACAACGAGTATCTTTGAAATCTTACGTTGCACTCTAATAATAAAATAATATGATTTTAAAAGGTAGATAACGGCTAGCCGTTGTAATGGCGGGAATGAATGGAACTAACTACAAAATGATTATATATGTTTGTCAAATATTTTTACTTTTATCCAATAAATGTTAGAGGCATAAAATGCAAATGAATCCAATTTTAAGCATAAATCTTCTAATATTTTTTAAAAGGTCGATTAACCGCCTTTTGATGGAGAACCCTTTTTAAATATACTTTTTACAATTTTATATGTTTTGTTTGACAAAATAAAATCCTTCTTTAGAATCTGGACATCAAAATTTACTTTGTGTAAAATTTTGTTATTTTTCCGATAAAGATCATTTTTATTGAAAATGTTGCATTCTAATTCAAAACATCCTTTTAATATGATTTATTTATATGGATAGATTGTATTTTTAATTTATATTAATGTTTATTTAGAATATATTTTTTCCATTTAATCTAATTGTGCTCATTGGAATTAATTTGACTTTGAAATTGGACTTAAACTAGTGTCAATCTTTTAATAGATATTGTTTCTTAAAAACACGCAATTTTTTTTGACAGTGGGAATTAATTATTAAATTAATTAATGAAACTTATATTTTTGAATTTTTTAAAATATACATCATTATTGAATTTGGAATATCAAATATAGATTAGGGTGAATTTTTGGTATTTTTCTGAAAAACATCAATTTTTGATGAATAGTGAAACCACTAAGTGGTAGTTTAAAACTGATTTTTCATTTAAATGAAACTTTACCACTTCTGTGATTCTAATTTCAAAAATCCGACATACATTATTATCATTAGGATGTAAAATGTGGTTCAATTGGATTAAAATAATTTTTTGGTGAATAGTAACTTTTATGTTTTTAATCGCGATTAGAGGTAATTAGTGTAATTGAAGGTAAAAATAATGTTTTAATAAAATGAAATGACCTAGAAACAAGTCCTGACCACATTGGATGTGTCATGTACGACCATGAAAATCCATCGGTCAACTTGGGGACCCCATGGAGCCACTTTGGTTGGAAAATGACATAAATTACTTTTTATTTACAGTTAAAATAAAAATGTCACAAGCATGAGTTGTTTTAATAAAAAAATTTTAAATGGGGTTATACAAGTCATATTTTTGACTATAAATATTCATTATAAAGATAAAAAGCGTTCCTACATCATTATATATTTTTTATAATTTTTATACATTAAATAAATTAAATTAGTTATGACATCATGATTATGAAGTGATTACCTCATTAATAACAGATTTAAATAAAATGAAAAGATAATGTTAAAACTATAACATAAACTTGTAAAAGACCTATTGGATTGGTATATTTCTAAACCTTAACACCTTATCCTCGATATACATAAATTTGGGACCTTTAAAATCCGAAATGCTTTTGAAAATAAAGTATCATTTTGTAACATTCCAAGAGATCCCCTCCTCTCCTCTTATGGAAGGCCCCAACCTCTACCACCTTACCCACAACTCTCAAGCCTTTGGCTCGGCCAACCCCAGCTCATTTTGTCTCTCCACATCCCTATCTTACTCCTAGAAGCCTCACTTTGGGCAGAAGTCTTATCATGTAATCCTTTGAGCTCAAATCAAAGAAAGATACTTGATTTTAAGTTAATGTTTTCACTTTTGTTATTTTGTTTTATTTTGCTTCTCCAACCCTCTAAACTATTTTTATTCATTTATTTTGTAAAAACTCCAGTATCTTTAATATACTAGGATGTGTTTATAATAATGACTCAAGATACACTTACACACACCTACATCTATTGGTTAAAGAACATACTCTTTCTGTGGATGGTGAATTTCTGCGTCACGAAACGATGATTGTTCAATATTCTTTTAACACCCTCAAAGGTGGACATTAAGATGTCACTATATTTATATATGATATATAATATTTTTATGTTTTACTTAAGATTCTATATTTTTCAATTATGGCATACCTTTATGGTTTCCATTATGGTTAAACGCGATATCTTCATTTTAGGAAGTGCGGACTACCGCCCCCTCAAAGTGATTTGATTCGTTAATACCATATCTGGTATGTATAAAGGATAGATTTAATGATATTATATATGATAACATACTGGAATTATAATACTATTATGTATCACAATGTTTTAATTCCATTATATAGAAAATAGAAATGGATGTAGCGTTCATGCGTACGTACGACTTACCATCTCCATGAATGGTGCATTTCATTTCTTACCTCTAAATGTTATGTAATATTATAAATGCATGTATATAATGGATATATATGATATATATGATATCTACATAATGAATATAATTCTTGATATAATATATATTCTACCACATGAACAACATGAAATTATAAAGAGTTTATTTTTTTTACTCAAGTAGCAATGATCTACAAAACGACCATTATTAACTTAAATAATAACACAGTGTTCATATAATGGTAGTAAGTGATATAAAAGGAATAATTAACTTGAATATGGTTCTTAATAAAGTAGAAATTAACTCAAGTTTATTATTCAGGAGGTTAAATAACGATCGAGTCAAGTTGGACCCGAGGTAAGGGATCCTACCCCTCTCTTTCTTTTTAAGTACACTCATTTATGTCATTCCTTTTAAGATAATCTTTCTTACGATTGGGATGTTCTTTTATATTACTATTACTGTAATTTTTGTTTTCATATGATGATAGACCCTATTTTCTCTCATCAATCCATTTTGGATGTTTTAATTGGTGCCGTTAGGCTCCTGAAACTTCGTAAGGGGCTTTTTATCTCACTTTGTGTTTTCTTGAGATTCATGCTAAATTTGCCAATATTTCATTTTTAGTGGTGTATGTACTGTCCATTATTATACTCTTTGTGTAATATAATTTAGTTTATGAGTATTTACATCAATTTTTTATAGTCCTTCCTTCAGGGGGAGTACATTTCGAAAGTTACCCAAATCGGTAAGGGAACCATTCACCCTCCTCTTTTTAAAAGACTTATTTTGATATGTCTTTTAATTTTCATCATATTATGTGGGGGATATGTTATTATATATCCTTATTGCCTTAATTTTTATGTCCAAGTGATTAGATACCCTATATCTCTCTCATCAATCCTTTTTTAAAATTTGATGTGATGTCGTTAGGATGTCAAGGGAACTTCTTAACCCAATTTTGATTTCTTTGGGTTCAACATGTAGTTATTGAATATGTCATCCTTTGAATTTGTTTGAATGACTTTTGATTATTTTAAACTTAATATCCACTTATATTGGGTGTATTTATATTTTTCGCACATAATTTTGAGATTGATTTATCCTTAATTTAAGGATACCATCTTTATAATGGATTTCATCTCAATTTACATTTCCATTGAGAATTCATTTTTTATGCACCAATTCACTCTTATATGGTGTATATACTGTAATTTGGAATATTATATCATGAATCCCTTTATTCTCATGATATTATAATGTTTTTATTGAATGTTATTCCTCAATTCTTTTATTCAAGTGTCTCTCATTTTGTTAAAAACGCTTTAACTAAAATATCGTTTTAAATGTTTTAATGATTTAATCTTATAAATATTTCTCATTAATATCCTTGTTCTCAAAATGGTTTGAAGGATTTATTTATATGGATATTAATTGTTTAAAATGTTAAAAGCTTCAATGTGGTATGGGACACTTTGATTTAAAAATCTCTTTATTAAATGTTTTAAATGGTTTTGAAAATGGTTTTCAGAATGGATTCATTATTTCAATATCTTAAAATGTTATATTGTTATTGAAATATGGGAATTTTATCTTTCATTTATGCTTAAGTTATGTGCTATTATTTTTTTATGGTTCCTGGGCATTGTTATGAAGACTGGTGGTTTCGTGATAAACTAAGGGCGGGTGAGCCCGATATAGCTCTACAATGCATTGGGTAACGCGAAAGAGTTAAACGTTAAGGTTTCTCCGAAGAGATTTAGGGAATATACTGTGATGGGTATTCCAAACATAACCAAGAGGGTTACTCCATACGTAAGAATGTTATTAATGCCTCAAGTTACCTTTATGTCTTAGGATTTCTATGATTTATTCATGATTTTATGAGGTAGGTTAAAGTGGTTATGTTTTATGGGTAAAGTATGAATTAATTCTTATCTATATTTTTACTCATGATTTCTTTCCATACTTTTTGTAACCCTTACTGAGCTTTTTATACTCATCCCAAGTTTTTGAAATGTTTTTCATAGGTCAAGGGAATGGTACATGATATGATGATAGAGTCAAGTAATTGTCATGAAAGAACCCATGTTTTAATTTAAATATATTTCTGTTGATGGAAAAAATGAATAATATCTTTTATGTAACCACTTTGTTTAAATGTGGAATGTAATGCAAGTTTTATGATCTAATTCTATAAACCCCTAAACCTGAAAAGATCCTCAATGTGTAATCTTGTAATAACTCAAGATTATGTATGGTTTAAGGCTGGGGCCTTATTGTTGGTATCAGAGGTCGGTTTAGATAACTTTAGAGGTTAAAGTGTTGTTTAAGAAAAAGTGACAAGTTGTGTATAACCACGATGGTTAGTATATTAGATGGAGTCATCATTTATTTGAAAGTTATAATGAGTTTGAGATAACTTGGATAAGTATATCTTGGTGTTTATCTTCCTCTTTTCTATTTGATGATTTTACTGATATACTCACACTGACCTTTTTGGTTTTATTAAATGGATATATCTAGAAGGCACCAATGTAATAGTGGATTTGAAGAAAACTGTGACGGTTTTATGAAAGAACAACTGAATGATATGGGAGCTACCATGAGAACTCTTGTGGTTATCCTCATCCAACTATCTGGAGTCATGATTGTCCACCTGAACCATAGTGATTTTTATAAGGCATCGTATATGCAAGAAACAAATCCCTACAGATGTTCAGGTAATAATCATAAAGGAAAGTATGTTAAAAAACCAATGTGTCAAATATGTTGAAAGAAACACATAGGAAAATGTTTCAAAGGGACAGAAAGATGCTATAGATGTGGAAATGAAGGTCATAAATCAAGAACCTGCCATAGAAAAAGGGATCATCTAGTTGACTCTAGGAAAGGGAAAGAATTTCTTTCTGAAGGGTCAATTGAATGTTTTAAATGTGGTGTGCATGGTCATTATGCAAACACATGTACTACGAAGAAGTTTCGGGAATGGGGTCACCAAGATCGTACAAATATTCATTTACTAATACCTAATGCCATTCCGATTGAGGATGAAGAAACTGACAATGTGGAATGAAAGGTATGAATTATTTCTTAACATATGTTTTCTTATTATTGGAATCTTATGATATGATTCATGATTTTGTTTGTAGGAAATAACTATTTCAGAATCAGTTGAAAAGGAATGGCTAATGGATCATGAATAATGTTGAATGACTAAGAAGTCATCATATAAGGGATTCAAGAGTTATGGTAGATTTTAGGATGGTGAAATTCTTAGATGTATTAAGTCTGTTTTGATGATGAGGTTACATTAGAAGACTTTTTATAGTAACCTGATGTTTGATATACGAACATTTTATTAAATGTATAATTATCTTTTCTTTTGTGGATATAGTTATAAAGAACCATTTGGGGTTATATGATCTTTGAATTTGAGGCAATTACTGGTTAATACATTTTGGGATTCAATCTTAGTTTGTTTTACATTTTAGAATTTTATGGATAGATGTTTATTGAGTGGTCTTTGTTGAACATTGGGTTTTGTTTGACAAATATTGGAGATTAAGAATAGATTTTTTTATATAAAGGATTATCGTTTTTGGTTATTATATGATATCATACTAACCTTTTTGGTTTTAGTTTTGGTTAAGGTCTAAAGACATGGGAAGTATATAGTTCTCTTTTGTGGATTTGGTGATTCTCTGGAAGTTGATTATAGCTATCTTAATGTGAAAAAGTCATCCTCAATACTCGTCTTTTAGAGAAATTATGAGTTCATGTAATAAATCTAGTAAAATTTGAAAGTCAACATGACAATTAAGTATGCTTTCTAATGTTTTAGTTATGCTCATAAATAAATTCCTCAATGAAAAGTAACTTAAAACAAAAATGTTGTCTGTTAATTTTTCCTACTGGGGTATCAAATACTCTTTAACCCATCACAAGTTTGTAATTTTCTTATTGTTAACTTTCTCCTAGACATGTTTACTATCACTCTCCATCAGAACATGACCCTTTTTTTTCCTCCATATCCATATTTTCATACTTGAAATCCTAGTATGGGTTAAATCGGGTTACATTTACACTTCTCTCCCATTCTTTTAAAGTGATAGTTTTACTGACTCTTATTGTGATGGGGGATTTTCAATGAAGCTTCCAAGCCCAATTTTAAAATTGCGAGGACGCAATTCCCAAAAGGGGGGAAGGATGTAACACCCCAGGTAAATAAATAATATGACATTTTCATATTTATCAATATTTTAGAATTAAATATTAATATTACTTTAAAGGGAATGCTATGCTCAAGGGTGTACCCAATACTCAACAATGATTTTCTTTGAAATCTTACGTTGCACTCTAATAATAAAATAATATTATTTTAAACGGTAGTTAACGCCTAGCCATTGTAATAGTGGGAATGAATGGAACTAACTACAAAATGATTAAATATGTTTGTCAAATATTTTTACTTTTATCCAATAAATTTTAGAGGATTAAAATGAAAATGAATCCAATTTTAAACATAAATCTTCTAATATTCTTTAAAAGGTCGATTAACCGCCTTTTGATGGAGAACCATTTTTAAATATACTTTTTACAATTTTATATGTTGTGTCTGAGAAAATAAAATTTTTCTTTAGAATCTGGACATGAAAATTTACTTTGTGTAAAATTTTTTTATTTTTCCGATAAAGATCATTTTTATTGAAAATGTTGCATTTTAATTCAAAACCACTTTTTAATACGATTTATTTATATGGATATATTATATTTTTAATTTAGATTAAAGCGTATTTAGAATATATTTTTACCATTTTATCTAATGGTGGTCATTTAAATTAATTTCACTTTGAAATTGGACTTAAACTAGTGTCAATCTTTTAATAGATATTGTTTCTTAAAAACACGCTATTTGTTTCGACAGCGAGAATTAATTATTAAATTAATTAATGATACATATATGTTTTTATTTTTGTAAAATAGGCATCATTATTGAATTTGGAATATCAAATATATCTTTGGGTGAATGTTTTGGTATTTTTCTGAAAAACATCAATTTTTGATGAATAGTGAAACCACTAAGTGGAAGTTTAAAAACTGATGTTTCGTTTAAATGGAACTTTACCACTTCGGTGATTTGAATTTCAAAAATCCAACACACTTGGTTTTTATTAGGATGAAAAATTTTGTTCAATGGGATTAAAATAATTTTTTGGTGAATAGTAACTGTTAAGTTTTTAATCGCGATTAGAGGTAATTAGTGTAATTTAAGGTAATAATAATGTTTTAATAATATGAAATGACCTAGAAAAATGTATTACCTTCATTGGATGTGTCATGGAAGACCAAGAAAATCCATGGGTCAACTTGGGGACACCATGGAGCCACATTGGTTGGAAAATGACATAAATAACTTTTTATTTAATGTTAAAATAAAAATTTCACAAGCATGAGTTGTTTTACTAAAATAATTTTTAAATGGGGTTATACAAGTCATATTTTTGACTATAAATATTCATTTGAATGATAAAACTATTTCCGACATCCTGATAGTTTTTTTATAATTTTTAGACATTTAATAAAATAAATTAGTCATGACATCATGATGATGCAGTGTTTACCTCATTAATAAAGGATTTAAATAAAATGAAAAGATAATGTTAATACCATAACATACACTTGTCAAAGACCTATTTGATGAGTATATTTAGAACCCTTACCAACTTATCCTAGAAATACATCAATGTGGGACCTTTAAAATCCGAAACTCATTTGAAAATAAAGTAACATTTTGTAACTTTCCAAGAGTGCCCCTCCTCTCCTCTTATAAAAGGCCCCAACCTCTACCACCTTACCCACACCTCTCAAGCCTTTCGCTCGGCCAACCCCTGCTCATTTTGTCTCTCCACATCCCTCTACTACTCCTAGAAGCATCACGTTGGGCATAAGTCTTCCCAAGGAAGCCTTTGAGATCAAATCAAAGAGAGATACCCGATTTTAAGATAATGTCTTCACTTGTGTTCTTTTGTTTTATTTTTCTTATCCAACCCCCTAAACTCTTTTTATTAATTTTTTTGTAACAAATGTAGTATCATTAATATAATATGATGTTGTTATAAAAATTATTCTAGATACACTTACACAAACCTACATATAATGGTTAAAGAACATACTATTTTTGTGGATGGTGAATTTCTGCCTCACGAAATGATGATTGTTAAATATTCTTTTAACACACTAAAAGGTGGCCATTAAGATGTAACTATATATATATATGATATATAATATGTTTATATTTTACCTATGCTTATGTATTTTTCATTTATGGAATACCTTTATGGTTTCCATTATGGGTAAACGTGATATCTTCATTTTAGGAAGTGTGGACTACCGCCCCCTCAAAGTGATTTGATGCATTAATACCATATGTGGTACGTATAAAGGATAGATTTAATGATATTATATATGATACCATAATGGAATTATAATAATATTATGTATCACTATGTTTTAATTCCATTAAATAAGAAATAGAAATGGAAGTAGCGTTCATGCGTACGTACGTCTTACCGTCTCCATGAATGGTGCATTTCATTTCATACCTCTAAATGTTATGTAATATTATAAATTCATTTATATAATGGATATATATGATATATATGATATCTAAATAGTGAATATAATTCTGTATATAATATATATTTTACCACATGAACAACTTTTAATTATAAAGAGTTTATTTTTTTTACTCAAGTAGCAATGATCTACAAAATGACCATTATTAACCTAAATAATTACATAGTGTTCATATAATGGTATTAAGTGATGTAAAAGGAATAATGAACTTGAAAAAGTTTCTTAAGAAAGTATAAATTATCTCATGTTTATTATTCAGGAGGTTAGAGAACGATCGAGTCAAGTCAGACCCGAGGTAAGGGATCCTACCCCTCTCTTTCTTTTTTAAGTATACTCTTTTATGTCATTCCTTTTAAGATCATATTTCTTATGATTGGGATGTTATTTTATAATACTCTTACTGTAATTTTTATGTTCATATTATGAGAGACCCTATTTTCTCTCATCAATCCATTTTGGAAGTTTTAATTGGCGTCGTTAGGCTGCCGAAACTTCGTAAGGGGCTTTTTATCTCACTTTGTGTTTTTGTGAGATTCATGCTACATTTTCCAGTATTTACTTTTGAGTGGTGTATGTACTGTCCATTATTCTACTCTTTGTGTAACATACTTTCGTTTATGAGTATTTACATCAATGTTGTATAGTCCTTCTTTCATGGGGAGTACGTTTCGAAAGTTACCCAAAATTGGTAAAGGAACCTTTCACCCTCCTCTTTTTAAAAGACTTATTTTGTTATGTCTTTTAATTTTCATCTTATTATGTGTGGATATGTTCTTATATATCCTTATTTTCGTTAATTTTATGTCCATGTGATTAGATACCCTTTATCTCTCTCATCGACCCTTTTTCTAAAATTTGATGTGACGCCGTTAGGATGTCAAGGGAACTTCTTAACCCAATTTCGATTTCTTTGGGTTCAACATGTAATTATTTAATATGTCATCCTTTGAATATGTGTGAATGAATTTTGATTATTTTACACTTAATATCCACTTATATTGGGTGTATTTATATTTGTCGCACATAATTATGAGATTGATTTATCCTTAATTTAAGGATACCATCTTTATAATGGATTTCATCTCAATTTACATTTCCATTGAGACTTTATTGTTGTTATGCACCAATTCACTCTTATATGGTGTATATACTATCATTTGGAATATTATATCATGATTACCTTTATTCTCATGATATTATAATTCTTTTATTAAATGTTATTCTTCAAGTATTGTATTCAAGTGTCTCTCATTTTGTTAAAAATCCTTTAACTAAAATATTGTTTTAAATGTTTTAATCATTTAATATTATAAATATTTCTCATTAATATCCATGTTTTCAAAATGGTTTTAAGGATTTATTTATATGGATATTAATGGTTTAAAATTTTAAAAGATTCAATGTGGTATGGGATACTTTGATTTAAAAATATCTTTATTAAATGATTTAAATGGTTTTTAGAATGGATTCATTATTTCAATATCATAAAATGTTATATTATTATTGAAATGTGGGAATGTTATCTTTCATTTATGCTTATGTTATGTGCTATGATTATGTTATAGTTCTTGGGAATTGTTATGAAGACGGGTGGTTTCATGATAAACTAAGGGTAGTTGAGCCCGATATAGATCTCCAATGCATTGGGTAACGCGAAGGAGTTAAACATTAAGGTTTCTCTGAAGAGATTTACCGAATATACTGTGATGGGTATTCCAAACATAACCAAGAGGGTTACTCCCTACGTAAGAATGTTATGAATGCCTCATGTTACCTTTATGCCTTCGGATTTCTATGATTTATTCATGATTTTATGAGGTATGTTAAAGTGCTTATGTTTTATGGGTAAAGTATGATTTCATACTTATATATTTATGTACTCATGTTTCCTTTCCATAATTTTTATAACCCTTAATGAGCTTTTTATGCTCATCCCATGTTTTCGAAGTGTTTTTCACAGGTCAAGGGAATGGTACAGGATATGATGATAGTGTCAAGGAAGTGTCAATAAAGAATCCATGTTTTATTTTAAATATGTTTCCATTGATGGGAAAAATGAATACTATATTTTATGTAACCACTTTGTATAAATGTGAAATGTAATGAAAGTTGTATGATCTAATTCTCTAAAACTCTAAACTTGAAAAGATCCTCAATGTGTAATCTTTTAATAACTCATGATTAAGTAAGGTTTAAGGTTGTGGCCTTATAGTTGGTATCAGAGGTCGGTTTAGATAACTTTAGAGGTTAGAGTGTTGTTTAAGAAAAAGTGACAAGTTGTGTATAACTACAATGGTTATTATATTAGATGGAGTCATCGTTTTTTGAAAGTTAGAATGTGTTTGAGATAACTTGGATAAGTATATCTTGGTGTTTATCTTCCTCTTTTTTATTTTATGATTTTACTGTTATACTCACACAGACCCTTTTGGTTTTAGTAAATGGATGGATCTAGCAGGCACCAATGTAATAGTGGATTTGAAGAAAACTGTGACGGTTTTATGAAAGCACAACTGAAAGATATGGGACTGCAATGATAACTCTTGTGGTTATCCTCATCCAACTATCTGGAGTCATGATTGACCACCTGAACCTTAGTGATTTTTATAAGGTATCGTATATGCGAGAAAAAAATCCCTACAGAAGTTCAGGTAATAATCATAAAGGTAAGTATGTTCAAAAACCTATGTGTCAAATATGTGGAAAGAAACACATAGGAAAATGTTTCAAAGCGACAGAAAGATGCTATAGATGTAGAAATTAAGGTCATAAATCAATAACCTGCCATGGAAAATGGAAGCATCTAGTTGACTCCAGAAAAGGGAAATAAGTTCTTTCTGAAGGATCAATTGAATGTTCTAAATGTGGTGTGCATGGTCATTATGCAAACACATGTCCTACGAAGAAGTTTCGGGAATGGGGTCACCAATATCGTACAAATATTCATTTACCAATACCTAATTCCATTCCAATTGAGGATGAAGAAACTGAAAATGAGGAATTAAAGGTATGAATTATTTCTTAACATATGTTTTCCTATTATTGGAATCTTAGGATATGATTCATGATTTTTTTATAGCAAAGAAGTATTTCATAATAAGTTGAAAAGGAATGGAAAATGGATCATGAAGAATGTTGAATGTGTAAGAAGTCATCATATAAGGGATTCAAGAGTTATGGTATATTTTAGGATGGTTAAATTCTTAGATGTATTAAGTCTCTTTTGATGATGGGGTTACATTAGAAGACTTTTTATAGTAACCCTGATGTTTGATATATGAAAATTTTATTCAAGGAATAAATATCCTTTCTTTTGTGGATATAGTTATAAAGAACCATTTTGGTTTATATGATCCTTGAATTTGAGGCAATTACTGGATAATACATTTTGGGTTTCAATGTTAGTTTGTTTTACTTTGTAGAATTTTATGGGTATATTTTTATTGAATGGTCTTTGTTGAACTTTGGGTTTTGTTTGACAAATTTTGGAGATTGAAAATAGATTTTTTTTAATATAAAGGATTATCCTTTTTGGGTATTATCTGATCTCATACTAACCTTTTTGGTTTTAGTTTTGGTTAAGGTCTAAACACATTGGAAGTATATAGTTCTATTTTGTGGATTAGGTGATTCTCTGGACGTTGATTATAGCTCTCTTAATGTGAACAAGTCATCCAAAATACTCATCTTTTGGAGAAAACATGAGTTCGTTTAAGAAATCTAGTAAAATTTGAACGTCAACATGACAATTAAGTATGCTTCCTAATGTTTTAGTTAAGCTCATAAATAAATTCCTCAATGAAAAGTAACTTTAAACTAAAATGTTGTCTGTTAATTTTTCCTACTGGGGAATCAAATACCGTTTAACCCATCACAAGTTTGAGATTTTCTTATTGTTAACCTTCTCCTAGACATGTTTACTATCACTCTCCATCAGAACATGACCCTTTGTTTTTTCCTCCATATCCATATTTTCATACTTGGAATCCTAGTATGGGTAAACTCGGGTGACATTTGTACTTCTCTCCCATTCTTTCAAAGTGATAGTTTCACTGACTCTTATTCCGATGGGGGATTTTCAATGAATCTTCCAAGACCAATTTTAAAATTGTGAGGATTCAATTCCCAATAGGGGGAAGGATGTAACACCCCAGGTAAATAATGAATTTGAAATTTTCATATTTATCCATATTTTTGAATAAAATATTATTATTACTTTCAAGGGAATGCTATGCTTGAGGGCGTACCCAATACGCAACAACGAGTTTCTTTGAAATCATACGTTGCACTCTAATAATAAAATAATATTATTTTAAAAGGTAGTTAACGACTCGCCATTGTAATGGCGGGATTGAACGGAACTAACTACAAAATGATTATATATGTTTGTCAAATATTTTTACTTTTATCCAATAAATGTTAGAGGCTTAAAATGAAAATGAATCCAATTATAAGCATAAATCTTCTAATATTCTTTAAAAGGTCGATTAACCACCTATTGATGGAGAACCCTTTTTAAATATATGTTTGAAAATTATATATGTTGTTTCTGAAAAAATAAAATCCTTCTTTAGAATCTGGACATCAAAATTTACTTTGTGTAAAATTTTGTTATTTTTCCGATAAAGATCATTTTAATTGAAAATGTTGCATTTTAATTTAAAACATCCTTTTAATCTGATTTATTTATATGGATAGATTATATTTTTAATTTTTATTAAAGTGTATTTAGAATATATTTTTACCATTTAATCTAATTATGGTCATTGGAATTAATTTCACTTTGAAATTGGACTTAAACTAGTGTCAATCTTTTAATAGATATTGTTTCTTAAAAACACGCTATGTGTTTTGACACCGAGAAATAATTATTAAATTAATTAATGAAACATATATGTTTTTAATTTTTTAAAATAGACATCATTATTGAATTCGGAATATCAAATATATCTTAGGGTGAATTTTTGGTATTTTTCTGAAAAACATCAATTTTTGATGAATAGTGAAACCACAAAGTGGTAGTTTAAAAAATGATTTTTCGTTTAAATAAACTTTACCACTTCTATGATTTGAATTTCAAAAATCCTACATACATGGTTTTAATTAGGATGTAAAATGTGGTTCAATGGGATTAAAATAATTTTTTGGTGAACAGTAACTTTTAAGTTCTTAATCGCGATTAGAGGTAATTAGTGTAATTTAAGGTAAAAATAATGTTTTAATAATATGAAATGACCTAGAAATATGTACTACCCTAATTGGATGTGTCATGGCCGACAAAGATAATTCATGGGACAACTTGGGGACCCCATGGAGCCACTTTGGTTGAAAAATGACATAAATAACTCTTTATTTAAAGTTAAAATAAAAATGTCACAAGCATGAGTTGTTTTACTAAAACGATTTTTAAATGGAGTTATACAAGTCTTATTTTTGAATAAAAATATTCATTAGAAAGATAAAACTATTTCCTAAATCATGATAGTTTTTCTAGAATTTTTAGACATTAAATAAATTAAATTAGTTATGACATCATGATGATGCAACGATTACATCATTAATAATGGATTTAAATAAAATGAAAAGATAATGTTAAAACTATAACATACACATGTAAAAGTCATATTGGATTAGTATATTTAGAACCCTCACCACCTCATCCTTGAAATACATCAATGTTGGAATTTTAAAATTTGACAGTCATTTGGAAATAAAGTAACATTTTTTAACTTTCCAAGACTGCCCCTCCTCTCCTCTTATAAAAGGCCCCAACCTCTACCACCTTACCCACACCTCTCAAGCCTTTGGATCGGCCAAACCCCGCTCATTTTGTCTCTAAACATCCCTATCTTACTCCTAGATGCCTCACATTGGGCAGAAGTCTTCCCAAGGAAGGCTTTGATCTCAAATCAATGAGAGATACCCGATTTTAAGGCAATGTCTTCACTTGTGTTCTTTTGTTTTATTTTGCTTCTCCAACCCCCTAAACACTTTTTATTAATTTATTTTGTAAAAATTACCGTATATTTAATATACTAGGATTTTTTTATAATAATTATTCTAGCTACACTTACACACACCTACATCTAATGGTTAAAGAACATACTGTTTCTGTGGATGATGAATTTCTGCCTCACGAAACGATGATTGTTCAATATTATTTTATCACCCTTAAAGGTGTCCATTAAGATGTCACTATATTTATATATGATATATAATATGTTTATTTGTAAAGACCCGTAAAATTCAAGGGAATTTTTTTTCTTAATTTTCTTTAGAATTTTACAAGAGCGCGGTTTCAGACGGCACCTGATTCCGAGGCCCGGAGTGCGCGGAATTAATTTCTGAAGTTTGGCTCGGGTACATTCAATGAACGAACGAGCGAGAATTTCTAACTTTTGATCCGGTGCTCGGAATTGAAATCCGAGGGCACCGATGAACTCGCAGCGCCGATATTCTCTTAAGGAGACCTTTTCCGAGGTTGCGTTTATTTCGGGATGAGAGTTAGTTTTCGGGAGTTTAGAATAAGTTAAATAAAAATTGTGTATTACATATTTTTATTTAAACTTATTAACTTCTCTCAAAGGAAGTTAGGGGTGGGACCCACCCCCACTTAACCTCCCTTGAGAGGATTAAGTGTGGTGGGGCCCACACGAACCCTAAACCTTTCATCTTCTCCCAACTTCCTTAACCCCTCATTAAATGACATGAGTTATTTAATTTTGGAGTTAATCTTTTTGAATTTCAAACCTATGAAATTATTGTGTTAAGTTTATAATTAAATTAATCTCTTCTCTATTTTTGTTGGGTTAGAACTCTTTAGCCAACTTGAGAGCTTTGAGAGATTTTTCCGTTTTCTTCAACTTTGACGAAGAACGCTCAAGTTCCGACGAAGAACGCCGCTCCGCTCTTCTTTGTCTTCCGTGTCAACGAGAGGGAACGCCGCTTCCTCCTCAGACTACCTTCGTCGGCATACGAAGATTCGCCAACAACGTATCACATCGGACGCACCTCTTCGTCATCGGATTTGACGAACGACGACCGCGACGCCCGACCTCCGCGACGTTGTCTTCCGCGGGATGTTGTCAAATCTTCGAACCTATACCCGAGGTAGGGGTTGTTGATTTATTGTTTAATTATTTAGTTCTTGATCGTGGATCTATCATGTCTAACGTGAGGCAATTGAATATTTTAAGTTGTGTTATTTTTTAACGTGAGGGGGGCCGGACCGCATGAACACGGCCGAACCCCCTCCATCGTTCATGTTGTTTTATCTTGCGGGTGGAAGAAAGGTGGCGTGGTGCCGTCGCACCACGCGGATAATTGAATGTTTATCTTGCGCGACGCCGTCGCGCGCGCGCCATGGAAGAATCTTCAAGAACGCGACGCTGCCGCGCCACATCAAGGGGAATCGAAGGCGCGGCGGAGGGGCGCGGTGCCGTCGCACCGCGCCAGACGACGAACACCGCGTCCGGTTCCGGGCCGCGGCGGAATGAGAAGACCGGCGGCCGGGCCGCCGGCGTCGGAAGCCGAAGAGGGGACCGGATTTTCCGGTCCCGTTGGAGAAAACCGGCCGGCCAGATGGTATTAAACCGGGGGAAATTAATCCCCCGGCCAGCTCACAAAACCCCCCTCTTAATGAGGGGGCCGGTTTCCTTGTGGGGGGCAGGAGGCCCCCCCGTTTCCACCAATCAAGCCCCCCACGTTGGGGGGGGGGGGGGGTTGCAAACAGGCGCGGCTAAAAAGCCGCGCCGCCTCATCAATCTGCGGGGGATTGATTCCCCCCGCGCTGCCTCCATGCGGCGCCAGGCCGCCGCGCCGCCGGTCGGCCGGGCCGGATCGGACCCAGGTCGGGTCGACCCAGTTTGGGTCGACCCAATTCGGTTCGACCCAGTTCGGGCCGACCCGGGGGGGGGGGGGGGGGTCGGGCCGGGTCGGCCCGGACCCGGACCCCCCGTTTCGAATCATTTTCGGTCTTTTGGCCATAACTTGAGCCATGGACCTCCGATTGACGAACCGTCTGCGGCAACGCGATCCTTGGATCGAGACGGTCGTTTTGGTATATCGCACTCAAGGTTTCGGATTACTTTGTGTTCGGCCGGGTTGGTTGGTTCACGAAACCAACCGGGCCTTCGGAGCGGAAACACTCATATCTTGAGCTACGGACGTCCGATTGACGTGCCGTCAGCTGTGTTATGTTCCTATTAGTGAGGCGAATCTTTTGGCATACTCCGCCCGAGGTTTGGAGGCAGGTGGAGTACGGTCGGGTTGGTTTTTCCTTAAAAACCAACCGGGCCCCGGGGACGAAAATGCCAATAACTCTCAGACTGGGCGTCCGATCGACGCGTCGTCTGTTGCGTTGAGTTCCTGTTGACGATACGGAACTTTTGGATACATCAACTCTGGACTTTGTGTCAGTTGATGTATCAACCTCTCGGCTCGTGGAGCGGACCCTCCGAACGAGCTTGCTGTGTGCGGGAACCCTAGTGCTGGCTGCGACTATTACTGTGACTACTACTACTGCTGCGACTGTTACTGTGACTACTACTGCTGCTGCTACTGCTACTGTGACTGCAACGACGACAGTACAGAGATCCTGTGTGGATTCGACGACGACGATTACAGCACTCAGCGATCCTACGTGGATCAGTGCTACAGGTCCTGTGTGGGCCCGATTCTGTGTGGGTCCGATCCTGTGTGGGTCCTTGCGCTCAGCGGTCCTATGTGAGCCAGCGCCTACAGGTTCTGTGTGGGCCCGATCCTGTGTGGGTCTTTGCGGGGGTTAGTTACCTATCGATCCTTCGTGGGTCCGACGACTTATATGGATCAGAGATCATCTTTATCGTCCTTTGAAGAAGTATACCTGTGTGAGCTGAATCCTGTTGCTTTCCTGTGTGGATTGTGTTGTGCAATCCTGTGTGGATTACGTTTTGCTTTCCTGTGTGGAATACGTTTACTTTCCTATGTGGACTGAGTTGTACTTGGGCTCGGAGGTTGGAGCGTATTTGAAATTGATGACTTAGGTATATGTATGGGCATATATCTAAGCAGTGTCGGTTGTTACTTCGTGATTGTCCCTTTATTCGTGGTTTATCCTTTGTGGATTTGAGAGACCTTCAGGGGTCTCGGGGTCCCTACTGAGTAGCTTATACTCACCCCTGCACGGGATTTTCCCGCACTACGTTGTGTTGGTTGCAGACGACGGACAGCGTTGACCTTAGCTGAGGCTTGCAGAGCAGGACGGTACCCGGAGGTGGACCACTGGGCGGGACGTGCTCGGAGCGGACGGTGGGACCCGTGGAGCACAGGAGCTATCTGTACCCACCCTTCAGGTGGGATTTCCAGTGGACATCTTGGTGTAGCGGCTTTTACTTTTCAGTTGCTGTTTTCCCTTTCGAGTTGTACTTTACTTTCAGTTTGGGTTTATATACTGGCCCATTTACTTTTCCGCACTTTCAGTTGTACTCTGCTTTTGTTTAGTGTTTACTTTCCGCTTGCTTACTCTGTGGTGTTTGTTTACCTTACAAAGGAAATGCCTTCCCTTTTTACCGGGATTTACGCCTTGGTGCTAGTCGCCAGCCCCTAGCCTATGGAAGGCGGGCTTGGGGTAGTCACGGCACGGACCCCGATGGCGGGTCGTGACAAATTGGTATCAGAGGAGTTCGGTTCTACCACGAACTCTGATCTTTTCTATGTGAAGCAATAATGTTTAGCGTATTGAGTGTGGTTATCAGTCCAGGGAGTCCAGTGTTGGTGCGGCGGCCGACGTATCCGTACACCTGGACCCTGACTTCTGATTTCCGACTTAATGCACGAAAACATTGATTGCGTGTGTGTTTCAATGTTTTCTTTGTGATTACTTATATCAGCTCCCCAGGTATACTGTTCTGACCGTGGCACACCTGTTTCCTTTTCAGGATGGCCCCACGACGGTAGCCAGCTAGGGTTCCGAGAGTCGAGCGTGACGACAGCCCACCGAGCGACGAGGCCTCGGTGCAGGGCCCTTTGTCAGCAGTGGCACCGACGGTAGCTCTACCCGCCGAGCCCCCGATACTTCCAGCACCAGCCGCTGACGATGCACGTCGCCGCAGCGCACTGCATGAGTTTCAGCGCCAGCGACTGCCCAGGTTTCGCGGGGAGACGGATCCCCAGGCAGCAGAGGACTGGCTGGAGGCAGTGGTACGAGTGTTTAGGCTAGTGAGGACACCAGCAGACCTCATGGTGATCCTCGCTGCGAGCCTACTACACGCAGCAGCAGGACGATGGTGGAGCTTAATGCTCCAGGTGCACGATGAGGCATCTCTTCATTGGACGGACTTTGAGAGCCTCTTCCGCTCGGAGTTCGTCCCCGCCACCCTTCGTGCAGTGCGTATCCAGGAGCTTCTACAGCTGCGGCAGGGCAGCATGACGGTCGCTCAGTACTCGGCGAGATTTACCGATCTCTCGCGCTACTCGACCGACATGGTACGAGACCCATTCTTCCGGGCCCGGACCTTCGAGCAGGGTTTGAGACACGAGATCAGGGCATCGCTGATCTCCCTCAGCATACCGACTCAGACAGGAGTACTGGAGCGGGCCCTTCTGATCGAGAGCTTCCTTGCTGAGTCAACACCAGCACAGAGACCCACCGCAGGGCGGCACGTGGCAGAGTAATCTGTAGCAGGCAGTCGACGGATGACTCAGGGGTCCAGGCAGACCAGACCTTCGGGCAGACGACCTCAGGACACTGGCTCAGCAGTGCGGGGCACACAGCACGGAGCCAGTCATTCGAGAGGCAGACAGTGCTACTCGTGCGGCGGGCAGGGCCACATGGCTCGTGACTGCCCGACCCGCCGTGCCGAGGAGCAGCAGACGATTGAGGGACCACTGAGGCAGAGGCAGAGGGTCGACCGTGGCGGTCCGCAGGGAGGAGGCGGACGAGGCATAGGAGCTGGACGAGCAGTCGGTGGTGGGCGACGCTTTGAGGCTCTGCCACCACCACCACCAGGAGGTCCACCCCGACCACAGGGAGCTGGAGGGCAGCGACAGGCACAACTCCAGGCAGCAGAGGCCTACGACCACGGTGCACCCGAGATGATTCGAGGTACTATCTGTGTCTACTCCACCCTTGCTACAGTTCTTATAGACACAGGAGCGAGTCACTCTTTCATAGCCGCTGCCCTTGTTCGGAGCTCGGAGATTCCGATAGAGCCGTTGGCTCGATCCTTACGGCTAGAGACTCCTATGGGAGCAGACTCGATGATTACGCACTGGTGCTGGCAGTGTGAGCATACTCTAGAAGGCGAGAGCTTCGGCTGGGATCTTCTTGTAGCAGCGTCGAGGCCTTACGACGTCATCTTGGGCATGGATTGGCTGTCTACGGTCCATGCACAGATTGACTGTTTTAGGCACAAGGTGCGATGTGTACGCACCGACGGGAGCAGGTTCACCTTCACCGGCGAGAAGGGAGCCTTAGCAGCACAAGATGGACTTCCGCGGAGGAGAGGACAGCCCATCACTCATCAGTTTGCTAGCCTTATCCTTGGAGCAGTTGACGTGCGGAGTCCTGGTTTTCCTGCAGTGGTGGATCAGTTTGCGGATGTTTTTCCCGATGACGTTCCAGGGCTGCCTCCTCGTAGAGAGGTAGACTTTTATATTGACTTGTACCCCGGGACAGCCCCGATATCCACTCCAGCATATCGGATGGCCCCCGCCGAGCTTCGAGAGCTACGGGTACAGTTGGAGGACTTGAAGGGCAAGGGGTTCATTCGACCCAGTGTTTCACCCTGGGCTTCCCCGATTTTGTTCGCCAAGAAGGCGGACGGGAGCTTGCGACTTTGTGTTGACTATCGTCGCCTGAACCAGGTGACAGGGAGGAACAAGTATCCGCTACCGAGGATTGACGACCTCTTCGATCAGCTTAAGGGAGCACGGTGGTTCTCGAAGATAGAACTCAGGTCAGGCTATCATCAGCTCAGAGTCAGAGACGAGGATGTGCAGAAGACGGCCATCAGATGTCGGTATGGACACTATGAGTTCTTGGTTATGCCTTTCGGTGTAACCAATGCTCCAGCAGTGTTCATGGATCTCATGAACAGTATCTTTCAGCCATACCTCGATCGGTTTGTCGTGGTCTTCATCGACGACATTCTGATTTACTCTACGACAGAGGAGGAGCACGCCTATCACTTGCGAGTTGTACTAGACACACTCCGAGAGCACCAGCTTTATGGTAAGCTCTCGAAGTGCCAGTTCTGGATACGTGAGGTCCACTTCTTAGGACACGTTATCTCTGAGGCGGGAGTTGCAGTGGATCCCGCGAAGATTGAGGCTGTGTTAGCATGGGAGCCACCCAGGAGCGTGACTGAGGTTCGGAGTTTCTTGGGACTAGCTGGATACTATCGGAGATTCGTGCCAGACTTCTCTAGAGTCGCGGCACCACTCACATCTTTGACGAAGAAGGGGAAACCCTTCGTGTGGTCAGACAGATGTCAGCAGAGCTTCCAGGAGATGAGACAGAGATTGACTAGCGCACCCATCTTGAGGTTTCCCGAGGAGGAAGTAGGGTACGTAGTCTACTGCGATGCATCAGGGACCGGACTCGGATGTGTTCTGATGCAGGAGCGGGCAGTGATCGCCTATGGATCACGTTAGTTGAGGCCGCCTGAGCAGAACTACGCTACCCATGACCTGGAGTTAGCAGCAGTGGTCTTCGCTCTGAAGACATGGAGACACTACCTGATGGGCGAGCGCTTTACAGTCTTTTCCGATCATCAGAGTCTCAGGTATATCTTATCTCAGAAGGACCTGAACCTGAGACAGCGGCGATGGCTCGAGTTCCTCCAGGACTATGACTTTGAGATAGTCTATACTCTTGGGAAGGGGAACGTAGTAGCCGATGCCCTCAGAAGGAGGACGGGAATTCAGTTACTTGAGGAGGCGACAGAGCAGCTAGCCTCTTTGCAGATATCCTTCGTGGATAGAGATGGAGCAGCCTTCCTTCAGTCTCTCACAGTCACTCCTCCACTACTCCAGCGAGTCAGAGAGGCACAGCGTGAGGACGCTGACTGTGAGACACTGCGTGCACAGATATCCTCGAGACAGGAACCTGATGGTTTCTCCCTTGGAGTAGAGAACGACATCCTTTTCAGAGGACGTACCATGGTACCAGTCGCTTTGCGAGAGGAAGTGCTGAGAGAGTTTCACACTTCTCCTTTGGTGGTACATCCTGGAGTGGCGAAGATGTACCAGGACCTCAGACGACAGCACTGGTGGCCGGGCATGAAGAAGGCTGTAGCAGAGTTCGTTTCTCGATGCCTCACCTGCCAGCAGGTGAAGGCAGAGCATCAGGTACCAGCAGGCTTGGTACAACCCTTGGAGGTTCCGGAGTGGAAGTGGGACGGCATATCTATGGACTTCGTGACTGGACTTCCACGTACTTCCAGAGGTCACGACTCCATCTGGGTGATTGTTGACCGAC
Source organism: Viscum album (assembly GCA_963277665.1). Classification (NCBI taxonomy): domain Eukaryota; kingdom Viridiplantae; phylum Streptophyta; class Magnoliopsida; order Santalales; family Viscaceae; genus Viscum; species Viscum album. Next base: position 435,334,893 of record OY728150.1, on the reverse strand, counting down.
TCACCAAGTCGGCACACTTCTTACCCATCAGAGAGCAGGGCTCAGTAGAGAGCTTGGGACGTCTCTACGTTCAGGAGATTGTGCGGCTCCACGGTGTGCCATCATCTATCGTCTCCGATCGAGATGCTCGCTTTACTTCCCGGCTTTGGAAGGGGTTACAGGAGGCGTTCGGGACGCAGCTACATTTGAGCACAGCCTTTCACCCTCTGACGGATGGTCAGATGGAGAGGACCATTCAGACTCTCGAGGAAATGCTCCGTGCATGTGTCCTCGACTTTGGTCGTAGCTGGGAGGAACACCTACCCTTAGTGGAGTTCGCGTATAACAACAGCTACCACTACACTATCGGGATGACACCGTACGAGGCATTGTACGACCGACCTTGTAGATCTCCTTTGTGCTGGATAGACCCTGGAGAGTCAGCACTGGTGGGACCGGAGATGGTCCAGGCCACGACAGAGAAGGTCCAGGTCATCCAGGAGCAGATGAGGACAGCTCAGAGCCGACAGAAGTCATATGCTGACAGGAGGCGGAGGCCACTTGAGTTCGAGGATGGCGACCACGTCTTCTTGCGGGTCTCACCTCGACGTGGTATTCGGAGATTTGGCCGAGGCGGCAAGTTATCTCCGCGCTTCATCAGACCCTTCCAGATTCTCAGCAGGATTGGTGTGGTGGCTTATCGCCTGGCTCTACCACCTCAGTTGCACCGGGTGCACGAAGTCTTCCACGTGTCTCAGCTGAGAAGATACGTGCACGACCCGACGCACATCATTGATCATGGGGAGCTTGACGTTGACGATGGGGAGACTTTTACGGAGGTCCCGGTGGAGATAGAGGATCGACAGGAGCGGGTCCTGTATGGATGATCGATTCCTCTTGTGCGCATCAGATGGCAGCATGGGAATCTCCAGGAGAGCACATGGGAGCGGGAGGCTCAGATGCGTGCTCAGTACCCTCATTTGTTTCCCTAGTTTTTGATGTATCTTTACGGGGACGTAAAGCCCTGAGGTGGGAGTAATGTAAAGACCCGTAAAAATCAAGGGAAATTTTTTTCTTAATTTTCTTTAGAATTTTACAAGAGCGCGGTTTCAGACGGCACCTGATTCCGAGGCCCGGAGTGCCCGAAATTAATTTCTGAAGTTTGGCTCGGGTACGTTCAGTGAACGAACGAGCGGGAATTTCTAACTTTTGATCCGGGGCTCGGAATTGAAATCCGAGGGCACCGATGAACTCGCAGCACCGATATTCTCTTAAGGAGACCTTTTCCGAGGTTGCGTTTATTTCGGGTTGAGAGTTAGTTTTCGGTAGTTTAGAATAAGTTAAATAAAAATTGTGTATTACATATTTTTATTTAAACTTATTAACTTCTCTCAAAGGAAGTTAGGGGTGGGACCCACCCCCACTTAACCTCCCTTGAGAGGATTAAGTGTGGTGGGGCCCACACGAACCCTAAACCTTTCATCTTCTCCCAACTTCCTTAACCCCTCATTAAATGACATGAGTTATTTAATTTTGGAGTTAATCTTTTTGAATTTCAAACCTTTGAAATTCTTGTGTTAAGTTTATAATTAAATTAAGCTCTTCTCTCTTTTTGTTGGGTTAGAACTCTTTAGCCAACTTGAGAGCTTTGAGAGATTTTTCCTTTTTCTTCAACTTTGACGAAGAACGCTCAAGTTCCGACGAAGAACGCCGCTCCGCTCTTCTTCGTCTTCCGTGTCAACGAGAGGGAACGCCGCTTCCTCCTCGGACTACCTTCGTCGGCATACGAAGATTCGCCAACGACGTATCACATCGGACGCACCACTTCGTCATCGGATTTGACGAACGACGACCGTGACGCCCGACCTCCGCGACGTTGTCTTCCGCGGGACGTTGTCAAATCTTCGAACCTATACCCGAGGTAGGGGTTGTTGATTTATTGTTTAATTATTTCGTTCTTGATCATGGATCTAGCATGTCTAACGTGATGCAATTGAATATTTTAAGTTGTGTTATTATTTAACGTGAGGGGGGCCGGACCGCATGAACACGGCCGAACCCCCTCCATCGTTCATGTTGTTTTATCTTGCGGGTGGAAGCAAGGTGGCGTGGTGCCGTCGCACCACGCGGATAATTGAATGTTTATCTTGCGCGACGCCGTCGCGCGCGCACCATGTAAGAATCTTCAAGAACTCAACGCCGCCGCGCCACATCAAGGGGAATCGAAGGTGCGGCGGAGGGGCGCGGTGCCGTCGCACCGCGCCGGACGACGAACACCGCGGCCGGTTCCGGGCCGCGGCGGAATGAGAAGACCGGCGGTCGGGCCGCCGGTGTCGGAAGCCGTAGAGGGGACCGGATTTTCCGGTCCCGTTGGAGAAAACCGGCCGGCCAGCTGGCCGGCCGGATGGTATTAAACCGGGGGAAATTAATCCCCCGGCTAGCTCACAAAACCCCCCTCTTAATGAGGGGGGCGGTTTCCTTGTGGGGGGCAGGAGGCCCCCCCGTTTCCGCCAATCAATCCCCCCACGTTGGGGGGGGGGGGGGTTTGCAAACAAGCGCAGCTAAAAAGCTGCGCCGCCTCATCAATCTGCGGGGGATTGATTCCCCCTGCGCTGCCTCCGTGCGGCGCCAGGCCGCCGCGCCGCCGCGCGGCCGGCCGGCCGGCCGTCCGGGCCGGGTCGGACCCGGTTCGGGCCGACCCAGGGGGGGTCGGGCCGGGTCGGCCCGGACCCGGACCCCCCGTTTCGAATCATTTTCGGTCTTTTGGCCATAACTTGAGCCACGAACCTCCGATTGACGAACCGTCTGCGGCAACGCGATCCTTGGATCGAGACGGTCGTTTTAGTATATCGCACTCAAGGTTTCGGATTACTTTGAGTTCGGCCGGGTTGGTTCGTTCACGAAACCAACCGGGCCTTCAGAGCAGAAACGCTCATATCTTGAGCTACGGACGTCCGGTTGACGTTCCGTCAGCTGTGTTATGTTCCTCTTAGTGAGACGAATCTTTTGGCATACTCCGCCCGAGGTTTGGACGCAGGTGGAGTACGGTCGGGTTGGTTTTGCCTTAAAAACCAACCGGGCCTCGGGGACGAAAATGCCAATAACTCTCAGACCGGGCGTCCGATCGACGCGCCGTCTGTTGCGTTGAGTTCCTGTTGACGATACGGAACTTTTGGATACATCAACTCTGGACTTTGTGTCAGTTGATGTATCAACCTCTCGGCTCATGGAGCGGACCCTCCGAACGAGCTTGCTGTGTGCGGGAACCCTAGTGCTGGCTGCGACTGTTACTGTGACTACTACTACTACTGCGACTGTTACTGTGACTACTACTACTGCTGCTACTGCTACTGTGACTGCGACGACGACAGTACAGAGATCCTGTGTGGATTCGACGACGACGACTACAACACTCAGCGATCCTATGTGGATCAGTGCTACAGGTCATGTGTGGGCCCGATCCTGTGTGGGTCCGATCCTGTGTGGGTCCTTGCGCTCAGCGGTCCTGTGTGAACCAGCGCCTACAGGTCCTGTGTGGGCCCGATCCTGTGTGGGTCTTTGCGGGGGTTAGTTACCTATCGATCCTTCGTGGGTCCGACGACTTAGATGGATCAAAGATCATCTTTATCGTCCTTTGAAGAAGTATACCTGTGTGAGCTGAATCCTGTTGCTTTCCTGTGTGGATTGTGTTGTGCAATCCTGTGTGGATTACGTTTTGCTTTCCTGTGTGGAATACGTTTACTTTCCTGTGTGGACTGAGTTGTACTTGGGCTCGGAGGTTGGAGCGTATTTGAAATTGATGACTTAGGTATATGTATGGGCATATACCTAAGCAGTGTCGGTTGTTACTTCGTGATTGTACCTTTTTTCTTGGTTTATCCTTTGTGGATTTGATAGACCTTCAGGGGTCTCGGGGTCCCTACTGAGTAGCTTATACTCACCCCTGCACGGGATTTTCCCGTACTACGTTGTGTTGGTTGCAGACAACGGACAGCGTTGACCTTAGCTGAGGCTTGCAGAGCGGGACGGTACCCGGAGGTGGACCACTGGGAGGGACGTGCTCGGAGCGGACGGTGGGACCCGTGGAGCAGAGGAGTTATCTGTACCCACCCTTCAGGTGGGATTTCCAGTGGACAGCTCGGTGTAGCGGCTTTTACTTTTCAGTTGTTGTTTTCCCTTTCGAGTTGTACTTTACTTTCAGTTTGGGTTTGTATACTGGCCCATTTACTTTTCCGCACTTTCAGTTGTACTCTGCTTTTGTTTAGTGTTTACTTTCCGCTTGCTTACTCTGTGGTGTTTGTTTACCTTACAAAGGCAATGCCTTCCCTTTTTACCGGGATTTACGCCTTGGTGCTAGTCGCCAGCCCCTGGCCTATGGAAGCCGGGCTTGGGGTAGTCACGGCACGGACCCCGAGGGCGGGTCGTGACATTATTTTTTACATAAGCTTTTGTATTGTTCATCTATGACATACCTTTATGGTTTACATTATGGTTAAATGCGATATCTTCATTTTAGGAAGTGCGGACTACCGCCCCTTCGAAGTTATTTGATTCGTTAATTCCATATGTGGAACGTATAAAGGATATATTTAAGAATATTATATATGATACCATAATGGAATTATAATACTATTATGTATCACTATTTTTAATTCCATTAAATAAGAAATAGAAATGAAGTAGCGTTCATGCGTAGGTACGGCTTACCGTCTACATGAATGGTGCATTTCATTTCTTACCTCTAAATGATATGTAATATTATAAATGCTTGTATATAATGGATATATATGATATATATGATATCTACATAATGAATATAATTCTGTATATAATAAATATTTTATGAAATGAACAACTTGTAATTATAAAGAGTTTATTTTTTTTACTCAAGTAGCAATGATCTACAAAACGACCATTATTAACATAAATAATTACATAGTTTTCATAGAATGGTAGTAAGTGATATAAAAGGAATAATGAATTTGAAAAATTTTCTTATTAAAGTAGAAATTAACTCAAGTTTATTATTCAGGAGGTTAAAGAACGATCGAGTCAAGTCGGACCTGAGGTAAGGGATCTTACCCCTCTCTTTCTTTTTAAGTACACACTTTTATGTCATTCCATTTAAGATCATATTTCCTATGATTGGGATGTTATTTCATATTAATCTTACTGTAATTTTTATATTCATATGATGAGAGACCATATTTTTTCTTATCAATCCATTTTTGTAGTTTTAATTGGCGCAGTTAGGCTGCCGAAACATCGTAAGGGGCTTTTTATCTCACTTTCTGTTTTTGTGAGATTCATGCTACATTTGCCAATATTTTATTTTCAGTGGGGTATGTACTATCCATTATTCTACTCTTTGTGTAACATACATTAGTTTATGATTATTTACATCAATGTTGTATAGTCCTTCTTTCATGGGGAGTACGTTTCGAAAGTTACCCAAATCGGTAAGGGAACCTTTCACCATCTTCTTTTTAAATGACTTATTTTGTTATGTCTTTTAATTTTCTTCTTATTATGTGGGGATATGTTCATATATATCCTTATTTCCGAAAATTTTATGTCCATGTGATGAGATACCCTTTATCACTCTCATCAACCCTTTTTCTAAAATTTGATGTGACACCGTTAGGATGTCAAGGGAACTTCTTAACCCAATTTCGATTTATTTGGGTTCAACATGTGGTTATTGAATATGTCATACTTTGAATATGGGTGAATGAATTTTGGTTATTTTACACATAATATCCACTTATATTGGGTGTATTTATATTTTTCACACATAATTATGATATTGATTTATCCTTAATTTAAGGATACTATCTTTATAATGGATTTCATCTCAATTTACATTTCCATTGAGACTTCATTGTTGTTATGCTCCAATTCACTCTTATATGGTGTATATACTGTCATTTGGAATATTATATCATGAATCCCTTTATTCTCATGATATTCTAAAGTTTTGATTAAATTTTATTCCTCAAGTATTGTATTCATGTGTCTCTCATTTTGTAAAAAAACCCTTTAACTAAAATATCCTTTTAAATGTTCTGATGATTTAGTCTTATAAATATTTCTCATTAATATCCATGTTTTAAAAATGGTTTTAAGGTTTTAATTATATGTATATTAATGGTTTAAAATGTTAAAATAATCAATGTGGTATGGGACACTTTGATCAAAAAATCTCTTTATTAAATGTTTTAAATGGTTTTGAAAATGGTTTTTAAAATGGATTTATTATTTCAATATCTTAAAATGTTATATTGTTATTGCAATGTGGGAATGTTATCTTTCATTTATGCTTAATTTATGGTCTATGATCATGTTATTGTTTTTGGGAATTGTTATGAAGACAGGTGGTTCCGTGATAATCTATGGGCGGGTAATCCCGATATAGCTCTCCAATGCATTGGGTACGACGAAGGAGTTAAACGTTAAGGTTTTTCCAAAGAGACTTAGGGAATATACTGTGATGGGTATTCCAAACGTAACCAAGAGGGTTACTCCCTACGTAAGAATGTTATGAATTCCTCAAGTTACCTTTATGCCTTAGGATTTCTATGATTTATTCATTATTTTATGAGGTATGTTAAAGTGCTTATGTTTTATGGGTAAAGTATGATTTCATTCTTATCTATATATGTACTCATGTTTCTTTTCCATACTTTTTATAACCATTACTGAGATTTTTATGATCATCCCATGTTTTTGAAATGTTTTCCACAGGTCAAGGGAATGGTACATGATATGATGATAGTGTCAAGGAAGTGTCAAGAAAGAATCCATGTTTTATTTTAAATAGGTTTCCGTTGATTGGAAAAATGATTACTATATTTTATTTAACCACTTTGTTTAAATGTGGAATGTAATGCATGTTTTATGATCTAATTCTAGAAAACTCTAAACCTGAAAAGATCAACAATGTGTAATCTTGTAATAACTCAAGATTAAGTAAGGTTTAAGTCAGGGGCCTTATAGATAAAGTTGGTGTGTGTAAGCTGCTAGGACCAGAAATGGTCGAAGAAATGGAAGAGATGGTGAAAACCCTTCAACAGCATATCAATGCATCCCAGAATCAACAAAAGAGTTATACAGATAACCGTCGACGAGAACTTGAGTTTAATGTTGGAGACATGGTATTTCAATTCATTTCGGCATGGAAACGTTAATGTGTTTTGGAAAGAAAGTGATGTTTTGTCCTTGGTACATCAGCCCTTTCAATATTCTTGATCGTGTCGGGGCTGTGGCCTATCGACTAGCACTTCTCCCTACCATGGCCAATGTAAGAGATGTATTTGATGTATCTCTTTTAAGAAAGTACATACTAGACCCTTCACATGTACTCTCTTCAGAGGCATTACAACTAGAGGATGATCTTTCAAATGGGGAGCAAACATGGAAGATCATAGATCGTAGAGAAAAAGTTTTCTGAAATAAGGCAATGCCTCCCATCAAGGTGTTATGGTGAAACCACATGCTTGAAGAAGCGACATGGGAATTAGTGGAAGTGACAAATAAATGTTACCTACATCTGTTTTAGTGTGGGAAAAGGAAATTTTGAGGATGATATTTCTTAAGGGGGGATGATTTTTATGAACCAAAAATTCATTAATGATAATTCCGCTTGGTCTATTTAAAATTCATCCTATGGTTATGTAAAACACATGAACCTATATGGTTTTATTTTTCAGATTTTTAAACTACAGTTAAGAATTGTGACCTTTGATAATATATCCACTAAACATGGATTACATGATTAGTATAAATATAGGGATTTAAAAAATACAATTTACTCAGACAAAGGAAGCGAAAGCCTCATCTAGTAGACTTGCCCCATACGAAGCGCATTTTTCCGAGCATGGAAAGGATGAAGCATCATTGGGATTCACTCTCTACCCAGCCCAATCTGAGCTTGAACACATTAATTATGAGATGTACCAACTATGAGATATGTGGAAGTTAGTATAGATTACCACCCGAGTGATGTTATCCGAGCCACCCCAAGAGTCTTTCCCCATCACACACCTTACCCTTCAGTCTTATCCGGGTGTTATAAGTAGTTATGTAATGATACCCTAGCACTATAACTATCAATGGTATTCTTGTATAAATAATATACATTCTTTTTATCGTAACTTTGTAAATAGTTTTTAAACCACAAAACGTATTTTTAGTTAATTTTCAACATAAAATCTATTTTGACGAATTAATGGATTTTTGAATTAAATAATATTTAAATAACATATTATTATAATTAATAAATTAATATATATAAATTATTTTATAATTTTATGAATCAAATAGTAATTTCTATTATTGTTTGAAAGCTATTTTTCCCAAAACCCATGAATTTTTTATAAATGTCAGTTTTTATTTTAAAAGTTAAAATTAAAAAATTTAGAAAATTATTTATATTAAATGAATATTATTTTTGGAATCATAATGTTGAAATTATCCGATGGTGAATTTTTCATAATTTTCTGAGAGAGTGGAATTTTTCCATAAAAATTAAATACAGTTTTAATATATAATTTGTTTTATGACATCATAATGACCCAATAGTTATGTAATAAAATAATATAATCTTTATTTTTGGCCAATATATGTTTTAACATTAATATAATTCTATTTTGGGTTTTTTTGATATAATTTATAATGTTTTGGTGGACACTTCAAGGCTTATAAAACATTTTGTCTTTTTAAATTGTTTTCCTTGAGAGTCTAACTCACCTCCACATAAGAAAACATATTATTTTAAGATGTTTGGCCATTGGACTTATAAAATATTGTTTGGAACTCCCCTTTTAAAAAAACATGTTAAAAAACTATGGGCTGGTTTGTAACACCCCAAGAATTCATAGTGTGTTATTTCTTCAAAATAATTCAATAACTTGCACTACATGCAACAACGAGTTCAATTACACTATGACTTACCAAACAAGCCGTTCAAAAGAGGTTTTGTGTAGTATTAACTAAATTTTATACTTTATATAATCCTTATAATTTTAGAATCCATATTATGAGTTTCTTAGAAATAATGTAAGAACAAATTCATTTTCAGTATTGCACTTTTACCAACTTTTAATAGTGAAACCTTTTTAAATACTATATTTTAAACTTTTTGACTAAATGGGGACATCAAAAATTTAAAATGAAACATCCCAAGCTTCCACGCTACGCTAGCGTGTGTTGTACGCAACACCGAGTTCTAAGACACCATAACCTATCAAACTAGCTGTTATGATTAGTAATACCTCCTTTTTGAAATTATATATATTTTATATTTCAAAATGAACTTCATTTTTGGATTCGGAATATCGAATTTAGCCAAAGGTGAAATTTTGGTACTTTTCGGATAACTTTAATATTTTGATGAATAGTGAAAATTACTAAATTTTAATTAAAAACAACTTTTTTAATCAAAATAATTAATAGTGATAAATTATGAATTTTAGTAGTTTTAAAGTATATTTAGAATATATTTTTACCATTTAATATAATGTTGGTAATTGGACATAATTTTACAATTAAACCGAACATAAACAGGTGTCAATCTTTTGATAGTTATTATCTCTTAAAAACACGCTTTTTGTTTTAAAAGCGGGAATTAATTTTAAATTAATTTCTGCCACTTCTGTGTTTTGAATTTAGGAAAATGGATTCCATATTTGGAATCAGGATGTTCAAATTGTGTAAATAGGTAACTTTTATTTTTAGACATTTTGAATAATTACTGCGGTAAATATTTTATTTACCATGGTTAAGGGTAAATCCGGTAAATAAGGGTTAAAAAATAATATTATAATAATACTAAATTACCCAAAAACGTGTATTAAACCTGTTGGTTGATACATGGTCAACCATGGGCATCTTTGGGTCGATTTTGGGACCTCATGGATCCACTTGTAAGTGATAATGACACTTTATTTTAATTAAGTTAAAATGAATACAAAAATGACACAAGCATATATCTTTTAGTAAAACAATTTTTACATAGGTTTATGTATGTTGGATTTTAGATTATAAATATTCATTAGAAAGATAAAAAGATTTAATACATAATTATATTTTATTTATAATTTTTAGACCTTAAATAATTTATTTTATTTATGACACAATGATGATGTAGTAATTACTATAATAGTGAAAAATTAAAATAATGGATATAATAAATGCCCAAATAAATATAATATAAAACTTATAATGAATTAAAATAATTTTCTAGGATAATATGGTATATTAGGATTGATTTATTTTAATTTTTTCGAAGTAATCAATCTGTTATGAGTTTCAAAAAAATCAACTATTGAATAGTGTCAAAATTGACATAAAATAGTTCTTAAAACAAATATTATATTATTAATTGATATTAAATTCCTAAAAATCTAAGGATCGGCCAAGAGACTTATATCATTATAGTTTCATCATTAATGGACCACTTGGGGGTCTCTTGGATGTATATAGTAAGTTTATTAACCATATTATATAATCATACAAAGAGACATTGTAAAAGTGAAACTAATTAACTTAGAGTTAATACTTAAAGATAAGGTTAATATAAGTACACAAACCTGTCTAAATTTTATTGGTTGAGTGGTTTTCGACCTATACCCACCTTAAACTTTGAATAATCAACTTTGGAGCCATTAGAAACCGAATATGAATTTATTATAAATTAATATTTCTAGCTTTTCCAAAGGTGCCCCTCACCCCTCTTATAAAAGGGCACTCCTCCTTCTCATTTCTTCACATGTTCAAAGCCTTTTGGTTCAGCCAAACTCGGCCCAAATACTCTCACAACATCCCTAAATACAACCTAGATGCCTTAGTTTGATCAGAAATCCAACCTAAGGAGCCCTTTTGATCAAATCAAAAGGAAGAACCAGAAGAAGAGGTAATGTTTTCACCACCCCTTTTCAAGTTCCTTTCTTCTTCCACTTCTTCTTTCTTTGTTCTTACCATTCTAAAATACTAACTCCAGTATCTTAAATATACTATGATGTTATTATAAATATGGTACAACCATATTCATTATTCTATCCACCCTTTGAATAACATGTCACCATACGTGCGTACGTACGGCTTACCGTCTCCACGTCGTGGTGTAATTGTTATTCAATATATTATTATTTGGATGGGTATAATAATGTTGTGTAACTCATGTAAATAATAAATATAACATGTTAATGATTCTGTATATATGATATAACATCCATTTATATATTATTTTAATATCAAAAGAATGATATTGTCGCTCGTGCGTACGTACGGACTACCGTCTCCACGAACGCGATGAGATTCATTCTCCATCGTATCCATTCAAGTATAATTATCATTTGATGATTTAAAAATTATGTTTACGGAATTGATATCATTCTGGATATGAATAAGATACAACAAACATGGATTATGTAACAAAACATATAAAATAAAATGAGTAAGTTAACACCCGAAATGACGATAATTCTAAGATATTATTAACAAATCAATGTTAAAAGATCATATATGATATCATATTAATATATATTATTCTTGTATAATTTAATAACAATTATTTCACCAATATACAGGAGGTTAACCTACCCCATCCAAGGAAAAGTACAAGGTAAGGGATTTTCTTATCTCACTTTCAATTCCGTGAGATTTCCATTGTTCGCCACTAAATTATTGAAAGTGGTGTATTGTGTACTGCCATTTGATATATATTATCATGATTCTCTTTATATTCATTTTATTTTGGAAATAATTTGGTGGTTATTAACTTTTTTCCATACGACTCAGTTGATTAACGTGGTAAGGGGTTTTTATCTCACTCCTTATTATTGTGAGATTCGTGCCATATTGCCACCATTACCTTTTGTGTGGTGTATGTACTGCCCATAATTATATTCTTTGTGTAATAAAATTTAATTTTTGTGTATTTACATATTCATTGTATGATACCTCTTTCATGGGTTGTATGTTTCATAAGTTACCAAATTGGTAAGGGTTATTTCACAATATCTTCATTATCCGAGGTTGTTTATACGTAATAATATACTGGGATCTCTTTATCATCCACATCCATGTTTCTTCAAAATGTATTTCAAAACATTTTTACTATTTACAAGAATATGGGTTAAAGTCATTTATACCCTTGTTTGACTTTTTATAAGTGGTTTATAAAGGAATCTTTCCGTTGTTTTCCAAACAAGGTGCTTTTTAACCTTTTCGACAGAATTAAGGTAAGAATGTTTTTTTAACTTATACGGCGGGTGCGGTTATTTTCTGCCGTTATAAAATCGTCGAAGCTTCCCTTACAAGCTTATAAGAATATTTTCAAATTGAATGTATTATTTTATAATTATGTTACTTTTAAAATGATTTAAAAAAAAGTGATATTTCTCCAAAATAGTTTTGGTTTCATCTATGTCAACATCTTTTGATGAATTTTAAGCTTATTTGAAGTAGATTTATTATGATACAAAACAACCATATTTTATTGAAGGTTTTGTGATATTTTTCACAGTGGATACGTTATTCTTATGTCACTCATGGTTTTTTTTAAAGTATTGACATTTCATAAGTTATTTTTAATCCAAATGTTTATGTTATATTTCATCCTTTCATTCAGATGAATGTGTTAGACAAGTATGTTCCGGGTTGGGGACCAGTAAAAGTAAGCCCTCTGGTTTGGTCTCCGGTTATTAGAGGAACTCCGGTTTGGTCTCCGGTTATTAGAGGAACTCCGGGTTGGTGTCCGGTTATTAGAGGCACTCCGGGTTGGTGTCTGGTTATTAGAGGCACTCCAGGTTGGGTTCCGGTTACAGATAGCCCCAAGGTCTTGGGACGAGGCCTTGAAAAAGAAATTAAAGTTTAGCATTATGCATTCCATCATTATGAAAGTGGTTATTGATATTGCATGTGATTATTTGATTAGTAGAATATCCATTTGAACAAGTAAATGGCATTATTTCATTTTACTTTTTCCATACTATGTTGAAGTTCAAGTTTAAAAGGCTTTTGTTTTAGTAATTCATTGCCTTAAATGTTTATGCTTATTTTTGAATGTTCCGCTATATTGTTATCCTTACTGGGCAATTGAGCTCACCCCTTTTCTATGTTTTATTTCTCCCAGGAAGTGAAGAAGTAAATTATGAATGACCTATAGGGATATTATGTGGGGATATGAGTGTGGATTATGGAGACAATATGTTGTTGTAGTAGTTTTTCATTTTATGATGTAATGTAAGACTTATGAATATATCTAGTGTTTCCAAGACTACTAAACCAATCGGTCTTTCGAGATTTGATCTTTCTTGTGATCATACCAATGTTATGTAATAATGCACCGACTCTGGGTAACTGGGGTCGGGGCGTTACAGTTGGTATCAGAGGAAGTTTAGTACAAACCTTGGAAGCTAGATTTAGATAAACTATGATTAGAGCACATAGACCTAAGATGAACTTTGAGGATTAGTGTAGAAGAACTTCCTAGAATTTTGGTATTGTAGATATTTTGTGAGTTTTCCAAGCAATACATCGCTGTCTGGATACAAGCAGTTAGAGGCAGCTCTGGCACAGATGTACCTAGGGGTAAAACCCGAAAACACCGCTTTGAGCTAGACTCGAACGGGAACTGGTGCACGACAACGGGCCTTGCTGCACTCTTGGTTACGACACTCCCGGGGGATATGCTTAGGATAATTCTCATTTTCTTTACAAACCATTATGAAGGGTTTATGAGTATATACATCTTCAAAGGAGACATTTTTTTGATTATGGATTATATCCATAAATAGTTCAATTTATGATAAGTGTTTTATAAGTATGGGATTATGTATTTTGATTCACAAACTGATCTAGTGTATTCCATTGTTTAGAAATGGCGCCTAGTAGAAGGAATGAGAACACCAGAAATGCACATGATCCAAAGAGAAGGAAGGATCATATCTTTCATAGTTTTAAGCTAGAATTTATAAGAGAAATAGTCTCCTATGTATTATCATAATATGAAGAAATAATATCATGTGTTGATAAGATAGATAAAGAGTTTACTGAGTCCTATGGCTTTTAAGGGAAGCAAGAGAAGAAAAGGATGGAAGAGAGAAAGATGGATAAAGGGAAGAGGGAAAAGAAGAATTTTCCCATATGTGGTAACTGTGGAATGAAACACCATGGAACTTGCCTGAAAGGAATGGGAGTTTGTTATAAGTGTGGAGGAAAAGGGCACAAAGTACATGACTTCAAGGGTAAGAAAATGGTTTTAAATGTACAATGCTTCATTTGCAAGGAGTTTGGACACTACGCGAACCTATGTACCAGTCATCAGACTATGCCACAAATGATGTTATTGGATAATAATCAAGTTATGATACTACCACAGATGAAGAGGAATGATTAGAGTTCTTATGTTGATTATGTCAATTGAGTGTTGTATCAATAATGTACTTGTTATAATAATTATGGAGTATATAAGGATTGTACTGCAGTACTATTTCATTAAGGACTTGAGATTGTGTGGAACAAAGAAAAGTGACTCAATAGCAGGATAAATTTTTGGAAAATATATGGTTGAGAGAATGATAAATCATAATATAGTTCTGAAACTGAGGTAGTGATTTTGGAATAATATGTGATTGTTTTGGATAAATTATATTGGATATTCTTGACTACCTTGGAACTGATTAATGATTTGTATATTCCATCGTTGTTGGGGTCTAAAACATTTTTGGATTAATGAAGTATATCCAGCATTCTATATGGAATAAGGGAGCATGAATGTAATCAATAAGGAATATGGTAATACATGATGAAGGAATTCATATTCTATTACAGGGTAAAAAGGATCTATATTATGTTTACCTTCCTTATAAATGTTGGACTGTGAGTTTGAACAGATGTATTTTGGATAGTTCTAGTTTGGATTATTTTGGTTTGCCATAAAAGGACAACCCGGAGGTCGGGCGGCAACCCGTCGCGTCCGGCAAGGCTGCGAGACTTGAACTCGCAACCGAAGGGCGACAAGGGTGTATCACCTACCAATGGCCCACGAGATGTCCTGTATTAAATAATGTAGTTTTTATTAAAAGATCTAGTAGATGAATTATAAATTCGTTTATTTTGGAACCCTATACGAATAGTGTAAATAGAAATTTTTTTACGTTCTATTATCTTTTAGAGTGAAAGATGAGTTTGTGGTAGAAATTTATTAATGGATAAAACTCTAATTATAAAGTAAGTATATCTCCTTATGATCTTATCCAATCTAATAAATAAATTCCTCAACATTAATAAAAGGAACTTAGAACAAAAATGTTGTCCTAGATGGTACCTTAAATCATCACTAATTCATGGCTTTGGGATTGTTGGCCTTTTCATAGCCATGTTCTCTACCACTCTCCATCAGATAATTGATGGTTAGATTTCTCTTCCATATCCATATTTTCCTACATGGAATCCTAGTATGTGTTATTTTTGGTAATCTTCATACTTTCCACTCTTTATTTTAAATAGAGGCCTCATTAATTCATTTTTCGATGTGGGATTTCAACTAAGATAATTTGAAACGTCAAAAATGTGTTATCCCAATACCCTATGTTTTGTTGAACCGATGGTATTTCAAATCATAATAGATTGATGAGTTTAAGGACCTCAATTTTATACTTTTTTTTGATTGATGACCTCAATCACTATCTATAAATATTTATGTTTTCCTCCAATAATATGTCTCTAATTGCCACCAATGTTCTCCTAATCGAGATCATAATTTGATGATGACCCTTTGATTTATCTTTTCCTCATATTAAGACTAAATTTTAGTAACCCAATTTCCGATGTGGGTTTTCCCACAAATATATTTTCTATTTTCAACATTTTATTTTCGAAGAACAATTTCAAATTGCGAGGACGCAATTTATTGAAGGAGGGGAGAATGTAACACCCCAAGAATTCATAGTGTGTTATTTCTTCAAAATAATTCAATAACCTGCACTACACGCAACACCGAGTTCAATTACACTATGACTTACCAAACAAGCCGTTCAAAAGAGGTTTTGAGTAGTATTAACTAAATTTTATACTTTATATAATCCTTATAATTTTAGAATCCATATTATGAGTTTCTTAGACATAATGTAAGAACAAATTTATTTTCAGTATTGCACTTTTACCAAATTTTAATAGTGAAACCTTTTTAAATACTATATTTTAAACTTTTTGACTAAATGGGGACATCAAAAATTTAAAATGAAACATCCCAAGCTTCCACGGTACGCTAGCGTGTGTTGTACGCAACACCGAGTTCTAAGACACCATAACCAATCAAACTAGCTGTTATGATTAGTAATACCTACTTTTTGAAATTATATATATTTTATATTTCAAAATGAACTTCATTTTTGGATTCGGAATATCGAATTTATCCTAAGGTGAAATTTCGGTAATTTTCGGATAACTTTAATATTTTGATGAATAATGAAAATTACTAAATTTTAATTAAAAACAACTTTTTTAATCAAAATAATTAATAGTGATAAATTATGAATTTTAGTAGTTTTAAAGTATATTTTGAATATATTTTTACCATTTAATATAATATTGGTCATTGTACATAATTTTACAATTAAACCGAACATAAACAAGTGTCAATCTTTTGATAGTTATTATCTCTTAAAAACACGCTTTTTGTTTTGACAGCAGGAATTAATTTTAAATTAATTTCGGCCACTTCTGTGTTTTGAATTTAGGAAAATGGATTCCATATTTGGAATCAGGATGTTCAAATTGTGTAAATAGGTAACTTTTATTTTTAGACATTTTGAATAATTACTGCGGTAAATAATTTATTTACCATGGTTAAGGGTAAATCCGGTAAATAAGGGTTAAAAAATAATATTATAATAATACTAAATTACCCTAAAACGTGTATTAACCCTATTGGTTGATACAGGGTCAACCATGGGCATCTTTGGGTCGATTTTGGGACCTCATGGATCCACTTGTAAGTGATAATGACACTTTATTTTAATTATGTTAAAATGAATACCAAAATGACACAAGCATATATCTTTTAGAAAAACAATTGTTACATAGGGTTATATATGTTGGATTTTAGATTATAAATATTCATTACAAAGATAAAAAGATTTAATATATAATGATATTTTATTTATATTTTTTAGACATTAAATAATTTATTTTATTTATGACACAATGATGATGTAGTAATTACTATAATAGTGAAAAATTAAAATAATTGACATTATAAATACCCAAATAAATATAATATAAAACTTGTAATGAATTAAACTAATTTTCTAGGATAATATGATATATTAGGATTGATTTAATTTAATTTGTTCGAAGTAATCAATCTGTTATGAGTTTCACAAAAATCATCTATTGAATAGTGTCAAAATTGACATAAAATAGTTCTTAAAACAAATATTATATTATTAATTGATATTAAATTCCTAAAAATCTAAGGTTCGGCCAAGAGACTTATATAATGATAGGTTCATCATTAATGGACCACTTTGGGATCGCTTGGATGTACATAGTATGTTTATTAACCATATCATATAAAAATACAAAGAGACATTGTAAAAGTGAAACTAATTAACTTAGAGTTAATACTTAAAGATAAGGTTAATATAAGTACCCAAACCTGTCTAAATTCTATTGGTTGAGTGGTTTTCAACCTATCCCCACCTTAACCTTTTAATAATCAACTTTGTAGCCATTAGAAACCGAATATGAATTTATTATAAATTAATATTTCTAGCTTTTCCAAAGGTGCCCCTCACCCCTCTTATAAAAGGGCACTCCTCCTTCTCATTTCTTCACACCTTCAAAGCCTTTTGGATCGGCCAAACTCTGCCCAAATACTCTCACAACATCCCTCACTACAACCTAGAGGCCTTAGTTTTATCAGAAAGCCAACCTAAGGAGCCCTTTTGATCAAATCAAAAGGAAGAACCCGAAGAAGAGGTAATGTTTTCACCACCCCTTTTCAAGTTCCTTTCTTATTCCACTTCTTATTTCTTTGTTCTTACCATTATAAAATAATAACTCCAGTATCTTAAATGAATGTGTTAGACAAGTATATTCCGGGTTGGGGACCGGTAAAAGTAAGCCCTCTGGTTTGGTCTCCGGTTATTAGAGGAACTCCGGTTTGGTCTTCGGTTATTAGAGAGACTCCGGGTTGGTTTCTGGTTATTAGAGGCACTCCGGGTTGGTGTCCGGTTATTAGAGGCACTCCGGGTTGGGTTCCAATTACATATATCCCCAAGGTCTTGGGACGAGGCCTTGACAAAGAAATTAATGTTTAGCATTATGCATTCCATCATTATGAAAGTGGTTATTGATATTGAATGTGATTATTCGATTAGTAGAATATCCATGTGAACAAGTAAATGGAATTATTTCATTTTACTTTTTCCATACTATGTTGAAGTTCAAGATTAAAAGGCTTTTGTTTTAGTAATTCATTGACTTAAATGTTTATGCTTATTTTTGAATGTTCCGCTATATTGTTATCCTTACTGGGCATTTGAGCTCACCCCTTTTCTATGTTTTATTTCTCCCAGGAAGTGAAGAAGTAAATTATGAATGACCAGCAGGGATATTATGTGGGGATATGAGTGTGGATTACGGAGACAATATGTTGTTGTAGTAGTTTTTCATTTTATTATGTAATGTAAGACTTATGAATATATCTTGTGTTTCCAAGACTACTAAACCAATCGGTCTTTCGAGATTTGATCTTTCTTGTGATCATACCAATGTTATGTAATAATGCACCGACTCTGGGTAACTGGGGTCGGGGCGTTACAGTTGGTATCAGAGGAAGTTTAGTACAAACCTTGGAAGCTAGATTTAGATAAACTCTGATTAGAGCACGTAGACCTAAGATGAACATTCAGGATTAGTGTAAAAGAACTTCCTAGAATTTTGGTATTGTAGAGATTTTGTGAGTTTTCCAAGCAATACATCCCTGTATGGATACGAGCAGGTAGAGGCGGCTCTGGCACAGATGTACCTAGGGGTAAAACCCGAAAACACCGCTTTGAGCTAGACTCGAACGGGAACTGGTGCACGACAACGGGCCTTGCTGCACTCTTGGTTACGACACTCCCGGGGGATATGCTTAGGATAATTCTCATTTTCTTTACAAACCATTATGAAGGGTTTATGAGTATATACATCCTCAAAGGAGACATTTTTATGATTATGGATTATATCCATAAATAGTTCAATTTATGTTAAGTGTTTTATAAGTATGGGATTATGTATTTTGATTCATAAACTGATCTAGTGTATTCCATTGTTTAGAAATGGCGCCTAGTAGAAGGAATGAGAACACCAGAAATGCACATGATCCAAAGAGAAGGAAGGATCATATCTTTCATGGTCTTAAGCTAGAATTTATAAGAGAAATATTCTCCTATGTATTATCATCATATGAAGAAATAATATCATGTGTTGATAAGATAAGTAAAGAGTTTACTGAGTCTTATGGCTTTGAAGGGAAGAAAGAGAAGAAAAGGATGGAAGAGAGAAAGATGGATAAAGGGAAGAGGGAAAAGAAGAACTTTCCCATATGTGGTTACTGTGGAAAGAAACACCCTGGAACTTGCCTGAAAGGAATGGGAGTTTGTTATAAGTGTGGAGGAAAAGGGCACAAGGTACGTGACTGCAAGGGTAAGAAAATGGTTTTAAATGTACAATGCTTCATTTGCAAGGAGTTTGGACACTACGCGAACCTATGTACCAGTCATCAGACTATGCCACAAATGATGTTATTGGATAATAATCAAGTTATGATACTACCACAAATGAAGAGGAATGATTAGAGTTCTTATGTTGATTATGTCAATTGAGTGTTGTATCAACAATGTACTTCTTATAATAATTATGGAGTATATAAGGATTGTATTGCAATACTATTTAATTAAGGACTTGAGATTCTGTGGAACAAAGAAAAGTGACTCAATAGCAGGATAAATTTTTGGAAAATATATGGTTGAGAGAATGATAAATCATAATATAGTTATGATACTGAGGTAGTGATTTTGGAATAATATGTGATTGTTTTGGATAAAATATATGGGATATTCTTGACTACCTTGGAACTGATTAATGATTTGTATATTCCATCATTGTTGGGGTTTAAAACATTTTTGGATTAATGAAGTATATCCAGCATTCTATATGGAATAAGGGAGCATGAATGTAATCAATAAGGAATATGGTAATACATGATGAAGGTATTCATATGCTATTACGGGGTAAAAAGGATCTATATTATGTTTACCTTCCTTATAAATGTTGGACTCTGAGTTTGAACAGAAGTATTTTGGATAGTTCTAGTTTGGATTATTTTGGATTTCCATAAAAGGACAACCCGGAGGTCGGGCGGCAACCCGTCGCGTCTGGCAGGGCTGCGAGACTTGAACCCTCAACCGAAGGGCGACAAGGGTGTATCACCTACCAATGGCCCACGAGATGTCCTGTATTAAATAATGTAGTTTATATTAATAGATCTTGTCGACGAATTATAAATTCGTTTATTTTGGAACCCTATACGAATAGTGTAAATAGAAATTTTTTTTACGTTCTATTATCTTTTAGAGTGAAAGATGAGTTTGTGGTAGAAATTTATTAATGGATAAAACTCTAATTATAAAGTAAGTATATCTCCTTATGATCTTATCCAATCTAATAAATAAATTCCTCAACATTAATAAAAGGAACTTAGAACAAAAATGTTGTCCTAGATGGTACCTTAAATCATCACTAATTCATGGCTTTGGGATTGTTGGCCTTTTCATAGCCATGTTATCTACCACTCTCCATCAGATAATTGATGGTTAGATTTGTCTTCCATATCCATATTTTCTTACATGGAATCCTAGTATGTGTTATTTTTGGTAATCTTCATACTTTCCACTCTTTATTTTAAATAGAGGCATCATTAATTCATTTTTTAATGTGGGATTTCAACTAAGATATTTTGAAACATCAAAAATTTGTTATCCAAATACCCTATGTTTTTTTGAACCGATGGTATTTCAAATCATAATAGATTGATGAGTTTAAGGACCTCAATTTTATACTTGTTTTTTATTGATGACCTCAATCACAATCTATAAATATTTATGTTTTTCCTCCAATTTTATGTCTCTAATTTCCACCAATGTTCTCCTAATCGAGATCATAATTTGGTGGTGACCCTTTGATTTCTCTTTTCCTCGTATTAAGACTAAATTTTAGTAACCCAATTTCCGATGTGGGTTTTCCCACAAATATATTTTCTATTTTAAACATTTTATTTTCGAAGAACAATTTCAAATTGCGAGGATGCAATTTATTGAAGGAGGGGAGAATGTAACACCCCAAGAATTCATAGTGTGTTATTTCTTCAAAATAATTCAATAACTTGCACTACAAGAAACAGCGAGTTCAATTACACTATGACTTACCAAACAAGCCGTTCAAAAGAGGTTTTGAGTAGTATTAACTAAATTTTATACTTTATATAATCCTTATAATTTTAGAATCCATATTATGAGTTTCTTAGACATAATGTAAGAACAAATTCATTTTCAGTATTGCAATTTTACTAACTTTTAATAGTCAAACCTTTTTAAATACTATATTTTAAACTTTTTGACTAAATGGGGACATCAAAAATTTAAAATGAAACATCCCAAGCTTCCACGGTATGCTAGCGTGTGTTGTACGCAACACCGAGTTCTAAGACACCATAACCAATCAAACTAGCTGTTATGATTAGTAATACCTACTTTTTGAAATTATATATATATTATATTTCAAAATGAACTTCATTTTTGGATTCGGAATATCGAATTTAGCCTAAGGTGAAATTTTGGTACTTTTCGGATAACTTCAATATTTTGATGAATAGTGGAAATTACTAAATTTTAATTAAAAACAACTTTTTTAATCAAAATAATTAATAGTGATAAATTATGAATTTTAGTAGTTTTAAAGTATATTTAGAATATATTTTTACCATTTAATATATTGTTGGTCATTGGACATAATTTTACAATTAAACCGAACATAAACAAGTGTCAATCTTTTGATAGTTATTATCTCTTAAAAACACGCTTTTTGTTTTGACAGCGGAAATTAATTTTAAATTAATTTCTTCCACTTCTGTGTTTTGAATTTAGGAAAATGGATTCCATATTTTAAATCAGGATGTTCAAATTGTGTAAATAGGTAACTTTTATTTTTAGACATTTTGAATAATTACTGCGGTAAATATTTTATTTACCATGGTTAAGGGTAAATCCGGTAAATAAGGGTTAAATAATAATATTATAATAATACTAAATTACCCTAAAACGTGTCTTATCCCTATTGGTTGATACATGGTCGACCATGGGAATCTTTGGGTCGATTTTGGGACCTCATGGATCCACTTGTAAGTGATAATGACACTTTATTTTAATTAAGTTAAAATGAATACAAAAATGACACAAGCATATATCTTTTAGCAAAACAATTGTTACATAGGGTTATATATGTTTGATTTTAGATTATAAATATTTATTAGAAATATAACAAGATTTAATACATAATCATATTTTATTTATAATTTTTAGACATTAAATAAGTTATTTTATTTATGACACAATGATGATGCAGTAATTACTATAATAGTGAAAAATTAAAATAATTGATATTATAAATACCCAAATAAATATAATATAAAACTTTTAATGAATTAAACTAATTTTCTAGGATAATATGATATATTAGTATTGATTTAATTGACTTTTTTCGAAGTAATCAATCTGTTATGAGTTTCAAAAAAATCAACTATTGAATAGTGTCAAAATTGACATAAAATAGTTCTTAAAACAAATATTATATTATTAATTGATATTAAATTCCTAAAAATCTAAGGTTCGGCCAAGAGACTTATATTATGATAGGTTCATCATTAATGGACCACTTGGGGGTCGCTTGGATGTATATTTTGAGTTTATTAACCATATTATATAAAAATACAAAGAGACATTGTAAAAGTGATACTAATTAACTTAGAGTTAATACTTAAAGATAAGGTTAATATAAGTAACCAACCCTGTCTAAATTCTATTGGTTTAGTGGTTTTCGACCTATCCCCACCGTAACCTTTGAATGATCAACTATGGAGCCATTAGAAACCGAATATGAATTTATTATAAATTAATATTTCTAGCTTTTCCAAAGGTGCCCCTCACCCCTCTTATAAAAGGGCACTCCTCCTTCTCATTTCTTCACACCTTCAAAGCCTTTTGGTTCGTCCAAACTCTGCCCAAATACTCTCCCAACATCCCTCACTACAACCTAGAGGCCTTAGTTTGATCATAAAGCCAACCTATGGAGCCCTTTTGATCAAATCAAAAGGAAGAACCCGAAGAAGAGGAAATGTTTTCACCACCCCTTTTCAAGTTCCTTTCTTCTTCCACTTCTTCTTTATTTGTTCTTACCATTCTAAATTAATAACTCCAGTATCTTAAATATAATGTGACGTTATTATAAATATGGTACAACCATATTTAGTATTCTATCCACCCTTTGAATTACATGTCACCATACGTGCGTACGTACGGCTTACCGTCTCCACGTCGTGGTGTAATTGTTATTCAATATATTATTATTTGGATGGGTATAATAATGATGTGTAACTCATGAAAATAATAAATATAACATGTTAATGATACTGTATATATGATATACCATCCATTTATATATTATTTAAATATCAAAAGAATGATTTTGTCGCTCGTGCGTACGTATAGACTACCGTCTCCACGAACGCGATGAGATTCATTCTCCATCGTATCCATTCAAGTATAATTATCATTTGATGATTTAAAAATTATGTTTAAGGACTTTATATAATTCTGGATATGAATAAGATACAACAAACATGGCTTATGTAACAAAACATATAAAAGAAAATGAGTAAGTTAACACCCGAAACGACGATAATTCTAAGATATTATTAACAAATCAATTTTAAAAGATCATATATGATATCATATTAATATATATGATTCTTGTATAATTTAATAACAATTATTTCACCATTATACAGGAGGTTAACCTACCCCATCCAAGGAAAAGTACAAGGTACTGGATTTTCTTATCTCACTTTCAATTCTGTGAGATTTCCATTGTTCGCCACAAAATTATTGAAAGTGGTGTATTGTGTACTGCCATTTGATATATATTATCATGATTCTCTTTATATTCATTTTATTCTGGAAATAATTTGGTGGTTATTAACTTTTTTCCATATGACTCAGTTGATTAACGTGGTAAGGGTTTTTCATCTCACTCCTTATTCCTGTGAGATTCATGCCATATTGCCACCATTACCTTTTGTGTGGTGTATGTACTGACCATAATTATATTCTTTGTGTAATGCACTTTAATTTATGTGTATTTACATATTCATTGTATGATACCTCTTTCATGGGTTGTATGTTTCATAATTTACCAAATTGGTAAGGGTTATTTCACAATCTCTTCATTATCCGAGGTTGTTTATACGTAACAATCTACTGGGATCTCTTTATCATCCACATCCATGTTTCTTCAAAATGTATTTCAAAACATTTTTACTATTTACAAGAATATGGGTTAAATTCATTTATACCGTTGTTTTACTTTTTATATGTGTTTTATAAAGGAATCTTGCCGTTGTTTTCCAAACAAGGTGCTTTTTAACCTTTTCGACAGAATTAAGGTAAGAATGTTTTTTTTAACTTATACGGCGGGTGCGGTTATTTTCCCCCGTTATAAAATCGTCGAATCTTCCATTACAAGCTTATAAGAATATTTTCAAATTGAATGTATTATTTTATAATTATGTTACTTTTAAAATGATTTAAAAAAAAAGTGATATTTCTCCAAAATAGTTTTGATTTCATCTATGTCAACATCTTTTGATGGATTTTAAGCTTATTTGAAGTTGATTTATTATGATACAAAACATCCATATTTTATTGAAGGTTTTGTGATATTTTTCACAGTGGATACGTTATTCTTATGTCACTCATGGTTTTTGTTTAAAGTATTGACATTTCATAAGTTATTTTTAATCCAAATGTTTATGTTATATTTCAACCTTTCATTCAGATGAATGTGTTAGACAAGTATGTTCCGGGTTGGGGACCGGTAAAAGTAAGCCCTCCGGTTTGGTCTCCGGTTATTAGAGGAACTCCGGTTTGGTCTCCGGTTATTAGAGTAACTCCGGGTTGGTGTCCGGTTATTAGAGGCACTCTGGGTTGGTGTCCGGTTATTAGAGGCACTACGGGTTGGGTTCCTGTTACAGATAGCCCCAAGGTCTTGGGACGAGGCCTTGACAAAGAAATTAAAGTTTTGCATTATGAATTCCATCATTATGAAAGTGGTTATTGATATTGAATGTGATTATTCGATTAGTAGAATATCCATGTGAACAAGTAAATGGAATTATTTCATTTTACTTTTTCCATACTATGTTGAAGTTCAAGTTTAAAAGGCTTTTGTTTTAGTAATTCATTGCCTTAAATGTTTATGCTTATTTTTGAATGTTCCGCTATATTGTTATCCTTACTGGGCATTTGAGCTCACCCATTTTCTATGTTTTATTTCTCCCAGGAAGTGAAGAAGTAAATTATGAATGACCTGCAGGGATATTATGTGGGGATATGAGTGTGGATTATGGAGACAATATGTTGTTGTAGTAGTTTTTCATTTTATGATGTAATGTAAGACTTATGAATATATCTAGTGTTTCCAAGACTACTAAACCAATCGGTCTTTTGAGATTTGATCTTTCTTGTGATCATACCAATGTTATGTAATAATGCACCGACTCTGGGTAACTGGGGTCAGGGCGTTACATGGTTTGTGGTTTTGATTAGTTTAATGTGAGGTGTCCCAAACCTAAATAATAAATAATTCCCTCTCATTTCCTATATAAACCCACCCAACCTCCCACTTATTCTTCACTAAAATCCTTTGGAGTTCTGCCAACCACTACCATCCTCTCTCTATAATCCTGCCAAGGTTCCTCAAGCTCCCAATAATCTTCTCTCAAGCCTCTCCCATGATTTTTTGATCCCACTTCCATGTAAGGGATTTCATCCTTTCTCATTTTTGTCAAATTTTATTTAAGTTCATATACCCATTTATTTTCAATTAAAAATGATGGGGTAAGATTTCGAACTGTCCCCATACATTCCTATTTATTTTTGGACGATGGGATACTCCTTTATCTCTCATTAATGCCTTCCATGTACACTAGTTACATTGCTGAAATTTCGTGAGGGATTTCTCTCTCTTCTTTTACATCCAAGTACTTATTTTGTATTATGCATCTAAATTTGTTTACATTTTCTAGGACATGTATATATATGACCCCTATACCTTTCATTTCATGTACATATGATGAGACACCAATTTATCACTCATCTACCATTTTTGTAACACCCCGAGATTTTATGAAAAATATTCTTTCAATTTGATTTATGTCTTGTGTTTTATGCTACACCAAGATTACCTTGCACTATACGAAGCACCGTATTAGCTTGCAGTATACGCAACAATATTCTTGGATTGTGTTACACACAATTTCAAGTTCGTTTGATCGTAGTCATTCTATGTAACATTGAGTGTGTGTGTGTGTGTGTATATATATATATATTAAATGTATAATTGAAATATGGTTGGATTCTCTTCTACGAAACAACGAAGGAGTCTTGCATCACAAACAACCCTGACTTGGCTTGCATTACACGAAATCATGACCTTCCTCTATAGCGTGTGTAGTACGCAATACCGTGTTTCACTAAACAACAATATATGGTTATAATATTATTATAGACTAGCCGTTATGAATAGTATTAACCAAATTTTGAATTTTATAACATTATTATTCATCTTACATATTTTCTAGAATATGGTATGAGAACAAAATCAAATTTTCGAGTAAAATATATATTTTTCAAAAAATATAGTTTTGCTACCTTTTGATGGAGCACCCACTTTAAATCTTGTTTTTTACATGTTTATAAGTTAAATTTGACAAAATAAAATTCTTCCTTCGAATCAGGATATAAAAAATTAATTTGGATCAATTTTCCATATTATTCGGATAACTTTCATATTTTGATGAATAGTAAAAACATGCTATATTTTAATTAAAAATGACTTTTTGTCATCGCAATAATTTATATGGTAATATTTTCATTTTAATTGGTTTTAAAGTGTAATTAGAATATATTTTTACCATTTAATCCAATGTTGGTCATTGGAATTAATTTCACTTTTAAATTAGACATAAACAAGTATCAATCTTTTGATAGTTATTGTTTCTTAAAAACACGCAATTTGTTTTGATAATGGGAATTCATTTTAAAATTAATTAATGCCACTTATATTTTTTGAATTTGGAAAAATAGACATCATTTTTGAATTCAGAATATCAAATATAGCTTAGGCTTATTTTTTTTGTATTTTTATGAAAAACATAAATTTTTTATGAATAATGAAAACACTGAGGTTTTGGTTAAAACCGAATTTTTATTTAAATAATAATTTATTTGATTTAAATTTATATTAGGTCAAAATAGATGCATAATACTTATATAAGTTAAATTAAAATCATTGGAATCATTTTATAAAAATTTTAGATTTATAAAAATTTCATTGAACTTTTCAACGTCTTTTACCCACCTCTTAGGAGCATTTGCAATTGTTCATAAATGTTAATTTTTTTGCTTCTGTGAGTTTAATTTCACAAATATGAGAGACAAGATTAATATCAAGGAGTAAAATGTGGTTCAATTAGATAAAAATAATTTTTGGTGAATATTAACTTTTTACTTTTATTTACCACGGTTAAAGGTAAATAAGGTAATTCAAGGTTAAAAGAATATTATAAAAATTAAAAATTAACTTAACACTTATCCAACCCTTACTGGATGAGTACTTGAAGAC
Organism: Viscum album; assembly: GCA_963277665.1. NCBI lineage: Eukaryota > Viridiplantae > Streptophyta > Magnoliopsida > Santalales > Viscaceae > Viscum > Viscum album. Next base: position 435,306,903 of record OY728150.1, on the reverse strand, counting down.
CATGGGTATCCTTGGGTCGATTTTGGGACCCCATGGAGACACTTATGAAATAAAATGACACATTATATTAATTAATTTAATGTAAGGACAAAATACGCACTAACAAAAATCCTTTAGTAATTAATTTTTATTAGGGGCTATATAAATTAACTTTTCGACTATAAATATTAATTAGAAATCTAATACTATTTCATACATGTTGGTATTTTTTCTATAATTATTATACATCAAATAAATTACATTAGTTATGACACAATAATGATACAGTATTTACCTCATCAATAAATGATTTAAATAAATAAGATTATAATTATTAAAATATCATCCAAAACCTATCCAATTACTATTGGATGATTTTATTTAGAATATTAGTCCTCTTATATTTGACATTAATGAGTTTTGGACCTCTTTAAACTTATGATATGTTTATAATAAAATAATTTTTTCACTCTTTCCTAAAGAGCCCCACTGCTCCCTTATAAAAGGAGACCACTTCTATGAAATTCCTCACAACCCTCAAGCATTTTGGCTCATCCAAACTCTAACCAACTAAGCTACCAACATCCCTTTACTCCCCCTAGAAGCCTTACATTAGGAATAAGGTACTTCAAGAGGTCCTTTTGGTTCAAACCAAAGGAAGTTACCCAAATTAAAGGTAATGGTTTCTCTTAAATTGTTTTCTTTTACTCTACTTCTCCGACCAGTAAACTATATTTAATCCTTTATTTTGTGACAAAAACAGTATCCTAAAAATACTAGGATGTTTTTATGAGAAGGATTATAACTACACTTACCCACACCTCCATCTAATGGATGAAGAACATAATGTTTCTGTGATGGAAAACTAACGCCTCACGAAACGATGATTGTTCGATTTTCTCCTACCGCCTCTCATGGTGGCCATTATGATGGAAATGTATTTATATAATATATATATTATTTTTATTATTTCTTTATGCTTCTGTACTTCCCCATTTATAGCAATCCATTATGGTTTCTATAGTGGGTAAATATGATAATCTTATTTGAGGAAGTGCGAACTACGACCCCCTCAAAGTGATGTGATTTGTTAATAACTTATGTGGGATGTATAAAGGATGTGGTTAATGATATTATATAGTAAATATAATATACCTATGAATTATAATATACCTATGAATAATTATGTTTTAATTCCATTAATATAGTAAATATAAATGAAAGTAGCGTTCATGGGTACGTACGGTTTATCGTCTCCATGAACGGTGAATTTCATTTCTTACCTCCATATGTTATGTACTATTATAAATACATGTATATGATGGATATATAATGAATATATATGATATATAAATCATTATTTACATTCTGAAAGTAAGTAAATCACGATATAAGTATTAATAACATCAAGAACAACAAGTCCAAACACGTACGATAAATAAGAGGATTTTACCCAAAACGTTGCTTTAACATGGGATTTACAAAAGAACAGGTAATATAAAGTCATAAGTGAACCATATATGATAACATAACAATGAATTTGATTCTATAATAAGTCAATGAAATTATTTAAATCATTATACAGGAGGTTCGGATATGTACGAAGCATATGAGACCTAAGGTAAGGGATAAGTATTCCAATCTATTTCTTATCCGAGATTGTTATTCATAAGTATTTACTGGGGTAATTTTTATCATCCATGAGAATGTTTTCTAAAAATGTTTTCATAAAATGTTTACTATTCTTCCATTAATGTTTAATGTCATTTTTACCCTTTATTGAATTTTTACCACATTGTATGAATGGGATCTTTCCATTGGTTACCATATAAGGTACTTTTTGACTTTTCTGAAAAAAGTACGAGGAGAATGTTATTTTTAACTTATACGGAATGATCGGATTTTTACGGTTTCATAACTCCTAATTTTCATTAAGCTTACTCTATAATATTTTATTCATATTTTAAATAAAATACTTTTCTTTTAAAATTTCATGGAATTTTGTGAAAGGAAAATGATTTTGAAGATGAAAGGATATTTTCCTAAAGAATTCATTTCAAGTGTTTTATCAAAACCATTTTCCATCTAAGATGACTTTATTTCATATGTGTATGTTTCAATTATAATGTCTCTATTATTTACATGGTTCCACTTTCTTATGATGAAATGATATCCATTTTTTTATATGGATTATGTTATGATGGGATGATGTTTATGAAACCCATTTTTACTATTTGGGTTATGATGAATGGTTTATGTTTATGTTGTAGCACAATTAAGAATGATTTCATTATGAGATTGGTGGAAATACATCTCCCTCAAATGCATTGGGTGAAGATTTATATGTCATGAGATAGACATGGCTGGAACGGAAAGTAAATCCGGTTCATTAATACAGGGATGGAATGACAAGTAAACCCGGTTCAGTAAGGGACTTTGTCCACTAAAATGGTCTTGGCAGCAATTCCATGGCTACTATGGATGTAATATCATGTGGTTAATGTTTTTAAACAATTAAAAGTTTTATTCCCATTCTATTTTATCATGATTGATGTTCCATTATGATCTATGCCTTATGTACTTCCATGTTTTATCTCATTGCCCAATATTTTCATGTTGAAACATTATGGTCATGTTTTTAAGTTCAAATGTGAATGGTTTGTTTCATTTTCTCCATGCTTACCATTACTGAGCATTTGAGCTCACCCTTTATATGTTTTCTTTTCCCAAGGAAATAAAGAAAGGTTTTAGGTATGAAAACAAAAGGGGATGATCTTTATGGGAGATGTTGAAAATCTTTCACCATTATTAGAAGATTATGTTCCATGTTTTCAAAGACACTAAACTATTATGGTCCTTGAGTGTTGGTTTTTGTTATGAATTAATTATTTTGAAAAACTAATGTAATTTCCATGTACTTCAAGCTTCAGGCCTCAATAGTTGGTATCAGAGGAATGGTTTAGTCAACCTTTGGAAATTAGGATGTGAGAACTTTAGTGAGATCCCTAGAGATATTTCTAAGGTATGTCTAGGGATGTCCCTAAGTTTAAGTATAAATATAGATTATAGTCCTAGAATTATGGTAACATTCTTATAATTAAACCTAAGATGTTAGATATTAAAGTTACTCCCCCTTTATTATGTTGTTTTCCCTAGCATGATTTTCGCCTCTCACACTATTTTTTTTTGGGTTTTAGAAAATGGCTGGAAATAGGAAGATTCACGATAATGGAGAATATTACGGAAAATGGAATTATATTCTTTATGATCAAGAAAATGAAATGGGATTTGGAAGGTGAAAAATATTTATTATACCTAATCATCAATCTCATAATATTATCAATAATCTCAGCCTTGGTAAGTTTCCTAACTCAGCTAATAAGAGAAACATGGAGTTTCTGATGATCGTAGAGGAAAGAAAGTTCAATTTCCCTCATGTAAGTCACGTGGGAAGAGGCATCAAGGAGAATGTTTCAAAGGAACTGGAAGATGCTTTGGGTGTGGAAATAAAGGACACAAAGCTAGTAATTTTAATGGAAAAGGTTCAGTTTACACCATGGACAAGGAAAATGGTATTACTAAGACATCAACAATGGTTAAGTGTTTTAAATGTGGAATGTACGGGCATTATCAAACCAATGACCTAAGGAAAAATCTCATAAAGAGAATCAGCATGGTCATTTGGGTAATATTTATATGGATGATGATGAAGAGACTACAAATGATTTGTGAGATGATAGAATTGTTGAAGCTAGGTCAATGGTTTAAGAAGGCAGTGGAAAGATTAAATGTTTATCAAGAGTAATGTTGTATAAGTAATCACATGATACTATGGAATAAAGAGACATCTAAGGATTGTTACACTGTTTTCTTTCCTTATGTTTTGAAATTGTATGATGAATGATATCGGTAACCATGAAAGGTTATTAAGATATTTATGGGAAGCACCTAATATGTGCATAAAGAAGTGCAAAGGAGATAATGAATTGTTTGATAGTGTTAATGAGCTCATGAATTATATAAGGACAAAGTGATATCATGGTTTGAGTAGAAATAATTTATGGGATTTTTCTATGTGGAAAGAGTTAACTTTTGACAGCATTCATGTTTTCACTAAGGTTCAATGGGTATTCATTTTTCAAGAGAATACATGATTAAGGTATTCACATGATTGTAATTTGATCAACAAGATATATCAGGGATAAATGATGGTATTCACATGCTCGGTAGAATACATTTCTAGTAATTGTTTTCTTTATACTATAATCTTTGTTAGATGTATTTTGGATAAGCCAAAAGATTTGAAATTGATTATGTTGGACACAAGTTAGTATTGTTTAAGGATAGAACTTTTTTTCAATATTATTGATGGAATGTCATACTGATGTCATTTTTGAAAAAGGAAAACCTGCAGGACGGGGGACAACTGATCGCGTCAGACAAGGTAGCAATAATTGAACCCACAACCGAAGTGCGACATACCTTTATTACCTAACACTTGCCTACATGAAGTCCCTGGTTAGTAGAAACTATTTTTATTTTATTAAGTGGTATGATAGATGAAGTATAAGTCCATTTTTGAAACGATATACGATAGATGGACTAATGTATATAACTATTTCTAACCTTTTGTTTGAGACAGATGGAATGACCCATCATTCTATCACATGATCTACTAACACTTCACAAATGACAAATTCAACTTCATTTCATTAAGAGATGAAGTAGAAATTGTTCAAGGCACGAACAACAGAGGGATTATATCGAAATAAAGTAAGTATTTATTCTAATTCAAATTTTCCAGCTTTCGGGAAATGATATTGAAAACAAAAAATGATGTCCTAGTGCCCTTATATCTGATGAATCAGATGCTACCTTAGATCATCACAAATTTATGGATTTGTGATTGTTGCCTTTTTCATAGCCATGTCCTCTACCACACTTCATCAGAAGTTGATGCTTATATTTATCTTCCAAATCTATATTTTCACATTTGTTCTCCTATGTGAAAACCCATTGATAAGTTACATTGGGTAACCGTTACCTTTCATAATTTGGTTTTTAATGTTATGTTTTGGTATTCCTTTTTACGATGTGGGTTTATATTAAAGAAACTTTCAAGTATTAAACAATTTATAACCCCGATGAATTTCGAGGGAAAAATTCATTTTAAGGGGGGTAGAATGTAACATCCCGAGATTTTATGAAAAATATTCTTTCAATTTCATTGATGTCTTGTGTTGTACGCTACACCAATATTACCTTGTTCTATACGCAACACCGTATTAGCTTGCAGTATACGCAACACTACTCTTGGATTTTGTTACACAAAATTTCAAGTTCGTTTGATAGTAATCATTCTACGCAACATTGAGTGTGTATATATATATTTATTAAATGTATAAATGAGATATGGTTGGATTCTGTTATACGAAACAATTAAGGAGTTATGCATCACACGCAACCCTAACTTGGCTTGCATTACACGCAATCAGGACCTTCCTCAATAGCGTGTGTAGTACGTAATATTGTGTTTCACTAAACAATGATATATGGTTATAATATTATTATGGACTAGCCGTAATGAAAAGTATTAGATACATTTTGAATTTTATAACATTATTATTCATCTTAAATATTATCTAGAACATGGTATGAGAACAAAATCAAATTTTCGAGTAAAATAAGTATTTTTCAAAAAATGTAGTTTTTCCACCTTTTGATGGCACACCCACTTTAAATAGTATTTTTGACATGTTTATAAGTTAAATTTGACAAAATAAAATTCTTTCTTGGAATCAGGATAAAAAATTTAATTTGGATAATTTTTTTCATATTATTCTGATAACATTCATATTTTTATGAATAGTAAAAACACTATATATTTTAATTTAAAACAAATTTTTTTTCATCGCAATAATTTATATGGTTAGATTATCTTTGTAATTGGTTTTACAGTGTAATTAGAATATATTTTTACCATTTAATCCAATTTTTGTCATTGGAATTAATTTCACTTTGAAATTGGACATAAACAAGTATCAATCTTTTGATAGTTATTGTTTCTCAAAAACACGCTTTTTGTTTTGATGACGGGAATTAATTTTAAAATTAATTAATTCTACTTCTATTTTTTGAATTTGGAAAATAGACATCATTATTGAATTCGGAATATCAAATATAGCTTAGGCTGAATTTTTGGTATTTTTCTGAAAAACTTCAATTTTTGATGAATAGTGAAAACACTGAGTTTTTTGGTTAAACCGACTTTTTATTTAAATAATAATTTATTTGATTTAAATTTATTTTAGGTCAAAATAGATACATAATACTTATATAAGTTCAATAAAATTCATTGGAAACATTTTTTAATAATTTTAGATTTATAAAAATTTTATTGAACTTTTCACAGTCTTTTACCCACCTCCTATGAGCTTTTGCAATTGTTAATAAAAATTAATTTTACCGCTTATGAGAGTTGAATTTAAAAAATCCAAGAGAACCAGTTAATATCAAGGATTAAAAGGTGTTCAATTAGATAAAAATAATTATTTGTGAATAGTAACTGTTTACATTTATTTACCAAGGTTAAAGGTAAATAGGGTAATTCAAGGTTAAAAGAATATTATAATAATTCTAAATTACCTTAACACTTGTCCAAAACTTATTTGATGAGTAATGGAATACCATGGTCAAACGTGGGTAGATTTTGGGACCCCATGGAGCCACTTATGAAAGACAATGACACATTAGATTAATTAATTTAATGTAAAGACTAAATTGGAATTAACAAAAATCTGTTAGTAAATAATTTTTATAATGGGATATATAAATTATCTTTTCGACTATAAATATTCATGGGAATGATAAAACGATTTCCTACATGTTGGTATTTTGGTTATAATTTTCAGACCTCAAATAAATTAAATTATTTATGACACAATAATGATGAATTATTTACATTAATAATAAATGATTTAAATAAATAAGATTATAATGATTAAAATATCATCCAAAACCCGTCCAATTCCTATTGGATGATTTTATTTAGAATATGAGTCATATTATCTTTGAAATTAATTTGTTTTGGAACAATTGAAACTGATGATAATTTTATAATAAAATAATTTTTTCACACTTTCAAAAAGTGCCCCTCCTCTCCCTTATAAAAGGAGACCACTTCTATGCAATTCCACACACCTCTCAAGCCTTTTGACACATCCCAACTCTACCCAACTAATCTCCAAAAATCTCTATCCTCTCCCTAGAATCCTTAAATTAGGCATAAGGCACTTTAATAAGTCCTTTTGGTTCAATCCAATGGATGTTACCCAAATTAAAGGCAATAGTTTCTCTTAAGTTGTTTTCTTTTATTCTACTTCTCCAACCACTAAACTCATTTTAATCCTATATTTCGTGAAAAAACCAGTATCCTCAAAATACTAGGATGTTGTTATGATATGTATTAGAATGACATTTACACACACCTCTATCTAATGGATGAAGAACATAATGTTTCTGTGATGGCAAACTAACGCCTCACGAAACGATGATTGTTCGATTTTCTCCTACCGCATCTCATGGTGGCCATTATGATGGCACTGTATTTATATATGATATATATTTTGTTTATGATTTCCTTATTCTTCTGTACTTCTCCATTTATATCTATCCTTTTTGGTTTCCGTAGTGGGAAAATACGATAATCTCATTTGAGGAAGTGCGGACTACCGCCCCCTCAAAGTGATGTGATTCGTTAATACCTTATGTGTGATGTATAAAGGATGTGGTTAATGATATTATATATAATATTATACTGGAATTATAATTTATCTATGTATCATTATGTTTTAATTCCATTAAAATAGTAAAAAGAAATGAAAGTAGCGTCCATGCGTACGTACGGTTTACCATCTCCATGAACGGTGCATTTCATTTCTTACCTCTATATGTTATGTACTATTATAAATACATGTATATGATGGATATACAAAGAATATATATGATATATAAATCATGATTTACATTATGGAAGTAAGTAAATCATGATATAATTAATAATAACATGAAGAACAACAAGTCCAAACACGTACGATAAATAAGATGATTTTACCCAAAACACTGCTTTAACATGGGATTTACCAAAGAACGAGTAATATAAAGTCATAAGTGAACCATATATGATATCATAACAATGAATATGATTCTGTAATTAGTCAATGACATTATTTAAATCATTATACAGGAGGTTTGGATATGTATGAAGCATATCAGACCTAAGGTAAGGGATAACTATTCCAATCTCATTCTTATCAGAGATTGTTATTCGTAAGTATTTACTGGGGTTATTGTTATCATCCATGACCATGTTTTCTAAAAATGTTTTCATAAAATGTTTACTATTCTTCCATGAAGGTTTAAAGTCATTTTTACCCTTTATTGTATTTTTACGTCATTGTATGAATGGAATATTTCCTTTGGTTACCATATAAGGTACTTTTTGACTTTTCTGACAAAAGTACGAGGAGAATGTTATTTTTAACTTATACGAATTGAACGGATTTTTACGGTTTCATAATTCCTCATTTTCATGAAGCTTACTCTACATGATTTTTTTAATATTTTAAACAAAATACTTTTCTTTTAAAATTTCCTGGAATTTTGTGAAAAGAAAATGATTTCGAAGAAGAAAGGATATTTTACTCATGAACTAATTTCAAATGTTTTATCAAACCCATTTTCCATCTAAGATGACATTATTTCATATGTGTATGTTTCAATTATAATGTCTCTATGATTTACATGGTTACACTTTCTTATGATGAAATGATATCCATTTGTTTTATATGGATTATGTTATGATGGGATGATGTTTATCGAAACCCATCTTTACTCTTTGGGTTATGATGAATTGTTTATGTTTATGTTGTGGAACAAGTAAGAATGATTTAACTATGATATGGGTGGGACATATATCTTCCTCTAATGAATTGGGAAAAGATTTATATCTCATGAGATTGACATGGCTGGAATGACAAGTAAATCTGGTTCAGTACTAAAGGGATGGAACGATAAGTAAACCCAGTTTAGTAAGGGACATTGTCCACTAAGATGGTCCTTGCAGCAGTGCCCTGGAAACTATAGAAATCATATCATTTTCTAAATCTTTTGACAGAATTACTAGTTTTATTCCCATTCTATTTTATCATGATTGATGTTCCATTATGATCTATGCCTTATGTACATCCATGTTTTATCTCATTGCACAATATTTTCATGTTTAAAAATTATGGTCATGTTCTTAAGTTCAAATGTGAATGATTTGTTTTATTTTCTCTATGCTTACCCTTACTGAGCATTTAAGCTCACCCTTTATATGTTTTCTCTTCCCCAGGATATAAAGAAAGGTTATGGGTAAGAAAACAAAAGGGGAAGATCTTTATGGGAGATGTTGAAGATTTTTCACCATGATTAGAAGATTATGTTACATGTTTCCAAAGACACTAAAATATTACGGTCATTGAGTTTTGGTTTTTGTTATATATTAATTATTCTGAAAATGTAATGTAATGTCCATCTACTTCAAGGTTCAGGCCTCTACAATTTTATTGAATCTTTATGGCATGCCATTATGATGTAGAAATTGCACCACATTTTTCCAAGACAAGATCATTATTTAGTGAATACCATACCCATGTATTTATCATGGGTTTTCACATTCATACACATATACATATTGAATGGTACATTAATGTTTTTATTCCACATTACATAATAGTGGAATAACATATGATATTTATTGATTTCATGTCATATGATCCATGTGAAACACTTATACATGAAATGAAGTGTTCAGGAAGGGTGCGCCTTGATAACATCTCAATGCATTGGGTAAGGTATAGTATCAGGATACTGTTTGGGTTGGTGTCTAGAGAACCAACTAATTTGTACTTTGATTACATAAATGATCACTTATTATATATTGTTCATTGTTCTACATGACTAGAATATAATAATGTCCTGGAATATTTGTTTCATTGATAAGGTCATGGAAGATCCCCGCTATGATGAGAACCTTGAAATTCTATAAAAAAATTCTTAAATAATGTTCTACAGTTGGTTGACATACTATGATAGGACACATAGTATATAGACTGTCATGTGTGACTACTCGTAAAAAGACGAGACTCTCTCTCATGGAGTTCGCACTTGGTAATCTCCAAGATGGGAGATTATGAGAACAGATCTGCCAGTAGCAATTCTGCGTGTCTTGGTGTCATTGGACATTGCTATCTATGAGTGTGTGTAATGGTCCTTAGACTGGAAGATTATTATTGAATCATGTTATGACTCACACACTTAGATTTACTCATGAAAACCATCACACAGACAGTTGGTGGGAAGTAGGGTACGTTGGGTGCATCACGACTGACATGTGGTTAATGGATAAGTCAAGGAAGGATTTGTCCATTCCCTCTATAGAATTTGATATCTCAGACCTTTGATTGAAATAGAACTGTCGCATTAAACTCCATGGCCATGGTGTAAATGACGAGTTTATTTCAGGAAGTCAAAGAACGACGAATCAAGAATATAGGATTATGACACTTCCATGAAACCTGCTTGATGAGATATCGAGACAAAGGGAATAATTATACAGTAAGTGTTCTTATGAGGTGATATGTCAATGCAGCATCAACTTCTTTCTCTTGGGTGCCTTGAACCGTTTCTAGACCATAATCTTGGACTTTAGGCAAACTCGCCTAATGCCAACGAGAAAGAGGCCTAGAGGGTCACACACTAAGTGTATTCAAGTATCTCAAGTAGAATAAATATTATTCCTGTACATGGTTTAATAATTATTCAAGGAAGTCTAAATCGTTTTAATGATGGAGGAAGAAGAAAATGAAAAACAAGATATTCACACCGTGTATTAAAGATTGCACGCTGTGTAGTTTTTCATGGAAAACAAGTACACTCCATGTATTAATAATTACACGCCATGTAGTTTTTTTATGGAAAGGAAAGTAATAAATTAAAAAAAGATATACACTCCATGTACATTGAATGTACACGCCGTGTAGCTTTCAATGAAAAGCAAGTACACGCCGTGTATTTATTAATACACGCTGTGTAGTTTTTCCAGTCGGGATTTTGAGGATATAATATTGTTTTAAATTATATTTACTATAATTAGCGTGGGCACATGTCAAGGAATTAATTATTCGACAAGGGATTTTAAATAAGAGTTAATGAAATAAATAAAACATGTGTCATGTTTATTTATTGTCATAACTCTACAACCTCAAGCCTGCTTATAAATATTCTCACAACCCCAACTCTTTTCCAGCACACAATAGAATCGTTGTGCACAACAACTCTGGAGAATTCTTTCAAGGCCTAAAGAACCTCTTCCTCCAAGAACGCTCTCAAGACCAAGAGGGAGATCCTCTTCCATCAGATCATGACGATCTAAGGCAGACAATGAATTCAAAGGTTTCTCCATACTATCACCCGAAGACACCTTTGGCGACGTCCCAAGATACAAGGTACACGTGTGGATCACTGCTAGAGGAAGTCTACACATGGATTCTGCGTCACAATGATTGATCACATCAGAACATGATCAAGAACATCAATGAAGAAAGAACACCGCAAAAGGTATTTATTTTTCAATTAATTAATTAATTATAATCAACTTGTAACGATTCTACTTTGTGGCTTTGGGAATTTCTATTTGTTTTTTCTATTTCAGTGATTAGATCCATGGAGACTGGTGTTTATCGTCATATTGATCCTAGATTGATCATTTCTAATAACAAAAATCCAAGTGGGAACACCGAACTACGTGGTTTTGTTGCGCCTAGAACCTTCTAATGGTATCAGAATGAGGTTACAACGTTGATTATGGTTATATAATTTTCATTGATAATTTACGCATTTATATTTGATTCAATCTGAAATAAATCATTCTATAAATCTAAATAAATGAGATCTATTCTTCCACCTTCATTTCACGATTCACATCACAGATACAAACTTTTAATTTTAATTTTTATTAAAATAAAAAATGAGGAACTCATCCGGAGGAGTCACTCTTTCTGTCTGTACAACATGGGATTACATGACGTGTAATTAAAACTACATCATGTGTACTTAGGTTCAACGAACCAGCACTGGTCTACCAAACCACGCCGTGTGAATTGAATATTCCTAAGTATTAATCACGCCGTGATGACCAGAACTGATCACCACGAGGAAACCGGAATACAGGGCATGTATGTTGGAGCAACACGCCGTGTAGTCTATTCCAGCCTAGGTGAAACCGTGTACAAGGATAAGCTGCGTACCGCGTACACAGGATCACCAGGCTGGTTACCGTGTAATAAGGAATTACATGCCATGTATGATTAATCTACATGCCGTGTACTCCAAAATTTCCAAAGTACATAAAAACACGCCAAATACCTCGATGTGTACTTTGGATAAAGAGTGAATAGAAATACATGTCGTGTAATTATAAACTACACGCCGTGTAATTTACAAAAATGGAATTTCACCAAGTTTCCTCCAATGTACAATGACCCGTACTAGCAATATAGATGAGCAGAATCTCAAGGAAATTCAGAAATGAATTTAAGATAAAGAATTGATTAATTATAAGATCATAATTAATTTAATTCGAGCGTGAATTTTAATAAATGAAAGAACGATTAAAAGAATTTTAATTCCAAATTTGCGTAAATGTCGTTGCATGCTATGGATGATCATGATCTAGATGAAAGAACCTTTGTATGTGTATGGTTTCATTTAAATTTATTTAATTTAAATTTGTTGGCCTGTGAGCATTCTTCCAATAAAATGTAGGGCCTACGTGCCCATGGGTTATTTAATGTCAACCCCTGTAATGGAGGATCTCATAAGCCAGATGAGACAGTTCAAATCCTAATGCTGAGGCGAAACTGATGCATGAAGATACAAATGTGGACATGTGAGAGATTCAAAACATGAACCATCAGGTTCAAGGTGTTTTCCCTAGGCCAGTGTTATCTTATCAAAACTGCTAGATAAGCTAACCAATAGAAGCTCATGATCATTCCATCTTATATTATTTCTTTCTAAATTGCATGGTTTATTTATTATGTATGTGTTGTCACGATCACATAGTTAATAAAATGAACACACATGCAATGATGGAATAAAATAAAAATTGGACTATGCTTAAATATTATCAGAACATGGTTAATCACTTAAGCAAGCATCACTTAATATTAACAAGCATGTGATAATGCAAAACAACGCATAAAGGATTAAAATCCCTCAATACTATATTATGTCAGAGTTAGCCTTCCTTTACCTGATAAAGGGAAAGAATCAATAAAACTATGTGTTTGAACAACCCTTGTTGGGAAACTTACTTTTATAAAGGAAGCCCTTATAAAAGGTTTTGGGTTGACTTAACCATATTTCATCAAAAAGAGTAGCCCTTTCTAGACTAGATGTAATATTGGAGGCAAGAGTTGAGGAAATCCATGTTAGGATTTCAGGATTGGGGAGTCCACTCAATAGAAAAAGGAATTGTAAGTTCACAGTTGGCAAAGACCTACCTACATAAATACCTTCAAATAGCTTGACCAACCCTTGTTGGGGTTATTCGAAGGGGCATATGGATCCTTTCCACTAGAATGTCAAAGAAACTGGACATTCCGAGTTCAATGGTGAGGGCCATTGGGACTTGATAAAATAGTGGGAGAATTAATTTATTAATTTATTATTTCTCATAAAATGTAATCAAGAAAGTACTGATAAATATTCTCTTTTAATTTGTAGAATCGATATGACAAACTCGCCAACCAACTTTTCTCTGCGATCAATTCTAGATAAAGACAGTATCCTCATTTGCAGTAACTTTCAAAAATGGTTTAGATGCCTTCAGGTTATCCTACTCCATTCATGAAAGTTTTACGTGCTGGAGTCCTCTCTTCCTGATTCTCCTACCCCAGGGGCGAGTGATGAAGATTTCCTAGTCTATGATCAACATTTGAACGACGATCTCGACATTCAATGTTTGATGCTTTCATCTATGTCTAGTGAGATCATGAAGTCTCATGAAGACATGGATGCGTACAGAATGCTCGAGCACCGCCGTGGTCTATACCAGGATAGAGCAATATAGGAAAGGTTTGAGATCTCCAAGGCTCTATTTCAGAGAATGCTTGGAGAGGGTGCCCCAGCTGGGCTTCATGTAGTTGAGCTCATTGGCTATATTGAGCGCTTAGAGGTTCTAGGGTTTAAACTCTCTGAAGAACTAGTTACCGATCTCATTCTCACATTACTCCCCCTGAGCTTCTCAAACTTTGTTGTGAACTTCAACATGAAGAATATTGAGAAGTCTATGTCTGATCTTCTTATCCTTATTCTTCAAGTAGATAATGACATGAAGCGTGAAAAGCCTTATGTCCTCATTCTGAATAAAAGGAAAGGTAAGGTGAATAGATTTAAGTCTAAAGCTTTTTTCAATGCCTTCCAAGAAAAGGAAGATCAAAGGAGAGGCAAAGGAACCGGATGTTATTTGTTTCGCATGCGGCAAGAAGGGCCACTGGAAGAAAAACAACACCCATCCAAGGAAGCAAGGGGAAGCTTAAGGTGCATTTGTTATCGAATGCAAACTATCTGTTTCTACTAATTGGGTATTAGATATTGCTTGTGGTGCTCACATCTGTATCCAAATATAGGAACAAAGTAGATTCAAGAAGATTGATCGAGGGGAGGTATATCTACGAGCAGCCAATGGATCCTGACTTACTATTGTAGCTGTCGGGGACTACCACCTCACATTGCCTACAAGGATGGTATTGGTTTTTAAAGGATGTTATTATGTACCCTCTGTAACTAAAATAATTATTTCAGAATCTATAGTAGATACTGATGGATTCATCTTCTTGTTTGGAAGTGGATGTTGCTATTTTTATAAAGATATCATTTGTTTTGGTAGGGCACATGTATATAACGGCCTTTATGTGTTAGAATACACAAACCAAGTAATGGAAATAGATAACAAAGTTAATTCACATGACTCATAACACACCCAACTTTGGCATCACCGGCTAGGTCATGTCAATGAGAAATGTTTGACAAAATTACATCAATATGGGTATTTAGATTCTTTTGAACTAAAACCACTTGGTGTATGTCATGCATGTCTACATGAAAAAATGAACAAAGCCACATTTATTGGGAAAGGTGAAAGAGCTAAAGAGATTCTAGAATTAGTTCACACAGATGTGTGTCGACCATTTCCAGTTGATGCAAGGGGGGGGGGGGGGGTTCTCATACTTCATAACTTTTACTGATTATTTTAGTAGACATGGATATATCTACTTAATGAGGTATATGTCAAATTCTTTTGATCGGTTCAATGAATACAAGAATGAAGTTGAGAACCAACTTGGTAAGAAGATTAAAAACCTCCGCTCAGAAAGAGGAGGATAATATCTTAATCAGTACTTCAATTATTTCTTACGGGAGTTTGGGATTCTATCTCAACTCACTCATCCTTACACACTGCAGTGGAATGGTGTAAGTGAAAGGAGGAAACACACCCTATTGGACATGGTGAGATCAATGATGGGTCATTCAATTCTTCCATGATCCTTTTGGGGATATCCATTACAAACAGCAACTCACATACTAAACCAAGTACCAACTAAATCAATAAATGGTATTCCATATGAGTTATGGAGTGGATGCAAATCCATGTTATCGAATTTACATGTGTGGTGTAGCGAAGCATTTGTTAAGGCCTCTTCAGGTAACACACATGCACCCTGAGGCACAATGTATATATTTATAGGATATCCCAAGGAACAAGGGGATATTACCTATACAACCCCTCAGAAAGGGTTACAATGGCATGACACGCCACATTCCTTGAGAGGGAGAACATCTCCAAAAGAGATAGTGGGAGCGAGATAGACTTCAATGAAGTCAAGGCTCAAGATACACATGAGTTGGTACAAGAAAGGATTCCACAAAGCCCCGTGGAAGAACAATTTGTTCTAGAGACACAAGAACTGCATAGGAGCATAAGAGAGATGAGAGAACTAGAACTATATTGTTTTCTTGTCACCGAGGATGGTGACTCATTATTGGTTCACAATGATGATCCTCTTACCTAAAAGGAAGAATTTGAAGGCACAGACGTTGCCAAGTTACAAGAATCCATGAATTATGAAATGGATTCCATGTACCAAAACCATGTCTAGATTTTGGTAGATCCTCCAGTTGATGTAAAGCATATTGGTAATAAATGGGTATTCAAGAAGAAACTAGACATGGAGGGGAAAGTTAGCACCTATAAGGAACGACTGGTTGCAAAAGGATTTAGACAACGTCAAGGAATTGACTATGAAGAAACTTTTTCACTGGTTGTGATGCTAAAATCCATCAGAATCCTATTAGCCATTTCAACTTACCATGACTTTGAAATTTGGAAAATGGATACCAAAACAACATTTTTGAACCGGAACCTCCAGGAAGATGTCTACATGACACCACCTGAAGGGTTTGTGACTCCAAAGGATTCCAACAAGGTATGAAAGTTGCAGAAATACATTTATGGATTAAAGAAAGCATCAAGGTCATGGAACATTCATTTTGATGAAGCTGTAACAGAATTTGGCTTTGTTAAGAATGAATGTGAGCCTTGTGTGTACAAGAGGTTTAGTGGATGTTCAGTCGTTTTCCTAATAGTATATGTTGATGACATATTAGTAATTGGAAATGAAGTACCTGTCTTACAGTCAGTTAAGGCTGGGTTGCATAAATGCATCTCCATGAAAGACTTGGGAGAGGCAGTATATATTCTTGGGATCAAGATCCATCGTGATAGATCCAATATAATGCTAGGCCTGAGTAAAAGTACATACATTGACAAGATACTGAAGAGATTCAGTATGGAACATTCCAAGAGGGGATTGTTTCCAGTGTCACATATCATTCATCTTTCCAAGAAAATGTGTACTCAGGCACATGTGGAAAGATAGAGAATTACAGGGATCACTTATGCATCCGTAATTGGGTCAGTCATGTATGATATGCTATATACGTGGCTAGATGTTTCTTACGCATTAAGTGTGGTAGGTAGATATCAAGCTGATCTAGGAGACCACCATTGGATGGCATTCAAGACTATCCTTAAGTATCTGAGGTGTTCTAAGGATATGTTCATGGTTTATGGAGGATATGAGGATCTAGTCATCAGATGACATGTAGATGCTAGTTTGCAAACTGATCAAGATGACATGAAGTTTCAGACTGGATACATCTTCAGTTTGAATGGAGGTTCAGTGAGCTGGAAGAGCTAAAAGCAAAGTGTGGTGGCAGATTCTATAGCAGAGTCTGAGTATATCTTAGCTTCTGAGGAATCTAAACAAGAAATATGGATGCGAAGCTTGATCCAAGATCTAGATGTAGTACCGAGCAGTAAAGATCCTATCAAACTCTATTGTGATAATACTTTAGTGGTGGCACTTGCAAAAGAGCTAAGGTCACATCAGTGGACAAAACACATTCTTCAAAAGTATCATCTCTTGAGGGATTTTTCTCAGAGAGGTGAAGTTTCAGTGAGCAATATTTCCACAGAATACAATGTGGAGGACCCCTTGACTAAATCCTTGACTCAGTAGAATCATGATAATCATGTGAGGTCTAGCAGACTAAAAGTCATAGGTAGTTGGCTCTAGTAAAAGTGGGAGTTTGTTAGGGTTGGTGTCCTTAGAACCAATAGATTTGTACTTTGATTACATAAATGATCACTTATTATATATTGTTTATTTTTCTAAATGACTAGAATATAATAATGTCCTGGAATATTTGTTGCATTGATAAGTTCATGGAAGATCCCCGCTATGATGAGAACCTTGAAATGCTATATGAATATTCTTAAATAATGTTCTACGGTTGGATGACCTACTATGATAGGACACATAGTATATAGACTGTCATGTATGAGTACTCATAAGAAGACGAGACTCTGTCTCATGGAGTTCGTACTTGGTAATCTCCAAGATGGGAGATTATGAGAACAGACCCGCAAGTAGAAATTCTGCATGTCTTGGTGACATCGGACATTGCGATCTACGAGCGCATGTAATGGTCCTTAGACTGGTAGATTATAATTGAATCATGTATTGGATCGCGCACTTAGATTTACTGACGAAAACCGTCACACAGACAGTTGGCGGGAAGTAGGGTACGTTGGGCGCATCACTAGTGACATGTTGTTAATGGATAAGTCGAGGAAGGATTTTTCCCTTCCATTTATGTAAGTTTATATCTCGGTCCTTTGATTGAAATATAACTATCGCATTAAATTCCATGGCCATGGTGTAAACGGAGAGTTTATTTCAGGAATTCAAAGAACGACAGATCAAGCATATAGGTTTATGACACTGCCATGGAACCTGCTTGATGAGATATCGAGATAAAGGGATTAAATTACATAGTAAGCGTTCGTATGAGGTGATACATCAATGCGATTTCAACTTCTTTCTCTTCGGTTCCTTAACCCGTTGCTAGACAGTAATCTTGGACTTTAGGAATGCTCGCCTAATTCCAACGAGAAAGAGGCCTAGAGGGTCACACACTAAGTGTATTCATGTATCTCAAGTAGAATAAATATTATTCCCGTACATGGTTTAATAATTATTCAAGGATGTCTAAATCGTTTTAATTATGGAGGAAGAAGGAAATGAAAAACATGATATACACGCCATGTATTAAAGATTACACGCCGTGTAGTTTTCCATGGAAAACAAGTACATACCGTGTATTAATAATTACATGTCGTGTAGTTTTCTTTGTGGAAAAGAAATGAATAAATGAAAACAAGATATACACTCCGTGTACATTGAATGTACACACCATGTAGTTTTCAATGAAAAACATGTACACGCTGTGTATTTATTAATACATGCCGTGTAGTTTTTCTAGTCGGTATTTTGAGGATATAATATTGTTTTAAATGATATTTATTATAATCAGCATGGGCGCATGTCAAGGAATTAATTATTCGACACAGGGTTTTAAATATGATTCAATGAAATAAATAAAACAAGTAACGCGTTTATTTATTGTCATAACTCTACAAACTCAAGCCTGATTATAAATATCACACAACTCCTACTATTTTCAAACACACAAGTGGATCATTGTGCACAACTCTGGAGAATTCTTTCAAGGCCGAAAGAACCTCTTCCTCCAAGAACCCTCTCAAGACTGAGAGAGAGATCCTATTCCATCGGATCAAGATGATCTAAGGCGGACAACACAAGCAAAGGTTTCTCCATACTAGCACCCAGAGACTCCTTTGGCGACGTCCTGAGATACGAGGTACACATGTGGATCACCGATAGAGGAAGTCTACAGTGTTTTTTTGCGTCATGATGAATCACATCGGAACGTGATCAAGAACATCAACGAAGAAAGAACATGGAAAAAGGTATTTCTTTTTCAAATATCTAAATTAAATATAATCAACCTTTAACGATCCTACTTTGTTTTTTGGGGAATTTCTATTTCTTTTGTCTATTTCTATGATTCGATCCGTGGAGACTGGAATTTATGGTCGTATTGATCCCAGATTGATCATTGCTAATGACAAAAAGCCACGTGGGCACATCCACCCACGGGCTTCTACTGCGCCCGGAACCGTCAGATACGTCATTTGCAATGAGTACCGAATCATTCTAATTCATGTGCAATGAGAGTTTACTCATGATTAATGTGAAATGAGGGTTTACTCTTGTTTCATGTGCAATGAGCCTTGGATCATACTAAATTACATGATAAGTGATGTTTTCACACTTACATGTTATGATTATCCATAATTATCATGCCTTTATGTTCATGTTTCTCTTATGATCCAATGATATTCATATTTTCTAAAATGTATTTTATTCCTCATGTTATTCCATGTTTATTCCCATACATGGCTTTATAGTTCAACATTTTCTTATGCATGTCCTCAGGTTATCCCATGAAAAGCTAAGTACGAGGGATTGTAGTGGTCATGTAAAAGAAAATATTCATTAAAGATGATGTATTTCATGTTTTAAGTTGTTATGTAGTGATATTAAGCCCATAATACACTATACCTATCGACCTTATATGTTGTATGAAGTGTTGTTTTTGTAATAAATCATATTTATGCATGTAATAAAGAGAAAGGTTATTATACGTATCGATTAAAGAATTATTAAAAATAAAAATTCTATTTTTTATATTTTAAGTGGTTTTAGTTCAATTTTAAGGAGACATTAAATAAATAATTAAATTCAGAAAATTGAAAAAAATCGTGTCTAAGATTATTTGAGTTATTGTAATTGTGGAATAAAAAGTGCTTGAGAGTATTTTGTTTGGATGATTTTTCTCAATTCTCTATAGGTTAATTGGAGCTCAGATAAAAAACACCTTATTCGATAATAAATAGACTATGATAACTCAGTTCCAAATGAAATTTTCTTGAGTAAATTTATGTTGAGTTCTATTTTATGGCAGTTTCCAATTTTGGGACCATTTTTGCCTCCGTGTTTTTTGTTAATGTGAAAATAATTTTTTATTACGATATATAATGTGTTGTGATGTGATATTATTATTTTTCATAATTATTTTTTGTATTTTATTCCCATGTGCATTAAGTCTATCACATCATAGTGATATTTAAAATTGTTAGATCTAGATGTATCTTAGGAGATTTCTTTACTTGTTAGAAATTCATTTAACCCTCTCTATTGACTTCTCTTGAATTTTACTCTAAAAAAATGATGATTTTTGTTGTCTATATTATTTAATATACACACTATGATAAAAATTTCTTTACATGTAAGGTATAATATTCATATATAATTAAATTAATTTTGTTATTGATGGTATTATTGAAATGATATTTTACTCAGTATATTGTGTTTAGTTTCTCAGTTGATTGATTTTAGCACATTAATTTCTTGATTTTTAGCGAATATTTAATTACATGATTAAATATCATGGAAACTGAGTTCATTCGCATTAATTAAAATGAAGAGTTCTCGCAATTTGTCATTTATATGATTATGTTAATTGTTTTTTCATTAACTTGAGATAATATCATTGTGAAATTTATATTTAGTAAATAAAAAAGTTAATTGATATTGTAGCTAGGTTCAGACTCATTAATTAACCACGTTCACATATCATGAATATTAATTTAGAATACATTTTATATTATCATTTATATTTTAAATATATATTTAATTTATCAAACCCCTCATTAATTACACAGTAATAATTCCTTTTAGTTGAGTTATATTTTAAATAAGAGTATAATTATACTTTACCTAAAATCATTTATATGAGTGGAATCCTTGAGACTCAAACTAGGGTACACAATTATAGTATATGAATAGGTAAATATGAAAATGTATTTGAATAATTATATGTGAAAATGGAACTACTAAATTAATATAAATATCATTCATAGGGAGTAATGACACATCCAATTTATTATTTATCATTATATTAAAACTTTTATAAAAATTAAAATCAAAAAATATAAAACACTTTATTTTGAGGAGGAAAATATCTCTTCAAAAGAATCAATAGAATTATTTCCCAAGATAATTTTTGGAATCAGTAATATGTTATATGAGGAAAATATTTTAAGAGAATTTATAAATGATAATAAGTAAACATTAGAAGTTGTATACCTTCAGACATTATATAAGGAATTGGGTGAATTATATCTATATTTAGATAAATTTTATATAATATTTGTAGAATAATCCTCTATATTGACATTATATGAGTTAAAACTTCACCAAATTAATGAAAAAGAGGCACTGGATGTTGAAGAAACTATTTCAGTTATAGCTACCACTATACATTTCCAATTTTATCCTAAAGGGTATATGTCACGAATGAGTCTCAGATTCCATCAAACTCAAAACCCAACCCGGTCTGAGACATAGCCCAAAGGGCATTCCTGATCCCCACGGATTGTAAACTACTATGAGGAATAAAAAAACAAAATAAGGAATATTTTCCACCCAAAAAAACAAGGATAAACTAACCAAAATAGGAACAAGAAGACACCCAAAAAAGGAATATCAAATAGTAAATCGCTGATTCAGTTACAAGATACAGTTAAATTGACTAAAATCTAAAAAAATGAAAAATAAAATGCTGCCATGTGATCTCTGTGTGACCCATTAGTCACCACAAACATGAAGGCCAAACCTTCTCCACTACTGAGCAGTTGAACCAGGAACCTGAAAAATAAATTGAACCTACAACATTGAAGATAAGATAGGTGTGATAATCAAAATGTTCATTAGGACTGCGGAGATACACTACTAAATCCAAAAATTCTGTTTCCCAAAACAGTCCAGTAACAGAAGTTTGAATTTTTTTCATAAAAGTAGTGTTTTAAAATTTTAATAATACAACATGATATCCCATTTTAAAATACAACACACACTACACATCATTTTCAAAACTAATTTCCATTTCATAAACAAAAACTAAGAAATATAATATCAAGGTTGTGCTAAAAATGAAAATGTAAATAGTTACTTGATGGAATTAAACTGGTGTAGTATAAAATAAACAAGTAATGCAATAACAAACATGGGTGATCATAAATATACATAGCCAACCCAAATAAATACTCGGTTCGAAACCGCCTATCATTTTATGGTGAATACCCATAGTCAATAACCATCTGATCACCCTCATGATAGAACCATCAGAACTCCCCATCTGGCCTCTATATCTATCAATGCGTACCAACCCATCTAATCAGGGTTGGTAAGCTACCATCACTCAATCATATAAAGTAATCCTAAGAAAACATGGTGATTGTAATAAATTTATGTAAGTAGGAGGCTAACATACACAAGACTCCATTTATCCATTTCCCCTAAACTTTCCTACCAAAAACCCAAACACCAATATATGATAACCCCAAGGGATATACCTCCTATAAAAGTTCCCCATATACCTACATATGCTTTTCGTATCATTCATATGTTTCAACATGGACATTATATATATAAACATTTTAACTATTACATAAAACCTATAAGGTTTCCAAAAGGGTACACATAATTATCCAAACCTAAAACCTTACAAACAGTTAACAAACACATAACCTTTGTTTTGAAAATGAAAAATGAGCACACACACATATCGAAACTAAAATACTAACTAAATGTTAACAAAAAAATAAAATTTAATTTGGAAATTCTATATTCGCCTTTAGGTCAACATGTCTAACACATTTACTAAAAAAACTCAAAAACACATCTTTTATATTTACAAATCCAATAAGGCCATTATGTTGCAAAACATACACTAAATCACATTACAGTAACCAAATGGGACGTGAACCTATTCATCTCACACAAAATATGATTCAATTCTAAATAGTACAAACCTGAGGAAAACCTTTCAAGCTATTTTTAGAAACCACACAAAATACCCAAACTCATTTCAAAAAATAAGAACCATTTATAAAACTAGGGGTTTTATGAAAACACAACTTAAAAGATGTCGTATTCATTTGAAGGCACATCTATGTGTGCACATAGCAGACCCATGGTTGTGAAAACATCCAATTTCATAAGAAAAAATCAAGGAGACATCTCAAAAACATTTCAATAAAACACCGATTTCGTGAAATTCAAAACCAATCATTCACATCATTAAAATAATACATCCCATACACTTAATGTCATAGAACCCTTTTGAAAACATTTAAACACACCAATAAAGCAATTACATTACCAAATTATATACACCACACAAAACTCAAAAAAAAAATAAACATTAACACAACATCATAAAGGTTAAAAATATCCTAAAAGGCACAAGGCCATTTTTGAAGAGGAATGCCATTTATAAAAAATTCCCTAGGTGTCATAAACCTAGGAATTGGATGAAAAACACTTAAAAACCCATTTATAGTAAATTAAATCAATCTGAAATCACCATTTACATCTAGATATTGGTATATATAGGGTGATAATAACATTTAGAAATTAATTGGAAACATACAAGTTTCTATGGAATGTTACGAAAAGAGAATAGATTGAAAAACCTAACTAACCCTTGTTTGAATGGAATGAAACATTAATGAGAGGAAGAATAGGACCCCAAGGATGATCCTCATACCCTAAAGCAAAATATAAATCACTCACACACAAAACCTAGACATTGGGGTTCATCCAAAAGGATAAAACCACATCGAAAACAATGGAAAAGGAGAAGAGGGAAGAAAGATGAAAAAATGAGCAAAAAATCTATCAAATTACCATATATTGAAGAGATAAGAATACATGGAGGAGGGGAGAAAATGGTAATTGTGGTTTGGGACCTTATAGTGAAACACAATGTGAGGGAGGAGAAGGAGCATGAAAATGGGTAAAATGATGAGATATAGAAAGGGGGAAACCATAATTTAATGATATAGAACGACTATACTATTTTACAAACCACGAGGCAACCATGGGAGACTCTATGCCTATGGATGAATAAATGAAAAATTAACAAGACCCTACCACATGGAAGTGTGCAAGCCTTGTGGTCAATTATTTCCAACTCTCAACAGCCACATAGTCAGGCTACATATTTACTACTAACCGTTCGGTAATGATGAAGCACCACTAAAAACCTCCAGAAACTCGAAAATACAAAATTTCATCCATGGATCAAACCTGAAATTCACCCCAATGATAAAATACTAAAAATAAGATAAAATAATTATGTATCTGAGGTTGGGGTGTAAAAAAATGAATTAGTTTGAGTTTCTTGCAAAAATAATTCAGATAGGTGAAATTGATTTGAATTATTCTTTTAAAAACATTTATAAACATAAAATATCAATTCAACTTTATTATTTTAATTATGATGGTCTCGAATTAATGAGTAATTCCTAGGGTTATGATGAAATATTGAAGAAATAAATGAAGTGGATAATATTAAAGAGAAAAATGATTGGTTGGATTTTCTCCATGGTTTACTAGAGGAAAGTAGAATAAAATAATTTTTAATTTAAGAAACATTTTTTTTCAAGACATGATAAAATAAGGGCCTATAATGGAGTTTAATTTCAAAAATATTTAAAACATATTGCACAAACTATACCTTAAACATTATATAATCTAATATCTTTATAACATAATTCATTTTATTTCATTTCTAATGATATTTTAGATTTATTGTTTTATGGTCACAACACTTACATAATAATAATCTATATTACAAATTGGACACTTCTACTCAATAACCATTTTTCCCACTATATAAAACATTTAATGTAAAACATGGTTTATTTTTATAAAAATATTCATGACTATCAAATTAAATTCTTATTTTCTTTTATCCATCATTATTTATTGATAAAAAAATTCTAAAACTGATATGAGCACAAATATCTCAATAAGGGACATAAAAAGGAATGAAGAAAGAAAATTGTTTTTATATGAATTCATACAAACATTTACTTTTTTTTGAACAAATGTGTAGAAAATAAATATTTTATTATGTAATAACAAAAAATTATTTTCCTAAATATGTTCGTAAAAAAAATCATAAGATGACTTAAATGGAAAAAACTCATAATGGATTTTTCACATTCATGAAAATTCATGAAAAACTTTCCAAAACATTTATACCTTTCACCCATAAAAGCAGAATATACATTCATTTAAACATAAGATCATTATTTTTCCTTGAAAAATAATAATATTATATTGAAAACCTTATAGATTATTGATAAAAAATGTTGGTGAAATTGAACACTATTTTCCATATCACTCTTGAAAATGGAATCACCATACAGTTGACCACGATGCCCAATGCGTTGGAGGGTATCACTGATCCCCGTACCATTGTTTTAGAATGGTACCAGACATCCTAGATCAATAAAAAACCACACATCCTTAGTTTATAATGTAACCACCCATCTATGGTTTAAAATCAAACTACCAAACATCATATAAAATTCCAAAGTACAATGAAATAATCATAACACATGAAACCTTTCATTTAATCATTACACTCATAACAAATTTTTTTCACCTTTAAAAAAATTATCATATATTGAAATAACCATTCAATTAAGAACCATTTTTTTAAATGAGAAAAGAATATAAATTAAGTTTATTATTTTAGGAAATCAAAGAACCTTATAAATTATGTCAAATAAAAAAAATAGGCATGACATTTGGAAAATATTTTTTCATCGTATATGTTAAAATATAACATTCCATTTTTCTTTTATAAAAAATTACAAATTGTTCTATATAAAATATGTTAGAATATTTATTTTGAAAAAAATTAAAGGGAATTAGAAAAGTGACATATATTTACATTTATGATACATTTATACACATATAAAAGTTTATTTAATATTTTTTTAAAAAATATGAAAATAGAAGAAATATAGTTGGAAAGGAAA
Organism: Viscum album; assembly: GCA_963277665.1. NCBI lineage: Eukaryota > Viridiplantae > Streptophyta > Magnoliopsida > Santalales > Viscaceae > Viscum > Viscum album. The sequence continues at coordinate 435,280,430 of OY728150.1, read as the reverse complement.
AATTAAAAGATGATTTTACAAATAATTTCCCTAAACTTGAGTATGAATCATCATGTAAATTATTTATATTTTGTTATAATATACATTTGTTAATTTTTTAATTAATAAATACTTTTTTAAATGTTTATTATTCTTATTTATGTTTTCTCTTTCCATGATAAATTAAATTATTTCCCCAATTAAATTCATTTAAACATTTTAAAAATATTCAGTTCATAAATTAGAAATAACTTTGGTAGGATGAATATGATGAAATATTCAAATATTTCATAGTATTAAGAATAATAATCATGACTTAATTATCATTTTATTTCAAAATTAGAATTTTAAAACATATAATGAATGATGGTTATAAAAAAACTATTTTAAAATCATGGTGATGATAAGTCAAATGTACACATGAGTAACATTTTCATTTTTCAATGATAATTATGGAAAAAAGGTATGTATTGTTTTATCCTTACTGAATGAAACATATAAAATTAACATGATATTATTTCTTTAATTTCAATTATATATATCATTTGTGTTATGTGGTGATGAAAAAAAATCACATTAGTTCGTGGTGGTGGTTGTCCACCCGTACGTACGTACAACATTATCATTTCTCCATGAATAAAATTTTATGAAATTATGATATGTTATATTTTCATAATAACACATATTTCATGAAAATAGTGAATATATATAAACATTAAATCCATCATTAAAACCTATCGTGATGTTCAGTGATGGAAAATGAATTACATTAGTTTGTTAGGTGGTAGTCCACCATACATATGAATGACAATTTCATTTCCAATTTGAATGAAGATGAGATAGATGTTGGTTATGTAATTACATTTATAACATATTTGTACATGGTGTGAACTGATGTAAATATATCATCACAGTTTATTAATAATTTTATTATGTGTATGAAGAAATAATACAAAAGTTCACAATTAAGAATGATACCACTTCTTCAAAGAACCTTTTATGATTTAAACTTAAATATTTCCAATTATGGTTTTATGAAAAAATAAAGGACTACTGGATATTGAAATATATTTAATTAAGGTTTTAGGGTGGTTATTCAGTGAACCAAATGGTTTTGATGTGTGAATTATCGATTCGTATATATTCCCTTTTATAATAAAGGGGGACAGAACTCAAAGAATTCCATAAAAAATAACGTAATGTAAATTAATTCTGACATCCAAATTACACAAAATTGGTAGGATTCGAATCTAAGATGAATATGGGATAAAATACTCTATAAAATAAATTTTGGGCATGTAACGATCACACTTTATACAAATATTTTTTGTTTTAACTATCCATTAACCATTTTGAAATTTATGGTGATATCAAATTTTTTACTCTTAAGTGGTGAATATATTTTCTATAAACGAAAAAATGGAACATAAATTGAAAATATGGGACTTAGTAATATTTATCCAATTAACATTGACAATATAAACCTCTATAATATTTCATTTGTTTCAAAAAATATTTCATACATAAAAACTCATTCAAATAATATTATTTTTAGTGTTTTTAAAATCATTTTATGGATTATTCAACTACTTGTAATAGCACCATGGTAGTGTTTCATAATCATGAAATGTAATTAATTAAATACTAAAAATTAAAAATAAATTACAATTATTAAATAATCATTTATATTTAAAATGAATATTTATAGTTGAACTTGTCCTAGGTTTTCCCCATGTTGAAAATTTACTGGCAATAAAACAAGGAGAACATATTTTAAAATTATTATTAAATAAAATAATATTAAAGTAAAAATCATAAAAAATTTAGAAAAGGTATCATATTAAACATTTGGAAGTGTATGAACTTGATATCCTTATCCAATAAAATAAGGGAATGTATCACATTCATTTTTGAGTGATTATCATATTATTTTGACATAAATAACCCAATTTACAGCCACAATGTTCACATAAATTTACTAAGGTTACTATCAATAATGAAAAAATAAATAAAATGGCCATATTGAAAAATATTATAAATCTTAATTCCAAATATGGAAACTATTTCATAAAATTTAATTCATATAAGTGGTCAGATTTAATTTAAAATTATTCCCTTAAAATAAGATGAAAAATGGATTTTCAAAAAAAATGAATTTTAAGTATAAAAATGTCTATATACTAAATTAAAGTAAAATATTAATTACAAAGACTATTATTTAGATTATTATAAATCATAATATAATAATAAAATTTTAAAACTGATCCAAAATTGAATTTTAATTTATAATGAATTTAAAAGAAAATATGATATCATTAAGAATGAATGTTGTTCAACATTCATTAAAAAATCAATCATTTCAGAAAAATATCAAACTTTCACCATGAGATATGTTTGATATCATGATTTAAAATATAATATATATTTTATAAATTAAACTGTCTAAAATTTCCACTAATTAATTATACGATTCTCTCATGGAAATAAGTAAATGCCATTTTTTAAGAAACCGCAGTTTTGAAAGATAAAATGGATTTTCTGGAAATTGAGTGTTTATTTACCATGAGTAAATCATTAATTTTTTATTTATTATTGCCATTATATATATATTATAATTAAATTCATTCTATTTTTACTTGACTATTTAATTTCTTGATTAAAGTAGTCATATAATAATATTTCACTCTTCATTTATGCTCAGTTTTTTTGTATCATTCACATTATCGAACCAAATTCCCTAATTTTAAAATCACATGGTGTAAAATTTTACCCAATTTAAAAAATTTCCCAATATATTTTATCTCGATAAATATAATCATTGTTTTACCATTCTAAAATATATTTTTTTTGAATTCCAACTGCTAAAAATCGTCATTAAAACACCATCTTAAAAAGTGAGGAAATTAAATATGAAACAAATATAGAATAACACATAACTAGGTTTCCAAATATTAAAACATTAGTGGGAATTTAAAATATATAAATGTTATATAATTTTAATTTATAATTAATAATGAATAATGATATAGATTATTGATCACAAGAAATTTAATGATCATGAGAAAGTTAACAATCACAAAACCATAAATGAAATATGTTATAGAGATTATCGATTCATTAGAAATAAGGGTAATAGAATATAATTTTTTTCAATATTCTCTTCCCAGTTTTGATGATTTCAATTACCATATAGAATAATAACATAATAAAATATTCTAACATGAAAAATTATATTTCAATTAGTAATCAATTTACACCACAATGAAATCCTTTTCTCCAAACAATGAGTATTAATGATAATTTTGCTTTATATGAAGCACTAAAATAAACTTATATAAGATCATATACTCCCAAAAAACGATAAAAATATATATATATTAGCTAATACTGAAATGGTTCGAGTAAGGTAATAAAATTCCCAAAATGCTTACACTTTCATTTATGGAAATAATATATTTATATCTAAAATAAAATTTTAATACCAAATGTTCAAATATATCAGTCTATAAAAAAATATCATAAAAATTCATCAAATTATTCATGATTGTGATTGAAATTGAATGATTATTATTATTTTATCATATATTCATCAAATAAAAATTTAACATCTATCCTTATAAAACATTAGTAACTCTTAAAGCATCATTCAATTAATTTAATGTGACATAGTTATATAATCTTCGAAATATGATAATTATTTCCATAAATTATCCAATTCAAAAATATTATTATAGAATATAATTTTTACTCTTTTTCTAAACTAAATTACCATCTTATATGAAAATATATCCATTTCCCGAAATCATATAAATATCCAATAATAGTTATGTTCTTTTGAAATAACATACATCACCGAATCATTTTTCAATACCACGACTATTTATATTGTAGAAATTATATTACTAAAATATATATAATAATTTTTTTAAATTTTATAATAACAAGGAAATCATGTAGTCTAGTTGTCACCGATGCACCCTTCTTTCCCTTTAGATATAAGTTCTTGTGATGTATTAGAAATTCCATGTATGTTTTAATTATATGGTATTGTTTCAAGACCAGGTGCTCAAACAACACTTGATTCCATGGATTAGAAAGAGTAAGATAAGTGTTTTAAAATTATTTATGTTTATTTAATATAAATCTCATGCATGTTTTTTGAAGCTTCTAAACAGGTGTCCGGATTAAAAATATGATTGCACCGTTACATCCGGAATGACGACAATACCTCTGAAAGGACCTAAATTAGACCGACATAGATTGATGGAAACTGTTTATTTTTGGGTGTTTTATGGAAAAATATAATAAACATAGAACATTTATTTTATTAACAATTGTTTCAGTGTGACACAAAGTCACCTTAGCTATTTCATTTTCTAAATGAAAAAGCATAATGACCCTGAAATAGAATCATTACAGAAACTCTATTTCATAAATGAAACTTCGCGATGACACTGCGATTCAGCATAACATAAAAGATAATTTTATTTCTCATTTTAATAGATTAATCAAAAACGGGTTCATGGATAAATGATCCAAGTTTACTCTAGGCCTTTGAAGTATATTCATCAGCGAGCGATGAATGATGAATCACCACCAAAGATAGATTGAGGATCAAGGAACAACAGGTGATGATAGTGCTACTCCGAAATTTAATATCGAACAATCCAACCTCAATGTAAGGGTTTATTTTCTAAGTGATTTTACGTTCCAAATATCTTCTTTATAAATGAAGAACATGGATTAATCCACTAACATGTTGATCTGCTGGTCAATAGTTCTTGCAGGTTGGGAACTCTTTTTTGGGGATAAAGAATGGGGGATATGAATTAATAATTGTTTTATTTCTTCCCTTTTTATACCCCAAAGAATAGAGTGAAAATGAATATGGATAATGTTCATCGCTTTGGGTGTTCTTTGTGATATATACTCCTCCTTGTGCAAATATTTTCTGTTTTAACTATCCATTAACAATTTTGAAATTTATGGTGATATCAAATTTTTTACTCTTAAGTGGTTAATATATTTTCTATAAAAGAAAAAATGGAACATAAATAGAAAATATGGGACATAGTAATATTTATCCAATTAACATAGACAATCTAAACCTCTATAATATTTCATTTGTATCAAAAAATATTTCATACATAAAAACTCATTCAAATAATATTATTTTTAGAGATTTTAAAATCATTTTATGGATTATTCAACTACTTGTAATAGCACCATGGTAGTGTTTCGTAATCATGAAATGTAATTAATTAAATACTAAAAATTAAAAATAAATTACAATTATTAAATAATCATTTATATTTAAAATGAATATTTATAATTGATCTTGTCCTATGTTTTTCCCCATGTTGAAAATTTAATGGCAATAAAACAAGGAGAACATATTTTTAAATTATTATTAAATAAAATAATATTAATGTAAAAATCATAAAAAATTTAGAAAAGGTCTCATATTAAACATTTGGAAGTGTATAAACTTGATATCCTTATCCAATAAAATAAGGGAATGTATCACAGTCATTTTTGAGTGATTATCATATTATTTTGACATAAATAACCCAATTTACAGCCACAATGTTCACACAAATTTACTAAGGTTACTATCAATAATGAAAAAATAAATAAAAGGGGTGTGTTGAGAAATATTATAAATCTTAATTCCAAATATGGAAACCGTTTCATAAAATTTAATTCATATAAGTGGTAGGATTTAATTTAAAATTATTCCCTTAAAATAAGATGAAAATTGGATTTTCAAAAAAAAATGAATTTTAAGTATAAAAATGTCTATATACTAAATTAAAGTAAAAAATTAATTACAAAGACTATTATTTAGATTATTATAAATCATAATATACTAATAAAATTTTAAAACTGATCCAAAATTGAATTTTGATTTATAATGAATTTAAACGAAAATATAATATCATTAAGAATGAATGTTGTTCAATATTCATTAAAAAATCAATCATTTTAGAAAAATAACAAACTTTCACCATGAGATATGTTTGATATCATGATTTAAAATATAATATATCTTTTATAAAATAAACTTTCTAAAATTTCCACTAATTAATTATATGATTCTCTCATGAAAATAAATAAATGCCATTTTTTTAAAAAACCGCAGTTTTGAAAGATAAAATGGATTTTCTGGAAATTGAGTGTTTATTTACAATGAGTAAATCATTAATTTTTTATTTGTTATTTCCATTATATATATATTATAATTAATTTCATTCTATTTTTACTTGACTATTTAATTTCTTGATTAAAGTAGTCATATAATAATATTTCACTCTTCATTTATGCTCAGTTTTTTTGTATCATACACATTATCGAACAAAATGCCCTAATTTTAAAATCACATGGTGTAAAATTTTACCCAATTTAAAAAATTTCCCAATAGATTTTATCTCGATAAATATTATCATTGTTTTACCATTCTGAAATACATTTTTTGAATTCCAACTGCTAAAAAGGGTCATTAAAACACCCTCTTAAAAAGTGAGGAAATTAAATATGAAACAAATATAGAATAAAACATAACTAGGTTTCCATATATGAAAACATTAGTGGGAATTTAAAATATATAAATTTTAGATAATTTTAATTTATAATTAATAATGAATAATGATATAGATTATTGATCACAAGAAATTTAATGATCATGAGAAAGTTAAAAATCACAAAACTATAAATGAAATAGGTTATAGAGATTATCGATTCATTAGAAATAAGGGTAATAGAATATAATTTTTTTCAATATGCTCTTCCCAGTTTTGATGATTTCTTTTACCATATAGAATAATAACATAATAAAATATTCTAACATGAAAAATTAAATTTCAACTAGTAATCAATTTACACCACAATGAAATCGTTTTCTCCAAACAATGAGTATTAATGATAATTTAGCTTTATATGAAGCACTAAAATAAACTTATATCAGATCATATAATCCGAAAAAACGATAAATATATATATATATATAGCTAATACTGAAATGGTTCGAGTAAGGTAATACAATTCCCAAAATGCATACACTTTCATATAAAGAAATAATATATCTATATCTAAAATAAAATTTTAATACCAAATGTTCAAATATATCAGTCTATAAATATATATCATAAAAATTCATCAAATTATTCATGATTGTGATTGAAATTGAACGATTATAATTATTTTATCATATATTCATCAAATAAAAATTTAACATCTATCCTCATATAACATTAGTAACTCATAAAGCATCAATCAATTAATTTAATATGACATAGTTATATAATCTTCAAAATATGATAATTATTTCCATAAATTATCCAATTCATAAATAATATTATAGAATATAATTTTAACTTTTTTTCTCAACTAAATTACCATCTTATATGAAAATATATGCATTTCCTGAAATCATATAAATATCCAATAATAGTTATGTTCTTTTGAAATAACATACATCACCGAATCATTTTTCAATACCACGACTATTTATATTGTAGAAATTATTTTACTAAAATATATATAATAATTTTTTTAAATTTTATAATAACAAGGAAATCATGTAGTCTAGTTGTTAGCGATGCACCATTCTTTCCCTTTAGATATACGTTCTTGTGATGTATTAGAAATTCCATGTATATTTTAATTATATGGTATAATTTCGAGACCAGGTGCTCAAACAACACTTGATTCCATGGATTAGAAAGAGTAAGATAAGTGTTTTAACATTATTTATGTTTATTTAATATAAATCTCATGCATGTTTTTGGATTCTTCTAAATAGGTGTCCGGATTAAAAATCTGATTGCACCGTTACATCTGGAATGACAACAATACCTCTGAAAGGACCTAAATTAGACCGACATAGATTGATGGAAACTGTTTATTTTTGGGTGTTTTATGGAAAAATATAATAAACATAAAACATTTATTTTATTAATAATTGTTTCAGTGTGACACAAAGTCACCTTAGCAATCTCATTTCCTAAATGAAAAAGCATAATGACTCTGAAATAAAATCATTACAGAAACTCTATTTCATAAATGAAACTTCGCAATGACACTGCGATTCAGTATAACATAAAAGATAATCTTTTTTTCTCATTTTAATAGATTAATCAAATACGGGTTCATGGATAAATGATCCAAGTTTACTCTGGACCTTTGAAGGATATTCATTGGCGAGTGAAGAATGATTAATCACCACCAAAGATAGATTGAGGATCAAGGAACAACATGTGAAGATAGAGCTACTCCGAAATTTAATATCGAACAATCTAACCTCAATGTAAGGGTTTATTTTCTAAGTGATTTTACGTTCCAAATATCTTCTTTATAAGTGAAGAACATGGATTAATCCACTAACATGTTGATCTGCCGGTCAATAATTCTTGCGGGTTGGGAACTCTTTTTTGGGGATAAAGAATGGGGGATATGAATTAATAATTGTTTTATTTCTTCCCTTTTCATACCCCAAAGAACAGAGTGAAAATGAATATGGATAATGTTCATCACTTTGGGTGATCTTTGTGATATATACTCCTCCTTGTGAAAATATTTTTTGTTTTAACTATCCATTAACCGTTTTTAAATTTATGGTGATATCAAATTTTTTACTCTTAAGTGGTTAATATATTTTCTATAAAAGAAAAAAATGGAACATAAATAGAAAATATGGGACTTAGTAATATTTATCCAATTAACATAGACAATCTAAACCTCTATAATGTTTCATTTGTTTCAAAAAATATTTCATACCTAAAAACTCATACTAATAATATTATTTTTAGAGTTTTTAAAATCATTTTATGGATTATTCAACTACTTTTAATTGCACCATGGTAGTGTTTCATAATCATGAAATGTAATTAATTAAATACTAAAAATTAAAAATAAATTACAATTATTAAATAATAATTTATATTTAAAATGAATATTTATAATTGATCTTGTCCTATGTTTTTCCCCATGTTGAAAATTTAATGGCAATAAAACAAGGAGAACATATTTTTAAATTATTATTAAATAAAATAATATTAAAGTAAAAATCGTAAAAAATTTAGAAAAGGTCTCATATTAAACATTTGGAAGTGTATGAACTTGATATCCTTATCTAATAAAATAAGGGAATGTATCACGGTCATTTTTGAGTGATTATCATATTATTTTGACATAAATAACCCAATTTACAGCCACAATGTTCACACAAATTTACTAAGGTTACTATCAATAATGAAAAAATAATTAAAAGGGGCCTATTGAGAAATATTATAAATCTTAATTAAAAATATGGAAACCGTTTCATAAAATTTAATTCGTATAAGTGGTAGGATTTAATTTAAAATTATTCCCTTAAAATAAGATGAAAAATGGATTTTAAAAAAATGAATTTTAAGTATAAAAATGTCTATATACTAAATTAAAGTAAAAAATTAATTAAAAAGACTATTATTTAGATTGTTATAAATCATAATATACAAATTGAATTTTAACACTGATCCAAAATTGAATTTTAATTTATAATGAATTTAAACGAAAATATGATATCATTATGAATGAATGTTGTTCAACATTCATTAAAAATCAATCATTTCAGAAAAATATCAGATTTCACCATGAGATATGTTTGATATCATGAATTAAAATATAATATATCTTTTATAAAATAAACTGTCTAAAATTTCCACTAATTAATTATACGATTCTCTCATGAAAATAAATAAATGCCATTTTTTAAGAAACCGCAGTTTTGAAAGATAAAATGGATTTTCTGGAAATTGAGTGTTTATTTACAATGAGTAAATCATTAATTTTTTATTTATTATTTCCATTATATATATATTATAATTAATTTCATTATATTTTTACTTGACTATTTAATTTCTTGATTAAAGTAGTCATATAATAATATTTCACTCTTCATTTATGCTCAGTTTTTTTGTATCATACACATTATCGAACAATATGCCCTAATTTTAAAATCACATGGTGTAAAATTTTACCCAATTTAAAAAATTTCCCAATAGATTTTATCTCATTAAATATAATCATTGTTTTACCATTCTAAAATACATTTTTTGAATTCCAACTACTAAAAAGGGTCATTAAAACACCCTTTTAAACAGTGTGGAAATTAAATATGAAACAAATATAGAATAACACATAACTAGGTTTCCATATATGAAAACATTAGTGGGAATTTAAAATATATAAATGTTAGATAATTTTAATTTATAATTAATAATGAATAATGATATAGATTATTGATCAGAAGAAATTTAATGATCATGAGAAAGTTAACAATCACAAAACTATAAATGAAATAGGTTATAGAGATTATCGATTCATTAGAAATAAGGGTAATAGAATATAATTTTTTTCAATATGGTCTTCCCAGATTTGATGATTTCTATTACCATATAGAATAATAACATAATACAATATTCTAACATGAAAAATTAAATTTCAACTAGTAATCAATTTACACAATAATGAAATCCTTTTCTCCAAACAATGAGTATTAATAATAATTTAGCTTTATATGAAGCACTAAAATAAACTTATATCAGATAATATACTCCCAAAAAACGATAAAAATATATATATATTAGCTAATACTGAAATGGTTTGAGTAAGGGAATATAATTCCCAAAATGCATAAACATTCATATAAATAAATAATATATTTATATCTAAAGTAAAATTTTAATACCAAATTTTCAAATATATCAGTCTATAAATAAATATCATAAAAATTCATAAAATTATTCATGATTGTGATTGAAATTGAATGATTATTATGATTTTATCATATATTAATCAAATAAAAATTTAACATCTATCCTTATATAACATTAGTAACTCTTAAAGCATCACTCAATTAATTTAATATGACATAGTTATATAATCTTCAAAATATGATAATTATTTCCATAAATTATGCAATTAATAAATATTATTATAGATTATAATTTTAACTTTTTTTCTCAACTAAATTACCATCTTATATAAAAATATATCCATTTCCAAAAATCATATTAATATCAAATAATATTTATGTTCTTTTGAAATAACATACATCACCAAATCATTTTTCAATACCACGAATATTTATATTGTAGAAATTATTTTACTAAAATATATATAATAATTTTTTTAAATTTTATAATAACAAGGAAATCATGTACTCTAGTTGTCAGCGATTCACCCTTCTTTCCCTTTAGATATAGGTTCTTGTGATGTCTTAGAAATTCCAGGTATTTTTTAATTATATGGTATTATTTCGAGACCCGGTGCTCAAACAACACTTGATTCCATGGCATAGAAAGAGAAAGATAAGTGTTTTTAACTTTATTTATGTTTATTTAATATAAAACTCATGCATGTTTTTGGAAGCTTCTAAATAGGTGTCTGGATTAAAAATCTGAGGGCACCGTTACATCCGGAATGATGACAATACCTCTGAAAGGACCTAAATTCGACCGACATAGATTGATGGAAACTTTTTATTTTTGGGTGTTTTAAAGAAAAATATAACAAAAATAAAACTGTTATTTTATTAATAATTGTTTCAGTGTGACACAAAGTCACCTTAGCTATTTCATTTCTTAAATGAAAAAGCATAATGACTCTGAAATAGAATCATTACAGAAACTCTATTTCATAAATGAAACTGCGCAATGACACTGCGATTCAGCATAACATAAAAGATAATTTTTTTTCTCATTTTAATAGATTAATCAAATTCGGGGTCATAGATAAATGATCCAAGTTTACTCTGGACCTTTTAGGATATTCATTGGCGAGCGATGAATGATTAATCACCACCAAAGATAGATTGAGGATCAAGGAACAACAGGTTATGATAGTGCTACTCCGAAATTCAATATCGAAAAATCCAACCTCAAGGTAAGGGGTTATTTTCTAAGTGATTTTACGTTCCAAATATTTTCTTCATAAATGAAGAACATGGATTAATCCACTAACATGTTGATCTGCCGGTCAATAGTTCTTGCGGGTTGGGAACTCTTTTTTGGGGATAAAGAATGGGGGATATGAATTAATAATTGTTTTATTTCTTCCTTTTTTATACCCCAAAGAACAGAGTGCAAATGAATATGGATAATGTTCATCTCTTGGGGTGTTCTTTATGATATATACTCCTCCTTGTGAAAATATTTTTTGTTTTAACTATCCATTAACCATTTTGAAATTTATGGTAATATCAAATTTTTTACTCTTAAGTGGTTAATATATTTTCTATAAAAGAAAAAATGGAACATAAATATAAAATATGGGACTTAGTAATATTTATCCAATTAACATAGACAATCTAAACCTCTATAATATTTCATTTGTTTCAAAAAATATTTCATACATAAAAACTCATTCAAATAATATTATTTTTAGAGTTTTTAAAATCATTTAATGGATTATTCAACTACTTCTAATAGCACCATGGTAGTGTTTCATAATCATGAAATGTAATTAATTAAATACTAAAAATTAAAAATAAATTACAATTATTAAATAATCATTTATATTTAAAATGAATATTTATAATTGATCGTGTCCTATGTTTTTCCCCATGTTGAAAATTTAATGGCAATGAAACAAGGAGAACATATTTTTAAATTATTATTAAATAAAATAATATTAAAGTAAAAATCATAAAATTTTTAGAAAAGGTCTCATATTGATCATTTAGAAGTGTATGAACTTGATATCCTTATCCAATAAAATATGTGAATGTATCACTGTCATTTTTGAGTGATTATCATATTATTTTGACATAAATAACTCAATTTACAGCCACAATGTTCACATAAATTTACTAAAGTTACTATCAATAATGAAAAAATAAATAAAAGGGGCATATTGAAAAATATTATAAATATTAATTCCAAATATGGAAACCGTTTCATAAAATTAAATTCATATAAGTTGTAGGATTTAATTTAAAATTATTCCCTTAAAAAAAGATGAAAAATGGATTTAAAAAAATGAATTTTATTTATAAAAATGTCTATATACTAAATTAATGTAAAGAATTAATTACAAAGACTATTATTTAGATTATTATAAATCATAATATAGTAATAAAATTTTAAAACTGATCCAAAATTGAATTTTAATTTATAATGAATTTAAACGAAAATATGATATCATTAATAATGAATGTTGTTCAACATTCATTAAAAATCAATCATTTCAGAAAAATATCGAACTTTCACCATGAGATATATTTAATATCATGATTTAAAATATAATATATCTTTTATAAAATAAACTGATAAAAATTTACACTAATTAATTATACAATTCTCTCATGAAAATAAATAAATGCCTTTTTTAAGAAACCGCAGTTTTGAAAGATAAAATGGATTTTCTGGAAATTGAGTGTTTATTTAAAATGAGTAAATCATTAATTTTTTATTTATTATTGCCATTATATATATATATAATATAATTAATTTCATTCTATTTTTACATGACTATTTAATTTCTTGATTAAAGTTGTCATATAATAATATTTCACTCTTTATTTATGCTCAGTTTTTTGTATCATACACATTATCGAACAAAATGCCCTATTTTTAAAATCACATGGTGTAAAATTTTACCCAATTTAAAAAATTTCACAATAGATTTTATCTCGATAAATATAATCATTATTTTACCATTCTAAAATACTTTTTTTGAATTCTAACTGCTAAAAAGGATCATTAAAACACCCTCTTAAAAAGTGAGGAAATTAAATATGAAACAAATATAGAATAACACATAACTCGGTTTCCAAATATGAAAACATTAGTGGGAATTTAAAATATATAAATGTTAGATAATTTTAATTTATAATTAATAATGAATAATGATATAAATTATTGATCACAAGAAATTTAATGATCATGAGAAAGTTAACAATCACAAAAGCATAAATGAAATAGGTTATAGAGATTATCGATTCATTAGAAATAAGGGTAATAAAATATAACTTTTTTCAATACGCTCTTCCCAGTTGTGATGATTTCTATCACCATATAGAATAATAACATAATAAAATATTCTAACATAAAAAATTAAATTTCAACTAGTAATCAGTTTACACCACAATGAAATCCTTTTTTCCAAACAATGAGTATTAATGACAATTTTTCTTTATATGAAGCACTTAAATAAACTTATATTAGATCATATACTCCCAAAAAACGATACAAATATATATATATTAGCTAATACTGAAATGGTTTGAGTAAGGTAATACAATTCCCAAAATGCATACAATTTCATATAAAGAAATAATATATTTATATCTAAAATAAAATTTTAATACCAAATGTTCAAATATATCAGTCTATAAATAAATATCATAAAAATTCATCAAATTATTTATGATTGTTATTGAAACTGAACGATTATTATGATTTTATCATATATTCATCAAATAAAAATTTAACATATATCCTTATATAAAATTAGTAACACATAATGCATCATTCAATTAATTTAATATGACATAGTTATATATTCTCCAAAATATGATAATTATTTCCATAAATTATTAAATTCGTAAATATTATTATAGAATATAATTTTAACTTTTTTTCTCAACTAAATTACCATCTTATATGAAAATATATCTATTTCCCAAAATCATATAAATATCCAATAATAATTATGTTCTTTTGAAATAACATACATCACCAAATCATTTTTCAATACCACGACTATTTATATTGTAGAAATTATTTTACTAAAATATATATAATAATTTTTTTTAAATTTTATAATAACAAGGAAATCATGTAGTCTAGTTGTCAGTGATGCACCCTTATTTCCCTTTAGATATAGGTTCTTTTGATGTCTTAGAAATTCCATGTATTTTTTAATTATATTTTATTATTTCGAGACCAGGTGCTCAAAAAACACTTGATTCCATGGCTTAGAAAGAGCAAGATAAGTGTTTTAACTTTATTTATGTTTATTTAATATAAATCTCGTGCATGATTTTGGGAGATTCTAAACAGGTGTCCGGATTAAAAATCATAGGGCACCGTTACATCCGGAATGACGACAATACCTCTAAAAGGACCTAAATTCGACTGACATAGATTGATGGAAACTGTTTATTTTTGGGTGTTTTATGGAAGAATATAATAAAAATAAAACGTTTATTTTATTAATAATTGTTTCAGTGTGACACAAACTCACCTTAGCTATTTCATTTCCTAAATGAAAAATCATAATGACTCTGAAATAGAATCATTACAGAAACTCTGTTTCATAAATGAAACTTCGTAATGACACTGCGATTCACCATAACATAAAAGATAATTTTTTTCTCATTTTAATAGATTAATCAAATATGGGGTCATGGATAAATGATCCAAGTTTACTCTGGACCTTTGAAGTATATTCATTGGAGAGCGAGGAATGATGAATCACCACCAAAGATAGATTGAGGATCAAGGAACAACAGGTGATGATAGTGCTACTCCGAAATTCAATATCGAACAATCCAACCTCAGTGTAAGGGTTTATTTTCTAAGTGATTTTACCTTCCAAATATTTTCTTTATAAATGACGAACAAGGATTAATCCACTAACATGTTGATCTTCCGGTCAATAGTTCTTGCGTGTTGGGAACTCTTTTTTGGGGATAAAGAATGGGGGATATGAATTAATAATTGTTTTATTTCATCCCTTTTTATACCCCAAAGAACATAGTGCAAATGAATATGGATAATGTTCATCGCTTTGGGTGTTCTTTATGATATATAATCCTCCTTGTGAAAATATTTTTTGTTTAAACTATCCATTAACCATTTTGAAATTTATGGTGATATCTAATTTTTTACTCTTAAGTGGTTAATATATTTTCTATTAAATAAAAAATGGAACATAAATAGAAAATATGGGACCTAGTAATATTTATCCAATTAACATAGAAAATATAATCCTCTATAATATTTCATTTGTTTCAAAAAATAATTCATACATAAAAACTCATTCAAATAATATTATTTTTAGAGTTTTTAAAATCATTTTATGGATTATTAAACTACTTGTAATAGCACCATGGTAGTGTTTCATAATCATGAAATGTAATTAATTAAATACTAAAAATTAAAAATAAATTACAATTATTAAATAATAATTTATATTTATAATGAATATTTATAATTGATCTTGTCCTATGTTTTTCCCCATGTTGAAAATTTAATGGCAATAAAACAAGGAGAACATATTTTTAAATTATTATTAAATAAAATAATATTAATGTAAAAATCATAAAAAATTTAGAAAAGGTCTCATATTAAACATTTGGAAGTGTATGAACTTGATATCCTTATCCAATAAAATAAGGGAATGTATCACTGTCATTTTTGAATGATTATCATATTATTTTGACATAAATAACCTAATTTACAGCCACAATGTTCACATAAATTTACTAAAGTTACTATCAATAATGAAAAAATAAATAAAAGGGGAATATTGAAAAATATTATAAATCTTAATTCCAAATATGGAATCCATTTCATAAAATTTAATTCATATAAGTGGTAGGATTTAATTTAAAATTATTCCCTTAAAATAAGATGAAAAATGGATTTTAAAATAAATAAATTTTAAGTATAAAAATGTCTATATACTAAATTAAAGTAAAAAATTAATTACAAAGACTATTATTTAGATTATTATAAATCATAATATACTAATAAAATTTTAAAACTGATTTAAAATTTAATTTTAATTTATCATGAATTTAAACGAAAATATGATATCATTAAGAATGAATGTTGTTCAAAATTCATTAAAAAATCAATCATTTCTGAAAAATATCAAACTTTCACCATGAGATATGTTTGATATCATAATTTAAAATCTAATATATCTTTTATAAAATAAACTGTCTAAAATTTCCATTAATTATTTATACGATTCTCTCATGAAAATAAATAAATTCAATTTTTTAAGAAACCGC
The DNA here is from genome assembly GCA_963277665.1 of Viscum album. Taxonomy (NCBI): domain Eukaryota; kingdom Viridiplantae; phylum Streptophyta; class Magnoliopsida; order Santalales; family Viscaceae; genus Viscum; species Viscum album. Next base: position 435,263,446 of record OY728150.1, on the reverse strand, counting down.
AGTTTTGAAAGATAAAATGGATTTTCTGGAAATTGAGTGTTTATTTACAATGAGTAAATCATTAATTTTTTATTTATTATTCCCATTATATATATATATTATAATTAATTTCATTCTATTTTTACTTGACTATTTAATTTCTTGATTAAAGTAGTCATATAATAATATTTCACTCTTCATTTATGCTCAGTTTTTTTGTATCATACACATTATCGAACACAATGCCTTAATTTTAAAATCACATGGTGTAAAATTTTACCCAGTTTAAAAAAATTTCCAATAGATTTTACCTTGATAAATATAATCATTGTTTTACCATTCTAAAATACATTTTTTGAATTCCAACTGCTAAAAAGGGTCATTAAAACACCCTCTTAAAAAAGTGAGGAAATTAAATATGAAACAAATATATAATAACACATAAATAGGTTTCCAAATATGAAAACATTATTGGGAATTTAAAATATATAAATGTTAGATAATTTTAATTTATAATTAATAATGAATAATGATATAGATTATTGATCACAAGAAAAGTAATGATCATGAGAAGGTTAACAATCAAAAAACCATAAATGAAATAGGTTATAGAGATTGTCGATTCATTATAAATAAGGGTAATAGAATATAATTTTTTTCAATATGCTCTTCCCAGTTTTGATGATTTCTATTACCATATAGAATAATAATATAATAAAATATTCTAACATGAAAAATTAAATTTCAACTAGTAATCAATTTACACCACAATGAAATCCTTTTCTCCAAACAATGAGTATTAATGATAATTTTTCTTTATATGAAGCACTAAAATAAACATATATCAGATCATATACTCCCAAAAAATGATAAAAATATATATACTAGTTAATACTGAAATGGTTCGAATAAGGTAATACAATTACCAAAATGCATACACTTTCATATAAAGAAATAATATATTTATATCTAAAATAAAATTTTAATTCCAAATGTTCAAATATATCAGTCTATAAATAAATATCATAAAAATTCATCAAATTATTTATGATTGTGATTGAAACTGAACTATTATTATGATTTTATCATATATTCATCAAATAAAAATTTAATATCTATCCTTATATAACATTAGTAACTCTTAAAGCATCATTCAATTAACTTAAAATGACATAGTTATATAATCTCCAAAATATGATAATTATTTCCATAAATTATCCAATTCATAAATATTATTATAGAATATAATTTTAACTTTTTTTCTCAACTAAATTACCATATTATATGAAAATATATACATTTCTAGAAATCATATAAATATCCAATAATAGTTATGTTCTTTTGAAATAACATACATCACCAAATCATTTTTCAATACCACGACTATTTATATTGTAGAAATTATTTTTCTAAAATATATATAATAATGTTTTAAAATTTTATAATAACAAGGAAATAATGTAGTCTAGTTGTCAGCGATGCACCCTTCTTTCCCTTTAGATATAGGTTCTTGTGATGTCTTAGAAATTCCATGTATTTTTTAATTATATGGTATTATTTCGAGACCAAGTGCTCAAACAACACTTGATTCCATGGCTTAGAAATAGTAAGATAAGTGTTTGACTTTATTTATGTTTATTTAATATAAATCTCGTGCTTATTTTTGGAAGCTTCTAAATAGGTTTCCGGATTAAAAATATGAGGGCACCGTTACATCCGGAATGATGACAATACCACTGAAAGGACCTAAATTCGACCGAAATTGATTGATGGAAACTGTTTATTTTTGGGTGTTTTATGGAAGAATATAATAAACATAAAACGTTTATTTTATTAATAATTGTTTCAGTGTGACACAAAGTCACCTTAGCTATTTCATTTCCTAAATGAAAAAGCATAATGACTCTAAAATAGAATCATTACAGAAACACTGTTTCATAAAGGAAACTTCGCAATGACACTGCGATTCAGCATAACATAAAAGATAATTTTTTTTTCTCCTTTTAATAGATTAATCAAATACGGGGTCATGGATAAATGATCCAAGTTTACTCTGGACCTTTGAAGGATATTCATTGGCGAGCGATGAATGATGAATCACCACCAAAGATAGATTGAGGATCAAGGAACAACAGGTGATGGTAGTGCTACTCCGAAATTCAATATCGAACAATCCAACCTCAATGTAAGGGTTTATTTTCTAAGTGATTTTACCTTCCAAATATTTTCTTTATAAATGACAAACATGGATTAATCCACTAACATGTTGATCTGCCAGTCAATAGTTCTTGCGGGTGGGGAACTCTTTTTTGTGGATAAAGAATGGGGGATATGAATTAATAATTGTTTTATTTCATCCCTTTTTATACCACAGAGAACAGAGTGCAAATGAATATGGATAATTTTCATCTCTTTGGGTGTTCTTTATGATATATTCTCCTCCTTGTGTTGATCACCAATAGTCCCACATGATCACATCAGACTTTGTTGGGAGGATCCGATCATGACTGGACACCTGAATCGATGGAAAGATGGTTTAGACCCCACATTATGTGAGACAATGATTCAAGGATACTGGAACACCCATTGGATTGACGAACAGACTAGCAGATCTTGTTCAGTAGCTTGCGAAAAAAACCGTAGGTGCTCCATTATGGTGTAGGACCATACAAGCGGGCCATGGTAGTGTGAAACCGAAACACCAATGGGGCGCCATGCCAAGATGGATGAACCGTGGCTAAAAACATGATCATGATGGTTCACAACCAATGGGACCGAATGCAGGGGATGCGGTCATCCATCTGTCAGCCATGTGATGTAGAGGGAATGCAGCCATCACTATGTCCAGTGGAGATCGAACTGGCCTGTAGTGGTGGGTAGGGCATGTGAAGGTGGGCTATCCCAAGTGGCCAAGTGTGCTGCACCTCCTTTCTAGAAATCTAGACATGAAACCTAGCCGGTCCAGATTAGACTTAGCAGGTGGGGTCAGATCAGGATCGGGTCAGACCCCTGTGAGGTCGGTGAACAAAAGTCCTCACTATCCCCATTTCCATAAAATGAACATAACATCAAAACTGTGTATCAGATTGATGAGGCATTTGTAGAGTTGGGTCACTAATAATGAGATGACACTTTTGAAATACTCCATGTGAGTTTTAGTGCATGTTGAAAATGGATTATGGTTTTAGGAGTATATTCTCTCCGAATCAAACACACTATGATAAGCAATCAAGTGGATATCAGAGGCCCAACAGACAGGTGGGACTGAGTGGCCCAAAAGATGGGAAATAATTAGTGGAATAGTAGAATAGTGGAGCTCAGTGCCATAGTAGATGAGAAGAGCTCTGTGGACCAACATATGAGAAGACCTATGTGTCCTAGCGGACTAGATGACCTCAGTGTCCCAACAGACGAGTGGACCTCAGTGGCATAACAGATGAACAAACCATTGTAGCCCAATAGAAGAGAAGGCCTCAGTAGAATAGGAGACGAGTAGGCCTTAGAGTCTCAGCAGACGAGTGCACCTTAGTGAACCAGCAGATGAGGTGACCTCAGTAGCCCAACAGATGAGCAGACCTCAGTGGCCTAGGAGATAATCAGACATCAGTGGCCCAACAGACTGCCTGAACATAGTGTCCCAATAGACCAATATAACTCATCAAGTATGAGTCCCTCTATAGGAAAAGATGTTCATCATTATGACTAATAGATTTCCTTTCAATAATTTTGGTTATACCTATGTGAACTGACTCTAGTGACTCACTCTCTCGACTTTACTACTTAGAGGCTATACTTTTTATACCTCTTTGGTAGTCTACTTCATTCATAATTTTCTTTTGTGTTATTACCTTTGTGTTTTGTGGTCCCTAACGAGTATTATGTTACTCAACCAACCAAGGACTCCACTCACACATGTTTTCTCTTGTGCAGATGACAAATTTTTTGATAGAGAACTAGGTGGTTGAACACCAGGTGGGGCCCAGTGAGATCCCACAGATGAGGCTTACTTATATGACATTAGGTAGTTCCCCCTTAACGTACCCTTCAGGAAGGGTTCATCGCAGATGGACTTCATAATGTTGTATATGTCTTTTTGTTGGTCCTGTATTTTGGCCCTTTACATCCTGTTTTGTAGTTGTACTCTCAGTGGTTTTCTTAGTGTCATGGTTGTTTACTTTTCAGCATTGTGGGATGAATGTGTGTGAATACATGTGAATAGACACTCGAGAAAATTCCTCCCACTTATGCGATAATTCCTTTGGCACTAGTCAACAACCCCTAGCCATTGGGAGGTGGGCATGTGGTACTCACAGCATGAGCCCTAGGGGAAGAGTCATGAAACAGTGGTATAAGGGGAGTTCAGTTATACCTTATAGATGTGGATTCTGTGTTTTTTAGGGGGAAAATTGTTAAATGTTTTGACTTTGACTTTCAAATTCGGGGAGTCCAGTATTGGTACAGCGATCGACGTTTCCATACACCAGGACCCTGAATCATTCTTTTCGACTCAGTATATGAAAACACTAGTTTCATTCATCATATAGGAATAGAGGGTGTTATCATGTCCTTCTTGAGTCAGAGTCATTTGGCCTTGTATAACATTTTGATTGTGGTTCATCTTGATCTGTTTTAAGATACCACCACAATGCTAGCTAGCCAGGATTCTGGTGCATGATGATGAGGATGGTATGCAAAACGATGAGGTGCCAATATAGGGACTAGTTATAGAGATGGACCCATTGGGAGATGCACAAGGGTTTATACCACATTAGGATTTTCTGTTGCTATCGGTGCTACTGGTAGAGTATTCGTGCAGGCTTAGTGCCTTACATGAGTTGCAAAGACAGATACCTCTATAGTTCAGGGGAGAGACTGAACCCCAGCTGGCTGAGGATTCTCTCAAGGTTCTTATGTTAGTCTTTGGTCTTGTGAGGACACATCTTGACCATATGGATATCTTAACCATTAGACTTATTTAGAGCTTGGCGGGAAGATGGTGGAGCCTAACGATCTAGAAAAATGATGAGACGAACCTCACCTGGATAGACTTTTAGTGCGCCTTTAAGGAGGAGTTCATTCTGGTGATGTTTCACTGAATATGTATACCATAACAACTGCACCTACAACTATGTAGCAAGATAGTAAAGGAGTACTCAGTGAGATTCACCGAGGTTTCTCACGACTCATCAGACATGTTAAAAGACCCTTTCTTCCGAGATTGAGATTTTGGGTAGGGACTACGTCAAGAGATTAGGGAATCCTTGGTAACCCTTAGCATTCTTACTCAGGATGGGGTTATAGATCGAGGTCTACTCAAAGAAAGATTCTTGGTAGAGCAGTCTCTAATAGAAAGAAAAACTAGTAGACACATGGAGGCAGAGCTTTCAACAATGGATATGAGGCTGCAAACATAGAGAACCAATCAAGTCAACCATTTCAGGGGATGAAGCAAAGTCACATGATCGACAGTATAGGGCCCCCATGGATGAGGGATTCAAAAGAGGAATAAAACTTGAAACTCGTGGTGTAGTTAGGGAAACAAGGCCCGTGACTACCCGACTAGCCATTCATATGATCAACGAACTGCTAAGGGACATCCTAGACAGAGGCAGAGGGTTGTGCAGGGTTGTCCACAAGGAGGAGGTCATGCTAGGGGATCGGTAATAGATTCATGCGATGGATGGTTACGACACTATAACTCTAGATATAATTATAGATATGATTTGAGTCTACTCGATCGTAGTTTCAGTTCTTATTGACACATGTGCCAGTCACTCTTTACCTTTCATGGAACATGTACAGAACTTGGACATTCTGATGGAGTTTTTGGATCAATATTTACAACTAGAGACACCTAAATAATGGTATTATAATATCACACACTAGTTCCAGTAGTGTGAGATTACTCATGGAGGTTAGAAAATCATTTGGGATCTTATAGTAGTAGATTTCATGCCATAGAATGTCATTGTGGGTATTGGTAGGTTATCCGCAATTCATCCTTAGATTGTCTATTTTAGGCATTGAGTGCAGTTTGTCTTTGGGGATGGGACCCATTTTTCCTTTTTTTGGTGAAAGGGTAATGTTTGAAGTATAGGATGGAATTTCTCGTAGAATGGTACAACCAATCACTCACAAGTTGCCTAGCCTCACCCCCATTGTGGTGGCTGAGAAGAGTCATCATGTCCCTGTAGTGCTGGATGTGTATGAATTCAACATTCCTAAGGATGTTCCATGACTACGCCATCATAGGGAGGATGACTTCTACATTGACTTGTACCCCTGGATGATATCGATATGCACACCATAATATTCTATGGATCCCATAGAGCTTCTTTAGTTGAGGGTATAATTAGAGGATCTGCAGAGGAAGGGCTTGTGAGGCCTAGTGTTGCACTGTGGGTAGCCCCAGTTTTTTTTTCCAAGATAAAATATGGGAGTTTGAGGCTGTGCGTGGACTTCTGGTGCCTGAATCAGGTGATCGTGAATAAGAAGTATCCATATATAGGGATTGATGAAATATCTTATTAGATAAAGGGAGAAAAGTTGTTCTCAAAGATAGTTCTGAAATCATGATATCATCATCTTCGTGTATGATATGGGGATGTACCGAAGAAATCCATAAAGTGTAAGTATGTCCACTTTGTGTTCTTAATGATTCCTTTACATGATACCAATTCCCCAGTATTATCCATGATTCTCATGAATAGGATATTCCATCCTTACCTTGACTGGTTCGTCGTGTTCTTTATTGATGACATGCTGGTGTACTCATCATCCAATGAAGAGAATGCAACACACCTATGGATAGTCTTGGATAAACACTAAGAGCACCAGCTTTATGGGATGCTCTCAAAGTGAAAGTACTGGATTTTGGAAGTCCACTTTCTTGGAAACATCATTTCATAGGATTAAGTTATAATTGATCTAAAAAACTATAGAGTTGGTGATTTCATGGGAGCCACCGAAGAGTGTAACTGAGGTGCGACATTTCTTGGGTTTGGCTAGCCAATACCATAGGTCTGTGCCTAATGTTTCTAGGGTAGCATCAACCTTATCATCTTCAACATGGAAGGGATATCCCTTCACATGGAAAAATAAGTTCTAGTAGAGTTTTCTGGATATGAGGTAGAGACTGACGAGTTCCCGATTCATGAAACTACCAGAGGAGAGCATTAAGAATGTAGTATTCTGCAACACATCAGGGACTGGACCTGGTAGTGTCCTGATGCAATAATAGGTAGTGTTCATTTATAGTTCATGTATGTTGAGTAAACATGAGTAGAATTTTTAGACCATTGACATGGAGTTAGTATCAATGGTTTTTCCTTTGAATATGTGGAAACACTCCATGATGGGAGAGTGATTTACCATATAAAACAACCAAAAAAGTCTTAGTTATATCTTATCACAAAAGGTCTTGAACTTGAGAATGAGATGGTAGATAAATATCCTCAAGGATTTTGACTTCATGATAGTCTATACACATGGGAATGGGAACGTGGTGGTGGACACGCTCAACAGGAGAATCAGGTTACAGTTTGTGGGTGAGGCGTTAGAGCAGTTAGCCACAATGTAGATATCCTTGGTGGATGGAGATGGAGAATATTATCTTTAGTTGATGGTTGTCATTACCACACTCTTATAGCAAGTTAGGTATACACAGCTTGGGGATGTATACTGTGAGACATGATGTACTTAGTTATCTATAGGGAATGTCCATGATGGATATTCGATAGGTAGGGAGCATAAAATAGTGCACTGTTGTACCAGCTGCGTTGGGAGAGGAGATTCTAAGAGAGTTCCACTCCTCCACCTGAAATTGAATCAAATAGTGGTGAATATGTACCATGATCTCTAAAATTAGTACTGGTGGTTAGGGATGATGAAGGAGTTTTTGTAGTTTGTTTCTCAGTGCCTCACTTTTCAGAAAGTGAGGTCAGAGCATCACGTTCTAGAAGGCTTGGATAAACCACTCATGGTGCTAGAGTTTAAGTGGGATGATATATCGATGGAATTCATGATAAGTTTACCGTGAAAATTCTGGTGGCACTATACCATCTGGGTGATCATTGAATGACTCAGCAAGTTGGACCACTTCCCACCTAACCGTGAGCAGGGTTCAGTAGAGAGTTTTGGATGCCCATATATACCGGAGATAGTTTCACTCCACAGAGTCCCATCGATAACAATTTTAGATTGAGAAAAAATCTTCAGATCCCAATTATGGAAGGGAATCAGGAGGATTTTGGGACTCAGCTACACTTAAGAATAGATTTCCGCCTGCAGACAGACCATCCAACAGATTGGACTATCCATGTCTTAGAGGACATGATCTGTGCTTGCATCTTGGACTTCAAACACAGTTGGGTGGACCATCCACCTCTGGTGGAGTCTATATACAACAATATATACCACTCCAACTTTGATATATCAATGTTTTGGGAACTATATGGTAAACCATACATATCACCATTATGTTGGAGAGACACAGGGGAGTCCGCACTCGTGGGTCATGAGTAGGTACGTGCTGGCACTGAGAAGGTACATGTCATCTAGGAGCGGATGAGGACTACAAACAGTATACATAAATATTATTTTTATTAGAGATAGTGGCCCTTGGAGTTCATGGGGGAGATATTGAGTTCATTCGGGTCTCACATTGATGGGTATTATAGATATTTGATTGGGGTGGAAAGTTTTCTCTGAGATTCATCAACCCTTTCCAGATTTTGAGAAGATTTGATGAGATGGAGTACTTCCTAAATCTTCTCCCTTAGACGCAATGTGTGCATAATGTCTCTCATGTGTCATATGTGAGTAGTTAAATTCATGAACAATCACACATAATTGAATGGGGTGAGTTGGACATCGATAATGGGGTGATATTTTTGGAGTTCCCAGTAATGATTGAGGACTGACTTGAGAGGATCCTTTGTGGATGGTCGATTAATATGGTGTGTATTCAATGGTTGTATGAGAATCTATAAGAGAGAACAAGGGAGTGGGAGTCTTAAATCCATGGTTAGTATCCCCATTTCTTTCTTTAGCCTTTGTTTTGGATTCTTTGGAAGGCGAGCCTCAAGATGGGGAAAATTTAATGTCCTGGAAATTCAATGTAAATTTTTAAATATATGTTATTATTTCAAGACCAGGCACTCAGAAGACACACAATTTTGATTCATGGTGATCCCTTGATATGTTTTTAACCTTATTTATGTTTATTTAAAATAACACTTGTTTATGGTTTTGGATGCTTTTAAAAGGGTTCCCAAATTAAAAACATGAGGGCACCATGGAGTCCCGAATGATGATATTACATATGAAAGGAACTATCCTGGAATAGTGAGGGTAAAGGGAAAATTTTTATTTTTTTGTTGTTTTAAAGATAAATAAAATAAAATTAAAAATATTATTTTATTAGAAATTATTTTGTTGCGACACAATGTCACATTGGCTGTTTCATTTCATAAATGAAACATCATAATGACTCTGAAACAAAAGTGTAATAGAAAAACTGAAACAGATTTTCTCCTTTTAATGGATTACTGGAAAACGGGTTTTAGGGAAAAAGATCCTGGATTACACAGAACTATTGGAGGATTTAAGTTGGAAAGAGACAAATGAAGAATCGCCACTAATGACATATTGAGGATTAGATAATGATGTGTGATGATGGTGTAACTTTTTTCTTCACCGTTGAACGATCCAATCTCGAAGTAGGGTTTATTTGCTAAGTGATTCTCCTATCCTAGTTCTTTCCTTATAAATGGAAAATGTGGAATAAACCACTAACAAGTTGATCCACTTGTCGATCAATCTTTCTGGTTTGGGAACTCTTCTACTGAGATTAATGAAAGGGTGATAAGAATTAATAATTAGGTGATATCTTCCCATTTTCTAATGTAATGAATGAAGGAAAAATGAATAAGGCTAACACTCATTGCTCTAGGTGTTCCTTGTGATATCTACCCCCCATCCCATTCTTCACGAATGGACCTACGTGGTAATGATGGTTTTTTGGGAGGTTCTGAGCATGAAGAAACCCCCAGATCGATGACCAAACAAGTTGGAGACTACAGTAGTCGAGACGATGATTCGAGGACTTCATAACACCGTCTAGATCAAAGAACAATTTGCCAAAGAATGTTTCATGGCCAGAAGAAGAAACTGATGGTGCACTACAACGGCGATGTAAAACCATGGTGCTAGTGGGGAACCACATCAAGCTGGATGAACCATGTCCAAACCATGGGTTCGTTATAAAACGTGGTCCACTGGATGGCTTGCGAGGGAGGTAACCGGCTAGTTACTCGCCACTAAAGTAGAGGGGATGGGGTCGTCTCTGCATCTAGTGGAGACTGAACCAACCCAATGTGGTCTTCTAGGCTGGAGAAGAATGGGCCCCCAGGGGACCTAGCGAGCCAGACCCACAACCTAGCGGACCGGACTGTAACACCCCAATATTCCACAATACACTTTTCTTTGAATTATACAATAGTTTGCATTGTACACAACTTCAAATTCTAATACACCATGACCAATAAAATTGGCCATTATGAATAGTAATACACACAATATGAATAATTATTAATTTTATTTTTTAAAGTTGATTTCATTTTTGGATTCATAATATCTAAATTAACATAGGGTGATTTTTTGGTATTTTTCTGAAAACTATAAATTTTTTATGAATAGTAAAAGGCAGTACGTTATGGTTTAAACCATCTTTTTTTAAATAATTAGTTATTTTATATAATTTAATATTAGGTAAAAAGAGATACATAATACCTATATATGTTCAATGTAATTCATTGGAGTTATTTTATAATAATATTAGATATATATTTTTTTGATCTTTTTATACTCTTTTACCCACCTTCGAGGCGCATTTGCAAATTTTCATAAAATGTAATTTTACTGCTTCTCTGATTTGAAATTAACAAATCCAAGAAACATGATTGAAATTAGTAAGTAATATTTTGTTGAATAAGATTAAAATAATTTTTGATGAATAATATTTTTTGACTTTTATATACCACGGTTAAATGTAAATAGGTTTATTAATGGTAAAAATGATATTATGATTATAATAACACTTTTCCAAATTTTATTGGATGATTGTATTTCAAAAAAAATTAAACCTTATGAATAAAATATAATTCTTTTTTTCTCACTTTTGATTTGATTAGGAAATTTATTATTATTTTTTTAAAGAAGAGTAAAAAGAGTTAAATTCAATGATTAATAACTAAACCATTTTTAATATAGCGTTATACATTAAAAAAATTAAAATTTAATTATTTATCAGAAATATGAACATATATCTTACATAATGGTATTTTATATATAATTTTTAGACCTTATATAATTATATTTATTTATGGCACAATGATGATGCAGTAATTACCTTATTAATGAAATATTAAAATAATTGATATTATTAATATAAAAATAATTTTAAATTGAGACTTATGATGAATTAAACTAATTTTCTAGGTCAATATGATATTTTAGGGTTGATTAAATAATTTTTTTGAAGTGATAAAGTTGTTATGACTTCCACAATACAAAATACCAAATAGTGTCAAAATTGGCATAAATAAGTTTTTAAAACAAATATTATATTATTAATAGATATAATATTTCCAATAATAATAGGTTACTAAAAAGGACTTATATAATGTTATATATATCAATAATGAACCACTGGGGGTTTTCAAGACTTTTTACAGTAAGTTTATTAACCATATATTATAATAATTCAAGAATACTTGATAAAAGTTAAACTATTTAACTAAGTGATAAATATAAAATATAAGGTTAATATGGTGATTCAACCCTTTCTAAAAACTATTGGTTGAGATTTTTTTGACCCAAACCCACCTTATTCTCAAAATAAATTCTTATAAAGACATTATAAACTGAATATGAAGGTATAATAAAATAATATTTGATGCTTTTCCTAAAGTGACCATCACCTCACTTATAAAAGGGTACTTCCCCTTCTCTCAATGTCACACCTCAAAATCCATTTGGATACACGAAAACATGGTCAAATATTCTCCCAAATACCCTCAATTCTAATAATATGCCTTACATTGATCATAAATTCATCCTAAGGATCCATTTCTTTCAACTCAAAAGGAAACACCCAAAGAAGTGGTAATAATTTCACCACCTCTTCCAAAGATCTTTTCTTCATCAATATCCTATTTCATTGTTGTTTCCATAAAAAAATAATAAATCTAGTACCATATACATACTGTGATGTTATTATAGATATGGTATAACCATATTCATTAATCTATCCATCCTATGAATGAAAAGTCACCATACATGCGTACGTATGACTTACCATCTCCACGTCGTGGTGTAGTTTTTTATTCTAACACTTAATTATATGGATGGGTATAATAATGATTATATTAATTTAAATAATAAATATAACATGTTAAGGATTATGTATATATGATATACCATCCAATTAATTATGACTTCACCATTAATATAATGGTATTGTTGCTCTTGCGTGCGTACGGATTATCGTCTCCACGAACGTGATGAGATTAATTCCCCATCATAAACAGTCAATAATAATTTTCATTTTATGTTTAAATTTTTTATAAGAACTTAATATCATTATGTATATTAATGAAATTCATTATATCCATAACAAACATGACTTACGTAACAAAACATATATAGTAAAATGAATCAGTTAACACCTGAAACAATGATAGTACTTTAATATTATTAAAAAAGCAACAAAAGAAGATCATATATGATATCATATTTATGTATGTGGTTATTGTATAATTTAATAATTTTTTTTAACTATTATACCAGAGGGAAACACACCCTCGATCATGAAAAATTACATGGTTAGGGTTAATTCTACAATCTCTTCATTATCTGAGGTTGTTTTTATGTGAGTATATACTAACACCTATTTATAATCCACATCCTTTTTTCTTAAAAATGTATTTCAAAACATTTCTAATATTTACTAGAATAAGGGTTAATGTTATTTATAACCTTTTTTGACTTTTTATTAAATGTCTTGAAAGGAATCATTTCATCATTTTCTAAATAATGTACATTACTACCTTTTCAAAAAATAAGGAAAGAATGTTTTTTTAACTTATACGATGAGTGCTAATATTTTCTACTAGTATAACACCTTTGAAGCTTCCCTTACACGATTATAAGAATATTTTCAAAATATTTGTTTTCTTTTAATAATTACATGAATTTTAACTGATTTCAAAATTGAAAGAGATATTTCTCTCAAACAGTTTTGATTTAATCTATGTCAACATCGTTTGTTGGATTTTAAACTTTTTTGAAGTTGATTTATTATGATACAATCATACATATTGTATTGATGGTTTTGTGAAATATTTGACTCTGGATTTGTTATTTTTATACCATTAATGGTTTATTGTTAAAGTATTAACATTTTTTATGCTCTTTTTAATTATAATGTTTATGTTATTTTTCAACTCTTTCATACGGGGAATGCATTGGACATAGTAAGTGATGGGTGGAGCCCACTATAGATCCTAGAATCATCAGTAGGTCTCCATAGACAGAATAGTGTCTTGGAACAAGGCCTTGAATAAATTTTATTTTTAGTCTTGGAATGAGGCCTTGATTATGTGGTTATGATTTCTGACATTATTCATTTCATCAATGTAAAGTAGGATATTGATATTGCATGTGATTATATGACTATTATAATATCCATGGTAATAATTAAATGTAAATATTTGATTTATATTTTCCATTTAATGATGATGTTTATGTTTAAAAGGATTATGATTTAGTCTTATACATTTCCTAAAATGTTTATGCTTATTTATGAAATTTTCTGCTATAATTTTATACTTACTGAGCATTTGAGCTCACCCATTTATATGTATTATTTTTCGTATGATGTAAAGAATTATATTATGAATGGCCTGGATGGATAGTCCATAGTAGAGGAATTTGATAAATGGAGACATAATGTGGTTGTTTTTCACTTCATAATGTAATGTAAAACTTATATATGTATTTTGTACTTCCAAGGCCACTAAACTGATCGTTCAATCGGAATTTTATCACTTCTGATCATGCCAATGTTATGTAATATTGCACCGACTTCGGGTAACTAGGTTCAGGGCATTATAGTTGGTATCATAAGAAGTTTATTACAAACCTTGGAAGCTATATTTAAAAAATATTTGATTATATAACACTACCCTAAGACAAAATTTTAGGATTAGTATAGAAGAAATTCCTAGAAATTTAGTAATGTAGAGATTTTGTGTGTTTTCCATGTAATACATACCTATCTAGATATGATTAGGTAGAGGCAGCTCTGGCACAAATGTACCTAGGAGTGAAAACTCTGACAAAGAGTTTCAGGCTAGACCTAGGGTATCCTGGTACCTGACAACGGGTCTTGCTACAGTCTTGGTTACCACACACCAAATTTATATGCTTAGGATAATTCACATTTTCTTTACAAACCATTATTAAGTATTTATGAGTATATACCTCCTCAAAGAAAACATTTTTATGATTATCGAATATATCAATAAACTGTTCAATTTATATTAAGTGTTTTACATGATTGGAATTATGTATTGCGATTCAAAAACTAATCTAGATTGTGCCATTGTTTATAAATAGTGCCTAGTGGAAGGAATGGAAATTGTATCAACACAGGTAATAAATGTAGGGACTGCCCTCATACTGAAGATAATTATAGGGGAGCTAGTGATGCAACTCGTGATGATCATCTTATTACCATACGAGGACAATTCACTCAGGTTATGAACAATTACCATACTCATATAGAGCACCATGATTTGCAACACCGAGGATAAATGTTTGACCACTTTCTGAGGCCACAACCACTAACATTCAATGGGATTACATATCCATTTTTATCTTAGTAGTGGATATGTTCCTTATAAAAAATATTTCTTTTTTTGGGCAGTAGGGAAAGGGAAAAAGTTGTCATGGCAGTTAATCACCTCACGGGAGATACAGATCAATGGTTGTTATTAATTATAAACAAAAAAGATGATAAAGAATTATCAGATATGGTATAGAGATATTTTAAAGTGACTTTCTTAGAAAAATAATTTCCTCGGGATCATACAGTGAATACGGAAAGACAATTTCTAATTCTGAGGAAAAAGTGTGATGAGAATGTCACAATGTATGAGGATTACATTAAAAGGTTAACAAAGCATGCAATAGATTATATACTCAATCCAAAGAGTAATATTGATAGATTAGTTGATGGTTTAAAACCATTCCACCATCAAGTATTATTATCAAAATCCTTGTCATCATATGAAGATATTGTCTCATGTGTTATCAAGAGAGAAAATAAATTCTCAAAGTCTTATGACTTTAATGAAAAGAAAGAGAAGAAGATATCTTCTGAACACTCAGGAAATGAAAATAAAGGGAATAAGGGAAAAGTTCAATTTCCATCTAGTAGTAAATTTTGGAAGAAACACCCCGGTACTTTCCTAAAGAGAATTTGAGTCTATTATAAATGTCATGAAAAAGGCCCCAACGCTCATGATTGCAAGGGAAAGAAAGATGTTGTTGATGTTGAATGCTAGAACTGTAGAAAAATGGGGCGTTATGCAAATGAATTTCTTAAGACCCAAGGAAACATACCTTAAAAAGGACAAGGGATAAATTCCATGCTTATGTGATCCCTACAGCTGAGGTTGAAGCTCCGAAAGACGTGGTGTCAGGTAATTTAATTGTTTACTCAAATTTAATAAATGATTTATTTGCTTCTAGATCATCGCATTGTTTCATATCTACCTATATTACTAAGACAACTATATATTTACAATTTTAATTAATAAGGATGTTTTCAGTCAAAACTCATAAGGGAAGAATCATTACAACAATGTTTTGTGAATCAATTCCCATTAGGGAATATAAATGTTCTATATCTGCTGATCACATTGTCATAACCATGATTTAATTTGATATAATCCTTCGTATGGATTGGCTTTTAGACTGTGATGTGAAAATTTATTGTAAGAAGAATGAGGTTACAATTTTTGATGATGATAATGAGTACCTTATCTTTAGATAAAAAATGTCACCACCTGATTCTTATCGAGATCCACTCCTAATAGCTCTACTAAATTGAATTATTGGGGATGAATAAAATGAAATTACAATGGGTGAGGAAAATAATCATCAAATATAGTATGTACCTCTTGTGTAATAATATGTTGATATGTTTCCATATAATTTACCTGGACATCCTCTAGAATGATAAATTAAGTTTTCAATTGATTTAATTCCTGTTTCAAGGTCCATATCGAAGACACAATATTGAATGAACACTGTGGAAGTAGTGGAACTAAAGAAAAAAAAGATGAATTGAGTAATATAGGATTTCCCCTAGTGTTTGTACATGGGGATACCCTAATTTTTTGTTAAGAATAATGATGGATCTATGAGGTTGTGCAATGAATACAGGGAGATCAATGCTGTAATAATACAGAAAAAGTATCCCCTAATCCGCATTGATGATTAATTCGACCAACTTCCTAGAGCTCAGTAGTTTTCAATGATTTAAATACGATCTAGATATCATCAATTGTGTGTGAAGAAGGAAGACATATCAAAAACAGCATTTTGAACCAGGTACAACCATTACATGTTTACAGTAATGCCTTTTGGACTGACTAATGCACCCTCTGTTTTCAAGGATCCAATGAATAGTGTTTTCAAGAAATATCATGATGAATTTGTAGTGGTATTTATTGAGGATATCTTGGTTTACTCCAATATTTATGAAGATCCTGAAAATCACTTGTGCACTATTCTAAAAACTCTCAGAAGAAATGAATTATATGGGAAGTTTAACAAGTGTGAATTCTGGATTTAAGAAATTTTTTTTCTTGGCTATATTGTCTCTAAGGATGGATTTTATATTGATTCTTCTATAATAAGAGAAATACAAGAATGGAAATCATCCATGATTATATCTAAGGTACACAGTTTTATTGGTTTAGTAGGTTATTATCAGAGTTTCTTCTAGAATTTTTCCCGATTGGCTAACCCATTAACCAAGCTCACACATAATGGGGTTAAATCTGTTTCGAAAAAAGAGTGTCAAGAATGTTTTGAATAACTGAATAGAATATTAGTCAATACCTTTATCTTGAATCTACCATCGGGGAATGATGCATTTGTTATTTATAGTGATACTTCAATGAAAGGACTTGGTTGTGTCCTTATACTGAATGATAGAGTTATTTCCTATGCATCACGATAACTAAAAATTTACGAACAAAACTATCCCAATCATGATTTTGAGTTAGAAACTATAATATTGTCTTTGATGATATGGATAAACTATCTTTATGGTAAAAAATTTGAAATATATACCGATCAAAAGAGCTCGATGTATATTTTATCACAAAAATAACTCAACCTGAGGCAAAGGAGATGGCTAGAAATACTCAATTATTATTATTGCACTATACTCTTTCACCCATTGAAGGAAAATAAGGTGGAAGATTCTTTGAGTAGAGAGGATCATGGAGTTTTGAACAAGATTACAGTTGAAAGGGATCCTATGTTCATGGATCTAGTAAAAAATTATATGGAAATACTCATGGAAGGTGAAATATAAATACTTTTTCAAATGGTTTCCAAATCATCTTTACGATAAAAGATATAATGTTCTCAGACCTATGGTGAGGAGTCTCAAAAGAAAATTAAATTTGTGAATGATGGGAGATTGATTGACTTCGTATATGAAGATGGAATTTCGAAATTTGAGATGATACTTTATGTTCCTGAAATACCTGATCTAAAAAGGGAATTGTTGGATGTTTTTCATAGTTCCAATTTATCAATACACCATGGTAGGAAAATGATTTATAGTGATTTGAAGGAAATTTTTTGGTTTGACAACATGAAAAGGGATATTTCTGATTATGTTTCAAGATGTATGGTTTTTAACAGGTTATGTCTCGAAGACAACACCCAAGAAGATTCATGCAACCACTTCCCACACCAGAGTGGAAAAGGGATTATGTTACGATGGACTTTGTCATGGGGCTACCAAATACTAAATGAAGGAATGATGCAATATGGGTCATTGTAGATTAAATTTTCTCAATTAGAACATTTACTTTTTATAAGAAAATATATACCGAATGAACGTTTATCAATATTATATTTTAATAAAGTTGTAAGACATTATGGAGTACACCTATCGATTTTTTTTCTAATCATGGTCGCCATTTTACATCAAGATTATGTAAAAGTTTTCAGAAGGCCTGGGATACCAAAATTCATCGGAGCACTGCCTACCACCCTCAAACTGATGGACAATCAAAACAGACTATTCAAACTATTGATGAAATGTTGAGATTTCCCCCACTTTACTTTCAAGGTATGCAAGATTAGTATTTACCTCAGGTATAATTTCCCTATAACAATAGCTTCCATTCAAGTATTTAAATGACACCATATGAAGAGTTATATCGAAAGAGATGTCACACACCATCGTTTTTGGATGATGTTTGTTAAAGAAAACTCATAGGCCCAGAAACTTTTGAGTAAACAATTGAAAAGGTAAAGGTTGTCCAACCCCACATCAAAGAAGCTCAAAGTAGGAAAAAGAGCTATACCGATAACCAATGGAATGATTTGGAATTTCAAGTAGAATATCATGTTTTCTAGAAGGTATCACCTTTGGAGGGTGTTATAAGATTCATAAATAAATGAAAAATTAAGTTTCAGGTACATCAGAACATTCAAAATTCTAGAATGAATTGGAGTTGTTACTTATCATTTGGAAATGCCACCAAGTCTCTCCAAAGTTCATGATGTGTTCCATGTATTGCTGTTGAGAAAATACATGCCTGACATAAGGAATGTACTAACCTATGAAGAAACAGAACTAGAACCCCACCTATCTTATTTAGAAGAGAATATCAAAATTATTGATACCAGAGAACAAGTGTTGAGAAACCGGGTGACCCATCTGGTAAATGTTCTGTGGAGAAACCATAAGATGCCAGAGGTAACGTTGGAGCCCGAGAATCTTATAATGAAGAACCACCCAAAAAATTTTATGTTGTAACATTATAGATATTTTGAGGATGAAATTATATTAAGGACGAATGAATGTAACACCCCATGCTTCTGCGGTATGCTTCTCTTTGAACTATACAACAACTTGAGCTGTATGTAACATTGAGTTCTAACAAACCGAGACTAATCCAACTAGCCTTTAGGAATAGTAATACCCACTTTTTTAAATTTTATAAATCTTTTTTTTCAAAATTGACTTCATTTTTGGATTGTAAATACCAAAATTAGCCAAGGGTGAAGTTTTGGTATTTTTCTGAAAACGATCAATTTTTGATGAATAGTAAAAAACACTGCATTTTTGTTTAAATCTGAATTTTTATATAAATAATTAGTTATTTAAATAAAATAAACATAAGTTAAAAATAGATACATAATAACTATATTTTTTCAATTTAATTCATTGGATTAATTTTATAATAATATTAGCTTTTTAAATTTTTATTGAACTTTTTACAGTCTTTTACTCATCTTCTAGGCGCATTTGCAAATTTTCATAAAACATAATTTTTCCACTTATATGATTTTAATTTAAAAAATCTTAGAGACATGGTTGACATCAGTAAGTAAAATTTGGCTCAGTAAGATGAAAATAATTTTGGATGAATAGTATCCTTCAAATTCTGTTTACCACAGTTAAAGGTAAAAAAGGTAATTAAAGGTAGAAGTGATATTATATTTACCGAAAAAGTATGTTATTTCTATTGGATAAGTTTATATATACCAAAATAAACCTTATAAATAAATTATTATCCTTTTCGTTCACTTATATTATATTAAGAGTTTGTTATTATTTTATTTAAAACAGAGTTAAAAAGGGGTTAACGTCAATGTTTAATAAGTAACCCATTTTTAATACAGGGTTATACATTTGATAAATTTGACTATAATTATTAATTAGAAACATAAAATTATTTCCTACATAATGGTATTTTATTTATAATTTTATAACCTTAATTTATTAAAATTATTTATAACACAATGATGATGCAATAATTACCTTATTAATGAAATCTTAAAATAATTAATATTATAAATATCCAAAAAAATGTAAATAGAGATTTATGAGGAATTAAAATAATTTTATAGGTAAATATTTCATGTTATGGTTTATTAAATAATTTTTTTAAGTGATAAAGTTTTTATGATGTTCACAAAAACAAAATAACAAATATATTCAAAATTGACATAAATGAGTTTTAAAAAAATACTATATTATTAATTGATATAAAATTATTAAAAATATAAGGTATCACTAAATGACATAGATAATGTTATATATATCAATAATTAACCTATTGGGGTTCTCTTGGATTTTTATAGTATGTTTATTAATCTTTTATTATAATAATACAAGAATATATGTTAAAAGATAAACTATTTAACAAAGAGTTAAATCTAAATAACTAGGTTAATATGGTGAACCAAACCTATATAAAAAATATTTGTTGAGAGTTTTTAGACCTAGACCCACCTTATCCTTTGAATAAATCTATTTTGAGACATTATAAACCGAATACGATTTTTTAATAAAATAATATTTCAAGCTTCTCCTAAAGTGACCCTCACCTCTATTATTAAAGTGTACTTACCCTTCTCTCAGAATTACACCTAAAAATACATTGGCCTAAGCCAAAAAGTAATAAAATATCTTCTTAAATACCCTCAATTATACCTAGTGGCCTTTCATTGATAAGAAATACAATTAAAAGATCCCTTTTGATCAAGTCAAAGGGAAACACCTAAAGAACAGGTAATAATTTCAGCACCTCTTTCAAAGATCTATTCTTCTTCCACATCCTATTTCTTTATTGTTTCCATAAAAAAATATTAAATCTAGTACATTATACAAACTGTGATGTTATTATAAATATGGTACAAAAATATTTATTATTATATCTCTCCAATGAATGAAAGGTCACCATACGTGTCTTTGTAAGACTTACCATCTCCACGTCGTGGTGTGGTTTGTTATTCAAAGACTTCATTATTTGGATGAGTATAATAATGAGTGTTACTGAATAAAATAATAAAAATAACATGTTAAGGATTATTTATATATAATATACCATCTAATTACATAATATTTCACCATCAATATATTGGTATTCTCCTTCATGCATACTTACAGATTACCATCTCCACGAACGCGATGAGATTCATTCCCCATCGTAAACATTCAAGAATAATTTTCATTTTATGATTAATTTTTTTAATAACTTAATACCATTATTAATATGAGTCAAATACATCCCTTCCATAATAAACATGAATTACGTTACAAAACATATAAGGGAAAATGAATCAGTTAACACCCGAAACAATTATACTACTAAAATATTATTAACAAAGACATATTAGAAGATCATATATGATATCATATTTATGTATGTGGTTTATGAATAATTTCACAAAAATTACTTAACTATTATACAGGAGGTTATGGTACCCTATATCAAGGAAAAGTTTAAGGTAAGGGTTAAAATCAATTTTTTTTGGAAATAATTCATTTTATTTAATTAAAAAATCTATTTTAGGTTTAGTATTTTTGAAAATAAGTTCATAACTCTTACATAAAATTCCTACATATTCCAAAGTGGTGACTTTATTCAATATAAATTGTTTCCAAAAAAAAATTTAAATAAATACATGATTTATTTTTATGAAAAATTTTCAGGGAATTAAAAATGACTTATTTTTTTAAATTTACCACCGATAAACTCCATGAAATATTTTAAAGTGCATGATGAACACAAAAATCATATGAAGGAAATGAAAAGTATGAAATTAAGAAACCCATTAGTCCATGAATACATTTAAAAAATTTCACTTTAAAAAATTAGTATAAGGATCAAAATAAACATTTTATTTCTCAAACATTAACTTTTTCTACCAAAATATTTTCCCAAAACATTTCACAAGAAATTACAAGAAAAATAAACACATAAAGTTTTGTTTTATGTTATGAAAAACTCATAGAAACCGTTTCCCAAGGTTATATTTTTTTAACAATAAAATTATCAAATACATACTTTTAACCATAATATCATTATTTTAAAAATATAGATCTTAAAATTTATATAAAGAAAAATATCAAGTATATTTAGACTTTATAGTTAATAATAAAAATAATTTACACATCTTGCTTATTAATCGAATAATCATACGGTCGACTTATGTACTTATTAATTAAAGAGAAATAAAAAATTAATCCTTCCTTGGATTATAAACGAACCATGAAACCTTGGTTTATAGTGGAGAAACCCATTATTATTTTATAACATAACAAATTATCGTATTAAATAATTCTGATGAACCATAACATAATCATAAAATGTGAAATATTTCATTTTTATCATTAGACTCATATTATATTCTTTAAAACTATAAGAAAACATTTTTTGATATTGGAATATACATTCAATTTAAGACTCACTTTGAAAGTTAGAAGATTATAGGGAAACAAGGTTTTTTATGAATATATCATTGAATATTATAATTTAAGTCAAATATTATATAATGTTTATGATGATGGTAATATTTATTTCCCACATATATTTTAAAATAGTATATTCCATTTTTATTCTACAAATATAGTCAAAATATTCGGTATAAATTACATAAAAATTTAATTTTGAAAATAAATGAAAAAAATAAAAAAGACAAGAAACGTAATTCATATATTATTTCTTTTGATTTAAATACTTCTATAAAATGATTTTCAAAATATGGATGTGGAAGAGAACGAATTGAAGGGGAGTCCTTAAAAGATGATTTTTAAAAGAATCGCCCTTATAATTAGTTCAACTCATCACATATATTATTTATCATCAAGAATAACAAATTATATGAATTATTTACTCAATTATGAATTTTTTAGTATTTATTATGAATTTTTATTTTATTGTTTAACCTGTTATATGTAACTATTTTATCAATTAAATTCATCTCAAATGTTTCAACAATATTCAGTTGATAAGTTTAAAATGACTTCGTTAAGTTTACTATTGTTTAGGATTTCATTACTAGATCTTATAAAAAAATAATCATGGAATAAATATAATTTTTATATTTAAATTATAATTTTAAAATAAATCAATAATTATTTTTGTGAAAAATGAACTACGCTACAATCCTGGAGAAGGTAAGTCCTAAATATAGGTGAGTAATTTTTTTTCAATGATCATTATTGAAAGAAGGTGAGTAATACATTATCTATAAAAATTATCGTAATATTATTTGTAAAATATTATTTAATTATGTACACACACAAATAAATACATATAATCCATGTGCTGTGGGGATGAAAATCGAATCACATCCCTTTTTAGATATGGAAATCCCCACATATGCATGAAAGACATTATTAGTTTTCAATGAATAGAAATGACGGAAATTGTATGTTATATTATCTTTTAAAAAATAAAAAATATATCATTAATATCATATATAAACATTATATTGACCATTATAACATTCTGTGAGAGATGGTGAAGGAAAAGGAATTATATCAGTTCACGAGTTAGTTGTCCACCATACATACAAACGATAGTTTCATTTACCATTTGACGAAAAAGGAAATATATGAAGTTTAAGAAATTAACATTATAATATATTATTTTATGGGATTTACAGATTTACTTATATCATCATGGATGAATAATATTTTAATGGGGAGGAAGAATAAATAAAATAATAAAACTCGGTTACGAACAATACCTCTTCTTCGATCAACCACTTATGGTTTACACCAAAAAAAATTCAAATATGGTTTTATGAAAAAAAAAATTATAATATATTGGGAGGTGTAAAAGGAAAATATTTTTAGGGATTTATAAAATATAATGGTAATTTATATATGAATAAATGAGAATAGTAGGTGACCTTTTAAAATAGAGGGGAGGGAACTTTTGGAATTGCTTATAAAATTAAATCTATATAAATTAATTTTGATATTAAAATGGATCTAAATGGACATAATTGGAAGATAATATGATTATGGTTCATAATAATCTCATTATATAAAATTTTTATTAGTTTGGATTTCATTTTCTAACTTATCATTTTATTATAACACTATGTTAAAACATTACACAATTTGAGTGATATCAATATTATTTACCCTTAAAGGTTTAATATTATGACTAAACTAAAAAGAAAGGCCCAGAAATGGACCATGGATGATTATATACACCATATTACATTCACTTGAATGATGGAAAGATTATATTATTTTTAAATAAATTAATAAATTATTAACAATTATAAATTAAAATTAATCTCATATTTGGAACTATTCATTTATTTGACTTTTAAACCTACTTGAAAATAGTGGAATTCAAATAATGTTCATTATAACATATATTATTTTACATTTATATCTAAAAAATCTTATAAAACCAAAAAATAACCCATATAATATTAATTTCTGAGTTTTTAAAAATAATTTTATTGATTTTTCTACTACTTCCACAAGCACTGTGTCATGGTTGCATAATATATTATGGTAGTTGATAAAATAATAAAGCTTGAAATAAAAAAGTAATTTTGAAATAAATTAATAAATTTATTAAATATTATTTATGAAAAAACTTATCATATATTTGTCTAATTCCAAAAATTTAAATATAATAAAAAATAGAAACATATTTTTGAATTTTCTTTATATAAAATGATATAAATGTAAAAATATTTTCCAAATGAAAAAAGGTCATATATTATAAATTTCAGTGATTAGTGATTTATAAAATCATATAATAATATTAACTCATGTTTTATGATAAATTTTGAGTCCTTATAATATTATTTTTAACCTAAACTATCCAATTTATGACAACTAAGGTGACATAAAATAATTGAGTCTACTATTCAAAATGACAAAAAATAAAAGGAAAATTTAAAAAAATATAAATATTTATTCCATATATGGAATCCATTTTTCAAAAAATTTCTCAAATAATTTTAGGAATTTAATTTCAAATAAAACCTACAAAATTATATGAAAAACTATTTTTGAGAAAATTTCCATTTTAATTTCCAAAAGGTTATGAAAATAAATTCATGTATAAAATTCATTAAAAAGAAAATAATTGGAATAAATTAAATCAATAAAAACTAATAATATTTAAAAACTAAATTAAAATAAAATTTTACGATCTAAAAACATAAAAAAGTCATTTTCAACAAAAATCAATATTTTTTTCTTACCTTGTAAAATAATCATTTTTCAAAGAATCTGAAATTTTCCCCATAATAAATTTTGAAATGATGGTTTAAATAATTACGATATTTGTATCAATTAAAATATCTAAGATATTCAAAAATAGGAATAATATTTGGTCCGAAAAAACAATAAATACCATTTTTGATGAAAATGTATTTCTATTTAATAAAATGAAATAAGTATTTAATTATTACTAACTTTATACATTTTTATAATGTATTCAATCCTATTCATGCCCACCAATTTAATGAATATGTTGTAATGTTTATATAATAATATTTTGAGACTCGTTTGAGGTTGGTGTGAGTGGTTATACACATTATTGAACGCAATACCCTTATTTTAAAATCATACTGTGTATTAACTACTCATAAAAGTGATGATTTGGGGAAATAACAGTATAACTTTTTCCTTCAGAAACAAGTCAATAATTTAAAAAATTAAAAATATGGTATATTATTATTCTTTTTGTTGTTTAAAAATTTTGATGTTGTAGGATAATTAGTATTGAATCGATATGACACCTTTTATTTTCTAGAAAATTATCTTCAGTGATTTGGTGATGATTTTTGAAAAATACTAGTCTCGATTGAAATAATTTTGTCGGTTTTAATTTACTCTACAATGGTATTCAAGGTGTTTTACTAAATGATCATAATCACGAGGTAAGGACTATGATGATGGCTTTGAGATGCCAGACAATTTGGAATGTAAGAAATAAAGCATGAAAGGAAGGTAGTTTTAGTTCTTCATTTTCTTTGAAGATTTGGTCTTGCTGTTTGGTAGTAGATTTTGGTTCTCTAATAAAATAGTGGGATAATAGATAATATTTGAATATACTTTTTTTGATAGAATAAATTTCCCTTCCACTCATCATGCACATGATATACCCAATCTAGGAAGACAATTTCATTAGAAGCACTATGATAGTGGTCTGAAACTCAATGTTGAATGGTCGTCCAGCCTTGGAATGTTGCATGGAAGAGGAACAGTTATGGATCAAAATGGTTTATTTCTCATTTATTGTATTGGAATTTAAGATCAATTGGATTCTATTAGAGCGTAGGAAAGAGCTCTTCTTAATTGGTTGGAGGCATGCCTTAACGATAATTTACCACTTTCTTTGAATGAAACAAATTATGCAGTGACTCATAACTCTATTAAAGGAAATAAAACAACACCTTTGTTTATTTTTACCACATATAAAGATTAAAACGTTGTATTCTTAATATTATGTCTTTACTATACCCAAGAAATTAAGGAAACAAAGTGGTAGATGTTTTAGCCTTCATGGGTTTTCATGATGGGGCTCTGATTGTTTTCTATAACACGTGTAGTCATCCTCGAGGATTCATTAGCATTTTTTAGAGAGGATTCCATTGTTTCTAACTATTTTAGGCCCAAATATTCCCCATATTTACGGTTTTTTCTACCTATGCTCCACATTATGACCTAGCTATTTGTTTAAAAAAAATTTTGTTGTTCTATTGTTTTGAACTAAAATGATATATATATATATATATGTATATATGTTTATTATAATATTAATGTAAATATAAAAAATAATAATGGGGGGTGTATTCCCATCGTTGGAATAGAATAATTTCAGTGTTTTTATATTTTCATGTTATTTTAAATTATTTCTTTATTGAAGTAAAATTAACACCACTATCTGAAATTTAGTTTTAATCAATTGGGTACATTAGTTTGTGTCTTTAGTGTACATATTCATATTTTGGATAATATGTTTCAATTATTGATGTTATTATTTTATTATTTAATATATTTAATGTCAAATTCCAAGACCATTCCATTATTACTATCTAATTAGAGTGAACCTTATGTGAATAGATTTTAATACTATTTTACATAGTTTTCACAATTCTTTATTTCTTGATGAAACTTTATATGCGTAAATAAATATTAAAAATGTCATTTATATTTTAAAATAAAGAGGAAGATTACATATTTTATTATGAATACGACCATTATTATACTAAATAATCCCTTTTATATATAATTATTCAAAAATTACATTTGAAATTATTAAAATCCATAATGACCATGATTCCTTTATTTATTTTAATTATAAATACCTATCACTTTATTCTTGATTCATATTTTCGTAAGTATAAACATATTGGTGTTAAGAATAGAGATAATTTCCAAGGTTCTATATAAATAGAGAATTACAGAAATGACTTTTCATGGTGGATTAAATAAATATCAATTAATGATTTAAATCATTGATTTAAATTATATTGTCCCTTTAATATTTTAAAATAGTTTTAAAGTTTTAACATAAAAAAGGATAATTAAATAAGATTATTTAATTTATTATAAAAATATATACTATGCTATCTTTGATTAATTTATTCAATAAAGAATAACATGAAGATATATGTGTATTGTTTGAGTAACATTTTCATTTTTCAGTGATAATTTTGGAAAGAAGGTAAGTATTATTTTATATATAAAAATTATAATAATATCATTGATAAAATACTATTTCACTAATTACACACACATATAAATATATATAATCTATGTGATGTGGTGATGAAAAACGAATCACATCACTTTGCGGATGTGGTAATCCACAGATATTAAATAACAATGCTATATGTTTTCAATGAATATAAATTTAGGCATGTATATTTTATTATCTTTTAAAAAAGATAAATATTTCACTAATATCATATATAGACATTAAATTTATCATTATAACCGGCTATGAGAGATGTTGATGGGAAAGAATTATATCTGTTCGCGAGGCAGTTGGCCACTATACATACAAATGATAGTTTCATTTACTATTTGATGAAAAAGGAGATATATAAAGTTTAAGAAAATTACATTATATAATATTAGTATATGTGAGATAAAAATTTAATTATATCTTCTTGTTTGAATAACATATTAATGGGGTGGAAGAAGAAATAAAAGAGTAAAACTTAGTTACAAATGATACATGTTCTTCGATCAACCACTTATGGTTTACATTAAAAAATTTATATGATGTTTTTTTGATATAAAATAATTATAAGATGTTAGTAGGTATATAAAGAATATAATTGTTTATGGATTTATAAAATATAATGGTTATTTTATTATGAATAAATTAGATAAATAGGTGGCCTATTATAGTAGAGGTGAGGTTAATTTTGGTATTTCTTACAAAATTAAATTAATATAAATGAATTTTGAAATTAATATAGATAAATATTGACCTAATTGGTAGATAATATGGTTATGATTTATAATAATCTCATTAAATAATATTTGGATCAGTTTGGATTGAATTTTACACTCATTAATTTATTATATCACCATGTCAAAACTTTTCCCAAATTGGGTGATTTAAATACTATTTTCTCACAAGGGGTTAATATAATGACTAAATTACCAAAAAAGGCCCATAATGGACTATTCATGGTTATATAAGCCATATTCCATTCACATGGATGATTGAATGATTATATTACTTTTCAATAATTTAATAAATTATTTATTATTATAAATATAAATTAATGTGAAATTAGGAAATATTAATTTTTGTTTACTTTTAAAACTACTTGAAAATAGTGGAATTCTATTAAAACTCATTAGAAAATATATAATATTAATTTTTTATCTAAAAAAATATTGTAACACCAAAAATAACTAAAATAATGTTAATTTTTTAGTTTTTGAAATAATTTTATGTATATTTTACTACTTCCACATGCACTTTGTCGTGGTTGCATAAGATATTAGGGAAGTTGATAAAATAATAAAATTTTAAATAAAATTAAATGTTGAAATAAATTAATTTATTTATTAAGTAATTACTTATCACAAAACTATACTTTATTTTAACGATTCCAAAAATTAAATGCGAGTAAAATAAATAAATACATATTATGACTTTTCATTATATAAAATAATACACTGATCAAAATAATTTCCAAGTGGAAAAAGGTCATATATTATAAATTTCAATGATTAGTGATTTATATAATCATGTAATAATATTAATTCATTTTTTAAGATAAATTGTGAGTTATTATAATATTATTTTAAAACTAAACTATCCCATTTATGACTATGAAGGTGATATAAATTCAATGAGGTTACTATTCCAAATGACCAAAAATAAGAGGAAACATTTATACCAAATTTATTAGTATTGATTCCAAATATGGAATCCATTTTTCAAAATTTATTTCATATAATTGGAAAAATTTAATTTAAAATAAAACATGAAAAATGTTACAGAAAATAGTTTTTCAGAAAATTTCTGTTTTAAATTATAAAAGGGTTTTATAATAAATTCATGTATAAAATTCATAAAAAAAAATAATTGGAATAACTTCAATCAATAAGAAATAATTTATTTTAAAAACTAATATAAAATAAAATTTTACTCTCTAAAAACATTAAAAGAAAATACAATTTTAAATAAAATTTAATATTTTTTTCTTGTCTAGAAAAATCAACATTTAGAAAAGAATCTCAAAATCTCACCATAGATAAAATTTTAAATTATGATTTAAATAATTAAAACCCTTTCATCGAATATAATATTTAAAATATTCAAAATTAGAAATAATATTTAGTCATTAAAGGAAATAAATACCATTTTCAATGAAAATGTATTCTTATTTAATAAGCGAAAGTAAATTTGTATTTATAAGTACCTTTATATATGTTCTATAGTGTGTCTAATCCTATTAATACCCACCAATTTATTTAATATGTTATAACGTTCATATAATAACATACGATGATTCGTTTAAGGTTGTTGTTACAGGTTATACACATTATCAACCACAATACCCTTATTTTAAAATGTTACGGTTTTACAACAACTCATAAAAGTGAAGGTTTAGAGAATTATCCCTATAATTAATTATTTTTTACATAAGTCAATAAGTAAAAAATTCCAAATATGGTATATTATTATTCTTTAAAGAATTTTAAAATATTGGTGTTGTAGGATAAATAGTATTGAATCGATATAACACCTTTTATTTCTTAGTGTCTTAGCTTTGGTGATTTGGAGATAATTTTTTAACAATATTGGTCTGATATATGTCATCATATAGGTTTTAATTTACTACAAAATCATATTCGTGGTGTTTTCTAAAATGATTGTTATTGCATGATGAGGACTATGCTGATGGCTTTGGGATGCTCTACAATTTGGAGTGCAAGAAATAAATCATGAAATTAAGGTTGTTTTAGTTCTTCGTTTTCTATGAATGGTTGGTTTAGTTGTTTAAAAGTGGATATAGGGTTCTCAATTCAAATAATATGATAATAAAAAAATCCTTGAATATTTTTTTTTTCAGATAGAATAAATTTTCATTCAACTCATGATGCATAAGATATACCAAAACTAGGAATATGGTTTCATTATAATTCCCATGACAGTGGCCTCAAAATCATTGCTGAATGCTCCGCCAGCCATGGGATGTTGATTAGAGGATTAATGTCTAGGGATCAAAATGGTTTATTTATCATTTATTTTCATAATTTTATAACCATTCAGATTTTATTAGTGCAAAAGAAATCCCTCTTCTTAATGGGTCAGAGGTATTCCTTGACTATAATTTACCACTTCCCTTGATCGAAAAAAATTATGAAGTTACTCATAAATATATAAAATGTAAGGAAAATACTCATTGGTTGATTTGTTAATACATATGGAGGAGAAAAGGATGTATTTTTAAAGGTATTTCCTTTGGACACACTTATAATTAAGGTAATAAAGTTGTAGATTTTTTAGCCTTCAGGAGTGTTCAAGATGTGGCTCAAATGGTTTTTAATAACATGGACAGTCTTCCCCTGCAATTAATTGGCCTTTTTAATAGTTTTTCATTGTTATGCAATATTTTTGGCCCCCATATTCCTTTTATTTCTTGTTTCTCTACCTTTGCGCTACATTATAAGCTAGCTCTTTGTTTTAATAAAAAAACTATTTTTGTTGTTCTGTTATGTTGAACTGAACTGATATATATAAATATTTTTATAATATTAAAGTGAATATAATGAATATTTATGGGGGATGTATTCCTATCATCAGTATAATATAATGTTTAGTGTTTTTATATTTTTTTTGTTTTTTTGTATTGTGGAGATATTAACACCCCTATATTAATTTTATTAATCAATTGGGTACTTTATTATGTAATTTTAGTGTGTAGATTCATATTTTTGATTATATGATTCAATTATTCATGTAATGATTTTAATATTTTATATTTATGATGTTAAATTCATTTATACTTCAATTATTACTATCTTATTAGAATGAAACTTACTTTACTAGATTCTAATACTATTTTACCATGTTTTCACAATTCTCTATTTCTCGATGGAACATTATAAGAGTAAAAATATCTTAAAAATGTATTTTTAATTTTCTAATATAGAGGGATAATATATATTTTATGATTAATAAGACCATTATTATAATAAATGATACCTTTTATATATAATTATTCCGACATTATATTTAAAATTATTTAAATCCATACCGGCTATGATTTCTTTATTGGAACAATATTTCAATCATAAATACCTTAACACTTCGTCATTGAATCAAATTAAGTTATATAGAATTATATTTGGGTTAGGAAGGGAAATAATTTTCATGTTTTTATATAAATAGAGAACTAGGGTAAGAAATTTTCAGGGTTGACTAAATAAATATTAATTAGTGACTTTACATCATTAATTTAAATTATATGGTCCCTTGAAGCCTTAAAATAGTTTTAAAATATAAATGAAAAAAATATAATTAAATAACAGTAAATAGTTTTTTATCAAAATATATACTATAATAACTACCATCAAAATAATTAAATAAGTAATGAGTTGAAGATATTTTTATATTGTTTGATAAGTATCCACACTGAGATAAATTAGTTTATAGTTTTTTTTTGGAAAAGTATCAATTATAATGATGGTACATTAGAATAATTCATAATTTTATTCCTACACCCATTTATGGATAAGGTTAAATAACCTTGTTTATATGAAATAATTTATAAGAATTTATTAGACAATAATAAATTAATTCTCCATAAATAAAGAAAACATAAAATAAGTTGATAAAAAACATCAAGGAATATACATATTAAGGTAATAAAAAATAATGATAAAAAAACTGAGGAAATAAAACATGAAACAATTTAATATAACCCATTAAGGTTATGAAATTAGTTAATAAGGTAGTAATAAAATATATAATAACATAAAATATCATATAATCAATAAATAATGGTTGGGGATAAAGGAAATGTATAATATAAGCATCACAAGAACCACAGCCTAGAGTAAATATGTTAGAAATAATAATAAAAACCAAAATAGACCAAATAATAAAGTGGGAACATTATATCAATAGGGGCTCTATAAAATTGAATATAGTAAGTGGTTCTAATAGGTTATTATGGATTTGAATAATATTCATGAAACATAACCCAGGTGATTTATAAAACCAATTACATTGATTAAGTTGTAATTGATCATCATTGAAATCAATCACATTATTATTATAATAAAAATTATTTTGATGTCTTTTTATCCTTTAATATTAAAATTACAATATAATATTATCAATCAATATTATAATTACTATTAATAAATATAACATATAATTAATATAAGTCATGAAATTCCATTTAACTTCATTTATAAATAAATTTAATTCATTTTACCATTATACTTATATTGGATGTTATGTATTTAAATTTTTTTAAATATATTTTATTTATAATAGACCTTGAATAAGCTTGTGGTATGATTATATCATTGTTAACCAAAAATAATTCATATTTTTTAACATTATTTTAACATAAATTAATTCAATGATTTATCATAAATGGATCCTAAATATCTATACATTACTAGTGATTCATCATAGATTTTATCCTTTCCTTTATCGGACATCAAATGAATAAATGTCTAACCATGGTAATATTCCTTATCGTTAAGAGTGTTAGTGACATCTTGGACCCATTATATAAACCATAGTCTTTAGGGAGGCCTATGGGAGTAAAAGAAGTATCATGATTATCTATAATTTGAAGAACACCATTAATATACTGATTTTCATCATTAAAAAATTAACATTACTGTGGTTCATCAGGGAAATAATAGTAGGGAAATGGGAAACCTGGGGATCATTGATCATCGACAAATTTAAATGAATTATCTATTCATTGATTATCATTATCGTTTTATTTAAGGTCCATGTTAAATTTTTTACATATGGAGAAAAGAATATCCATAAAAATAATTTCAAATATAATTTTGGCATCCTAGAGAATTATAGTGATGCAAATTTTCTATATGTTTTTGAAAATAGGATTTTTAAGAAAAATATTATCACAGAACAAATAAATTTAAATTGGGAATTTGATATATTGACCATGATGTAGATTAATTCAACTAAAGATCAAATACCAAAAATACTAGTATAATCAATTGTAATGGGGTTAAAAGGGTTATATAGATTGATATGATATAATTACCACAATAAAAATGACTTTATAGATTAATATATTTACATTTTAATTTTTCAAAATTGTTTAAAACTCTTCTTCCAAGACTTTTAATTCTTAACATCAAACTAAAATCTTTCTAGGTTTAGGAAGAAATTAATTTTCATTTTTATTTTCACTCCATATTTTTAAATGAGTGGATAATTATGACATTCATTACAATTATTGAAAAGTAACATATTTTTGATAGTTGAAAAAACCACATTTAAATAAATAACCATTGGGAGTGAGATAAAAATATTTAAAAATGTTGGTGAGAGTATACATGGGAGAATGAATTTATTAAAATTAATTTTTATGGTGAAATAAATAAATATGAAATTTTTTATATTTTGAATGATTTCTATACTTCCCATTTTAATTCAATATATTTTTATGGTTTAGATTTATATTTTTTACAAGAGAGATAATATAGGTTTGTGGAAATGATTATTTGTGATTTTATTGAATATTTTCAAACTCCTTGTGAATGTCTTTCATTATAGTTTGAATTTATTTTAGTTTCATTTTATATTTTTATTCTTTATCATATTGATACTCTTAACATATAACCCTTTTCTTTCCTTCTCCTTTGCGATCCCATAAATTATTTATTCAATTAATATGTAACTAAAATATCAATAAAACTAAAATTCCTATAATTTTATAAATGGACATCGATTGTTTAAGACATTCAATAACCAACTACACATGTTACATACATCTTCTTGGTACCTCCAATAATAACCCATTATCATGCAAAATTATAATATGAAAAAAAGTACTCACCACAATATATTAATTCTTATATCTAGATTACCTTAAGTATTATCACATGGTTTTTCAGGACATGGCATTACTCACAATGTGTTCTGACTAGAGAAACTATTTACTTGGACTCCATGATTGTTTACCTTTCTATATTAGTTATGAAATTCTCTAGGAGTGATGATCATTTAAAAAATGAATAATATACTTTATCAAAATCTATTGATGAACAATGGGACTAATTAAAATCAAGGGAATCTTCTTAAAACAATGAAAATATCTCATTGGAGGAGCTTTCATCCTAATATTAAGAAAGTATTGTTTCCATAGAAAACTAATATGGATGTAATTAAGGAAAAATATCTTATTAAAGCGACAAAATATTCCAAGAAATATAACCTGACATGACCTTTCTTAGATGAAGGATTAGAATCTAATTATTGGAGATTATTTAGCTTTTATAATTACTCAAATCTCATATATATCAATTTTTTGGTAATATATAATCTGAAATATTTAAATTTATAATTTTTTCTTGTTTCAGTAGAAAATCACACAAACCCAAACACACACACACACACAAACATATATATATTATCTATTATTATTTTTTTGTCCCTTATTTGATATAAATTTCACGGGTTATAATTTATAAATGGTTATCAGGTTTTAAATTAATCGATGGAATTTGGATTAAAATCATTATATTTTTATGATAAAATAAAATTTGGAAATTCTATTTTAGAGTTTAATATTAGTTATTTTTATAATTTCTATATATCAAAATATTATACTAACTAAAATGGGTTTTTACTTTTATTAATATAGTTAAATTGATACGTTTCTACTATTTATGATTAAATCCATTGGGATATATAAATATATTGAATTTTTCCTATGTAAGTAGAATTATTTTTTAAACTCTCTATGAAAATGAAATATGTATGTGAATAATTTTTTAATTTATGACTTTATAGTAAACGTGTGGTAAAATGTGATGTTATCTTCTATTCCAAATTAAGGCTGAACTATGTAGGATTAAAATAGCAGTATGTTATATTAAATTAATAATTGATATGATATTTTTAACATGAAATCCAGGAAAATGATAAAAATAATTTTTTGGTAAGTTGAGTAAGAGTAATTTAGGAGATGGTGATCAATCTATAAAAAAATTAAAATTTTTGGGTTATAATAATAGTTTATTTTTCCCTTACCTGTTATTGAATTAGATAAAAACATGTTGTGTTAGGATTATCATTTCTTATACATCTAATTGAATCAATTAAGATATAAAAGCGATTAGTGTGATATTGCTTAAAAATAAAGAAGCAATTAAAAAACATCTGAAGACCATTTTTGGTCTATTAGAGTTTATAAACATCAATTATAGATTTTAATATTAATTTATAAACTAATTAAATTTTTTTAATGATATATGAGGTTGATTGACTGTCTGATATAGTTTATAAGAGAAAAAAGTAAGATTCTTGATATTACCCCAGGGATGTTTAAATTGATAGGTTTTTGATTTTCTAAAATGTTTAATGCTGGTAATACTCAATTTTAGGGATGTACCAAATATATTAATTATAAATGAGGAGATAAACTATGTTTCTCTTTGTGTATTTATTGATTAATTGACTAAAATGAATAAATTCAGAATTTAAAAATATTTTACGAAATTAGTAGGGTTTTAATGGACATGAATTTTGTTTTGGATGAAACAACCATTAGTTTAAGAAGTTTGTCAATAAAATAATAGTTAGATTCTATAATAATATGTGGTTTAGTTGTATATTCTAATTTTTTGGGTTTTATTTAGAATAAAACTATAAAATTTATCTTATGATTCTCTATTTGTGATCATATGTTAGAATTTTGAATGATTGATTTCATAGGTTATGTGTAATGTGTTTGATTAATTTATCATATATTGTATGATATTTTAATGGTTATTTGGATAGATATTGTGGTATATAATTTGTTAAATTAATTTATATTGTGTATTATTTTGATTAGAGTGTATTAGGAATTTTCATGGTAGGGATTTAATTTAAGGAGGATAATGTCCAGAGATAATTATTTAAAAAAATTTAAATGAGTGTTGTGATAAAGTAATAAATTTCATGTAATGAGAAACACCTAATCAAATTAGTGTAATGTGAGGAGCTATAGTTTAATTAATTAAGTGGTTGATGAACCCTTTGAATATATATATAGATAAACTAAGCCACTAATAATGATGAGGAGATAATTATTCATTGGTTCAGATTGATGAAGACATTGAATAGGATAATTGGTCATTAACTTAGCCAGAGGAAATTTATAGTGGGAAGAATTTAACTGAGGGATAAAAACAATGAGATATAGTAATAAATGAAATAATTAGGATGAAAATTGAACTTAAATGTGGCTTAGTAATGAAAGATAATGGTATGTGTTGTGAATTTTCATGCATCAATATTTTTTTATAAGACCTAGGGGATAACTTTATATCAAATAATTATTAAAAATAATAATTATAAAGTTGTAATGATTGATTTTATTTTAAGTGTAATTATAAAAATTATGGAAATTGATACATAATGAATTAATATAAACTAACAATATATCCTACAACCAATGAGCTTGTGCCAAGGTGGAATTGCATGCACTTTCAAGTCAGCAATTATGTTAATTCTTATCAAATAACAAGTATGTAAAAAATTAATATTGAATAAAACATAATTTCTCACTCATGAACCAATATAAGGTTATCCCAAATGATGTTTTCTCATGTAAATATATTTTGAGTTTTATTATAAATGGATTTATAAATGTGAGGCTACTTTCACAACTATGACCTATCTGTTACAATAATTTTTTTGCATTAATTCTGTTGAAATTGATGTTATATTCTGTTCATATAATTATTTATTTATGATATGGGTTCACTTCTAGATTGGCTCTGATGGTTTTAATATTAAGACATAATATCAATGTTATGAATTTATTTTACACCAAGCTATATAAATTGTGAAAGTTTCAAATAATATAATGTGCAGGGTCGAACCCAAGAAGACATAGGAATCCCAATCGCATCCATAATGTATTGTTTTTGTATTTATAATTTTTTTCAATATTTTATGGATAAAAATATAATACACTAAATTCATAAAACTAACAATAAAATCAAACTAAACATAAAATCTGATATAGAGGATGAAGATATTGATACCCACACCAAGGCCTGTGTTTTCTTTACCTAGAAAAATTTGTCATCACTCATGAGATTTAATCTAATTAGCCATAACAAGAATAATGAAATTAAGAAGTAAGAACACTTTATATAGTACAAACTCTATAATTTTTTTTGGAACCTCTATCAATTTTATCTATAAAAATTATGGGTAATAAGTTCTATCTCTCAATGATAGGTGATGTAATGTTGTTTCTCTCTTTACACATACATCAATTGTATAAGGTTTCATCCACAAATCATTATTTATATTATTAGGAGATCATTTGACAAATAGATTTTTTAGTGAGGACCCATGTCATTAGGGGTTGTGAAAATCAGGGTATATTTGAAAAAAAATTCCAATGAGTGTTTGTGGAAAAATTTTAATTTATCATATGAAATGATCGTGTGTAATTTCCCTGACCAGTCAATTGGTCTTAGAATTAGATATTTACTATAATAAAAGTGTATGGTGGAAATCCAAGCCGTTAAATTGGTTATTTAATATTTGATATAAAATTAATTATATATTAATAGATTCTAACATTTTTATTTGGGTTTATATTTTACATTGAGCATCTGATTGGGATTAGGTGTCTGTTTTTGAGTCTATAGGCATGACATAACCTTGTGTTAGTCACCAGGGATGTGCCCTATTTTTTTAATTTTTTTAATTTTCTTATCCCATATCTTTTTACATATTCCTTTGGGGGGAACCCCCTATGGGTTATTCATCCATGGGATGAAGAGGTATATAGTAAATGGAGGGGGAATGGACTATGTGCTTATTTGGAGCTCGGGTCAGTTGGATCGTCATGCGAAAACTGAGGAATGTGGATCAAAATGATGCATTAGTGGTTTCCACCTAGAAGTAGACCCATTTAAGTTTTTTTTCAAAAATCCCTATAGCTTAATTTTTTTATCATAAATACTTGTATGGAATTTTTAGTTCCCCAAGGGGGTCTATTTGGTTGTTTCAGGGTGAAATTCAGAGTTTTGTCTTATTTAAATGGTTTTCCATTCAAACTAAAAACTTGGTTACATGATATGTGATTTTGAATGCACACACCCATGTGTTCTTCATGTTCCCAAAATATGATTTTTGGGAAATACATGTTATTTAGTGGGCTTCCAAGGTGTGGTTGAGTGCCTGTCCAAACACCCCATGCGGTCTACATAGCTGTGTTGGGTACCCAAACCGTGCCAATTTGGGGTTTACTCCATGTAGGTATATATTCCTAGGATGGGTAAATGCCCATGTACATGGGTGGGCCCCCACATGTAGAAAACCTCTATGTGGTGAAGGTACACATCGTGCGGTTTGGCATGTTACATGCCAAGTGGGACTAAGGTAAATGGGAACGTACCCATAATGGGATACCTGTTCTGTACCTGGATGCACACACCATCTACTAACAGTAAAAAAATAATGTACTTTGTATTATTACAAAATGAGTGGAAAAAGCTACATGGCTAGAGTGAAACTATGGGGTTACACACTATGTACCATAAGAGTGTTTCATGTACATTTCATCCATGGGTTCATTCTTCCTATTTTCACATCAAAGTTAGAATTGGACTTGTGAGTAGTCCATTTTGAATTTTTTTTCATACATTCAAATGGAGGTATCTTTTTAGTGTTCAAATACTATTTTGATGGTGTTCTGGACTACGATATTTCGGTAGGAGGATTTCATTTTTGTTGTTCCACATTCCTCTATGGGGTTTTGGGCTATGAAGACCATGTGAGCTTTTTTTGTTGAAATGGATTATTAGTTCCAATGAGTTATCTTTGAGTTACTTTGGATATATTTCTATTATTTTAATCATATGGTTTATCTGAGGACGTCATGGGTTCTATTGGCATGTTTGGAACAATTTCATGAGGATATAGATACAAAGTTTTAGATTTTAGGTTTGGGGATTATATGTGTTTGATCAATTAGAATGAGTTGAAATTTTTTGTTTCGGGTTGTATCCCAGTTCAATCAATCTTATGTGGTGATTCGAAGGGACTCTTGAGTGTTTCCTTGTTGTAAATTTTCTAGTAAAGTGATCAATGGTTTCTATTGTCGGTTATTGATATTTCATGTATGGAATGTTTTTTTTGAAATCTACTAAGGATCCATTTTAGAGGATATCCTATTTTCTAAGTGGTTATGAGTAATCTTGTGAATTCACCCATTAGTAGGATTATGATTTTTATTGTCACTTTGGGTGCAGTTTTTATCAATGATCAATTAGACATCATTAATGGATGGTTGTTGATATTTACCAGGTGGGTCGTGGATGAGTTTTTAGATTATATGGAGGAACCCCTCATAGGGTTTCCTACAAATTCTTTGTAGCAATTGGGCCCCTTTAGGTTGTCCCAGGGGATGTGGATATAGAGTTAGGATGTATCATGGTAGTTCCTAGTTGGATTTCTCTTTATGTTATGTCCCCATGGATCATGATAGCCCCAAGTTTTTTCTAAACCTGAGGTGGTTCATAAAGATCCTATGGTAGATGTTGTTTTTGATGTTGAGATAAAAATTGTTACGGATGTCTTATGTTTTTTGGTAGAGAGTGGATCAATAATATAAGTTCAGATTGTTGGATGGTGGGTTCGATTTGGATCATCCCATGTTATTTTGTCCTTTGATTGTTATGTTTTCAGTTGTTTCTTCTCAGGATAGTGGTTTGAGGTGGAGACACAAGGGATATCATAGATTTGAACTTTTTTTGAGTGAGAAGTGCTTTCCTCTTATATTGACTTTCTATGGTTAGACAGGTTTCAGGTGCTAATGGATGATTTCGATGTGTGAAACCTCCCATCTATTTGAGTGTTATCCTTGATTAGGGTAGAATCTGGCTTGTGAGTTACTGAGGAACTCATGGAGTGGTTTTTGTGTACCATGGATATTTTTCATTACATGTGACATAGAACCTATGACGTTTCTATTATTATAGAACCCAAGGAACCTTTTATTTTAATCCATAATTTGTGTTGATTTGTTCTGTATGACCTTAGGTACTGAAATGTTCTATACATGGGTTGACCTAAAAGTTCCATTCACCAGTTCAGATCATTCCATTAGATCCATGGTTCTCAGAAAATTTTTGTTATTGGGGTGGATGACTGTGAGAATGCCTTGGGTTATATGATTTGTTCTTGTTGTTTTCATATGTCTTGGATCTCTTTTTTAGATTTTGTGGATGGATAGGTTATGCTTTCTGGTGATCAATATGAAGTGAATCCTCTGGGAAAGTCCAAATCGGGGAGATATTTACCTTGTATGTTAGAATAAAATTTGATGGTAGGATTATTTCTAACATTTCCCAACTTTTTAGTCATTTATTTTATGATAATTATTGTTAGATTTCAGAATTGTTGAGTATATCATGTGTGCATCCACTTATTTTTACAACTGATTTATAGTTTCACCATTTGGGAAGGAATACTAAGATTTCTTTCTCAAAGTCTATAAATTAACCTCATTTTTTTAGTAAAATATAATTTCTTCATTCAGGTTGGATAACTATTTGTGTGAG
The DNA here is from genome assembly GCA_963277665.1 of Viscum album. Classification (NCBI taxonomy): domain Eukaryota; kingdom Viridiplantae; phylum Streptophyta; class Magnoliopsida; order Santalales; family Viscaceae; genus Viscum; species Viscum album. The sequence continues at coordinate 435,222,045 of OY728150.1, read as the reverse complement.
AGATGGGGATAAGGCCTACTATTTCTTAATCTAGTGTAGCCACTCATGCGGAGTATCGTGTTTGGGATGGTGTAGCTATAACATTGTGAAGACTGGGTATGTGGTTTGGATCATCATCGTAACTGGATACAATTGTATTTATTTTCATTGTGTTTATATTTTATATGTGGTCAGAATAGTGGATGAATATCCAAAAAAAATTTCATGCATTGGGATTTTATCTCCTAGATTCCACTAATTATAGAATAACTTATTTTTTTTATTTATGCATTTTATGAGGTTTATCTCTATGTATGAGTTTTTTTATTTTTGTACTCTTATTAAACATTTATTAGATGGTATTATCTCCCCAAAACACATAATTTTTCCCTCCACTGGTTGAAGGCCACTAGAATTTTGGGAGGCACACTTGAGGCCTTGTGGTGTTCCAAATAGGGTGATGTTTTAGGTATAATTTATCTTGTTCCTTAAAAAATGGAGTCAATAGTTTTCAATTTTTTGATTAGAGGAGTTGGAATACTGTAGTTCTAGAAATTTTTTAGAAAATTTTATGGATATCAGAATAGTGTGTCTCAAAAATAATTTCCGACATGATTTCTATGTTTCTAGTGCATGTTATTGATACTCATTGTCTTTGTTTTTATGGTTGTGTAATTTCACATAGTGTGATTTCCCTTATGTTTCTTAATTTATGGTTTATTTTTAATTTTTCATATTAGTCTATGGAAAATACGAAGGTTTTAATGCATGATTCTAGGTATAAAGGACTCACCTGACATATTTCTTCATATAGTGTTTTATTGAATCTATATTTTTATTATTTGGAAGTTCTTATGGATTGGTTTGTGTGAGTTTCATCTTTTGTAAATTTGTATTCCTTTTTTTGAGGGATGAATATAAAATATTTTTTGATGGTTGGGGGCTATGAGTTCCCTAATAGTAGCTCATTGAGGGAAAATATTCTTGATAGATCTCTGTTTAGGGCTCATGCTTCCATAATCTGGTGAATTCCCTAATGTCGAAGGATCATATTACATTGGATGGATGATTCCTTTATATGTGTGGTATTCCAAGTATTATAGTGGGGGTTATGTTACAGATATCACCAATGACTTGGGTGGGCATGGAGGTTCTTCTATGGTGGGTTGTTGAGGTTTTCTATCACTAAGATTGGGTTAGGAATGAGTATTTATGTTTATTGAGAAGTGGAGTACTGGGAGTGATCCCTGTTTTGTGGATAGATTGAGTGAGAGGGTTTGGTTGGAGCCCTTTACCAGATCATTTGTTTTCCCCCTTGGGTATCTTGGTGAAAAATGGCTAGGACATTGTTGTTTGGGATCAAAGACCACGTAAAGGGTGGTCATGTGGTTGTTCATGGCACGAGGTAGATGATGCGGTCATGAACTAGAGTGCCATGGGTGCTCTGGCTTTCATTAATTGACCTACATGATGAACATGGTCAGAGGATTTAGCCACATTATAATTTTTTCTTCAGAAAATGTCCCATGTTAGTGAAATTCATGTTTTGAACTAGAATTGAGTAGGGATATCCTTATGGCGGTGAGTTCACCATACGTTGTTGTAGGTTGTTAACCTCATTTATGAGGTCTGTTGAGAATGGTTGTTATGATCTTTCATGATGATTCTCATGTTTGAGTGGTTTGGACATGCTTATCCATTATATTTGGTGATTGATCTAATATGGGTCGGGTGGCTTTCAAATGTAAAGTAGGGAAAGGGTAAGAATACTCTTGTTGTGGGGAGCATCTGATTAGTCACATTAGAACGTCTCTTATATGGGGATAGAGATGGGGTTTCTATATGATTGGTCATTAGAAATTTGATATAACCTAGTTTTTCTTGTGATTTTGGCAGATTAAGACTACTGAATATCCCCTCAGTCTTCTAAGGGGTCATGAAGCTTTTGTGGTGGGATGTTTGTGAAATTCAATGGAATCTTGAAATTTTTTCTTCTTTTGAGTATTTAGGGGGAAATAGTAATTTATCTTATGGTATGAGAGAAGATAATATTTATAACTACTCCATTGGTCCCATAATATGATGTTTATTCTAGGATAAGAGTTTTGTGAAAATCTGAGCTGTTCTAATATTTGTAGAATATTTAATATTAAATTAATGAAATACTAATTTTCTTCAAGCATATTTGATTAGGTGTATATTTTAATTGATGTTTAGAATTGAGATTCCATCTCCAGTACCGATTCCATAATGGGGGTATTTTCCTAGGTTATGCATAACTGACCGTCAGGCATCGAGGTTAGGCCTGATCCCCCTTTTCTTTTTTATATTCACGTTCTTTTTCCTTTTTTCCATTTTTTATTTTTTTTCTTTCTTATTTCATTTCATAGGGATTTTAAAATATTATTTTAGGGGGGATCCCCCTTGGGGTCTTTATTCATGAAAGGGATAGAGAGAGGGAGAGAGAGAGAATAGAGGGATAGGAAAATTAGGAGGAGTCAATGCATTCCATGAGTCACTCCCATATCGTTATACTACAGTTGTGGATCACATATCTATCCAATGAATCTATTGTTTTTCCCTGAGGTTAGCTAATTTAATGTTTTTTTCATCAAATCCATTTTTATGTGTTTTTCATTTTAAATCCTTGTGTTGGTTTTTTGGGACACCTAGTGGGCTGATCTAAGAGTTTTGGGGAGAAATTCAGTATTTCGTGCCATTTGGATTGATTTTATAGAAAACTAGTATGCATAGTGTGTGGTATTATAAACAAACTACTTTTTTTACTATTTATGGATGATGAGTTTTGGGAACTACAAACCATGTTCCATGGGTACCCACCATGTTCCAGGGGTTCCCACTATGTAGTTGTCTTCTGTGGTGTGGTCAAGTACTATACAGGACACACCTTGTGGGGGTACATGGACATGTATAATATTCTTACAACACCAATATGGGGTGAAAACCATGTATGAATAAATTTTCATGAGGTTTATATGTATAGGTATGCGGGTGTGTACCCATGTGGGGTCACAAGTCCTACCCTGGTGATACATGCCCAATACACATGCATTCTATATGAGGAGTGGGGATTGGGTATATATGAAGGTACCCAGGTTAGGTTACACATCATATACCAGGTGGAAAACAAAATTTAATTTAGAAAATTATACACTGAGTGTCCAGGGGAACATGGTCAATAAGTACTACTGAGGTTACACGCCATGTTCCTCAAGTGCACATTGAGTATTATTCTTTCCTGGGTCTAATTTTCCTATTTTTCACCCTTGATTCAGAATTGGGATTCTGAGTAGTCATTTTGAGAATTTTTTATTAGGGATCACAATGGATGGATCCTTTCCATGTCTAGAGACGATTTTTATATCTTCTTACTATGATAGAATACAAGTTGGATTTCATTATGGTGGTTCTAGAGTCCTCTTGTGAGGAATGTTTTTGTTTGGATTTAATTGAGGAATATTTATATAGGGTGTACTTTTATTTATTTGCCCATGATGATAATTTTGGTTTACCATATTAATGGTATTTTTTTAGAAACCATATTCAGTGTGTTGTTGATTGAGGATTGTTTGGAGGCAATTCAGGGCCTCTTGTGTGTGTTTCTCATGCCAGTGATGATTGTGTTTTTAAATGAGAAAGAGGAAACCCTCATTGGGTGAATTATTATTTCTATGGCCTTTGGTCTAGTTAAGAATATTATTGTGGGTAAGGACCAATATATTTGATATAATAGGGGACTCCCTAATTAGTATTGTTTTTATGATTTGGCCCTAAAAACCATGATAGCCCTCATTTTTGTTTGACCTAAAGGTGGGTCATGGAGAGCCCATTGCGGATGGTTTATATGGATACTAAGATCTAGTGTTTTTTTGGAGCTCTATGAATATTTTATGTGGGTTGATCATTTTTGTGAGTTCAGATATAAAGAAGGTGGTTTTTTATTTTAGCTTATCCAACTATCAGTTGTCCTTTAGTCATAATGCTTGAGTTGTTTATTCTCAATTGTCTTGGTTGAGAAGAAGAACCTTAGGTTATCTTGCAATGGGGTTTGAAACTGAGTGAAATATGGTTCTCTCATCTATTATATTTCATTGTTTATATGGTCTTAGGTGGATAATGGATGATTTGGTTTAGTGCCACCCCCGTCTAGTTGAAGGGTCAGACCTAACTAGAACGACTTCAGGATCATGAGCTTCTCAGAAAATCATTAAGTGGGTTTTGTATTCCATTTATGTTTTTACTCTTGTTCCATGGATGATGTGGTCTCCCAGTTTATATAAATCCCATTTTACATTTTTTCAGGTCCGTATCGGTTGATGACTTGTTTGGCATCGCCTTAGGGACTGAGATATTTTCTAGTTTCATTAACCTCAATGTTATTGTCTCCAGTTCAGATCATTCCATTAGATTCCGACAAATTACTTGATATGACTTATTTATGTGGATTCCTATGGTTATAGACTATTGTTTTAATTTCATTACTATTGATTTTAGAAATCTGGTAAGTACTATTTATATATAGTGGATGCACCCTTTTTTGTGAGGATGGGTGATCCACATGCTGTAAATACTCTATAATGGGCCAAAGAGAGGATAGATTTATGATGGGTGTTTGCCTAAAACTCGTTGGTTGGATAATTTCTTGTTTTTGTTTTACACATTTTTTAGTTGTTTATTTTATTCCATATTTTGTCAAATTTCATCTAGTCTTGGCAAATCACATGCTCATGCACATATTATGACATGAGATTGATAGTTTCACTATTTGGGGTGGAATAATGAGATCTTATTCTATATCCCATTACATGAACCTTAGTGTAAATGTATAAATTATATATTCATTGAGGTTTGAGAATAATTTTTGTGATGGATGGGGTCAAGGCCCTATGTTTCTTGATCATGTAGCGCCACACATGTGGAGTCTCAATATTGTGCTGGTGCATCATGAGCATCATGAAGACTAGGTGTATGGTTTGGATATTGATTTTTAGTAGAGATGGTTTCATTTATTTTTAGTTTTTTATGTTGTATATATAGTTGGGGTAGTGGGATACCATCTGTTGTATTTTTTCACTATTTTAGATTTTTTTATGATACATTTCATATATTATATTATTGTTTACATAAATTATATTTTTTTACTTTGAGGATGATCCATGTTTGTGATTTTGGTTTTTTACACTATTAATACACTTTTATCAGAGGGTATAGTCCACCCAAAACAAATTATAGACCCTCATTGTTGGTCGGAAGCATATAGAGGTTGGGGAGGTACAGATGAGGACTTATGGTGAGTCATATCAGTTTAAAAGTTATGTTGACTAGGGCTGGTTAATTAAATTTATAACAATGAACCAAAAATTGAAAATAATAGTAAATAATAAAAGAAGAATTCAAACTATTGATACACATTCTGTTCCATAAACACAAACCTCTTCTACATGATCAGAAGCTTATAGTCGAATGTTTATTGATCATGATCGAAATAAAAATCATTGAAGAAGGTATTAAAATTACAACACTGAAAAAAATTTGTTTTGAAAGAAATCACATATAAATTTTAATATATTTTTTCGATTGATCATTACATAATTTAAATTTTATAAAACTACACAATAACTTTCATGGTCAAAGATGATCTTCTTCTCCACACTCACTTATGATGATGAATGCCCAATCGATCTGAACCTTGCATTACTTCCAAAGGTAGTTTCTATAGACACTGATGGTTCCACAACACCTAATGAACCCCCTAATTTAGTTTTTTATTTCTACTTTCTTAATATATTATTCTCATTAGGGAAAATCAATTTCATCCACTATCTCCAAAAAACCTATTGAAATGATATTTTAAAACTCTTAGAAGCCATGTGTTTGAAATTTTAAAATTGGGACATTCTTTCCAAAGTGTCATTGAAACAACAAACATGATATATTATTTCTCATTGATAGATCCTCTATAGATTATGGGAGTGTTCCATTGAGAAAATATAGTCAACCAGATATCCAAAATATTGTGTTAAAAGCCTATTAAAATCACATAGTCTAGCATATCATTTCATCGAGTTGGGATGCAATATAAGTGGGTGATTACCACAAATCCTCCTATATTTATGAAAATCCAAATATCCAAATTTTAAAACATCAAACATTGGAATTTTTGGACCTCCAAATCCTTGTAAAACCTTTTGACTTATCCATGAAACCTATTTCTTCCTCTTATGGTGCATGAAACATCTCCATTCCATATGATACTCATGCATCCAAACTCTGATATTCTCTATCTTATGATGAAACTATAAAATGAACACCAAATCCATATAGATTAATATTTTATCAATAATGATAATCATATATCCATGAAATATAAATTTAACTGATTATGTAGCTTATCCTTCATCAAACATCCTTTAAATGCTTCTTCCTCCCACCACATGGGTCCATGGAGTCTCCTCATCTTCAATATGTCTTCTTGAAGGTCACCCATGATCAATAACACCATCAATGGGGACATTAGCCTCCAGAATAGTCTATTTAACCAATGACATTATAACAATGAATGGTTTCCTTGTGGTTTAATTATCACTGAGCATTAGGCAATGTGGTAGGAATTATTGTGCTTATATGTGAAGTAGGTGATGTGATATGTGATTGAAACTGTGAAATTTTGTAATGTCATGAATAGTTCTTAGGGGTTTTTTATGGCCATTTAAATTTTTTATAGAAATTAAATCTAATTATTAAGAATTCCCGAGGCATCTATTCCACATAGATATGTTTTGGTACCTTCTTGTGTTGTATCTCCAGTTATGCATGCCGACAAAGAAGCACCCGGTGTATTAATGTTTCAATAAATTTACCCCTATGACCATTCTTACATTCTCTCACACCTACCCCAATGATGACCTATGAATGTTCCTACCATGGCTACATTAAATTTCCATGGGGATTTCTTAGATATTTTTATACCTGAAAAGTTGTCTTTTCCTTGGTTGATGGATTCCAATGTGTTGGCCAAATTATTTTAATTCATCTTCTACATAAAAAGAAAAAAATAATAATTTTTTGACATAATGTATTTTGGACACTTAAATTGTTTTTCTATTTTATCACATGAATCATCACAACTCTATTATTACCAATTAATAAAATGTTTCTACTATAAATAATGATGATGATCATGGGAAAATCCGCATTTTGAATCGATGAGGGTGAACACCCTTACATCGAATGATCTTTTTTTCTCATGTAATTGTTCATTATGGATTAGGATAGAGCATTCAAATATCATAACAATTATTTTGCTGTAGGATCTGGTTCCTCTTCTATTACTAACAAAGTAATTTAATTTTTGGAAGCTATTGTGGGATCTAGGAATGTCTCAAGTGAATATAGGTGGCCTCCATCCATATAACACTCGTGGATTGGTTCTATCATAGTTGTTTTTTATATTTTTGTGATCTAGAAAAAAATGGAACATTGGAATTTATTGCTACTGGGTCATATTTCCTATGAAGAAGGTGATAAACCCTAGTCTTACAGTGATATTAAAAAAAATCTATAATTGTTAAAACTCATAAAAATAGAGGCTAACTAATATTGAAAAATGGATACTTCCATGTCATACTATAGAGGTAAGAGGATCTCAATTTGGTATAGTGCACTGGGAACCTTAATCTCAAACAAGGATTTTTTTAGATCACGGAATGGGAGCCAAACATTAATCCTTTTAACCAAATGAACTATGTTTCCAATATATGGACCAGAATTTATGGTATTCATTGGGTCTAATGGCATCTTAAAATCCTCAATGAATTGCATTATTGTTTAGGAACCCCCTTCGATATTGACCAAAATACTATCAATGGTGAAATTGGACAACATACATGGGTGCTGATAAACAAATTTACATGGGGAATTCTCCACCTGCTCATGTCTCTATAGTTGAAAATTATCACCATATAGAGGTGAGATTTGAATTATAAATCATGCATTCATTTTGTGACCATTTCAAAATGTTAGTTCAAGACATAAAAAATATTGAGTGTTCCAAAAGGTAATCAAGACATTGAACATCAACAGGGCTTGGAATGAGGGTTCAAGAATCAATAAGACCAATGTAGTAGATAATGTGATAAAATAATTGAGTAATAATACTAAGGAAACTAAATTGGACATTCCTGGAGGTTTAAACAATTCAGAACCATCATTGGATGAAGAAGAAGAGAATTATATGACTTTCTCAATTGACAATATAGAAGTTTTTCATAATTATGATGAAACAGATATGGAATGAAACCTTAAAAAAGACTCTAGAAGCTATCATATGTCCCACACATCCAATATTCTCTCCACTTACATTCATATGCATGTTGAATATTATCTGCTAGATTTATTTTCCATATACTTACATGTCACATGGAATATAGATGAGACCATGGTTAAAAAAAATTTGGAACACCATCTGTCACTCAATCCATAGAATGAAATAGGTGGATTATCTACCTAGAAATTATTGGACAAGCCCTCGATAATCACTCTTATCAAGAAAAAAACAGAAGGGGATGCTTTAGATACTCCTCATTCCGGTACTAATGAGGCTCCAATTAGGGCACAATATTCCCAAAATTCGTCAAAGGAATGAACCTCTAAAAAATCTACAAGAATTGAAAAACCAGGGACATAAGAAAAGGTGGGTCCCACCCTAAAATAAAATCCAAAACAAAGATGTTATTTTGTAATTTAAATTGAATAGAAAAACCTAGAGTAGAGTGTTACTTTATGCTTCATGTTGGTCAGTATAAATATGATCATATTATCCTATCCGTGACAAATAAAAACCACTCTTCCAAAGGTACTATTTTTTGAATATACAATACTATATTATAGATGCATCATGGTCCTCTTCTAACATGGATATGTGGTGGATCTAGGTTCACAAAAGCATGGACATTCCTACCATATTCGAAGAGGATGAAAAAATTATTATAGGTAGTTTCCAAAAATCTAGTAAGCAAAATTTCTTCTCATTTATTTATTCCATTAACAATTACATCAATAATTTATCAATTTGGATGCACATTATATGTATTTACAACTCTATTATGGATTCATGAGTCATCCTTTGGAATTTTAGATCAATTACTTATATTAATGAAATTTTTATTGTTTTCTTCATCAATGCCTATATTAAAGAGTTTTATGTCTCTGTAGAGGATTAAAATTTGATAGATAGTAATCTCATTAGAACCAAATTTTCATGGTTTAGAAGGAACTAAAAGGGTATGATAGAAAGAATAATTGATAGGGATTTTGTAAATGAATACTCTATTCGAAATTGGAGAAGACTCTCTTTTGTTATTTTTACCAATCATAAATTCTCTGACCATCCCATCCTGGTGAGTTTAAATGATAATGGATAGGGGTGGCCTATTCATTTTTGGTAAAAAGAGTATTGGACTACTCTTCCAGAATGCTCCAAATTATCTATGACACCTAGGCATCTCAGGAAACCAATCTCTAATCTATAGCATGCATTTCTACACTAAATATTCTGAAGACCAAAATGAAAGATTGGGGAATGGGGGGTTTACTTCTCTTGACCCAAATATTAATTCTATTGAACATTCTCTTCAAAACCTCCAAGAATATTTCACCCGGAATAATTTATCTGGATACAATGGTTAAGAAGTTTAGATTTACTCTATCTTAAAAAAAAAATATCTTCATCCTCACCTACAACATCATAAATGATATCTTCAATACAATGTTGCTTACTAAACAGGATAGAAACTCTCTACTCATTAATTACCTTCAAAGGGTAATAAAAAACAATATACCACTGTTTATTATTTATGATAGTGACTGCATCATTTATGAATGACAATCTCTTTCCAACTATATTGTCTCCTTATATTTGAACCTTTCAAATGGATCACCTTGTAATGATATCTTAATATAAATCCTCATTCCCAAATTTTCACTGAGAATGAAAATACATTTCATACTTTCATTTCTATAGACCATGAAATCAGGGATACATTTTTTGTCTAAAAAATGTTCACCTAGATCAGATGAGTTTACAAACAACTTTTTCTAATTTTATTGGGATATATTAAACAATGATGTTTATAATCTTGTCATGATTTTTTATAGGTGGATATTTTCCCCATTTCTTCAATTACCTATTTATTTACATTATCCATAAAGTGAAAAATTATAGTGACATCGCCAACTTTAGACCAAATTATTTTCTCAAAAAAATTAAAAAATTTATCACTATGATCCTTTCCAATAGCTTTTCTAACATCTCAGACAAAATAATTTCATGGAACTAATTAAGAAATCTCAAAGGGAGAAACATACACGATTTATTTATTAAAAATTCAAAGTGTCTTAATTTCCTCCAAAATTCTACTAGGGGAGAAAAAAATTGTCTCAATGTTGGTATAAATAAATCATTTGACAAAAATTATTGTTGGTTTTTGGAAATGTCCTCAGCATCTTAGTATTGAACACTAGATTCAATTATTAGATCAATTCTCATCTTGGGTCACCTTATATATGAATTATTATAAATGGGTCCCTAGAAGGATAATTAAAAATCTCTATGGGAGTGAGATAGGCAGATCCTATTTCATATATTAACGTTTCTATTATAAAGGAATATTTTAGCATGAATCTTCGGCACATGGGGGAAAGTAGTGAAATTTATACCATTAGGGTAGCCCATGGTACCCCTACATCTTCATATATATTTTTCGCTGAAGAAATTATCATTTTCACCTAGATACAGAAGATGAATATAGAAAACAAGAGTAATTATCTTTACCAATATGAAAATCTGTCCGGAAAAGAAATCAGTAGGAATAATTCCTTCATTTATTTTGGGGACAATATTCTATATTCTAAGAAAAAATTTATTTTCAATGATTAGGGAATAAAGGAAGTAACTATCCCTTTTACTTATATTATAGATCCTATGTTCTGGGGAAGACATTGTGCTTCTTTTTTCCATAATTCATTAAGCCGAATAAGAATAAGTCTTATCTCTTGGAATGGAAAATACATCTCAATGGAAGGTAGAGTTTTCCTAGTTAAGCATGTGGTAGTTTCAATGTTTGTATATATCTTCATGGTCTACTATTTCCCTATATCTATTATTAAATGCAGAAACTCCATGATGATAAAATTTTTATGCAGTGGAAACATTTTGTAATTGAAAATCATCATAACCTAATAGAAAAGATGTTGTGCCCCCTACAATATTGAAATCCTTATCATAAAACATATGGAAATATTTAACCACTACCTTCTTTCCATATTTAATAGAGGTTGGTAAATAACAATTCTAACTTATTGAAATTCCTCAAATCATAATTATTAGATAAATATATTGGAGGGCAGTCGAGCTACATGGAGTCCCTCATTTGGCTATACTTATAAAAACTCTCTCTAATGATCTATACATACTCTCACTGGCTTGTGAATAGGAATTCCACACTTAGATTCAAGCATGAGAACTATATTGGAACTCATTTGGTCTTCAAATTACCCCATATGATCAAGAATTTTAAAACAACATATCAATTGGAGACCAAATTTCTAATTTTGATGCTCTCCCCAATGTTATTATTTCAATTATTTCTAATTATGATCTTCTCTTCTAGTAAGACATGCTTTTTGATAGATATAAAATTTTCCCCTTTTTATATGAATTTTAATTTTTTTTAATCCTACAAATTTTTCATTTTGATCTTATATAGATCATTTCTTTTATGATGTGTTTTTATCAAAATTGGGAAAAGTGCTTAATATTGGATTTTCATAGATATTTATCACAAGGGTACCATGTTCATTTAAATAAAAATTTAATTCGAAAATGATTGATTCTTATTATGTGGAAATAATTTACTTTTTTACATCATCTTTTTCCTCTAGACTAGGGTCTGATTCGAGCTTCTAGAGGCATGAAAAATTCATTGATATTGGGAAACATTCAAGGTGCAAATCCTGGACCCCACCACTATAATGAAAAAATAAATCTGTCAAAACACCTTAAATTTTGGTTATTATACCTAGAAAGGAATGAGGACTCGTAGGTTCATTATTATAATTAATTTCGTATTGTTTAGAGCTCATTAAGATGATATTTGAATGAAATATTTTGAAGTAAGTCATAGGTAACAGGTGCAATAGAAGTGCATGGATGGGTATACCCAACATTAATTTTACCATTCACAATGATAAATATAAGATTTTTCTAGACGATAAAACTATGGATCTTCAAAATACAATAAAAAAATAAAATAAAATAGGGATGTCCCATAACTATAGAGAGGATCATCATATGTTTGTTATAAAGAATTTAATTAAATTTCAAGAATTACCTTGATGGAATTATATCTCTGTTGATGCTTCCAGTCATGATATGATGTGATCCGTCATTTTGTCACAGATTCCATGTGTATACTTGCTCTAGTAGTGATTCACACACAATCCACATATATCTCGAAGTCACTGAAGGTATCTATAGGTTCTATCACCAATGAGATTTTGATTGTGATGTCCGCCTTTGATTGACTAGAGAGCCGCTCTCAAAGCACAATCCTTGATTCAGTGGAGGCGGATCTCTTTCTTAACATGAGACTATTTTCAAAAGAAATGAATTCTCTCTTGTCTTGAGATATTTCTCTATATCCATTGGGTAAAACCAAAAAAATTCTAGATTTTATGAGAATAATGTAATATGCATTTATAATACCTAGAATAATGAAATAAAATAACCACTCTTAGGTATTTATTTATTTTATATAATTATTAGTACGAACCCATGTCTAAAAATAGTATTTAACAATTATTGTAACTTTACTTGCACCTAAAAAATTAAAACAACTATTAATTAATTAAATAAATAATATTATTTCTCACGAATTCCCAAAACACCACATACATGTATATTAATTTACTTGAAGTGTACTTTGGTTTTTCTATTTTCCATTATTTCATCCACCACATTTATTATAACATGACTAATGACTACTTATTTATTAAATAAATATCAATGCATTATTCACTAATAAAAATATTATTTTTCCCACAATATGTTTTCATGAACAACTAGTGTCGAAATAAATTTGATCCGGAGTCCTTGAATAATAATTAAACCACAATCAAGAATAATATTTATTAAACGTGTGAAATTAATATTTAACTGAGATACTTGGATACACTAAGTGTGTGACCATCTAGGCCTCTATCTTAGTGGCATTAGGAAGAGCCTGCATAAGTCCATGGTTAACAACATGAAACACACAAAGGAACCTATAGTGAAAGTTTTTAAAACCACAATGACATGTCACCTCATATTAACAGTTATAATGTAATTTAATCTCTTTTTCTCAATAACTTGAATGAAGCTGGTTTCATGTTAGTTTCATCAACCCTTGTGCTCAATTACTCTTTCTTTGACCTCCTAGAATTAAACTTTCCCATTCCTCAGCATGGCCATGGATTTATTTAGGCTATATCAATTCAACAAAAGGGCATGAGATATAATCTTCTGTTACGTAATAGAATGGATAAATACTTTATCTTATAATCTATTAATGAAGTACTACTCATGATAAAACCAATATATCTTACCTCGATGAAAAGAGTGTGTCGTCACAGTTTTCATCAGTACATCTAAGTGCAAGAGTTGTAATACCCATTAATAATAATTTTAATGTATAAGGTCCAACACACACATCTACAGATAAGAATTTTCCATGACACTATGAATTGTGTATTTCTTACTGGCAGGTCTTGTTCCCATAATATCCACCTGGATATTTCCAAGGGTGCACACCATTAGAAGGTGGCTCAATGATTAAAAATTCCTCACCTCTAATGGCATGTATTATTTGTGTTCCTCAACTAATAACATCCTTGCATAGAATATATGTTCAATAATAGTGTTATGGCACTTCTAGGTTCTCATCATATCAGGGATCCACTATAACCCTTTAGTGAAACTACAATCCTTAGGATATTATCAAATACATTTTAACATAGAAGAAGAATAATGATGTGATAAGGTATTTATTAATATTAAAATCCATTAATATATGTTTATCATAAAATACAATTTAGTTGGTTTTAGGCCACAAACTAGAACAGTCTCCAACTTGGACAAGAACCAACAACCAACAACCTTTAACCTGCAAGCTCTCACATGCTATTTATTCTTATGTGGAGACATTCCTTTAATCATGGGTTCCACCATATTCACTATTGTGGAAACTCTGCTCACTGTAACATCACCTCTTTGATATAAATCTCTCAAGAGGATATACTTCTAGAGAATATCCATTGACAGTTGATGTGTACTTGGTTCATTTTCAAGATCCACCACTGTAGTGTTATCATAATAAAATGTGATAGGGTCTCTATGGTCAGGTCCCACATTAGGATCCTAGAAAAAGTTCTTAATCTTGATGTACACTATGGATGCATTAGAAGCAGCTATATATCCCAACTCCACTTTAGATTAAGTGAAAACTAGCTTCTTTGAACTCGCCCAACTCACAGCTCCTCTTTTGAGACAGAAAACATATTCTTATTGTGACTTTAGATCATTCTAATATGTTATAAAACCATCCTCATCATACCCTCTGATGATAAGATCCTTATTTACTCCATACACCAAGATCACAACATTAGTTATTCTATGACACGTAAGGATAGTCTTAACATCAGTCTAATGTTTTTCTCTTGGTCTGATTGATATATACCTACCATGCTCAGTTCATAGGTGACATCAATCCTGGTACATAACATGGTATACATGATGGATTCTATATCTGAAGCATATGAGATCTTACTCATCCTATATTTCTCTTAATGTGTCTGATGACACATTCACTTAGAAGGATGTAGGCTATGTGAGATTGGAACCAATAACCTCTTGGAGTGTTCCAAACTTTATCTCCTTAGTAACTTATCAATGTATATACCATGACATAGTACAAGAAGACTCTATGATCTAGCACAATCGATCTTGATCAATATAATCATGGATTATTCACCAAAGTCCTTCATGGAGAAACACTTATTCAACTAGTCCTTAAATGATTGTAAAATTTGTACATCATTTCCAAAAAGTAATATCACATCCAAATATACTACTAGGATAATGAACACATTTTTATTAAACTGCATATAAACATACGACTCACATTCCTTCTTAATGAAACCAAATTCATTTATGGCTTTAAGAAATCGAATGTTCCACGACATAGATAATTTGTATAATCCATAAATGTATTTCTACAACTTTCAACCCCATTTTGAAAAACGTGGTGTCACAAACCCTCCTGGTTGGGTTATATCGACATCTTCCTAAAGATTATCTTTATGTAATGTTGTTTCGTCATCTATATTCCAAATCTCAGAGTGTTGGTAAGCTTCTATGGAAGGTATCGTTCTTATGGATTTAAACATGGAAACTAGAGAAAAGGTTTCAATATAGTAAATTCATTGATGTTGTCTGTAACAACTAGCCACTAGCCTTTCTTTACAGGTTCTAACTATACCTTCCAAGTCCAGTTTTATCTTGAATAACCATTTTTATCCAACAGAATTTACATCAAATGGATCTTCGACCAGAACCCATAGTAGGTTATGAAACATGGAATCCAACATAGAATTCATAGATTCTATCCATTTTGTAGCTTCTAATCTCTCTACGACATCCTTGTAGGATATAAGTTCATCATTTTCCCACAATAATGATTATCCTACCATAGTGACTTATTAACCAAATCTCTTTGAGTCCCTTACCTCTCTTAAGTTCCTTTGTTGTACTAGTGTTTCCAAAACCTCTTCAAAAGTGACATCTAGAACTTGTTCTAATACCAACTCTTGTATATATTTAGAATCAACTCTCTCGAAGTCAAGATTACTCCCACTATCCCTTTTGAGGATCTTCTCCCTCTCAAGAAGGATGGATTTTCTAAAATCAGTTTCTTTCTTTTCTAAAGGCGTATATAGGTTATATCCATTCATTTCCATGAGATATCCTATAAAGATACACCTCATTCCATGGGGTGCTATTTTGTTACATGAGAAGTCCTTAAAAATGCCTCACATCCCAATACACATGTTTGAGACAAAATGGGTTTCTTTCCATTCCATAACACAGAGGGAATTCTATTTCCCACCTTAGTTAGTAGTTTGTTTAACGTGTTAATGTAGTTTTTTATGAATATCCCCACAAATATAATGGAAAATATGCATGACGCATCATCATACATACCATTTCCAACTATGTGTGGTTCCTCCTTTCACTGACACTATTCCACTATGGTGTAAAATGAGAAGTGAGTTGAGATAGAATCAAAAACTCTCGCAAAAGGACTATGAACTCTTGATTAAAATATTTTCCACCTCGATCCGATCAAAGATTCTTTAACTTCTTACCAATATAACTATCTACATTATTTTTGAATTTCATAAATTTCACCAAGGACTCTGACTTATTCCTCATTAAGTAGATATAGATATATCTATTCAAATTATCAGTAGAATTAATGATCTAATAATATCCACCTCTAGCTTCTACTAGAAATGGTCCACACACATCCGTGTGTACCAATCCTAGAAGCTATGTGGCCCTTTCACCGTGTCCAACCAAAGGAATCCTTATCATTTCCCCATGTAAAAATCTTGACATTTATCAAGTGGTTTTATCTTAGTAGAGTCTAAATAAATATCATGGGAGAGATTTTTCAAGCGCTTCTCATTTTCATGACTGAGATAGTAATTCCACTACTGGGTGTTGTATGATTCATGTGGGGTTTTTTTTCGACTTTGCACATTTTTTTTATAATTTAATATATACAATCCATTATGTAAATGCATCAAACCATAAAATATGTTTTTCTTATAAAAGAAACAAACATTACTTCCAAACATGAAAATAAATTCATCCATATCCAAGCATTACAATGAAATTATATTCTTGGGAGAACTAGGATCATAATAATAGTTATTTAAAACAAAATCATACTAGTTGGCAATGGGAGATGGTAATTGGAAATGGCCGACATAGCCAGCCTCGAGCCATTGGCAGCTAGAAGATCCACCTCTCCTCTATAAATCATAATTAATATAGTTGGTTTTAAATTTTTAATATAGATGTGAGACCCACATGCTCTATATAATACCCAATGTGTTGAAATGGAAAGATTACCCTTGATATAAAACAGACCATTAGAGTCCTCATGATTCCGGGTGTAGTTTCTCTTTTAGTATCATGGATTTAAACATGAAAAACATACATCCTCCCATTCTTTTCCTCACCTATGGATCTTCCCCTTCTTGGAGGAACAATTCTCAGGTGCTTCAAACCATTTATAAATCCTTGGCCCCTTTTCCTTTTACTTCATATTCTCATTACCCATAAGGAAAATGGGTTTGTCACACCCCATGTCCTTATCTATTGGGAAAATAAAATTCAGAAGCTTTGATAGAATCTTCTCATTATTTCTCATGTTGTAGTTGAAAATAAAGAAAGAGAAGTTCTTGGTTAGTGATGATAAGAAGATATCTGTATGCAAATCATCAGTGAAATTAATCCCTAATATGTACACTTTTTCAATTTAACAAATAATCTTGACTACTTGAGTCCTAACTAGGAAAAATTATCAATATTAGTTGTGAAAATGTGTTGGAGATCTCATATCTCTACTGTATCACCTTCTCTTGATAGATATCATTACGTTGAGACATCATGATATACACACCCATGTTTTCTTGTTCCTTCAAGAGATCATTGGACATGGCCGACAACATGGAATATTAGACATCTATGTAATCATCGAAATTTTTCATATAGAAAGATATATCATCATCACTGGCCTCGTTTCAAGGAGGAACTGGAATAAGCTCATCTGACACATACACTTTCTTCTCGTGGAAAATGATGAGATGTAAATGCTTCTGCCACTCCTGGAAATTGGTGCCAGTGAGATGGTATTACTTCTCATATATGTTTCAAAATGATATTTTTTAATTAATTTTTATTACAATTTTTTAAAATTAAGATGAGAAAAGATTTATTACATAATCATGATAAAACATAGACAAAAAAATAAATTAATACTTATTAGTCTCCTATTATTTTATCGAAATCCAATAGCCCTCACCATTGAATTCAGAATATTCTCCTGCCTGAATATTCTAGCAGTAAGGATTGATATTTCCATTTTTATTACCCCAACTAAGGCTGTTCAAGAAACATGAGGGGTTTTAGGTAGGCATTACAAATCCCAAATACATCAACTCACAATTATTTGATCGGCTGAGTGGACTCCCCAATCTTGAAATTCGTTTATTTAGGATTTCCTCAACCATTGCCTCTTGGTCACACCAAGTCCAATAGTTGTAGTCAACCCTTAATTGAAACCAAGTCAAGTAAACCCAAAACGATGAATTATAATTCCCTGATAATTTAAATCACCCAAACTAGGGATGGTCAAGCGCTTTGATCTATGATTCGATTCTAACCAAGATTATAGAAGGCTATAATGACTTTATACATCCTTGAGGGATTTTATCCTTATACATAAATTATCTTTTAATTATATTTCTTACAAGATTTTTAATATTATGTGGGATGTACTTAAGTGATTAACCATGTCTATGATAATATTTATGCATAATCCATTCTTATTTTAGTTCCATATTGCAGGGTTGTTTAATTCATTTATTGTGTGATCATGAAAACACACTCCCAATAGAAAAAGAAATATTCTGATATAAATAAAATAAATGGTATGATCATGAGATTTTTCTTTTGGTTAGTCTATCTAAGAGTTTATAAACTAACCATGACCTAGGGGAGAAACACCAAGATGCTTTTGGGTTCGTGTTTAAACCTTTCCACATATCCACCTTTGTATCTCCTTGAATTGGTTTTTCCATAGATAATTACATTGGCCACCTTCAATAGCTTAAAAGATCCATCCATTACATAAGCTTTTATCTCACAAGAAGGTGAGAGGTCAAACATGTTTTTACATAAAATAATACTGGGGAATGCAGGCCCTACATATTAATTAGGAGAATTCTCACATGAAAACATATAAATTTAAAAAAATTGGTTAAAATAAACCATTCACATACAAAGTTCATAGTCTATCTCATGATCCCTTATAAATGAAATGATATTTAGGAATAAATAATTCTATCATTAAATTAATTAATCATTATTGTTTAGGATAAATCCTGCTCAAAGGATTTAATTATCATCTTTAATTAATAAATCATTTTATCTTGTACCTTTTTTCTAAATTTACTAGAGATTATAATCCATCCAAATTTAAAAAAAATAAATTCATTTAAAATTATCTTTGTACATTACTTGTACCATGGAGGCAACCCAGTGAATTCTTGTCCATAACTACCCAATGAGTATAAAATAACTTTAAGTAGATGTTAAATTAAACACATATGTGTAAAACACATATCACATGATGTGCGCCATCTTTACGCCCCCACCATGGTAGAAATCTCGAGTGTTTATATAATTTAATTATAAATTTTAATAAATCTGTGTAATTTAAATGAGTACATGGTTTGTAATTCCTACTACATAGTGAGTACTATCATTAACCACCCATCCTAAGTACACATGTTGGGATATGACTTATCGATGTACTTTGAAAATCATTAGAGTACATGGCCTGTCTAGTGGGCCACACGTCGTGTATTATCTATGTTACACGGTCTCTAGTTGGGCATGATGTGTACATGGTACATGGTCTAACCCTAACCTGAAATGACTAAATTTTGTGTCCTGTGGACCACACCGAGTGTAATCCAGAAGTCATGTGCCACCTGTTCTTGGTTAGCACATTAATTCATTATGATTCTGATAAACTCCATCACATGTCTTGGTTTGGTAGACAAGTCATAATGAATCGATCCTTGACTAAATAACATGTGTGGAAGTATATATTTCATGTGAGTCTAATTACAGGGTGTGAGAGTCTATAAGATATGCTAAGTGTTCTGGTGTTGTATGTCCAACGACCTTTGGAACATATAGACGATATTCTATATTTTATTATAATAAAAATTAAGAAAAAGATCCTTTATTTAAGGTAAAAAATATCAAAATAGGAGGAAAAAATATCAAAAATTATATTTATAGAATGACTAAATTGAATTGACAAAAATAATTTTCAAATGCATAAATCATAAATGAAAAACAAAATAATTATACTCATCGAAATGACTCCTTATATACCACTTTTAGTTTTAAGACTCAGCGAAAGTTCATGGATGGGTGTACAAAACATTCATTTTACTATTGAAAATGAAAAATATGATATCTGTCATGATGATAAAATTCTTGATATTTAGTATAGAACAGATAATTAAAAGGATATAGAAAAGTCTGGAAAGCATAGAGCAGATCATCATATGTTGTTTGTAATTAATTGAATTAAAAGACAAAATCGCCTTTATATAATTATCTATCTTTTTAGGCTTCTAATCATGATCTGATGTGATCCATAGTTTCATCATTGAATCGATGTGTAGGCTACCTCTAGAGGTTATCTAAAAGTTCTCCACATATCTCTGGACATCACCGAAGTAATCTCTGAGTGCTAGAGCAAAATAGTCTTCCCTTGCGATGTCCGCCTTCGATCACCCTGGGAGCCACTTCCAAAGAACTCTCCTTGATCCTTTAGAGGATGATATCTCTCGTAACATGAGAGATTTCTTAGAGGAAAGGAATTATCTCTTGGTATGAGAGGTTTCTCATTATCCATTGTGCACAACAAAAAATAGATATCTTGTATGAGAAGAATGTAATTGGGATTTATAATACCTTGAATAATGAAATAAAATAATTATCCATAGGTATTTATTTATCTCATTTAACTATTATTAACTTCCCATGACTAATAATAATGTTTGATCATTATTATTACTTTACATGGACCAAAATAATTTCACCTAATATTATTTAATTAAATAAATAATATTATTTCACATAAATTCCTAGAAAATCCATGCGGCGTGTACCTTTTATTTCCATTTTATGTTATTTTCTCCACCACATTTATTTGACCTTTAATAACGACTATTAATTTCTTAAATAAATATCACAAAATTATTAACTAATTAATATATTATTTTCCCATAATATATTCTCTCAAATAACTTGTGTCGAAATAAATGTGATTAGGCATCTTGGAATAATTATTGTACCACCATCAAGAATAATCGTTATTAATCTTCTTAAATTAATATATAACTGAGATACATGGATACACATAGTGTGTGACCATCTTGGACTATTTCTCATTAGAATTAGGAAGAGCCTTCCAAAATTCCATGCTTAGCATCGAGCAACATTCTAATTAAATAATATAGAAATAAGGTAATGCCAATATTTATTGTCATCTCATATGAACACTTATTGTGAAATTTAATCCCTTTATTATGATATCTTGAATCAAGATGGTTGCATGCTACTATCGTCTACCCATGCAAACGATTACTCTTTCTTTGAATTCATAGAATTGAAATTTCTCATTCCTGACCATGGACATGGATTTATTTTGGCTATATCAATTCCATCAAAGGGCTTATGATATAAACTTTTTTTATGGAAAATAAGGTACAAATCCTTTCTCGAATTATCCATTAATGCGGTATTACTAGTGACACACCCAACATATCCTACCTCAATGTGAAAAGTGTATAATCACAATTTTTATCAATTCATTTAAGTGCATGAGTTATAATACCCATTAATAATAATCTTATATTCTAAGGACCAACACACACATCCATAGATAGGAACATCGAATGACATTATGAAATGTGGAACTCCCATTGGCGGGTCTCATTATCATATTATCATCCTTGATATTACCCATGGTGCAAACCATGAGAATGTGCCTTAATTATTTAAGCATCCACTCCCCTAATGGGCTATAATATTTGTGCACCTCAAATAACATCATCCAGCCATAGAACATATGTTCATGAATTTTATTGTGGCACTTCATAGTTCTCATCATAGAAGGGATCCATTATGACCCTTTAGTTGATCAACTATCCATAAAACAATATCACATGAATTGTCATGTAGAAGAGAAATCAATATTTGATACTGTATTTATTAATATTCAAATGCATGAACACTAGTTTATCATAAAGTAAAACTAGTTGGTTATATGCCACTAACTCCTACAAAAGCTTCCCGGAACCTCAATCTAGTGAAAGTAAAATTAAATAAGAATCTAATAACTCTTACATATGTTGGCCAATTAATCCTTCATTTTAGGGGGACACACAAAACACCTTTTGGAATAAATTTTATGAAGGATTCACCTTGTGATTCTATCATTAAATGGGCATACAATCCACAAAAATTCAGTGGAAAAATTATAACTATAAATCGAGGGGAGAACATTCTTTGAAAATCATCCCATATTCAATCCCATTACTTCTGAGGCATCAACGAAGGCTGTCGTAAAATATTCCATTTTCATATTCGTAATTTATTTATTTTATTTTTTTTGTTTTCATTTGTAATTTAAATTTCTAATAAATTTAGGGATGGTTTATATTTTTGTGTTTTCTTCCACCCCACCACCCTACTTTCATCTTTATCTTTTCCCCATATTTTCTTCTTTTATTCTTATCATCTTATATATTATTAAAACTTACCCAAAAAATTACTAGATAACCCCAATCATGGCCTGAGAGAGGTATGTGGCAATATAATTTATTATTCACTTTAATTCATTTGTTTTATAATGTTTGTGATGAGCTAGAGTGACATACAGAGGTGTAGCAATCATCCACCATGTCCCTTACCTCAAAATATTTCCTAATATATTATTAAATATTTTCCCTCCCTTATACTAGATACAATATCTTCATATGATTAAGTTGAGAAATTATATGGTTGAAATGACATACGATGGAGCTAGTTCTTTGAATATGTCACACTCTCGATCAAGGTCTGTACTCAACCATTATTATAGTATGTGAGAAGTTTAGATTAAAAAAATCTTTCAGGATTTGACACCACTAAAAAAATAATATAAATTTCTGAATGATATCTCAAAAATGAATTATCAGACATAATTTTAAAAACAATAAGAAGAATAATTGAACCCATAAACCAAACAAAAAAGGCCATGTTATTTATTTACTAATATCATTTTTCAATTGCATGTTAGTATACATTTTATCATTTTATTTATATTTTTATTTCAATTACATTCCTAGAGTAAATAAAAAAACAAAAAAGAATTGGTTTTTATTAATTTGATTATGTGAGTGAACAAATTGAAAAAGCTTCTCAAGTGAGACGACCCAGGTGAACCACTATGCTTCAATCGGAAAACATATAAATATGATATTTCCACGCCCTAAGACATGAATGTGTCAAAATTGGTGTCATTGATAGGGGTACAATAATTTATTAATTTAATTTTTATATTTTTACATTTTAGATAGTTTTCATTTTTTAAAAACTAAAAAATAAAAATAAAAAAATTCTTTTCCCATGATGTATCCAAACTGATATTAATCTACATTGAATGAATACTCATAAGTGAAACAAAAAAAGAAGAAACTATATAAGAGTACAAAATAGATCATGTCAAGGAACATAAAAAGGCCACAATAAGGACTATGAGGTCAATTTGGACAGCTTGCAGAATATGTCGATGCTACCCAAGGGAAAATAGAGCCTAAGCTTCATATTGGATATTAAAAAGACCTGGATAAATTTTAGAATGATTGTGAAGAATATCATGATATCACCATTCCCTATAATAATCATGATCCAGTTGTGAATGAAATTTAACCACTCATCATTGAAATAGGAGAAACGATAAGGGATCCCAACTATCTACCTGCATCCACTTAGATCTAACTTCAGGAGTTTTGAAATTTCATATTCATTAAATCATTACACTTCCTAAAAGTAATAGGTTGAAACAAAACATGCACATATTTATGAACAAATAGAGCTCCCTAATATTTTTGAACAAATATTTGAGGAGGCCCTTAAAAAATTCCTTGTTTTTTATCTATTAGAAACCAAGTCTAAATATTCATACATTAATTGGAAAGAATTTGATATTAATACAAAATGTTTTTATTCTATTAAAATATATGTATACAATAACTTACTATTTGATAATTCTTTTGATGCAGCAGATTTGGAGTAACCACTGGAAGGAGAAAAACACTTTTCACAAGTATCATTGGAGGAGAATGTTCCTTACTTCATCCTAGACCAGCCACATAAGATGTACCACATTGCGAAGGGGGAGGATCTTGTGCAATATATCCATGGATTCATCCTCCAGAAGAAAAAAATAATTTCATGCTGGGAAAATCCACATGCGGTGGTTCATGTCAAAGAAGCCCCAACAACAATCATACATGGTATTTCACACTCGGTATAGTAAAAATTCATGGACCATAAATGGAATCAGAGCTATAATTATATTTAAATGATTTCTAGGAATTTAGATTCCAATTTTATTTCTTATGAAATAATTTTGTATTCTACCCACTACCTCCTATATTTTTATTCTTTAATGACATGATCCTTTTGCTTAATTGAGTTTTTTTTCATTTATAGGTTCATGATGGAGGAAAGAACCGTCATATATTATAAGATAAGGAATAATATTCATGTGAATTATATTTAACTATTATTATTTAAACTTTTAAACTCTATACAGTTTTTCGGTCAAAAATATGTTTTGATCTTTATTAATAACAACTACATTCCCACATTTGAATTAATAATTTACTTGACTCATCTAGGAGACATGAGTATCTTAAGAATCCAATGATGTCGAATGTTATGATCTAATGATAATGAAGTTTTATGAGTAAAATGAATAAATATATTATTAAAATTAATCAAGGATATTGAAATGATGACTCAAGATTTGAGTGAATTGATTGATTCATGTTAATTAAATTTCCCGCCAATTTTTCATTATCTGGCATTTTTTAGAATTTATGTCGATTGATTTTTTATAATAAATCATGACTTGAGTGATGGATCAATATCATGTATCTCAATCCTGAGAGGATTTCTTGACCAAGTACCTACTATTTATCAAGATAATATATCTTTGTGATCTTGCGACAATACACTTGAATGATCTTGCACTTAAACTTTTCAGAGAAATGACTACGAAAAATAAAATTTGAAATTAATGAGCAATATTTTGAAAATACCTTATTTTTAAATACCACATTTATATCAAAACTTCCTTAGCCAGTAGAGACCATGAAAAACCTTTTTAGTAATGATAAATGTTTAAATTTAATTGTATCCATTACTACCCTACTATTGGTATTTGAATGACATTTAAAAGTATAAGTGTTGTGTGAAGGGAGTTATGGCGGAAGAGATTATTTTTATAGTAAATAAAAGGTTTTATGGTGAAATATTGGAAATTGTAAAAGGATACAGAATCATTTATTTTACTTCATAGTTTTCCCCTCTTGAATTAAATAAAATCATGAAGAAAATGACAAAAAGAACCCAAAAAAGAAGAAGAGAAAAATGGGTTGTAATTTGGGAGAAACAATAATCACCATTTTCCATACTGATGATCTTATAATCTTATGTGTTCAGGTGATGGATTTGAGGTTTTATCTAATAATAAATTTCAAAAAAATCATTAAAAGATAAAAAGTAAAAAAAATCTATAGAGTAAACAAAAAATTAATTATTTTTTATTTTATCATTACATTCTATTGAGTTTGGCAGAAGTGGGACTTTCCACATTGAAGGGGGTAATTTTATTGAAATATTTGACATAATAAATTTTACATAAGAGATAAACCTCATTCTTGAGCCATAAATATTATTGCATCAAATTCTACCAACCTAAATACTTAGAGTTTTTTATCTTTAATTGGAAATTCCTCATGATTTTATGTGCCTTTTTTCTATGAAATGTGAAGAAATTAGTTCCTTTACATGCATTTTAATAAGGAGAATTTTTTCATGGTATGAGAATAAAACCACTTAAGTTGTATCATGAGAGATGATACAAAATATTCACGTGATGTAAATAATAATTTGGAATGTTTAATAAAAATGAATTGAATAACACTAATGAATGAAAGGAAATGTTCGATCATTTTTTCATTCGGAAAAGTAAAATACATTAATTAATTGTTTCAATAAAATATGAAAAAATGAATATATATTTTATGTTGATTTTTGGAAATTTTATTTGACATTGATTGTTTAGGAATTTATTAATTTTAAATTTTTATATTGGAATCATTATTTCCCTTTAAATTTAATGTTGAGATTTAATACTTGAGAGAAAAGAATTGATTATGTGTGGGAGAATTGATAGAGATAATATTTTAAAGATTTTTATATTAATTTAAAATGTATTAACAATCCCAATTTATGAATTTTAAATTATATAGAACATTTTTCTATTTATGGTGCGTTTTTAGATAAATTGTGAAAGGCACTTAATTCTGGATTTTTGAAAGAATTTTCCACGAGGGTATTTTTTCTTTCATTAAAAATATGATTCCAAATTTTTTGATTATATTTTTTAAATCCTTGATTTATTTAATTCAACTTCATCTTTAGGACCATGGACTGATTAGATAATATGGAGACAAAAAAATCATTGATATTAGTATATATTTTAGGCGGACAGTATGGACCCCGCCACATTAACAAAATCATAACTCGGTCTAAACAACTCCAATTATGGTGAATCTACCGTGAATAGAATGAGGACACATATTCATGTTTTTAAAATTAATTTCATGAAGTTTGGATCTTAGAACATTGGAGTTTGAAAAAAATATTTTGAAAGAAACTGTATGGAACTTTCATTTAGCGAAAGTGAATGTCAATAAAAAAATAATAACACCTACATATGATTGAAAATTTAGCTGAAATTATAGGATGGACATAAAAAACGTTTTGGAAAATCTTTTATGATGTATTAACTGTATTATTATATAATTAAATGTGGCTACAATGTGCAAACATTGGAGGATAAATTCTTCTTATAAAACAAGGGGAGATCCTACCTCACAAGTCATCCCATTGTCCATACCATTCTGTCTAAAACACCTAGGGGGAGATATCCACCGATAGAGGCCATCCATAAATCTTCCAGTTTTAATATTCTTAAGTGATTTTTATTATTTATTTTTGCTTTAGTTTTCATTTTTAATTTTAGTTTCTAATAAATTAATGCATGGTTTTTATTTCTGTGAATTTTTCACCCATCCTTCCTTATTTATTCTCCATCTTTTCACATCATTATCTTCTATTATTATTTTAATCATATTCACTGTGGCCACTTACCCTAAAAAATGTTGAGTTAACCGAAGGCTTGGGCTAGGTGAGGTATGTCACAATATCATTTATTCTACGCTTAAATTCCTCTATTTTATAAATTCTGTGTTGAATAAGAGTGATGTGAAAGTGTGTGTCATTCTTCCACTATGAAACTAAACTCAAAATAATTTATATTAATTATAAAATATTTTCCATCGATTAATATATATAGAAGTTTTTCATGTGAAAGAGTTGATCCATTCAATGGTTGGAATGACATATGATGGAGCCAGGTCTTGGAAGATATAACACTCTCAATCGAGTTGTGTTGTCATCCTTGATTATATGAGGATGTTAATTTAATATTTCTAAATGAATTCTAGATTTCAAACCACTAAATAAAATAATTGTAATTAATTAATGAGATCTCGGGGATGAATTTTAAAACTTAATTTAAATACTAATAAAGAGAATAATAGAACCCATAAACCAAACCAAAAAGGCCTTGTTCTTTCTTTACCAATATCATTATATTATTTCATTTAAATATATTTTTTATTATTTTATTTATCTTTTAAATTCCATTGAATTCCAAGATTAAATAAAAAACCAAAAATAAATATTTTATATGAATTAGATTAAGTGTGTGAACAAAATGAGAAGTCTCTTCATGTTATACGACCTTAGTCACCACTGTGTTGCACTATGAAAACCTAAAAATATGCTTTTTCGACGCCCAATGACAGGAGTTGATAAAAAATAGAACCATTTATGAGGATCCAATCAGTTATTCAATTACTTTATCTTATTTTAAATTTTATAAAGTTTTCATTTATTACAAATTATAATCGAAAAATAAAATAATTCTTTATCCATGACGTATCCAAAATGCTATTAGTCTTCTTGAAATAACTACTCCTGGGTGCAACAAAAAAGAAGAATAATCTATCTTAGAATATAATAGAGTTCATGTTAAGGAACATAATGAGGACATAGAAGGACTATAAGGTAAAATTGTAAGACTAACAAAATATTTCCAGGTTACCCAAGAGAAAATTGAGCCTTATATTAATGTGGTAGATCAAAAATATCTAGATGGATTTTGGAATGATCATTAAGAACAACATGATCTCCCCATTCTTTATAATTAACCTAAGAAAGTAGTGGAAAAAATATTACCTCTCATAATTATAATTGAATAAATGTTAGAAGAGACTGACTACCTATATACATCTACCGAGATCCAACTTCTAGAGTCACTTAATTTTGAATAAGTTATTGAGTGAGAACTGACTAAGTGATACAATTATTTAATAAACATTGCATTTTATGACATCATTCAATTTAATTTTAGTATCAATATTTTTGGTCTTGAATTTTTAGATTCAGTCAATCGTTAATTTTCTTTAGGGGATGAGGAAGAATCTAAACATACTCCTATTGAGAAACACATAGAGCACCCTAATTTAATTTTACAAGAATTTGAGGAGGAAATTAAAAAATTAAATGTTTTTAAGCCTTTGGAAAACATTACTGAAGATGCTTACTTTGATGGGGATGAATTTTATTTTGGTACCTAATGTTTTGATTATCATCAATGATATTTACACTATATCTTCCCATATGATTATTCATTTGATGCAACACATCTAGAGAAACCAATGTGAGTAGAATAATACATTTCACAAGAATAAATAAAGGAGGAGGAGGTTCAATACTTCATCTTACCTCCACCATGTAAGACGTACAACATTGTTAAGGGGATAAATCTAGTTTAATATATCCATGGAGACATCCTCAACAAGAAAAAATAATTTCATGCCTGGATAAAACACATCTGGAGGTTCATGTAAAAGAATCCCCAACCACCATTAGACTTTGGATAAGAGCTAGTACTTCCCAATAAAGGGAGTAAAAATTCAGGGCCCACATGGGGGATCATACAAAGAACTATATTTACATGATTTATAGTATTTTTAATTTCAACATATTTTTTAATAAGTAATATAGAATGAGGCCCCCTCCCTAGAATTTTTTAATTCTTTAGTGACATGATCCTTATTCTTAATTGAGTTTTTGTGTTGTATAGGTTCATGATGGCAGAAGGAACCCTCTGATAGTGGAAAATATGGACTAAGATTCAAGTGAAAAAGAGTTAATTATTACTATATAAAATTTTATTCTCTTTTTTATTCAAATCTCGTTTTGAGAATTAATTATTAGAATTTCATACCCACACTTCAATTAATACTATACAGGACTTATCCAGGAGAAATGAGTTTCTCATGAATCTTGTGATTCCATGTTTTAGAATTCAATGTTAATGAAATTGAATGAGTAAAATGATGAATTTGTATATTAAAATGGAGCATTGATATTGAAATGATGACTCATTATTTTATGGAATTGAGTGATTCATGTAAATGAAATTTCCCAACCATTTTTCATGTTTTTAATTTTTCATGTTTATGAGATTTGATTTTTAATTATTAATCATGACTTAGAGTGATTTTATAATATCTTATATTGCATTCGTGAGAGGATTTATTGAACAAATAATTCTTATTTATGATGATCATATTTCTGGATTGATAATTAGACATGTCACCCACTATATCATTCATTTCATCTTTTCAAAGTTATGATTGTGAAAAAATACATTTAAAATGATTAAGCAATCTTTCAAAAAGACCTTATTCAAAATTTCTACCTTTACATCAATCCTTCTTTATCACATTGCGAACCTGAATGACTTTTTTAGGAATGATCCATGTTTTAATCCATATTTATCCATTCCTATCCCACTCTTGTTATTTACATGATATTTTAAAGTAGAAGTGTGGGGGTGAATGGATTCATGGTGGAAGAGATTATTTATATTTTTGGGAAAAGTATAGGGGTGATATTGTGGTAATATTAAAATGTTTTAGAATCATTCATTATACTTTATTTTTTTATCCTCTTAAATATAAAAATGATGGATAAATGATAAAAAGAAACCAAATAGAAGAGAAAAATGGGTTCTGATTCTTGAGAACAAAAAATCACCATTTTAGAGAACTATGATCTTCATATCATATGTATTTAGAAGATTTAATTGAGGATTGATCTAATAATAAATTCCTAAAAAGTGGAAGAAAGTGAAAAAATTAAGAGGGTGCACAAATAATTCATTGTTCATTACTTGATCATGACCTTACATTTAGTATGGTGGAAGTGAAAGTTTTTACTTTGAAGGGGAGAATTTCATTACACTTTTTAATAACATGCATTGTACTTAAAACATAACCATCATTCGGGATCCTTACTTTTTAATAAATTAAATCATACCAACCTTAATCCTCAGAGTCATTTAAGGATTTATAGAAATGTACTCAGAGTTTTATGCGCTTTTTGTCTTTACAAAGTGGAGAAGGTAGTTTCTTTTCTAGCCAATGGATAAAGATAATGTTTTCATGGTATTATAATAATCCAACCTCAATTCTATCCCGAGAGATGAGAGAAAATATTAAAGTGAGGTAAATCATTATTTGACATGTTTAATAATAATGAATTTAAGAGAATTAATGAATGAAATGAAAACATCCAAATTTTTTTCAATGGGATAATTAATATACATGAATTAATTATTTCCTTTGAAATATGAAAATTAAATTGATATTATATAATAATTTTTGAATATTTTATTTGACATTTAGAATTGTGTGATTTTATTACATTAGAATATGAATATTGGTAATAGTAGTGCCCTTTGAAATTTAAGGATGAGATTTTATGATTGAGGGAAATAATGGTTTAGGTGTGAGATAATTGATAGAAATAATATTTTAATTTTTTTATATGAATTTAAATTGTTCTAACCCTCCCAATTTATCAATTTGATCTTATATAGATCAATTTTGAATTTGTGATGTGTTTTGAGAGACATTGTAAAATGTGATTAACTCTATATTTTTTATAGATTTTTACGAGAAGGGTAATTTTTTCATTTCATTAAAAATATAATTCCAAATTTAGTGATTTACTTTTTGTTTAAATCCATGATTTATCTACATAAATTTTATCTTTTAGACCATGGGAAAATTCTAGAATCTAGAGGCCTAAAAATTCATTTATAGTAGAAAGTTTTATATGTAGAAAGAGTAGACCCCACCACCATAAAAGAAGCACTACTCAGTATAAACACTTACAATTGAAATGATGCTACATGGATGATTACTAAGAATCATAGGAACATTCGTAAAATTAATTTCATAATGTTTTGAGAATATAAAGGGGGCCTTTGAATTAAATATATTGAAGAAGCCTCTTGGAAGCCTGACCTAGAAAATGTAACAGTCAATAAAAAATTCATAACTCTTACACCCGATGTCCAATTAAGCTTCTTGTTTTCGGTGGAAGTGAAACACATTTTTGGAAGAAAATTATGAGGTATGCTTTACATGATTATGTCATTAATTGGGGACAATACATGGAAAATATAAGAGGGAAAATTCGTCCTATAAAAGGAGTGAAGCACATTCCTCTCATATCATCCCATTTTCCAACCCATTCATTATGACGCACCGAGGAGGAGATATAAACTAAGGGTGGACATCATAAAATCATCAAATATTCCCCTTTATATATTATTATTTTATTTTATTTTTAATTTAATTTATTTTAGTAATCTTTTGTAATTTAAATTTCTAATAAATTCATACATGGTTTTTATTTTTTTGTTTTCGTCCACCCAATAACCCTTTATTATTGTCCATATGTTATCTTTATTTTAATATTTTTTTCTACTAATATTATCCATTTTTTCCAGTTACGCTAACAAATGAAGGGTTAACCTATTTCCTGACCTTGGGGAGGTATGTGTCAATTTCATTTAGTTTGTGGCTAAATTCATATGTATTATAATGTTTGTGGTGAGCAAGAGTGACCTTCACGGGTGTGGAGATCTTCCACCATGATATTTAACTGAAACTCATTTATATTATTTTTATAAATAATCTCTATCCCTTATACTGGATACGAGCTCTTCACAAGATGGATTTGAGCCATTTAGTGGTTGATATGTCATACGATGGAGCCAGGTCTTAGAAGATGTGTCACTCTTGATCGAGGAATGTCATCAACCTTGATTATAAGGGGATGTGATGATTAAATTGGTAAATGAATTAAATATTCCACACCACTAAATAAATGAATCTAAATTCATGAATTAGTTATAAATATTGAAATATAAAACTTAATTTAAACACCAACAAACTGAATAATGGAACCCCCAATCCAAACCACAAAGGCCATGTTATTTCATTACTAATATGATTATGTCATCTCATGTTAGTATATGTTTTATCAAATCATTTAGCTTCTAAATTTAATTACTTTTCTATATTAAGAAAAACAAACCAAAAATAAGTAGTTTTTGCAAATTTGATTAAGTGAGTTAGGAAACTAAGAAATATACACATGTTAGATGACCCTGGTCATCCACTGTGATGCACTAGAGAAAAATAAAAATACATTTTTTCCATGACCTACATCAGGTGTGGGTCACTCTTATGGGAACCATCCCCAAATGGACATCAAAATTTCAGGGATTTGTTTCCCACCTACATCAAGGAAGCTGAAAATGGAATGGGAATTTTTTTTAAAAATTGATTTTGCCTTCATGATTCACTCTAATATAGAGTCTCTCCATCAAAATAGTTCCTATGAATGGAATCATTTAGTATGTTATAGTATCCCTTTTTTAAAAGTGAGTTTTATTCCATCAACATAGGGGGGATGTTGATCACCCCTTCATGTTATGTCAAATTATATCAATTCTTTGGAAGGTCTTCTTCGATATTTTTGAGATTCATCCCCTATATGAGGAATCCTTATAGAACTTCTTTCTTACTTTTCTCTGTGTTCAGATGCCCACAAAACTCATGGTTCTCTTCAGGGGGGCCTGTGTGAAAATGATTCATATTATCTATAGAATTATAAACAAGGATATCCATTAATAGAAGCACTTCACCCCTCACACCACCATTGCTGACATTATTTTGGATGTTTTAAATGAATATTCATGCATAATGAACACTGTAGTAACACAGTTAAGGACCTCTCTTTCTTATGGTAGATGAAAATTTGAGGTGACATCCCTAAACCTCTTGGAACACTTTAGTTTTTTTTGGTTTTCCCCATTTTTGGATGGAATAAATGAATCATTGATGGGGACTCCAATGGAAATATGTGGATTTCAAGTTACAGGGTCATTTTTTGAGATCATAATGGGGATGTGGTTGAAATATTTCATGATCCATGTGGAAATGTCATTACACTAGAAGATATAATTATTTGGTCTATCTTTGATATTTTAAATTCCAGTGAACTTTATTTGAACATCTTTGAGTTTGATATTGATACCACCACTATTTTCAAGCTGTCAGAATGGGAAAGATCCATCTTTAATTGAACATGACAGTGCAATAGGGAAACTTCTTGGATAGGCTCTCCACCATGAACTACCTAATCATGCACAACTTTCTTGATGAAAATTACCATGCCAATGGTCCTAAAAATAATGGGGTATCCAAATTGGTGTGCTGCTACTCTAACACTGTCCTTAGAGTCATTCTCCTGATATTACATCTGGACTAATGTAATGTATTTTTATTTAGAATCATGTAACCTTTACTTTTTCTATTAACGATCCCATGTGATCACCCTTTTTAAAGAAATACTATAAATAACGTAAACAACTTCAAACTATAAATAATTTAAATTAAAATTAATAATCATAATGAGGAATATATATATAATTTATAATTAACACTTCCTATGTGTGGTAGGTCATTTATATCACAAATATGTTTTATGTGGATAAACCTATATGGGTCTTAAGAGGTTATATTCCTGATATTATCATTATTTTTATTAAATTTGACCTCTCTTTGAATGTCCATACAATATATTAATTATTATTTTATCTATAATATTTCACTTTCTCGATATGATAAGCATTTCATTCCCTCTCATATATTACTTTCATAAATTATGGAATGATTTTTTTTCAAATGAAGAGTTATTATAATATTTTATTAATTATTTAAACCAAAATTTATTTATTGAGTGATCATATCATGAATAGTTCCAGATTTTTAGAGATTGCTGAATTATTAGAATAACACTCTTTAGAATTGTGTTTATTTACTATGATTATAGTGGATACTTCTCACCATTTGGTATAATTATGTTTATGTTTAATTAATGTTGTACATGAATTTGATAGAATGTTAAGGAGGAATTCCCTATTAATAAATTATTGAGATGTCACTTGATAATCATGATAGGCATGATCACTCAAATTTACATTATTTACATAACATCCATATATATTAATTAAACACTTCATATAGTAATTTTTAATTAAATATGATTTTTTAGTTATAATAAAAAGAATACATATAATTGACATTGAGAAAATAATGTATCTGATCTTTCATGTTGAGGTCACAAATAAAAAACACCATTATATTGTTTTTGTGTTTTAATAATTATTTTTAACAATCATTCATACAAATTATGTGATAAGTAATTTATTAATATCAGTTATAGAAACCTATGTTGGTAGCCTTATTTTTGGAAGATTATGAAACATTAATGATTTTTAATTTTAGTATCCAATCTTCTATGAATCCTATTTTGTTGGTGAATTTTGTAACTGATGTTAAAGGTGTCATTAAATATTAGTTATTACAATCACTAATGTGGAATGACCCAAATTTTTTATAAATAATATTTATATAAGCCTGTTTTTTTTCAAATAGTAAAAAAAATAAGATTTAAGAAATATCAGAAAAAAATTGAAACATGAAAATAAAACATTATACTTTATCTTATTTTCCTTATTATAGTGTCCTTTTAATGTAAATATCATTTCATTTTCTTAATTTTTTTTATTTGGAAAAAATGTAAAAAAATTAAGAGGCCTTTTTGTTTCTACTGATTACATCAACATAACTCATTTGAAATATTTTACATTTCATCTATATTGGATAATGCATCTTCATTATGAATTATTAAATAACTTATTTATGATGGAAAAAACAATAAATAATTGAAAATAATTTTAAAAGAATCATAAAAATATTGGTATAATAACTGAATTTCATCTTGTAGATGGTGATGAATAATAATGGGAGTGTGTCTTACAGACCTAAAAGGTTTTGAAAATTTTTAAAAAATGAATATCAATAAGGTGACTGAGGTTATAAATAGCACAATGATAATTAACTCTTAAAAAGAAGAATATTTTTTTGAAAATTTTAAAATGTCATTTAATGTTTTTTTAACCAATATTATAAAATGTTTGTCTACATCGTGTTTCTATTATCGAAAAGATAATTTTATGTATGGGGGGTTTTTTAAATGGTTTTATATAATATAAATTAATAAAAAAAAGCAACAATTATTATATAAAATGTGTTAATTTTACATTTCAGATAAAAATATATTTTTCTATTTGACCAATAATAATTTTTTTACTATATTAAATTTTTATATAAAACTAAGAATTTATTTGAATACAACATTAATAAAAATTATTTTGAAAAATCAAAAATACTAGACATGGTATGTCAATTACAATACTATAGGTTACATGAAAACAACAAACCATATTTAACTCTTATATCATTATAAGATTATATATATATATATTCTAGATCCCTGAGTGTAGTTGTAGTATATTAAAAATATCACAATTATCACATCACTTTATTGTTTAGGCAATAAAAAATGATAAAAGAGTTATATAATGGTGGAAAAATTTGATGATTGAAAATCATATTTTTAAAATTTGTTGAATATGATGAAAATATGTACCCATGATTTGGGATACATGAAACCTAAAATAACATAAAATATAAAAACATAATATTTCTGTTAATAATTTATTTTGACATTTTTGTAGTGATATATTGTACAATAACATAAATTACTATTTTAGTCTTTTTATCTGGGTGGAGTAAACTAAATATAATACCATATATGTGGAAATTTTTCAATAGTGGGTATACAAGACACTAAGGTTAACTCCACATATGAAACATATTATTAAAATGAATTTTATTCAATAAAAATTATATATCAATAAGTTTGATGATTAGTCATGATTCAAATTGAACATGAGGGGGGGGGGGTATTTTGGGATGTTCTCAATTGAGACATAAAAAGGTAGCATTGATATTTTAATGTAGTCAAAGGTTTTGGATGAAATGTAAAATGATATATAAACAATGCCTCATTATGTAGAAATAAATCTAATCATAAATCCATATGTGAAACAAAATAATTCAAGGTATTTTAATTAATCAAAATGATTAATAATAAGTGTTTATTTTACATTATAATTTACTTTTTAATGGGGAGTTATGAGTTGACATAAATTAAGAATTTACAACAACAATTACCATCACTCTTGATAGTAACATGGAAAAAGAAACATGTGGCCTCTAGGGTGCCTCTATATAAGAAAAAGGTTTATAGGTGATCATTGTGAAATTTTACTATAGTGGCCCTATCTTATCTCACAAAGATATTATATCATTTCTTATGAATATTCATTTAAATACACAAGAAAATGAATTAGGACTATAATGGTTTAGTGAATTTGGAAACATAGGAATATAAACACTGGTCCATATGTGAGATAACTCATATCCTAATATATTATTCCTAACTAAAAAAATTCTTAAAATTTTCATATATAATACATTTATTCATAACCTCAGGAAGGGAAACATAAAAAAGGGTGAGCTTAAATGCTCAGGAAGGGTAAGGAAGGAAGATACATAAGATTAACATGAGAAAAATGTTATGGGAACCTGATCATAACATTTAAAAACAAACCTTAAATATTAATGATTATAAAATTGAGTCATGGAATATGTATTGAATGTTCATATTAAAATAATCATAATGGAATCAAATGACATGTTCTATGAGATCGTAACATTAACATACAAAGTGGATTTTGTGGAATACACATAAGAATATAAAATAAATACCATATTAGTCAATGATCATTTTCAACCCTATAATATTTTAATGAGTTCACTCACATACTATAATAGTATTCATGTTGCAATCTCATGTCCATCAATGTAGAAAGCGTCCCTTACTAAACCAGGTTCCCTTCCCATCCATATCATGTCTATCTTATGAGATATTAATATTAAAACTATGCATTTGAGATAGATATAGGTCCCATCCATATCAGAATGAAAACCATATTTATGTGTTCCACAATATAATTAATAATTAATCATATCAAAACTGTTGATATCAAATGGGTTTCACAAACAGTTTATCACATTATCCCCAATGGATAATATATATGTTTCATAATCATTCCATTTTTTCATCGTAGCATAACATGTTAAAAGAAGTGGTTTCATGAAAATTTTATCATGGAATAACAAGTGGAAGATAAATAGGTTTCACAAACATAATTACATCATAATACTAATACCATTCAGAGAAATAAAAATAATGTTATACTTGGATCATATCCCATTTAAGGCATATGTAATATCAATGGATTTCATCTTTGATTGAAAATGATTATCAAATATCATTTAAATTTTTTTTGAGGAAAATATCATTTACACTTTGAAAAATTAAATTTTAAAATGTAAAAAATTTGTAAAAAAATTTCCTTTGAATATAACCATAAAAATATTAAATTAATATCGAACCAATGATTAGTCATGACATCTAAATATCCCTTTCAGGCTATATTTGTTAAAATGAATATTCCATTCAAATTTTTGGTAAAATCCAAATAGGAATTGTTTGGGAAACAACAATAATATTCCTTTAAATTTTTATTTGTAGATTGAAAAAAATTGGTAAATATATTTTTAATTAATAATTTTTAAAATAATAAAAAAATTGAAAATATTTTTCGAAAACACGTTTTTAGAGATTATGGATTTCTGATTTTAGAGAAAAATAAATTTTGATTTTCTAGAAAACATTTTCTCAATTATTTCATGTAATAAAGTGTTGAAATATGGTACAATTACTATAATTTACCATGAATAACTACTGTATAAAGAAATCAATTGTTATTTGTGGGATTGACATTAATATTTTATCTTTGAAAACATAATTATAAACAATTCCAATAAAGGCTGATATTGTAACACAATATATTTAATACTTTGGTAGCTTTGAAACATCAGCCCCACAAAGGAATAACCTAAAATGGAAAATAAAATATTTTGAGTATAACTAAATTCATGATATTTTAAGTTCAAGGGGATGCAAATACACCTCATTAAATGATATAGGTGCATAACATGACATAACTCTCAAAGAAAGAAATTTTGGCAAAAATCCCTTATATTGAGTCTTGAATTCCTTCAAAGACATTCATAATTCCTATATAAGAAATAAAATAATATTATACATCAATTAAAAATACATAAATATACATATAATACCATATATGATTCATTGATGACCTTTTATGACCTATTTATTAACAGTTCCTTGTTAATGTTACGTTTTTGGTAATAACTGCTTTGTTCTTCGTATATGTTTTGATTTTTCATTTTTGGTTTTCCAACTTCGATCATAGATTCATAATGTCCTGGATTTTCAACATTTTATAAATTTCATAAATATTTGTTATATATTTATATAGTGAAATTCATATAATTTATTGATAAAAGTTAAACACACCATTAATGGAGGTAGTAAGCCTTAACTACACATGAACGCTATTTCCATTTTCATTTTGTATTGAGAAAAAGAAAAATAACCAGTATATATTAACATTATTGAATCATTTTTATTTAATTTATTTGACATATTATTATTAAAACCATCTAACATACATTTACTGTAAATCATTAATTAATAACATAACTTTTTATGGTGGAAGTTCATCGTAAACATGTGTGATTTTATCATATTCCCACAAAATGGGGAGTATGAAGGTATATAGTGAGCCAATCATTTTACTCAAATTTTTACTTGATTTTATGCTAAATTTTTTAAAAAATAAAAACCATGGATTGAAAATATTAGTGTATTTTGAATATTATGCCCATATTACTAAAATAAAAAATATTTTTATTAATCCTCATAATGATATCTTAACTCATTTTGAGATCCTACAACTTAATGGGAAATCATAGGGAGATACATGGAAAAAAGGAATGAGCTTAAAATCATAGTAAGGGAATAAATTTTAAAATGAAGCATAACACATGATTTAGAATTCATAAAATGAAAACATAAAATTCATGTCTCATGAAGAAACATATAGAAGCATAACATATAGAATTTGGAATCATATCATCATAGAAACATAAGAAAGTGGAAGCAATATATAACATGAAATAATCATGAGTCAAGGCTAATTACCCAGACTATATCACATGGAAGACAAATTCACATAATGGATTAGGTTCAGTCTATAATCCCACACATAATGACTCATAAAGCTAATACATTGCCCAATTAATTGGACATCTATATGGGTGTTCCTGTAACACATAAAGAATACCGAATAATGAATTAACATATAGGTTACCCATGGAAAGAAATGAGTATTACAATCATGTCATAAGGGATAACCAAAAGTCAAATTATAGTGGTATCAATGAAATAAGAGGATAAACAACCTCGGAAATTAAAAATTTAAAAATAAGAATAGACTATGAACAATGATATCCAACAAAAGTGAAACCATGAAATATAATTTTTAGGTATCTTTCTGTTTTTTTCACATTTACAAGGATTGAGGGAAACACAAAAGGGTGTTTAAAGTGGATAAAGGAATATTAGTTTTTTTTTCATAAAACCGCAAATAAACTAAAATAGTTTTTTCATGATAAATGTATTGATTTTAGAAAAAATTAAAGGATTATAATATTTTATTGAGGGTACCTAAAAATGGGTAAGAAAATGACATGATTCCTTTAATTGGGGTTTTTATCGATATAAATTGATAAGGGTACCTAATAAAGCATGTAATTACCCATATAAGAATTATGAATTCCTATACATAAAAATGTTTTCTATATATAAATATAATTTAGGATATGTATATAAAATAAATGAATATATAAATTACGGTAAAGAGAGAGAAATAATAACCCAAAGGAAATATGGTGGATCAATGAGATCCCTTACATTATGTCTGAATGCTGGCTTCACTTGTAATTCATTTTATGTAAAAAAAGGTTAAAGTCATTAATTTCATAATTATGAAAATCTTACTATTTTATTTTATATATTAAATAATAATTGAGTATATTTATGGCCCTTTTTATGAATTATATGGTTCAATTTGGTCATTATAGGAGTGTTTATTTCATGGATTCATGGTTGTTTTACTTGTCTATTATTACAGAAGTTTATATCCAATATAAATAATATTCCATAAGTAAAATGAAATGTAATTTATACAAATAAAATACTTTAAATGGTTTAATATATTATTTTCAATTTAAATATTAATATGATTCATGTGATAAAACATTAAAGGTAAATGTTTTGTTTTTTTGTCTGGTTTTTCCATCCATCATGATCTAGTTTTTAGTTATTTAATATAATGTTTATATATATGTTACATAACATATAAAAACATATAATAATATTATTAAAATATAACTTGACCATAATTATAGTATTATAACTAGCCATAATAGTATTAATAAAAACCAAAAAATCAGTATATGTTGAGATGGTTAATCGCCATAATTTGGACAGTGGTTTCTTTTCCTCTAATTAGGAGAGATGAGAAAAAATGGATAGATATGAAATATTACATTAGAAATATAATATTAAAGTATATACATGATAAATTAGATATTATTATTTTATAGATGAATGCGTCTAAAAGTAGGTATGAGAAGAAAATAAATTAAGTTAGGTTGTTAAAAAAAGTTACATCTTGAATATCACATCCTTGAAGAATTCCATTATGAACATGTATTTATTTATTTGTGAGAAAAAATTAACTTGGAATTGGAGAGTTTGTAAATTATATCATTTTTATTTTATTTTTAAAGGTTGATGTCTTTTTTGGAGTTAGGAAAAGTGTTTGTGAAGGGTTGTATTTATAAGGGAGGGGAGGGCTGTTTTTGAAATTTCTATAAAGATCATGTTATAATAAATTAATTATTATAAAAATAGTAATAAATGGGAATGGTTAGGAAGATTATATATGTTATGGTTTTAATATAATCTACAAAATAATTTATACAAGTTTTGTTTCTATTTTTGACATTATCATTTTGAATAACTCGTTGTTAACGATTATTAATTCTAAAAACAACCATAATATTTTCAATATTAAAACGATGTAGTTTTTACTTAAACATTTTATATTAGATCATAAATTTCATATTTTTTATATCTTACATCACTTAATAATTAATTTTTTTTATCACAATATTTTTATGTTTTTTTACAAAACATAATAAAATAAAAATATCATTATTTAGATATTTGATACTATTCAGTACATTGAAAATTAAAAACATAAATCCAAAATTAAAATTTGAATAAACTATTTTATTATATCTAAAATCGGTAAGGCACATATATAAAGTTCTTGTATCACCATAAATATCACAAATTATGTTAATTTATTATTTTTTCTGTAATTTTTTTTGTTCACTGTTTAATTACTACATCAACATTTTATACATATTAAGAACTATTATTTAATTACAATTTGTTTAAATAAATTACTCTGATATTGATAAATTTTATATATTTCTGAAAAATATTTATAGTTGAGCATATATTTTGGATAATACCACATAAAAAATATTATAAGTATAAAAAATAAGAGTGATATTTTGTTAGTTTATTTGATTTTAATAGTATTTATGTCATTTTAATGGGAATGTTTCCATTAAATAACTCTACATTGATCCATATGTGTTAAGAGATGGATTTCCTTCCCCTAATAACAATTTAGATGAAAATTTATCATCTTATAACTTATTTTGAATTTATATTAACTATATTAACCTACTGTTGAGATGATAAATTTTACCACTATTACAATTCAAATTGAAACAAATAAATTGGGCATAATTACTAAATTTTGAAAATATGATTCTAAATATGTAAATTTTTTTATATATTATAAACATATAATTTTTATAATTGAATATAAAATTAAACTGAAAAAATGAAAGAAAATACAATTTTTACGAAAAAACCCATTTTAAGTATGAAATGTTTTTATACTTTATTCTTGTCTAATATTAATTTTAAAAAAATATTATTTAAAATAAAGAAGAAACTAATGAATGTATAAAGATAATAAAAAATATAATTTGACATCATTAATTTTTAAATTAATATATGGTTTTCATTGTAAACTAGAATTTGTTTACTTTTCATTAAAATTTCTAATATTTTTGAAAATTCCTAAAAAATAGTCCTATGAAAATTTTCACAAGTTAAATAAAATAATGAATTCAATTTTTTTAATGTAAAATTTTAATAGTGTTAAAATTAAATATATTAATATTCTCATAGATATTAATAAAATCATTTTTTAAGAAACATATTTTAAAGAATTAAATGACATTATTATAAATTAATTGTTTACTTTTGAAGTATTGATATTGTTCATAATATGATTATTCCTATTCAAAACCTCCAATTCAATTACTAGTTCATAAAAGACATTTTAAACTAATAATATTTTAATAGTATACAATATATTGTCTAAACTCAATGTTTCATTCAACACGGGATATCAGTAAAATAATTTTTTTTTTCAAAGAGAAATATTTCATAAAAATATCTTTGTGTTACATTATTACACCTTCAAAAAATTTCATCATTGAAAATTCATTTTACATCATAAGGTGAAACCATGTGGGAGTACTTATCCTTCATTTCTCCCTCTGGTTCCCATATTGCCTCTTCAATTTTTGGTCCATTTATTGTAGTTTAACATGGCGAGTGGTATGGATGAATAAAAAAAATCTCTATGGAAAAATCTATTTAGTAGCTAATCCAATTTAGAGTGGTAATTTTCAATATGTATAACCTATGAATTCAGTACACGTGAGGGATATAGTATGAACTTTTTCATGAGGGATACATGGAATACATCTTATATTTGAGACATTTTTTTGAAATTTCGAGTCAATATGCCAAAGATCTGATTCAATCATGAATATCAAGGAGGATGATGTACCAAGAGAATATCATTCCCTTCTTCCAAAATATCGTCAATCTTTTGTATGGAAATATAA
Organism: Viscum album; assembly: GCA_963277665.1. Taxonomy (NCBI): domain Eukaryota; kingdom Viridiplantae; phylum Streptophyta; class Magnoliopsida; order Santalales; family Viscaceae; genus Viscum; species Viscum album. The sequence goes on along the minus strand of OY728150.1, from coordinate 435,178,389 downwards.
ATAGGTATACATTATCTTTAACTTCAAACTCCATGTCATGTCGATGATTGTATGAAAAGATATTCTACAATATTTGGGAAACCCAGATATTCTCCTAAATGGTATTCACCTTTTATAGAATTTCCTCAACCATTTCATGTCCCAAGAACATACATTCACCAACTTCATCCCAGCAATAAGGTGTTCTACATTTTTCTTCTTAAAGGGATTTACATGGAGCCTTTTGGATTCTTGAGTGGAAACTATTGTTCTTATATAAATCATCCAATAGAAGATGTTGATCCCATATTAATTTTAAATCCATTGAAAATTATCTCAATATATCTCCCAGTGTTAATATGGTCTTCTCATACATGACATCAGTGTGAGGGTGATATGGTGTACTAATGTTTTGTTCCATTTTTATAGATTGTTGGGATCTTTTCTGAAACATTGAGGTAAATATTATATCTAAATTATATAAAATTGATAATGGTACTCCATTTATCACGAATAATTCTCGGATGTATATCATTGAAATTTGATCAAGAGATAAGTCCTCAAGAATTTTGATAATGTGAGCTATAATTGTAAGATTATTCATAATGACCCATATATAAAGATTTCTTATGGATGTCTCCAGATGTATAGTGTAAAATATTCTTTTTTTTCTTACCATTTACAAGTAGGTATAGGCAATGGTTTTATCACCCTATAATATTTTTTTGATTTATCTTTTACTTGATAAAATAACAGAAACATTGTTGTATATTTTGTTAGCGTTGGTGTCCAAGAACCAACTATATTTTTCTTTATTCATTAATTAATACCATATCAAATCTTGTTTGTTCTTCTGCATGAAAGTTCATGTGATAAATTCATATGGATAGTTGTTGCCCAAAAGTGTCATAGGGTATTCTTTCAATGATGAGAACACAGAGGTTTCATAACACTATTCTTGAATAATTGTTCTATAGATGGATGGAGTTATTTGAGAGACATAAATATTACAATACATTAGGGGTTTGGAATCATAAAATATTGAGGCACCATCTCATGGTGTGATCCATTGGTAATATCTTAGAGTATTTCATGATAATGAGACCCGCTAGCAGGAAATCCACATTCCATAGTTTCATTGGATTTCCCTATCTATGGATGTGTGTTTTGGTACATAGACTTTAAGATTATTATTAATGGGTATTACAACACACAAAATTATATATATTGATAAAAACTATGATGGCATGCAGTTCGAAGTGAGGTAGGATATGTTTGGCGTGTTACAAGTAATAATGAATTAATAGATAATTCGAGAAATGATTTTTCCCTTTTATTTCAAAACAGAAGATGATATCTTAGGCTACATGATGGAATTGATATAGCCTAAATAAATCCATGGATATTGTAAAAAAAATAAGAAAGTTCAATTTTGGGAAGTTAGAGAAAGAATAATCAAGTACGTGGATTGATGGAACTAGCATGCAACTAGCTTGATTAGAGATATCATGATAAAGGGATTATATTACATGGTATGTGTTCGTAGGAGGTGACACATAATTACAGAATTAACTACTTTCTCTATGGGTTCCATAGCATGTTTCTAGATTCTAACCTTGGAATTTAGGCAGGCTCTACCTAATTCCACTAAAAAAGAGTCATAAAGGGTCACACACCTATTATGTCCAACTATATCATTTAAATATTCATTTAACAAATTGAATAAATAATATTCCCGATTGTGGATTAATTATTATTCAAGGATTCCTGATCACATTTATTTTGAAACTTGTTATTCAAGAATTATATTGTGTGAGAAGTAATATAATTATTATCAAATAATTTATTGATATTTATTTATGAAATAAATAGTCATTTTTAAAGGATTAATAAATGTGGTAGAGGAAATAAAGAAAATGGAAAAGGTAAAATACACATCATGTATATTAAAATAAACGATGTGTAGTTTTTATTTGCATTTGTGAGAGATAATATTATTTATTTAATAAAGTTATATTATGTGTAAATCGATGGGCACATGTTAAGTCATAATAATAGTAAACTGTTGATATTAGACATGGGGTCTTACTAAGAATAAAATGAAATGAATAAATGATTTCATGTAATTAATTAATTTTTGTATTCTAAGTAATAAAATATTAGTTACATTATTTTCATTAGCCTAGAAATTCTTTGTGGTTGTGCATAACAGATCTAGAAATGATCTCAAGAAAAGAGAGAATTATTTGTCCACCAAAAACACTATCATGTTATGAGAGATATCCTCATCCACCGGATCAAGGAGAGCTATTTGGAAGAAGCTTTCAATGTGATCAATTGAGGACATCGTATGAAGAATATCCTCTATACCAGCACCCATATATCCCTTCGGCCACATCCAGAGATACATGGAGCACATGTGGGTCACCTCTAGAGGATGCCTACACTTGGAATATGTGACGCAGTGACGGATCACATTGAATATTGACTAGAAACATCAACGAAGAAATAATTCCATCAATGTAATTACTCTATTTGAATTACATTAAACATAACTAACAATTGATGATCCTATCTATGGTTTCGAGAATCCCCTATTTTCATTCATTATTCTTTCTATTCTGAAGATCCAGTGTTTTATCATTTTGATAGATCTCAGACTGATTATTGTTAATGGAAAAAATTAATGTTGGGTACACCTATCTACACACTTCCACAGCTCCCTGAACCTAAAAGTGGTATCATATCGGTCATATCATTAATTATAATTATTTATTTTTTGTTTATGATTTATGCCTTTAATATTTTAAGTATTTCAATTCACGTTAATCGTATGTAAATCTGAATCTAAAGATATGTTCCTCCTCTTTCATTTATCGTTCACCTTAAAAAAATTATTATTATTCTTAATTTTGATTAAAATGAAACATAGGATCTCATCCAAATGTTTCAATGGTTCCTTTATGTACAAAACCAAAACACACAATTTGTATTTGGCATTATATGATGTGTAGTCATGGTTACAAGCATTGGGACTAGTCTGCCAAAACGAGCCATGTGTTGGAGTCCACCTAAATCTTAAATGACTCCATGTGTTTACTATGAATAGATGGAACACGGTTTCCAGATTACACATCATGAGTCCCACAAGACATGGTGTGTAGTCCCTTCGGGTTAGGGTCACACCTTGTACCCCATACACAACTTTCTCTGTTGGAGATCATGTAACATGGATACCACACGACATGTGGCCCACTGGACACGCTGTGTACTCTGAATATTTTTGAAGTACATATACATTCCATGTCCCCAGGCGTGTACAACAGATCGACGGTGAATGATATTACACGTTGTGTAGTTTGAACAACACATCGTGTGCTCATCCAAATGATGCACATTTATTAAAATTTATTATTATATTATACAATACCTTGAGATGTGTACCATGGTGTATGCGTATAGCTGAGGCACAACACGTGATATGTGTTATATATATGTGTGTAATGTTTATTTATACTCATTGGGTTGTTATGAATGGTAATTCATTGGGTTTCCTCCAAGGTACAAGTTACGTATAAAGATATATTTAATTTTATTTTTTTTAATTATGATGGATGTGAGTCTTAATGATATATAGAAAAGAGTTTAAGAAAAAATTATTGATTAAATAACGATAATTAATTGATTCGAGCATGATTTTTCATAAACAAGAATGACTAAAGAATTGAATTCTAGTTTTATTTATGCGTAAATATCCTTGCATGCATGGATGATCATGAGGTAGAGTATGACATCTATATGTGGGTGGTTTCTTTAAATTAATTTGATTAAATTAAATTTTATGGCCTTTGAGCATTCTCCTCATTTATATTTTGGGCCTACGTGGTCAAGGATTTTTTTATGTAAAACCCATTTTAACCCTCACCTATGAGTGAGATAAAAGAATACGTAATTGATTGATCTACCAATCTAATGGAGATGACTCATGTTAGGATCCAAGGTGAAACCAATCCAAGGAGATACAAAGGTGGACATGTAGAAATATGTAAACAGAAACTCAAAATATTCAATGTGTTTCTCTCTTGGGTCTTGGGTAATTTTATCAACCCCTAGATAAACTAACCAATAGAATGATATCATGATCATAAAATTTATTTATTTATATCAGTTGCGTAGTTTTTTTATCGTGGGTGTGTTTTCATGATCACACAATTAATTAATTAAACAAGAATGGATGATGTATCTAATATAAGACTAGATTATGTGTAAATATTTTCTTAGACATGGATTATCACATAATTATATCCCAATAAATATTAACAATTATGTACAAAATATAATAAAATTTAAATTTACATATAAAGATAAAATAACTCAATGAAATAGTAACTCAGTATAGCCTTCCATAATCTTGGTTAGAATAAAACCATTGTTCAAAGTACTTGACCAACCCTAGTTGGGGTGATTTAAATTATAGAAGAATTATAATTCAATTTTTTTGGTTAACATGAATTGGGTTACATTAGGGGTTGACTGTGACAATAGGACAAGGTGTGACCAAGAGGCAAAGGTTGAGGAAATCCAAAATAAAAGGATTTCAGGATTGGGGAGTCCACTCAGTGGATCACGGAGCTGCGTGTTAATGATGTTTGAATTTGAAATGCCTACCTAAAATCTTTCAACATCCTTGCCCAACCCTAGTTTTGGTAATGTGATGGAAATATGGATCCTTTCCACTAGAATATTTAGGCACCGTAATTTTTTAATGAAAAGGATGAGGGATATTGAATTTTGATAAAATAGTGGGAGACTAATATGTATCAAATTATCAAATTTTCTTTGATTTATCATAACAAAGTACTAAACATTTTCACATAATGTTTTTTTAAATTTTACGAAAAATGACTTCAAAATTATCATTGTAAACTATTCTCTAGAAGGAAAAATTCCCACAGGAACCAATTTCCTAGATTTTCAGAGGCGTTTATGCGTTATCCTTCACCACGAGAGGACATTTTATGTGATGGAAGAGCATATTCATGCAACACATGGAAAGGTGGAAAGTGATGAAGAATTGTCTCTCTATATAAAATATATGGATGATGGAACATATTTCCAATGTTTCATGCTATCTTCCATGTATAATGATCTCTTGAAGAAACATGAAAACAAGGTTGAATATAGAATGATGTATCAATTTAAGGATATATATCAAGTGAAGGTGAGATCTGTGATATATGAGATCTCCAACACAATGTTCTCAACTAATCTTGGAGAGTCTGCACTATCTAGGCCTCATGTAGTCAAATGTATTGGCAATGTTGAATGATTTAATATCTTATGGATTAAGTACACAGATGAGTTGTGTACAAGTATCATCCTATCATCACTACAGAAGAAATTATCTTGCAATATTGTCTGCTACAACATGAGAAACAATTATAAAAGTCTATTGGAGATTATAAACGTAATATTCCATATAGATAAGGACACGTGGTGTGACAATCCTATAGTCTTTATGGTGAATAAGAAAATGAAGAAAATGAAATGGGGCCAATGATTTATAACTAATCGGAATCCCCAAATAATTATCCCTCCAAGAAGGGGATGATCCATATGTATTGGAAGGAATGGGAGTTGGTGTGTTTTTCATGTGGCCAGCAAATCCATTGGAAGAGAAACTGCACCCAAAATCATGGGGATACTAAAGGTGTATTTTTTTTCAAGTATAATATTTCCATTTATACAAATAGGTTATTAGATACATCACTTGGGGATTACATCTATATTAAAATGATGAAACCATTTATATTTAGAAATATTTCATGAAGATAGGTGGATCTTCGAGCTTCCAAGGGTGTCAGGATGGCTCTGTTAGCCACTGGCAATTACCATCTCTCATTTCCAATTGGGATGCTTTTCGTGTTACATAACTATAATTCTGTGCCCAATGTTACTAGGAACCTAATTTAAATATCTTGTCTGGATATGGATGGATTTATTTTCATGTTTTGAAAAAAGGGTTGTTTCTTTTATAAGAACAATGTCTGTTATGTTATGGTGCATTTAAATAATTCTTTGTGTGTATTAAATTATGAAAACCAAGTGTTTTAAATACATAACGAAACAAAATCACATGAATCATACAACACCTAGTTGTTCCATCACCGTCTCGGTCATGTAAATGATAAGATCTTGACAAAGATATTCCAAGATGGTTATTTTGACTCTACTTATCTAAAACAAGTTGATTGATGTCACACTCTTTTACAAGGTAAAATATCCAAGCCACCTTTCGGTGGATAGGGTGAAAGGGCCATTTAGCTTCTTGGATTGGTGCACATAGATGTGTGAGGTCCATTTCCAGTAGAAGAAAGAGGAGTATCTTCTTACATCATTACTTTTACTAATGATTTGGGTATATATGGATATATCTACAAAATAATGTATAACTCATAGTACTTATTTAAATTTAAGGAATTCATGAATGAAGTAGAGAATCATATTGGTAAAAAGATAAAGAAGCTTTGATCGAATCGATTTGGAGAATATCCAAACCAAGAGTTCATCGACCTTGTACAGGAGTTAGGGATTCTATCTCAACTCACTTATCCTTATACACTATAGTGGAAAGGTGTTAGTGAAAGGAATAACTTCACCTTGTCGGACATGGAGAGGATGATGTTAAGTCATGCAGATCTATTATTATCATTTTGGGGGAATTCATTACCAAATGAAAAACACACATTAAATTTAGTACCATCTAAGGCGGAATATAGAATTTCCTCTGAGTTATAGAATGGATAGAAACCAATTTTTTCGTACACACATGTATGGGGATACAAGGTGTTTGTTAAGGCCTTCTCAAGAATCAAACTTTCACCCCAAGGAACAAGGTGTATCTTTATAAGAAATATCAGGGAAATGAAAGGATATTACCTATATAACCATTCAGACAAGAAAGTGACTATCTGCAGACAAGATATCTTTCCTGAGATGGAGAATATCCTTAAAAGGGATTGTGTGATAAAGATTTACATCGATGAAGTTGATGCCCAAGATACACATGAGTTGGTATAGGAACAAGTTCCACTATTCCCAGTGGAAGATGTTCCAGAAACACAACTATTGTATAGGATCTCAAGAGAGGTAATGGAACCAGAGGAATTTGGTTTCCTCATCAAAAAAGATGGTGAATCATTATTATTGGACAATGAAAAACTTATATTCTACAAGGAACCAGTATAGAGCTCAGAAGATGCAATATTTCTAGAAATTATAAAATTTGAGATAGATTCCATGTATAAAAACCAAGTTAGGGTTCTAGTCGATGGGCTAGCTGATGTAAAGACTGTTGGATACAAATGGGTATTCAAGAGAATGTTGGACAAGGAAGGTCAACTTAGCACCTATAAATCAAGGATGGTGGATAAAGGATATAAAAAAAGTCAAAGAATATACTATGATAACACATTTATTCCAGTTTCCATGTTTAAATCCATAATAATCATACTTTCCATAGCATCCTTCCATGACTACATGATTTGGAATATGGATGTCAAAAAAACATTCCATAATAAGAACCTTAAAGAAAATGTCTATATGACACAACCATAACGGTCTGTGACACCAGGAGAAGCCAAACAGATTTTCAAGTTGTATAAATCCAATAATGGATTAAAGAAAGCATCCAGATCATAGAACATTTGATTTGATGATTCTATAAAATAATTTGGTTTCATTAAGAATGAATGCGAGGCTTGTGTTTATAAGCGATTTAATGGGAATGAGGACATTTTCCTCATATTATATGTTGATGACATATTACTTATTAAAAATGATGTACGAGTCTTACAGTCTATTAAGGACTGGTTGAAAAATTGTTTCTCTATAAAGGACTTTGGTGAATCAACCTACGTTGTAGGGATCATGATCATTTTTGATATATCCATGATGCTACTTGGACTAAGATAGGGTACATACATTGGCTTGATACTAAATAGATTTATTATTGAACAATCTAAAAGGTAATTAGTTCAAGTGTCACAAGGCCTACAACTTTCTAATAAAATACGTCTTTAATCACAACAAGCGAAAGACCTAATGAGAAAGATCTCATAAAATTCAGCTATAGGATACATCATATATTTCATGTTATATACCAGTGTTGATGATTCCTATTCAAAAAGCATGGTTGGAAGATATCAAGTAGATCCAGGAGAATAACATTAGACTACTATTAAGGCTATCATTAAGTATCTATGAAGAACTATGAATATATTCCTAGTGTGTCTAGGAGATGAGGATTTTGTCATTAGAGGGCATGCAGATGCTAGTTTTTAGACATATTAGAATGATCTGAAGTTGAAATGTTGATATATTTTCTGTCCCAATAGAGGACCAGGGAGCTCAATGTGTTCAAAGAAGCTAGTTTTCACTGATTATATATCTGATTTCGAATATATAGCAGCTACGGATGTATCCAAGGAAGCCTTTTGGATTCAGAACATTGTCCAGGATCTTTATGTGGTGCCTAGCAGAAAAAATCCTATTACATTTTATTGTGATAATACAGTAGCGATGGATCTTGCCTAAGAAGCAAGGACCCATTAATGGGAAAATAAAATTCTTTTTAAGTATCAACAGTTGACATATTTCTATCGAAGGGGTGAATATTAATTGGGAAGACTGTAGATAGAAGAGAATGTCACGACCCGTCCTCGGGACGTGGGCCGTGACTACCCCAAGCCCGCCTTCCATAGGCCAGCTGCTGGTGACTAGAACCAAAGGCGTAAATCCTGATAAAGGGAAGGAATTTCCTTTATGTAAGAAAAAAAACAACAAAGTATGCAAGTAGAAGTAAACACTAAGTAAAGTGAGTACAAAGGTAACTACTGGGATGTAAATGGGCAAGAATAAAAATCCAACTGAAAGTAAAGTACAACTAAAAAGAGAGTAAAATGGAAGAAAAGTAAAGCAGCAACACCAAGCCGTCCTCTGGAAATCCCACCTGAAGGGTGGGTATAGATAGTCTCCTATGCTCCTCGGCTCCAGCCGTTCACTCCGTGTACATCCCGTCTAGTGATCCACCTCCATGTACTGTCCAGATCCATGAGAGCCTATCTCAATCAGCGCTGTCCATTGTCTGCATCCAACACAACGTAGTGCGGTCATAGCCCGTGCATGGGTGAGTATACGCTACTTAGTAGGGACCCCGAGACCCCCAAAGGTCTCCCAGAATCCACATAGTATAAACCACAAAGGAAAGTTAAAATCACATAGTAACAAACAAATCTACTTAGGTATATGACCCTACATATACCTAAGTCATCACTTCCAGCTTAGCTTCAGCATACGAGCCCAAAATACAACCCAGAACACACATGAAAACATTACCCATTCCACTTAGGAATTCAAAACCCAATCCACACAGGAAAGCACAAAAATCAAATCGATGATATTGATTGTAAGTTAAGACTCAGCTCACAGAGGTATACTTCTTAGTAAGACGTTAGAGATGATCAGATGTAGCCACTGATTCATCTAAGCTGTCAGACCCATATAGGATACAAGACCAGCTAAGCTGTCGGACTCACAAAGGATACAAGACCATCTACTCTGCCAGACCCACGTAGGATACAAGTACAGAGTCAAATACTACCAGAGCCACGTAGGATACAAGAATAGTAGTCATGTACTTCCAGACCCACAAAGGATACAAGAATAATAGTCATCGCCGTCGAACCCATGGAGGATTCCAGTACGGTCGTCGTCGCTGCCGAACCCACGGAGGATCCCAGTACAGTCGTCATCGTCGTCGCAGTCGCAGCCAACTCTAGGGTTCCCGCAAACAACATGCTCGATTCCGAGAGGGTCCGCTCCCTGAGCCAAGGGTGGTCGATATAGCAACTGACATGTAGTCCAGATTTGATGTATCCCAAAGATCCGTCCCATCAAAAGGAACTCAACGTGATAGACGGCGCGTCAGTCAGATGCCTGTTCTGAAAGTTATTGGCTTTTTCGTCCCAGGGACCCAGTTGGTTTTTAAGTCAAAACCAACCCGACAGTACACCAACTACATCCAAACCTTGAGCAGAGTAAGTGATCAGATCCGTCTCACTAAGAGGAATCCCACAAAGTCGACAACACGTCAATCGAACATCCGAAGCTCATGTTATAAGTGTTTCCGCTCCGAGGGCTCGGATGGTTTCATGTTCGAACCAACCTGTACATACTCAATGTTCTCTGAAACCATGAGTGTAATATAGAAAAACAGCCTTCTCCATACAAGGATCGCTACACATTTGACGGTGCATTGATCGGAGGTCTGTAGCCCATGTTATGGGCGTTTGAACGGATCTGTCCAAAAACAATGGGTTTGGGCGCGGTCCAACCCGGCTAAATACCCCCCGGGTCGACCCGACCCGGGTTCGGGTCCGGCAAAATTGGGTGCGACCCAGCCCGGCGCGGTGGTCAGTCCTGGAATGGGCGTCCCGACCCGGCGTGGGCGGCCCAGCCCGGCACGGGCGGTTCGGCGCGGTGCGGCCGGGGCGCTCGCGCACTGAGCGGACCCCGGGGGGGGGGGGGGGGGGGGCACCGCCCCGCCCCTTTCTTAGAAATGGCGGCCCCCACATGGGGGGTCCTCCCCTTTGCCTGCCGCCAAGGGTTACAAACCCCCGGCCTTTCAGATTCCGACTGGCCGTGATGGCTGGCCGGTGAGCGGCCGCGGGACCCCCCTTAAGTCCCGCCTTCCCTTGCGCTGACGACCGGATTTCTGACCGCCCTTCCCTGCACTGCCACACCCCTCCGCCACGGGCCGACTTCGGTCGCGGATTCTTTCAGCCTCAATGGCATGGTGTGACGGTGCCACACTCCTTCACCGCATGCTATTCGTCGTTCCCGCGCGGTGCCGTTGCACCGCGCCGCCTTCATTCCAAACCACAACAGTGAACATCAACAAAGGGGAGGAGGATCAACCATGTTTTTGTAGTCCGACCTCCTACCGTTAATTTGATAATAGATGACCAATTATTGAACAATGAATTCCAAAATAATCACGAACATAAAAAAAACCCTACCTCGATAAAACGTTGACGATAGGTGAGCGTTGCTGAAAAAGACATCGCGGGGTGAGGCTCTTTACACGTTGATGGAGATCGTTTGAGGAGGAAGCGGCGTGTCGGCATTCTTCGAATTCTTCAAGGAGGATGTTAAAGTTCTGCGATGGTAGAACTCTTCCTCTCTCAACACAACGAAGCAGCGAAAAATAAAATAAGGCTTTAGCCCTATTTTATTACTTTTTCCAACTATTTTAAAATTAAAAAGATATAATAACTTAACTTAATTAATCTAAATATGTCATAATAATTGGAGAGATAAGTTGGCACCATTAATGTGGAAGAGAATTAAGGGGAAATTGAAGGGGTGGGGCTCGTGTGGGCCCCACCTCACTCTTTAATCCTCTCAAGGGGAGTTGGGTTTTCAGTGGGTCCCACCCCAACATCCTCTCATGGATGTTAAACCACAAAGAAAAGAAATAAAAATAAATTTGTAAAACAATTTTATTTTTATTCCTCACATTTTTAACATTTCCTCCCGAGAAAATGCACCATCGGAAAAAATGTTCCTAAGCAATTACCGGTGCTGTGATTTCATCGGTGCCCTTGGATTTCGATTCCGAGAACCGGTTCAAAAGTTAGGAAAACCCGCTCATTCGTTCACTGAATTTACCCGAGCTGAACTTCTGAAAATGATTCCGGGGACACCGGGCCTCCGAATCAGGTTCCATCAGAAACTGCATACTTGTAAAATCCCATAGAAATTAAGAAAATAATTTTACTTGAAATTTACAAGTCTTTACATTATCCCAACCTTAGGGATTTACGTCCCCATAAAGATACATTACATACTAGGGAAACAAATGAGGGTAGTGAGCACGCATCTGAGCCTCCCGCTCCCAAGTGCACTCCTGGAGGTTCCCATGCTGCCACCTGATGCGCACTAGAGGAATCGACCACCCATGTAGGACCTTCTCCTGTTGATCCTCTATCTCCACCGGGACCTCCGCAAAAGTCCCCCCATCATCAATTTCAAGCTCCCTATGGCCGATGATATGCGTCGGGTCGTGCACGTATCTCTTCAGCTGAGATATGTGGATGACTTCGTGTGCCCGATGCAACTAAGGTGGTAGAGCCAGGCGATAAGCCACCTCGCATATCCTGATGAGAACCTGGAATGGTCTTATGAATCATGGAGATAACTTTCCACCCCATCGAAATCTCCGTAATCCACATCGAGGTGAGACCCACAAGAAAACGTGGTCTCCATTATCGAACTCTAGTGGTCTCCACCTCCTATCAGAATAAGACTTTTGTCGGCTCTGAGCTGTCCTCATCTGCTCCTGGGTGACCTGGACCTTCTCTATCATGGCTTGGACAATCTATGGTCCTACAAGTGTTGATTCCCCAGGGTCTGTCCAGCACAGAATTGACCTGCAAGGTCAGCCGTACAATGCCTCGTATGGTGCCATCCGGATGGTGGAGTGGTAGCTGTTGTTGTACGCAAACTCTACCAAGGGTAGGTGATCCTCCCAACTATGAACAAAGTTGAGGACACATGCACAGAGCATGTCCTATAGATTTTGAATGGTCCTCTCTCTCTCTGTCCTTCCATATGAGGGTGAAAGGCGCTACTTAGGCAAATCTGCATCCCAAATTCCTCCCACAACCCCTTCCAAAGACGGGAATTAAAGTGATCATCTCGATCGGTGACAATAGATGATTTAACCCCATGAAGCCGCACAATATCCTGAATGTAGAGGCGTCCCAAGATCTCCACTGATCCCTTCTCCCTGATAGGTAAGAAGTGAGCTGACTTGGTGAGTCGGTCTAAAATCACCCAAATGGAGTCGTGACCTCTGGATGTATGTGGATGTCCAGTCAAGAAATCCATATATATCCCGTCCCAATTCCACTTCGGGACCTCCAAGGGCTGTTCCAAGCCTGTTGGTACCTGGTGCTCCACCTTCACCTGCTGGCAGGTGAGACATCGAGAAACGAACTCTGCCACAACCTTCTTCATACCCGGCCACTAGTGCTATCGCCTGAGATCCTGGTACATCTTCACCACTCCTGGAGATACCGCTGAAGGGGAAGTGTGAAACATTATCAGCACCTCCTCCTGTAAAGAAGCTTGTACCATGGTACATCCTCTGAAAAGGTCGACGTGCACTCCTCCTACAGAGAATCCATCAGGTTCTTCTCCTGTGGAAATCTGCGCATGCCGCGTCTCACAGCCAACATCCCCAAGATATGCCTCTCCAACCCACTAAAGAAGTGGATGTGTGACTGTGAGTGAATGAATAATTTTGGCTCCATCTCAATCCACGATGGATATCTACAACGCGGCTAGCTGCTCTGTCACCTCTCCAATTAGCTGAATGCTCGTCCTCCTGCTAAGAAAATCAGCTACTATGTTCCCCTTTCCGGGAGTATAGACTATCTCAAAGTCATAGTCCTGGAGGAACGCGAGCCATCACCACTGTCTCAGATTCAGGTCCTTATACGAGAAGATGCACTTGAGACTCTGGTGGTCAGAATAGACTATAAAGCGCTCTCCCATCAGATAGTGTCGCCACATCTTCAAGGCGAAGACCACGACTGCTAACTCCAGGTCATCAGTAGCATAGTTATGATCATGCTGCCTCAACTATCGTGATCCATAGGAAATCAATGCCCGCTCATGCATTAGGACACACCCGAGTCCGGTCCCTGATGCATCACAGTAGACTACGTACCCTACTTTTTCTTCTGGTAGTCTCATGATGGGTGCGCTGGTCAATCTATGTATTAGCTCATGGAAGCTTTAGTGAATCTATCTGACCACACGAAGGGTTTCCCCTTATTCATTAAAGATGAAAATGGTGCTGAAACTCTGGATAAGTCTAGCACAAATCTCTGGTAGTACCCAGCTAGACCCACAAAACTCTGCACTTCCGTAACACTCCTGGGTGGTTCCCAAGCTAGCAATACCTCGATCTTCGCAGTGTCCACCTCAAATCCCGCCTCAGAGATGACGTGCCCCAAGAAGTGGACCTCACGTATCCAAAACTGACACTTTGATAGCTTACCATAAAGCTGGTGATCTCGGAGTGTATCCAATACAACCTGCAAGTGGTAGGTGTGCTCCTCCTCTGTATTCGAGTATATCAATATGTCGTCGATGAAGACTACAACAAATCGATCGAGGTAAGGATGAAAGATCCTCTTCATGAGACACATGAACATTGAGGGAGCGTTGGTTACACTAAACATCATAACCAAGAACTTATAGTGGCTGTACCGACATCTAATAGTCGTCTTCTACAAATCCTCGTCTTGAACTCTGAGCTAATGATATCCTGACCCGAGGTCTATCTTCGAGAACCACTGTTCTCCCTTGAGATGATTGAAGAGGTTATCAATCCTCGGAAGAGGATACTTGTTCTTCACAGTCACTTGGTTTAGGCGATGTTAATCGACACACTGTCAAAATATCCTATCCGCCTTTTTGGCGAACAAATTCGGGGAAGCCCAGGGTGAAACACCGGGTCGAATGAATCAATTGCCCTGCACATCCTCCAACTGTACCCGTATCTCTCGAAGCTCAGTGGGAGCCATCCGATATGCTGGAGTAGATATCGGGGATGTTCCCGGGTACAGGTCAATATAGAAGTCTACCTTTCTGCGAGGAGGATGTCCTGGAACAGCGTCAGGAAAAACGTCTGCATACTGATCCACCACTACAGGAAAACTAGGACTCCGCATTTCCACATCTCCTAGGATGAGGCTAGCCAATTGATGAGTGATCGGCTGTCCTATACTCTGCGTGAGTCCATCCTACGCTGAAAATTCTCCCTTATCGCCGGTGACGGTGAACCTACTCCCATCGGTGCGGACACACTGCACTTTCCGCCTAATACAGTCGATCTGAGCATGGACTGTAGATAACCAATCAATCCCCAAGATGACGTCTTAAGGCCTCAATGCCACTACAAGAAGATCCCAGCCAAAGCTCTTACCTCCTAGAGTAAGCTAACACTACCGGCTCCAGTGCGTATTCATGGAGTCTGCTCCTGTAGGAGTCTCTAGCCGTAAGGATCGAGCCAACAGCTCCATCAGAATCTCTGAGCTCCGAACAAGGGCAGCAGTAATGAAAGAATGACTTGCTCCTGTTTCTATAATAACTACAGTAAGGGTGGAGTGGACACAGATAGTACCTCAAATCATCTGTGGTGCACCATGGTCGTAGGCCTACGTTTCCTAAATCTGAGCCTGCCTCTGTTCGCCAGCTCCCTTTGGTCGGAGTGGACCTCCTAGTGGTGGTGGTGGTAGAGACTCAAAGATTCGGCCACCACCTGCTGCTCGGCCAGCTCCTCTGCCTCGTCCGCCTGCCCCTGCGGATATCCACGGTCGAACCTCTACCTCTTTCTGGGTGGTCCCTCAACCGTCTGCTGCTCCTCTGCATGGCGGGTCGGGCAGTCACAAGCCATGTGACCCTGCCCGCAACATGCGTAGCACTTTTTTCTCCTCGTAAGACTGGCTCTGTGCCGTGTGCCCTACACCTCTGATCCAGTGTCCTGAGGTCGTCCACCTGATGGTCTGGTCGACTTTGAACCCTGTGACATTTGTTGAATTCTAGCTACAGAAGACTCTGCTACGTGCCACCCTGTGCTAGATCTCACTGTTGGTGTAGGGTCAGCGAGGAAGCACTCTACAAGAAGGGCTCTCTCTTGTAATCCTGCCTATGTCGGAATACTAAGGGAGATCATCGAAGCCCCGATCTCATGCCTTAGACCCTACTCGAAGGCCTGGTCATGGAATAATGGGTCTGGTACCATGTCCATGGAATAACGCAATAGATCAATAAATCTCACTAAGTACTGGGCTAACGTCATGCACCTAGAGCATCAGACTCCACCATATGCCTGCTTCCATGTGCAGCAGACTCGCTGTAAGGATAACCATGGGGCCAGCATGTGATCCTACTAATATAAATACATGAAGAATAGCCTCCAGCCAATCCTCAGCTGCCTGAGGGTCCGTCGCCCCATAGAACCTGGGCGGTCTCTGATGCTAAAACCCGTGCAGTGCACTAAGGGGACGTGCACTCTCAGCGGCTGGGGCTGGTTTCATCGGTGGCTCGGTGGGTAGAGGTACAGCCGGTGTCTCCATTGCAATAGGGCCCTACACCAAGGCCTCATTGCTCGGTGGGGTGTCATCTCGTACAAAGATCGGAACCCTAGTTGGCTGTCATCATGGGGCCATCCTGAAAAGAGACAGGTGTGCCACAGTCAATATAGTATACCTAGTGATATGAAACAAAGTAATCACAAAAAAAAAACATTTGAAACACACATGAAATTAATGTTTTCATGAACTGAGTCGGAAATCAGAAGTCAGGGTCCTGGTATATGGATACTTCAGCCGCTACACCAACACTGGACTTCCTGGACTGATAACCACACTCAATACCCTTAACACTATTGCTTCACATAGAAGAAGATCGGAGTCCTAAGTTCTACAGTAGAACCGAAATACTCTGATACCAATTAATAACAACCCTTCCTCGGGACCTATACCATGAATACCCCAAGCCCGCCTTCCATAGGCCAGGGGCTGGAGACCTGCACTAAAGGAATACATCCCGATAAAGGGAATGCATTTCCTTTAAGTAAGAGAACATACAAAATAGAGTATGCAAGTATAAGTAAACACCAAGTAAAGTGAGTAAAAAGGTATGTCCTGGGATGTAAATGGGCCAAAATAAAAACCAAACTGAAAGTAAAGTACAACTGAAAAGAGAGTACAATGACAGAAAAGTAAAGCAGCAACACCAAGCCATGCTCTAGAAATCCCACCTGAAGGGTGGGTATAGGTGGTCTCCTTTTCTCCTCGGCTCCAGCCATCTACTATGTGTATGTCCCATCTAGTGATCCACCTCCAGGTACTGTCCAACTCCATGAGCTACTATCTCGATCAGTGCTATCCATCATCTGCATCCAACACAACATAGTGCAGGCATAGCCTGTGCAGGGGTGAGTATACGCTAATCAGTAGGGCCCCCGAGACCCCCGAAGGTCTCCTAGAATCCATGTTGGATAAACCACAAAGTAAAGATAAAATCATGAAGTAACAACCAACCCTACTTAGATATATGCCCATACATATACCTAAGTCATCACTTCCAGCTCAGCTTCAGTATACAAGCACAAAATACAACCTAGTCCACACAGGAAAAACATAACCTATTCCCCTTATGAATTCACAACCCAATCCACCCAGGAAAGCACAAAAATCATATCGATGATATTATTTGTAAGTTAAGACTCATCTCACACATGTATAATTCTTCGTAAGACATTAGAGACGATCAATGTTGCCACTGATTCATCTAAGCTGTCGGACCCACATAGGATACCAGACCAGCTAAGCTGTCGGACCCCAATAGGATACAAGACCAGTTACTCTACTGGACCCACGTAGGATACAAGTATAGAGTCAAATACTGCCAAAACCACGTAGGATACAATAATAGTAGTCAAGTACTGCCGGACCCACATAGGATACAAGAACAGTAGTCATCGCCGTTGAACCCACGGAGGATTCCAGTCTGGTCATCATCGCTGCCGAACCCACAGAGGATCTCAGTACAGTCGTCATCGTCGTCACAGTCGCAGCCAGCTCTAGGGTTCCCGCACATAGCACACTCGATTCTGGGAGGGTCCGCTCCACGAGCCAAGGGGTGTCGATACATCAACTGACATGTAGTCATTAGATGATGTTCCCAAAGTTCTGTCCCATCAAAAGGAACTCAACGTGACAGAAGGCGCGTCAATCGGACGGCCGGTATGAATGTTATTGGCTTTTTCGTCCTAGGGGACCTGTTGATTTTTAAGTCAAAAATAACCCTAACATACTCCAACTACGTCCAAACCTCGACCCGAGTAAGCCAAAAAATCATTCTCAGTATGAGGAATCCAAAAAGGTTGACAGCACATCAATCAGACGTCCGGAAATCACGTTATAAGCGTTTCTGCTCCGAGGACCTAGTTGGTTTCGTGTTCAAACCAACCCAGCCATACCCAAAGTTCTTCGAAACCTTGAGTGTAATATACAAAAATGACTGTCTCGATCCAGAGATCTCTACTCATCTGACGGTGCATTGATAGAGGGTCTGTAGCCCAAGTCATGGGCGTTTGAATGGATCTCTCCAAAAAATAGGGGGTTTGGGCCCGGTCCGACCCGGCCCAATACCCCCTCGGTCGACCCGAATAGAGTCGACCCGACCCGTGTCCAAGTCCGGCCCCGTTGGGTGTCGCCCGAACCGGATGGCGCGATCCGGGCAGGCTGGTGTGGACCGACCCGGCACGGGGGACCGGCCCAGCGTGGGCGGCCCGACCCGGCGCGGGGGACCGGCCCGGCGTAGGCGGCCCGGCCCGGTGCGGGCGGTCCGACCCGTCGCAGCCAGTCCGGCCTGAGCACCCGCGCGCTGAGCGGATTTGGGGGGGGGGCACTACCCCGCTTGCTTTGAAACGACATCCCCCACATGGGGGGTCCTCCCCTTTGCCAGCCGCCGGGGGTTACAAACCCCCGGCCCTTCCGATTCCGGCCGGCCATGATGGCCGGCCGATGTGCTATCGCCGGACCCCCATGGGTCCCACCTTCTCTTGCACCGGTGGATGGATTTCCGGCCACCCTTCCCTGAACCGTTGCGGCCTTTGTTCAACCGGCGTGGCACGACGGCGCCACGCCCCTCCCCCACGGCTCAACTCTAGTCGTGGCTTCTTTAGTTCTCAACGGCGCGACGCGACGGTGCTACGCTCCTTCACCGCATGCTATAACTCATTCCCGCGCAGTGCCGTTGCACTGCGCCGCCTTCATTCTAAACTATAATGGTGAACATCAACAGAGGGGAGGAGGATCAGCCGTGTTTTTGTGGTCCGACCTCCTCCCATTAATTTGATAACATGTGGCCAATTATTGAACAATGAATGCCAAAATAATCACGAAAGTAAAACAAACCCCTACCTCGATAATGAGTTGATGATCATTGAGCATTGTTGAAAACGACGTCACAGGGTGAGGCTCCGTACACGTTGACGGAGATCGTCCAAGTAGGAAGTGGCGAGTCGGCATTCTTCACGTTCTTCAAGGAGGAAGCTGAAGTTCTTTGATGGTAGAACTCTCCCACTCTCAACACAACAAAGAAACCAAAAATAAAATAAGTCTTTAGCCTTATTTTTTTACTTTTTCCAACACTTTTAAAATTCAAAAGATAAAATAACTTAACCTAATTAATCTTAAGTTTTCATAATAAATGGAGAGATAAGTTTTCACCATTAATGCGTAAGAGAAGTTAAGGGAATTTTAAGGGGTGGGGATCATGTGGGGCCCACCTCACTCTTTAATCCTCTCAAGAGGAGTTGAGTTTTTAGTGGGTCCCATTCCAACATCCCTCATGTATGTTAAAACAAAAAAGCAATGAAATAAAAAAAACTTGTGAAACAATTTTATTTTTATTCATCACATTTTTAACAATTTCTCCCAAGAAAACGCACCTTTGGAAAAGTTGTTCTGAAGAAATTACTAGCGCTGTGATTTCATCGGTACCCTCCGATTTCGATTCCGATCACCGGGTCAAATGATAGGAAAACCCGCTCATTTGTTCACTGAACTTACCCGAGCTAAATTTCGAAAAATGATTCCAGGCACACCGGGCCTCAGAATCACGTGCCGTCAGAAACTGCGTACTTGTAACATCCCAAAGCAATTATGAAAAAACCTTACCTTAAAATTTACGGGTCATTACAGTGAATGTGGTTAACCCCATGAATAAAGTCACATCCTATCAGATTCATGTATATCATGTGAGAGTTAGCAGGTTAAAGGTTTTTGGTAGTTGGCTCTAGTCCAAGTGGGATTTCATTGGAGTTGGTGGAATAGAACCAACTACATTGTACATTATTAATTTATAAATACCTTATCACATCTTGATTGTTATTCTACATGAAAATGCATGTGATAATTTTTGAAGGATAGCTTTTGCAACAAAGGGTCCTAGAAGATCCCTTCTGTGAGGAGAAACTGGAAGTGCCATAACATTAGTCTTCAAACTTTTTGTATGTCTGGATTATGTTTTTTGTCGGAAAAAAATAATATAGGAAATTATGGGTCATGAATCAGAAAAAATTGAGGCACCTTCTCATGGTGTGAGCCCTTGGTAATATACATAATGTTATTATGAGAACAAGACCTGCTAGTAGGAAATCAACATTTCATTGTGTCATTAAATGTTCCTATCTGTGGACGTATATATAGGTCCTCAGACTTTATAATTATTATTAATGGGTATTACACCTCATGCACATTTATGTATTCATGAAAACTATGATGACACACTATTCACAATGAGGTAGGATATGTTGGGTGCGACATGAGTAATAATGAATTAATAGATAATGTGAGAAAGGATTTGACCCTTATATTCCATATCATAAGATGATATCTCATGGCATTTGATTGAATTAATATAGCCTAAAAAAATCCATGGTAATGGTATGTAATGGGAAAGTTTAATATTGTGAAGTTAAAGATAGAATAATCTAGTAAATGGGTTGATTGAAGTATCATGAAACTGGCTTGATTCGAGATATCGTCAAAAAGGTATTATATTAGACGGTAAGCATATGTAGGAGGTGACACATCATTATGGTGTTATCATATTTTTCTATGGGTGCCTTGGTGTGTTTCTAGATGATTAATAGTGACTTTATGTAGGATCTTCATAATTCCACTGAAAAAGATGCCTAGAGTGTCATACACAAATTATTTCCATGTATCCCAGTTAAATATTAATTTATCAAGTTGAATAATTGTTATTCCTGATTTAGTTTTAATAATTATTCAATGATGCCTGATCAAATTTATTTCGACACTAGTTATTCGAGATAATATATTATGGGTGAAGTAATATAATTTTTAGTGAATAATATACTGGTATTTATTTACTAAATAAATATTCTTTATTCAATGTCTAATAAATGTGGTGGAAGAAATTAAGATATTTGAAAAACAAAAATACACATTGTGTATATTAATATACACGCTCTGTAGTTTTTCTGGGGATTTGTGAGAAATAATATTTTTTATTTAATTAAATAATATTAGGTGTAATTATATGGGGGAATTTAAAGTGATAATAATATTCAACTGTTATCATTAGTCATTGGTTTTTACTAAGTATTAAATAATTGAATAAATGGTTTTGGGTAGTTAATTCATTTTATTATTTTGGGTAATAAATTCTCAAATACATTATTCTCATTAGTTTATACATTTTATGTTGTTTTGCAAAATAGATCTAGAAATTATTTCAATCTAAGAGATAATTATATTTCCACTGAGAACACTATCATGTTACTAAAGATATCCTCCTACATTGGATCAAGGAGAACGATATGGAAGCATCTCTCAATAAGATCAAAAGGGAATATCACAGGTTGAGGTTCTTCCGCGTTAGCACCCGTATATCCCTTCATAGATATACAGAGATACATGGATCACGTGTGGACCACCTCTAGAGAAATCGTACACATGGATTCTATGATGTAACGATGGATCACATTGGATCATGACCTAAAAAATCAATGAAGGGAGAATTCCATCAAGGAAAACTCTTTCATTTAGTTAAATTATTTATAACCAATATATGACAACCCTCTCCATGGTTTTGGGACTCAAATATATTGGATTTATATTTGTTCTATTTTGATGATCTGGAATTTTATCATCCTGAAAGATCTTGTATTGATCATTATTAATAAAGGATCTTAAAGTTATGTACACCCATCCACATGCTTTTGATGTTCCCTGAACCTACATATTCAGCAACAACCTTCTTAATATTGTATCAATAATAGTTCTCTCAGAGTTCTTAGTATATCTTTTTGCTCCCTAGATGGATGGATAATGTTGATCTACATTAATCATTCAAATCATCCCTCTTTATATAAGGATATCAGGGTACACATGATCTTGACCAAAATATTATGATACCTTCCTCATCACTTTTAAAAAATAGAGAATTTCCATTTTCGATAGGTTCAAACATCTTCTGAATTTCAACACCATTTCTATTAGAATCTGTGATCTTCAATTTAAAGGTTTATATAGCATATCTTGGGAAAGAAATTATGATTTTTCTTACATTATGTTTCCCATGACCAACATTTTTATGATTTATAATATTGGATCTTTCTTAATTCTCTTTATGTATAATGTTGGAGGATCCTTTCTACCTAGATAATCTTCCACCTTATTTGGTATACTATGATTTTTGGGGATTGAGTAGCCATAATCCATAATAATATAGAACTATATTCACTAGATCATATTAAGATAATCCCTTGTTAATTTATATTTTAGGCTATAGTGATTATTATATTTCTCACAAGTCACCCCACAGAGATAGTGCTTCCATATTTTCAATGGGAAGATCATAGCCAGAAAAGGAAATTAATTTGTGGTAAAGTTATTGTCAAGAAAATTCAAATACATTGTGGTGTAGGATATCAACTTTTCATTTTTCATAATTATAGACCATAATACCTTCTATGATGCATCATTGTATTCCACATAATGTTCTTCAATTATTGGTAGTGTGCGTACGGGTGTAGTGATAAACCATTTTTCAACTATTTTAAGATGTATTCAGATTTATTAACCCATAAAAACAATACTCCTTTAGAAGTAATCTTGGTAAGTGTGTTTTAAATAGTGTGATGTTATTCAAAATTCATCCGTAATACCTAGATATACCAAAAAACTATAGATATCCTTTACGTAT
Organism: Viscum album; assembly: GCA_963277665.1. Classification (NCBI taxonomy): domain Eukaryota; kingdom Viridiplantae; phylum Streptophyta; class Magnoliopsida; order Santalales; family Viscaceae; genus Viscum; species Viscum album. The sequence continues at coordinate 435,155,526 of OY728150.1, read as the reverse complement.
TTGAGTATGGCCCACTCCTCATTTACAATTGTCTTAAACGGGGCCAAAGATATCCCAATATTGGTGATAAAATGTTCCATTAAAGAAACTTACACTATCATGAAACCACATTTACTTTTACATGAATAGGGTTTCTACCTTCAACAAGTATTTGTCATAGTTTTGAAATTCTAATCATCCTCCCCTTGCCCTGGAGTATATCAAAATATCATCTATAATGACTACAAATAGTATTTCAAGGTAAAATCTAAAGAATATATTCATTAATAATTACAATTTCGATAGGGAATTAGTGAGTCCAAATGGATTACATATGAACTTATATTTTTTTTACCTCATTATAAAGAGAGTCTTGGGAGTATCTTCTTTATTAACATTTAATTTGGGATATTCTGACCGAAGTTCCACCATAGAGATATAGTTATCACCATGCAGTTGATAAAAAATTACCTATATCCAACGAAGGAGATAATTATTCTTTATCATTTTTTTTATATAATAATAATAATTGGATAGGTCCATTGATCCATCTTTTTTCTTGATGAAGAGGAGTGGTGCACCGATAGTGAAGCACTTATGTTGATGAATCCCTTGTCAATATTATCTTGTAACAAATTGTTTAATTTTTCTAAATCAATGGTGTCAATTATATAAGTATTATTTGATATGGGATGAGATCCAGGTATAAAATCAATTGGAATCTCTGCATCTCAGTCAGGAGGAAGACTGAGAAAATCTTCACGGAACAAAATAGTGTAGATTTTCCCAATGTGAATGCCTTTAGGCACGATCCTATCATTTGTCTCAATCATTTGAGCTATGTATTATTTATTATAAGGAAATAATATCCACAATTAAGTTAATTATGATGAATGATATTTCTCCTCTTCTGCACAATTTTATACAACTAGAGGATGTATCAGGATGTGATGATTGATATCCCTCTCTAGACAGTTGATGATGGTTCTGTATAAAGATAACAAACCCATGCCCAATATAGCATCAAACTCAAAAAATGTATGTAAGATGATATTTTCTTAGAGATTTATTCCACAAGCGTTAACCAAATAAATGTTATATAATTTCAATTCAACAATTTCCCCATTTACATTTCTCACAGATAACACCACCTGCATATTTCTTAGGGGTTTTTGAACAGTTATACTAAAATTTAATGATATGGAAGAATGCGTACAACCAGAATATAATTGTACATATGATTTTATTTGAATAAATAATAAGTGTACATATCACTCTATCATTATAGAGCTTCGCATTTATAGTAGTATATTCATATTCCATTCCTTTATCCCTTGGAGGTTGTCGTCGTTGATTGTCTTAGACAACCAATGGATTTGGGAATTAGATGTAACAATTCCCATGTTTCTGGATGTTAAAACACTGCACTATAGGTTGATTATTGATATGAACCATTACTTATTCTTTTTTATTAGTTAGTTTCTTAATATGCTTTTGGAAATGATTTTCCTAATGAACTAATTTTATTTCACCAGTGGGATTTATCAATTGATCATCCCATATTAAACTCTATATTCCTCTTTTTATCTTCATTACAATGAATCCACTATTACGGTACAATATCCATCTCAATGTCAAGGGAAAAATGGAAAATCTCTTAATATATATGATAGACTTGAATCAGCAATGACGTTTTTTATACTCAACTGTAATAAACTAAAGATGCAAACCACCTTTCTTTCAGGGATCATGACCAGGATAGAGGCATTTCATATGATACTTGTTATGTTTGACTCAGACACTCTGATAGAATATTCATCATTTTTTTGTCTTGAGGAACTCCATTTATATATTAAGATGGATATTTCATGGAAAATATTTATTAAAACAAATTTTCTTAAATGATTCAAATTCCATGGAATTGATTTCTCCACTATTATACCCATTCTTTATCAGGGTAAACCATTTATTAGCTTTCCCATCATAATTATTGACCTCTATCACGAATTTTTCTTTTACTGGGCACTAGATAATAGTGAATATTTTTTGAATGGAGTTAATCTATTGTTCCTTAATGAGGAGATCAAGATATTTTGTAAATATATGAATCTTTTTTTTTCTTAAAATATTAATCTGCAACTTGATATTTATTAGGAGATGGAGGGAGTTTCATATGATTCATGTAATTATTAATAACATGATCTAGTTGAGGGAATACCATCAAGATGTTCTGATCTTCCATTCCCATTAGTGTTTATACATCATTAAGGAAGACTACACACTACTGGTCACATTAGTTGTAGAATGAGTTCTTTGATTTCTAGGTATCAACAAAAAATAAAATAAAATAGAATTAGGGTGTCTTGAATAATTTGATAATGAGCATATAAAAAAGAAAATATGAACATAGAAAGGAAAAATTATAAATGAAATGTATATCCAAAATTTTGATTCCCTATGTTCAAATCAAGGTTGTAGATGGTGATAAAATTATCCATAGGGTTATTACTAATGTTTTCTAGTCATAATCCCCCAAAATAACTAGACCATTGCTCTGATACGAACTATAGTAACCAATTAATTTTACACATATTATTACATAAATTTTTTGCATAAATATACATAATATTTAAAGAAGGATTGAAAAGTAAAATATATTTTGTAGACTGGGTAAATAATACTAAAATTAAAAATATTTTTATTAATCTTCATAATGAGAACCAAACGCCCTTTGAGATCCGACTACTCCATAAGATTACCCGGGGAAATACATTGATAAAAAGGATGAAAAATATTCCCGGTAAAGTAAGAAACATCGTAATGAAGCATAAAACATGAGTTAGAATGCATAAAATGATAATATAAAATGAATGGATCATGAATAAACATTTGGAATAATAACATATATGAAATGGAATCATATGATCATAGAATCAAAATAATGTGGCAGAAATATATAACATGTCATAAATATGAGTTAAAGATTATTTCAAGAACACTATCACATTGTTGATAAGGTTCAATATTGGATTATGTTTACTCCCTAATCCCCTGGAAAACATATCATGATATTAAAACATTAAAAAATGCATTGGAATAAACTCTCATTACACTATCATGACATGTTAATGCATATTTGTTTCACATAAAAAATCAAGAATAACAAATAAACATAACACTATAGGAATTTTGACTATTTGTAATAGGACATTTGTGACAGGAGAATGGCCCGTCAAAATAGTTCTTCGAAAAAGTCTATTTAAGATGAGAAATTTAACATGTTAAAAATAGTCTATAAATAGATGTATTTGCGATGGTTTGTCCCATATACCTTTTGTTTTCTATGTGTGCCTTTGGGAATGAAGAGTATATGTTAGGGGGGGATAAACCCCCATTTTCAATACTCTTCCTGGGATTCCTTTATTTGTAATAGGGGGGATCTGTGTCACAACTAATACGACAGTGCAATATTAGTTGTGATGACACATTGCAAATAATGCGTCAACATGATAGTATTTACAGCAGGTCCCTTCACAAAAAATAATATTTACAAAGACCAAACACAAGTAATACGTTAGAGTGATGTAATTTGTGACCAGGCCTATTGAAAATACTAGTTTTAAACACTACCTCAATGAATAACAGCATAACTACTTGTAATGAGATCCCATCACAAATAATCATATCGCATATGATCTAACCTATATATACCCTATGAATTTATTTAATTCACAAATTCTCTAATATTCTCTAACCCTCTCAATTATAATATTTATTATTTTAACATTTTTAGAGTTCGAAACGTTACATGGGATCAAATATCAAGTATTACATCGGCCGAAAGTTTCATCTTCATGGTATTTTTATTCATTTTAACAAATATAAGTTATAATTATTATTAAGTAGTATTAATTAGTTTTAATTAAAATTAATTAGTTTTTGAATTAATTTCATCAGAACTATTTAGTTATAATTTTCCTTAAGGTTTTTAATTAAAATTATATAGTTTTAATGTTCCATAGTTTATTATAAAAATGTGTAATAGTAATAATTAGTAACAAATTGTTATAAAATTAGAAAAATTAATGTAAATTAGGGGTAGTTAGTGATAATTAGTACTAATTAGTATTAAATATCAGTAATTATCAATAATTAACTTTTAATTAGAAATATTTTGAATTAATTAAAAATAATTAGGAATAATTTATAATAATTAGCATTAATTAAAAATAATCAGCAATAATTAGGAATGATTAATAATAATTAGTAATAATTATTAATAATTATTAATAATTTGGAATAATTGAAAATAATTTATAATAATTATTAACAGATAAGAATAATTAGGAATAATTAACAATAATCGGTAATAGTTAGCAATAAATTGGAATAATTTCCAAAAATGTGGAATAATTATTAATAATTAGTAGAAATTAGATATAATTACAAATAATTTGGAATAATTAGATATAAATAAGATTAATTAGGAATAATTGAGAATTATTAGCAATAATTATCAATAATTAGAAATAATTAGTAGCAACTAGGAATAATTACTAATATATAGGTATAACTAGCAATAATTACCAATAATTTGGAATAATTAGAAATAATTACTAATAATTAAAATTAATTATAAATAAATAAAAACTATTAGAAATAATTAGGATAAATTATCAATAATTCTAAATAATTATTAAGAATTAAAAAAGTTGGAATAATTAGCAGTAATAACTAATAATTTTGAATAATTACTAATAATTATGGTTATAAAAAATGAATTTGAATAGAAATTAGATAATCAAATTGAAACTCCTAAGACAATTGATGGTACTGAAGAGGTATATGAAGATATTAACATCTTCATATACGAAGATAAGGATTGAGATGAATATTGAAGTAGTTAAATACTGGTTATAATCATATATAATATATATGTATGCGAAATTGTTGTTTTCAAATTTTTTCCAACAACTATTATTTTGTGTTTTATATGGAATTGAATCTATTTTGTGAGTTAGATGATGATGATCTACCCGGTGATAGGCATGATGTTGGATCATTTAATCCTCAGACAACTGCTGAGTCAACGATGACTTGGAGGGGTCATGGTCTTGCGAGATTTATGATTAATGACCCTATCTCGAGCGATTCCCTCATGTGGGCATTTATCCACTCATGCAGAGGAATATTTACTTGTGTAGTTTTGTTAATTTCCATTAATTACCATTATTTTATTTAAATACTAATTTTTATTTGTTCTACTTTTTCACGTCTTTTCACATATAGCTGTTGGATTGAGGTGTGCTATATTTCGAAATTATTATTATGGATCATGGGTTACATGGGATCATACTCCCTTTGATATTTCACACTGCTTCTTTGATCGTTGGAGGGTATGAAAATAATGATTGTTTATTTTTGAAATTTATTTAACAAATAACTTCATGTTTTTAATTAATTGTTGGTTTTATGGTATCCCATCAAATAAAGAACGAGTTACTATATCTGGGAGGCATGGGAGAGGTGTATGAATTAGTATAACTTCCAATATTTGTGCAATTTTACAAAGAAAAAAATGAGGAAATTGAGAGTCACAATGTTTGATGAGTCTTGGTGTGACCAATGACCTGATTACATTTCATCTCAAGTTTGGCATGGATAATGGTCACAATAGATGGGTGGCCATTTTTAGAGGAGATCATTAGTTGGTCGAAAAAATCAAGGGAGACATGAGGTGAAACATCGAGTTGGTAGTTGTACATTCAGTATGCATACACAACATATGGTTATTACCATTTTAAAAATAATTTATATAACTATAAAAGTAAACTATTTATCTTATATTCAATCAGTATTTAAACAACCAGATATTACAAATTTCTTAATTTATAGGAGGATGTTCACTGATTCTATCACAGGAGAATTATAGGTGATCACCAATGTCATATTGTTGTCAGTATAAATTATTTTTGAGTTTTAAAATTAACTAAAAATAATATATTAATTATTTTAATTTTAAATTGAAATTTAAGGAGTAGTATGAGGCCGAAAAATATTAGGCATAGATTGAGAGTTAGGCCAACGATGAGGATTACACTAATTGAAGTAAGATATTGTAATACAGCATGGAAGCATGCAACTATATATGCCTTAGAGATATGTTGGTTTGTTGGTATCGACTCTTGATTGAATTTTGAAATTTATTATGGCACTGTTTTGATGCCTCCTTGTAGTTCGAGAGAAGATCATGGGGAGTCATCAACATCTGTTGCATATTATGTGGAGAAGCTACACGCTTCGGGTGTGCTTATAGTGATTATTCTTAGGGAGCAAGAATATCTTTATTGATAGTTGCATTAGAAAAAGGACGAGATGTGTTGATGGTGGTAGTAGCACAAGAAGACATTGGAGTAAATACAACATCTGACTCTTGGTTTAGGGATAGAGTTCCCTCCTCCAGCTCCTCCATCTCCTCCAGATGGCCCGTACTCACCATGAATAATTTACTTTTTATGATAAACATATGAATGTAGATCTTTTTTGTAATATTTTAATTATTACATATATTTATATTTCTATATAGTTTGTTTTTATATTATTAAGAATTTTGTGTTTAAAATTTAATTATATTTTTTATTATATATTTATATATTATTTTTATTATTATATTATATTCTTTTAATATTATATTATTTGTATTATTTTATTTTTTCACGAATATTCTCATTAAATAATTTTATTATTTTAATTGTATTTTTACTAATAATATTTTTATTATTTTTTTATAATAATTTGTATATTTATTCCATATATAATTATTTTTTTATTTGTGTTGTTATTATTATTATTTTATTATTATTTTTTTAAATTTTAATAATGTTGATAATTTTTCGTTGGTCTCATCAAAAATAATTATTTATGAGGGGCCCTTCACAAAAAAATATTTGTGATGGGCCTGTCACAGACTAATTTTTTAAAAAACCTAGATAAATTATTTGCAACGGAATAGATTGTCATCACAAAAACCATTATTTGCGACAAATTGTTGAAAACAATTTTATTTACAACACCATTTTTAATGAAGAGGAAATTGAAAAGGGACCTTGTCACATTTTTCCTTTTTTGATGGGGACCCATTACAATTTCTATATCCAAAATTGCTCAATTTTAGGTTGTGTAAGGGTTACCCATGGAATGAAATGAGTATCATAGATAAGTCATAAGGCATAAGCATAGAGTATATCAATATGGTATCAATGAAATAAGAGATTAAATCATAATATTACAAAAATAAAGGAATAATAAGAATGGAAAATGAATAATGTGGTTCAACTGAAGTGAAAACATGAAAAGAAATGGTTAGGTAACTTTAGAAATGTTCCACCTTTATACGGGTTTTGTGAAAATAATAAAAAGTCTTTAAATCTAGAAAAGGCATAATTACATGAATAAAACGAAAAATGAACTAAAATAGATTTACCAGGATAAATATTCAGATTTTATAAAAAAAATTAGCTCAAAATATTTTATTTAGTCTACTTGAAAATTTGTAAGAAACAAATTAGTTCCATTTAATTGGGTTCTCTCTTTAAGTGGAATTGAGAAGGTAACCTTATAAAACAAGTAATTGCCCATCAAATAATGTTGAATTGATATATATAAATATTTCTGGTATATATAAAAATTATAAAATTGAATTATAGAAGAATTATTAATTGGTAAATCTTGGAAAATAGAGAGAAAACCTAACCTAATGGAAATATAGAGTGTCCAAAAGATCTGTTACCTTATGTCTCAATATGTACGGAAATTGAACTTAATATCAGGGAAAATAAAATTATATTTACTAATTTTCTAATTTATATCCATTCACACAATAATTTTATTTATTCTAAATTTTTTGAGTTCATTTTTCACATTTTGATGAATTATAATGTTCAATTCCATCATTCTACAATTGTTCAATTTTTGGTTTCATAGACGTCTCACTTTTGTATTATTATTTATGTTGTAAAATGTGAATAAAATTATAGAAGTAAAATTTAATGTTATAAATAATCTTAAAAAATTTTAAATGGTCCCATATATCATGTTCTTTTCTATTATTTCGATGATTCACTTGATAAAACATTATTAAAAAAGGTTTAGTTTATTTTGTTTTGTTTTCCATCCATTATGAACAAGTTTTGTTTTATTTAATATTATGAAGATATATTAGTTACAAAACAAGTAATAAGTTGTAATATAATTAAATGAATCTAAAATTACCATAATAATATTATTATAACTAACTTTGAAGGATGTAATAAAAAATGAAATATCATTATCCATGGAGATGGTTAATAACCATTAGATGGACAATGGCTTCCTTTCAATGATTAATAGGTGAAGAGAAATTGGAATAGATAAAAAATATTCCAATATAAATATAATTTTATAGTATATACATGATACTATAATTATTATTCTTTGAGGGCTTAATGTGGTGAGGAGAAGGTAGAAGAAGAAATGAAATTAAGAGAGGTGTTTAAATAAAGGTACCTCATGAATATCACTTCCATGAAGGATCCATATATGAGCATGGAATTAAAATATTAGTGAGAAAAAATGAATTTAGTAGAGGGGAGAATATATATGAACTTTTTTTTAAATATATAGAATAATTTTAGGCATAGATTGTGTGAGTAAAAAGGGGTTTAGAGGGGTGGTATTTATAATGTAGGTGAGGGGTGTTTTTGAAATTTCTGAAAATATATAATTATAATTAATTAAATTTATATGAAAATATAACCAAATGTCCATGGAAAAAATTATAATGTAAACTAGTTTCATAATATCATCAATAAATAAAATATCTACATTTTCCAGGTTTTATTTTAAACCTCATCATTATTATTAACCCCTATAAAAACTATTTTAATATTAACCCCAGTAACAAAATTTTCAATATTAGAAGATTTTAATTTTTTATTATATGATTTAAATTATAATATAATTCAAAATATTTATGAGTATTCATATCATATCATAATTAATTTTATTTTTTAAATGATATATTATTTAAATAATTAAATATGTTTAAAATATCATTATCGTCAATTTTAAAACTATGAAGTAATTTGATATTTTAAATCATCATGAAAATAAGTCAAATTTGAGAGAAATATTTTATTATATCTTAAATATGTCAATTTATTCTAGAAATTATTTGTTTCAACTTAAATATCTCAAATTGTTTTACTATTAATATTTTTATTATCATTTATTTTCTTATAAATTTAATAATTACTCTATCAGCATTGTATGAGAATTTTGGGTCACTGTTTAATTTCAAAAAATTTATTAAATTACCATGGTGAAGATAAATATTTTAAAATTCAAAATAATATTTATGTTCTATAATAACATCTTGTTATCCCCATATTAAAATTATTATAGTTATTAAAAATAAGAGTGTGATATTTTTTACTGTCATTGATTTTTAATATTTCTAAGTCATTTTTATAAAAAAGTATTCACTAAATAACTAAATTTAGAATATTTTGAATTAAGGTTCTAATTTAATTCATTATAAAATTATATTTAATCTTTTTAACCTAATTTTATCTTTACCGAGATGATAAATATTACCTCTGATAATTTTCATATTGAAAAAAAAGTGGTATGTTCACTAAATTTATAAATCCTAATTCCAAATATTGTATACATTTTTTTATATTCAAAATAAAAAATATAGATAATTTAATTAAAAATTAAATTGGAAAAAACATAAAGAAAAATATGTTTTCCAAAAAACCCCTTTTAAGTATAAAATGTTTTTATAGTAAATTTATTTATAAAAATTATTTCAAAAAGCAAAGTTATATTATTTGTAATAAAAACTGACTAATTATATTTTAAAACCAATAAAAAAATATAATTCTACATTGTAAATGTTTGAAAAGAATATTCAATACTCAATATAAATCAATATTTTTCACTATTCATTAAAATTTCAATATTTTTAGAGATTTTTGAAAAATTAATCCTTTAATAAGTTTAAAATTATAAATTAAAAAAAAGATTTCTTTAAAATAAATTTCTTAATAGTTTCAAAATTATGTATATTTATTTTCTCATAGAAATAAAATAAATCATTTTTTAAGGAAAAGGATTTTGAAGAATCAAATTTCATTATTAGAAATTTAGTGCTTATTTATTAAAAAATAAAATATTTCATAATATTGTTATTCCAATTCATAACCTATAATTCAAAATATTGGTTATAATGTCAGTTTTAATATAATAGTATTTAAATTTTATATGGATGTACGTTGAACCTTGGTCTTGTGTGCAATACGTGATACTAAAAAAATTAAATCATTTAAAGGAAAACAATTCATAAAACATTCTTGTCGACATTAGGTATGTGTGATATAATAATTAGATAATACTTATAACATCATAAATATAAAATATAAAATATTAATAATTAATCAATTAGTACAACCATCCTTGAAAGGTTGTAATGGAAAAAATAATGTCATCAATTCCTGAGGAGGGAGTCTGTTGTACACACAAATAATGATTTCATAAACTATTTGATGAATGTAGAAATAGTTTTATGTCATTCCCTTAACATAAAAACATATTAGTAGATTGAAAATACTAAGTCTATTATATAATCATTTTATAATAATAATTGAAGGATGTGGAGGAAGAATTAAAACAAAAACTCTTGTTGATGAACATTACATTTTCATTTGGTTTCCTCCTTAGGATTACTACAAAATAATTACTAGGATGGATTTATATCCAAATTAAGACTTATATAACTAGATAAAGGAATATATGAAGTGGTTTGGGTAGGTATTTTCTAAACTAAAAGGTTTATTTGTTTTGGGTAATAGAGGAGAGTGTGTGGTCTTTTATGAGTAGGGAGAGGACACAATTGTTATTTTTGAAAAGTATTGAGTTCTACATTGTTTCCATCTTTAAAGAGTTTCTAATATGGGATGTAATATTCAATTATTTGTCTAGTGATTTAAATATGGTCATATAATAGTTTTTATACGTGTTTATAGGAAATTTTTAACCTTATAATTTTTTGTTTAATCCCTCGGTAAACACATTTTTACCTTAACCGCAATAAATAATATTTACGGTTTTTACAATTAATTTTGAGAAAATTTTATATAAAGTAATTAGTTAATTTAAATTATTCGGATACCTAATATGGAATCCATTTTCCCAATTTCCACTTATGGAAGTGAAAAAAATAATTTTTAAATAATTTCAATGATGCAACGACAAAGAGGGGTTTTAATGAGAAAATTTATAAAATTTTACCATGTTTTTATATCAAAATCTAACATGAAATTTTTTATAATTACTGATATTATATTACTAGGTTTATAATTGACTTATTGATACTTTATAAGAAATTTAAAATACTATTTATCTTTAAAAATATAATAAATTAAAAATCAGTTTTCAATTAAAATTTAGTATTTTAACTATTCATCATAGAATAAATATTTTCCAAAAAATCCTACAAATTCACACTAAGATAATGTTTACCTTTTAATTTTGAAAATGAAATTAATTTTCTTAAATTAATTTTCTAAAAGTGTTAAAAGTTAATTTTATTTCTTTTTTTATAAAGACATATTTTTTTAGAAAATTGTAATTTTGATTCATATAAAATAATATTAGAAAATTATGTTATTTATTATCAATATGTTTAATTTTAATAAAAAATTATGATTTATATTTTAAAAGTAGTTAATACTATTCAAATCTAAAAGTTTAATTTAAATTTTATTACAGCTACATTTAAATATCTATATAAATAATATATCTTGGTATTTTTTAAAACTCAGTGTTGCGTGTAATAAAAGATAACTAAATATTTGCTAGTGTACAAGCTTAAATTGATCTTTTATATAATGTAATTTTAATTAAGTTTATAATGTAACATGATATGTCAATGAAATTTAATTTAAATTTTTAAAAAATAAAAAAAACTATAGATGTTACATTCTAGTCCATATAAATTTAATTTTACTCTCTAAATTCTTCATTTTGGTACAAAAAATGGGGATAATTATGCCTCATCATTTCCTTATGTACCCACTAAGATTTCTATAAATGGTGTTTTCATCCCAAATCATTGACCAGGTGAGTGGTATTGTTTTATATAACATTTTTTGTATGATCTATAATCTTCACTAATTTTTCTTTACAAGAATGATCTTTCCTCAAAGGTATTGCCATTGTGTTTAGTACATGTAAAGATTCTGGTATATAGATACTCAGTAGTGAAACATGGAACAAATATTGGACTTTAAAGGTGTTTGGTGGAACCCATATTTGATAATCTATGGTCTCGATACAAACATAAATCTGAAAGGGACCTATATACCCATTATTCCAAATTGTCGTAACCTTATTCCATGGAGAAAATCATAGAAACACCTTGTCACCAACATCAAAATATAGATCACCCTAGATATTATAAGCATAAATTTTCTTCTGAATCTGAGCTTCCATGATGTGCTGCGGAATGGATTTAACCATAACTTCAGTTTGTTCATCTATCTCAAGTATCAATATATTTTATTCTCTAATATCATTCAGTCATGGTGTATCTGTAACTTTTATTCCATTATGAGATTTATAAGGATCCAAAATAATCCTTGATTGAAATATATTTTTTATAAGAAAAATCTAGAAGAGGAAGGTTTTGATCCCAACCACCTTTGAAATCCAAAATACAAGATCTCAACATATCTTCTAGTGTTTAAAATACTATTTCAGATTAATCATCTATCGCATGATGATCTGATGCTATGAAACTCAACTATGTATAAATATCATGCTAATGACATTTCCATAACACTGAGGGAAACCTCGAAAACAAATTAGATACAATGGAATGTGTTACTCCATGAAATTTTATAACTTATTTAATGTATATCTCCATAAGATGATCTATAGATAAGTATTATCTGATTGTGATAAAGTGTGCTGATTTAGTAAGGTGATTAACTGCAACCCATATATCATTATTCCTTTTATATTCTTTGGGGGGGGGGGTCTAACAATGAAATACCCAGTGGAGTTTCCTCATTTTCATTATATTATAGATAATAGTGGGAGAAATTTCTAATAATTTTTTCTTTCAGCCTAAATTTTCTCACATACCATTTACCGAGATTCAAAACATGTGTTATCTCTATTCAGGCCATCCCACCATAAATACCCTTTCAAATAATGTTGTATCTTCATACTTCCTAGATGAATAGATAATGAAGAACAATGAGATTCCACTAATAACTCTTTAAAATCAGGTGTAGACAAAATGTATCCACGGTTAACAAACCTGATCCTTCCATCATGATCAATGTTAAAATTAGGAATATTTATTCCCTTCTTTTTCAGCTATATATCTCCATTAAATGACTCATTAATATTCAACTTGATTGATATTTGGACATTCAACTGAAAAATAAAATCTTTCCCTATTTCATTAGGATTTAAATATATATAATTTGAAAATATTGAAATATTAGATGTTTATAATCCTTATAAGAGATAATATTTCATGATACATTTAACTCAAAACATCATCGACCTTATTCGCATTCCCTGGGAGGTAATGTATTGAGAGATCATAATCTTTAATCATATAACAACATATTATTTAGTGCATGTTCAAATACTTATATTTAAGTATATATTTTAATCAATCATATTTAGTATATATATCACAATATTATCCATTAATATTATTTCTTTGTATCTTTAATGAAAATATTACCGTAGATTACTCCAAATCTTGAGTTGTGAATTTTTCTCCAAAATCACCAATTGTCATAAGGTATAATCTATAACAATGTAATTCTACATAATAACACATCACAATCCCTTATCATATAAGTCAATATAGACTATAACACCTTTTCCATTACAATGTAATGTAACCATTAGTGCACCAACTAATATTCTCTTCAGTTTCTTGAAATTTTCCTCACATTCATCTTTCTAGAGGAAATAAAATCCCTTCTGTGTTAACATGGATAGTTGATTAGATATTCCTGAAACATTATTTAAAAACCATTGATAATATTCCAAAAAACCATGAATATTATGTATCATAGTCACCGTGGATAGTTTGGGACAATATATACTAGCCAATATCTTTGATTTATTTAGTAATATACACTCTCTCAAGATCATATGACCCAAAAAAGGAATCGTTTTTTTCCAAAAAATTACCAATTTTTAAATTTTTATTATAGTTTCATATTCCTTAATGTGTTTAGTACAATTATCATGTAATCATCACGCTCTTACTATCTATTTGATTATATAATAATGACATCTATAAATACTACTATAAAGTGATCAATTTAATATATAAAGATGTTATTCATTAAATTCATGAATATATTTTGTGAGATAGTAAGACTGAATAGAAATTCTATATATTTAAATTAGAAATACCTTTTAAAAAATTATGTTTTTGGTATATCTTCCTTATAAACAATTAATTGAAGATATCAAGTATGAATGTTAATCTTAGCGAATTATTTATCTCAATGTAGTTTATACAACGATTCTTTAATACAAAGAACGAGATACTTGTTATTAATTTTTATCTTGTTCAAATCATGATAATAATTAAACATAAACAATGGTCAATAATTTTTTTAACATAATGAAATTGTGCACCCCATGGTGAACCAATTGGATGAATGAATCAATTTTAATTATTTTCATGGAATTTTCCTTTTCAATTCATTGAACTCAATCAGGTCAATTCTATAGGCATTCATTGAAATAGTTGTGGCACAAGGTATGAGTTATATCAATAAATCAACTCCATGTTTTAGTTGAATTCTAGGAGACTCATATAAATACACATCAAAAAATTATTTCACAATAGGTATATCAAAAATTTCATGTTTCTTCCAAACTATATAAGATAAAAACCCATTTGAATTGGAATTAATACCCATACAATAGTAGTGATCTTCATTATAAGTTTATAATTATCATCAAATTAATATTTGATCAATATGTAGATTAAAATATAAAATGGGAATTAACTTACTTGAAAATTAATGTGGGATTTATATATATAAATCTAATACCTGCTTAATATGGCATCAAATTACATTAGAGGCAGAATGATAAGATATGCAAGAATATTATTTTCAAAAACATCAACTGGAGATAAATATTTTCCTTGAGATGAGATCATCATACCATTTGATGATTTAAATACTAATTATACATAATATCATTTGGATGGAGAATTAATACCCTTATAATAATCTTGATATATGAAGGAGTGGGTAGATCCAGAATCAAATAACACACTACCAATTCCATTGTATATGATAAGTGTTTCTTTCACCACATATTTTTCACACCCATATAAAAACAATGATATTAATAGAGTTACTCTTATCACATATTTTTAGAGCTTACGGACATCGATCATCAACATTAAACTTTATATTTGGGCATAATTTCGTATAGTTACTATACTTATTTCATTTTAAACGTTGGAAGGTTGGTGGAGTATTCTCTATAGCACTACCTCAATTATTCAATCTTATCTAACATAAATCTATCACTTCAGAAATAAATATCCTAATGAATTTACCTTCCACATATAAAACACTCAATTTTCCTGTTAATAAAATTTACCCCATGTTTCTTCCAACAATTTGAGAAAAATGTAATAATCAAATTATTCTCTCCATGTAATTTAGATTTTCATTTGACCTCCAACTTACTTTTCATATAAAAACCATGATATTGGTACATGTATTCATCCGATATTTCCACATTAATAGAACAATGAACAATATCTTCATTGCTACTGACATCTTCTATGGATAACTCCATTTGGAATGTCGGTCTTAAGTCACTAAAAAATTGATCATCCATACTTTAAGGTTTGATGATAATATAATAAGCGTACCTCCCAATTCTTATAAAATATTCTACAAAGGTACCCAAAAATTCATCGTCCTTTTTCTTTAAATCAAGAAACTCCTTATCCATCATTATTAAAAGAATAAATTTAATTTAATTTTTTATATGTAATTTCTTTATCTTATCCCAATCCATGGAGTCAATTTCATTACATTTCCTCATATTCATGATAAGTTTCCACCATTTATCTGCTACACTATCTAAGCAGCAGACAACCAAAATGACATTTTATTGTCCCAAACACTACAGAAAGAAAAATATATTTTCATTAGTACTGATCCATTTCTCATAATCTAGGAGATCATAGTTTCCAATTAAAGGAGGTACATTTTTTCTTCATAATGGACACAATTAAATACTATTCTCTCTGTTGTTTATTTGGAAGACCATCATAAATCATAGGTTGAGAAAGTTGTGTGAACATAGAAATGAGTTTTTCCTTCCATATCCCATAATTTCTGGATTATTAGGATGAAAATTATTGCATTGAATATTTAAATCATCATTTTCTGGGTTCCTTCGGGTTTTATCAATTATCGAAATAAAATCCTAGTGTAACTAAAAAATGATAGAGGGGGAACTATATAATAATGAAAATCACTTATAGTATATCTATAACATTATACCTTATCCTTTAATCTATGATGCCTTAGGTTTATCCTAGTTAATTCATAGTCACCATTTATTAAAAAAAAATTGATGGATCATATAGATTTTTTGAATTTAAAAATAATATCCCCTGGGAGTGTCAAACCAGGTTTGAAGCAGGGCTGGTTTTCATTTACAAGGTCATGATCGAGCCTAGCTTAATTCTCCCATTTTATAGTTATTTTTCCTAGGTACCATTATGTGAGATAAAAACCCACATTTATAATCTAGATAAGTATTTAATTTCAGAAACCCCAATTTCTCTATCCTTTACCAAAATTTCAGGACATTTTACTACACATTGACTCATCATTAGACTTTTCCTTAGATATGTCCTCAGGGATATCACTAAGGTTTTCTAATCCTAATTTCAATAGGAGAATAAAAACTATCCTTTAATTCCAACTATAGTGACCTGAGCTTAACATACAAATATATTCCATTATTGTTTATGAACAATCACTAAATTACACAAACACATGCCTAAGGACCATATAAGTTTAGTGGCTTTGAAATAAGGAAACATAAAAATTTATTCATAAGTGATCTAAATCATATCCCACTATGTTATCAATAACTATATCCCTTTACATAATTATAATGTATAATAAAGGTTTTCATAACCTAGGGAAAATAAAAATCAGAATGTGTTAGTTGCGGTGATCAGTAATGGTAAAAAAGGGTGATACATAAGCATAACCTATACATAAGGGTATATAAATATGAACATAACATTTGAGAAACATACCATATATTTTAAATATCACAAACTAGAGTCATGGAATAAATACTTTTAGTTCATAAAATATGAATCAGATGAAATAAAATAAAACGAGGCATGAAATCACTACATTGGAATAAGACATGGATGTTTTGGCATACAAAAAAGCATAGAAAATCATTTCTATATTAGTCAAGGATCATTAACAAGGCATTCTTATTGAAATTGTTTGACCTTCCAAACCATCACAGTATCCAATATTCACCCCCAATACCATCATAATGGAAAAAGTTTTTTACTGAATTGGGTTTACCACTCATTCTAGTCCTTTATATCTCATGAAATGGAAATTGTTACGGAATGCAGTGGAGGAAGATATAGGTCCCACCCATAAGATATTCAAAATCATAATTATTTGTAAAACAAGTTTATACACCATTTATCATATCCAAACCCATTAAATGAAATATGTTTCCAAAAAAATTTCAGCACAACACAAGTTTTGGAAATTGACAGGTTTGATAAATTTTATTTCATTTCATCATAGTAGAACATATGAAAATAATCTTTTTTATTAGAGTTTTATCTTTGTATTACCTGTTTAAGTGAAATGGGTTTAATAAAGATCATTCCATCATAATATAATTCAGTGAAATAATAATAATGATGTCCTTGTATCATATCCCCAATAAGGCATTGGTAAATCAAAATATTTCATATTATATTAAAAATGCTTTTGAAATATAATTTAAAACATTTAATAAGGAAAATATCTTTTCACATTGGAAAAAATTTTTAAAATATAGAACATTTTGACAATATTTTTTTAAAAATAATATTAAAATAATAAGAAATAATATTTGAATAAATAATTGGTCTTGATGTCCCAAAATTCCATTCATATCATACATGTTAAAACAAATATTCCTTCATCATTTTCTATGATATCCAAACATGGATTATTTGAAAAATAAATGAAGGTTACCTTAATTTTTTTTCAAATGTAAAAATTGTGTAAAAATGTATTTCAAAAATAATTTTTTAAAATAAATTAGAAAACATTTTTTGAATGCATGGTTTTCAAAGAAAATAGAATTTTGATTAAAAAGAAAAATATTGAGGGATTTTTTTAAAAACATTTTCTCATATATTTCTTGTAAAAAGGTGTAGAAAAAAGAAAATATTATTAGAATATATCATTAATATACAAAGTACAATAAAAATAACGAGTTCTTGAAAGATTTATCATAATATTATATCTTAGGAAACAAAATCATGAACAATCCTGATAAATAATTTTATTATAACATAACATCTATAACACATTTGAACATTTGAATCGTAAGACCCATACAAGAAATAAAATTAAATGGAACTTCAAATACCATGTGGATAAATAATATCATGATATTAAATGTAAATGGGTCTTTATATACATCATGTTAAAGAATGTAGATACATAACATAACATATGTTGCAATGAAGGAAAATTGAGATAATAACACCTAACATTAAGTCTTCAATTACATTGAAAATGTTAAATAATAATTTATAATAAATATAAATTTATTATAAATATTTTAAATATCCAAACATATATATATATATATATCATACTATATATGATATTATTATGACATTTTATTACCCGTTAATTAATACTTCCAAGTGGAAGATGGTTTCAGGTAATTTCATATTTGTCTTTCTTATATGTTTTGGATTTTTATTTTTGGTCCCCTTAAATAAATCATGGTTTAATAATATACTATATATAAAAAGTGATATAGATTTCCTATAAATTCATTATAAATTTATTTAGAGTAATATAGAGAATTTACTAATAGAAAATGAAGCACATTGTTCACGGAGATAGTATGTTGTATGTATGCATGAATGAAATTTCCATTCCCTTATTGAATTGATATAAAGAATAGTAAATGATATATATTATCATTAAAAAATAGTTTTTATTTTATATATATCAAATATATTTATGAATCTTGTCCTTAATACATTCCATGTAAATCGTTAATGAATCACATCTTTTCATGAGGTGGTTGTCTGCCGTACACACGAGCAACGTTAACATATTCCATCAAAATGGTGAGTATGATGGTATGTGTGATATGAAAATTAAATAATCATAATAATATAATAAATATCATATATTAACAATAAATTAATAATTAAAACAATCCTTTAGAGGTGGTAATATAAAACCGAATGGCATTAGTTCGTGAGGCGGTAGTCCACTATACACATGAATGATTATTTCGTAACCTGTTTACTGGATGTGGAGATTATTGTTAGCCATTAACTTAATAGAAAAATATATTATAATATAAAGGATACTATTTTTGTCATATAATAATCTTATAATAATAATTTAATGTGTTGGAGGGGAAAAAAATAAAAATGCATGTTGATGAACATTAATTCTTCTTCAGGTGTCCTATTTATGTTTCCACCAAATTCCTTCTTAAGATGGATTTATATCCTAAATAAGGCTTATATAATTATATTAGGGAAGTATAGAGTTTTTTTGGGAAGGTATTTTCGAAACCAAATGGGGTTGATGGTGTGAATAAAATAGGAGAGAGCGTGTCCTTTAATAAATGTGGAAGAGAACACACTTAGTCTTTTTGAAAGGAATTGAGTTATCACACAATTTTAATATTTAAAAAGTGTAAAAAAATTTCCATTATCGAAAAATGGATATTTTAGGGTCTAAAGAAGGCCATAATATAGTTTTTATACATGTCTATTGGTTTTTTTACACTTAACGTTTTGGTTTAACCCTTAGAAAAACCTTTTTTACCTTAATTGTAGAATTGTTTTCCTATTTTATTTATTCATTTTGATAAAAAAAATGAGTTTAAATTATTAGATAATATAAATTATTAATATTAAGAATATAAAATAATTTTTTATGAATTATAATGATATAATTTGAAAATTTTAATTTAAAAAAAATTCCACATACACGATGAAAAAGAGGGGTTTTAATGAGAGAATGTTCAAAATTTTATGATGTTTTTATAATGAAATTAATTAATAAATAGATCAGGATGACTGAAATAATATTTATATATTATCATATAAATAATTATATATTAAAATATTATGAAAATGTAACTTAATTTTATAAATATACTAAATGAGAATGCATTTTTTAATTAGAAATCAAACTTTTAGCTGTTCATCAAAAAAATGAAAATTTTCAGATTAATCAAAAAACATCACCCTCAGATAATTTTGAAATTATGAATTCAAAAATGTAATTTAGTTTATTGACTTTTTTATAAAATATTAAAAATTAAATCTTTTATCTTTCACAAAATAAATAAAAAACATTTCTTCTGGGAATGTATTTTTTTTAAAATGTATAATCATTGTATCAAAAACAATGTATATTGTTATCTATTTTTTTATTTATATAGAAACAATTTAATTAATATTTTTAAATTATTAGTTACTATTTATTTCAATATGTTTAATGATTAGGTTATAAAGGCTGCATTTAAATAACTACATTAATAATATATCATGGTTTATTAAAACTCAATGTTGCATGTAAAAATAAGCTAACTTAGTGCTTTTTGAAGTGAAATATTATCATAGTGGTTTGTATAACACAACCCAAAATTTTTGTTTCATGTAACATAATATATTATGGAAATTAAATTTATTCTCAAGAAATAATTCATAAAATCCTATGTTGGTACATTTACTCAATGACATATTACCATAAAAAATAGAACAAATAAAAATCCACTATCACCAATGTAAAATAGAGATTTCAAAACAGTATTACCACATTCCATTAACAAACAAATAACTACTCTATTTCTATAATATAATTAGTAGAATTAATTTCATGTTTGAATATAGATAGAAGGGTAACCCATAGGAAAACAAGGTACAAGATATCAACAAGATAATTAAAAATATTGTAGTCCATAAAGTCTCATGTTATGATTCTATAATTAATCTTCATCCAAGATTCCAATAGGGATCCATGGTGTAACCATAAAAAATATATTACAAAGGCCTTTTTATTACTTCAATTATGAGGTTTTATGATGCACCAAAATTCAAGGGATACCTGATAAGGGTGTCGGTATAACTCAATAAGACATTGTCGAAGATGTCACTAAATATATCCAATATATTAATATTCATGCACTCTATGGTATTTATGAAAATATAGAAAACATTCAAGACAATGTAAATAATTTCATAAAATATATGGGTTTTCTCTACTCACTATTTTTGAAGGATATCTTCTTTGACATGTTTTGTGGTGTCACTGAACATATAACATAAAAAAACTCATCATCTAATCATATGTCATAGCCAATGGGAATAACATCTCTCAAATATCACATGAATCGATACCTGGGATGTACATCATGAAAATAAAAGTTAAAATAGTAGGAGTAGAGTATCATAAAATAATATAAAATTTGGAACCATGTACAGACTACATCACTATGAAAGGGAATGATATCCATATACACAAAAATAAACATATGAGGGGAAGAATTTCTAATAAAGATTTAAAATATTAGAGAGGGAATAACATCACATAAAAATAAATCTTTCAATACCACCTTTTCTCGTTCCTTATAAGAAATACATAATTGGTACTCTATCCCACTCATATTTGAAATATGTAATGATAAAGAATTTCATCTCAGGTATCTCAACCACTTCCTTGAAAGTATCACATCATGGATATTATATCCCACTTCTAGGGGAAATAAAATATATTTATGAATTTTATCCTAGGAGTCCAATTCTATTCTTTTGATACATCATAACATGGGTAGTTCACTGCACTCTAAGGTGGGTAGTTATAAGAAAATTATAAAAGTGTTATTGGATAAAGGAATCGTTAGTTTAATAGGTAATGTTTTTGTCTAATTATCATCATCATCAAGGCCACATTGTTGTTACATTCAACAGTCTGGTGGGTAAAACATCCCACTAAAATTGGATTAAAAACCATGATAATGATTTCATTATATATTGGGCATATCATCCCTACCTATAAAAAATAATAGGACAGAATGAAATCAATTGTTATAAAATATAAAATTTGAGGAAGGGAATATCATACCATAACATTTTTCTCTTCTAAAAATTATGTCCCCATTATTAGAAGAATATAAATAGTGGAATTCCATTCTATTTCTATTTATAATGAAAGATATATAAGAAAATAGTTTCATCTAATGTTTTATAAAACTAATGGGTAGTATGTCCCACATCATGTGAAGTACCGACACATAGGATTCCCATGTCATATGAGACTTTTATAAAAGTGGGAATGTAATCTTAATCCATAGTTGTTATTAAAAAAATGTCACTATGTCATCCTAGTCCAATGTTATAACAGTGTAAATGGGTAGGTTTTCCAACACTAGAAAAATATATAAATTAATGGTGTCATGTTACCCTTATATTATTATAACATAAATGTGCACAAATTCTTATAATATAATCAAACCACATAAATCGTTTATTGACAATCATAGACAATGATATATTAACATAATACAATTTGGATATAAAAATTCCCAACTATCATTAAATTCATTTTAGGTTATACCTCACAAGGTTAAAAATATTTCATTTCCAAAAAAGGGGTAATCCACTTGGTTACTTCATAATAGGAGGGGGAATAATGGCCAACCAGTTAATTACATACATAAGAAACAATTCTCACAGTACATCACTAATGATCTAAATGGGTGAAACTTAACTTTATCCAAGAACAATCCACAAGTTTCATACTCATTGGAGGCTAAAGAAACCTATCTCATGTCTACGGGTTCATGTTCTACTATGATTATATCTCTCCCGATTCAATGATGATCCATTCAAATAGTAAACCATTACCAAAAATACATAAATTTATAGGGTTAAAAACTATATCAATGAGAGGCCAAAACATATCTACATATAGGACACAATTACTCTCATGTGGTGAATGAAATATCCAAGTTTAAAGCATCGTTACAATTAGAAATAATTCATTAAAATGGTAAAAAATCAATCAATTACCCAATTTTTTATGTTTTTTACAAAAAGAATATTTGATTCAGGTAAAAATATTTGACATGATTATTTCATATAAACTACAAAAAATCTAATGAATAAACACTACAAACCAGTCATAGGTTTATACGGTTCATTACTCTAAAATAGAATCAACATAATTGAAATGATCTGGTAAAATCTATGATGAAATATTCTATTAGAATCACAATGAAGGTTAAAAATGAGTAAAGATTTTACATGAACTGATGATATACAATGTGTCTCCAGACATCTGTAAAGTGCACCACACAAACTATGATACATGATATTATATTTTAATAAAAAGAGAGTCTTTAACCAAGATAGAAATCCATATATTTTTAATTATAAATCATCTTTATATATTTAGTACTCTCCCTAATGTACTATAATATTATAAAAAACTCATAACTATTTATCTCTTACACTTTATTCATTTTTTACATTCACCCATATATTTTTCATTCCCAATAAAACCACTATCTCTATTTTTTTGCATTTAAAATTTAATTAAAAAATAAATATTACATCAACTAACATAAATTATTATTCACTATTTATATCTTTCCAAGCCTTATATCAACCCTTGGATATTCTAATTTTACTTATAAATTCATGTTGGGCCACCCCAATAAATATTATAAAAGCCACATCAATTAATATTGAACTAGAGATACTGCTATAAATCACGGAGTGACATCATTCATTACAGTGTGATTAACTAGTCTTCCTCTAACTACATCTACATTGTGGGGAAATCGACCACTTGATAGAGAAAATGTAACATCCTGAATTGGAGTACATACAAAACACATTTTTAAATATGTATTTTATTACTACTTTGTTTCCTAACTTGATTTAACAACACTATCATTCACTAAGAAAATATTACGAACATGGAAGGAAATGAATCATTCTAAAATTACATTTATAAAAATATTAAAAATATTAAAATAAAATTATAAATACAACCATGATAATTATGATGAGATAATACATGAAACAAAACATCAATATAAAAATATTATAGAATGAATCATGACAGGTCATAAAGATAATCCATCTAAAAAAATATAGAGAGAATGAATATGATAGGAATTTTAGGAATTAATATTAATAGATTAATATAATAAGATAGAAATTAAATGTATTTAAATAAAAAAATATAACTATTTGTAGAATATAACTCTGTTGAAATATTTTCAAAATGTGGTAAAATATGAAATTAATTAATTAATGGAATAAAATTAAAACCTTATTATTATTTGTTTTTATTTTAAAAATAATGTTTAGATTCTGAAATTTATACGTTGAGTGTAATTTTAGGAACCTTAGGATAAATATTAATTAATTCTTAATTAATAATTACAAACAATTGTAAAAAATAATATCAATATTTAACTAAAAAAATTAATTGTGAAATAATAATCATTATGCAACATGGTTCATTAATATAAAATAAATATATTAATTTTAATAGTTATAAATTTAAATAAATATAAATTTCAAGATATATTAATTACTATTTTGATGTTATGATAATTTTTAGGGAATTTAATAAAAACTATTTGCTGTAAACTAAATCAAGGTTATCTTTTTTCCAAACTCATTATGGAGTAAAGAATAGATAAATAAAATGAATTGTTACGCAAATGTTGTGAAAGATTATTGATTAATTTAATGTATACTTAATGTTATATATATTTATATATACTATTCTAATTGCCCAACCATAGGCGATTCATCAGAGAATGTCTCAACTAGAACATGGCTGTGCTGGATATAGAGGAAGAAAAATTGTTGCAAAAACTTAGGTCTTGAATGAAACCAGTGAGTTGACACCCTGGGGAATCATGGAGGTTGGCCTCACTAAGAGATTAAGGTTGTTAATTTAGCATACCTCTATGCTGAGAATGATTTCAAAATTTCAATGTTTTAATGGTTTTCAATATGAGTAATTATGATTTTGAATATAAAGTCCATATGGAACATATTAATGTTAGTAACTATTCACCATCTAAAAAGCATGTTCACTCCATTGAAAAATAAAATACCCACTTTCCGTACAATCAACATTAACAACTCACCAATCACATTCAACATTACAAAAATAATAAATTCATTTAATATATAATATAGAAACCACATAACAGATTCAGATGAAGCTCAAGATTATTACGACACTATATTGAGGATATTTTCTTCCTAGGTTCATCATAGGTATCTATGAGGGAGTTAAAATTTTAACCTGATGGTAAATATGAAATAGTGAGGTGATAGACCATAAAGTGATTAGTAATAAATTAATATTTGGATGGAAATTTTTTTTAAATTTTTGTAGCATAAACTATGTCCTTTTACATTACCTATAGTATGAAATTATCCAGGATGTTAATCACAATCCATGAATCATTCATAATTTAACAATTTCATTTTTATTTTGGAGGTTATAATAATGAATATGAAGGGAACTATATAGATATATTATAAAACATGAGATAATTTCACAACCTATATTTTTAATCCTCTACCACAATTGTTGAAGATAATCTATACATTATATAATACACACACACAGACACTTTTTATGCATTGAGGGAAAAACTATTCTCAAAATATTGAATCAATTCTAATATAATTATTAACTAGATCTATAATAGGTAATTTTTTTCTCCTAGTATATTTTTTTTGAGAGGTAGTCAGTTATATATATAGATATTTTCCACACATCATTGGAGACACAGTCCCGTATTGCTTATTAAAAAACATAGACATGTGAGAATAATAGTACCAGTATGGGGTATATGAAATCACTAAGTTATGTATCAAAAATTAATGTTGTTGGAATTATATGGGATAAAAATAAAAATAAATGGAAAAATAATACATTTATAAGGGTCTCCTATAATCGGACTCTAAATAAAATAATCTTCAAATAGGAATATTGTAATGGGTTGGACTATATAAAAGAGTTCTCGAGATGAATAACGCGGATAAGTCCCCTTCATAAAAAGTATATATACATATCATAATACTGAAGAGGTATAGTGAGAATATGAGTTATAGTTTTATGAATTAATTTTAGGAAGGTTTTATTAATATAAAAAGGAAAGGGAAACTTTTCAGTGACATATTTATTAAATAAATAAATATTATATCATTTTAGATTAATATTAAATACATCTCATTATAATACACTCCTCCAAACTATAATTGTTTAGTTAATTCAATTAATATATAAATCAAATAATTATTCTATGAATGGCCATAAATGTATCTCACAATGTTCTCCTCCCATGATAATAATCTTTTATATACCCTACATAATACCTTTATTTATAACCTAGGGAAAATAAAACATAAGAAAGGGTGAGATTAGATGCTCAGTAATAATAAACAAATCAGATACCAATCAATGATCATAAGTGACCTTAATTTAATCATATGGATATGAGAAAATGATTATAAATTGTTAATTCATACCCAAAAAGTCATAGGCCATAAATTATAATGCATGTTCTCATTTCTATGCATGAATTTTCTTCGATCCAAAAGTTACATTGCAACAACATGGTGCATGAATTTTTAATTATGTGATAACTCCATCTAGATGGGAATTACTGCTAGCCTCACTGCACTTTTGATGAATTTTGGAGCGCCCCTCTCCCCCTTTGGGTTAATGTTAATGTGGATAGCTCTTCAAAAGGGAAGCCATTCCATGTGGGATGGGAAGAAATCTTTAGGAATCATGATGGTCAAATCCTTTGATGCATTTATGGTAGCTGTGGCATTGACTCATCTCTGTAAAAAGAAATGATGACTATGATTAATGTTGTATCTTTTTCCAAACAACATTGTTGGTGAAACATTTGGATAGATAGTGACTCGACCACTATTGTGCATGTAATTTTGAATGGTGTGATACATCTTGTGTGTTCGAACATTACCCGCTAGATGGGCTGCATCCTCACTCTTCTTGACATCAACTACATCATCACTCTTATATATTGGAAAGCTAACATGTTTGTTGATGGCCTTGCAAATAATTAAGTTAATCATGATAATACCTAGATTGATGAACTTTCTATTGATCTACTTCCCTTAAATAATAATGATTGTAATATGTTTAAGTGTTTTAGACTCTTGTAACCTCTTTTTTTTATAATTGTGCCTTGGTTTTCTTGCCAGGCACCACCTTCTTCAAATATCATAAGTGTCAAAATTAACAAATATTAAATAATGACTGATGAGATTGTATCATAAGAATATGAAATAATTTTTTAATATAAAAATAAGTATAGAAAATAATTTCCTTAGTCATGGAGAACTTCCAAAACTAACATAGTGGAAAAATTATCATTTTCTATTGAGTTCACTCCCCATTCCCATCATTTCCTTAGACAAGGCTCTTGACCAAAACTATAATAGTGGATAAATCCCCTTAATAGACATGTTTCACTTTCCATTCAGGTTTATATTATATCATGAGACATAATTCATCTCCAAATGAAAGGAAGGGATATATAATTCTGGTCCCACCCCTAATAAAAGGAAACCATACATATATATTCCACATGTTCATCAAAACATTCATCATTTGATTAATCAATTATTATTATTTTTGAATAAAACATGTTTAATTAAATAATTATTAAATAACCATCATCTTAATATATCAAGATTAATAATTTTTATGGTATAATAACGGAATGCCCCAACAAAAGTATATCATTACATAAAATAAAATTTACATTGATAGAAAATTTATTTTATAATATCATTTAATTTACACTTTGAAAATCATGAGAATGAATTAATTTTTATTTCAGTAAATGTTAATAAAGAAAATTCATATAAAAAAGGGAGTGTGATATTATTTTTTGGTACTTTTTAAATTGTAAAGGATTAATAATGAAGAAGGAATTAGATGAGATTATAAATAATCCATTCTTGTTGTATACATTAAAATCTAATATTCATTTCACACATTTTTCAAAAGTAAAAAGTTAGTTGAAAAAAAACACTTATAAATATTCGTTTTAATGATTTTATATATAATTTCAAAGGTAGTGATTATTTTTTTTAGTAATTATATGTAAAACAAATTCATAAAATATTTTTTAGAAAATGGATATAAAAGATAATGATTCCCAACCAAAAAGTAGAAATAATGTAATCTTTTCATAAAAACATTTCCTCAATAATTATAAGTACCAAAATGATGAAAACAATGAAAAAACTAAAAACCAATGAAATAACTAGATGTTTAAAGTTACACGGGGTTAAAATGAAAAGGATCATATAATTTACCTCATTTGAAATTTAATATGGACAACCTCACAATGCAATGAATATTTAAGATCAACCGTTACTCAATATCATATATTTTTTTATTAGTTATTAACCTCAAATATAATAAATATATATTTATTAGTAATATATATCAAAATAATATTCATGCATACCAGAAAAATATCATTCCATTGTAATATAAAATTTCCCATTTATTAACAATTCTATATTAAAATCATCACTTATGTGATACTATTATATTTAACATGAATGGGTCAATTTAATAGTTTCTATCCATGAACCATGGATAGGGTATCATCATATATAGAATCATTATATTTTTATTATTATCAAATTTATTGATAATATAAAATTTTATACCAGTCATATATATTGTTGATGAAATTTTAATTTCCTCACTTTAAAGAGAAGGTAGTAAGTACATACAGATGAGTGATGATTACATTTATAATGAATGAATAGAAGGAAAAATTAATGTTAATATATTTTTATAGAATAAAAATAAGATAATTAATTTAAAATATATTAATTAAATATTACCTTATTACCTTCCTGGTTAAGTATAAATGAAAAATGAATCACATCATTTTGTGGAAGTGTCAATCCTCATGTTTGGATGATCAATGTTATCATTTTACAATGAATGAGATGGAAATAAAGTAGATACTTTTTTCAATTTATAAATTATAATTATTTTATAAAAATTAAATATAACACATAAATTTATCTCTCTAACCATACATGAGAGATGATGATAAAAAATAGAACATAGATTTATGGAGAATACACATGATCAATGTTTTTATCATCCATTAGATATAATGATGATATAAAACTATTATAGAAATAAAATAAAAATAATTAAGTATAGTAAATATACCTATTTCTCCATGTTAATGTGGTTTGATAATTTTTTTATTATTTTACTAAACATGGAAACTTCAAATAGATTGTTAAATATAATTATCTTATTTTAAACTTCCTTCCTTTATAATACAAAATAAGCCAAATTAAGATGCTATTATAGGGATAACATGGACCCTAGGATACTAGGATGAATTTGGGATGATATTTAGGTATGAAAATTCTATCTGAGTGTGTTTATGTGGTGTGGAGAAGTGAAAATATGGGGTTTTCTTTTAGAAATGAGTTGGTCGAAAAAACACAAAAATACATGAAAATTTATTATATAATATTTGGATTAATCAAGTAATGTGGATAAAAATTCTCATAGAATCAAATATAATTTTATTTTATTTTATATAAAATCAATAAAAAATATTTAAGAATATGGTTTGTGTCATTTTAAACTTTTCTATTCAGACAACCCCTATTTTAACACTTTTAACCCAAACATGATAAAATGAATTTTTCAATTTTTATTATCCCAAATGAATAAAAATGAAGTTCAAATTATAAAATAATATTAATTATTATAATTAAAAATATGTAACACAATTTAGATGATTCAATTTGTAGAAGTGGGAGATATGAATTTAAATATCCACACACAAAACTATTCAAAATCATTTTGTGAGAAAGAATATTTTTAAGAATAAAAATGATTTTATAATCATTTGTATCCTATTAAAAACCATTTGATGAATATTAGTATATATTATTAGAAATAGTATATAAAAAATTCATTAAAATAATTAATAAATATTTATTGATTCAATTTATTTTTCTTAAATACATTACACATAATAAAAATAGGTTTATGCCAAATATATATTTTTATACTGAAATGATTTTGTCTTCATTTATAACAAATAAAAAATTAATGTATAAATTTTCATTACTTTTGGTTAAATAATTTATCAATAATTTTAAAACATTATTAGTAATGATCAATATATTTTAATCAAATTAAAATATAGAATATGTATAAAATTTTATATTTGAAAAAATTATGTCTTAGAAAATTTTATAATTATTATTAAAAATAAAAGTAATATATTTTCTATAATATTTAGGTGATATATTTTACCCAATTTTAAAATATTATTTCTCAAAATTGCATTTTTATAAAACAAACATATGTGGATACTTCTGTCTCATCACGTTCTTGAGTTCCGAAATGACTACCTCAAAACATTAATTTTATAATAAAAAATTGATCAAATGTTGGTTCCTATATTTTAGAAATTTATATCATTGATTAATAATTTCTAAAGGATACTCATCATAATAAGGATCATTATCTATTGGCATAACAACTAAGTTCACTACTTGGCTAGGATCAAATATGTACTTCCTTGGAAGAGAAACATAGAACACATCATCAACATGGGAGAGATTATTTGGATAAACCATATAAAAGGATACCCTCCTAATATGATCAATAACCTTAAAGGGACTAGTATATATATGATTCATCATTGAAATATACAAAAATCTCACTAGCGACTTCAAAGTAGTTACTCAAAGGAATGCATAATCCAAAAAATTGACCTCTCAATCTTATTTATGATTTTCAGCAAAACTGTATTATTATTTATCAGATACTCCAAGGTGTTTTGGATTAGATATCATTTCTCTAACATTTTCTCATCTGTATTAGGTCCTATTACAATATTTTCCCCAACTTGATCCAAATATATTGGAGTGTGCAATTATTTAAATATAGGGCTTCATAATGACCCATATATAATATTAGATGAATATAATTATTATAATAAAATTCAATAGAATGAATTATTTAATCCGAAATATAATGAAGAAGTGTTTTCAATGTTTTTGTAACATACATTTAGAGCTTATATAAGTGTTTTTTTGTTATGATTTTATATTGGTTGATTTTTTAGTGGATTTTAGTTGTCTTGGGAGGATTAGGGAGGCCATGATGGGGATGAAGTTTTTATAAGAATGAGATGAATGGGTCACCCAATCCTTACCCAATGAAATGTATTAAATAAAAAAAATTTACAATAGATATCTCTAGGTGTAATGAACTTACCCCATTATAAAATTATTAAAACAACATAATGAATCATTTATACACAAATAGAAATGTAAATATTCTAACCTACTTCACCTCCACTTCATCAAATATGAAGGCCACATGAAAAATCCTCATATAAAGATGTTACAATTAGACAGTGGCATCCACACAATGAAAATATTTAATCCATCCAATGGAAAAAACCAGTTGTACAATATATTGAACTAGATTCATGAAACTGAATGAATAATAATGTATGGTGCAACAGAATTGGATGGAGGAAAACCAGCATCTAAGAGATATAAAGGAATTTCTAATAAATTAGTGATAATCTCATCAATAAAAAAATAATGAGATGAAAAAATAATGTACTGGTATTCCCATTAAACCAAAAACAATTAATAATAAGTGATTAAAAGTATTCTAGAAAACAAAATTCAAAATACAAACTTGAGAGTGGGCACAACAGATTCTTAAACAATAAAATTAGGTAAATTTAATGATACCAATATCCACTACAATGATTAATTTCCATGTGATAACATTAAAATTGAATCTGGGATACTTTTTAAATTCATGACCCACTTATAAAAACATACTCATTATGAGATCAAGATCGTTATGAGAAGTCAAATCTCCTTTTTTATACTATCTATGTGTAGTTTTATCTTTCAATTAAATCCACGAGGAATGGAATTTTGGAAAATCTACTCTTTGTTGAATTATATATGCATTAATATATGAAGGGTCATTTCATCATCCTCACTGGATAACTCTTTTATGTCAGAATAATTAGAAGAGTTTTCTGATGCATCTGAAGATGTAGACACTTTATAATAAAGGGGTGGTTTTAGAGGGTATTTTTTCTTAATACTTAAATCTATAGAATGTATAACAATTGTTCTTTCAACAAAGGCATTATCCCTACATTTCAGGGTGTTTCTATCACTCAGAGAGACGAATCCATCAGATTCAATCACATTTTTTACAATTTTCTATCACTCAATTTTGAGAATTATTCTTTCAATTTGATTGATTTTTCAAGATATACGTACAAGTATTCTTCATTGTCAAAGTTCAGATATTCTTTATCTCTTTGAATATATTTTCATTACTCACTAATGGATTATTTTTCATTGGAGATATCTTATTTTTCTGATTTAGAAGGCTCACGGTTGTGAAAGGTATCATTATCATAGAGTTTGGGGGAAACTGTGGACCTATCTCTATAAAATTGTATGGCTTTTATGGATATTTATAATGGGAAAATAAAAGTTTTCTCATGGTTATAGAAAATTATGAATCATTTTATTCAAAATAATGTATCTCGGGATAGAGTTTACAGAATGGTTTTCCCAAGGTATACTATATAGTGAGGAAAACCATGTGGGATCTAAAAAAAGAAAAAAGGAAAAAAATTTATGGCTCATGGTTTGGAAAACCATGAGACCAAACTATGTGTGAGGTATTAATTAATCCTAGAAATTTTATTTTACCCCAAAACCCCTATTAAACCTTTTATTTCTTCACTTATTCCTAGTTCACTCAAACCTAGGCACTCTAGTGGTGATTTATGGTGGTTCTTCTCACTCTGTACTTAAAATATGATAGATATATAATTTCAAATATTCTAGATTCATGGTAAGAGGTTGTTTATTCCAAAATTATTCATGTTTATCATAGATAACTTTTTACTCTCTTGATATAAATCATAAATCCAATATATTATTGCTTTATATTTTTATTATATCATAAAATAAAAGAGAATTTTTGGTTATTTATTGGATAGATTCCCAATCAAAAGAAATTTGGAATCCCTTTTTTGAGTATCTATAGATGTATCATTGATGGATAATATCCTTTTGTAATTTGATGTATATTTTATATCATGGAAGGATTACTTTTCTTAATTATAATTATATAGTGTTTATATTGACTAACAAGGCATCATTATAATGAATGTTGGTTTATGATCAAGATCTTTTGTTACCACTTAATATATCACGTAAATTGTTACTCAAAAAATAAATCTTGGAAGGCAATACTCTCTTGGTCTATTGAATGAAGTTTTTTAATGTTTGGATTGTATGTACGTACCTATTGTAAGGAACCTAAAAAATAGGTATATATGAGGTTCTTGGGTATCCTTTGAGTTATCATCTTTGTATGGATTTTATTTTCGATGATATGTTTCTCTTTATGTGTGGTTATCTCATGGAATATGAAATGTGTGATACACAATTATTAATCCTTACTTATTTCAAATGATAATGTACTATTCAAAATATGGGGAATATTTTTTATGATTTTATTTTTAAATTTTATTTCATTCTTTATATGTGGTTTTCTATATAGCATGTGGAACCTTGTCTTTGTGTTTAGAATAACAGATGGCCCTAATATACCTATCTAGATTCATGGAGTGGGAGTTAAAATCACATAACTATTGGGATTTGTCTGTGCATTTCATGGCTACTAAATAAAATTTCCATGATATTTACCTATGGGAAGAGAACTCCATATTCATTTAGAACATGTTATGTAAGATGGTATCATGTATCATTCGGAATAATCATTGTACGTGAATAGAGTTACATTTCCTAGTCATGTTATGAATGCATATCATCAAGGGAGACTAGGTAGTAATGATACAAGTGTATGAATTTCACATAATGAATGTCAGAGAGTTATTTATTAATAGTGGAAAATTAATTTTTAATGGAATATTTATTTCCATAGGATGATATAATTTATGTGGTAACTACTTTTGATATTCTTCTATAATGGTGTTAATAATGGTATTGTTTTGGTAACTGGTTTTTTTACTCTTCTCATTATCACTTTGTACATGTTTGGATGTATAATTATATTTCCAATTTCTTTTCCACATTGTTATAAAGCTTTATATACATGTAAATTTTTTAATGATCCACTATTGGTGTCCCAATGAGTTTTTACTCAAAACATATAAAAGAATCTCGGTGCATTGAGAGTAGGGAAAGGGAAGAATATCAGTTTTCTAAGAAAAATGGAGTTAGGGATGGATCTGGTATTCGATAAGACTCCGAATACATATCATAAAAAACAATTACTATCCATTTTTATTTGTAATATTTATTCTTATTGACCTACCACATTAGGGATAATTTAATAACAATATTTGACTTAAATTAATTTTATGTATAACATTATTTCATTATATCATGTTTTTTTAGTTTTCACATGTATATGTTTTTATTTTTTGGTGATCACTATTATTACTAATGGAAAAGTCTATCTTAGTCACTTCAAAACCCCTATACTAGTCAGTAGCCTCTTGTATTTGAAAAGGAGCACATTAAGTTATGTGGATATTTGACTTGGACCCCTTTATTTGGGTCGAGGGGTTAAAAATTGTATTAAAGGATTGAGGTCTCCATTCCCTTATAGTGGGGTTATTATAGAGATGATATAAGATAAATGAACATTGGATACGAGATTTTCCATGTTTCTAGATGACTCATGTTTAACAGACCTATGGGATACAATTGACGGTATTACTGTTATAGTTTTATAGGGTTGGGTTGTTTTCATAAATAATATATAAGAATTTAGGATCTCATGTTATATATATGATTTTTTGTTTACAACACATCTGTTATTTAATTAAATACATTTATTTATTTTATCACTTCAGTGAAATATATATTTTCCATACAATTTTTATATATTTGTGATGCGATAAATTAGTTGAACATGCACTTGATGTTATGATATTTATATATGATTTTTTATCACATGAAGATATAATAAACTAAGACTAAGCTAAGAGTATAAATAGGAGGGGTATGACATATGATTGGATATCTCTTAATATATGTATTTTTATAGTAATCCTATGTGACCACCCTTTTAATTTATTAATTTTTTTCTCATTACAAAGTTGTTATTGGATCTCTAAACACTAATTGGACACTTTATTATGATTCCACCTTAGTGACACAAATGTTAAACTACCATGGAGTGTTTTCTAGTCCCACCATATGTTCTAAAGGTGGATACACCTTATCATGATTCCACACATTCTATAGTGGTTTAAGTAGTAAACAATCTTATCTTTGGAGTCATACACATTTCACCATCTCAAGGTAGATAGTCACATAAGACAATGATTGTTTATTCCTAACAATTTAGCTACATCATCCCCCAACATTACAATTCATTGGTGGTATTTCAGAATATGGGGATATAACTAAATTAATTGAGGTAATATTCAATCTGTTAAGGACTTCTGATGATATGAGGGTAATGCTAGATTCCATTATACATCATCGACCCCACAAGAGGTGGCGGGGTATTTATAGTTAGGTATGTGGGCATGAGAGTCTTACTATGGAGGCATTTAAGGATATTTTCTATAAGTTTTTTTATAATAAATTGATGTTATACTAATCATAGGGGTATATGGAAATTCCTTAGGGGTCAATGTTAGTTTCTTCATAATTTGATCATTTTTTAGAGTTTTTATGATTTATACTTTTTTTGTTTGGAATAAGGCACAAAAAGATAAAAATATTGAGAATATCCATTATCTAGTGAATCGACATCATGTTGGGGGATTTTATATGATGACATGTGATGAGGAGGTACTCAATGACGTAACTTTGGAGAAAGAGTTGGAGGAGAATAATCTTGATAGTTTTATTACTGCTTACAGTTATCGAACTAATGAACTTTACAATGCAAAAATGATTTTCTATTCATGTAATAGGAAGATGAAGGATGAAGAGGTACCAAATTATGATAGATAGGTTGATTGATGTAGGTCTTATTCCACCCCTTATATGGGAGAAGGCTATAACAAGTTTTAAAATTATAGACATAATGGAAATTTTAGTACATCATGTGTGAAGACATCCATGTAGTGTACACAATTTGGAAATTAGAGTCATCTCTTA
This sequence comes from Viscum album, assembly GCA_963277665.1. NCBI lineage: Eukaryota > Viridiplantae > Streptophyta > Magnoliopsida > Santalales > Viscaceae > Viscum > Viscum album. The sequence continues at coordinate 435,118,907 of OY728150.1, read as the reverse complement.
CACTATTTATCTAATTTTTCATGCCCATACTTGTGGAGGTTTGTTCTAGATGCTGTAAATCATCCTCATTAGTATATTCATTCACCATAGACTTTGATGACTATAGAGAGTCATGCACTAATGAGACCAGGTCGTAATTTGGAGACAAAAATGATAAATGTGACTGATGTCAATCAAACATTCAGTTAAAATAGATTTTCTATAGTTTGAGTAATGGTTTGTGTTAACTCTACAATATCTACTACCTTATTTAATAGTGGATCTTCACATTCTTTAATATATGCTCATATTGTTGATGTATGAGATTTATAGATAAGTTTATCTTTATGGTTTCTCTCTCTTGACATGAAAATAGAAATTATGTAGTCTCCAGATATGTCCTACAAGTCCTATTGTTTATTTTGGATATGGAAACATATGTAACTTTATATTTATAAAGGTGAATAGTTTCTATTTGATATTATTAATATACTCACAGACATGTAATTGAGCTCATATTGACTGCTACCGTAGATGTATTTCATTTCTAATACCTAGTAGTGGGAGGTTTGTATTGATTGATGAGTGGGATTTTAATTTAGGTAGGATTTTACTAGACCCAAGGGATATTTGAGCTATCATGAATTGGATTGTGGGTTTTCCTATCAGGTAAGAATCAGTAGTATCCTCTTTTATATTCCCTTAAATGGTGGATTATTATCAGGATGTATTCCCAAATTTCTTTATAGTTCATCTTATTGATAGGGTAATTATTATTTTTATTAATCTTTTACATGGGGTATAACCGATATTTATTTTCCATTATCATATGAAACAATATTAGTTAATAGATTTGAAAGTGTATTTATAATATTTATAGAAGAAGGGTTTTTTTGACCGAGAACATATCTCTGTGTTGCTTTTTTGTTGTTCTCCTAGAATGAGGATTCTAGTATATTTCCTTGTGTATACTATAAGAATACGAATCAGTTAACAATAAATAATAGGTCCCTTTTTCTATGATTTATAATCTATATTATCAGTTATGAGGAGCATGGTGGATTTTCATGATTTATCATAATTTGTGCTACAATAAACTGTGGGCCAAAGAGAAGGATATTACCTTGACTACGATTTTGAGTAAATATGGTCTTTATGATTATCTTATCATTCCTTATTTAATAAAAAAATTTCTAGTGGTATTCATGGTTTCATTAAAAATTATTTCCCATCCAAATATTAACTCCTTCATCATTGTATTCATGGAAGATATCTTCATTTATATGAGAACATTAAAAATTATTGTTAAAAACATAAAGATTATATTGAAAAAATTTGAGAATAAAATTTTTATGCTAAACTATGAAATGATAAATTTATTATTCATGATGTGTGGTCCCATAGGAAAATAATTTACATGAAAAGCAATTTTTTAACCTGGATAAGGTAGATTCTATGTTTTCTTGGTATTTTCTAGGAACCTATTTTAGATGAAGAGTTTACCTAGTATCTTAGGATAATATAAAAATTTCATTCAAAATTTTCAAATTCATTAGGACTGATAGAAGAGATAAATTTTGTTTTGGAAAATTTCATGTTTTTTGGATCTGTGCGATTTATTATTCTTAGATCTAGAGATGAGATTGGAGAAAAACCCATCATTTATCCTATAAAATATTTGGATTAGATAAGTAGTGTAACATTATTCCTCATGTATTTTGTTTGTATACCTGTTTATGAAGTGAGATTTAGTGTTAATGTATGTGTCACATCAATTATGGACCCACAAGTTGATATACTCTATATATGAAATTGAGTTGACAGCTATGGTCCATACTATGACATGTTAGAACCATCATCTTTTTGTAAGATTTTTATTTATCTGGGGTATAAATAAAGAGATCAAATTCTTACACCTTATCACATAAAATAAAACATGGGGATGAATAAAATTGATTGAAGGATGAATATTACTATAAAAATTTAACGGAGAGGAGATATTGATTTGAGACATATTTAGCATACCATTATAGGTTTTGACTAATAATTAAACATAAAATTATTGAGGATATTAACAAACATTCATATATAAATTTCATGTATTAATGGAATAGATCAAAAAATCAAATATCATTCTTCAATATTTATGGGTCCTTGATACCACCTCAACATCATCATTGTATCTTCAATCCCATACTGAATTCAAAAATCATATTGTGATAATCATGGATCATTATTCATAATTTTGAATCATCTAATCATAAGAATTATTCCAATGGTGTCCTAATTTAGGGACATTCTTATCAACTTATGTAAAATTATGTTCATTCTATCCTGCTTTTTTTTCATCATAGGTTATCTTAGGTTCTATTTTAATTTTCCTTATAACCAAATCTCTAAAAATAACTATTCCCCACCCAGATAACAATGTAAGAAATCCAATAATTACACACACACAAATATATATATAATATGGTTTTATATTAATATTTATTACATATCACTGTAATCAACTAGTCCAAGCTACCATCTTACCCATCAATCAATGGGGCCCGTTACTAGGCCTGAAGGGAATTCCTAAGCAACACAAGATGGAAATTGGCACCTTAAAACACATGAATTCCATTAGGAACAAATACACTCCAAATTTGAGATAAATTATAGTTTAATAAATAAATAATAGATATGAAAATAATAAAACATTCCAAACTAGTAATATCCAATTGAACATATCCAACCCATTTTTATAAAAATAAACATAATCCATAAAAATATTCAATAAGAAACATATAGTTTAAACTAACTAGAAAACAAAAAATCATCAAACCAACATGAACAAATCTCAAAATCATCTCTATAAAACTTTTGGTTTCTCACCAATTGAATCACCCAAAGTTGGCCAGAAGGATTAAAACATATCCCAATAAGAACATGTAATCTTAAATATATATGCCTGACATGAATAAACTAATAGGTTACTAAAAGAATCCAAAAACAATCAATATGTTCAATAAGATAACTCATCAATTATTGATTTAAAATATTACTAGAAAGTATGATTTTCATGTATATTGTATGGAAAAATAAAAACATTCAAAATTAGTTTTCAAAAAAATGTAGTTTTAAATAATAATAAATTCTTTTAAATCCATTCATTCAAAAACAGTTTTTATAAAACACCTATTAACATTTCAAAAAAACCCTCCAATTTTATTTAAATAATAACAATTACTTCAAATAATTGAACTCTCAATTAAATCATTTAGAATCCAAAACAACAATTTTTATATAACCACTATAAACAAACATAAATATCTATAATTTAAAAATATATTTTGTATACATGTTTGGAGACACTATTTCTCTAAGAAATGACCCAAAAAACACACACATGTGTCAATCTCAATAACCTAGAACCTTACACAACATAATAAATATCCCAAACATAAGAAATATAAGGTTCAATTATAATGAAATAAAGGGAAATTATATAGAAAAGTACTAGAACAAACTTCCCACAATGAATAATTAATAAAAAAATATAATATGTTATGAGATCTACCTGGTTATTCTTAACATACAAATAATCTTACCATATAATGTTTTACCAACCAGTGAACTGGATACCCGCATGCGATTAAATTAAAACCACTAGTCATATAACTATCCACTGAATCATTATTATAATGACAACCCATAGTACCTTTGAGAATATCATTATTGGAGGGACACTATTGTTATGTGAACAGACTACTATAATAATTAAGATCTCTCAATTAGTTCATAGTTTCCGACAATTAATAAGGATGTGAGGTGAAATATCATAAAATACAACTCTAATAGAAAATGAATGACCATAACTACCCTCATTCTAAAACCTGATAACAAATATCACCACATATATGATGCAACTACAGTATAAAAAAATAGTATCACGTAAGGGGAGAAAAAGAGTCACATAGTTATAAATGACCCATGTAAGTGGTAAATAGTCTAATGGGGTAATAATGTATTGTCTTTCACATCTTAAATTTTAAGAATTAAGTTCAAAATAGAAAATCAATTGGAAAACATGCCTTGGAATTCCATGTCCATTCTATTTTACTAATATAATAGTTTAAGAATTTCATTGAAAAACAAAAAATCTCCCATGCAATTAAAAAGAGACTTAAAATAGTTTTCATAATGAATAAACCACATATACATTTCATATCACTCATTTAAAATAAAAATGAGAACAAATTTATGATTAATTTTTAGGTCCAAACAACACATTATACTCAATGTCTATGTAAAACACACTTTTTACCTTATTAAAATCTAAAACATGATCAAAATCTCATAATTTCATTTGGAAAGCATTTCAAAATACACACAGTCATTTCACAAAATCTTATCACAATAAAATATTTCATTTCAAATAATAAATCTCAGAATTTATAATGAAATATGTTTTTATCATGATTAAAACATCATGAAATGGTTTCAAAATATTATAATGATATAACATTTAATCATAATAAAAAAAATGTTATTTATAAAGCATAATTAGACATTGAATTCCCAAAATGAATCAATTTCATAGTGAGACCAACCTAAAAAAGATGATAATATAGCCATGAATTGTCTCCTTCATTGAAGATCACACTAAATGGAATACAAACTATGTAAACAACCCCATGGCACATAAAAATCCAACATTTTATCTATACAAAACACTAAAATTGGTCTCATTATATTTAAGGTTTATGAGGAAAAAAAATCCAAGAGAATGGAGAGAAGGCTAGAAAGAAGAGTAAAATAGATGAATAGATACCTCAAATACTCTTGGAAATCCACAAAGAGAGGTTGAGAATAATGTTTGGAGAAGGTTAGAGATTCTAATTTAGATACCAAGGGTTGGATATTCAAAACGGGGAGAAGAGGTGTCAAACCACACATAATTAAAAAGTATTATTTTATGAAATTAAATAAAGGTAAATAGCTAGACATACTACACAGTTTAGCCAAATAGTTTACCAAAACAAGTTCCATCCTTGCCCTACCCACTTCCAAGGCATAGAGAACCAACATGGTTTGGCCATACAGTTTTCCAAACCTTGTTCCAACCATGTACCATCATCTTTCTTAGCCAAATGGTCCGTATAGTTTCTTGGGTGATCTACATTGTTTGAAAAACCATGAAAATTATTTTCAAAACAATACTATCACAATGATAGTCCCAATAACCTGGGAACCATATGATCACTAATCCCCATGTGGGATGACCATAATTCATCCACAAACCCATTAAAATATAAACATTTATCCTATAAACTATTGTATCTAAAAATTACCTAGGATAATGTAAGATAATATAGAAACAACATAATAATGACATTGTGGTGTCACAAACCACCAATAATTCAACTTTTATCCCCCTGAATGCTCGATTCAATAAAAAATATAGAGAGAAAAAAATATCCAAATACTAATATTCTCAAAGACTATTGAAATGATCAACCATAATATTTTTGAACTTCATAATTATAATCAAAATATAACCTCAAGAGATAATTCCTAAGAACCAGTCGATACCTAATATAGTCTTCCCAACTTTTATAATTTCTCTGACATGGAATCTCTAAAGTGAAAACAATGAAAAATACATCCTCAAACAATAGATCAACCACGAGATAAAATCACTTTAAAACAAAACACTTCCAAACCAAAGGAAGGAAGAACAACCACAATCATTATAATATAAAGAGATGATCTCTTACCATGGGTCACGACACATTCCGATAACCTCAGATTAGAAACTATATCACCATAAGACAATTCATTCCAAATGGGAATATTCAAACACAAGATTGTAAAACAAACTAAACTTATAGATCACACACCATAGTTAACAAATAAAACTCCCAAGTCCTTTCTCATGTCTATCGAATGACTACATCAAAGGCTCAACAAAATAATGGGACATACCTAAATTAAAAAAAGGTTCACCCAAAAAAAGGCATGTTAATATGGTACAAACATAAAACCATAAAAGAAAAAGGTAGTCAAGGAAACAACCTAAAAATCCATAAATAAGGGATATTACAAAAAAACAAGGAATTATACAAAAAAAATAAAAAATATCTATAATCAACATCTAAAAAGGTAACCAACCAATATATTCCAAAAACCTCAATTAGATATTAAAAAAGAATGATTATAACCATCAAGGGAAAGTTTTAAAAATAATACCAATATAAAAGGATCAAATCCAAAACCACTTTCCAAATACAATCTTATAATATCATTTGAAGGAAACCCAAACTTCTAGAATGGAAGAATACTATACAAAAATTTAGTTAGTAGGGATTAATATTTAAAGGATCCACAAACATGAATCCCTAGAGAGATGTTTTTTCCCATAAGTGATAATTTTTTCTTAAATCTCTAGATAATCAAATTTTAATTCAGACTCTCTTGGTTATCCATACATGAACCCAATGAAGCAGAGTCATCACCCAACACAAGTTTTATAGAATAGTCAAATTCCACCTAAATGGTCTCTTTGAAAACATCCTAAAAAGATTATATATTGACAGTAGTCAAATTCCACCTATAATGAAATGAGATTTAGTAGAATACCAAATGAAAAATATTAGTGAAAATATGACTGAATTTAAACTCTGTTCGATATACTATACCATTAGTCGTTCACCCTGATAAAGGCCCAAAAGTCAAAAATTTCTATAAATCCCTGACTTTTCACAACATATTGAGAGAACATCATGATTAATTCCATAATGAAGATATTCCAAGATATACCATTGAACAACAACTATGGTACCATTGACTCCCAAAGAACTAGGCTAAAACCAACCAGAAAGCTATAAATGGATCTCACCCCAAAGGATTCATGAGTTTTAATGGAATATTTTATGTTTTCAATATCTTCTAAAAATTAAACAACTTAAACTAACCCATAATCATAATTGAATTTTTTTGAATCATATTAAATATGTATAAGATAGGTTCTGATAATGATTATGTTTCCATGACCACTAATACACTATGAGTCTGGGTATTATCTGAAACTAAAGAAATGTTTTTGACTATTTTGCGAGTAGGGGATAAAAATAAAGAAGTCATGAATCATAACAATTAATTAATCAAAACATAAACCATAAAGTTACTTCATGAGATAGGAATCAAGACAACAATAACCAATTATGTAATGGAAACATGAATCAAACCATGAAAAGGACAATTTATTTTGAAATCACTATTTTCACCAAGGAATTTTGACAATTACCCTATATAATGATGTATTATTAAACATATTCAATAACTATCATTTAAAATAATGAAACCATTGTTTAATAAACAACCCCTAACAAGAAACACAAAAAAAATCCTATTTAAATTATATTACATTTTGAAAACCAAGATACCAGATAATTCCAATCAATCATTTTTCTTCAAACAACTGACATAATTATTTTAAAACAAAAGTATATTTTTTCAGTAAATCCATATATCCTGGTTTGAATATGAAATTTTCACAAGAACAGTTTTTTTTCCCAAAATAATTTTTAAAAATGAAGAAAAAACTAAGAACTCCAAAAATACTCAAACAAGGTTCACAAGAACCATATCCAAAAAGGGAATCAAAACACCCCTCACAAAACCTCTAATAAGTGAAAATAAATTCAAGATAAATTTGGAATCATGTGGATTCAAATCTAGTGTACCAGGGATGAAATAGTACCAAAAATAATTTGGCCATATGGTATTAAATACATGTTACAATCATTTAACAAACTATTTAAAAGAGGAAGAATTAACTTCATGGGTGCCCTATGATTTACCAAGCCATACAATTTGATTTTACAACTAATTTCTCCACTCAAAATCCACCCTAAAACCAAGGAGAACCCCCACGCCCAATATCTCTCACATACTCACTGGGGGTAAAAATACATCAATACATATCAAAATTCACTATATTAAACTAAATAGTAACTTGAATTCACAATTTGAAACCCAAAAACAACTGGTAGCATGAGGTTTGGGATGGAGAGATAATCCCACACTCTCCAATCCCTAAACTCTCATGCTATTTCAATCTTAACCCCCTTCTATATAGTAATCTCTATATAATAAGGGATATAGAAAAAATACTGGGCTTCTTGCTAAAAAAATCTCATGGAACTGATACCATTTTTTAATGAACCGGCCTATAATTCAAAATAACCTGTCACATGACCTAGAATTTCACTAGGCCTATAGGGTATTTAAAATCCCCTTGGTGTGGAATATAGTTACTAGGAATCACATGAATACCTTTGTGAATACTTTCCTCTCAAATCAGAGATAAATGATAGCAGAATAAATTAGTACAATAACTAAAAAAATTATAAATAGGTCATTACCCACTAAAATTATTTATCCCTTTTGCATGAATATAAAAATAATATATAAAAATAATAATACAAACATCCATATAGAGACTACACTAAAAAAACAAGAATACAACCACCTACTCGATCTGTTCCTAAAACCAATTCCATGAATCCCATAGATTCCCACCACACCTCAACTCACCCAACATTGGATAAAATGAATAAAAGTGAGCCCAAATAGAACTGGGGACCTTAAATATATAGTCTTCGACTAAAAAATTTACTGGGTCACACAAAACTACAAAAAAATTATAATACCTTTCATAATGAAAATCACCAATTCTAGTTTGAAAATATATATAGAATGTTGTTTTTATTTTTCCCCTAAACTGAAAAAAATTATTCAAAAGACATTCCGAAAACCTATTTCATTTGAAAACACACACCTATTAACATTTCCAAAAATAACCAACTAGTTTAACAAAAATAAAAATTCCCGATTTAAAAAAATCACCTTATAAAACCACCATTTCCCAACAATATTTTTTTGAAATTAACTCTAAAAACCAAATTAAAGCATTTTAATTTGAAAAGGGTTTTCTAAATATATTTGAAAACTATATTTCTAAAGGGCGTATCCCCTCAAACAGAATTTAATTTCAATTACCATGAATCATCCCCAATTTAAGGAATATAAAAAAATACATGGAGTGTTGGGTTCTATAACGTTGAAAGAACTCCAAATAATAAAAACAGGAACTAAATATAACAAAACTAAACTAGTTACCAATGAAAAAATAAAAAGTTTTATAGGATTAACCGAAGAATTTATATTGTGTGAAGAATCTAACTGTATATTCATATATTGACCTACAAACTTACAATCATCATGTGATGATGTTTAAACTATACGTCCTCCCATTATGTCACAGAAGAATCATTGTAATGATAACTACCCCTCCACGTCCTTTATTACTAGAACAAATGGAGGGACATTAGTGGAATGTTAAAAAAATAGAATAAAAATTTTTATCTACCACTTTGTAACCAGTTTCCCATGACTAAAAAGTAGTGATGGTAATAAACATGAAAAGAATGTCTAATACAGAAGTCATAACCATATATACCCTCGCCTCTAGCACCCAATAATATGTAACCCCACATATAATATTCACCTATTAAATAAAATAAAACATTCCCATATAAGGGGAGTGAAATAAACAGACATTGATAAATAAACCACACATGGGGTAAAAAAACAAACGGGGAAATCATGGAGTGTCTTTTACATCTAACATTTTAAAACCTAATTTCCAAAAAAGAGAAATATAAATATAATATGATTTGGGATTCAAAGCACATTCACATTTCATAAAATAATAATATAGCAGTTTCATAGAAAATGATGAAAATAAATCACACATTTCAAAATAGAAATTAATTCATTTATAAGGGGTAAACCATAAATAGATTTCAAATCAACAATTTGAATTAAACATAATAACCACATTAAAAATCATTTTAGATCAACACATAACTTTAAAATAAAACTCCAATTAAAACAATGTATTTATTCATTACAAACTAAAACTAGATCTAAATACAACAATTTTATTTAATAACCATTTCAAAATAAACATGATCATTTGTAAAAAATCCAAAAATTATAAAACATTACATTTTATTTATGAAAACATTGAATTTATAAATTAACCACATTATGTGAAGCTAAATGCATTATGAAATGGTTTCAAAATAGTCCAAATATATCACATATAATCATATTTTAAAAAAATTAAATTTATGGAGAAGAAGAACGCTTCTATTTATAAAAAGGAATAATGTCATTAAAACAACTATCTCAAATAGTTTCAGGTAAAGAATTGACATGACTAATTAAATAAGAACCAGAACAATGGAAATAGAAATATCATCTATAAACCTGTAAACACCAAATAATCAACATTATATCCTTTTTGAACCATAAAATTTTCCATAAGAGACCTATAGGTCAGGTTGGAAAACAAACCCAAGAGCAAAGAGGGAGGGAAATAAAGAATAGGGAAAGAGAGGAAGGAAGATCACTAATATTTTGAAAGTATCTAAAGAGATGTAAAGAATAAAAATAAGAGGATAGAGATCCTCTCTGGGAACCCAATGGTAGAAAAATACAAATTGGGGAGATGAGGTGTGAAAATGATACTAATTAAATTATTGAATTTTGAGATATTTCCAAAATTAAATCAATGGGAAAGACCGTATGGTTTCGTAGCATGGTTCACCAAACTATGAACATCCCACTACCAAGATATAGAGATCCATCACAATTTCTCTACATGGTTTTCCAAACTATATTTCAATCATGCACCAACCTCTTCCTAGGAAATGTGGCTGCATGTTTTCTTGGGAGATATGAAAGTTTTAACAAATTGTGTTGAATCCCAAAAAATTATTTTTATATGATAGGAACACCTATATAGGTACCACATGGTTACTAAACCCCTTGTTTTATAACAGTTCTTTTCAAAAAATTTCTCTAAAAAAATAACCCACCAAAAACTAAAAATTATAAAGACCCAAGACATGGTAAATTAATATAGAAAAAACAACACAATAATATATGTGATGTCACACTTTCAATAATACATTACTTAGAACAATAAATGATTGGTTTATATTGAGAATATTTACATTATCAACTTTTTCCATGAATAATATTAAACATATCACATAAAATTCTTCTCACATCGTACCCTTATTATATATCACTTATTTAATAACTTTTTCATAGCCCTTTGAAAATGAAATAGAAGAAAGGGTGAGCTCATATGCCCAGTAATGGTAAACATATGAGATATAAATATATGATTATACGTGAGAATAATATAATCATATGGAAATTATATAATGACTATAATTTATGTAAATAGATCCCAAAATTCATAGACTATAAATCAGAATTCATGTAATAATGATTTTTAATCAAATACATTGGTCATAAGTGTGTAAATTCATCAATAAAAAATTATATATCCCTGATAGAATATAATAATCATAAGAAACAATATTTTTAAAATCACATATTTATTGAAACATAATTACATAGTTAAGGATCAAAACTGAGAAAATCACAGTGGAGATGGTTTTACAGTGGATTGAAGTCACTCTCCATTCATAAAATTCCCTTAATTAATGATCTTTATACTATTAGGGTGGATAGATTGTATTACTATATTGTGTTCGCTCCCTATTATTGTTCATATTATCTCATGATACATAAATAATTTGCTTATTCATTTGAGTGATATATAATTCCAATCCCACCCATCATATAATTGAATCTATATATAATCATACCATAAGATCATCAAAATAATCATTATTTCATCATAGCATTACAAACCAATTGGAAAGAAATGTGTTTCATGAAATCAACAGTAAAACATAATCATTATAGGCCATATAGAGAAGGAATTTAGATATATCATTAAAAATGTGCATTGTCAAGCATAAAAATCCTTTAATTACAGTGATATAGAAGAAAAATATATTTTATAAATAATTTAAAATTAAATTATAAATTCAAGATAAAATATATATGTTATTTTTGTAAATTTTAGAAACTAATATTCCATAAAAATGGTAATATTTTTTCAATTTTAACCCTTTAAAAAATGTAAATTAATATTCATTAAGTAGTATGAATATAATGATAGAAAAATATATTAAATCTATATAAATTAACAAATAAAATTCTTTTCACTATAATGTAATAAATCAAAAGTGTGTAATATGATGAACCAATAATAAATTAATTTTAATTTTTTTTAATGAAATTCAAATTTATTAAAAATTATATTTTTCTAAATAATTTAATATAGATAAAAGATATAGAATATAATTTTAAAAGTGTAGATATGTATGAATAAACTATAAAATGTTGAAATAAGGTTTACTTTTATAAAAAAAATCATGAGATTTTTTATTATGAAATATAGAATAATGACTTCGAACCACGAATAAAACATAAATAACTATATTATAAAAACATAAATGGGTTTTTAAATATTATGATCATATAATTTATCTTAATATAAATTTAACACAGATAATTATGGAAAAAAATTAGAATATAACATAAAACATTACATCATGTCTTGAAATTATTCATATATGATCTTAAGAACCAATATAAAAATTTATATTATATATACATATAAATTAGAACAATAATCAGAATTGTATTAAAATATATAGTTACCTTATATTTTTTAATAACCAATTTATTAATAATTCTTTATTAAAATTATCATTTATACCTTAACTATACTATTTCCCATGCACGTTTTAGTTTAATGGCTCTGGTAAGTTAATCTTTATCATGATTTCATAAAATATAGAATCTTAATCATGTCATCAGTATCATATTTTTTCATTATAAACAATTTATAACCTTTTATATGAAATATTTATGAAAATTTAATAACATCACTTAAAGGAATCCATTGTTTGTATGTATACACGATTGATTTTTTAATTTTAAAAATATTGGAAATAATGAAAAGTAAATAACAATATAAATTTTTTGATTCATAATATTTTCATAAATATTATATTAATTCCTTTAATATACACTTATTATCTTCATTTTTTAGATATTTTATCTTTTTTACGGTTGAATTTCACCCATATGTAAGAGCGATGTCATTTTTTCCAATAGACGAGTTATTAAGACAATAATTAATATTTAACCACTGTAAAAAAATTTATTATCAAAAAATAATTTATATATGTTGAATCCATCTATATAAACATCCCTGAGATATGATGATGAAAAATAAAATACATCACCTTATGTAGAGGATAGTCTATACATTTGTATAAATGATGATTTTAATTTCCATTACAAATATAAAAGTTATAAAATGGATATAACATTAAATAGAAACATTTAATTATATTAATTTTACTCATTTGACAATGCTATTATTTTTATACAAAATATTCTTGTCTTTGAATATGAAATAATCTCAAATTCAATTGGTAATAACAATTACCTCTTCTTTTAGTATAATTCATTATTTTTAACATTAATCCTCCTTTATTTTGTATTTTTTGTGTGAAAAGGACCGATATTATATTGTCTTGTATAATGGGAAGGAATTTTATTAGTTTTTATTCTGAACTAGAGTTCTCATGTTTGGTGTATAAGTGAAAATTTTTTGTTCCCTTTTATAAGTGAGTTGAATGTCATACATGAAGATAGTTAAAACCTTAGTATATAATCAAATAATTACAAATGTAAAGTGTTTGTAAATTATCATATTTTTTAAGATAACAAGGTTAAGGTAGAAATAAAATAATTCAATGGTATTTATTAAATTATTTTTTGATATTTTAATCCATATATCTTGGATTAACTATTCTTTGAATTTTAACCGCTAAAATTATAACATGATTATCACCACTATAATAACTCTTTATGGATAAAAAATAAGGTAAATTTTTTTAAATAAATCTTAAAATGATATTACTAAACTATTTTATCAATTTTACAAAATAAAATTTGATTAATTTTCATAAATAGATTATAATGAGAGCACACAAAATGTGTAAAATATATGTTTAGAGAAAATCTATTTTTAAGCATAAAAGTGATTTTTTATGATTCCATATACAACACGAAACATTAAAGTAATGTTAATATTTTTTTTGAATATATTATCTAATGATTTAATTAAAATAAATAAATAATAGTGATTAATTAAAAGTATAAATATATAATAGATTAAACATCATAAAATTAGTTTTTTAGGAAATATATTATTTTATAGTAACCTAATTTTATATTCAATTATTAGTAAATACTAAAAAATTTATAAATTATCATTACTTTTGATCATATATATTTTCAATATATTCCATTATTTATAATTCTTGATCATTATATACTATTAATAAAATAATATATAATATTTGTAAAATACAATTATTGAAATAATAGGTCTCATATAATTACATCCATATTATTAATTTTGAGAACTAATTTACTAATAATTAAATATTTAATTTTAATTATGATAAAATCTTATACATATTAATTATAATTAAGTTATCTTTAGTTAAATATTCATGACAAATGAAGAAAGTTTGAGAATATATATTTTCTAAATCATCTAGGTGACCCATCTATTTTATGAATTTTTTATTCAAATATTTTCAGATCAGTTTTGCAATTTTTTGTATAATAATATCATTGTTTTTTGTAGTTTTCAAATAAGTAATATTTTCAGAACATTGTTTAAATATAGTATTTAAGGAATTAGAAATAAATTCAATTTTATCCGTTGATATATAGAATATTTTATTTCCAAAACACCCACCCTCATCATTTTTACTAAAATATTTTATCTTCTAAAAATATTTTATCATCTAGAAAAAATATATTTTAAATATTCCACTCTATTTAAAGTATTGTGCTAGTATGAACTATTTTTTCCTCGATGTTTCATGTTTATTTTTAAAATCTTATTACTCATTAGATTAGTTTAGATAATAAAATTTAATCCTATTCCATTACATCATTTTTATACCCCTATTACTCTTTTTACTTAAGTGTATATTAATATAAAGATATTATTGATCTATAATTGAATAAACATGAATTTTTTACATTCCCCCCTTGAAAATATTTTTAATTTGATGTAGAGTAATTGTAATTTTTATATTTCATTGTAATTTACGATAATTTCATACCACTAAAAATGTTTTATTAAAAATTCTCACATATAATTTTAAATGATAATGAGGGATGGGGAGTGAAAAAAACCACATGAGACTTTTCCAGAAATGTGATTGGTGTTACCTAAATAACATTCAATATCCCATGGATCATGAGGGATATTATAAAATTGCTGAATAATATTGAATTTCATAATAATATATTACTTCATTTCATAAGTTAAATGTTTGATTTTTTGAAAAGGGAAATATGTATTTTTATAAATTAATATTGGAGTTTTTTTAATTTATTATAGGAAAGATGTTATAAATATTTTATTTATTCAAATAATGTTTTTGAAATAACAGTTTTCACTTATATTCATTTATCAAAACGTTTTAGAATTTAAAGGATAACTTTTAAATTATTTTTTTATACTTAATTTATTTTTTATTAAAAAATTTAATTTTAATTAGTTTTCTATTATTTTAAAAATATGTTATTCATATATGTTTTAATGAAATATAATGATTTTTTTCACACCATGTTTTCAAAAAATAATTGACAGAGCTTATAAATGATTAGGAGCTATTATGAAGTCTATTTTATCTTGAGAAATGTTAGAGAAACCCTTGAATCATTGAATTTATGTGGAAATACATATTTTATGGGAAGTAACATATGTTTTGGTATATAAATTTTTTTCCTAATATTTAGATATCTGAACCTAAAAAAAGGATTCGGATTTTGGCATAACATTTCATATAAATCCGTTATTAATAATTTTTTTTTCAATTTGGTTATTCCTTTGGAATCAAATCCGTTATATAAAAAATAAGAATGTTGATTTTATAATTAAACTCTGGTGTGTAGGTATATATTTTAGCACTTTGTATCTAATAATAATTTAGATAATATATGTGGTTTGGATGATATCAATTGTTGGTATTTAGAATTAAAAGTTTATTTTTAGGATCTCATGATTATGATTTTATGTAAATAAAGGTAATTAAGAAAAAATATATTTTAGAGGAACATAAATATCTAAATAAGATTCAATGGATTTTTTTGTGTTTAGTGTTTAGAAATTAAGAATCATTAGGGTCATCATTTTGATGGAAACAATTTCTTGGTTGATTTTCATATAATGTTTTATGGAATTTAACTTCACCAACTTTAAGGAACCATAATTATGAAATATATAAACAATTTTGTACATAATAATTGATATAACCATATTTATTTTAATTGTATTTTTTACTAAATTATAATTTTTTTATGAAGAAGATGTAGCTTAGTTGTTGGATATATATTGTTATAATAATGTGTTGATTTAAAATAATAGTGATTAGATTATCCATACAAATGTTTTAATGGGAATAAGTAGAAATATAATGATTGATGGTGCTGATTTTTTTTCTAGAAGTATGTAATTTATAGTAACATGATAATTTTTTTTCAAAGGAAATATTTATTTAGGTATTAAAATAAATCCATTAGTTATTCTAGTTTAACAACCAAGAAGCTAAGCCTCCACGGGGGAGCCAATCTATCTCACATAGGTGTAGAAAACCAAGGAAGGGCTATACAAAGGAAAAATAATATCAATACTTTATGAATTTAGGTATTAATGAGAATGAGTTAATATGTAGAGGACATGTTCTTTGACATTAAATACTAGAGATGCATGGGAGTCCTTAAAGCGAGCATGGTATCCCAATATGACATACTCAATCCAAAAGATAATGTGGATTATAATATTAAGGACAAGAATATTGATATATTATTTAATGTATGATTATAGATGTGGAATAATGTTTACCTACTCTTAAATAATATTTAATATAGACGGGCTATCAAATTCGACAGAAGTACATCGTTCAATCGATTCCACATTATATTACTCATATGAGGGAATCAAGGGTTCATCCATGAATGTATATTGAAATCCAAAATGACTTTTATCAAGATGATATCATGAAATTTTTTATGGAATTTATATATAGATATCATGTTTCCAAATGATATGTTAGTAGGAACATGAATAAATAAATAATAAACTTCCAAACATTAGGCAATTTTGAGCCAATGCAATGGATAAATCGACCTTATGATGTTGTCAAAATCTATAGACTAAAATCCATAACTAGTGTGGTAGATTGAATTACCCAAATTTTAATCTTGATAAAATACATCATTAATTTATCCAACATGAATCTTTTTATGATATAATTAATTACCATTCATTAGATGGTTCATCCGGAGTTATCTCTGTTAAATTAGGATAATACTAGGAATTTTTTGAGGGACCTTGGATGGGTCAACTTCTATTTAGACAACAAGACTTTTAACCATAAAAATATTGAATATGAATGAATATGTATATCCATATTATTTCTGCCATGGATTGGTGAGTTTGATTATATTGATTCATGCATGTAGTTTCCCTATAATACAAGAAGAGAAAGTATTCTTATATGAAATTTGGTCAAATAAAAATGTTATTCATTAAATACATGTAAATGTATGTCTATATTATTGAAGGATAATACTTCTAAGATGAATAGAGTTATAAAAGGATAATATGCCTATTACTCAATGTAAATATAAAAATTTATGATGATGTATCATGGAGTAATGGAGAACTCAAGGGAGAGAGTTATGCAATAATTAAAGAATATATTCTCATGTGATATTGCTTTAGAATTAATATATATATATATATAGTGTGTAGAAAATTAAATAATTCTAAGTACATCACACTTGAAATAATATATATATATATATAGTATATTTTTTTATTTTTTTAAATAGTGGATGGCGTATTCCTGAAGATATACATATTTTATTAATATGATTTGATATTCATGAAGTGAATAATAAATAAATGAGAATAATGAATTAAGGTTTCAGTATTTAAGTACATTTTTTATTCATATGAGATTAAATAAATATGATGTGGATTTAATGGAATGAATATAGAATAAATATCTGGTCAAAGTTAGAGAAAGAGATTTTGATAATTATATATATTTATATGAATTTATAATTCAGTTATGGGTGCAGTTTCATATGGTAGTTACTGTGATGATTATATTTGAGACTTTTTTTTATATTTTAATTCCAAGTATAAATGAGGTTATATGAATACTAGAATAAATATGTTAGTTAAGAAGTAGCAAAATTTTGTTTATATTTTTATATATAATATTAATGGCTGATGAAAGAACTTTTTCATGTTCATATCTACTTTTTATATGGAGAGTAAATATTTTTTTGATGAAAAAGAATGAATGAATGCTAATATCGTTCCAATAAATTTTTTTATGTGTCTAATAAAGTAGAGAAAAGTGAAGGTCCAATGATATTCATTATATAGTGAATTAAGAGAAGATGATATGAAGAGAGAAGAAGAGGAAGGAGAATATGTTTTTGGGTTATTAGTGAATTTCTTCATAAGAACAAGACATATGTGAACACTTATGTGAAATGTATGAAATAATAAAGAATTAAGTAGAAGAATAAATAATATCTAATCAATTTTAAAATTTAAATAATAATAATATATTTTATGAAATGATGTGTATATAAATTGAATAAGTGACTTATTACAATGCAGTGTAAGGAAGAGAAGAATTATTTATTATATAAACAAAATTGAAGTATTCTATATTAGATTTGGAATACCATCTTTATTGTCCTATAATTTAATTATAAAGGTATAAGATTTTATTATTTGTGGGATGAATTAAGATAGTGTTATGTAAGTAAAAACTATATCAATGGGAGGAAAAGGTGTTAAGTACATAGGGTATTACTAATTGGTTGTGTGACCTTTTGGTTTTAACAGATTGTATAAAGGATTATCCCGCTCATATTGAGAGGTGATCTGCAATGTCAAGTGATTTTGGATCCTTTAAAATACATACTATGTTCTATAGCATGTTTCATAGGCTATAGTATAAATAAACCACAACATGTTAAGAAGGAATTAATAAGAAAACTATAATAAACACTAATATGGTAAACCATGAAAAGTTATTATCTTTAGAAGTTAAATAATTAATATGAAAAATTATTACAAAGGTTAGTTTAAATAAAATTAATTCTTATCATTTAATATAGTTTATTTAATAAATTATAAATTTACAATTTTTAGATTTTAAATTTGATAAAGTAAAAAGGATTTTTAAATTTCTCACAACAAAATTCGTCTTTGATGTGTATTTGATATTTTTATAAAATGAATAGATTTTATGTGAATACAGAAAATATTGATCTTTCCAATACTATAAATTTCATATGAGTTAGATGTTTTTTAAACTTTTTTATATAAAATGATACATTATAATTTATAATAAATAATTTTTAAATTTTAATAATGAATTTATAAACCCACGCTCATCATTTCGATGATTTGTGTTCCTAGTCAGTGAAGATTATTTTAATGAGAGTTTTGTAATGTTTATAATGACATTATTAAAAAATGATTTATTGTTTTTAATAAATAAGTATTCATTAAATTAAAATAATTATTTCTAATTTATTTTAATAATTGTCATATATTATTCTAGCTTAATCATAAATCAATTTGTTTAAAAATAATCAATTTTTATAAAAGAGGTTTTTACACAATACATGGGTAGACGCCATGATGACTTTTTCCAAAAATAAAATTTAATTAGGTAATATAATTAATATTTTTAATATAATATTTTTAATTCTCTTTAGTTTTTTAAATTTCTTTTTTTAATGTCTAATATTTAGATAGTTCAGATTATTTTGAATTACCACGATTATAGTGAAATGGATATTTTTAAATAATTATATTATTAATAAAAAAATTTCTATTCAATAATTTCAACATAAAACCCTTGTATAATTAAATTAATAATAGTTATAAACACACAACTAAATATATTATAAAAAAATTTAATTGTTAATCATTGCTACATTAGATTAATAATTCAAAATAGTCGAAATTTCATTTTCCCACTAAAATAATTTTTATGCACCTAATATACTATTTTAAAAGACATTTTTTTACTATTTAGAATCTTAATTGGAATAAGTATATATTAAATATATTTCCATCAGAACAAAATTTTATAAAAAAATTTATTCAATAATCTTTATAAAACATAAAATCACTTAGTTAAAAACTAGTTACCTCGTCTAAAAGTAAATATGTAAAATGTAAAATAAAAATGTTAAAACACTATAATATGATTAAAACATATGTGGAAAGTATTGTATTAGGTTTATATATACAATTAAACAATATTCAATATTATTTTAAATTTTTTGTTCCATTTACCTAGGAAAAGTGTCTTAGATTTATTTAAATATAAAAGGTGTTCCCAAAATTTCTCCTTTCCTCTCTTATAAAAGGTTGTCAATGAAACCCTTTAAAATGAAGATCGAACCATATTATTAATAAACGAAACATTACCATTTAGTATCACTAAAAATATATCACACGAACATAATTCCCTATTCACTCAAAGTTATCTCAATCAATTCAATTTGAAGAAGTAATTCATGGAAAGATCAAGTCTTAGTGTGTGTAATATTACCATCATAAGTTTCTCTCCGTAAAATTTCTTTTAATAACATTATATCATAATAAATTATAATTAATTTATTATCATTATTATACATATATATTTTTGTGTTAATTTTATAAACCCTATTTATTCTTTTAAATCTAGTTATAAAAATAAATGAACATCAATCGTTAATGTTTATGGACTACCTCATCCAGAAAGAATAATTTTTTAGGATTCTTATAGATTTTTATTATTTATAAAATTATTTCTAAGAATATTTAATAATTATTTAAAAATAAAATCAAAATCATTAATCTTCTTTCATAATGATATTATTTCATAACAACTACCACTTTAGAAACACCCCCCAAATGAGCTAATATGTGATTATGTTTGGGCCAGTTCAATAACCAATATGAATGCTGCTTTAAAATACTAAATTTGATGAGTATAAAAACATAAAAAATAATATTATTATAATATAATATGAAAAATAATTTTTTGTATATGGTTCAAGAAATTTTATATTTATTTATTATCTTTTTTTAATGTATCATTTTAGTTTTCTAAAATCACAAATATATGCTAATAATGATTCAATTTTTTTGAAATAGAACTAAAACAATTATGGAAATAAATGAGAGATTTAAAAATCACTATAGGTTGTATTTTACATAATATTAAATGTTAAATAAAGAATAAAAATGGTTTTAGATGATGGATAATCATTAAAAAATTATTAAATATGCAAAAAATAATTAATGTTACTAACACTTGATGGTGATAACAGAATAAAAATAATTATTAAATCAAGATAATTTTTTTAATACGGTTTAAAAAATGGAAATATTTATGATTAAAGGTAATGAAAAAGGATATTTAGGTAGTTTCTTTACATAATGTCTGATTGTTATATGGTAATAAATAAAACTAGGTATGAGTTTATTTGTCACAAATTTTATTCCATTGAGATATGAGAAATAAACGCACCATTTTACATTTAAATAGATTAAATAAATAATTTATAACACTTCATATCATTGGTCATATTATTTTTAATAATATTTAGTGTTATATTTAATGTTACACCTCACTTTGGGTTTTAATTTCAATGATACCAATTTTGTAAGGGGTTTGTGTGACCAAAATCTCATTCTTATATCATAATCAATTTTTTTTCTATTGTTTTTAAATATTGATCTATCATAACATATTAACATTGTTTATGTATATTCTCTTTCTTTTATAGGTAAATCATGTGTCACAACAGTGCCTTCTTCCACTATTATTCGATTGTTTTATTTAATTCAAATTTGTTAGGAATAGTTCGAATTTGTTTTTGTGGAATTTTATTCCTTGTCAATGTATTTACTTCACAACAATGTTATAATTTACATAGTGGAAACTCATATAGTTTTTATATAAAAATATACTTTTATTCTAGTTTATTCATTTAAAAAATTCCTTCTTTTTATCAATTATAGTTTTTAAAAATGTCTTATTCAAAATGTTCAAATGGTTTATCAATATATTGAAAATTAAATGCTTTAATCCACTAAAAATAATATTTTTATAACATTTTTGTCTCAATTTAAATATTACATTATTATATATTCTTTTCAAAAGAAATGGTATTCAAATATTTTATCTCCCCTTTTTAAAAACATCTTATCTTCTTTATGTACTCATCATTAAAACTTATTTTCAATTTTATAGTTTTCAATGTATTTTTAATTTTACTAATTGAAACAATTATGCCTTTTTTTAAATATTAATCAATAAATTTTCATTTATAAACTAAAACTTTTTAAGTTATTTTTAGTTTGATAGTTTTTTATCCTTCAATAAACTCTCATGGGGTGATGTTTTGATCATCTTTTATATGTGATTATATTATGAATAATTTTTTAAAATTAGATTTTTATATCAAATTGTTTTTATTATTAAGTAATGTGATTCTGGTGAATATTTATTTGACACACATAATCCTTACATGGGGTCATTATGATATGATTCTGACTAATTTTATATGATGTACATATATATTTTTAAAGAATGTAAAGGTCCCATATCTGGATCCAATTCATTTTTAAAGGCTTCATGTCGCATAATTGATTAAATATTTTGTAAATAAGATGTGGGGATCATTGTTAAATATTATTTTGTGTTAATGAGATCTGTTATGTTTAGTTCACATGTTTTTTTGAATGAGATATATAAATAATTGTTTACATGTGTTTTTGTGAGAATTAGTTTTGGGAATCTTGGTTCGCAAGATTATTATGTGATTGAGATGTTGGAATAATTTTTACAAGTTCTTGTGTGAATGTGATGCGAAATGTTTTGTAAACAATAATTTCATTTCATTTTATTTTATCACATTTCAATTTTTTTTAATAAATTTAAAAATTTCACGATTCATTTTATTTTTTTAGAATTATATGTTTTCAAGATTATACCTAATTAATATTTAATGCATTCCATTATTTTATAACATCATCACATGTTTTAGGATTATTTATAGGTGTTTTGAGTTAAGTATGATGTTTTATATTTCTATAATGATCTTATTAATTACTTTTTTTGATCTAACACATTTTATTATTATCATAAATGGAATTTGTATATTTTGATAATATATTTATTTATTCGTTATATTCTCCATATGTTTATGATTTAATACATAATTATATATCTATACCTTATGAATAATTTTACCTCACCCTTTTATTATATTTATTGTTTCCTATTTATAATGATTATTATATTATCTTATATGTTCATAAAGGGTAGAAATGATAAAAATTATGGATTAATATTCCATAGTGTAGAGACATAAAGTGTTTGTATAACTAATCTAAAGGACAAAAAAATTTAGTCTTGGGTTTGTCTGACTGTCTGTGAGATAGATTATATAAACCATGATTTTAATGTATTAGTAAGGTTATTCATATATTAGGTCACTATAGTTGGTATCTTTGAAGAGTTTAATTATTTTATTTTTTAGTTTAGTTATTTATGATATTTTTATAGATAATTTTAATTAAAACCCTTGGAAAAATTATAAGGGGTAATACTAAGAATATAAATTATCATAGATTATTTTATGGTATAGATTTTGATATTTTCCAAGAAATAAATCTCTATCGAGATACTATAAGTGGATATGTTTTTTCCAAAAATTCATTTAGGGGTAATTACTATGAACATTTGTGGTCAAATATATAGTAATGATCATTATCATACTTGGGGAATAAGCCTTTACCATGTTCGCAGTTTGAAACTACAAAAGGATATGATTTGGTTAATTTATTTATTATCACAAGACATTATAAATAATATATTATTTTTGGTAATTAGGATAAATATGAGTGAAAACAACCCAATGAAAACATGATTGAACGAAGAGTGATTTACATTATTCTAAAATACAATTGTATGGATTCCAAGAGAATAAAATTTCTAGGTTAATTTTTTATTATGCCCTTATGATATAAATATTGTTCAATTATGGTTACAATTTTGGTTTTATAAGTGGATATATTAATGGGAAATAAAATAAAAAAGTGATGTGAACGAAAATATAGTAATGATAAGCCAGTTGGGATGGAAGTAATTATTTAAAACCTTGTAGTTATTCCCTTCAAACTATCTCAATTTATGATTAATAACATGAATCTATACAAACATATGAAATCATAAAATAACAGATGGTTAAAATTTAATATAATACTATATGATAAAGGATATTATGGAAAGATGATTCAACATTCATCATATCCTAAATGAACAACTAATCACCCATGTGAATACATAGTGGAACAAATAATTGCTCATGTGTAGGAGGATTATCCACCAAGTTCATGATTTTTTAATTGAGATGAAAAAGTAAATATATTAACTAGATGTAAAGAATTTAAAATGACCAAAATGTATGGATTTTGAGTATTATGATATTTGATTCACTAACTAATGATCCAATGGTGATAAAAAAATATCATCATCCTTATAAACTAATGAAAAAAATAAAATCCTATACAAACCTCACTGTAGAATGTAGGTCATGAAAAATAAGGGTAAATGGTATAATCACCCTTCAATATATATATTTTGATGAATAATGGAATATTATTATATCCACCATAGAAGGATTTATATTTTTTTCTAAGAGAATAAAATCAATATCCAAATGATTTGATATCATATTCGGTTATTACTGTATCAAAATATAAGGTTTATATATTATTATTCATGATAATATTACTATCCATCCATTGGGGAATTTATTTGTGATTTTTGAATTTTATCGGTTATCACCATATAGATTTTATAATATTCAACAAAATAAGAAAATCGACATTGATATTTTAAACAAAATTATGATCACATATGAGTACATGGAATACTATGAACCCACAAGGAAAACTAATTCCATTTTAGGAGTTATGATACTTAATTATGTAGGATGTTTAACTAATCAGGTTAGAAATAAAATAAAAAATTTTATATTCTAATAAGGACATAATAAACCTATTTCGCAATTTCCCTCAAATTATAATAATTGATTAAAAACTAGAAAATAAATCTCAAGTCATGTTAATTTTATAGATACCTCTAAATATCATTGTTATTATGTGATAATTAATATTCCAATAATGTAATTTATTTATGGGAGTAGAATTTAATGACCCATGATTTTATATACATTAAAATATATACTATTTTAGGTAACATGTGTCCCCAAATACAATATCAACTAACCAAAACATATTAAGAATTATTTTTTAATAAAATTATTACAAAAAATAATACTACAAACTACTAAATTATATTCATGTAAGATAATTATTTAAGAAAAGGTGAGGCCTGGACCCTTTATTAAATAAAAACAAAAAGAAAGAGTATAGGGAATTAGATTGGGATCAGACATGAAATACCTATCCTCATTAAAAAAAATTAGGAAAAAGAAATCATGTATCATAATATAGATTGTTATAAACCTCATAGTCCCTATCCGATTGAAAATCCTTTCTCACTGCACTAAATTAGTTATCCTAATGTTCTATATAATTTTCAAAAGAGTTATATCTTCTTCTCATGATTGGCATTAAATATGAGTAATCCTTCTTCCATATCGACATATTTATAAGAATTAGTGAAGAAACATTATCCTCTTTATTCATGTATTTAACAAGAATCTCATTATAAGAATTCATAATTGAAGAAACATATTCTTCCAAATCCACCAAATATCCTTAAATCTTGTATAATTTAAATTTTATGAAGATTACCTATATGAATTGAGAACCTAAAATACTGGTAACACTAAAATAAAAATTACGGTGTGGATCCGTAAGACCATCCTTAACATGAGATTCTCAAGGAATATTTCAAGCCAATTCCAAGGTCAATCCACTCTGTTATCCCTCTTGAAGAACCCTCTCAAAAACCTGGTTTCTAAAACCTGAAGGAGTCCCTTTAGTCTCTGCTAATTGAGTACATAAATCAAATGGTGTGTGATTCCCTCCAAAAAATTATATTTCATATCAAAATTAACTTTAAACATTAGTTGTTGAGGTGGGCCATAAACCTTTTTATACTAATTATTATGAGTGGACCAATGGTTTCATTTATAGGAATAATAGTATGCTCGAACACACAACCAACAAAAGTGTAATATGAATCCATTATATATACTATAATATTCATGAGGGGAATATTCTACTCAATAATAGACTATTTACTATTTTGATTATGGATAAAAGTGACATCATATGACCTCAATTTTCAATCCATATGATCAGGTGAAGTGCCCATCTACCTCTAATTCACTCGCTATATTTTTTTATATGAATAAGTTTCATGCCATTTGAGAATGAAAAGGTAGAATAATTTGATCAGATATTAAAAAATAACATAACTCTCGATTTATAAGAGATACTTAATTGAAAATCACAGAAACTTATGAATAAGTTTAGAGATTTCCACTACCGTAAGCATGCAAGCATGTTGAAATAATTTTCCAGTATGACAGTTCACATTAACACCATTAAAATGATTGATTGAGTTTCCCAAATTCTCAATAATATCATGATTGTGCATCAGGAGACGATGTCCGAGAAGGTTCAACCAAATCGTTGTCCTAGAAAGATCATTACAAGATTGAATCTCCATATTCTAATATGAGGTTAGAGTGGAAGCCATTAAAAGATCATGGTCATCAAGACTATGTATAAGAAAATTACTCCTATGAATAAAAACATATAGAAATTTTATGGGGGATATAAAATATAACAACTATGAGAACCTTCCGAGCCCAAGAAGAATTCACATAATTGTCAAACGCATTGACAAAGGGAGAAACAAACTGAACCTAGCCACCAAAGTGAGAGAGTAAATAGAGGAATCCTCCATAAACTACAGAAAAGATAGATTCATGCCAATATGACCATAAAAAAATAACATCGATTGATCACAAACATTTATATTAGGAATAATGGTAAGAGAGAAATGAGATACCCTTACACCTGGGGTAACAGGGATGGGAGCACCAGCCTAAGAAAAAAACATTTTCTTCATATTATACATTTTCTTTTAAATTAAATTTTATTTCCAAAAAGTTTTTAATTTATATTTGATTATTTAAAATGCATTTTTTTAATTCCTCAAAACAATGTTACAATGAAATATTTTTTTGTTATTTTTACAGAATAATAATTTTGTAGATTAATTGTGAAAATATTGATTTTTCTAATACCCAAACATTTATATGAAATAGATATTTTTTAAAACATTTACTATACAATTATATTGTATAAGTTATAAAAAATAAATTTAAAGAAATATGTTCAATATTTAAACCCATGCTCAATATATTGATATTTATGCAGTTTTTTAATCAAAACTATTTTTTGACTGTTTTGTTTAATTAATTATAGCATGATAAATTGACGTTATTGATTTATATTGTTATTAAATAATTAATATTTACATTATAATAATTATTTTATATTCATTGCAATCAATTCCGTTAGTAATTTTATCGTAAACATAAATATTTTTTCTTAAAAACAAACTTTTTTGAAAAAACGCGTCTGTACACAATTCATGTGATAATAATAAAATAAATTTCCCAAAATGTTTAACGTCAATTTGAAAAAATTATTTATGTATTTTATAAAATAATTTTATTAATAATTCTAATTTCAAATATCTTTTTAGGTATAAAATTTTGATTATTAGGATTATTGAAAATTACAACGTTACTGTGAAACAATTATTTTAGATTTACAATTTTATCTATATCACATAATATTTATCAAATAAATTTATTTTATGTTATATAAATTATTATTCTAATTTTTTTTTAAATTGGAAAATAATTTTTTAAAATAATAAGTTCAAATTTCAATCAATAATAAATAATATTATGAATTTATTATATATAAAATGTCATTCTCATACACATTATATTTTTTAATTTAAATGTTGGGTTTTTATTACTTAGAAATTAAATTTTATTAAATTAATATTTAATTTTTTTCTATTAAGAAATAATATTTATATATGGGTTATTTTATATTATTAACATAATATAATATCACTTCGTTGAAAAATAGTTACCTTGTTTAAAGTAAAAGAATTTAATGTAAGAACATAACTGTAAAACCCCTGTAAAATTTTAAAATATGTCTTAAAATCATTTTTGAGTATTTATAGAACTAGATACATAACACATTCTATTATTTGTAATGTTTAGATCCATTTACCACATAATAGTTACATGGAATTTCGAAAATATTTACGTTTTCTAGAAAAGTACCATTTTACTATCTTATAAATGGAAGTCACATAATACCCTTAAAATAGTCATATATCCAATTAGTTAATAATTAACACACATCCATTTTATTATCCCTAGAAACATATCCCATATATATAATCCCCTCGTCACTCATATTTAGTATATTACAATCAATTCCATGGTGTATACTAAGGAAATATCAAGTCTCCAATGTAGTTTTATTTCATTCATAACCCCGCTCTTCCAAATTTATTAACAGTACAATAAAATGAATAATTATTCTCATTATTATACTGATATGTCTTTATATTAATTTAAAAAACCATATTTATAAATTTGAATCCACTAATACAAATAATATAATGTTATTTGTGTGTGCGTGCACATTATCGTCTCCCTACAAAATATTATTTTTAAATTGTCTTCATGTTTTGAATTATTTATCAAAAAATATTCCAAACAAGTTAGAAATAATATAAGTATGAAAATAATATCAATTTTATTCTATCATAAGTGAATTATTCAAAAGAATGTTCTCCATAAATATATTCACCAAATGAGTAAAATCGTGTTCTACTTTAGGTCGGTTTAACAAACTACATTAACAATGAATTATAATATGACTATGGATGACTACAGAAACATGAAGAATAATATAATTATAATATAACATGAAATATTAATTTTGTCTAAATGGTTCTCTAAATATTATATTAATTACGTTACTTATTATTAATGTATCATTTTAATTTTCTAAAATCAATGAAAGAAAACAATACTGATTCCATTTCCATGCCGAATTAAAAAACACTAATGGAATGATATAGATAAATATAATTTATAACATATAGAAACTAAAATTGTATATTGATATTTATCATGGGATCAATTGATGGATACTGGGAAAAAAAATTATTATACATGCACAAAACCATTGAAACTATCAATACTCTATGGTCACAAAACGTCATGAATAATTAATTCACTCATAATAATAAATTATCATAATTGTTATAAAAGAAATATATTTATGATTATTTTTATGAAATAAAATTTTATTTCAGTTATTTTTATTTGAATGATATAGTGTTATCTATTAACAATATAAGCATGTTAATTGTTTCTTGGTCTCAAATTTGAATCCCATGAGATAAGTTTGTGTTAGACACCATACTTTCATTTTAATGGGGTTAATACTATCATATTTTCAAATTTTATTGTGATCATTGTTTTTTCATGATATTCAATGCTCTATTTATTTTTATACTACACTTGGGGATTTTATTATAATTTTACTAAAATGTTTAGTTGTTTTGATGAATGAAATATCATTATTGGGATGTAATAACTCTTAATTTTATATTATTTGTATTTATTGTTATATATCATAATATAATTATTTTATGATTTATTTACAACTAATATTTAGGGTAAATTAAAATTCACAACAATTTCTTCCTTCATGATGAAATTATTCTTCCAATAAAATTAATCTTCATTTAGAGTAACTATTATTCATTTTAACAGTTTTTTCTTCCATTTCCTTGATTTTTACATCCCACCAAATTTATCATTTATTTAGTGTAAAATTAATTTTTTTTCTTCATAAAATTATAATATTATCCCACATTATTAATATTAAATAATATGATTTATTATATCTTTATTGATTTTAATTTTCAATATGGTTATTTAAAAAAAATCAATAGGGTTTTCCGTCTTTTAAAAATATATTTTTTATCATATACTCAAAATTTTAATTTTGATAATATTAATTTCATTTTTTTCTAGTTTCTATTAAATAATATTATTTTAAAAGTTTACATTTTTATGTAATTTCAATTTATAATTTTGAAAACATTGTGTATTTTAAAGTATTTATTATTAAATGATATTTTATAAGAAAAAAATTTCAATTTTATTCACTTTCTCTTTTTAAAAACATTATATTTTATCAACTATTCATTATTAAATTTTTCTAAATAACTTAATTTTCTTCCAAAATATTTTCAATTCTATTTTTTCCATCCATGTTTTATATCTCATGATGAGACGTTTCAATCATCCTTTAAATGTTATTATGCTATGAATAATATAGAAAGTGATATTTATATATCCATTAATTTTTTGTTTTTATATTTTGTGATGTTTTTCAGAAGTTTAAGAGTCCTATTCTCCTTTGAGGGGTTTGTTAAGTTACGTTTATGAATGATTTTAGGTGGAACTAAAATATATGCATAATGATGATTAGGGTCCTATATAAATCCCTCTTATTCATTGGTTAATGATTCATGTCACATGGGTTGTGGAAATGATTTTTGAATGAGATGTGGGAATAATTTTTCAAAATATAGTAGTGGGAATGAGATATGAGAATATTTGTTCACATGTTATTGTGTGAATGAAATACAAGAAAATAGGTTCACATTTTTTATGATGTGAATGAGATGGGGAAGAATTTTTAACAAGTTTTTGGTGTAAATGAGATGTGAGAATCATTGGTCACTAGTTGTTGTGAAAAAAATATGTAAAATTTATTGTTCACAATATTTTAAATCCTTTTGATTGTGCCTCATTACCATGTTGTTTATCATGTTATATAATATTTTATAGATGTATTTTATTTTTATGAAATAAAATTTTTTCATGGTTATGCCTTTTTTATTTGTAATGTATTCAACCTAATTATATAATTCTCATATGTTTTTGGATTGTTGATAAGTGTTTTGACCCTGTTAATATATTTTACATCCACTTAATGATATTTTTATGATATTATATCACTCTAACATGTTTTATGATTATCATTCCAAGTAACTTGATCCATTATTAAAAAAAATTCTTCCTCAGATTCTTTTTCATGTTTGTGATAAAATATTTTAGGATATGTATTTCTCATTATAATTGTTCTATCCAACCCATTACTTATGGTTATAATTCCAATTTACAAAGATGATAATATCATGGGAGATTTATTTAGAGGATATAAGGAATCATGATTACACATAAATTCTCAAAAGATTGGTAAATTATGATGTTTTGTGGATAATTCCCAAGATTGAAAACCTTTTAGTCTTTGACTTGTGACACTTTTTGTGAGATATTTTATTTAAATCCGAAGATAAATACATTATTTAGAATATATTTATCATGTAAATCTATATTGACAATGTATATTTTTATGCCACTCTTGTCTGGGTGTTTTTTTTGGGTTATGAGAAAGAATAAATGTTATAAGATGGAAAAAAGTCACTCATTCACATCAACCAGTAATGTAGGAATTAAAAAAGGCTATAAATATATTAAAGTTGAAATTATTTTCAAATTCACCAAAATATATTCACACTTATATAAGCATAACACCACAAGATTTTAGATTAATAATAATATTACGTTAGATTATGTGTACTAAACACATCACCGATCATAAAATGAACTATGATATACCATTAAAATATGACCGTTATAAACTAAATATAATATTAGAACTTATAAATTGGAGAAATAACAATTTTTAATATATTTAGAGAAGTATTTCTGAATATATTTATATATATATTAACTCTTAGAAAATAGCAAGACAATATAAAATAAGATCAAATATGATAAAGATAGATATTTTCCATTCAACTTATTTATAAAAACTAATTATTTTCAACAAAATAAATAAATTTAATCACTATATATGAATTATTTTATTTAAATTTGTATATAATAATTTTAATAAAGTAACTTATCATTCATCAAATTATTGTTTCGTGATAGGAATGAGTGGAAATTTTTTTAAAATTCTAAAATACATTATAATTTAAAATGTATTTTATTTTATTTCGTAAATGAATATTATGATTAAATAATTCCACTTTTATAAATTATATTTCAATAAATGGGAATATTTTTTTTGAATAATTATTTTCAATAATTTCATGATAATATATTTTTATTTTTCTAAAAAAGTCAATATCTAGATGAATTGTGAAATATAAAGATTTAATAAATGTTTTTATTTCTTTAATATTAATAAACTTAATATCTATGTTACCATTGGTTAATGAATTTTTTAAATTAAATTATAGTTTTTAATAATAATAAACCTCTAAATTCCATGTAATTCATTAATATACATCATTTTATTATATTTATATCTTTATGTATAAAATGGTTATTTTTTAAAAACCAATTTTATTTCATTGCATTTCATGACCATATATTTTAAAAGATTCAAAACATATGAAGATGATATATTAGAAAATTTATTCTTTGTATGGAATTATAATGAAAAAAATATTTAATATTTTTCATTTCATTTAGTCATAAAGAATATTAACCACGATGAAACTGATTCACCTTGAAAAAGGGTAAAAAGTATTAAACAATTTTAAAATAATGGGATAAGGTCTAAATGTTAATAAAAAATGCCTATATTACTGGAGATTAGATTATTTATACTAGAATAATCTTATTTTGAAAAATATTTCATATTGGTAAAAAATTTATTTTTTTAAAACCATAATATTAATTTACATCAAAAGAAAAATTACAAATTTTCATTCCTTATTTCTCTAACTTGTTATATTTTCATAATATTGATATTGATAAAAATAAAATCATTACAAATAATTATATTAAAACTAATGAATAATACACTAAATATATTATTTTAATTTCTTATAAATTTATATAGATTGTATAATAAACATAAATTCTTATACAACGTTTACGTATCAATTGAAAAACTGATTGAAAAATAATGTAAATTATTTTACAAAATATTAAAAGTAATATATCTACAATGAAATTTGTAATTACATGAAATAAATTGGTATTTATAATTATAATGGATTCTTAAATTTTTAATATTTTAATTCCATTATTATCTTAATTCCTTAAAATTCAATATTTATGAATATTGGTAAAAATGACATCCAATGATATGAAATTTTAAAAATTATTTTTAAAATATATAAATAATAAGAAATTTAATATATTAACTCAATTTTATAGTAAATTTCTTGGTTAAAATTCATGGATTATTTACATACCACTTTAAAGCTTCAAAATGACATATATAACTTTTAGACATTGAAAATTTTCAAAATTTTCATTGATTTTTCCAATAAAAAGTGGATCACTTCAACAATTTCAAAACTAAAATTAAGTGAATATTTATATCAAAAATATAACCAAATCAAACTCTATCTTCCATACATACATCCTAGAGATCCTAATCTTACCAAATGGGCAATCTTATAATGCTTCAGGTGTGAGGAAAATGAGTTTTTCTAAAACAAAATGTGTATAACTCTTAACCGAGTTTTCCATGTTTATTTATGCATCCAACTCTTAGAATATCTTGTAACCATGATGATATAATGAAATCAGTATATTATATATAATTAAATATTTTTATGGTTTTAATAACTATTTTTCACATCCTTCTACATCATATGTGAAATAAAATCATTTCTTATGTATAGGTGTGGATTACCACCTCCATGAAGCAATTTTTTTCCTTAATACTTAATATAAACCATCATAAGGATAGATATAATGAATAAATATGACATGTATAATATATTTATAATTTTTAAAAATTATAATATTGGGTCCTCTATTTCTTTTCCACCCAATAGTAATATTAAAATGTCATTCATGTTTATTTATAGACTCCCAACTCCATGAAATGATGTTATTGATTATTTATGACCATCCTAAATGGATGGTTTAAAATTAATATTTAGTAAATAATAATAAAAATTATAATATTATTAATAATCAATAAATTATGGAATAATTATCCTTTTGAACTTAATAATCCCACCAATGTTGTTTTGGTAATATAAACAGAACATTCCCTAAAATGTATGATGTAAACTTAACTAATTCAGTAACTAAATAGTAAATGATTATCAATGAGTAAAATAGAATAATTATAATAAAGATAACATGAAATGTGATATTAATTAATCATAAAACTAATAAAATTTAATTATTATTGAGTTTTATAACATGGTAAACGATTCAGTACTCGAGGTTATGGATTTTCAGTCTCAATTTCCATTATTTGAAAAATCATCCATTTTTAGAAAATGTCTAATTTTTTGTGGTGTATATAATTAATCATTAATTTATTATAAAATTAATTTACTAGAATTTATGTGTTTTATAAATTTATTCAATCTTAACTTGTACTATTATTTTTTTATTAAAAATATACAAAAGTGGTAACAGATTCACTATATCTATATATATTCTTTGATTATTATACTATTTTGAAAAATAATATTATGTGTAGTGTAAGAACACCCATATTTATGTATTATATGACTAATTTAGTTAAATTAAAGTATTAAAAAATCTATTTCATTTTATATTTTTCAATGATATTTTTATTTAACGTTTTCCAAAGTGTTGGGGGATTTTCTAATTAAATATAGTTTTATATATTTCAAATTCCTTTTATTTTATTTCTATATTATTTTAAATGTTTATATAATGTCATTATTTAAGGATAAATTATTGTACAATGTCATTTTGAGCACTTTTTAATTCATTTACCGAGGTTTAAAATCGAATATTTTTATTTTTCCCATATCGTGTATTTAAATATTTTGTTTTAAAAAGTAAAAAATTGATTTGTTTTTAATATTTTTAGAATTACATATTTATCTCCCGGTCAGATCCATTTTTCATTTTCTTGTTTATTTCAAATGATTCTATTATTTTTGAATGAGGATCCCTTTCCATATTTTCAACTAATTTTTAAAAGATAGGTAAATAAAAGGATGTTTTATATTTTTTTAATCATATTTCTAATGAATATATAACATTATTTTTATTAAATTTCTACATAACATAATAGTATTTTATTGAACATTATTGAAGTTTTCTAAATTATACCATTCACATTATTTATAGGAATATCTTATAATCCTGTTGTTTTTATTACTCATGGGTTAAAGTATTCACATTTCCTGTGGTAGATTCCCAATATGGATGACTATTTAAAAGACATATTGATAATGTATTTTATTTTTAATTTAATAAATAAGGATATAATATGAATTATATAAATTATTTTTTGGGTCTAATAATATATACCCCTCAGTGAATCGAAAGATCTCATAAAAAAATGGAATGTGTATTGCTCACTATGGGCCACCCATTAAATGATAATGTATTATCACAATTCCATGATAATATATATAACGTCACTGAACATGGACTTGAAGGTATATAAAATTTATAACCATTGGACCACAATAGTAGGGTTCATTATGAATTATCATGAGGTCTTGATGTAAGGATCATTATTCTAGATGTTTTCAATTCAATCATTATGAAACTAGTTATTGTTGTCCATGTGATTATTTATATTATTATAATTGGATAAAAATAAATGTTATTGATGGGTTTTTATAGAAATATTTTTATTTCATAAGATAAAAAATTATCCTATAATTTTAGAGAAGGTTTATGATCTAAAAATGGTAGGAAATTTTTTTCAATAATTTTTTTTATTATTTTTGAATGAAACACTCATGAATTATGATATTTATTTTATACTCGATTATGAAATATTTTATCCAATAATTTGGGAAAAGGCTGTGTTTATGATTAGTTGATTATTTTCAGTGAAATATTTATTTTGTTTAGATAAAAAATTCCTTATAGGTTTCATGAATTTAAAATAGATTAATGTGTTTCCTTTATTTCTTATATTCCTACCTATATGTTTTTTACTAATGACACATTTTCATCATTTTTTATAAGGATAAAGGATGTGTAGGTATTACAGAATGGAAAATAGAAGTCTATCATGAATTTAGTAATAGTATTATGATAAAAATGGGTGGGTTAAAATAATTTTAATGGCCCACAATGGTGGAATATTTATTTCTATTTGAAATAAATTTTAATAGTTTTAAAGTGTCATTTTCCTGAAGACCTAAGTCTAAATGAAAACCTGATGTCATATTAACTAGCTTAAGGATAGGAATTTTTAAATAATATCTTGTATTCAATGAAATATATTTAAAAAACATTTGTCTAATAAAAATATAATTATGTAATAATAGTACACAATTTTCAAAATCACATAATCATTAAAGGACTTATTTTTCAACGAATTTTATTTTTTAAATATTATGACTTTTATCTAAAAAATATATTTCGAATAAATATTTTAATGAATTTTTTTGGAAAATATATATGAATAAATTAGTAATAAATTTTTTTTGTCTAATTCTTAAGAATCATGATAAAATCATTTAAATGTAAAAGGGGTGTTTTCTAAAAAATTGTTTTTATTTAAATAGTGTGTTTTTGTATTAATAAATTAAAAAAAATTATATATGAACTTTTTTAAATATAATTTATAGATATTATATTCAATAAAATAATTTTTAATTCATATAATGGGGATTATTAATTAAATAATTTATATAATGTTAATTTCTATAACAAAATATGTTTTTCTGAAAACATATTTTTTCATAATTTTTGTATTATAAATAATTGCATAAGAACATTTAGAAGGGTTATTAGATTTATGAAGTATCTATTTTTAAATATTAATTCCAAAATTATCTACGGGTGAATTTTTTAAAATGTTATAAAATGGTATATTTTTTATGAATTGTGAAAATACAGATTTTTTAAAAAAATATATTTTATTTACTATAGTTTTTAAATCACTATATTTATTTTGATTTGTTTTAAAATGTAACTATATATTTGTTTAATTTGAAAAATAATTCATCTTATTCATATTGGATCAATGTTATACCTGATCTTGATATAAAAATACGCTTATTCATTCAAAATTATTTTTTATGGAAAAGTTGTATTTTTCATCACGTTTTGTGGGTTTATAAAATGTTTTTATTCCAGTTATATCAAATTACTACTATAAGGCCCCAGCCTTAAACCTTACTTAATCTTGAGTTATTACAAGATTACACATTGAGGATCTTTTCAGGTTTAGAGTTTTAGAGAATTAGGTCATAAACATGCATTATATTCCACATTTAAACAAAGTGGTTACATAAAGATAGTATTCATTTTTTCCCATCAACGGAAACATATTTAAAATAAAACATGGATTCTTTCTTGACACTTCCTTGACAGTATTATGATATCTTGTACCTTTCACTTGACCTGTGAAAAACATTTTGAAAAACTTTGGATGAGCATAAAAAGCTCAGTAAGGGTTATAAAAATATAGAATGGAAACATGAGTTCATATATACATAATAATGAAATCATATTTTACCTATAAAATATAGGCACTTTAACATGCCTCATCAAAACATGAATAAATCATAGAAATCATAAGACATAAAAGGTAACTTGAGGCATTCACAACTTTCTTACGTAGGGAGTAACCCTCTTGGTTATTTTTGGAATACCCACCACAGTATATTCCCTAAATCTCTTCGGAGAAACCTTAATGTTTCACTCCTTCGCATTACCCAATGCATTGGAGAGCAATATCGGGTTCACCCGCCCTTAGTTTATCACGGAACCACCCGTTTTCATAACAATGCCCAAGAACCATAACATAAACCTATCACATAAAACATGAATAATGTAAACATAACATTTCCACATTTAAATCACAATATAACATTTTAGTATATTGAAATAATGAATCCATTCAAAAAGAAACCATTTCCAAAACAATTTTAAATATTTAATAAAGAGATTTTTGAAACAAAGTGTCCCATACTACTTTGCGTCTTTTAAAATTTTAAACCATTAATATCCATATAAATAAATCCTTAAAACCATTTAGAAAACATGGATATTAATAAGAACAAATAATTAAAACATTTAAAGTGATATTTTGGTTAAAGGGGTTTTACCAAAATTAAAGACACTTGAATATAATAATTGAGGAATAACATTTAATTAGAACATTATAATATCATGAGAATAGATGGATTCATGATATAATATTCCAAATGATAGTATATACACCACATAAGAGTGAACTGGTGCATAAAAACAATGAAGTCTCAATATAAATGTAAAATGAGATGAAATCCATAATAAAGAAGGTATCCTTAAATCAAGGATAAATCTATCTCATAATTATGTGTGACAAATTTAAATACACCCAATATAAGTGAATATTGAGTGTAAAACAATCATGGGTCATTCAAACATATTCAAAGGATGACATATTCAATAACTACATGTTGAATCCAAAGAAATCGAAATTGGGTTAAGAAGTTCCCTTGGTAAAATTCGACAGCCTAACGGCGTCACATAAAATTTTAGGAAAAGAGTTGATGAGAGAGATAAAGGGAATCTCATCACTTGGACATAAAATTTACATCAATAAAGATATAGAATAACATATCCCAACATTACAATATGTAAATTAAAAGACCCAACAAAATAAGTCTTTTAAAAAGAGGAGGGTGAAAGGTTCCCTTACCGACTTGTGTATCTTTCGAAACATACACCCCTTGAAAGAAGGACAATACAACATTGATGTAAATAATCATAAACAAAAGTATATTACACAAAGATTAGAATAATGGGCGGTACATATACCACTAAAAGGAAATGGTGGAAAATGTATCACAAATATCACGAGAATAAAAGTGAGATGAAAAATCCCTTACGAAAACTCGACAGCCTAACGACGCCACTTAAAACGTCCAAAATGGATTGATGATAGGAAATAGGGTCTCTCATCATATCAACATAAAGTTTAGAGAAATAGGAATACAAAAGAACATCCCACAACATAACAAAGAGGAGCTTAAAATAAGTGACATAAACGAGGGTACTTAAAAATAAAGAGAGAGGTTGGATCTCTTACGAAAATTCGGCAGCCTAACGGCACCACTCAAAACTTCCAAAATGAATTGATGAGAGAGAATAGGGTCTCTCATCATATGAACATAAAAATTACAGTAAGAGTAATATAAAAGAACATCCCAATCACAATAAAGAGGATCTTAGAAGGAATTCCATAAAATAGTGTACTTAAAAATAAAGAGAGGAGTAGGATCCCTTACCTCGGGTCCGACTTGACTCGATCGTTCTTTAATCTCCTTAAAATCGGGTAACTCCCTTTGGTTTGAGCTCAAAGGCTTCCTTGGAAAGACTTCTGCACAAAGTGAGGCTTCAATGAGTAAGAGAGGGATGTGGAGAGACAAAATAGGAAGGTGTTGGCCGATCCAAAGGCTTTGGAAGTGTGGGTAAGGAGTTAGAGGTGGGGGCCTTTTATAAGAGGAGAGGAGGGGCACTCTTGGAAAGTAAAGAAAAGTTACTTTATTTTGGAATGAGTTTCGGATTTTAGTGGTCCCACATTGATGTGTTTCGAGGATAAGGTGATAAGGTTTCTAAATCCACCCATCCAATAGGTTTTGGACATGTGTAGGTCTTATATTTTACATTATCTTTCCATTTTATTAAAATCCTTTATTAATGAGGTAATCGCTGCATCATCATGATGTCATAAATAATTTAATAAATTTAAGGTCTAAAAATTATAAAAAAATTATCATTATGTAGGAAATCTTTTTATATTTCTAATGAATATATATAGTCCAAAATATGATTTATTTAGACAAAATAAAAAATATTTTACGTAGGTTATACATTCATTGTTACATAAAACATTCTTTAAAAATAAAAAGATAAAAAGTCACTTTCTCACAAAATTGATTCCATGGGGCCCCCTAGTTTGGCAAAAGGCATACCATGGTCAGCCATGAGACAACCAGTAGCCTTAGGACACATTTTGTGGTCATTTGTTATTATTATGATATTATTTTATTATCTTTAACTACCTGATTATTCACTAATCAAGATAATTAAAGATAATTACCATCATTACTATTCATAATGTCCAAAAACAAAAGAGTCATAATTACATAATTTGGACCTTCTGATTAAAAATATGTAATCCATTTTACCAAATTACAAACACATAAATTTCAATAATTAATTTTAAAAAAACTTCCCGTTGTCAAAATAAATAGCAGGTTTTTTAGAAACAATATTTATGAAAAGTTTTACAGTTGTTTATGCCCAATTAAAAAGTGAAATTAATCCCAATGACCATCATTGGATTAAATGGTAAAAATATATTCCAATTAAAATTTAAAAAAAATTAAAAATTTAATATAACCATATAATTAAATTATATGAAAAAGCAGTTTTGATGTAAAATGCAGTATTTTTCACTATTCATTGAAAAATGAACATTGTCAGAAAAATACAAAAAATTAACCCATGGTAAATTTCTATGTCCCAATCATAAATAATATGTTTATTTTGAAAAATAGAGCTTACAAAATTGTCAAAATGTTGATTTAAAAATGGTTTTCCATCAAAAGGTAGTAAAACAATCTTTTAAAAATACTAGTGTATTCAATGCTTAAGATTGGATTCATTTGTATTTTAAGCCGCTAAAATTTATTGGGTAAAAGTAAAAACATTCAAAAAACATATATAATAATATTTTAGTTATTTCTATTCATTCTTTTCAATACAATGGCTAGGCATTAACTACCATATAAAATAATATTATTTTATTATTAGAGTGCAACGTATGATTTCAAAGGAACTCGTTGTTGCATAATGGGTAAGCCATCGAGCATAGCCTTCCCATTAATGTAATATTAATATTTTATTCACAAATATAGATAAATGTGAAAATTTCAAACTCTTTATTTACCTTGGGTGTTACATCCTTCCCCCCTTTTGGGAATTCTGTCCTCGCATTTTTAAAATTACTCTTGGAAACATCCTTGGATATCCCACATCGGAACGGGAGTCGGTAAAACGATCACTTTAAAATAAAGAAAGAGAAGTACAGAGGTCACCCGAGTTAACCCATAATAGGATTACAAGTATGAAAATATGGACATAGAGGAAAAAAACAAAGGGTCATGTTATGATGGAGAGTGATAGTAAACATGTCTAGGATAAAGTTAACCATAAGAAAATCACAAACTTGTGATGGGTTAAACGGTGTTCGATTCCCCAGTTGGAAAAGTTAATAGAAAAAGTTATTGATATAAGTTACTTTTTGTTAAGGAATTTATTTATGATCTTAACTAAATCATAATGAAACATACTTACTTGTCATGTAGACTTTCAACTTTGACTAGATTCCTTAATCAAACTCAAATTTTCTCCAAAAGACGAGTATTTAGGAAGACTTGTTCACATTAAGAGTACTATAATAAACTTTTAGAGAATCACCTAATACAAAAAAGAGAACTATATACATCCCATTTCTTTATACTTTAACCAAAACCAAAATCAAAATGGTTAGTACAAGATCATATAATCCAGAAAAGGATAACCCTTTATAAAAATAAAATCTATTCTTAATCTACAAAATTTGTCCAACAAAACCCAAAGTTCAACGACGACCATTTGATAAACAATTTGTCCATAAAATTATTCAAAGTAAACCAAACTAATATTGAAAACCAAATATTTTAATGATTTATTCACATAGTCTTCCACGTTAAATCGTAACATTTATCTCCAAACAACACCAGTTTCTCTTAAAGTCTCATATTGAAAAGTAATTAACCAAATCACATATCCTCCATGATAGGTTAATAATTTACATAGATAACCCAAAACAAACTTACTCTTGATTCCTAAAATCATCTAACTAAAAAGAATCAGTCAAAATAACCAGGGAATTCACGTAGTCTAGTGGTAGGCGATAAATACCAGTTGCACTTTGGTTGTGGGTTCGATTCCCACAGCTTTGTCCGACGTGACGGGTTGTCACACGGTCTGCGTGCTGTCCTTTTTCCAAAACTAAATAATTCTCAAATCATTCCCCAAAATAGATAAAATCATCAAAAATAACCTTAACATAATTTAACATCAATTTTATCTCATGCCATTCACTTCCATCATAACATATAGTAACCCATAATTACCTCAAAAGTAAGGATCATATAAACCCTAATGGTTACCTTTATAATTATTACCTGAAATTCCACATCGACTGGTCATCTCGTATAGATGCATTATAGAACATACCAAGGTTCAAGTGGTTGATCATGACTCCATGATAGTTGGTTTAGAAAAACAACGAGTTTCCACATTGAATCCCCCATTTCATCAAGTCTCTTAATCAG
Source organism: Viscum album (assembly GCA_963277665.1). NCBI lineage: Eukaryota > Viridiplantae > Streptophyta > Magnoliopsida > Santalales > Viscaceae > Viscum > Viscum album. Next base: position 435,076,341 of record OY728150.1, on the reverse strand, counting down.
AGAACCACCATAGTTTCCTTCAAACCTATTGTCACTTTAGTGCCTGGTAGATCCATCCATTCACTAAAAACAGAAATATCAGTGTGAGTATATCAACAAAACCATCATGTACTAATGAGGAAGATATACTTACTCATTCACTTTATCTAAAACTTGGACTCTTTCTAAAATCTTATCCATTATGGTACTGTCACTTATGTTTAGATAATACCCTAACCTCTATAGTTATCTAAACAGACCTTTGATACCAACTATAAGCCCCCAGCATTAAACCTTACTTAATCTTGAGTTATTAAAAGATTACTCATTGAGGATCTTTTCAGGTCTAGAGTTTTAGAGAATTAGGTCATAAAACTTGCATTACATTCCACATTTAAACAAAGTGATTACATAATGATAGTATTCATTTTTTCCCATCAACGGAAGCATATTTAAAATAAAACATGGATTCATTCTTGACACTTCCTTGACACTATCATCATATCATGTAACCTTCCCTTGACCTGTGAAAAACATTTCAAAAAACTTTAGATGAGCATAAAAAGCTCAGTAAGGGTTATAAAAATATGGAAAGGAAACATGAGTTCATATATACAGAAGAATGAAATCATACTTTACCCATAAAACATAGGTACTTTAACATGCCTCACCAAAACATGAATAAATCATAGAAATCATAAGACATAAAAGGTAACTTGAGGCATTCAGAACTTTCTTACGTAGGGAGTAACCCTCTTGGTTATGTTTGGAATACCCACCACAGTATATTCCCTAAATCTCTTTGGAGAAATCTTAATGTTTCACTCCTTCACGTTACCCAATTCATTGGAGAGCTACATCGGGCTCACCCGCCCTTAGTTTATAATGGAACCACCCGTCTTCATAACAATGCCTAAGAACCATAACATAAACGTATCACATAAAACATGCATAAAGTAAACATAACATTTCCATATTTTCAATCACAATATAATATTTTAGTATATTGAAATAATTAATCCATTCAAAAAGAAACCATTTCCAAAACCATTTAAAACATTTAATAAAGAGATTTTTGAAACAAAGTGTCCCATACCACTTTGAGGCTTTTAAAATTTTAAACCATTAATATCCATATAAATAAATCCGTAAAACCATTTCGAAAACATGGATATTAATAAGAACAAATAATTAAAACATTTAAAGTGATATTTTGGTTAAATGGGTTTTACCAAAATTAGAGACACTTGAATACAATAATTGAGGAATAACATTTAATTAGAACTTTATAATATCATGAGAATAGAGGTATTCATGATATAATATTCCAAAGGATAGTATATACGCCATATAAGAGTGAACTGGTGCATAAAAAGAATGAAGTCTCAATAGAAATGTAAAATGAGATGAAATCTATAATAAAGAAGGTATCCTGAAATCAAGGATAAATCAATCTCATAATTATGTGTGAAAAATATAAATAAACCCAATATAAGTGGATATTGGGTGTAAAACAATCAAGGGTCATTCACACATATTCAAAGGATGACATATTCAATAACTATATGTTGAACCCAAAGAAATCGAAATTGGGTTAAGAAGTTCCCTTGGTAAAATTCGACAGCCTAACGGCGTCACATAAAATTTTAGAAAAAGAGATGATGAGGGAGATAAAGGCAATACCATCACTTGGAAATACAATTTACATCAATAAGGATATATAAGAACGTATCCCAACATTACAATATGTAAATTAAAAGACCCTCCAAAAGAAGACTTTTAAAAAGAGGAGGGTGAAAGGTTCCCTTACCGACTTGGGTATCTTTCGAAACATACACCCCATAAAAGAAGGACAATACAATATTGATGTAAATACTCATAAACGAAAGTATATTACACAAAGATTAGAATAATGGTCTATACATATACCACTCAAAGGAAATGGTGGAAAATGTAGCAAAAATCTTCCGGGAATAAAAGTGATATGAAAAATCCCTTACAAAAACTCGGCAGCCTAACGGTGACACTTAAAACTTCCAAAATGGATTGATGAGAGGAAATAGGGTCTCTCATCATATCAACATAAATTTTACAGAAAGAGGAATACAAAAGAAAATCCCACAACATAAAAAATAGGATCTTAAAAGACGTGACATAAAAAAGGGTACATAAAAAGAAAGAGAGAGGTTAGATCTCTTACAAAAATTCGGCTGCCTAACGGCACCACTCAAAACTTCCAAAATGGATTGATGAGAGAGAATATGGTCTCTCATCATATGAACATAAAAATTACAGTAAGAGTAATATAAAAGAACATCCCTATAATAATAAATATGAGCTTAGAAGGAATGACATAAAAGAGTGTACTTAAAAAGAAAGAGATGAGTAGGATCCCTTACCTCGGGTCCGACTTGACTCGATCGTTCTTTAATCTCCTTAAAATCGGGTAACTCCCTTTGGTTTGAGCACAAAGGCTTCCTTGGGAAGACTTCTGCCCAAAGTGAGGCATCAAGGAGTAATATAGGGATGTGAAGAGACAAAATGGGCAGGGTTTGGCCGAGCCAAAGGCTTTGGAAGTTTGGGCAAGGAGGTAGAGGTGGGGGCCTTTTATAAGAGGAGAGGAGGGGCACTCTTGGAAAGTAAAGAAAAGTTACATTATTTTAGAATGAGTTTTGGATTTTAGTGGTCCCACATTGATGTGTTCCGAGGATAAGGTGATAAGGGTTCGAAATCCACCCATCCAATAGTTTTTGGACATGTGTAGGTCTTATATTTTACATTATCTTTCCATTTTATTTAAATCCGTTATTAATGAGGTAATCGTTGCATCATCATGATGTCATTAATAATTTCATAAATTTAATGTCTAAAAATTATAAAAAAAATCATGATGTAGGAAATATTTTTAGCTTTCTAATTAATATTTATAGTCTAAAATATCATTTATGTAGACAAAAGTAAAAATAGTTTACTTAGGTGATACATTCTTTGTTACATTTAACATTCTTTAAAAATAAAAAGATAAAAAGTGACTTTCTCACAAAAGTGATTTCATGGGGCACCCATGTTTGGTACAAGGCATCCCATGGTCAGAAATGAGACAACCAGTAGCCTTAGGACACATGTTGTGGTCATTTTTTATTATTATGATATTATTTTATTATCTTTAACTACTTGATTACTCATTAATCAAGATAATTAAAGATAATTACCATCGTTACTATTCATAATGTCCAAAAACAAAAGTCATAATTACATAATTTGGACCTTCTGATTCCAAATATGTAATCCATTTTACCAAATTCCAAACACATAAATTGCAATAATTAATTTTAAAGAAACTTCCCGTTGTCAAAAGAAATAGCGGGTTTTTTAGAAACAATATTTATGAAAAGTTTTTCACTTGTTTATGCCCAATTAAAAAGTGAAATTAATCCCAATGACCATCATTGGATTAAATGTTAAAAATATATTCCAATTACACTTTAAAACATATTAAAAAGATAATATAACCATATAATTAAATTATATGAAAAAGCAGTTTTGATGTAAAATGCAGTATTTTTCACTATTCATTAAAAAATGAACATTGTTATAAAAATACCAAAAATTAACCCAAGGTAAATCTCTATGTCCCAATCATAAATAATATGTTTATTTTGAAAAATATAGCTTATAAAATTGTCAAAAGTTTGATTTAAAATGGTTTTCCATCAAAAGGTAGTAAAACATTCTTTCAACAATACTAGTGTATTCAATGCTTAAGATTGGATTCATTTGTATTTTAAGCCGCTAAAATTTATTGGATAAAAGTAAAAACATTTAACAAACATATATAATAATATTTTAGTTATTTCTATTCATTCCTGTCAATACAACGGTTAGGCGTTAACTACCATTAAAAATAATATTATTTTATTATTAGAGTGCAACGTATGATTTCAAAGGAACTCGTTGCTGCATAATGGTTAAGCCATCGAACATAGCCTTCCCTTTAAAGTAATATTAATATTTTACTCAAAAATATGGATAAATGTGAAAATGTCATACTCTTTATTTACCTGGGGTGTTACATCCTTCCCCCCTTTTGGGAATTGCGTCCTCACAATTTTAAAATTATGCTTAGAAACATCCTTGAATGTCCCACATCAGAAAAGAGTCGGTAAAACGATCACTTTAAAATAAATAAAGAGAAGTACATAGGTCACACGAGTTAACCCATACTAGGATTACATGTATGAAAATATAGACATGGAGGGAAAAAAGGGTCATGTTCTGATGGAGAGTGATAGTAAACATGTCTAGGAGAAAGTTAACAATAAGAAAATAAAAACTTGTGATGGGTTAAACAGTATTCGATTCCCCAGTAGGAAATGATAATAGACAAATTTTTTTGATTTAAGTTACTTTTTATTGAGGAATTTATTTTTTATATTAACTAAATCATAATGAAACATACTAACTTGTCATGTAGGCTTTCAACTTTTACTAGATTCCTTAATCAAACTCATATTTTCTCTAAAAGATGAGTATTTAGAAAGACTTGTTCACATTAAGAGTACTATAATCAACTTTGAGAGAATCACCTAATCCACAAAAGAGAACTATATACTTCCCATTTCTTTAGACTTTGACCAAAACCAAAACCAAAATGGTTAGTACAAGATCAGATAATCCAGAAAAGGATAACCCTTTATAAAAAGAAAATCTATTCTTAATCTCCAAAATTTGTCCATCAAAACCCAAAGTTCAACAAGAACCATTTGATAAACAATTTTTCCATAAAAATTTTCAATGTATACCAAACTAAGATTTAAACCCAAATATTTTAAGGATTCGGTCACATAGTCTTCCAAGTTAAATCGTAACATTTATCTCCAAACAACACCAGTTGCTCTTAAAGTCTCGTATTGAAAAGTAATTAACCAAATCACATATCCTCCATGATAGGTTAATCATTTCCATAGATAACCCAAAATAAACTTACTCTTGATTCCTAAAATCATCTAAATAAAAAGAATCAGTCAAACTAACCAGGGACTTCATGTAGTCCAGTGGTAGGCGATAAATACCAGTTGCACATTGGTTATGGGTTCGATTCCCATAGCTTTGTCCGACGCGACGGGTTGTCACACGGTCTGTGTGTTGTCGTTTTTCCAAAACTAAATAATTCTTGAATCATTCCCCAAAAGAGATAAAATATTCAAAAATAACCATAACATAATTTAACATCAATTTTATCTCATGACTTTCACTTCCATCATAACATATAATAACCCATAATTACATCAAAAGTAAGGATCATATAAACCCTAATGGTTACCTTTATAATTATTACCTGAACTTACACATCGATTGGTTATCTCGTACATGATGCATTACAGAACATACCAAGGTTCAAGTGGTTGATCATGACTCCTTGATAGTTGGTTTAGAACAACCACGAGTTTCCTCATTGAATCCCCCATTTCATCCAGTCTCTTAATCAGAGAACCACCACAGTTTCCTTCAAACCTATTGTCACTTTGGTGCCTGCTAGATCCATCCATTCACTAAAAACAGAAATGTTAGTGTGAGTATATCAACAAAACCATTATGTACTAATGAGGAAGATATACTTACTCATTCAATTTATCTAAAACTAGGACTCTTTCTGAAATCTTATCCATTATGGTACTGTCACTTATGCTTAGAGAATACCCTAACCTCTAAAGTTATCTAAACCGACCTTTGATACCAACTATAAGGCCCCAGCCTTAAACCTTACTTAGTCATGAGTTATTACAAGATTACAAATTGAGGATATTTTCAGGTTTAGAGTTTTAGAGAATTAGGTCTTAAAACTTGCATTACATTCCACATTTAAACAAAGTGGTTACATAAAGATAGTATTCATTTTTTCCCATAAACGGAAACATATTTAAAATAAAACATGGATTCTTTCTTGACACTTTCATGACACTATCATCATATCATGTACCTTTCCCTTGACCTGTGAAAAACATTTCAAAAAACATTGGATGAGCATAAAAATCTCAGTAAGGGTTATAAAAATATGGAAAGGAAACATGAGTTCATATATACATAAGAATGAAATCATAATTTACCCTTAAAACATAGGCACTTTAACATGCCTCATCAAAACATGAATAAATCATAGAAATAATAAGACATAAAAGGTAACATGACGCATTCATAACTTTCTTACGTAGGGAGTAACCCTCTTGGTTACGTTTGGAATACCCACCATAGTATATTCCCTAAATCTCATCGGAGAAACCTTAATGTTTCACTCCTTCACGTGACCCAATGCATTGGAGATCTATATCGGGCTCACCCGCCCTTAGTTTATCAAGGAACCACCCGTTTTCATAACAATTCCAAAGAACCATAACATATATGTATCACATAAAACATTCATAATGTAAACATAACATTTCCACATTTCAATCACAATATAACATTTTAGTATATTGAAATAATGAATCCATTCAAAAAGAAACCATTTCCAAAACCATTTAAAACATTTAATAAAGAGATTTTTGAATCAAAGTGTCCCATACCACTTTGAGGATTTTAAAATTATAAACCATTAATATCCATATAAATAAATCCTTAAAACCATTTCGAAAACATGGATATTAATAAGAACAAATAATTAAAACATTTAAAGCGATATTTTGGTTAAAGGGGTTTTACCAAAATTAGAGACACTTGAATACAATAATTGAGGAATAACATTTAATTAGAAATTTATAATATCATGAGAATAGAGGTATTCATAATATAATATTCCAAAGGACAGTATATACACCATATAAGAGTGAACTAGTTCATAAAGAGAATGAAGTCTCAATAGAAATGTAAAATGAGATGAAATCCTTAATAAAGAAGGTATCCTTAAATCAAGGATAAATCAATCTCATAATTATGTGTGACAAATATAAATACACCAAATATAAGTTGATATTGAGTGTTAAACAATCAAGGGTCATTCAAACATATTCAAAGGATGACATATTCAATAACTACATGTTGAACCCAAAGAAATTGAAATTCTGTTAAGAAGTTCCCTTTGTAAAATTCGACAGCCTAACGGCGTCACATAAAATTTTAGAAAAAGAGTTGATGAGAGAGATAAAGGGAATATCATCACTTGGACATAAAATTTACATCAATAAGGATACAGAAGAACATATCCCAACATTACAATATTTAAATTAAAAGACGCAACAATATAAGTCTTTTAAAAAGATGAGGGTGAAAGGTTTTCTTACCGACTTGGGTATCTTTCGAAACATACACCCCATGAAAGAAGGACAATACAACATTGATGTAAATACTCATAAACAAAAGTATATTACACAAAGAATAGAATAATGGTCTGTACATATACCACTCAAAGTAAATGGTGGAAAATGTAGCACAAATCTCACGGGAATAAATGTGAGATGAAAAATCCCTTACGAAAACTCGGCAGCCTAACGGCGCCACTTAAAACTTCCAAAATGGATTGATGAGAGGAAATAGGGTCTCTCATCATATCAACATAAAGTGTATGGAATGAGGAATAAAAAAGAAAATCCCCCAACATAACGAAAGGGATCTTAAAAGAAGTGACATAAAGGAGGGTACTTAAAAAGAAAGAGAGAGGTTGGATCTCTTACGAAAATTTGGCAGCCTAACAGCACCACTCAAAACTTCCAAAATGGATTGATGAGAGAGAATAGGGTCTCTCATCATATGAAAATAAAAATTACAGTAACAGTAATATAAAATAACATCCCAATAATAATAAATATGATCTTAGAAGGAATGACATAAAAGAGTGTACTTAAAAAGAAAGAGAGTAGTAGGATCCCTTACCTTGGGTCCGACTTGACTCGATCGTTCTTTAATCTCCTTAAAATCGGGTAACTCCCTTTGGCTTGAGCTCAAAGGCTTACTTGGGAAAACTTATGTCCAAAGTGAGGCTTCAAGGAGTAAGAGAGGGATGTGGGGAGACAAAATGGGAAGGGGTTTTCCGAGCCAAAGGCTTTGGAAGTGTGGGTACAGAGGTAGAGGTGGGGGCCTTTTATAAGAGGAGAGAAGGGGAACTCTTGGAAAGTAAAGAAATGTTACTTTATATTAGAATGAGATTCAGATTTTAGTGGTCCCACATTGATTTATTTCGAGGATAAGATGATAAGGGTTCGAAATCCACCGATCCAATAGGTTTTGGACATGTGTAGGTCTTAGAATTTACATTATCCTTCCATTTTATTTAAATGCTTTATTAATGAGGTAATCGCTTCATCATCATGATGTCATAAATAATTTAATAAATTTAATTTCTAAAAATTATAAAAAAAATATAATGATTTAGAAAATCTATTTATCTTTCTAACGAATATTTATAGTCCAAAATATCATTTATTTAGACAAAATTAAAAATATTTTACATAGGTGATACATTCTTTTTTACATTTAACATTCTTTAAAAATAAAAACGGTAAAAGGTCACTTTCTCACAAAAGTGATTCCATGGGGCCCCCAAGTTTGGCACAAGGCATCCCATGGTCGGCCGTGAGACAACTAGTAGCCTTAGGACACATTTTGTGGTCATTTTTTATTATTATGATATTATTTTATTATCTTTAACTACCTGATTACTCATTAAGCAAGATAATTAAAGATAATTACCTTCATTACTATTCATAATGTCCAAAAACAAAAGAATCTTAATTACATAATTTGGACCTTGTGATTCCAAATATGTAATCCATTTTACCAAATTACAAACACATAAATTGAAATAATTAATTTTAAAAAAACATCCCATTGTCAAAACAAATAGCGGGTTTTTTAGAAACAATATTTATGAAAAGTTTTGCACTTGTTTATGGCCAATTAAAAAGTGAAATTAATCCCAATGACCATCATTGAATTAAATGATAAAAATATATTCAAATTACACTTTAAAACAAATTAAAATTATAATATGACTATATAATTAAATTATATGAAAAAGCAGTTTTGATGTAAAATGAAGTATTTTTCACTATTCATTGAAAAATGAACATTGTCAGAAAAATACCAAAAATTAACCCAAGGAAAATTTATATGTCCCAATAATAAATAATATGTTTATTTTGAAAAATATAGCTTATAAAATTTTCAAAAGTTTGATTTAAAAATGGTTTTCCATTAAAAGGTTGTAAAACAATCTTTTAAAAATACTAGTGTATTCAATGCTTATGATTGGATTCATTTGTATTTTAAGCCGCTAAAATTTATTGGATAAAAGTAAAAACATTTAACAAACATATATAATCATATTTTAGTTATTTCTATTCATTCCTGTCAATACAATGGCTAGGCGTTAACTACCATTTAAAATAATATTATTTTATTATAGAGTGCAACGTATGATTTCAAAGAAACTCGTTGTTGCATAATGGGTAAGCCATCGAGCATAGCCTTCCCATGAATGTAATATTAATATTTTATTCACAAATATGGATAAATGTGAAAATGTTATACTCTTTATTTACCTGGGGTGTTACAACTACATTAAAATATATTACATACATGAAATTTGTTAAATTAATATTATATAATAAGTTAAAAATAGGTTTCTTTTTCATCATGAATCATAAAAATAGTAAAACTTTACCACCATACTAAAAGGGTAAATTGGGGTTTCCTAAGTGAAACAAATTAATAGGGACCCAATTTTCATATTATTTCTTATTAGATTAATAAATTTATTAAATAATAACATTAGTTTTGAAATTTAATTTTTTATGGGACTATTTTTCATGAAATTGATTATAATATCTTAGACCATTAAAATATTCAAGGTGTGTTTGTCCCCCTTCATTTAAAATGACACCCCACCTATCTTTCAAGTAAACATTTTTGAGGTACCCAGATCAACCAAAACCTGTCAAATTATATTTTAAAATCCCCATAAAATTAATTATAGTTTGTGGCCTTTTTAAAAGACAATTTCAAGTATTATTAAGAATGGATTTAATGTTTTTTTAAAGAAGAATAGGTAGTCATTCTAACTGGAAACTATCAATTTATTTCATCTTACACATCCTCAAAATATGTTCTATAACAAATTAAATAGAAAATTATTTATACTAAATATATTTAAATTTCATTATGATAATGTAACAACCAAAATCCACCCATTTTTATAATAAATGAAAAATGAAACTATCGTTCATGTGTACATGTGTAGTACCACATCAAGGTAACAATTTTGATCTTTTTACATCACTATATTTCATGTTAGTCTTTTATGATGGATTTATATTTTATAAGTTATTTTTAGGAAATAATTATTAGTTTTAATCATAATATATTATCTACCGTTTTACTACACCTATGTTGGAAGGTGATAACTTTAATCAAGAAAATGTGTGGGATACCACCTCCAGGAAGTGAAGTTATTATTTTTTTAATATATACATTGATTATAATAAAAATATATTGCCACTTTTCATTTTTTAGTCCATTTATTATAGTTTAACATGGTGAGTGGTATGGATGAATAAAAAAATTCTCTATGGAAAAATATCATTAGTAGCAAATCCAATTTAGAGAGATATTTTTCAAGATGTATAACCTATGAATTATGTACACTTGAGGGATATAGTATGAACTCCCTTGTGAGGGATACATGGAATACATCACATATTTGATACATTTTTTGTGGATTTTCGAGTCAATATGCCATAGATCTGATTCAATCATGAATATCAAAGAGGATGATGTACCTAGAGAATATCATTCCCTTCTTACAAAATATCATAAATCTTTTGCATGGAAATATAAATAGGTATACATTATCATCAACTTCAAACTCTATGTCATGTCGATGATTCTATGAAATGATCTTATATCATCTTTGATAAACCCGGATATTCTCCTAAATGGTCTTCAACTTTTATAGAATTTCTTAAAACCATTTCATGTCCCAACAACTTAGATTCACCAGCATCATCCGAACAAGAAGGTGTTCGACATTTTTTCTCATAAAGGTATTTACATGGATCCATTTGGATTTTTGAGTGGAAACTATTATTGTAATAGAAATCATCCAATATAAGATGTTGATCCGATATTCATTTTAATTCCATTGAAAATTATCTCAACATATCTCCCAATGTTAATATGGTCTGCTCATACATGACATCAGTTTGAGGGTGATATGGTGTACTAAAGTTTAGTTCCTTTTTTATAGAGTGTTGGGATATTTTCCGAAACATTGAGGGAAATATTATATCTCAATTAGATAAAATTGATAATGGTACTCCATTTACCCCCAATATTTCTCTGATGAATATCTTTGAAATTTGATCTAGAGATTATTCCTCATGAATTATGATAAAGTGAGATGTAATTGTAAGATGATTCACAATGACCCATATTAGAAGATGTCTTACAGATGTCTTCAGATGTATAGTGTAAATGTTTCTGTTTGTTCTTCCCATTTACAAGTAGGTATAGGTAATGGTTTTATCACCCTATAATATTTTTTCCAATCATATTTTACTTGATAAAATTATAGAAACATTGTTTTATATTCTGTTAGAGTTGGTGTCCAAGAACCGACTACATTTTTTGTTATTCATTAATAAACACCATATCACATCTTGTTTGTTCTTCTGCTTGACAATTCATGTGATAATTTCCTAGGGATAGTTGTTGCACAAAAGGGTCATAGGGTATTCTTTCAATATTGAGAACCCTGATGTTTCATAACACTATTATTGAATAATTGGTCTATGGATGAATGGTGTTATTGGGGAGACACAATTATTACTTTCCAATAGGGGTTTGGACTCATAAAACATTGAGGAACCATCTCATGGTGTGAGCCCTTGTTAATATCTTGGAGGATATTTTGAGAATGAGAACCTCCAGGAGAAAATTCACATTTCATAGTGTCATCGGATGTTCCTATCTATTGATGTGTGTATTGGTACATAGACATTAAGATTATTATTAATGGGTATTACAACTCACACAATTATATGTATTGACAAAAAATATGATGTCATGCTTTTCGAAGTGAGGTAGGATATGTTGGGCGTGTCATGAGTAATACTACATTAATAGATAATGAGAGAAATGATTTTTCCCTTTTATTTCATAACAAAAGTCTATATCTTAGGGCCCTTTGATGGAATTTAGATAGCCTAAATAAATCCATGGACATGGAAAAAAATATGAATGTTCAATTTTGGGAAGTTAGAGAATGAATAATCGAGTACATGGATTGATGGAACTAGTATGCAACTAGCTTGATTCGAGATATTAGGACAAAGGGATTATATTACATGCTCTGTGTTTGGAAGAGGTGACACATAATTGAAGAATTAACTAATTTCTCTATGGGTTCCTTAGCGTGTTTCTAGATAATAACCTTGGAATTTAGGCTGACTCCACGTAATGATGCTAAAAAATAGGCCTTGAGGGTCACACACCAATTATGTCCAATTATATCATTTAAATATTCATTTAAGAAGTTGAATAAACATCATTCCCAATTGCGGATTAATTATTATTCAAGGATGCCTAATCACATTTATTTTGAAACTTTTTATTCAATAATTATATTGTGTGAGAAGTAATATATTTATTATCGAATAATGTAGTGATATTTATTTACAAAATCAATAGTCATTATTCAAGGTTTAATAAATTTTGTGGAGGAAATAAATAAAATGAAAAATAATAAATACACATCGTGTATATTAATATACACGTTGTGTAGTTTTTATTTTCATTTGTGAGAGATAATATTACTTATTAAATAAAATTATATTCTGTGTAAATCGATGGATGCATGTTAAGTGATAATAATAATCAACTTTTATTATTAGACATGGGGTCTTACTAAGAATTAAATGAAATGAATTAATGATTTCATGTAATTAATTCATTTATTTATTCTAAGTAATAAAATATTAGTTACATTATATTCATTAGCCTAGAAATTTTTTGTGGTTGTGCATAACAGATCAAGAAAACAACTCAAGTAAAGAGAGAATTATTTTTCCACTAAGAACACTATCATTTTACGAGAGATATAATCATCCAACGGATCATGGAGATCTCTTTGGAAGCAGCTCTCAATGTGATCAATGGTGGACATCGTAATAAGAGTATCATCTATGCTAGCACCCATAGATCCCTTTGGCCACGTCTAGAGATACGTGGAGCACATGTGGGTCACCTCTAGAGGATGCCTACACTTGGCATATGTGACGTAACAACAGATCACATTGAATCTTGACTAGAAAGATCAATGAATAAATAATTCCATCAATGTAATTATTCTATTTGAATTAAATTAAATATAACTAACATATGGTGATCCTATATATGGTTTCGAGAATCCCATATTTTATTTCATTCTTCATTATATTCTGACGATCCAGCATTTTATCATTTTGATAGATCTCAAACTGATTGTTGTTAATGGAAAAAATTTAAGTTGGGTATACCTATCCACACACATCTGCTACTCCCTAACCCTACAAGAGGTATCATAGAAGTCATATAATTGATTATAAGTATTTATTTTTTGTTGATGATTTATGCATTTAATAATATAGTTATTTAAATTAAATTAAATCATTATGTAAATCTGAATCTCAAGATCTATTCCTCCTCATTCATTTCACGTTCACCATAAAAAAATTAATTTTTCTTAATTTTGATTAAAATGAAATATATGATCTCATCCATAGTTTCCAATGGTTCCTTTATGTACAAAACTAGAACACACGATGTGTATTTGGAAGTATATGCTGTGTGTTCATGGTTATAAGGACTAGTACTAGTCCTTAAAAACAAGCCATGTGTTAGAGTCTATCTAAGTAATAAATGACTCCATGTGTTAAATATGAATAGGTGGAACACGGTTTCCAGATTACACATTGTGAGTCCTAATAGACACGGTGTGTAGTATTTTTGGCTTAGGGTTAGACCATGTACCCCTTAAAATACTTTCTCTATTGGAGATCGTGTAACATGGATACCACACGACATGGGGGCCACTGGACACCCCATGTACTCTGAATATTTTTGAAGTACGTCTGCATTCCATGTCCCCAAGAGTGTACTTAAGATGGATGGTGAATGACATTACAAATTGTGTAGTTAGAACAACACACAGTGTGCTCATACAAATGACACAGATTTATTAAAATTTATTATTTTATTATACAATCACTCGAGATGTGTACCATTGTGTAGGTGTATAGCTGAGGCACAACACGTGATATGTGTTATATATATTTGTGTTTAATTTATCATCTGCGTAATGCTTATTTATACTCATTGGGTAGTTATGAAAGGTAATTATTTGGGTTTCCTCCATGGTACAAGTTACATACAAAGATATGTTTAAATTAATCTATTAGTTTACAATTATGATGTATGCGATTTTTAAGGAATTACCGAAAAGTGTTTATGATAAAATGAATGATTAAATAAAGATTATTAATTTATTCTAGCATTATTTTTCATAAAAAATAATGACTAAAGAATTTAATTATAGTTTTATTTATGCATAAATATCATTGCATGCATGGGTGATAATGAGCTAGAGTATGACATCTATATGTGGATTATTTCATTAAATTAATTTATTTAAATTATATTTTTTGGCATGTGATCCTTCTCTTCATTAATATGTAGGGCCTATGTTCTCAAGGATTATTTTATGTGAAACCCATTTTTACCTCTCACCTATGAGTTAGATAAAACAAAATGTAATTGATATATCTCCCAATCTTTTGGAGACGACTCAAGTTAGGATCCAAGGTGAAAGCAATCCATGGAGATACAAAGGTGGACAGGTTGAAAGCTGTAAACAAAAAATAAAAATATTCAAGGTGTTTCTCTCCAAGGTCTTGGGTAATTTTATCAACCACTAGATAAACTAACTAATATAAATATCTCATGATCATTAAATTTATTTATTTTTGTCAGTTGCATAGTTATTTTATCGTGGGTGTGTTTTCATGATCACACAATTAGTGAATTAAACAAGAATGCAAGATGGAACTAAAATAAGACTGGATTATGTGTAAATATTATCTTAGACAAGGTTGATCACTTAATTATATCCCAATAAATATAAAAAATTATGTAAAAAATATAATAAAATTTAAATTTACGTATAAAGATAAAATAACTCAATGAAATAGTAAGTCCGTATAGCCTTCCATAATCTTGGTTAGAATCAAACCATATTTCAAAGTGCTTGACCAACACTAGTTGGGGTGATTTAATTTATAGAAGAATTATAATTCATGGTTTTTGGTTGACTTGACATGAGTCACATCAGGGGTTTACTGCCACAATAGGACATGGTGTGACCAAGAGGCAAAGGTTGAGGAAATCCAAAATAAAAGGATTTCAGGACTGTGGAGTCCACTTAGCGAATCATGGAGATGCGTGTTAATGTAGTTGGCATTTGAAATTCCATCCTAAAATCTTTCAACTTCCTTGACTAACCCTAGTTTTGGTAATGCGAATGGAAATATGGAGCCTTTACACAAGAATATTTAGGAACCATAATTATTTAATGAAAATGGTGAGGTCTGTTGAATTTTGATAAAATAATGGGAGACTGATATGTATCAAATTATTAAATTTTCATAGTTTTATCATGACAAAGTACTAATTATTTTTACATATTAATTCTGTTTAATTTTATTAAAAATGACTTCAAACATATCATTATGAACCATATTTTAGAAGGAAAAACTTCCCACAGGCACCAATTTTTAGGATTTTTAGAGGCATTTATGCGTTATCCTTCACCACGAGTAGGAAATTTTATGTGCTTGAAGAGAATATTCCAGTAGCACATGGAATGGAGGAAAGTGATGAAGAATTATCTCTCTATATAATATATATGGATGATGCAACATATGTCCTATGTTTTATGATGTTGTCCATGTCTAATGAGCTCTTAAAGAAACATGATAACATGGATTCATATAGCATTATGTATCAATTTAAGGATATCTATCAAGAGAATGGGATATATGAGATATATGAGATCTCGAACACTCTTTTCACAACTAATCTTGGAGATTCTGCACTAGCTGGGCCTCATGTAGTCAACCGTATTGGCTGTGTTGAAATCTTCAACATCTTAAGGATTAAGTACATGGATGAGTTGTGTACAAGTATTATATTATCATCACTACACAAGAAATTATCTAGAAACATTGTCAACTACAACATGAGAAAAAATTAGTAGAGTCAATTAGAGATTATAAACGTAATTTCCCATATAGATAAGGACATTTGGTGTGACAAACCTGTAGTATTTATGGTGAATAATAAAATGAAGGAAATGAAATGAGGACAGTGATTTATAAATAGTCTGAATCCCCTAAGCACTATCCCTCCATGAATGGAAAGATCCATATGTATGGGAAGGAATGGGAGGTGGTGTGTTTTGCATGTTTCCATCTAGTCCATTGGAAGAGAAACTTCACCCAAAACCATGGAGATACTAAAGGTGTATTTTTTATCGAGTGTAATATTTCCATTTCTACACATAGGTTGTTAGATACATCACATGGGAATTACATCTACCTTAAAATGATAAAACCATGTAGATTTAGAAATATTTCATGAATATAGGTGGATCTTTGAGCTTCCAATGGTGTCAGGATGGCTCTATTATCCACTAGCAATTACCATCTCTCATTTCCAATTGGGTTGGTTTTCGTTTTACATAACAGTAATTATGTGCCCAGTGTTACCAAGAACATAATTTATATATCATGTTTGGATATGGATGGATTTATTTTCATGTTTTAAAAAAAGGGGTGTTTATTTTATAAGAACAATGTATGTTATGGTATGGGGAATTTAAATAACGGTCTGTGTGTATTAAATTATGAAAACCAAGTGTTTTCAATCGATAACGAAACAAAATCACATGAATAATACAACAGCTAGTTCTGCCATCACCGCCTTGGTCATGTAAATGATAAGTGCATGACAAATGTCTTCCAAGATGGTTGTTTTGACTCTACTTATCTAAAACCACTTGATTGATGTGACACTTTTTTACAAGGTAAACTAACCAAGACACCTTTCGGTTGATAGGGTGAAAGGGCCATTGAGCTATTAGGATTTGTGCATATAGATGTGTGAGGTCCATTTCTAGTAGAAGATAGAGGTGTATATTCTTACATCATTACTTTTACAAATTATTTGAGTATATATGGAAATATCTACATAATATGGTATAACTCAAAGTACTTATATAAATTTAAGGAATTCAATAATGATGTAGTGAATATTCTTGGTAAAAAGATAATGATGATTTGATCGAATCGAGATGGAGAGTATCTGAACAAAGAGTTCATCGACCTTCTACATGAGTAAGGGATTCTATCTCAACTAACTCTTCCTTATACACTATAGTGGAAAGGTGTTAGTAAATGGAAGAAATGAACCTTATTGGACATGCTGAGGTTGATGTTAAGTCATGCAGATCTATCATTATCCTTTTGGGGGAATGAATTAAAAAATAAAAAATACAAATTAAATTTAGTACCAACTAAGGCAGAATATTAAATTTTCTCTGAGTTATAGAATTCAAATAAACCAATTTATTCATACACACATGTATTGGGATACAAGGTGTTTTTTATGGTCTTCTTAGGAAATAAACTTGCACCCCAGGGAACGAGGTGTATCTTTATAAGAAATCTCATGTAAATGAGAGGATATTAACTATATAACCATTCATACAAGAAAGTGACTATCTACAGAAAATATGTCTTTACTGAGAGGGATCAAATCTATAAAAAGGATAGTGTGATAAAGATTGACATCGATGAAGTTGATGCTGAAGATACACTTGAGTTGGTATAGGAAAAAGTTCCACTGGTCCCCGTGGAAGAGGTTCCATAAACACTACTATTTTATAGGAGCTGAAGAGAAATATATGATGAGTAAGATCTCATACAATTCAGCTATATGATCCTTCATATATTTCATTTTATATACCAGGGTTGATGTTTCCTATTCACATATCATGGTAGGAAGATATCAAGTAGATCCAGTAGAATAGAAGTAGACTACTATTAAGGATGTTATTAAGTATCTAAGAAGATCTATGGGTATATTCTTGTTGTGTGTAGGAGATGAGGATATTTTCATTAGAAGGCATGAAGATGGTAGTTTTTAGATGGATTAGAATGATCTGAAGTTGAAATGTGGATATGTTTTTTGTCACAATGGAGGAGCAGGTAGTTCAATGTGTTCAAATTAGCTAGTTTTCACCGATTATATAGCAGAGTTCGAATATATAGAAGCAACTGATGCATCTAAGGAAGCCTTTTGGATTCAGTACATTGTCCAGGATCTTGATGGGGTTCATAGTAGAAAAAGTCATATTACATTGTATTGTGATAATACAACAGCGGTGGCTCTGGCATAATAACCAAGCTCACATTAATGGGAAGAGAATATTCTTTGGAAGTATCACCTGTTGAGGTATTTCAATTCAAGGGGTGAAGTTTCACTGAGAAGAGAGTTGACAGAAGAGAATGTGGTTAACTCCATTACAAAAGTCGTATCTTAGCAGATTCATGTATATAATGTGACAGTTAGCAGGTTAAAGGTTGTTAGCAGTTGGCTCTAGTCCAAGTGAGAGTGTGTTGGAGTTGGTAGCCTAGAAACAACTACATTGTACATTATTAATTTATAAATACCTTTTCACATATTTATTGTTTTTCTATATGAAAATTCATGTGATAATGTCTGAAGGATATTTGTTGCACCAAAGGGTCCTAGAATCTCCCTTATATGATGAGAAATTGGAAGTGCCATAACACTATTCTTCAAAATATTTTGTATGGATAGATTGTGTTGTTTGAGAGACGAAAATAATACAGGCCATTAGGGGTGAGGACTCATAAAAAATTGTGGTACCTTCTCATGGTGTGAGCCCTTGGTAATATATATGAGGATATTATAAGAACAAGACATGCATGTAGGAAATATATATTTCATTGTGTCATTAAATGTTCCTATCTGTGGACGTATATATGGGTCCTCATAATTTATTATTATTATTAATGGGTATTACACCTCATGCACATTTGTGTATTGATGAAAACTATGATGACACAATATTCACAGTGAGGTATGATATGTTGGTTATGACATGAGTAATACAGTATTAATAGATAATGTTAGAAAGGATTTTTCCCTTCAATTCCATATCATAAGGTGATATCTCATGCAATTTGATTGAATTAATATAGCCTAAATAAATCCATGTCCATGGTATGTAACGGGAAAGTTCAATTTTGTGAAGTCAAAGAAAGAAAAATCTAGTACATGGGTTGATTGAAAAATCATGAAACTTGCTTGATTCGTGATGTCATGAAAAAGGGATTCTATTACACAGTAACTATTTGTAGGAGGTGACACACCATTGTGGTGTTATCTTATTTTTCTATGGGTACCTTGGTGTGTTGCTAGATGCTAAAAAGTGACTTTAGGTAGGATCTTCATAATTCCATTGAGAAAGAGTCATAGAGAGTCATACACTAATTATGCCTATGTATCTCAGTTAAATATTAACTTAACATGTTAAATAATGATTACTCATGATTCAGTTTTAATAATTATTCCAGGATGCCTGATCAAATTTATTTCGACACTAGTTATTTGAGATAATATATTATGGGTGAAGTAATATATTTTTTAGTGAATAATATAGTGATATATATTTACTAAATGAATATTCTTTATTCAAGGTCTAATAAATGTGGTGGAGGAAATTAAGAAATTGGGAAAAAAATACACATTGTATATATTAGTATACATGCTCTATATTTTTGCTGGGGATTTATGAGAAATAATATTATTTATTTAATTAAATAATATTAGGTGTAATTATATGGGTACATTTAATGTGAAAATAATATTCAAATGTTATCATTAGACATTGGTTCTTACTAAGAATTAAAAGATATGAATAAATGGTTTTGGGGAGTTAATTAATTTTATTATTCTAGGTAATAAATTCTCAATTAAATTATTCAAATTAGCTTAGACATTCTATGTTGTTTTGAAAAACAGATCTATAAATTATCTCAATCCCACAGATAATTATATTTCCTCTGAGAACACTCTCATGTTACAATAGATATCCTCTTAACCTGGATCAAGGACAATGATATGGAAGCATCTCTCAATGAGATCAAAGGGGAACATCGCAGGTTGTGGCTCTTCCGTGTTAGCACCCGTATATACCTTTAGTGATATCCAAAGATACATTGATCACGTGTGGACCACCTGTAGAGAAATCATACACTTGGATTCTATGATGTACCGATGGATTATATTAGATTGAGACTGAAAAAATAAACGAAGAGAGAATTCCAATAAGTAAATCATTTTCATTTAATTAAATTATTTATAAGAAATATATGAAAACCCACTCCATGGTTTTGGGAATCAAATCTATTCTTTTTCTCTTTCTTCTATTTCGAAGATCTGGCATTTTATCATCATGACAGATCTCATATTGATCAATATTATCAAAGGATATTAATGTTATGTTCACCCATCAACACGCTTCTGATGCACCCTGAACCAACATATTCATCTACCACCTTCTTAATATTGTCTCAATAATAGTTCTCTCATTGTTCATATTATACCTTTCTGCTCCCTAGATGGATAGATAATGTTGAACTAATTTAATCTTTAAAAACATCCATATTTATCTCAGGATTTCATGGTACACATGATCTTGACCCAAATATTATGATAACATCCTAATCACTTTTGAAACATAGGGATTTTCAGTTTTCGATAGCTTCAAACTTCTTTTGAATTTCCACAACATTTCTATGAGAATATGTTATCTTCCATAGAAAGGAATTTAGAAAAACAACTTGAGAAAAGAATTTTGATTTTTCTTACCTTATGTTTCCCATGTCCACCATTTTTATGTTTTAGAATATTGGATCCTTATTAATTCTCTTTATGTATAATATTGGAGGATCCTTTTTACATAGAGAATCATCCACCTTATTTGTTTTACTAGGATTTTTGGGGATTTAGTAGCCATAATACTTGATGATAAAAAACTATATTCTCTTGATCATATTATGATACTCCCTTGTTAATGTATATTTTAGGCTGTAGTGATTATTATATTTCTCACAATTCACCCCATAGAGATAGTGCTTCAAGATTTCTAATGGGAAGATCACAGCCAGAAAAGAAAATTCATTTGTAGAATAGTTATTGTGTAGAAAATTATAATACATTATTGTGTAGGATATCAATTTTAAATTTTTCATCATTATAGATCCTAATACCTTCTTTAATGCGTCATTGTATTCCACAATTAGTTCATCACTTTTTGGTAGTGTGCATACGGGTGCAGTGATAAACCATTTTTAAAATTTTTAAATATGTATGCAGATTCATTAATCCATAAAAACAGTACTCCTTTTGAATTATTCTTAGTAATTGGGTTTTAAATAATGTGATGTTATTCAAAATTCATCTGTAATACCCAGATAGACCAAGAAAACTACATATATCCTTTACGTATTCATGTATTGTCCACTCCTCAATTATAATTGTCTTAGATGGGGCCAAATATATGCCAATATTGGTGATAAAATGTTTAATTAATGATACTTACTCTATCAAGAACCCACATTTACTTCTACATGCATAGAGTTTCTACCTTCAATAAGTATTTTCCATATTTTTTAAATTTTACTCATCCTCCCCTTGCTCTTGGTGTATATCAAAATATCATCTATAATGACTACTAATAATATTTCAAGGTAAAATCTAAAGAATATATTCATTAATAATTACAATTTAGATTGGTCATTATTGAGTCCAAATGGATTACATATGAACTTATAGTGTTCATACGTTATTATAACGAAATTCATGGAGTATCTTCCTTCTTAACATTTAATTGGGGATATCCAGACCGAAGGTCTACCTCAGAGATATAGTTAGCACCATGCAGTTGATAAAAAATTACATATATCCAACGAAGGAGATAATTATTCTTTATCATTTTTTTTGAAATAATAATAATCAATGGATAGGTACATTGATCCATCATTCTTCTTGATGAAGAGGACTGATGCACCCATAGTGAAGCACTTAAGTTGATGAATCCCTTGTCAATATTATCTTGTAATAAATTATTTAATTCTTCTAACTCAATGGTGTTAATTATATAAGTATTATTTGATATGGGGTGAGATCCAGTTATATAATCAATTGGCATCTCTACAACTCATTCAAGAGGAATAATGAGAAAATCTTCACGAAACAAAATAGTGTAGTCCCTCCCAATGTGAATGCCTTCAGGAATGATCCTATATTTTATCTCAATAATTTGAGCTAGGTATTATTTCATATAAGGAAATAATATCCACACTTATTTTAATTATTATGAATGATATTTCTCCTCTTCTATACACTTTTATAGAATTAGAGGATGTATCGGGATGTGAAGCGTGATATCCCTCTCTAGATAGTTGATGATGGTTTTGAATAAAGATAACAAATAAATGCCCAATATAGCATCAAACTCCAAAAAAGTATGTAATATGATATTTAGTTAGAGATTTAGTCCACAAGAATTAACCAAATAAATGTTATATAATTTAGATTCAACAATTTCCCCATTTACAGTTATCACAGATAATTCCACCTGCATATGGTTTGAAGGTTTTTGAATAGTTATACTAAACTTTAATGATATGGAAGAATTCATACAACCAGAATATAATTGAACAGATTATTTTCGTTGAATAAATAATATGCATACATATCACCATATAATTTTCGAGCTCGAAATCCATAGTTGTGGATGCATATTCTATTCCTTCCTCCCTTGGAGGTTGTTGTCATTGATTGTCTTTGACAACCAATGGATTTGGGAATTAGATGTTACAATTCCCATGTTTATGGAAGTGGAAACATTTCAAAATTTGTTGAGTGTCGATATGAACCATTATTTCTTCTTTTTTATTAGTTGGTTTTTTTATATGCTTTTGAAAATGATTATCCTAATGAACCAATTTTCTTTCATCAGTGGGATTTATCAATTGATCATCACATCTTAAACTCCATATTCCTCTTTTTACCTTCATTACAATGAAACCAAAATGACTATACAATATCCATCTCAAATGTCAAGGGAACAATGGAATATATCCTAATATCTATTAGTGATTTGAATCATCAATTCATTTTTGTAGACTCAACTGTAATCAACTAAGGAAAAAAATCACCTTTCTTTCAGGGTTCATGACATAGATTGAGGCTTGTCATATGATACTTTTTATGTTTGACTCAGACACTCTGATATAATATTATTCATTTTTTTGGCTTGACGAACTACATTTATATATTAAGTAGGAGAGTTCATGGAAAATATTTATTCCATGGAATTGATTTCTCCACTATTATACCCATTCTTTATCAGGGAAAACCATTTATCAGCTGCCCCATTATAATTATTGACCTCTATCACGAATTTTTCTTTTTCTAAGCACTAGATAATAATTGATGTTTTTCGAATGGAGTTAATCCATTGTTCCTTAATGAGGTGATAAGAATATTCCATAAATATAGGAAGCTCTTTTTGCTTAAAATATTAATCTGCAACTTGATCTTTCCTAGGAGATGGAGGGAGTTTCATATGATTCATATAATTATTCATAACATGATCTAGTTGAGAGAATACCATCATGATGTTCTGATCATAAATTCCCATTAGTGTTTGTATATCATTAGGTAAGTCTACACACTACTGATCACATTAGTTGTAGAATGAGTTCTCTAATTTATCTCTATTAACAAAAAATAAATTAAATAAAATTTGGGTGTCTTGAATAATTTCATCATGAGCATATAAAAAAGAAAATACGAACATAGAAAGGAAAAATTATAAATGAAATGTATATCCAAAATTTTGATTCCCTATGTTCAAATCTAGGTTGTTGATGGTGATAGAATTATCCATAGGGTTACTACTAATGTTTTCTAGTCATAATCCCCCCAAAATAACTAGACCATGGCTCTTATATGAACTATAGTAACCAATTAATTTTACACATATTATTACATGAATTTTAGGCATAATTATTCATAAAATTAAAATGAAGGATTGAAAAGTACAATAAATTTTTGCGGACTAGGTACATAATACAAAAAATAAAAATATTTTTATTAATCTTCATAATGAGAACCAAATTCCCTTTGAGTTCCCATTACTCCATAAGATAACCCGGTAAAATATATTCATAAAAAGGATGAATGATATTCCCATTAATGCAATAAACATCGCAATGAAGCATAAAACATGAGTTAGAATGCATAAAAGGATCATATAAAATGAATGGATCATGAATAAACATTTGGAATAATAACATATATGAAATTGAATCATATGATCATAGAATCAAAACAATGCGGTAGAAACATATAACATGTCATAAATATGAGTTAAGGATTATTTCAAGAAACCTATCATGTGGTAGATAGGGTTCCATAATGGATTATGTTTATGCCCTAATCCCATGGGAAACATATCATGAGATTAAAACATCAAAAAAATGAATTTGAAAAAACTCTCTTTACACTATCATGAAATGTTAATGCATATGTGTTTCACATAAACAATAAATCATAACAAATAAACATAACACTATAGGAATTTTGACTATTTCTAAAAGGTCATTTGTGACAGGAGTAGGGCCCATCAAAATAGTTCGTCGAAAATGTCTATTTGTGATTAGAAATTTAACCTATCAAAAATAGTCTATAAATAGATGTATTTGTGATGGTTTGTCACAAATACCTTTGGTTTTCCATGTGTGAATTTATGAATGAAGAGTGTTTGTGATGGGGGGATAAACCCTCGTTGTCAGTACTCTTCTTGGGATTCCTTTATTTTTAATAGGGGAAAATCACTGTCACAAATAATATATATGTGCAATATTAGTTGTGATCAAACATTGAAAATAATGCACCAACATGATAGTATTTACGACAGGTCCCTTCACAAAAAATAATATTTACAATGACCCAACGCAAATAATGCGCCAGAGGGATGCAATTTGTAACCAGACCTATTGAAAATACTATTTTTTAACACCGCCTCAGTGAATAACTGCATAACTACTTGAAACGAGATCCCATCACAAATGATCATGTCGCATATGATCTAACCTACATATAGCCTTCGAGTTGTTTTGATTCAAATCTTCTCAAATCTTCTCAAACCCTCTCTATTCTAATATTTTTTAGTTTAACATTTTTAGAGTTTGAAATGTTACATGGGATCAAATATCAAGTATTACATCGGCTGAACGTTTCACCTTCAATGTATTTGTATTCATTTTATCAAATATTAGTTATAATATTTATTAATTATTATTAATTAGTTTTAATTAAAATTAATTAGTTTTTACATTAATTTCTTCAGAACTATTTACTTATAATTTTCATTAATGTTTTTAATTAAATTTATATAGATTTAATGTTGTATAGTTTATTATAAAAATGTGTAAATAATAATAATTAGTAACAAATTGTTATAAATTTATAAAAATTAATGTTAATTAGTGGTAGTTAGTGATAATTAGTACTAATTAGTATTAATTATCAGTAATTATAAATAATTAACTTTTAATTAGAAATAGTTAGAAATAATTAACAATAATTAGGAATAAATTGCAATAATTATCATTAATTAAAAATAATCAGCAATAATTATGAATTATTACTAATAATTAGTAATAATTATAAATAATTATAAATAATTTGGAATAATTGGAAATAATTTATAAGAATTATTAATAGATAAGAATAATTGGGAATAATTAACAATAATCAGATATAGTTTGCAATAAATAGCAATAATTACCCAAAATTTCGAATATTTAGCAACAATTAGTAGTAATTAGATATAATTACGAATAATTTGGAATAATTAGATATAATTAATATTAATTAGGAATAACTAAAAATAATTATCAATAATTATCAATAGTTAGCAATAATTTGTAACAATTGGGAATAATTACTAATATATAGGAATAACTAGAAATAATTTTTAATAACTATGAATAATTAGAAATAATTACTAATAATTAAAATTAATAATAATTAAATAAAAATTATTAGAAATAATTAGGATAAATTGTGTATAATTCAAAATAATTATTAATAATTAAAAAAAAATAGGAATAATTAGTCGTAATAACTAATTATTTTTAATAATTAATAATAATTATTGATATATCAAATGAATTTGAATATAAATTATAAAATTAAATTGAAACTCCTAGGACAATTTATGGTACTGGAGAGGAATCTAAAGATATTAACATATTCATATATGAAGATAAGGATTTAGACGAATATTGGAGTAGTTAAATACTGGTTATAATCATATATAATATATATCTATATGAAATATTTGGATTCATATATTTTTTCAAAAACCATTATTTTGTGTTTTATATGGAATTGAATCTATTTTGTGAGTTATAGGAGGCTGATCTAACCAGTGATAGGCATGATGTTGGATCATTTGACCCTTAGACAGCTGCTGATTCAACAATGACTTGGAGGGGTCGTAGTCTTGCGAGAATGATGATTAATGACCCTATCCCGAGTGATGCCCTCATCTTGACTTTTATCCACTCATGTGGTGGAATTTTTACTTGTGTTTTTTTGTTAGTTTCATTTAATTATAATTATTTTATTTATATACTAATGTTATTATTTGTTCTCCTTTTTCACATCTTTTCACATATAGCTGTTGGATTGGGGAGTGCTATATTTCAAAATTATTATTATGGATCATGGGTTACATGGGATCATACTCCCCTTTGATATTTTGCACCGCTTGTTTGATCGTTGGAGGGTACGAAAATAAATATTATTTATTTCGAAATTTATTTAGTTAATAACAGTATATTGTTAATGAATTGTTGTTTCTATGGTATCCCATCAAATATAGAATGAGTGACCATATCTGGGAGGCATGGGATATTTGTATAAATTAGTATAGCTGCCAATATTTGTAAAATTTTATGATGAAAAAAGATGAGGAAATTGAGAGTCACAATGTTTGATCACTCTTGGTGACACCAATGAGCTGATTACATTTCATCTCAAGTTTTGCATGGATTTTGTTCACAATAGATGGGTGGCCATTTTTAGAGGAGATCATTAGTTTTTCGAGAAATTCAGGGGAGACATGAGTTGAAACATCGAGTTGGTAGTTGTACATTCAGTACACATACACAACATAAGGTTAGTACCATTTTAAAAATAATTTATATAACTATAAATGTAAACTATTTATTTTATATTAAATCTGTATTTGAACAACCTGATATTAAAATTTCAAAATTTATAGGAGGATGTTCACTGAATCTATCACAGGAGAGATTAGAGGTGATCACCAATGTCATATTGTTGTCAGTATAAATTATTTATGTGTTTTAAAATTAACTAAAAATAATATTTTATTATTTTAATTTTTAATTGAAACATGAAGAGTAATATGAGGCCGAAAAATATTATGCATAGACTGAGAGTCAGGACAAAGATGAGGA
This sequence comes from Viscum album, assembly GCA_963277665.1. NCBI lineage: Eukaryota > Viridiplantae > Streptophyta > Magnoliopsida > Santalales > Viscaceae > Viscum > Viscum album. The sequence goes on along the minus strand of OY728150.1, from coordinate 435,048,685 downwards.
TAAGACTATTGAAGTAAGATTTGTTAATGCCACATGAAATCATGCAACCCTATATGCCTTAGAGATAGGTTGGGTTGTTGGTATCGACTCTTGATTGATGTTTGTGATTTATTATGGCACTGTTGTGATGTCTCCATGTAGTTCGAGAGAAGATTATGGGGATTCATCACCTTCTATTTCATATTATGAGGAGAAGATGCGATCTTAGGTTGTGCTTATAGTGAGTATGCACAGGGAGAAAGAATATCTTCATTGATAGTAGCATTAGCAAAAGGGAGAGATGTGTCGATGGTAGCAGTAACACAAGAAGACATTGGAGTAAATACAACATCCGACCCTTGGTTTAATGATAGAGTTCCCTCCTCCAGCTCCTCCATATCCTTCAGATGACCCTCTCCATCCAAGAATTATTTACTATTTATGATAAACATATGAATGTAGATCTTTTTTGTAATAATTTAATTATTACATATATTTATATTTCTATATAGTTGGTTTTTATATTATTATGATTTTTTGTGTTTAATATTTCATTATATTTATTATTATATATTTATATATTATTTTTATTATTATATTATATTATTTTAATATTAAATTATTAGTAATATTTTATATTTTTGCGAATATTGTCAATTATTAATTTTTATTTATTTTATTTTATTTTTACTAATAATATATTTATTAATTGATTATAATTATTAGTATTTTTAGTCCATATATAATTAGTTTTTATATGTGTTATTATTATCATTGTTATAGTATTATTTTCTAAAATTTTAAAAATAATAAATTTTTTTCAATGGTCTCATCAATAATAATTATTTATGAGTGTCCCTTCACAAAAAAATATTTTTGATGGGCCGGTCACAAAATGTGTTTTTTTAAAACTTGGGTAAACTGTTTGCAATAGAATAGATTGACGTCACAAAAACAATTATTTGTGACAAATTGTTGAAAAAAATTTATTTACAACACCATTTTTAATGAAGAGGAAATTAAAAGGGGAGCTTTTCACAAATTTCATTTTTTGATAGGGACCCATCTCAATTTATCCATCCCAAATTGCTCAATTTTAGGTTGTGTAAGGGTTACCCATCGAAAGAAATGGGTATCATAGTAAAGTAATAAGGCATAACCAAAGGGTATATCATAATGGTATCAATGAAAAAAGATATTAAATAAAATTTTTACATTAATAAAGGAAAAATAAGAATGTAAAATGAATAATGTGGTTCAACTGAAGTGAAAGCATGAAAAAAAGGGTTAGGTAACTTTTGAAACATTCCACCTTTATACGGTTTTTGGGAGAATAATAAGAAGACTTTAAAGTTGAAAAAGTCATAATTACTTGCTTAAAACCAAAAATGAACTAAAATCGATTTACTAGGATAAATTTTCTGATTTTTTAGAAAAAATTAACTCAAAATATTTTATTTAGTCTACCTGAAAATAGGAAAGAAACAAATATGTTCCATTTAATTGGGTTCTCTCTTTAAGTGTAATTGATAAGGTAACCTTATAAGACAATTAATTACCCATCAAATAATGTTGAATTGATATATATAAATATTTTTGGAATATATAAAAAGTATATAACATAAGTATATAATAATTATTAATAGGTAAATCTTGGAAAAGAGAGGGAAAACATTACCTAATGGTAATATAGAGTGTCAAAAAATCCTTTACCTTATGTCTCAATATGTTCAGAAATTGAACTTAATATCCTGGAAAATAAAATTATATTTACTAAATTACTAATTCATATCCATTCACACAAGAATTTTATTTATTTTAATTTTATTGAGTTCATTTTTGACATATTTTTGAATTATAATGTTCAATTCCATAATTCTACGAGTGTTCGATTTTTGGTTTCATGGATGTGTCACTTTTGTATTATTATATTTGTTCTTGTAAAATGAGAATACAATTATAGAAGTAAAATTTAATGTTATTAATAATCATAAAAAATTTAAATGGTCCCATATATCATGTTCTTTTCTATTATTTAAATGACTCGCTTGATAAAACATTATTAAAAATGTTTATTTTATTTTATTGTGTTTTCCACCCCTCAAGAACTGGTTTTTTTATTTAATATTATATAGATATATTAGTTACAAAATAAGTAATAAGTTGTAATATAATTCTATGACTCTAAAATTACCATAATAATAGTATTTTAACTAGCATTGAAGGATGTAATCAAAAATAAAATATCATTATCCATGGAGGTGGTTAATCAGCATAAGTTGGGCAATGGTTTCCTTTCATTGATTAAGAGGTGAAGAGAAATTGGTATAGATAAAAAATATTCCATTTTAAATATAATTTTATAGTATATAAATGATACTAGATTTATTGTTCTTTGAGGGATTAATGAGGTGAGGAGAATGTAGAAGATGAAAGGAAATTAAGATAGGTGTTTAACGAAAGGTACCTCATGAATATCACTTCTACGAAGGATCCTTTTTGAAGCTTGGAATTAAAATATTCGTGAGAAAAATTGAATTTAGAAGAGGGGAGAATATATAAGAACATTTTTTATGTATATAGAATGATTTTAGGAATGGATTGTGTGAGTATATTGGGGTTTAGAGGGGTGGTATTTATAATGTAGGAGAGGGGTGTTTTTGAAATTTCTAAAAATATAAAATTATAATTAATTAAATTTATATGAAAATACAACCAAATGTCCATGGATTAAATTGTGAGATAATATAGTGTCATAAAATCATCAATAAAAAATATATATACATGTCTGGGTTTTATTTTTAACCTTATCATTATTATTAACCCCTCGTTAACCTATTTTAATATTAACTACAGTAACAGAATATTCAACATTAGATGATTTTAATTTTTAGTAATATGATTTAAATTATAATATAATTATAAATATTTATTAATATTAATATCATATCATAATTAATTTTACTTTTTAAATGATATGTTATTTAAATAATTAAATATGTTTAAAATATCATTATTGTCAATTTTAAAACTATGAACTAAATTGATATTTTAAAACATCCTGAAAATAATCAAATTTGAGAGAAATATTTTTTTTATATCTTAAATATGTAATGATATTTTAGAAATGTTTTGTATCAACTTAAATATCTCAAATTTTATTACTATTAATATTTTTATTATCATTTATTTTCTTATTAATTGAATAATTACTCTATCAGCATTGTATAAAAATTTTGGGTAGCCGTTCAATTTAAAACAATTCAACAAATAACCATAGTGAAGATAAATATTTTAAAATTAAAAATAATATTTATGTTCTATAATAACATCTTTTAATCCCCATATTAAAATCATTATAGTTATTAAAAATAATAGTGTGATATTTTTTAATTTCATTGATTTTTAATATATCTAAGTCATTTTTATAGAAAAGTATTCACTAAATAACGAAATTTAGAATATTTTGATTTAAGGTTCTAATTTAATTAATTATAAAAATAATTTTATAGAATTTTATGGCCTTATCACTTATTTTTAATCTTTTTTGACCTGATTTTATCTTTACCGAGATGATAAATTTTACATCAGATAATTTTCATATTGATAAAAACGTGTTTTTTCACTAAAATTATACATCATAATTCCAAATATTTTATCCATTTTTTCAAATTAAAAACAAAAAAATGAGATAATTTAATTTAAAATTAAATTGTAAAAAACACACCGAAAAATATGTTTTCCAAAAAATCCCTTTTAAGTATAAAATGTTTTTATTGTAAATTCAGAAATAAAAATCATTCCAAAATCAAAAATTATATTATTTTTAATAAAAACTGACTAATTAAATTTTAAAACTAATACAAGAATATAATTCTATATTGTAAATGTTTCAAAAGAATATTCAATACTCAATATAAATCAATATTTTTCACTATTCATTAAAAGTTCAATCTTTTTATAAAATTCGGAAAAATTAAACCTTCAATACGTTTAAAAATATAAATTATAAAAATGTTGTTTCTTTAAAATATATTTCTTAATAGTTTCAAAATTATGTATATTTATTTTCTCATAGAAATAAAATAAATCAATTTTTGAAGAATCAAATGTCATTTATAGAAATTAAGTGCTTATTTATTAAGAAATAATATATTTCATAATATTGTTATTCAAATTAATAAACTATAATTCAAAATATTGGTTATAATGTCAGTTTTAATATAATATAATTTAAATTGTATATCGATGTACGTTCAAACTTTGTCTTGTGTGAAATACGTGATACTAAAGAAATGAAATCATTTAAAGAGAAAAAATTCATAAAACATTCTGGATGACACATGTTATGTGTGATATAATAATTAAATAATACTTATAACATCATAAATATGAAATATAAAATATTAATAATTAATGAATCAGTATAACCATCCATGGGAGGTTGTAATGGAAAAACAAATGACATCAGTTCAGGAGGAGGTAGTTCGTTGCACACACGAATAGTGATTTCATATACTATTTGATGATTATAAATATGTTTATATGGAATTCCCATAACATAACAACATATTAGTAGATTGAAAATACAAGGATTATTATATAAGAATGGTATAATAATAATCGAAGGATGTGGAGGAAGAAATAAAACAAAAAACTCTTGTTTATGAACATTACATCTTATTTTGGTATCCACCTTAGGTTTACTCCAAAAAAAATTCTAGAATGGATTTATATCCAAAATAATACTTATATAATTAGATAAAGAAATATAGGAAGTTTTTTGGGAAGGTCATTTCTAAACTAAAATGGTTATATGTTTTGGGTAATAGTGGTAAGTGTGTGGTCTTTTATAAGTGGGGAGAGGACACAGTTGTTGTTTTTGAAAATTATTGAGTTCTATCATGTTTCCATCTATCAAGAGTTTCTAATATGGGATTTAATATATAATCATTTGTGTATTTCTTTAAATATGGTCATATAATAGTTTTTATACATGTTTATATAAATTTTTTAACCTTATTTTTTTTGTTTAATCCCTCTGTAAACAAATTTTACCTTAAACGCCGTAAAAAAATTTACGGTTTTTACAATTAATATTGGGAAAAAAATTATTTAAAGTAATTAGTTAATTTAAATTATTCTGATACCTAATATAAGATCCATTTTCCCAATTTCTACTTATCGAAGTGAAAAATAATAATTTATAAATAATTTTAAAGATGCAACGAAAAAGAGGGTATTTGATGAGAATATTTTTAAAAGTTTACCATGTTTCTATATCTAAATCTAACATGAAATTTATTATAAGTACCTATATTATATTAGTGGGTTTATAATTGAAATACTAATACATTATAAGAGATTTAAAATACTATTTTTCATTAAAAATATATGAAATTAAAAATCACCTTTCAATTAAAATTTAGTATTTTCACTATTCATCATAAAATAAAAATATTCCAAACAATACTAAAAATTCACCCAAATATAATGTTTTCCTTTTAATTTTAAAAATGAAATTAATTTTCTCAAATTAATTTTCTAAAAGTTTCAAAAGTTAATTTTATTAATTTTTTCACGAAGACATAATTTTTTTAGAAAATTTTAATTTTGATTCATATAAAATAATTATTATAAAATTATGTATTTTATTATCAATATGTTTTATTTTTATAAAAAATTATAATTTAAATTTCAAAATTAGTTTATACTATTCAAATATAAAAGTTTAATTTTTATTTTATGACAACCGCATTTAAATATCTATATTAATAATATATCTTGGTATTTTTTAAAACTCACTGTCGCATGTAATGAATGATAACTAAATATTTCCAAGTGTACAAGCTTAAATTGATCTTCTATATAATTTAATATTAATTAGGTATATCATGTAACACGATATGTCAATGAAATTTAATTTACATTATAAAAAAATAAAAAAACTATATATGTTACATTCTACTCCACATAATTTTAATTTAACTTAAAAAATTCCTCATTTTGCTACAAAAAATGGGGACAGTTATGCCTCATCATTTCCTTAAGTACCCACTAAGCTTTCTTTAAATGGTGGTTTCATCCCAAATCATTGACCATGTGATTGGTCTTGTTTTAGAGAACATTTTTTGTATGATCTATAATCTTCACTAATTTTTCCTTATAATAATGATCTTTCCTCAACAGTATTACCATTGTGTTTAGTACATGTCAAGAGTCCGGTATATAGATACTCAATAGCGATACATGGAACACATCATGGACTTTAAATGGGGTTTGTGTAATATATATGTGATAATATATGGTCTTGATACGAACATAAATATGAAAGGGACCTATATACCCATTATTCCAAATTCTCATATCCTTCTTCCATTGAGAAAATCTTAGAAACACCTTGACACCAACATCAAAATCTAGATCATACAAGTAATTATTAGCACAAAATTTCTTCTGAAACTAAGATTCCATGATTGGTTTCAGAATGGATTTAACCATATCTTCAATTTTTTCATCTATCTCAAGTATCAATATCTTTTATTCTCCCACATCATTCAGTCATCGTGGATATGTAACTTTCATTCCATTATGAGATTTATAAGGATACACAAGAATCCTTAAGAGAAATAATTTTTTTATAAGAAAACTAAAGAAGAGGAAGGATTTGTTCCCAACCACCTTGGAAATCCAAAATACAAGATCTCAACATATCCTCTAGTGGTTAAAACACTATTTCAGATTAATCACCCATCTCAAGATGATACGATGTTTTGAAACTCAACTATGTATAAATAGCATGCTAATTCCATTTCTATAACATTGAGGTAAACCTCAAATCCAAATTAGATACAATGGAATGTTGTAGTCCATGAAATTTTATAACTTATTTAATGTATATCTCCAAAATATGATCTATAGATAATTATTATCTAATAGTGATGAAGTGTGCTGATTTAGTAAGGTGATTAACTGAAACCCATTTATCATTATTCCCTTTATATTTTTGGGGAGTCTAACAATGAAATCCCTAGATGATTTTCCTCATTTTAATTATATTATAGATAATATTGGAAAAAATCTCTAATTATTTGGTCGTTCAAAATAAATTTTCTCACATACCATTTATCGACATTCAAAACCTATGTTATCTCTCTTCAGGACATCCCATCATAAATACTCTGTCCAATAATGATGTGTATTTATACTTTCTAGATTAATAGATAATGAAGAACTATGAGATTCCTATAATAACTCCTTAAAATCAGGTGTGGACGAAATGTATCCACAGTTAATAAACCTGATTATTCCATCATGATAAATGTTAAAATTAGGAATATATCTAGCCTTCTTTTTTAGCTCTATATCTCCTTTAAATGACTCATTAATATTCAACTAAATTGATATTTGTACATTCAATTGAAAAATATAAACTTTCCCCATTTCATTAGGATTTTAATATATATCCTTTGAGAATATAGAAATAATCAATGTTTATAATCCTTATAAGGGATAATATTTCATGATACATTTGACTCAAAACATCATCGACCTTATTCACTTTCTTGAGAGGTCATGTATTGAGAGATCATAATATTTAATCATATAAATCAATATTATTTAGTGCATGTTCAAATAAATATATGTAAGTATATATTTTAATCAATTTTTTTTAGTATATAAATCAAAATATTGTCCATAAATATTATTTCTCTGTATATTTAATGAAAGAATTACCATAGATTACTCCAAATCACGAGTTGGGAATTTTTCTCCTAAATCACCGATTGTCACAAGGAATAAACTATAACAATGTAATTCTACATAATAACACATCATAATCCCTTTACATATGAATCAATATAGACTATAACACCTTTTCCATTACAAAGTACTCTAACCACTAGTGCAGTAACTAATATTCTCTTCAGTTTCTTGAAATTTTCCTAACATTCATCTTTCTAGAGGAAATAAAATCGCTTCTATGTTAACATGGATAGATTATATGATATTGATGAAAACATATTTAAAAACCAATGATAATATACTGAAAACCAAGAATTTTATGCATCATAGTCACCGTGGATGGTTTTGGACAATATAAACTAGCCCATATCTTTGATGTATTTACTAATATAAACTCTCTTAAGATTTTATGACCCAAAAAAGGAATCGTTTTTTCCAAAAAATAACAATTTTGTAAATTTTTCATATAGTTTCGCATTCCTTAATTTGTTTAGTACAATTATCATGTAATCGTCATGCTCTTACTATCTATTTGATTATATAATAATTTCATCTATAAATACTACAATAAAGTGATCAAAGTAATATATAAAGACGTTATTCAATAAATTCATTAAAATATTGTGTGAGCTAGTAAGACTGAATAAAAATTCTATATATTTAAAGTATAATTACCTTTTAGAAAATTATTTTTTGGGTATATCTTCCTTATAAAACATTAATTGAAGATAGAAAGTATGAATGTTAATCTTAGAGAATTATTTATCTCAATGTAGTTTAACCAATGATTCTTTAATACAAAGAAATAGATACATGTTATCAATTTTTATCTTTTTAAAATCATGATAATAATTAAAAATACACATTGGTCAATAATTTTTTTAACAAAAAGAAATTGTGCACCCCATTGTGACCCAATTGGATGAATGAATCAATTTTAATGATTTTCATGGATTTTGTTTTCAATTCATGGAACTCAATCGGGTCAATTAGATAAATCTAATACCTGTATAATATGGAATCAAGTTACATTAGAGGAAGAATGATGTGATATGCATGAATCCCTTTTGCAATAACATAAACCAGATATGAATATTTTACATGATATGAGATCATCATACCATTTTAGGATTTCAGTACTAATTTTACATAATATCATTTTGCTGGAAAATTAATACCCTTATAATAATCTTGATATATGAAGGAGTGGGTAGATCCATAATCATATAACACACTAAAAATTCTATAGTAGATGATAATTGTTACATTCACCACATATTTTTCACACCCCTATAAAATCAATGATATTAATAGAGTTACTCTTATCACATATATTTAGGGATTAATGACACCGTCATCAGCATTAACCTCTATATTTGGGCATATGATCATATAGTTACTATGATCCTTTCATTTGAAACGTTGGAATGTTGGTGGAGTATTCTCTATTGCACTACTTCTATTATGAAATGTTATCTAACTTAAATTTATCACTTCCAAAATAAATATCCCAATGAATTTCCATTGCACAAAAAAAACATTCAATAGTCCCATTAATAAAATTTACTCCATGTTTCTTCCAACACATTGAGCATAATGGGATAATCAAATTATTCTCTACATGTAATTTATATTTTTGTTTGACCTCCAACATACTTTTATTATAAAATCTAGAGATTGGTACATGTATTCATCTTCTATTTACAAATTAATTGAACAATGAACAATATCTTCATAGCTGTTAACATCTCTTATGGATAACTCCATTTGGAATGTTGGTCTTAAGTCACTAAAAAATTGATTGACCATACATTAAGGTTCGATGAAAATATAATAAGCGTACCTCTCTATTATGATAAAATATTCTACATAGGTACCAATAAATTCATCATCCCTTTTCATTAAATGAAGAACCTAATTATCCAAAATTATTAAAAGAATAAATAGAATTTAATTTTAGATATGTAATTTCATTAACATATCCCAATCCATGGAGTTAATTTTATTACGTTTCCTCATATATATGATAAGTTTCCCCCATTTATCTACTACACCATCTAATCAGTAGACAACCAAAATGACATTTTAATGTCCCAAACACTGTAGAATGAAAAATATTTTTTCAATGGAACTGATCCATTGCTCATAATCTTGGAGATCATAATTTCCACTTAAAATAGGTACTTTTTTTCTTCATAATGGACATAATAAAATATTATTCCCTATGTTGTTCAATTAAACTACCATCATAAATCATAGGTTGAGAATGTTGTGCGAACATAGAAATGAGTTGTTCCATCCATATCGGGTAATGTTTGGATTATTAGGAAGAAAATTATTTCATTGAATATTGAAATTATCATCTTCACGGTTCCTTCAGGTTTTATCAATTAAGGAAAAAAATCATAGTGTAACTAAAAAATGATAGAGGGGGAACTATATAATCAGGATAAATCACTTATAGTATATCTAAAACATTTCACCTTATCCTTTAATCTATGATGCCTTAGGTTTATCCTAGTTCATTCATAGTCTCCATTTATTAAAATTTTTCCTGATTGATCATATAGTTTTTTTGAATTTAAAAATAATATCCCCTGGGAGTGTCAAAACAGGTTTGAAGCATTGCTGGTTTTCATTTACTAGGTCATGATCGAGTCTAGCTTAATTCTCCCATTTTAGAGTTATTTTCCCTAGGTACCATTATGTGAGATACAAATCCACTTTTATAATATAGATAAGCATTTAATTTCAGGGAACCCATTTTCTCTATCCTTTACTTAAATTTTAGGAAATTTTACTACACATTGACTCATCCATAGACTTTTCCATAGACATGTGTCCAGGGATATCACTAAGGTTTTCTCATCCTAATTTCAAAAGGTTAACGAAAAATATCCTTTAATTAGAACTATTGTGACAGGAGATTAACATACAAATATATTCCATAATGTTTTATGAATAATCACTAAATTACACAAACACATGCCTAAGGACCATAATAGTTTAGTAGATTTTAAAAAGGGCAACATAAAAATTTATTCATAAGTGATCTAAATCATATCCCACTATGTTATCTATAACTATAACCCTTTACATAATTATAATGTATATAAATTTTTTTCATAACCTAGGGAAAATAAAAATAGGAACGTGTAAGTTGCGGTGATCAGTAATGGTAAAAAAGGGAGATACATAATCATAACCTAGAAATAAGGGTATATAAATATGAACATAACATTTGAGAAACATACCATATATTTTAAATATCACAAACTTGGGTAATGGAATAAATACTTATAGTTCATAAAACATGTATCAAATTGAATAAAATAAAATGAGGCATGAAATCACAACATTGGAATAAGACATGGAATTTTTTGAAAACACAAAATCACAGAAAATCATTTATATGTTAGTCAAGGATCATGGAAAAGGATTTCATATTGAAATTATTTCACCTTCCAAACCATCACAGTAACCAATATTCACCCCCAATTCCATCTTAATAGACAAAGTATTTTACTTAATTCAGTTTACCCCTCATTCTAGTCCATTATATCTCATGAAAGAGAAATTGTTACAAAATATAGTAGAGAAAGATATAGGTCCCACCTATAAAATATTTAAAACCATAATTATGTATAAAACAAGTTTATACACCATTCATCATATCCGATCCTATTAAATGAAATATGTTTACATAAAAAATTCATCATAAAAAAAATTTAGAAATTGAATGGTTGGATAATAATTTTTTCCTTTCATCATAGTAGAACATATGAAAGAAATATTGTTTATTTGTGTTTTATCTTTGTATTACCTGTTGAAGTTAAATGGGTTTCATGAAGATCATTCCATCATAATATAATACAGTGAATGAATATAAATGGTGTCCTTTTATCATATCCATAGTAATTCATTGGTAAATAAGAATATTTCATATTATATTAAAAATGATTTTGAAATATCATTTAAATTATTTAATGATAAAAATATATTTTCGAATTGGAAAAAACATTTTAAAATGTAAATTTTTTTGAAAATTTTGTTTTTAAAATAATTTTGAAATCATAAGAAATAATATTTGAATAAATGATTTGTCTTGATGTCCCAAAATTCCATTCATATCATATATGTTAAAACAAATATTCCTTCCACATTTTCTGTGATTGCCAAACATGGATTATTTGAAAAATAAAAGAATGTTTATTTATTTTTTTAAAATATAAAAAGTGGGTAAATATTTTTTTCAAAGTTGAATTTTATTTAAAAATCAGAAAACATTTTTTAAATGCATGGTTTTAAAAGAAAATATATTTTTAATTGAAAACAAAAATATTGAGGGATTTTTTAAAAAACATTTTCTTATATATTTCATTTAAAAAGGTGCGGGAAAATGAAAATATTATTATAATATATCATGAATATACAACGTACAATAAAAATAATGAGTTATTGAATGATTTATTAGAATATTCTATCCTATGAAAAAAAATCATGAACAATGCTGCTAAATAATTTTATTATAACATAACATCTATACCAAATTTGAAAATTTGAGTCATAAGACCCATATAAGAAATAAAAAGAAATAGAACTTGAAATACCATGTGTATAAATAATATCATGTTATTAAATTTAAATGGGTGTGTATATACATCATGTGAATGAATATAGTTTCATAACATAACATACACCACAAAGATGGAAAATTGAGATAATAACACCTTACCTAAAGTCTTTAAATACATTTCAAATTTTAAATCATAATTTATAATAAATATAAATTTTTATAAATATTTTAAATAACCAAATAGAGATATAAATATATATATTACCATATATTATTTCATTATGACATTTTATTACCCGTTAATTAATACTTCCATGTTGAAGATGGGTTCAGGTAATAACAAATTTGTAATTATTATATGTTTTTATTTTTTATTTTTGGTACCCTTTCATAAATCATAGTTTTATAATATCAATTATATTATCCGTGATAGAAATTTTCTATAAATTCATTATTTATTTATTTAGAGTAATACAGAGAATTTACTAATTGAAAATGAAGCACATTGTTCACAGAGATAGTATGTTTTATGTATGCATGGATGCTATTTCCATTCTCTTATTGAATTGAAATAAACAATAGTGAATGATATATATTATTATTAAAAAATAGATTTTATTTTATATATATCAAATATATTTATGTAACTATTCCTTAATACATTCTATATAAATCGTGAATGAATCACATCTTTTCATGAGGCGGTTCTCTACCGTACACACGAGCAATGTTAACAAATTCCATCAAAATGTTCTGTTTGAAGGTATCTGTGATATGAAAATTAAATAATCATAATAGTATCATAAATAACATATATTAACAATAAATAAATAATTATAGTAATCCTTTAGAGGTGGTAATATACAAACGAATGACATTAGTTCGCGAGGCGGTAGTCCGCCATACACATGAAAGATTATTTCATAACATGTTTACTAGATGTGGAGATTATCGTAAGACATTTACATAACATAAAAATATATCATAATATGTATGATAATATTTTTTTCATAAAATAATCTTATAATAATAATTTAATGTGGTGGAGGAATAAATAAAACAAAAACTCATGTTGATGAACATTACGTCTTCTTCAGGTGTCCTCCTTCTGTTTCCCACAAATTCTTTCTTAAGATCGATTTATATCCAAAATAAGGATTATATAATTTGATTAGGTAAGTTGAGAGTTTATTTGGGAAGGTATTTTCCAAACCAAATGGGGTTGATGGTGTGGATAAAATAGGAGAGAGCGTGTCCTTTTATAAAGGTGGAAGACAAAAAACTTATTCTTTTTGAAAGGAATAGAGTTATCCCACAATTTTAATATGTAAAAAGTGTAAAAAAATTTCATTATCGAAAAATGGATATTTTAGGGTCTAAATAAGTCCATAATATAGTATTTATACATGTTTATTGTTTTTATACTCTTAACGTTTTCGTTTAACTCTTAGTAAACCCATTATTACCTTAATTGTAGATTTTTTTCCTGTGTTTACTATTCATTTTGATAAAAAATTAAGTTTAAATTATTAAATAATATAAATTATTACTATTAAAAATATGAAATAAATTTTTATAAATTTTAATGTTATAATTGGAAAATTTTAACTTAAAAATAATCCCACAGACACGATGAAAATGAGGGGTTTTAATGAGGGAATGTTCAAAATTTTATAATGTCTTTATAATGAAATTCATTAATAAATTGATTAAAATGACTGAAATTATATTTATATATTATTATTTAAATAATTATACATTAAAATATAATGAAAATATACCTTAATTTTATAAATATACTAAACGAGAATGCAATTTTCAATTCAAAATCAAAATTTTATCTATTCATCAAAAAATGGAAATTTTCAGATTAATCAAAAAAATTAACCTTCAGATAATTATGAAATTATCAATTAAAAAATGAAATTTAATTTATTGAATTATTTTTATAAAATATACAAAATTAAATATTTTATCTTTCACAAAATATATAAAAAACATTTCTTCTGGGAATGTATTTTTTTGAAATGTATAAACATTGTATCAAAAACAATGTATATTGTTATATATATTTTTATTTATATAAAACCAATATAATTAATATTATTAAATTAGTAGTTAATATATATTTCACTATGGTTAATTATTAGGTTATAAATCCCGCATTTAAATAACTAAATTAATAATATATCATGGTTTATTAAAACACAATGATGCATGTAAAAAAAGATAACTTAGTGTTTTGTGAAGTGAAAGATTATCATCATGGTTTTTATAACACAACCCAAACTTTTTGTTTCATGTAACATAATATATTATATAAATTAAAATTATTCTAAAGAAATAATTCATAAAATCATATGTTTATACACTTACTCAGTGACATATTAACATTAAAAAATAGAACAAATAAAAATCTATTATCACCAATGTAATATAGAGAATGGAAAACAATATTACTACATTCCATTAATAAACAAATAACTATTCTATTTCTATAATATAATTATTAGAGTTAATTTTAGGTTTGAATATATATAGAAGGGTAACCCATAGGAAAAAAAGGTACAAGATATCAATAGGATTAATAATAATATTGGAGTCCATAAATTCTCATGTTTTTAGTCTATAATTAATTTTATTCAAAGATTCTAATAGGGATCCATGGTGTAACCATAAAAAATATATTACACAGGCCTTTTATTACTTCAATAATGAGGTTTTATGATGCACCAATATTCAAGCAATACATGATAAGGGTGTCAATATAACTCAATAAGACAATGTCGAAGATGTCACTAAATATATCCAATATAGTCATATTCATGCACACTATGTTATTTATGAAAATATTGGAAACATTCAAGACAACGTAAATAATTTAGTAAAATCTATGTCTTCTATCTACTCGCTATTTGTAAAAGATACCTTTTTTGACATGTTTTGGGGTGTCACTGAATATATATCATAAACAAAAACTCGTCATCTAATCCCATGTCATAGCCAATGGGAATAAAATCTCTCAGATATCACATGAATCGATACTTGGGATGTACATCATGTGAAAAAAGTTAAAAAAGTAGGATTAGAGTGTCATAAAATAATATAAAATTTGGAACCATGTCCCTACTACACCATCATGAAAGAGAATAATATCTCTATACACCAAAATAAACACATGAGGGAAGAATTTCTAATAAAAAGTTACAATATTAGAGAGGGAATAACATCACATAAAAACTAATCTGCCAATACCACCTTATCCCCTTCCATATAAGAAATACATCATTGGTACCCTATCCCACTCATAATTGAAATAGGTAATGATTACGAATTTCATCTCAGGTATCTCAACCACTTCCTTGAAAGTATCACATCATTGATAGTATATCCCACTTCTAAAGGAAATAAAATATATTTAATAATTTTATCCTAAGAGTCAAATTCCATTCTTTTGATGCATCATAACATGGGTAGTTCACTGCACTCTAAGGGTGAATGTTATACGAAAATTATAAAAGTGTTATTGGAAAAAGGAATTGTTAGTTTAATAGGTAATTTTTTTCTGATTATCATCATCATCAAAGACATATTGTTGTTACATTCCACTGTTTAGAGGGTGACACATCTCAGTAAAATGGGAATACAACCCATGATCATGATATCATCATATATTGGGCATAACATCCCTACCTTTGAAAAATAATAGGACAGAATGAAATCAATTGTTATAGGATATAAAATTTGAGGAAGGTAATATCATAACATAAAATTTTTTCTTATATGAATTATTTCCCCATTATTAGAAGCATCTAAATAGTGGAATAATATTCTATTTCTATATGGAATGAAAAATATAGAGGAAAATGGTACCGTGTAATGTTTTATAAAATGAATGGGTAGTATGTACCACATAATGAGAAGTATCGACACAATGGTTTCCCATGTCATATGAGACTTTTATAAAAGTGGGCATGTAATCTTAAGCCAATGTTTTTATTTAAAAAAAGTCACTATGTCATCCTATTCCAATGTTAAAACAATGTAAATGGGTAGGTTTTCCAACAATAGAAAAATATATAAATTAATGGTGTCATGTACCCCTTATATTATTATATCATAAATGTGCACAAATTCTTATAATATAATCAAACCACATAAATAATTTATTGAAAATATTAGACAATGATATATTAACAGGATACAATTTGGATATAAAAATTCCCAACTATCATTAAATTCATTTTAGGTTATACCTTACAAGGTTAAAAATATTTCATTTCCACAAAAGGGGTAATCCACTTGGTTACTTCATAATAGGAGGGGGAAGAATGGTAAACCAGTTCACTACATGCATAAGAAACAATTCTCACTGTGCGTCACTAATGATCTAGTTGGGTGAAACATAACTTTATCCAAGAATAATCCATAAGATTCATACTCATTGGAGGCTAATGAAACTTATCCCTTGTCTACAGTTTCATGTTCGGCTACGATGATATCTCTCCTGATTCAATGATGATCCTTTCAAATAGTAAAATATTCACCACATATACATCAGTTAATAGGATAAAAACTATATCAATGAGAGGCCAAAACATTTCTACTTATAGGAAATAGTCACTCTCATGTGTTGAATGAAAACTCCACGTTTAAAGCATCATTACAATTAGTAATAATTCATTAAAATGGTAATAACTGAATGAATTAACCAATTTATATGTTTAAAAAAAAAGAATATTTGATTTAGGTAAAATTATATGACATGACTATTTCAAATAAACGTCACAAAATCTAATGAATAAAACTACAAACAAATCATAGGTTTATATGGTTCATTACTCTAAAAGAGAATCAACATAATTGAAATGATCTGGTAAAAGCTATGATCACATATTCCATTAGAATCACAATAAAGGTTACAAATGAGTAAATATTATACATGAACTGAATATATACAATGTGTCTCTAGACATCTGTAATGTGCACCACACAAACTAAGATACATGATATTATATTTTAAAAACAAGTGGCTCTTTAAACGAGATAGAAATCCATAAATTTTTAATTATACACCATATTAATATATTTAGTACTCTCCCTAATCTACTATAATATTATAAAAAACTCTTAACTATTTATCTCTTGCACTTTATTCATTTTTTACATTCACCCATATATTTATATTTTACAATAAAACCACTATCTCTATTTTTTGGGCATTTAAATTAAATTCAAAAATAAATATAACATCAACTAACATAAATTATTATTCACTATTTATGTCTCTCCAAGCCTTATATCAACCCTTGGATATTTTAATTTTACTTATAGATTCATATTGGGCCATCCCATTAAATATAATACAAGCCACATCAATTAATATTGAATTAGAGATACTACTATAAATCATGGAGTGACATCATTCATTACAGTTTGATTAACTAGACTTCCTCTGACTACATCTAACTTATAGGGAAATCGACCACTTTAAAGAGAAAATGTAACATCCTGAGTTTGAGTACATACAAAACACATTTTTATATATGTATTTTATTACTACTTTGTTTCACAACTTGATCTAACAATACTATCTTTCACTAAGAAAATATTACAAACACAGTAGGAAATAAATCATCCTAAAATTACATTTATAGCAATATTAAAAAGATTAAAATATAATTATAAATACAACAATGATAATTATGATGGGATAATACTTGAAACAAAACAAAAATATAAAAATTTAATAGAAAGAATCATGACATGTCATAAAGATAATCCATCTATAAAAATATAGAGAGAATGAGTATGAGAGGAAATTTTGGAATTAGTATTAATAGAGTAATATAATAAGACAGAAATTTTATGTATATAAATAAAAAAATATAACTTTTTGTAGAATATAACTCTGTTGAAATATTTTTAAAAAGTGGTAAAATATGATATTAATTAATTAAAGGAATAAAATTAAAAACTTATTATTATTTGTTTTTATTTTAAAAATAATGTTTAGATTCTGAAATTAATACACTAAGGGTAATTTTAGTAACCTAAGGATAAATATTAATTAATTCTTAGTGAATAATTACTAACAACTGTAAAAAAAAAAATATTATTTACCTGGAAAATTTAATTTTAAAATAATATTCATTAGGGAAGATGGTGTGTTAATATAAATTAAATATATAAATTTAAATAGTTATAAATTTAAATAAATATTATTTTCAAGATATATTAATCACTATTTTTATGTTATGATAATTTTTAGTGAATTTAATAAAAAATATTTTATTTAAACTAAATCCTGGTTATATTTGTTCCAAACTCATTATGGAGTAAAGAATAACTAAATAAAATTAATTGTTACTCAAATATTGTGAAAGATTATTGATAAATTTAATGTATACATAATGTTATATATATTTTTATATACTATTCTAATTATCCAACCATAGGATAGTAATCGGAGAAAGTCTCAACTAGAACATGGTCGTGCTGAATATAGAGAAAGCAAAATGGTTGCAAAAACATAGGTTATGAATGAAACCAGTGAGTTGACACACTGGGGAATCATAGAGGTTAGCCTCACTAATAGACTAAGGTGGTTAATGTATCATATCTCTATAATGAGAATGATTTCAAAATTTCAATGTTTCTATAGTTTTTAAAATGAGTAATTATGATTTTGAATATAAAATCCACATGGGACTTATTAATATTAGTAACTATTCACCATCTAAAAAGATTGTTCACTCCATTGAAATATAATATACCCAATTTCCATGAAATCAATATTAACAACTCACCCATCACATTAAAAATTACAAAAAGAATAAATTCATTTAATATCTAATATTTAAACCACATAACAGATTCAGATGAAGCTCAAGATTATTACGACACTATATTGAAGATATTTTCCTCTTAGGTTATTCTTAGGTATATATGATGGAGTTAAAACTTCAACCTAATGGTAAATATGAAATAGTGAGGTGATATACGATAAGGGGATTATTAATAAATAAATATTTTTATGGAGAACATTTTTAAATTTTGGTAGCATAAACTATATCCTTTTTTTGAATGAAGCATAAACTATATCCTTTTATATTACCTATAGTATGAAATTATCTGGGATTTTAATCACAATCCATGCATCATGCATAGTTTAACACTTTCATTTTTCTGTTGGAGGATATAAAAATGCATATGGAATGAAATATATAGATATAATATAAAACATGAGATAATTTCGTAACATATTTTATTAATACTCTACCAAATTTATTGAAGATAATCTATAAATTATATAAAACACACACACAGAGAAACTTTTTATGCATTGAGGGAATAAATATTCTCAAAATAGTGAATCAAATCATATATAATTATTAAATAGTTTAATAATAGGTAATTTTGTTCTCCTAGAATATTTTTGTTGAGAGGTAATCAGGTATATATATAGATATATTCCACACATCATGGGAGAGACACTCCCATATTGTTTGGGAAAAAACATAGACATGTGAGAATAATAGTACCGGTATGGGGTATATGAAATCACTAAGTTATGTATAAGAATTTAATGTTGTTGGAATTATATGGGATAAAAATAAAAATAAATGAAAAAATAAAACATTTATAAGGGTCTCCTATAATAGGACTCTAAATAAAATAATATTCAAATATGAATAATATAATGGGTTGGACTATATAAAAGAGTTCTGAGGAAGAATAACACGGCTAAATCCACTTCATAAAATGTATATATTCATATCATAAAATTGAAGAGGTATAGTGAGAATATGAGTTAGAGGTTTATGATTTAATTTTTGGAAGATTTTTTAACATAAAAATGAAAGGGAAACATTTAGGTTAAAAATTTATTATATAAATAAATAATATATCATTTTAGATTAATATTCAACACATCTCATTATAATATTCTCCCCAAAACTATAAAGATTTAGTGAATTCAAAGAATATATAAATCATATAATTATTCCATAAATGACCATAAATTCCTCTCACAAAATTCTCCTCCCATGATAATAATATTGTATATACCCTACATAATAACATTATTTATAACCTAGGGAAAAGAAAACATAAGAAAGGGAGAGATTAGATGCTCAGTAATACTAAACAAATGAGATACCAATCAATTATCATACGTGATCTTTATTTAATCATACGGATATGAGAAAATTATTCTAAATTGTTAATTCATACCCAACAAGTCATAGGCCATAAATTATAATGCATGTTCTCATTGCTATGCAGGAATCTGATTTGATCCAAAAGTGACACTGCAACATGGTTCATTAATTTTTCATTCTTTGATGACTCTATATTAATGGGAATTCCTGCTAGCCTCACTACACTTTTGATTAATTTTGGAGCGCTCATCTCACCCATTGGGTTAATTTTAATTTGGATGACTCTTCAAAAGGAAATCCATTCCCTGTGGGATGGGACGAATTCATTAGGAATCATGATAGTCAAATCCTTTGTGCATTTATGGTAGCTTTGGCATTAACTCATCTCTATAAAAGGAAATGATGACTATGATTAATGTTGTTTCTTTTTCCAAACAACATGGTTGGTGAAACATTTGGATAGATAGTGACTCGACCAATATTGTACAAGAAATTTTGAATGGTCTGATACATCTTGTGTGGTCGAACACTACCCGCTGGATGGGATGCATCCTCCCTCTTCTCGATATCAACTACATCATCACTTCTATATATCGGAAAGAAAACATTTTGTTGATGGCCTTGAAAATAATGGGGTTAATCAAGATATTAGTCGGATTGATAGTAATTCTATTAATCTACTTCCCTTTGATAATAAAGATTGTAATATGTTTAAGTCTTTTAGACTCTTGTGAACTCCTTTTTTAAATAATTGTTCTTTGGTTCTCCTACCAGGCACCACCTTCTTCAAAAATCATAAGTATCAAAATTAACACATATTCAATAATGACTGATGAGATCGTATCATAAGCATAGGAAATAATTTTTTAATATAATAATAAGTATAGAAAAAAATTTCCTTAGTGATGGATAACTTCCAAAACTAATATAGTTGAAAATTTATCATTGTCTATTGAGTTCACTCCCCATTCCCATAATTTCCTTAGACAAGGCTCATGACCAAAGCTATAATAGGAGATAGATCCCCTTAATAGACTGGTTTCACTTTTCATTCAGGTTTATATTATATCATGATACATAATTCATCGCCAAATAAAAGGAAGGGATATATAATTCTTGTCCCACCCATAATAAATGGAAAACCATACATATATATTCCACAAGATCATAAAAAAATTCATCATTTTATTATTCTATTATTATAATTTTTGAATAAAACATGTTTAATTAAATAATTTTTAAATAATCATCATTTTAATATATCATGATAAATAATTTATATGGTATAATAACAGAATACCCCAACATAAGTATATCATTACAGAAAAGAAAATTTACATTGATATAAATTTTTTTTATAATATAATTTAATATCATGAGAATGCATTCATTTTTATTTCAATAAATGATAATAAAGAAAATTACTATAAAAATGGGAGTGTGATTTTATTTTTTAATACTTTGAAAATTGTAAAGGATTCATAATGAAGAAAGAATTATATGAGATTATAAATAATCCATTATTTTTGTATGCATTAAAATCTAATATTAATTTCACACATTTTTCAAAAGTAAAAAGTTAGTTGCAAAAAAACCCTTAGTAATATTCCTTTTAAAAAAATTAAATAATTTCAAAGTTAGTGATTATTATTATTTTATATTAAATACATGTAATACAAATCCATTAAATAGTTTTTAGAAAATGGATATAGAAGATAATGATTCCCAACCAAAAAGTAGAAATAATGTACGATTTTTATAAAAAAATTTCCTCAATAATTTTAAGTACCAAAAGGAAGTAAAAAAATGAAAAACGTAAAACAAATCAAATTAAAAGATGTTTAAAGTTACACGGGGTTAAAAATAAAAGGACCATATAATTTACCTCATTTACAATTTAATATGGACATCCTCACAAAGCAATGAATATTTAAGATAAAACCTTAATCAATGTCCTATATTTTTTTCAGTAGTTATTAACCTCAGATATAATAAATATATATTAATTGTTAATATATATAAAAATAATATTCATGTATACAATAAAAATCGCATTCTATTGTAATTTAAAATTTCCCATTTATTAACAATTATATATTGAAATAATCACTTATGTGATACTATTATATTTAACATGAATGGTTCAGTATAATAGTTCTTATCCATGAACCATGGTTTGGGTATCATCATATATAGAATCAATATATTTTTATTATTATAAAATTTATTGATAATATAAAATTTTATTCTGATAATATATATTTGTGATGAAATTTTAATTTACTCACTTTAAGAAGATGGTAGTAAGTACATACAGATGAGTGATGATTACATTTCTAATGAATGGATAGAAGGAAACATAAATGTTAATATATATTTATAGTATAAAAATAATATAATAAATATCAAATATATTTACTAAATATTACCTTATTACCTTCCTGGTTAAGTAGAAATGAAAAATGAATCACATCATTTTGTGGAAGTTTCAATCCTCATGTATGGATGATCAATGTTATAATTTTCCAAATAATGAGATTGAAATAAGGTAGATACTATTTTCAATTTATAAATTATAATTATTTTATAAAACTTACATATAACTCTTAAATGTATCTCTCAAACCATACATCACAGATGGTGACAAAAAAATGAACATAGCTGTATGGAGAATACACATATTCAATGTTTTTATCATCCATTAAATATAATGATGATAGAAAACTATTATAGAAATAAAATAAAAATAATTAAGTATAGTAAATATACCTATTTCATCATGTTTATGTGCTTTGATAATTTTTTATTATGTTATTAAACATTGATACTTCAAATAGATCATTAAATACAATTACTTTATTTTAAACTACCTTCCTTTATAATACAAAATAAGAAAAATTAAGATGCTATTATAGGGATAACATGGACCTTAGGATACTAGGAAGAATTTGGGATGGTATTTAGGTATGAAATTTTTATCTGAGTGTGTATACGTGGTGTGGAGAAGTGAACATATGGGGTTGTCTTTTATAAATGAGTTGGTAAAAAAACACAAAAACACATGAAATTTTATTATATAATATTTGTATTAATCAAGTAATGTGGATAACCATTCTCATAGAATCAAATATAATTTTATTTAATTTTAAATAAAAAAATAAAAAAATATTTAAGAATATGTTTTTTGTTATTTTAAAATTTTCTATTCAGACACCCCCAATTTTAACCCTTTTAACCCAACCATGATAAAATAATTTTTTCAATTTTTATTATACCAAATGAATAAAATATAAGTTCAAATTATCAAATAATATTAATTATTATAATTAAAAATATGTAACACAATTTAGATGATTCAATTTTTAGAAGTGGGAGAAATTTATTTAAATATCCACACACAGAACTAATCGAAATCATTTTATGAGAGAACATATTTTTAAGAATAAAAATTATTTTAAAATCATTTGTATCCTATCAACAACCATTTGATGAATATTAGTATATTTTATAGGAAATAGTATATAAAAAATTCTATAATATAATTGATCAGTATTTATTAATTCAATTTATTTTACTAAAATATATTACACATAATAAAAATAGGTTTATGCCAAATATATATTTTTATGATGAAATGATTTTGTCTTCATTAATAACCAATAAAATATTTATGTATAAATTTTTATTAATTTTGGTTATATAAATTATCAATAATTTTCGATCTTTTTTAGTACTGATCAATATATTTTATTCAAATGAAAATATATAATATGTATAAAATTTCATACTTGAAAAAATTATGTCGTAGATAATTTTATAATTATTATTAAAATTAAAAATAATATATTTTTTATAATATTTAGGTGATATATTTTACCCCATTTTAAATATTATTCCTCAAAATTCCATTTCTATACAACAAACATATGTGGATACTTCTATCTCATTACGTTCTTGAGTTCAAAAAAGACGACCTAAAATTTTTTATTTTACAATAAAAAATTGATCAAATGAGTGTTCCTATTTTCCAGAACTTTATATCATTGATAAATAATTTCAAAAGGATAATCATCATAAGAATGATCATTATATAGTGGCATTTCAACTAAGGTCACTACTTGGGTAGAATCAAATATGTACTTCCTTGGAAGAGAAACATAGAACACATCATCAACATGGGAGAGATTATTATGATGACCCATATAAAAGGATACCCTCTTGATATGAGCAATAACCTTAAAGAGACTTATATATATAGGATTCGTCATTAAAATATAGTAAAATATCTCTACCGAATTCAAAGGAGTTACTCAAAGTAATACATAATCCATAAATTTGAACTCTCAATCTCATTGATGATTTTCATCAAAACTGTATTATTATTTATCAAATACTCCAAGGTGCTTTGGATTAGATATTATTTCTCTAACATTTTCTCATCGGTATGAGGTCCTATTAGAATTTTTTCCCCAACTTGATCCAAATATATTGGAGTGTGCAATTATTTAAATATAGGGCTTCATAAGGACCCATATATAATCCTAGATGAATGTAAATGTTATAATAAAATTCAATAGAATGAATTATTTAATCCGAACTATAAAGAAGAAGTGTTTTCTATGTTTTTTTAACTTACATTTAGAGCTTAAATAAGTGTTTTTTTATTATGATTTTACTTTAGTTAATTTTTTAGTGGATTTTAGTTGTCTTGGGTGGTTTGGGGATGCCATGATGGGGATTAATTTTTCATAAGAATGACATGAATGGGTCACCCAATTCTCACTCAAATAAATGTATTAAATAAAAAAAATTACAATAGAAATATCTAAGTGTAATGAACTTACCCCATTATAAAATTATTAAAACAACATAATGAATCATTAAGACACATATAGAAATGTAAATATTCTGACTTACATTACCTCTGCTTCATGAAATATGAAGGCCACATGAAAAATGATCATCTGAAGATGTTACAATTCTACAGTGTCATCTACACAATGAAAATATTTAATCCATACACTGGAAAAAAACATTTGTACATTATATAGAACTAGATTCATAGAAATAAATGAATAATAATGTATGTTGCAACAGAACTAGATGAAGAAAAACCTGCATTTAAGAGATATTGAGTAAGTGATAGTAAATTAGGGATAATCTCATCAATAAAAAAATGATATGAAAAAAATAATGAAATGGTCTACCCATTAAACCAAAAACAAAGAATAAGAAGTGATTAAAAGTATTCCAGAAAACCAAATTCAAAATACAAACTAGATATGGGTCACAATAGAACCTAAAACAACAAAATTAGGTAAATTTAATGAAACCAATGTCCACTACAATGATAAATTTCCATGTGATATCATTAAAATTGAATCTGGGATCCTTTTTAAATTCTTGACCCACTTTTAAGAATATACACATTCTGAGATCAAGATCAGTATGAGAAGTAAACATTCTATTTTTATACTATCTATGTGCAGTCTTATCTTTCTATTACATCTACGATTCAAGGACTTCTAGAAAATCATGTTTTTGTAGAATTATATATGCATTAATATATGCAGTGCCATTTCATCAACCTCACTGGATGACTCATTTATGTCATAATAATTAGAAGTTTTTTTTTGATGCATCTCAAGATGTAGACACTTTATAAGAGGAGGGTGGATGCAGAGGGTATTTTTTTCTTCATTATGGGAGATATGGAATGTATAACAATCGTTCTTTAAACATAGGAATTATCCCTACATTTTTGGGTGTTTCTAGTAATCAGAGATATGAAGCTATCAGATTTCAGATATTCTTTATCTATTTGACTATATTTTCTTTCCATGGTAATGGATTATTTTGCATTTTAGATATCTTGTTTTTCTTATTTATATGGGTCCTGGTTGTTCATGGTCTCATCATCTTAGAGTTTGGTGGAAACTGTGGACATTTCCCTATGAAATTGTGTTGTTTTTAAGGATATTTATAAGGGGAAATAAAATTTTTCTCATGGTTAGAGAAAATGATGAATCATTTTCTAGAAAAAATGTATATCCGGATAGGGTTAATAGTATGGTTTTCACATGGAATACTATATAGTGCGGAAAACCATGTGGGTTCTAGAAAAAGGGAAAAAGAAACAATTGTATGGTTCATGGTTTGGAAAACCATGAGACCAAACTATGTGTGAGGTATTAATTAATCCTAGAAATATTATTTTACCCCAAAACCATATTAAACCTTTTATTTCTTCCCTTATTCCTAGTTCACTCAAACCTAGGCACTCTAGTGGCAATTTATGGTGTTTCCTCTCACTCTATAATTAAAATATGACAGATATATAATTTCATATATTGTAGATTCATGGAAAGAAGTTGTTTATTCTTCAATTAATCATGTTTATCATAGATAAATTATTACTCTCCTGATGTGAAACATAAATCCAATATATTGTTGGTTGAAAATTATATTATATCATAAAATAAAAGATAATTTTTGGTTATTTATTGGATAGATTCCCAATCAAGAAATATTTGGAATCCCTTTTTTGAGTAGCTATAGATGTATCATTGATGGATAATATCCTTGTGTATTTTGATATAGATTTTATATCATGGAATGATTAAAGCTCTTAATTATAATTATATAGTGTTTATATTGATTAATTAGGTCTCATTCTAATGAATGCTGTTTCATGACCTTGATCTTGTGTTACCACTTAATATATCATTTATGTAACGCCCTGACCCCAGCTACCCAGAGTCGGTGCATTACTTCGTAACATTGGCATGATCACAAAAGATCAAGTCTCGAAAGACCGATTAGTTTAGTAGCCTTGGAAACACTAGATACATTCATAAATGTTACATTACATCACAAAGTGAAAAACTATAATAACATAGTCTTCATAGTCCAAAATCATATCCCTTTCTGACTACCCCTGTAGGTCATTCATAAAATACTTCTCCACATCCTGGAAAATATTAAAACATTGAAAGGGGTGAGATCATATGCTCAGTAAGGATAACAATATTGCGGAAGCTTTCATAAATAAACATTAACAATTAAGGCAATGTATAACTAAAACAAAAGCCTTTTAAACTTGAACATAAACATAATATGGCAAAAGTAAATTGAGATAATGCCATTCACTTCTTCACATGGATATTCTACTGGTCGAATAATCACATGCAATATCAATAACAACTTTCATAATGATGGAATTCATAATGCCAGACTATCATAACCACGTAGTCAAGGCCTCGTGCCAAGACCACAAATAAGATTTTGTCAAGGCCTCGTGCCAAGACACTAGTTTGTCTCATGAGACCTGCCGATGCATCGAGGAGCTATAGCGGGCTCCACCCGTCACTTATTAAGTCCAATGCATTCCTCATATGAATGGGTTTAAACATATCATAAACTATAACATAATTGTATCACATAAAACATGCATAAAGGAAACATAACATTTCCACATTTCAATCACAAGATATCAATACAACACATTGATATAATAAAAATGCTTTCAAAACCATTTTCAATACCAAAATAAAAGAAAGTTAAAACTTTGTATTTATTTTTCATTAAAAAAATGATGGCTTGTAGAGGAAGCCGAAACTCAAATAATGGTCACGGCGGCAGAGAAGTCATTGTCGCCGCATAAGTACAGAAAGAAAAACATTCCCTTTTTTTCATTTGGTAAAACGCTTCGTATGAAAAAGATTCCTTTTGAATAAACGTAAAAGTCAAAGGGGTTTATACACCGTATAAAAGAAAGTTGTGTATAAAGCCAAATATGCCTCAATGAAAGGAGATTGAGACAAAGTCCTTAAAAAGATCATTTTTAAAATAAAATAGATCTATTATGTGTATTCACTAAAGGTACACATAAAGAAAGTAAAAATGAAAAATAGGACATAATAATATCATGACATAATTTGAAAGTAGGAGATTAACCCAAAGAATAGAAATTGGGTTAAGAAGTTCCCTTACCAATGAAATAGATCTATTATGTGTATTCACTATAGATACACATAAATAAAGTACAAATACAAGATAGGACATAATAATATCATGAAGTAATTTGAAAGTAGGAGATTAACCCAAAGAATTGAAGTTGGGTTAAGAAGTTCCTTTACCTCGTGTCTGACTTGACTCAACCTCTCTTTAACCTCTTTAATAATAAACTAGAGTTAATATATACCTTATTAAGAACCATTTTTAATTTCATTATCCTTTTTATATCACTTATTACAATCTTATGAACATTATGTAATTATTTAAGTTAATAACGGTCGTTTTGTCGATCTTTGGTACTTGAGTCAAAAATAAACTTCTTATAATTACAATTTGTTCATGTGGTGAAATATCCATTATATCCAGAATTATATTCATGGTGTAGATATCATATATATCATATATATACAGTATATACATTCATTCATAATGTCGCGTAACATTTAGAGGCAAGAAATGAAATGCACCGTTCATGGAGACGGTAAGCCGTACGTATGCATGAACGTTACTTTCATTTCTATTTCATATTTAATGGAATGAAATTATAATGATATAAATTTATAATATAATTATAGTATAATATAGTGTATAATACCATTTACTCCATCCTTTATACATCCCACATATGGCATTAACGATTCAAATCACTTTGAGGGGGCGGTAGTCCGCATTTCCTAAAATGAAATTATCACGTTTTACCCATAATGGAAATCATAAAGTATGCCATAAATGAGAAATACAGAAGCATAAGTAAAACATAAACATATTATATATTATATATAAAAATAGTTACATCTTAATGGCCACCTTTGAAGGTGTTATATGAGTGTTGAACAATCATTGTTTCGTGAGGCAGAAATTCGCCATCCACAGAAACCGTATGTTCTTTAACCATTAGATGCAGGTGTGTGTAAGTGTAGCTCGAATCCTTATTATAACAACA
Organism: Viscum album; assembly: GCA_963277665.1. Taxonomy (NCBI): domain Eukaryota; kingdom Viridiplantae; phylum Streptophyta; class Magnoliopsida; order Santalales; family Viscaceae; genus Viscum; species Viscum album. The sequence continues at coordinate 435,019,263 of OY728150.1, read as the reverse complement.
TCCTAGTATATTGAGGATACTGGTGTTGTTACAAAAGAAATGAATAAAAAGAGTTTAGGGGGTTGGAGAAGAAAAATAAAACAAAACAACATTAGAGAAGACATTACCTCAAAATCGGGTAACTCTTTTTGATTTGAGCAAAAGGCATCCTTGGGAAGAGTTCTGCCCAAAGTGAGGATTCTAGGAGTAAGAGGGGAAAGTTGGGAGAGTATTTTGGCAGAGGTTGGCCGAGACAAATGGCTTGAAAGTGTAAATGAGGTGGGAGAGGTGGGGGCCTTTTATAAGTGGAGAGGAGGAGCACTTTTGGAAATATTGAAATGTTACATTATTTCACAATTCTTTTCGGATTCTAAAGGTCCCACACTTATATAATTCTAGGATAAGGTGATACGGTTTCGAAATATTCTCATCTAATAGACTTTGGACAAGTGTAAGCCTTGGATTTTGCATTATCGTCTCATTTTATTTAAATCGTTAAATAATGAGGTCATCACTGCATCATAATGATGTCATAAATAATTTAATTTATTTAATGTCTAAAAATTATAAAAAAAATACTATGATGTAGGAAATCTTTTTATCTTTCTAATTAATATTTATAGTCAAAATTTGGACGTGTGTAACCCCACTTAAAAACAATTTTAGTAAAATAACTAATGTTTGTGTCAATTTAATTTTAACATTAAATAAATATATATTAATGTCATTTTCCAACCAAAGTGGCTCCATGGCGTCCCCAAGTTGACCCATGAGTTGTCTTGGTCGGCCATGACTCATCCAATAGGAGTTGGACAAGTGTCAAGCTCATATCATATTTTTAAAACATTATTTTTACCTTAAACTACACTAATTACCTCTAATCGCGATTAAGAACTTAAAAGTTACTATTCACCAAAAAATTATTTTAATCTCATTGAACCACATTTTAATTCTTAATGACAACCATGTATGTCGGATTTTTGAAAATCAAATCACAGAAGTGGTAATATTTCATTTAAACGAAAAATCAGTTATTTAACTACCACTTAGTGGTTTCACTATTCATCAAAAATTGAAGTTTTTCAGAACAATGCCAAAATTTCACCCTAAGCTATAATTGATATTCCGAATTAAAAAATGATGTCTATTTTAAAAAATTCCAAACATATAATTTTCATTAATTAATTTTATAATTAATTTCCGCTGTCACAACAAATAGCGTGTTTTTAAGAAACAATTTATATCAAAAGATTGGCAATTGTTTATGTCCAATTTCAATGTTAAATTAATTCTAATGACCACCATTGGATAAAATTGTAAAAATATATTATAATTATACCTTAAAACCACTAAATAGTATAATTTATCACAATAAATTATTTTTATTAAAAAAGTTGTTTTAAAGTATTTTTCACTATTCATAAAAAATTAGAAGTTCTCAGAAAAATACCAAAAATTCAACATAGGCTAATTTTGATATTCTGAATCCAAAAATGAATTCCATTTTGAAATATAAAATTTCTATAATTTTAAAAAGTGGTTATTACTATTCATAATGGCTACTTTGATTAGTCGCGGTGTTTTAGAACTCGAAGTTGCGTACAATGCAAGCTATTGCATTATTGAATGAGAAGCGTATCGTGGAAGCTCGGGGTGTTACATTCTCACCTCCTTCAATAAATTGCGTCCTCGCAATTTGAAATTTTTCTTTGTAAATAAAAGGTTGAAAAGAGAAAATACCTTTTTGGAAAACCCACATCGGAAATAAGATTAATAAAATTTAGCCTTAATAAGAGGGGAAGGGAAATGAAAAAGTCACCACCCAATTATGATCTCGATTAGGAGAACATTGGTGGCAATTAAAGACATATGATTGGAGGAAAAACGTAAATATTTGTAGGGAGTGATTGAGGTCATCAATCACAATCAACCGTCAAACTGAGGGCCTCAAAGACATCAATCTATGTTGATTTAAATTATCATCAGTTCAACAAGACATAAGGTATTAGGATAACACATTTTTTTGTTTTAATATCCCTTTACTAAAGTTTACGAATTAATTTATTCATTGAATAAGAGATAGGTATATATATATTTATGCTTGACAATTAGAGTTTCAACCTTCAACTCATCTTTCACTCAAAAGGATAATAGAACTCAAAAATATTATACTTATCCTAATTGTATAAGGTTCCAAATGTTAACACATACCATTTAGATTAGTAAAATTATTTTGTAATAACCAGGAACTTCCTGTAGGCTAGTGGTAGGAAATAAAGGCATGTCGCACTATGATTGTGGGTTCGATTCCTGCAGCTTTGTCCGACGCGATGGGTTATGCCCCACCCTGCAGGTTGTCCTTTTCCTAAAACTATAGTATCATAATATTCCAAAAATAATATTCATAAATGCTTTAACCTTAAACAATACTATCCATGGTTCAACTTAGTCCATTCCAACCTTAATAGTTATCCAAAATACCTCCGTCCATACTTTCTCTAAAAGGTCTCTAAATTCCAAAATCAATTGTAACATCAGATTCCCCAAACAAAGAAAAGTTTCTCTTATTGTCACATACTAAAAATATGATTACCTTAATCATATTACCTTAATCAAAAAGTACTGCAGTACAATCTTTATATATATCACATTATTCTTATAACCAGAATATAATCCTTGAGTCCAAAAGCACCAATACATTAATTATTCCGCTTCAACTGTAGTCACAGCATAAGATTGGCCTTGATCCCTTGGCCTTTTCTGAGGCAAGTTTCCTTGACGCTTAGAACATTCATTTGCATAATGCCTCATTTCCCTACAATTGTAGCATTCAACTTTGACAACCTCTTTCTTTCCCTTGCAATCACGAGCCTGGTGACCCTTTTCTCCACATTTATAACAAACTCCCATTCCTTTTAGGCAAGTACCTGGGTGATTCTTCCCACAATTATCACATAATGGAAAATCCTTTTTTCCCTTTTTCCCTTTATCTGTCTCTTGTTCCACCATTCTCTTCTTCTCTTGCTTTACTTTTTTGTCATAAGACTTAGAGAATTGCTTTTCTGTCTTGATAGCACACGAGACAATATCTTCGTATGATGAGAAGGATTGTGATACTAAAGCTCGATGGAGAAATGGTTTTAACCCATCAAAGAAACGATCAATCTTACTCCTTGGGTTACATATATAATCGGCAGCATGCCTCGCTAACCTTGTAAAGTTAGCCTCATACTTTGCGACATTCTCATCCTCCTTCTGCCTCAAACTCAGAAATTGCCTTTCCATATATGCTCGATGGTCACGAGGAAAATATTTTTCTAAGAAAAGCTCTTTGAACTCCCTCCATTCCATATTTGATACTTCATCATCTTCCTTCATGTTTTGAATCAATGACCACCATTGATCAGCATCTCCAGTGAGGCGGTAAACTGCCATGATAACTTTTTCCCTTTCACTGCTCCCCAAATCCTGAAATATTTTCTCTAGGGAATTTATCCATTGTTCGGCTACTAAGGGATTTTTACTCCCATTGAACGTTGGTGGTTGTTGCCTCATGAATCGATCTAACATTGATCCTCCACGCTGTGGATCAGGGTGCTCCATACGGGTAAGGTTATTATTCATAACCCGAGTAAGTTGTCCCAGTATAGTGATTAGCTGATCGGCACTAGTTGCATCACCAGCCCCACTATAATTATCTTGAGCAGGAGGGCAATCCCTACACGGAGTTCGTGCATTGATATGGTTTCCATTCTTTCCACTAGGAGCCATTTCTAAACAATGGCATAAACTAGATTAGTTTATGAATCAAAATACATAATTCCATACTTGTTAAACACTTTACATAAATTGAACTATTTATGGATATAATCCATAATCATAAAAAGAAATGTTTTCTTTGAGGAAGTATGTACTCATAACCCTTCATAGTGGTTTTAAATAAAATGAGAATTATCCTAAGCATATCCCCCGGGAGTGTCGTAACCAAGAGTGCAGCAAGGCCCGTTGTCGTGCACCAGTTCCCGTTCGAGTCTAGCTCAAAGCGGTGTTTTCGGGTTTTACCCCTAGGTACATCTGTGCCAGAGCCGCCTCTACCTGCTCGTATCCAGACAGGGATGTATTGCTCAGAAAACTCATAACATCTCTATAATACCAAAATTCTAGGAAGTTCTTCTATACTAATCCTCAAAGTCTATCTTAGTTCTATGTGCTCTAATCAGAGTTTATCTAAATCTAGCTTCCATGGTTAGTACTAAACTGCCTCTGATACCAACTGTAACGCCCCGACCCCAGCTACCCAGAGTCGGTGCATTACTTCGTAACATTGGCATGATCACAGAAGATCAAGTCTCAAAAGACCGATTAGTTTAGTAGCCTTGGAAACACTAGATACATTCATAAATGTTACATTACATCACAAAGTGAAAAACTATAATTACATAGTCTTCATAGTCCAAAATCATATCCCTTTCTGACTACCCCTATAGGTCATTCATAAAATACTTCTTCACATCCTGGAAAATATTAAAACATTGAAAGGGGTGAGATCAGATGCTCAGTAAGGATAACAATATTGCGGAAGCTTTCATAAATAAACATTAACAATTAAGGCAATATATAACTAAAACAAAAGCCTTTTAAACTTGAACATAAACATAATATGGCAAAAGTAAAATGAGATAATTCCATTCACTTCTTCACATGGATATTCTACTGGTCGAATAATCACATGAAATATCAATAACCACTTTCATAATGATGGAATGAATAATGCCAGACTATCATAACCACGTAGTCAAGGCCTCGTTCCAAGACCACAAATAAGATTTTGTCAAGGCCTTGTGCCAAGACACTAGTTTGTCTCATGAGACCTGCCGATGCATCGAGGAGCTATAGCGGGCTCCACCCATCACTTATTAAGTCCAATGCATTCCTCATATGAATAGGTTTAAACATATCATAAAACATAACATAATCGTATCACATAAAACATGCATAAAGGAAACATAACATTTCCACATTTCAATCACAAGATATCAATACAACACATTGATATAATAAAAATGCTTTCAAAACCATTTTCAATACCAAAATAAAAGAAAGTTAAAGCTTTGTATTTATTTTTCATTAAAAAAAATGATGGCTTGTAGAGGAAGCCGAAACTCAAATAATGGTCATGGCGGCGGAGAAGTCATTGTCGCCGTATAAGTATAGAAAGAAAAACATTCCCTTTTTGTCGTTTAGTAAAACGCTTCGTATGAAAAATATTCCTTTTGAATAAACGTAAAAGTCAAAGGGGTTTATACACCGTATAAAAGAAAGTTGTGTATAAAGCCAAATATGCCTCAATGAAAGGAGATTGAGACGAAGTCCTTAAAAAGATCATTTTTAAAATAAAATAGATCTATTATGTGCATTCACTATAGGTACACATAAATAATGTAAAAATGCAAAATAGGACATAATAATATCATGACATAATTTGAAAGTAGGAGATTAACCCAAAGAATAGAAATTGGGTTAAGAAGTTCCCTTACAAATAAAATAGATCTATTATGTGTATTCACTATAGATACACATAAATAAAGTACAAATACAAGATAGGACATAATAATATCATGAAGTAATTTGAAAGTAGGAGATTAACCCAAAGAATTGAAGTTGGGTTAAGAAGTTCCCTTACCTCGTGTCTGACTTGACTCAACCTCTCTTTAACCTCCTGAATAATAAACTAGAGTTAATATATACCTTATTAAGAACCATTTTTAATTTCATTATCCTTTTTATATCACTTATTACAATGTTATGAACATTATGTAATTATTTAAGTTAATAACGGTCGTTTTGTCGATCTTTGGTACTTGAGTCAAAAATAAACTTCTTATAATTACAATTTTTTCATGTGGTGAAATATCCATTATATCCAGAATTATATTCATGATGTAGATATCATATATATCATATATATACAGTATATACATTCATTCATAATTTCACGTAACATTTAGAGGCAAGAAATGAAATGCACCGTTCATGGAGACGGTAAGCCGTACGTACGCATGAACGCTACTTTCATTTCTATTTCGTATTTAAAGGAATGAAATCATAATGATATAAATTTATAATATAATTATAGTATAATAGAGTGTATAATACCATTTACTTCATCCTTTATACATCCCACATATGGCATTAACGATTCAAATCACTTTAAGGGGGGCGGTAGTCCGCACTTCCTAAAATGAAATTATCGCGTTTTACCCATAATGGAAATCATAAAGTATTCCATAAATGAGAAATACAGAAGCATAAGTAAAACATAAACATATTATATATCATATATAAAAATAGTGACATCTTAATGGCCACCTTTGAAGGTGTTATATGAGTGTTGAACAATCATCGTTTCGTGAGGCAGAAATTTTCCATCCACAGAAACCGTATGTTCTTTAACCATTAGATGTAGGTGTGTGTAAGTGTAGCTCGAATACTTATTATAACAACATCCTAGTATATTGAGGATACTGGTGTTGTTACAAAAGAAATTAATAAAAAGAGTTTAGGGGGTTGGGGAAGAAAAATAAAACAAAACAACATTAGAGAAGACATTACCTCAAAATCGGGTAACTCTTTGTGATTTGAGAAAAAGGCTTCTTTGGGAAGAGTTCTACCCAAAGTGAGGATTCTAGGAGTAAGAGGGGGAATTTGGGAGAGTATTTGGGCAGAGGTTGGCCGAGCCAAATGGCTTGAATGTGTAAATGAGGTGGGAGAGGTGGGGGCCTTTTATAAGTGTAGAGGAGGGGCACTTTTGGAAAGATTGAAATGTTACATTATTTCACAATGATTTTCGGATTCTAAAGGACCCACACTTATATAATTCTAGTCTAAGGTGATAAGGTTTCTAAATATCCTCATATAATAGGCTTTGGACAGGTGTAATCCTTGGATTTTGCATTATCGTCTCATTTTATTTAAATCGTTAAATAATGAGGTCATCGCTGCATCCTAATGATGTCATAAATAATTTAATTTATTTAATGTCTAAAAATTATAAAAAAAATACTATGATGTAGTAAATATTTTTATCTTTCTAATTAATATTTATAGTCAAAATTTGGACTTTTGTAACCCCACTTAAAAACAATTTTAGTAAAATAACTCATGTTTGTGTCAATTTAATTTTAACATTAAATAAATATATATTAATGTCATTTTCCAACCAAAGTGGCTCCATGGGGTCCCCAAGTTGACCCATGAGTTTTCTTGGTCTTCCATGACTCATCCAATAGGAGTAGGAAAAGGTTCAAGCTCATATCATATTATTAAAACATTATTTTTAGCTTAAACTACACTAATTACCTCTAATCGCGATTAAGAACTTAAAAGTTACTATTCACCAAAAAATTATTTTAATCTCATTGAACCACATTTTACTTCTTAATGACAACCATGTATGTCGGATTTTTGAAAATCAAATCACAGAAGTGGTAATATTTCATTTAAACGAAAAATCAGTTATTTAACTACCACTTAGTGGTTTCACTATTCATCAAAAATTGAAGTTTTTCAGAACAATGCCAAAATTTCACCCTAAGCTATAATTGATATTCCGAATTCAAAAATGATGTCTATTTTACAAAATTCCAAACATATAAGTTGCATTAATTAATTTTATAATTAATTCCTGCTGTAAAAACAAATAGCGTGTTTTTGAGAAACAATTTATATCAAAAGATTGGCAATTGTTCATGTCCAATTTCAATGTTAAATTAATTCTAATGACCACCATTGGATAAAATGGTAAAAATATATTATAATTATACCTTAAAACCACTAAATAGTATAATTTATCACAATAAATTATTTTTATTAAAAAAGTTGTTTTAAAGTATTTTTCACTATTCATAAAAAATTAGATGTTCTCAGAAAAATACCAAAAATTCAACATAGGCTAATTTCGATATTCCGAATCCAAAAATGAATTCCATTTTGAAATATAAAATTTCTATAATTTTAAAAAGTGGTTATTACTATTCATAATGGCTACTTTTATTAGTCGCGGTGTTTTAGAACTCGAAGTTGCGTACAATGCAAGCTATTGCATTATTGAATGAGAAGCGTATCGTGGAAGCTCGGGGTGTTACAATTTAAATAGTTACTGACAAACTAAATCATGGAAGACAATACACTCTTGGTCTATTGAATGGAGTTTTTTTCAAGTTTGGATTGTCTGTACGTACCTATTGAAAGGAACCTAAAAAAATAGGTATGTATGTGGTTATGGGGTATCCTATGAGTCCTCATCTTTGTATGGATGTTATTTTCAATGATATGTTTCTCTTTTTGTGTGGTTATCTCATGGACTATGAAATGTGTGATATGAAATTACTAATCCTTACTAATTTCAAATGATTATGTACTATTCAAAATAAGTGGAATATTTTTTATGATTTTATTTTTACATTTTATGTCATGCTTTATAAGTGGTTTTCTATATACCCTGTGGAACCTTGCCTATGTGTTTAGAATAACAGATAGCCCTAATATACCTATCTAGATTCATATAGGGGGGTTCAAAACACCTAACTCTTGGGATTTATCTGTGCATTTCATGGCTACCGAATGAACATTACATGATATTTACCTATTGGAAGAGAACTACATATTCATTTAGAACATGTTATGTAATATAGTATCAATGATCATTGGGAATAATCCTTGTACATGCAAAGATTTACATTTCTTAGTCATGTTAAGAATTCATATCATCAAAGGAGACTAGGTAGTAAATATACAAGTGTATGAATTTCACATAATGAAAGTCATAGAGTTATTTATTAATGGTGGAAAATTAATTTTTAATGGAATATTTATTTCTATAGGATGATATAATTGATGTGGAAACTACTTTTTATATTCTTCTAGAATGGTTTTAATAAAGGTATAGTTTTGGTAATTGGTTTTTTTACTCTACTCATTATCACTTTGTACACGTTTGGATGTATAATTGTATTCCCAATTTCTTTTCCACATTTTCATAAACCTTTAAATACATATATATTTTTTAATGACACACTATTGGTGTCCCGATGAGTTTTTTCTCAAAATATATACAATAATTTCGGTGCATTGAGAGTAGGGAAAGAGAAGAATATCAGTTTTCTATGTAAAATGGAGTTAGTTATGGATTTTGTATTTGATAAGACTCCGAATACATACCAAAAAAAGCAATTACGTACCATTTTTAGTTGTAATATTTATTCTTATTAACCTTCCACATTATGGATTATTTATTAATAATATTTTACATAAATTAATTTTATGTATAAAATTATTTCATGTTATCTTGTTCTTCTAGTTTTCACATGTATATGTTCCTATTTTTTTCTGATCACTATTATTACTAAGGGAATAGTCATTCCTAGTCACTTCGAACCATATATACTAGTCAAAATCCTCTTGTATTTGATGAGGTGCACATTAAGTTATGTGGATATTTGACTTGGACACCTTTATTTGGGTTGAGGTGTTAAAATAGTATTAAAGGATTGAGTTCTCCATTCCCTTATAGTTGGGTTATTATAGATACGATATAAGATATATGGAAATTGGATAGGGTATTTTCCATGTTTCTGGACGACTCATGTGTAACATAACTATGGGATACAATTGATGGGATTTCTGTTATAGTTTTTTATGGTTGTGTTGTTTTCATAAATAATAAATAGGAATTTAGGATCTCATGTTTTTTATATGATTTTTGTTTCCAACATATCAGTTCTTTAAATAAAATACATTGATTTATTTTATAACATCGGTGAAATATATAATTTCCATACAGTTTTTATATATTTGTGATGCAATAAATTAGTTGAACTTCCACATAATGTAATGATATTTATATATGATTTTTTATCACATGAAGATATAATAAACATGGACTAAGCTAAGAGTATAAATAGGAGGGGTATAATATATGTTTGGGTATATCTTAAGATGGGTATTTTAATAGTAATCCTATGTGACCGCCCTGTTAATTTATTAAATTTTTTCTCATAAAAAAGATGTTATTTGATCTCTGAACACTCATTGGACACTTTATAATGATTCCACCTTAGTGAAAAAAAAATTATACTACTATGGAGGGTTTTTCAGTTCCACCATAGGTTATAAAGGAGGATACACCTTAGTATGATTCCACACATTCTCTAGTCGTTCAAGTAGTAAACAGTCTTATCTTTGCAGTCATACACATTGCACCATCTCAAGGTATATAGTCACATAAGACAATAGTTGATTATTCCCAACAATTTAGCTACATAATTATCCAACATTCCAAGTCATTAGTGGTATTTCAGATGATGGGGATTTAACTAAATTCATTGTGGTTATATTTAATCTGTTAAGGACTTCTGATGATATGAGGGTAATGCTGGATGCCATTATACATCATCAACCCTACACGAGGTGGAGGTGTATTTATAGTTAGGTATGTGGGCATGATAGTCTTACTATGGAGGCATATAAGGATATTTTCTTCAATTTTTTTTATAATACATTGATGTTATACTAATAATATAGTTTATGGATATTCCTTAGGGTTCAATGTTAGTTTCTTCATAATGGGATCATTTTTTATAGTTTTAATGATATCTATTATTTTTTCTTTTGAATAAAAAAAATAAGATAAAATATTGAGAATATCCATTATCTAATGAATGGACATCAGGTTGGGGGATTTAATATTATGACATATGATGAGGTGCTACTCAATTCCATGACTTTTAAAAAATAGTTGGAGGTGAATAATCTTGATATTTTTAGTACCTATTATAGTTATCGAACTAACATACTTTCCAACGCTAAAATGAGTACATATTCTAGTAATAGGAAGATGAAGGATGAGGAGGTACCAAATTGTTATAGATAGGTTGATCAGTGTAGGTCTTATTGCAACACAGATATGGGATAAGGCTACACCAGGTTCTAAAATTATAGAAAAAATGAAAATTTTAGTACATCATGTGTGAAGCCATCCATAAAATGTACACAATTTGGAAATTTGAGTCATCTATTACACTATTTATCTAATTTTTCATGCCCATACTTATGGAGGTTTGGTTCGGATGCTATAAATTTTCCTCATTAGTATATTCATTCACCACATACGTTGATGACTATAGAGATTCTTGCACCAATGAGACAAGGTCTTACTTTGGAGACATACATGTTAATTAAGACTGATGCCGTTCAAACATTCAGTTAGAAAATATTTTCTATAGATAGAGTTATGGTTTTTGTTAACTCCACAATATCTACTACCTTATTTAATAGTGGATCTTCACATTATTTCATATATTCTAATATTGTTGTTGTCTGCGATTTATAGATAAGTTTATCTTTATGGTTTCTCTCTATTGGAAAGAATATAGAAATAATGTAGTCTCCACTTATGTCCTACATGTCCTATTGTTTATTTTCAATAAGGAAACATATTTGACATTATATTTATAGAGGTGAATAGTTTAAATTTGATATTATTAATATACTCATAGACAAGTAATTGAGATCATATTAACTACTACCATAAAATTATTTCTTTTCTAATACCTAGAAGTGGGAGGTTTATATTGATTGATGAGTGGGATTTTAGTCTAGGTAGGATGTTACTAAACCCAAGGGTTATTTGAGCTATCATGAATTGGTTTGTGGGTTTTCCTCTCAGGTAAGAATCAGTAGTATCCTCATTTATCTTCCCTTAAATGGTTGATTATTATCTGGATGTATTCCCAAATTCCATTATAGGTCATCTTATTGATAGGGTAATTATTATTATTATTAATCTTTTACATGGTGTAGAACAGATATGAATTTTCCATTATCATATGAAACACGATTATTTAATAGAGTTGAAAGATTATTTATATTATTTATAGCAGGAGGGTTTTATTTGATCAAGAACATATCTCGGTGGTGCTTTTTTTGTTCTCCTATAATGAGGATGATAGTATATTTCCTTGTGTAGACTATAGGAAAATGAATGAGTTAACAATAAATAAAAGGTTCCATTTTTCTATGATTTACGATCTATATTATCACTTATGAGGATCATGGTGGTTCTTCATGATTTATCTTATTTTGTGCTAAAAACGATTGTAGGCCAGAGAGGAGGATATTCCCTTGACAATGATTTTGAGTAAATATGCTATTTATGAGTATCTTATCGTTCCTTATTTAATAAAATAATTTCTAGTGGTATTCATGGTTCCAATAAAAATTATTTTCAATCCTTACCATAACTCCTTTATCATTGTATTCATGGAAGATCTCTTCATTTATATGAGAACATTCAAAATTCTTGTTAAAAACATACAGATTATATTGTTTAAATTTTGAGAATAATATTTTTATGCTAAACTATCAATGGATAAATTTTTTATTCATGAGGTGTGGTCCCACATGCAAATAAAGTACAAGAAAAGAATTTTTTTTACCTGGATAAGGTATTGTCTATAGTTTCTTGGTATTTTTCTAGGAACCTATTTGAGATTAAGAGTTTCCCTAGTATCTTACTATAATATAAAAATTTCATTCATAATTTCCCAATTCATTAGGACTGATGGAAGAGATAATTGTTTTTGGAAAATTTCATGTATATTTTAAAAGTGGAATTTATTATTCTTATAGCTAGAGATGAGATTGGAGAAAACACCATCATTGATCCTATAAAATCTTTGGATTAGATAAGTATTGTAATATGATTCCTCATGCATTTTGTTGAGATACGTATTTATGAAGTGATATTAAGTGTTAATGTATGTGTCACATCAATTATGGACCCACAAGTGGATATACTCTATATATGACATTGAGTTGATAGCTACGGTCCATTCTTTGACATGTTAGAACCATCATCTTTTAATAAGATTTTTATTTATCTGGGATGTAAATAAAGATATCCCACTCTTTCCCTTTATCACATAAAATAAAACTTGAGGGGAAATATAATTGATTGAAGGATGAATATTACTATAAAAATTTAATGGAGAGGGGATATTGATTTGAGACATATTTACCATACCATTATGGGTTTTCACAAATAATTAAACTTCAAATTATTGGGGATATTAACAAACATTCATAGAGACATTTCGTGTATTAAAGGAATTGATATAAAAATAAAATATCATTCTTCAATATTTATGGGTATATGATACCACCCCAACTTAATCATTGTATCTTCAATCCCATACTGAATTCAAAAATCATATTGTGAGAATCAGGTATCATTATTCATAATTTGAAATCATCTAATCAAAAGAATTATTCCAACAATGTCCTAATTTAGGACACATTATTATCAAATTATGGAACATTATGTTCATTATACCCAGATTTGTTTCATCATAGGTTATCTTATGTTCTATTTTCATTTTCCTTATAACCAAATCTCTAAAAAATAACTATTCCCCACTCAGATAACAACACAAGAAATCCAATAATTACAGACACACACACACATATATATAAATAATGTGGTTTTATATAAATATTTGTTACATATCACTATAATGAACTAGTCCAATATACCATCTTACCCATCAACCAATGGGGCCTATTACTAGGACTGAAGGGAATTCCTGAGCAACACAAGATGGAAATTGGATCCTTGAAACAAAAAAAAATTCCTTTAAGTACAACATCACCCCAATTGAGATATAAAATATAGTTGAATAAATAAATAATAGATATAAAAATACAAAAACATTCCAAAATATTCATATCCAATTGAACTTATCCAACCCATTTTTATAAAAATAAATATAATCCATAAAAATATACAATAAGGAATATATAGTTTAAACTGACTAGAAAACAAAACAATCATCAAACCAACACGAACCAATCTAAAAACCATCACCATAAAACCTTTGATTTCTCACCACTTGAATCACCAAATGTTGGACATAAGGATCAAAACATAGCCCAATAATAACGTGGAACATTAAATATATAGGACTGACAAGACTAAACTAATATGTTACTAAAAGAATCCCAAAAAATCAATATGTTCTGTATAAAAACTCATCAATTCTAGCTTTAAAATAAAACTAGAAAGTATGATTTTCATGTATACTGTATAGAAAAATAATAACATTCAAAATTAGTTTTCATAAAAAAATTTAGTCTTAAATAATAATAAATTCTTTTAAAACCATCCCTTCAAAAAACTGTGTTTAAAAACACAAATTAACATTTCAAAAAAAAACAGTCTAATTTTATTTAAATAATAACAATTACTTAAAATCATTGAACTCTCAGCTGAATCATTTAGAAACCAAAATAAGTTTTTTTATATAAACATTATAAACCAACATAAATGTCCATAAATTAAAAATAAATTTTCTATACATGAATGGAAACGCTATTTCTAAAAGAAATGACCCAAAACAAACACACACACACGTGTCAATCTCAAAAACCTGGAACAATTCACAACATAATAAATATCTCAAACATAAGAAATATAAGGTTCATTTACAATGAAATAACTTTAAATTATATAGAAAATTACTAGAACAAACTCCCCATAATCAAAAATTAATAAAAACATATAATATTTTATTTGATCTACCTTTGTATTCTTGACATACAAAGAATCTTACCATATAATGTGTTACCAACCAGTGAACCGGCTACAAGAATAAGGTTCAATTAAAACCACTAGTAATATGACTATCTATTGAATCCTTATTATAATGACAACCCATAGTACCGTTGAGAATATCATTATTGGAGGGAAACTAGTGTTATGTGAATATACTACCATAACAATTTAGATCTCCTACTTAGTTCTTAGTTTCTGATGACCAATAAGGATGTGAGGTTAAAGATCATAAAATACAACTCTAATAGAAAATTAATGACCATAACTACGCACATTCTAACACCTGATAACAAATATCACCACATATAAGATGCAGCTACAATATAAAAAACAGTATCACGTAAGGGGAGAAAAAGACTCACATAGTGATAAATGACCCAAGTAAGTAGTAAATAGTCTAATGGGGTAATCATGTATTGTCTTTCACATCTAAAATTTTAAAAATGAAGTTCAAAATAGAAAATTAATTGGAAAACATTCTTTGTAATTCTGAGTCTATCCTATTTTATTAAAATAATATTTTAAGAATTTCATTGAAAAACATATAATCTACCATTAAATGAAAAAGGGACTTTAAAGAATTTTTTCAATCAATAAACCACACATACATTTCAAATCACTCATTTGAAATAAAAATGAGAAAAAATTAAGGAATAATTTTAAGGTCCACACAACACATTATACTCAAAGTCTATTTAAAACACACTTTTTCCCTCATTAAAACTGAAAAAATGATCAAGAGCTCATAATTTCAGTTGAAAAGCATTTAAAAATCCACACATTCATTTCACAAAATCATATCACAATAAAATATTACATTTAAAAAATTAAATATTAGAATTTATTAATAATGATGTTTATATCAAGATTGAAACATCATGAAATGGTTTCAAAGTATTATAACGATACCACATTTCATCATAATAGCACAAAAATGGTATTTATAAAGAATAATCATACATTGAATTCCAAAAATGAATCAATTTCATAGTGAAACGTACATATAAAATATATGATAATAAAGACAATAATTGTTACCTTCATTGAAGTACACATTGAATGAAATAAGAACTATGTAAACAAACTCAAGATGCCTAAAAATCCAACATTTTATGCATATATAACACTAAAATTATCCACATTATATTTAAGGTTTATGAGGAAAATAAAATCCAATAGAATGGAGAGAATGATAGAAAGAGGAGTAAAATAGATGAATAGATACCTCAAATAGTCCTGGAAATCCCCAAAGAGAAGTTAAGAATAATGTTTGGAGAAGTTTGGAGCTTCTAATTTGGATACCAAGGGTTGGATATTCAAAATGGGGAGAAGTGGTGTCAAACCACACATAATTTGGAATTATCATTTTATGAAATTCAAAAAAGTTATATAACTAGATAGACTACACAGTTTAGCCAAATAGTATACCAATCACGTTCCATCCTTTCCCAACCCACTTACAAGGCATAAAAAACCTACATGGTTTGGCCATACAGTTTTCTAAACCTTTTTCCAACCATGTACCATCATCTTCCTTTGCTAAAGGGTCTGCATATTTTCTTGGGTGATCCACATGGTTTGAAAAACCTTGATAATTATTTTCAAAACAATAATATCACAAGGATTGTCCCACCAACCTGGGAACCATATGATCACTACTCCCCATGTGGGATAACCATAATTCATCCAAAAATTCATTAAAATATTAACTTTTATCATATAAACTACTGTATCTAAAAATGACATAGGATAATGTAATATAATATAGAAACAACATAATAATGACATTGGGGTGTCACAAACCACCTATAATTCCACTTTTAGCCCCTAGAATGCATGATTCAATAAAAAATCTTAAGAGACAAAAAGATCCAACAACTAAAATTCTCAAAGATTATTGAGATTATCAACGATAATATTTTTGAACTTCATAATTATAATCAAAATATAACCTCAAGAAGGAAGTCCTAAGAACCAGTAGATACCTAATATAGTCTCCCCACATTTAAGAATTCCTCTAACATGGAATATCTAAAGAGAAAACAATGAAAAATATATCCTTAAACAGTAGATCAACCACGAGATAAAATAACTCTAAAACTAAACACTTCCACGAAAAAGGAAGGAAGAAAAACCACAATCATTATAAAATAACGAGGTGATCTCCTACCATGGGTTATGACATATTCAGATAACCTCAGATTAGAAACTAGAACACCATAACATGATTCATCCCAATTGGCCATATTCAAACATGAAATTGTAAACCAAAATAAACTTATAGATCACACACCATAGTTAACAAATCAGGCACCCAAGTCCTTTCTCATGTCCATGAAATGACTACTTCAAAGGCTCAACAAAATAATGGGAACCACCTAAATACAAAAAAAAATTCACCTAAAAAATAAGGCATGTTAATATGGTATAGATATAAAACTATAAAAGAAGAAGGTAGTTAAGGAAACAACCTCAAAATACATAAATAAGGGATATTACTGAAAAGAAACAAATAATTATACAAAAAAATAAAAAAAATCTATAATCAACATATAAAAAGGTAAACAACCAATATATTCCAAAAACCTCAAATAGATCTTAAAAAATAATGATTATAACAATCAAGGGAAAGTATTAAAAATAATACCAATATAAAATGTTCAAATCCATAATCAATTTCCAAATACAATCTTATAAAATCTTTTGAAGCAATACCAAACTACTAGAGTGGAAGAAAGCTATACAAAAATTTAGTTAGGAGGGATTTAAATTTACCAGTTCCACGAACATGAATCCCAAGAGAGATATTTTCTTCCCATAAGTGATAATTTTTTCTTCAATATCTATATCATCCAATTTTAATTCATACTCTCTTGGTAATGCGTACATTAAACCAATGAAGCTGAGTCATCACCCAACACAAGTTTCATAGACTAGTAAAATTCCACCTAAATTGTCTCTTTGAAAACATCCTAAAAAGATTATATATTGACACTATTATAGAATAACTAAAATCTAATAAAATTCCACCTATAATGAAATAAGATTTATTAGAATACCAGATGACCATTATTAGAGAAAATATGTCTGAATTTAAACTCTGATCGATGTTCTATACCACTAGTTGTTCACCCAAATAAAGTCCCAAATGTCCAAAATTTCTATAAATCCATCAAATTTCACAACATATTGAGAGAACGTCATGATTAATTCCATATTGAATATCTTCCAAGATATACCATTTAACAACTATGAAGGCACCTGTGTCTCCCAAAAAAATAGGCTAAATCCAACTAGAAATCTATAAATGGATCTCACCCAAAAGGAATCACGAGTATTAAGGGAATAAATTATGTGGTAAATATCTTCAAAAAATTAAAAAACTTAAACAAACCCATAATAACAATTGAATAATTATGCATCATATTAAATATGTCTTGGATAGGTTATGATAATGAGTAAGTTTCCATGACCACTACTCCACTCAGAGTCTGGGTATTATCAGAAGCTAAAGAAATGTTTTTGAACCTTTTGCGAGTAGGGGATAAAAATCAAGAAGACCTGAATCATAACAATTAATTAATCAAAACATAAACCATAAGGTTACTTCATGATCTAAGATTCAAGACAACAATAATCAATTATGTAACGCACACATGAATCAATCAATGAAAAGGAAAATTTCTTTTGAAATCACTATTTTCACCAAGGATTTTTGACAATTATCCTATATAATGGTGTATTATTAAACATATTCCATAACTATCCTTAAAAATAATGAAACCATATTTTAATACGGACACCCTAAGAAGGAATAAAAAACTCCTCTTTAAATTCTATTACATTTTGAAAACCATGAAAACCAGACAACTCCCATCAATGAATTTTTTTCAAAGAACTGACATAATTCTTATAAAACTAAAGTATATTTTTTTAGTAAATCCATATAACCTGGTTTTAAAATGAAATTTTTGCAAGATCACTTTATTTTTCCCAAAATAATTTTTAAAAATGACGAAAAAACAAGGTACTCCAAAAACACTCAAACAAGGTTAACAAGAACCATATCCAAAAAGGTAATCGAAACACCCCTTAAAAATCCTCTAACAGGGGAAAATAAATTCAAGATAAATTTGGAATCTAGTGGATTCAAAACAAGAGTACTAGGTAAGAAATAGTTCTGAAAATAATTTATCTATATGGGTATTAAATCCATGGTACAATCATTTTACAATCTTTGTAAAAGAGGAAGAATTAACTTCATGGGAGCCCCATGATTTACCAAGCCATACAATTTAATTGTACAACTAATTTCCCCCATCAAAATCCACCTTAAAACCAAGGATAACCCCCACACCTAGTATCACTCACATACTCAATTTGGGTAAAAATACATAAATAAACATTAAAATTCAATATATTAAACTAAAAAGTAACTTGAATTCACAATTAAAAAACCCAACAAAAACTTGTAGCATAAGGTTTGAGATGGAGAGAGATACCTACACTCGCCAAGACCTAAAATCTCATGCTATTTCAATCATAAACCACTTCTATATATAAATCTCTATATAATATGTGATACAGAAAAAATATTGGGCTTCTTACTAAAAAAACCCAAGGCTCTGATACCATTTTTTAATGAACCAGCCTATAATTAAAACTACCCTTTCACATGACCTGGAATGTCAATAGGCCTATAGGGTATTTACAATCCCCTTGGTGTGGAATATAGTTACTAAGAATCACATGATTCCCTTTGTGAATAATTTCCTCTAAAATCATAGATAAATGATAGTTGAATAAATTAGTACAATAACTAAAAAAATTATAAATAGGTCATTAACCACTTAAAATATCTAAACCATTTTCATAAATATAAACATCATGTATAAAAATAATAATACAAACATCCATATCGAGACTACACTAAAAAAACAAGAAGGCAACCAACCTACTCGATATGTGCCTAAAACCAATTCCATGAAACTCGTAGATACCCACCGCCCCTAGAATCACCCATCGTTGGATAAAATGATTAAAAGTGACCCCAAATAGAATAGTTAACCTTAAATATATAGTCTTCACCTAACAATTTTACATGGTCACACAAAACTAAAAAAATTGTAATATGTTTCATAATGAAAATCATCAATTGTAGTTTGAAAATATATATAGAATGTTGTTTTTATTTTTCCCCTAAACTGAAAAAAAATTATTCAAAAGACATTACACAAACCTATTCCATTTAAAAACACACACCCGTTAACATTTCCAAAAATAACCAACTAGTTTAATAAAAATAAAAATGCCCGATTTAAAAAAATAACCCTACAAATCCACCATTTCTCAAAAAAAATTGAAGTAAACTCTAAAAACTAAATGAAAGCATTTTAATTTGAAAAACGTTATCTAAATATATTTGAAAACTATATTTCCAAAGGACATATCCCCTAAAACAGAATTTAATTTAAATTACCGAGAAACATTCCCAATATAAGGAATATAAAAAAAACATCGAGTATTGGGTTTTATAACATTGAAAGAATTCCAAATGATAAAAACAAGAACTACATATAAACAAACTAAACCAGTAAAAAATGAAATAATAAAATGTTTTGTAGGATTTACCCTAGAATTTATAACATGTGAAGAATATAACTGTATAGTCATATTTTGACCTACAAACTTAAATTCGGCATGTGATGATAGTTAAACTGTACTTCCTCCCACTATGTCATAGAAGAATCATTGTGATGATAACTACCCCTCTAGGTCCTTTGTTACTAGAAAAAATGGAGGGATACTAACGGCATGTGAAAAAATATAATAAAAATTTTTATCTACCAATTAGTAACCAGTTTCCCATGACAAACAAGTAGTGATGGTAATGAACATGAAATGCATTTCTAATAGAGAAGTCATAACCACATATAACCTCGCCTCTAGCACCCAATAATATGTATCCCCACATATAATATTCACCTATTAAATAAAATAGAACATTCCCAAATAAAGGGAGTAAAATAATAACATAGTGATAAATGTACCACACATGGGGTAAAAAACTAATGGGGAAATCATGGAGTGTCTTTTACATCTAACATTTTAAACCCAAATTTCCAAAAAAATACGATTATAACAATAATATGAATTGGGATTAAAATTCCTTTCATGTTTTATAAAATAACAATTTAGTAGTTTCATGGAAAATGATGAAAATCAATCACACATTTCAAAATAGAAATTAATACATTTAATAATGGGTAAACCATAAATACATTTCAAATCAAAGAAGAAGAATTAAACATAACAACCTCATTCCATATAATTTTAGATCAATACCTCACTTTAAAATATAACTCCCATTAAAATAATGTATTTATTCATTACAAACTAAAAGTTGATCAATATACCACAATTTTATTTAATAACCATTTCAAAATAAACATGATCATTTGAAAAAATATATATATAACATTACATTTTAAATATGAAAACATTGAATTTATAAATTAACCACATTATGTGATGCTTAATTCATGATTAAATGGTTTCAAAACATCCCAAATATATCACATATTATCATACTTTAAAAAACCAAATTTATAATGAACAAGAACACTTTTATTTATAAAATGGAATAATTTCATTATAAAACCTACCTCAAATAGTTCCATGTAAAGAATTTACATGACTAATTGAATAAAAACAACAACAATGGAAATAAAAATATCATCTATTAACCCATGAACACCAAATAATCAACATTATATCCTTCTAGAACCATAAAGTTGTCCATAAGAGACCAATGGTTCATGGTGGAAACCAAATCCAAGAGAAAAGAGAGAGGGAACGAAAGAATAGGGAAAGAGTAGGAGAAATATCAAAAATATTTTGAAATTATTCAAAGAGATGGCAAAGATCAAAATAGGAGGATGGAGATCCTCTCTGGGAACCCAATGGTAGAAAAATACAAATGGGGGAGATGAGGTGTGAAAATGATCCTAATTAAATTATTGAATTTTGAGATATTTCTAAAATTATGTCAATAGCAAAGGATTCATGGTTTCATAGCATGGTTTAAGAAACTATGCACATCCCACTACCAAGATATAGAGATCCATCACAATTTAGCTATATGGTTTTCCAATTTATATTAAAATCATGCACGAACCACTTCCTAGGAAAAAGTGGATGCATGTTTTTTGGAGATATATGCATGTTTTAACAAATTGTGTTGAAGCCCAAAAATGATTTTTCTATGATAGGAACACCTATATATGTACCAAATGGTTACTAAACCCCATGTTGTAAAACTATTCTTTTCCAAAAATTTCCATAAAATAATAACCCACCAAAAACTAAAAATTAGAATGACCCAAGACATTGTCAATTAATACAGAAACAACGACGCAATAGAAAATGGGATGTCACACTTTCAATAATACATGACTTAGAACAATAAATGATTGGTTTATATTGAGAATATTTACATCATAAACTTTTTCCATGAATGATATTAAACATATCACATAACATTCTTCTCACATAATACCCATATTATATATTACTTATTTAATAACTTTTTCATAGCCCTTTGAAAATGAAATAGAAGAAAGGGTGAGGTCATATGCCCAGTAATGGTAAACATATGACATAAAAATATATGATCATAAGTGAGAATAATATAATCTTATTGGGATGAGATAACGAATATTATTTATGAAAATAGATCAAAAAATTCATAGACTATAAATCAGAATTCATGGAATAAATTTTTTTAATCAAATACAATGGTCATAAGAGTGTAAATTCATTAATAACAAATTATATATCCCCGATAGAAAATATTAATCATTAGAAACAATATTTATAAAATCACATATTTATTGAAACATAATTACATAGTCAAGGATCACAACTGAGACAATCACAGTGGATATAGTTTTACAGTGGATTGAAGTCACACTCCATTCATAACATTCCCTTAATTAATGCTCTTTATAATATCATTGTGGATAAGTTATATTGATATATTGTGTTCACTCCCTATTATAGTTTATATTATCTCATGATACATAAATCATTTCCTTATTTATTTTTGGGATATATAATTCCAATCCCATCCATCATATAATTGAAACTATATATAACCATCCCATAAGATCATCAAAATAATCATTATTTCATCATAAAATTATAAACCAATTGGAAAGAAATGTGTTTCAGGAAATCATTAGTAAAACATAATAATTATAGGTCATATAGAGAAGATATTTAGATACATCATTAAAAATGTATATTGTCAAGCATAGAAATCCCTAAAATATAGTGAGATATAAGAAAAATATATTTTATAAAGAATTTAAAATTAAACTTTAAATTCAAGAGAAAATGTTTTTGTTATTTTTTTAAATTTTAGAAACTAATATTCCTTAAAAATGGGAATATTTTTTCAATTTAAACCCTTTGAAAAATGTAAATAAAAATTCATTAATTAGTATGAATATAATGATAGAAAAACAAATTAAAGCTATATAATTTATAAAAGAACATTCTTTTCACTCTTAAGCAATAAGTCAAAAGTGTGTAATATGATTAAACAATAATAAATTAATTTTAAAAATTTATACTGAAATTCAAATTTATTAAAAAAAATATATAAATAATTTATTATAGATAAAAATATATGGAATATAATTTTAAAAGTATAGATATGGATGAATAAACTATAAAATGTTGAAATAAGGTTTACTTTTATAAAACCAAATTCTTGAGATTTATATTTCAAAATATAGAATAATGAGTGAGAACTATTAATAAAATATAAATAACAATATTATAAAAACATAAATGGGTTTTTAAATATTAGGATTGTATAATTTATCTTATTATAAATTTAAGATAGATAATTATTGAAAAAATGATAACATAACATAAAACATTACATCATGTCCTTCATTTATTCATATATGATCATAAGCTCTAATATAAAATTTTATATTATATATACATATAAATTAGACCAATAATCAAAAATATTTTAAAATATATAGTTACCTTATATTTTTGAATAACCAATTTATTAATAATTAATTATTAAAATTATCATTTTCATCGTGAAAATTCTATTTCCCATGCATGTTTCAGTTTAATGGCTTTGGTAAATTAATCTTTATCACGATTTCATCAAATATAGATTCTTAATAATGTCATCAGTATCATATTTACTCATTATATACAATTTATAAACATTTATATGAAATATTTATTAAAAATGAATCACATCACTTAAAGGAATCCATAGTTTGTATGTATACACGATTGATTTTTTAATATTACAAATATTAGAAATAATGAAAAGTAAATAACATTATAAATTTTTTGAATCATAATATTTTCATAAATGTTATATTAACTCATTTAATATACATTGATTAACTTCCATTTTTAGAGATTGAATCTTTTTTACAGTTGAATTTCAACCATATGCTGGAGCGATGTAATTTTGTTTCTAATAGACAAGTTATTAAGAAATTAAATAATATTTAACCTCCATAAAATAATTTTTATTTTTAAAAAATAATTTATATAATTTGAATCCATCTATATAACCATTAATGAGATATGATGATGAAAAATAAAATACATCACCTTATGTAGAGGATAGTCCATACATTTGTATAAATGATGATTCTAATTTCCATTACATATATAAAAGATATAAAAGGGATATAACATTAAATAGAAGCATTTAATTATATTAATTTTCTTCATTTTACTATGTTATTATTATTATACAAAATTTTCTGTGTTTGAATATAAAATAAACTCGAAATCAATTGGTAATAACAATTACCTCTTCTTTTAGTATAATTCATTATTTTTCACATTAATCCTCTAATATATTGTATTTTTTGTGTGAAAAGGACCGATATTATGTTGTCATGTATAATGGGAAGAAATTTTATTATTTGTTTTTTTTCTAAACTAGAGTTCTTGAGTTTGGTGGATAAGTGAAAAAATTTGGTTCCCTTTTATAAGTGAGTTGGATGTCATACTAGATGATAGTTGAAACATTATGATATAATCAAATAATTACAAATGTAAAGTGTTTGTAAATTATCAAATTTTTTAAGATAATAAGTTTAAGGTAGAAATAAAATAACTAAAAGGTATTTATTAAATTATTTTGAGATATTTTAATCCATATATCTTGGATTAACTATTCTAACAATTGTAACCATCAAAATGATAACAAGATTATCACCATGATAATAACTCTTTTTGGATAAACAACAATGTAAATTTTTTAAATAAATTGAAAAATGATAATAACAAACTATTTTATCAATTTTAAAAAATAAAATTTTATTAATTTTTATAAATAGATTATAATGAGAGCACTCAAAATGTGTAAAATATATATTTAGAGAAAATTTATTTTTTAGCATAAAAAAGATTGTTTCTCATTCTATATACAAAACGAAACATTAAAGTAATGATAATATTTTTTTTGAATATATTATCTAAAAATTTAATTAAAATAAAAAAATAATAGTGATTAATTAAATGTATAAAGATAAAATAGATTAAAAATCATAAAATTAGTTATTTATAAAATATATTATTTTACAGTAAACTAATTTTATATTCAATTATAAGTAAATACTAAAAAATGTATAAATTATTATTACATTTGGTCATATATATTATCAATATATTTCATTATTTATCATTCTCGATCATTATATATTATTAAGAAAATAATATATAATATTTACACAATAAAATTATTGAAAAAATAGGTCTCATATATTTTCATTCATATTATTAAATTTGAGAACTAATTTACTAATAAATAATAAATTAATTTTAATTATGATAAAAACTTATACATATTTATTATAATTTAATTATATTTTGTTCAATATTCATTTCAAATGAAGAAATTATGAAAATATATTTTTTTAAATCATTGGGATGAACCATATATTTTACGAATTTTTTATTCAAATATTTTCAAATCGGATTTGAAATTTTTTGTTTAAAAATCTCATTGTTTTTGGTAGTTTTCAAATAAATAATATTTTCAAAACTTTTTTTAAATATAGTATTTAAAGGAATTAGAAATAAATTCAAAATTATCAGTTGATATATAGAATATTTAATTTCCAGAATACCCACCCTCATCCTTTTTAATAAAATATTTTATCTTTTAAAAATAATTTAACATCTGGATCAAACATATTTAATATATTCCAATCTATTTAATTTATTGTATTGGTATGAAATATTTTTTTCAAGGATGTTGCATGTTTATTTTTTAAATCCTATTACTCATTAGTTTAGTTTTGATATTAATATTTATTCCTTTTCTATTTCACCATTTTTATACCCCTATTACTCTTTTTAATATAAGTGTATATTTACATAAAGATATTATCGATCTATAATTTATTAAACATGAATTTTTTACATTCCCCCCTTGAAAATATTTTTTACTTTGATATAGAGTAATTTTATTTTTTATATTTTAATGTAATTTATGATAATTTCAAACCACTAAAAATGTTTTATTAAAAATTCTCACATATTATTTTAAATGATGAAGAGTGATGGGGATAGAAAAAACCACATGGGAATTTTTCGGAAATGTGATTGGTGTGCCCTAAATAACCTACAATGTACCATGCATCCTGAGGGATATTATAAGATTGTTGAATCACATTGACTTTCATAAAAATATATTACTTCATTTCATAAGTTAAATGTTTGATTTTTAAAAAAGAGAAATCCGTATTTATATATATTAATATTTGAGTTTTTTTATTTTTAAATGAAAAGGTAATAAATATTTTATTTATTAAAATAATGTTTTTGAAATAATAAATTTAACTTATATTCATTTAGAAAAATATTTTAGAATTTAAAGGATAACTTTGAAATTATTTTTCTAAGCTTAAATTATTTTTTATTAAAAAATTAAATTTTAATTTTTTTTCTATCATTTTAAAAATATGTTTTCATATATGTTTTAAAGAAATATAATGAGTTTTTTCACACCATGTTTAAAAAAATGACAGATCTTATAAATTATTTAGAGCTATTATTAAGTCCATTTTATCTTGTGAAATGTTAGATAAACCCATGAATCGTTGAATTTATATGGAAATACCTATTTTATGGGAAATACCATATGTTTTGGTATGTAAATTTAATTCCTAATATTTAGATATCTGAACCTAAAAAAAGATTTGTATTTCAGCATAACATTTCTTATAAATCTATTATTAATAATTTTTTTTTAAAATTTGGTTATTCCATTGATATCAAATCAGTTATATAAAAAATAAGAATGTTGATTTTAGAATTAAACTCACGTGTGTATGTATATATTTTAACACTATGTATCTGATAAGAATTTAAATAATATATGTGGTTTGGATGATATCAAATGTGGGTATCTATAATTAAAATTTTATTTTTAGGATTTCGAGATTATAATTTTATGTAAATAAAAGTAATTTGGAAGAAATTTATTTTAGAGGGACATAAATATCTAAATAAGATTCAATGGATTTTATTGTGTTTATTTTTTAGAATTTAAGAATCATTATGGTCATAATTTATAAGGGAAAAAAATTTTAGTAGATTTTAATATAATTTTTTATGGAATTTAACTTCACCAACTCTAAGGAACCATAATTAAGAAATATATAAATAATTCTGTACATAAAAATTGATATAACCATATTTAAGTAAATTGTATTTTTATGGAATTATAATTTTTTTATGAAGAAGAAGTAGCTTAGTTTTTTGATATATATTGTGATAATAATGTATTGATTTAAAATAATAGTGATTAGATTATCCATACAGATGTTTTAATGAGAATAAGTAGAAATATAATGATTGATGGTGATGATTTTTTCAAGAATAATGTAATTTCTAGTAATATGTTAATTTTTTTAAAGGAAATATTTTTTAGGTAGTAAAATAAATCCATCATTTATTCTAGATCCACAATCGAGAAGTTAAGCTTCCACAGGGGATCCAATCTATCTCACATTGGATTAGATAACCTAGGAAGGGCTATGAAGAGGAAAAATAATGCCAATAGTTTATGAATTTAGGTATTAATGAGAATGAGTCAATATGTGGAGGACATGTTCTTGACATTAGACAGTAGAGAGGCAAGGGAGTCCTTCAAGCGGGTATGGAAGCCCAATATGACATGGTCAATCCAAATGATAATGTGGGTTATAATATTAAGGTTTTAGTATTTAAGTACATTTTTTTATTCATATGAGATGACATAAATCTGTTGTGGATTTAATGGAATAAATATAGAATTAATATTGGGTCAAAGAAGGATTGGGAGATTTTGATAATTATATATATCTATATGAATTTATAATTCAGTTATGGATACAGTTTCATATAGAAGTTATTGTGATGATTAAATTTGAGACTTTTTGATATTTTAATTCAAATTATTTATGTGGATCATTAAATAGAAAAATAAATATGTGAGATAAGAAGTAACCAATTGTGGTTTATATTTTTATATATAATATTAATGGATGATGAAATAAGCTTTTCATGTTCATAACTACTTTTTATTTGGAGAGTAAATATTTTTTCGAAGAAAAATAATGAATGGATGCTAATATAATTCCAATATAATTTTTATATGTCTAATAAAGTAGAGATAAGGTAATGTCCAATGATATTCATTATATAGTGATGTAAGAGATGCTGATTAGAAAAGAGAAGAACAGAAAGGGGAATAATTTTTTGGGTTATTAGTGAACTTCATCATATGAATGAAATATATGTGAACACTTATTTGAAAAGTAAAAAATGATAAAGAATTAAGTGGAAGAATAAATAATATTTTATCAGTTTTAAAATATAAATAATAATAATATATTTTATGAATTGTTCTGTATATAAATTGAATAACAGACTTACTATAATGCAATTTATTGAAAATAATAAATATTCAGTATATAAACAAAAATGTAGTATTCTAAATTAGCTTTAGAATATCATTTTGATTATACTACAATTTAATTATAAAGGTATATGATTATACTATTTGTGGGATGAACTAAGATAGTGTGAAGGAAGTATACACTATATCAATGGGAGGAAAATTTTTTAAGTACATAGGGTATTACTAATGTGTTGTTTGACCTTTGGTTTTACCTAATTGTATAATAAATTATCCCTCTCATATTGAGAGGTGAGCTCCAATGTTAAGTGATTATGGATCCTTTAAAATACAAAATATGTAATATATAATGTTTCATGGGATATACTATAAATAAACCACAACACTTTAAGAAGGAATTATTAATAAAACTATAATAAACACTAATATGGTAAACCATGAATAGTTATTATCTTTAGAAGTTAAATAATTAATATGAGAATTTATTGAAAAGGTTTGTTTAAATAAAATTTATTCTCATCAATTAATGTAGTTTATTTAACAAATTATAAATTTATAATTTTTAGATTTTAAATTTGATAAAGTAAAAAAGGCTTTTTAAATTTCTCACAACAAAATTCGTCTTTGATGTGTATTTGATATTTTTATAAAATGAATAGAATTTTTGTGAATATTTAAAATATTGATTTTTATAATACTATAAATTTCATATGACTTCAACATTTTTTAAAAATTTATGTATAAAATGATACATTATAATGTATAATATATTATTTTTAATTTTTAATATTGAATTTATAAACCCACGCTCATCATTTTGAAGATTTATGTACCTAGTCAGTGAAGACTATTTTCATGATTATTTTGTAAAATTTATAATAACATTATAAAATAATGTTTTTTTTAATAAATAAATATTCATTAAATTAAAATAATTATTTAAAATTTATTATAATAATTGGAAATTATAATTCTAGCTTAATCGTAAATCATTTTGTTTAAAAATAATCAGTTTTTATAAAAAACGTTTTTACACAATACATGGGTAGACATCATGATGAATTTTTCCAAACATAAAATTTAATTAGGTAATATATTTACTATATTTAATATAATATTTTTAATGCTATATAATTTTTTAAATTTCTTTTCTTAATGACTAATATTTAGATAGTTCAGATTTTTTTAAATTACCATGATTATAGTGAAATGACTGTATTTGAATAATTATATTATTAATAAAAATATATTTCTATTCAACCATTTCAACATAAAACCCTTGTAAAATTAAATTAATAATAATTTTAAACACATAAATAAATATATTGTAAACAAATTTTATTTTAAATTATTTCTATATTAGATTAATAAATCATAATAGTCAAAATGTCATTTCCCACTAAAATAATATTTATGCACCAGCTCTACTATTTTAAAAGTCATTTATTTTAATATTTAGAATCTGAATTGGAATAAGTATATATTAAAATTATTTCCATGAGAACAAAATTTTATTATATAATTTAATCAATAATATTTATAAAACATAAAATCACTTAGTTAAAAACTAGTTACCTTGTCTAAAATTAAATGTGTAAAATGTAAAAGAAAAATGGTAAAAAACTATAATATGATTAAAACTTATGTGAAAATTATTGGTTTAGGTTTATATATAAAATGAAAAAAATTAAATATTATTTTAAAATTTTGGTTCCATTTACCTAGGAAAAGTGTCTTAGATTTATTTAAATATAAAAGGTGTTCCTAAAATTTCCCCATTCCTCTCTTATAAAATGTTTTCAATGACACCCTTTAAAACAGGCATGAATCCATATAAATAATAAAGTAAAGTTTACCATTTTCTATCTCTAAGAATCTATCCCACGAACATAATTCCCTATTCACTCATAGTTATCGCAGTCCTTTCAATTTGAAGGAGTACTTCAAGGAAAGATCAAGTCTCAATGTGAGTAATATTTCCATCATAAGTTTCTCTCTGTAATTTTTTTAATAACATCATATCATAATAAAATATAATTAATTTATTATCATTATTATACATATATATTTTTGTATTAATTTTACAAACAATATTTATTCTTTTAAATCTACTTATAAAAATAAAGGAACATCAATCGTTAATGTTCATTGACTACCTCATCCAGAAAGAATACGTTTTTTAGGATTATTATAGTTTTTTATTATTTATAAAATTATTTTTAAGACAATTTAAACTTTATTTAAAAATAAAATCAAAATCATTAATCTTCTCTCATGACGATATTATTTCATAATAACCACTACTTTTGAAAAACCCCCCAAATGAGCTAATACATGATTATGTTTGGGCTAGTTCAATAAGCAATATTAATTCCACTTTAAAATACTAAATTTGATGAGTATAAAAACATGAAGAATAATATTATTATAATATAATAAGAAAAATATTTTTTTTGTATATGGTTCAAGAAATTTTATATTAATTTATTATCTTTTTATTAATGTATCATTTTCCTTTTATAAAATCAACGAAATATGGTAATAATGATTCCATTTTCCTGAAATTGAACTAAATCAATTTTGGAAATACATGATATATTTATAAATCAATATAAGTTATATATTACATAATATTAAAAGTTAAATAAATAATAAAAATGGGTTTACATAATGGATAATCATTAAAAAATTATTAAATATATACAAAATAGTTAAAGTTATTAACACTTGATGGTCATAATAGAATATAAATAATTAATAAAACATGATAATTATTTTAATAAGGTTTAAAAAGGAGAAATATTTATGATTAAAGGTAATGAAAAAGGATATTTAGTTATTTTCTTTACAGAATTTTTGATTGTGATATGGTAAGAAATAAAACAAGGTATGGGTTTATTTATCAAAAATTTTGTTACATTCAGATATGTTAAAGATATACAACATTTTACATTTAAATGGATTAAATAAATAATTAATAACACTTCGTATCATGACAATATTATATTTCATGATATTGAGTGTTATATTTAATGTTACACCTCACTTTATATTTTAATTCCAATGATACCAAGTTTTTAAGGGGTTCATGTTAACAATATCCCCTTCTTATATCATAATCAATGTTTTTTGTCTATTTATTTTAAATATTGATCTATCATAACATATGAACTTTTTTTATGTATATTCTCTTTCTTTCATTGGTAAATCATGTGTCACACCAATGCCTTGTTCCATTATTAATATATTGTTTTATTTAAATAATATTTGTTAGGAATATTTCTAATTTGTTTTTATGGAATTTTATTCCTTGTCCATGTATTTACTTCACACCAATGTTATAATTTACATAGTGGAAACTCATATAGTTCTTATATAAAATGATACTTTTATTCCAGTTTATTCATTTAAAAATATCCTTCTTTTTTATCAATTAGGGTTTTTCAAAATGGTTTATTCAAATGATGAAATGGATTATCAATATATTGAAAATTTAATGCTTTAATCCACTCAAAATTATATTTTTATAACCTTTTTGTCTTAATTGAATGTTTACATTATTAAATATTATTTTCATAAAAAAATGGTGTTTAAATATTTTATCTCTCCTTTTTAAAAACTGCTTGTATTTTTTATGTACTCATAATTAAAAATTATTTTAAATATAATAGTTTTTAATGTATATTTAATTTAACTAATAAAAACAATTTTTCCTTTTTCAAATATTAATCAATAAATATTCATTTATAATATAAAAAATTTCAATGTATTTTTAGTACGATAGTTTTTTATCCTTGGTTAAACTATCATGGGTTGTTGTTTTTATCATTCTTTATACATTATTATATTATGAATAATTTTTGAAAATTATATTTTATATCCAATTATTTTTATTATTAAGTTATGTGATTCTTTTGAAATTTTATTTGGAACCCATAATCCTTCCATGGGGTCATTATGATTTGATTCTGACTAATTTTTTATGATGGACATATGTATGCTTAATGAATGTATAGGTTCCATATCCGGATCCAATGCATTGTTAAATTATTCATGTCACATAAATTAATTAAATATTTTGTGAATAAGATTTGGGGATCATTGTTCAACATTATTTTTTTGTGAATGAGATGTGGTATGTTTAGTTCACATGTTTTTTTTTGAAAGAGATATATGAAGAATTGTTTACATGTGTTTTTGTGAGAATTAGTTTTGGGAATCTTGGATCATAAAAATGTTATGTGATTGAGATTTTGGAATAATTTTTACAAGTTGTTGTGTGTAAGTGATGTAAATATTTTTTTAAACAATAATTTCATTTCCTTTTATTTTATCACATTTCATGGTTTTTTAAGAAATTTAAAATTTTTAAGATTCATTTTATATTTGTATAATTTTTTTTTTCAAGATTAGACCAAATTAATATTTAATGCATTCCCTAATTTTATAACATCATCATATGTTTTAGGATTATTTATAAGTTTTTTGAGTTAGGTTTGATGTTTTATATTTCTATAATGATCTTATTAATATCTTTTTGTACTCTAACACATTTTATTTTTATCATCAATGGATTTTGATATTTTGATAATATATTTATTTATTCTATATATTCTGTATATGTTTATGATTTAATACATCAGTATATATGTTTACCTTATGAATAATTTTACCTCACCCTTTAATTATGTTTATTGTTTCCTATTTATAAAGATGATTATATTATGGGATATGTCCATAAAGGGTATAAAGGATAAAAATTATGGATAAATATTCCATAGTGTAGAAACATAAGGTGTTTATATAACAAATCTAAAGGACAAAAAAATTTGGTCTATGGATTGTCTAACTATCTGTGAGATTGATTATATAAACCATGAATTTAATTTATTAATGAAGTTATTTATATAATAGGTCAATATAGTTGGTATCTTTGAAGTTTTTAATTATTTTTTTATTTTAGTTTTTTTGTATATTTGAATAGATAAGTTTAGTAGAAACACTTGTAAAAATTATAAGGGATAATACTAAGAATATAAATTATCAAAAATTATTTTATGGTATAGATTTTTATATTTTCTAGGAAATGAATCTTTATCGGGATACTATATGTGGATATGGGTTTTCCAAAAATTCATTTAGGGGTAATTACTATGAACATTTTTGGTCAAATATGTTGTAATGATCATTATCTTTCATGGGGAATAAGCCTTTCCCATGTGCCTAGTTTGAAACTACCGGAGGGTATGATATGGTTAATTTATTGATTATCAAAACACATTATAAAGAATATATTATTTTAGTTAATTAGGATAACTATGATTGAATACAACCCAATGAAACCATGATCGAAACAAGAGTGATTTACATTAATCT
The DNA here is from genome assembly GCA_963277665.1 of Viscum album. Taxonomy (NCBI): domain Eukaryota; kingdom Viridiplantae; phylum Streptophyta; class Magnoliopsida; order Santalales; family Viscaceae; genus Viscum; species Viscum album. Next base: position 434,985,277 of record OY728150.1, on the reverse strand, counting down.
AAACTAAAATTTTAGGGATTCCAAGAGAAAAAAATATCTAGGTTAATTTTTTTATTATGACCTTATGATGTAAATATTGATCAATTATGATTATAATTTTGGTTTTATAAGTGGATATCTTAATGGGAAATAAATAAAAATAATGATGTGTTATGAAATATAGTAATTATTATCCACATGGGATGGAAGTTATTGTTTAATTCCTAGTATTTACGCCCACCAAACTATCTCAATTTATGATTAATAAAATGAATCTATATAGACATATGAAATTAGAAAATAAGATATGGTTAAAATTTAATATAATACTACATGATAAAGATGATTATGGAATGAAGATTCAAATTTTAACCTATCCTAAATGAATAAATAATCACCCATACGAATACATAGTGGAATAAATAATTGTTCATGTATGGGAGGATTGTTCACCAAGTTTGTGATTTTTTAATTGAGATGAATAAATTAATAATTAAATAGATGTAAAGAATTTAAAATTCTTAAAATGTATGGATTTTGAGTATTATGATATTTTATTCACAAACTAATGATCCAATGATGATAAAAAATTTCATCATCGTTATAATATATGGAAAAAAAATAAAATCCTATACAACCCTCACAGTAGAATGTAGGTCATGAAAAATAAGTGTAAATGGTATAATCAACCTTAACTATATATATTTTTATGAAAAATGGAATATTATTATATCCACCATAGATGGATTTAGATTTTTCTCTAAGAGACAGAAATCAATACCCTAATGATTCGATATCATATTCTATTATTAATGTAACAAAATATATGGTTTATATATTATTATTCGTGGTAGTAATATTATCCATCCATTGGTGAATTTATTTTTGATTTTTTATTTTTATCGGTTATCACCATATAGATTCTATAGTATTCAAAAAAATAAGAAAACCACATTTGATATTTTAAACCCAATTATGATCACATATGAGTACATGGAAGACTATAAACCCACAAGGAAAACTAATTCCATTTTAGATGTTATGATACATAATAATGTAGGATGTTTAACTTATGAGGTTAGAAATAAAAAAATTGGATACTCTTATAAGGAAGTAATAAACATGTTTCACAATTTCTCCTAAATTAGTATATTTGATTAAAAGTTAGAAAAAAAATATCATGTCATGTTAATTTTATGGATACCTCTAACTAACTTTTTTACAATGTGATAATTAATTTTCCAAGAATGTAATTTATTTATGGGAGTAGAATTTAATGACCCATGATTTTATATACTTTAAAATATATACTAATTTAGGTAACATTTTTCCCCAAATACACTATCAACCAATCAAAACATATTAAGAATTATTTTTTAATAAAATTATTACAAACAATAATACTACACACTAATAAATTATATTCATGTAAGATAACTATTTAAGAAAAGGTGAGGACTAGCCCCTTTATTAAATAAAATAAAAAAGAAAGAGCATATGTCAATAGATTGGGATCAGACATGAAATACTTATCCTCATTCAGAAAAAAATTATTTAGGAAAAAGAAATCATGTATCATAATATAGAGTGTTATAATCCTCATAGTTCCTTTTTGAGTGAAAATCATTTCTCAGTGCACTGAAGTAGTTATTCTAATGTTTTAGATAATTTTCAAAAGAGTTAGATCTTGTTCTCATGATAGGCCTTAAATATGAGTAATCATTCATCCATCTCAACTTATTTATAGGATTTAGTGAAGAACCATTATCCCCTTTATTCATGTAATTAACAATAATCTCTTTATAAGAATTCTTAATTGAAGAAAAATATTCTTCCAAATCCACCAAACATCTTTAAATCTTGTTTAATTTCAATTTCATGAAGATTCACTAAATGAGTTGAGAACCTAAATGAGTGGAAACACTAAAATACAAATAAATGTTTGGATCCTTAAGACCAACCTTCCCATTATATTCTTAAGGAATATTTCAAAACAACTCCAAGTTCAATACACTATGTTCTAACCCTTGACGAACCCTCCTAAAAACCTTGTTGCTAAAACCTAAAGGAGTCCCTTTAGGCACTGCTAATTGAGTACATAAATCAAATGGTGTGTGATTCCCTCCAAAAAAAATTATTTCATTTCAGAATAAAATTTAAACATTAGTTGACGAGGGGGCCCATAATCCTTTTTATACTAATTATTATGAGTGGCCCCAACAGTGGCATTTATAGGAATAATAGTATTCTCAAACACAAAACCAACATAAGTCTAACATGAATCCATTATATATACTATAATATTCATGAGTGGGAGATTCTACTCAATAATAGACTATTTCCCATTATGATTATGGATAAAAGTGACATCATATGACTTCAATACTCAATCCATATAATCCGCTGAAGAGCCCATCTACTTCTAATTCACTTGATAGATTTTTATATATGAATAACTTTCATGACCATTGAGAATGAAAAAGTATAATAATTTTATCAAATATTGAAAAATAAAATTCATCTTGATTTATATAAGTTAATTAATTGAAAATAATAGAAACTTCTGAATAGGTATATATATTTCAACTACCTTAACCATACAAGAATGGTGAAATAATATTTCAGTATGATTTTTCACATTAACAAAAAGAAAATGACTGATTGAGTAACCCAAATTCTCAATAATATAATGATTGTGCATCAGGAGATTACATCTAAGAAGCTTCAACCAAATCGTTGTCCTAGAAAGATCATTACAATACTGAATCTCCATATTCTAATAAGAGGTTAAAGTTGAAGACTTTAAAAGCTCATGGTCATCAAGACCATGTATAAGAAAATTACTCCTATGAAGAAAACCATATAGAAATATGATGGGGATATAATATAAAAAAAGTATGAGAACCTTCTGAGCCTATGAAAAATTCACATAATTGTAAAATGCATCAACAAGGGGAAAAAAACTAATCCTAGCCACCAGAGTGAGAGAGTAAATAGAGGAACAGGCCATAAAATACAAAAAAGATAGATGTATGCTAGCATGGCCATAAAAAAACATGTACCGATCACAAACATTTATTTTAGGAATAATGGTAAGATAGAAATGTGATACCCTTACACCTTGGTTAACAGGGATGGGAGCACCATCCTGAGAAAAAAGTATGGATGGAGATGTCACCCCTTCCATCATGCCCTTGGAAATCGAAAAAATTCAAAACCATAGAGGAGAAGATCCATGTTCTGTAGTTCTCATAAGATGTTAAATATAATAAACACTAATATATTTTACCATTAATTTTTATTTTCTATTAGAAGGTAAATAATTATTTTGAGTTTATATTATAAAATTTCATTTAAATAAAAAAAATTTTCTTAATATTATACATTTTCTTTTAAATTAAATTTTATTTTCGAAATGTTTTTAATATATATTTGATAATTTAAAATTCATTTTTTGAATTCCTCAAAAAAATATTACAGTGTGATGTTTTTTTGATATTTTTACAAAATAATATGTTTTTAGATTAATAGTGAAAATATTGATTTTTCTAATACCCAAACATTTATATGAAATATAAATTTTTGAAAACATTTCCTATACAATTATACTGTATAAGTTATTAAAAATAACTTTAAAATAAAATGTTCAATATTTCAACCAATTCTCAATATCTTAAAATTTATGCAGTGTTTTAATCAAAACTAGTTTTGACTGTTTTGTTTAATTAATTATAGCATGATAAAATGATGTTATTGATTTATATTATTATTAAATAAATAATATTTAAATTATAATAATTAATTTATTTTCATTGGAATCAATTCGATTAGTTATTCTACCGTGATCATAAATATTTTTTATTAAATTTTCATATTGAAAAATCCTGTCTGTACACAATTCATGTGATAATGATAAAATTAATTCCCCAAAAAATTGAACGTTAATTTGAAAAAATTATTTATATATTTTATAAAATAATTTTATTATCATTTCTTATTTCCAAAATCTCTTTAGGTATAAAATTTTGATAATTAGGATTATTGATAATTACAATGTTAATTTGAAATAATTATTTTAGATTTAAAATTTTATTTATATCTCATAATTTTTATCAAATAAATTTAATTTAAAAAATATAAATAATTATTCTAATATATTTTGAATTGGAATTTTTTTTAAAAAAAATAAATGAAATTTTTAATCAATACTAAATAAGATTAATTAGTTTATTATGTTCAAAATGTCATTCTCCTAGACATTATCTTTTTTTATTTAAATGTTGGGTTTATATTACATATAAAATAAATTTTATTAAATTCATATTAAATTTTTTTCTAGTAACACAAAATATTTATATACGGGTTATTTTATATTATTAATATAATATAATATCACTTAGTAGAAAAATAGTTACCTTATTTAATGAAAAATAATTTTATGTAAGAAAATAACTGTAAAACCCCTGTAAAATTTTGAAATATGTCTTAAAATAATTTTTGAGTATTTATAGAACCAGGGACATAACACATGCTATTATTTGGAATGTTTGGATCCATTTACCACTTAATAGTTACATGGAATTTTGAAAATATTTATGTATTCTAGAATAGTTACATTTTACTCTCTTATAAATGGCAGTCACATAAACCCCTTAAAATAGACACATTTTCTATTAGTTAATAATTAACAGACATCCATTTTATTTTCCCTAGAAACCAATCACATATACATAATCCCATATTCACTAATATTTAGTATATGAAAATCAATTCCATGGTTTATTCCAAAGAAATATCAAGTGTCCAACGTAAGTTTTATTTCTTTCCTAACCTCACATTTTCAAATTTATTAACAATACAATAAAATGAATAATTAATCTCATTATTATACTGATATGTTTTTTATTAATTTAAAAAGCCATATTTATAAATTTTAATCCACTTATAAAAATAATAGAATGTTATTTTTGGGTGCGTGCACATTATCTTCTCCCTACAAAATATTATTTTTAATTTTCATCAGGTTTTGAATTATTTATCAAAAAAATATTCAAAACAAGTTAGAAATAATATAAGTTTAAAAATAATATAAATTTTGTTCAATCATAAGTGCATTATTAAAAAGAATGATGTCCATAAATATTTCAACCAAATGAGTAAAATCATGTTCTAGTTTAGGTCAGTTTAACAAACTACTTGAACAATGAATTATAATATGACTATGGATGAATATGTAAACATGAAGAATAATATAATTATAATATAACATGAAAAATTAATTTTGTCTCAATGGTTCTCTAAATATTATATTAATTATTTTACTTATTATTAAAATATCCTTTTAATTTTCTAAAATCACCGAAATAAAAAAATACTTATTCCATTTCCATGCCACATTACAAAACGAATAATGGAATGATATAGATAAATATAATTTATAAAATATAGAAACATAAATTTTATACTGATATTTAACTTGGTATCAACTGATTGATACCGAGAAACAAAATTAATATACACGCACACAACCACTGATGTTATCAATACTCTATGGTCATAATACGTTATAAATAATTAATTCACTCATAATAATAAATTATACTAATTGTTATAAAAGAAAAATATTTATGATTATGGTAATGAAATAAAATGTTATTTCAGTTATGTTTATTTGAATGATAGAGTGTTCTCTATTAACCATTGAATCAGGTTAATTATTTCTCAGTCTCAAATTTGAATCCCTTGAGATAAGTTTGTGTTAGATACCATACATTTATTTGAATGGGGTGAATACTATCATATTTTCAATTTGTATTGTGATCATTGTTTTTTCATTATATTCAATGATTTATTTATTTTTATACACCACTTGGGGATTATATTATAATGTTACAAATTTTGTTAATGGTTTTGATGACTCAAATATCATTCTTGGGATGTAATAAGTTTTAATTTTATATTATTTGTATTGATTGTTCTATATCATACTATAATTATTTTCGAATTTATTTACAATTAATTTTTTGGGGAAATAAAAATTCACAACCAAGTCTTCTTTCATGATGACATTATTTTTCCAATAAAATTAATGTATTTATAGTGTAATTCTTATTCATTTTAAAAGATTTTTCTTCCATTTCCATGTTTTTTACATCCCACCAAATTTATCATTTATTTTGTGTAAAATTAATTTTTTTCATAAAATTATAATTTTATCCCACATTATTAATATTAAAAAATATGATTCATTATATCTTTATCGATTTGGATTTCCAATATGGTTATTTAAAAATAATAATTAGGGTTTTCCATATTTTAAAAATAAATTTTTTATCATATACTCCAAAATTTATTTTTGATAATATTAATTTCATTTTTTTCTAGTTTCCATTATATTATATTATTTTAAAAGCATACATTTTTATGTAATTTCAATTTATATTTTTGAAAACATTGTGTATTTAATAGTATTGATTATTAAATAATATTTTAAAATAAAAAATGTTAAATTTTTATTCACATTACCTTTTTAAAAACATTATATTTTATCAACTATTCATTATTAAGTTTTTCTAAATAGGAAAAAAATTTCCAAAATATTTTCAATTATATTTTTTCCATCCATGTTTTATCTCTCATGATGAGATGTTTCGATCATCCTTTAAATGTCATTTTGAAATTAATAATTTAGAAAGTGAGATTTTTATATCCATTAATTTATTTTTTTCATATTTAGTGATGTTTTTTCAGAAGTTTAAGAAACCTCCTCTCTTTTGAGGGGTTCGTTAAGTTACATTTTTGACTAATTTTAGGTGTAAATATAATATATTGTAAATGATGATTAGGGTGCTATATAAATCCCTCCAATTCATTGGTTAATGATTCATCTCACATGGGGTGAGGAAATGTTTTTTGAATGAGATGTGTGAATATTTGTTCATAAGATAGTGGTGGGAATGAGATATGAGAATATTTTTTCATAAGTTATTGTGTAAATGAAATTCAGGAATATATGTTCACATTTTTAAGAGTTGAATTAGATGGGAATGATTTTTCACAAGTTTGTGGTGTGAATGAGATGAGAGAATCATTGTTCACTGGTTATTGTGAATACTAGATGAAAAATTCATTGTTTACAATATTTTAAATCCTTTTGATTGTGCCACATTACTATATTTTTTATCATGTTATTCCAAATTTTCCAGATATATTTTATTTTTATGAAATATAATGTTTTCATTATCATGCCCTCTTTATTTCTAATGTATTCAACCCAATTATATAATTCTCATATATTTTAGGATTATTGATATGTTTTTTGATCATGTTAATATATTTTACATTTCCTTAATGATATTTTTATGATATTATATTACTCTAAAATGTTTTATGATTATCATTACTAGTAACTTGATACATTATTAAAAAAAATCTTCATCAGATTCTCTTTCATGTTTATGATAAAATAATTTATGATATGTATTTCTCTTTCTATGTATTCTAGCCCACCCATTACTTATGTTTATGATTCCAATTTACAAATATGATAATATCATGTGAGATTTATTTAGAGGATCTAAGGAATCATGGTTATACATAAATTCTCAAAAGATTAGTAAATTATGATGTTTTGTGGAAAATTTCCAAGATAGAAAACTTTTTAGTCTTTGTGTAGTAACACTTTTTCTGAGATATTTTATATAAATCCATAGATAAATATAGTATTTAGAATATATTTATCATGTAAATCTATATTGAAAATGTAAATTTTTATGCCTCTCTTATGTGGGTGTTTTTTTTGTTTTGTGAGAAAGAATAAATGTTACAAGTTGGAAAAAAGAGGATCATTCACTTCAAGCAGTAATGCAGGTATTAAAAAATAGGCTATAAAAATATTAAAGTTGAAATTATTTTCAAATTCACCAAAATTTATTCTCACTTATATAAGTGTAACACCCCAAGATTTTAGATTAATAATAATATTATGTTTGATTATGTCTACTAAACACATCACAGATCATAAAATGAACTATGACATACCATTAAAATATTACAGTTATAAACTAAATATAAGATTAAGCATTATAAACTGGAGAAATAACATTTTGAAATATATGTAGAGAATTATGTCATAATATATATATATATATATATATATATATATATTAACTCTTAGAAAATAAGAAGACAATATGAAATAATATCATATATGATTATGATAGATATTTTCCATTCCACTAATTAATAAAAACTAAATATTTTTATCAAAATAAATAAATTTAATCACTATATATGAATTATTTTAATGAAATTTGTATATAATTATTTTAATATAATAACTTATCATTCATCGAATTATTATTTCATGATTGTAATGAATGTAAATTCTTTTATACTTCTAAAATAAATTTTAATTAAAAATGTATTTTATTTTATTTTCTGAATGAATAATATGATTAAATGATTATACTTTTATAATTTATATTTCAATAAATAGTAATATTTTTATAAATAATTATTTAAAATAATTTCAAGATAATAAATTTTTCTTTTTCTAAAAAAGTCAATATCTAGATGAATTGTGAAATATACAGTTCACGACCATGTATTTTAAAATATTCAAAACATATGAAAATGATATATTAGAAAATTTATTCTCTGTATAGAATTATAATGCAAAAAATATTTAATATTTTCCATTTGATTTAGTCATAAGGAATATTAACCTCGATGAAACTTATTCACCTTGAAAAAGGGTAAAATTTATTAAACAAGGTTAAAATTATGGGATAATGTCTAAATGTTAATTAAAAATTCTTTTATTACTTAATATTAGTTTATTTATAATATAATAAAATTATTTTGAAAATTATTTCATATCGGTAAAAATTTTATTTTTTAAAACCCATAATATTAATTTACATCAAAGAAAAATTACAAATTTTTATTCTTTATTTCTCTCAATTTTTATGTTTTCCTAATATTGATATAGATAAAAATAAAATCCTAACTAATAATGATGTTAAAACTAATGAATAATTCACTAAATCTATTATTGTAATTTCATTTAAATTTTTATAAATGGTATAATAAACATAAATTCTTATACAACGTCGACGTATCAATTGAAAAATTGATTGAAAAATAAAGTAATTTATTTTAAAAAGATATTAAAAGTAATATATCATTAATGAAATATGTAATTACATTAAATTAATGGGTATTACAAATTATAATGGTTATTTAAATTTTTTATATTTTAATTCCTTTATTGTCTTAATGCCTTAAAATTCAATATTTATGAATAGTGATAAAAATGACATCTAATGATACGAAATTTTAAAAATTATTTTTAAAATCTATAAATAATAAGAAAATCAATAAATTAACTCATTTTTATAGTAAATTTCATGTTTAACATTCATTGTTTATTTACACACAACATCAAATCTTCAAAATGACAAATAGTACCTTTAGACATTGAAAATTTTCAAAATTTTCATTGATTTTTGTAATAAAAAGCTTCTCACTTCAACAATTTCAAAACTCAAATGAATTGAATATTTATTTCAAAAATATACCCAAATAAAACTCTAACTTCCATCCATACATCCTAGAGATCCTATTCTTACCAAATGACCAATCTTATAATGCTTTAGGTATGAGGAAAACATGTTTTTCTAAAACAAAATGTCTATAACTCTTAACCGAGTTTATCATGTTTATTTATTCATCCAACTCTTAAAATATCTTGTTACCATGATTATATAATGACAACAATATATTATATATAACTAAATGTTATTTTATGGTTTGAATAACTATTTTTCACATCGTTCTACATCATTTGTGAAATAAAATCATTTCTTATGTATATGTGTGGACTACCACCTCCGTGAAGAAATTTTATTTTTTTTCCGTTACCACTACACAAAGACTATCATAAGGATAGATATAATAAATAAATATGACATTTATAATATATTTAATATGTTTTAAAATTATAATATTGGGTGATCTATTTCTTTTCCACCAAATAGAAATATTAAATTTCCATTCATGATTATTTATAAACTACCAACTCCATGAAATGATGTTCTTGATTAATCATGACCATCCAAAATGGATGGTTTAAAATGAATATTTATTAAATAATAATAAAAATTATAAGATGATTAATACTCAATAAAGTATAGAATAATTATAATTTTGAATTTATTAAAGCTACCCATGTTGTTTTGGTAATATAAACCAAACATCCTCAAAATGTATGATGTAAACTTAAATGATTTAATAACTAAATAATAAATGATTATCAATGATTAAAATAATATAATTATAATAATGATAACATGAAATGTGATCTTAATTAATTACGAAACTAATAAATTTTAATTATTATTGAGATTTATGACATGGTAAATGATTCATGACTCGAGGTTATGGATTTTCAATCTCAATTTTCATTATTTAAAAAATCATCCATTTTTATAAAATGTCTAATTTTTTGTAGTGTATATAATGAATCATTAATTTATTATAAAATTATTTTACTAGAATTTATGTGTTTTGTAAATTCATTTAATCTCAACTTATTCTATTATTTTTTGATTAAAAAGATTCAAAAGCGGTAAGAGAATCACTATATCTATTTATATTCTTTGATTATTATATGATTTTCAAAAAAATATATTATGTGTAGTGTAAGAACATCCATATTTATCTATTTTCTGACTAATTTAATTTAGTTAATGTACTTAAAAATCTATTTCATGTTATATTTTTCAATGATATTTTGATTCAATGTTTTCCGAAGTGTTGATGGATTTTCTAATTAAATATAGTTTTATATATTTGAAATTACATTTATTTTATTTTTATATTATTTTAAATATTTATATAATGTTATTATTTATGCATAAATTAGTGTAAAATGATATTCTGAGTACTTTTTAATTCCATTACCAAGGTTTAAAATGGATTATTATTATTGTTTCTCATATAGTTCATTTAAAAATTTTGTTTTCAAAAGTAAAAAATTGGTTTTTTTTTAATATTTTTAGAATTACATATTTATCTCACGGTCAGATCCATTTTTCATTATAATGTTTATTGTAACTATTTTTATGATTTTTTAAAGAGTACCCCTTTCCATATTTTTAAGGAATTTATAAAATATAACAAAAGAAAGGGATGTTTTATCTTTTTTAATCATATTTCCAAAGAATATATAACATTATTTTTAATCAATTTCATCATAAAAAAAATAGTATTTTATGGAACATTAGTGATGTTTTCTAAATTATACAATTCACATTATTTATAGGGATATCTTATAATCATGTAGTTTTATTTTACTTATGGGGTAAATTATTCATATTTCTTGTGCTAGATTCCCAATATAGATTATTATTTTAAAGACATATTGATAATGTATTGTATTTTTTATTTAATTAATAAAAAATTAATATGAATTACATGAATTATTTGTGGGGTACAGTAATATATAGCCCCTCAGTGAATTGATAGATCTTATGAAAAAAATAGAATGGGTTTTGCTCAGTGTGAGCCACCCATTAAATGATAATGTCTTATCACAATTCCATGATAGTTTATATAACATCATTGAACATGGACATGAAGGTATATAAAATTTATGTCAATAGGGCTACAATAGTAAGGTTAAGTATGTATTATCATGATGTCTTGATGTAAGGATCATTATTATTGTTGTTTTTAATTCAATAATTATGAAACTAGTTATTGTTGTCTATGTGATTATTTATATTATTATAATTGGAAAAACAATTGTTCATTGTATTGATGGGATTTTATAAAAATATTTTGATTTAATAAGATAAAAAATTATATTATAATTTTAGAGATGGTTTAGGATCTAAAAATGGTGGTAATTTGTTTTCATTGAATTTTTTTAATATTTTTGAATGAAACAATCATGAATTATTATATTTATTTTATGCTCTATTATGTAATATTTTATCCAAACATTTGGAAAAAGGCTGTGTTTATGAGTAGTTGATTATTTTTAGTGAAATATTTATTTTGTTTATAAAAAAATTCCTTATAGGTTTTCATTAATTTAAAATGGATTAATGTGTTCCCTTTATTTCTTATATTAATAAATATGTTTTTTTACTAATTACACATTTTCATCATTTTTTATAGGGATAAAGGATGTGTAGGTATTATAGAATGGAAAATAGAAATCCATCATGAATTTAGTAAAAGTATAATAATAAAAATGGGTTGTTAAAATAAATTTAAAGGCCCAAAATTGTGGAATATATATTTCCATTTAAAAGACATTTTAATAGTTTTAAAGTGTCATTTCTAGGAAGACCTGAGTCTAAATAAAAACCTGATATCATAAAAACCAGCTTATGGATAAGAATGTATAAATAATATATTTTATGTTATGAAATATATTTAAAAAACATTTCTCTAATAAAAATATAATGATTTAATCATAGCACACAATTTTAAAAATCACATAATCATTAAAGGACTTATTTTTCATAGAATTTTATTTTTTAAAATATTATGTTTTTTATCTAAAAACATATTTTAAATAAATATTTTAATGAACAAATTTGGAAAATATATATGAATAAATTAGTAATCATAATTTTTTTATCTAATTATAATGAATCATGATAAAATCATTTAGATGTAAAAGGGATGTTTTCAAAAAAATAGTTTTTATTTAAATAGTGTGTTTTTATCTTATTAAATTAAATAAAACTCTATATAATAAAAAATTTAAATATAATTTATAGATATCATATTCAATAAAATAATTTTTAATTAATATAATGGGGATTATTAATTGAATAATTTATATAATGTTATTTTATACATCAAAATATATTTTCCCAAAAATCATTTTTTGTATTTTTTGTATTATAAATAATTACATAAGAAACATTTAGAAGTGTTATTCAATTTATGAAGTATCATTTTTTAAATAGCTATTTCAAAATTATATAAGGGTGAATTTTTTAAAATGTTATAAAAAAGGTATTTTTTGGAAGAATAGTGAAAATACCAATTTTTTTAATGAATATATATTATTTACTATACTTATTAAATAACTATATTGGTTTTGTTTTAAAATTTAGCTATATATTTTTTATTTCTAAAATTAATTCAATTTCTTAATTTTGGATCAATGTTATACTTGATCTTGATATAAAAATACGCTTATTCATTCAAAATCAATTTTTATAGAAAAGTTATGTTTTTCATCGTGTTTTGTGGGTTTATAAAATGGTTTTATTCTAGTTATATTAAATGACATCTTTAAAATATATTACATACATGGAATTAGTTTAATTAATATTTTATAATAAGTTAATCATAGGTTTTTTCATCATGAATCGTAAAAATAGTAAACATTTAACACCATACTAAAAGGGTAAATTGGGGTTTCCTATGTGAATCTAATTAATAAGGACCCAATTTATCATATTATTTATTATTAGATTAATAAATTTATTAAATAATAAACTTAGTTTTAAAATATAATTTTTTGTGGGACTATTTTTAATGAAATTGAGTATAATATTTTAGACCAGTAAAATATTCATGGTGTGTCTGTCCCCCCGCATTTAAAATGAAACCCCACCTATCTTTCAAGTACACATCTTTGAGGTACCCAAATTGACTAAAACCTATCAAATTATATTTTAAAATCCCCTTAAATATAATTATAGTTTTTGGTCTTTTTAAAAGACCATTTCAATGATTCTAAAGAATGGATTTAATGTTTTTTTAATGATAAAGTGGTAATCATCCTAACTGAAATATTTCAATTTATTTCATCTTAAACATCCTCAAAATATGTTCTATTACTAATTAAATAGAAAATTATGAATACTAAATATATTTAAATTTCATTAAGATAAAGTAACCACCACTATCCACCCTATTTTATAATAAATGGAAAATGAAAGTATTTCTCATGTGTATATGTTCAGTACCACCTCAACGTAGAAATATTGATCTTTTTACATCAATATATTTCATGTTATTCTTTTATGATTGATTTGTATTTTATAAATTATTTTTTGGAAATAATTATTATTTTTAGTCATAATATATTATCTAACTTTTTACTACCCCCATGTTGGAAGGCGATAACTTTACTCAGTCATATATGTGGGCTACCACCTCCATGAAGTGACGTTATTAGTTTTTTACGATATACATGGATTATAATCAAAATATATTTAATAAATATATAATTTTTTTGAGATATAATTCTTATTATTGAAATTTCAATTCTAATTTACCTTTATTTAATTCCTTAAATTGAAAATTTGAAACATTACTCATGTATATGTATAGATTATCACCTCTATGAATTAATGTAATTCAATTTTCATCAATTATTTATGTCAATATTTATAAAATTACACATAATTAATAAATATGATACATATTAAATTATAACTATTTAGAGATTATGGAACCATGTTCCATATACAAGGACCAAAACTGAAAAACTAAATCTCTTCAAGAGGAATGAAATAGTTAACATATAAAAATATTGATTTTAATAAGGAATTCTTAATAAATTGTTTTTTAAGTGTAATAATTGGATCATATATTATTTTATCAGTTTGTAAATGATCATTGAATAAAAATATATTAATTTTCAATTTATTATAAAAAAGATAGAGTGCTTATGAAGCAATTCATACATTGGGAAAGGGTTCTTCATTTCATTATTGGCACATTGAAACATGTTTGATTTTATGAAACAAATAAATGTTTATAATGTTTTTTTAATTACCATTTGAAATTTTGTATAATTAATATAATTATTTTATGATTATTTAAATTTTTATTTTAAGATATTATTTCATAAGTCTTATGATTCAAAATGATACCAAGTTGTAACTAATTTAGGATTCTATTTAATTTTAACTATAATTGACTATTCAAAACACCAAGTTAGAGAAACTATATGGTTTTATCTAATAAAATAAATTAAATTATCACATCCTGTTATTATTTTTGTAATAGTTTTGTTCTGTAACCATTTTAGTCTCCATGGAAATGAAATACTTTGTTAAATAGTTTTACAAAAATTCAACAACATTTCTCCTATTTTGGTTTGAAATCATTTTTTTTGTATATTAATGTTTTATAAATTATTTTAAATAATGTTTTGTACTAATAAAAAAATATTATTTATACTCATTTTAACATATTTTTTATTTTTTAAAACTCTTTTTTAAAATGAATTATCTTGTAGTTCTTGAAACTTTTATATTAACCAATGGTGTGAATAGAATCATTATTTTAATGATAAAAGAATAAATTAAAATTTACTACCTTTATGACCACACAATTATTTAAATATTTATTAATAACATTTTATGTTTATTTTTAAATAAAAAATTTTACTTAATATTTTTTAAATATTTTGATTTCAACTAATTTATTTTAAAATAAAAATGGAATTTTCCACATGAAATATTTTCTGAAATATTTTAATGTAATTATTTCTTTATCATGATAATAATTGATGTTACATATGTTTAAATAAATTTTTGAATCATTAATTCCATAATTATTGATTATCTTGAAAGTATATGATTATTATGATGAATTATTGACGCAACCCATTTTCTTTTCTAGGGTTATGATATGAGGAAATATTAAAAATTTCATTATTATGTGGTGTAAAGAAAAACGTAATATTATTATATGATGGGTGGGTCCATTATATCCCTCCAATGCATTGGGTTAAATAGAAAAATCATGAGATAACTATTTTATGAATGAACTGTATTTCATGTATAAAAATTATACATGGATCATCTTTTCTAAGTATATAGTTTTATGCATGCACCTAATTTTCATGCCCATAATATTATTTATAGGCATGGTTGCATATCTGTATGTTAATGTGAGGTCTATGTTTCATTTCATTAACATAGAGAGTAATACTATAACAATTTAGAGTTTTTGAATGTTAAAATCTTATGATTATTCCTTATTCCTATGTTTAGGATATTCTCTCATGGATGGATATTTATTTTTTATTATTTCGTACACTTTTGAATTTTGTTTAATTATGAAAATAATTATGTAAAGACTCAAGATTATATATATTTAATTTATCAAGCATGAATTCGTAATGTAATTTTATGATGTCATATCTTAATGATTAAATTATTCTTTCATATAATCATAGATCGAAATCCAATTTTTTTACTAATGAAGTACATTTAGATCACACATTATTATATTACCTTTCCCATACTATATGAAAATATGTTTAAAGTATGATGTTTCAATGAAAGGTCTTATTTGTAGAGAAATCAGTTGGAGATGATAGATAATTAGTGAAAACCACATGGTTTCACCAAATTATAAGAGAATATTAATTGATATTGTATTGAATGAAGTTTGTTTTTACTCTAAAATGAATTCATATGTGCACTCTAGAATGTGGATGTGGTTATGGAATATATTCCCATAGGGTACATTTAAAACCCTTGTTACCTTATTCTAGGTATTAATTTACCCTTTAATTATTCTCCATTTGGTTGGTTCTTTTCTTACGTTGTTTCAGGAGAATGGTGGAATATTTTGAAGAACTATGGAGTTTTTCTTGTTTGTTAAAGGTTAGGAAAAAATGTTTATTTTTTCGAAGTAAATTGTATAGTCTTTTGAAATTCATTAAAAGGGAAAACATTTTTTACTAAAACTATGAACACCACTCCAAACTTTACACACCATGGATACTGGTAAATTCATTGTTTGTGCATGTTTTCTAAACTATATGAAAAAAAGTGGACCCCAGACAGAAAACCTATATGGGTTAATGATTAGTGTACACTGTTCGTTCTATCTATTTGGTCTTACATATCAATCTTTTCTCACTGGTTATAATTCCCTAAAATTATATATTAAATTTCCAAAATCCTATAGTTTATCCCCTAACCATCCAATTTCATCCATAACTCGAATATTTGGTTTTTTAAGGCTTCCAAGATGTGATTTTGACTCCTCCAAGCACTATTCGTTGTATATCGATGCTTCGATGACTGTGTTCGATCTCCTCCATGTAAATGGATATCCTCACATTTGGATTCTTAAGATATCTATTTATTTCCTCCATATAGTCTTATATATCATAATGTTATTGGTGGATATAATTTCCATTTTAATGAATCTAGACTTTACGATGCATTTTTTGATCTCTCTCATTTTTTTGGTCAATTAGAATTCCCTTTGGTAGTCATTGTGTGTTATGATATCTGAATTAAAAGGTAGATGGTTCTAAAATTATTTTCTTTATTAATGAAAACATAAAATTTTAAATTGAATTGGAATTAGTTTTTAATTTATTTAAAAAAACCCGATTGAAGGGAATTTGATGTGGGATTTGAAATACCATGAAAATTGTCAATAAAAACCCCAATTTTAGTGGAATTTAAATTTCCATAGTATTTTGGGAAATTGATGGCTTGATTTTAAAATTTATATAATAAATTGATTTGATGCATAAATTTTTTAGAAATAGATTAAATTGAACTATGAGTAGAAATGGAATGAATTGATGAAAACCTCTATTATGTTATTGAAATGAGAAAGGCATATTCAAAACTGTAACAATGTAATTGTATTTCTAATTGATTTTTTATTTTTTATTTTACAACATTTTTTTATTAATTTTTTGAAGAAGATGTTATCCTCGTTATTTAATGGTAACTATGACAATAAAAATAAAACCATGAATCCATACTAATGTATTGACAATGAAAACACTAACTAAACAATTTTGTAATGAATTCCCATGTGGGTTCCCCTTTGGGGGTGTAGATTTCCCTTGACATTTCCACTTTTACAGTGTTGATTTATTTGAGTGTGCAAACCAATATTTAGATGAGTTATTTATTAAAAGGTGTGGGGACACTATTACCTAAACTAACATACAATGTTTCCTTTGGACAAAACGTAATGATATTTTGACTTGAATGTACATTCCATGGATTATTAAACTGTTTTATTCATAAAAAATGCTTTATATAAGTATTTTATATAAAATATTCATTTAAGATGGTTTTGATATTTGTTCTATTCCTGTTGATGTATATGTGTGTTTTGGTTATGAATATCTGAATGATATACCATGCCTTTTTTAAAATTAAATGAATGGATAATTTATTTAGTTAAAATTTTATTGATGATGGAAAAATTGGTGAACCTGTTGGACTTTATATCTCACAGATTACCCTTTACATTGGGAATTTTTGGAGTCTCTTTTGATAGGTATGAGTGAAGGGAAACCACCACTTATAGGTGGTGGATATTATTGATCCTTGGGACCATACAGTAATAATGGTGATCAGTAGAGCTATTGTACAATTTTTACAATATAACTTTTGAGAATTTTTCCTAGTTTTTATTATTATTTATTTTGGATTGTTTATAATTATTTCCCAGTGTTATTTCACATATTTTATTAATGGTACTTTCTATTTTTGGAGTGTTGATAATACTGAATTGCATTTTTACCTTCCCCTAATTTAGGTAATTTTTCCCTTTTTTATTCTTCTTTGATACCATGTGTTATTCTCTATCCTTTGGAGATTGTGAATTACCTTCTGTCAATATTAGTTCAAGATCAGGTATTAAGGTACATGGTTTTATTTTCAGGTTTGTGACAAATTTCTAATAGTAGTGAAAGTTAATAATATTTTTTTGATATTAGTATTTAGTTTAGGTTGTCTTATTGGTAATTAAAAGGTAGTTGTGAGAGAGTATCTGAATAAAATTATCTTGAATTAGAATTAAGTCACCAGGGATGTTTTTAAAATGATTCTTTGATTTTATTATTATTTCATTCTAGTTTTTACCTAACTTTTATATGAGTATGTTGAAATTACACTGTTATAGTTATATTTAGTGGGATTGATATTCATGAATATCTTGTCTTGGAAATTGATCTAAAAATACTTTTTGATGTATTTTTTTCTATTTATGTATTTTAAAATCATAGATACAATAATATATATGTATAAGACCTAGGAGGAAGCAACTCACGATCCAGATTGAGAAAATTCTCTTGTGGAGAAGAATCATATCGAGAGAGTGGTGTGGGTTGTTAAAGATCGTGGAGTACTACCTGAAATTGTTCTCGTTTATATTATTGAAAAATAACCCCAAAGGTATAAATCACACGATATTATTATAAAATATATTTTAAATAATCAACTTTTTTTCCAAGGAGTGGATGATCTCTAATTTAATGAGTGCTTTTTCTAAATGATAGAACTTCATTTTGAGTTTGTCAGAATTCCTGGTTCAATTTTTGTGAAATGTTCTACCATTGGGATGGAAAGAACATAGAGGGACATTATTTTATTTGATCGTTATGGTGACGATTAATGAGGGTTTAGAATAAAAATACTTTTTGTTTATTTAAACTGATTACTTATATCCAAAATCTATGGTTGTGGAGAAATCCATCGTGTTTCTCAACCTCCGGTAGGGTAAAAATACTATGACTCTGTATGAAAATCAATTGGATGATATGTTTTCAGTTTTATACAATTGTGTTGACTAATTATAAGCTAATGGCATGGAGATTTTATATAGTTATTCAATATAACATCTTATCTTAGGGTTGTTTTCATAATATAGATTCTTATACCAATGATCTGTACAATGTTTGATTGTTGAGATTGAACTGGATGGTAAGTCAATGCTTAAGGGGGTTCCTTTTTATCTGTGTGGTAATTCTTTGAGTTATTTTAATCGAAATATGAATTTTAGTTTGTATCATATTGTTTTTAAATAGAATGTATATTTTCGACCTCTATTAGTTTCTAATAGAGGCACATTGAGTTACATTCGGTGTGCATGGCTTGGTATTAGTGAATTGTTTGTATTGAGGCACAAAATATCTTTAGTTCAAGTCATCTCTCATGAAATCTATAGAAATCCATCTACCCCTTTATTACCTTCATAGTGGCTGGTCTCATAAATTTCAAAAAGAAATGTGGTTTCATCAAATGCTTCATGATCTAATGTGTTCCGCCAACAAGCATTCAGAATAAGCTTCTTCATGCAGCGGAAGAGTCTCATGAAGAAGATGTAATAATTATTAGGATTAAGGGATGTACCATCACTAATTTTTTATCGTTAGTAAATATTTTATTTGATATTTGATAATATCACCTGTTTATATTGACTTGTATCGTGAACCTAGTAATTCATACTATGAAAGTTTTGTCATATGTGGTTGATATTACTATAGCCCTCAAAATCAATAGATAGATGGGTATAAATTTTATTGATTATGTTTTCTCCTTATAAAAATGGATCTTACATTGAAATATATTTTTCAACGCATTAAAACTAATGATGTCATTTCATGGAAGAATTGGTTGATTTCTCACAACATAATGATTGATAATTATCTTTTACAGGTCTCCATTACTTCACCCAATAATGTCTTTAATTTTTTTTGGGAAAATGGATCCCAAGGTTGTATCATTCCAGTATATAATATGTATCCCTTTTATTTATGATTTTATGTATTTAATGTATATCTATAAAATTTGAAAGATTTTTTAAAATATTAATTATGTTTTTGGGGCTATAAAGAAGGCGCATGAGTAGGCCACAGTTTTTCCAACCCGTGATACAACCTTAGAGAATCCATGTGGTTTGTGATGGTTGAGGTAGTGGATTAGACATGGATAGAAGACAGTTTTGGGGATAGTGTTAAGATACTGTGCGAAGGGATATCTTGGAGGATGTTTCAAATGCACGATTAGTACATATATTTCCTAACCGTGTGACTAAACTATGTGCAGGTCAAAACCACCTCCTTAAAAAGTGAATCTAGGTCATCCTTAATATTTAATGCCTAATTCCTTCTTCTATTTACCCCTAAATCAGTATTTTTTTTCTAAAAATGTCATGGTAGGTTCTTCCATTAATCTGGAGATTATTCGAAGGCTTTACTTGGTGATTAATAGAAAATTTCTTACAGTATGTGTTCGTTCATCATCATTTATGATGTTTTATTATATCTACTTCACTCGAATTCATGGTTTTTCATATATACACCCATTTTGGGTAGATATATGGTTTTGGATTCCAAATATTTTTCGGTTTGGTATATTTTTGATAGTTTAATATATCTAATGCTGGTTTATATAGATTTAACTTTGTTTTGATGTCATTTTTCGTCTGTTTATCAATTTTACCAAAACCCATTGAGGTAGGTGGATTTACCTTTGACTCCTCTATCTATAATTGGTTGGAATTGTTTCAAACTGATCTAGTTTCATGAAATTTATTATTAATGTGTAGTGAAAATCATGGTAAAAATTCCCTTTAGTGATGATTTAGGGTTTTATGTAAAATTTTGGTGTCGTGGATAATTTTGTGTAAATTAATTTAGGTTTTAATTTTGAAATGGTGATTTTAAAATATTTATTGGATGGATTTTTGAAATGGTGTGAGGGAAAATAGGTTTTCAATAAAATGTTTTTTTATTGAAATTATTTTGGAAATGTTGTTTCTGGCAATGGTGTAGGTAATACTTGTGTTTGTATTCATATTTAAATTACAAGGCTTGGTTGAATTATAACCTTGTTATCAATGAACAAAAGTGTAATGTAACACGAGACATAATTATAAAGTGATGACATGTTAGATCAATAAGATACCGCTCATGAGTATGGAACTATCACAACAATGCATGCATAGTTTCCACTGTGGTTATGTGGAATAAAATGGTTCTTCCAAATGGAGTTTCGTGAATGGGATTAAAATTATGGTTTGGATTTTTTCAAAAAATATGTTTTAAAAAATTTTATGGTATAGAATTTGTTTATATTTAGTTATAAACTATTTTAGGAGTCGTTTATAGTTAGTTATAGAATATTTTGGATAATTTTATATAAACTGTTTTATATAACTATTGATAAATTTTATTTCCTAGGGGCGTGAGTAGGGAATTCATTTTAGAATACCTATTATGTTTTTCTATTCACCCTATATTTGGAACATTGGTGATTTTATAGAGGTTATATATTAGAAAATGGGAAATTTTAATGTATCACATGTCTTTAGCACTAGATCATGATACCTGGTCTTTTTTATGATGTTGGAGCATGGAGCTTTTAGATCATGGAATCTTATGGTAATATTATAGTTTTATTAGTAGTAAATATCTATTTAGTTTTATCTTAGTTTGTATTGTTATATAGTACACATTGGATGCTTTTGATATAAAAAAATTCTTCAGTGGCCATTATTTTTATCATGAATCATATATTGGGTTTGGTTTCATTAGAATACTTGTATTATTTCATAGGGTAAATCATCTACTAAATTAATTGAAAACCATTCTACAATAATGGAAAACCATTGGTGTCATGGGAAGGTCTCTTAAGGCCAAATAGAATCATCCCACATTATCAATCCAATGGGGAGAATAAGAGATGTTACAAATAGTATAGGTTTGTTCAGTCTAAAATCATGTTTGAGATAAATGGTATCAGCTAGTGCTTTTCCTTACGGAACAAGTAGTCAATAGTTTATTTGGATTTATATTTGATTTAATTTTTCTATATTCCATGGGTTGGTATATTAGATAAGAGTAGGATTTTCAAGACATGAAATGGATATCATAAAAATGTGTATCTAACCGTTTTATGTTAAACTTTAAGCTACTCTGGTGTTAGGTACATATGTGTTTAACAAATACATAAAGTATATTGAAATCATATTATCATGGGTTTATCTAATGATACTAGAATGACATTAATTAAATTAATTAATTACCTCTAGGATTACATTTTTCATTTTGAGTAATGATATATGACATGATGATTTGTGAATATTTTTAATGAAAAAATTGACTTGGTTTACAAATGAATGACTTTGAAATGATTGTAGTTGGTGTATTTTGAAAATTGATTTATTTTCCAAAGAATGTTGAACGTTTTCAAAAGTGGTTGAATGTGAAATTGGATAATTTTTTTGAAAGATATGATCTGATAGTTAATGTGGTATAATTTTAAATGATTCCCCTTTAGTTGTTACAGAGTGATAATTATAGAGTTTGTGGTTTGTTTTTTAAATCGAACCTAGTAGGAATCAACAAAATTAACGAGAAGAATATGCAGAATATGTGGTTTCACCTTATTCATAGGTGAACCAAGAGATGGATCAGATTATCTTCCAATCATTTGAATATGTGGAAATGGGGAACTGGAGAGATGATGAAAGAAAAGTGGATCATTTAGTCCAGTTCCAGAAACAAAATCCACCCATCTTATGAGGTTATTCTATTCTAGAAAATGATGAGGTGTGTCTAAATAAGATGAATCATGTCTTTGATTGCATCAGCACACCTACGGAGCTGAAATTTATGCAAGAAACATGCATCCTTGAGGATCTTAAAAATGAGTGGTGGGGTTTAACGGTGCAGGCTCAAGTAGATCAAGGATATAGATTGATGTATTTTGTGTAATTGTTCATTAAAATTTTTTCCCTCACACGCTCAAGATTCAAAGGATGATAGAGTTCTCGATCTTGAATTAGGAAAATCTCCCTATCACCGAGTATAGAGCTAAATTCAAGAATGTTTTGAACATTTCACCAATGGACACAGCTAGTGCATCCTTGAAGGAACTCTTCTTTGAATTATGGATTATATAAGAGACTAAAACAAAAATATTTCTTCTTTTTTTAAAATACAAAATAAAGATACTGAATAGAGAGATAATGGTTTAACAAGATATATCAACAGATATGGGAGGAGGAAGTATCTTGATACCTATAGGAAATTGAGGAAAGATTAATTCTTGGGTCAAGCGGATTAGGACCACCTACTTCTAGGGTGGTTGCAGAAATTTGAATCAAATAGATGGATATGTGATTCTACCTCCAAGACCTAAGATAAATGTGGGTTGTTTCAAATATTATTCCTATTACCACATTAAGAAAGAGTGTACAACACAACCAATATCATGCTATAATTACAATTGGATGGGGAATATTAAGTGTTATTATCACAGTTCTCTAAGGATAGGTGCTTCAGACACTTCTCAGGTGTCACAAGCATCATATGATTTGACGGGGTGAGGAAAGATGAATCTCTCATGTTAGAAAAAATTGCTATCCATTGTTATTATAAAATTACCATGACTCCTTAGAAAGGTAAATCTATGTTTGGAAACAATGAGTAGAGTCCAGGGAAAAATAAATTATATGGAGGTGAGAAGATGACTATAAATGATTAGGCTAGACCATCTATAGTGATATGAATGTTTCTTTTAAATTCCACCCATATACTAGTGTTGTTTGATATCGGTGCATGAAATTAAATCATTACTTTTAATTATATTGAATTACTATGATTAAAACATGAGATGATTTTTTATGTGATAAAACATTAAACTCCTCTGGGTCAAAGAGAATGCTGGGTAAATCTATTTAGAACATGTTCTATTAATATTGATAGAGCTTAACTAAATTAGAACTTCTCAATGATAGAGAGTGATGTTGATGATGTAATACACATTATAGATTGGAGGAAAACATTCAAGGATCACATTGACTATTATAGAATAATAATTAATTTTGTGACTAAGGATGGCATCAAGCATATCTTTGGAGGATAAAGGATTTTGAAGATAGGTGAAACAAGCTTATTGGAACTAGCAGTGGGAATTATCGATTACCAGTGGGTGGTATTAACTTTGGCATCAATGTTAGATATTAAGGGTAACATTTTTCTAGTAGTCATGGATCAATTTCTTGATTCTTTTCCAAAGTGTTTCTCAGGGTTACAATTTATAAGAGAAGTGTTTTTTATAATTGATAACATTCCGAGGAGTAATCCTATTTTCATTTTTCATATAGAATGCAAACAAAAAAATTAATGGAGTTTAAAGTGAAGATGAAATATTCATAAAGAAAAGGTTTCATTCAGAAAATCACATCTTCGTGGGAAGCACCCGTCTTGTTTGAGAAGAAATCAGATGTATCACCAAGTTAATGTGTTGAATATCTTATGCTTAACCAAGATAAAATAAATAATAGATATCTAAACCCATGATATGATGACCTGTTCAATAAATTTAAGTGATATCATTGGTTCTCTAAAATTTAATTGCGTTCATGATATCAGCAATTGTCAGTTCATTAGGATGAAATTTGAAAAACAACATTTAGAAGTAGTTATGGCCATTATGAGTATGTGGTAATGAGTTCTGTTGTGGTTTTTTGGGATGACATATTGGTGTATTCAAGAACAAGTGGTTAGAATGAGAAACAATTCCGGACATTATTGGAAATCGAAAGAGATAATCATTTGTATGAAAAATTATAAAAAAATTATTTTTGGATATAATTAGTACACTTTCATGGCCATGTAATTTCAAAAAGAGGTGTTTCAATGGGTCTAATGAATATAGATGTAGTTATCTCTAAGAAACTAGTAAACAACATCTTGGAGATATGAAGTTTTCAGGGTCTCACATGTTGTTCCCATCATTTTTTTTGTGACTTATCATGACAATAATAACCTATTACAACCCTAATAATGAATAATGTTCCATTACATTGAACTAGTGAAATAAATAAGTCTTTTTAAGTGTTGAATGTTCCTCTTTCATCAGCACTTATTATTGTATTTCTGGAATTCGGACAGGGGTATGTAGTGAATTTTGATGCTTTGGGATCTGGGTGGGGATTTGTTCTCATGCAAGGAGGCCATATTTTTACATATGGATCAAGGTAGTTGAGATTGAATGATAAGAATTACCAAACACATGATTTGTATTTACCTACAGTCGTCCATTCCTTTAATAAATGAGGTCATTATCTATTTTGTGATAATGATACTGTATTCCCAGATCATAATAAAACATATTTTCTCACAAAAACATTTGAATATGATCCAAGGATATGTATGGTGAGTCTCTAGATGTTTGACGTTGTTATGATGTATACACCTAAAAAAGTTAATATAATGGAAAATGTATTAAGTATAAAGTCACATTCTTAGTTGGAAAATTAATCTTCATATGTGTGGTAGTTTATGTTAGTCCTACCCAACAAGCATGTGGAATGTGAGGATCAAGGTGATGTTGCAGTTTTATTTTCAATTTATGTGGTTCTTGATTTTATGAATATGTTAAATTATGAATAGAAATATGATTTTTAATGTATTAAAATCATTTCAAAGTCAATGTTTGGAAGACCATTGTGAGATGGAGGCTAGAGGAGACTTCAATGGTGTGGCTCGAGAATTAGATGGTTGTACCTATTGATTGTTAGTATAAACTTCTTCCTGCATACAACTATTCGAGAATGGTTGTTCATCCAGGAATGAAAAAGATGTATAAGCCAAGGTAATTATTGTTCTGGTGGAACAGTATGAAAACGAAGGTGGAAGAGTTATTTTAAAGTGCTTAACTTGTCAGCAAGTTATGGAAGAGCATCAGAAACCGGATGGTATGTTTTGTTATTTACATATCCCTATGTGAATGTGGAAGTAGATAGCTGTATATTTTTTATAGGTATCCCATAAAAAATCCAAAAACAAGATTTTATATATATAGCATCCCGCATTTTTATCACATAAACTTTCATTACATTTTACAAAACCGAGGATCTTTAAGGTTTAGTGTCTTGGAAACCAGGAACTTAAAACATGAAACAACAACAAAAACATTCTTCTTAAACACTTGAAAGGCTCCTCCTTATGTTCATCCTAGGTTCATTACTGCATCTCAGAACCTGGGGACATACATCAAAGGAAAGGGTGAGCAGAAGGCCCAGTAAGGAAAACAAGAGAAACATTGTACATGTGAACTTGAGATACTTCAATAATGTCATGAAAAGAACTTTAAGGCATGAGAATGAAATAATGAGGCATATCATAAAAAAATAACATTTTCATAACATGAATATGTGGCTACATAATTTAACATAGACAATCATGAACATATCACTAAGGTCCATCCCCAAGGTGTCATTTGAAAATTACCAAGGTTATTCACCAAGGTATCGTGAAAATTATAATCTCTAGTGGTTACATCATTACCCAATGCATTGGAGCGATATTAGAGAGCACCCTTAAATTTGCCTTTATTATCATGTGATCCACATATATCATCATCAAACATTTCATAAATAACACATAGAGCATAAAATAAATGGGTTTCATTTCATAATCATAACGTTTTAAAAACTTCTTTAAAGACAAGATATTTACATCACTTTAAAACCCACAGAAAAGGATGGTGGGTCTCATGTATGTAAATCCCAGAATTTAAAATAGAACATTTTGGTATATATGTGAATACCCGTTTAGAAGAAAGAGCTTTGAGTATTCACTTAATAATATAAAAGAACTTTAGAAAAAGAGAGAGACATTTTGAGACATAAATTCTGCAGCATAACGACTATGTTACGAGGTTTTAGAAGACATTAAAAAGAGAGGTAAAATGGGTCAAACATTAATAAATGACCCATAAAACAGTAGATGGACAGAATAAGAAGGATACATGATCATGGTAATTAAATTTCAATGACATACCATTTGAAATGAAAAACATGGAAGGAAGACAAAAATTAGATTTCTCTTATGAAAGTTCGGCAGCCTAACGGCGTTACTTAAACTTCAACAAAATTGATTTGAAAAGATCAAATAGGGTTTCTCATCATGTGAAAATAAGATTTCAGTATGATATATATAGAGATAATTCCCCAACATAACAAAAAGGAACATGAAAGAATTGACATGAAAGTAGAACTTCAAAACGAGAAGGGTGAAGAACCACTTAAAAATTCGGCAGCGTAACGGCGCCACTTAAATCATAAAAATACTGAATTGAAGAGATCAAATGGGGTCTCTCATCATATGAAAATAAGAGTCCAGTATGACAGATATAGAGATCATACCCGAACATAACAAAAAGGAACTTGAAAGAATTGACATGAAAGTAGAACTTCAAAACGAGAAGGGTGAAGAACCACTTAAAAATTCGGCAGCCTAACGTCGCCACTTAAAACTTCAAAATACTCAATTGAAGAGATCAAATGGGGTCTCTAATCATATGATCATAAAAGATCAGTATTATAAATTTAGAGATCATACCCCAACATAATAAAAAGGAACTTGAAATACATTACATGAAAATAGATCTTGAAAAATGAGAAGGGATAAAGAATCCGTTACAAAAATTTCGGCAGCCAAACGGCGCCACTTAAAACTTCATAAAACGAAATAATGAGAGAAAGAGGGGATCTCTCATTATATGAACATGAAGAGGTAAGTAATAGTAGTATAAAAGAACATCCTCCAACATAAGAACATGGAGCATAAAAGGAATGACATAAAAGAGATTACTTGAAATGAAAGAGAGAGGTCGAATCCCTTACCTTAAAATGTAACTCTTAAACCTCAAAGGATGGGACCTTGAGGGCTTGGGGGCACCTTGGGAGGACTCTTTGGGAGGTAATGAGACCAGAAATTCGTTGTAGAAGAGTGGGGAGTCTAATGGATGAGAGGAGGGCTTGGTATTTATAGGGAAAGTGAGGGGACAAGGCATTAATGGCCAAGGGACATCTCAAAAGTGGTTTTCTCAAAAGCATGGGCCCTCCCATGGTACTTCCCATAAAGTTAGGCCACATGGGGACCCCCACACAATAATTCATCACCCTTGTCCGGCCAACCCATAAAAAAACTCATGACATCATCATGACACAGTTATGATGTCATTAAACATACCGAAACCCTAAAACTGTATTTTCACTATTCACTGAAAATTCAACTTTCTCAAAAAGATCCCAAAATTTCACCTTAATAAAATATCAATGCTCTGATTTCAAAAATGAACTCCATTTTATACAAATAATTTTCTAAATATTCTTAATTTATTTTTTAAATAAATACACTATTCACTGAAAATTCATTTTTTCAGAAAAAACCACAAAAATTACCATAACATAATATCGGTGCTCTGAGTTCAAAAATGAAATCCATTTTATAAAAATAATTTTCTAAATAATTTTAATTTAATTTTTAATTAAAAAAACACTATTCACCCGAAAAAACTAATACTTGAATAATAATTTATGAAACCGTTATTTAACCATTTCATTGAATCACATTACTTAATCAAGGTGCCTAGATTATTTTAAAACTTTCTTTAAGTGAGATTACTAATCCATTTAGTCATATAACTAATCCTAATCATAAAATCACTATTCATAATTTACTATTCATCAAAAATCAAGTTGATCTTATTAGACTCCAAATTTTGTACTGAACATAATTTTATGAGACCATTTTTTGAAAATCATTACAAATTTTTAATTATTTAAGGTTTACATAAACATTTTTAAAATATCCTTTTTCTAAAATTCATCAAAAATATGTATACTATATTTATCCGGTCAATTGAAAATTCATAAACATCATCACAAGAAGAAATCCCAATTTTTATTTAAAACAAAGTATTACACAAGGAAGTTACGGTCTCCTTACATAGCCCCTTATCACACCAACATAGGACCTAAGTGTATGGTGTGCTAAGGTGAGAGAGTCCGAGGGAGGCTCAGCCAACATTGCCCGAGTAGTAATTTCTATCAGTTTGAACTTCTCATGAAGGCGATTCCGTTCTAGCTTCACATGATGAAGTTCGGCTTGGGTTTGGTCCAGAGCAAAGCCCAATGGTGCTACGTCCTTCCCAAGTTCTGTTAGATGGGCTTCGATCGGTCCAAGACTACTAGGTGAGGCCATCAAATCTTCTTTCTATAATAATTAACCAAGATTACTTGTATTTAGAGACAATAATCAAAACATTTTGTTCAAAGCGGTCATATTGACCAATGGTCATATAACAGTCAGAACCCAATGGTCTCATTTTAATTATAATCATGTTTATCAAATAAAACATTTTTGTTGAGTATAAAAATAAAATAAAATAACACATGAAATTAGGAAACAAGATTTATTCAAAATTTCGGGCCGTTACAATCTTCCCCCCTTAAGAAATTGTGTCCTCGCAATTTTAAAAATTGGGTTTTGAAATTTCATTGAAAGTCCCACATCCGAAAAAGAGTCTGTGACACCATTACTTTAAATGAAAGAAAAGGAAGTACAAAGGCCACCCGAGTTTACTCATACTAGGATTCCATGTAGGAAACATGGACATGGAGGAGAAAAAAAAGGGTCACGTCCTAAAGGAGAGTGATAGAAAACATGATTAGGAGGAAGTTAACCACTAGAAAATCCCAAAATTATGATGTGTGAAAGTGTTCATTGATTACCTAGTAGGAAACGTAAACCAACAGCGTTTTGTTTTACGTTCCTTTTCATTGCTTTGAGGAATTCATTTACAACATAGAACAAAAACATAAGAAAATATATCTACCTTCATGTAGAGATTCATCCTTTAATAAGTTTCTACCCAAAACTAATCTTTTCTCTAAACTATGAGAGTTCAAAACTACTTGGTCTCATCAAAACACAAGAATCATCTTCTAGAGAATCACATAATCCACAAAAGATTAACTATATATTTCTTTCATATTTAAACATTATCCCAAAAACCAAAAGGTTAAGGTAAAACAACTCTTCAAAAAGAAATAATCCCATAGGAATGGAAACTAATTTTAAATCTTCAAAGTTCCATGGTACTACCCAAATTTCATCATAGTCCATTCCATAAATAACGGTCCTTAAAATTTCTCAAAATAAACCAAACTAAGATTGAAACCCAAATACAAGAAGGATTTGATAACATAGTCTTCCAAAATAAACTTCATTGTTCATCTCCAAACAACATCAACCACTCCTAACATCTTATAACAAAAGTATCTAACCTAAACATATTTAACCCAAGATGGGTTAATCATTCCCATAAGTAACCTAAATTACTATAAGTCCACCTTAAATTCATAGATTCTTCAAATATAAGTCAACCTTACTCCTCAATGAAAATACTGTTGTAATCTATTTACCTCGATCATATAGGGTCCCCAAAATAGTGAACGTCTTCCAAAATAAAAATCATATTTTAATCCCCTAATCATCTCTGTCATATTAATACGGTAATCGTAGAATTTCCTATCACATTGGTTGTGGAGACATGTTCTTCCATTTCCCGCCATTAACTAAGAAAAGAACTATAATTAAGGGCTTAAATACTTAGCCAATAATCATGAAAAGAAACTTAAAGCATATAAGGATAACTTGTAGTTTAAAAGTATACCCTAACATGTGATCCCCAAGGTTCCCATCTAGGTTATCCATGATAATATATTCTTATGTGAATCTTTATTTTATTTTATCTTTGTTCCTTTAACAATGGTTCATACTAAGCTTATGAATTTACCAAAGCATATCCCCCGGGAGTGTCGTAACCAAGAGTGCAGCAAGGCCCGTTGTCGTGTACCAGTTCTCGTTCCAGTCTAGCTCAAAGCGGTGTTTTCGGGTTTTACCCCTATGTACATCTGTGCCAGAGCCACCTCTACCTGCTCGTATCCAGACATGGATGTATTTTCTTGGAAACCCCTTACTCAATACTCACCAAAATACCAGGAAGATTTCCAATATTTTAACTTTTCTATAGGCTTCTTCCTAAAGTTTTCATATCCTAATTTCCACAAATAACTAAACCATCCTTTGATACCAACTATAGCATCCCTCATTTTTATCACATAAAAGTTCATTACATTTTACAAAACCGAGGATCTTTAAGGTTTAGTGTCTTGGAAACAAGGAACTTAAAACATGAAACAACAATAAAAACATTCTTCTTAAACACTTGAAAGGATTCTCCTTATGTTCATCCTAGGTTCATTAATGCATCTCAGAACCTGGGGACATACATCAAAGGAAAGGGTGAGCAGAAGGCCCAGTAAGGAAAATAAGAGAAACATTTTACATGTGAACTTGAGATACTTCAATAATGTCCTGAAAAGAACTTTAAGGCATGAGAATGAAATCATGAGGCATATCATAAAAAAATAACATTTTCATAACTTGAATATGTGGTTACATAATTTAACATAGACAATCATGAACATATCACCAAGTTCCATCCCCAAGGTGTCATTTGAAAATTACCAAGGTTATTCACCAAGGTATCATGAAAATTGTAATCTCTAGTGGTTACATCATTACCCAATGCATTGGAGCGCTATCAGGGTGCACCCTTAAATTTTCCTTTATTATCATGTGAGCCACATATATCATCATCAAAAATTTCATAAATAACCCATATAGCATAAAATAAATGGGGTTCATTTCATAATCATAACGTTTTAAAAATTGCTTTAAAGACAAGATCTTTACATCACTTTAAAACCCACAGAAAAGGAAGGTGGGTCTCATGTATGTAAATCCCAGAATTTAAAATAGAACATTTTGGTATATATTTGAATACCCGTTTAGAAGAAAGAGCTTTGAGTATTCACTTAATAATATAAAAGAACTTTAGAAAAAAAGAGAGACATTTTGAGACAGAAATTCTGCAGCATAACGGCTATGTTACGAGGTTTTAGAAGACATTAAAAAGAGTGGTAAAATGATTCAAACATTAATAAATGACCCATAAAATAGTAGATGGACAGAATAAGAAGGATACATGATCATGTTAATGAAATTTCAAAGACATACCATTTGAAATGAAAAACATGGAAGGAAGACAAAAATTAGATTTCTATTATGAATGTTCGGCAGCCTAACGGCGTTACTTAAAATTCAACAAAAATGATTTGAAAAGATCAAATAGGGTTTCTCATGATGTTAAAATAAGAGTTCAGTATGATATATATAGGGATAATTCCCCAAAATAACAAAAAAGAACTTGAAAGAATTGACATGAAAGTAGAACTTCAAAACGAGAAGGGTGAAGAACCACTTAAAAATTCGGCAGCCTAACAGCGCCACTTAAAACATCAAAATACTGAATTGAAGAGGTCAAATGTGGTCTCTCATCATATGAAAATTAGAGTCCAGTATGATAGATATAGAGATCATAACACAACATAACAAAAAGGAACTTGAAAGAATTGACATGAAAGTAGAACTTTAAAACGAGAAGGGTGAAGAACCACTTAAAAATTCGGCAGCCTAACGTCGCCACTTAAAACTTCAAAATACTGAATTGAAGAGATCAAATGGGGTCTCTCATCATATGATCATAAAAGATCAGTATGATAAATTTAGATATCATACCCCAACATAATAAAAAGTAACTTGAAATACTTTACATGAAAATAGATCTTGAAAAATGAGAAGGGAGAAAGAATCCGTTACAAAAATTTCGGCAGCCTCACGGCGCCACTTAAAACTTCATAAAACGAAATAATGAGAGCAAGAGGGGATCTCTCATTATATGAACATGAAGAGGGCAGTAAGAGTAGTATAAAAGAATATCCTCCAACATAAGAACATGGAGCATAAAAGGAATGACATAAAAGAGATTACTTGAAATGAAAGAGAGAGGTCGAATCCCTTACCTTAAAATGTAACTCTTAAACCTCAAAGGATGGGACCTTGAGGGCTTGGGGGCACCTTGGGAGGACTCCTTGGGAGGTAATGAGACCATAAATTCGTTGGGGAAGAGTGGGGAGTCTAATGGATGAGAGGAGGGCTTGGTATTTATAGGGAAAGTGAGGGGACAAGGCATTAATGGCCAAGGGATATCTCAAAAGTGGTTTTCTCAAAAGCATGGGCCCTCCCATGGTACTTCCCATAAAGTTAGGCCACATGGGGACCCCCACACAATAATTCATCACCCTTGGCCGGCCAACCCTTAAAAAAACTCATGAAATCATCATGACACAGTTATGATGTCATTAAACATACCGAAACCCTAAAACTGTATGTTCACTATTCACTGAAAATTCAACTTTCTCAGAAAGATCCCAAAATTTAACCTTAATCAAATATCAATGCTCTGATTTCAAAAATGAACTCCATTTTATACAAATAATTTTCTAAATATTTTTAATTTATTTTTTAAATAAATACACTATTCACCAAAATTTCATTTTTTCAGAAAAAACCACAAAAATTACCATAACATAATATCGGTGCTCTGAGTTCAAAAATGAAATCCATTTTATAAAAATAATTTTCTAAATAATTTCAATTTAATTTTTAAATAAAAAAACACAATTCACCCGAAAAAACTAATACTTGAATAATAATTTATGAGACCGTTATTTATCCCTTTTATTGAATCACATTACTTAATCAAGGTGCCTAGATTATTTTAAAACTTTCTTTAAGTGAGATTACTAATCCATTTGGTCATATTACTAATCCTAATCATAAAATCACTATTCATAATTTACTATTCATCAAAAATTAAGTTGATCTTTTTAGACTCCAAATTTTGTACTGAACATAATTGTATAAGACCATTTTTTGAAAATCATTACACATTTCTAATTATTTAAGGTTTACATAAACATTTTTAAAATATCCTTTTTCTAAAATTCATAAAAAATATGCATACTATATTTATCCGGTCAATTGAAAATTCATAAACTTCATCATAAGAAGAAATACCAATTTTTATTTAAAACAAAGTATTACACAAGGAAGTTACGGTCTCCTTACATAGCCCCTTATCACACCAGCATAGGACCTAAGTGTAAGGTGTGTTAAGGTGAGAGATTCCGAGGGAGGCTCGGCCAACATTTCCCGAGTAGTAATTTCTATCAGTTTGAACTTCTCGCGAAGGAGATTCCATTCTAGCTTTAGATGATGAAGTTCGGCTTGGGTTTGGTCCAGAGCAAAGCCCAATGGTGCTACCTCCTTCCCAAGTTCTGTTAGATGGGCTTCGATCGGTCCAAGACTACTAGGTGAGGCCATCAAATCTTCTTTCTATAAAAATTAACCAAGATTACTTGTATTTAGAGACAATAATCAAAACATTTTGTTCAAAGCGGTCATATTGACCAATGGTCATATAACAGTCAGAACCCAATGGTCTCATTCTAATTATAATCATGTTTATCAAATAAAACATTTTTGTTGAGTATAAAAATAAAATAAAATAACACAGGAAATTAGGAAACAAGATTTATTCAAAATTTCGGGCCGTTACAATATAGCTATTATAATGTTGGCTTCACAAGTTGGATCATTTAATCCCTAATTGTGAAACTCATTCGATGGAGGATCTATCCAGAATCTATATTCAAGAAGTCTTGAAGATACATGGAATAACGGTTATGGTAGTGTTAGATAGATATCCAAGGAACATGTCTCATCTCTATAAATCCTTATAGACATCCCTTGAGACTAAGTTGAAAATGATCGTGACATATCATCCTTAGATGGATGGGTAATATGAAAGGAATATACAAACAATTGAATACATGTTGTGGGATTTTTAATGGAATTTTGTGGATCATGGGAAGATCATGTGGCATTGGTTGTGTTTTCATATAATAACAACTATCCATACTTGATACATATTGCTCTTTTTGAAGCTTTTTATTGGAGTCCTTATCATTCACCACTATGTTTGGTGAAAAAGGGTGAGACCTCACTCATTTGGATGAACCTTGTACCAGAAACAATAGAGACTATTTAGTTGATTCATAAGTTATTGGAGGGAACCCAATGTCATCATAAATCATATGTGGATCATCTTCGAAGACCAATATCGTTCAATGTGAATGATCATGTGGTCATAATGATTTCTCCAAGGAATGGTAGTCAACATTTTCTTAAGTAGGGAATGTTATCTCATTAATACATAAGTACTTTTATCATAATTTAATGGGTTAGAGAGGTGGAATATTGGTTTACATTTCCACCATGGTTCTGTGCATTTTATAATGTTTTTCATGCATCATAGATGAAAAAGTATCAGACTGATCCTTACCATGTGATCATATGGGATAATGTGGACCTAG
Organism: Viscum album; assembly: GCA_963277665.1. Lineage (NCBI taxonomy): Eukaryota > Viridiplantae > Streptophyta > Magnoliopsida > Santalales > Viscaceae > Viscum > Viscum album. The sequence goes on along the minus strand of OY728150.1, from coordinate 434,949,337 downwards.
GTCCAATATTAACCTTGGTACATATACATGTGTGAATTATGGATAAGAAATAGAAATTCATGTGTGGGAAATGCATTGATCTAGTGTCGTTTTGTGGAAACATAGTCATGTTTAAGAGAGACTTGGTAAAGAGATAAGGAAATGAAAGTTTAATAGATGGAACTCATTCAAGACACCTATGGTTTTTTACATTTTGTGTATGGAAATACCATTTTTTGGGAGAATATAGCACCACCATTTTTTAGTATGTAACCCTTTATTTACGATTTTAAGTATAAAAAGTTTATGGGTGATATTTGGAAGATTTTTGAAAAGATTAATTTTATTTTTGGGGCGAAAGGGATGGTTCACTGGTGGCACAATTCTTTTCCAAAACCTGCGATAGCCTATGATAAACAATGTGGTTTGGGCAGTTTTAGGTAGTGTCTTCAGCAGAGTAGGCACAAATATTTTGATACTGTGTAAGGAGACAATTTGAATAGACATCTTTGATGTAGTGGTTAATTTACAGATTGCCTAACCATATGACTAAACCATGTGAGGGTCAAAACCAAAACCTTAATAAAAGGATCTAGGTAGAACTTAATGTTTAATGACCCATTCCACCTCCTATGAACCCATAAATTGGTATTTTTCTTCTTAAATGTCCATGAACCGTTATTCAATTTATCTATAAGTGCTCTAAAGGATTCAAGTCGTGATTTGAGGACTCCTTATTGTGGTAAGTGTCTATTCTTCATCATTCTTGATGTTTTTTAGATATAATTCACCCTCATATTGGTTTTTCATATCTACAGCTGTTGTGGGTAGATATATGATTTTATATGCCAAATATATTTAGTTGTAGTCTTGTTTGTGATAGTGGAAGAGTTATATGGTGGTTTCATGGTGATTTAACTTGGTTTCTTTGTTTTCTTCGTTCGTTTATTATTTACTCCAAAACACTCAAGGTGGGTGGCTTCACTCTCAAATCCTCTTTCTAGAATTTATTGGCCTACTTTCATAATAACAAAGCTACATTAAATTGATTATGAAAGTATTGTAAAAATCATTTTTTTAATTTTTATTCAGTGTTGATTTATGGATTAAGGTGTAATTTTAGATAATTATTGTGTAATGTGATTTAGGTATTGACATTAAAATGGTGATTTTAAAATATGGATTGGATAGATTTGGGAAATAGTTTGCTGAAAAATTGGTTTTCAATAAAATGTGGTTTTATTGAAATGATTTTGAAATTTTTGCTTTGTAAATGGTATTGGGAAAACATGATTGCGAGTGTGTTCATATTATATTTATGATGCGTGGTAGAAATATGACCTAGTTCATGGTGCTAGAAGTGTAATTGAACATGGAAAATAATTTCATGTGATAAGATGGTTGATTGACTAGAGATTTCTCATGAGTATAAAAATATCACAGTGAAGCATGCGTAGTTATAATTGTGGTTGTTTTAAATAAAATGGTTATTCGAAATAGTGTTTTTGGAATGGTTTTAGATGTAGGGTTTTGTTGTTTTATTGAAAATAATTTTTTCTGGAAAATCAGTTGGTATAGTACTTGTTTATTTTTAGTAATATACTATTTTTAGATGTTTTTTATAATTATTTATAAACTAATTTTGAATTTTTTTTATATAAACTATTTTATATAAGTGTTTAAAAATCTTCAATATTAGTGGAGTGAGTAGGGAAATCATTGGGGGAAAACATAATAAGTTTTTGTAGACATCCCTGCATTGGAGCATTGGTGCTTTTGTAGATGTCAACTAACATGACATGGGAAAAGGTAAACTATCACATGTATTTAGCAGTGCTTCATGATACTTTGGTTTTTTAGATGTTGGAGCATAGAGCTTGTGGAGGATGGAGTCTTGTGGTATTCATAAATTTTTATTAGTTATCTTCAACTGTTTACTTTGATGTTAGTTTGGATTCTTCTATAGTACACTTTTGTTGGTTTTGATATAAATTTTTTTTGTGAGAGTTCATTATTTTTATCATGCATAATATATTGGTTTGTTTGGTTTAGTTTCATTTTATTAGTTTTTTTATTCTTAAAGGGTAAATCATTCCCTATATTTATTGAAACCCTTTGGAATTTAATTACATCCTTTACCACCTTGGGGATGTCACTTAAGGCCATGTATAATCCTCCCACATTCAAAATACAATGAGGAAAAGGAGGGATGTTGCAAAGGTTATCCAGAGAGAGGGAATCGTTTCTAAAGTTAAGAGGGAATATCAGTTCTTTTTTCCTTTGATATAGAATACTTGATTTATAGTATCCCACCAGATGTATTTGATTTTTCCAATGTGTTTCTTTCTGATTGAACTAGTCTACCGATATTAAGATGGGAAAGAATCTCTATGGATTATGTTGTTGGTACTCATCAGGTATATATTCCTTTTTACTATATGGAACCAGAAAAATTTAACGTGAAACATTCTTAGGTAGATAATCTATTAGAGAAAGGATTTATACACCAAAGCGTGTAACCATGAGAATTATATTTTCTCGTTATGATGAAATATGATAGAACACTTCACCATGATGTGGATTTCTGAAAACTCAATCAAGTTATAGTAAATAAAATGTGTCCATTTCCACAAATTGGAAATATGGTTGACTAGTTAAAAAGTAAAAAGTTGTTACGAATGATTGATATTTATTTTTGATATCACTGGTTGAAAATTTATATAATTTATCATTACAAATAATTTGTTTTGAATATTGTATGGTCACATTTATTATCTTATTATTCCCTTTATCTTGAACAATTATCCAGCGATATAAATGCGAATGTTGGATACAATATTACATTAGTACATAGACTCGTTCATGTTGGTATTGTTTTATTTTGTTTTGGTTTACTCAAAAACATAGGAGGATTATCTATGTCATTTTAGAGGATTATTTCAAATATTGATAAATCGCATACTTTTAAAAAATGTATTAAAATGAATTTTTGGGTATATTAAAGGATAGGACACATAGTGTTAGAGCATCATATCTTAGTTAATCCTGAGAATCTAAAATTAGTTACGAAATAAAGTAAACCAAATAATGTTTTCAGGATAAAGATATTTTAGGGTTTGGCGATAAATTACCAATGTTTTGTTAAGGATATATCAATGTTTGATTCTTTCACGACTTCTATCACTCTGAAGGGAGTGTGGTTCATTTGGGAAAAGAATTTTGGAGTTATTTTTTTGATCTAAATTTATTTTTATTTATTCTTTTGATTTGAATCTTTTAAAATATGGGTAGGGAAATTTGTTTTTTATGAATCATCATGTTTGAGTTTTGGTTGTGTTCTTATACAGTGTGATCATATGGTACCCTATAGATCATAAATACATAGGCCGTATGGGAATAATAGTCCAAATCATAATCATAAATATTTATATGAGTTTTATTTTCATAATATTTGGTGTAATTACCTTTTAAGGGAATGGTTTACCCTTTAATCCACACACAAAATATTTTTTTATATTACCTCTAAAAATATATGAAGCTCTGATAGAGGCATCAGGTGGGTTACATAATCAATATTTCCTACACCCCAATGAAGGGGAATGCCTTTGATAATTATTTGAGTAATAATTATTCATCCAAGGCCATGAAAGAATCATCATAAGAGTGGATTTTGATATATATTTTTATAGTTTCATTTAAGAGTTTGAGAGGAGGAGGTCGGGGTTTCATTTCCTAGTGTTATTTTGACCTCTTCTCTTCTTGAGATGATTCTTATTTAGTATCATCTTGATGATTAATTTTATATCATTAGAGAATATCATTACGGTGGGGAGTTCATTGGTGAGTAGACCTTCTTTACTAAGGGAATCGAACATTTTTAAAATTGGTTTTTGTACCTTTTATTTTAAGAAATGATGTTAATGACAAAAATATATAATACTTAGTGGGTGGTGGACCGTATAACCATGAATATGTTTTATGAAATTTAGAGATTTTTCTATTGACTATGTATTAGACAAGAGATAAAATACTTTTTTTCTCATTATTACATCTTCCAAATAGTAAAATTCGAGCACCATATAGATTTAATATTTCATCTACCACTACGAATGATGACAAGGATGTGGGAAAATATCTCTATAAACTTCAATGTTAGGTTTCAAGATACCTCTTGAGAAAATAATTCTAGATGGTTTATGATTGATGGGATAACCAAATCATCTATATTTATTATCATTTATGATATTACCAAATTTGAGGACACGAGATATCTCTATTTATAAGAGTTGGTTAGATTTCATGGATTTCCATCTTTTAATGTTTTTGATAGAAATCATTAGCAATCTTATCTCTTTTAGAGAGGTATTCAAATGGAAATTGGATCTTAGGTACATTCGATCATGAAATATCATATGAATATGGGATTACAGACTGAAGATGATATAATGATTCAAAAGGATATGATATGTTCTTGTATTATTGACATTGGGGGATCATGGTATTTAATTTTATGATAGATGGGTATCTTAATAATAATAGTTACATGTATACCATCATAATGGATAATTTATAGTCCTTTTATATCTAGGATTATAAAGATCCATTGTGCTGGTTAGAGATTGGTGAATGTTTTTTGGTTAGACTGAGTTTTCTCAAAGAGATGAAAACAAAGATTTAGTTTATTCATCTGATAATTTCTGTAGAATAGATATATTTTATGTCATATACTAATTTTCATTGATGATTGTTGGTGTTATAAGTTGATTAATACGTGTTATTGACCATGTTAATTAAGTTGTGTCCCCGATGTCTAATAAATCTAAGGAAGCTATCACCACTGTTTGTGTGACCTTTTAATATTGTTGAGATGGTGGGGAAAGTGGAGTACCATTTTAAATTTCTATCATAGTTGATGTCGATAAACAATGTCATAAATGTATCATAATATCCCAACCATTTTAATAACCAATATCATGTCTTGATCCATGAGTATATTCATATTGAAATTGATATATCTATTACTAATCCTCAAGTCAAGATAATTGATTCTGAGAAAATGTTTCTTCATTTGAGGAAGAAACCTTTTTTTCATGTTCTATGGAATAATGGTTTTAATTTTCATGAAATTTTGGAGTTTAAGGAACTAATTACACATTATTGGAATCATCTATTTGATGTGGATTATTCTTTAAAGGATTCCTAGAGACAAAAATTATTTATTGTTGGGAGGGTGTGACAGCCCCATTAAATTTATTTTGGCATTAACTGAATATTACATAAATCTTCTTTTGGATGATTCTTATATTGGGGTGTTTTTTCTAAATTTAGATGATTTTTTATCCAATGGTTCTATGCACAGTTGGAAATTGTTAGAGAAAACGATGTAGTTTATATTAGTAAATTGTGAACCTTATTGGAATCCACTAGAAGGGGTGAATTTTTTTTCTAAATTGTGATTCAACCCTTCTAATGATTTAACCATAATGGATAGCAAGAAAATAACAAATACAATAATGTTCGTTTATCCACAATAAAATAACATGAACCAAAAATAGAGGAACAATGTGGGTGTATTGTTAGGGTATATGGTTACTACCAATAGTGAGGCCCTACCCAACAAACACAATAATTGACTTTTAATTCCCCTAAAATTTTCATTAAAATTACAAAACCATATGGTGTTAACACTAATAACCCTATATTGAACCTAACTCAATCTTCGGACCTTGATGCCTCCCAAGAATAAATGTTAAGTTGCACAAACCGTTAAGATCTTAGAACTGTGTTTGATCTTCTCTAGGTATGTGGATCTCTCCTCGTGTGGTTTCTTCTGATCAATCCTTCTCTCTTTCTTATAGTGTGATGGATAATCATTTTAACAATGGAAAAATATCTATTCTATTTCTTATTTATTATATTTTCTATATTTTTATCTATCTGACACCTTGATTTTTTATGAATTGGTATTTATTTCTAATAAATTCAATTTCTTTGATAGCCTTCGTTTAAAAGAAATGTCGTGTTTTCAAAAACCACACCATATTATTTATATTATTATTTAAATGAATCTGTTATATGATGGGAATTAAAAATTGTGATATTAATAGTAATAAATAATTTTTAATAATTAAGTATAATGGTTTTATATTAATAAAACATATCGATGAAAAGTTCATAATATTTAGAAAATTTTTTCTATGTTTCGAAAATACTACTTTGTTAAATAAATTATTTATTTTTGTGGAAAATATATATTTTTTATATTTTAGAAAATAATTTTTTTGGAATAATATTCCTTTTTAGAATCATTATGTTAAAATTTGATTTTTGGGAATTTTTTGGGAATTTCTTGAAAAGATTAATTAATCAGTGAATTGGGAAAATGGTTATTTTTATTTAAAATGTCTTTTTCATTTAATGAATTTACATTTTTTATTTTTTATTTTAAAATCATATAAAAATAAAATTTAGACAATTATATATCTATTAATATAATTTATTTTACTATAATTTTTTTCATATTGATTTATTATATAAAAACATTATAATCTTTTGAACATTTTCTCTTGGGAAAATAGATTTCACATTGTGTTTGTGGGTTTTATTTGAATTTATATTTTTATACTTCTATGAATATAATTTAAAAAATTGGATTAAACATTTTTAATTAGTATAATTGATAATATCTAATATAGAATAATTAATTTTATAATATAATTAATATAAAAACAATAAAAAAATATATACTATGTTGAATGTAAAAAAAGAGTTTTCTGGATTTAAAGTAAAATAATAACAGTTAAAATGACCTCAATCATTTACAAATTACATTATATAGAAATATCTTGACCATATATATTATATTATCTATAATATTTAATATTTTAGATTTCATGGATGATAACAACATGGGTACATCTATTGGTTTTCAATAAAATTACAAGTGTCATGCTCAACTCACTTATAAAAGGTCACCCTTTATACTCTCAACTTCACTCTTTAAAAAATCGGATCATCAAATATGAACCCAAATAACATACGTACATACCGACGCACACTCTAGAAACAATATTTTAGTTATTACTCCATCATAATAATATTTTTAGTTCCAACCCAATGTATTTGTATGAAGAAGAGGTAACACCCCTAACCGAGCATTTTATTTTATTTCTTACATGAGCACTATAAATTATTATTAAAATAGGATTATAAAATGACATCAATATATTATATATAAATTTTTTTTATGTTATGATCCTGACATAAATTCATTTTATCTTCTATAAAATGAGATACGAAATTATTATTTATGTGTACGGTGTACTACCCCCTACCAAAATGATGTTATTCCTTTTTAATCACCACTTCTCACAGTAAGATATAATGATGTATTAAAGGATTATATATGATTTTTATGATATTATTTTACTTTATGAATTTTTATATCACATATAAATTTATAATTTACATTCTTTGGGAATACACTAACACCACTCGTGTGTACAACATATAAGTACACCGTGAAGCGATGTGACTCAATCACATTTTACACGGAATGTATAAGAAAGGACGTGTTTAATCAAAATATATGATATATATGACATAAAAATTATTGTAGAATAATAATATATTATTTTTATTTCTTTATTTAAATCTTTCTAGAAAGTGGAAATAATGTTCATGCATACAAACATCATACCATCTTCTTAAATTGTGTATTTTATTTTCCATCGCTAAAACATATAGATTACATAAAAATATTATAAAATTATATTATATTATAATAATATAATGGTTAAAATTATTAATTTAATGGAACCATGATCAAAGTAAAAAGACCAAATATAAAAAATTAAAATATTCACAAAAAAGAATGTAGTTCTTGCTTGAAATGTGACATTAAGATGGACTTGTTAATAAACATGACATAAAAGGTCAAATAAAAATAATATATGGTATTATAAATATATTTAGGTTTATAAATATATTTATATTTAAATTATATTTATTATAAATTTTTTTGGATATGTATGAAGGATGTCGAGACTAAAGGTATGTGATTTTCGACTCCATTTTTACTTCGGTGATACACATTTAATACTCACTGCCAATTAATTTTATGTGTAATATACACAAACCATGAAAATATTTTATGATTATTTTATTGAAAACTATTATTATTTATATATCCATTTATGTATTACTCTATCATGTGTTTAACATTTCAAAATTTATTAACTCAGTATGATTTGTTTTTCATTTTTCTTTCCTTGACATGTATCTTATGTTATAGACATGTCTTCTTCAATGAGTTGTATATACCGCTAAATTAAAATTTAATTTATTGATTTTATTAATAATCATGAAATTTAGGATTACTTTAAGTCTCTTCCTACAAGGTTCTTACAATTAAATGACACCAATGGGGTAATTATTTTATGTTACATTGTTACTATTTATCATGATTTTTTTAATTATGTTTCTATTGATGAAATATTATGAACATTCTCTCAAGAAACAAAGTACATTTTTATCCTTTTTTATTAAATTTTAATATTTTTTCCTTTAATTATATACTCAATATAGTCAATAGTTCAAAGAAATGTTTTCATGAAAAATAAAATATATTTTATTCTTTAATTGAAAACTAGTTTTTCTTCCCTAACCGTGTTTTATAAAAGTTAATTCAATTTTTTATAACATTAAAAAAACATTTATTAGTGAAATTGTCACCCATGATTTACTTTTTTTTTGAAGGAATCATCCTATATTTTGAAAATTTTCTTGTTTAATTTTTACCAAAAATAGGAAAGGAATATTTATTTTTATGTGTACCAAAGGAATAATGTTTTATACCATAATACTAACAATTGATTTGAAAATTACCTTATAATCATCCATGATTATTTTCAAATAATATTAGAAATTTTTATATGTTTTAATAAGTTCCTTTCAATATGGGAAGGATATTTTCCTCATACAATGATTTATATGATCACCTAAAATAAATTTTCATCTAAGATGAAATCATTTGATGTTCCATATAACTTATTGGGGATATGATCCATGAAAACCCTTTTTATTATTCCTATAAATTGGATTTTTTGATGGAATAATGTTTATGAATCGTGTTTCTCTTCCACCGGTTATACTATGGGGAAATTATAATGGAACACACTTATTTCCATAGTTTATACAACAATGAAATGATGAAATGATTATAAAACCATTCAACTTAACATACATTATTATATGAGAAAATGTACATGAAAAAAATTTAATTTCCAGGTTTATGAAATAATGTTGGTTTTTTGATATTATGGTACAGATATGTAATAATTTCATTATATGAAATGTTGAACCTATATATTCCTCCATTGTATTGGGTAATGATTTATATCTCATGAGATAGATGTAACTAGAATAGGAATTTTACCATAATATGTAATAGACATTGACTTCATTGATGGTCTTGGGAGAATACCTAAACTTATTGGATAGTTTGGGGAGTGATCACATTCCACTATTATTTCTAGGAAGTGAGCCTTGAAAACTATGAAATATATTTTCTATGTTTATGTATATTCTATCATTCTATGTATTAAGACCAGTTAATACCCTAAGGTATCAATTTATTTGATTTACTTATGATTCATGTCATATTAACTATCATAATTTTTTCCACAACATAAGATATTAATCTTTGATATGTAAGGTATTGTTTTTATATGTTATCATCATGTTCTCACAACCTTATCCTCATGTTACGCTTACATACCACCTTTGTTTACAATTAGTAATAATATTATCTCACCATTTATCAAGTCTCCCATCACACGGTTATGAAGACATTAATCAGGTTTTATTTTCCTATGAATGGTTATGGTAATTTTGAAGACAATGTGAGATTATTTAGTTCACATTTGGATCGGTTATCTACGTTTCTATGTTTGTAAAGGAACTATAGCTTTAAAATCCTCAAAATATGGTGGTATATTGCAATGAATGTTTATTTGAATAGATTTAATGCCTATCTATGTATATCTCAAGTCTAAATAGTTTTTATTACATGATATATTTCGTTTTCATTGGGAAAATATATTGAGAACATATTATTGAGATCCCTAAGGACATGTCTATGGAGATGTCAAAGGTTGAGTTAATGTATATGAAAATGTCCCTGAACTTTACTGAAGGATGAATAATGTGGGTTCCAAGAAACAAAATCCCTATCAAGATAATATACATGGATATTGATCTATAAAATGCCTAAATAGGGGTAACAAATTTGAAAATAGTTAATTTAGTTGGACTCAATCATCACATGGTGCATGAAAACAGACCATATTGCATGCTTAGTTTGGCGCATCTGAGTGATTTTAATTATAAAATCACATAACATAATCAAACCATAATGAAGTATTTAAATAGATAAAAACATATAGTTTTATAGGTTTAAAAGTAGGTGTCATGATTTTGACATCCTATAAGTTTTTTTAATGAATATATGGTTCCCCAATATTATTAATGTTGATTACATGATGATTTCTATATTTATTCAAAAATTAGAACCTATAGAACCATGTTAATATAGAGTTATATAGACAATGAAATGATTTTACTCATGAGAATACAAATGTTAAGGGAATTTTAATTAAAAATACCATTGATATAATCACATAACATTCTCAATACATGAGTCATATAGAATATCCAAAGAACAAAAGATGGGAACAATATTCTATTTAGTCCTCTTTGAGGCAACATCCCTTACCATTAGTGGATCAACATACATGATAATTTATGAGAAGTGGATCTGTACAACTAAAATTATATATTCCATTTTATAGTGTGTGGAAGAGGAAAAATTAATTTTTTATGTTTTTAATTTAGAAGATGAAGAGGATTAATTATGGAATCTATTAAATAATACAAAGAATCATAATGAAATTGGATCTATTTATTAGGATCAATTAAATATTTTATTTTTCAATTTGAAAATTATCATATTCATCAAATGATGATGGAGAAGTAATCACATGGGCAATAGAAAATGGTTGATGAATCTGTAGGCACTAAGAGGAATATTTTACAAGACATTTGAGGTACACTTCTTGTTCTGTCATCTAAACTGAATTTAAGGTTAGTTGATTCAAAGGTGAAATAAAACTAAGTCTCCATAGGATTTTATAGATAAAAGACATCAATATCTATGATTATATTTTTTTGATGTTCTATCGAGGTGGAAATTATGGTTAGAGTTATGTATCAATCTCGGGTTTTTGAAAAACAAATTCGAATGAAAATCTAAAAACCATGGAATGAAGAAGGAAAGTTTTCCTTTATTCTCAATGAATGGGATTAGAAGTGATGAAATTGCATTAATGGGAATATTATATTTTTTAATTGTGAAATGAAAGGTCATATAGAAATCAAATATCTATGTGATGGGAAGTATTAATTTAATGATGCATATAGAGATAAAACTTCATAGAATTCATCACCCACTCTCTGGTGTTTCAATTTCATAGAGTTCAAGAGTTATTATAAAAATTGGACAAGTCCAATGTTTAAAATAATTATCCATATCATAAACCTAATAAGATTAGAGAAAAAGGTAAATCTCACATGATCATTATTTTTGATGAGGGGTGAGATAATGAAATGGTGAAAGTTATAAATACCATCCAAACTATAACTACTATTTTATTATTTGAATATGAATTTTAACATTATTTTGTATCTTAATAATATTATATGGGTATGAAAATTCCACCAAGATAATTAGATGGAAAAAATTTCATGAAAACCCCTTATAGTATTATGATCACATCTCAAGACTATGATTCTTCTCTGTTTGAAATTTTTTATAATGTACTTCTTACAAATATTTTCATTCATCTTATGGATGAATTTGATGTTATATCTAGAATTTATTAGATTTAACCACATAAATATCAAAGTTAATGAATTAACATATGATATTCAAAACTAACCATTGATCATCTATTAGTACGATGATAAATATGAACATTATATGGAAATCACATTCATGGTATATGTTTGAATTCATATATATGAGAGGAGTTAATGTCATATGCTTATATAGAAAATCCTCAATAATTTTATACCAATATTGAGGTTGTTTTTTTATGGCTTTCCATGAGATTTTATTATCCTTACAAAAACTTTTCGAATCGAGTTCTATGTATAACTCAAAACTCATGCCACTCCAATGTAAAAAAATCCATATCAAGTAGCCTCGATTAAGATATAGGAATTGAAAATAAAGCACTAAGAGGACTTTAATAAAATATCCTTTCATCAATAATTGCACATTGGTGTGAATATGTTTATTTTTTAAAAAATAAATATAGATTTACGCGACTCTGTATTGATTATCAGCAGATGAACATGATCACATTTATGAAAAGGTATTATCTACTATATATTGGGGAATAATTTAATGAATTGTGTAGATATAAACATTTTTAATGATTTAACATTGTTATAGGTATCATCAATTGGATTTCATAAAGGTGGATATATAAAACAAAACATTATTTACAATGTACAGACACTGTGAATATATAGTGTTTCCATTATGTCTTTCAAATTCCCCCATTATCTTCACATATTTAATGAATAATTTATTTAGATATAACCTTGATCAAATAATGTTAGTATTTATAGACGTTATTATGATCTATTCAAAGAAAAATAAAGAGATTGATGATCCCATGAAAATTTTACTAAACTCCCTAATAAAGGAGAAACTATATGAAAAATTTACAAACTGTGAATTTCGGAAATAAAAGGTTTTAATTTTTTGGTCATATAATCTCAAGAGACTGTATATCCGTAGATCCATCAACGATATAGGATATTGAGTATTGGTCGAGGAAAAAAATAGTAACTGATATATATAATTGTTTTGTTTTATCTAGATATTATCATTGGTTTTTTGGTGAATTTATCATGACGAATTATTTCACTCACCATGTAAACATAGTACAGATCAAAGTTCATTTAGACAGAGGAATGTGAGGAAAACATAACTTCATTAAAGAGAATATTAGTCATTGAATCTATTATTATACTACCAAATAATAGACAAGGATTTTTAATATATAATGATAAATCCAAAAAGGGGATGGGATGTGTTATTATGAAGAATGATAGGATTAGAGATTATGCCTCATAACAATTAAAGGTTCATGATAAAAAATTTCCCAACTCATTATTGGGAGTTATTTGTAGTAATTTCTACATTAATAATATAGAGTCATTATATTTATTGGGAAACATGTAATTTACATACCTATAAAAATGTTTAAATTATATATTCACACAAAATAGTTGTATATACACTAAATAATATGAATAGAAATGATTAATAATTATGACTACTCAATATATTACCATCCCAGGAAAAAGATAAAGGAGGTTGATTCCTTGAGTCAATGTATTGTGATATCTTATCCATGATGAGGATTACAGAGGACCCAAAAATTCTAGATTTTCAAAGGATGGATCTGGAAATTTGAAAGGAAGGGGAGAAATAATATATTTCTCAATTGAATGTTTAAAAATATATCCTTTTAAAGATTAAAGTGGTGTATAAGGAATATATTGAGCTACAAATGAATGTTATAAATTTTCATGAGTTTAACCTTGTTGATTATGGAATGATAATATACAAAATCCAATTATATGTTATTTCTATAACATATTTGAAGGAGATATTAGAGGAATCTCATAGTAATTCATTTATTATTTGTTCTAAAAGTATGGAGATGTTTTAATTATTTTATAGAGTATTTAATGTATGATGGAATAAATAGAGATATCATAGAGTTTGTATCTCAGTGATATTTATTCATGTATGTTAAGAGTAAGAGACAAAAGTATAAAGGGATATTACATTCATTATTTATACCAGAATGGTAATGTGTAAACATAACCATTTATTTTCCCATCGGCCACCCAAAAATGTCCAAGGGGAATAATACTATAAGGTTTTTAGTCGATTTATTTACAATGCTTTCACACATCATCACTATCAAATAAGAAACCTATCTTGAACATATTTATAGAATATAAATTATTTAAGTTGTAAATTTTAATATATTTCCAAATTCCATTGTGTAAGATCAAGATCTATGATGTATCATGATTTTATACTGAATTCATTAATTGTATTTGGATAATAATTTAGGTTTCTACAATGAATATCATCCAAATTAAAATGTTTAGTCTAAGAGAACTATTCAAAACCTATATGTTATAATAATATATTTTTCTATGATTTTCAATTGAGGTTGGGATCAAAACCATCCTCTAGATGAGTTTTCATTCATCAATAGATTTTACTTGATCATTTAGATGGTTCCTTATAAATCCATATATGAAATGATGTGTAGAGAACTAATGTTCTTGAATAAAGATAATGAAAGAATGCTATTAAGGCTTAATATATATATGAGACAGATTATATGAATATTTTCATTTAGAAACACATCATGACATCTCTGAATTAGTAAAAAACATAACCAAACAATTGTTATTGTGATCTAGAATTTTATGTTAGTGATAATGGGTTTCTAATAATTTATCCATTGAATTTTGATAATTATATTTTTATTGTAGGAAAAAATACGACATTGGTATTTTGTTCCCATTTAAATTATTGTTTGTATCGAGATGGTATCCTATCATTCAGTGCTTCTAGAAAACCACTCTTAAGTTAATGATATGTTTTATGTATCCTTATAGAACAACTACATACCTGATTCATCATTTGTACTTAACTCAGAGGTCATTCTACAGGTCTAAGATATTTTTTTATTGTTAAAAAAGTTTATTTTATAGATCTTTGAGGAAAATTATTGACAAATAATACCAATCCCCTAGTAAAATACTCTTGGTGAAACCACCACATTGAACAATCATTATGGGTACTAAAGGAAATGATGAGGAAGAAGTATCGTCATTTTTTTTTGAATCAGAGTGAAGAATATCAAGGGAGAAATTCATTTCAAGGAGGTTAAAATGTAACTCCCAATGATTTATGAATTATTATTTATTTTGAATAAAATAAATTTCTTTGATAGATTGTGTAATATTCAACACCACACATTTACAAACCCTGATATATTATCAATATTATTATTTAAACATGATTGTTATAACCTAGAAATTAAACTAAGGTATATGAATATTAAAATAGAATTTTTTTTAAAAATAATTATAATGTTTTAAAATAGATAAAACATATTTATAAATAAGTATATATTATTTAGAGAGGTCTATATGTTTTGAAAATAATACCTTCCCTTAAAAAATAAATATTATTTATTTTTATGAAAAATAATAAAAATTATTTATGAAAATTTTATGAAATTATTTTAACAAAATAAACATAATTTTTCAATTAATCATTTCATTATTATATTTGTGTAAATATTTTGTGATTTTTCTAAAAAGAATAATTATTTAGTGAATAGTGAAAAATAATTGTTTTTATTGAAAAATTATATTTCATTTAAAGTATTTAAGAGTTTACATTGTTGTATTAATATAGGTTTTAATGTAAAATTAACTCTCTTATATATAAAATAATCCTATTTAGTTCATTTAAATATTTTCATCTCGAATCTTGATATAAAGAGTTTTTAAATTGATGAACGTTTTCTCATTAGAAAACATATTTCTCAGCATGTCTGCTAGTTTAGTTTGATATTAAATTTTACAAATTTTATGAATGAAAATTTAAATTTTTTATTCAATGTTTGAAAACATAATAATTGATAATATATAATATGTTTAAATTTATTTTTTACCATAATGAATTGTAAAAAATACTATAAATCATTTACCATGGTTAGGGATAAAATTGGTTTACCCAGGGTTAAAATAAAATAATATTATTTAAAAATCAATAAAATAAATTTCCAACACTAGACTCTATCTCTTCTAAAACCCATAAATTTCAGTTTTGGAGCCTTGTGTCACTATCTAATCATGGGTACAACTTTTTATTTTCGAAAACCATACACGTACACCACTCACCTCACATATAAAACGCCACCCATTACCTTCTATTAAAACAAAAATAACAGTTTGTATTAGACAAGAAAAACAAGAAAAATTCATTACATTCCTCCTCCCATCCAAAAATCAATTGTTAGATCAGATATCCATCCTAAGAATCCATTTAGTGGAAACCAAATGATATTGTTCGAAGAAGAGATAACACACATAATAGAGATTTTTATTTTATTTCGTACTAAATAAAAATAAATAATCATTAAATAATAATTATATAATAACATAATAATATTAAATATACATATATGTTTTTATTCTATGGTGATGACCTTTATCAATCTCCTCTTTCTTCAAATGCTATATGAAGTCATTATTCATGTGTACTACAGACAGACACCTCACTAACTGATTTTATTAGTTTTCCATCACCAAATCTCCTGTATGGTTAAAATGATGTATTAAAAACATATATATTATATTTATGATTTTATTATACTTACAAAATTTGTATATCACCTATATATTTAAATTTTTTATTCTTTGGGAATATGATCGCTCCCCTCTTGTGTACGATGGACTACCACCTCACCAAACAATGTTCAGAATTTTATATTTACATAGAAGGTAAAAAAGATTGGTTTAATAAATATATATGATATATATGACATAAAAATAATTATTAAATGGTAATATATAATTTAAATATATTTCTTTTGATCTATAGAGAAATGGAATCCACGTTCAAGCGTATATACAGATAACTGCCTCAATTAATTGTGCATTTCATTTTCTATCAACAAATCATATGAATTAAACTAGGAAAATATAACAAATAAATATTATATTTATATCATGTTGAATATTTTGTATAATTTATAACCGTGATTAAATTAATAGTAAAAAATAGTCAATCAAAACAAACACAAAAAATTACAGTTATTCCGCGAAACATTACACCAGCGTGAATTTGTTAATAAACATGAAATATATGTTCAAAATAATATAATATTTGTTATGAAATATATAATTGTGGTTATTTTATTTATTTATATTAAAATTATATTTAATATAAAGTAAATTTTAATGTATAAGAAGGAAGTTGATACTTAAGGTATGATTTTTTGTCTCACTTTTTACTTATTTGAGTCACATTACATTTTAACTATGAATTTCCATTATATGATGTAAATAATTCCAATGATTTTATTTTATTATTAATATTTGGGAATTTATTGTTATTTAAAAATAAATTTTATTATCTCTATTTCGTGTGGTTTTTAGTTCAAAAGTTACAAAATCAATAAGAGATTTTTGTCATAATTTTCATTCCTTGAGAAATATTGTATGTTATGACCCTATTTCTTTTATGAGGCTTATATACATCTTATTTGATATAAAATATCAAGAATTTATTTATTCGCATGATATTCTATGTTTCTTTTAATGTTATTCCATCACGGTCACAATTCAATGTTACTAAAGTGGTAGATATTTTATATTCCAATCTCATCATTTTTCAGGATTGTTTATGATTTTCTTTCACATAATGAAATCATATGATCTATATATAAATAATATCGTGGAATTTAATATATTTTTATTGTGTAATGGGAATACAATTTTCCAATATGTTAACCTCTATTCATGTAATCATGAGTTTATAAAAAATGTTATCAATAAAAAAACCTCTTTATTTATAACATAAGTCAAAACATGTTTTTCATCCCAAAAAATTATTTCTAATAGTTATTAAAAAATGAAATTATATAAATGATTTATTAAATACTTTTTTACTCATGTTTGACTTATTAAAAAAATGGAAGGAATCTTCTTGTACATTTCTAAAGATTTCTCTTTTGTCTTTTACCTAAAACGTGAACAAAATAATTATTTTATCATGTACGACATGAGACGAAATCTCATCAATGTTAGTTATTTGATGATTTATTTAACATAATCCTGGTATATTTTCAAAGAATATTATTTTGAGAATTTGGTATGCTTACAAATGTTTTTTTAAATTTGGAGAAAATATTTTTTGAACGAAATGCATTAAATAATAAATAAAAATAATTTTCAATCAATGAAGAGATCTCTAGATGTAATCTTTTTCGTAGTAGTCATTTGATCCAAGGATACCATTTTTACTATTTCTTTTCATAGTTTTTGATTCTAATGGCACGAGGATTATAATACACATTTCTCTTCCACAAGTTAACCATGAGGAAATTATTATGAAACCCACTTATTTTCTTTGGAAAAACTATGATGAAATAATGATATGATTATGAAAAATTTGTATCCATGAAACTTTTGTATGTTTATAAATGTTTTTTTCCATGTAAAATGAATATTTTCTTAAATAATTGGTTTTAATTATCATTCAAAATAGTTTTTCATCTATGATGAGATCTTTAGATGTTACCTTTGCCTTACAAGGGATGCGATCCAATGAAACCATTCTTATTAATTATTTGGATAGTTTTTTTTCAGTTGGCATGATGTTTATGAAAAATGTTTATCCTCCACAAGTTACCCGATGATGAAATTATTATGGAACCCACTTATTATCATTGGTTAAAATATGAGGAAATAATTAAATTATTATGAAAACTGTTTCTTATACACATATTATGAAGTAAATAAATTTTTAAAAAACCCATTTCATTTTATGGGTTATGATATGATAATTTTTTTATCATATTATGAAATTCGTGAATATGATTTTTAGTATGTGATATGTATTATATATCCCTCCAATAAATTAGGTAAAGATTTATATATAATGAGATAGAAAGGACTAGAATGGATGGAAGAGCCCAATTAAACGTGAGTATATCTTATAATATAGTTAATTATTAACTATTGAGTATAATAATATGCAGTTTTCAACCAAATACCCCAAAACCTATGTTACTAAAAGGATTCATTTTGGTTGACCCCAATACATAGGATAAAACCTATGAAAAATAGTACACGAAACTCCATATTTAACATTCCTTATCTCTATAGGAAAAATAAGTTATTCCCCACATGGTATTCGAAATAGAAACCCCCATAAGGAATCCCAAAATGACCCATGTGTACTTTTATTGAAATCTAATTCTAGTGGTCTAAACCATACAACCTATCACTGGATTCTACTTGAGGATCAATGGTATCGCTCATCTGGGAGAACTAACACCCTAATTAGTACCATCAATAATGAATCTCATTTGAGTTATCTCAAAAATAGCTATATATCTTCTAACCTTAATGGAAAAAATGCATGAGATCACAATAATTGGGTACCACTAAGATGTTGGCACATCATGTCCTCACTAATGGAGTACAACTGAGATGCCATAATAATAGGGTCTCCCCATGAAGAAATACTTCCTAGAATATATTTTATTACGATAATCAACTTGGTGACCTCACCCATGTGTCACATGGGACTCTGTGAAATCTACTAGAAACCAAAATATATCTACTCATATATATGTAATCATACCTAATTTCACTTGGGGAGATAATGAACCCAATCTCAAAACCCATAGATCATATCAATTAGTTAGGTGATCAAATCTAGGACCATTGTGGGATGATATAAACACTATTGAGAATCTGAACCATTACAAACAATATAGGGGGATCTCACTCATTGTTGTTGAGATATACCAAAAACCCATTCCGAATATATCCACCATGTATAGGATCATACAGCTGATGAATAATCATATCCCAAATGATCAATCATGTATATAGGGGATTCATAATTATGAAATAGAGTTATGTAAATACCACAAAACTCCTCTAGGAATGAAAAATATATAGAGGATCCTCTCCTGGTCTCTCCGATAGATACCTGATATATTTTTGAACTCTTCATTTAAAGTGGATCACAATCTTATACTGAGGATGTAAAAACATAATACACCCTCACAGGGTTGGATTAAGGGAACTATCCCTCTAATAAACATTAATGAATCAGTAAAATTAATCCTAAAACAGATCATTTAGTTACATTTTACATTCTATAATCATTTATATTATCACATTCTATGTGTAAAACCACTCAGGATAGACTACTCAAGGGACTCCATCGATGTTTTGAAGGCAGAGATGTCTGATGGATATATTTAGGAGGGGAGAACATGAAATGTTCCTACAGTACTCAATGTGCCTCTTGAAAATGCCTCGTGGTCATTTCCCCTATTAGTAATTAGATTTTAAATAAACTATACATGGATTTTTCCCTATGTCACAAGACATGTGACTTCATCTTAACACCTAACTAGGTATTTCATGTAGATAACTTGGATAGACATGTTTCTATATAGAACGTGTACCTAGAGAACACAATGTGTTCCTCTTGGATTATCAAAAGTACTTTTCCTTGTCCATTCCTATTTATATAACCCTATTCACATTTAATATAGTCTATTCTGATGTACCTATCCATGTCAAATGGCTCATGTACACACGTGATCTGTTGCTGTACTTCTACAAGGTATTTCACCCTTTCATGGCATGCCAACCCATATCCTTTTCCACATTACATGGGCTCACTACATTTTGTGTTCCCCCAGTATGAATTGTTTAGTCCTCAAGATATCATCTTCCCTGAATAGTAACAACACACAATATGTTCTCCGACACTACATACTGTTGGATTATGTATTACAAATTGAAATTCCTTATGGGGGACATGAAACCCAATATTTCCACATAAAACCAATAGATTTACACCCTAATAAATCATGAGTAGTTCTAATAGGTAGCTAAAACCCTAAAAAAATATATGGTGATATTAATGTAAAGATAAAATATACCAATACCACTTAGCAAAGAATTGAAGCTTTAGGTCCAATAGGATTCCTAGAAGTTGATGCACCTAGATCTTGTGACGATCTGTGTCAAAATAATTGTTTGGAGATACCTCCATTCATTAGTTACTCCTTGGTATATCCATTTCCTTGGGATATATCCTCTACCCTTCCATATGTTGGAGGAAAATGGGATGTGGTTGGCTTATTAATTAAATTTTATTTTATCAGTTGACCACAATTTTACACCCCATAATAGGGGCCTCTAACTGGGCAACCGAAAACTGACAGACATTATATCAATCCTAGGGTAAAATAAAAATTATATGCCCAAACATGGTATCCTATTTTTAATATGATAGGTTGATCATGATTCATTAAACATTTCTTTAAAAACTACCCACATGTAATAAGAAAATAATAAATATTTTTAACATCAACACACCAAGGATATCAAGGACCTAAAATCCCACACCGACTTAGTTCCGATTTTCATAAATATTACAATAAATATTCCAAAGACTTACATAAAAAACTAGAGTCATTTCAAACACCAAGTTCAATATATTTATCCCAGAATGTGAAATCCTATGACAATGAGGGAATTTGATCTCTCAATGAGGACTCCCACACCATCTTTCTCATAAAAGGGTTCTCATGCAATCAAAAAACATAAACCTAGGTAAACCATCAAACCATCTAGGGTACTCTATGTATAGATTCCATAAACCACCAGGTACCTCAAAAGACCACTCCACCCATACTATACAACTCAAATGAGGGCACAATAATGGAACAAGGGGTGCACATGTATCCTCATATGTGACAAGTTTTAGAACACACTGAAACCTATACAACTATGGTTATAGTGTATAGAAGTATAGAACCTCACAAATCTGATATAGATAATGACATAACATGTAGTTATCATCCTCCCCTAGATTAATTTAACCCTACACATTCGTTTCCCTCACCAAATCTTGGCTCAAAATTGATTTCTACTACTAGAACAATCCAATAATGTGGTTACATAATTGGAATCCTGAATTTGGCATGAAATGTTGATATGATAATAGTGGAGAGACAACTAATCCATGAAAACATGAAAACTCAATTAATGTTCTTTAGATCCTAATTGGTTCACTCTAATTATCCCAACCACCTCAATCCAGGGTCTACTAAAAAGGGGAAACAACTTTCTTAGAACATTGTATCATAGAATTACTTGTGTGATCATCAATTATCAAAAGGTCAACGTACTCCTGACCATTAAAAATCCATCAATATATTTTCTAGTGGATATAAGGCCATGATGACTTTGTAAATATAATCTCTAATATATGGATCCATGTATATATAATAAATTAGATGGGTAACCCCATTAAATAAGGACTTGTCACATAATTCTCACCCATATAATCCAAATATAAAGAGGTCAACTAATCCATTAACTTTTTCAAATGGTGTATCGGATCCCTCACTGTGTGAATCTGCTACTAGGGTCACACCCTGGGGTGACTCTAAATCCTTCACGAACCAAAACTCTATAGGGTATGTTATCACCCTCATGTATTTATAGACACGTGAATAGAATTTGACCTACTTAAATAAGACATTTCTTTATAAGATCTTCTCGACAAGCTATAACTCTTAGAGAAGGTTTATAATAAATAATCTTGTGTCTCAAATGAAAATCTATCACCATTAAAATGAGGGTTACAATGAAGAGGTATCCCTTGAAAGCATCCAAAATGTTGAAGGATATTGTCTATAAGTCTCCTATATGTCTCCCATAAGAACAAATATCTACCCAATTGTATAGAATAGGTCTCACCAAGATGTCTTTATACAATCATCTAGCTACACCACATCCCATGAAGCTTTAATGATGTAAAAAGTAATTAAAAATCCAATATATGATAACACCCTAGGTTTTGGTCTCTATAGAATTATAACTCTAGGTTGCGAGGTAAATCTAGAACATCCTTAAGTTTACATCCTTAAATCCACTACTATTGTAGGTAACCAAAAACACATAGATTTACCTGCCTATGTGTCATTTTATACAAATGATAAAATTTGGTTATACCTTCCCATATATTATCTCTTCCTTTTAAATCATGGATCACTCCAATAGAAAAATAGGAAATCCCCATCCCATTTTCCATTAACACATACTCCTCTATTAGAATCAACCATATGACTGTGGATATTAGAAAACCAATCCACACTGAGGAAGAATATGTAGTGTCTAACTGCAACTAATGAAAAATTAGATGTAAGGCTCTATTTACTATATTCAGATCACTCTACTGATTAAATTACAGGACCTCCAATCCTCTCTAATGGAGCATCTACGTATTTGGGTGTGAAAAAAGTCACCACTAGAAACTCTAGGCCTCAAACAGGGGCTACACTCAAGTAAACGTCAAGCATGCCAATGTGATACTGCAACTAGTATAGTATGGTCACATGTAACACCTTGAACAGTATTCGATGCTACATGTCGGAAACCCCTTCTTCATGATTCTCATAATTTCTCATTTCTATATATCTTCCACAGTTATGGACTTACCATAAACCTCCACACCAGAAGACCAGAACTCAGAAGTTAATGGAACCCATCAACCACACATCAACACAATCAAATTTGGGTGGTATTAATTCACCCACCTAATATTGTATATTTTTATAAAAATTATTCACTTATAGAGGAATCATACCTCTTCCATGAATGTTATAATCCTTTTCAAACATCACCATCATCTGGATCCAATGATTCCAAGAATCACCCTTGATAAACATCAATCAATTAGTTGTAATAAAATGGTATCCCACACTGGTATCTGAAAAAAATAATTCAAAATAAAAAAACAATATAAATCATGCTCAAATCATCCATGGATCCTCTAGGTAATAGGTCTTTACATACATCAACTTTTATTTACACCATCCTACATCTCCTTAGGTTTTGTATAGTCTACCTGGGGGTAGGGGTGAAAATTATCGAACCATCTACCACCAGTTTCTTCTCTCAAATCCATCTACAAATTTTTCTATTATTCATATATCATTGTCTGTTAATGTGTATCCCATAGACCACACCCCTAATTTTAGGATAGAGGGTTATCCAATCTTGTGTTAGATTACCCTTTAGATAAAAAATTACACACTATATCTATCATGGATAACTAGAACCAGCCTCAGAGCCATAAGCCACATATCCTCTATCTTAAGATCATATTATAAAGCATCATGCATACTTGAATACCTAATCCTATCATATTCTAACATATACTAAGGTCTCAGCACTGGTGGGCCCAACACCAACAGTCAGAGTCTTCTTCTCCAAAAATCTATCCTCTAACAACGGAAACTGGAGCACTCAATCATAAGTGGGAATACAAAATGATGTCAATAAAGAAATAATATTCAAGAATAATCTTTAATAGAAGGTTTTTTCTATGAAAAATGTATATGAGACCATATCCATAGTGTATATCATGATTTTATTAACCTCTCTAAATACTAAAAGATGATTTTTATACCTTTCTAAAGCCATAGAATCTCCGAGACACACATTGATGATAACAAATATTAATAAATATATTTTCTAAAATTTGATCAAACTCCATCTATGTGAGAATCGTATCATATTTTTAGGTACAGAAGGCAAGATACCTTGAGAAGGGGGTGAATCGGGATATTACAAATTAAAACAACTGCCCCATTTGATCTTGTTTTGTTGTTAGACAAAACCCTATTCTCTCTCTCCATCCTATTGTAGTGTATGATTGAATCTTAAAGCATGCATAGGACACAAAAATTTTACTTGTTTCTCCCTCAATGGCCTACATCCAAGGAGAATACACCGACGATGTGCTGATATACCAAATCCACTATAAGCACACTGCTGTTTACAAGTTCGGAGCGGAATTACATTCCCTCCTAGTTTACAAACACTCACAATATGAATGATCAACCCTCTCTCAACTGAAGTGTGCTCACTACTTATTTAGAATATCCCCTCATAGTTTGAGGACATGTATGTCCCTTCATTATATCTATTGAAATATGCATCCCTAACTTTTAATTGATGCTCTATTGACGTCCAACTTTCACCCATAGATGAATCTCACTTGGCACCAGGTGTACCGGGAAACCCTAATTTTTACGTGCATCCCTTTCTGCAACATGAGCTTAATTCCATTATATTGCGCAAAATAAAATTTTTGCAAAACATCTCTTTTATGCGCAAACACTTGTTTTTGCACAACCTCTTCTTTTACATGCAGCCTCTTATTTTACACGCAGCCTCTACACTATCTTGCACGTCATTTTATTCTTTTTCGTGCAATCCACATTTCACACAACATACTTCTTTTTCCACATAACATATAATTTTCATGAAAATAATTATTTTACATGTAATACACAAATTTTTCACAGAATACATTATATTTCGCAGACCACTTATTTTTCAAGAAATTTCCTTTTCCAGAAACACGTCTCTCTATTTTCAAATTTTTAGGACCAGAAATTTGGTAAAAAATGGAAAACAGTGCCACCTTGTATCTTCTATTTTTGTACCCCCTCCATATTTTTCATTTATTTTGTCGATGTTCTTCAATAAAAGCTGTATAGTCAATAATATCTCTTGAAACCAAAAAATCACCATGTAAACCAATTTTGTCAACCAATTATGCATCATGGTCTGCTTTGTGATCAAACCCAACTTGGAGGCACACTTTTTCAACATACACATTCACCTAAAAAATACATCACTGATACCTTGAGGGATGTATGCCAACAATCTCCCCCTTTGGGTTTGTTGAAAAATCTTCTCATAAAAATTCTCTGCATGTTGATACCTCATTAATGCTTCTTCAAATTTATACCGCCATTCACCTCTTGTAATTATGATAGCGATCAAGGACTCACTCAATAAAAACTCTAAGCCCAAATGAGAAATTATCGGCATGAGAAACAAGAGTAAATGAAAATTTTCTCAATGGATTACTTCATTCCGGACACCAAACTGATTCAAATTTACAAACAGATACCCATTTTTTGATACCACACTAAAAATCCATTAGTGATTGATGGAAGCCTTCTGACACCATTACGACACCATTACTACACTTTTATAATGATCCTCAACTGTTTTGATATATAATCATTGATTGATCACTTATAGCATTGTCAGATTTAAAAACTCCCGCTATCTACTTATAGCTTCAAATCCTCTTCTGGTTTCAAATCCCCCTTTCTCATTTCTCTCCCCCTATCTTGTTGCGCCACCTATCAAATTCTCCCCAAGTCATTGACTAAGAGATTTTCTATCTTCTTTAGCCACATTTTCTTTCACTAGAAGAGTCACTAAATCTCCACCTTTTTCAACGAACCCATATTTCACTCAATTTTAGTTTAAATCAGAGTAGATAACACATATCAACACATTAGGGAAAAATACACCATCCTCGGAGAGATGGGGGGTCCCTCAGTCACACTCTTTCAAGTACAGGGAGTCAAATCATCTTCCAGAGCCAGTCAATGCCTCTCAAATGCTTCCTTGGTAAAGGCCATTGTTTGGATGTCTCCAACTTGTAGCTCTGTAGGAATATACTCTAACATCACTATCCCCTGCTCAACCTTCTCTTTAATAAAATGATACTTTATCTTAGTGTTATATTTCCTGGAGTGATGGAGAAGAATTTTGCTGAGATTTATTGCGCTTGAGTTTTCGAACTGTATTCCAATCAGAGACATCACTTCTACCCCCATATCATCAAGCTGCTGCATCATCCACAATAACTGTGTGCATGCTTGAGTGACTGCAATATACTCAGCTTCTATGGTGCTTACTGAAATACAATCTTGCTTCTTTCTTATCCATGAATTACGTAGTCCACCAAGATAGAATGCACCTCCGGACATTATTTTCTTGTCATCAGCTGAACCAGCCCAATCTGCATCAGGATATCCCAGTAACTCTGTCTGAGATATTTCATTATACATAAAGCCGAAATTTGTTGTTCTCATGATATAACAAATTATTCTTTTCACTTAATGCATGTGAATTTCCTTGGGATTGATTTGATATATTTCCACATGGCATGTGGAAAAAGCTATTTCAAGTCTCGTCGCTGTTAGGTATAGAAACTCCCAATAATCTGCATTTATTCTGTGATATTAACTGCCTTTCCATTATCATATATCAATAATTTCATCAGGGTAACAACTAGAGTCTTCATCTCCGTAGAATTTTCCATTCCAAATCTTCTCAGAACATCCTTGGCATATTTGGATTGATAAAATGAATGTTACATTCCTTCCTTGTGTCACCTCTAAACCAATGAAAAATGTCATCTCACAAATCATAGACATTTCAAACTCATGTTTCATGAATTCGGAAAACTACCTGCACTGTGCTTCATCAGATCATCCAATGATTGTGTCATTGACATAAACCAGTACCATCACCCTTTGATTACTGTTTTTGTGGAAATAGATATTGTAATCAACTCCTCCATGCTAGAAACCATGCTTCTTAAAAATAATAATCAATCCTAGAGTACCATGCTCTTGGAACTTGTTTCATACCATATAATTCCTTCTTCTTCCAACAAACCTTGTTCTCATCCTCATGAATGAGAAAATCATCTGGCTACTCGATTTAAACTTCGTCATCCAGATTCCCATTTAAGAATTCAGATTTGACATCTATCTGGAATACATTGAACTATTGTTATACTGCAATGGCTAGGAATAATCTTTTTTTCCAAAACCTTAGAACCTGTGAAAATGTCTAATCAACATCAATTCCCTCTATCTGGGAGTGTCCTTTACTCACTAATAATAATTTTTTTCGAATAAATATTCTATATTCATTCATCTTGTTGTGAAATAACCATTTAGTTTCAATGTCATTTTTATCATCTGGCCTAAAAATAATCTCCCACATCTAATTATTCTCAATATAACCCAATTCTCCATTCATAGCATGAACCCAGTTTTCATCGAAAGTTTTAATCAGAAAAACATTTAGGCTCTACCTGATATACGAAAGATTTATGATATAGATATTTCATTCTTCTAGATATAAATTTCTTCTTGTCTCCTTGGCTTCTGTGTAGATACATATTTTTCTTCTTTGTGCTCATCATCACTATCTTTTTCTAAATCAAAATCTGCCACTTCTGCTCCTCCTGCATTACTTTCCTTCTAATCACAATTATCTAGAATATTTTCACTGTGTTGTTGAATACTCTCTTCATTCTATACTACAGTGATATCATTTCTCTCAAATAATTTTCCTTGCCTTTTGTTAAAGCATTTGTATGATTTTTTTTTCCTGAGTATCCAAGGAATATCCCCTCATTTCCATGCAACTCAAATTTCCTATGTTTCTCATTTTGTTAGTTAATGAAATTACTTCCAAATATTTGAAAGTATTTCATTGTTGGATTCTTTCCATACCACATCTCATATGAAGTCTTTCTTTCCTTCATACAAAACAGAGCCCTATTAGAAATGTAGACCGATGTCCATACCGCATCCTTCCAAAATTTCACTGGCAGGTCTTTTTCTATGAGAATGGTTCTAGCCATGTTGTTGATGATATGATTTCTCCTTTAAACCAATCCATTCTTTTATGGATTTCTAACAATGGAAACTTGATGCCTTATCCCATGTTTCTCAAAATAGTCTTCTACCTGACTATTTGTGAACTCCATACCATTATCAGTATGAAACATCAGAATTCTTTGTCCCAACATTTGTTCACACTCTCTTGGGTAATGTTTTAAGAAGTAGAACACATTATAAATATGGTAAATAACAAATACACATTCCATTATGTAATATTCATCAATAAAAATAACATAGTACCTCTTTCTGTCAATTTATCGTGGTGTGATAGGCCCACAAACATCAGCATGGGCCAATTCGAGCACTGTTGGTGACTTCTTTTTTATTACATTATACGTCTTTCTGATGATCTCCCCTTATTGGAATGAATTTAATGTGTGACTACGATCAAATGAATTTTTAGGTAGGTCTCTTGCTGCATCACACTTTACAAGATCTTCTAGGGGTGGTTGACATAGATGACCAAGTTTTTTTGAAACAACTTGTTTTCTTTTTCTCTAGATAGAAAGAACATATATTCTTCTCCACTTACTAGGTAGAGATTTCCTTTTGTTCTTTTTCCCTGTAGAACCATTAACCCATATCTTCCTTTAACGATACACATATTCTTTATAAACTGCATAGAATGTCTTGAGAAACATAGTTGACTCACACTGAGAAAATTGTGACCAAGTCCTTATACAACTAAGATACTAGCACATCTCATCTCTTTAACACCAAAATTATCCTTTCTTGTGCCAATAATCTTTAGTCCTTCATCATTTCCAACTTGAAAACTCCTTCCTTATAATTTTTTACGCCTGTAATAAGATCCTTATTTCCTATCATGTCAGATGTGGAACTGTTGTCAAGGATGCACACATCAGAGCGATCTGATGCTTTAAGGGAAATTTCTGTCACCACAGCCTTCTCATCCTTTTTCCTCTTGGTCCATATTTTTTCCTTCACAATTTTCATGGATTGAGACTTATGATCATTCTTAGAGTATGATGGACCAGCAACATCTTCTAAAGCTGCAAATCAATTTTTCTTTCTCAAGTCACTAGTTGGTTCAATGATCTACTGCTTGCGATCATTTTCATTCTACTTTGGCACATTCCTCTTCATGGTCGAAGTACAGTACCTATCCATGTTCCAAAGTCCTCCAAACCAAAAATAGTTTCCTTCAAAATATGTTCTAGTTAACCAGTATATGTTTGGATGCCACCTATGTTCTTATTCCCTTCGATATCTCTTGGATATGGAAGACACATAATGTGAGTGTCCCATCTTTCCAAAAAAATAACACCTGATATAATGCACATTCTGTCATGTCACATCAGCACTGTTAGGTTTCACCTAGGATCTTTGAATAGTCTGAATATGATTTATTCCCAAATAATCCGTTAATATTGGAATGTGTGCTTGCGGTCTGACTTCAGTTTTCACAGTTTTTTGTTTTTGATCAAGCACCCATCAGCCTTAGAATCTAAACATAATTGATGATTGAAGTCTGTGGAACAATTATTGTCCACTTTCAACGTCTCATACTTCTGAGTGATCTACTTTCCTATGGTCCCAGCAGGACTCAAGAGTTTTTCTTGATCCTTAACATGTTTTCGAAAACCTATAATTTCCCCTTCAAGTTCTTCAATATGCTTTATTTTATCTTTCCTTGTGTTATTCAAGCTATCGATCTCCCTTCATATATATTCAATAGAATTTCCCACATGTAATGTGATTTTTTTAACGATATAACATATATATAAATAGAATTAGATAGGGATCCCCATAAAGCATTTATTCTCTTTGCATAAACATCCAATTTTCTATGCGCATCTTCAAATAATGCACCACTATTAATATTCGCAGTTATGCCATGCATTACTACTGTGAACAGATCAATTACCAACGATCAAAGGTAGTGTTGAATCTGATTCTTCTATAGCTGAATTTTTTTTCGATCGACAATCAGAATAACTTTTTTATTAGTCACCTCCATTTTAGAGAGAAACAAAAATATCAACCTTTCTTTGAAACCAATTGTTAGGTTCACAAGCCCATATACCTTGAGGGGGGGGGGGTGGATCAGGGTATGAAAAATTAAAACAATCAACCCTTTTGATATTGTTTTGTTGTTAGAGAAAACCATCTTTCCTCTCTCCTGCCCATTGTAGTGTGTGAATGAATCATAAAGCATTCACATGACACAAAAACTTTACTTGGTTCGCCCTCCCTGGGCTACGTCCAAGGACCATACACTGATGATGTTCTGATGTACCAAATCCACTATATGTGCACTGTAGTTTACATGTTTAGAGCAGACTCACTGTCCATCCTAGTTTCCAACCATTCACAATATGAAAGCTCACAGATCTCTCAACTGAAGTGTTCTCACATCTTCGTCAAAAGTTCCACTCAAATTTTGAAGACTTGTAGGTCCCTTCATTATCTCTAATGAAATCTACGTCCTTAATTGTTAATAGATTCTCTATTGACATCCCACTTTCACCCATAGATGAATCTCACTTTTCCCCGGGTGTACCGGGAAACCAAAATTTTTACGCGCAACCCTTACATAACCTTTAACGTAATTCTTTTGCCTTATGAGAAATACAATTTTTTCACAATAATTTTTTATTCACAACCAATTTTATTTCATGCAACATCTAATTTTACGCGCTGCCTTTTCTTTTACACACAGCCTCTTCTCTGCCTTGCGTGTAAATTTCTTCTTTTTCGCACAACCAACTTTTTGTGCAATAGTATAATTTTTCATTGCAACCTATTTTTTTCATGAAAATAGTTATTTTATGCACCACACACAAATTTTTCACACACGACATTATTTTTTGCGCACCACTTTTCTTTTTTGCACACCTCCCTTTGTATCTTCTATTTTTGTAACACCTCTAGATTTTACATTCCTTTTTCTAGGTCCTTTAGTCAAACACGGATAGTCAATAACATATCATGAAACCAACAAATCACCGTGTAAACCCCCTTTTTCAACAAATTATGCATCATGGTCTACTTTGTGAACAAACACAACATAGAGGCCCACTTTGTCAAAAAACACAATCACCTCAAAAATACATCAATGATACTTTGAGATATTTTTTCCCAAAACATATTGTATGTAATAAAACAAAATCCAACATCTCTAGACCTATCCCAGTATATGGATCACTTTTCCGACCACAATTTGACATGGAGTTGTCCCCAAAAAGAGAAACATGCATGTAAATGTCTCAATCTAGTCATCAGATACCTAAGGGGTTAGATTAACATAATACAAAGTGGTTATATAAATATGAAAATAATATAGTTAAATTAGTTTGTGCGGATCCTCATCTGGTACCATCATAGTGACCAACTTCTCAATAGGTAGTGGATCAACTAGAAAAACACTTAGAGATAAAGCCTCATATTTAGACCTCGCACTGAAGAATCATCATTAGGTATATCATTATCAAAATACCACTGTAGAATACTGGATATATATCGTAGTAGTTCCATCCTAAAATAGAATCATGAAATAGAATGTTAAAAGAGTATTTATAGGGAGAGGATTCAATAAGGACAGGAAAACCCAAACACGGTCTTATATGATGCATGAACCAATGTTTCCATGCAACAAATTCCTAAATGTTTTGAGATGAAAAGTAGGTCATTAGAGTCCCAGTGAATAGATACATCAGCCGAAACCCCAATATTAGAGTACATGGCCTAGAATATGAACATGAATCACTTGGCACCATTTCCATAAATCCCAAACCAATCTCACATCTAGAAAATCTAAACACTGTGGTCCCAAAGTGGAAGCGGCTATACTACCACTCTATCATGACCGTACCAATTAGCATATGACTACCTAATAATGATCTGAGTGTTAGTATCCCATGGATGCCTCTAACAGACTAGGGACTGGTATCTAATATAGTGTTGGATTATCACATACATGGATTCTCTTAGCCTATAGTACCTGTATTAAAATGCACACATCCATATCCATGAGCCTTTTCATAATATTGTAACTGATAAAAAAATGAACTCATACATATATCCCCAAATTAGGGGAACACTATAGTTCTAAAAGTATCAAAATGGAAAAAGAAAATCTCATAAAAATTATATAAGAATCCAACCTTGTTCATAGGAGGGGAATGATAACAAATATTACCCCCAGAAAAAACATTGTTGTATCTAGATGAATATGCTCTATATACACTAGGACCTCATAGAACACTGTTGAAAGTCTTGTTTTCTGTATGAGACATGGAATGTTCTCATAGATACCATGTGGTTGAGTATAAAAATATCTGGAAGGAACCAGAAAAATACAAAATTAAATGGAGAAAATGAATGGAATCAATCTTGTAAACCCCATTCCATGGAAAAATACCCATGATAAAATGTATAATAAACTATATATAGGCCATTATTCATCTATAAAAAAATAATAATCTTATCTCCCAATTTTATTCAAAATATAAATCAACACAGGTAATCTCTGAATAACATAGATATTCATGTCTCAGAATCCATGTTTCATGGTCTCAACCATATATCCTAACAAATGATTCTATTTGAGGATCCAGGGTATCCCTCATCTGATAGAATACACTCAACAAGCCATGTCACCTGATATGGAAAATTTTTTATAGTTCTCACATATTAGATATAACTATACTATACCTAATAGAAAACATCTTAGTGATTAATTTCATTATGTATCACTAAGAAGTGTTGTACCTCTCTCTATTGGATTTTAATGATCACAATCACTCTCATCGTGATCTAATATTGTTTCAAGTGTTTTTGTTAATAGACATGATTTCAGGAGCAAGAAGTGACAAAGGAGGAAAAATGGACTGTTTTCATGTCCACCGGCCAACCGGTGGCCTCAGCACCGGCCAGCCGGTGGAGGCTGGACAGAAGGATCTTCCCTCTGTCAAGAGCACCGGTCAACCGGTGTCCCACCACCGGTCAGCCGGTGGAACTCCATCAAATAGTGAGACCTACTGTCTCACCACCGGCCAGCTGGTGGCCTCCTCACCGGCCAGCCGGTGGAACTCCTTCAAATAGTGAGACCTACTGTATCACCACCGGCCAGCCGGTGGCCTTCTCACCGGCCAGCCGGTGGCTCCTGGGCAGAAGCACTCTCCACCTTCCAAGGCACCGGCCAGCCGGTGGACAAGCACCGGTCAGCCGGTAAGCAAAGTCAAACTAGCCGTTGGAGCTTGACCAGACTTGTCTACTTGATCCCCAATGGCTCCGAAAGCCCTCCAACGTCCATATTGAAGTATTTGGGAGTATTTCTCCTATAAATAGACGTCCATGGATGCCGGGAACACCACCGATCATATACCGAAGCATACCAAAGCTATTTTGATCATTTGAGGCTCCTACGACAATTCTCAAAGGCTACTTGAGTTCCAATTGCCATCCTTGAAGCTTGGGCTGCCTCTACATCAACTACACTCACCTCTTGGCGCTCAAGGATTCCTCTAGTTTGTTCTAAATTATTTACTTCAATTTTTTAGTTCTTAATTGGGTTTTTATTAAAACAAACCACCCTTTTTCTTCCTTCTTTCAATTTGGGTTTCTTGCTACAACCATAATAAAAAAGCAAGCTATAAGAAGGTGATCTAGCCTACCTTAAAACGGCTAGTGGGTTTCTTGCTATAACCATTAAAAATCAAGCGGTCGTATAAATCTCCCAACGGTTGAGTTGGGAGCCGAGACGTAGGCTTGAGTTTAAAGCCAACTCCGTTATCAATTGTGTCTTGCCTTTTTACTTTCCGCTGCATTTAAATTTGTTTTAAATTGTTAATTAATTTTAAAAAGGGAATTCACCCCCCCTCTTTCCATCACCTCCGACCCAACATTTGGTATCAGAGGTAGCGTTTGTGTAATACCTTAACCGGTTACAAACGAAAAATCCATAGTGATGGCATCTTTCTCACAAGCACCCGAAGGGTATTCCATGACTCGGGCTCCATACTTCGATGGAACCGATTACAAATATTGGAAAACATGAATGATTACTTTTCTTAGAAGCATTGGCTATCCTATATATATAATTGTTATGCAAGGCTACACTCTTTCTAGTAAGGATGAATCAAAATGGACCCCCGAAGACATTTCCAATTTTGAGCTTGATGGCAAAGCCATGAATGCTCTTCATTGTGGGTTAGACCGTAATGAGATTAATCGTATTTCTACTTGCACCACCTCACACGAAATTTGGAAACTTTTGGAAGTGACCCATGAGGGCACTAACAAAGTCAAAGACACTAGGTTAGATATGTATCGTCAAGACTTTGAGAGTTTCACAATGCACCCACACGAGTCAATCACCGAAATGTTTACTCGTTTTACTAATGTTTGCAATGGGAGAAAGTCCCTTGGTGATGATGTTTCAGCAGAAACAATGGTCAAGAAAATTATTTTGGTCCTACCAAGCTCTTGGGCACCAAAGGTGACGGCAATCCAAGAAGCGAAAGATGTCAAGAAGATGCCGGTTGAAGAACTCATAGGGTCACTCATGACTTATGAGATTACCATGAAGAGGCAAGCCGATAAAGAAGGAAAGATCTTCAAGGAGAAAAAGAACATAGCTTTCAAGGAAAAGGAATAAAGCTCCTCCGATGATAGTGAATCCGAGATGGCTCAACTATCAAGGAAAATGAGCATGTTCATGAAGAAAAAGAAGAAATTTCAAAAGGCACGAAAGGAAGAGCCAAAGGCGGAGAAAGAAATCACTTGCTTTGAATGTGGAAAGAAAGGCCACATCAAACCGGAGTGCCCCATTTTCAAGAAAAGGTTAAAAGAAAAGAAAAACAAGAAGGCCTTCAATGCATCAACATGGAGTGCAAGTGATGACTCCATGTCTTCAAGCGACTCAAGCGATGAAGGTGGAAAATCCCTAATGGCATTTGATGAGGTATCCTCTTCTCACTCTTCTTCTCACTCTTCTTCCTCATCATCTTCTTTTGATAATTATATGTCTTATGAAGAACTCCAAAATGCAAGAGATCAATTAGAGGAAGGTTTTCATGAACTTACCTCTAAATTTTTGACCTTGAAAAAGAAAAACAAAACTCTTATTTCCGAAAAAGACAAACTTCTCAAAGAGAATGAGGAGCTTGCCCTTAAAGTCAAAAATATTCCAAATGTAGATTCTTTAAATTCTACCATTAAGGATTTGAAGGAATCTCTTGCCAAGTTCACCCAAGGTGAACAAAACTTAACTAAATTGCTAGGTTCTCAGCGTTCGGCTAGAACTACACATGGACTTGGCTATAACAAGCAATCCACTTTTTCTAGGGCACCCACTACTTTTGTAAGGGGGAGCTCTCAATACAAATTTTGTAATTATTGTAAAAAGACCGGTCACATGATTTATGAATGTGATTGTAAAAATGCTAGGTATGGAAGACCCAAATCCATTACCTACTCGGATGAGTATCATAGAAGGAATCCCTCTAGAACATTATGGGTTCAAAAGTCTCTTTTTGCTAATCTTTCCGGACCCAAACTTATATGGGTACCAAAATCTCTTCTTTCTTGATTTTGTAGGATAAACGCCAAAAGATTAGGATCTCTAAAGGCTCGTGGTATCTCGACAGCGGTTGCTCAAGGCACATGTGTGGCGATCCCTCCGAGTTCAACTCACTTGAAGAATTCTATGGAGGATATGTCACCTTTGGTGATAACTCAAAAAGCAAGATCGTCGGAATAGGTACCATTGGTTTTGGTAGCTCCTCTTTTATTAAAGATGTTTTATTAGTTAAAGGTTTAAAGCATAATTTAATTAGCATTAGTCAACTTTGTGATAGTGGTTTTTTAGTCATTTTTCAAAATAATTTATGCAATGTGTTTGATTTTCAAAACAAGTTGATATTTTCTGCTTCCCGTTTTCAAAATGTTTACATTATTGATTTAAAATCTCTAGCTAGCCAAAATGTTAAATGTTTAAGTGCTCTTGACAATGAGTCTTGGATTTGGCATAGAAGATTGGGGCATTGTAGCTCTCATTCACTTCTAAAGCTTAATAATAACAAGCTCATTCGTGACCTTCCTAAACTTAAATTTAAGAAAGATTTGATTTGTGAGCCATGCCAACTTGGTAAGCAACACAAGTCTTCTTTCAAATCTAAGAAGGAAGTGTCCACCTCAAAATCTCTTGAACTCCTTCATCTTGATCTTTTTGGTCCTACTCCCGTAGCAAGCTTAGGTGAAAAATCCTTTACCTTAGTTATTGTTGATGACTTTTCTCGTTTTACTTGGGTTTTCTTTTTAGCCCATAAGAATGATGCTTGAAAAACCTTTTTGAAATTCTCTAGGAAAGTAGAAAACGAAAAAGGATATAAAATCATATCTCTTCGTAGTGATCATGGTGGTGAATTCGAGAACAAAGAATTCGATGAATTGTGTTCCTCTCAAGGATACAATCACACCTTCTCTGCCCCTAGGACTCCTCAACAAAATGGAGTGGTTGAAAGGAGAAACCGAACTCTCCAAGAAATCGCTCGAACCCTCCTTAGTGAATTCGACCTCCCTCAATATTTATGGGCCGAGGCGGTAAACACTGCTTGTTATACTATTAATAGAGTCCTTGTAAGACCCCTTCTTAAAAAAACCCCTATGAACTTTGGAAAGGCAAATTGCCCAAAGTTGGTTATTTTAAAGTGTTTGGGTGTAAATGCTTTATCCTTAACACAGAAGATAACCTAGGGAAATTTGATGCCAAATCCGATGAAGGTATTTTTCTTAGGTACTCCAACTCAAGCAAAGCCTATCGTGTCTTCAACAAACGTTCAAAAACCATCGAAGAATCATCTCATGTCAAATTTGATGAAACTCTTCCAAAACCTCACCCGGTCATTGAGGATGTTGAAGATAAGCTTGATAAGCTTCATTTGAATGATTCCTCTTCTCCTCCCAAGGAGGATGACCATCAAGAACCCTCTTCACCTTCTTCGCCTTCCCCCTTGCCTAAGATTTGGAAACCTTCTAGAGACCATCCTTTAGAAAATGTCATAGGTGACCTTCAAGCCGGTACTCGAACTAGAAGATCTATCCTCAATGAAGTTGAACATCAAGCCTTCATTTCTCACCTAGAACCTCAAACCGTTAATGATGCCATTAATGATGAGAATTGGGTTCTTGCAATGCAAGAGGAACTAAATCAATTCTCTCGAAATAATTTTTGGACTCTTTGTGAAAGACCCAATGATCATCCAATTATTGGCACTAAATGGGTTTTTAGGAACAAACTTGATGATCAAGGAAACATAACCCGGAACAAGGCTCGCCTAGTAGCTAAGGGCTATAATCAAGAAGAAGGAATCGATTATGGTGAAACCTTTGCCCCCATTGCTAGGTTAGAATCCATTAGGATCTTGTTGGCATTCGTCGCCCACTTAAATTTTATGCTTTTTCAAATGGATGTTAAAAGTGCTTTTTTAAATGGTTTTATTTCTGAAAAAATCTTTGTTGGACAACCTCCCGGTTTTGAAGATCCAAAATTTCCAAATCATGTTTTTAAGTTAACCAAGGCTCTTTATGGCTTAAAGCAAGCCCCTCGGGCTTGGTATGAGCGGTTAACAAAATTTCTTTTAGAAAATGATTTTAAAATGGGACAAGCCGATTGTACCCTCTTTTTAAAACACACTTCAAAAGATCTTTTAATAGTCCAAATTTATGTTGATGATGTTATCTTTGGTTCTACCAAAGAATCTCTTTGTACTGATTTTTCAGATTTAATGAGAAAAGAATTTGAAATGAGTTTTATGGGAGAATTGAAATTTTTTCTTGGTTTTCAAATCTTTCAAAATTCAAAAGGTATTTCTCTAAGCCAAAGCAAATACAAAAACGAGCTTCTAAGTCGTTTTGGTATGGATCAAGTAAAGGAAATTAGTACACCCCTGATTACTTCATGTAAGCTTACGTTAGACGAAGCCGGGAAACCGGTGGATAACAAGCTCTATAGGAGTATGATCGGGAGTCTACTTTACCTAACTGCGACCCGTCCTGACATCATGTTTAGTGTTTGCCTTTGTGCTCGTTTTCAAGCCAATCCTAAAGAATCCCATCTTAAATCGGTCAAAAGAATTTTTAAGTATTTAAAAGGATCCAAAAATCATGGTTTATTTTATCCCTCAAATACTTCTTTTGAACTATCTTCTTATTCGGATGCTGATTTTGGCGGATGTCAATTAGATCGTAAGAGTACTAGTGGAACCTGTCATCTGCTAGGCAAGTCCCTTGTTTCGTGGAGTAGGAAGAAGCAAAATTGTGTTTCTCTTTCTACTGCCGAGGCCGAGTATGTAGCCGCTGGCAATTGTTGTGCCCAAATTATTTGGATGCAGCACACTCTCTTGGATTATGGCCTTTCCTACGATCATGTCCCTATACGGTGTGACAACACTAGTGCCATTAGTATCTCTAAGAATCCAATACAACATTCTAGGACAAAGCATATAGATTTAAGGCATCATTTCCTTCGTGACCATTTTCAAAAAGGGGATATCACTTTGGACTTCATTTCCACTGATTTCCAATTAGCTGATATCATTACTAAACCACTCCCAGTTGAACGTTTTGATTTTATTAAGGGGGAGTTAGGAATGATTCGTCAATGAGCACTACTAAATATTTGACTCTTTTTGGCTTGCTTTTATCTCCTTTTAAGTTATTCAAAATCTTTTTATTTTATTTTATTTTTTGTGAATTTCAATACCACCGGTCAACCGGTGGTACATCACCGGTTAACCGATGGTGTCGGGTTTTGCTTTTTGGGCCGGCCGGGGAAAGGGTTAAAATTTAATTTAAACCCTTCCCCTCATATTTCTATCTCTCCCTCTCGTGCGCCTCGTCCAGCCAGCCTCTCCCTCCTTGCCCTAGCCTTCTTCCTCCTCCTTGCTCTCTCAAAATCCTTCTTCTCTTAATCTCTTTCTTCATTTACTCCTTTTTTTTCCATCATGGGACCTCGCTCTACACGCAAAGGCAAGGGAATCGCTCAAGAAGCTCCTCCTCCTCCTTCAATCCCTCAACTCCCGGACATTTGGCATGACAAAGTCATTTTGCCGGGTAGAGTAATTGATTATTCTTGGCTGTCTACTGCTCGTCTTGAGCTTTTTTCAATTATTGAGTATCAACATTGGCATTCATTTTTTGAGCCCCCCGAAAAGGATGGCATTTATCCTCTTCTTGTCAAAGAGTTCTATGCTCATTTGACATGGTCCGTTTCTGATGACATTGATACCATCTCCTCCACTGCTCTTGGGTAACCCATCACTATCACCTCTTTGGAGATTGCCAGGATTCTGGGGGTTCCTCATGTTGGACCTCATGCTTTTTCTCAGGGGGAGTTTCCTCGAGACCGTGAGTTTGATATAGCCGTAGCCCTTGAGCATCTCACAGGCAGCCCACAAATCCCATTGTCATGCTCTCCCAGCTCTCTCCTAACCATCGTATTATTGAGCGCCTCATTCAAACTTCCCTTGCTCCCCGTATCGGGGATCATGATAATGTCAAATTCATTGATATTTATCTTCTCTCATTTATCACCCGAGGCATACATTTCAATTTGGTCCAGTTTCTGTTCCGGGCCATGACTTATGTGGATGAGCACCCGCGCCGGTCCAAAACTCTACCCTACGGACGCCTCTTGACTAAAATCTTTTCCTTTATGGATGTGCCTCTTCATGCTACTTCCTTCGAGCAGCCAACGAAGGATAGCATAGTGAATTTTATGATGGTGCAACGAATGAACATCTGTTGGCACCCTTGGCGTCAGGAATGGATTGTCGACAAGGACGGTCTTCTCAAGGCCTACTCTCCTCAGACTCATTCCCATCCTCCTGCCAATGCCATGCCTCCTGCTATTGCCGCTGCC
Source organism: Viscum album (assembly GCA_963277665.1). Classification (NCBI taxonomy): domain Eukaryota; kingdom Viridiplantae; phylum Streptophyta; class Magnoliopsida; order Santalales; family Viscaceae; genus Viscum; species Viscum album. Next base: position 434,908,963 of record OY728150.1, on the reverse strand, counting down.
TATCCTCTTTCAGACAGTGAGGATAGTGATGATGATGAAGAGGCAGGAAGTGGTGACAGCGAAGGTGAGGCTGATGCTGCTGCTGATGAGGAGGCTGGAGTGGGTGATGATGCACCTGAGCCTGCTGAGGCTGTGCCCCCTCCTGCTGATGCTGGTGGCTTTCCGGTAACGGCTGATCAGTTCCTACGCTTCCAGGATCAGATTGAGACTCGACTGGACTTGCAGTTTTCTTACTTCAGCTCTCAGTTTGATCAGCTCCACTCTCGGATCGATTCTCTCGATCGTCGCTTCGAGGCGGTCCAGGCTCCTCCGGCTCCTCCTACCTTCAGGTGTCGCCGTCACTCTCGGCCCTCTAGGAGTGAATAGAGCCGTTCTTTTTTTGGCTTGTATTTGTATTTGTATTTTGAACTACCTATGTATCGTTTCATCTTTTATGGAATTCAAGTTATCTTATCTATCCATCCTTTTTGTCATTACTTATTAGTATTTTTCTTTCCTAATTTTCCTCCTATTTTGATAATCCCAAAGGGGGAGAAGAAAATCTCTCTATTACATACATAGTTACTTATTTCATTAAGTGCTCTTTTTAAAACAAGTTCAATTTTAATTTTTTACTTTCATCAAAATCTGTTTTTAAATGGTTAAGTTTTTTAAATGACCTATGGTTACAATTTCAAAATGAACCATTCTCTTTATTTCAATTCTTTCAAGTTTAATATCATTTTCAATACATAATACATCATTGAAATTCTTGTATTAAAATGATCACTAAAATTTTCCATGTCAAAGTTTCTTATTTCTTTTTCACTTGGCTTATCCTTTTTAAAAGCTTTCTCTTTTGTGATTGTGATCATCAAAATAGGGGGAGATTGTTGTACCTCTCTCTCTTGGATTTTAATGATCACAATCACTCTCATCGTGATCTAATTTTGTTTCAAGTGTTTTTGTTAATAGACATGATTTCAGGAGCAAGAAGTGGCAAAGGAGGAAAAATGGATTGTTTTCATGTCCACCGGCCAACCGGTGGCCTCAGCACCGGCCAGCCGGTGGAGGCTGGACAGAAGGATCTTCCCTCTGTCAAGACCACCGGTCAACCGGTGTCCCACCACCGGTCAGCCGGTGGAACTCTATCAAATAGTGAGACCTACTGTCTCACCACCGGCCAGCCGGTGGCCTCCTCACCGGCCAGCCGGTGGAACTCCTTCAAATAGTGAGACCTACTGTCTCACCACCGGCCAGCCGGTGGCCTTCTCACCGGCCATCCGGTGGCTCCTAGGCAGAAGCACTCTCCACCTTCCAAGGCACCGGCCAGCCGGTGGACAAGCACCGGTCAGCCGGTAAGCAAAGTCAAACTAGCCGTTGGAGCTTGACCAGACTTGTCTACTTGATCCCCAACGGCTCCGAAAGCCCTCCAACGGCCATATTGAAGTATTTGGGAGTATTTCTCCTATAAATAGACGTCCATGGATGCCGGGAACACCACCGATCATATACCGAAGCATACCAAAGCTATTTTGATCATTTGAGGCTCCTACGACAATTCTCAAAGGCTACTTGAGTTCCAATTGCCATCCTTGAAGCTTGGGCTGCCTCTACATCAACTACACTCACCTCTTGGCGCTCAAGGCTTCCTCTAGTTTGTTCTAAATTATTTACATCAATTTTTTAGTTCTTAATTGGGTTTGTATTAAAACAAACCACCCTTTTTCTTCCTTCTTTCAATTTGGGTTTCTTGCTACAACCATAATAAAAAAGCAAGCTGTAAGAAGGTGATCTAGCCTACCTTAAAACGGCTAGTGGGTTTCTTGCTATAACCATTAAAAAGAAAGCGGTCGTATAAATCTCCCAACGGTTGAGTTGGGAGCGGAGACGTAGGCTTGAGTTTAAAGCCGAACTCCGTTATCAATTGTGTCTTGCCTTTTTACTTTCCGCTGCATTTAAATTTGTTTTAAATTGTTAATTAATTTTAAAAAGGCAATTCACCCCCCCCCCCTCTTGCCATCACCTCCGACCCAACAAGAAGATGGAACATCTCCACCACCCCTAATGGTTTAAATCCATTAGATCATGATCATCAGGTCTCTCCATGAAAAAAGAGTCATTGGAACCAAGTGTATCATGATACTCAACACGGTTATCTCACTCATTTTTCTTGGGGGACTCCCTAAATTATACATGAACCGATAATATCTCAAATCATAAATAGGGTATCACACATAGGACCACTTGTGGATACCAAAAACCTAGTATGTAACTCCATAGATCATAATCATCATATGTGGTATCATAACCAGAACCAATAGGGGTGAAAAAAGACTAAGGAGACTTTGAACCATGATATATTGATCAGGGATCCCACTCAGTACTATTGGGAGAAACCACAACCTCAAAATTGAACTATCAGCAATGTAACATATCATACACTTGACAATACTAGAAACCCAAATACATAAATACTCTATCTATGGGTCCAATACCCATTCAATAGGGTAACATCATTACTATTAAAAAACTTTAGAATGAAAAATAGACGTAGGATCCCACCCATGCATTCAGAGGGATATACAAACTCATATTGGATTCATTCTATTTTGGGGATCACATTTATTTATAGGGTAAATAACTCAATATTTTAACCACATAAGGATGGATCAAGGAACACTCCCACTGATACTCATTTATGCATAACTAACAAGTTTCCTAAAAGCATCACCTTTAGTTATATCTCTTATTCAAAAAAACCATGGCCACTATAACATTCAATGATGAAAACCACTCTCGATAGGCTACTGATGAGAATTAATCTCAGTACTAAAAGAATAGATAGATGTGACAGAAATATTTATGGGGATTATATGTACTATTCCCATAGGACATGGAGTGTCACTCAAAACTATCCCCTAGTTGTGTCCCATCGTAGTAATCAGCGTGTATAAGGAGGATACACTGGGGTTACCTAGTGTGACATTTTGTGTGACCTCATTAAAACACTTGGTAATGTCCTAACCAACATATGGAATAGATAGTAATGTCTCTATAAATGCATTATATCCATAGTATAAGGCATATTCCTCTTGGCGAATCCCAATACCTTGTCCTTTATCGTTCATATGCACAAAATCATGTACCCATGTTCCATGACCCATTCCAATTGACCTATCCATTTACTCCAGACTATGTACATTGAGTATCAGAATTTTTACTTCCTTGTGCCCATGTCCCCTTACATAGAATGTGAATCTATGTCCATAACCATATGGTCTGGGATCACTACACAGTATATCCCCAGTACATGGTGTGTAGTCCTAAAAGATCACACTTCCCATACATGAAGAACACATGACATGTTATCCTATATCATATACCATTTGATCTAGAATTTGGAACAATAATTCCCTTAAATCCACCTAAAATCCAATATTTCCACATGAAACCCACCTATCTCTCCCCATGAAATCTTTAATATTCAAATTTGTACTCTAAAAAAATTAAAAAATGAATATATGTGGATGATGATATAAATATTATAAATACCAATAGCTCATGGAGAAATTATGAAGAATCATTCCTATCCCAATGTTCAAAATTAATTGCACAAAGATCTGGTAATTATCAACATAAAAAATGTTATCTGGCATCACATCCTAGCTTTGGTACCTCCTCGGTCCATTTGTTATTAAGGGAGAAAACAAACCCTTCCACTTCTACACATATAAATCCAAATTGGGGGGGGGTTAGATTATTAATTAAGTTTTATTTAATTTTTAAACAATTATTTCACACCCTATAAATGGTTTCCTCAGACTAGATTTACAATGATAACAATCCTTATATCACATCTAGGGTAAAAAATGCGTTAAAAACTCAACCACATATTCTAATTTTCTATCTAGACTCTGATCGAAATTATTTCCCAATTTCCCAAAAAAATACACACGCATGATATATAAATTTTTATTATATATTATATCACTTCACTGAGGATCTCCAGTCTGTAAAATACCACCGTGACATAGCACCAAACATCAGAAATATTCATAGAAATATTACAACATGTTAGATTAAAAACAAAAGTCACTACTATTATGATGTTTTTATACTTATTATTTGATATTTTGTATCATGAGTATCATTATTATCATAATATTTAATGTTTCTTATTAATGAATTATTTCCTGGGTATTATGATTTCAATGTTAGCAAAGTAGTTTGGGATTTATATTTCAATATCATATTAAGTAGGAAAGATTATACTTGAATTTTAATTTAGAAAAATAATATAACGCTTATCGAATAAACATAATTATTCTTTCTCCTAATATATTTATTTCTATAATTTCTTATTTTGGAACATTTTTCTACTCCTTGGTATTCAAAAGTGTATAGGGTGTTTCTTCATAAAAAAAAAATTAATTTCTCCTATTTTAGCAGAAAATAATGTTTTATCAATTTTGAATCCCTGGTTGTTGAAATAGTGGATTCCCAAGGCCCAACTATGACATACTTTTGATTACTATAGCATGTGTATAGTTAGTTATACATTATTTCATCTTACCATTATAGTGTATAATTTTTTTCTCTCACTATTATAATGGTAACTTGCAAAGATTAATTTTAGTATTGAAAGCTTATAAAATATCCCTGGCTATAATGAGAATCTTTAGACACTATGACATTAATATTAAATACATGTTCTATGGTCTAGAAACATCTTTCTATCTAGACAAAGTATATGATTGAATATCAAGTTCTAGGGGCTCATAAGAATTGATACTTCTTCTCATGATGTTTGCACATGATGATCTCATGTAGTGAGATCATGAGGATAGACCTGCAATAGGAACACAATATGTTTTGGGTGCTGATGGATGTTCCTATCTGTGGACATGTGTATTGGTCTCCTTACATGAGACCATTTCCAATGTGGGTCATTTTAATTGGTACTTTTATTCAAGGAAAAAACAATGGTATTGAAATTGTGGTGAGGTAGCTCGTGTTGGGAGTGTCATTGGTGGTATGAAATTGGTTGGATGGTCAAGAATGGATTTGTCACCTCCATGTTTAGGATATTTTATATCTCAGTCCATGATGATCGGGATTGTGCGGCCTTCATAAGTCTTTGGAAAAAGTAGTAGAAATGTATATCCATCCTGAAATGTCAAAAATAATAAAGAAAGAAAAATTATGATGACACAAGTTTGCACCCTACATTATGAGATATCAAATCACAAAGAGATTTTAATACATAGTCAGTGTTCGTAGGACTGTAGTAGTTTCTATGAATATCATTACCTATTTAGGAGTCATGATTTTTTTCTGGACACCTCTCAGGGTCTACAGATTTATTAACTATTATCGAGATAAGGGACTAGAGGGTCACCCAAAATATCGTATTCAAGAATATGCCTTATTCAGTAGAATATGTATGTGAACATGGTAGGCCCCACCATGAGGTACGAGTATTGTCCAATTTTACGATCACTAACAGATTTAAATAAATCCATTCATTTTAATGTTATGAATATTTGTGATTGAATTTATTTAATGTATGTACCAATCTAGTAAATAATAGAAAATATTAATCGACCGAATATTACTTTAATATTCAAGGTTCATTTAATATTAAGTGGGAGAATGAGTAGAGTTATATGGATTAGATTTTATCACATAATATATTTTTATATAATATGAATATTTGATAAAAATAATAAATATTATTAATGCAATTTAGTTCATTAAATTATTTAATTATTGGAAGTTTAAATAAACAGGGGTCGGGGAAACCAACCAGGTATTTATCAACTCAACTATAAATATAGGAGGATGTTGTCTCTCATGGGTGGAAATTTTCACTATTCATTCACTTTCATGGAATGAATATGATAGACTCTCTCTCTCTCCTCCCACTTCCATGTGACTGAATCTCTCGATCCAAGATGCTCGGAGCAAGATATCACTCGAGCATCAAAGAAATCTCGATGCATTGATTGTTGGGTCATCGAAAGTAGCATCAGATCTCCACAGTAGGACCCAAAATATGACGATGAATGCTCCCTCATGTTTTGAAGAGTGTGTAGACTATATAAAAGGTTCATGATATGGATCCTTTATGCAATGATCGCCAATAAAAATATGCATTCAACCATTACTTCAGATTTAAAAGAGGTATGTTTTTTGTTTATGATTTTTTATCTTTATAATTTAGGTGAGATCCTATGACCTTTTAGGTGATCATAACATCGGATTCGAATAGTCCCATTGACCTATCAATGAACATTTAAAAATCAACAGCCCACCATCTTCCGTTGCTTTCCCTAGATTCTTTATGTGGTATCAGATTGATCACATAAATTTTCTAATCTTAGAAAATTTAATTTTCATTATAATTAAGTAGGCGGTTCAAAATCGATCCCAGCGGTTACAAATGCGCGTCAATACAATCTCAAATGTCCATGTTATGGCCATTTTATATTTTTTGGATTGGATCGCTTTTGTGGTTTGATTGTGGATATAAAATTTAATTTTTCTGAGGGACTGATCTTGTTTAGATCTTCTGTCATATATGATTAAAAATTATTTTCAAAATTATAAATTTTATAATTTAGTAATTTTCATCATAATTTTATTATTTTAATAATATTTATATTATAATAGTAATATATTAATTATAATCAATTATTATTTTATTATAATAATTATATTATAATTAAATTAAAAGGCTATTTAGCCTATAGAAAAAAATAAGCAGTAGACTTGTAAATTTTTGGAAGAAGACATCAGATTATATTTTGGGAAGGCATAACTCAAAATAAAAAAATGGAGAGGGAGAAAGACTTCAAAATAAGTCTTAAACTTAAAAAAATACTAAAGGATAATTTAAAGGGGATCGTCGCATGAATTTCATGAAATAAAAATAGTGTGGGGGGGGGGGGGGGGTTGTCTCCTACCTCTCGCGTAGAAGGTCGCGACGCCGAGTAGGCCCCTTCCATACGACACTTTCATGGTGCCCAAGTCCCGGCCTAGGTGGTTCATTCAAGGCTACCACCTTCCTTGAGTCCGGCCTCCTCCCGATCGACGGCTAGTGCGTAGTTCTATGGTAGGATACCTGAACGAACCTGCCACACCTGACCTTCGCAGATCCGGTAGCCCTACCTCATCACTGGCTCACTCCGAGGCTGCTCTACCTCCCACTCGACCCGGCGATTGACCACCGTCCCACATGCCTCCCAGTTACTGATAGGTCCTCCCTCCCAAAGTACCTTTTTGTTGTTGTCCACAACTAAAAAACAGATAACCGGCCTCTGGTTATCCTTCATTCGCAGACCACAGTAGGGGCGTCCTGGAACCGCCCTTCCCGACATCTACCTACCTTCTCACCCACCTTGTTGTGTCGTCGGCGACCACCCTCCCTGACTCTCTTTCACCATAGTGGCGGCAAATTTACGCTAGGGGGGTTTTTTTTAATTTAATGGGTCTGTTTTTTTTATTTTGATAAATGGGTGTGTCTAGCGCCAAATGAATTGGCGCTAGACCACTTTTACCCTAGAGCGCCAAATGAATTGGCGCTCTTGGGTTTTGGTTTCCAAAACCCAGGCAACCCCTCCCCAACCCTTATATATATATATATATATATATATTATTTATTATAATTATAATTATAATAAATATATTTATAATAAATATAATAACTAAAATAAATACAATAAATTTATAATAATGTTTATTATAATTATAACAATTATATAATTATAATAAATATATAATTATAATAAATATATTATTATAATAAATATAAAATTATAATAATTCTATAATTACAATAATTAAATAACTATAAATATAATAATTGTATATTTATAATAAATATATAATTATAAATATAATAATTATATAATTACTAAAATTATAATAATTATATAATTGTAAATATAATAATTATATAATTATAATAAATATACAATTATAATTACAATAATTCTATAATTATAAATATAATAAATATACACTTATAATTATTAAATAATTTTAATAAATATATAATTATAAATATAATAAATATATAAATATATAATTGTTATAATTATTAAAAATTATATAATTGTTATAATTATAATAAATATATAATTAGTGTAATTACATAATTATTATAAATATATAATTATTGTAGTTATATAATTATTGTAATTATATAATTATTGTAAATATATAATTATTGTAAATATATTCCTATTATATATATATATAATTAATAAGGTTTATATATATAAAGATATGATTATAATAATTAATATATAATTAAAATATAATAAATATATAGTTATAAATATAATGAATATATGATTAGAGTAATTACATAATTATAATAAATATGTAATTATAATAATTATATAATATTTAACAATGTTTATTTATATAAAGATAAATAATTTTAATAATGTTTATTTAAATATAAATTTATAAATTTTAAATATAAGGTTTATTTATATATAATTATTTATAAATTTATAAATTTATATATAATTATTTAAATACATAAATAAACCATATTAAATTTATTTATAAATTTATATATATATATATATATATATATATATATAAACATTATTAAAATTATTTATATTTATTATATTTATTATAATATATTATAATTATATATATATATATATAATTACATTTAATAATAAATAATTACAATTTTAAAAATATTTTTATAAATGTAAATTTAAAAATGTGAGATTATTTATAATTATACATATAAATATAAATATAATTATACAATTATAAATATATATTTAGATAGTTATATATAAATATATCAATATATTTAATAAATTTATTTATCAAATTAATAAATATGTATTTATTTATAATAAAAGTATAATAAAATAAATATATAAATATAATAATTATGAATATAACAAATCCATAATTATAATTAATATATAATTATAATAAATATCTAATTATAGTAAATATCTAATCATAATAAATATATAAATATAATAAATATATAATTAAAAATATAATAATTATATAATCACAATAAATATATAATTGAAATAAATATATAATTGTAATAAATACATAATAATAAATATAATAAATGCATAATTATAATATATTTATTACAAATATATATTTAATATATAATTATAATACATATGTAATTATTGTAAATATAAGATTATAATAAATACATGATTAAAAATATAATAAATACATAATAATAAATATAATAAATGCATAATTATAATATATTTATTACAAATATATATTTAATATATAATTATAATACATATGTAATTATTGTAAATATAAGATTATAATAAATATATGATTAAAAATATAATAAATATATAATTATAAATATAATAAATATATGATTATAATAATTATGCAATTATAATAATTATTTAATATTTCATAATGTTTATATATATATATAATCATATAATTATATTTATTTATAAATATATTCATTATTCATTAATATATATTTATATTAATGAATATATTTATAATTATAATTATAAATAAATATAATTATATGAATATAATTTAAATTTATTTATAAATAAATATTCATGAATATAATACATTTATTATAAATATAAATTAATAAATATATATTTATAAAATGTATTGTATTTATAAATATATTTAATAAATGTATATTTATAATAATTGTATTACATTTATAAATATAATAATAAATGTATTGAAATACATTTAATAAATATACATTTATCATAATAAATACATTTATTAAATACATTTATTATAATGCATTTATAAAATACACTTACTAAATACATTTATTTAATAAATGAACTATATTTATAAATATATTTAATAAATATACATTTATTATAAATACAATACATTTAATAATTGTATTTAATAAATATAATACATTTAATAAATATACATTTATTATAAATACAATATAATACATTTAATAAATATACTTTTGTTATAAATACAATACATATAATAAATATACATTTATTATAATACATTTATTATAATAAGTGTATTTAATAAATATAATACATTTATTAAATATACATTTATTACAAATACAATATATTTAAATAAATGTATTTGATAAATATAATATAAATTTATTATAAATACAATACATTTATTAAATATAAATATACATTTATTAAATATACATTTATTAAATATACATTTATTACAAATACATTATATTTAAATAAATGTTTTTGATAAATATAATATAAATTTATTATAAATACAATACATTTATTAAATATAATGTATACATTTAATAAATATACATTTATTTAATAAATACAATACATTTAATAATGTATACATTTATTAAATAAATTTATAATTAATAATAAATATTATTATATATTTATTATATTTATTTTATTATACATTTATTATAATTAAATATTTATTATAATTAATATTTACTATAATTATATAATTATTATATTTTTGTATTTATTATATTTATATTTCTCTAATTATTATAATTGTATATTTATTATATTTATTTATTTAGTACTATTATATATTTATCATAATTATATATTTATTATAGTTATTATTTTTATCATTATAAATTTATTATAATTCCATAATTTTAATTATAATAATTACATAATTATAAATATAATAAATATAGAATTATAATAAATGTATAGTTATAAATAGAATAAATATATAATTATAATTAATATATTATAATTAATATATGTGTTATATTTATAATAAATATAAATAAATAAATTTATTATAAAAAATATAATTTATTATAATTTATTTATTCATGTATTTATTATAAATAAATAAATTTCTTATATTTATAAATATATAATTATATATATATATATATATATATATATATATAAATGGGGGTTGGGGGTGGTGTGGGGTCAAAGCGCCACTTCAAGTGGCGCTGAACAAACCCATTAACAAAAATAAAAAAACCCTAACCCATTAAACAAAAAAAAACCCCTCCGGCCTAAATTAGCCCCATAGTGGCCCAGCACCACCCATCCGGGCCAGATGATACTATGCGGCCCACCGTCACCAGTCATCGCTCCCCTTGATGACCCATCTGCACCACTCCCACGGGTGATAGCAGCCGGTCGCCGCCAGCATGGCCTCACTGGGCTTCCGCATGACTATCACTAGAAGGCCACCCTGATCATCAGAATGGTCCGCGCCGGATAGTTAGGACCAAAACCGTATCCCCTTCAAATACTAATGACTCCCAGGAGGTAGTTATTAAACTTTGTTTGCATGTCTTTCAGCAGTGCAAAATTGGCCCCAAAATAGTCCTAACAAATCTTCCCAACCCGGAACATGTTTGGTTGGATCAGCCTGACATTTTTTGTCTCTGTATGGGTTTAGGACGACCTACACATTCAATACAATAGGTGTCTCGGGGACTGACCAATTTAAATTAATCGAAAAATAATTAATTTAATTATGTTTAATTTTGGTATCTAAATTAATCAAATTAAAATGAATTTGTTTAATTATTTTTAATACCCAGGTTATAAATTTTTATAAATTTTTAATTAATTGTAATTAATTAAATTTTTTTTAATTTTTTTATAAAAATTAAATTAATTGGTTGAATGAATTAAAAATAATTTATTATAATTAATTAATTAATTTAATTTTATTATATAACTCTCATACTTATTTAATTCATTTTAATTTTATTGCGCATTAGATTTTACCGTCTATTGATATTGAGCATCTACTCATGTATGTTTCTTTATTTAATAAATTATTTAAATGCGGGAGATGATTAATATTAATCAAATAAATGGTTTGAGCATCGTCTTTAATTTTTGGTTAAAATGTATAAGGGTTTGCATGACCATTTTTTATCTAATGTATATTTTTACCCCTACTCCCCCTCGCCTGCACATGATTATTTTGTACTTCAGATGAAGACGATGTGAGATGTGATGGGGATACTGCCAAGACAATGTGGTACTCTAAGACTTAACATGGAATCCGCCATGATAAGGAGATGTTCAAAAAATGAAGAAGACATACAATATAGGGGGTACGTTTTATATTGAGCAATCTATTGACTCATGTATTATGCCCTTGGGTCATTTAAGTGTACTAGACCAGTCCGATAGCAGTTTACCATTGTGAATTTATTTATTTTTTTATGCATTTTAGAAAATCTGGAAAAATACAAAAATAATTGATAATAAAATGCCAAAAGAAGTGGAACATGTTACTCTATTAATGTTCAATTGTAAGTAAGATAACATAGATGAACAAGTTTAAAAGAAATAGATCACATTAGTCGATAGAGAAAAACAAAAAAAACCCTCAATGAAATATTAATTTATAATATCAATCTATCATTCACGTTTGAACAAAACTGGGTGTTCGAGGTTCTGGTCATGCCATTGGTGAGGGTTCCTCTTACTAACATGGAGATTTTATTAGGGTGGTGGGTCGACTTAACTAAAATTGAAACAAAGAAATAGCCATATCTTGCTTGTTTTAATTTTCTAGGAAAGCATTGAGTAAATTAGGATATGATTTTTAGAAGTTGGGACATCACTCAACAGATCATGGAATTCTGATTTAATGTGGTTGGACATCCAAAAACCTACTGTGGACCCTCCAAGTAGTGGCGTAGCCATATCTTGTAGACTATGAGGTAGGTTCATGGGTCCTTTCCACTCGAATACTTAAGATTATTCCTATTCTAGTACATAGGGTTCCCAAACATTGATAAAAATAGTGGGAAACATTTAATGATGAAATTAATTAGTAATGCCACATTCGTTAATAACATATAAGTACAATCTACAAAATTTTATTTGTATAAAATGGAAAGTGATGCCACAATAAGACTGTGACAATGTTAATATCTCAACTAAGAAAAAATTTCTATAGTGTATTATAGGCTCTCGCAGATATTGCGACTATATCAGAAATTCATTGTGCTTGTGTCCCAACCTATTAAGCCACCTCATCAAGCGAGGGTGTAAAACAGCTTACAGGATACTCATGAATCAAGTATATGATGGTTCTGTCATAATACTATCATGAACGTCTAATGTTAGTTGTGGTATCTACATCAATATCGGGATCATGTTACATGTAGTATCATTTCCAAAAAGATTCCAAGGAGAAATAAAAGCAATATATGAATGTGAAAATTTCACTAGGTTTGGGTAAAATTAAGGATAGTTCACAATAATTCATGTAATCCCATTCTTATAACTTATACTCACAATTACTCTAGTTTTGTTTAAGGATATAAATGAATGGTATAGATTATGTGCTACATTACCTTTAAGATAGCATTCTCCCTATAAGAATAATATTAAAGATAGCTTAAATTTTCACTCTTCCTGAGAATATGTTGAAAGGAAAAGATAAAAGGACTATGGAAAGTTATGTCAAAAGATTCTTTGTCATGTATTATAAATAAAAGGGGTTGTTATTTAACAAGAGGATACTTGCATCACATATTAAAATAAATTTTTATAAGTTAAAAAATGAAATAAATTAAATACTAGAAGTATGTACCTGCTTCTCATTCAGTTTATATTGATCAAATTAATGTATTGTTTTCTCATATAAATTTTGGGTATTGAATAATATATGTTTTCATATATATGTATTTAATTATAATAACCTTGTAGTAGAGAAACATTTTTAGGAGTAAGGTGTCTTCTCTAAGTAGCTGAGAAAGGGTGATTCATAAGTCTGTGGTAAAAAACACATAACTTCTAATTGCCAAGATATTGATTAAAATTATCATTTTGTTGAGTATAACCAAAAAAATTATCCCATGTGCCTATTTGTTATTAATGAGACATTATTATATTATTTTGGAATGAATGTTTTTTGTGGTAATATACTGTAACACCCCTTTTAAGTCTCACTTTTAACACCCCTGAAAAAGTGAGACTTAAAATGCTAAATGTTACTACCCATGTAAACAAGGTGCACCTTCCTTTTTAGGAGCATGTCTGATTAGAACTTCACAGTTAAGCGTGCTTGGCCTGGAGTAGTGATCAAGATGGGTGACCTTCTGGGAAATTTCCAGGATGGGTGTGAGTGAGGACAAAACACACTAGTAAGGACATGTGTTGGCCTATGGGGACAGTCATTAGTCTGATAAGAGACCGTAGTCAGTAATAGTCTATGGTGTGCTAAGAAGGCAACCAAGGTATTACAAGAGACCCATGGGGTCATATGATAAGGTTCATGGCATGGGAGGTGGGTCATGACAAATGGTATCAGAGCCAATACCCAACCGGAAGTGCTTAGGCACTGCCTGGGTTTGAGGCTTGGGGTCCACAATGAGGGAGTTGTGCTTTAAAGGGTTGGATATTGTAACACCCCTGAAAAAGTGAGACTTAAAAGGCTAAATGTTACTACCCATGGAAATAAGGTGCACCTTCCTTTTCAGGAGCCTGTCTGATTAGAACTCTACAGTTAAGCGTGCTTGGCCTGGAGTAGTGATCAGGATGGGTGACCTTCTGGGAAATTTCCAGGATGGGTGTGAGTGAGGACAAAACACACTGGAAAGGACATGTGTTGGCCTGTGGGGACAGTCATTAGTATGATAAGCGACCCTAGTGAGTAATAGCCTATGGTGTGCTAAGAAGACAACCAAGGTATTACAAGAGACCCATGGGGTCAGATGATAAGGTTCTTGGCCTGGGAGGTGGGTCATGACATATACTCAATAAATAGTTCTGACATACTTGAATCATAGGAAATACATAATGAATATAATATATAAGACGTACCTAGTTATGGAAAGATTATTCTTTTTCATATAAAACTAAAAGTTGATGTCAAGAATATTCCTAGTATAGTATTTAGTCGTGATACGTCTAAACACATGTGGTATTATAGACATCATTCATTTAGAAAAAAAAACCTTTAGAATTAATTGAATGCCACAAATATTTTTGGAATTATATCAACAAGGGAGTGTGAATTATTCAATTGAAAAACTGGAGATAAATATATTTCACAAGGTTACTTTATGTTATTTAGGAATATAATAGTGAGGTATATGCATGTTCATAAGATATGAGTTTTATCGGATCAACATGCCGATTAATATCTTGACTATGCAACCATCGATCATAATAATGTATCATAGAGTATTTCCTAAATGCATGTTACCTTTTCTACATCACGATATTTATGTTCATAAGTAGGATTGATGATGATTCTTACATGTTTAGATTGATCAAAAAAATGTAGCATGGAGAATTTCCTAAACACACATTTTATTCATCAAAGTTATGATGTAAGTTGTATCAATGTTGTAACTTGTAGAAACATCCATTATATTTTGTGATGTGATTTGAAAATAACTGCATAAACCCAAAACCAATATTCCAAATAAATTGAAAAAATGGTTATCATACGAGTCATAGTATGATGAAAATCCATTACGAAATATATCTTGTGTTGGGATGAAAAGAGTTTGATAAGATATAAACAAACACACATCAAGCTGGTCACATGGTGCCTCTTGGTAATTATCTTAACAATTGGTTAGGAAATTACATAAATACATAAGATTGAAAACATGTAGTCAAGTATTAGAATAGATTTCTATATAAGGGTTCACATATATAATAGAGATAGTGGGATCTTAATTGACATGGACTTACTGAATTCTCATGATGCACAAATGGTTGACAATGGAACAAGTTCCACATGTGTAAGCGGAATATTCATGTTCTAGTGACACATACTGCGTAAGGAGGATGAACCCAAGGTGATGGTTTTACATTCACTGGGTTTGAAGATAAATTATTCATTGAGAATAATTAATTCTACATGTAAGAAGTATATGCAATGAGTTAAGATTGAAAATATCCATTAAAATTCAATAATAGGTTCCATCTATCAAATTGGAAATGGGTTATAAATTGAATACTTCTTTGGGTATTCAAATGAGAAGATACATTGATGGTACATGCCCGGTACCAATAAGTCTTGATTGGTTATAACAAGTCGGTATTCCAAAATCCATCAGAATTTTACTTGTCATATCTAAATGTTTATGATCATGAAATTGGCTATTAGATGTCATGATCATCTTTTGTGGAAGATGTCTATACCATGCAACTACAACGGGATGATGACACCATCAAATTCAAATGAAGGATGAAAGTTACAAAAACATAGTTTAGGATTAAAGTATTAAAGAAGATCATAAATTATTAATTTCGAATGAGTATTTACATTGTGTCTAGAAAATGATAGTGGGGGAGCCAATATTTTCCTTGTGAAATATGATCAGAATCATATAGAAAATAGATATTGTTCTTACTATAAGTTAAGACTAGAACAAAAGTAGTTCTCCAATTATTGACTTAATGTAGCAACCTATGTTCTAGGGAACATGATCTACAGAAGTAGATCTAACGGTTTCTTGGACCTAGTCAATCATAAATAAAGATACATTTTATTGAAAAATACTATTTGAAACAATTCATGTTTAGAATTGTTATCAATTTCACATGGATTAATCTTTCTAGGTTGACATGTTTAGAGCATGTGAAGAGATTATAACTGGGAGTTGTGTACCATACACTCAGCGATGGATCAATCAAATATGTTGTGAACTGTACAATAATTTATTCCGATAGGATATACTCTATTGTAGGTATATATCAATTATATTTAAGAGAACTGCAAGTGTAGCAGTCAGAACTATCATCTTGTAATTTGGCGAGTACCAATGATATGTACCTAGTACACAAACTAGTAATCATTTGATCAATTTGATCTAGTATTGATGTTTGGATAATTTTATGAGAGTTTCATGCTAATAAAATCTAGTGGTAGTTATATCTACAAATACTGAGTATATTGTATATTCTATGGTATCTAAGAAGAAGTTATCAATCATAATGATTTATTTCAGTTAATAGATTTTTACATATTGAGAAAATTATTATCATAATATAAATTATGATATTCATACTAGTTATGTTTTCATGTTATGACAATGAAAAAAAGTGATATACACAAGGAAACTATATCTTTAGAAGTTTTACTCAATGATATTAGGTCGCAAATAGCATATATTCCATGAAGTGAAAACGTGGTAGGCCCAGCAGTTAAAGACACTACTCAGTAGAAGAATGATTATATCATGTGGATATCTAAAATGTTTGGTTAGAAAGATGGATCTAGTGAAATTGGGATTGTTTAAAAAGAGGGTTTCCAATACCCAAATATTCCATACATTTGATTACCATATTATGATTATAGTTAGTTATACCTGATTCCTTCTTACGATTATTATGTAGACATTTCATCATCCATAATTGTAATTGTAAAGTCCAAAGACTAATTTTTCGTATCATGAGCTTATAGAGGATCCTATTCTATAATGAGAACCCTGATATACTATGACATAATTCTTAAATACATGTTCTATGGTCTAGATACATATTACTGAATGGACACAGTAGATGTTTGACTGTCAGGTGATGGGGGCTCATAAGCATTGAGACATCATCTCCGGATGTTTTCACTTGGGGATCTCAAGTAGTGAGATCATGAGGACTGAACCTCCAATAATAACACCACATGTTTCTGGTGTCATTAGTTATTCCTATTTACGGACATGTTTATTGGTCTTCTGAATTGAGACCATTACCAATGTGTATCATTTTATTACGTACTTTGATGCAAGGAAAAACCCATGGTATTGAAATTGTGGTGAGGTTGTTTGTGTTGGGTGCATCATTGGTGGTATGACATTGGATGAATGGTCAAGAAAGGATTTGTTTCTTCCATGTTTTGAATGTTCTATATCTCAATCCTAGTTGATTGAGATGTTGCTGCCTTCATAAGTATTTAAGAAAATTAGTACAAAGGTAAATGCATTTAGAATGATAAAAAATAATAAATCAAGAAAAAGTACGATGACATAAGTGTGTATTCATCATTATGAGATATCAAATTACAAAAATATTATAGTACACAGTATGTGTTCGTAGGATGGTAGTCATTTCCATGACTAATTTTATCTTTTTAGGGGCCATTATGGGTTGCTAGACACTTTTATTGGTCTATGGATTTATTCACTTATATTAAGATAAGGTCCTAGAGGGTCACACACAATAGTGTATTCCAAAATCCACCATATTTAGTCAAATAGGTATAAATAAATGGTAAGCCCCATCATGGTGTCTGAGTGTTTTCCAGGTTTATGATCACCAAAAAAATTATTTAAATTCATTAATATTCAAGTTATGAATATTTGTGAATAAATATATTTAATTTATTTACAAGTTTAGTAAATATGAGAAAATATAAATTGATGTAATATTATTTTAATTTTCAACATTCATCTAATATTAATCTGGACAATGAGTTGAGTTAAATGGATCAGATTTTATCACTTAATATATTTTTATATAATACAAGTATGTTATAAAATAAATATTATTGACATAGTTTAATTCATCAAAATTATTTATTTTGTGGATGTTGAAATGAATAAGGGTCAGGGAACCCATCCAGGTATTGAGAAACTCCACTATATATATAGGAGGAGGCTATCTCACGTGGGTTCCCATTCTTATAATTAATTTACTTTCATGAAATGATGATGATGGCCTCTATCTCTTCCCACTTCCTAGTGAGATAATATCTCAATATAAGAATCTCAGATCAATATATCACTCAATAATCAAGGAAATATCGATGCATTTATTGATGGAATTTTGAAAGCATCATTAGATCTCCGTTCTAGCTCCCTGAATTCAATAATCAATGATCCCATGGGTTTTTGATGCTCATGTGGATGATCTAGAGGGTTCCTTCTATGGATCCTTTGAGAAACGATCAACATCGACAAGATGTAGTTTACCATGACTTCATATATGAAATATGTAGGTTTTCTATTTAGGTCTTTGTGATCATTATAATTTATTATAGATCCTCAGAACTTTCAGGGGCTCATATCATCAGTTTCGACAAGTCACGTTGACCCATCGATGAAAAAATTTAAAATCCCTGACCCACTAGCTTCTGCTGTGGGCCCCAGAACCCTTCACCAGCCAATTTCAGGATCGTTCCACAAATACAACAATTCCTTCTCTATTGTAAAGGGGTACTGACTAGAACTGAAGTCTCAATAACTTGTTAAGGCCTTTTCTTAAGTACTTATAGACACACACACAAATCCATCTTGATGAAAAAGAGGAAAGGGAAAAGAAAGGTATAAGAGACAACCTACTGTAAAAATAACCATACATGCATGGAACACTAAAATTATGGACATAGTAAAATAAGATGAAAGTAAAAAAATAGATGCCAAACAGAAAGGTTTCCCAACCCAAATGATAACTAAAATTACAAATAATTTATGTACTACTCTGTAAAACCAAACTGTGGCCACTATATGCTATCCAATCTCTCGTATCTCTGTGCTCCACTAGAGTAACGATTAGTCCATTCTATCATCTTCATAGAGAACTAAATGTGTGCGAAAAGACCATGCAAGGATGACTATAAACATACCCTATAAGACTCCCCAAAAAGAAATAGGAGAAGAATGATATACATGAAGATGTGAAAAATAATAGATAGAAAATGGTTTTGTAAAAGAGATCAGCTAACCCATCAAGAGAGTGAAGTAGCTCATCTAAACACTAGAAGAAATAGACCGTGTGAAGATAAACATCCCATCGATTCATCAATGAGTATATAAGAAGAATAAACTTGTTAGACCCTGAGAAACTAGAAATAAAAATAACTTGGCATACCCCACACATCATTGCCTCTCCTAAAAGGAGAGTCACCAAAAGTCACGGAGTGGTTACTACAATAAAGTTAATACATTTATGATCAAACCAAAGAAACCCATAAAAAATTAAGGGGATTCCAATCTCAATGATTAGACTATGAAAAGTGTCCAACATTCCATGAAGTAACCACCATCGATACTCAATAGCCCCATGACTTCCTCAAACTACATGTCAAAGTGGATCAAACACCCCTACTTGATATGATCCACTTTGAACCAGTCTATCTCACTTGCAATGCTTTACGTAGCATCTCATGGATGTTTATCTATGGGGAATGCACCCCTCTTACTCGTGATTCTAGGTGGATTTCAAATTGTGTCTCACCCCTAACACAAAAATCCATGGTGTAAACAAAATTTAGAGGATACCCAAGTTCTGATTCATTAGGGGTATTCCACTATAATATAAGTGTTAGAGGCTACCCATCCCCTGATGTATCAAGGGGATTCTACTCTAGTAGAATCATAGAGGCCACCCACACCTTAATTTATAAGGGGGTTACACTCTAATATAATTCATAGAGTTCTTCCATAAAACAATAATTTCATGTTTCCAAATTTAGTGAGATCATGAATATGGCTCTGCACATCCAAACAGATCACACCGTTTTGATCCTTGCTAAAAAACATCGGGGTATACTATTTATATTCCCCAATCATAAATATGATGGAAGAGTTCTGTAACACAACATCACTATCGAAAGGCATTATGTGGGACCCACAAATCAGTCCTAAACTAATTATATGGATCGAAACATAGTGATCCTCTTGAAAAAACACACCAGTTTGACTACCTGATCATCCAAAATGGTGACCCAGGGAAAATGTTAATTTTCACTAAAAAGCGTGCGAACCTGACCCCATGGGGCCAACCCCTCGATGTTATTTTAAATTCCAAAAAAGTAGACTTATATTTTCTTCCTAAACTCTAGGGTCATAGTGCCTATGAGGACACATCAATCGGACGTCGGATGCAGGCGGTACATCCGAGAGAAGGAACAACAAATAATAATAAATTCTTTATTAGTATTATACTTAGGCATTTTATGACACACGATTTCATGCTTGAAATTTTAAAATTTCTTAAACCTCCTCAAATGTTCTGGATCTACACAAGGATTGTGTTTCTATAGATGTATTATAAATCGAAGTCCTTTATATAATGATACGAGTATTTAATGTTTTTTGGGTTCAAACTGGGTTGGGCTCCACCTATTATGTTTCCCTATAGCCCTACCGTGAGTTGGGATCATTCTTTCTGGCCCACCTACCCACGTGGACTGTGGCCCGCTTGCCAACACTGACCAGCCAAGGGGTCAGTTTCTCTCACTGCTCCTGCATCATCACAAGAACCGCGTCAGTGCAAGACCAACATCCTGCGGGCATCGATCACCTAGCCACTGACCTCGGAGCCTGCGCCTGACCTCAGAGACCACAACAGACCTTAGAGCTTGCACCTGACCCCAGATCCCCACCTGACCGCACTCCACCGGTGCCTCCTAATGCTGGCCCAGTTCTCCTCACCTCCCGCCGCCTTCTACCCCTCTTGTTAGCTAGCCACACCCACACTACATTCTTCATCCACCCAACGATATATTTATTGTCTCCCGGGTCTTCTAGACACTTCCGCAACCTTAAAAACCCACCCTCGATTGGCTGGACCTAATCGATGGCTGCTACCATGTCAGATCTGCTTCTATGTCTCCTTCCTCAAGTCACTAAGACCACTCCGAAGGATAGAATTTAAAAAAAAGGTCAGTTTCAAGATCCTCAGGTTGAACTCTTCACAACATCATACTCCTCTCAGCAATTCAATGTTTTTTCTAAGTTGTGTGAAATTTAGGATGACGGAATGTGAAGAACCAAACACAACTGGGGATTGAAATAAGGATAGATCTATGAGAGTGTTCATTTTTCCATCGCATAGATTTTAAAAATAATAGATTTGAGAATAATTTCAAGAAATAATTCATGAATTGAAAATTGGGGTCCAAAACAAACAAGAAACATTCCATCCATGGGAATGGATCAACGTGGCGTTGATGATCATACATGGTTTGATCTCTCTATGCGCCTTGTCATAAAAATTATTCAAGGGTTGAGAGAGATTATTCTTCTTATTTATTAGAGGATCAATTAGGATCTAAATCTAATTTAATCCACTTTACCATGTATTTAATTAAAAACATAAGTTGTTTAGGGTTTTAGCCAAAATTTCCCACCAATGGCTGTAGATTCTGAACATTACAAAAACCCTTATTTTATGGAATTCTTAGGAAAACATCTCATTAAAATCTCAATGAAGGTGTTAAATATTTATTTAGAGTCCCAATTCAAAATTTGTTTGCTTCAAGATCAGTGTAAAATAATTAAGTTAATTATTTTTAATTACGATTTTCCCCTCAAAGGTATGTTCAATAGAAGTCTCGTGCTGATGAAAGATATGCCCCACCTAGGGTAAATTATGCATTACAAACAAATCATGGCCTTGAGTTTCCAATTTATCTATTGATTAAGAGAAATCCCATTTTCATCACATTAAAAGTATAAAATATAATTATTATTTTTTATAAATATAAATTTTGGGAACACCGTGCCTCAGAATTGCACACCGCCTGAACTCCTAACTCTAGAAACAGTTATAGAAATATTTCAAAGCGTTACAACGGAAAAAAACTGGGTCTATAAAACATTACATCCTTTAAATATTTCATCCTAAAAATGAAAAATCTAGGAAAAAACACTCAGGGTATTGAGCATGTGTATTGATCTACCATTCCCAAGAACTCTCCGGCAACTTTTCATGCTACCAAAAAATGTGATCCAAGAGATGGAGCTCCCATGAAAGGTCTGATCCTATCGATCCTCAACCTCCCTGAAGTGCTCTGCAATGGTGACTCTATACACAATTCCTAGATCACCCCAGTCGATAACGTGTGTAGGATCATTCTTGAATCACCTAATCCATGAGACATAGAGGATTTCGTGCACCCATTCGAACTATGGGGTTAGGGAACGGTAGTAGGAAACCTCATGAACCATCCCCATAATCTCAAATGGCCTAATAAACCTCAGGGATAGCTCGCATCCCGGGCCAAACCTCAGCATTCTTCACTGGAGGGAGACTCTAAAAAAGGCATGGTCCCCCTAGTCTATCTCAAAGAGCCTACAACAGTGGTCTGCATAGAATTTATAACTGCTCTAGGTTGTCTTTATCCATTTATGGATGTCCATCACCTTCTCCATTGTGGTTCACACCAACTCTAGGACCACGAGGGATGATTCTCCAACTTTTATCCAGTACAAGGTGACCTACAGGGTCTCTCATACATGGACTGTTATAACCATGGCCGATCTATGAAATAATTGCATTATGGTTTTTGTTTTTTTTTCAATACTCATTGGAAGTACAGAATGTTTTCTAGTAAAGTGATCCTACAGTTCATGTAGACAATAGTATTGGATTGGTGAACAAAATATGTGATTTGTGTGTGAAGTAGGTGGGTTGTTCACGAAAAAAGCATGGTGCATGAAATAGTGTAGCGATGTTTTTCACGCATGTAGTGTTTTGGAATTACAATGTCTAAAACTGGAAAAGGCAAGGGTTGCATGAAAAAAATGGATATGTACACGGAAAATGGTTCCTGTGTGAAATGTGTTGTGCGCCGAATGATAGGTTTTTCACGCCACAATAATTTTTACACGTAGGGGTCGAGGACACCTATAAATAAAAGGTTACCTCCCTCATTCAATATGGCTGAAGACTAGTATAATATCTGAGTGGTGATGCGCTTAAAAGATTCACGTAGAGGCAGTAGTGTGAAAAATTCCAAGTTGCGTGAAAAAGGAGAGGGTGCACGTAAAAGTTGAAGTTACATGAAATAGTATAATTTGAGAGTAAAACTTGAGGTTGCACATAAAAGTTGATGTTGCGTGAAAAAGGTGAAGCTGTGCAAAAAAATTGAGGTGGCACGTAAATGATTTAGTTGGGTGAAAAGGGTGTTGTTGGGAGAAATATTTTTCCACATAAAAATAAAATATTGCGCACCAATGCAAGGTCTTGCATGAAAAGGGTTGGTGTTGCGCTCAATTTTCAGTGAAACCTGTTTGCACGTTCTGGTTATTTGGTTTAGTGGTTCAATGAGTTCAAGTGTTTCAATTCCAGACATCGATGCTATCATAGTATCGATCTAAGAAGAGGCAAAGTCTTTAATGAAAATCTATAAAAGAGAGATCTGAAACTATAAAATGATTTACAATTCACCAAAGGCTATGATCCAGAGGGAGTTAATGGGAGAGACTCGAGGGATGTGGTGAGATATCGCAGAAATTTTGTAAAGGCAGTGAACCTGGGACAGAGTGACTGTACCCAATCTTTGTAATCCATAACTAGTGATTTTTTTTGGATTTTGGTACAACTGAAAACCTATCAGTTTATGCTCCTTTAATGTTTCCCATAGTGGTGAACCAAGTATAAGTGTGGTGTGGTCCCTTTTTCTTGTGGTTGTTTTCTTTCTATTTGTTGCATGTCTTACGGGTTTAACAAGTTCCTACCACTGTGGGAATAAGATCCTAGTTTTAAAAGAAAAATATGACACCCTAATTCACTCCTCCCATCTCAGGGTTCCGTGATGCCCTGCAAGTGGTATTAGAGGGTAATGGTGACAGGTGTAAGAGCTTTCCTTTGCTGTCCTGAAGAATGCAGTTAATGCCAGGGGAATTTCATTCTTCGAAGGAAGTAATTTTTATATTTGAAAGAAAAGAATAAAATCTCATTTAATACCCCTTGGAATGGTAGTCCACTTTTCTATTGTGCAAGGAAGACATGTTACGGATCCCACAGGGATTGCTATGACTAATACAGACAGTAAATATCAAGATGCAGATGCTAAAGTCTAGAATTCTATCACTACGTCTCTTTCAGATTAAATCTATCTAAAGGTGATGTAACATCCAAGGTAAATAAAGAATAAGAATTTTTTATATTTATTAATATTCGTGAATTAAATATTAATATTACATTAAAGGAGATTCTTTGTTTTATGGAGTACGCAATACGCAACAATGAGTTTATTTGAAATCTTACATTGCACAATAATTATATAATAATATTACTTTAAATGGTAGTTAACGCCTTGTCGTTGTAATGGTGGGAATGAACCAAAATAACTAAAACATTATTATATATGTTTGTTAAATATTTTTACATTTATCCAATAGATGTTAGAGGCTTAAAGTGGGAACGAATCCAATTTTAAACATAAATATTCTAATATTCTTTAAAAGGTCGATTAACCACCTTTTAATGATGAAGCCTTTTTAAATCCACTTTTGAAAATATTATATGTTATATTTATCAAAATAAAATGATTCTTTAGAATATGGACATCAAAATTTACTTTGTGTAATTTTTTGTTATTTTTCTGATAAAGATCAATTTTTATGAATAATGAAAACTGCTGTATTTTAATTCAAAACCTCCTTCTAATATAATTTATTTATACGGTTATATTATATTATTAACTGGTTTTAATGTGTAATTATAATATATTCTTACCATTTAATTCAATGGTGTTCAATATAATTAATTTCACTTTGAAATTGGACATAAAAAACTGTCAATCTTTTGATAGATATTGTTTCTTATAAACATGATATTTGTTTTAACAACAGGAATTAATTATAAAATTAATTAATGTAACTTCAGTGATTTTAATTTTTTAAAAAGGAAATCTTTTTTATATTTGTAATATCAAATTTACATTGGATAATTTTTTGTTATTTTTCTGAGAAATGATCATTTTTTATGAATAGTGAAAAATACTGCATTTTACTTCAATAGAGATTTTTTGTATAATTTAATTATATTGTTATATTGTTATTTTAGTTGGTGTTAAAGTTTAAGTGAATTATTTATTTATCACATAATGCAATTTTTTTATTGGATGTAATTTCACTTTTAAATAGGATGTAAAAACATATTAATATTTTGATAAATTTTACTTCTTAAAAAACTCATCTTTGGTTTTAACAACAAGAATTATTTTTAAATTAATTACTACAATTTATGTTTTTGGAATTTGGTACAATGGATTCCATATTTTTAATCATATGGTCCATATTATGTAATTAAGACTCTTGTTTTTGGACATTATGAATAGTAACGACAACAATTATCTTTAATTATCATGATTAATTAGTAATCGGCTAGTTAACGGTAATAAAATAATATCATAATAATATAAACTAACCACAAAATGTGTCCAAATTATCTTTTTTATGTCATGGATAATCATTGGATGCCTTTTTCCAACATAGGGACTGCATGGAATAACTTTTGTGTGATAGTGACCTTTTATCGTATTATTTTTTAAAGAAAGGAAAATATAACCAAACTATGAAACACCTATGTAAAAAAATTAATATTTAATACATAAATGATATCTTAGAATATAAATATTCATTTTAATTATAAATATAGTTCCAAAATCATGGTATTTTTTTTTATAATTTTGTGAGATTATATAAATAAATTTATTTATGACACCATGATGATGCAGTGATTACCCTATTAAGGAACGATTAAATTAAAATGAAATGATATGGTAACATCTAAGACATAAACATGAAAAAACCCTATGGGATGGGTGTATTTATAACACTTATCACCTTATCCTCAAAATATATCATTATGGGACCTTTAAAGTCCTAAAATCATTTTATAATAAAGTTACATTTCATGACTTTCCAAAAGCAACCCTCCTCCCTCTTATAAAAGGCCCCCACCTCTTCCCCCATACCCAGAATTCTCATGACATTGGCTCATCCAAAACCATCTCATATTATCTCTCCAATTCCCTCTCTTACTCCTATAATCCTCACATTGGGCAGTAATCTTTCCAAGGAAGCCTTTGGATCAAATCAAAAAGAGTTACCCGATTTAGAGGTAATGTCTTCTCTCAAGTCTCTTTCATTTATTTTACTTCTTCACTCTCCAATATCTTATAATTATTTGATCACATATTAACAACAGTATCCTAAATATACTAGGATGATGTTTTGAAAAGGATTCTACCTACACTTACACACACCTTTGTCTAATGGTTAAAGAATATACTGTTTCCGTGGATGGCGAATTACTGCCTCACGAAACAATGATTGTTCAATATTCTCCTACCACCTATCATGGTGGCCATTATGATGGAACTATATTTATATATGATATATATTATATTCTTTTCCTCTTTATTTTTCTCTATTTTATATTAAAAACAAACCTTTATGTTTTCCATGTTGTGAAAATGCAATAATTTCATACGAGGAAGTGTGGAGAACCGCCCCCTCAAGTGATGTGACTCGTTCATGCCAAACATAGAATTTACAAAAAATGTAATTAATGAACTTTTTTTACCTATATAATATATATTTTATTCTGGAATTATAATATATCTATGTCTCATTTACTTTTAAAGTCCATTAATAGAAAAAACAAATGAAAGTAGCGTTCATGCATACATACGACCTACCGTCTCCATGAACGATAGATTTAATTTATTATCTCCAAAAATTATGGAATATTATTAAATACATATATACTGGATATATATGATATTTAAATCATGAACAAAATTCCGGAGATGATGTACTTATAACTACGTTGACAATTATCTTCAATCAATTTCATTTTTGACTCATGTACCGAACGTCGACACAACATATGTTATGAACTCAAATAATTAACTAATTATTATAACATGATAATATGTGACTTGAATTGAATAATAAACATTAAAGTAATTCCTTAAGAAATTATGAATTTACCAAGTTTTATTATTCTGTAATATAAAGAAATGAACTAGACAAGGCGTACATGTGGTAAGGGATTTCTTATCTCACTTTTAATATCTTGAGATTTCCATTGTTAGCCACTTAATTATTTCATGTGGTGTATTGTGTACTGCCATTGGATATATATTTTTGTGATTCTATTTATATTTAGGTTATTACATGATTCATTTGGTTCTTATTATCTTTTGGTCGTACGACTTGACTTATTACAATGAGCTAATGGGGTTTTATCTCACTTTTTATTCCCGTGAGATTCATTATATATTTATAAATATCTCCTTTGAGTGGTGTATGTACTGCCCATTATTCTAATATTTCAATAATATAAATCCATTTAGGGGTAATTACATATTCATTGTTTGATCATTCTATCATGGCGTGTACGTTTCGATGGTTACCCAAATCGGTAAGGGAACCTTTCACCCTCCACTTTTTAAAAGACTTATTTTAGTTAGGACATTTAATTTACATATTATTATGTTGGGATATGTTCTTATATATCCTTATTGCTGTAAATTTTATGTCCAGGGGATGAGATACCATTTTTATCACTCATCAAATCATTTCCTTAATTTTAATGTGACGCCCTTAGGGTTTCAAATTTTTGTAAGGGAAGATATTTACCAAATTTTAGTTCACTGGGTTAAACCTCTACTTCTTGATTATGTCATGATATGAATATGTGTGAAGGACCTATGTCTGTTTTATTCTTAATATCCACTTATATTTGGTTTATTTATATTTTTCACACATAATTATGTCATTGATTTATCCTTAATCAAAGGATATTGCCTTTATAAGGGAATTCATCTCAATCTCATTTTATTGAGGCATCCATTGATTAATAATGACTTTCTTTTATACGATGTATACAACAATTTTGACATTTCATTTCATTTAATAGGATACTTTTCTCTATGATGAATTTAACTAAATGAAAAAATGGAATGTTTCTTTTTTTTACGTAAGTGGTGACAACGAACTTTTCCACCTCCGTGAGTATGATGTGGTCTTTGGCTTCCTTAAATAGCCGTAATGTTTTTAAAATGAAAAAATATATCATATACTGTTTTTACATATTTTTTTTGAAAATGGTTTTTAGAATGAATTTATTATTTCAATATCTTAAAATTTTATATTGTTATTGCAATGTGGGATTGTTATCTTTCCATTATGCTTAAGTTTTGTGTTATGTTTATGTTATGGTTCATGGGTATTGTTTATTATGTCGTATGGTTCCATTATAAACTAAGGGAAGGTGATCCCAAGACATCTCTCCAATGAATTGGGTAACGTGAAGGAGTTAAACGATAAGGTTTTTTCGAAGTGATTTAGGGAATATACTGCGATGGGTATTCCAAACGTAACCATGAGGGTTAACCCCTATGTAAGAATGTTATGAATGACATATGTTAACTTTTAGTCTTATGATTTCTATGAGTTATTCATAAATCTTATTATTTCATGAGGTATGTTAAAGAACTTATGTTTTTGGAGTAATGTACGATTTCATTTATTCTTATGTATACATGAACTAATTTTTTTTCGTATTTTTTATCCCCTACTAAGCTTTTTATGCTCATCCCAAGTTATTGAAATGTTTTTCAAAGGACGTAAAGATGAATACGGTCAAGGATGGGATCAATGAAAGGCATGCTATCAAAATCGTGGAACTAGTCATGTTTATTTTTTTAGGAGTTTTTATTTTATGGAAAATGGAAACTCAGTAGAAGTGTCTACTTTATAATATTTTAAAATGTAATAGTTATGTCCTAATTCTATAAATCTCTAAATTTAAAAAGATAATCAATGTTAATTATTCATTAAATTCAATATTATGTAATTTTCTAAGGCTGGGTCCTTATAGTTCGTATCAGAGGTCGGTTTAGATAACTTTAGGGGTTAGGGTATTCATTAAGCTTAAGTGGCATTACCATAATGGTTAGGATTTCAGAAAGAGTCCTAGTTTTTTTAAATAAAGTGAATTTGTTTAAAATAACAAGAATAATTTTATATTAGTATTATATGATTATTTTACTGATATACTCACACTAAATTTTTTGGTTTTAGTAAATGGCTAAATCTAGAAGGCACCATAGTTACATTGGATGTGAGGAAAACATTGACGGTTTTCTGAACGAGCGACTAAATGATATTGGAGCTACAATGAGAACTCTCGTGGTTAGTCTTGACCAACTATCTGGAGTCATGATTGACCACCTGAACCTTATGGATTTTTATAAGGCATAATATATGCGTGAAACAAATCCCTATGGTTGTTCAGGTAATAATCATAATGGTAAGTATGTTAAAAACCTATGTGTCAAAGATGTGGAAAAACCACATAAGAAAATGATTCTCAGGGACAGAAAGATGCTATATATGTGGAAATGAAGGTCATAAAGCAAGAACCTACCATACAAAAAGGAAACATCTAGTTGACTCTAGGAAAGGGAAAAAATTTCTTTTTGAATGATCAATTGAATGTTTTAAATGTGGTGTGCATAGTCATTATGCGAACAAATGTCCTACGAAGATGTTTTAGGAATGGGATCACCAAGATTATACAATTATTCTTTTACCAATAACTAATGCCATTCTGATTTGGGATGAAGAAACTGACAATGACCAATTAAAGGTATGGATTATATCTTAACATATGTTTTCCTATTATTCAAATATTAAGATATGATTCATGATTTCATTTGTAAGAAAGAAGTATTTAAGAATAAGTTGGAACTAAATGGTTAATGGATCAAGAAGACTGTTGAATGAGTAAAAATTCAACATATAAGGGATTTAAGTGTTATGCTATATTTGAGGATGGTTAAATTCCTAAAAGTATTAAGGCTCTTTTGATGATGGGATTACATTAGAATACTTTTTATAGAATGTCTAACCCTGATGTTTGATATATGAAAATTTTATTCAAGGAATAAATATCTTTTCTTTTGTGGATATAGTTATCAAAAAACCATTTGGGATTATATAATCCTTGAATATGAGGCAATTACAAGATAATAAATTTTGGGATGAAAAATAATAGTTATAAGATAAACTTCGTGGTTAAATTATGATATGGTTATTTTTGATGAACTTATCTCTTTTTGGGAATGTTATAAAATTATATGTTTTTTGAAAAAGGACAACACGCGGACCGTGTGACAACTCGTCACGTCAGACAAAGATGTGGGAATCGAACCCACAAACAAAGTGCGAATGAAATTTATCACCTACCAGTGGACTACGTGATGTCCTAGGTTAGTATGACTAATTATTTTTAGTTAGATGATCTTATGAATCCAGAATAAGTTGATTTTGGGTTATCTATGGAAATCATTAACCTATCATGGAGGATATTTGATTATGTTAATTACTTTTCAATATGACAATTTAAGAGTAACTAATGTAATTTGGTGATATATGTTATGATTTAACTTGGATGACTATTTGATTAAATCCATCATAGATTTGGGTTTCAATATTAGTTTGGATTACTTTGAAGAATTTTATGGATAGTAGTTTATTGAATGGTCTTTTTCGAACATTGGGTTTTGTTTGAATTTTTTTGGAGATTAAGAGTAGTTTTTGTTTTTGTATAAGATTATCATTTTGGGGAATTATCTAATCTCGTACTAACCATTATGGTTTTGGTTAAGGTATTGATACATGGTGATTATATAGTTCCCTTTTTTGGATTAGGTGATTATCTAGAAGTTGATTATAACTCTCTTAATGTTAACTTGTCATCCTAAATACTCATCTTTTGGAGAAAATATGAGTTTGTGTTATAAATCTATTAAGAGATGAATGTATACAAGACAAGTAAGTATGTTTACACATGTTTTATTTAATCTCATTAATTAATTATTCAATGAAAAGTAACTTAAAAAAATGTTTTCTATTAACTTTTCTTACTGGGGAATCAAATACAGCTTAACCCATCACAAGTTTGTGGATTTTAGATTGTTTGATTTCTCCTGAACATGTTTTCTATAACTCTCTATCAGAACATGACACTTAGATTCTCCTCAATATCCATTTTTTCATGGGATCCTAGTATGGGTTATCTCAGGTGACCATTGTACTTCTCATTAATTCTTTTAAAGTTATAGTTTTATTGACTCATTTTTCGATGTAAGGATTTCAAGTTAGTTTCTGAGCCCAATTTTAAAATTGCGAGGATGCAATTCCCAAAAGGGGGAAAGGATGTAACATCCATGGAAAATAAAGTATATGAAATTTTCATATATATTAATATTCATGAATTAATTATTAATATTACTTTAAAGGAGAGTCTATGTTCAATGGTGTACCCAATATGCAACAATGAGTTTCTTTTAAATATTACGTTGCACACTAATAATATAATAATATTATTTTAAATGGTAGTTAACGCCTAGCTTTTGTAATGGAAAGAACGAACAGAACTAAATAAAAAATTATTATAAATTTTTGTTAAATATTTTTACTTTTATCCAATAAATTTTAGAGGCTTAAAATGTTTATAAATATAATATTAAGAATAAATATTCTAATATTCATTGAAAGGTTGATTAACTACCTTTTGATGGTGAACCCTTTTTAAATACACTTTTTGAAAATTTTATATGTTATAGTTTTCAAAATAAAATCCTTTTTTATATTCAAAAAATCAAAATATACATTCTGTAAATTTTTGTTATTTTTCTGATAATGTTCATTTTTTATGAATAGTGAAAAATGTTGTATTTTAATTCAAAACCTAAATTTAATATAATTTATTTATATGGATAGATTATATATTTATTTGGTTTTAATGTTTAATTAGAATATATTTTTACCATTTAATTCAATGGTTGTCATTTGAATTAATTTCACATTGAAATTGTACATAAACAGGTGTCAATATTTTAATAGATATTTTTTCTTAAAAACACACTATTTGTTTTGATAGTGCGAATTAATTGTAAAAGTAATTAATGAAACATCTATGTTTTGAATTTTGTAACCTGGAAATCATTTTAGAATTTGGAATATTAAATTTAGTTTCGATAAATTTTTGGAATTTTTCTAACAAATGTTCATTTTTTAGGAATAGTGAAAACTACTGCATTTAACATCTAAACTAATTTTTCATCTAATTTAATTATATATCTAGACTATAATTTTAATTTGTTTTAAAGTGTAATTGAATTAATTTTTTATCACTTAATGAAATTTTATTCATTGGAAGTAATTTCACTTTTCAATTGGATGTAAAAACAATCCAATCTTTTGATAAATTTAACTTCTAAAAAAACTAGTCTTGGTTTTGACAATGGGAATTATTTTTAAATTAATTAAAAAAAATTCCTGTTTTTGGAATTTGGTAAAATGGATTCCATATTTAAAATCATAAGTTCCAAATAATGTAATTAAGACTCTTTTGTTTTTATACATTATAAACAGTAAGGATGATAATTATCTTTATTTATCATGAATAATTAGTAATCGGGTAATTAAGGGTAATAAAATAATATCATAATAATATAAAATTACCTCAAAATGTGTCCAAATCCTCTTGTATGTGTCATCTCCAACCATGGGATTCCTTGTTCCAACTTTGGGACCCCATGGAATCACTTTTTTGAGATAGTGACCTTTTATCATATTATTTTTTAATGAAAGGAAAATATAACCAAACTATGTAACACCAAAGTAAAATAAATTTAATTTTGTTTAGATAAATGAGCTCTTAGACTATAAATATTCATTGTAATGATAAAAATATTTCCTACATCTTTGTATTTATTTATATTTTAAGACATTAAAAAAATAAATTTACTTATGACACCATGATGATGTAGTGATTACCTCATTAATGAACTATTTAAATAAAATGAAAATATATATTAAAATCTAAGAATAAAAGTTGTCAAAAACCTATTGTATGGGAGTTTTTCAAACCCTTATCACCTTATACTATAAATATATCATTTTGGGACCTTTAAATTCTAAAAATACTTTTATAATAAAGTGACATTTCAAGACTTTCCAAAAGTGACCCTCCTCCGTTTTTTAAAAGTCCCTCACCTCTAACCCCTTACCCACACCTCTCAAGCCCATAGATCGTCTAAAATATAAACATATTATCTCTACACATCCCTATATTACTCCTAGAAGCCTCACATTGGGCATATTTCTTTCCATGGAAGCCTTTGGCTCAAATCAAAAAGAGATACCCGATTAAGAGGTAATGTCTTCTCTCGAGTTTCTATCATTTTTTATACTGCTTCACTCAACACTATCTGATTATTATTTGATCCCATAAAAACTAAACTATAATAAATATACTAGGATTTTATTTATGATAAGTATTCTACCTACACTTACACACACCTCCGTATAATGGTTAAAGAACATACTGTTTCAGTGGATGGTGAATTACTACCTCACGAAATGATGATTATTCAATATTCTCCTACCACCTCTCATGGTGGCCATTATTATGGGACTATATTTATATATGATATATATTATATTTATTTCCCCTCTATGCATTTGTATTTTATATTTAAAACATATGTGTATTCTTTTCCTGTTCTGCAAATGCGATAATTTCATATGAGGAAGTGTGGATATCCACCCCCTCAAGTGATTTGACTCGTTCATGCCAAACATGGAAATTATAAAGAATGTAATTAATGAGCTTATGTTACCTATATAACATATATATTATACTGGAATTATAATATATCAAGGTTTCATTTTGTTTCAAAGTCCATTAATATGAAAAAAAATGAAAGTAGCGTTCATGCGTACGTACGACCTACCGTCTCTAGGAATGGTAAATTTCATTTCTTATCGCCAAAAACTATGGAATATTATTAAATACATATATACTGGATATATATATATGATATTTAAATCATGAAAACCATTCCAGAGATGATGTAATTATAACTATGTGGGCAATTCTCCCCAAACAAGTTAATTTTTGA
This sequence comes from Viscum album, assembly GCA_963277665.1. Classification (NCBI taxonomy): domain Eukaryota; kingdom Viridiplantae; phylum Streptophyta; class Magnoliopsida; order Santalales; family Viscaceae; genus Viscum; species Viscum album. Next base: position 434,874,322 of record OY728150.1, on the reverse strand, counting down.
CTCATGTACCAAACATCAACAAAACATATGAAATGAACTCACATAATTAAATATTTGTTATAACATGATAATATGTGACATGAATTGAATAATAAACATTAAATGAAGTCCTTAGGAAATTATAAATTGATCAAGGTTTATTATTCAGGAATATAATGAAACAAACAGGACAAGTCGGACTTGAGGTATGGGATTTCTTATCTCACTTTTAATTCTGTGAGATTTCCATTGTTTGCCACTTATTTATTTCATGTGGTGTATTTTGTACTGACATTTTATATATATTATAATGATTATATTTATATTAATGATCTTATGTGATTAATTTGGCACTTATTATCTTTTGGTCATACGACTCGACTTATTACAATGAGGTAAGGGGATTTTCTCTCACTTTTTATTTTCGTGAGATTCATGCAATATTTGTCACTATCTCCATTGAGTGGTGTATGTACATCCCATTATTCTACTCTTTGAGTAATATACATCCATTTATGGTTAATTACATCTTCTATTTTACGATCCTTCTGTCATGGGGTGTATGTTTTGAAAGTTACCCAAATCGATAAGGGAACAATTCACCCTCCTCTTTTTAAAAGACTTATTTTTTGTTAGGAATATTAATTTACATCTTCTTATGTTGGTATATGTTCTTATATATCCTTATTTCTATAAATTTTATGTCCAAGTGATGATATACACTTTTAATCTCTCATCAACTCATTTTTTGAATTTTAATGTGACGTCGTTAGGCTGTCAAATTTCTATAAGGGAAGTTCTTTACCAAAATTCAATTCATTGGGTTAAACCTCTACTACATGATTTTGTCATGCTATGAATATGTGTGAAGGATTTATGTTTGTTTTACACTTAATATCCACTTATATTGGCTGTATTTATATTTTTCACACATATTTATGTCATTGATTTATCCTTAATCAAAGCATACTGTCTTTATAAGGGACTTCTTCTCAATCTCCTTTTATTGAGGAATCCATTGATTTACACATGACTTTATTTTATACGGTGTATAAAACCATTTTTAATTTTCATTTCATTCAAAGGGAATCTTTTCTCTATTAAGCATTTTACTAAATGACAAAAAGGTATGTTTCTTTTTTTTATGTAATTGGTGACAAAGTCCTTTTCCGCCGCCACAAGTATTGTTTGGTCCTTTGCTTCCTTAACAAGAAAGAATGTTTTTAAAATGAAAATAAATACCATATACTCTTTTTACATATTTTTGTATTGAAAATGGTTTTTGGAATGGATTTATTATTTCAATATCTTGAAAATTTATATTGTTATTACAATGTGGGAATGTAATATTTCTTTTATTCTTATGTTATGTGTTATGATTATGTTATGATTTTTGGGAATTTTTTATGAAGTCATGTGGTTCCATGATATACTAAGGGCGGGTGAGACTGAGATATCTCTCCAATGCATTGGGTAACATGAAGGAGTTAAATGCTAATGTTTCTCCGAAGATATTTAAGGAATATACTTCTATGGGTTTTTAAAATGTAACCATGAGGGTTACTCCATAGGTATGAATATTATGAATGCCTCATTTTACCTTTATGTCTTATGATTTATATGAGTTAGTCAAAAATCTTATGATTTCATGAGTTATGCTAAAGTGCTTATGTTTTATGAGTAAATTATGATTTCATTGATTCTTATGAATACATGGACTAATGTTTTCTTTCAGTATTTTTATATCCCTAACTGAGATTTTTATGCTCATCCCATGTTTTTGAAATGATTTCCACAGGACTTAAAGATGAATACTGTCAAAGAAGTGATCAAGGAACGACATTTTGTCTAAAACATGGAACTAGTCATTTTTTCTAAGAGGTTTTATTTTATGAAGACATGGAAACTGAGTAGAAGTGTCTACTTTATAATTTTTCGAGATGTAATATTTATGTCCTAATTCTCTAAAACTATATACCTGAAAAGATCATCAATGTGAATTATTCATTTAATTCAATATTATGTAATCTTCTAAGGCTGGGTACTTATAGGTGATGAGTTTCACCTCATAAAAGTCTATGTGGGATAAACTTGAAAACAATTATGAATGATACAACAATGTGAAGGAGAAAAAACATCAAGGCTTACAAAACAAGTTTTAACATCTAAAGATACATGCTAATGTGAATGAAGACTCATTCTTCAATCGAATTACTAAATTAGTGGGAGAAGATCGATTTCTTCAAGAGGAAATCAATGACATTGATATCATAAAGAAAATCATGAGAAGACTTCCTCCGATTTACAATGCAAAGGTGTCATCCCATGAAGAAATATATTTATCTAAACTATCTCTAGATGATCTTCTATGTAGCCTAGTGGAATATGAGATGAGAGTCAAACCCACAGATTCCACGACTCGTGTTAGCACGAAAATGGAATTCAAAGCCATGTACAAACTAAAAATATCAAAATATAGTAGTAGTGATGATGATGTGGAAAAAGAAATTATTTCTCTCATTTCCAAAAAGTTGAAAAATGGAAAAGGCAAATTTAAAGGTAAGCTAACTTTGGCATGTTCTCATTGTGGAAGAATTTGGAACATTGTCTCATAGTGACAAATAATATTTGTTGATAATGAGAGCGAAGCAGAAGACATTGAGAAACCTCAGAAAACGTTTTTCCGAAAGGGGGACTTCAAATATAGAAAGAAGGTACAAAAGAAGAGTTTTGTCTTTGAAGAGGAAGTTGATGATATTGAATATTGTGAAGAAGAAGAACCAGAATATAAAACTGGAAACCATGCTTCCCTAATGGATAGCATTGAAATGTTAGAACCCTTGATCAATAAAGGAAGTGATAGTCAGATCACTCCTAATGGTGATCCAAAGATTCAAATTAAGGATGCATTTTCCATGTTTGATAATAAATGTAAGAGATGTAATAAATGGATTTAAATGGTGGAAGAATCTTCAAAATATATTAATGAGAATGAATTTCAAACTGAATGACTAGAATAACTATAGAAAGTCCAGTATTCAATCCTTGAAAGCACAAACGACGTTGTGGAACTAAAGAATAGAATTAGAGAACAGGAAAATGACATAACTATCCTTTCATATAGACTAGAAGAGATATAAAATACTGTTGAGTGTCTTGAGGAAGAATTTTTTACTCTTAGGAGTAAGCTTGAATGTCAATCAACCAGAAATGAGGGTATGTAGAAAATTCATTTTGCATGATTCTCAGATGCATAATTACTTGTAAGAGCCAAGTGTGGTTTAGAAGGGATTTGAAAAATCACGAGAGATCAAAGACCTGCTTTCATGGGAAGGAGATCAATTGGTTGTGATGTTGATACATCAATTAGTGGAATTGAAGAGATCCAAAATAAAGTTAAGATGAAAGGTGGACATGTTGAAACATTGCCTGAAGTGCTGAAAAAGAATCCCTCAATCCAAAAAAAAGAAGAACTGAAGAATATCCTCAAACATAGAGAAATGATAGGAAGTCTAACCATTATCCCAAGGAAGAAGGTAGGAGGAGAAATTAAGTTATATGATATTTCCCCTCATGAAGTGTCAGTTTTGTGGCTATTTGGGCCATACCCTGCCATATTAGGGAGAGTTAAGGATCTACATGAATGGGGATGATCTCGAATGTCAACAAATGAGATCGATTTCATATCCTCCATCATATAGAAGAAATGGTTTCTATAGATACTGTTCTCATTATTCTAACTTCAGATATAAATCTTTGTATTGAAGGCAGAGGTATGATAGGAGAAATTCACAGAACTCCCAAATAAGGGTTAATATTCACCCTCTTGATGTTGTTATTCTCACAAACAGTTTTTCTCCTCTAGAATAATATTATGGGTATGTATAATCGTTTTATGTAGAGGAAATAATCAGAAGACCATCATTATATTATTCTCAATCCAATAACTTTGGGAATTCAAAGAAGAAGATCGAGAAATCCAACCTTCCAGAAGTAGCCCTCAATGCTATATAGAGCAGCAGCTCCTGGATTTTTGAGAGTGGATGCTCTTCACAATATTACATGAAATGATGAAATTTTGAAGAATATTGATAGAAGTTCAATGGAACAGTGAGGTTTGGCAATGATGGTTCTTTTAAGATTAAAATCAGTTTGAATACTTCTCTCCCCAATGGAGAGCTAAAAAAGACTGAAGTTTTTTATGTGGATGGTCTACGCCAAAATCTCTTCAGTGTGAGTCAACTTTGTGGTTCAGGAGTCATAGTAAATTTCTGTTAAAAATGTTGCACTATAAGGAGAAAAACATGGAATTATCTTATGAAAGGTTGTAGAATAGATGGAAACTTATATCAGGTTGACAAAAAAGTGAACTCTTGCTATTTTTCTATTAAAGAAGAAAACAACCTATGGCATCGTAGGCTAGGGAACATTTACCAAAAATATATGGAAAAGATATATGATCTGAATATATTCATGGATATCCCCATTTTTTATTGTGAAAGGGAAAGGACATGTGATGCATGCATATGGGGGAAGCTAATCTGTAATTCATATTGACCAAAGAAGAAAAGGGCATCACACCTTCTTGATCTCATCCATACAGACATATGTGGCTCGATAAATGTCGTCGGAACTCATGGAGAGAGTTAATTCATCCTTTTCATTGATGATTATAGTAGAATGTCTTGTGTAATGGTTATTCATAGGAACCGACAAGTACTTGATTTCCGGAAAACTTATCACCGAATTGCCGATAATGATAATGGATGAACAATAAAGGTCATATGATCAGACAATGTAGGAGAATACATGTCCATTTAGATTGATAATTACCTAGAAAAACATGGAATACAGTATGGGGTAGCATCTATGAGAAGTCCACAGAAAAATGGATTTGTTGAGCATTAGAATCGACAGGTCAACAACATGGCCAAGACTATGCTGATAGAGAGTTGTATCGCTTTCCATTACTTAAAAAAAGTAGTTGAAGCTGTAGTGCACATTCAGAATCGAATAGGGCTTTATATAGGAAAATTGGAGACACCATATGAATTTTGTAATCGAAGGAAGCCTTCTTTGAAATACATTTGTGTTTTCAGAAAAAAAATGTTTCATCTGAAATAAAGTATGAAATCAAGGGATTTTTGGTGACAATGATGATGAAAGAATATTTCATGGATATAAAATGAACATCAAAGCATACAAGTGTTTCAATAAATTCTTTGGGAGGACTCTGGAAATAAATGAAGTTAAGATCATCAATGGGAAAACCCCAAATTATTCAAATAATTCATATGCTGATGAGATAGAAAATGAGGAAAAATGTGAACATAGAGTAAATGCACAAACCTAAATGGAAGCAGTACAAAACCCTAAAGATTCACATCATGATGTTGACTCAGTTGAAGAATTGAATGTTGAAACCATAGCTGGAAAGAATTCAATTTAATCTTAGAGGAAGAGTCGAAGAGTCAAAATTGATAAATCTATCATCATTAATGATTAGAATAAAACTTCACAAATGAGGAGAATAATGATTAATGAAAAATTTTTATTCATATCTTTTTTGTAACCATCCTCATTTTCAGAAGCTGCAAAAGATGAATCATCGGTGAAATCCATGAATTAAGAGTTAGATCAGATTGACAAGAATTAGACCAGGTATCTAGTCTAGATAAATGAATGTCATAATGTGATTGGTACAAAGTGGATTTAAAAAAAGTTAGATGATAATGGAAGTGTTATCACAAACAATGAACGATTGGTTTGCAAAATATACTCAGAGATTGAAGGTTTCTATGATGAAGAAACCTTTGCACCCGTTGCTAGACTGGAGTCATTCTGTCTTTTTCTTGCTATGGAAATACAAAGAGGATATAAAGTTTATCAAATGGATATCAAGACATCTTTCATGAATGGTGTTCTCTAAGAAGAAGTCTACATCAAACAACCAGTGGGTTTTCATTTTTTGGTACAGATAAAACAATGGCTTGTAAACTAAATAATGACCTTTATGGTTGGATGCAGGCACCCCAAGCATGGTATTCCCTGCTAGATTCTTATCTCTAGAAACTAGAATACACAATAGGAGTTGTGGATCACAATCTCTATGTGATTAATTCCCCAAAATATTAGTTTATGGTTATTTTTTATGTTGATGAAATTATTTTTTGTGGATGCATGCATAAATCAATGGAAGATTTTTCCCATCACATGAAATCATAATTTTAAATGCCAATGATTGGGGAACTCAAATATTTCTTGGGGATGCAAGTGACTCAAAAGAAATATTACTCTTTCATATCTCAATAAAAGTATTCAAGATAACTCCTGAAGTAATTTATTATGCATGACTCCAAACTAATGTCAACTCAGATTGAAGTTGGAACAAAATTTGGAAATCATGAGGATTGGACCTCTATAGATCCCACCATGTACAAGAGGATCATTGGGAGCCTACTATACTGAACAACGACATGAGCATATATTATCTTTGAAACATGTCTAGAAGACCGCTTTTAGAGTAATTCAAAGGAGGAACATATGGAAGTAGTAAAGAAAATATAAGGTACATTCAAGGTACTCATAACTTTGGGTTATACTTTGTTGTAGGATGTGCCAATGAATTATCAGCATTTTTTGATGTTGATTGGGCTAGTTATGTAGCGAATAGAAAGAACACCAGTGGTAAATAATTATATATTGGGAAGAAATGTGTTGTCTGGTTAAGGATGAAAGTAGAAAGTACTTCTCCTAGTGCTGCTAAAGCTGAGTATATCTCCGCTATAAAGGCATGCACTCAATTTATATGGATGAAGAAACAACTGACAGATATTGGTGATGAAGTGAAACAAAAAATGGTGATTTACTGTGATAAAAATAGAACAATTGATCTTACGAATAATCTTGTTCAACATTCTTGTACAAAACATATTGAAATCATATATCACTTTATCAATAAATTTTTTTGAACAAGTCATGATTAAAATGAATCATGAGGGAACTGACGGGAAATTGGCTGATATCCTGATGAAGCCACTATCATTGTCTATGTTTGAGAAATATCAGTTGATCCTCAGTTTTTATCCACCTCCCAATACAGAAGGTGGTTCCAAGGTATGTGGGGAGATACTATCCAGGTGGACTGTTTTGATTAAAACAATGAACAATTACTATTTTTTTAGTTTATTGTCAATGGGGGAGAAAGAATAAATTCAAGACATGTGATAGACATGTAATTCTTTTGTTACACGATAAGAATTCGGTGAAATAATTAGACTTTGATTATAGGATGAGAAGGAATACATTGGACATGTAATGCTTCTTTGACACAGTAAGCGAATTTCCTGGGTGTCGTTATGATTTACAAATCACGAGATCCCAATTCATGATTCCCCTATAGTTTTCTACACCGAGCATTGCTCATCTAGACATAGAGTGTTCGCTGAGTTTTTCTTGTGATTTTTGTTTTGCATGTGACTGGTGCCCTTTTGAATTTATTTGGTGATTTCCAACAAACCCAAAGGGGGAGATTGTTAGAACCATGGTCATTCTATGCAAGAATTGGAGTATGGTTTGTTTTTATGACCAATCATTATTGGATGTTCAGAATGATTCCTAGTAATGTGATCATATAGTTCAAGAAGAAAATAATTTTAAAGGTGGCATCTTTTCCCAGTGTTTTCCATTTTTTTGGGAATGAAAATCGGAAAATGAAGGCATGGATTGTTCGCAAAAGGAGGTGCGCGCAAAGTAGTAGTGGTTCATGAAATAGGTGAGTTGTGTGAAAAATAGGTGGGTTTTTCATGAAAAAGAGCATGGTGTGCAAAATAGTGGAGTGATGTTTTCCGCGCATGAAGTGTTTTGGAATCAGAACATCTTAAATGGAAAAATCTTGGGCTGCACCAAAAAATGGAGTTGCGTACGAAAAACTATTCTAGCGCGAAATGTATTGCATGCCGAATGATAGGTTTTTTGTGCCATGATAGGGTTTTATTCATGGGGGTCGATGATGCCTATAAATAAGAGGTGACCCCCTAATTTCGTACTCCTGAAGACTTAGAAAATATTTGAGTGCTGATGTGTATAAAAGGTTCGTGTAAAGTAAGTTGCGTGAAAAATTTAGAGTTCATGAAAAAGTCCGTGTTGCACAAAAAAGGAGAGGGTGAGTGTAAAATATGAAGGTGTGTGAAAAAGTAAAATTTGCGTGTAAAACATGATGTTTCACATAAAAGTCAATGTTTCTTGAAAAAGGTGAAGCTGCATGTAAAAAGTGAGGCGGAGCATAAAATATTCGGTTGCGGGAAAAGGGTGTTTTTGCAAAAAATATTTTTCCATGCAAAAAAGAAAATATTGTGCGTAATAGTAAGGGCTTGTGCTCAAATGGTTTGTATTGCGTGAAATTGTCACTAAATCTTGTTTCCTAGTATAGATTATCCGGTTCAGTGGATTAGTGTGTTCAAGTGCATCAATTTCGTACATCGATGCATGAAGAGTCTCATGCTAAGAAGAGGCAAATACATCAATGCAAATCTATTAAAGATACCTTCAGGTCTATAAACTGATTGGGACTTCACCAATGGATGTGTTCCAGGGGGAGTCAATATGAGTGACCTGAGGGATGCAGTGAGCTATCCCTGAACTTTTTTAAAGGTAGTAAGCCTAGGAAAGAGTGACTGTACCTGAACATTGTAATCCATAAATAGTGAATTTTAGTGGATTTTGGTACGACCATAAACATGATGGTGTATGCTCCTGGGACGTAGCCCTTAGTGGTGAGCCATGTAAAATTTTGGGGTGGTATGTCTTTCTTGTGGTTTATTTAATTCTTCTCCCATACATCTTACAGGTTTAATGAGTTTCTATCATCATGGGAAATTATCTCCATTTTAAAAGAAAATGTTGACACCCTGTCTCACCCCCCCCCCAAAGGGTGCCTAGGGGTCCAATATGGATTCCTCTGGTTCCTTTCATATAGTATTGTTTTATTTATTTTTTTTATTAAAAATATATTAAAGTCATGTGTTCCTCCTAGATCTGACCTAAATCTTGCACACATTCCCTTAGCATATCCTCTAGGACATGGATAGGGTGCCTCGTCTCCCAATAAATTAGGGGGTGAAATGGCGTACTCATCCGCAACTGGGTCCCAAATTACTCCTCTTGGACATTCAATAGTCATGATGTAAACTACAAATCATGATCATAGATAATTATGGAGGGTACACCGGGAGGATGGTTGACCTCTACAAGTACATTTTCCCTAGACACACTATTGAACTCTACACCCTGATAATAAGTAAGTGCACCAATATGGTATGCCATCCCGCTATCACTCAGATGGAGTCATGTCCCTTAATTGTACATAGAATCCCTATGATAAAGTTCATAGATATGTCATCACACTTCCATTCTGGGATGTCAAGGGGCTACAACAAATTTGATGGAACCTGATGCTCATCCTTCACCTACTGAATGCTAAGGCATCGAGAGACAAACTCAGCAGAACCTTGTCTCATGCTAGATAACTGAAACTAATGCATAGGTCCCTAAACATATTCCCCAAACTGAGATGTACAGATAAGGGTAATGTATGGAAGTACCTCATCAAATCATCCCTCATCAAAACTAGAATCAATGCACACCCCTAGAAAATGATATCATGATTCCTTATGTCATAATACACATAATTTTCATCACTTGGGGATATCTGATCACGTATAACCTCACAGTAGATGTATCCCTCCTATGAATCTCTCACCCACTCGAGGAGTGTTGTCATCAGCACCATCAACTGCTGAGAAGCTATACCCTCATGCTCTAATAGGGTAAGCTTCATGGAAGATAACTACAGTGAAGCTTCATTTATGAGAAAAGCCTGGGACTTCCTACTGATGGAATCTACTAATTCATTTCAATTCCCAAGATTATAGACAATCTCAAATTTATAGTTCTATAAGAACTCTAAATAGTATTTCTAAATTAGGTTCGGATCTCTCTGGGTAAAGATATAACGTTGGCTCTTGTGGTCTGAGTAAACCACAATACACTTTCCTAGAAGATAATGTCTACACATCCACATGGAGAAAACTACCTCTGCAAGCTCCATGTCATTAGTCGCCTCATTTTTATCATGGATTCTCTACTTCCTCAACCCATATGAGATGAATTCCCATTGTTTCATCTATACCCAACCGAGCTTATCACTTTAGGAATTACATAAAACTACAAAATCAATTCCCTTTTTTGGTAGTCTCATAACTGGAGTGGTCATTAAGCTCTAACTAAACTACTCAAAGGCCTTCTTTCACTATTCAGACTAGGTAAATAGTTGTCTCTTTCACATTAGAGTGGTCAAAGGGGTTTTCATTCCAGAAAATTATTCAAAAAATCTATAATAGTCACCAGAAAATCTAAGAGAGCTCTTCACCTATGACTCATTCTTTGATGGCTCCCAAGATATCATCGCCAAGATATTTTGGGGATCGAAGACTAAACCCTCTTCAGTGATGACGTGCACCTCCTCTGATGCCGAGAAAATGTGGATGTTATATATGAAGATATATAAAAATGATCTAGATATGTATAGAATACGTGGTTCATCAAGGCCAAGAAAAATGTGGGATATTTGGTCACACTGAAGGAATAAAAAACTCATAATGACCATAGCGACAATGACATTCCATCATCAGTGTATCTTACTTGCGTACCAATATTTAGTGGTAGCGAGATGTCATATCATTCTTAGAGAACCACTTTACACATAATAACTAGTTGAAGAGGTCATGAATCCTTAATAAGGGGTAATTATTCTTTATTGTGGCTTGATTTAGGTGATGATAATTCACATAATTATGGAAACACCCATCGATCTTCTTCACAAACAGAACATGAGCTTCCTAGGGGGGGGACACAATGGGTCTAATAAAACCCCTCTCATGGAGGTTTTCTAATTTAAAGTGTATCTCCCCGAGCATGGTGGGTTCAATATAATATGATGTAGAAGATTTGAGAAATTCTCTAGTTGAAAATCAAGGGAGAACTCCAACTTTCATTTTAGAGGAAGTCATGGGACAACTTCCAGGAAGAAATCCATGTCATCCTCCACAATATAAAGAACCTGGGTTCCTAAAGAGTCCTCTAAACCAAGGGTCATGATTTCTAACTGATGGGAATAATTATATAGTCCCCTGTTCACATCACTATCTTTCCCTACATTGAGGCCTCTTCCACCAAGAAAGGTGAATCTCATCACATCTGTGTGCAAATATGTGACTACATTGTGGTGACAGTTGACAAGGGCTCGAACCATGGAAATCCAATCCATGCCCAAGATGACATAATAAGTTTATATCTCTATGACCATTAAGTCCCATGTAAACATTTCCCTTGTAAAATAATGTGTGTACAAATGAATGGTAAAAGAAATAGAAGAAGATATTCCTATAATAAAATCCAGACAAATCCGCTATAATAGCACCTTGGTTGGGATCCTCAATGTCTGTACTAGAAGTAACAAGATAAAAGTGTGTCTAGACCCTATTTCTACTAATAATTACAGAAGAAAAGAATATACCAAGAGAGTACCTTGGATCATATCGTGTGGTCGAGGATCACAGATATCCATCATCTGAATCTATCTGCGGCATCGACCTCCAACTCACTGAGCCTAACATAGACTGCCCGGATGTGGGAAGGAACTCATACCACCTTCCCCCACCTCCTACTCATAATCCTCTTCCAACAGAAAATCTATAGGGTCCTCACTGATCACGGTTCAACCTATGTCATGGTGTTATACTAGCTATCCTTCAAAGATTCTCATCTTTTCGAGTCGGGTAGTCCCTAAACACATGTCTTTTCCCATTACACATAAAACATTTCCCTCTCTCTAAGCTGAACCGAAGCTCTGCACATCCCTGGTGGGGCCTGATCATGTGCTAGTTCCCAATCATAAGGTATCCTCTTGTTTATTGGCCTGACTACCTAATGATTTCAATCTATTGTGGATATATATTCTCTAAAAGACCATTGCATGGTCCATGCAACATGTTCCCTAATGATAGAAACTAATCCATTACAATCACCCACTCCAACACCCCAGCATTGGTGGGGATGCATAAGGGAACCACACTCCCATGAATCCCTCAGAGAATAACCTTCTCAAACATCCATTATCAAAAGTAATAATCCATTATCATATATAGGGAATATAAGGGAATATTAGAAAAATAGGTTGCGTATGTAGACACTATCATGCACCCAATATTCATCTCCATAAGGTCCTATATCCTGAAAGAGCGCAGAAATGAGGGGACGTAATCCTCATGAAACTGATTCTGAAACTCATCCAATGAGATTGAAGTCTCTACAGGCATTTGGGTGAAAAGACTCCACCATATTCCAACGATCCATAGAAAATGTTGGCCTCCATGGACACCATTTGGTCTGTTGGTGTCCACACCAACTTGAATAGGCAGACTACAAACTCTTACCCATCCTCCTCAACCTATGGATTTGGATCTCCGTGAATCCTTAGTGGCCTCTACCACTGGGACTCATGAAGAAAGTGAAACCTACACTCATCTTCAGTCTATATTTCTGGTACACACTACTACTATAGAGGTGGTGGTAAAGTTTCTGGTCCACTTGTAATAAGGAGAATGTATAATTGCCTCGAAATTACGACCTCATCACTGATGACATCTTCGTCGCGAGTTATAGTGGGTAACCCGTCATCCTGTCTATGCAGAGGCTTCGGAAAATTTATAATTCAGTACTGCAATTATATGAGTGAATATATATATATAGACACACACAGACACAACAAGAATAAAAAAAGGTGATATGATTCAATAAGTACATTCAAATTCTCAATCCTCTATGATTTATGTACCAAAGTTCCCTGCAATAAGTGTCTTTGCATACCAAGTGGACCTTTGGGAAATCAGGGTCATTATAAATGGCACTTCAACTGCCACACCATCGTTGGATTCTTTGGCTGGAGAGCCACTATTGAGACAAATCGACCTCATTTCCCAAAACCAGACCTATTACATTTTAGGGATTATTTGAACAACATCCCAAATAATTTACCTTCTCTAATACCACTTTTTCACGACATGAGCTATTTTGGGCTTGAGCTGCAACTACCCCAACCCTACCTTCATAGGCCAAGGGGTGGACACATGCACCGAAGGATAAACTAATTTGGGAGGAATTTTCAAGTACCCATACACACACAACCATCTTGATGATAAAGTGAATTGGGAAAAGAATGGTAAAAGATTCAACTTTCTATTAAAGTAAACCATACATGCATGAACCACTAAAAGTACTGACACAGTAAAGTAATCTAAAAGGAAAAAAATGAAAAATGCATGCCCAACTAAAAAATGTTCCAAACTAACTGATAGCTAAAAGTAAAAACCTATTGAAGTCCTACTCATAAAAACCCAGTTTTGGCAACCATACGCGTTCCAAGATCCCATATCACTATACTCCCATGGAGTCATGATCAGTCCTATCCATCGTCTGTATTGATCACGAAATGTGTGGTAAAATACCATGTAGGGGTGTGTGTATAAACGTAACTAGTCGGATTCACCATAAAGAAGGGTGAAAAGAATGATTTAGAAGAATAAGTAAAAATTAGAATATATGACACGGTACATTAAAAGTGTATATCTCAACACAACAAGAGAGTGAAATATGTAATCGAAAACAAGGAGCTAGAGATGGTGAGTAGATAAACTTCCCATCAAGTCTTTGTTACCAATAGCAGGAGAGTGGACTCATCTGACCCCAAGATGATGGACATGAAAATCAAGTGGCATACCTCGTGTGTCTTCACCTCTCCTAGAAGGAGAGTAACTAGAACCCATGGAGTAGGTAGTGAAATATAGTGAATATATATATGCTCCGCCCAAAGAATCCCAAACAATAAAGTAAGAGGATTTCCATCTCAAAACTCATCCCATGAAATGTCACCAATAATCCCATAAGTAACCATAATCGATAAATTGTATCCCCGCCACTAATATAAACATCTAGTCAATGGGGATCAAACACCACACCATGATATTATCCACTTTCGGCGAGTCTGTCTTGCCCTCACAATTTTAGGTCGCGTCTCGATTGGTAAAGAACCCCACTTAGTCATGAGTCCAAGGTGATGTCAAAGTGCATCTCACCACTAACCCGACAAGCCGTGGTGTAAGCTCATTGTAAAGGATACACATTCCCTAATGAGTCAGGGGGATTCCACTCTCACATATTCCATAGAGGATACACATTTTTTGATGTGTCAGGGGGATTCCATTCTATTAGAAGTCGTAGAGGGTACCCATTCCCTGATGCGTTGGGGGGATTAAACTCTAATAAAATTCATATAGTTCATCTAAAATCATTCCTTTCATGTTTTTACATTTTTTAATATCACGAGTAAAGATTTGAACATCAAAATGGATCACACCGTCATGATCCTTGCAGAAAATCACGTGTGGTAGACTATTCACTCTCCCCAACTGGACATCTGATAGAAAATTTGCATAATGACACATCACGCATGAAAGGAATCTCATAAGTCCCACACCTTAGGCCAGAAAAGAATATATGGATTGAACCATTATGACCCTCTCAAGAAAATACATAGGTTTGACTACATGAACATCTAAAACAGATTCCCAGTGAAAAGTAGTTTTTCACCACAAAGCTTGTGAACTGAACCCCGTGGGCCCTGCACCTAGACATTATTTTAACTGCCAAAAAATGGATCATAAAAATTCCACATAAACTCTATGGTCATAGTTCCTCTGAATACACATCAATCAGACTTCGGATATATGTTCTATGGGTGAAAGAAGGAACAACGAATAATAATAATAATTTATTATTATTAAACATAGGTGTTTCACATCACCGTCCTTCGAGATTGAAATTTAAAAATTCCCAAAATATGATAAAATGGTCTGAATCGACTCAAGGATAACATTACCATAGAAAAATTTTAAATTGGAGGCCTGTATCAAATGATACAGATTTTAAAAGGGTTTGGACCAAACTAGAACGGTCCAGCCCAAACTGACCGAACCCCCTCCTACTGGATGGGCCTGGCCCCCTACATGTCTCACGACTCACCTGATGAAACTGTTTGTCTGAGTGTCTGGTCATCATCGCATCTGCCATGTCAGCACACGACCTGCATCGTGCAGGTCTTGGTCTCCTAAATATTATTCTCAAAGCCCCTACATTACCTCAGAGCCCCCGCCTGACTGCACTCCACCTTCACCTCCAACGCCAGCCCGGTACTCCTTATCCCCTCCCACCTTCAACCATGCGCCCCAGGCTCTAACCTCTATCCATCCAACCGAACACCGACCTGTACCCTATTCTGCCAGCTATCACAGCCACCTCACCAAAAAATCATCATCAAGCTTGCCTCGATTGTCGGCTACTACCATGCCAGAGTTGCTCTGCTATCTCCTTCCCCATGCTTCTAGGACTTCTCTCATGGTCGTAATTTTGAAATGAGTTTTGTTTTGGGATACATGGGTCAAAATCATCATGGAATCATACTCCAAATGGTTTTCTATAGGTGATTATATTCAGTAAGAAATTTAGGACGAAGAATGGTAAAGAACACAAAAAAATCAGGGATTCAAATTCGGATCGGGTGATAGCCATGTTCATTTGGCCATCTTCTAGACATTAAAAAATAACAGATTCAAGAAAGAATTTCGGAATTGAAAATTAGGGTGCGAAGAAAACAGGAATGCCTACCTTAGGAAAGGATCGATGTGGTGTTGATGATCATCCTTGGTTTGATATCCCTAGGATTCTGGTCTCAAAGAATCATCAAGGGGAGATATAGCTTCTTATTATTCATTCTGGGATGAGAAATTATGGGATATCCTTAATAAAATCCAATTAACCATGTATTTAATGAAACAAAATTTTGGTTTATAGGGTTTAAGCTAAAATGTCCCACCAACAGGCGTAGAATCCAAATGTTAGGTTCCCCCTTATTTTATGTCTAGCATAGGAACAAAATTCCATTCGAAACACAATAGAAATCTCAAAATTTTAATCTGATTCCCCATAAAAATTTTATTGGCATTAGCATCAAGGAAAAATAAATGTGTTAATTATTTTTAATGATGATTTTTCCCCATGGTGGCGCATTAAACAAAAGTCCCACACCTACGAATGTTATGCCCCGTGTAGGATAAACGTCGAATTCTAGACAAAACCATGGCTTCATATATTCGATATGAGATATGGTTTAATAGATATACTATTTTTATAATGTTAATAGTATAAAATATATAAAATATTTTTATAAAAATTAATTCTAGAAACAATAGGCCATGGAATTTCACCCCACATAGACGCCTAAATCTAGAAACATATATAGAAAAATTTCAATGTTTTAAAATGTGAAAAACTAGAACTCTACCTATATATTGATGTTTGAGAAAATTACTTTATGAATGATTTTGAAAATTTTGTAACGAATCTGAAAATTATTTTTTAAACCTGATTTACTATTTATAAAAATGTTTAAAAACTAATCTTCATGTTATTTTTTAAATAAGGTACCTTTAATAAATCATTGAATAGAATCAATATCTTAATTATTATGAAATGAATCAAATTTCCTTCTATCAAGACAACAAAATGATTTTATGCCTCAAATATCATTTTCCATTGCTCTTTTAAAAAAAATCATTTCTGTAATATTTTGTAGTTATTTAAATTTTAAATAAGTGATATCAAAACGAAAAGAATATTTTCTTCAATAAACATTCCAGTAGATATTTTAGAGACATTTTTTAACTGATTTGAAATATTTCTATGTCACTTTTAATTAATTCTGGATTCAATTTTATGATATCATTGTTATTTTTTCTCTAGATAGTATGTGGTTATACTAATGAAATATTATTGAAAACTATTTTATTTTCCATGGGTTAACTTGTAATGAAATGTTAAATTTATTAATTTTTTTATGGTTCATATATTAGTGGATAGTGATTATATAAATGGTGGGTATGTTATAAACATACAATGAATTGATAAATATATAATACTCATGAGATGTATTCGTTATGCATAAACCTGATTTCATGTTCACAACTTTATGTGTGGACCATGTTTTACTACCAATAAATATATGAATGGAAATGGTCTTCATGTCATTATGTTTATGTGTGATCTTAGTTTTCATTTCCATTAGATTATGTGAGGTCTTGGAATTTTGTATATAAGTAAATGAGAGAGTATAGATTCCTTTCTTTAATATAAATAATAGATCTATTATTATTTTTATGTGTTCACAATGCTAAAATACTATGCATGGGACATATTCTTATGTTTATAATATTCTCTCAGGTTTCATGATTGATTTTTTATTATTCAAAAATAATATGATTTTTTTATAACAATGCCTTTTTCCATGAATCATGATTAATTATATTTAATTGATAGTGCATGACCTAATTATGTAATTTTTTGGATATTATTACCTTATTATTGTATTTTTTATACCTACGATCATTGATTGATGTCTCATTTATTTAGTATTACTAAGAATCTATGATCACCCTTTGTTGTGTTACCTTTTCCCTAGGATATGAAGAATGGTTTTTTGTTTTATGTGAGTAATAAGGGTACTAGTTTTGGATAAATTAGTGTGAGATAATTTAATTTTTTTTTGAATTAGTTATTTATGTATGCGAGAATACAGATATATTAAACCTCTAAAGTTCTAGTATTGATTGGAATGTTATTTATTGAATATTAATATAATAATATTCAATATTTCATAATGAATTTTTTGGGTTAATACAATGGGAATCTATATTTGTTGAAGAGAAGTTACTCTAAGTGGAAGTGTTTATAGCACCCTGGCCAAAGACACCCAATGTTAGTGCCATACATTATTAAATTATCATAATTACAAGGAAAAAATCCATAAGTTCCAATCAATTTAGAAGTATTTTTTATTTATATAAATATATGAGTATTAAATTAAAAAAGTATACTTGAATTACAACCAAATGTTTTTTAAAATAACTTTATTTATTTTAGAATTACCTTGAATATATTTCTTAGTAATCATTATGGAATCCCATGGAAAAGAAATAAAATATAGGCGAGGTTAAATGCTCAGTAAAGGTTAAGTATAGAATATGTAATAATGAATCAAGGATATTAATTAATATTTAATGTTTTTAGAATAAAGACACTTTCCATTTTATCAAAAACTTCACAACAACATTGGATAACTAATAAATAAAATATTTTCCTTATAAATAATCACAAAATCAAGAAACATGATCATTAATATTATAAATAATAAAAATATCACTTGAAATGTCAATAAATGAATTCATAATAATGGAATTCATAATGATGGATATCTAGAAATTTTCATCTTGAATTTATTCCAAGAATCTAATACCTTCAATGATTTAATCCTTGAAATTGATACTCTATAGGATTAATGCATAGAATCTAATACTCTCAATGAATCATCCGAAAATATAATACTATTGAGGCATTAGGAAAAAAATATAATAAATGGAAAAATCATCAGAAAAAAATGACATGTTTTTTTATGAAAATGACAATGCATCAAGGGGCTTGAAAAAAAATGTCCTTAACACATATATTAAATGTATATTTTTTTGAAACATGTTTTTTTAAAAGTGATATAGTCCTCGAATTTTTAAAAAAGGGGACCCAAAATCAGTGAACCTTACTCACACATCTCCAATCGAAAAGAGATATATGAAAGGAGTTCATGCATATTTCTCAACCACCAAGGATGATTGAACATCATTCATGCATCCTCCTATCATTTTTTAAAATGACCTATTCAAATCTACATCTTCTTCTATGAAATATGTTGTGAATCCCTGAAGAATTTCTTTCTCAACAAATGTGTTCTTCTTTTAAGACGGTAAA
Source organism: Viscum album (assembly GCA_963277665.1). NCBI lineage: Eukaryota > Viridiplantae > Streptophyta > Magnoliopsida > Santalales > Viscaceae > Viscum > Viscum album. The sequence continues at coordinate 434,855,374 of OY728150.1, read as the reverse complement.
ATTTATTTTTAAAATTTTAATTGTTTAATTGTATTTATTTTTTATGTTTTATTTATGTAATATGTGATGTCAAGAAGTTAGTGTTGTGTGAATGGTTTATTTATTTGATATGTATTGATACATCTATGAATGAGTAGATTATTTTAATGTGTATCATTTAATTTTTGAATGAATTATTGTTTTTTGTATGAACTCATGTAAAATATTTAAAAAAATTAAATATGGTATGTCTAAAATGTCATTTATATTTATAGAAATATATTGTTTTTTAAAAATCATATATTTTTAATTTAATTAGATATTATAAAATGTCTATGGTTATATAAAATATGTTATTAATTATATGATATTAATTAAAATTATAATATTATATATAGTAGCTATATAATTAATTTAAAATATACTATTTATGTTATGTATAATATTTAAATTTATTAAATTATATATAGATAATTCATTTTGATAATGGTATAAAAAAGGTTTTTTATGAATAATAATATGAAATTATACTAAGTGTTAAAAATAATTATTTTAATTAATAAAGTATGAAATATAATTAATTAAATATTTTAAAACATGGAAAATACACAAAAAGTTTTATATATATAAATTTATTGAATTGAAAATAACATATGTTTGTATTATTTAAATGTTTTTTATGGAAGTGTAAATTATATTACATTTATTTACTACTAATAATAATTTTAATCAATGAAATTAATTAATATTAAGTATAAATAATTATTATTTCATGTAATACATTATAAAATATATTTACTTATATTTTGGAAAGTGGTAGAATGAGAAAATAAACATTATATATATGTATATATATGAAATTTTATTAAATTGAAAATAACAGTATTTTTCAGTATTATAATAGTTGTTATGTTAGTATAAATTATATTAGTTTTAATTAGATTTATTAAATGTTTTTAAATATATATATACATACAAATTGAAATGTTAAATTTTTGGAAAATAGGTGTAGATATTTGATATATATTTTACCTAGTAATAGGTACTGTAATACACAATGTAGAACATAATAAGCATGTAAAATAACATTTTTTGAGTATTGTGTGATGAATGATCTTGAGATGATCAGCCAATTTATAATGGAAAGTTCTTGCCTTTTTTGTGTATGTGGTTATATATTTAGTAACAAATGCAATTTCATTTCCACATTGATGACCTGCGAGTCATCTCTCACTATGTTTGTAAGGACATGTGTGTCCGATTAATAAAAATTATTCATTTCATTCTACTGGACCCCCTAACATGAATCGTAGTAGTTTTTTAATTAAAATGATTTTTATAAGAGGATTCCCTGAGGAGGAATCCCTGAAAAGGCATCCTCGAAGAGGCATTAGAGAACCGGCATTTTACCAGAGGAGTTCGATAAGAGGTGTTATTGTTTGAAAGAAGACTGGCGGCCACTGAAATATTAGATAATATATATAATATGAGTCCACTAATAGGTTTTGGTTTGTCTATCCAATAATCAAAAAATAATCCATTGTAAATATCAATATCAAGTCATGGTTATCTATTCTTATGTAATTAACATATTTGTAACATTTAATAAGTGGTATAAAAATAAATAATGTTTCATTAAATTTGTTTGGTAATAATATCACCACCACCTACATCAATAGTGATAAATCATTACATAGAAAAATTCTCAAGATGATCTCAATTATTCAATAATGAAAATTTATATAATTTAAAAATTTGTTGTAGAATATAATATTTTATAAATTTTTTTTAGGTAATCATGTTTGCACAAATTTATAGCAACAATGAGGTTATTAATATTGAACTGGGTTTCAGCTATAGTTTTCCACAATCAAGAGTAGAAAATCATCATGATTGTATAACATTAGATGAATTTTGAAATGAGATTCATAGTAGGTTAAAACCAAGAACTTATCAATCCACTGATTCAATAAAATATCGACAACTACAATATCTTAAATGTTTCTAGCACATCGAATACCCTATTATTGATTATGAACATTGGATTGATGCATATTTATTAATCAGAAAGCAGAGTGCTAATGGTTTTAATGGAGTTTGATGTGGTCATTTCTAATATTGATGTGGTGTAATAAAGTACTAAAAAATCATGTTTTGTGAGTTATGTAGAATTCAATATTTTACAAAAGTCTTATTCATTTCCTCCATCTCATATGACTCCTATGATGGAATCAAATTATAAAGAAGATGACTAGAAATTTGAGGTGAATTTAGGGGACATCCCTTTGTGTAATGCTGATATTGTGAATGAAAGTTTATTTGAGGATTAATTATCTTCTATTACTTGAAGAGATGATGTGGCTAAGGGTTATGTGGGGAATGAACCTTCTATGGTTCCTATAAGAGATTTAAATCCACTATGGGGGGATGTTGGGAATGATCCTTTTATGAAGGAATACAACATGAAAAATAATTTTATTGGGATGTCAGTACACTAGATATTGAATTCTCTAGCATTATTGGGAATATATTTTCATCAAATGATAATTCCATCAATTTTGGGAAAGAGTTTAAATGTAAACATTTTGCGAAAAATGTTATGATGCATTGCCACATTGAGTGGAATTTCACATTTGTGGTTGACGAGTCAAAAAAAAATACCTCATTTGTTGTAAAATATATGGTTTAGAATATAAATTTATATTGTGGAAAATATATGATAATTTTATTATGTTGGACGATTACGTAATTAGAAGGCACACACACATGAGTGCATCCAATCATGTCATAGGATTACTCTTCACATGATGAAAATTTTATATCAACTATTTTTTTTGAGATGATATGAACATGTCGAGATGTTCCCAATTCCCTTTTTCAGAAAAGAATTCAACAGTTTTAAAACTATAAGATATCTTACAAAAATTCTTGGAATGAATAATAGAATAAAATTGTAAAATTTTATGTTGATTAGGATAAATCTTATGCAATGTTTGCACAACATATGGATTTTTTGCCTCAAAATAATTATATTGTTTATCATTGGGACACTTTTGAGTATCTGTCCCATAATAACGGAGTTGATCAATCAAAGGTGATGTTTGATAATATTTTTTTTGGGAATTTAGGTAATGGATCATATCTTTTCCCTATTGTAAACAATTTATTCTGGTTGATGAAACTTTCGTTTTTGATAAGTATACATGTGTCATACTCATTGTTGATGCTCAGGATGGTAATTGTGCTCCTCTACTACTTGCATTATCATTTATCAAATGGATAATTTTGAATGATGGTGTTGGTTTTTAGAATGTGTATACATTCATGTCACACAAAACCAGGGTATGTGTTTTATATCGTATCATCATCGAGTGACTATAGAGGCCCTAAATAGTGGTGTGGATTCATGGAAAGAGATGAATTCTTATTATACATAATTAATTATACATTTTGTAAGTATTGTGCATAAGTATTTTAGATATGAGGCAGTAAATAAGGTGATCCTCAAGTTGGGTATGTATTTGTAAACATAATTTTTTATACAAAATTTCATATCCTTTTTAATACATTATTCTATTATGGTTTCAGAATGTGAGCCCCAAAAATAATAGTTTGATCAACATATTTAAGAGATTCAAAGTTCTAATGAAGATTTTTAGGAATATATGATGCAGATTTATTTGGAAAAATGGTCTTTAGCATATGATGGTGGTAGGAGATATGGCCATATGTACTCTAATATAGTGGAGTGCAAAAATGGGGTCCTCAAGGGTGTGCACAAACTCACAATAATAGGGTTAGTTCAAGATACATTATATAAATGTGTTCACTACTTTTTTGATTGGTTTCATTGGTCCTATCAAGGGATAGAAAATGGTATGCATTTTACCCAGAAACTCCAAAGTGATATGGATATTCTACTAAATAAAGTTTCAATTTGGAGTGTTTTAACATTTGTTAGGGACAATACTAGATTTTAGGTAAGAGAGTTTTCACGACTCATCCCACAGGTCCTGTGTCGTCACTACCCCAAGTCTGCCTTCCATCGGCTAGGGGCTGACAGCTAGCACCGAAAGGCATATTACCTAAAACGGGGAAGGCTTTACCTTTATATCCTATAAACACACATTACCAAGGAAAAAGAAAGATACGAACAAAAGTAAACTGTATAGTTAAATGTTTGTGTACAATAATAAAAAGGGACTAGAATACTCGCCAAACTGCAAAGTACACGAAAACTGATAAGTACAAGTAAATTGAAATAGATCCTGTGAACTCCTTCCAAGGATCCAACCTGAAGGGTAGGTATAGATATCGAAAGACCATATCTACGGTACGCCTCGTCTAATGTTCACCTTTGAGATACCTCTAGTATTGGTACACTCATCTTCAGATAGCAATGTCCGTTGTCTACACCAAACTCAATAAGGTGCTGGAGTAGCCTGTGTAGTGGTGAGTATAACGATACTCAGTATGGACCCCGATACCCCCCGAAGTTCGGTCAAAATCCACAAAAAATAAACTAAAAGCATGGAAACAACAGTCAACCCTAATTAGGTATATTCCTATACTTATACCAAGGTTATCAAATATACATATCTCATTCATGAGAAAATACAAGGCCCAACTTATTAGCTCAAAGCTCAACTGTTCCACGAAGGAAATAATACCACGAAGGTAACACCACAAAGGTAAGTACCAAAAAGGTAATGCCATAATGAAGAATACCACAAAGGTATCACCACGATGGAAATTACCACACAAGATTGCCACAAAGAAGAATACCACCAAGTTATCACCACAAAGGAAAGTACCACATAGGTACGCCACACAAAAGAATTCCAAAAAGGTATCACCATGAAGGTAACTACCACACAGGTTTACCATAGAAAAGAATATTACTAAGGTATCACCATGAAGTAATGTAATAAAGTGGTACACCACACAGAAGAGTACCACAATGGTTTCAACATAAAGGTATGTACCACACAGATATACCACATAGAAGACTACCACAAAGGTATCATCAAAATGGAAATTACCAGACAGGTTTTCCACACAAAAGAATACCATAATGGTATCACCACAAAGGTAAGTACCACGTAGGTATGCCACACTGAATAATACCACAAAGGTATCACCACGAAGGTAAGGACTCATCTCACACAAGGTATAAGTTAAATATAGAAGTACATATGATTATTCAATGGCTATATCGTCATATTCTGTTAACTAGCACTACTTCTAACCCACATAAGATCGATAGATAACTGACCCCCGCTAACCCACACAGAATCTGACCCATAAAAGATCGATATACACTGACCCATACAGGATCATTGAGCACTGAACCACATATGATCTGACCCAAACACGATCGATATGGGCTGAACCACATACAATTAATGATCGCTGACCCACACAAGATCGGTATGCACTGACCCACAAAGTATCAGTGTTATGTCTTCATGTACAACCATCCATAGTGTTCACGTACTAATCTCGCTTGATTTTAAGAGGGTCTACCCCACAAGCCACATGTTGATACCCCAACTACCACGAAGTCCCATGAATAATTATTTCAATGGTTTTTCACCTCAAAAATTGAACAAACGCAACTGATAGTGAATCAATCCGATGCATGTTCTGTAAGTTATCAGCATTTCTGCTCTGAGGGCCTAGTAGGATTCAGGGTTTGATCCAACCTGGATATACTCAAACTTTATCCAAAACTCAATTAGAGTATACCAAAAGGATTTTATCGATTCACGGTTTCCTACGCCACAGAAATTTCGTCAAACAGACGCCCGTAGATCATGATATGGATGAAAGAGAGAAAAGACTTGAACTTGGTGAGGGTTAGGTCCGACCCAAACCAACCCGGCCGGGGATGACCCAGGGTCTATCCATGGGTCGTACCCAGCCCGCGGGATCTGACTCGGCCTACGGGATCTGACCCGGCTCGCTGGGTATGGCATGGCCCACACTGGGCGGCCCATGGTGCGGTGTCCGCAGGGAGGCCTCGGCTGGCGGGATGGCCAGCCTCTACTCCGCGTGGCGCGGTCGCATGTCATGCCATCTCTAGCGGCCCGTAGTGAGCCAGCTGCCCTCCCTCACTACCATGACCTCCTTCTACGCCTCTTGTTGGCAGGGTAGTGTGGACTCACACCACCGCCCCTTTGTGCCGCCAGCCAATGTCGGCCACCACCCTTGCTCCACCACTGTCGACAGGTTGCGACCCATCTCCAGCGGCACGGTAGAACCAGTGCCTTCTTCACAACTGAATAAGGTGCCAGCCGCCTCTCTCAAGTCCCACCGGTTCCAATTGGTAGCACCGGTCTCCATCCTCCTCCATCGTGAAGAACACCTTAAAACCACAAAGGTTACAGAGTGGTCGGGTCATGTTCGTTTGGCCTGCACCATCCGTGTTAGAGTAGTAACAAGCGGCATATATGTTCTTAATTCAAGATGGATGTAAAAAATGTTATAAGGGGGTATAAATCAACAAAAAACCCTACAAGATACTGCACAATATCCTCCTGCAAAGATGGAAGAATCATTGGACAACCTGTTATTAGGTTGACCCGCGTTCTTCATATAAATTCAAGAACATGGAAGAGGGAATAAAATATACTGAAACTAAATAACCTAAACCTTGAACTTCAGAGAATAGTCCATGCTTGTTAGGAGACCGTCTTCCTAGTTCCTGTGACCGGCTCCCAAATACACCACTCGGACGTCACCCATTGGCGGGTCGATATCGGTTGTCACCACCTGTTGGGTCAGATTCATCTTCCAAGTGACAGGCATCACAACACTTTACCAGAGCTTCGTTTCTCAGTGCAGCCATACCAAATCATCACCCCAATATCCATATAAATAGGAGGGGGGAGGGTAAGTAATCATCGTTGAATTTATTAAGGTTCATTTAATATGAACCTTCCTAAATTACAACGATGCAATTACATAGTATTTGAAATTCATTCCATTTAATTTACAATGGTGGAATTTAATGGGAGGTATCCCAAGGGACACCCCCATATTATAGAGAAGTTAGAGTCATCCCCACCACCATGAATTCACATATTGTAGTGTTCTAGCTCATGCGGTCCCCACCACCAAGAATTCAATTGGGAGGTTAAAACTAAAATAAAAAATGGTTATTTATTTTATTTTTATTTACACTAAAAACAAAAAAAATTACATTCACCGTTGAAAAACTGCAGTAAAGTTAAAAGTATCCTTATGTGAATACTAAAACTGTGAGTTTAAAGGTGTCATAATATTTCAATTCCACGAACCGGTTCAGAAGTTACAAAACGTCTCTTGCACGTTTACTGAACTTACCCGATTTTTTTTGTGGAAATTTATTAACAGTCAACCTCGACCCGTGTCGGTCGAGGATAGGCTCTGCCCATGTAAATCAATCCCCAAAAAATCCAACAGTACTCTCAGACGTCCAATCTGAGTTACGGATTAAATGTTATGGTTTTTACAATTAAATAATTGTCACTTAATTATTTTATTTGTGGCAAAAAACTAACATTCACCGGTAGCTCGCACCGGCCAAAGTTAGTATCTGCTTAAATAAATAATGCCTTCAAAAGTTTAGTGGTTGTCTCAAGTTTTCAATCCGAGGTAGCATTTGTGAGTTATAAGAAATTGAAAAATAAATTGATTTATTTAATTAATTTATTTATGGTTTTGCCATTTTTGGGTTTTATCACCGGAGGCCCACGTCATCTAAACCTAAGTCTCTCATATGGTAAACCCTCCATCCTTTTCACAACTATTAACTTAGATTTTTCATCTGAGTAACCGTTTAAGTTTTATTCCACTTTTTTAAGAAGAATTCTTATGTACGCTAATTAAAGCTTAAAAAAACTTCGACGGATCATTCTAGGCACTCCGGGCCTCAAAATCACATGCTCTTAGATTTCACAGTCTCGAAAACGTTCCCATATAATTAAAAAAATTACATGGAATTTTTAGGTCTTTACATTCTCTCCACATCAGGGTTTTCATCCTTAAAATCCACAATACAAAAACTAGAAAATAAAAGTGGGGGTACTCAGCATGAATATGAGCCTCCCTCTCCCATGTGCTTTTCTCGAGGCTCCCATGTTACCAACACACACACACCAAAGGAATCAATCTCCCATGAAGGACTCTCTCATTCCAATCCTCAATATACACTGGAACATTCGAAAACTTCTCCCCATCCTTGATGTCAATCTTTCCATGGTCGATGATGTGATATCGGTCGTGCATGTATCTCCTCAGCTGGAATATGTGGAAGTCATCGGCACCCTGTGAAACTGAGTTGGATGTGATAGGTGGTAAGCCCCCTCCCCTACTATGTTGAGGACCTAGAAGGGTCCAATGAGCCTTGATGATAACTTGTTTCCCCGACTAAATCTCTGCAAATCTCATAGAGGTGAGACCTGTAGAAAGACGTGGTCACCATCCTCAAACTCCAGTGGTCTTTTTCTCCTATCAGCATAAGACTTATACCGGATCTAAGTAGTTTTTACTTGCTAACAAGTGAGGCATCGTGATACAAAATATTCCACTACTTTCTTCATCTCCGGCCACTAGTACTGACGCTAAAGGTCATGGTTCCATGGTACATCCTCTAAAAAGGTCGATGTGCTCCCCGCCTTTAGAAAGTCCATCATGTGAATTCCCTAAGGATATCAGAACACATCGTGCCTCAAAGTCAGTGTCCCCACAATGTGCCTCCTTGACTCGCTAATGATTTAGGGGAGTGACTTTGAGAGACTGAAGAAAAACTGCTCCATCATGGTCGATAAAGGATATCCGTAAATTATACCGCTTCTCTATCACCTAACCAAGCAGCTATAAACCAGATCTCCTAATGGATGCATCTGCTAAAACATTCCCCTTCCCAGGAGTATAGATTATCTCGAAGTCATAGTCCTAGAGGAACATGATCCATCATCGTTGTCTCAGGTTTAGGTCCTTCGATGTGAAGATATACCTGAGACTCTTGTGGTCCAATTATAATGTAAAATGTTCGCCAATCATGTAATGGCGCCAAATCATTAGTGCAATGTCCACTGTTTCTAACTCTTGGTCATGGACAACATAGTTATACTTGTCAGTCTCTATGTCAACTATTGAATGCACTGTTGACAATTTTCTGACCATAGGAGAGGCTCCCCTTTTTCATTAAAGATAGGAAGGGTGACGCTACCCTGGGGAAGTCGGGTACAAATATCCAGTAGTACCTAGTGAAAGTAGATGTCCCTCTCCCTTTGGGGAGGTAATCCTGGAAACATCTTTTGAAAAGATGTCCCCATGCTCTTCCACTCTTATTTGGAATTGAAAACTCAAAACTCTTGCTACCACATGGGTATGTCTGACTGACTCATGAGTGATCGGTTGGACCCTGCTTTGAATGAGTCCATCCTGTGATGCCTGGGTTTCCTATTTTCAACAATGGAAAACCACATTTCAGTGATGTAGAGAAACCAAAATCTTTTTTTTCTTAATATAGTCAATATGAGTATAAATTGTGTATTTCCATCCCATACCCAAACTAACGACGTAAGGCCTCGACGCTGCCACCAAGAGGTTCCAACCAAAACTCTCACCTCAAGGGTCATATCACACCATCGGTGTAAGTGTGATTATCATGTCTCCTCTCAAATGTATCTCCAGACATGAGGGTTAAGTAAATGGCTTAACCAGAAACTATAGCTATTGGACAAGATTCGTGGAAGGAAGAAATGATTGATACCTATGTCTATTAATAGGGCATCGAGTAGTAGATGCAGACCGTTCATGAAATCATTACTAGAGCCCTTGGATCGCACTCCTTGACCGTATACAGCTACAACAATACCCTATCCTCAATATTCCTGAGCTTGGTGGGGAATACACAAGAGGGTGGTTGTAACATGTCTAAATGTACACCACCTCATACTGCGCTCCCTGATCTGCTTCCATGTATGTAACCCTGCAGATTCATTTGTCACTAACACTTATTCTTCTCGAAACATTTTAACATTCCCAAGTCTGTGATATTGGCTATAGTTTCCTATTTTCCCACTACTATCATTCACTAGATGTATCTACTCTGCAAAAGAACATTCAACCACAAAGGTACTGTCTATCACCCCAACATAATTAGGAATAAAAGGAGGAATAGCGCTGGCTCAGAAATCCTTAAACACAATACGCTCCAATTTCTGAGCCCCGAAGCACTGATCGTATCGTATTCATAGATTTATTGGAATGATCAGTATGCCTCGATGAATAATCAGCTACCGACATGTCATCCTGCCGATCTGTAGAAGATCTAGAGAACTCTAAGCCACCTCCTCAATCCTGTCCTCAGCTGCCATTTTGTCAGGATCACCTTGGAACATGATGGGTATCTGATTCTAAATCACATGTCATCCACTAAGCCTATATCTGTCCTCTACCGGTACCACCGATTGTAACTAATGACCAATGGGAAGTGACATAGTTGACACACTACTCGAAGCTACTATCTTATTTAAATGTACACATACAGAAGCCTCATCACAATGCGAGTCATCCTCATGGTCACTCACTGAAAAATGTCTAGTAGCGAAGATCACTATCTGCTCTACTAGTGTCTCAACTAGATAGGAAACTCTAGCAACCACCTCCAGCCAGCCCTCAACTGTGTAGAAAATTGTCTCTCCACAAACCCTCAGAGGCCTCTATTGCTGGAACTTGTGCAACATGATCATTTGGTGTGAACCATCTTCCAATGTGTCTGGTGGTATTTTTTCCCCAGAGGGAGGTGTTTCTATTGGTACACCACCCGAATGTGCCAAAATAGTAAGAGGTCCCTACCCCAGATCCACGTCGCTTGGTGGTTCGTCATCGTGTACTCTCTCGAGAATCCAAGTTTAATTGAGTTATACCTAGTAAGCTGACACATAAAAACATTGGAAAACTTTTCAGAACACATAGAAAATCAGTGTTTCATGCACCGAGTCAGAAATCAGATGTCAGGGTCCTGGTGTATGGATACATCGGTCGACGCATCAACAATGGATTCCCTAAACAAAAAACTACACTCACTATAATGAACATTATTTCCATTAAAAATATCATAGTCCAATGTTCTATGGTAGAACCGACTCATATGATACCAATTTGTCATGACCCATCCCCTGGGGCCCGTGCCCTGACTACCCCAAGCCCGCCTTCCATAGGCTAGGGGCTGGCGACTAACACCGAAAGGTGTATTCCTTAAAACTGTGAGGAAATATCCTTTATATCCTATAAACACAAACATCCATGCACACAACAAGATATGAACACATTTATAATGTATAGAAACAAGAGTGTAAAATAAAAAAATGGGGCCAGAACACAAGCCCAACTGGAATGTACAAGATAACTAAAAAGTATATGTAATGTTAAACAGCTCCTGTGAACTGCCACCAATGATCCTACCTGAAGGGTAGGTACAGCTCTCAAATGGAAGTATCTACTGTATACCTAGTCTAATGTCCACCTCTAATCTACCTGCAGTCCAGGTACTCTCGTCCACAGTCAGTGCTGTCCGTTATCTCCCCCAAACACAACAAGGTGCAGGCATAGCCCGTGCATGAGTGAGTATAACGGAACTCAGTAGGGACCTCGTGACCCCTGAACAACTCTCAAAATCCAAAATGGATAAACTACAAGAAAGGAAACAACAATCTACCTTACATAGGTATATTCCCATACATATTCCTAGGTTATCAAGTATACCAATCTCATTCATGAGGAAACATAAGCCCCAACGTATTAGCTCAAATCTCAACTTTTCCACAATAGAAATAATACCATGTAGGTAACACAAAAAAGTTATGTACCACAAAGGTAATGCGACACATAAGAATACCACAAAGGCATAAACACAATGTAAACTACAACACAGGTTCGCCATACTGAAGAATACCACCAAGGTATCACCACGAATGAAAGTACCACACCGGTATGCCACACAGAAGAATACCACAAAGGTATTACCATGAAGGTAAGTACAACACAGGTTCACCACATTAAGTAATACCAATATTGTATCACCACGAAAGAAAGTACTAAACAGGTACACCACACAGAAGAGTACTATAAGAAATCACCATGAATGTATGTACCACACAGGTATGCCACATAAAAGACTACCTAAAAGGAATCACCATGAAAGAAAGTACCACACAGGTACGCCAAACAGAATAATACCACAAATATATTATCACGAAGGTAAGTACCACACAGTCACACTACACTAAAGAATACAAAAATGGTATCAATACGAAGGTAAGGACTCATCTTACACAAGGTATAACTTAAGTACATGAGTAAATATGATTATTTGAAAGCTAGATAATCTTATTCTGTTAATTATCACTGCTTATGACCCACAAAGGTTCAATAAGAAACTAACCCCCACTGACCCACATAGGATCGATATGCACAGACCCACACAGGATCGCTGAGCGCTGACCCACACAAGATATGACCCACATAGGATCCATAAGCGATGACCCACATAGGATCTCTATGCACTGACCCACACAATATCTGACCCATATAGGATCGGTATGCACTGACCTACACAAGATCGATATTCCTTCTTCCTGTACAACCAGCCACATGGTTCCCACACAAGGCTCGCTTGATTCTGGAAGGGTCCCCACCTCAAGAAACCAGTCAATACTCCAACTACAACGAATTCCCATGAATAATTATTTCAAAGGTCCATCACATCAAAAAGATCCAAATGAAACTGATGATTCGTCAATCAGATGCGTGGTCTGTATGTTATTAGCGTTTTTTCTCCGAGGGCCTAGTTGGATTCGGGGTTCGATCAAGCCTGGCCATACAAAAAAATTATATAAAACTCATGTGGAGTATACCAAAAGGACCGTATAGATCCAAGGACTCTGATGTCATAGACGGTTCGTCAAACACATTCCCATAGCACAAGATATGGCTGAAATAGAGAAAAGGGTAGAAGTCGGTCCGGGTCCGGTCTGACCTGGTCAGACTGACCTAGCCCGAACTGGTCAGACCGACAGAGCCTAGGATGACCCGTTCCACTTCAGGTCAACCCGGCCTGACTCGGGGTCTGGCCTTGGGTCAGACCTGGCCCACGTGATACGACCCGTCTCGCTGGGTCCGGCACGGCCTGCCAGCGTGACCCGCGCTAGGCGGCCCGCCGTGTGGCAGCCCGTGGTGCGACGACCCGGTGTAATGTCAAATGGGTGTCCTCGTCTGGCCGGATGTCCATCCTTTCCTCTGCACAGCGCAGTCATTTGCCACACCATCTCCGGTGTCCGACCGTGGGCCAGTCACCTTCCCTTACTGACACGGCCTCGTGCTGTGGCCCTTGTACGCTGGGCGGCGTGGACGCACGCCATGACCCCTTCACATGGACGGCTAATGCCGGCCGCTGCCTTTTCTTCATCATGGAAGATGGGTCGCAGCCCATATCTAGTGTCACAGTGGCGCCACTGCCTTCATCGCCGCGGGTCGCGGTGTCGGCCGACACTCCCGAGTCCCACCGATGATAATCACCATCACTGGCCGCCGTCCTCCTGCATCGCAAAAAACACATCAAAACCATAAAGGTTTCGGAGTGGTCATTCCATAGTTATTTGGTTCGTACCCACCTAGTTAGCATGGTAGAAAGTATTATAGACATTCTTAATTTAACAAGGATGTTAAGAATAGAATAAGGGTTTATAAATACACACAAACCCAATTAGATTCCCCGCAAAACCTCCTGCAAATACAGAATAATTGCGGGACATCTTATTAGTCAGTTGACCCACGTTCTTCATATAATTTCATGAAAAGGGAACAGGAAATAAAAAAACACTGAAAAAATTATCCCCCTACCTTGAACATCAATGAATCATACATTCTTTCGGGAGGACTGTGTTCTTAGTTCCCGCGACCATCTCCCAAAGACACCACTCGCATGTTGCCCATTGGTGGTTTGATGTCATCCGTCACCTCCCGCTGTGTCAGCTTCATCTTCTTTGTGTTGGGAATCATGGAACTTTACCAGATCTTCGTCACTTGGTGAAGCCATGAGAAATCCACCCCCAAGCTCCATATATATAGGGGAGGGGGAGGGTATGTAACAATCATGGAATTTATGAAGGTTCATTTAATAATAACCATTCTAAATTCCAATGATGTTGTTACTTAGTATTTGAAAGTCAAGACATTTAATTTACATTGGTGAAATTAATTGGGAGGTTTCCCAAGGGACATCCATATATTAATGAAGGGTTCGGGTGGTCTCCAACACCATGAATTTACAAACGGGATTTTTCTAGCTCGGGCGGTCCCCACCTCTTATCATTCAATTTGGAGGTTAAAAATAAAATAAAATGTTCTTCTTTAATTTATTTTTATTTCCATGAACAATACAAAAAATAAAATTCACCCCCAGCCAACTACAGTCTAGGTGAAATTCTACTTACGTGAATATAGGTGATGCGAGTTCAACTGTGTCCTCAGATTTGAATTCCGAGCATCGATTCAAAAGTAACAAAATGCCACATGCACGTTCACTGAAAGTACCCAAAAAAATGATTGAAAAAATATTGAAAGTCACCCTCAACCCACGACGGTCAATCTTAGGCTCTTCCTAAGTGAAAAATGCCCTAACGAACCCAACGGTTATCTTGGATTTCCAATCAGAGATACCATTTAAATGTTATAGATTTTTTAAATAAATAATTTTCACTTAATTATTTTATTTACGGCCAAAAACTAACATTAACTGGAGGCCCACGTTAGCCCATGTTTGTATCTATATAAATAAAGAATTCCTTCCTGAGTTTTGTGGGCGTCTTAATTTTTAAATCCGAGCTACCGTTTGTGAGTTACAAGCATCTGAAAAATTAAACAATTTATATAATTATTTTATTTACGGTTATTCAATTTTTGGGTTTTCTCAAAGGATGCTCGTGTCGACTGAACTTATGTCATGCCTAGGGTAAACCCTATATCCTGGTGCAATAGTGCCCTTAGATTTTTGATCTGATTAAATGTTTTTGTGTTATTCCACTTTTTTAGGAAAACTGATTACGCGTGCTAATTAAAACTTAAAAAACATCGACGGATCTTTTCGGGCACTCTGAGCCTCGGAATCGCATGCCTTCAAGTTTCACAGTCTCGAAAAAATTTCCATATAATTAAAAATATTACATTGAATTTATGAGAATTTACAAGAGTACTATGATCGAGCTACATTCACCAGTGGTTGAGTAGTTGGGTTGAGGTTGGAGAAGATATACTATAATTATGGCTACTCTTAGGCATCAAGAAATACTTTAAAATATGGTATGGTAGCTTGTTCTTTTGTAAATATATCATGGGATCCCTATTTTGAAATGATGTAACATATGATCACTTTGCTTAACTGTTATTGTGAATCTTGGATTCCTATTGGTGACGTTCATTATATCACATTTTCTACTGATCAGCTGACTATTTTCCTGGATATTTCTAGGTTTCGTAAGTTGGTTTTATTTTTGTATATATTTTTTTATTTTAGTTTCTTACATTTTTTAAATTAAGGGATTCATGATACTAGGTTATAACCCCAAGGAATACAAAAGTCAAATCAAATTATAAATGAGATGGATTAGCTTTGACAATGAGGAGGGGGACCACAGTGCAGTATTTGATATGAAGCAAGATATACTTGTAAGAGATGTACCCAAGTGGAAAGGCAGATCTCCCCATCACATCATCTATGATGGATTCTATTTATTTTACCATGAATGTGTATATATTATTTTCATATATAGACATTTTAGTAAGGAATCATTTTATTTCTGACCTTTTCCATTTCTAATATGTTTCAATTTTTTTTGTCTCAATTCTAGATTTTATCATAAAGAGTTTTTTGATACTATAACTATTAAAAAAAATTAACATACAAATAAAATGAATATATCATTCTTCAACCTGTTCAATGAGGGGTTTTTATCATGGATGCATTATATTAAAAACTAGAATAAATTAAAATTCATTAGAGATCCACAAAACACAAAATTGATAACCTATACCATCAACACCTCCCACATATATTGGGTACCTTATATTTCTTGTTGTAGTTTTTTTAAAAATAATTAAAATTTTAATTGAATAAACTATAAAAAATTATCAATGATATCTTTTTTGATGATGGATGATTTTCCATTGCTCACATCCCAAGTTACCCATGTATCAAAATAGGTTTTAAAGGGATTCCATGTTCCTCCTTTGTGTGCCTTTAGATCTCATCATTTCTATCATGTCACACCACCTTACACTATCATCCCCCATATTCATCGTGCTGGATTCTACAGTGTAATGATGTGCATATTTAACTTTCTAGATCATCAATTCATTGCTTCACTTTGTAGAGAGATAGAGTCCATATTCACATATGTTCTATTTTTTGAGAGGAGGAGATGAATATTACCCTACAAGATGTATCCATTCTATTGGTCCTCCCTATCAATGGTGTGAAACTGACATTCCATGGTTGATCTGATTGGTTCAAGGTTTTTCATTGATTATTAGGCATAGAGGTTCATGATGATGCTAGGTTCATCAACAGTGATAGATTACAAAATCCCTGGTTAAACCATTACTTCGTGCATCTAATAGAGGATGATGATGAGGTCTATGTGCGGTGGATTTTACATTCATATACATTGGGTTGATTGGTGGAACACTTTTCATTGATCACTCCACTAATTTTGTACATCTGGCGCATTTAACACTTTTAGAGGATTAAGACTAGGATGACTAGTATAGCTAGGGGTATGATCTTATATCATATACATATAGGGCGTTATATAGTGCATGCTGCCTTGATAAAATTCATACCATAGGATGAATTTTTCTTCAATAGATGTGGATATGGGCGCACATCCCTTGTTTCGGTCCACATGCTCGTGCTCCATTTCCTACAGATATTGTAGCAGAGGATCCACATCAATGATGGCATGTTATTACTTCCATAAAATGTCTAACACAATTGTATATCTTTCTATTATGAAATGTAACTTTAATAATGATATCTATATGTGGAGTCAAGAACAACGGAATTAAGATACCTCTAGACCCAATTTCCACGCCTGTAAACTTATGCTAAATCGACTTAGACAATAAATTGATGTAATTATTGGTTATATTGTTAAATCATTATTCGTTACTGTAAATATCATCATTTATGATTTGATAATTCATTTTTTATTTACGATTAAATGGATTCCATATACAGATGATATCATCTAGAGTCTTCCACTATATTGGACGACAATGTATTCTATCATCTCCTACAAGATTGCACTAATTCATTTTCATAAAGTCGAGTGGCATCAGACTGAAAATGTTATGATGTAGTTCAAATACTTTTCGCCTATTCCTAACCTTCCCAGTTAGTCAGCTTCACTTCATTCCTTAAAGATGTTAGGCAATAGAAACATTGATAAGAGGATATATCATGCCACCTATATTGATCTATTCGACAAAACAAATGATTTCTACTTATGTGGGGCGAGGACAATGCAATTTTATTTATCTAATCATATAGAGTATGCATCCTAGTACTACAGGTCCCCAGTCAGATTTCTGACATGAGACAGATGAGGTTTTCAGGAGTCAGTATACATTCTTCCACTATTCATAAAATTCATTATTAACATTACATAACAGTTGAATTTTTTATGTAGGATTCTCGTATCATTCATCTACATTACATGACTGATCCATCAGAGAGACTTGAATTTGACCAAACATATTTTCACAGCACTATAGAAGAGTTTTTTCCATCGATGAACAAGATTTATCATGTCATTTTATTTGATCTACCATATAATAATGAAGCTAAGGAGCCTACTGATCTTGATATTGAGGTACGAGGGGTCATAACCCTATTAGGGATGCAGTTGTTCCTGGGGAGGAGGGTGTTAGACATGATCAGCTAGATGACAATGTTCCAAAATAAGAGGTTATTCATCATGATCCATCAGATGCACCTCTAGCTTCTCATTCAAAGATAGAGACAGATATAGATAATTAACGGGGTCTAATGAATTCTTTATTAATCCATACTATGCAAAACTCATCATCACAATAGCAATCTTCTTCACATGTAAGCCGGAGTTCCAGCTAGTAGCCACTTTTATTAGAGGCAGGGCAGGGTACAGGTCGAAAGATTGTACATCCATCGCCTGTCACACAAGGGGATTAATGACAATTTTTATATTCATAATAAAACATAGTAATATTATCTATATATAATTAATATATAATATTTTTAAATTTATTAATAACTATTAATAATATTACTTATTTTGATTTCAAAATGACCTAAGATGAAAAGATATGTGAACATGAATAAATATTCAATAACATTATTGATCTCAATTATTTGAAATTGGATGTAAAATCATATAATATCATGGAACTGGAATCATTGTTAAAAAAATTTTCCATGATAAATAAAATGAATGATTAATCCATATATGTGATGATTATGTAACAATGATTGAAGATTAAAAAAATGACTATATGAAATGTATCAAATTAGAAGTTCATTTGACCAATTTTGACAAGATACATATTCAGATGTTATAATAGAAGGACACAATTTCTACTCGTTCACAATTTTCATTAGATGATATTTACAATAAAATACCTCTAATATGTGATAAAATTGTTGAAGGATAGATAATTTTCCCCACTGTTGGAAAATAGTTGAGTCATTAAATATATCATGTTAACAAAGAAGTTATATATATATAATTTTTTACATTACTTATATATATTAAAATAATATATATAACTCATGTTTACAAAATATTAATGTTTTTTGTATGCATAAATACAAATAAAAAAATTCATTTATTAAATTAAAAAATCCCAATATATTCATTTTATATATACTATATAAACATATTTTTATGTTTACATGTTTCATTTATGATTATTAGTTCCCCTCTCTTGACCACTTATAAAAACCCATACAGTCTTATACATTATTTGTCGCTACAAAAACTAATTGAATAAGGAATAAATACTATTTTTTTTCAAGTAACAGAACCTATCATATAACTAAAATAAAACCAATTTTATCATGTAGGAATTATTAGTAGATAAAATGTTTCAATCACATCAAAAATATGAGTTCCTGATTATCAGTCTAGCCTAGAAAATGAATTTATCTATATATTTATCACTTAAATGAGATTGGATCAAAAAATTTGAAGAGAAAAAACAACTAATTGTGTCATCGTGCTACCTCTTGTATGACAATTGGAGGTTTACCATGGCTTAATCGCCTCCAAAACTTATGAATTCAGGTGGCGCTAGAATTCATTCCCTCCATCCCCACCACTCCAAGTTTCCCTCAACCTCTAAACTTCTATTTATGATCATCCATGAAGGATAATAAAGAAAAATATCTCCACAAAATCAATATGTAATGAGAAGAGATCCATTATATAGATATTTTATACATATTGATTATTTAATAATTAATATGCAGTTATATTTTAATATTATTTACAATTATGGATGAATTTTTTAATTAAATATTCTGGTGGATGTGTGAACCCTAATCACGCTTTATAATATGGAGAGATACGGGAACATGGTTTACGCATCTCTGAAACCATTTTTAATAATACCCGAAACACTGTCCCATTTAAAAAAAACTTAAAACCCCCATAAAAAACACTCATTCCTTGCATATTGAATTATAAATATAAATCATAATCAATGTTCCTTATTTAATATCCATATTGATTAAAGGATTAATAAATATCAATATTTCCCCAAAAAATCACATATCATTAAATGGTAGATCTATTTGTAATAATGGAATATAGTTTAGGAAAAAATCATATCAGTGATAAATAATGTATGTATTAATGGGAAATTAATATTAATTTATCATTCTAAAGTAAAAAAAATATAAAGTTAATTACTATAAAAATGATTCATGTAAATGAATATCAATTGTATTCCTAAGAAAAAAAACATAACCCATAAAGTGGGGTAATAAGGATGGAATCAAAAAATATTTCCCCCAATGGAGTATCTGAAAAAAAACTATTGACATTGATGAATGGAAATACCGTTAAAATATCCTTAAAAATATTCTTTGGTAAATTAATCTTTAAACATTCCAATTTTTCCCATACTAATTTAAAACATTTGAATCATATGACTCGTGAATGAATAAAACTGAATGAAAATTATAGTCTAATGAGAATAAAGGTATTCATGATATATCATTTCAGAGGATAATTATATACACCTCATAATAGAATATAGGTGTATAACATAACAAACATCTCATAGAAGGAAAATTTTTAAAAAAACAACTTCCTCTTTGGTAACAATGAAATCATAAACCCTTTAAAAGATAGATAAACAAATGGATATGTAAATAACTATAAATATAATAATAATAATGAAATAAATCCATGGGAAGTATATACACCATGTAAATATATTAATGGGGAATATAGAATACGTCTCATAGAAAAAAAAGTGAGATAAAAAATTCAATTACCTTACGATTAATTTTGGTTAAACACTCTTTAACATTATGTATAATGATTGTGAACAAGTAATTAACTTATATAAAACCAATATTAATATTTATTATATAATATAATTTCTTTTATAACATATTATAACCGTTTCATAAACAATATTTCATTATTTTGTCATTTGGGGTGTTAATTGCCTTGTTTTTCGAGTGTGTTTCACATTGTTTTTTTATCAACTTAAAAAATCATGATTTAATCATCTACAGAATGGTAACCATGATTTAAATATCATATATTGTAATGACTAGAATATAGAGCCAATCAACTGGCTCCTCGTACCCAATTCGCCACATGACCTCAAGCGCATTTCCCGAAACGCCAAAGGCTGCCTACTAGCAGCGAGGGCATTGATGAGATAGTGGGGAAACAATGCCCTCATTTGGTCCAGTATGCAGTGGAAGGAAATAATGAAAAATAGTAGAAGCAGTAAACAGCACACGACATCTGAACTAAATAGTGGAAGCGATGTATAGTATAATAATGAAGGGTCATGACACATGTTTCTATGGAAAATAGTAAACAAAACAACATGCTGAAAAACAACTAAAACCCAAGTAGAAAATGTAAACAGTAAACTCCAGCAGCATCGCAAGCCTAAACATGGTCCCATGCTCTCGAGCTATAACCAGCAAGCAAGAACCGGAGGTAGAAGTGACACAATCTCAATCCACACCTCCAACCATATAACCTGTTTGGGATGAAAAGTAGGACCCAAACAGGGTGTGAGACTAATCCCAATAGGAAACCACCAAAAGTTCTGCACCCTACTGTCAGTGAGAAAATTGAAAAAGTAATAGAAATAAATGTAACAGAGAAATAGGGAACACTAATGTAAACAATCCTACAATTCTCCATTCACATTTATTAATTAATTTAATTCAATCATTTAATCGTCAACCAAAGAATCTAGCAAAATCTCTACAGTCCAAAGGCATATCATGTAACACAACATGTATCTCAATAGACTACTTAATCTATAACCAGTACAAACCCAAGCTTGTTCTTTGGCTTGGTGGACTCGTCACAATCAACCAACAATATTTATTACACTGACCCTCTTGGTGGATCACGTGGGATGGCCCTTAAGGTCAAGAATTCAAATGAAGGAAAAGACACTATGAGGTAGAAGTAAACATCAATTTCCCCTATGGTCTTACATCAATACTACAGACTCTCTAAGGAATCACTAACATCTAATTCCCCCTTTAGTCTCGATTCGATAATTATCAGACCCTCTAAGAGAGAACAAATTCAATCCCCCTAATGGTCTCATAATGGTAATAATTATACAGGCCCTCTGAGGAAGCACTCGATGTAAAATCTACCTATGGTCACCAGGTTCCCATAGCCCTGAGTAAAATCAATCGTACTTAAACGATTCGTATCAGCCCTATGTATATTCAAAAACTACTTGGAGAATAACTATAATGCAATAAAATCATTTAAACTACAGACAACACGTGCAACCATTCATACCAAGGGAAGCAATCAATGCTACAATGTTTTCCTCATATGAAACCTAAGACAAACATCGATAAACATCCAAAACGAAGGAAAACACCCATGGGGTCATCCTTGATCTTGAAAACAAAAAAAAATTATTCATCTAATAGCCTCAAGCACACATGAAATCTAAGGAAGATAAATAAAATAGGTTCAAAACCATAACCCAAGATACCCGATACATGGATATCCAACACATTTGCACAGAAACTCAAGGAAATTCAACGTAGGGAATCAAACCACCTGCCTCGATCCTCATAAGTTTATATACTTGAACCTCGACCTGTGAATCAGCCTAGAATTTAGTAGATCTCAAAAATCATCTAAAACGTTAAACCTCATATAACTCACACGAGAGGAATAAAGAGGAAATGAGGCAAAGGAAGAAACAAGAACTCGCCACTGAGATTCTATTGAAACCGACGGCGTTCAATTCCGAGAATCAGTGACGGATCGGTGGCTCAGTGAATATTTAGCCTCCTTGGATGCCCTGTACGGAATTAGGCAGAGAAGAAGACGAAAATAGGGTTAAGGCGTGACCCCGGTCCGATTAATGAAAAAAAAGAAAATTACACAACGTGTACTTTTAGAGTACACGTCGTGTACTTTGGTTTTCCGTACTCCGCTTTAAGCGGCCTCCACGTCAGCCCACATGGCCGTGTGTGTGGCCCGGACACGGCCAGCACACGGCCTTGTGCAGCTTCGAAGTACACGGCGTGTACTTATAAATTACACGACGTGTACTCTGAAAATTTCCAAATTTTCCCCTTTTTCTCAAAAACAACAAGAAAAGGAAAACATAACTGAAAAGAAGGTCTGGGTTCCTACAAACTTTCCCCCCTTTAAGAAAATTCATCCCCAAATATCTTAATGATGCATAGAAGAAGAAACCTCGAACAACTCCGGACACTATGATCGCATGTCAGCCTCCCATTCCCATGTCTCATCCTGTACACGGTCGTGCTACCATAGCACACATACTAGAGGGACAAACCGACCACGAAGTACCTTTTCACTACGATCAAAAATCCTGATAGGATTCTCCTTGAACGATGCATCCTACTCTAACTCAACCTCCTGGGTTTGAAAAACATGATACAGGTCTGAGAAATACCGTTGAAACTGAGAAACATGGAAGATGTTGTGCATGGCCTGATACCTCTGAGGTAACTGCAACCTTTAAGAAACCATACCAACTCTCTCCAGAACCTCAAACGGCCCGAAGTATCTCAGTGAAAGCTTTACCTGTCTCCTAATCCTCTTATGTCCCAACCTCGTGGTAACATGCAAGAAAACCTGATCTCCAACCATAAACTCGAAAGGTCATCTCTGCTGATCAACATAAGATTTCTGCCGAGACTGTGCATTAGCCATCCACTTTTGAATCAATTCCACCCGCTCTGTTGTCTCTTGAACAAGATGAGGTCCCAACATAGCTGCCTCTCCCACCTCCAACCAACAAAAGGGTGATCGGCATGACCTACCATACAAAGCCTCGTAAGGTGCCATCTGAATAGTTTCTTAAAAACTATTATTATAGGAAAACTCCACTAGAGTTATATGTATCTACGATGAACCTCCAAAATCAAGGATGCACGCTCGTAACATGTCATCCATTACTTTAATCGTGCACTCAGACTGAACATCTGTCTGGGGATGGTATGTTGTACTCAAGAGTACTTGTGTACCCAATGCCCTCTGTAGCCCCTGCCAGAACTGAGAAGTAAAGAGGGCATCCCTATCAGAAACCATAGAACTTGGAACCCCATGAAAGCGTACAATCTCCCGGATGTATATCCTCCCAATCTCATCCACACTAAATGTCTCCTTGATTGGTATGAAATGTGCAACCTTCGTGATCCTATCCACTACAACCCAAACCACATCATTCTCTCGAGGCGATCTCAGTAACCCTATCATGAATTCCATCGCGACATCATTCCATTTCCACTCATGAATGGGTAACTACTGTAGAATCCATGTTGGTCGCTGATGTTTTCCCTTCACCTGCTGATAGGGGGAGCACCGCATAACAAAAAAAACCAAATATTTTATCATACTTAGACACCAATACTGACAACGCAAGTCTCAATACATATTTGTGACACCAGGATGAACTGCCCAAGCTGAAGCATGAAACTCCCGCATCATCTCCTCACGTATGTCTGTTGAAGCCCATACGCGGCCACGAAAATGTAACACTTCATCATCGCCCAATATCCTCCGTAGAGTAGGGTCTCTATTTGACACACCCTCCCATAGGAATAGGCCTTCTGGGTCTGATAGCTTCCTCATTTGAACTCGATCCAGAAGAGAGGAGGTAACTGAGTTCTCTTACGTAGTGTCTCTACCACAACATTGCCTTTCCCAGGCATATAATCAAGCTATATGTCAAAATATTGTAGGTACTTGACCCACCTACGCTATCTTAGATTTAGGTCATACTGCGTGAAGATATTTATGAGGCTCTTGTGGTCAGTATAAACCATGAAATTCTATCCTAGTAGATAGTGTCTCCAAAAACGCAAACCATGAACAACAACAGCCAACTCTAGGTCATGTGTAGGATAGTTCTTCTCATGTAGCCTCAACTTTTGAGATCCATATTCAACAACACTATCCTCTTGCATAAGCACTACTCCAATCCGGATGCCAGATTCATCATAGAAAACTGAATAACTCTTGCCCGGCTCTGGTAAAACTAGAATTGGTACTCATGTCCATCTCCCCTTCAGCTCCTGAAAGGCTGAATTGCAGGCTTCTGACCAAACTTACTCCACACCTTTCTTAGTCAATCCCATCAACGACACTTCCAAGTCTGAGAAGTCCTATATAAACCTTATGTAGTATCCATACAGTCATAAGAAACTCTGTACCTCAAAGACATTCTTTAGTTGGTCCGAGGTAACTACCGCTTTCACCTTCTCAAGGTCTACTGATAATCCTATCTTTGAGATGACATGACACATGAATTGAATCTAATCCATCCAGATGTGGAACTTCGAGAGATTAGCATATATCCAATTCTCTCTCAGTTTACTCAATACGATCTAAAGATGGGTTTCATGGTCGTCTCGAGTGTGAGAATACACCAAGATATCATCCAAAAAAACCACCATTAAGGAATCCAAGTAAGGATGGAAAACTCTATTCATCAGTTCCATGAAAACTATTGCCACATTTGTGAGACTGAACGACATAACCAAATACTCGCACAGACCATACCTTCTCATGAAGGATGTAAGAGGTATATCTGATGGTCTAACGCGCAACTGATAATCGCCGGATCTCAAGTCGATATTCGAGAACACCATAGATCTTCTAAGATTTTCAAAAATATCATCAATCCTCGGAAAGGGATATCGATTCAAGACTATTAATAGGTTCAACTTCCAATAATCCACACGATGTCGTAAAGTACCATCTGCCATATTCGTAATCAAAACAGGCGAACCCCAAGGGGAAGTACTGGGTCAGATAAAACCCATTCCCTAAAACTACTCCAACTACATTTTGAGCTCTTGCATCTTAGGAATAGCAATCCAATAAGGATGTATGGTTACTAGTTTTTCCCCTGGCATAAGCTCAATGGAGAAGTATACCTCACGCTCCATAGGCAACCCTGAAAAGTCTTCCGAAAAGACATCATGAAATTGATCAACCACTGGAGGATAATCTATCTGAGAAGTCCCCGGATCGTCTTGGTATAAACTAGCAATATGGGCTATAACACCACCCAACCCATAATGCTCTGGTCCATCTCTGCTTTCCTGGACATCACATTCTCCCTTATGAAAAAAGGATCTACCCTCTAGTGACGTGAAACTCACCATGCGACGATTGCAATCGACAAGGGCATGAAAAGGAAATAGCCAGTCCATTACAAGAATGAAATCATAACATGTCATCTCTAGGACATAATGATCCCATAAGAAGTGAGACCAACCAACATCAAGGGGGCCCTTCTTGCAATGACACACACTAGCATTTCTAAGTCCCAAGGGAGTGTCTAGTGTCATAATATCCTCAGAAGTAAAGATAGTATGTCTAAGTCTCTCCCCCGTGTGCACAGAAATAATGCTATGAGAAGCTCCTATATCAAAAAGTGCAGAAGATAAAACTGAGGCTACTAAAATCTTACCTCGCACTATGGAATGTTCAGGATCCTGCTCCTGATGAATCTTCTCTACCACAAACATCTAGCCAGTACCACACCCTGATGTAGATGCATGAGATCCCTTTGCTGATCCTTCTTGAGGATTACCACCGCATCCATGGCCTCTACCCTAGCCTGAAAAACCCGAAAAACACCAGCCCCCAGTCTACTGCAGAATTGGTAATCTTGCACCTATACCCGGAGTCGAAATCGATCCACCTTCACAGGCTGCTAGAAGAAGAACCTTGAAAATCCATTACAGGTGACCCATCTTGCTGCATGATTGGCACTCTTCTGGATCCCTCTAGAACTGATAATTTTTAAGCCCATCCTTCCCATACTGGTAGCACACAACCTTGATACCTGAAGGAACATCCCGCTTCCTCGAGTCACCTCATGTAGACTCTTGGTGGCACTTCTGACTATCAGTAGAAAGATTACTGACTCCGGATGCTGAATTGACATGGATTACTACTCCAGTATATCTCAGATTCTTCTCCATGATAAATTCTTGGTTAACTATCAATGAAATATAGGTCAAATAGAAGACATTCACCTACGATCAGATCTCTGGTCTGAGGACCTCTTCAAACTTTCTTACCAAAAACAGCTCTCTATTCCCTAAAATTGGATTGAAACACTATAACATAGAAAAACAGAAAGAATACTCCATAATTGATAGAGTACCCTGCTGCAGGTTCATAAACACTCTAGCTATATCGGCCCTCAATGTCTCTTGGTATAACTAGTCGTATAACGTACGCTAAGACTCGTCCCAAGAAACTATCTACTGACACCCTACCTGAGAAAATACACCCCACCATCTCTTGGAAAAATCTCACAGCATGTATGTCATGAGATACACCCTTATATCTGGGGGTATCTTGAGATGAAAAAAGATAGAAACCATAGCTTAAAACCAGGATTCAGCAGCCTAAGGTCCTCCATCCCCCGAACACGTGGGAGGATGCGGCTGCTGGAAGACTCGCGTAAGCTCTACCATGGTCTGGGCAGGTTGCTGAGCTCCCTGAAAGGTCTGTATGAACCACATTAATCCCTCATGCAACTATGATTCTGAAACAGTATCTGGGATAACTTCCTATGACATATCCGGCATACGATCATCGTCAGATCCCTGACGTGCAATGGGAGGACGTCCTGGCGGCCTGACTCTACCAGGTCAAAAGCACACATTTATTAACAATAAAAACAATTACCAACTCAAAAGAGTGAAAATAGAATAGAGGCGGAAAACATTTAGAACTGGAAAAACATAGTTAAACGGTGTGTAGTTCCCACACACGACATGTTCCAGAATGATTTTTAATGGGCGTGTACACTGGCCAACCTAGACGTGTCAACCCCAACTACATGGTGTGTTCTTTTAATATACACGACATGAACCGTTATTTTTCCTCCTGATCGGTTACTCCAACACGACTAATTCACAAGAACTGTCCCGACTAAAGACTACAAGGCATGTATATCCACTACACGGTGTGTCCTTAAGGTTTCCCCCTATCCCTGTCGTTAGTCACCTAGACTGGTATACAAGCCACAACTACACGGCGTGTCAACAACGTACACGGTGTGTTGTCCCTAAGATTTTCCAACCCATGTTTTCAACTACACAACTAGGTCATATGGACCATTACTACACGGCGTGTCATCATGGTACCCAACCTGTTGTTCCTGATATTTTCCAGCCCATGTATTTAACTACATGGCTGGATCACACAAAAGAAGAGTACACAATGTTTACTTCAAAATACATGGCGTGTAACGGTGAAAAGTAGTTCTTCCCAAATAGAAGAACACAAGGAGTGTGTTCATAAGGACACACACCGTGTTATCTGGTTTTCTGGGTAGTAGGCAAACAAAACTCCCCAAAACCACTGAAAAACATTGAAAACCAGCACCTATGTGTCAAATTCCAATCCGTGGGGGCCCATACTTCACGCGAATCAAATATTGACATCATAACAATGCATATAACGAGTAAATAGTATTATAATATCATGATCTTCCAAATTACGACCCTCGAGGACCCATAACTTCTCTAAGACCAAGGCATGGCATCCATGATAAATAAGCTATAAAATAAACAACACCCAATCAACATAGAAGGTATTTATATCAGAGCAACTATCAAAACATCATGCATAATCTATCCCGACATCTATGAAAACAACATGAAATTTCTAATACAACCTAGATGGAATAGTAAAATTCATGGAATGTGATTTTTCTAACAAGTTCTTATATGATGCATGATATGGAATACCCTCATCTCATCGGGATGCAACAAAATAGAACCACAATCATATAAACTGTAATAGTACAAAATAAGTGCATCACCCAACGGTGAAATATAATCATCTATTACACTTGCAAAAACTAAAAATTACAATTACGTGCTAATATAGATTTTCCCTGTACATGGGTTAATTACTCATGGGCACAGTTAAGTACCAACTACCCATCTCTTCCTATCCCTGTCTATTGTCACCAAACAATAAAGAAATAGAAATGAAATAAAACACTCTCATACCACTTTGTAACGACATGAATCTGGAGCCACTCAACTGTTACCCCGTACCTGGATTGCCACATGACCTCAAGCAAGTTTCCCCAAACACCTGAGGCTGCCGACTAGAAGCGAGGTCCCTGATGCGCCCGTGGGAAAACTATACCCTCATTTGGAAAAGTATATAAGAGATGGAAAAAATGAACAATAGCGGAAGCATCAAACAATACATGACAACTGAACTAAACAGCAGAATTGATGTATAATATAATAATAATGGGACATGACACATGTTTCTATAGAAAGTAGTAAACAAAAAACCCTGATGAAACACAACAGAATCCCATGTAGCAAATGTAAACATTAAACTCCAGCAGCATGGCAAGCCTAAGCTCGGTCCCATGCTCTCTAACACTGAACAACAATCAAGAACCTGAGGTAGAATGGCCATAATCCCTATCCACACCAGCGTCCATATAACCAGTTTGGGACAAAAGGCAGGACCCACACATGGTGTGAGACTAATCCCAGAAGGCAACCACCAAATGATCTGCGCCCTACCGTCAGTGAGAAATATTTCAAAAGTAATAGAAATAAATAGAGTATAGAAACTAGGCACACTAAAGTAAACAATCCTACAATTCACCATTGAAATTTATTTATTAATTTAATTCAATCATTTAATCATCAACCAAAAAATCTGGCAAAATATCTATAGTCCAAATGCATAGCATGTAACTGTTGACGCTCCTTTCCGTCACAGAGTCTAACGACTGAAAAAGGGAAATACCTTAGTCCTAAGTGATTCATCCTTTGATAAAAACATACAAAATTGACAATGGAATGAAGAAGGATTTGGTTAAGAATGGGTCACGTATGTTTCAGAATGGTCTCAATTATACTTGCACACTTCCAATTAGTCATGAAAGTGACTTGCACGCCCTATGTTATTTTCTCCCAAGGTCTTCTGCAGCCTATAAATACCCCTTGTGGGCCCCCCATTTCATGACAGAAAAATCCAGAAAGTCAAATTTGAGCACCCGATGCCCTAGTCTCTTCTCAAAACCTTCCGAAAACTTCTAAGGTAATTTCTTACCTAGAATGGAAGATCTAAAGAGGGGGAACAAGGTCTTAGTGTTTAACTTCATCAACACCTATGCGCCTATGTGGCCTACCCAAAAGAGAAATTGCCACACTTGCACGCCGCCTTATCCCTTCAACAGATCATGCGCGCCACTCATTAAAAAGTCATTAGAGATAATACTAATGGTTTGCTCCAAGATTTGCTCAAGTATTACCCTAAGGGTTGACCATCGTAGAAGTACCCATGTGTCGCAAAAGTATACTTGCGCGACCAGGACTTGCACGCCCACGCAGGACTTGTGTGCATCTCTCTCTTTGGGTCCCCCTCCTGCCTATTCACCTGATTTCTTCAAATCCACCTCTCCACATCAAGATTTAACCTTCAGAACCATCTTCAAAACCATTTATACCATTTTTCCTTTATTGGTTTCCTTATCTGAAAGGAATTATGTGGAATAGCTCTCAAATCCTATTGATTTACATATCTTCATTCCACTAAGGTAAGAGATTTCATTCATTCAACCTCATCCTTTAAGATGAGAAATTCCCTATCATGGGCCTCCTTTTCTGGAATATGCCCCAGTCATAATTTCTCTAATTTGGGAATCTTCTATAGCAGTATTCCCCACTCATAAATTTCATTAACTTAGGCCTCCTTCTCAGGAATAAGTCCTAAGTCTCAATTCTCCTTAATAAATGAGCCTCCTTCTCAGGAGAAAGTCCAAATCTCAAATTCCCAAATATGGGAATCCTTCTTAGGAGTAAACCCCATGTCCCCTAACCTAGGATTCCTTTTCAAGGGTAGGCCCCAGTCTTTAATGTTCCCTTAATTTTGGGCATACTCTTCAGAAGTAAACCCCAAGATCCCAAATATGGGCATCCTCCTTAAGAGTATGCCCCAAATCCCAAATTACCTTAACCTGGGCATCCTTCTCAAGAGTAATCCCCAGTTCTCAAGTCCCTTTAACCTGGGCCTCCTTTTCAGGAATAAGCCTCGCTAATAATTTCTCTTAACCAATCTTAATTTATTTTGATTTGGGCATCCTACATAAGAGTAATCCCCAAGTACCCTCCTAATTTGGGAATCTTCCTTAGGAGTAAGCCCCAAGTTAGTGTATCCAAATCTCTGTAAATCACATATAACTTTATTGAACTTGTTCCGGGGATTCTTCTTTGAAGTATGTCCTGATATTTATCTACTTGGGAAATCATACATGCATAAGCCCCGTATCATTTTTTGTGACCATATCTTTCATGGAACAAATTGTCAGTTTTACTGATACAACTTTTTTATCACACCGAGCATGACTCACGTGAACTTAGAGTGTAAAAGTAACAACAACACATCTCTTTGGGGTGTTAATCATATGTAAGTCCCACAATTCTTAACCAAACTATGTGGACTTTGATCTCTACCTTAAAAGTGGAGTACGTAGGAAGCCGTTCTGAGGTTCAAGACCATCACCCAATAATTCTCACCCGTCCCATATAACATTAAAATATATCTTAATTCCCGAACTATGTGGGTTCTGATTACGTTTTCTAAAAAGGATACGTACACAGGCCATCTGCAGGTACGATCCCAACTCAGAAATACTCCATTCCCTTCTGAACAACAATAAACATCAAGTGCCCCGCTGAGTGGCTTTAAAACCAGTATGGTTATCATAATGACAAAGAGATCTTTATAAACGTGTTGAAGGATACCATTGACTAAGAATATCTTTCAAATAAAGATGATTCTGTATTGATGAAGATCCTAAAATACATTTAAGAGATTCTCTCAATCTCATACATATTAATTATTGATTGTCACATCTTAAGGAAAGCTCATTTTCATACATGGTAGTGTAATAAGGATTCATGAACATAAATTAAATCTATAAAGAGAGTCCTGGAGTAGACAATAATTCTTCCCAAAAAGGTGTGATGAGTCCGACCTCCCATCCTCTCGACCAATGCAAATTATTATGCCTCATTGATCTATAACTAATGAGCACCTACATTTAGAAAGTAGGTCCAAATGTATATAGAATCATTGGATGTTTATAATTATATGAACAATCCCATTAGAAACTGATTGGAATGTTTGAACCTTAAGAAAACAAGGTCATCACCATTTCTAGAGGAAACAAAAAAACGGTGAACCCGACGTGAATCCTAAACTAACTTAAAATGATTTTTTACTTATTTGTTAGGACCCTATTTAAACTCAATGAGAGGACCAACAAAATAATCAATAATATATGTTCATATCAAAAAGATGTAGTGGCCTAATTCATCTTGAATATGTCTGTTATATCAAACAGACACTCTTTTCCATGATCTTTTGTGTTACAGAAATGGCTTCTCTAATGTTCACACATGTGAATGCCTCTACTGTGAATAACTTTGCTACTACTCCTGCTAGATCGTCGGCCGCTCTGAGGAGGACATCACCTACTCAACATCATCAACGCTGGGTATCAAATGAACTGGTTAAATAATATCCTCTACATGGGATCATTCCTACTCTGGAGGCTGCTCGACAAGCCCTCCAAGTCAATAATTCACCCTGGTTGTCTGCACAGCGACGACTAGTGATTAAGAACCAGGTGGTGCCAACCACCGTCTCCAACCGTTTTGGGATGTTATCCCCAGAAAACAATCACCATTCCCTCCCATATTATGAGGAGGTGAATGAAAAGGTCACTCAAGGCCTTAATTCAAGTAAATAGGAGTCCATATTGAGTGATCCCACTAATAATCGCCTTCAGACTTGTGCGGCAGTGCGCCCTCAACATGATGAGGCTGTCGTCTCTAGGCGTTCGTCTTAGGTTCCTCGAACCTGAGCAGACAAGATGAACCACTAGAAGCGACGAACAATCAACAGTGAGAAATTTAATATCTCTGACGTTTCCAGAGAAGTCCACCAACCTAACTAGTTGGAAAGAATCGAGCGGGCACACACACCCATCCGTTTTAATTCCGCTGTCCAACAGACTCGTCTGGAAGCAAAACACCATTCCCACCATGCAATTACGACAGAGTACTATAGACAAGAACATACCCCTATTTATAAATAATCAGCTAGTCAGCAGGCTTGTTTTACTACATACGATGAATCCCGCCAACCCAATGTGTTGACAATCGGTAAACAGGCACATACACCTACATACACTCATAAATCCTGCCAACAGTCACGTCTTCCAGTATTGAAGGAAGTTTATCAACCACGTTTGGCAGAGTGCAATCAGCAGGCACATACACCTGCTCGTATTGATCAAGCCTAATAACACTTTCATTTGGTAGCACCCCGAGAAGTCAATTGGAAATACCCAATGACAAACAGGAGGCAGACTCAACTCTCTACCCCAACACATGAGTACTATCAGAATTCACAGACAGGAAAAGGTAAAGAAGAGCAAGAACACACACCTATGCCAAGCACTGAATGGACGTATATTCCCGTTCTGGTAGCTGAAGTCACCAAACATATTCTGTCAATGGTGAAGGAGTAGAATAAAATCCATGCTCATATTCTGGATTCCTGCCAGGATATTATAATAGCTTCATCAGCATCACAGGGAAAAAATGCAAATCTATCCCTACCAGTGGAGTGACACATCAACAGTTCACTCCAGAACAGATGCACACCTCTGTTCCAGTCCAAGAGGGTTATGGGGCATACTCCCCCATGTTATACAGACAACTAATTCAGGCACATACACCTGATTTGAGTGGAGATAGTCATCCATACCTAACTATTTCTCTTGAGTAGGCACAGAAACCTGCCCATAATAACCACTTTAGTCAACAAGTGGTTCCTAATGTGGGTAATAAGGCATATAAGAAGAAGACCTATTTAGAATGGTCAAGAAATCAATGGACAATATGTAATAAGGCCTTTCTTGATGCTGGAGTTCTTGATGCACTCAGACAATTATCTGTTGCAACTCAAGATTTTAATCTATCAGCTCCCAAAAGTGGGAAAATTAATTCTGAAGGTCTGAAACAAAAAATTCTCAGGAGGGCTTGCTTCATGTCAATTTGGTCGATCTCAAAGTATCATCTCCAGATAAGAGTCATGATAACCCACTACGTGGTAAGAAGACTAAGAAGCAAGAGGTTTCATATTATGCTGTAACCCACCATGGTGGTCCTTCCCATGGTGATGAATTTAACTGCGAAAGTCCTCTCCCAATAGTAATTCACAATTATTGGAAAATGATCCAATAGACAATGTAGCGATGAGAAATACCCCTTATCTTGAGGCACTTGAAAATGTAAAGCCAGTCATGTCTGATGCTTTACCATTAGTAGGTGAAATAATTTCTCAATCAAAAGATAGCCCAGGGTGTAGGTCATTCTCCGAACCACCATTGGGTTATTTATCTTCTATTTTGATAAGTGAATTCTCTACCGATCTTGTTGAATCTAATGAAAAAACAAGGAAGAACCAGCTCTGGTCTAATCAGGTATAAGAATCTTCATTGAATGATAAAGAGGAACTAATGAATATGAGAAATAAACTAGTAAAAGTTAGAGTGCCTGTCTTGTTTTGGCCTTTGGCCGACTCTCAATATGACATTCCAGAGATGATGAAAAAATATTGTATGCAAGATATTTGTCTGAACATGTGGAAAACTATTTGTCAATTGAAAAAGAAAATATTATCTTATGATGAATATGAAAATCATTTCAAGATAATAGAAGGGCTACAACACCAAATTGACTTGGCATCTCTCTCAGTTTCTCTATATCCGAAGGCTGAAAATTAGCCAAGAACCCTTCAGTGTTCATGCCTTGGCGCATTAAAAATATTGCTCCAATTAATTGCCAATGCCACATATAGTATTCATATCCAGGAATGGGGTGTTCATTGAGCACTATATTTCACTATACTCTCCAGCCAACAAAGCCTGCCAAAAATTTTATCTTGAAATGTTATTTCCCATGGCCAGCCACACCCAATTGGCATTGTTTGTAATCAAAGTCCTGCTCAAGAACAAGCCTCAACTATTTTTTCTCAAAATCAGGCATACAGTGAACAATTTTTCGAATTAATCATGCATCATGAAAACGAGAATATCGAACAGGCTTCTTGGTTAGAGCGAGCACATCATCAAGTGACAGATGTGTCAGAAATCATCCAATGTTCATTTGAACCGGGTGATTTGAGTGGATATAGGATGATGCATCCAGCCAATTTCCGGACTAATGTCCGCATGATCAGGAGAGATGTTATGAAAGTCTCAGATGTGGCAGTTCAAGAACCACCACAGCTTGCAAGACTAGGGACTCTTTTAGCCCAACCTTGAGAATCAACAATTTGGATTCGAGGAGTTGAGCAAGAAAAATAGGTACATCCCCATTCCAGAGGGATGGAGACTTTTTCAAATCTGCAATCTCTTCCTCAGAGAAAATACAATCTTCTCTTGATTAGGGAAGAATCCGTAAGAGGAATGAAGAGCAGAATTATTAGGATATTCCTTCCAAATTACGGTTCGTTAAGAAGTTCCTGAGGGGTCAAATCAACAAAATGAAATGTCTCATCAAGGACATGGAAGATGACAATATCGTAGAAATTTTGATATAAAGGATGCAATGCATTATGCATCAATTAATGTCATCAATGTCGTTGTTGTTGATCCCCCAAATGAGTCTCGCTCAGAGGGATCAGATGAAGATGTTCCTGCTCAAGAGGATGTGCACACAAAAGCTAATGAAGAAGGTGTGCATACAAGAAACAAAAGGCTTACCCACAGTTTTGATATTCCTTCTAATAATCAATATCGCCCTCTCAGAAAAGAGTCCACCAAGGGGAAAGGAAAGAATCAGGCTACATTCCACCCTTCCTCTAGAGAAGTCCAATCACTCTCATTAGAGAAAATATTTGCACAATAGGAGGAAGAAATGAAGGAATTAATGAGGTTGATTACAGAACTACTTCATTGTTGTCTTCCTCCTAAGCATGATAGAGTCAGTCAACCAAGGGAATTTGTTGTAGCTACTAATTTGGATCAACAGTATCATCCTTTACTAGTGCACCCTTACAGGTCTAGTCCTATGGGACATTTGAAACAATGATCGGTGGTGCTACCATCAGTTGCAGTACCAGACACCACACCTGTCCAATCTCTAGTGGTTGCACCTGCTCAATTCAATGCTCAAACGGATGTTTCTCAAAAGTTAATAACTACTATTGACTCATTAACAGCTCGGCTGGAAGCTATATAGGGAAAACAACCTCAAATTCAACCATAAAAGAGAGCTTACCCTAAATGTGTTGATGAAATTCCTCCCCCATAAAATTTTACCGGTAACACATTCCCAATCATTAAAGTTTCGGGAGAACCAGAGCAACAATTAACACATTTTTTTCTCATTGCGATCCTATGATGGTAACCCCTCAGCAACAAGAAGCAGTTAAGCTCAGGTCTATTGTACAGTCATTACAAGGGCCTTCTTTTTCTGGTATACAAGCTTCCAATCCTGGTCAATTAATAGGTTGGGGGATCTCTGTCAAATATTGCTTCTTTAATTCATCTCAACTTTTCCAAAGACAACAGTTTTCGATCTTACAAAATGTATGAAAATGGGGAATGAAAGGGTTTCAGATTTCATTGTTTGCTGGAAGGGATTAACATATTCCCTGAGCTTAGCACTCCCTCAAGAAGAGTTGTCTCCAATCTGTGTGGAAAATTTTTGTGATTAATTACACACACCATTTATCCCTATGAAATACATAGGAGGGTTTATAGACCTTACTTAAATCACTCAAAAAAATTGAATAATATCTTATGAAGAATAAAGATAAAGCTCGTGTAATTCAATCAGCTCTAGGAAGGAGAATGGGTAAAGTAGAGACTACTACAGTTACGCTTAAACAAGCACCTGTACCTGCTTCTACATCAAAACCATCATCTTATCGAAGGGATTCACCTCCTGAGTGTCAACAACAAAGGCCATTCCATTAAGATGATCAAAGAGATAAATGGAGAAAACAATTTGAGGATTTTAAGAGCAATGTTAATTTTTTTAAATGAACAAGTTCCTAGTTAATTCATTTCGGCTTTGGAAAATAATTTAGTTCAGTTGCCAAGCCCCTAAAGGCCAAATAAGGAAGGAGATGAAGACCATCCCAACTATTTCCCATTTCATCACATGTTGGGGAATCCCATTAAATAGTTTTTTACTTCAAAGACCTCCAATAAATAATTTTGGACTCGGGACAGGTAAAACTGAAAGGTTCTTCCACTTAGGTAGCATGTGTTACTGATAAAAATCCAGAGGAATAAATAGAGTGGAAAGAAGTCAAAAGAAAATCTGCACAGAAATATGATGATTGGAGGGTCAGAAAAATGTTCAACCAAACTCATGCCATTTTGAGAACGCTATTGAAGAAACCAATTGTGTTTTCTGCTACGAATTCCATAGAAAAACCCTCTTTATCAGAGGGAAAGTCTTCAAAGAAACAGCATAATTCAAAGACAGTGGAACAATCAGAAGAAGATGAGATCATGTCAAAGCCCAAGTTGTCTTTGACTTTGTCAGATTTTATGTGATCTACTTCCAATATACAGGCACCGTCCCACCAAACGGAACAACGTAAATTGGCTAATAGGAAATAATCTTCCCCAAAAGAATAATTGATCATTGGTTCTGTTAACATGATTCCCTTAACAGATCCATATGCTATCCACAACTTCGATCGTGATAAGAAATAGTTCCATCTATAAAACAGAGTAATTAAAGGGAGTTCCAGAGGACTGGGATATAGAGGAAGACATGGATATCCCAGAATCCACTATTCAAATCATTCCCCTGCTAGAACTGTGTATGCAGCAAAACCTTGTGGCATAGCCCTTCAGCAGGCTCAATAAGAATAAGCAAATTCATCCACCAATAGCAGATTCATTCCTGGTACAATTATTCTAGAGGATCATTTAGAGGTTCCACCTTATTCCTAACAACAAAAAAATAGACCTAATTGGTTTAATTTTCCAAATCCAGGAGTATTTCTAACTCCTACCCTGATTCAAAATGAATCTACTTCCAAAGAGTCAAATTCTAAGGAACATGTGAAACCACATGTTCCTATTGGAAAAAACATCCCTTTGGATAAAAAATTTTACGTATCGAAACATTTGGCCAAAGTACCGGTCAAGTTATCAATTTTGGATGCCATGAACCTATCAAAGTATCTTCGAGAGGCACTCATTGAGGTTTTGTCAAGTCCTCAGGATTTCGAAACTGAAATTTGTGCCGCTAATGTCTAACATGTTGAAAATGGTCTTGTAGAATGCCATGCAATGATATCTTTCATATATAAAGATGATGATGATGTCGTTAATGGACATATTAGACCTTTTTACTTATCTTTCAAGGTCAATGGTGTGGACATCTGAAGAGCTTTCATTGATAATGATTCAGGAGTCAACCTCATCCCTATTCATACACTTCGTCGATTGGGCCTCACAGAATCTGATTTATCTCCGTCTACTCTGATGTCACAAGGATATGATAAAAATGAACATGAACCACTGGGCGAGATTACACTCAGAACTCAGTTTAGAGATCTTGTATCCAATTCTAATTTCATGGTTGTTGATCACGATACAACCTTTAATTTTTTTCTTGGAAGACCTTGGATACATAAACATTCAACTACCCCTTCATCATACCATCACTTTCTCAAATATTGTTTCGATGGTCAAATTGGGACACTGTATGGTGATAAGGCCCCATTCAAGACATGTGAATCTCAATACATTGAGGAGGAATTCTATCACATGAAGGGAATGGAGAAATCCATAGAAAAGGTGGTTACCAATGTTAATGATCCATATAGTTTGTAAAAGATTCAATTAAACCCATTCACACATGTGAGTACATATTATGTGTTGCATATCAGTCAAATTGATTGGATAGACCAGAATCCAAATACTCTTAAGGAAACATCCATAATGTCATTTACAGTAATAAATCTAGACAACATGGGAGACTGTGGTGATTCACCAAGCAATGATGAATGCTAAAATGGAGATGTGTTCATTTCATATGCTAAAACCCATCAAGTCTATCATTTTCCAACCAGACTAGAAGAAGTTATAGCAATGTCAAAGGAGAACGATGATGTCAATTCTCAATCCATCATCTCCTCTTTATTATCCAAGGAAGACCCTTTAATTATCAATAGGGTCAGAAATGGAAGCGTCTTCTTCATGATATTCAAATTTTAACATCTCTCATGATCATGGAAATTCTACTTCATCATTTACTATGAATGTATAAATAGAAGAAGTAACACATATTGAAGAATAAGATGAAGATATCAGGGATTCTCCTCCATCATATGAAGAGGGTATCTCTACCAATATGGATGAACTCAGAGAAATAAATCTAGGTACAAATGAAGATCCACTCCCCCATTAATTAGTGTGACCATGACTCTTGAAGAGAAAAAATTTTATAATTCATTTTTAAAGAAAAATCGAGATATATTTTCTTGGAACTATAAAGAAATTCCAGGGCTTGATCCGAATTTTGCTACTCATCGATTAAGTTTTCTAAAAGAACATCGAGGATTCAATTAAGCTTCATGGAGAACAAACCCAACCTATGCTTCCATAATTGAAGATGAAGTGGATAAGCTTATCAAAGATAACTTTGTCAGAGAAGTTGAATATCCAAAATGGATGGCTAATATTGTCCCTGTGAAAAAGAAGAGTGGAAAAATTAGATTTTGCATCGATTTCAGGGATCTTAATCGGCACTGTCCCAAGGATGATTTCCCAGTTCCGATTACAAAACTCTTGATTAATGCAACAGCTGGTTATGAAGAAATTTCCTTCATGGATTTATATTCAAGATATAATCAAATCCAAATGGCACCAGAAGATGATGAATATATAGCTTTCAGAGCCCCTCAGGTTGTGTTTAGCTATCGGGTAATGCCCTGGGACTCAAGAATGTAGGCGCAACATATCAGTGTGCCATGTACCGTATCTTAAAACCCTTTTAGGGAAATTTTTTGAATGTTATGTAGAAAATTTGGTGGTTAAATCCAGAAAACCTCTTAATCCCTTGGATTATTTGGAAGTCATTTTCCAAAAACTTTGGCAACAAAATTTGAATATGAACTCCTTAAAATGTGCTTTTGGGGTAACCTTAGGAAACATATTCAGATTTTTTGTACGCTATCATGGTATTGATGTTGATCCTGAGATGACAGTGTCAATCCTTGGTATGTCAAATCCTCGAAAATTGAACCAGTTGAGAGGACTTCTAGGACACATGGCCTATATTCGGCGTTTCATCGCCAATTTGGTAGGAAAAAGTTTACCCTTCACCAAATTGATGAAGAAGGGTTTCACTTACCAGTGGACCGAGGATTTCCAAGAATCATTTTACATCCCTAAGAAGTATCTCTTGATTCCACCGGTATTAATGCCACCCGTTGAAGGAAGACCACTTATTCTTTATGTGATAGCCTGAGAGAGATCATTGGGAGCCTTACTTTCCCAAAAGAATGATGCTTGGAATGAAAACTGCCTTTAATATCTCCATTGGACTATGCTTGAAGCAGAAACCAAATATTCAAGTATTGAAAAGTGTTGCCTAGCGTTACTATTTGCAGTTAAGAAGTTGAGAAACTACCTGGAACATCGTGAGGCCCATTTGGAATCTCACAATAACCCTCTCAAATTCATTATTAGTCGTCCAATTCTTACAGGATGTCTAGCATGGTGGGAAGTTATTTTGCAGCAATTTGATATCCAATATGTGTCTCAGAAGGCAATAAACGGCCATTCTCTAGTTTATTTTTTTACTGAACACCCTTTAGTAGAAGATACATCTTCAGATATTAAACTTCTTGATGAGGAAGTCTTCTCTTTTCATGATAATCTTCAAACATGGGAAATGTAATTTGATGGTGCTTCCGGAAGTCCAATAGGGAATAAAATGGAAGATTCTTAATTCAACAATGTTTGGTTAGGAATTGTGCTCATTTATCTAGAAAAGGTAGTTCTACCCTAATCTATCTCATTTTTTTGAGGCAGTACAAATAATGAAGTAGAATACCATACTCTCATCAAAGGATTAGAGTTAGCACTTCAGGCACAAATGAATTACTTAAAAGTGAAAGGTGATTCAGAATTGGTAATCAAACTAGTCAATGGGGATTATTCCATCAGAAAAAAAGAGTTAATCTATTTGTATGATTACGTTAGAGAGTTAATGGTGGAGTTTCCTTCGGTGCTGACATTTTCATATGTCACCCGATAATAAAATGCCCAAGCTGATGCACTGGCTAATTTTTCCACATCTCTGGAAGATCCAAATTAGGATGAAACAATCATCAGTGCTTCCCACCATCATACAATTTCATCTTATGTTCAAACCAGAATAGAAGATATCAATGAAATTTGTCCCATATCTGAACCATATGATCATACTACAAGATGATGATACCTGTCAGGGAGTACCTTCAAAATTGAACACTCCCACCTGATAGAGCTGGGAAAGAACAAATCCGGTGACATGTGACCAATTTCACTCTTTATGATAGCCCAAATCATTTAGAGAAAATTCTCTACCAAAGTGGTTTTGATGGAATTATCTTCAGTTGAATTTATGGTTAAGAGATAGTGGTTGTCATCAAAGAAGTGCATGGAGGATTATATAGTGCCCATCAGTCCGAACATAGATTATCTGATCAAATTCGAAGGCTTGGATACTTTTGGCCATCAATGATACAAGGTTGTGTTTATTTCACTAAGAAGTGTCATTATTTCAAATTACATTCCAACTTCATTTATCAACCCCCCAGAGTTTCTTCAGATAGCTAAATACTCGTGGCCATTTGCCACATGGGGAATGGATGTAGTAGGACCTTGTCTTCTAGCTACATCAATGAAGTTAAGTACATTCTTACTACGACTGACATCTTTTCCAAATGTGAAGAGGCAATAAATATTAAAGAAGTTAGTTCTTAATGAATTTTTAGCTTCATCAAGTCTATCATCATTACCAGATTTGGTGTCCTTCATTCCATATTGATGGACAATGGCACCAAATTCTGTTCATCTGAGGTAAGGAAGTTGTATCATGAATATATCATCAAATCCAACCATTACTCTCGGTATCATGCAGCGGCCAATGGCCAAATAGAAGCCTTAAACAAGACTCTTTCAATCATATGGAAAAAGATGGTGGATAAAGATATGAAATCATGGCCTGAAAGACTCTTTCATGCTTTATGGGATTATCGGACAACCACCCGCAGTGCAACGTGGTCAACTCCAAATTCATTGATATGTGGAATAGAAGCAGTCTTTCCCATTGAGGTTCAATTACCCTCACTCAGGGTATCCATTTGTGATCAGTCATCTATAGATGAATAAT
This sequence comes from Viscum album, assembly GCA_963277665.1. Taxonomy (NCBI): domain Eukaryota; kingdom Viridiplantae; phylum Streptophyta; class Magnoliopsida; order Santalales; family Viscaceae; genus Viscum; species Viscum album. The sequence continues at coordinate 434,813,106 of OY728150.1, read as the reverse complement.
CTCAAAAGCAATTGGAGGAATTGGAATGATTAGATGAGAAAAGATTGTGTACCTTGCACCACCTCGAAATCTATCAGAATCGAATAGCACGAGCTTTCAACAAAAAAAAGATTATCCATGTTCAATCATTCAGGGACAATTGGTATTGGTTATTAGAACTCCAATGATACCAGGGATGAAACCTCCCATGTTGGAGGAAAAATGGGAAGGACCTTATTCAAGACATAAGGTCTACTCCAATGGAGATTATTCTCTTATCTCAATGGATGGAGAACTTATCACGACTCCAACCAATTCCAGATTTCTAAAGAAGAATTTTGTGTAACACAAATACCTTACATCCAACATGACGTTAAACTATGTTTTCCTTGCTACAAGACTTTAAACATCATAGTCCCTTTCGTCCAACATGATGTTAAACTATGACGTCCTTTCTACATGATGCCAAACTATACAGAAGTCCCTTACGTCCAGTAAGACGTTAAACTGCATAATTGCTGGTCTATGCATATGACCTTAAACTACTCTAACCATTGTCTAACATGATGTTAAAATGTTCCATCATCCAATATGACGTTAAACTGTGAAAAAGTCCCTTATACTTCCAACATGATGTTAAACTGTGTCCTATTTTGTCCTTACTGCATGACATTAATCTGCACAGTCCCCCTTTCATCCAACATGACGTTAAACTGTACTGCTCATTCGTCCTACATGACATAAAACCGAACAAATTCCCTTACATCCTACATGACGTTAAACTGTATTTTGTCCCTGTTACATGACACTAAACTGTGCAGCACCAATATTCCTCACGGTAAGACTTTAAACTACATTGTCCCTTCATATGTCCTACCTGACATTAAACTGTGCATCATTAAGGTTTTTGCTTCCACTAGTTTTTCACGCTAAGTGTGACTCACATGATCTTATAATAAATTTCACCCATAACACCCTCTCTGGGCCGCTAACCATGCGTAAGTCCCAACACCATTTTTGTTTTGTGTTGTTTTCCTCACTAAGTACTTGATTACCAATTCATTTATTGATTGAACTACGCGGACATTGATTCTTTCCTTCTAGGGTAGGTATGTAGGTAAACTCCTAAGGTTCAAGCCCAAAATCAACCTCTTCACATCGGTTCACCTTCGTCTTATACGATGTTGATTCGTGAAACCACCCCTAGAACCAATATGTTTTACATTGGTTCACCATCGTCCTTGCTATATGACGTTAAAATGTTCACACTTTTGTTCAGTATGACAATAAACTACGACATTCTTTGGCACACTCACATGATAGGGAATAATTATTTACATTGATCTCCAATCATTTTATATTCGGAAGATTATGTGGATACATGGAAATGCCCGAACCATTTATCTCGGGTCAAGCCATAATTTCACTAAAGTCCCCTTTCACCCTTCACTTGTACGAACAAAATCAATACCGAGGGTATTTCAAGAACTACGTGAGGATTGATTCCCATACTTATGGGATACATAGGAATGTTCAAGAACCCCTTGAATCCATCCCCAAGACATTGGGCCTAACCCCAAATTCCACCTATCCACAAATTCAACTTTCAGTCCCTTTGCTGAAAAGTGCCCTATTAAAACTTGAATGTGGTATGAAATATCTGGTCTTCATTCACATCAGTTTTTTAAAACACACAATGTGTGTTCCTCATTATGGTCTGAGATTTATGACCCTAAACTAGGATCTCCTACACTCTCATCCCACATGACGTTAAACTTTATTTCAAGAACTACATTTGGTTTGATTCTCATTCTAATGAGATATGTAGTGAATTCCAATGCCTCAATTCAGGACCTACCCACAACATGATTATGGTTAACATTGGTCTGTGTATCTCTACATGCATTGAACAATGCCCATTTTTCATGTGTCATAATCCTAAACTTAGATACTTCCAGATCTCCATAATCCTTTTCTTGACTTCTGGTCAAAAAACATCTGATGTCCGAGAGTTCTTTTCCCAGACTATACAGCATGTACCCTTAGGCGACCATGCATAAAAAGTCTACATAACATACTTTTCAGCCAAAAGATACTATTATTTGACTATGAATCCAATACCCTTCGGCGGACCTGCATAATTCTACCCCTAATGGGTTTTTCAAATAGTGGTAAATTCATTCTTGGGAGGAAAACCTCTTTTGTCCTTATTTGTCATAATGAAAATATGTAGGGATCCACAAAAAATAGCCATCCTTAATATATTTGTCCCATACTCATTTTCATGATCTGAAAGTATTCCAGTCTATGGTTTATATTTCCCTTCCCTACATTTGGTTTAGACCTTCGGAGGAGCAACATTCATCGAATTCTTAGACAATCTTGATTGGAAATATTTTCTCCATATTCAAGTACCTCTCTCTATACAGCAGACACTATGATTTGGAAAATTTGAATCTCCATAAACTTCCATTGTCTTTTAAGCAATAGAAAAGTAAATTTATGAGAGTTATATTGACTGTATATATAGCATGTGCCCTTAAGCGGACTTGCATAAGTAGTCTACATAACAGACTTGTCAGCCAAAGGATTCTATTATTTGACTATGTAGCCAATGCCGTTAGGGGGCCCTGCATAATTCAACCCCCTAACAGTTTTGTTAATTAGTGGTAACTTCATTCATGGGAAATACTTCTTCTAATTCCTTTTAGTCCCTTTTTCACATTATTCATCAGTTTAAAAATTTCTTAAGTCATAGTTTACACGTTTTCCTCCATACTTGAATATGTTAATATGTTTTCAGATAAATTATCAAATAATTGAGTAAATTTTAATCCATTCGTTCAGAGCTATTTCGACCTTCAACATTAGCCTTTTTATGTCTGCCGTTCATGACTTTAAACTGCCCACAAAAGACAAGGGAAATCTAAAAAAAAGTCAAAGTCCCAGCTCACTAAACATATACTTTGTATGATTTAGGTAATATTGAGAAATAAAAGATTCAAAGTTTGTAGGGTTATTTTTATAATACAAGAAGTAATCAAACTATGATTACTAGGCCCATTGTCTTCGCTAAAATTTGAAGCAGGTAGAAAAAGATGGCATGCACAAGTGATTGAAGATTAAAGTATTATTCATTAAGGAACAAGAGTTAGATGGACATCCATAGACTGAAGTCTCTTATCTTTTCCAAGAATCACAAAATGATGTCTACATAAATATTCATTTGATTTACGACATTCTGAGATTCATCAACAGCCACTTGAAGCTCATGCACTCGACCAGCTTCATTATTTTCAGCTTGATGGAGTTCTTTTTTGGCATCTGCAATGGATTTCATTCCATTCGTTTGAACTCCTTCCAAGGAATTACTAAGCTGGTCATGTTCCCCAGTAACAACATCTAAATGTTGCTGAAGGTGCATCTGCTGGATGACTTTATATTTTATCTTCTGCTTCAGCACCTTTAACTTGGTAGCATGATCAGCCTTAGCTCGGGATACCGCAACCTCAAATTCACTGATATTGGCTAACAGCCTGACCTTGGTAAAATCTTGATGTTATTTCTGCTCCTACTCCCTTCTTAATATGACTTGTTTCACCGTGGAATAGACCTCTTGATATCCAAAACTACCATGTCCAAACATAATGAAAATGGATGACAGTCGAGGGCTATTAGATTCTAGTTCTTCAAGAGGCACTTTATAGATGATCATCCATATGTTCTTACATGCCTTGAGTCGTGAAAATTGGAGCGCCTTTTGTACATCGGGGTCTGATTCAGCATCAATGCCACAAGGGGGAATATAATCCGGGATTAATGCACATAGGGAAGTTCCCTATTCTCCTCCTTCCCCCCTGAACCTTGTTACTTCTATTTTCTTTGGGATGGAGGCTGAGGATTCACCTACAGATCTATCCACTGGAATTGACATCCCTGCATAGTCAATTGAATGTTTTTGGTTAGTTTCAAAAGATAAAAAAAGTTTATTGGAAATCTTTCTAATAAAGTGCAGCCATAAATATTATTAGCTCTTACCCAATGGTAGATCAGAAACAGGAGAAGGATCCTCCCCATCTTTCCTATCTTCAAAAGGATCTTTAGGATGAGTTTGAGGATGCTCTACCGGGTTTAGCTCCACTTGATCTAGTGTCTCTACAATAGTAGGGTTATCTGTACTCCCTTTAGGAATTGGCAGTTCAGCACCTTGTTCTGATGGAACTACACATTTGAACCAGTCATGGTCAGAGATGTAATAAGAAGTTATTTTAACAGGACTAAGGATAACTCTCACGTCCAAAATCTTCTAAATTACATGGTAATTTAACATGATCTAATTTTTTTTCAAAATATGCACCAATTTCAATAATTTAATCCAAAGATATCATAGATTCTTGGTTATTCTCACCGGTGGGAGCATTTGATACGTTTTCTTGGAAACCATCATGCTACGGCCTCTGATCCCAGACATCATCTTCAGATAAAATTGTAGAATCAGTTATAATGGCCGCTAATTGTTCTAGTGCAGGGGTTGAACCTAAAGTATCACAGAATGGAATTCAGTTGATGTTTTCATTCAAAATCTTATGACGAATTGTTAATTTAATAGAAGCATGATCTTATCTTCTTGTAGCAGCATTAGGAGTGGTACTGGTAACAGAAGCTAGTTCCTCTTCCGGAGAAGCCAAGCTAGCATGAACTTGTGACTGTTCACCAGTACCCTCTGTCATCTTCAAAGAAGGGTCAGTACTCTTCCTCAGAGGGGAAATTGAAGAAGCCCCTGAAATACCAAGAAGTATAAGCAATATTATCATGGGTTAAAACTCATGACTATCCGAAGGACATACCATTATTGATGAAACGTTTAGCTGTGGATTTCCTCATTCGGTGATTTTGCTTATTTGGATTTTTGGTAGTGTTGACATCGTCCTCTCCAAATAAAAGTATTGGAGAGTGAAAAGGCCTTTCTAATTCCCTATCCATGGAATGTTGGCCTTGAGATACTTCACCCGGCTCATGAGGAGATTCCTTATCGCCGATGGAAGTACCACCAGGGCAATACTGTAGTGAAGGAACCTCAACAGTTCCTTTCTTTGCAATCAGATGGACGAAGAAAGTAATATCCTTATGTAACAAAGCATTGACTGAAATCAAGTTACAATGAAAATAATGAAAGAATATTACATCTTATGGATCCACATCATCATGCCACTCCTCATCTCCGGAACCACCAGTCCCCTCATTGGTGCCACGATCTATCATTTCCTTCACCCTCTTGGTGATAGGATTGGAATATTCAATGGGATATATGAGCATCTCCAGCTCTCTGAAAAAATCCCACACTTCATAGGGATTATCCTCAAAACAGATATCAGTAGAAGCCTGATGATTCCCTATTTCAAGGATGTGTATCCCTCTGCATAAATCCAGCCAAGCATTTTTAGTATTTCAATATAAAATCCTCTATGTATAGACTGCCACTAGTCGAAAATATTCATCATGTGTACCAGAATGCTGCGAGGAGGGTCCTACAATCTTAGAATTCAGCTTCTTCCCAGCTCCTGAAACTACAGATAGAAGGATACTAAAATAAGACTTGCTTCTCTATAAAGTAATGGTATTTAAATTTCCCCAATGAAGTAACTCACTAGGAGTTGATGAAGTTGGTCTCTTGATTCTAACAGGGGGATTATATCGTGCACGAGGCCACTTTGCCACATGTTGTTCCTCATCATCCCCATATTGGGAATCCGGCGAGTCAGCCCTAGGTGAGGAACCTGGTGAATCAGCTCCAGGTGGGGAAGCGTCACCTTCCTGGTGAAGGGTTTTCTTCTCTACATTTATTTTCTTTTTCCCCAATTAATAAACCAGATGATTCAACACACCTTTAGGGTATGATGCTATCCAGTTCTCGACATACCATGTTGTCAAGTTTCTTGACGCTTTGTCAAATGGTAGATCAAACACTTCCCCATTCCACTCCATAGATTTGAAAAAACATAGTTGTTGGGAAACCATCGGATACTGCTCTGACTTGAAATGCACAGGAGGGTATACAACAGTCTGCTACAGACACATGGATTTGTGTGCAAATCTGTATGGAGCATAGGCCCCACATATAATCTCTCTGTCAATCATGGTGGCCAGTACGCCATCTCTGCAAGCCATCATATACACCCTCAATTCCAGACTAGAGGTTCCATCATCAACAAACCGCCCGATTGGTGGGTTTTCGTAAGGAAAGAAATTGAATTCCTTGTACATGTTCATCCTCACGTTCATATAGTGGGGGTTAAGGGCTAATGAAGAAATTCCAGAAAATGTCTGTACTGATGGCCTGATGGAACTTCCAAGAACTTGTACTCTTTTCTGTACATTATATGTCCTGATGCGAGTGGCGATCGATCCACACATAACTTGGAATGGTCACACTATTCTCAAAGGAGACATACCTGTAAAGACATGGAGTAAGCTACTGTGAATCTTTTAAAAAATAGGGGTATCCAACCAAACCATTTTGTTTTCTGCCAACTTGGATGCAACAACAATGGTCCCTGGCCCGACCCCTCCCTTCGAATCCCTGACTAGTATAAGATAAACACTAAGTCACAAGGCTATGAAGCCCACCAGATGGGTCTTTTTTCGGATTCTCTGATTTACTTCATATCCCTACTTCTCAAATTCTCTTGCTTCTTGGGATGTCCAGAATTTTCAACAAGCACCCATATTCTCTGTTCTGGGGTAGGTAGTAGGATGAGTACATATGGGCCCCTTCTCCTTCGAATTCTTCTCCTCCTTCTTGGTAAGAAACATATTCATCCATTCCTATGGATGAATATCAGTTCTAGAATGAGTAAGGAAGGTCTTTGATCTCTTGAGCTGGTAGAAAATTTTCAATAATTTTCGATCAAAAACCGGAGTCGTCTCGGAATCATTCTAAGTAGCCTTGTGAGAGATGAATTCATCATACATCTCACCCAGAATTGGATCCTCCGAGATCTTGTGGAAATCCCACAGACTGATTCCTAATTCTCCATGATTCAGATGGAAAGAATTGGTTTCTGGGCTCTAGTGACAGATTAGCTCCGGCACAAACTCATCATTCCTGTAGACATATGTCTGCCCAGCCCAGACAACTTCATATATCGCAGCTCATTTCAAAACCATGAAAAAATATACATAGTTTTGTCGCACCTAGTATGGCCACATCCAAGTTGGCTTCACACCTCTTCTAGGATGGAAGTCCCAACTCTTCTTCCTTCCTTTGGATTGATCAACCTGAGAATTTAGGAAGATTGAAGGATAACAATGTGGTTGCAGCTCTGGCTTGTGAGGTTTCAAATCTGGAACACAAGGGCTATGATGCATTATATAGGGCTTTCCACTATTCATGTATTTATAAAATCTCCACCACTTTAGATATTTCCTGAAGAAAAATTGGTGTAATTATGAAACCAAGAATGTGGTAGATAGTTTTTTGCCTCTGGAATGTTGACATCTTGCAGATGACCATGCCCATACAGAGGCAAGTAGATACTCTGTGGAAAGTTAAGATTATAATTCTTCAAGTATATGGCCAAATCTAGAATAGTGCTGTTGCAGATATCATAGTAATCATGGCCTACAATGTTCATCATATAATAAATTTCTTTGCTAGCTAGTTCATCAGCCGTTTCGATTCTTCTAAGAGCCATTGAATCTACACAAAGGTCGAATAATTAACTCTTAAGTATGTTGATTTTTCAAAAAATTTGTGAAGAAATTCAAAAAAAGGATAAATAATTATGGCGTGCAATTCCATTTTTGGCATGCAAGTATATTTGTGTTTCACAAGTTTTTTGTGCGCAGGTATCACCATGGAAGTCCAAATACCTCTACAGCAGCGTGATACAAAGAACCAGTGGAAAACAAGAAACTTGAGAGATGAAGGAAACTTGAGTGGAGGGAGATCAAAAGTTTGAAATACGGTTGGTTTGTGCAAGAATGACCACATATATATAGGAAAGTCTACACCCCTATGCGCTCAAGCCTACACAGCTCACACTTGCATGATGAAATCTGCACGCTCAACATCTGCGCGCCACCCTTCCTTGGATTACTTCTTTACCTTAGAGTCACATCCTCATTCCCTTAGGATCCAACTCTGAGGGGGGACTTTTGATGATGCTGCTTTCTGTCACAGAGTCTAACGACTGAAAAAGGGAAATACTTTAGTCCAATGTGATTCATCCTTTGAAGAAAACATAAAAAATTGACAAATGCATGAAGAAGAATTTGGTTAAGAATGTGCCGCGCAAGTTTCAGATTGGTCGCACAAGTATAGATGTGTGCTTCCTATTGGTCACATAAGTGACTTATGTGCCCTATGTTATTTTCTCCCAAGGACTTCATCAGCCTATAAATACCCCTTGTGGGCCCCCCATTTCAGGATGGAAAAACCCAGAAAGTAATATTTGCGCTCTTGACGCCCTAGTCTCTTCTAAAACACTTCCAAACACTTCTAAGGTAATTTTATTACCTATAACTTAATATATAAAGAGGGAGAACAAGGCCTAAGTGATTAAATTAATCAACACCTGTGTTCCTAAGTGGCCATCCCTTAAGGGAAAATTCCACACTAGTGCGCCGCCTTATCCCTTCAACATAACCAGTGTGCCACTCATTTAAATGTCTTTAGGGATAATACTAAGGGCTTGAGCCAAGCCTCTCTCAAGTATTACCCTAAGGGTTGACCTTCGTGCATGTACCCATGTGTCGTGAATGTATACTTGCCCGAACATGACTTGTGAACTCACGCAGGACTTGCGCGCCTCTCTCTTTTTGGGCGCCCCTCCTGCCTATTCACTTTCTTTCTTCAAATCCACCTCTCCTCATTAAGATTTAACCTTCAGAACCATCTTCAAAACAATTTATAACTTGATTCCTTTGTCGGATACCTTATCTGAAAGGAATTAAATGGAACATCTCTCAAAATCATAGTGATTTATATATCTTCATGTCACTAAGGTAATAGATTTCATTAATTCAAACTCATCCTTTAAGATGATAAATTCCCTAACATGTGCCTCCTTTTCAAGAATAATCCCCAGTCATAATTTCTCTAATTTGGGAATCTTTTTAGGAGTAATACCCAATCATTAATTATATTAAATTAGGGATCCTTATCAGAAATAAGTCCTAAGTCTCAAGTCTCCTTAAAGAATGAGCCTCCTTCTCAAGAGTAAGTCCAAATCTCAAATTCCCAAATATGGGAATCCTTCTAAGGAGTATTCCCTAAGTCCCCTAACTTGGGATTCCTTTTCAGGGGTAAGCCCCAGTCTTAAAAGTTCCCGTAATTTTGGGCATCCTCTTCAAGAGTAAACCCCATGTTACCAAATATTTGCATCCTCCTCATGATTAAGCCCCAAATACCAAATTCCCTTAACCTGGGCCTCCTTCTATGGAGTAAGCCCTTGTTCTGAAGTTCCTTTATCCTGGGACGCCTTTTATAGAATAATCCCGAGTTTTAATTTCTCTTAACCAATCTTAATTTATTTTGATTTGGGAATCCTCCTTAAGAGTAAGCCCTACGTCCCCTTTAAATTTGGGCATCTTCCTCAGGAGTAATCCCCAAGATAGAGTATCCAAATCTCCATAATGCACATACACCTTTATGGACCTGGTTCCCAGGAATCATCTCTAAAGTAAGTACTGATCTTTATGTACTTGGGAAATCATACATACATAGGCCCCATATCATTTATTGTGAACATATCTTTCATGGAAATAATTGTCAGATTTACTAATACCCACTGTTTCTTACACTTAGCATGACTCACATGAGCTTAGAGTGTAAAAGTTACCAAGACACATCTCTTTGGGCCATTAATCATACGTATGCCCCAGAATTATTAACCGAATTACATGGACTTTGATCTCTACCTTAAAAGTGTAGTATGTAGGAAGCCTTTATGAGGTTCAAACCCATCACCCAATAATTCTCATCTGTCCCATATGCTGTTAAACTATATCTCAATTCTTGAACTACGTGGGTTCTGATTCCTTTTTATAACAAGGATATATAGGTAGCCCATCTACGGGTACGATCCCATCTCTGAAATACTCCAAGTCCTTCTGAACAAAAATAAACTTCAAGTGTCCCAATGAGTGGCATTAAAACCAGTATGGTTATCATAATTACGAAGAGATATTTATATAATCTGTTGAAGTATTCCATTGACAAATAATCTATAACAAATTTAGATGATTCTCTATCGATGAAGAACCTCAAATACATATAAAATATTCTCTAAATCTCATACATAATAATTATTGATTGTCAAATCTTAAGGAAAGCACATTTTCATACTTGGTAGTGTAATTAGGATTCAAAAATATAACATAAATCTATAAAGAGAGTCCCGAAGTAGACAATAATTTCCCCCAAAAAGGTGTGATGAGTCCAACCTCTCATCCTCTTGACCAATGAAAATTCATAAACCTCATTGGTCTATAACTAATGAGCACCTACCTTTGGAAATTAAGTCCAAATGGATACAGAATCATTGGATGTTTCCAGTTCAACGAACAAACTCATTAATAACCAATTGGAATGTTTGAACCTTAAGAAAAAAAGGTCATCCCCATTACTAGAGGAAACAATAACACAATAGGTATCTCAACAGACTACCTAAACTATAAGTAGTACAAACCCAGGCTTGTTCTTTGCTTTGGTGGACTTGTCACAACCAACCAACAATATTTATTACTCTAACCCTCTTGGTGGCTCACATGGGCAGGCCCTTTTGGTCAAGCATTTGAACGAAGGCAAAGAAACTCTGAGGAAGCACTCAAAGTCAATTCCCCCTATGGTCTTACAGTGATACAACATAATCTCTGAGGAAGCACTTACGTCTAATTCCCCCTTTAGTCTCGATTTGATAATTATCAGACACTCTGAGAGAGAACAAAATCAATCTCTCTTATGGTGTCGTAATGGTAATAATTAAACTGGCCCTCTGAGAAAGCACTCGACGTCAATTCCCCCTATTATCTAACTACACCAGGTTCCAACAGCCCTGAGTAAAAGAAATCATACGTAAATTATTCGTAGCACCCCTAAGTATATTCAGCAACTACTTGGCTAATAACTACAATGAAACAAAAGGATTTATATAGCAAAAAACACATACAACCATTCAAACCAAGACATGAAATCAATGAAACAAGGTTTTACTCAAAGGAAACCTAATCCAAACTGTGATAAATAACCAAAACGATGGAAAAAACTAATGGGGTGATCCGAGATCATGATAACAAGCAAACATTATTCGTCTAATAGCCTCAATCATACAAGAAATCTAAGGCAGATATATAAAACAGGTTCAAAACCTTAACCTGAGATACGTGATACATGGATATACGACACTTTTTCACAAAAACAAAAGGATATTCAACATAGGGCATCAAAACCCCTACCTCTATCCTCATAGGTTGATATAATTGAACCTCATCCTATGAATTTACCTAGAATGGAGTAGGTCTGTAAAAATGTCTACAAATTTCAACCTTAGATAACTCACACGAGATAAAGAAATAGGAAATGAGGCCAATGAAAGAACCAAGAACTCACCGTTGCGATTCTATTGCAACTGACAGTGTTTGATTCGGAGAATCGGTGATGGATCGGTGGCTTAGAGAAGATTCGGCCTCCTCAGACACCGTTTATGGAATTAGGCGGAGAAGAAGTCGAAAACATGGTTAAGATGCGACCCCAGTCCGATTAATGAAATAAAAAGAAAAGTACATGACATCTACTTTGGTTTTCCAAACTCCAATTTAAGAGGCCTCCACATCACCCCACACAGCCGTGTGTGTGGTCGAGACATGACCAGCACACGGCCTCGTGCGGCGTTGAAGTACACGGCGTGTACATAAAAAGTACACGACATATACTCTAAAAATTTATAAATTTTCCCCTTTTTCTCAAGAATGACCAGAAAAGGAAAATCATACTTGAAAAGAGGGTCCAGGTTCTGAAATATATATTCAATATATATTTAATTATAGTAACCAATAAAATTTGGAGATAGAAACAAAATACTCTATTCGTGGTGACTGTAGTCCATACGTACGTATTAATATTGTTTCCATATATTATAGTTTTAAAATAATGATATGTAAATGGTATAAATTTATATTATAATAAAATTATAATATTCTATTTATATATATCACATTTTTTATTAATTCCATCTATTTTGACATTCCATGTAATGTGTGAATGAATCAAATCAGTTTGAGGAGGGTGTAGTTCACATGTCCCCAAACGATGATATTGTCTTCCCAAAAAATAGAAACAATAATGGAATGTATTATATAAAATATAAATAATCCTAAGTAATCATATATTTCATATATATAATATAAAAATAGTATTTCCATCATAATGTACAGCCATAAGAGGTGATAAAGGAAAAATGAACGATATCATTCTGTGATGTGATAGTCCACCATACACGTGAATGATGATTCCATAACCATTTTATTTAAGAACGTGCATTTTTAGGATTAAACCTTAACATAAAAAAATATAATTATATTTAGGATACTGAGGTTATTATATAATCATTTAATAAGAATAATTTGGGAATTATAGAAAGAAAAAACATATTAGAAGATCTCATTAAAGAATGTTACATATTCTCTGGGTAAATCATTTTGGCATATAAAAATTTCATTATTGATTATAATTATACCCAAATATGGCATCTTGGATTAGGTTATTGGTGATAAGAGTTTATTTTGGTAGAGTATGGATGAGCCTAATGTCTTTTCAGTTATGATAAATGTGGAAAATGAATACCTTTTTGTAGAGGAGGAGTGGAATTCTGGTAATTAACAAAAGGTAAACACTATTGAGAGGCATGCCATACCTCATGTTCTATATAAAGGTAATAATAATGTAATATTGTTCATTTATAGTCTATGAATACATCCAACACACAAAAATATTCTAATTTGTTAATTTTTTTCCTTAACATTTCTGTTTCCCCACTTTTACCATTTTGGTTTTTATTAAGGTTTCTAGTTTTCTCACCAATGTAATTCAAAAATTAATAATAAATTAAATATATATATATTAGAAAATATATTTAAAATTATTTATAACAAAGATATATAATTAAAAAAATAAAAATCTCCTCTGTGTTGGAATAAAATTTTAAAACAAGCACATGTAATGCATAAAAACACTACTTTAACCCGAACCGTGAAAACAATGTCCTTAATATTTATGGGTCAATATGTTCAAAATAAATGATAATTTAGTCACTTAAAATACCATATTTTATATTTAGTAAAATTTAAAAAATAATTTCCAAAATATAATATTTTTCGAAAAATTTAAAACCATAAATAAAATATCGTTTATTATATAATGTCATTAAAATCAATTTTATCATTACGTACATAATTAAAATTAAAAAATATCATGAAAATGATGAAATTAAAATAAATTAATTTCTAATATATGAAACATGACTTATTAATCTACAAAAATAATGCAAAAAGTAATTGTTCAATTTTGACACATTAATTATATTATGTATCATTTATTTTATATAATTACTAACTAAATAATCATTGTGTTTGTGTTTCTATATAATTTTATGTAACTGATTCATATAACATTATTATTGATAAAAATTAATGATAAAAATAACACATTTTTTATAAAATTATATTATTAATAGAATATATAATGCTTTTTATATCTCAAGGTTTTAGAAATGATAATGGTAGGGAAGGTCCATTTTTTTCATTTTTCATTATTAAACTTATTACATAGGAACCTTCATGAAAACGTTTCCCAATAAATCATACAATTTAATAAATTGAGTATATGTTAAAAAAACTAGCATCTAATGCATTTTAGAGATTTTTCTAATTCATTTTACCATACTTTTATAGTTTAACCATTTAGTAAACAATTTTTTTTCCTTAATCAATGTAACTTATTTTAATTACTTTCACAAATATTTTTGGTAAAAATTTAATTTAATTTATTATAATATAATTATTATACATATTACAAATATATATATATATATATATATATATATATATATATATCAATTTGTCCAAATTCAATTTATATAAGTAGAAAAAATAAATTTAAAGCTAATCACGCAGATAAGGCCAGAAAGCAGATTTTTAACCTGAAAATGTTCAAATGTTATTTTTTTTGTATATAAATTAAATATAAAATTATTCCAATGAACTAAATTCGATGAATATATTTATAATTTATATATTGTGACATTGAAACCAATTCAAAATATAACATTATGTTAAAAAATATTTAAACAAAAATGAATTTTTCAACTAAAATGTTGTATTGTTCAATATTCATAAATAATGAAACTTCACTGAAATACATTAAAATCACCCTATGTTCATTTGGACATTATGAATTAAAAAATTTATTTTATTTATACATATAAAATTTATAAAAGTTTATGATTTTTTTTAAAAAAATATTTTCTATTAAAAGGAAGAAAAATTACCTTTAGGAAAATATGTCTTTTAATGAATAAAACTATATTGGTCCTCATCATATGACAATAAAATCTATTAGATAAATAAAAAATTTTGAATTAATATAAAACATAAAAATATATAAATCATAATTTCTTGGGATGTTATAAATGTTAATATTCTTGGTCTTTAATATCATATATGTTATTCAATATAATATCCCTATTTTTGAATTTTAGGGCATTAAAATTTCCCCACATTAAATTAATTTAATACATATAACTAAACATGATATTAGTATTCTATGGTTTTATATTTGATAAAAATCATTAAAATCCCACATCATGTGTGGTATTGATAAAATATCCTCTTATTAAGAGAGAAATTGAAGTAATAAGGCCACACGAAAAGATTTTTATGTTGGATAACATTGAAGGGAAGTGAAAATATAGACATGAAGTCAATATTGTAAATAATTATATATAGTTACTAAGGCCATCAATAAAATAAGTGAATAATTAAAAAAATTAAGGGCTAATATCCAAAAAATAATGATGATCTAGAAGCCCAAACATTCAACAAATATTAATATATTAGGATAACTTTTTTTTGATCCTTTTATAATTATTGAGTAATAATTTTACTGCCTAGGAATATAAGGAGTTGTAATTACATTACAAATTTCCAGTTTATAAATTTAACTTATCAATTTGGTTGTTCTTATATAAATTTCTAATTTATCCCTTTACTTTAATAAATAAATATAAAAAAAGTTTTTCTTCCTATAACACTAAATTTAACTTTTTATAGATTATAAGATCCATAAAAAGTAATTATATCTTTCTATTTCTAATTTCCAAAACAAAAATGGTTAACACGTTAATATATAAACCAAAAATTAATATTACTAGTTCATAATTAATATTTATTCATAAAAATGTTTAAATAAAAAAATGGAATTCCAACCAATGCATTGTGCAGGCTAGTGGTTCGTGTTAAACTAGTATCGTCCTTCAATTATAGGATTAAGACCTATGGTCTTTCTAGATATGATGTTTTGTCACTCAAAATATATTTTTTCTTTTTTTTAAATTTTTATTCTTATGATGTTCCCAAAAATTATATGGACTTATTTAAAATAAAATTAATCATTAAATATTCATTTAGATAATGTTTTCAATATAAATATTATTTTACAATTTTTAAAAATATTATTTGTATATATACGTAAATGTTTATAAATTCCTTTAAATTTATTCTTATGAAATTTAAGTTCATCACTGTAAAAAAATTACACCAAAACATGTACTAAAATAATGTGTTTTATTACCATAAATTTCATCTAAAATATACATAATATTGGTAGAAACGCATTACATAAAACGTAAAAAGGTGTTTTAGACAATGAAATTATGATCTATATTAATCTCATAATCATATGATGGTATCCAGAACTCTTTTTTAATGAAGACTTATATACTTATATATTAATACTCAATGAATATCATATTGTTATATACCCTAAATTGTATTTTACTAAATATAGTTCCCATGGTTTCTAATACACATTCTCTAATACCAACTATAGCTCCCTGACCCCAGATTCCCAGAGCTTCTGCCTTACTTTTTTATGTTGGCATAATTATAGGAAATCAAATCTTCAAGGACTAGTCTGTATAGTAGTATTAGATAACAAGATTCATAAATGATTTTGAAATTAAAAATTAATAAAAAAATTAAACAATATATTTTTTTAATTAAAATAATTTTATCTATAATATATTATCATATATTTCTTATTAAACTTCATGGAATCCAAGGGAAATGATAGAAAAGAAGGGTGATATTAAATTCTTAGTAAGGGTTAGGTATAGAGGAAGCAATAAGGTATGAATGAAAATATTCAATATACAAAGAAAATGATTGAAAAAACATTAAATTTAATAAAACAAATGATCATAATATCAAAGGAATAATAGTTGATCAGATAATCACACACATATAATCACAGGATCATGAAACATAACCATGGATATTCTAAATAATCGAAAAATTATGAATAATATTAATAAGTTAATTCATAATGATGGAATACATAAATATTTAAATCTAAAACTTATTATCATTGATTAATTCCAAGAATCTAATACAATAAAGGTTTTATTCCAAAAATATAATAATCTCAAGAGATCACGAAGAAAATCTAATACTATCAAGGCATAATGATAATAATATAGTACTATCATGGCACTATTCTAGAAATCTAATAAATTTGTACGTCCTTATCCAAAACCAAATATAGATTGTTTCGTGAAGCATACTGATGGATCAAGGGGAACAAATTAACCAATCCCCAACCTATGTAATTTATGTAAAAAAACATTCCTCACCTATTAAATAATCAATTTAAATCACAAACAATGTTTCTTATCAAATATCCATATTGAGTAAAGTATATAGATTTATCAATAATTCATTAATAAATCATATAACATTCAAAGTGGGCTTCGTATGTAAAACTAGTATATAGTTTAATCAACAATCATAACTATGATAAATATTATGGATATTTAGTAGAATTTAATATTAAATTGTCCCAATAATGTTAAAAATAAAGGTGGAAGTTAGTGAATATGAAAAATGGAACGAGGAATTGATTAACTTTTTTACACATAGTCAAAATAATCATAATCCATATAGAGAGAGAATAAAGAAGTATAAGTATATGGACTACATAATCCATATACATTATCAAATATATTACTAAACATATATTATCACAGTAAAAAATATATTCATGGGATATCATGTCAATGGAGAATTTTATGCACCACATAAAAGATTTTAGGTGCATAACATAACAAACATCTTAAAGTAGTAATGTTTTGACAAAAATATGTGACCTCTTTCATAACATTGAAACTGTAAACCCCGTGAAATAGGTACCCTAAAATGGATATGTAAATACCAATTAATTTAACTATATGAATCATTAAACACATTACTAAGAAGTATATACATCATATAATGAAACAAGTGTTAAATAAGGCATATGTCTCACAGAAATAAAATTGAGATTGGAAATCCCCTATCATTGCACTATATTTTGGTTAAATTCACTTTAACAACTTTTATAATTGTTTTGATCACGTTATTAAATTATTACACAATAATATTTATTTTTATGTTATCATATATATTTCTTTTATAAAATATTAAATCCCAATCATTAGTAGTCTTTCATTATTTTGGTCGTTTCAGGTGTTAAGTGCCTTGTTTCTCGAGTATGTTTGGATTTGTTATTTAGTGATACGTTTACTAAGATAATGATTTTATCAAATACAGAATTAAATACATGATATAAATAGTATATATATTCAGTATAGATTTTTTTATAGCAAAAAATAAAATTTAGTGATAAAAATGAAAAATAACATTCAAGGAGACTACGGGCTGCATGTTCTCGTGAACATTGTTTGAATTTAATTTTCATTCTAAAATAATGAAATGTAAAGAGTATATATTTATATTATAATACCTGGATACAATTTTAATCATATACATCACATATTTTTATTAAAACAATCCTTTATAAATTTCATGTAATGCATGAATGACTCACAATTATTTGAGGAGCTGGAAGTCCACACATCCACAAACGATGATATTGTCTTCCCAAAATTTGAAATCAGGTAGGTATGTATTTTATAAAAATTTATTAAGAATAAATAAATCAAAAAAAGTTTATAAATCATATTAAAATAATATTTACATCATAGTCCCCAACCAAAAGAGCTGTAAAAGAAAAAAAATGATTTCATTTCGTGAACCGGTAGTCTGTCGTACACATGAACGATGATTTCGTTACCCAGTCGATGGAAGTGTGTATAAGTGTATATCTAAACAGTAACATAAGAATATATATTTATATTTAGGATATTTTTTTCATATAATCATCTAATAAGAATAATTTAAGTGGCGAATAAATAAATAAAACAAAATAGCATGTAGATGAATATTACCTATTTTTTGGGTAACTCATTTTGGTTTTCAGAAAAATTATATATTGGCTAGATTTGGGACCAAATTGAGTATTCTAGGATGAGGGTATGGATTTTGGTTGTATAGTTTGGGATATTTTAGTGGAATAAAATTTCATGATAGGTGATATGAAAGGGAAGAGTGAACGCTTTTTTATAGTGGAGGTGTAGTGGAATTATTGTAAAATCCAAAAGGTAAACACTATTGGGAGGTATCCCTTACCTCATGTGCTTCAAAAATAGAAACACAATTGATTATTTTTAAATTATATCATATAAAAATTTCCAACACTGAAAAATAAGTTCATTTTTATAATATTGATCCTTGTTTTCTACATTTGCCTAAATTTACAATGTTTTTGTTAAGGTAACTAATTTTTTAACATTTGTAATTAAACCATTAATAATAAATTTAGGCGAGTTTTATTATAATATATATACCCACGTAATAAAAAATATAATATCTAATATTAAAAATAAAAAACCTATATTTTGTGGTAATTAATTTTAAAACAAGTGTAGGTTACGCTCAAAAACACCAAATTAACACTAATCTTGCTAACAATGTTTTATTATTTAGAGGTCTATATGTTCATTATAAAAGATTAATTTTTAAATTAATATATCATATTTGTTATTAATTAAATTTTATGAATAAATTGGAAAAATATTGTATTTTTTCAATATTTTAAATCTTTTAATAAAATATCATTTATTATAAAATTACATTAATGTCAATTTTGTGATTATTTAATTAATTTAAATTTCAATATATCAATAAAAATATTTAATTAAATTATATTAAGTAAAAATATATTTAAAATGATTTATTCATATAAAATAATAATGAAACAAACCAATTCATTCTGTTTTACAAACTTTTAATATTTGTAATATCATTTTTATATAATTATTAACTAAATAATCACTGCGTTGGATTTTTGTTAGAATTTTATGGTACTTATAAATGTCTAAAATATAAATGATAAATCATTAATATAAGAATAAATTGTTTATATATCCAAAGAAAATCTATAACCTAAAAGATGATGTTTTTTGCATATCTCAAGTATTTATAAGTTATAAATGACAGGAAGGTTCCTTTTTTATCTTTTTCTTTACACAACATATTATGTTGGTCACTTCAGGGGTTAGTATCAAAAGAAATCATAAAATAATAAAAAATAAGGTATTTGGTAGAAATTTGAATAGATAATGGATTGGGAAAAGTGTACATGTCATTTTTCCCATAAGATTAATGTTTAGAGATGAAGTAATCTATTTTTAGCCTTAATCACTATAATTAATTTTAATTACATTCCCTAAACATTTATGTTAAAAATTAATTTGATCTTATTATATTATAAATATTATATAAAATCCAAATATTATTATACATTTTTTCAATTTTAATTCATAGATGTGGAAATATTAAACTAAAAGTTAATCCCATGGACGTGGTGAGAAAGAAGGTTTTTAAAGTGAAAATGTTTAAAATATTGTTAAATTTTTATATATAAACCAAATATAGAAAATATTATAATTAACTAAACTATATTATTAGATATATAATTAATATATTTTATCATTTAAACCAATTTAAAATATAATTTAACATCAATTATTTTTTAAATGAAAATTTGATTTTCAATGAAAATGATGTATTTTTAATTGTTCATTGAAAATTGAACATTCTGAGAAAAATTATAAAAACATTAACTAATGATTATTTTTAAATTAAAAAAAAATTATTTTGAAAAAATATTTTTTTAAAAGGGTTAAAATTTAGTTTTAAAATAGATGTGCTATTAATAGGCTAGAAAACTTCCTTTAGAAAAAATACATCTTTTTATGCATAAGAATAGATTTTTCATCATATGTCTATCTAATATATTGGATATATTTCAAAAAAATTATTGAATATATAACAATAATATAAATATATCATTATGTCTCAGGATTTTATGCACACTTCTATTCACTTTCTTGTGTATTGTATACATTATCGAAAATAATAACCATACTTTTTATTTTCAGGGAATTATAGTGTCCACATTGTTTGTTAAGGATTTCTTAATATTCTAAAATATTAAATCTATATGTTATTTATGATGTAAGTGAATTGTTGTTTATTTTTTATGTAGTATCTATGGATGTAAAAATATAGGTTGCTTTAGTTGATATCAAATCCAACATGTTAAAAGTCTGATATTATCACTAGATCAGTATTTTTGTGTTTATATCGATATACTCAGTGTAGTTCATATCGTAATAATTACCATTAATTTTTTTTGCAGATATCGCTTCACTACTGAATGATTTCTCCCGTTTTGAAGTTATTTTCATCTGATGATTTGATGTTTCTTTCTTATTTCATAATGAATAATAGTTTTTGTGAATAATTATTTTCTAGATAATAATTCAGTTTCTAAAAATACATTATTTAATATGAGAAAGAAAGAGAATAAAAAGATAATAAAGTTATATATATTAACAAATGAATAAAAACTTCTTCATTCTATCATATCAATAAAGATAGATCTAACATAATTAGATATGAACATGTGGTCTAGTGTACCACTAAAGAACTGGACAACCCTTACACTTAAAAAGGTTTATGGAAGCATATTGATCATGTGGTATTAAAAAGTTATAATGAAAAAATGTACACATTATGAAGAACCAAGTGGATGTGATCATATGCCAACATATGTTTATTTTGATAAATTAATAGGTATACATAATTATTCTCCAAAGGTAGTAGTTTTTTATATTTGTGTGGATATTTATATTTAATAGGAAGAGATTTCTCTACATTAAGGTGAGGAATACAATACAAAATATATTTAAGTGAAAGATGTATAACATTAAAAAATAAATCTAAACATGATACTGCCATATAATAGGTGTGAATGGAGTTTGAAGAATGTTAATACAAATTTAAAGAAGTTTGTATCAAGAAAATATATGAAATGAATGTTCCCACTATATATTTTGAGAAAAAGATACATATATTGAAATAAAATATAATTTTGTTTGCCATGGATTCTCAAATATAAATCAATTCTAAAAGTTTCAAGGATCATGAAAATTTTTTACATGAGAATATCATCATTTATTAGGATTAATTTGAATAAATAATAATGAATGTGATGTCATATTGAAATAATTTGAAAATTTGAAAAATGTTATTAATTTGAAGTACCTTTATATTGATATTAAATTGGTATATTTAAATAAAACTCAAGCCATGTATTTGTATGAAGCTCATTGAATAATTACTGTAGATAGAGATTATTTTTAAGGGTATAATGATGTTAAAAAACCAATATTATAAGTAAATAAAATAATTTTTTAATCAAATGAAACATCATAAAACGATATAAACAACGAGGTACCATCAATAAATTATTTCCCTATTTTCAAAGACTTATTTTATGGAGATATTAGAGTAAAAAATATTTTTTAACAATGGATGGGTATAAATGAAGATAATTATACACTACATCCATAGTGGATATAACAAATTTTATGGAACCTTATTCCCTAATATGATTCTAACAAGTGGTGTAAAAATCCCTAAAAGAAATATTATTATTAAATTTTAAACCATGGATGTCATGTATTGGATAAAACCAGATCATGTTTTATGGGTCTCTGTTTGTTTTGTAATAGGTTTGGGGATGATATAGTGAATTATTGGAATAATGCGATATATTTTGAAGGATACAAAAATACTATTTCATAGTGGAAAAATTCAAAGAGGAAGTATTATACCCATATTAAAAATAATTATTCAACATGATATATATTTTTAAAGATTGATGAAATATATGATGTTAAAAATGATTGTGTCCACAATAGTCATGAATGTTCATATGAACAAATATCTAAATAGAATAAAAAAACAAAACCATTGAACATGTATAAGAAATATATTCCATCCATAGAAAATAATTTGAAAGAAGATACAAATTTAGATACTCCCTAGATGATCACAATGTGTTTTAATGGTTCATCCTTTGGTAATAAACCCCATAAGTTCAAGAAGAGTGATTCATCTAAAAATCTGGATGCGATGAGTGGAACTCACTATAATCTTTATTGACATCTTAAACATGTTTTGAATAAACACAATGATATTTTAATAATTTATCCAGAATATTTTGATGAGGATAAAAAGTAAGTAGATTAGTTTGAAGTATATAGTTTTTAAGGAGAAAAGGAGGTTCCATATAAAAAACATAATTTCAAGGGAGGTTATAATAAAAGACAACCCCGGTGTAAAATTAGTTATATATAAGAGACACAATAAGGCTAGATATAATGTAATAATTTTCATAATAACAATACAAATACAAGAATAATATATTAAAAGAAGAAATATTTCACAAGGTGGTTTTAATTGTTTAGCGACTAAATAAATAAGGACAAGCAAACATAAATAAGATGACAGTGTGGGAAGATCCATGCTCTATAAAAAATAATATATTATTAATATATTTATAATGATAACTAATGAAGAAATATTGTTAATAAAATCAACTCAAATATAATATTAAAATTGTAAAGAAATGAATATCCACTTTATTCCCTTAACCTTTGTGTATTTTATTTTTACTTACAATAAAGGTAATTTAAGGTGATGCTTGGTCTGAGAGGGATAACTTAATTAAGAGTTATGAATTTTAATTATAGATATGATAGATTGAGAAGTAAGAGTTTATGAATGATATCTCAATTGGTATTCTAGAAAATAATATTTAATTATATTATATGATGAAATTAAGGAGTATACTACAACATTACACAATATAGTGAAGAATCTACAATCTTGGACTGATCATACACTTTTAAATCAAATGGAATGTATTAAAGAATCACACCATTTTGTAAATTTTTAGATGTTTTTAGTCTGTATAACTACATGAATAAGATCCATTTTGGTGTATCCTTAATACAAAACATCAGTATATGAAATCTACCATTATAATGATCAATATATATGTTTTTTGATGCGAGATACATGTGATTAATGTTAAAAAAACATTATATAATAATTATTTCATGAAATATCGATCAAACTAGAATGTTCTTGAAGTAATAACTTTAAAAAGATATATTTTCTATATATCTCTTATATGGAAACTAATATATGATAATAATAAAATGGGGGATAATATATTTATAATAAATGATATAAAATTAGAATCTCGAAGTTGATTCTTATCTATTATAGATTATTATATTATTTTAATTTTTTAAAATATTTATTCATGTCGATAAATGGAATTCATGATGGAATTGTACGAGATATTTTATCTTACTATCACTTTTCATATACTGATATAACTTGATCAATCCTTATCATATGTTTATTGAGATATACATTTTAATTTATTATTAATATCCTTTATAAGGTGAAAATTAATTGTCTAAATAGTACCCTCTTGTTTTATACATCAAGCAAATATCAAAATGGTTGGGGGTGGAATGGTTTGTTGTACATTTCTTATGTATAAAATGACACTTATTTCTATGTTGATTATATTTCATGTCAATAAAGGGAAAAAAGTATGAAATAAATTATTGTTTAGAATGGGAGGGAGAATAAATAGATTTAAAATTACATATTGATCATTTAGAATTTATTTCCATTGAATTCAATAGGTGAGTTTATTGATACCACATTGTGTTGAATTGTGTTTTTTGTTAGGGAATGTCAATTTGTTAGTGAAGAATATGTAGCTTGTCATTTAATGAAGATGGTGATGATAAATTACTGATTATTTAAAAGTAATACCTAATGTTTCATAAAAATTTATTTATGATAAGAATTAAAAATTGGATGAAATGAGGTGTTAATATTGGGCCGAGGTATATATTTTCTATACATATGAGATAAATATCTTCGAAAATAATAAATTTATGGTGATAGCATAAGATTTTATTACCCCTAATATAATTTATCACTTGGGAAACTATAGATCTATTAGGGATGTTAAACCATGTCACATAGGTGTATCCAACCAAGGAAATATTTTAAAATAGAAAGAGCATACACAAATCTCATGAACTCATGTATGCAGGAGAACTGGATCATGCATAGAGAACATGTTCTTAGCCTCTTACCAGGGGGTGGGGGGTATGTTTCATGGATAACACTGATTCTCAGATAATGTTATTTTCATTGAATGGTAAATCAGATTATAATATCAATGAGAGTCATATAGTGATATTTATCGATGTGGGATTTTAAATACAACATATTATTCACTAACTATAAAATAAAACATAAATAATATGTTCTATCTAATCTAATTAAAATATATCATTTGTTTGATTCCACATCACTGGCTTCATTATTGGGCTTGTAGTTTCTTTCCATGTGTGTTTGATTCAAAACGATAATTCCCAAGATTGAGCTAAACTCATGATAATGTCGCGATTGACCATAATAAGTTGATGCACACTACCATATGATATTAGACATTCTACATAAGGAATGGAATAATTGACTATAAGAGATTAATATACCATGATAAAATGAGGTATATAAACAAACTTCATGATTTAAATAATTATAATAAACCGTAATAAAAAAACATTAGGGTCGATATACGAACCACATATTCAATATTATTCAACCGCATGAAGACTTGATAAACCATGAAGATGAACATGGTAAAATAAGTGATAGAATATTAAATATCAGCCGTTAGTGCTCTCGGTTAAATGAGGATAAGAACATTAATTTTTTTGAACTTATAAAACATATAAATATATTAATCCATTGACTATTTTATACCCTCAAAATAGGGAATCTAGGTAATAAAAAAAAGGTAGGTGAGATTGAAGATATTGATGAACGCATCAATATTCACATAATTTCCTAAATACTAATGGTTCCTCTGTGAAATCCACAAACATATAAACATTATAAATCAAATAAACACAAGAAAGGATAATAATTTCAAAGGATATAATATACATGTTATAACAACCAATTATTTTGGGTCCTTTAAAATATGTATCGAGTTCTATAACCTTGTTCACACTCTACACCCAATGTAACCAAACCACAATAAACAATGAATATATTATTAATTAAGTAATAGAAACCTCTAATATGGTAAACCAATAATAGTTATTTCTTTTATAAGGTTAGAAAATAATATAAATTGATATTGAAAATAAGATTTTCAATAAATGCAATTTTTCTTATAAGAATACTTTCTATTATAAATATAAATATACAAATTTTATAATTTAAATTGAATAATTCAATATTTTTTATAATTCCTCATGACTTCTGAACTATTTTGGAGAGCTTTCAAAAAAAATTTCTGGTGAATATTGGTAATTCAGATATTGTAAATGTCATCACACTTATAGAATTATTTTATTTTATGACTAAATTTATATATTTAAAACTATATTACATTGAAATTATATATTATTGATTATGATAAATCATTTTAAAATACTATGTTAAATTTATGAACTTATGCTTATTATTTTGAATGTTTATATAACAATTTAATGTAAAATATTTTTTTGACTATTTTGTTTAATTAATTATAACATTATGAAATTTTTTTAAATTTATTTTATATTTGAAAAAATAATTTTTAAATAAGGTTAATTATTTTAAATTTATTGAAATAAATAGAAATGATAATTCACTCCTAATCTGAAGTCTTTTTTTCACAATTTTTTTTTTCAAAAACATGTTTTTTTCTATTTACATGCAGTAACATCAACTTTAATTTACCAATACATTGAGGTCCATTTGAAAAACTTATTCTTATATTTTATATAACAATAATCATACTACTTAATCTGTGAACTTATACATTTGAGGTATATAATTTAGATTGTTAGGATTAATTCTATTTATATTGATAATGATGAAACAATTTTTTTAAAATGATTATTATAATAATAACATGAAATTTATATTGGAAAAATTAAATTTAAATAATTTAAATGATGAATATAATATGATGTACACACTCATAATTAAATATTTACATACTTATTCAATTGATAATCAATAGTAAATAATATTATGAAACTATAATCGTCAAAATTTATTTTTCAATAAATAAGTTTTTCTAAATGCTATATGTTTTAATTTATTTATTAATTTTATAATATTTATAAATTTAATTATATTAAATAGATGTTAAATTTAGTTCTACCAAACCCTAATTTGGTTATATCGTATACATTGTATTTTTTTTAAATATAAAATCATATTGTTAAAATCAAGTTACCTAGTTTAACAGTAAAGAAGAAAAATATGTAGAATTGATGATAAAAAACTTATTAAGAATTTTATACATTAGTGAAAACATTGTTTTGTTCCTTTATATACCCAAATACACCAGATAAAAAATTATTTTGGAACATATGAGAAATTTACATAGTAATAATGTCATGAATTTGTTGAAAAATGATGATTTATTCCAAATGTGCGCCTTTTCTCCCCTTATAAATGGTAACCGTTTCTACACTTTTATGTCACACCACCACTATTTTTTTCTCCTTTAATCTTTACCCATTTACTCTCCCTAGAACCCTATCCCAAAAACATAATCCCTTGGTCACTCATATTTAGCATAATAAATTCAATTTCAAGTGAACTTTCAAGGGATAAATCATGTCTCAAATATATGCACTATCTGCATATTATACTTTTCATCATTGTAAAAACCATATTTATTCATTTCAATATAGTTATAAAATCAAAATTATATCATTAGAGAGTTTCATGGAAAACTACCTCAATGAAGTGACACCATTTTTTATTACCTTCATTCACGGATGGTCTCAATAGTGGAAATGAAAAAAATGATATATCACATATAATTATGATTATAAATTGAAAATTAAATTTACACTATCACCACCTTTCATACTTGGTGAAATTGGAATGATTACCATGCACATATCTAGATTATCACCTCCATAATAAAACATTATGTGTTTATAATTTAAATTTTCATGAGTTATATAAAAAAATATTGAAATCTAGTTTTAAATAAAAATATATACATAATATAACCATTCATATTTTATAAATATTTATGTCAAACAAAATACATCTTAACCATACTTTACAGTCGAGTAAAAGTGTGTGTAGGTCCGTGTCGGTTTAACCACCTACGCAAAAAATGTTTTAAAATACGAAAATGGAAGAATATGAAAATATTAAAACTAATATTATTATAATATGTTATTTAAATATATTAATTAAAATCCTTTCATAAATATTATATTAATAATTTAAGTTCTTAATAAAGAAACATGTTCATTCTCTAAAATAATAGAAAAAATATATTATCTAATTTGGTATTCACAAAACATAACAAAATAACATTTGGGGAGAAATATTGACATTTTAAATATATATAAGTTATATATTAAATAATAATAAATTATATATAAATAGTAAACATGGTATTTAATTATGATTTAATATATCAAAATTATTAAACATGCATAAAAATGTTATAGTTATTATCACATGATGGCCATTAAACAGTATAAAAAAATAATTTTCACATGAAAAATAATTTTATTAATGATTTTAAAACTTTAATATTTATGATTATTTTTATCAAATAAATTATTAAGATATCTATGTTTTTATAGTATGTTATAGTGTCATCAAGAAGGAAAATTTTTAAGGTATGTTTTTTTCTTATGTTCACTTTCATTGTGTCATGATTTCAGGTTTCTCGCGTATTTATATTCAGTTTATAATATATAATTACTAAATGAATTTATTATTCCTAAATCACTAATTTCATAAGAAATAATTGTTTATTTCACAATATCTACATCAATATCTTTCAATCCATTCCATTTTCAATTTGTAAGGCGTTGTTTGTATAAAAATTTTAATCATTGAGACATGTTCATTCAAAACACCATGTTTCTATTTAAAGGTACTAAATAATTCCTCATTTTAATTTTTTCTAATTATTATATTATATTTTTTGATATTCAATTTGTTATTTAATGTTATAGCACCTATGGGTTTTCAATTAAATAGTTTAAAAGGTAGTAAGGGGTTTCTATGAATCGAATATCTTAATCAGGTCATAATATCTCTTCTTGACCATACTATATCGGGAATGGTCTATTTGAACTTATTGTGATTTAATTATATACTTACATATTCATTTTTGGGAAAAAAATATTTTTTATAAATATATAATTTTTTGATGATTTTTTTCTAAAATTTAATTGTACTATTTTTAAGAATAAGGTCCATTATTTCTAATTTTTCTTTTCTCAAGTGTTCATATTTTCATTCCCAACAATGTTATCCTCTATGTTTGGAAAGATAATATGGATGTTTATATGATTTTTTTAATTTCATGAATTATCTGAAATGTAAAATTTAATACCCTTTTAACGATGTGATCTTTTTAAAAAGATCATTTCAAAGTTATTAGAAGGTTTTACCATCCATTGAAAATAATTTGCTTTATCATTCATTTCACATATTATTTTTATATACATTATTCGTGTTTTCTATTTTTAAGGATTCATTAAAAAAATTTAAAATATTTATCAAATTCTATTTTTAAAAATGTTATGTAATAATAATATTCCAATTGTTAAAGACAATTTAAAATGTATAAATTTTCAATATATTTTCACTCAAATTTTTGAAAAATGTTATAATTTTTGTTTTAAGTGAAGATTTATTAAAATTATTTTCACTGATACTTTTTAAAATCCATTATTTATTTCAATGATATTTTTAAAAAATATTTTTTATATTGTTTTCAAAATTCTTATATTCCATTAATTTGTAAATCATGACATGTATAAGTTAATTGGTAGCTCAAAATATTTTATATGAATTATTTAATTTATTATTTGATCTATTTTTATATGAATTTACCTTTTAAATGAGTTTTAACTTTTTAAAATCTCAGGAAAAGAATCTCTTAACCAATTACATTTGGATGAAATGTTTTCTTTTCATTATTCATAAACAAAAAAAACATTATGAGAAGGGAATCATAACGATGAATTTTACAACAATGAATAAAAAATTCTATTAAAATATCATTTCATGATATGGAATTAATCATCTTTAATATGACATACCTATATTGGAGTTATATATATCATGTTTCACACTATATAAAACTTTTATTATCTAATTATTTTTAGTTGTCGTTTTATTTTCTTTAATGATATTTAATTCATGATGTTATTTTGTTTCTTTAAGAAACCTATTTTTAGTAAATGGGTTATTTATAATTGTTTTATTTGGATTATTAATGAATTAATTTTTTTTCATGGGTTCATTATACAATGATTTGTAAATACCATGAATGTTATTTTCTATTTATGTGTTATTTTATGTTTAGATAATTGTTATAATGTGGAACATAAATATATGGATTATGATATGTGTGGGTACAATATCTAACTCAAATGAATTGTGTAATATATATATATATATATATTATAAAGGGTTGAGGGTCAATCCCCCTTTATTGAAAAAAAAATCTCTCATTAATGAATGGGAAAGAGAAACCCATTACACGAAGGGAAAAAAATCCTTGAGAAAAAAGGATCAAAAGTGACCACAAGTTCATGAAGTGACAAACATCTATGTAGTCATCAGAAGTCTCATCTCCTCCCTTGTAAGGGCCCTAAAATAGCGATATCCATCAAGATAGAGTGTTTCCCCCTCTACCAAGAAGTTGCAATGTGATGGAAACACAATATGACATAACACCTCCCCAACCAACAAAGTAAGGAGGAGAGCCAGAAAAAAGGAGCCAATAAACCTTTCCCTTTTTCGAGCCTCCCACCTAACAAAGCATGAAAAAAACAACATCAATGTCAACCTGATGTAACATAATAGAAATCTGAAAAACACGAAGTCATTGACCTGGTAAGGTACCCATATATCCATCAAAAAGATAAGGACTTAAATAATGAAGGGTGTCATCACACCCCTCCCTCTATCGAGGACACCCACCCAATAACACCTGCAAGATGCTGTGCCACACCATATGTGAAAAGAACAACCAAAGACCATGAAAAAAGCTTCTTCCCATAAACAGGAAGATACATGAAGACCAAAGTAGTAAAACATAAGTCACATAAGAATTTATAAATCCCACTACATCAAGCAAAGCACAACCCTCAACCACAACCTGAAACCTCAAAACCAAACCAAACCTTCCAAATATCATAATCAGGTAAATTCATGGGAAAAGCTCAAAAAATCCAATAAATTGTGCATCCTAGCTCGTTGAACAGTGATCATCCTTAGTTATTTATCATACAAATTTCTTTCCAGCAAAAGTTTTGCGTATTTGACATCTCTGTGGAAACTTTTGAGATTCGCAGCTTCACAGAGAAATTATCATACCCTCCTAGAACATTAAACATCATTTTTTCCTCAATCTTAAAATTTTAAATTTTAAATTCCATTCGTTGATCTTCAAACACCATCATCCGGACAAGAATTTATGTAGAAAAAACCAGACAACCTCTCGTCACAGTATGATGGAACGAAACCATTCAGTGCTAGTAAGGCTCAGATCTAGAACTAGATTGAACCAGAAGGGAGAACATTGCATAATATAGGAAAATCACGACACTGGCCATGGAAAATTGTGTACTCCACCATTGAGGTAGTGCATCCGTCATCATCAACAAATCCCAAAATATTCTACCTGAGAAACAAACGCCACATTTGACCCACTAGACACCACCGTACTATCACAAAAGGCAACATTAGGTAGTCACTGTCAGAGCCAACTCCCTGCAAGACTAACATGAACTACCTCTAATGAAGCTGACACCGTAAAATTCACACACACCCATCACCACTCGAATGAGAATTGAACACCTAGGGAAACCATAGGAGAAGCTTAATATGTGAATAAATAACATGTTATAGAATATATTTCATGATAACTCATATATATATATATATGAATTTTATTAATACAGATGATGCTAGGTATGTTTTATATGAAGGAAAATATATACCATGATATGTTCTATGATTATACATGAATGTTTTGTAAAAATATGGGAATATTTATCCACATAGATGTACACATGTGAAAAAATAATAATTGATTATTATAGAGTAAATAAGGAATGGTTGAAATTGATGGATTATAGTCATAATATTTAAATAAATCATTTTCATGCCTACTTGTTGATTTAAATATATGTTGGATTTCCATGGATGATGATACAAAAATTTCATGATTGATGGGGGATGAATAGGTCATAATAAAATTTTCATTCAATATGTAGTTATAATTTAGTATATATTTCTTCGAGTTGGGATGTTATTTTAAAAAACCAATCTGATAATTTTGAATATTTAAATAAGAATAATTTTTATTGTTTTTTAAACTCTCGTGTGAAGATGAAAGAGAAGAATAAAATGATGGTTCTAGATATTATTATATATATTATTTCTTGGTTTTTTATGTAATTAATTAACATTTTGAATTATTATTTCTTCACAGAGTAATTATTTGTGCTAAGAAGAAGAAAAAACCAATATTGATATTATTCTGAATTTTTTTATGTGTATAAGAAAGTGGAAGAAAGGGATGATCTGATGAATTGTTTATTGCCATGATGTGTTGATATAAAAAATTAGATGGAATAAGAGGAAGAAGAATAATTTTATTAAATATCCATGACATTCATCATATTAATAAGAGATATGTGCTCTAGTATTTCAGAAGAAGAATAATAATAAATAATTGAACGAATAAGTAGTCTCATATATGTTTCATTGTATACGAATTATAATATATTTTATACAATAATGAGAATATAAAATAGTTCACAGACTTACTACTGTATATGGTAAGTATAAAATTAATGACTCGTTACATAAAAAACAAGGATGTTTTCTAAATTGGTGTCCTAATTTATTCTTGTTTCTCATAAAATTTAACTGTAAAGGTATGAGATGTAACATATTTTAGAATGAAAGAAAACAACTATGAGGGATTTACACACATCACTATCTAAAGATAAATGTGTAAATATCATATGATATTTCTATTGGGTCGTGGGAACCCATGTATTATCGATCACACAACAGATTATCCTTCTTAAACTAAAAAATTGACCTTATAAACAAACATTCTTATCATGTGTGTGAGTTTGGTTAGTCTGTGAGAAAAAAAATGTTAAAAGTGAGAAAAAAATCTCAATCATTTTATCCAATGGAAGAAGAAGAAATAAAAAATGGATAAATGGATTTAAAAAGAAACTGGATTAAAATTAACCAAAACAGATTCATTATCCCTATCAGTGTAGTTCATATCCCAATTGGTCTGTACTATTATGTGGTAACATTTGAGATCCATAGATGATTTATATTTTTTTATGACATTAACAGGTAAAGGATTCTTTAAAATATGGAATTATGGAGAATGTAAACCATTCTTCTACAACATCTACATGACATATATATAATATTCATTGAAAAGTCATTATATTTAAATTTTGACCGATTTTACAAAATAAAAAAATCCTAAAATTTTTTGTATGGTATATAAAATACCTAAATCATTCATTGGTATCACAATGTGTCATAGATATTTTCTAAACAACTTTTAAAAGCATAACACCAAATTATTTTTTTAAAAGTTTAGTACCACCAATGGATATTAAAATATTTCACCATAGTATATTATTTTAAAACATAGATTGAATTTAAAATAGAAAAAAAGAAGTAAAACCTCATTAAATATACAAAAATTTAGTCATAACATATTCCCGTTTTGAAAATAAATTTGGTATTTTAAATTGGATACTATTTGAATTATTCAATTCTAACTCAGCGAGGTTATTCTGTAAAAATCATGTCAAATCGAAAAAGTTTAATTTTTCTCTATAAATTTTTTTTTTCAAAATCATAGGCTTTTCTCCATCAATAAAAACCGAATTGTGTGATATTCTTTATAAAAAAAATATTTTATATGTATAGACTAATTTTTTTTTTCATGAAATATAGCATATTTATTCTTGAATAATTTGGATATGGTGACTTGGATATACCACGATAATTGAGATAAACAGAAAAAAAATGTATATCTAATCTTGGATTAAAGTGATAATATTTCTCCAATTGATTATTATGGATAATTAAAATTGAAAGGACACAATATATTGAATGTGAAAAAGTATACTATAGCATGTTGGAGTACACATATGACATATCTATAATATATAAAATGATAGTATTTTATCACTACTAGATAAAACTGTAATATATATCATGTATAAATATTGAAAATTTTAAATAAAATAAACCATCAAGATATTTAAATTTAATAATTTCAATGGAGTTGAACTTATAACCACATACAAAACACTTATATGTAATAATGGAAAATTCATGAATGTAAACATGAAAATTGAAATATTAAGAATAGAAAACACATTTCATACTGATTATCCCTTAAAATAATACTACAGAGGGAAGGATGAGTACATTTATAAGAATAATTTTTAGGATACTAATATATTATGTTAGTAATCATAGTTATTTAATGAATGAAATATAATTGTTGGAATTAATATATATATTTAATAGAATATTTTCAAAATTTGATAACTTTTGAAATAAAATATTTCTTCCTAAAAATATATTAACAAGTTATTATACATATGATTTTATTTTACAAATAATGTGTAGATTCAAAAATTTGTTCTCTGACTGTAATTTTACGAAGAAATGGGGAATAATTATTAAATATTTTTAATAATTTTTTAATAAATGTAATATATGATAATAAAATAATATTTATTATGTAGTACGGTATATTAATTTTAAATAAGAATATCTATTATTATTGAAATAAATATTTCCAAATAAATGTTAAAATGTATAAATTTCAGGATTTTAATTATGAAAATTAGAATGGAATTAGTGGAGAACCCATTTTTAGTAATAGATATATTGTGTAAATTGTCATAGATTTCATCGTGGAGGTAAGAGTACCTAAAAATGAAATTGACACATAGGTCATGTAATACAGATTATAATAAAAGATGAATATGTATAGTTGTATATATATAATTAATATAAAATTAAGGCCAACCATTTTATAGACATGTGAGAAAGGATTGATGAAATCATAGCCATGGTGGCACTATATGTATCATTAATGGTGTATAAGAATATATCAAAAAAGGTGAAATTGATTTTTATTGTTGGGAATAATAGAGGTATGCTTCACATGAGGATCATGATCATGATCATAAGAATCCTCTAGGCCCATAAAAATTTCAAAATTCTATCACTATCACAGTTTATAATATAAGGGATCATGAGACTAAATGTATAATTGACATGGAATTACTTAATTTTGGTATCATTTCGCCATTTATAAAGGACATAGACTCCATTAAAAATTAAAAACCACACCATATTCACTATTATATTATACATATTGAAATTTGTTGTACCATTACTAATGACAAGCATGAATATAATCTATCATCCTGGAACAAAAAAAATATATTCACATGAAACAAGGTATTTTTATGAAACTGTATCAAGGTTATGATTCCTATCTGAAAATAAGAGGAGTTCTCATTTCAATGTATTTGTAAATCTATCACTATGAGTAGAATGATCGATAGAGTATTTATAATTGAATATTTATATGATGAGGTACAATAGGCCACAGTTTTAGCTTAAAAAATTATAATTTACCTTTTTTATAGTATGTGATTCTTGAGGATGTTGGTCATAGACTATGTGACATGCATAATCTGTCATTTTCAATTTCATTCTATAGTAAGAAAAACATATTTTAAGTAACCCTTATAAAGATTTCATAACCTGGGAGAATAGGGTTATACCTATCATCTACTACATCTTCCCCAACTATATTGTATTTTATATTAATTATATATATATATATATGAAAACACAGACACACAAATATATAAATAAAACATTGAAGATATTAGATCAACATGCAACCGTGAAACATAGAATACTAAATTGATAAACAATAAAATAACATGTCATTAATTTTTAATGAGTTATACTATTGGGAGTTCTAGGATATATATGTGTGTGCATGTGTGTGTGTGTGTATATTTATGATAGTTCCATACAAATATCTTATTTGGGAAAAGATATATAGACATATGGGAATAATAGGACCAGTAATGTTTAATGAATTACTTAACATGTTTATACACATCTAAAGGGGGTGGGAAGTTATCGGTGAACTATAAAGATAGTTTAAATAACTATTTTTATATATCTATCAGTGTAAATGGGTTGTTATGCCAAAAAAACAATCGATGAACTGTAATATGGTGGGGTAGGATTATATAAAAGAGTGTCTGAATAGATGAATAACACTAAATACCATTAATAAAAAAACATTCATATAGATGTAGAATATAGGGATGGTGAAGAAAGAAGGTAAATTTTTAGGATTTAGATTTATGAGGGTTGATTTAGAAATAATAGGTGAGGTAATGTGTTTTAAATAATTCTAATCTAATATTTCCAAATCACTCCAACAATATTTAATAAATATCTCGATGACTTTGTAATTTTGAAAATAAATTTTTTCTTAAGAAACTGATTTAAAGAATGTATATAAGGGGTTCAAAAACCATTAAAATCTATCATTTAATGTTTATTATATTTTATTTTGAAACAACATTATTCCCTATTTTTTGTTAAATCATGTTATCATTAAAAGTATTTTATGGTTTAAAACTAGATTATTTCACAGATGTCATTATATTAAAGTATAGTATAACCATAAACATTTGTTTTATATATTTTCCATGTTTATTTTAAAAACATAATTCTTCATTAATTTATTAAATGGATTTATCACTGTGTTGTTTTAATTTCATTAGATAAATAACCTTATCCCTTTTCTATATTATGTTTTTACATCTCAAAAAAAATTATTTTGAGTTCTTATTGATTTAAAAATGCATTTATTTATTCCCCACCTGTAAAATATGTTCATGGCGATTTAGTAAAATTGGAAATGTATTGTTTAATAAAATATTTTAGAAATAAAATTTTATAAAATATTACTAAAAAGTGTCACTTGGGTATTATAAAGGATGAGAGGGTTGAGGAGTAAACCAAAGCCTCAATCGATTTTTTTTATAATGTGTTGGTGTGCCCTATATAACCTTGAATGTCCCATGTTGATCTCATAAGTTTTTGGGCTTTTATAAACACATTAAATATCATAATAAATAATTTTATTATTTTTTTAATATATAATATAAATTTGAAAAATAGAATTCATTAATTTTTTAATGAAAGGGGTTTTCAAAATTTTGAATTTTTAGAAGAAAAATGTCATTAATATTTTTTCCTTAAAAATAATGTCTCTATAAATTTACATTTTTGGGTGTTTGATTTTTGAAAACCCATTTCACATTAACGCATAATTTTTTTAAATATTTTATTATCTTAAAATAATTTTATTCCAAATGAAAAAACTTTTAAA
Organism: Viscum album; assembly: GCA_963277665.1. Classification (NCBI taxonomy): domain Eukaryota; kingdom Viridiplantae; phylum Streptophyta; class Magnoliopsida; order Santalales; family Viscaceae; genus Viscum; species Viscum album. The sequence continues at coordinate 434,776,034 of OY728150.1, read as the reverse complement.
AAGTTTTCAATCACATTTAAAAATTTCTGTATTCTAATTTTTTTTAAAACACCGTATTTGTTTTTTATTACATTCACCATGTTTTTCAAAATGTATTTCATAGTTGTTGAAATTGAATATGATCTATTATTATTTCAGGATTATAATGATAAAATTTATAGTATTTATCAATGATTAGGATTAATGTGGACCCACCATTTTATATGAAATAACATAGGTATAGATTTGTAATTCAGATTTATAATTCTATGAATCTATAAACCTAAAATGATTTTGAGAATGTAGTGACTTATTATAAGAAATTAGTATTTGATTCCAATTTTCTTTAAAATAGGATTTCTTATTTAATATTAAATAAATATAAAATGTACAATTTGGATTTTATAGTTTTGCTGAAGATTATGATTACATGCTATCCCAAATAAATCTAAACTTCTTTTCTATAGGTTCAATTATTATCTCACAAAAAAAGATTACATATCAATATATTTAACCACATCAATGTAGCATAGATTATAACTCTTATGAATTCACATCATAGTATACCACTATCTTGCAAGAAAAAATTCATGCTATACATAAGTATGGGAAATATATTTGTGAATAAAATAACTAAAACCTCCCAAAGTGGTGAAAACATAACAAATTTCATCATTGTTTCATGTTTTCTTTTACATGTTGTTAAATATCATAATTAAATATCATTATATTTAATTCTCTGTTCACAACATGAAACATTTTTTTAATATGAAGTCTTCACTCTATTTACTTTAATCTTCCATAGATCCAATAATTTTTTAATCTCTTTATTATGGTGTGACTCTCTATTCCTTAAAAAACATTAATATTCTACACTATTATTTTAGAATGAATCATTCTTATGTCTATTATAATTATTTATGATCTTAACACTCAAAACAATATCCAAAATAGCCTCTCTAGATATGAATATTGTGTTGAGTATTTCATAATAAGTTTAATATTATGTTGTCATCATTGTCATATAAATTAATCACTTATAGATTTAACCCCAAAACTGATTATAATTTTTTTTCATGATTTAGTCTTCTACTCTATAAAATATTATATCCTTTAACACCTCAACCCCAAACACTTTTTATCCATCAGAAGACATAAAAATTACATTCAACTCGAACAATTCAACATTTAATTTTTTTTTGATATATATTTGTGTATTTAAAATAAAACCCAACATAAAAACTATTTAAATTAATTCTATCCTCAACTTATTATCTAAAGAAAAAGACCATAATGAAAGGGTTTCATCTTATGTATATTATATTATTAAACTATACCTAAATTTATATAAACACTCCAATCTCATAACATCTCCCTTAATCATCACTCTGTATCTAAAATATTACTATATGAAATTTTAGTTTCTAATAAACATTAGACACTTTTCAAACCTAGTAAACTTTTTAATGAATTTAAATTTAATAATTTATTTGATTCATCACGGTGCTAGAAAAAATAACAGTGAATAATAATATCATGTTTTCCATAAAAATTTTCATACATCCACTTATTCAGATCTCTTTAATCCAAAAAAGTAAATTTTCATGAAAAGTATTCTCTCACTTGTAAAAAATATTATTTGATTCTATGAATAAAAAGATACTATAAACATACCTAATAAGATGTTAAAATATTTAAAAACCCATAAAAATAGACACATACACACACATATGCTAACTTCAAAACATCACCCTTTTAAAAATCACTAAAATATATTTTTCACTAATGAATTAAGTATTTTATTAATTGTTTTTTATAATGATAGAGCTATTTTTTCTCTATAATTGAAAAAACTACAAATAAATAGTTTGAAAGTGGTTGGGATCACCATACATTATACTTTGTTGGATTTGGGTTTAAATCTCATCATTAACATCAAATTATGAAATGATTACAAGGGAAATTTCTTAGTGAACATGTAAACAATATTTTTTCTTGGTATGAACATTGTTCAACTTTATATTTTCTTTATTGAATATTTATATAATGAAATTATATTTTTTTATCAACTTTAATTGATCATTATTTCTATACTGAATTTATGAAATTATTTTTATCACATCCTACAATAAGTGTAAACTACACTTCCACTATGATATACTTCAATTATAATTTTATCCACATCAATTAGTTTGTTAATTTGGATTCAGGAAAATATTTTTTGTGTTATTACTGAATATCATTGAATGGTTCTTCTTTAGGTATAATTCTACACACTTCTCTCCATGAAATAAACCTCAAACATATGTTTATTTTCTTTCATACATGTTTCAATCCTAATACTTATCGACATATCCAAATGTATTGAGATTTAATTTACTCTCATATTTTCGACAATAATTTATCCTGACATAGATTCATATGAGAATATTTTTGGCAACCGTAAGATGAGATTATTTTGTCACACATAAAAATATAATACATTTTCTGACTGTATAAACTAAATACAATTGTGAATATATTATGTTGAAAAAACTTCTAATAGGATTTCTGATAACACTTGAATCAACATCCTTTAAAAATTCATCCTTTGAATATTTATTCACTTAAATAGACCCATTTTATTTTGTTTCAATATGAATAGTATCATTTTTAAATTTGGAAGCCATAATAAATCCTAAATTAGTAAATTTATGTTAAAAATAAAATGAAAATAAACAAAAACCGATAGAAAAACATACCTAACTAATATTTGATGAGTTTAGTTCGACCATCATCATTCATGGGTCAAATTTATTTCCTTTTAGGTCCATAAATATAGATTATGAACATTATTATAATTTATTTAATGAAATACCATACATGTCACACCATTGTTATTAATTAGTGTATCATTTTCAATATGATGTAATCTTGAAAATACGTGTCACTATAAATTACATTTTAGAAGGTAAATTATATTTATTCAACATTGTAATTTTTCATAATTTTTATAAGGAAATAGTTATCTTAAATTCATGCCCATGACTGATATGGAAGTTCTTTAATTGATGAAAAAGAAAATAAATGATATTAAAAATGATATTATAAATATAATTATATATAATTAAAGGGGATAAATATGAGATAAAACCAAAGTATAAGGGTACAAATACTATCAAAAAATATATATTTTTATGAGGTTACTTAGAGTGATAATAATATTATCTTATAATTAAATCAATGTTGAGCTATTTTTAACAAAATATTAATTAATATTAATTTATAATTTTGAGAAATGCAAAGAGTTCCCATCGCCACCCTTATCAAAGGGAACCTCTTCTTATAATTTATTCACATTAAATTATTATATTATTTCACTAAGACCTGAAAAATCCCTTTATATCATCTTTCCCCACATTATATATGTCTTTCTCTAGGAATAATTCCAAAATTCTAGGGCTTAAGGTGTTTGGAAAGTGAGGTTTTAAAAAAAAGGGTTAGTTCTCAATTGCACATTTTTCTTTTTTTTATTTATCCACCTCAATAGAATCTAATTAAAACATTATTGATTTCTAAAAAAGCATCCTAAATATAATTTTTTTATTAATTTTATTGAATACCCATGTCCATCATTGAATATAAAAATTGGAAAAATAATTTGTTATCTATGTGTATGGAGGACTGTCACCTCAAAAACTAATGTAATTCGTTTTCCCACACAATACCCTAATTTTTTTTTATAATTATTGAATTGATATTTATATATTAAATTCCTCATAAATTTAACAATTTTAAAAGATATCATATCATTTTAATTCTTATAATTCATTTTAGAAAAAAATAACATCATTCTTACACACATGGGGACTACCACTTTAATGAAGCCATATGATTAAATTTTCATTATAAAATCACATGAATGATATATATGTGTATAATTTAATAAATAATATATATATATATGATATTATTATGATTCTTTAAATATAAAATAATATATAACTTCTTTCCAAAATGATATTTAAAAGATTGAAATGTTACTCTTGTGAATATATGGCCTACCTTATTCATGAATTTATCGTAGTACATTTTTCATTATTATATTTAATGAAATTATTTAAAAGAAAATATAATGAATATATGTTAAAATTATATCCATAATATTAATCTATATATGATTTAATTCTAATAACATTAATCGTAGTCAACCTACTAATTTCATTCTACACCTATGAACCAAATACCATCAAAACGTCTAACAAGAAATTAAATAATTAAGTAATTGTATATAAAATGATAATAACTGATAAAAAGGAATATTAAACGGAAAAATGTTTATTTATAATGTATAATATATCGTAATTTAATTATTAATATTGGTGAATATTGTACATGATGAGTTGGACTCAAGGTAACAGACTTTCTTTCAAACATCGTCCTTTAATGTTTCCCATAAGAAGTCTCGTTTTCCATTATATTGAAATGATTTATATCTAAAAGTTATTATGTATGATTTTTTTATTCTTATTTTTTTTAATTACTTTTTACCAATGTTTTAATTTATATAATTATTTTGGAATGATTTATTTTTACTATTTTACAAATGATGTACTTTGATACATTTCTTGATTAAATAGGAAGGAATGTTTGTGTAACTTATGTTGTGTAATTTGATACCCCCTTAATCATGATTCATTAATGTTTTTAATATTCATTTAAAAGTTTACATATTTATTTTAAATTAATAATTTTTCATTTTTATGGGAAACTTTGGTTTCAAAATATGTAATTTAAAATTGAAAAATTATTTCCATTAAGAATATTTTTAGGATGAAAGAATTCATTTTTCATTATTATAATAAGGTTCTTGGGAATTGATTATTATAATGGGTGTTCATGTTATAAAACAACTCTAGGTAGTTATAGGATGATACATGGAAGGGTGGTTATGTTATTATCAAATGACAAGTGGTTTCCTGATAAACCAAGGTTAGTATGTTACATTATAATCTCAAATGCATTAGGTACACCTAAGATGGAAGATGAACATAAGGTTATTCCATATATGAGATAAAGTTAACCAATTAGGTTTCCCTTAATTTATAATTGTAATATAATATAAAGGTAAATATGTTATTAACTATGATAGTCATTAATAATTAGATGCAATGGTTACTCTATGGTAATGATCAGATGTAAACTGTGATGGTCCTTTATGAGTAAATGTGGTGGTAACTCAAATAATTCACCATCTTTATAACATGTATTCTCTATTTTTAAAATCAGTTTAAAAGAAATTTCATTGGAAAAAATTTATTTGTTTTTTGTGAATGATTTATTAATTCAAAAATATCAATGAATAATGTGATGAAGGTAAGTATGTTATGTATTTGTAATGATTTTTATTGTGAAAATGGTATTCTTCATTTTTATGTATCATACATAGTTTTTTTTTCTCATCCCAACCTTTTAAAATGTTTTTCCGAAGATTTTATGGATGATTAGGAACAAGGATAATTCAATAATAAAATTATAACATTTTTCAGGAAAATAAACCATGTTTTATTTTAAAAACATTTTTTGGTTGGGAAATGGATACTAAGTATAAGTGACCACTTTTACTGCATAGGATTATTTTCAAAGAGTGTTACAATATTATATAAAACTGTAAACCAAAAGATAATTATAAAATTAATAAATATAATTATAGTTCAAAAATCACTAGAATATATAATGTGTAATGTTTGGTTCGTAGAGGTGGCATTATAGGGAGGTTTAGAATATTTTTGTGATTTGTAATTTTTCTTATGTGGATATCTTAATAGTGATGGATACCATCAACAGTTTACAATTTTAAGTCTGAACATATGTTCTATCTCTCAATAACATCTTTTTAGGATTTAAGTTATGAAATTTGAAGCAGACTGATGATATTTGTGGAGACATTTATTTATTTGGAAATTTTGAGTCATTACATTTTGGGGTGAAAAATGAAAGGTATAATATAACCTATGAGGATATATGATTTCTTTAATCTAGAATATATTAAGAATTTTTAGGATGTTTGTAATATATAAATAATTTTATAATGATTTTATTAATGTATTTATATAGAAAGGAAACCCTACAGGTTGGGTGATGTCGTTTCACGTCAGTAAAGGCTATAAGGATTGAACCCACAACCTAAGGGTGAAAAGGACTCATCACCGACCACTAACTTACAATATGTATTATTAGTGTTAAAATTTATTTTTAGTGTGAAAATGTATTTTTATTTGAAATATATAATGTATAAAGGTTTTTTTAATTTTGGGGGAACATGTTTTATTGAATATATAACCACTGGATTAGAAAATGATTTGATGATTAATTGATTAATGTTGTATCAAATAATGTTTACTAAAATTATGAGAACCATATATGATAGATTGGGATTTTATTTTTGAAATAATTTTTTAATTATCCTTTGAAGAATATATGATCATAATATGGATTTTTGGTGATTCTGGGGATTTTTTGAATTGTATAGAATGTCTTGAAGTTTATGTGATTAGAAAAATTACATTATTGGTACGAGACATTAAAATTAATTGATATTATTTGTAGATGAAGGTTAAATTTATCTTGGAATACTATGTGATCATATACTAATATTTTCTGGGATTTAATATTATACTAGAATAGTTTTTTTGAATTTAGTGGTTGTTCTTTTTTCAAACAATATAATTTGATCTTTGGTAATTCTGTTGAATTTTGGTGGTTAAAGTATTATTTTCTTAGTATAGAAGCTTACTGGTTTCATAGAATTATATTGTTACTTCTAAAAAATTTGTTTTTGTTACATTATAAATATAAGAGTAATTTAAATTTATTATTTTCTGAGTTTGATGATCCATAGAAGTTGAATCTAGTACTTCAATCCTGAAAATATCATCTTGAAGTCTCATGATTTCGATATAAATATGAGGATTTGGAATAAGTTGATTAATGTATTAAATTATACTCATAATGTAAGTAAATTTCCTAATTTTATTCTTATCGAAATTAAAATAATTACTCAATTTTTTTTAAAATGGTTTTGAAATAAAAAACAGTATCCATATTCCTTTTATATTAATAAATTTATAGCCTTTTAACCCATTAGAGATTTATAATTTTTATGGTTATCTTTTTCAAGATCCTCTTCTCTATAACTTTCTATCAGTCCTTTATAGTTAGTTTTCTCTTTAGATTCCATGATTTAATTTTTCAATATTTTTTTTCCTATTAAAAATCCTATTATGATATTTTTATATGACATTTATATATCATTTTCCTCTCATATCAAGTGGTTGTTTATTAATCATTTTTACGATGTGGGATTTCAATAAAGGTATTTAAAAAAACCATAGTTACATTTTTTTTTATATTTTATGGTTTTAATTTATTAAATGGTTTAGGGGTAAAATTTAACATCATGATATTTCAAAATTAGTGACTATGGTCGATAACATACAATATACACCACATCACACTTAATCAAATAGCTATATAATATTATTTAAATGTGACTGTTATAACCTAAAAATAATATTAGTGGATGTGACTATAAATAACTAATTTATTTAATAAATATAAATTTACAACTCAACATTAATTTATCAATATGTTTTTATTAAATAATAATACATTGTTTTTGGAAAATTCATTTTAAGATTCAAAAATTTGTATTCCTAAAAAATGAGTATTTCTACTTTTTGTAATTGAATATTATAATCTCAAAAAAAAATAACTTACTCTTAAAAATCAGTGTAACTTATTAAATCATAAAGTGAAAAATTAAATATTATTATTGATTGAAACTTTTCTGAAAATACTTGTTTTTAAGATTATCGAAAAATACTGATTTTATTGAGAACTATATTTTATTACAAAAAATTAATAAAGTAAAATTATGATTTCTATTTGTTTTAAAATTTAATTGGAGTTTTGAAACTTAATATAATATAATTATTATTTGTATTTATTACATTATTTTTTTTAGTATAAAAACATATTTTTATTATAAAATGTCATTTTCTGAAAAAAAAAATAATTCTTGTTGTATTTTACTAGGTTATTTTGAAATTAAATTCTTATAGTTAGATTTTTTTTAAAGTTTATTAATAGAGAACAAATTTTTAATTAGTGGGACCAAATTTTTTAAATAGTTAAATTTAATTTATGGTTAATATGAATAGTAAATATTGTAATTTTGGTTAATGCAATAAAGGGTAAATCATGTAATTTAGGTAAAAAGTAAAATTATAAAAATTTCAAAATGACCCAATCACTATCAAAAAATTTATTTTATGATTTTATATTTACCTTAATAATCCAAGGGTAAATTTATGTCATTTTTGTCTATAAATATAATATTATGACCATTATAGTATTTTACTTATGGCAATCTCAAACATGTAATAGTCTTGTTTTTTATAAGTGTAATAATTTTAATATGATTTTACCTAGATTATATGTTAAACAATAAAAATATCTTTAAAAAATAAAATATTTATCTTCAACATGATAATTTATTTTGAACATTAATTGAATAAATTATTACATTAAATTCATACACAACGCTGATGTAGTAATTATTTAATTAATTGAAAAATAAACTAAATGATATTAACAATATTATATTAAATATAATTTTATATAATTAGTATTATAAAATAATTTCATATATGTACTTGACATTTTAGGGATATATTTTTTTAGAATTATGTGTGATATATGTATACTATTAATGTCAAATTAGTGAATATTTCCAAAAATTAACATTATTGATATTTGATAATAAATATTGATTTGATATAAAATATATGATTATTAAAAAAATTAATTTTTATTATTATAATTATATGGTTTAAAATATAATAAATTTTCCAATTATGGTAGTTTTTTATTTTATAGTTTCAATACTTATCGAAAAATAACGTAAATCCCTATTTCCATGATAAGTGTTTAAGTTGTCAAATAAGGGTTCCAAAAAAAGGGTATAAGTATAGTAATATTTATTTATTTATTTATTAGGGTATTTATACTCATATTCATATTATTTTATAAATACAAATATTTTTATCCATTTTTAATTGGCAATTAATTTATCTTAATATAAAAATTTGAGTAATGGAAAGAGTGCCCCTCTTCTCTCTTATAAAAGGGGACCTCATCTGATTTATTCACAAATGAAACCCATTTTTTAAATTAATAACTTAACAAATACCATAAAATAACCTTTTCCCATATTCAATAGATATATTTTTCATAATATCAATCTTATAGGGCTTTTGATTCTATGTAAATGAGGTCTTCCAAGTAAGAGGTATAGTTTGAAACTGCACATTTTTGTATTTTTTTTATTCTATTTTCAATAAATATTCTTAAACAATGATATAATTGTAAATAAATTTTTATATGTATACAAATATGTTATTATGTTATTGTAGTGTCCCATTTCCATCTCTTATTCAACTTAATGGCAAAAAAATTGATCGTTTCTGTGTATAATGGACTACTGCTTCAAGAACAAATGCAATTTGTTTTCCATCACTTTATCTCAATAATTTTTATAATGAAGGAATTTTTGTTTAAATATTATATTAATGACATATTTATCATTCCTAAAAGATAATGTATCATTTAAAATCGTAGCTGTTTTGTGCACCGAAAACATATATAGTGGCTTCTGTGAATGGGTGTACTACCACCTCCATGAAGAAAAGTGATTTGTTTTTCACCACAAAATCACATTAATGATATATATAGGTATAACTAACGAAAAAATATTATAAATATGATAATTATTTAAAGAAAAAACATTATATACCATCTTTCCATAATGATCATTGAAAATTTGAAATGTTACTAGTGTTTGTGTGCCATATCGCCTCATTGATTGTAATGTAGTTACTTTTTCATAACCATATTTAATTGTTTCACTTAAAGTTATAAATAAATTTAATAATTAATAATAATGTCATAAATTTTATTATATATATTATTTAATTGATAAATATTTATCCACAATCAACATATTGAAGGCAATCTAGACTTATGAAACAAATATCATCAAAATATTCGACCTGAACAGAAATGATTAATTCATAGTATATAAAATTTTAAAAACTGATATAAAATGAATGATAATATTAAAATAGGTTCTTAAGTAATTATAAATTTACCTATGTCTGTTATTTAGGTAAATAAATAAGTTATGTGATTATTTAGACTCAAGGTAACATGCTTTTGTTGAAAAGTAATCATTTAATATTTCCTTTAAAAACTCTATTTTTCATCTGTATTAATTTTTTTTTTCTATAAACATTTTAAAAAATTATTTTATTACTATAATATTATTTTTATTTTAAATTTTCCAATTTTTTTTTAAAATTGTTTGAAATGAAACATTTTTCTATTTTCAAAATGAGGTACATTTTGACTTTATTGACAAAAATAATGAAGGGATGTTTTCTTAATATATAAGGCATAAGACAATTTTCCTAATAATATTAACCTTAATGATATAAACTGCCTTTAATATTCTAGTTTTTTATTCTCAAATAACATATTTTTCTTTTTTTATGTATGATGTTTTTATAAAAATATGTGATTTAAAAATGGATATTTTATTTTCCCTAAAAGTATTTTTAAGATTCAGGAATTCACAATTTATGATTTTGATATACATATTGGCAATTGTTTATGATGAATGGTTGTTACATTATAAAGTAATGATATATTATTCCTATATAAACCAAGGAAATTTTGTTATGTTATTAAACAATGGCAGTTGTTTCTTTGATAAAATAATGATTTTTGGTTATGTTATAACCTCCAATACATTGGATACTCTGGGATGGAAGATAATTGTAGGGTTATTCCATATATGAGACAGAGTTAACCGATTAGGCTTCTCCTTATAGATAATGGGAATATTCTATAATATTATTTATAAGATTAATTTTGATGGTTAATCTTGAGAAGTTGTGATGGTTACTATTATAAAATGATCAGATGTCAAGCATATGTTCTTCCATGAGTAGCTATAGTTGTTACTCCAATATTTCTATCAAGATTCTCAAGTTTCTTTAGGTTTAAATGTTTTCATTGAAAAAATTTTGTGTGTTTTTCATATATAAATGATTAATTACAAATGCTCAAATTATAATGTGATAAATTTAAGAATAATAAGGATTTTTCTATTTTCACTAGCCTGATGGAATTCATTCTTTTTTGTGTCTCTTACTGAGTTTTTTGTACTCATACCATGTATTTTTAGAAAATAATGGGGTATTGTGATGATTGGTGAAAAGGATGCACTGTAGATGGAAATTATCATGATTTATAATGTAAAGAAACAAAAATTTAATTTAAAATGTTTTGGTTGATGGGGAAAATCGATACTATATATAATCACCATGTGGTAACAGATGGGTTTTCTTTTTCAGAGTTTTCCCTGTGTCTCCAGAACACTAAACATAAATGATTAGAATCTTTTTAATGTAAATTCTAATTCAAATACAGTAGAATATTTAATGTTTAATGTCACGTTCTTACATATATAAAAACATTTAAATATAAATAAATATAACTATTCCAAAATAAATATAATTAAATATAAATATAAATAAAAAACTAAATATAATTTTTATTATTTTCAATTTATATACATACCAACATAACTTATATAATTATTTATAAAAAATAGAAAAAAAATTATAAAAATTTGTTAATATATTCAAAAGTGTATAGAAAAAAATATCATTAAATATCCACAATTATATATAACCATAAAAGAATAGATACAAATAAAATTATATATTATAAATAAATATAAATATATATAATTATTAAAAATATATATATATATTTATACATAAGATAAATAATCACCCTTTAAAAGAATGAATAACACTCCAATTGAAACACCATTATATAAATATAAATATAAAACTATTAAATTAAAAAAAATCTAGAATATAAATATATTAACAACCTCTTAAATAATTTTCAAATTCCATCAAATGTTCAACATGTTTTATATAATTATCAAATAAATACATTTTGGAGGCCTTTCGAGAAAATATTTAACGAAAAAATTGTAAATTATGTCTCATTAATCAAAATGATTTATATATCTTTACAGGTTTCGATTTCACATGTCATGTATCTAAAATAGACGTCGAGATCCAAAGTTATGTTTATTTGAAGTTCAAATTAAATTTTTGTTCTTCATAAAGAATATAAATACCCTTTTATTGTTTTTTATTATCAAAATATTATATAATATTCATAGATATTTGGTCAATTTATTTGATTTAGCAGGTCAATGAGAATAATCAAATAATTGGATCAAATGTTATTATCACTTGATGATGATGTACAATTTTAAACATGTATGGGAACATTAGTTAGTCAAGATGTTTCCACTGGGATATTAATATATATATTTATATATGTTTTTTGTATATTAATTAATATTTAAAAAATAATTATAATAAAATTTTAATTTATAAAAAATATTGAATACTAATACTAATTATTTTTAATTATATTTAATTTTTTATTGAATATATATATATATATATATTGGTATACATAAGAAATTATTGTAATTAATAATAATTTTTTATAAAAAAAATTCATATACATAGTTTTGGTTTAAAAAACATTATATTTAAATTTAATTAAAAATTTTTGAAAAACTTTTCTTCGGTTTAAGAGGAATTTTTTTTAAAAAACCACAACTAATATTTATTTTTATTATTTTTTAGTGTAGATTAAACCATTGCTAAATTATTTTTGATTTTATAAAATGGTTTTACCTATCAACATTGATTTTTAATAACTGCCTCTAGAAAAATTAAATATATAATTTCGTGGCCATTTTAAAAACCACCATTATAAAATCAAAGCTAAATGATGATTGTTTTTCATAGTTTTTTCCGCAAAATTGGAAAATAAATCTTAATGATGATATTCCTAGAAATTGGTGGAAATAATTCATCAAAATAAATTCACTCAACTTATGAATTATCTTTCCACATGGGCATTTACTTGTTTCTCATAACCTCTTTTTTCTAATTTAATTTCCTATGAAATAACTACATTATTACAAAGGAATTATTATTTTTAATCTTGGGATTAAATTACTATGTTCTATTTCCTCTATTTTATCCACCTATTTTTTCATATAATTGATCAAAAAAAATTATATAGAGATATTTTCATATCCATTGATTCAATCTAAGAAAAAAAGCGGTATGATTTTTTATTCTAAATGCTATAAGAGTTTTAATCATCTTTTCTTGATCTCTAATAATTTTGTAAACTTATAATTTATTTCATATCCTTGTATGTGTTGATTAAGGTTTCTATTCCTCACAATAAATGTCTGAATCAATATCGTTTAACTTAACAAATTAGAAATCCATATATTTTTAGATACCTCATCTTAATTATCCACCAACTGACCATTTTCAACTTTACTTTGGAAAGTTACCTCGTGATATATAACTTCATACACTGAGTGTTATGAAACCTTCATATAATAACTCTCCATAATCATCCATGTATCCTTATATTATGAACAATATTCTTTAGAATTTATAGAATAACAAAGGAAGATACCATTAACTACCATTTTTTCAAACATCCCTAGATTTTCATCTTTCATATTTATAATAAAAGGGATCAGAATACCCTAGAGTATTTCATGAATGGGGTTTTATATAATACATATCATATAGTTTCACATTTGAACTGGGTTCTTATAATTTTAAGTTTTAAATTAGAACCACTATACTATTTACGTCACACCATACAATTGAGATGTATCTTGATCGATGACATTGGCCAAGCCATTTCTACCAAAATTCTATTCTTCCTTTTAGGAACATATTTATTACTAATTTATTTGGTACACTAATTTAATAAGGAATACAAGGATTTTCAATATATGTTTCAATTTTTTGATTTCAGTATTCAATTGTTTTATTTTCCTATAACATCATCAAGGAGAATCCAGAATAATTTCTTTTGAAATTCCTAATTTTATTAACCATATTAAATACCTCAAATTTATTATTCTTAAATATTTAAAAGTAATATGAGTGAATTCATTAATTATGGAAATGAAATACTTATCCTAACATGTTTATTATTTCCTCACACAATGATAAAAATATGAATGGATGAAATCAAATGGGTTATATGTTCAAACATTCCCTTTCTAGTGTGTATAATTTTAAATACTCTACATTCAGTATGTAGAAAACACCCATTTATTATCTATCTATCTCTATATATCAATATTTATCTGTATTTCATCATTATAATATAATCATGATCATTCCTTCCGTGATAATTCTTACTTATATTTCATTGAAAAATTTACTAAGGCCTTTAATTTCCAATCAAATGATATTCTTTCGAGCTCATGTATCATAAATTTTAATAATCATCAACCTAAAAAAAGATTCCATATGTTTCTTATCCTATCAATATTTTTCATCTCTATTTCATTATCTTCACAAACCATTCATAATTTTTATGTTTTATTTTATTTCCTTCTTAGAAATATTGATATACACTCAACAATTTGGGTTTAGACAGATAAATAAATATAAATTTCATCAAATTTTGAGTTTCTTATATAATAACTACTAAACCATATGATTTTATTTTGAGTGGAACATTATTTTACGTGGATAAAAATCCTAATTGTTAATTTTAAATAACTATTAGGGGAAAATATATCTTATTTTATGTGATGAACATATACTATAAAAGACCCTTGGAATTTTGTTTAGACATGTTTTGGGTTTGGATTTAGAAGCTAGAAGCCTATCGTTTACTTTTTTGTCATTCTTTAGATTATTTTGGTTATTTATAATTAGTTTACATTTTAGTATGGTTAGAAAATATTCCAAAAAACCATAGGATTTTCACATATTTCAATAATCTCCTTCTAATTATTTTTATTTATTTTCATCCTCCATCCTATAAAAATATTATTTTCATAAAATATTATAATATTATTTCAAAAATTCGAATCAAGATCATAGAAAACAGTTGATATGGGTGATGTATCAATTGTTGTGTAATTTTAACCAACAACAAAATATTCATTGAGTATTTAACCTTCTTGAGTTTTAAGCCTTAGTTTTCAGTTATGATAATTTAATCTATTTGAGACATCACTAATAACGTTTACCAAATTAATTAAATGTAATGAAAATAAAATTAGAATGTGTTATTTTTACATAGTTTTACATAGTGGAATAGTTGTTCCTATGAATTCTTTATCACCCCAATCATGGTTTCTAAAATATACCTAATAGTTGAATATAATGGTTTAAATATTTTATCCCAACATAATGTCTCACTGTGCATTCAATTTCATAAATATCACAATACATTCACAATATTGGGTTTTCATTTTCCTGTCCTTATATACCATGATTAAAATTTGTTCAAAAATATTCCACTATGTATACACAAGTGTTCTATTTAAAAGACAACTATTAAATTTTATCACGAATCTACTCATTAATGTCTCTCCTTATATAATATATATATCTGTATTCTCTATATAAGTTATCATAATTCATGTAAATTATAAATATATATGGTGTGGATCCCCATATCTATTCAATGTCATATTCATATGTTAATAATAGATTCAGTTTTCTATATTCTCAACTCATAGTGTTCCTTTCATAATCTAAAATTTATCCTCTCCTCATGATGTGAGTGACCTAAGACAATTGAATTATATCATGAACATCATGGTATACTCTCCTTATATTTTTGTTCATTATAAGAATCTATAATTATATATCTCATATGATCATCCTATTTATTTTTATTTAATACATAGATGAACATATATTAATTTTAGTATCAGATCCCCATCCAATACCAGAAAGTTATCTCAATTATTTTTCTCTACTCAAAATCCTAGTTCTACATATCTAACCTAAATAGCTACTTCACCTCTTCATTTTGTGTTTTCATATCATTAATTATTTTATCATTATCACATATGAAATCATTAATCACCCTCTTAATTTTAATAATCACAAAGGGAAAGCTGAGAAGTCTTTCTTGGTTCTAACTAAAAAGTAATATTATAAAATAGTCACTTTTTCCTTCCTGCTATATTAAGAGCATATAATAATAATGAATCCATTAGGAAACTAGTTATGAAATACTAAACTTGGTTCAACACAAAGGCTCATGAGTCTAGATTGGGAATATGGCCTCATGAATGTCAACCCATACACCTAAGGATTTTTGACTAGAAGAGAGGGCCTAGGTTGTGTCCACAGGGAGACTATAACCTCAAGATAGAATAGATAAAAACATATATAATAACAGAAATAAATAGTGGAATCAAAATAATAATTTTTAACTCAGAGGAATCATCCATAAAAAATAAAGAAATAGATTATAATACTCAAAATAAAGAAACAGAATCATATACAAAATGGTGATGTAATTTCATGTAACTATAGAAGTAGAAACGTAGATACAAGGAAGTAGGCAATATATGTTATAAAAAATAAAAAAATACAAAACTATCCAAGAATCTTAAGATCTTACAAGATAATCTGCTACTAAGCTTCATTATATTGTTTGAAAGCATGTAATGTGTCTCAAATGTAACACATCACCTTATAAACTCCTACATACATATAATCTTTTAAATTACCAATGACGGCTCAGATTGGGTATGAGATAAATTTCAGTAGGCCACCACCAATGATTCCTATACAATCCCATCTGAGAATATAATTTGATACAATGTATAGAAATAAATATGAAAGTAATGATAATATATAATTATAAATATCACATACCTACTTGTTCTTCAACTAGTGTCTGAACATATATTATTTAATTAATTATATTCATGTTCATAATAAGTTTCAACCATACTATATATTATAAAGATGTTTTAAGAGGGTCTAATATGTAACCAAGGCATCCTATAATGATAATAATAAAAATGAATCCAAGCTAAAACTAATGAATCCTTTACCTCATCGGTAAGTCCAAATCATAGTAATAACATACAGTCTAGAAACACTGTCTCAGCTCAATCAAAGGGTTAATGCCCAATTAATACCACTGTAAATTATTCCAATTTATTCTATGGATGTATTACAATATAAAAATGGGAAAAATATGTTTTGTCTTGACTGGGTGAATCTGTGGAGACATATGTCTGAAGACATCATGATAAACCCATGAAGTGTTTCTCAGACATCCAAATATCTAGAAAGATAGTTAAGGGGTAGTAAATTTTCATGTCATGTATTCTCTAGTAACAAAAGTCTATTATAAATGGTTGGCATCTCCCTTTTCAAATGGTTCCATGAAATAGAATGACATCCTCTTAGTTCTAAATTCATTATCTCTAGAATACATGATTTTATTATGTCTAAAAACTCCAATAAAGAAAAAAATGTCCACATATAATAGGAATCTTATATATAATTCATTGTTGAATTTTGGCCTTGTAATAATAATGTCATTCAACAATTCAAAATGATAATTCCATTTATTTTCATAATATGTGACATGTCTAAAAAGTACAAACAACCATTTATAAAATTAATTATAGAATCATTTATATAGATCATTCCATTACCTTTCATAGTCATGCAATTCAATGATAAAGAGATTCAACCAATTCAATTTATTATAATCATTTAGTAGGTTTATTCCATTTTCTATTATAAATAATAACAAGGTTAATTGGGGCATGAAACCAATTAAAATTGTTATAAAATTCTACAATAATTGAAATAAACAATATAATTTTTATTTAATAAATCATTAATTAATTTAAAAAACTTAACTTATCTAGGTTATGTCCACGCGCATCCAAAATGTGAGTCATATATACATAAAAAGTCCTTTAAATTCATAGAAAAGGAAACACTATACATGAGGTGGTCAGAATTGAGGTCATAACCCCCAATGAAATAAGAAAATGTATAGAAGTGCTCTAGAAAACATATTAAATGATTATAAGAAATCAATATTATTTTAATAAGAAATGCATGTTGAAACTGGTGTTTACACAATAGTAACAATTGATAAAATAATGAGACCTTGAGGTATAAGTCATAAAGAACCTACCTTTTGCATTTATCACTGTCCTCATGGAGTATCAACCCTTAGTCTGTCTTGTATCGTAAGAAAACATATGAATAGATCAATACCCTAAAATCAAGTTATATGAAACTATATCTAAAGTTAATTTTTGGGAGAAAGGAAATTGAAGAACGGATAATATAGACTAAATAACATACCACACACTTAAAATGTGATATAAATGACTCAAATTAGAATCTGAATCTGGGTGACATCCAAGACCCTTGCTTAGGGATTCAAAGAAGATCAAATTGGTGGATCTCTAATGCATGGGACAAAAAGAAATAAATGATGCATGAAGAAATAGAATAGGGTTTTAACCCTTTAAAACATTTTCCAACATATATACCACATATAAATGTTTTACATGTCTTATAATACTCGATCTTTCGATTCTATGTAATTTTCAACACATTCCATAAACTAGAATATCATGCCACTATATATCGTGTATTCCCAATAAACAACGTGTACCAAGCATATAGTTTTCTTCAATCCCATACATCATTTATTCCAAAAAAGAAAAGAATATCTATAATGTATATTTTTTTTGGTTTAAGCCAATATAGTAATGGAACAAGTGATTTAACCAAAATTTAGAAGGATACATACCTATAGTAAAATCTATGTTCAAAAAGTGGTTTTCAAAATTTTTAAACTCTTCTAACAAAAAATACTCTTTTAATTTACTTCATAATTTTCTACCAAATATATTTTTCTTTTATTCATTAAAACACATGGATTTATATTGTTCATTAACTAAAATTATCTCAAATATTTAAATTTTTATCTTAGATGTATAATTTACGGTATCATCATCAAGTTATATTGAAGTTAAACATTTTCATCTTGAGTACTTAATTAAGGTTCTATAAAATTACATTAAAAAACTCAGTAAAAAACACTTGTCCATAGGCTTAAATAATAATAATTATTGTGATGTTTAATATGTGTTGTACAATCAAGCTATCATGTACATTCATCTATATTATTTTTAAATATAAAATATAATCATTTCAATATAATTAATATTTCAAACATACTTTCATCCTTTATTATTATACTCCCTTGACTAGTTGATTATATTATCAATCTTGGATCATGGATTTATAAATATTCAAGATGTTTTAAGGATTAATGAATATCATCAGCATCATCCCCAATATAAATTTTCTTTTATAGTTAATAAATATTAAAAATATAATTTCATTTATATGAATTTTTAAAATTCCTATAAGTATAAATATCTTATGTGTAATCAACTATCTTATGATATCAGTAATTTTTGTAATGATGAAATCAAAAAAACAATATTTGAAATTATCATAAATAAAATTATCTTACACATATGTAAATTATATTATATATATATCAAATTTGTTCTGCATGGCTCAATTAAATTCAGTGAATATAGAATATCTTATGTACTAACTACTTTTCAACCACATAGATGACATATCTTATGAACTGGATAATTATTTTTTGAGTTGTTCAAATATCATTCCTCCTATAGATTTTAATGTTGAAAAATTTTGTGAAAATCATATGTCATATGGAAAAAATATATTATTTCCTCTGAAAAATTATAATATATAATTCAATATTTTTATGCATATGTGAAACTTATTTTCAAATTATTGACTTCAAAACAAGAATTATATATTCTATAATGTAACTCAGAATTATTTCATATATTTTCAATTCATCTTTTAATAACATAAAATCACCTTATAAAACCACCAAATACTTCTTGTAATTTTAAAATAATTATAAAACCATTAAATCTATTTCCAGATACTTATAGAATATATAATACCCAAAATAGATTGTTTTTATGAATTTATATTATGACATATCTTCATCAAGAATGTTCTCATGGAATAAAATATCTTATTTTGCCTCAATTAATTGATCATTTGTTTTTTCTCTAAAATATAGTATAAAAAATAAGTCAACACTTATAGTACATAGTTTTTCATATATTCAAACTCAAATATCATCTGATGTTTTTATTTTCTCACCATGAAACAAATTGTATCTTTAGTTTCCCATACTATATGGGAAATAATATCAAACCTTATAAAATTGGTATATTATTAGGAAATCACCTACAAATTTTTTATTTTCATAATTTCATTGAAAATCTCTAACAATAAGTGTGATTATTGATAAAAAAACATCATTCAATGGAAAAAATTTCTCCCCATTTTGATTTTTTTCATTTACAAGCTTAATCTATATATAAATGTAATTATTCTCCTATAATTGATAAGAATTAAAAGGGGAGTAAATTTATAATCCCCCCATTGAAATAATAGGGAATAACTAAATTTTCCTCCCCCTTGATGCTTACAATACTTTTAAGTGATGGATTTCTTAAAATAACTATTCCAATATTAATAAATTCATCGCCTCCATATTGATTTTATCCACATTCCATTTGAATAATGAAAAAAATCATATTTACTAAAACATTTACCATAATATAGTCAATTATAAGTCCATATTAGATATCTATTTATAAAATTCAAGGGATACAATTTTAAACAACATATCTATCTATTTAATAGCTTATATTTTGTAACAATTCTATATTTATTTCTCTGCAGGAATATTTCAATTTATTTTTAATGGATTTAAATAAATATCACTCACATAAACATGTTTAAAAAATATTTATGTTCACATTATATGTTCTCCATTTTTATATTATCACCCCTTCATAAAAATGTTAAACATAAATATAAAAATTATACTATTAGAGTTAAAATCATGTGTCAACTACAATTTATAGAGCGAAATCCAAAATTGTATATTTATTCATACTCATGATTATTCTAAGCATGATTTCCCTTCATATGATAAAAATCAGATAACATTATTTATTCTACACTTTCTATATTTCTTTGTCTAATTTTAAATCTTACAACCATATGACTAAACGGTGTTTCATAAAATTTTAATATTTATTTTTATTTCTTGACTCAATTTTTACAATAACCTTCTTTGTCAAATTAATAATTTGTGATTCTTATTTTTTTTATTTTTATTAAAAATTACTAATACATTTCGTAGTATAATTTTCTACTTTATTGCACCTTTAACAAACTTACTTCTATGATTTATGGTTTATATTATCTTTAATTAATAATCACTCTTCTTTGTGGACATTCACTATGATTAAAATCCTACAATCACTTTCTCATATTGAAATAATTTTTGGATCCAATAATTTAACCACATACATTGACATTTACAACCATCTTTTGGTGGTCTATGTGGTGACCCCACATCTATATTTTATTCCTATATTTTACATTGGATTGACACCCTTTTCATCATTCATTATTGACTCATTGGAAAAATATTATTCATAATTATTCTTTTAATTTTATCTTTAGGTATAAATTGTTATTTTAATTTTATTATAGACCAAATTTTGTTTCCTTATATTTAAATCCTTATAATAATTATTTTATGTTGGTATATACATACACTCTTCATTGAAAGGGGCCACTTATGGGGAAATATTCATTAATCTTTTCAAAATATTTAAATCTATTCATTATTGATAGATTTTACATCATATGTGAAGTATTATTTGAACAAAAAGGTTTCCCTTAACATTTATCATTGTTACCCCCTGCTCTGAGGCTTTTATAATCCCCACTGAAGGATATGTTGTGCCAATAATAAATTTCCCTTTTCCCAAATCTCAAGTAGTACCAACATCTTCTAATTAATATCATTATTTTCAATTTTGGTACAATCTAACCAGTGTGACATATGCTATGATATTGAATAGTTTCATTACTATTTTTTTTATTTTTTAGGTCCTTCTATTGGACATGGAAAAATTATACCATGATGGCGTGTTAGATTTATTTTTATTTTTCTCCCTTCATATTTTTATGAAATTTAATTTTTTCTACACATTAAGAATAATTTATTCAATGTTAACTAAATGGATTCAATTATGGGGAATCTTTTTGTATGTTTTTGAGGTGTATAAATCTTCATATGGTCTATGGAACTTCATTACACAATTTAGATTATTTCTTGAAGATGAAATCTTGACTATGGAATTTTTAGAATGTGATATTTTCAAAACAATTTTGGAAAGCTCAATAATTTTAGAATCTATATTTCTTAGTTTATAAAAATTTACACCTTAAAGTGAGAGTATTCCTTAGAAACATTACTTCTTTATATATTTTTTCTTATTAATCAATTGTTTTTACGTAGCCTGGTGTCATTTTTCTAATATCATATAGAGAAATATATAGATCTGATAATCGTTTTTCTTTTTTCTTCTAGTTTTTTATGCATGATATTTTTTTATCGGTTAATGGAGTTTCTCTAATTCTTGGATTAATTTAGTTACAAAATCCTCAAACACATACATCTTATAAACTAATTTTTTTATGTCTTCAGTACCTTGAAACTATATTTCCATTCAATGTGATATTTTTCATAACATTTTATGACTAGTTTTGTCAGTGTGTTTTTAATGATAAATATTTTAGCAAGTTATTTTTCCATTGCAACAATTTCATTTTCATTCGATGATTTTATATTTAGTTTTCAATTTTTTTGAGAATATATATATTCAGTAAATCCAATTGAATCATTTCTTAAATAACTATTTTATTTTAGGAAAACATTTAATGATTTATCACTATGCATTTATTATTCAAAACAAAAACATTATTCATTATGTAATTAATAAAATAGAGATTTAGAAATATATGTTATATTATAAACACTATTAGGTATTGTTGATTCCTATAACTTCTTTGTAATTTATCTATACTTATTAGCCCATTATTTTTATTATTTTCTTTAGTTTTTTAGAAAAATCCACATAAGAAATAACTAGAATAAAAATTATATATTACATATAAGGAACTAAAAAAATAACCCAATTATTGAATTCCTAAATTTGATAAAAATACTATAGAAAAAATTAAAATACATCAAGAGTGGAATCTAGTATCTAACACCAACAAAAATACCATTAAGGATAGGTTCATATACCTGAGAGAGGCACTGTTAGGTGTCATATAATATTAAAAAGTTACCAAAATATTCTTATATTTAAATCCATTTAGTTATAAACCTATAATTTTTGTTATTAATACTAGATATATTTTAAATATATCCACAAAATCATAACACCTGAAATAAAAGTGATGAAACAACATGATCATGAGGCATTTTTACAAGGTTTGACTCAAAGGATCACACTTTTTAATGATTGGATATTCACTCCAACATAGATATATACACTATTATATATCTCCAAAAAGATTTTTTGTTGAGTATTTTACCATTATAATGTCCCACTAAGCATTCAAGTTCCTTATTATGAAAATACATCCCCAATTTATAGTTTCCATTATTTTTTACATACCCTGAGTCACATTGATTCAATAGTTTCCCACATTTTAAACACATTTTTTTGTCAATATACAACCTATTACTGAGTATATAATTGATCAACATGTTTATTTCTCTTATTCCATAATATATATCTTTTTTTTAGTATAAGATATTCTAATTCTAATCATTATTCATGATATACTATATGGAACATGATTAATATTCTATCTCAGATTCACATATTTTTCAAAAACATGTTTCCCAAAATGTAGAGTCACTAAAATTCAATAATATTATTGCATGTAGTAGATCCTATTGATATGAAAGACTTGAAAAAAATCAAAATTTCCATAGAAAATACATTAGTATCCCCCCAGTTTATTCTCCTTAATCTTCTACCACAATGTTTGTCTCGAGATCGCCCTCTTTATTTAGATTCAAAGAATAGATGATCATATATTTTACTCCGCATCAAATCGTCCTCTTCATTATTATTTATTAGGCATGAAGTCTTCCTCTCAACCTAATAACTCAGTTCTACTTAACAAACCTCTATAGTTGTGACTCCTCTTCATTTCTTCATTTCCTTATATTATTTTTTCATTATCACATATGGCTACATTGAATTAAATAATTCATTTGAAATATCCAAAACTGGAATTTCAGGAATTTTATTTTCTTCCAAATAAAATGTATAATGATAAAAAATCCCATGTCTGTTCCTATGATATTACATGCACTTAATAAAAAAAATTCCCAATTGAAATTTCTTTTCACAAATTTTAAAACTCAGTTGAATAAAATTATTTTTCTTTTTATTTTTTTATTTTTCATATTAATATTATTTTATTTTAATATTTAATTTGAAATTATTATTATTCTTCTAAAACCTAATATATTAGAACATTTGAATGTCCATCCATTATTTATAAAATTTAGTAGTACTTTCATAGCATGAGAATCTTCCTCAGTTGTTTGAACGGCCCTCTAGTATTTTGTAAATTTATAGAAATTAACACATCCCTAAACTCGTATTCTCAATATTGAAACAAAATAATTATTATGCCATATAAAAAGTTTCTTATATATAATCTTCAATGCATCTTCATCCACATTAATAATGAAAATATAAGAAAATAAATTCATCACATTTAATATTTCATACATTTGAGCATGCTTTGATATTGTTGTCCCTTTTCTATAAGATCATATTATCATAGTCAGATCATGGATTTATAAAGATGCATGATGTTTTCAATATTTAAAAATATATTGAGTGACATCATAAATATCCATTTTCTTATATATATATATTAAGTCTAAATAACTCAATTTAAATAAAATATAATTTTAAAAATTATATTATGTGAATCATTGCATGATGATTAAAATATATTATAGTTTTACCCTTTACCAAAATTAGGGAATCTTAAATTTAATGTGGGGAAACTTCATACATGAAAATAATTATCTTATATGGAGATCAATTCAATTTTTCTATTATAAAAATACTAACATTTAGATCAATTATCTCACACAAGAACCAATTACCTTGTTTTTTAATGAAATATCATACATTTTAGAATATACATTTCTACATAGAAAAAATATCATACCCCTTCGATAATTCAATTAGGAATTATTCAAGTGTCATATGATATATGATATTTTCCATTGATAAATTTATTAAATGTATAATTTTATAAAACATATCAAAATATCTTATAGCCTCTTAAAATTTCTCACACATTACTAAAAATTCCTACATGTAATAAAATGAAACATTCAAAAATTTCAAATCAACTAGAAGAATTTCATATTCTCTAATGAAAGGTGGAACTACATAGGATCATCTCAATTACTATTCCAACCACATCAAATCCCTTAGAAACTATATAATATAATTTCATGAATAATGAATATAATTCCAATTCCATTAAATCATATTCTAATGAATTCCAAGACATAAATTACCAAAAATAGATTTTTTTAAAACTCCTCCACTCACACATCTTCACATTGAATTTATTCAAAAAATAATTGATCTTAAATTTCCATATCATAATTTATTAACTCTATTACATTATAGTCTATAATTCCACACATGGAGTACTATTTATTTACATAAACATCAGCTAAAAAAAATCTAATAATGGTCTATGTTTCTCACCAGGTAGCCGCATTTATCTTTCTATACCAATAGTTCATGACCATATAATTTAGTATCAATTTTATAAAAATATGAAAAATTTTATCACCAATTAATTTTACCATTTCATAATTACATTTAGCAGGAAATAACTACTAGTATTATTGATTATGAATACAATTTCAATCCAAAGTCACTTAGATAAAATTCTTCTTTATGTGTTTTTAATGGGAAATGTGATTCTCAAAGATTAATTATGGTGGGTTGACTATGATTCCACAATCATTGGTGATGATATACCACTTTCATTTCACGTGCCCTTTTTTGTGTTTTCAAATGTGGTTTATTTGTAGAACCAGTAATAGCTAAGGTTTCATACATGGATGATGATTTATGAGCCTTATTTTAAATGGAAGATGATAATTGAATAATTTTTTCTAACTATTCTTAGTAACACACGACATTCAAGAGGATGGGATTTTTGGACCATCACACCCTTTTGGGGGGGAATTATCTCCTACTCTAGGATTCTTTTATAGACTTAAGTCATAATCATGAACCTTTTATAAACCTTAATAATAAACTATTCTCCCTATAATTTGAAATCAATCACATATACATAAAGTATAATCCGTCTGTATATTTCAAAGGATATCTATCTCATCCCACTGTGTAATTGGTAATGATTTATTTAATGGATGAGGGTCAAAAGCTTCACGATTTTGTGATCTTGGGATTATTATCTTATAGGGTTAGTTATAGATTTTATATCAAGAACAAGCCTATAATAAATTCTTCCTATGAATCATTGAGAAATTAATTAGAACCGATATAGTCTATTTACACTTAATGGTACACATAATAACTTTTAGAGTCATGTGAAAAGGGTTAGACCAATAAATTTAATTTCATGAAGAAATTAATTCTAGTTGGAAGGAACCTATAAATGTATAGTGTGGGAATTGTGCAGGAATGTTATTTTTTGGGGGTCCACAAAGGAATATTCCTTGATGGAAATGGAATGTTCCAATAAATAACATGAACATGTTAAGTCATCTCTTACCATGATTCATAATCAGATTAAAGTGAGATAAGGAGGTCCCAAAAGAAATATGGAATTCTTGGTTGGGGGAATCATATTATTTGGAATATTCCCCAATAATGGAGGTGGTGTATTTAAAATGTGGGGTTTGAACCTCATCAAGGATCTCTATATATCCCATTATAGTTGGAATAAAGTCCCATGTATATTAGAAGTTATGGGGATTCAATATATAAGGTAGGACCATTTTTGTATATTTTATCATACTAGTTATATGATAGGCACTAACCTCTAATCCCACACGAGACATGCTGGATGTGTAAAAAAGGAGTAAGTGTAATATCATTCACATCACATGACCTCTTGCATCCACTAGTGGATATGGGTGAGGGTATGATGGTGATGTAGATGTTAGGAATGAAATTATAGGGTCTTCATCCTAGAGGTATTTCTATATGATTCCCATTCTAAAATATAGAAGAGTAGACATAGTTGAGGGTGTGGATGAAAATAGGGGCTTCTCATCCCATTCAATTTTAATTTCAGGAAAAAAAATATGTAGCCTAGAATGAGAAACCATATTCCACTATCACTAAGGATGGGATCATTATTTCTATGAAACTGAATGATAGTGAATGTCATGAGCACCCAAAGAAATGCGGAGGTTGAATGTGGGACTTCTATTACAATGGTAATTTATGATTATATGGGGGAAACACAATAGGATCCTGTCCATTTAGAAAATGAACTTCCTGAACATGGTGGAGACATCAATTATGGAATGATGAAGTATTGGTATGGTGGAGATGAAGTCATTTTTGAAGACTGTAAATGGGATAATATTGGAACACATTCTATACAAAAAGTGGGCATCCAGATCAGAAGGGGAAAATAAAATAACGAAACCTAATTCTGCATAATACACTATTTGATATATGGTAAAAGATCATGAAGTATGATCTAAAATTAATTAATATTTATTACATATGTAATTAATTCATGATTAAATGGGAATTTCCTTTGCGGGTGGATGTGAAGGTTCTTTCTTGAATGATTACTTTGTGATGTCTCCCTTTTTCTTTTCCACATGGTATGTGGTTAGTAAATTACCTTTCAATGTATTCTACCTCTTTCTCCACTCTATGTACATCAGTATTCTAGATCTCTATATTTATTTTAATATCATTTATATATAAGGAAATATAAATAAATATTTTATAGAAATTTCTAGTTGTGTGCATATTATTCCTCGTGCAATATATTCATGTAATAAAACTATTTCCTAATAAAGATTTTATTTTTGTAGGGTGGTAAAGTAACCAAATAACACCACAAAATTAGAAGTCATCTTAGGGTCTTTGAAAATGAAACATCACACCAAAAATGAAAAAAAATGATTTGTGAGGTACTAATTTTACCACCTTCCCAATAATATATAAAAATAAGTATGGTGTCTTTCAATCCACAAACCACTCCTCTAATGGGAAGTTGTTTAAAGGGGAATGGAGTTACATACTATCCCTCAAAATAGTTTTTCATTCTAGGAATGTCATCCAGAGTGCTATTATCAAATTGAAAGTATGCTATATATAAGAGATAGGCTAATTTTAAGTTCTTCTTACTTTGCCAATTTTACTCCATAAATAGTTTTCTGACTTGATTTTGAATTTCCCAATATATCTACTTCATATTTTGTGAAAAAATTCAATCACCAACAAATGCACACAATCATAATGTGTTCTACTCAAAATGAAAAGAAGGATGTCATGAAAAATGTTTCGACCCCATTGAATGTTATGTAGTGTTCATGCAGACTCAAATGTGGGATCTTTTCTATAAAAGGTATGTCTAAACTCAATTGTCTCATACGAAACTACATGATCCTTATTACTTTCTAAGAGATAATGGATTAAAACCCTTTTCATATAGTTATTCCCATTCTCATTAGCCTTTTCCAATATTAAATAATTTACAACTCTGAACTAGTATTTCCAAAAATATATATATCATGATTCATAGTGAAATTATTCCCACACAGTGATAAGTAATCCACATGGAATCTCCAGACCATATCTCACACCATGTGTCAATATATTTTTTATCATGCCATGTACAATTAAATAATTTTATAAACATAAAATATTTTCTATATTCAATATTTAAAGACAATGGTTCATGTTTCATTATTCTATTTTATGGCTTTATGTGAGAAGATAACTATTATTACTAGAAATATTGAAGTCAACCACTGATACCATATTATTCCTTACGATGGTATCTTGAAGAATATTAATTGACCATAGTTTTTATACTATAATATTTGCAATAATCTACCCATATACAACATTGAGCTACATGATTGTGCTTAAATTCTTCCAGTTAATCGAAACCTTCCACCTACTTTGTTTGAAGGGTCCTCAAATCATGATTAAATATCTATGTTGTAGAACTCTTTACTATTAATAAAACTAAAAGGAATGTCCTTATTTTGAATGTTTCCCTTTAGAGTAAAACCATAAAAAATAATCATAAAGTATACATGTAGTATATTATTTATGATTACCCCTTCATTTTTAATATCTAACTGGGAAATTCCACTTGTGGATGCAGTTCAAAGTTGGATCTACATCATAGAGGGAGTTTATCTGAGTAATGGTCCTAGGAATTTTAAATTCATTATAGTTTCATCGAAATTCCATAATGGTTGGTGGAATTGTTTTTATACATAGATAAATAGGTTTCCATATTCTCCATGCATCCTCTATCCAGGATACTTCTTGAATTGATCAATTATTTGTGATTGAGTACCAATACATTTTAACTACCACATTATTATGTAGGGATCTGTTTGTTGTGTATCTACCAGATGGTGGGGGGGGGAATCTTATCCCTACCATGATATATTATGAGTTTCATCCTATGGAAAACACATGCCTAGATAATGAATAGATTTCTTTATTAGAAATAGATATATTGTTTGTGTTTGACGAGTCATTGGGTCATCCCCTTAACATCCAAACAGTTATACCATTTAGTGATTTGATACAATTATTTATGAAATCTAAAGGGTTGAGAATAATGTTTATCACACAAGGGATCATTCAAATCAAAAATATTGATATGTTCACGGATCCTATGGGGATAATCTTGAGGTGGGTGAACATACCATGTGGAGTTACAAGATCTACTTAGATATATACTCAGACTATATGATGGGATGAGTGTTCACCATTTTTATGAGTGCATGAATATTACCATCCAATTATGCTTACACTGGTGTTATATTTTACACCAATATGATGTTGTCCATCTTGTCATACCGAAAAACTATCAACCTAGATATACACATCTATTCTCATATTTTCAAATAGTTCTGTCACATAAAAGTGGGATGGTATTTTCCAGTCATGAGTGGACCATTAAAATTCTTTTATGGTTGTATAGCATAAACCATTCAATGTTATGTGTTGTATTAAAATGTAATGATTCCTCATTCTATTTCTCACCCCTAATAGGTTCAAATTTTTTCTTGATATCTGTAAACATGAATATATTTATTGAGATGCTATGGGATCCAATATACTTTTTTTCTCTATATTCAGATCCTTATGGATTGGTGATAGATAATGGTTTGGGGTGTTTGGAATAATTCTAAGAATTTATATCAATTTGACATGGGATTATAAAATCTCATATATATGGAGACTCAATTGTTATGCTTTATTACCCTTATAGGTTTTCAAAGTATTTTAGTGTTTGGGAAAAGGATACATCTTTACCTCTAATAAAGATTAAGAAGAAATCGCCACCATCTATCCTCTATCATATTTGGATGATACTTAAACGAGAGGTTTGCAGCACGAAAACCATTTTGACTTCATCTGATGCCTCAATCAATTTTTCATTAGAATTTGATAAATCATTTATGGAATAATTTCCTGAGGTCTTGTTGGGGAAATTGATACAGTTCAATGTTCTATGCAAGTCATGTTTCTAGCACTATTTTTTTAAGTTATAAATACATGTATGTATATTTTCCATGAATTAAGGGGGGGGGGTTCATCTTTATTTCCCCCTCATATTTGATGTGGTGCATTCTTGGAAATTTATACCAATTCTATATATAATTTCACTAACAGTAGTGTTTGTGAAATGAAACTAGAAACTTCAATAATAGACATCAAAATTATTGGATAAATACCAAAAATTAAAAGGTAATAAATGATATCACCAATTGCATCATATATCATGTTCTGACCATCTCCATTGAACATGAATTCATATTATATACCTATATCAACAAATAAATAGGATCCTAATACCATGGTATTTCAAGAAAAATAGGCTATGTGAAAATTGGATAGGAACTATTTTTTTTAATTCATGGAGACTCCTCTAGATATGTTTGTCAACAAGGATGATAGTCATCATAATTATTTTTTTGAATTAGGAATAGGTGGGTCTGATTATATAAATTTTCACACTCTTATTCAAGAATTGTTCATATCATGAAAGGATTCAGATCCTTTAAGAATAGGATATTCTCTAATTTAATTTTTCTAACTGTCATTAAAATGATTTTAAAGATGATACTATAGTGCTTCATCCATTAGTCATAGAGGAGGATAAAATTCATGATTATACTATAGTATAGACTATATATCTATGAGAATATGAGTCTCATGTATCTAGGGTGAAGGTACAATTATTATTAAAAACACGGGGCTAGATTCCATTAGAAGAATGTTTCATGATCTATAATCCAATGTTATGAAAACACACCCATTGGATTAACTAAAAACTAATGGGAGGGATAATCTTGAGAAAACTATCTTTTCTTCACATTACGTGTCAGCAAAATATTAATAAATAATGTACAGTGATTGTTGTAGCTATTTTATTTGTCTTTAATTGTTATATTTCATAAAGAGACACTATAATGTGGATATTAATTATTTTCTAAATTTCTTAAAAATGAATATAAACTTGGATTTCTGTTGTTTTTTTTAATTTCATAATGACTATTTATTTCTTCTTATAGTGTTTCAAAATATAATTTAATGATATAACTAATCCTTAAATTATAGATTGGTAAAATTTATGAACATTCAGACTGAAGTAACCAATTCATATTTATTTTTAATGGATCACAAATGAGTATAATTATAATTACCATAAGTGTAACACCATATTTTGACACATTTAAGGGATGAATAATATTATATCACAAATTTGAATATCTAAACAGAAATTTCATGAATTGATGCTCAAACAAACTATAATATTTTTCATAGGTCTGGGCATTGAGTGAGCATAATTGAACTATTTCTAGAGTAACAAAACATTCCCTATAAACTTTATGTTTCTTCTATCACCACCATAATTTTTCCCCCAATATGAAATGCATAAAAAATTGCATTCTTAACATGAATTTTTCTTAGCCATAAATTTATATGTTTTTAACCTGATGTGTTTTTTACAATTGTAGTTACAATATATTGATCATTCTAAGATCTTGTGGAGTTCATGCCTAGCAATCTGTGACCTGAAATTTTCTAATTTTATATTTTATTTGGTCTCAACCTGGTGATTATTACATATCCACTCATTAGATTCATTTCTTATTGCATGATAGACCAATGAAATTAATGATTTAGGTTGAATAAATATGACCAGGTGTAACCAAAACAAAGATTTCTAGTCAAGAATGATTTAATATAATTTGGATGTCAAGAGAGAAATTTTTATGGCACAATCATTCTATTTTCATATATAATTAAATAGAATGGGAAACAATTCTATGGATGACAACAGATAAAATTCAAAAAGCTGTTTCATCTACAATTCCATCCAGGATTGTGCATAAAAATGTTTTCTGTTAAGGAAGAAGTTTCCTCTTGTTGAAATGCCACATTTGGAGGTTTATTAAGTAGATCCAGAAATAGGTATATTATTTGTGGTAAAATGGTGTACTTTATATTTGAATTCTCTTATCCCTGATAGTCATGGGAGGTTTGTGAAGATGATAATTTCTTAAATCCTTGAAATGTGTGTTGTGAAAGAAATATTTCTATGTATAAATGATTATTTAGGTCATTATTGTTTATGGAATTGAAAATTTCCATATATTTTTGGTTAATATATATTGAAGAGATAACTTTTCTCTAATCAGGAATTTTCCAATGAGGGACATAATATGAAATAAGGGGAATGTTCAATTCATAAGAAAGTGGTTGATTTAGGGATTCTTCTAAAATAAATTTCATGAATTATTATCTTATAGTGGAAAACCATCCCACAAGACACATGGTTTTGGGGAAGTGGATAAAAAAATCCACTATAACCTAGACATGAGGGTAAGTAAGTGAAGGAATTTATTTATCATAACATTGAGGGTTCTTGGGTACAAAGTAATGATATGGGAAAAACATTTAATGTAGGACCACAAAAAAATTTAAATATAGGCTTCCACTATAATGAATTTATGTTATTTGAATATAAAATGATTTTATCTAATTAATGAAGGTTCCTCTAATTGACATGACACATTTGGAGCCATATTATGAAGAGCCACAACGAGGAATATTACGCATATATAAAAACAAAATATTCTTTTAGTGTTAGATTATCTTATCAATTATTGGAAAAAAGAAATATTATGGAGAACTGATTTTCAAATGAAATGAAGTGCGATTTGTGAATGGAAGATTTATGGACTATGTTTAAGGAATTTAGACAAGTGTTGTTTATAACAGAGAAGAGTAAGTCATACACAAAAAATGTCACATTCATGTTAATGGGATTTGTTTTTTCATTATGGTTGTGAATATAATAAAATATTTAAGTGTTACTATGTATCACATTGGTATAAGAATAAAAACACTTTTGTTTTTGAAATATATTTGCGATAAGTTATTTACACCAAGCGTGATGGACCTCTTAAGAAGGAGATACAAAAATGAATAGTATTACACTAAATGGTAGGTACATGAATCATGTATGTTTATGTCATACATGAATGAAGTTTTATTTTAGATAAATATCATATGGTAAGAAAGTATTGTTTAGTTTTATGGTCTTTCATCCATGACCACTTTAACCCTAATATGAATTGTATTATGTCAATAATTTGTGGAAATCCCCTATTAAATTGTATCTACATCAGGACTTATGATTTGTGTTATGCAATGTATCTTGTTGAGATGAAAATGAAGATAAATATAGTTTATATATAAAGGTAATCATTACACAAATCAAGTTCTTCATATGGGTTGGGAGTATTTTAATCATATTGTGGCTAATGCAGGTTGTAGGATCCACGTGTCACTACGTAACATAATGAGATAAGAATTAAGGCACAATTATTTTTAAGGAAAAGTTACAATGGTTGATCAGAACAAAGAATATTGTTCCTTTAGGGGGAGGGACACAACCAAGTTGATTTTAACATCATATGAATGAGTTGTTAAGTATGATGTTTAACGTCATTAATTAAAGACAAGCGATGTGTAGTTTTTTTCAATGCGAAAAAGAATTTAGTTACCAAACATTAAGAAATAGTTCGAGGTCCCATATCATACGAACACATTTTTTGTGACATATATATAGATTATGTTCATGGTTATTAGACTGTGAAGTGACATGACCATGCGAGGAGTCCCTTAACAAGACAAGAAATCCCATATAATCTGTACTTAGTGTGAAGAAAATGGAGTGGTAGTGGTTTCCCATATCACATGGGGGAGTTTAAACAAATGATGGTGAAATAAGGCACTGCCAGGAGTGGGTATGGAGTGTCCTCATCAGATTGTATAGAGGAATCTGATGTAAATGAAGACATAGGGTCAATGAAAAGTGATGAAAATAATACCCAATTTTTAATTTATGGGAGGGGTTGAGACAGAATGTCTAGGTTTCTCTATATGTTTTATCAAAATATAAATCAATCAATACGTAGTTCTTTTTAAATATTTCCTATTCTGATTTGACTTGTATTCAAAGAATGGGGAAACATTTTTTTCGTTTCACTATTAGGTATATGATAAGGTATCAAGGAATCAGTACATATTTAAACAATGTTAAAATCATTCCACACATAGTTTTTTGATTTAACCATAATTAAAAGCAGTTTTCCCATAGTTTTAATGTTGTGTGGTCAGGATTATGTATGTGCCTTTTACATTTTTCGCTATAAACCATTCCATGATGTTTTAAATCATGTATTAAGGGAACTTGTTCGATATAAAGAGTGACAGGATGGTATGTGGGGCGTATCAATTGAATCATACGTTGAATTCTAGACATCATATCATAAGAACATTTTCCCCATACATTATTATATCGTATCTTGTGAAGATATTCCCAAGAATTCAACAAATAAACTCACATGTAAAGTCTCGTGCTCTTTGCATATGGATTCCCAATCGCCTCACAAAAGGCATCTTATTTTGGAAGGATAAGGTAAAACTACATTCTGATGTTAGGTGCTAAATATATTATAGATTTTTTTAACGACTTGTGAATATGAGTTTGTGGGTTATTCATTTTTGGATAATGTGATATTTACCAAATTTATATATTAACATAGTCTGGAAATGAAGAATTATATCTTGTAGTGTTGGGTCATATGACTAGGACTACTCGAAACTGTTTAAAATCATACTGTATGGATAAAAATGACTTGATGTTTTTTATCATAAGACTTGTACGACATTATAATGATTAATATCATGATGTATGGTTGAATAGTGACTTATTTTTTTGGGTCATATGTCTAGGAAGACCCTGTATAGTTTAACATAATGTGTTAAATTAGTGTAGTGTGTTATATTTTTGGGTCATATGACTAGGAATACTATATAAAGTTTAACATCATGTGGTAAGGATGATTGGTGCCTTGTAGTTTATATTCATATGAATAGAACCACTATTTTTATTTAAACATCATACTTTAAGGAATGAGGATTCCCTACAGTTTTGGGTTATAGAAAGAGGAAAAAATTTAGTTTAACATCATGCAGTAAGGATGAATAGTGTCTTGTAGTTATAGGTCATACAATTAGGACCACTCCATGAAGATTAATTTTATATGGTAAGGATTAATAAAGTCCTCTAGTTTTTTTCAGATGACTAATAACACTCCATGGAGTTTATTACCACACTATAAAGATGAATGGTGATATATAGTTTTGGGTCATATAGATAGAATCACTCTGTGCATCATAACATCATTTGGTAAGAACAAATGATGTATTCTTGTTTTGGGTCACAAAAATAGTACCAATGGGTTGTATTCACATGAAATATTTACTGAGAAATATTTAACTGGTAGGGGTATAATATGATCACCATAAAAGGTGGTCAACAAATAGTTTCCCTTGGAATGGAACATATAGATTTTAAAATTCCCTTCCTGTATTTCGTCATTCTTTGAATGTTACC
Organism: Viscum album; assembly: GCA_963277665.1. Lineage (NCBI taxonomy): Eukaryota > Viridiplantae > Streptophyta > Magnoliopsida > Santalales > Viscaceae > Viscum > Viscum album. The sequence continues at coordinate 434,739,867 of OY728150.1, read as the reverse complement.
TCTTTGGTCTATTTGGGGTCTTAAGATCCAAAACCAGTTCTCCATGAAGGGATAATTGAATTTGAACCTTATTATTTAAATCTCACTCTATCTGGTTTAGATAAACCTCAATGTTATGCAAGGTTCACAATCTCTTATAATCGAGTTATTCTAAATCATCCAAATTCTTCTCATATTAGAAATATGTGAAAATGTTAATAGAAATGGTGGTGTGGAGAAAGGGAAATTGGACTTCAACAAGAAAAACTAATTCCATCCCATATACAAGTGAATATGAGGTCACGTACAATTTAGTACATGTTATGGTATGATGGGCCCCAAAAGCATGTAAAATATTATAATCATAATATTTCTTGTACTACTCCAACTTTTACTATAGTATTTTAATAAAGTTTTTTATAAATAATCTTTCAATACATTCCCCACTACTGGATAGTAGGATGGATAGTTAGTGTTAATACTATACTCCTGGTGCACCCTTTTAAATTTGAAATAAAACAATTTGGTTCAATTTTCCATCAATATTGTTTGAGGAACATCAAACCATGTAATAATGATGTGCTTCATGATATTGATGATTCATTTTTTCCTAACATCTTTAAGGAATATTTATTTAGACCATTTAGATAATAAGTAAGCTGTAGTGATGATATATTTAAATTGATTAGTTTTATAGGGAGTGTATGGTTCAATGACATCCAATCCCCATTAAGTGAATTTATAGGAATATTTAGTTGAATTAAAAATAATGGGGTTTATATAAGAATTTGGAATTATCATGACAATGATGAAACTTTTTATATAAATTTGTGGAATCTTGTTTCATTGGGGGGAATAAATATCCCAGCCTCCTAAATTTGTGAGAATGTTTGGTTCCATGTAGGTTTGAACCATTGGAACTGAGATGAACTTATTAAATCATGTAAATAGTCTCCTATAAAGTTATTAATTTGAGGAGAACATTGTAAAATCCTTTTTTATATAGGGTATTTTTATGACTTGAGCTATCATTGAGGGTATAATTGACATCTTGACATCATATTATCTCTTTTATAGATATTTCTGATAGAATCATTCCAATTTTGGTGTATTCCAAGATGGAAACGATCTATCCATTTTAATTATTATTATAATTTGATATGGAATTTAACACATTTATATATTTCATGATACTCTAAATAAATGGATATTCCATTCTGGAATATGTAATCTTGGTGATTTTTTAGTCACATTCAGGATCTTCCATCACTGTGCCCACATTTTGCAATGCATCTGCCTAAGTATTCCATTTGAGAAAGATTTAATACAATATTTATTATGAGGGTAATTCATCCTTAAATCCTTTGACCCAATAATGATGGGGGATAAAATATTCATTTATGGTAGCATAATAACTTTTGACATGTTTGATTAACAACTACAAATCACTTTCGACGTTCATATGTGCCACATATATTTTTAACCTATGTTCTAATCTTGTAATGTGGGTTTTTTATTAATCTTCATTTATTAGGGATGAAATATAAAAATAAGAAAGAATAATGTATAAATTTTTATGAAATATAAGAATGTACCACAACTAAATCTTATTGGGCATGGGGAATTCCATTTTTATTACTATTCGTATTTCAGACACTCTATTAATGTACATCTCCCATGATTTAGGGGATTCTTGGACAGAGAAGATGTGGTCATCTAGAAGTTTGATAATCATGGGTATTTCTTCTAGAGAAGGATTATCTGAATGAAAGTCTACCAAAGCATGCAATTTTATTACATTATAATGTATGAAATGAATTAAAAAGTATTATAGGGTGACTTCCCATCATGCCAAATGTCTGGTCAACATGTGAAGGTTGAGGATATATTTGATTAGGTACTTTTTATGGAAAAAATAGACCTTGGAATGTAGAAGGTAGTGCATCTGTTTATGAAACTCGAATATTAATGCAATAAATTTCATCATGATATCTAAATAATGAGTCTTATTATCAAGAATGGTTTGACCAAGATAATAGATATTGTTTTCATTTCCAACATTACTCTGTTGTCAGATGATAATACCGAATTCTCACTCTAATGTTGAAACATTGAAGATATGTGTATTTCAATTGACATGATTCATTAGAATTGGTTAGCTGGAAATATTTTTTCTTGACACTATCAAATTCTTGTTAAATTTTTTTAATCAATTGATAAGTGACCCCCATTTTTATGACATGGTGAAGGGCATAAATTTCCACCCATAATTTTCTATAAATTATGGAATGAAAGAAACATTTCGTTATAGTTATATCAACTATTTGAGTTTTTTGTATGTGACACATCAATCATAGCCTTTTACTTATTGGGATAAAATTTAATGTAATGATGTAATACTAAAAATATAAGAAGTCTTCCCATGAAAATACTGAACTAACATTTTAATGGGTTTATTTTCAGTATATGTTGTCGCAAATTGTTGAAAATGATCTCATGTTTAATAAAATGGTCATAAAATTACTAATATTTAGCCACTAGATCATCAAACCTAACATTTGATGAAATTTTCAAAAAAGGGTTTGATTTTGGGATTAATAACTTGTCGGTAGGTATAACCTACATCCATTATTCCAAAAATTAATCACCCAAATGAAATATACCCCTTATAGTGAATTGAAAGAAGTGAATTACTTGTATTTAGGGTTTACTTAGATTTAGATGTATCCTGAATAGCTCTTCTTGAAGGGGAAATTTTTTTAGCCAAACACCACATCCACCATACATTTTGTAAACAAAAATAAGAATTTCTATTTTTGAAAATACCAATTGAAATATCTGAAGTCAATGTAAAATAAATTATGACCTTTGTTGTTCTTGTTTGGGAGATAATAATGAGCTATTTTTGGTGTTGAAATTCTAGAACGAAATATTATTAGACGAGATTATAAAAATCTTTTAAAAAACTTACAACAATAGATAGATGTGTTCTTATATATTATTACATTTAACCATGATGTTCGTTTGGAATACCCATGTGGTGGAAAATCACATTAGGATCAATGATTGGAATTTCTATAAAATTCCATGAAAAAACACATTGGTTCTTCTTTAGGAGTGAGGTATATAACACTCATAATTTTATGAAAATAACCACACATATTAGTGTAGGTTATATATCTTCTTCTATTATTGAATAATATGTTATATTTCATAGATTTTTGTGGAGACAACATCATAAAATGATGTAGAATCATCCATGCAGTCATACTTCTCTTCCTGTTCCACTTCCTCTTCCTCTTCCCCTTCATAACCTTTAAAGGCCATATATATATGGATGAGTTATGTATGAAAATATTTATAGTAAGGATGAATAATAATATTATGATATTCATAGGAAAATATATTTTTATTATCTAGTGTTGATAAGAAAATCCCTTCAGATTCAACAGGTAGTTTTGTAGTTATCTGAATTTCTTGTGAAAATTTAGTTTATTTTCCTCAGAAACATCATCATGATAGGGATTATCAGAATCCTATTAAACACTTATAAGTTCTGATTTCATGGTTGATATCATGGTGGTTGATGAGTAGGTTCCCTATTCCAAAATCAAGTATTCATTTTTTTGATTGGAAACTCGTAATCATCATCAATTTACATGAATTGGTTGGAAATAGTCACTTCCAGACTGCTTAGGGTAGTAACCTAAGCAGACTTATCAGTTATGGTATTATAATATTCATTCCATAAAAATCACATTTCCATGTATTGAAACTCACCATACTCTAATTGAAATTTATCACCATGTAATCTTCTAATTTACCTATTGATATAGTACGTCATGAATTTGGGATATGATGATGGGGTTTTCGCATGGTTTTGAAACAAATGCCTTCCACATAGGGAAAAGAAGGGTATATAATTGTACATGACTATGAATTTATATTTTTACATTTGGTCCCCAAAATTGACTTTTGAATTTGATATAGGAAAATTTATTTTGTTCACTTTCATCAAACCCTTGAATTTTCACAGGCCGAGGAGATGGGTCAGATTCACTTTAACACAATTAATTCAGGGAACACTTTTGAATGATATTTTGTCATAATCCATTTTCGATGAAATATATCAAAATATTAATTTCATCTAGTCTTCCCAACATATAAAAAGTCCCAAATTTCCAATCTATCACAGTATCATTGTCCCATAATATAAAATAAATAACCTCCTGAAATTCTATATGGTCTATTTTAGCGTGGTATACAACAGTATGAGTAACCCAAACATTAAACTCGTGAGGACATGTTAGGGCCACTATAATGGATTCCAAAATATGCGTTGATAATTTAATATAATGAAAAATTGAATGTTTCACTTGAACTATGTTTACCTAAATTTTTATGATACATTTTTGAGTCAAATGTCTACATATTTATATGGAGAGATGTTTACTAGAAGGAACATTAGAGGTTGGAGTTCTTTTGGTAGACGATTCAGGTGTTTGAGCATATGTTGAGGAGAACATTTATTTATATGGGATTACGATTGATTAACCTTCCTACTTTTTTGGAATTCTAAAAATTTTAACCTCTACTAGTCGATATTCCAAAATAATCAAGTCTATAAAAATCATATAGAATTTCGGTTCACTTACCTGATCTCCCATTTCCATATTTAGGCATCTTCCATGAGTCATGACAATGTAAAATTCTTTCACTATGATTTTGATAGAATATTGGGTTTGACTTTAAAAATTTCATCCCATTTTTGTTTGTCTCTTGACCTCTACATGTTTCTCCTTGTTATGGTACAGTGGGCTCAGGTTCATAAGCCTACTCATCAGGGAAGAAGGTATTGTCCAAGTTAATTCCATTAATTTTAATATAGATTATATCTACTTCTAAATATATTTTTTCATAAATTGAAAATTCTTTTTGTTTTGTTTGGGAGAATATTTCCTATACTATCTTGGTTAGTGGTATAAAATTTGAGACAACACATGTTGGATTTTGGATATGTATATGATCATCTTTATTTATATGATTTTTGATTATTTAAACTTTTTTCCACTTATAAGACCGAACCATGGAGGAAAAATATGATGAAAAACCTTGACTCATCATATAACAATAAACTAATGGTAGATTGGCTCAGATTAATTTTTCCTTGAGGATTGAAAGAGGTAAATTGATAGTTTTTTTATAATCATCCAATCTCTTTTTTTAATGTAGTACTCATAACGTATTTCCATTCACCTTATTCTTCAAGAGAGATAACATAAATTTATCCCAATAGAACATGTGGTTTTTTCAAAAATTACTAGCATAAAATCAACCATCTTTTATTTAATTTCATTAAGAACAAAAAAATATCGAATCAGGTTGAATAATATTTAGGGAAATTGGCAGTAATATGGGTGATCATCAAGACTGTATTTATTATGCCTCATAGGTATATGAGCCTCAGTGAATATTCTTCTCTTTCTTAAATAATTTACCAAGAAACATTATTTTCTTACAATGAATAATCATTGTTCATCCAATTTTTAAATTGGGAGTATTTTTTCTCCTTTCCTTCATCCTAATATGGGTATTGTTACTAATATTTCTAATCAGGATGATGCCTTTTGTGGGGATGTGTGTGATTTCGAGATGGAACTTTTTTAGAGCATAGATTTAAGGTGCTAACCATGGTTTCCACATTGCCCATTCCATTTACCTGATTTACAGGTTTCAGTACGAATTTGGACCTTTTTCACAAAATAGAATCCGCCAAAATGTTTACAAATTTTTACAGTTCCTGAAATCATCATTTATACTTTAATGAGATAAATGTTTTTTGTTGCTCAACTTTAATATTTTCAATGAAAATAAACTATAAGTCCTTTCAAGTAATATACATTTTTAGGCAGCAAGGTATACCATTAAACATGGAGATAAAATAAAAGACTGTATTTTTACCTTAATAATTGTAATTTTAGAGGATGAGTACTATACAATTATTCTACATAGATATAAATTGACAGAGAAAATCTTTGTGAATATCCTCCAACCCTTTTATAGATATAAATTGTAAACTGGTATTCCAAAAAAGGGTCGTTTTTTGGGTTTGCATGAAACACTTGTGCTTGGCAGCCTCCTACTGCTCAAGAGTTCCCATCATGGGACACATCAAGATACACTGTGTGTTAGATGTTTCTCCTGATCCCAAGATCCATTAAATTTTACAAATATAATATTATTAATGCTTGTTTATGGATGTGTTATAGCAAACTATTCAATATAACAATTCTGTTAATATTTAATTGGAGCACATGGTCCTCCCATAGATTCTAATTTTGTTACAGTAAAATATTATCAATTTTCTCAAGGGGGTTATATATTTTATAAGTAACTCAATTAATGGGGAAAAATATTGATCTATTTATGAATGATCTTTATATACTCATTGTTGATAACATGTGTGGATTAACCTATGAGGATGTGTTTGACATATCTCTAGTTTCATACCTAATGTAGGGAACTATTGATATCATACCATCATGGGGAAAAAGAATATGGGTTTTTTGAATCATTTATTTAGAGGATACTCTAGCTCTACATTCATAATTATGGTGATTAATTCCTATTGATGGTGGTAGCCATGATGGTAAGATGAGGTTCTACTTCAGGAATAAAGAAAGAAGGGATATTAACACTTAGTAATTATGAATTTTCTCAATTATTTAATTTCTATAACATTTTGACTGAATATATCTCTAAATTAATTAAAAAAATATTTTGAGTAAAGTATTGTGTGTAGATGAACCTTTACCATTTTCATTGTTCGATGCTCATTGAGTGTGTGGTATTTGATCATTCACAATAACACCCAAATTCATTTGTAAGATTTTTATTTCTTTCCCACTCACCATCTTAATTTTATTAAGTGTGGACCATGTTCTGAGAAGAAACACCCTCCTCATATTATTCAGTATTGGATTCATGTTTTATTATATTATTATAGTTAATGATAATGATATTCATCGATTCATAATGCCTTCAGGGTTTCACATTATTATTGGAATTGTGGGATGGTTACTTTCCCTTTTAATATAATTTGAAATAGTGATGATCTTCAAGAGAATCTACTACCTTGATAGATTTATTTTTCTTATGAACACTATTGGTATTTACACTCCCTTCAAGGATTATCATAGATCCCATTGGTGAAGGGTTATCTGAAGGTAATTTATAGATTGATTCATTGTATGTGTACCCAACGAGAAATTATATTCACAATGTAGGATGAATTAGTAGGGTCCACCAATATACTTCTCCTCATAAGTGTGAAAATAACGATTTCCATTTGGGAGGAGGTTAATGAAAAAATTGATCATCCATGTGGGTTGGTGTTCCCATTGATACACATTCCAATAACTTTTAACATGATTTAATAGTCTTGAAGGGGTATGTTGTGGAAAAAATGACCATAAAACTATAGGATGGGATATTCCATATATTTCTATAGTTGTGGAAAATTTACATTCCCTTATGATCATTAGAACATTTAATGGAATATGATCCGAGTGTATTTTATGATTTTCATGCTAGATAGTTTCTTTTTAAGAACTTGTTCTTATTTGATGATTTTCATTCCTTAAGTGGTATGTTATTTCAACATTATCATATTCTTCATGAAAGGTTATTTTTATAGATTTTCAGTTCTATGAACAACATTAATGTGCTTAGTTTAGGGCTAATTCACATTTTGTAAACTATATTTCATGAATGCAGTATGCCTTTGAGAGAAACTTATTGCATTGAAATTACATAATTTCATCCCTAGTGGGATTTACTAATCAAGGCGTGGGGTGATGGGAATAACATTTTACTCACCCCATCCCCTTATTATAAAACCAGGAAGGTCAATAATAATCGACTAACATAACATTTTTAACACCTTAATAAATTCACATTATAGTCCCTTCTGTTATTTTACTAATATTGGGAATCATGTATCTAGAAAATAGGATAAGATGATTTGATGTTGAAGTTCTTGAAATAAAATAATAGGATATTCATATCCAATATAATTTATAAATTCAGATTTCAGGTGATGGAGATTTATCAATAGGTTCAATCAAATTTCCGGAACAGGGTCTTCAGAAAACACCACTAGATTTCTATATTGAGAGGTGGATAATCTCTAAAACATGCCCAGTACATTCAATTGGCCTATTATTTACACAAAATAAATAAATTATCTTCATATTCATTATAATATTCATGCACCTAGAAATACTAGAAATTTACTATATATACATGGACCTATAGCCACGGTTTTATAGGTCCATGGCTATAGCCAATTTATAGGCTTCATTTAATTAAAAAATTGTGGCTAAAATTTTTCATCCCCCTTTTTCCCCAAAATCTATCAAGCTCCACTGTTCTACCTCCTTTTTTTGTTCCCATTTTCCCCCGCAAAATACACTGGGCTTGTCCTTCATTCTCCCCCAATATGCGACCCTCCTCTCCATCTCTATCTATGTTCCCCTGACCAGCAAACCTCCACCCTCAACCACTCTCTCATGGTGGTTCCATCCTCCTCCATACTCCCCCGATCCACATCCCTCCTCCATCTAACTCTCTCATGGAGGCACCATCCTCCTCCATCCTCCCCTGATCTGCGACCCTCCACCCTCGACCTATCTCACGGCGGTGCCCTCTTGTCGAATACCCTCTGCGAGCGACCCTCGAACCTCGACGGTACCCATCATGACCTGTCTCACCATTTCTTGGCATTTCATTCCAAATCTATAAAATGGGGCATATTATATATATTGAGGAATCATGATGATTTAGATCAGTCCATCCATCATTATCGGATGGAGATTCTCATATAACTATGTGGTAGGTGGTCCCTAAGTTTCTTCTTCATTTTATACGAGTTGTATGTGCTTTATGACGTGCAAGTCTTGAAAAGAATGTGAAAATGTCTTGATATGAAAGCAGATTTCATTTACCGAGGGTCATTCATACAACCTAGGCTGAGGATATCCCAGGATTATATCTATACATGGTTTATCAGTGATTTATAAGTTTATGTTATCAATGTAGATTTTCTAAGTGTTTCAGTAAATTTTTAAAAAAAATTACAATTTTATATGAACTATTTTTAGGGATTTTTTGATGTAGGTCCAGGGATATGAGATAGACCTTTGGTATGTCATTGGATTTGGTTCCAATGTAATAATATACCAAGTAAGATTTTTTATGATTATTCCATTTTATAATTAAACTAATAAATTAATTGTAAATGTTTTAGAAAATTATTTTTAGCTTCTTAGAGAGAGTTGGGATCTTTCTTAGTGATGTGGGATGAGACTAATCATGTAAGGTTCATGGTGTGCCTTGAATGCTTTTTTACTACATTTGAGAAATAAATAGAAAGGATTCGAATAAATATAGGTGGTATGCATACTTTACCTTGTGGTATTAATGCTTTTTATTTATTCTCATGAGTTGGAGTTTGCAAATGATGTGATCAATTTATATAAATTAAATTAACACCATAGCCAATAGAAAAATTAATTGGTTTTAATTAATAAACTTTTTTAAATAATTAAACTAAAATTCATTTATTATGATTTAAAATTTGATAAGGCCTTGCTAAACCTTGGTACTAGCCTGTTTACCTTAGACACTAATAGTCTCGGCCTTAACTTGAGAGGCACATAGCCTAGGTTATGTACTTGGGTTATGTGAGCATATAGACCTTGTGATAACTTGAATACAGTAATGGGTTATATGCCATCTCTTGAGTCTTGTCAACATGAGATATATTGTGCAGTAAAAAATATTGTTCTCTATTGATTATGATGCCAAGAAATATAGTATTACGTTGAGCTTCTGTTCTTGAACCAAGACTTGGATTGAGACCGACGACCTCTATGAGAGTGCCTCTATTATATTGTAACCTAGGGGACCCCAATGGGTGCCCTGTTGACTAACCAAACCAAAACAGTTGCATATGGTGATGGTAGAGATGGTAGTGGATGTCCCCTTAAAACCCACATCAAATGTATAACACCATGGGGTTGTGAGATGTAGTGATGTGTTTGGAAATTTTTAAAACCATTAACTTTTATTTATACCTTCACATGTTAATTTTGGATGCAAACATGGTGCCCAAATGTATTTATGGGGACCTGACCTATGGGCCTAATGTGATGATGGAATGGTGTTTTCCGTAGAGTTTTTCCTAGGATATGACCTTGGGCCTTATGTGGTACGGTTGTGAGACAAATTATACATGATTATGTCATCATAGATTCCTGACATGTATCCTTGGATTTGGGAATTGAACCATGTGATGAATTACTGGGACGTTGGGATTCGACCTCAAGTCTATATTGAATGCTTTGAATGCCAAAAGTACTTAGGATTTCCAATCGAACTGGGATCCAACTAAGTTGGATTATGGGAATATTTATTTTTATTCAAGATTATTTTTTTTACGAGATGAATATGTTATCCCTAAGAGCTAGTCAATCCTGATGATTTTACTTATTCTTGATTAGGATTCATGGGCTCCAACCATCTGGAATGGTGACTTGGGGATGTTTTTTATTCAGTTATTACATGACGTACCTTGGAATCAACATCAATACATTCATTTTATTGAAGTTTATATACATTCTCATGATTCATACAATATATTCCTGGATCCTATCATGATGAGAAGTTGGTTGTTTGAGCCTTCGAATTTGGTATGCCTGGGTTACACCAAGATCTGATATTTACATGGTTGGCATGATATCATGAAATTATCAGGGGGTGTTAAATTGGGAGGTGGATGTGGGGGAGCGATGAGTAGATGGAGGGGTGCAAGGTAGGGAGGGGGTGTGTTAGGGGCAGAGTGTGAAAGCGGGGTAGTGGGTGGGGCAGGGGCAGGGGGTGGGGCAGGGGGGCAGGGTGTAGGGCAGGGGGAATTTGTGTAGGGGAATGGGGGTGAAAGGGGGGGGGGGGGGTGGGTAAAAGATCCTCTTCATAATAAAACATCATGAGTTTTTAAGAATAATATAGTTGAAGTTGATTCGATGCTTGGTTTATACATCACAACATAAATCATTGTTATTTGAGATGAATGAGTGATGTTTCAAAAATAAATAGCTTTATTAATAATCATGGTTATTTAGTATTGGGATGTACATATCAATCTGAATATTATTTGATCACTGTTGGTTATGGATTCATGTATCATTTATCATGTACAGTTTCCACACTGATCACATATATATAAGAAGTCATTATATCTCATTTCATATCCCATTATTTTCTTATAGGTGGATTTTTATAGTGAGGTCGGTTCTATACACCACCACCGAAAGCAGTTAGTTAAACATTGGATTTTTTTAAGTTTTATTCTGTTTTTATACTTTGGACCAATTTTAATTAGAGATTTTTTATTTTTTGGTTCTTTAAATTTTCATAGTGAATTTTGAGAGAATTTTAACAACTCCACTCTAAAACAGGTATAACTAAAGGTTATGAGGTTGAAGTTATATAGGGTTGAAACCGTTTAATGAACACAAACAAGATTAATAAAAAATCATAAAGTGGTTAGGATTACCTTCATCTCAGTCTTGAAAGAAGTTAGCTCATCAAGAACATATTGAGACTTGTCTAATTGCACCATTGGAAAACAAATTGGAACATGTACCATTGAAATACAACCATAACATCAAGATCATTGAACCCATACGTGGTACTATAGACAGGAGGGTAGTCTTAACTTGTGTTATCCAATGCTTCCTAAGGAATTGAAAATGGATTCCAGAAAGATTAGTAGAAGATCCAAGCATGGAGGATGAGGAATCTCTATGAGAGTACAAACCCCTTGAATGTCCACTGTAGGTAAGGGAAAATGATAAATATTTTTTATAATTAAAGAGTGGGGAAAATGCTATTTCTTCCCCAAAACCCAACTGCACATGGTTCATGAAAACGGTTCAAAAACTGTGGGAAAACTATGATAAATAGATATTCCCCCTATCTGAAACAGGCAACATGGTTATGCATCTAATCCTATATTGTTGTAGACAAACCGTGTAGACTTTTAGGTTTCCCTATCTGCAGCAGCAATGTTTAAACAAACCGCGCAGCCCAGGTCACATAGTTCCTACTAATTTTTTGGGCCAGAACCCTCTCACTCAAGGAGGGGACCCACAATAAGTTATGATCTCATATTTAATTTCATAAATCTACCCTACCACTCAATTTTCAGCGTCATAACTTATCTAATAACACAACCCACTCACTCAGACTGACATCACATAAACCCTCTCAAATTGAAACCGTATCACTTTGGGTGAGGTCTTGTATCTTATATTATACCATAAACATCTCACTCAATGTGAGGTATTTATTCTTATATCATTATATAACCCACTCACATAGGTTTTGGTCTCATATCTCATCTCATATCACCAATCTATTCTTTTGGTCAGGTCTCTTATCATATCATGTACCACCACTATCTCATTCATGAAATTGCCAACATCAAAACAATAATGGAGTTTGAAATACATAGATAAATCAACCATAAACCTAGGACATGTCTATCTAGAAATTCATACATAGTTCCCCACAAGAGTATAACCCACTATAAGAACCATAATCAACTATTTTTTCCTTTATTAGGCTTGGTGCACAGTGTACCTAGACATGGTAATTGATGGGTCTTAAAATTAAGTGGTATAGACTAGAATCCATCTAAATACTACTTGATTACCCCATGTACCACCTGAACACCTAAATAGGCATAAAGTCTCACCAAGATACATCATAACACTTAGGTTTTTTTATAAATACCACTTCTTGAAACAATCTCTACTTAGAGACTAAAATTTCAATTGTATTTTAATTATTTGACTCATAATGATATAAGTAATTATAAAATCCCCACAAAATCGATACACATCCATGGAATATATTCTACATTATCCCACAAATCAAGAATTATTAATAATAATGGAAAAAATACACATTCCAAATTCGATATTGGATTCCTGGAAATCATCCATCATCCTGATCTAGGGTAAATATTTTTTTCTGAAAAAACGTCACTAATGATCCTTTATACCTATATTTGATTATGTGGTTGAATTGGAATGAAATGTGGAGGGTAGGTAGGTGGTTCATGTGGTGGGTAGGGGGTGTGGGGTGGGAAGGTGGGTGCAGGTTGGTGGGGGAAGAGTGTGTATTGGGGGTAGGGGGAGGGGATGTAGAGGTGGGGCGTAGGGGGATGGGATTTGTACATGTGGGGCAGGGGGTAGGGGTTGTGCATGTGGGGTGTAGGGGGGAAGGGTGAGGGGGTGTGCAGGTTGGGGAAGGTGGGTGTATTGGGGGAAGGGGAGGTGGTGTGATGGTTGGGGGATTTGGGGGTGTGTAGGTGGGGGTAGGGGGAAGAGGGTAGGGGGAAGGGGGTGTTTGGGGGTAGGGATCTGTAGGTGGTGGTAGGGGAGGGGAAGGGTGGTGTGTAGGTTATGGGTTGGGGGAAGAGAGTGGTGGTGTGTAGGTGGGGGTAGTGGGGTTTTTTTGGGGGAGCAGGAGGGGTTGCAGGTGGGGGTATGGGGGGTGTGATCAGGACAACCAAACCACTTTCTGTTCGGCACTGTAAGCCTTTGAGTCTTATTTTAAAGTTGTAGTTTTTTTATCATTTTGATGTTTCTTCATCATTTTATACTATAATAGTTTCTTATTTTGATATTTTTAAAATACTTGAGTCTGGGTGGTGTTCTTGCTGTGAACATAGGGTCTAAAGGGACTGAATAACACAAATTATGCATTCCTTACTTCCTTCATTAAATTATTGCATCTTGAATATTTAGATTCTACTTTATTGGACTACTACTTTCAAAGCCCCATATCGGTCCTTAGGTGTTTTAATGTTATTCGTTTTTTGTCTTTTCCCTATTAACCATCAAAATGTTGTATCAGATCCAGACTTGTTTTCCTATTCTATTAAACCCATTTCTTATTTCAGTAGTTGATTGTGTATATTTATGCATTGTGATCACTTCATAAGTCACCTCCATTTATCTACTATATTTGATTACAACCAATTTTGTATTTATAATTCTGCTATATTTCAAATCTATTTTGATAAATATAGTTTATGATTGATATTGGTCATATTTTAGGGGTGTACATATAGCGTTGTCTGATATAACTAGACATTTAATCATCTTGTAAAATTTTCAAAAACTAGTTTCGAAATTGAAAAAATTGATGGTGATAATGACTTTAACATTTGAGAAAATAAGATGACATCCTAGCAAGTTCAATAGGTCTTAATTTAGATTATTATCTCAATAAAAATGATTGTTCATGTTAGCTTCATCTTTCATCAAGTGACCACCCTTGATTATTCAGTAATTTGACTTTTTATTCTTCATGGTCTTGTTTTTCAATGTTTTATTTTTTGCATCTGGGGGTTTCCCCTTTATGTAATCAAGAAATGAAAATTCATACTTATTTTCTTCTTCAACCAACCTTGTTTATTCCTCAAATTTGTTTTGTATATACCTCCTTGAAAACCATCAGAATGTGTTTATTTTTCATCTTACATTGTTATTTTTCGTTCACAGTAACTTTCATATCTTATTATGAAAGAATATTTTTATGTATATATTCGTCATACCTAGGTAATAATTTCATATATTCTTTAGAGTGTGGTTAACATGATTACATCATCCGAATGGATTATATTCATCTATAATGTTACCCCTTAGTGTGGTGCAGGGGGTCTATAGGGAAGTGGGGAGGGTGAGGGTGGGGTATAAGGGGGCTAGTGGGGGGAGGGAAAATTGTTAGGGGCAAGGGGTCTGTAGGGATATGGTAAGGGTGTAGTTGGGGTGCAATGGGGGGATGTGGGGGAGGTCGTGGGGGTGGGGGGATCTGTAGGGCAGTGGAGAGGGTGCTGGTGGAGTGAGGTGCAGGGGGGTGTAGGGGGTGTAGGGGGGTGCAGGTGGGGTGTAGGGGGGTTTAGGGAATTGGGGAGGGTGTAAGTGGAGTGGGGTGGGGGGGGGGGGGGTGGTGGTGAAGGTGGGTGAAAGTGGGGAGGGGGAAGGTTTACAAGTGGGGTGAAAGAGGGGTAGTGGGGGAGGGTCAGGGGGTGCAGGTGGGGTGCAAGGGGGGTGTGGGGAAGGGCAGTAGGGAGAGTGAAAGTGGAGTGGGGTGTGTGTGGGGGGGGGGGGGGGTTACAGGTGGAGTTCAAAGATGCAGTGGGGGGAGGGGAAGTTGGTGGAGAGGGGTAGGTGGTGTAGGTGTGGTGAGAGGGGGCAGTAGGGGGAGGGTGCAGGGGGGTAGGTGGGGTGCAAGGGGGGAAGTGCAGTGGGGAGGGTGCACGTGGAGTGGGTTGTAGGGGGGTGCATGTGGGGTGCAACGGGGGAGGGGGAAAGGGGTTCAAGGGGGGAAGTGGGGTAAGGGGGCATGAGGGGTTCACAAATCATCATAAACAAGAATATTTCATTGTTTTCATTAATTATATGTGTTCTCAATTGTATGAATTATGTTTATCAGTGTATTTTATTGGTAACATATTGATATTATATTAATCACCATATAAACATTGAATGTTTTAAATTTTTAAATGTTTTTTTATTTGAATGAATTTTGTTTATCAGGATTCTTCACTCCTTCTACTAATATTTTTGGATAAACCAATGAATATTTCAATTGTCATGATGGTGGTGGTGGTGGCAGTGGTTGCAAGGAGGTGATAATTATGTTTATGATTCTATAGAAGATGACGAGGGTCATGATGGTTCTGATGATGCTGATATTGAGGCACATTTCAGATGTAAATTTTATTCTTGGTTTATAAATTTAATTTTATCAATTAGTTATTTTTATAATGATGCTATTGATATTGAAATTTTTTATTGTTTGTATTGGAGAGAGTTTAATTATTATTATATATACTGTATTATGATTGAGTTCAGTTTTATTTGGAAGATAATGTTTTTTTCGCTCGTAGCTAGAGGATGCGAGCACTACAATAAAGTGGAGCCGTTACGGAGGGGGTGTCCATGTTCTGGGTTGGTGGGGGTGGGGGTCCAAGGTCTATATATGAGGGGGTTGTCTTGGAGAGTAGGGGTTTGGTCTATCCAGGGTGATCTATCCAAGGTCTGGAAAGGGGGTCTGTCTAGGGTAGTGGGGGGCTGGGGTTGTCCAGGTACTGGGGGGGATTCCATAGTCTATCTAGGAGGGTGGGGGTGGTTGTCCAGGGGAGTGGATGTCTGGGCTATCTAGTGGGATCTGCCAGGGTCTGCTGGTGTCCAGGTTCTTGGGGGGGTCTGTCTAGGGTCTATTTGGGGGGGGGGGGTCTGTCGAGGGTCTATTTGGGGGTGTCCAGGGTGTGTCTGGGGGGGGGGGCTATCCAGGGTCTGTCTTGGGGGGTGTATGGGGACTGTCTGGGGGGTTTCTAGGGTCTGGGGGGAGGTGTCCAGGGTTTATATGGGGGGGGGGGGGTTCTAGCATCTGTTGGGGGGGGGGTCTGTCCCGGATGGGGGGAATTGTGGGGGGGGGGGGTGGCTGTATATGGGGGCCTTGCAGTGCGATGGGGATGTCTAGGTGAGGGAGGTTTTTGTAGGGTGGAGGTGTAGAGTGTCCATGAGGGACAGACCTGTAGGGGGTGTCCCGGAGGGGGGATTTGTAGGGGGTGATGTATAGTGGGGCTTTGCAGGGGAGGGGGCTGTCTAGGGGAGGGGTTTTATGTAGGGTGGGGTTGTCTACTGTCCAGGATGGATGGGTCTGCAGGGGGTGTCCAGGAGGGATGGGTGGTTTTTCTATGTGGGGGATTTTTAGGGGGAAGGGGGCTATCCTGGGGAGGGGGGTTAATGTAGGGTGGTGATGTCGAGTATTCTGGAGGGAGGCGATGCAGGGAGTGTGTCCCGGAGGGAAGGGGATAAATGGGGCTTTTCAGGGGGAAGGGGGTTGTCCGAGGGCAGGGGTGGGGTGGTTTATGTTGGGTGGGGGTGTCCAGTGTCCAAGAGGTAAAGGATACAAGGGGGTGTCTATATGGGAGGGGTTTGCAGGGGGTGTCCAGTGGAGGGGGAGGGAGGTTTATGTAGGGTGGGGTTGTCCAGTGTCCAGGGGGTAGGGGGTGTCCCGGAGGGAGGGAAGGGTCTACAATGGTGTGTGTGTGGGGGGGGGGGGGGTTGTCTATGAGAAGGATTTTCAGGGGGAGGGGTCTGTCTAGGGGAGTGGGGCGGGTGTCTAGGAGGGAGGGGTCCACAGTGGGCATCCAGGGGATCTTTGCAGGGGGGAGTTTTCCAGGGGGGCTTTTCAGGGTGGATGAGGGCTATCCAGGGGGGGGGGGTTGTGCAGGGGTGTGGGGACTATTTTTTTAATTTTTTTCTAGACCTCATATCCAGAGTTTCTAACCATGGCTATATGTCTACTTCCAAGGTTTTTAAACATGGCTATAGGTCTATGTAACGCCCCGGCCCCAGTTACCCAAAGTCGGTGCATTATTACAAAATATGGGCATTATCACAAATGATCATGTCCCGAAATACCGATTAGTTTAATAGCCTTGGAAACACTAGATACATTAATAAGTCTTACATAACATTATATAGTGAAAAACTAAAACAACATAGTCTCCATAGTCCACAATCATATCCCCTTAGACTATCCCTGCAGGTTGCTCATAAAATACATCTTCACATCCTGGGGAAAATAAAACATATAAATGGGTGAGCTCAGATGCTCATTAAGGATAAAAATAGAGCGGAAACCTTCATAAATAAACATTTAAGGAAATGTATAACTAAAACAAAAGCCTTTTTAAACATGAACTTCAGCATAATATAGAAAAAAGAAAATAAAATAATTCCATTTACTTATTCACAATGATATTCTACTAGTTGAATAATCACATGCACTATCAATAACCACTTTTATAATGAGGGAGTTCATAATTCCAGAATATCATTACCACATAGTCAAGGCCTTGTTCCAAGGCTACAAATAATATTTTGTCAAGGCCTTATTCCAACACACTAGTTTGTCTAATGAGATCTACCGATGCATCAATGAGCTATAGTGGGATACATCCGTCACTTACTAAGTCCAATTCATTCCTCATATGAACAGGTTTAACCATAACATAATCATTATTATTAAAAATAGCTTACTAAATGTCAATATTTTTTTTATAAATCATGAATGGTATAAAAATAACACATCCACAGTCCAACATATCACAAAACCTTCAATACAATATGGAATTTTTGTATCATAATAAATCATCATAAAATAAGATTAAAATCAATCAAAGGATGTTGATATAGATGAAAATGATTTATACAACACTTTAAGAGAAATATACCTTTTCCTGAAAACATATAATTGTCACACAATTAAGAATAGAAGACATTTAAAGACATTTTTTAATCAAATTGTCCCACACCACTTTGAAACTTTTTAACGGAATTAACATTTTTAAAACGTTCATGTCCATATAAATAAATCCTTAAAAACAATTTTGAAAACCTGGAAATTAATGAGAATGATTTAGAAGAATAAATATTTAAAATATTTGAAATGATGTTTTAATAAAAATTACATTAAAATAATCCCTTTGAAAAATCTTTTATGAAACATGTATTTGGATAATAAACATTTCCCAGTAGATACTTAATTAAAAACAACCTCGGATAAAAATGAGATTTGTGAAAATAACCCTTACCTTGTACTTTTCATTGGATGAGGATAGGTTAAAATCTTGTATAATGGTTAAATAATGGTTATTAAATTATATAAGAATCATATACATTAATATGATATCATATAAGATCTTTTAACATTTCTTTGTTAATAATATCTTAGTATTATCATCGTTTCCGGTATTAGCTGATTAGTTTCCCTTTATATTATTTGTTATGTGAGTAATATTTGTTATGGATGTGATGTATCTTTTTCATATCCAGAATTATATCACGTCTTTAAACATTATTTTTAATCATCAAATGAAAATTAGTCTTGAATGGATATGATGTGGAATGAATCTCATCGCGTTCATGGAGACGGTAATCTGTAGGTACAATGGAGTGACAATATCATTATTTTGATATTAAAATAAGATATAATTTGATGGTATATCATATATAAAGAATCATTATAATGTTATATTTACTATTTACATCAATTGCACATCATTATTATACCCATCCAAATAATAATGTATTGAATAACAATTACACCATGACGTGGAGACGAAAATCCATACATACGCACATATGGTGAAATGTCATTCAAAGGATGGATAGAATAATGAATATGGATATAACATATTTATAAAAACATAAAATTATATAGAACATACTGGAGTTATTATTTTAGAATGGAAATAAGAAAGAAAGAAGAAGTGAAAGAAGAAAAGAACTTGAAAGAGGATAAAGGGATTTTTGATTTGATCAAAAGGGCTCTTTAACTTGGCTTTCCAAATAAAGTAAGGCCTCTAGGATAAAGTGAGGACAATTAAAGGGTATATGGTCAGTGGTTGGTCAATCCAAAAGGCTTTGAAGGTGTGAATTATACAGAAGGGGGAGTGCCCTTTTCTGAGAGGCGCGAGGGGTACCTTAGCAAAAGCTAGAAATATTATTTTATAATAATATCATATTCGGTTTCTAGTGTCTCCAAAAAATATTATATAATGTATAAGGTGGGTATGGGTCAAAAACCACTTAACTAATAGGATATAGATAGGTTTGGGTCCCTATTTTACCCTTATCTTCTAGATTTAACTCTTGGTTAAACAGTTTGACATTTACTATGTCTCTTTGTATTTTTATATTATATGGTTAATAAACATACTATATACTTAAAAGAGAACCCAAAGTGGTTAATTAATGATTAAAATATAATTATATATGTTCTTTGGGCTATCCATATATTTTTAGGAATAGAATATCAATTAATAATATAATATTTGTTTTAAAAACTCTTTAATGTCAATTTTGAGATTATTTAATAATTGATTTTTTTAAAGTCCTAACAACATTATTACTTCTACCTAAATAAATTTAATCAACACTAACATGTCATAGTGACCAATAAAATTAATGGATGTCATAAAAAATTTCAAATTATATTTATTTTAACATTTATAATAAAATTATTTAATTCTTACATTAATAAAGAAAATACTGCATCATTATTGTCAAATATATAAATTTAACTATTCAATGTCTAAAAGTATATAATAAAATACCATTATGTAGTAAATAGATTTAGATTTCCAATGAATATTTATATTCAAAATAATAACATATATAACCCTGTGTAATATTTTTTTTTCTAAATGATATATGATTATCTCATTTTTGTATTTACTTTAGCATAATAAATATAAAGTGTCATTGGCACTTAAATGTGGCTCCATGGGGTCCAAAAATCGACCCCAAGATCCCTATGGTCGGAAATGTATCATAAAATAGGGTTAGGACACGTTTTAGGGTAATTTTATATTATTATAATATTATTGTTTACCCTTATTAATAGGATTTACCATTTAACCATGGTAAATAAAATATTTACCGAAGTAATTATTGAAAATTTCTAAAAATAAAAGTTACTTATTTACCCAATTTGGACCTCCTAATTCTTAATATGGAATCCATTTTTCTAAATTCAAAACATATAAGTAGCAGAAATCAATTTAAAATTAATCCCCGTTCTCAAAACAAAAAGTGTGTTCTTAGGAAATAATAATTATCAAAAGATTGACACTTGCTTATGTCCATTTTAAAGTTGAAATTATGTCCAGTGAACAACATTATATTAAATGGTAAAAATATAATCAAATTATATTTTAAAACCACTCAAATTCATAATTTATCACAATTAAATATCTTGATTGAAAAAGTAGTTTTTAATTAAAATTTACTATCTTTCACTATTCATGGAAATATTAAAGAGATCAGAAAGCTATCAAAAATTCACCCAATGGTAATTTCAATATTACGAATCCAAAAATGAATTCAATTATGAATGATAAAAAGTATAAAATTTCAAAAAGTGGGTATTACTATTCATAATTTCTTGTTTGATTGGTTGTGGTGTGGGTTAGAAGTCGAAGTTGCATACAACAGACCCTACTACATTATTCAAAGAGAAACGTTACATAGAAACTTGGGGAGTAACATTCTCTCATCCTTCAATAAATTTAATCCTCTCAATTTAGGCTCCGTATTGGATACCTAGGGTTGACATTTCAAAATATCTTAGTTGAAATCCCCAATCGAAAAATGGATTAATGAGAAATCAATTTTAAAATAATGAATGGTAAGTATGAAGGTTACCAAAACTAACAAATACTATGGTTCTAGGTAATAAAACATGGATATGGAAGATAAAACTAATCATCATTTTCTGATGGACAGTGATCGAGAATATTATTAGGATAAAGTTAACGATATGAAAGCCATAAACTTGTGATGGGTTGAAATACCTTTGATTACCTAGTAGGAAAACTAAGCTGACAACATTTGTGTTCTAAGTTCATTTTAATAAAGTTGAATAATTTATTTATGATATTGGATAAGATCATAAGGATATATACTTACCTTATAATTTGTGTTTTATCCAATAAAAAATTCTCCTACAAACTCATCTTTCATTCCAAAACATAATAGAATTAAAAAATGCTCTATTTATCCTAATCGTGTAGGGTTCCAAGTATAATAATATACCATTTAAATGATTCAAATTATTTTTTAACAACCATGGATTTCATACAGGCTAGTGGTAGGTAATAATGTCATGTCGTACTATGATTTTGGGTTCAATTCCTACAACTTTTTCCGACAGGATAGGTTATCGCCCGACCTGCATGTTGTCCTTTTCCCAAGAATATAGTATTATAATATTCCAAAAATAATCATAAGAATTGTTTTATACTTAAACAATACTATCGAAAGTTTAACTTAATCAATTACAAATAATATAATTATCCAAAATTCCTATGTCCAGACTCTCTATAAAACTTATCTAAATTCTAAAATGAATTGTAACATCAGATTCCCCATACAATGTAAATTTTCTCTTATTGTCACATACTGAAAATATGATTACGTTATTCATATTGTAACCTTAATGTAACAACATGTACTATAGTACAATCATTATATATATCAGATTATTCTTATAAACAGAATACAGTTCATGAATCCAAAAACACAAATACCGTAATTATTCAACTTCAACCGTAGTAACAACATAACCGTGGCCTTGATACATTGTCCTTTTATAAGGGAATTTTCATTGGATCTTAGAAAATTCATTTGCATAATTCCCCATTTATCTATAATTATACAATTCAACATTGATAGAAACTATCTTTCCCTTGCAATCATGAGCTTGGAGGCCTTTTTAACCACACTTGTAACAGAATCCCATTCTTTTTAAGCAAGTAACGGGGTGATTCTTCCTACAATTATCACGTAATGGAAAATAATTCTTTCCCTTTTTCCCATTACACTTCTATTGCTCCACCATTTTCTTCATCTATTTCTTTACTTTTTTTCATAAGATTAAGAGAATTCCAATTTTTTCTTGATAGAAAATGAGGAAATATCTTTATATTACGAGAAGGATTGTGATATTAAAGATCACTGGATAAATGGATTTAACCCATCAAATAAATGATCAATATTACTTGTTGGGTTACGTATATAATCTTCATCATAACATGCTACCCAAATAAAGTTAGCCTCATCCTTTGCATCATTCTCATTCTCCTTTTTCCTCAGACTGAGAAATTAACTTTCCATATCTACTCGATGGTCATGAGGAAAGTATTTTTATATGAAAATATGTTTAAACTCCCTACATTCCATACATGATACATATTCATCCACTATTGTGTTATGAATCAATGACCATCATTCAATACTAAAAATTTAGGATATATCCACAGTTTCACGAACCGTGGCTGGAATGGGCATGGCTATAGGTCGTAGCCTATAGCCATAGTTTGAAACTGTGGCTATATCCCTAAATCCATGGCTCCCACCGTAGCTATAGACCTATAGGCATTCCAAAAAAGACCACGGTTTAAAACCTTGGCTATAGGCTGTTCCACTGCATAAAAAAAACCCAACATGGTTCATCGTGCTGGCTGTTGGAAGGACACTACCAACTCTCCCCCTCCCCCACCCATAGCTCCCCCACCCTACACCAGCACCCCCACCCCATGCTCTGTAAACCTCCCCTGCCCCAACCCCATGCACCTTGCACCCCACCCCCAACCCCATCTTCACTGCACACTCCCTCCCCCTAGACTTCTCCCCCATACCCTGCACCAACACCCCCCAAACCCTACTCTTTCTCAAATTCTATGCCCCACCCCCTGCACCTTAAACCCACCCCCCCGCCATCTCCTCACTACACACCCCTCCTCCCCCCCCCCCCCCCCGTCCCCACCCTACACCAGCACCCCCACCCCCTGCTCCTGCACGCCGCCCACAACATTCAATTTGAAAACTAGTAACCTAAATAAATAATTAAACAGAACATGTAACATAAAATTAATAAAACAATCTGTAAACCAATCTTGCATACCTTAACAACCAAAATGGAAACTTTTGAAAACATTGAACACAATCTGTAAAACCCACAAACATGTAATCTTATAACCTAAAAACAAACTATAATCATGGTAACCTATAAAACAATCATGCAAACCTTAAAAACAATAATACCTATAAAACAATCTGTAAAACATGAAAAACATTGAAAAAATATAATACCTTCATCCAAAAAAATATTACCTTCCTAGAAGAACTATAATCTTATAACCTGTAAACTTACAACCAATAATACAAAATGTAAACCTATAAACCAATCCAAACTTAGCAACTAAAACCCAAAAACCTAAAAACATCGAAAATTAGTAAACCTATAAAACAATCTATAAATCTCTAAAACAATAAAATAATCTATAATCCTATAAAATAATTTGTAAAACGATCTGTAAACATGTGATCTTATAACCTAAAAACATTTAAATCTATAAACATGGAAAAAATTGAATCTCCATCATGAATACCTTAGAAACAAGAATACCTTCATCCTGTAAACCTAGCAACTAAAACCCACAATCCTAATATCCAAAAAACCAGAAAATTAGTAACATGTAAATGTGTAATGTACCAACTATCAACCTATAACATCCAAACCTGCTAGCATCCCAGCCTTCAAACCATGCAACATATAAACCTGCTACGAGAAAACATGAAACAATGAAAACATTCAAATTAAAAAGTAGAATAAAAATCATTCTCTTGAAAATAACAAAAACACAAGACCTGTAAAATAAATAAAATAGTAAGCTAGTAGGTTTGGACATCAGCCCCTTCCCCTGCTGGACCCCCTAGATACCAGCCCTCCCCTTCGGACCCCCTAGACAGCAGCCCCCACTAGACAACCCCCCCCCCCCCCATGCTGGACCACCTAGACAACATCCCTCCCCACTGGACTCCCTTGGATAGCAGCCCCCTTGGACAAAACCCCCCCTGCTAGACCCCCTGGACAGCAACCCCCCCTGCTAGACCCCCCTGGACAGCAGCCCTCTTACTGGACCACCCTGAACAGCTGCCCCCCTACTGGACCCCCCTGATTAGGTGACCCCCTACTGGACCCCCTGGACAACAGCCCCCCTACATTGGATGCTTCTTATGGTTGAGGCCTGGAGAAGCTAGGTTTATCTAATAGATACATACAAAGATTCTCATGTTGGGGTTATTGGTTTCTTGTGGAGGAATTCAGAGGTGCGGTTGGGAGTTTCGTGTTGCTGTTTGGAATTATAGAACCTTTAAAGATGGGTTTCAGCTGGGGGTGTTTCTATTTGGATTTTTCTACATGGTGTAGTGTTGGATACACTTACATGGTGTGTGGTGGTGGTTGGTTTTTTATTTCTACAATGGTTGGTAACATGTTTTGTGTGCACATGGGTTGGATTTCTGGTGTTTATTCTTTGTTTTGGATTACTATTGTGGGATTATGGTTCTATCGATTGTCTAGTGTTGTGGATATAGTTCGTGGTGGGTCTTCAGGTGGTAGTTTGGAGTTAGTACAGTTGGCTTGTGCACGGTTTCCCCATCTTGTGTATTCTGGTTGTTGATGGAGTAAAGATTTCTATGGTGGATGTTCTAAAATTCCCTTGCGATACTAGATGCTGCTGGATGGTAGGAATGTTTCTGGTAGATGGTTGGTTCTCTTTCTAGGGTGGGTTTATGTTGACTACTTGGTGGGTCCATAGGTGTTCAATTTAGGGTGGGTATTAGCTCACATTTGGATCAGGGACTGCATGGGGATTCTTTAGGATGTATGATGGGTTAGTCGTGGGTGATGCAGGGCACTTCGGATGGATGGTACTAGTTGACTGCTGGTTTTTTTGACATTATTATGGTGGGTTGGTCCATTTTATTCAAGGTGTTCAGATGGTGATGGATGGTGCCAGATGGTGGTCTGGGGATGATTTGATTTCTAGCTAATATTTTGGTTGTTGTGTCTACTATAACTTCTTATTGTGGTTGGATCTGGTGTGGTTTAGGGTTCTTGTGCAAGTAGGTTTTGGTGTAGTGTCCATTAGTTGGTATGGTTTTCTAGAGGTCTTTTACTCTAGGCTTTGTTTGGATAGGGATGCTGGTCTGGTAGGTAGATGTTGGCTACAGAGATGGGGGTTTAGTGGTTCTATTTCTTTGGATAAAGCTAGACTTTTGGATGGGTGATGAATTTTGGAAACATGTGTGTGTGTGGGTGGGTGTGTGTGTCTATGTGTGTGGTTTTGAGTGATTTCATGAATGTTTGTGTGTTGTTGGTTTCTATCATTTCTGACTACTTATTTTTGGGTTTTTATATTTCTCCTTTTTTTACCTTGTTTCTTTGGATATACTTCCCCTAGGAGTGCTTGTTGGTTTTGTGCTTGGGAGCTTCTGTGATTCCTTATACTGGTTTGTAACTGGTGCATATGCTGGGTTCTTATGCTATTTAGTTGGTTTTTATTGTGCAATTTATATGATACAATATATATATATAGGGTATTCATTAGATGAAATGTGGAAACACAAGTGATGGAAGTTTTAAAAATGGAAATTAAAACAAGTGAAAAGGAAATAAAAGGGGAAGGTGGGGGGGCTGTTGCGGGCTGGAATGCTGGAGGCAGCATAATGAAATGAAGGTGGAAGGGAGCTGGTGAGAGATGGATGTGGTTGGAGCATGGACAAATCACGTAATTACCATGGAATGATCATGATGTGACCGCGGAGTGACTGCAGCGTGACTGCGGCATGACTGCGGCCTGACCCCGATGTGTTGGCATGGTCTAGCGACATCCATGGGGCAGCATCTTTCGGCCAGGTGCGAAGGGAGCAGGAGGAGGCAGGGCAATGTTCAGGCCATCACCCTGCTAGCAGAAATTGTGATTAGTCAGTGTAAACATTGATCACAAGACTCATGAAATACTATCACTGTGAACCACCGTGGGGTGTCGTCCTGGAGTAGGGACAAATCACGGCATTACTGCGGCGTGATCGAGGCATGACTGTGGTGTTACCACGCCGTGATCCTGGTGTGTTGGCCCGGTCCAGCGACATCCGTATGGCAGCATCTTCCGGCCAGGACCGAAGGGAGTGGGAGGAGGATGGGGAACCTTTCGTCCATCACCCCACCCGCAGAAATTGTGATTAGTCAGTCTCAACATTGATCACAAGACTCATGTAATACTATCACTATGAACCGCCATGAGGTTTCATCCGATAGTAGAGCCAAATCCCATGATTATCACGGCGTGATCACGGCGTGACCATGGCGTGACCACGGTGTGACAGCGGCATGACCGCGACGTGACCGCAGCGTGTTGGCCCAGTCCAGCAACATCCGCAGGGCATCATCTTTCTTCTAGGAGAAAAGGGAGTTGGAGGAGGCGGGGTAACATTACGGTCATCACCCCGCCTTCAGAAATTGTGATTATTCAGTCTCAACATTGATCACAATACTTATGGAATACTATCATTGTGAACTGTTGCAGAGTGTCGTCCTAGAGCTGGGCCAAATCACAGCGGGATCGCGGTGTGACCGCGGCGTGACCGCGACGTGTTGGCCTGGTCCCGCTACATCCGCGGGGCAGCATATTCTAGATTAGAACGAATGGAGTGGGAGGAGGTGGTGCAACATTTCGGTCATTGCCCCGCTGGCAGAAATTGTGTTTAGTCAATGTCAATATTGATCATAAGACTCATGGAATACTATCACTATGAACTGACACGAGGTGTCTCCCTAGAGCAGGGTCAAATCACGGCGTGGCCACAGCGCGGTCGTGGCGTGACCACGGTGGGCCCGCGGTGTGGCCGCAGCGTGTTGGTTCGGTCCAGCGACATCCACATGGAAGCATCATCTGGCAAGGAGCGAAGGGAGAGGGAGGATATGGGGAAACATTCCGACCGTCGCCCCGTAGACAGATGATAGAACGAGTCAACTATTTAATATTCTATAACAAAGGATCGCCAGAGAAGGTTGTAGCGAGTGGAAGAATGATGCATTGTCTAAAGGGAAACAAAACAAAAGAAAATAATCATAGACCCTACACAAACTATTTACAAATTCATTCACTTTCCCTAAACATTGAAATTTTATTTATATTATTCAAAGCGTGAAAAATAGTGTAATGGTTAAGGAATATGCTTACTCAAGCAATGTAATTTGAGTTGAACGAGTACGATAAGACAATTTATATTATTTAAAAAAGACATAAACTAACTAGCCATAAAACAAACACCAACAAGAGGCATATTAAAGACTCAGACCAAATCTAAACATGATACAAATAACTATCACTACTCATTGGTTTAGAAGACAGTGCACCTCCATTGGAGGGGTTTTATTATAAAATCATGGCATTTCTTTACCACACAATTTATTTAATTATATTTAACATTTATTCTAAAAATTATTCAGCACAAATCAAATTAAATAATTTAAGAAACTAGATCAACATTACTACCACTGTGAGTTTTCACAGACAACTCACCTCCGTTGGAGGGGTTTTATTTCAAAAATATGACTTTATCAAATGGAACAATTATATTAATGAACAATTATTCAAGATATGAAATTGAATATAAGTAAAAAAGATTTAAGAGAGAAGATAAATTCAATTTAAATCAGTCTTGAATTAATGAGGCTAGAAGAGGGATCCTACCTCAAGGTGGAACCAAACCGTCCACTTCGGACCTGGATGTTTGGTGGAAGGTGGAAAACATAAAAAACATTGAAAACAAAGTTGAAAAAAAACCTAGATGTTTGGTTATGCTTCCAACAACATTGTGATTCGATCTTCAATAGGTGCATGAGGTGCTGTCCAGCTTTATTCATGCCCGAACAACACTAGAAAAATGTTATTAAATAGTAAAATAACAACATAAAATAAAAGAAAAGAAAATGGAAAAGAATTTTTAGGTTTGAAACCTCAAACATGGGTTGTTGTTAAGGTGTCCATAGCGGGACAGTTCAAGCAGGTCAACCCCAGTCCATTTGCAGGTGTGGTCATCAGAGTTGGAGCCACCTCATCTTGTTTCTATTGAGTGTTCATTGTAGTTCCCATTGAATATCAACTTATGTGAATTCAATATGATGTCCATTAAGTCCTCTCAATAGCTCTTCCTAGTATACAACCCCTTAGCAACTACCAGACTATTTATGTGACAGTTCATATACAATAATCTACCTGATCGCAAATGTTTAATTCGATATAACACAGAAGTAGAGTCATGTATATAAGAGTTCATAAAGAAGAAATGGTAAATCCATGAATTATTGGTCTAATACCATCCAAATAAGCATAATTAATGATTTTTTTAATTGTGAACCAGAAACATATAGTAAAAATGAAATATGGTATATCGAAGATTTTAATCCAGATAATTGTATTCAAATATTTATCAAGAATTTAAATATGGATATCCAAAGTAATGATTAATGAGAAAATGAACCTCTCCAAATTATAGTTGAAATATGGTAATATGAAATAAATGAACATGCAAAAATGATACCTTGGAGTAGTAGGGGACATTAAGAGTACATGTCCTTAAGATTACATTGTCAAATAGATTAGACTTATAGATGTTAAAATTAACGTCATTGACCTGTCACCTGCTCTGTAGACTTCCCCCCTTCCCCCTGCCCCCTGCCCCCTTCCCGCTGCCCCCTCCACCCTGCCCCCCTGCACCCCTCCACCATCCCCCTCCCCCTGCTCTCTTCCCCCTGCCCCTACCCCCTGCAACCCTCCACCCTACCCCCTACCGCATGCCCCCACCCCTTTCCCCCTGCACCCTGCACCACTGCACCATCCCCCAGCCCTGACCCCAGCCCCTACCCCCTTCCCCCCTTCACCCTTCCCCCTACAACCCTACACCCTCCACCCTTAACCCTGTCCCCTACCCCCTGCCCCCTCCACCCAACCCCTAGCCTACACAGCCCCCCTTCTCCCCCTGCCCCCTCCACCATCCCCCTTGCCCCTGCCCTTGTCCATACCCCCTGCCCCTGCCCCCCTCCACCCTTCCCTCTACCCCCTTCCCCCATCCACACTACCCCATGCCCCCTTCCCCCTGCCCCCCTCCACCCGTCCCCATAGCCTACACAACCCCCTACACCCACTTCCACCTTCCATCAATTCCCAGTTTCTAAATAATGTATTTGTATTACGTACAAGTGTTTCATGAACCTAATTATCCTATGATTATAAAAATTTAGATCCATGAATGTATTATTATCTTATTTTTCTTAAAAATTCTGTAATAGACATGTACAAATAGGTTGGTTTTCTATATAATGACATCCCAATGTCCCTTTACATGGTTTTACATGAATATGATAACAAATACCACTATATTCACAATATGTTATTGAGTACATATCACTGTATATAGTAAAATTTCAAGACCTAAGGAATATGGAACTTTATCCATGTATTGGCACTCTTCTTCCATTGTGAGTTCTTATGACTTAGTCAAGTTAAAGTGGCATGCCAGATGGGTAGTCACTATTTCTCATCGATTCATGCCCAACCTTTTGATGATCCTATTGATATGGTCCTTCTGGGTTATTACTAAATCTACATTATTATTATCTATTTCTATACTTATCCACAATATCTTCTAAGATTTCTTGGGAATTTTCATCTCAAAACCTCCAAAACATTATCTATAGATTTCTAAATCATTCAATAATCTAGTATAAGTAGAAACATGTAATTGAAATACAATTGGAAATTTATGAAGTTACCATTATCCCATTTATTTCAGTAGAAGTAATTATATCTATTTAAAGTTTCAAAGCCTTCATCAGTGATAAATGATTCAAATTTCTGATTCCACTATCACAGTACATGCTTTATTCTATACAAGATTTTATACAATATAAAAACCATTTCATGGATCCCAATTATTGGTACTCATATTGGTTGTTTCATGTTGATTTTTTCCTTTAACAAACCATGAACCAACGTTGTCTTGATGTCCACCAAACATAGAAGCATATTTTCCAATTCCACCACACTTAGAATTGTTTAGATGATATAATGATTATATTTAGTGAGAATATTTCCAAAAATTAAACTTTTTCATTCTACTAAAATCAGAATATTACCATCCATAATTTTTATCATTTATAAACATCATTCTATTAATTAATTTAGTAAACCCACTTATTTTCAAGTCCTTTTTTACCCACTTAATGTTCAAAAATATCTGATTTTCTTAACATCAAAGAATCTATCTCTTTATCCATGTAATATTCCACATAGTTGAATAAAAAAATCATATATTAATTTGGAGTTTCATGTTTCTATTCATTCAATAGAAGTACATAATTCATTTAAACACCATACCTTTGAACCAGTCTCCTAATTTTGGTTGATCTCATCTACTGAATCATATCTTCAAAACTAATAGTCTTATTTCTTACTACATATAAATCAATTTTAATTATTTTAATGTTGAACATGTACTTTCACTGCTCCCATCCATGATTTAGCTGCACATAAACTCTTTTGATGAAAAAATGATGGTTTTAATTTTCATAATTCAAATTCCTTCACCACTGGAATCTGTGTTATTTAGAATTTATTAACTTCTTGTAACCTTACTATGATCAACATGGGATTTAACTATGGGTTCTTCATTAATAACATTCCCAATAAAGTTCTAATCATTCAACCAAACTATTTCATTTAAGAAAATATCTCTCCATTTGCGGATTTTTTTATTCATCTTCCCACAAATGATATCCAAAATCATTATAATCATATCCAAGGATGAAAAAGAATTTATATTTTGATTTATGTTTGTCTCATTCATGATAATTTACATGTATATATGGTAAACTACATTTAAATTTCAGATATATAACTTCAGGTCTCCTTACAGACCTTGGATCTTTCAGATTTTAATTCCCTTTTCCAATGGTAGACTTTTATTGGTGAGATATACCATTGTGTTGAGATCCACTTCCAAAATCACCTTAGGCATTACTAAGTGAAACCTCATACTCAAAACATTCTATATCCGAGACCTATTCAGTCTTCTAGAAAAGTCATTCTATTGTAATGTTCTAATCACCATAATATCATGTCTTATTCATTTATTTTGATAGATTTTATAGAAATTGAGTCCACTTTACCCACCTCCATTGTCTATTAGGAAACAATTTAGCTTTTGATTGTACTCCCATTATGGAAAATCACTCTATGAAGTAAACATAAATACCTCAAAATTCTTATTCTAAAAAATGCTTGAATTTCTTGTAGCATCATCAATGAAATTAATTAATTAAATTAAAACACCATATTATTTTATACGGGTAGGTCCCCAAACATCTTCATAGACAAACCCCAACTTTTGGCTTCTATGATTCTGAGAATCTAAGTTGAAAAAAACCATTCTCTTCTTTATTAACACCGAACATTCACACTTACCAATTTATTTATGAACGATATTTGTTATTATGTTATCCTATTGAACCTTTAAATTCTTTTCACTAAGGTGATTAAACCAATAGTAAAAAATTTAGATCATACTAGAGTATTGACACTCAGAAAATAGAACTTGTTAACATCCGTTATTAAAATAGAATATAAACTATTTTACATTGACTCATTGGTGGTGTTATCCTTATAACTCGTGCATTACATCTTGATATTTCCATTCCTTCCATATTTACAAAATATGGTACAATGACCATCCAACATAATTTGACTCCACACATGTTGTTTTTATTTCATTGGTTTCTTCTGATCGATATTCTTCTTATGGGGTTACCCTCCCCTTCCATTATTATTAAGGGAACTTTCAATTGGATATTTAACATCCCTTTTCTTAATTTTTTAAATGAGTATCAAATTCATGATATCATTGAACAAAAAATATATTTTTCCACAAGAAGTACTAATATTCATATGTATAGAGTCCAAGATATCTGGAAGTGAAGATATAAAAAACACATATACATTATCAAAAAAAGTAACCTTCGTTGATTAAATCTACCCACAGAACATATTAAATTCATTTACATGATCTCTCACAGGTGTTACAAATGAAAAAAATTCGTTTTAACAACCATTTGTACATGAAATTTTATTTGAGGGCCATCATGTTTTTATACATATCCATGAATGCGTTCATAGAATCTGACAACTCTTCAACCAACTCTGAGATCAATTTTACAACCCTATATTTAATTTGATGTTAGTTATGCTAGCTCTGGAAACTCATCAACCAACACTGAGTTCATATTTCCAACACTATATTTAGAAACTAGGAATGGATCACCCTTTAATCCTAATTCTCTACAGATTATAGATCAGGACATGTCAGTGACTGAAATTTCAGGTTCTGAAACCTGTGCAAGTCTCACAGAGGGTGGAATTGATGACCTATTCTGATGAATTACTATTCCTATACAGTATGTAGTAGTGTTTATGTATCTACTAATTAAATGTGTTAATCTAGTTAAAATTAACCCTTAGCCATGTGGAGAAGGCTAGCAGAAAATAGATTTGTACTATCTACATGTCAGATGGAAAATATTAGCTGTCAAATTATTCATTTTCCCTGTTCTTTTGAAGGAAATGAGTAAGAGGGTGACTGTAAATCACCATGCATGATAATTTTAAGTTCAAATTGCACTAGTAGGCCTATAAAATAACTTTGAATGAAAGAGAGAATAATGGATTCAAAAGTAACACTTAAAATACATTATTAGGGTGTTATTTTGACAATGGAAACCTTACCGCTTGGCTAGATGAAAATAGTGGATCTTGAGCACCAGTAACCTGGACATGGATAATGGAAACACAAAATGGTATCCAATAATGTCTCATGTCCTCTAGGTAATACTCTTGTGTGTTCCAAATGAATCCTTTAATTCCTGAGAATGTTTTTATTGGTCACATGTATGTTTATAGAAAGGATAGATTAAGGCAATTTCCATCGTCATGTGATTCTTTTTTTCTTTGTTAACATGAGATTAGACCTAACCCGAATCCCACCATCCCTACCACTTGGCTAATATCAAACCTTACATTAGGAAATTATTTTTACATCTAATGAGATCACTATTTTTATGGTACTGGTGTAATTCCCAATATAGTTATCATATAGGGCATGAGATTAGAAACAATATGTTGTGTTTTAGTACTAAGTAGTAAACTAAATCCACTATTCATATTTGTATTGTGATGTAAACCAAATCATATATTATTGGAAACAATTCTCTATGAGCAATCAATTTAGAAAAACCAACGGGTAGATACAATATTAGAATAGTAATAATGTTTTTAATATAGTTATTTTGCACAAACATTCAACAAGTCAAAAACTGAAAAAGAGATAGAAAAGGAAAATACGCCATTATCTAAGTGTAAAGATGTACCACTCATGAAATTAAGATAAATCGTAGAGAATATAGTACCCCCAAAAAATAGGCCCCTGCTTAAATCCTAGGGAGGAGCAGTAGAAAGAGTTGTATTTTAGGAAACCATGTCATGCTTCATATAGAGAAACAAAGAAATTGTTAAAAAATATAAAAAGATTCTAATTAATCAATAATAATACCATTCATGTTTCTCCTGGAATAAAAACCCATTCCCATAGTGAAATCATAGCTTCATGTTGTCCTGACACCAAGAGGAAGTATCCATCAATGTAGTTTGATGACACAAAGGCTTGGGGAATCCCTTCCACCTGAGAAAACGATAGGAAAGGAAGAAATGATCATCTTGTAAATTAATACATTGACATATATAGATTCTTCAATGGAAAATCACATAGATCCCATGACATATGATAATTCCTCAAGAATAATACCTTTCGTGATTCTATAAACTAGAATAAAACCCCTTTCTCTCGACACAACCATAGCTCCATGTTGGCTGGACACATAGAGGAAGTATCTATCAAAGCAGTTTGATGATACAAAGGCATCAGGATTCCCTTCCAACTGAGAAAACCTTGGGAATGATAGAATCTGCATACCTGTATGGAATAAAAGATGGGCATTTTTGAAAAAATATGAATAAATTAGAACCAAAATATGAACCTGTTAAATTCTTGGAATAAAAGATGAACATTTTTGAAAATATGGCACTAACTAGTCCTTCCTAACTCAGCTCCTTGGAGAGGTTATTGTTCTTTGTTGTGTTGTACTATTATCTCCTTATGTAATTGAAACAACAAAACATGAATCATTAAGATATAATGCATAATATAATGAATATAAAGATACGATACACTACACACACCTTTTATCAGTAGAATATCATACACAGTTTAGGTCATGTTTTGGTTGTGTTTGCATAGCACACTTGAAGCACAGAATAGCCTCATTTGGATTTTCTAGAGCCTATAAACGGTTAACAAATTGCCTCAATCATGTAAAAGATCATGCACATGAAGAAAAACAACATAACCACAACATACCTTATAAAAATTTCTATGGATTAGGTAGGCATCAAAAAATTTAGGTTTCAGATTTACAACTTCCTTGATAAATGAAATTACTATGATGGAAACAAAAAAAAATGGGAAAGGCAACCATAATCACATGTTTTTCCCCACTCATTCTGAAAAACTTCCCCACCTTCCATATGTAATCGGTTGAGTTGGGTTTAAATTATCATAACTTAAGCCCCTTGAAATCCTCATCCCTATGAGATATTTTGCTGGACCATGATTCTTCATCTTGAAACATCCGGAAAAATTTATTTTTATCTCATAAACTATTTCTTTTATTGGACTGTAAATAATAATATCATCAACATGTATATATAGGATGATTAGGATCCAATATTAGAAATAATTCATGCAATAGTAATGTTTTGTACTGTTTCAGATGAAATTTTGTTTCATTGCGAAGTAATTAATCATCTAATTCTGCTTCCTTGTTTCCAAGAGAAATAATACAAAAGTAGCTTTCGCTGTGTCATTCTCTATAATGATAGACAACCTGAGTGGTTGAAGAAGTCTATAAATATGAATGACTCAAATTAATGGGAGTTGGAAATAAGTGTTTATATTGATTCCCTATATGTGTTTAGAGCATAAGTGATAATAGAGTGGAATTTTATGTAGAATATCGCTAATAAATATATGTTTAGAAGGTGAAGGAGGAAGGGGCTGGTATATTGAGGTATAAGATGCAGCTAGCTATGAAAGGATATTTTTTGGGATCATGGATACATTTTGGAAGACCACTAGAACATATCTTCTAGAAATTACTTAGACAAAAACAATGTACAATATTCAATCCCACACTATGGTTTCAACGAAATAGAAGTATATGGACATAAATCATAACACTACAATGAAAAAAACACTTCAAAGGGACACATACTAGTGTATTAAAATATAATTATCAAAATTAAATAATGAAAAAAAAAGAAAAAATATATTTACATTGTCAAGATATGATTCCTACTCCACAAGGAGAATACTTTGTTATTTTTATTTAAGGAATCAAAAATTATTACAATTTACTAATACTAATTAAATAATCAATATAAATAATTGTAGTAGAATCCATCCAGTGAAACTAGATTCCATGTCTTTGAATCTACATGAGGTGTGATTCTATATATCTCATAGCTTCATAACTATCACTCCATTCCATGAAAGGATCCCACCACCAAAAATCATTCACCTAGTACATTGAGCACATTATAAAAAAATAATGAGAAAAACATAATGTTTGATTCATTAATAAACTAATATATTATCTTTTCTAAAATTTTCCATGAGTAAAAACATACATACTCTTCAATTAGAGAAAATATATGAAAGTCCTTTTCATTTACCACACTAGTTCTATTATAATAAGTTTTTGGGTAATATTTGATTTTCATTTTCTGATTGCACCATCCAGTTAAAGTAACTTCTATTCTTCTATAATTTATAGATACTACTCCATTATTGAAATCAATGTTCCAAAAATTACTCTTCTAGAATTTATCCTTCTATATGACTATGTTTTGGAAACTAAAAATGGTTTTCACACACATAGAAGAAACCTAACAATATTAAAAATTTGGAATCTTTTTTTTTGGGATTAACTATTGAGTCCCCCATAAACATCTATAAACCTATTTATATTCCTCAAACATCCTTAATATATGTATGGTTCCCCCATGATGTTTTTTTATACTATCTCAACTAAGGTTAATATCCCCTCAAAACATTCTTGACAATGACCTTTTTTAGTATATCTACCATATACTAAGTCCCTTCTATCATTTCGTATATCCAGTACTCTATCCCCCAAAAACATATAGATAAAGTGATATTTGCTCAAAATATTCTTCATACTAGATTAAGATGTCATATTTTTTACTAATTGAATCACAATCCGTGATTCAAAAAACAACATCTCCTCATATTTCCACTTTCTGAAATCTTTCAATATCCCCTTCAATCCAAAAAACTCATTTACATTTTCTGTTAAAGAAATATAATCATTTTTTATTATTTAGAGTGAAAATATTAATTAATTATTTGAAATTTGACACTAATCCCTTCTTCTGAAATTGAACACATATATAGTGGTTCTCATTCAAGTGTAAGAATATATCTCAAAGTATGACTTAGAAAAACCAGGAAATGACTCATCTATTTTTACGGAAATTTACAAGCATCTAGAACCCTATAATTTCTATAAAATCCATATCACATCAACCCAATATTAACTTATAGGATTCTATGTATTCATTCTCCTTTCTCAATTTAAAATGTTCAGCTAGCGGTGTAGTTATTGGTTTCACCTCGACCGTTATGTAGTGATCCACCAATTTCTAGATGTAATCGAAATAATTTAAGTACAAATTACCGAAACATAAGTCCCTCGTAATCCTCATCCTAATGATCAATTTATTCAAACTACTGTTTATCATCTCAAAACTTTTGGACAATACAATCACCATCACATTGAACCTTTCTTTTACTGGATTGGAGATAAGAATATTATGAGCATAGTTAAGTGGGATGATGTATCTCCTATAATCAAACACCCAGAAATACCAAAAAATATTGTTATTTCTCTAGATGAACATCAAAATCACCATAAAGATATTATACATTCAATTCTATTACCTTGGTTCCAAGTACAAAGGTGTGAAATTAACTTGTGTTACCTGTATCTAATGGATGATGGATAACCCAATAGCTTAAAAGAGGATAGATATTTGAAATTTTTTAATTAGTGGGAGTTATACAAGAGGGATGATAATGATTCACTCTATGTGTATGAGACAAGGTAGAAAATGGAGAGTCCTGATAGAAATAAATTTATTCAGAATAAATGGATGTATCAGCTAGAGTAGGAAGAAGATGATAGATAGAGATACAAGGCATGACTATTTGTGAGAGGGGTTTTTGGGTGCATGGATATCTCCCAGAATACCCCTTAAATATATACTCCAAAACTGAATTATGGTGAATCAATGTATTCATAGTTGAGCTCATGCTTTGGAGTGTATAACATAAATACCTATGCACCATTATCACCACACTACAATGTACAAACCAGTACAAATGAACACAGACAATAGTATTGCAAGAAAATGATTGAAACAGAAGAATTAAAATGAGAAAAACAAATTTAACCCCATTCTCTCAAACTCAATAAAATTAAACTTAGTATAATGGAGAATGTGTAGCTGCATCCATATCATACTTGTTACCTGAAAAAATCGAGCCTCTTTCTAGTAAGTTTATGATTACCCAGTGTAGAGAATAATTGTAGAAGCTATGGTTACTCAATTCAAAATTAATAAGCATTAACACAAAAAAAAGAGTGTAAAACCTATTAACAGGATCATTTATCTCCTCTAATGAATCCACATAAAATAAACAAATCAACCAATAATAAAGGTAATAAATGAAGATTCCTACATGAAATCGGCGCATAGGAGGTTCACCGGAGGAAGAGATGGGAAGGAATCCTCGGAGGAGCGTAGTCAGGAAGGTGAGGAGACCACATGGAGGTGGGTAGGTCATGTTAGTGGGGATGTGGGCTGGCAATGTCGGAGCCACATTAGCAAGGAGGCGTCATAGCCGCATCAGAGCCGGTGGGGGAGTTTTTCTGGCTGCGTCAGAGCTGAAGGGCGAGTAGGAATCATGAGAGGAGGAGGAATAACTAGTTGATGATGGGAGGAGAAATGGATAGGGAGGATGATTCATAAGGGGAGGAGGGGATGAGGGGTAGCGAGGAAGGCGAGGGAGGAGGAATCGCGATGCGAGAGGAAGGGCGAGGATGGAAATGGAGGAGATTCATAATGCGGCCCGATCAAAATAATTTTTACATAAGGTATTGCCACACCCAACTATTTTGGTGTGGCTATACCTTTTCTATAGCTACGATCATTTAAAGTGTGGATATAGATTCGTGGCTATAGATCATTTTTTTAGTAGTGATTGATCAGCATCTCTAGTGAGGTGATAAACTTCCATGACAACTTTTTCCCTTTCACTACTCCCCAAATCCTGAAATATTTTATCTATGGAACTTATCCATTTATCATCAACCAATGGATTTGTATTCCCATTGAATATTAGTGGTTTTTTCCTCATTAAGTGATCTAAATATGATCCTCTTCATTTTGGATTAGGGTGTTCCATATGGGTATGGTTATTATTCATATCCTATGTGAGTTGTCCCAGTATAGTGATTATCTTATCAGCACCAGCTGTATCATAAGATCCACTCTAATTATCTTGAGTAGGACGAAAATCCCTACATGGATTATGTGCGTTGATATGATTTCCATTCCTTCCACAATGTTACATTTCAAAAAAATGATATAAACTAGATAACTTTATGAATCGAAATACATAATTCCAAACATGTAAAATAACTAACATAAATTGAACAGTTTATTGATATAATCCATAATCATAAAAAAAATAATTAAGGAAGTATATACTCATAAACCCTTCATAATGGTTTATAATGAAAATGAGAATTATCCTAAGCATATCGCCAAAGAGTGTCATAACCAAGAGTGCAGCAAGGCCCGTTTTCATGCACCAGTTCCCGTTTGAGTCTATCTCAAAATGGTGTTTTGGGGTTTTACCCCTAGGTACATCTGTGCCAGAGCTACCTCTACCTGCTCATATCCAGACACAGATGTATTTCTTGGAAAACTCAAAAAATATCTAAATTTCCAAAATTATAGGATATTCTTCTATACTAAGACTAAACACCTATAATAGTGTAATGTGATCTAATAAAAGTTTCTCTAAATCATGATTCCTTAGTTTGTACTAAACTTCCTCTAATACCAACTGTAATGCCCTGAACCCAGTTACCCAGAGTTGTTACATTATCTCAAAAACAATGGCATGACCACAAAATATCAAATTTTGAATGGATGATTAGTTTTGTATCCTTGGAAAAACTAGATACATTCATAAGTCTAACATTACATGATAAAGTGAAAAACTAAAACAACATAGTCTCCATAGTCCACACTCATATCTCCTTAGACTATCCATGCAGGTTAGTCATTAAATACTTCTTCACATCCTAGGAAAAATAAAACATAGAAAGAGGTGAGCTCAGATGCTCAATAATGATAACAATATAGGGGAAACATTCATAAGCATAAACATTTAAGGAAATGTATAACTAAAACAAAATTCTTTTTAAACTTGAACATCATCATAATATGGAAAAAATAAAATGAAATAATTCCATTTAAATATTCCCGTAGATATTAAACTTGTCGAATAATCAATGCAATATCAATAACCACTTCCGTAATGAGGGAATGCATAATGCAAGACTACCATAACCACATAATCAAGGCCTTGTGACTAGACTACAAATAGGATTTTCTCAAGGCCTTGTGCCAAGACACTAGATTGTCACATGAGACCTACCGATGAATCGAGGAGCTATAACAGGATCCACATGTCACTTACTAAGTCCAATACATTGTTCATATGAATAGGTTTAAACATAAAATAAACATTTGTATTAAAACTAGAAAACGAAATGTCAATAATTTCTCCGTAAACAATGAATGGTATAAAAGTAACACATCCACAGTCAAACATATCAGAAAACCTTCATTACAATATTGATGGTTTGTATCATAATAAATCAGCTTCAAACAAGTTTAAAATCCATCAATGGATGTTGACATAGATGAAAATGATTTGTTCAAATCTTTGATAGAAATATACCTTTTCATGATAAATTTAAAAGTCACAAAATTTAGAAAGGAAGTCATTTAAAGACATTTTTGAATCGAAGTGTCCCATAACACTTTGAAACTTATGAAAGGAAGTAAAATTTTTAAAACCTTCATGTCCATAAAAATAAATCCTTATATACCATTTTGAAAACATGTACATTAATGAGAATTATTTAGAAGAATAAACATTTAATACATTTAAAATAATGTTTTAGTAAAAAGTACCTTAAAACAATCCCATTGAAAACTCTCTTATGAATCATGGACATGGATAATAAATATTTCCCTGTAGATACTTACGTAAAAACAACCTCAGATAATAAATAGATTATGAAATTAACCCTAGCCTTGTACTTTTCCTTGCTCGAGGGTAGGTTAACCTCCTATATAATGGTGAAATAATTGTTATTAAATTATTCAATAATCATATACATTAATATGATATCATATATGATCTTTTTTACATTGCTTTGTTAATAATATATTAGTATTATCGTTGTTTCAGGTGTTAACTGATTAGTTTCCCTTTATATTATTTGTTATGTGAGTAATATTAGTTATGGATGGGATGTATCTTATTCATATCCTGAATGATATCCTATATTTAAAAAATAGTTTTAATCATCAAATGAAAATTATTTTTGAGTGGATACGATGAGGAATGAATCTCATCGCGTTCGTGGAGACTGTATTCCCTACGTACACACGAGCGACAATATCATTATTTTGATATTAAAATAATATATAATATGAATGTATATCATATATATAGAATAATTATCATGTTATTTTCATTATTTACATCAATTAAACATCATTATTATACACATCCAAATAATAATGTAATGAATAATAACTACACCACGACATGGAGACGGAAAGCCGCACGTATGCACGTATGGTGACATGTAATTAAAAGGATGGATAGAATAAAGAGTATTCCTGTACCATATTTATAGTAACATCACAATATATAGAATATACTGGAGTTATTATATTAAAATGGAAATAAAAAAGAAAACATCAATGGAAGAAGAAAAGAACGTGAAAGAGGGTGGTGAAATTATTACTTCTTCTTTAGGTTCTTCCTTTTGATTTGATCAGAAGAGCTCCATAAGTTGGCTGTCTGACTAAAGTAAGTCCTCTATGATGAAGGGAGGAAAATTGAGAGGGTATTTGGGTAGTGTTTGGTCGAGCCAAAAGGGTTTCACGGTGTGAATTAGAGAGAATGGGCAGTGCCCTTTTATAAGAGGGGTGAGAGGCACCATAGAAAAAGCTTGAAATATTATTTTATAATAAAATAATTTTCCGTTTCTAATGGCTCCATTTTTTATTATTTACAGTCTAAGGTGGTTATGGGTCGAATAAAACACAACCAATAGCTTTTATATAGGTTTGGGTCACTATTTTACCCTTATCTTTTAGATTTTACTCTTAGTTAAATAGTTTGATATTTACCATGTCTCCATGTATTTTAATATTATATGATTAATAAACATACCCTATGATTACAAGAGAACCCAAAGTGGTTCATTAATGAAACACCAATCATTATATATGTCCTTTGGCCGAAGCTTAGATTTTTAAGAATATAATATCAATTAATAATGTAATATTTGTTTTTAAAACTCTTTTATGTCAATTTTGAGATTTTTTATAAATTGATATTTTTTAAAGTCTTAACACCATTATTACTTATACCTAAATACATTTAATCAACCCTCACATGTTATATTAATCTATAAAATTCGTTGATGTCATATAATGTTTCAAATTATATTTATTTTAACATTTACAATACCAATTATTTGATTCATTCATAATAAAGAAAATAATGCATCATTATTGTGTCATAAATAAGTTTAATTATTCAATGTCTAAAAATTATAAATAAAATACCATTATTTAAGAACTCTTTTTAGCTTTCTAATTAATATTTATACTTGAAATGATAACATATATAACCCTATGTGAAATTTTGTTTTCTAAAAGATATATGCTTATGTGATTTTTGTATTTACTTTAACTTAATTAATTTAAAGTGTAATTACCACATACAAGTGGATACATGGGGTCCCAAAATCGTCCCAAAGGTGCCAATGGTCGGACATGTGTCATAAAATATGGTAATGAGTCGTTTTAAGGTAATTTAATATTATTATAATATTATTTCGATACCATTATTTACCGGATGTACCCTTTAACCATGGTAAATAGAATATTTAACGAAGTAATTATTCAAAATATCTAAAATAAAAGTTTTTATTTTACACAACTTGGACTTCCTGATTTTAAATATGGAATCCATTTTTTGAAATTCAAAACTGAGATGTTGTAGAAAATAATTTAAAATTAATTCTCGTTGTCAAAACAAAAAGCGTTT
This sequence comes from Viscum album, assembly GCA_963277665.1. Taxonomy (NCBI): domain Eukaryota; kingdom Viridiplantae; phylum Streptophyta; class Magnoliopsida; order Santalales; family Viscaceae; genus Viscum; species Viscum album. The sequence continues at coordinate 434,696,710 of OY728150.1, read as the reverse complement.
TTTTTAAATAATAACTATCAAAAGATTGAGACTTGATTATGTCCAGTTTAAATGTGAAATTATATCCAATGGACAAAATTGGATTAAATGGTGAAAATATAATATAATTATACTTTACAACTACTAAAATTCATAATTTATCACTATTAATTATTTCTATTAAAAATGTTTTTTTAATTAATATTTAGTAATTTTCAATATTCATCAAAATATGAAAGTTATCAGAAAAGTACCAAAAATTCACCATAAGCTAATTTCGATACTCTGAATCCAAAAATGAAGTCCATATTAAATGATTAAATGTTTAAATTTTCAAAAAGTTTGTATTATTTTTCATAACGGCTAGTTTGATTAGTTGTGGTGTTTGTTAGAACATGAACTTGCGTACAACACATGCTACTACATTATTCAAAGATAAGCGTATAGTGGAATCTTGGAGTGTTATATCTAATGCCACGGTTTCAAACCATGGTAATAAACTTTTTCCATCCTTGAGTTTGGCCATAGTTCCAAACTGTGGCTATAATGATATTAGCATGATTTGAACTGTGGCCGTATACCTATAGCCACAGTTCCAACCCGTGGCTATAATTCTAGGCCTATAGCCATGAAAAACTCGACCATAGTTTGAGGACCTATAGTAATAGTTTAAAAATGTGTCTATAACCGAGATTTACAGTACTGTGGTCTAGCCGAAGTGGATGTTTCTAATTTACCATGTCATAAAGGGTTGAATTATGGATAATCAACATTGTATGATGGAATGCATTGGATCCAAGGTTTGTTTATATAATGACTGTTTCTTTGGGATACCTTCAAGTTAAGAACGGATATCACATGTCCATAATATGGAATCAATCATCACTATCCTTGTCCTATCAAGAGCCTTATGAAATAATCTCTTTCCCAAATTTTTTTTTGACAGGGGTTGGACATTCATATTAAAATGAAATATCAGTACAAGAGGACCATCATAGTCAGTTCTATCATGGGTAGGTGTACCATTATAGCTTTAAGCGTGATTACTGAGAAAAATAATCTTGTATATACCATAGGGTAAAGCTTCAGGGAGGATGATTACAAGGGTAGAACATCCTTTCGGTTCAATATTCTGACCACAAAGAGGGTTTCTGTGGTTTTAATCAATATATGGTTTTATATTATCATTCATTTAATGACCATGAATGATGAATTATTTATAATAATCTTGGGGAGGACCGATAGAGTTTCTTGTTGACATGTTGAGAGGAGGAAATTCAAAACCTTGATATCTACATCTATAATTTGGTAATGAATCATATGGTTTTTGGGATACAGGTGACATGTTATTGATTTATTCAAGAATGAAAAAGTTGAATATATCGGGATTGTGGGCCTGATCTTCCTTTTTTTATCTTATTTCGTGAGAAGTTTTATTTTATTTTTTCCATAGGCCATTGAAATCCCTAGGCAATGAACATACTTTATTGGATCACTCTTGAGAAACTCTCTTATTTATTTAATAATATGTTGACATGATCTATTTTTTTTAGTAGGGATATAGGCTTACCATGGAGTGGTTGTTCAATTGGAACTATAATCTCTGGTTATAACAAATTATTTCATAATATAATTTTATAATTATCATCAAATTTTTCCGAGGACCGTACTAGATAAGATATAGCATTTGTATCTTCCCATTAGTGACCAGTGAATCATGATAGTGGGACCATTCAAATGTGTAGGTGGGGCTATGTTATAAAATACATAAAACGTATTAAGAAACCATTATATTATTTTAGTCTTGCAGAATGTGTACAAGAATAGATTTCAATCCTTCCATCATTTTTAGGATATAATGGTTGACTTTAGAAGCTAAAACAATTATATAAGTCCATTCAATTTTTAGAGGGATATCCCCACTTCAATCTTCTATTTTATAATGAGATATACCTAAAATAAATATGTGTAGTAGAATATATAGGGTACCTCCCTCTGTTTTCCATCAGGTTATCCCATAAAGTTTATATGGTTACTACCCAAGTGTGTTGGTATAATTGACATATGCAAGTAAATATATCGGCATTCTGAAGGGTTTTAATTATGTCATATTAGTGGGATTGTCTTGAGAAAACAAAAATTTAACTATATTCCCACTTGATATATCTTCAACCTCAGTGGGTTTTCCTAAGCACTCAGTTCTATGTATCCTATGTAGGATCCCTTTGGGTGACATATTCATCATGTAGAAAACACGATGTCCTGCGGTGTTGACTGCAATAGTTACTAGTAGGATCCATTCATAGTGAATCTTGTGGTGTCAAGATGAGGCCCCTAATGATCTGTTGATCAAACTATATATGAAATGGGTATATTTTTTTAATTTAACCCTATGAGATTTGATTATTATTATGGAAAAAAAATTATTTTATCACTATCTTGTGTTACATGAAACGCTGATTTTTGACAAACTATAACATACAATTTATATTGTTATATAAATAAAACCACTATATCATACCTATACAACATAGATATATTAATATTAATAAATAATTTTTACATATTATCTATAATTGTTATATATATATAAAATATTGAAAACAAAGTACTTAATTTTCAGTAAAGACTTCATATGTTTATAAAATAATATTTTCTCCAAAAAAATATTTTTATTTGTTCTTTTGAACAATAATAAAATAATTTATTTAAATTTTTATAAAACTAAATTTATAAATGAAAAATTAAATTTGAAATCAGAATTTTTGAATTTGCATAAGGTAAATGTTTTGGATTTTTCTAAATTTTTTATTTTTTGATGATTAATGAAAATAACCGATTTTTATAGAACGTTTCCTTATTATTTAATGAAATTTTAAATTTATGGTTGTTTTTAAATCTTATTAAAATTAAAATTAGTTCAATTATATATCAATTAATCCTATTTATGGAATTGATAGAATTTTCATATTGAATTTTAATAAAAAAACCTTTTAAAATTATTGAACAACTTCACTTAGTAAAACCACTTCCTCTATACCCTATAAGTTGAATTTTAAATTTTACATTTCCACTAAATTGAGTATAATTTGAAAAAATGTACTAAAAATTTATAATAATAATAATAATAATTTTTTTATCTAATATTTTCATCATAATATTAAAAAACAATGAATATTAAAAACAATAAAAATAATTACAACAATTATGGTTCAAACGGGTTTGTTGGGGGGGGGGGTAAACTAAAAGGAATAAGATTAAAATTTACCCCAAAATTACCCAAACCAATTTTTGGACATTTATAGACATTAAAATTTCTATGTATCTAAGGCGGTACATTTTTTATCCATGTTGAATGGGAATAATGTTGGTACACATTTTGATGTTTCAAAATATTACTTTTGTTCCACTCACCTAACTTATAAAAGGCCACCCCTTCTCCTCTAATATTCACACATCCAAAAGAAATTGTATAATAAATTAAATAACATAAAATTCGCCTTAATTCCAAGATATCAACCAATAATACTTAGTTTATTTATAATTCTAACCTTGGAAGGATTTTGGTGTAATACGAAAGTTCTCTGAAGAAAAGGTAACATCCCTAACCGAGCATTTATTTTTATTTCTTCCTCCACCTCCAAAATTTATTATTTAAAACATTATGATATAATAACCATATTATATTATATATAATTATAAATTTTTTATGTTACTTACATCATCTAAAACAATATTCACTTATATAAAATGTGATATGAAGTCATCGTTCGACTGTACGACAGACTACAACATCATAAACTTATGTTATTTGATTCACATCACCACCTATCACAAATGGATATAATGATGGATTATTTTTTTTATGTGATATAATGATATTATTATACTTATATTGTTATTATATCTCATATTCCTTCTTATTTTTCATTTTTGGGAATACGATAACGTCGCTCATGTGTTTGTCGAACTACCACCTCACGAAGTGATGATATTCATTTATGCATTGCATGTATGTTAGAAATGATAGGTTTATGAAAATATGTATTATATTGGAAATAAAAATTATTCCTTAATTTTTATATGTAATTTTCCTATTTTATTTGAATTCTTTATGAAAATGGAAACAATTTCTTGTGTACGTACGACCTACGATCTCTATAAAGAGTGTAATTAAATTTAAATCCCTAATGTTTATAGATTAATATAAATAAATAACTAATCAATATATATTATATTTATATCATTGTTAACATTATTTTTCTTATGTAATAATAATTAATGTAGTAGGACCAAAAATAATAAATGAAAACATACAGAAAAAACAATGTTTTTTTTAAAATATGACATTAATAAAGAATAATTAATAAATAGTAACAAAATGTCATAAGTAAATAATATATGGTATGATATATATATATCTATGATTTAATAATAGATATATAAACAAATTATTTTATATTTATAAGTGTTTTTTACATGTATTAAGTATGTTGTGAGTTAATATAAGAGAGTTCCATCTCAATTTACCTTCTTTGAGACATATGTAATGTTAGGCACCTGTCTTATTTTATGAGGTGTATATAAATCCACATTGACATGTAATATAATGAATATATTTAACATAATTATATTATAAGATTTAGTTAATTTTAATATTTCATGTGGATTATGATTCAAAATAAACAAAATGGTAGGGGTTTTAGGTTACAATATCATTGTTTATCATGATTGTTCATGATTATGCTTCAATGATAATATTATTATCTATTTCTCAATAATATCTTCAATTTTTCCAATATTTTATTATATAATAATTTTTTTCCATTAATTTTATTCTCATTATATACCAAGTATTTCAAAGTAATGTTTTTATAGAAAACATTTTTATTTTTCTCACCGATCAAATACCATTTTCCTTATAAAATAATGTTTTCAAATTTTTTTTTTAAAAAATCATTATAACATTATACAAATTGATTATTAAATAATTTTTTTAACCAAGAATATATATTAAGAATTTTTTTGGAAAATAATATTCATGTTGTTTTCTAAAGCAAATAAAAATTACGATTTTACTGTAAATATGGATGAAATATTTGTCTTAATGTGTATGTAATGAAACAAATTCCAACATTATGATGAATATTTAATATGAATTTTTTATTTTATGAATTAAAATATAATTTTATAGAAACTTGTTTCCAAATTATTTTATAAATTTCTAAATTTAATATGGTAATTTTCAAAGAAATCATATTTTCATCCAGAAAAGTTCCATTTTATTTATATTTACAAATAATTTTTAATTTAATATGTAAGCCATTGATTATTATAATGATTTAATGGGGATCTAATCTATGGATACCATTATTATTCTACTCTAAAATTTTTAGGTTTATATTGAAATGATTCTAATGAATCATTACTCTTTTTCCATTGGTTATTATTTGATAAAATGATGAAATGATTATGAATGTGGTTTCTTTTCCATGGATTATGATAAAAATAAATATAAATGGAACCAATTTCTATTAGTGGGACTTGATATGATGATTTTTTTATCTTTAGGAATAGGTGTATATGATTTTCCTTAGGTGAAGGGTGGGACCCTTATCACTCTTAGATGAATTTGGAAATGATTTATATCTCATAATATAAAAAATAATAAAATGGGGTGTAAAAATAATCTAGTAAGGTAATCTACCTACTATGATAATATTTGGAGTGAACCATGACTACTATGATGGATTAGGGTGTGATCCTATTCCATTGTAACAATCCTAGAAATGATCCTTCAAAATCTATAGAGATAATTTTCTGTTCTTATGTGTATGCAAAAAATATAAACCATATAACCATGTTATGTTATCAATTTTCATATTCGTTAATTCTATTTTTATTCATGTATTATATGATCCCATGATTTACGACATGACTTATTTTCATGATCAATGATACGAAGGGTATGTTTTTCAAATTTTTTCATGTTCTCATAACAATATTGACATGATATGTTGATATCTCCCTTGTTTAGAAACACTTATCATCTAATAATTCCATTTCATATTCTTCATTTCCCTAGGTTATGACGGAGGTATTATGTATAATGTATTAATGAAGGGTACTTGTTTTACAGAATGTACTGGGAGATGACTTTCCTCACATTTGAACCGAATTTTCATTCATGTATCTAAAGACACAAGAACATTATGATCCTTAAGCATGTGTTAATGTAATGTAATGAATATTAATATAAAACAATTTAAAATATTTTTATATGAATTTTTGTTATTTAGTATTGTTATTATATGATAGTTGTATTTATCCTTTGGAAGATAAGATATGAAACCTTTAGTTGTATATAATGGATAAGTCTTTGGATGAATAAATAAATAGGAAAAAATCCATAAATTTTGGTAAAGAATTGTGTGAGTGGTTTCTATGAAATTCCCCCCATGTATGGGTACTACAAGAGGATGTGTATCACGTACAAAGGTACCTAGGGGTAATTAATCCAAAAAGGGTGCATTGAGAAGGACTTCATCAAAACCAGAAGCATTAAAATGACCAGTGTTGCACACCTGGTTTGACACTCTCATAGGATATGATTTGGATATTAAATAACTATTTATTAACAATAAAATATTGTTATAATATTTGATGAATATGAATAACCTAGGATTAATATATAGTTTAATAGATTAAAAATGAGGTTTCACGATTTAGACATATTATAAGGGATTTTTCATAATTATGTGGTTCCCCAATATGAGTATTGTTTCATAAATAATGATTTTAGTTTTATATACGGATTGATCCTGATAGAACCATGTTAATGATGAGCCTGATGAAAAATGAAATGATTTCCTTTTTGAGAATCCAAATGTTATGGGATATTGAATGAAAAATATCATTTCTATTCTCACACAACATTCTTAGTCCATGAATCATGTTGTACTACCAAACATGGAAATGAGGGAACAATATTATATTTATCCCTTCACGATGAAATTTCAACCATCATTCAATGGTTCCCCTAATCAAATAGTTTATTATAAATGGATAAATACCATGGAAAACACACGGATAGAAAAATATTATATTTCATTCTTTCTAGAAATCTGGAAGTAAACATAGAGAAAATTGTATTAAGGGGATGTGTTATTTATTTATATGTTGAAGGTAAGGTCATCAATAAATATAATGATTATGTTATTAGAATAAGTTGTATAATGAAGGAAAAATATGGAATTTTCAATAAAATTTACCACCCACACTCATGAATAAGTAACATATACCACATATTGATAAAATATTTGATCATTTATTTATTGATCAATAATTTTCTATTAATGAAATTTCATATTGTCTGATAAATTGAGTGTTACTAATGAATATATATAAATTAAAACATATCATAAAAGTATACATAATATGATAATATAGTGATATCAATCAGCCTTACTAATTATACTGTTATCTTTATATATTTAATTAATAGAGTCATTATACATTATCTTGATAAGTTTGTGGTATTTTTTATGGATGAAATTATTATATATTTAGTGATAAAGTAATAGAATGAAGATCAATAGAGAATTATAATAAAGGCCTTATGTAAGGATAATATATTCTAAAAATTCCGAATGGGTGAATTTTTGATTTATAAGGTTTTATTGTAGGGTCATATTAAATCAAGAGAGTGTATATTGGTATATACATCATAGACGAAGACTAATGAATATTGGGCTAGAAAAACCATGGTGACTGAGATCCATAGTCTTCTTGAATTATCTAGATGTTATCGATTATATGTGTATTTTTCTCATGACTATCTTTTCTACTTAGTAAATTAACATATAATATGACTATGTTCCTAAAGATAAATGATTGTGGGGGGAAACCTCAAGTAACTAAAGTTATTATTATTAATATACATATTATTACATTATGATTATTTGTATAAGGATTTTTAGGATATATTGACACATCTATGAAGGGATTGGGATGTGTTCTTATGTAGAATTAATAGGTTATTACTAACGCCTCATCGTAATAAATGTTTTATGAAAAAAATATAACACAAATGATTTGTAATTATCTACAGTAATTTTTATTCTTTGGTTATTGAGAAATTATCTTTATTGAAAAATCTCTGATATATATACCGATAAGTAAATTTTAATGTATTTATTCGCAAAGAAATAGTTAAATGTACTTGATAGAATATGGTTTTAGATTATTAATGTTTTTGAATTCTCAATAAATTACCACAACTAGAAATCAAACAATGTGGTTGATGCTTTTTTTCAAAAGGATTGTGTTTTCTTTTTCCTGATAATGGTCACAAAATATCATTTATTTCTAGATCAACAAAGGATGGGTATAAAAATCCTAAAAATTGGGAGAAATTTTATGTTCCTCAATTTAATTTTCAGCTATCTATTAAAATAATGATTAGAGAGGTGCATAATGAAGATGTAGAGATACATAAGAACGTTATAAATGTTCCTGAGTTTCATCTTGATATTAATTGAATGATAAGGTTTAGAAACAATGTTTTTGTTCTGCCTATAGTAGATTTGATAAAAGTTTATTTATAAGATACACATTGTTTCTAAATCCCTATTCATTGTAGATGTATTAATATGTATAGTTATTTGAAATAGTTTCTTGATGGGATGGATTAAAGAGAGGCCTCATAATATTTGTCTCATAGTACTTGGTATGTCAGAAAGTTAATTCTATGAGACAATATTATAAGAGTACGTTATAGACATTAACCATACAATAATGGAAATAGTAAAACATCACCCTAGATTTTATAATAAAACTCCCCTAAACATTTAAAGAGAATAATTACATATGGATTGTATTTGTTCACATAAAAAAAGTAAGAATACTTAATCACCATCAGATAATTTTTCCCTCTAGATCAACTTTCCATGATAAACTTTAATGAATAGGTATGGTCGTATATAGTATCAAATTCAATTGTAATTGATTAGGATTTGATTTCCCATGATGGTTTGGTGACGTCTTCTGTAAAATCATGATAACATGTTTATTTTTAGTATTATGTACCATCCCTAGATAAAAGCCTGGTTTTATAGAGAAATTAAAACCCTATATAATATGTTGAGATCATGATCTCTTCATTTCAAAGGTGGTTGTCATCAACATCTCCCTCTATTAGAGTTTTCTTATAGCAATATCTTTCATTCAAGAATTATGATAGTTCATTTTTAATAACAACATGGAAATAAATGTAGATCTTAAGCATTAAAGTTTTTTATTTGAGAAATACATATATTGGGATCGAGGATATATGCATATATGGTATATGGGGTCAGATACATTTAGAAACACATCTAGGAATCAAAAATTTTGTGGAAAATATATGCTACCAAACTTCAGTGTGATATGGATTTTAAAGTTGTTATGCTGGTGTTTATAATATTTTTTTCTATGAAATTTGTTAATTATACTTTTGAATAATAGAAAACTAATCCTTAGGTGTAGTGGTATCTTTGAAATTGTTGATATTATCAAGATGGTACCCTATAGGTTGACACATCCACTAAACCTCTCTCAATATCATGATGTGTTACACATATCTACCCAGAAAATTAACATACCTAACCCTTAGTTGATAATGAAAACAAGGTTCATACGAATGGGTTAATATATTTCATATAAAGAACACCTGGTAAATATTTTAGATCTAATAGATAACGTTCTATTAAATAATAATACACACACTCACAATATTTTTTTCCTAATTCAATAGTATGAGGAAGCTATGTGAGAACATGAGGATATGATGAGGTAGACTTGTCTATTTATTTTTGTGTTATAGTGACATAATTTTAAGGGATAAATTCATTTTCATGGTTGGTGTAATTTAAGAAACTATTATTTTATCTTTTTTTTTAATAAATTAAATTTATTTGATAGCATGCATTTCATGCAACATTCCCCCTAAATACCTTGAAGGACATATTTTTGTATGTATTTTTTGATAATTCTCTTTTTAAGTGTTGAAGGGGAACCCTTACATGACCCAATTTCCTAAAGGACAAGGACCACACATGATCAAGTAAATGACCATAAAGGCCAAAGACATGACACACTTGAAACAACCCCTCCCTAGAATCTGCATCATGAGGGATTCTAGCTCACCACCTCTCATGGATGACCATCTAGCATTTTCTCATGCAGATATTCACGATGCCCGGTCCCAATGGATGTTTTTATACCATCTCATTCATCTAATTCGGTTAGTTTTTCATTGGTGGTTGCTATTTTTTTCTCTAAATCGTCATTTGGGCCTGATTTTGTGTGGTCTACCTAAGCTTCTTGGTATTTTTATATGGAAGGAAATTCATCTCGCCTGAATAACATTGGTGTCTCAAAGGCCCTACATCCCTAAGGCCTTGTAGCATGATGTCCTTTGGTGTCTCGAAGGCCCTAAGACTCGTAGTCCCAAACAGGTGGCCCAAAGGCCTAAATTGGATTAATAGTTACAAGTTCTATAATAACAAATAATACCTTCTACAGTACTACTATTGATATTTGGGTGCATTTTTATGTGAAAAACAAGGTTACACTTTCTCCTTATCAATGAATTAAAAGGGAACAACATACCTTAGTAAAAAAAGACACTACATCTCCTATCCCATTTAAAATTAACAAATTTATGAAAATACCTACCCAAATATATTCATTTATTCCATAATATCAATATAGAAGCCTTATTTTGGTTGAAAATCCATCTTATAAATTATTTTGGTTCAATTGAAAAAATATTGTCTAAAAAAGTGGTGATGTCCCTAACCGTGTGTTTTATTTTATTTCTTCCTCCACCTTCGAAAATGATTATTAAACCATTATGATGTAATAACATCATAATATTCTGTATTATGAGATATTATTATGTTATTTTCATGACATAAAAATATATCATTTTCCTTGAAATGGGATTTAAAATCATTATTCGTTTGTACGGAAGACTACCGCCTCATGAACGGATGTTATTAGTTCTCCATCACCACCTCTACCATCTAGGTATAATGATTAATTAAATTTTTAAATATGATCTATATGATATTATTATACTTATAAAAATATTATATCACATATACCTTCTTACATTCCAATCTATGGGTATAACAAAATATCACATGTGTGTGCGGAGTTTTACTGCCTTGCGAAGCAATGTGATTCATTAAGGATTTACAAGGAAGGTAAAAATTATTTTTTAATTGAAATATTTTAAATATATTAAATTTAAATTATTCTATAATGTACGTTTATTATTAACCTTTAAATATTTCAATTTATCAGGAAAATGGAATCAATGTTCATTCGTACATATGGCTAACCATATCAATAAACCATGTATTTCATTTTCTACCTATAACTACTATATATTACTATAAATAAATTAATATTAAATATATAAGATATTTGTATCAGGGTTTTAAATAATTATATTATGTAACCATGATCAATTGATGAGGTTCAAAAAAACACATAAAGATAACAATGAAATCATTTAAAAAAATGACATAAAAAATTAATCATTAACAAACATGTAATAAATTGTCATATGTAAATCTTATATGAAATGATATATAAATATATGGTTCTAAAAGAAGTTATAATGTGTATTAATGAAGCCAATACTTACGGGAAGGTAATTTTGTCTCAATTTTACTTCATTGCGAAATATGTTGTATTATGACCTTTTCTTTTTTATGAGGTGCATATACAATACTTTTTACAAGTAATATCATGAATTTTTTATTTTCATCATATTATAATATTCATTTAGTTTTATTTATTCATGAGGATTTTGAAATAGTGTTTCCTAATTGGTAACTATTTCATGTTACAATCTCATCATTTATTCGGATTGTTCATGATTATGCTTCAAATGACAACATATTATGATCTTTCTATGAATAAAATCAATAGTTTTAATCTCCAAATGTTATTTATATAAAATAAATGTATTACCTAAATATTCTTCTATATACTAATGAATTCAAAATAATGTTAATAAAAAATGTATTTATTTATCTCACTGTTTGAATACCATTTTCATTCAAAAATTATGTTTAAAAAAAATCAATATCAAAATTATTTATTAATGATGATTTTACCCATCATGGAATATTTTAAAAAAAATTAAAGGAGAATTAATTTTATTTCCAAACTATTCCATTTCATATTTACAAAAAAATTGATTTAAATCATTGTTTTAATGTGTATTTCTATAATGAAATTTCCCTTTGACATGACCTATATGTTCTTTGAATGTTACTGAATATGTTTAAACAATTATTTTTATAGAGAAATATTTAATCCAAATTGATGATTTTTTACTTTTTTTTCAAAGAATCTTTTTATCAATCAATGTAAATACCACTTTTATACTAGGGATAGTGAGACCCATTACAATGAAAAAATGCCTAGTACCTTGGACGCCCAAATTTGGTGGCCTGAAGGCCTAAATTTGTCCCAAAAGATCATTCTAATTTTTTTTACATTAAAATATTATTCCATATAAGTTATAATTATTTGATGTTACTTGTGATTTATTGTGGATACGATCTAAGTACATCAATCTTATTTTTCTCAGAATTGTTAATATTTATGATGATATGATTATAATGAAAACAACATTTTCATGGGGTTAAGATTTCATAAAATTTTGTTATAATTATGAAGCCTATTTATTTTTTGAAAGTTATTCATTTATTAAATGGTTATGTATCATGTTTCTTTTCATGGTTTCTGAAAGGATGATTTATTATGATCTAATAGTTGAGGTATGTGTGATTTTATTTATTTGATGGGAGGGACCTATATATGTCTCTAATGAATTTGGTAACAATTTATATCTAATGAGATAAACTAGACTGGAATGGGGAGTGAATCTATTTTAGTGATTGACTATGTCCAATATGATAGTACTGGGTGTGAACCATGAGTGATATGATGGTTTAGGGATTGAAACCATTAAATAATGATAGTGTTTCAAAAGAGCACTGGACTACTAAATGAATGATTTTCTACTATTATGTGCATGAAAAAATTATTTTTCATCATCGAATGTTATGTTATCACTATTCATGTTCTTAAATTCAATTATGATTTATGTGTTATGATATTCTATGATTTATTCAATGATTCATGTTCCTGATATAATATATGATGGGTATGTATTTAAAATATTATTATTGTTCTCATTCCTTTATGCCCATGATATGAGTATATCTTTCATATTTACCCTTACTAATACTCTAATGTCATCGTTTATTTTGTTTCCTTTCCATAAGATATAATGAATGGTATTATGTATGATATGTCTCTTAATGTTTCTAGTTGCAAATAATATATTGGGGGATGGCACAATTATAATTTGAAAAAGTTTTATATGTATCTGTTTTTCCAAAGGCACAAGACATTTTATTTTTTTAGGTGTGATTTTTTTAATATAATTAAGATTCAATTAAAAATATGTAATATCTATGAATGATATTTTTGGGTATTTAAATTGAGTTATAGGGAATAGATACTGAAATTATTTGATATATAAAAGGGTGTTGTATTCTTCTTTTAAAATAGCAATCATTGGGTGGATGATTTATGAGGATTTATGATTACGAGATCTTCCCATGTGGAATACTATTTCGAGATGGTATCATTGAGGTGGTCCTCCCAAATTAGTGTGTCTGATACCCAACATTGGAGAACCCAGGTTGTCCATGGTATCCTCGACTAGAAATATTTTCTATAAATTGATTTATTTTTCTATTTATCTTGAAATAAATTTGAGTTTTTCCATTACATCAATCATCTCTTTTCTAATAATCTATTATTTATTTTTTACTTATATTTTTAATAAAAACATTTTCACCAAATTCACTCAATATCTCAACTTTTTAATCACCCTAAAAACTATCTCTATCATAATTATTTGATAAAAAAATTTATTTTCTTGAATATAGATAAATTCGTATACTAATCCTTTGAAGACAAAATTAACATATTGAATATTTTTTATTTCTACTTGATGAATCTCATTGGATTATCATCATCATCTTCCCACATCTCCTCTTCAATCTATTTTTGGAAATTTTTCTATAAAATATATAATTTATTCAAAATTAATGTACTTCAATGAAAAATTTTGATTAAAAATTCACTTTCCTGTTCTGAAACATCAATAAATAAAGGAAATATGTTTGTAAAAATTTATTTAAACGTGTTATTCTTTTTCATTGTATTATGATTCAACTAGAATATATTTTTTCTCCTATATTAATTAAATTCATTAAGTAATATTTCCTTATATGACATCACAAGTGACCAATTTTATATTTTCATGTGAAGTTATGATTATATGAAAATGATCCAATGAAACTGTCTCTATATACTAGTCATCTGCTACTATTACATTTGTATAAAATATATTTGGAAATTTCTATATAAATGTCTAGAAAACTGTAAAAACCACTATATTCTCACTAAAATATCTGATGGAACTAACCACCTCATTAACACTAAGGAAGATTTAAAACACGATTCCATCATCAATCATGATAATATCATCATACTATAGTCACATAAATTTTAGATATTATTTTTTCATTTTTATGTTTCTATAATAGATATTTTCCAAATTATCCAAGATTTAAGTAAAATTTTTATCCTTTTAACATGATAAACTAATTTTATTAATGTGATGATAAGATTAGTTTTTTTTAGAATACCCACAACTCTATAATTTTATTTTTTGAATTTTATCATTAGAGAAAATTCATTGCATAGTTGAAAACCATCAGTGGTTACCTCTAATATATTCATATAGATTGATAGAATATATGGAAGAATTTTATCATTCCAAATAAAATTATTCTTTTAATATAAATATAGATTCAACTTGTTATTCAAAAAATTAATATTTTCCATTATCAAAAATAAATTATAAAACCAAAAAATCAAATATATTGTAACAAAATCACTTCTAACACTATTGATTTTATCATCTTTATATGATGCCTCTGTGCTCTAATATATGATTAAAATTTCCCCACTAATAATGAGAATTTATTGATAGTGCATGGGGAGGAGTGAATATCCTTATTTATTTTTCTCCATAAATTCACCCTTTGACATATATTAATGTTCTTAAAAAATCTTCATCCATAATCTATAATTACTATAAGGCACAAAGACATAATTCACAAGTGATGTGTACATGGTTCACCATAAAAATCAGTAACTAACTTATAGGAATGATATTATAAAATATTGTATCACACATTCTACATGAATACAAATTTGGACTATAAAAAAAGAAATTATCATTAAGATCATGATAAAAAATGTTTCTCTTGATAAGTGTAATGTCATTCTACACACACTAAATTTTTTAATTTAATTAATTAAAAACAAGTGATTATTAAACTAATATAGACATTAAATAAGTTCAATTTGTGGTTCTTTGTTTTCATTTTATTCCTTTTACACTTCTTTATTTACTTGTAAAATAATAATAACTCTTCTATATTTCTCAAATAAATTATATTCCTATATAAATTCTCTTAATGATTTTTCATACAATGTAAAAACATTATCTCTAACTATTTTAATTTCAAATTCTAATTAAAATATTCAACTTCATTAAATTACAAATACTTATTCTTAATTATTTTGATCTATCCAAGCCTTATATCAACCCTTAGATAACGTTATAAGAGAAAATAAATTAATATATATTATAATAAAATGAATTAAATGAGACACATCATAGAAATCATAAATTTTATACACTTTTTAAAATCATGGAATGACATCATTCATTACAGTTTAATTAATCAATATTCAATCAACTACTTATAAAACTACATCAACATTTATATTAAGATTAAGTAAATAATTCTATAAGGTTCTTTTTATTTTTTCTATGTGTAAATAATCATGGTGTCATAAAATAGAATATGACATGTTCCATCTATCCACATAAAAATAAAACAGATTTAAATCTCAATGCTTCTCATCATAGAGAAATAATATTCAGTAAATAACATTTCATCCTATACAACGATGTCGGATACACCATTACGGGTTTACACCCTAAAACCTCCCAAATTTTGGAAACCATAAAATTATTAGTTTGAAGACATGTAATGTTTTAAATTAATTATATACCATCCAAAAATATCATCAAATTAAATTCAAATATTTCAATAATAAGTATTTTTAGTCACCTAATAGGGGGATTGAATGCGGTGTGCTAACCTTTTATAAAACTAAATTGAAAATAAAACATTGCATATCTATATATTTAAACCCATATTACCTTTTACAGTATAAATGAAATTTTCTCCAATTTTCTGGACACATAATAATATCATGGAAATATGAAGGTAAAATATATTGAATTACATGGTTTTTTAATAGGTTTGGATATATCTTGGTAATCCAAGTGCTAGATGTTAATAATTTTTATCCTAAGAAATAAATTTTATCACTATTGTATAAAATTTGATGGAATATTTGGTTGAAAATATATTTTTATCCAATTAACACCTGCATTATTTTATTTTATGTTGTCAAAAACCATTTTGTATGTTTAAAGTCTACTTCTATATAATATTCAACTATCTCTCATTAAGATCCTTATACCACCAATTTAGAATTTTGATATAATTTTTATACTAGATTAACTAGTATTCTTTATACTTCTTTAGAAAAATCGTTTTGATGATCAAAAATATGTTTTTGGATGTCCTAGAATCAAATAATCATATCCAATTCCTCGATATATGCATAAAATTACTAGAGATAATATATTAATAATATAAAACTCACCCCCTATATACAATCAATATCTCTAATATTTTATAAAATTTGAGAAATGTTTTCTCTATTAAATATTCAAGGATACAAACATCAAATTTTATAACATACACTTTAAATAAACATCACAATTCATATAATATTCTTATTTATCTTTCCTCTTCTATGCTATCTATTT
The DNA here is from genome assembly GCA_963277665.1 of Viscum album. Lineage (NCBI taxonomy): Eukaryota > Viridiplantae > Streptophyta > Magnoliopsida > Santalales > Viscaceae > Viscum > Viscum album. The sequence goes on along the minus strand of OY728150.1, from coordinate 434,679,675 downwards.
TATTGAATATTTAATTTATGATGTAGTCTACACACTAAATTATCCTTCACTATAATTGAACATATTTGATGCATTAAATCAGATTTACTATAATGTATTGTAACAACCCTAACCACATTAACATAAATCCAGTGTCTATTTTTATAACAATAGAATAAGATATAAGGAATCATGTACCAATGGACTAAATAAATTAGTACTCTTTGTAATATATTTAAATACATGATTCACATATTTTGATTAATAAGAATAATTACAACATATTCTTCTAGAAAAACAATATTTCTTCTAGTATATCATTTCATATAAATCATTATACAATTAATGGATTCCTGATAAAAAATAAGTTTTAACTTAATATCTTATTAATGATTAAGTGCATTGTAATTTATCATTAATCAATAATAATTTTAAATATATAAAGGTAAATAACTGAAAAAACATGATATAATATCAATAAACTGAAAATGAAAATTTCATCATAGATAATATCATTATGAAAATATCATGGATAGTAATTTAAGGGATAAAAATATGGAATGGTAAATAACTATCGTGGGATAAAGTAAGGATTCCTATACTCTCACCCACCTCTGGACACTCCCAAAACATATTCTTCCCATCATCATAGGGTTTCTCTGGATCTGTATGGTGATGATGGAACTCCTCAACCCACCTGGTTCTGTATTCTCTTATATCGCTTTTATTTTCTTTCTCCCTTCTCAATTAATGTTTGTCACTGGTTTGTATATCAAATTTCTCTCACCAAACCTCTTTCAGTTTATCCCTGTAAATCATACATCCATTTTGGGTCTTTGTACTATAGATTTAGATGGTATGGGTTGGAAATATTGGTAGATTATAGTGTCTTTATACTCCACTAACCTTTATGTAAAAACCCATTTTGTTTGATTCAATTTTTTTAGGCTCGATGTGTGATATTTGTCAATTTAGGATGGTGTTGGAGGGGACTGGAACCAGTCATAGTCTATGTTCTTCATCGGTGCTAGATTTTCACATCGTTTTCTTACATCTTTTTACAGCTTGTTTGGTAATCCTTTCTGGTTATATGTTCATGTCATGCTTTTTTCCCTTTTTTGGTTGATTTTTTATATGGAAGGAGGTTTTGTCTAGATATATCACTCCAAGAGAAGTCACTTTTTGGGTCATTGTTTTTTATTGTCTATTAGTGGTTTAATGTTTTGGTAGTGGATTTCAATATTTCTATCCCTTGATGATGGTAATGTGGTCCCTTGTGTGGTCCCTTATTGAGGAATTCATTATCTTAACTCTGCTCTAACATCCCATTTCAGTGCTCCATTACAATTTAGGCTTATACGGTGGCCTTGATGGATGTTATAGGTTGTGTTGTTTGAGCACCTTATGGTATCTTAGAGAGAAACCTACATCTTAGTTTTTCGTTATGTATAAATGTTATGAAGTCGGTGATGTTCTTTTTGGAATCTTTTATGGTTGAAAAATTGGTGTTTTATAGGGTAGGCATGAACACAATTATGTGAGTATTCAATGACAAGGTAGTGAGGTTAATGGGATATTCTATTTTGATTGAAAAAATCATGATCTCTGACGGTGATGGCCTGCTATGATAATGGTGGTGTACCCATGATGATGATAGAATATGGAATACGACCTGACATTGGCTAAAAAAAGAGATTCATGGATAGATTTCCATGGAGTTTAGTGTTTGTATGTTTGAAATTAAATTTTTTTTTCTAGATATAGAATATTTATAATTACGCCTAATGTCTATGGTCTCTTCTCAACCATAATGTGGATATTTTTAGAATAAAAAAATATAATTATCAGTGAGTCAATTGTAATTAACTGTAAAGAAATTAAATTTAATCATGAAACGTAAAATAAAATTAATCTAGAGATAATATAATTGTAATAATCCATTGGAAAATAATACAATACATAAAAAATATAGATTGTCAAATAACTAAAAACAAATTCCATTTTATCAATATGTTATGAATGAAATTAATCAATAGATATTACAATTATTCAAATATAATGGGTCACAATATAAGGCGTAATCATTATAGCAAGGTAAATAACCGAAATCACATGTAATTTAATAAATAATCTAATAATGTAAAGTATATATAGATAATATCCTTGTGAAAATATCCTTGATAGTATGATAATGATATAATCAACATTGAAAGGTAAATAACATTGAACATATTCCATTTATTTAATAAACTAAGAACAGAATGAAGACATATATAATATATTTGTAAAAATATCATGGATAATAAGATAAGGTATAATAAATATGTAATGGTAAATAACTAAAAACACATTCCTATTAATCAATAAATTTATAATTAAATGAATTCAAATATAATATCATTGGGAATTCTTATGGATAATCAGATAAGGCACTGTCAATATAGAAAGGTGAAAACCCAAACACACACTCCATTTAGTCCATAAAAATAGAATGAAATTCCATTAGAGAAAATGTCATTGTTAATATATCATGGCTAATAATAAATGAATTATTAATGAAGGTAATTACAAATCATTGAATTTCATGATCTTTGAGACAATATATTTCTTTTTTCTGGGCCTTAAAAAATATAGATATAAAATGATGGGTAGGTATACACTTTAAACCCATTTAAATAATTCTAGAGAAAGGATTCCTCACATGAGACTAATTATGAATATATGCGCTATCTATAAATGAGTCACAACTATAAATTCATGTAAAAATAATTCCTCGCATATCCAATAATAAATTTTATTCATTAACAATATGCCTTACCATTAAATATTTATACTTGAAATGAATATGAATTAACAATATATCCCCAATCAATGAAATAAATTTCATAGTAAATCACCATATATTGAAATGTGATATAGTTTATCTAATAATCATGGCCATGATAATTAATATGGATATTTAGTTGAAATTAAAATTCAAATGATCATGATAAACATAATATCTCATTGGAATTTAAGTGACTATAATACTAAATAGAGAAAATTAATGTCAATACTTTCCTCACTATAATTGATCATAAAACATATAAGTGAAAAAAAAATATCATATCAATAATCCATTACCCAATTAGGGAATATATAAAATATACTATTGTTGTTGATGATGAATATGAATACCATAATAATTTCTTAAAAAACATTATTGATAAAAAATTTCATTTTTCATTTAAAAATAAAATTTAAAGACTAAACGTTAACAAAAACATTTAAAACAACTATATTTGAAAATAACCATTCAAAACTATAAATGAATATTTTTAAAAATGAGTATTAATTATGTCAGGAAATTCCGTAATTGTTAAAAATGATAAAAGAATGATTAACCCATTCAATGATCATAATTTTTAAGTGATAATTAACAAAAGATTCAATTATGTGTGTAAGATATAAATTCAAAAAAAAGTTGGAATAAAACATAACATAGAATTATTTACCCTTACAGGGCATCTGATCTCACCCTTTCTAATGTTTCTTTTCCCTATGTTATGATGATAGGTATTACGTCTGATATGTCTAAGAAGGGTTATAGTTTTGAAATAATAAGTGATAGATGATATAAAACTCTTATCAAAAAGTATTATTTGATTCCATGTTTTCAATTCCCTATAAATTTATTATCATTTTGTTATTAGTTTTTAAATGAAAAGAATGTTCATCAAAATAGATATAATATCTATGTATGAAGATCCTCAGTCATTGAAAATCATAAAAGTAATGAAAATATGATAGAAATACCCATAACTAATTTACATGGACAAAAACTTCCAAATTATGCAAGAAATGAAGTAATTTTGATGTTTTTTTAAATTAATTGTAAATTTGTAAATCTATCCCAAACTCATATCATTCAATTTTTATGTGAAAGCCATGTTTTTCATATATTTGTGATTTTACTCATGCATGTGCATGAGATGCATCAAAAATTTCATATCCATATAAAATCATTGAATTACCATGTATCCATCATATACACCATACCGTGTTTAGATAAATAAATTACTATAAATTTTTAATTCATATTTCAACACCCCCTATAAGAGTAAACACATACCCATCAGTGGATCTATTCTAGTTAGAATTTATATCAACATCCAAATCAATTTTGTCACCAATGGTTAATTTTGAAATGATAATTTCAAAATACAAATTTATTTTATCCAAATAATTTTCTCAATTTATTAATTACCACTTTAAAATTATTTATTTATCGAAAAATATTAGTTTTTACATCACCACTAATGTTTTTACCTTTATAAAAATTTCATGGGATTTCATTAAATTATATAATCATCCATATTTAAATAATTAGTTTTATATAAGACTATTTCACTAAATATAATTTTTCAAAAGTATTAAAGATATTACATTTAAAATACACAATATATATATCATATAAAATAAATTATGTGCATACCATTAAATTACTCCTCAGTGAAGGGAAATTGAGATGAATTACCTTACTTCACTCGTCCTTTTTCAGAACAAGGATTAACCACATGTGTATTTATTTTAAACATATTATTAATTTGTAGAAAAAATATTACTCATATTTATGTTGTCATATGTGATCCTCTTATAACATTTTAACATTTATTTTTTAATAATATTTCATGAATTTCTTTATTTCATGTGTTAGTTTCCTTGTTTTATCAAGTGTATTTTGTAATGAAAGTACTAGTTATTATACATGGGATATAATTACATCATATTCATTATTATAGTAATGTTATTAATATCATATTTAATCATTATATACATTATTATAACCACTCTTAATTGTTGGACATGTAAAAATAATCACATTACATCCTAGTGATCAAGAATTATTTCTTACATCATATCCACCATTTGATCTCTAAGAAAAATCGTACCTTCTCTTATTTTGAGATTCTAATATTTTGTTCAATCATATGTTGTTAATCATATATTTGTGTAATTGATTTGGAATAATCATGATATCTATCACTCACCATATAATCATTCATGTTCAATGTTAACATGATTCATTCAGGTTCTATCCATTGACTAAAATAAATAATATTAGTGTGAACAAAAAAAATTATAATGGGAAAACCATGTAATAATTTATATTTTTTAAAAACATGATATATTTTTTATAATTTATGACACTTTTTTTAAGCCAGGTCACTCGTTGTCATCATAAATTGAATTATTTCTTAAGGTTTTATATGAAAATATTGATTACTCATTATAATATCCAATAAGATTGTCAAAATAGGTGCATAGTAAGGATAATTTTCTTGCACTACATTGCAACTATGTTAAGTCCAATGCACCCCTTTTGTAGTTACGGACACTAATTATAGTTGTTACATAACTACATCCACTAATAGTATATATATTGGTATGTATTGTAAGGAAAAACAATATAATCACTTCTTAAATAAAACTTTATAATGTTTTTATATGTTTATCCAGGGATTATATCATTGTGTTATGATCCCTAATATATATTTTACTAAATCTAGTTCAAATGGTTTCTACTAAACTTCATCTAATAGCAATTGTAATTACCCTTACCCTAGAAACTGTGAGCTATTTTCATAATTTAATACATTGAAATAATATAAAAATAATCACATTATAAAGGAACAAAGAGTTTATTAGTGTTGGTGTGATATAAAAATACATGATTCTCATATTAAATTTTTTATAAAATATTACATCATAATTTTTATTAAAAAAATATTTATTCCCACCATTATATCCATATATATCGATCATAGTGAAATTCATGTACTCTTGGAAAAGGAAACAAACTTATGGAATTCACAAATAAATTATAATTTTTCAATAATAAAAAGGAATAATCAAATTGTAAATGTCAATAATAGATAAAACATTCCTTTTAATCAATAAAATGATAATGATATGCATCTATTGATATTATCATTATGAAAATATCATTTAAAATAAAAAATGAATAATTAATATGGAAAATTAAATAAATGAATACCTATGACATTTAATAAATATTATGGGATTAAAATTAATCCTTGGATAATTTCATTTTATGGATATTATGGATAATAAGATAAGGAATAATCAATATAGGAGGGTAAATAATTGAAGTCCCATGAAATTTAATCAATAAAATGAGAATGAAATACATCCATAGATAATATCATTATGAAAATATGAAGTATAATAAGATAAGGAATAATAAATATAGAATGGTAAATAACGAAAGAATATCCATTTAATCAAAAATCTAAGAATGATATGCATCATGAGAAAATAACTTTGTGAAAATATCAGGGATAATAAGATAATACGTAATCAATATCACTGAGTAAATATCTGAAAATTCATTCCATTTAATTAATAAACTAATAATGAAATCCATTCTAATATAATATCATTTTGAAAATATCATGGACAATAAGGTATGGAAAAATCAATATATCGAGGTAAATGACTACAAAAAATTAATTTAATCAATAATCTGAGAATGAAATGTATCCAGATATAATATCATTATGAAAATATACTGGATAATCTTATAAGGAAAAATTAATATGAAAATCTAATTAACTGAAAACTCATGCCATATAATCAATAAATTGAGAAAAAATGAGTCTAGAGATAATATCATTGCAAAATTGCCAAGATATTAATATCTTTATTCTTAATGAAGAAAAATTTTAATTATTAGACATCATTATATTTGTATGATGAATCCTCTTCTATCAATACCCTTTATAGGATAGTTTAAAATTTATCAGGAGATATACACTAGAAATATATTTAATTATATCTAAGACATAGAATTTTTCTTTAATTATAAAGTTGAATTGAGGGTATACCTATAACATGGCCCCACACATATCTTAATGTACAAATAATTAATCATATATAAAATAATAAATTAAATTCATGAAAATTATGATCTATCGTTAAATATATATAATGAAGAAAGAATACCAATTATCAATATTTATCAAGTAAATCATAAAATTAAATGTAAAACATTATATGTAGAAATGAGATATTGTTTAATAAATAAGAATAAAAATGATATATAATTTGGATATTTAGTAGAAATTTAATGTCCAACAATCATGTGAAAGTTAATATTTCATGTGAAAGACAGTGACATAAAAAATGAATGAAGAAACTGATTGTAAATAGATTCAGTGGTCAAAATGATCATAAAGGTTGAAAATTAATAATATGGATTTTATTAATACAATATAACCATATTTTATTATTTGTAAAATAAATGGTTTTTATCATTGAAAGCTACAAATACAATAAATTGATCTTTCAAATACTTGTTTAAGAAAACATCCATTTCATTTTAAGAATCATCTTTTAAAATAATAATTTCGTAAAGAAAATTGAAGATAACTTTCATTCAAAATATACTATGAATCATAAAAATGATGATTTAAATCATTTATTGTTCATGATGTCAAAAAATTTCATAAAATTCATACATGTTAAAACAAATATTTCATACACTTTAAAAAAATACAAATCGGTTTTTTTTTGGAAGAAGGACCAAACATTTCATTAAATGTCTAAAAAAGTAAAATAAGGGTGAAAATTTATTTAATAAAATCTTTTTAATAATGAAAATAAAATTTTTAAAAATAGTTTTAGAAATTATGGTTTCAGAAAATGAATTATTTTTGAAGTAAGGGAGAAATAATGTCGAATATTTTAAATTATATTAACAAAATTTTATGTACCAATGGTTATAAAAATGGTATTATTACTTGAAAATTCATGAATAAATATATGAGAATAAAATTATATGATTTTAATATAAAATTAGTTATTAACTTCATTCATTGTAAATTCAATTATAAAAAATCTTGATTAAAATGAAATAATAGAATAAACCCTTTCAATGATCATAATGATGATGGGAATGTTAATAAATGAATCAATTATTCTATAAAATGTAAATTCACATAAAAATATTGTATAAAAATAATGATTTATCCAAAATTCATTTCACAAATAATCAAAAAATATCAAAGATAATAACAAAGTAATATAACCCAATAAAAAGAAATTAAGTAATGAAATTCTTCACCACTTGGCCATTTTCAAGTCAAATCCAGCTCGATTAAATAGTTATAAGTAAAACCAAATATATTATTAATTATAAAGGATCCATGATATTACATTTATGACTGGAATTATATAATCCATAAAAAAATTACTTGCATAACATTATAATATTCCTCTATGAATGGAAATTGAGACGAAGTCACCATCCTAAAAATTACATGTTGTTGAATGTGATAAAACATCATATATCATGGTTTATACACATGTTATTAATTTATAATATATCCATAATAATATTTATAAAATAACATAAAGTCCATTTATAATATTTTCCCACACATTTCTCAATAATATTTCATTATGGTCATTTGTTTCATTTGATAATATCCATGTTTTCTCATCCATGTTTTGTAAATAATGTTTTTTTATTTGACATAGGCTATAGATATATCATTTTAAAAAAATATAATAATGTAATAAATAAAATATTGACTTAGTAAATAAATTATTATAACCACTCTTAAATTTTTGGAATAGAAAATGAAACACATCACTTTATGGGGGGTGATAGGCCTTACATGTGCATAAGTAACCATAATATTTCCTTAATGGGTTAATTATTATGGAATTAGGTGAAATATTAAATTTATAGCATAATTATAATTTATTATTTATAAAATTTATTCATTTTTTTATCATTATTAAATTCCACATAAATCATTGTGAAAAATGGTTCATATTTCAGTGTGAGGTGGTAGTTCACTGTTCCCACAAACGAATCTATCGTATTTCTAAAGGAATGGAAAATAAAATGAAATATGTTATATTATAAGTAAATAAGACTATTTATATATAAACACTGATTACATAATTATATTCAACATAGAGATTATTTGATGAAAAATGAGTTATATATGATCACAAGGTTGTAGTGTGTCTTACACAAAATCAAAGATTAAATTTCCAATTTGATGAATGTGGAGATGACGGAAATTATTCCATTTTCATAATAAAATATAATTTTTTTAGATATATTGTTTATTATATTATGTCTTTAATAAATAATTAAAATTATAAAATGAATAAAGGCAATAAAATAATATTTTTAAGACACTTTCATTATCAAAGTAAAACCCCTTATATATTTCCTCTTAATGGCCATAGGCATAGGATTTTGGGAACTAAGGATGATATAAAATTTGTATAATGATGTTGGGTAGTGAATTTGTTTTGTGTTGGTTTATAAAATTTTCTTGGGATGTGTGATTAAATGATGTATTTTTACTTCCCTCTTAAAATTGGGGAATGGTAACCCACTTGTAAATTACATGGATATTTAAAAAAATAATACAAAACGATAAAGTTATTCACATGAAAAAATATTATAATAAAAATGGGATTTTATTTTGGGATACTATAATGAGAAATTTATTCAATACAACAAGATTTTCACAAATTGGTAGGTCATTATTAACACTTATCTTCTATGGTTAACCCCCAGTAAACCCATTTTTAACGTAACTGCAATAGTTAATTTCATCAGTTTTTACAACTCATTTTGGATAAAAATTATATTTGTATTATTACATAACATAAAATTATATGATTCCAAATATTTAATCCAATTTTCCAAATTAAATTTGATGATGTGGAATAATCCAATTCATAATTATACCTGGATATGTGATAAAAAAGTGAGTTTTCAAAGAGAAATTTTGAAAAAGTATGGATGGCTTAAATATCATACATTAATAGGAAATTGATTAAAATGAAAAAATGTATTTATTATTATATAATTGAATTAATTTTACATTATAAATATTATGAAATATAAATTTACTTTTCAAAAAATTTTAATGAAAATACGGCTTTGGAATAAAAATAAATATTATTCAGTCTTCATTGGAAAATTAATATTTTAAAAAAATATGGAATATTTTCATAAGATAATTTTGAAATGATTTTTGAAAAAATAAATCCCATTTTATAAAATAATGTTTCTAAATTTGATAAAAAAAAATAAATATAAATAGTATGTTGAAATTGTAACTAAGCCATATTTTTTAAAAAACAAACAAAATATTTTAAAATAATTCATTTAAATGATTGTAATATTACCTTTAATAAATAGTAAACAGATTATTTATTTTCACATGCATAAACCATATAATTTTCATAATTTAATTATTAATATTCATACCTTCCAATTTAATGTTGAGGTTATAACTATATACCATATCACAATTCATTTAGACTTGTGGTTGCATATTATGAGTGTTATTTAAGATATTAAATTTATGAAATATATTCAATGTGTTTTTATTATTTGTTTTTTTTAAATGATATAGAATAAAATTTTATTCATTTTTATTTTGGAGGTCTTACATTCTACCATCTTTAAATAATTTGTATCATCACAATATCATCTTGAGCATATAAATCAAGGCTTTTCTATTTGAGAATTCCTTTATTAAAAACCCACATATTAAGAAGTTTTTATAAAATATCATCTTCATAAGAGAGAAAGGGATGTACACTGATCTTATGGAATTACAAATAACTATGTTTTTAATTAGGACTACATTTTTGGCCTATGAAGATATAGACATGGAATAAAATAATAAATAATTATACATAATGATATATTTCACTGATCAAAATAAAGTTAATTAAACATTAAATATTATAGAAATCAAAACCATAAATCAATGATGATTTAAAGAACTATTTGAGTAATCAAATATAAAGGTAATATGATATTATTTTTTCAAGAAACTTCTCTTTATGTTGATTAATTCAATTATTATCTATGAAGGTAAGAAAATATATTGACTCGAAACAATTTTATTTCTTAAGAACAATTTCATCCTTTGGTTATCCTTCGATCATTTTTCAATTCTTCAATTACTCATAGAATTTAATATCCAAAAATTTTTTTTTATTATTGATGAACTAAAAATCAATTCTAACAGTTTGTATGGTCATTAAAATAGAGACAAGACTTTATGACTATCTATAACTATTTTCAAAAACCATCATGGTTATGAAAAGTTATTAAATATAGTACATTAATCTTTAATCTGGATAACAAACACCACTACATCATCATTAATATGTTTTCATAATATAAATCAACTAAAACAAATTACTTATTAACAAAAATATCTCATAGACAAGTGGTTTTTTGTAGACACATATTGTTTTTTGGTTGTGGTTCAAGCCCTATGGCCTTTCCAGATATGAATTTTTGTCACCTGAAATGTAGGTTGTCCTTTCCCTAACACAATATTAATATAATTATTATAAATTAAAAAAATGATGACAAATAATTAAAAAAATATAAATGATATTATAAACCATAAAAGATACCAATACCATTAATTTTTTATCCAAAAAATGTAATTTCATTCTTACTTAAATTACACATTCATATACTAAACAAATAGGTTTTATTTGGATAAATGTTTTCAAAAAATATCCTTAATAGTTATAAAATCCATCACTTAAAACCTAAAAATTGGTTTTTAATACATTCAATGTATGATCAACCATAAAATAATAACCCATGATGGTATCCATATCTTTTATCTCAATAAATATATATATTATTCTGACATTTTATGGAAATCATTACATGTTTCATGATTATTATAAGGAAAATAATATTTTTTAGTAAAACTTATACAATTTAATTCATGAAATCAAATAAAAAAACATCATCTATTTTTTCTAAACATAGCTCTTTTTTGGCCTAGGGTTAACTTTTAGAAGATAGTATTGGCTTAGATAATTTCCATGTTCCCTAAATTTACAACAAAAACATAAAAATGGTTCCTCAGAATGGAATTTATTTTCTTCCATCATACTCTTCATACTTCCTTAGAAAACATTATCTTATACCCTTATTTTACAGAGATAAATAAGTTTACCTTTCTTTTTTGATACATTATTAGATGTATCATTCCATATTTGTAACTTTATGGGAATCAATTATTATTTATTCTATGGTCTCCGACACTCAAGATCTTCAAAAACTCCATCCTTTTATTCTTCACTATGTTTGAGAGGTAGTTAAGTTGTAGGTTGTTAATTATAGATCACGATAACTTATTAAAAATAATCGGTATATGTTTCAATAAAATCAATATCCCATTTTCTTTCACATAGTCACCGAATGTTCCTTAATGTTCAATGATATCATGATTCCTTTTGGATTAATCCATTGATAGAAAACCTTACTCATAGTGTGAGAAATAATAATAATAGTGGTAAAATATATAATAATTTATAGCATGTTAAAATCTTAACACAATTTATTATCTAAGAAGCTATAGGTTTATCTTAGTTCATTAAATTCCATCATGTATTCAAATCCCTAAACATGATTTTTAAATAAAATGTGAATAATCTTTATTTTATCCCCCGTGTGTTTTAAACTAGGTGCATAGTAACGCTTGTTTTCATGCACGAGGTGATAATCGGTTCAATCCCAACTTGCCCTTTTATGAGTTACTACCCCTACGTACAATTAATTATGAACTGCATCAACTTTTTGTATCTACATTGGGATGTACTACAAATAAAATACCATATAATATCTTCCTAACCAAAGCATTATGATTTTATTCTATACATACCCTCAAGTATTATCATATCGTTATAAATCATAATATATATTTTCAATTTTTTTGCCATGTTTTTTAATAAACTGCTTCAGATACAAACTTTAATTAAAATAACCCTAGTATCCCTGAACCAGAATCATACATTATTTCTTTGGAATAATAAATAAGGAATCACATCATGGATAAATAAATATTTCAATAGTGTTCATAAAATAAATACATAAAAGATTTCAATATTACATTTAAAAAATAATTAAAATATATTTGTTATGGAAAATACCATTATTCTCTCATATATATCTTATTATATCAGTCAAAGTTCACCTAATGGATTCATGGTAAAGGAAAAAAAATATTAGTGATGTCATGTAAATAGTAAGGGTTAAGTACAGAAGTTGATATCATGAAAAAATGATTATAATCGATATTTATAGGTAATCAACTAAAAAATCATTTAATGAATTAAAAAATAATGAAATGCATCCATAGATAATATCATTGTGAAAATATCAAGGAAAATAAAATATGGAAAAATTAAAATTTCGATGTAAATAATTCAAATCAAATTTCATTTAATCAATAAACTGAGTAGTAAATGCATCCATAGATAATGTCATTGTAGAGATATTAGGGATAATAAGATATTTCATAATCAATATAGCAAGGAAAATTACTGAAAACATGATAATTATTCCATAATCTGAAAATTAAATTCATCTATAGTGAATATCATTGTAAAAAAAAATGGATAATAAAAATTGGAATAATCAATATGGTAGGGTATATACCTGAAAACACATGTCATTTAATTTTTATAACTAGAATAAAATAAAAAAAAGATAACATCATGTTAAAGTTTTCTTAGATAATAAGATAAGGCATAATCAATATACCACGATAAATAAATGAATACACCTTCCATTTAATAAATAAACTAAGAATTAATTGAATCTAGAGATAATATCATTTTAAAAATCGCATGCATAATATGATAAGGCATAACAAATATGGAAATAAAATTAAATAAAAACACATTCCATTTAATCAGTAAATTGATGATGGAATACATCCAAAGATAATATAATTTTGAAACTATCATGGGTAGTGTGATAATAAATATGGCGATGTAAATACAATGCAACAAACTAGAACATTATTTTAAGGGGGTTACCTCTTCCAAATATACTAGAAATAGACAAAATTCATGAGCCCAACTGGTTCCGAATCACTTATCCACCTTGAATGGAACATAGAGTACAATATTTATCAATGTTGAGTTTTAATCTCAGATGTATAAGATTCCACAAAGCACACCTCTCAAAAATCATGCTTGGAGTCATTGTTGAGGAGGCATTGGAGACCTGGATGGGTCTTAGAGAAGGAGTAGTCTCCGTGTCCTTGCAAAATGTAGTTTGATCAACCAATATGATCGTGGTTTTAAATATTATACCTCTTCAATTACTTAATATTTCTTCTATCCTTATGGCATTACTTGTGCACAAGATACACTAGAATCTTATTTTGCTAATGATAGATATTTATTTTTTTCACTAAGTCACAGTTTTCCGAACCCATGAACCAATACTAGAGAAAAATACCGCTGAATGTCTTCTATATATCCAGCCCAATGAATTCCATGAAGAGACTATAAATCATGTTTTCCCATTAACTATCAATGAACAAATGATTTGTGGTTCTATTTTTAAAATTCTTGTAGCATAGGAATCTTGATACAATGATTAATCTTTGGTGTTAGATGTTAACTTCTGTTGGTAGTGCATTGTTCCGAACACGCTAGATAAGAAATCTGATTCTGGTTTTCATCTCCTTAAAACGCAACATGACCCCACATTAATCATCATCATTATTATCCTTTTCCAGCCTATGGGAATCTTTCTTTGATTTTTCCAAAAATAAGAACTGGTAAAAACACACTTGTCTCATTTTGAGTTGTGAATGATATTCAAAAAAGGCCCTACAACTCCTCATCAAGAAAAGATTAAATAATGTAGGGATATATATAGATAATATCATTGTTAAAATATTAGTTATAATTATAACAGATTTATTAATAAAAACAATTCTAAATCATTGGATTACATGATATCTAAGAAATGGTAGCACTACATTCATGACCTTTCACATGATAGTTTAAAACTAATTCTTAGGTATACACCAGAAACCCATTTTAAAAAGCTTATCCAACTAATTCAACTCCTGAGACTACCAAAGAATGGACTAGATATCTATAATCCAGAACCACCCATAACTACATTACCAAATCATTCGTCATTTATCAAATTATCATTTTAATTCCTGAACAATATGCCTTACAATTTAATATACATATTTAAAAATGAATACCAATTATCAACGTTTTCACAGTCAATATAATATAAATAAAAGTAAAACACCCTATGGATAATTGATATATTTTTTAATCAAAAAGAATATATATGATAAATAATATTTATATTTAGGGGAATAATATTCCCAATGATGACATGAAAGTGAGTATTTCAATGGAAAGTTAGTGACTTAAAAATGAATCAGGAATGAGAATTTCAACACCTTACTAAAATAAATGATCATTAAAATCCATAGGAATAATAATAATGTTATAAATAAAACATAACATGATTAGATAATATATAAAATGTATGGTTTTCATCATTGAATAATATAAATTCCATAAAAAGATCTACAAAATCATTCATGAGGAAAATAACATTTTCATTTTGAAAATATACTTCTAAAACTACTAGTTCACAATGAATTTTGAAAATAATATTATTTTAAAATAAAACTTAAAACTTATAATTAATTCCTTAACTATATAATGGTCATGACTGTAATATTTTATTTACTTCTTTTACATTTTAAATGAAATATTCTGTTCAATTTTATGACAAAATCCTATTGTGAATATTTTAGAAAATGACATGATGATTAATTTTAAAAAAATTAATAAAGATTAAAATTGGAAATAATTTATTTAATAATTTATTTTTAATAATTATTAAAACTCATTTTTATTCATTATTATGGAAATCATTTTTGAAGAAAAATGATTTTCATCCGAAGAGATAAATTAATTAATATTTTACTACAAAAATTTTATCAATCATTTTAAGAACCAAAGAGTTGAGACTGGTATTATTACCTGATAAATTCATTGATAACAATAAGTTAATTAATATTAATGTGTTTATTAATAAATTAATAAATAATTTATTTAAATATAAATTTATGTATAAATAATCCCGAATAAAATTAAATTTTGAATTAAAACATAAAAAATATCCTATAGTTGGAGTGAGAATTAATAAAAGAATCAATTATGTGCATAAAATGTAAATAAAAATTATTAATTTTAAATAAAATATAATACAGTTAAAATTCATTAAAAATAATCATAAAATATTAGATTAAATGGATAAATACTATAACCCAAGGATAGAAGTTGAGTTACTAAATTCTTCACAACTTGGTAATTTTGACGTAAAATAATCTTTGATAAAATAATAAAAAATTTAACCTAAAATGCCATGAATTACAAAGGATTCCTAAATATGAATTTAAAAATGTATGTATATACTCCATATAAATAAATTAGGAGCATAATATTACAATATGCCACACTTGAAGGGACTTTGAGATGAAGTCACTACCTCACACATTATTTTGGATGAATATGATTTATCCTCATGTATAGTGGTTTTAAACATGTTATTATATTATAAATCAACCATAATTACATTTATAATGTCATATAATATCATATTATAACATTTTCCTACACGTTTGTAAATAATAATTCATTATTTTCATTGTTTTGGGTGTTAACTATCTTGGATTCTCATTCATGTTTTTTAATGAATGGTTTGGTCCTTGTGAAAAACATAAAATTACATCATATAAAAAATGATTATAATATTATAAATATTATATTTACTTATTATATATATCATTAGAAACATTATCAAATGTTGTTAATGTAAAATTATTTACACCACTTTGAAGATATGGTAGGTCGTATTATACACAAGTGATAAAATTATTACCTTAAAAGGGGGAATTATAACAAATTGAGTGGTATTTTAAATAAAATAATAACGAATATCATATATATAACATATATTTATTAAAAATATCTTTTTATAATTATATTTAAAGAATAGGTGAAAAAATTCCCATCTCTTTGCGAGGTGGAGTCCATTGAGCACATACGAAAAGTTGTCGTAATTTGAATGAAATGGAAAGTAATAAGGTATATGTTATTTTATAGTTAAAAAAGAATATTTATATTATAAATAATACATATAAACACTAATTACATCATTATATATAACATTTTTAGATGTTTATAGATAATGGGTTACATCGGTGGATGATGCGGTAGTCTATTATAGAGAAGATCGACTACATCATTTCCCATTTAATGAAAGTGAATTTAGATAGATATTATTCAATTAAATTAATAAAATAAATATACAAGGGAGATAGTTGTGTTAATTAAATATAATTTTTACTTTATAATTGATGGTGTAAAAAGGGATAAATAAAATAAAGTGGCACTGTTAAAACAATTACCTTATCTAATATAAACCACCTTTTGATCACTTATTAAAGACACTAGGGTAGGTTTTTTAGGAAGAAAAGAAGAAAAAATGTGTATGTGAATTTTGGGGAGTTAATTTTTTAAGGTCTTTTATCAACTAAATATCATTGTAGGTGTGAATAATATATGGTAGGTAATTCTCTTTTATAAGTGGGGGAAGGGAACCCTTCTTGAAATTAGGTTGACAGTTCCCAGGATAATCCAAAATGATAAATAATTCACATTATAAAAAGATTCCCAGTGATCTTAGAATTGATTTTGGGATAGAATATAGTGGAAATATATCTATAGAATATTATTTTGAGAAGTTGTTTGGTCATTTTTAACTCATATCTTCTTATTTTAACAACACGGTAAATCCATATTTACCTTAACTAAGGTAATAAATTTCTATTATTTTCAATATCCAATTTGGAAAAAAAAAATTTAACCATATTATAATATATAATTTATTCTAATTACAAGTATTTAATCAATATTTCCAAATTAATTTAAATGAATTGGTAGAATGATACTTAAAATTACACCCATAGACATGAGGAAAAATAAGGGTTTGAAAGAAAAAGTTATAATATGAATTGATAGATTTATTATCAAAATTAAAAATTATTTTCATTCCAATATAATAAATTGTATTCATAATAATATAAATTAATTAATTATAATATAAAATTAACATAAAATATTAATTTTCTCTGTAAATAATTTAAATTAAAAGGCAGTTTTCAAATAAAAATAAATAATTTTCACTCTTCATAAGAAAACAACTTTTCCGAATAACACCGAAGGTTGTATTCAAATAATTATAATTTTCTGATTAAAAAAATGAATTTAGTTTTATCAAATAAAATTTCTATATTTTGAAAAACATAATTTTAAATTATGTTGTCAAAGCATGACTAACCCTTCTTTTGGAAAAAATAAACAATTGTTCATAAAATTATACTTTTTTCTATTAAATGACTGTTATTTTATTTATAATTAATAGATAACCAATGTATTTTTTTATACATGTGTAAACCATATTATTTTCACAATATAGTTATAACTATTCATATCCCCCAATTTAATATCTAGGTTATAAAGATATACTACATTACAGTTTATTTAGAAATAGGGTTTCATTTTTTTTATGATATCGATGAGATTAAATTTAATTAAATTCATATCATTGGTAATTTAATCTTGGTTTCTCATGTCTCATATTTTATCAATGTAAATGTTATTATTTCTAGAATTTATGGGAATTAAATATCATTTTATTAATTTTTGATATAGAAAACCTATTTATAAACGATTATCAGATTCTCTACGGTTTTATATGCTAACCATAATATTATTTCTTCTTATCTAATTTTTATTTTATCGGATCGAAAAAATGTATTTCCATATTTAATAATATAGTAATTATTTTAATCAATCTAAATTTAATGGTACACTATCTCATTTTTTTCAACAGTATCATATAAGTCTGCTCCCATTATCATTAAATGTTCCTTCTTATTAAAATGCATATATCCCAAGATATTATAGGAATATAATTTTATCATTTTTTAAAATAATCATCCCATGTGAATAATTATACATGTAAATTTGGAAAGTGGGATTGATAATGTTTTCCCAAAATAAAATGATAAAATACATAATTAACAATTATCCATATCAATATAAAAATCATACAATTAAACAAATTGAAGTATGGATCTTCTTACAATTATATGAGGGTCTCTAATTTTTATAAATATACATTATTATAATTCTTACACATCTAGTTGTTCTCATTGTTATATTTTAATCTCTATAATATGATGCCCAAAATTTATGTATTCAACATAAATCAAAATCTCAATTGTGATGTTTGAATCAATAATGATTACATCGAAGATCACCACCTTTATTTTCATTAAAATATTAATTCATGTAATCTCATAAAAATATTATTTATAATTGTTATAGTTTTACATAACTACTAAAATCATGATGACTCTTATAATGTTTATAATATATCTTATGCAGTTTGTGAGTACCCATTATTCATTAAATATTTTTTTCAGTAAGTGATTTTCATATGATTCTGTATATTCTAGGGTTTATAATGAATCGTTTAGGATTTGTGGCCTAAACGTAACCAATTTTTTCTGTTCTTGGAATTTTGAAACTACCTAAATAAGAAAACCATCTATCACTATAGAGATCGAGGTCCACGTGGCTAATGGTGAACTATCATTTAAGTAATATAATTCCTTTTAGTTTCTCTCTATAGTATAAGGGTATTTAAATATGTGAAAGATTACCACGAATAAAATATAGAGGTGGAAAATGTTGAGATGTGTTTTGGAAAAGGGAGGTGTGCAAAAAATGAAAATGGTTGGTGAAATATTTGCATGGTTCATGTAATAGAGTATTGTAGTTTTTCGCAAAAGAGTTGTTTTGAGAATAGAAGCTAGAAAATTGTCCAAGACAAGAGGTGTGCGGAATATTAGAGTAGTGTGAAAAAAATGATGTTGCGCGGAAGATGTGTTTTTCATGCTCAATGCCGATTACGCACGGAAGGAGGGTTTTTCCCATAAGGTTTGGTTTTTCTTTCAAATATTACGTTAAACCTCTCATTCAATAAAGCTCAAGACATAGAGAGTATCCGAGCTCTAGCATGTGAAATTGGAGTATGAAAACCAGTTGCACGTAAACAACAAGTTTGCGCGTAAATTCAGTGTTTACACATAATGAAAAGGTTGTGCGTAAAAGATAGGAGTTGTGTGTAAAAGCAGTATTTGTGCGTAAAGAAACAGTTGTGCATAAAAGAAATAGATATCATTAAAAGAACATTGTTCCACATAAAATAAGGGTTGCACGAAAAGTAGATTTCATGCAAGGAAAGGGATGTACGTGTAAGGTGCATTCAGGGATGCACATAAAAATTGTGGTTGCCCAGTACACCCGGTGTAAAGTGAGATTCATCTCTAAGTGAAATATAGAAGTCAATAAAGCATTTATCAATAGTTAAAGATACAGATTTCATTAGTGATAATGAACCGACCCAGAAGTCCATAAAATGTGTGTGGATCCTTTCCAAAGTAATGTGAAAAAAAGAAGAACAAGGTGATCCTTTCTATCGGCAGTGATCTCAAGAGAAAGAGGAACATAGAGTGACCCTTGGGAAAGAAGTGATCTAACCATAAACATTTTAAAGGTAATGATCCTAGGCATAGAAGAGATTTAGCCCAAACATTGTAAATTGGTAGTGAGCTTCAGTAGATTTGGTACAGTGGCACATCGTCATTACATGCAACTTGGACATAGCCCATTGATGGTGAACCAAGTAAAAATCTATGTGTATGTCTACTTTCTTCCCTGCATAGCACCCAAAGCATTATTTTATGATAAATAAGGAAAGAACAAGACAAACATTAGCAACATAAGGTCAAACAATGTGAACCTTATAATATAATGGTCAAGATCTAGTGGGGTAGGAAAAACATGGAAATTGAATATACATACTATGATTCACTCCCTATTAGGGTATCTAGGCGCCTTTTGATCCTAACATAATATTATATATATTTAAGGATTAGTATTCTATGTATGTTTATATAATGAATATTTTTAGAATATTAGACCTACCAAAACCATTTTTATCTAATAAAAAAAATTTGGTCAAAATACGTTATGTAAACCTAACTGATTAAGGTGTTGTATAAAAAATTTTAATAAGTGAAGTAAAAGTAATGATCAAATTGAAATAGTTTAAGAAGAATGTAATTAATTAACAAATATTTTTACTTAGGTATATAAAGACATATGTGACATGTCCGACTCAATGTAAGGGATTTAATATCAATTAACATTCCATTGAAACTTATTTAATGTTATGATCATAATACCTAAAATATTATTTATAATCTACCCATTGAAATTTTTTATCATGAATAACATTTTTCTCATGACATTAGAACTTTCATTAAATATTTTTACTTCCTTGATATTACATATAAAATTATTCAATGTGGTATGGTAAATGTTTGAAATTTTAAAGATTATTTTACTCAAGAATATTATTAATGATATTTGAAGGGTATTTTGATTCATGAAAGTAATCAAAACATGGTATTACATATCCACCAATGGAGAATTTTCGTAAATGCATATCCATTATTCAATATAAATTTTATGATGACGATCATTTTTTATTAATTAAATTGATTATTTGATATATGAGGAATGCTTAAAATGGAAAACACGGGTGGGGCCTAGTTATAGGTAGTCCCTCATTCCATCTGTTCTATCATGAGATGAATTAGTTCAAAAAATCAGAATAGTTTAAACTACCTTGAGAATAGATCTATATAATATAGTCATTCATGTTCTAGATAGATTATTTTCATTATTAAATCGTTGTCTACATTTCAAATATCATTTTTATCCATGAGATTTTTTGACAGCATATCTATGGATACATTTCATTCTCAGTTCATTGATTTATATAATTTGTTTAATTTTATTATTGTTATATATTGATTATGCCTTATGAAATTATTTTAATGGAATATATTATCTATTATTTACCTTTCCATGTTTATTAATTCTCGTAAATTCTATATTGTTTCCACATTATATTCCCTTACTGAGCATTTCATCTCACCCTTATTTTTTTCCATTCCCAGGTTATAATTAAATTCCTTTCAATGAGTTTCCATGAGGCTGATATTTTACTTTTATTATGATTTATTTCCTTTTCCCAATGTTTAATGGGTATCATGTATATAAAAACACAATATCTTATCAATGAAACTTCCTCTTGATCTAATTAAATTTCTTATTATAAAAAATGGTTATATAAAATATGCAGTTCCTTGGTTTTATGTTTTTTTATCAAAATACTATTAAGAATTGTTACCGTCTATAATATAGTCATTGAAAAGTGATCACACGATTAGTGTAAATGCAGGGATTTAACAAATAGAATCAACATAGAAAAAGGAAGTGATGGCCTCATCCAGTAGACTTTCCTTGTACAAAGCCCATTTTTCGGAGCTATTAAATGAGGTGGTGTCATTGGTCTTCTCTCTTGACAAAGTCGAAGCTGAGAATAAACATGTTAAGTTTTAGTGAAACCGCCTGTGGGAGAAGTGGAAGTTGATATAGATTACCACTTGAGCGATGTTATCTGAGCCACCCCAAATGTTTGTCACCATCGCACACCTTACCCTTTGGTCTTATGTGAGTGATATAAGGGTTATTTAACCAGACCATAGAACTAGAATTATGTGAATAATTTTATTACTTTGTAAATAATTTTTAATCCACAATAGTAATTTTAGTTAATAATCAATTAAGAATTCTATTTTTATGAATTAATGGATTTTTGAATTAAATAATTATTAAATTACTTATTATATAACATAAATGACTGTATAATTATTACGAATACGATTGTGATTTATATTAAAATTTAAACGATATTTTTTTAAAACCCATGACTTTTCGATAAATGTTTGTTTTTATTTTAAATGAAAAAATTATAGCATCTAAAAAATTATATAGATAAAATGAATATTATTTTTGGAATCAGGATGTAAAAATTATCCAATGGTTAATTTTTCATACTTTTCTAAGATAATAAGTTTTTTGGGAAACAATTAAATACCATTTAAATGTATAATGTATTTTATAAAATCATAATGACTCAATAATGATGTAATAAAATACTATAAACATTCTGTTCAACCAATATAGGTTTTACCATTAAAATAATGTGATTTTATCTTTATTTGATATATTTTAAAATGCTTTAGTGGACCCTTCAAGTCTTATAAAACATTTGACCTTTTTAAATTGATTTCCTTGGATGTGTGACTCAAATATACACAATCAACCCTATTATTATTAGAATTTTGGCCGTTGGCCTTATAAAAATTTTCATTCCACTCCCTTTGGAAATAAATAGGGGAAAAAATCATGGGATGGTTTGTGGTATTGATTAGATTAATATGTGGTGACCCAAACATAAATAATATAGAATCCCTTCTCCTTACTTATATAAACCCACCCTAGCTCCCACTTCTGCTTTAGTAAAAGCCTTTGTATCTCAAGAAACTCATACCCTATTCTCTTTAAAATCATCCTAAGGCACGCCAATCTCTCAAGAATCCTCTCTCAAGCCCCTCCCAAGCCTTTGGGATCACACTTACATGTAATGGATTTCATCATTCCTCAATTTAATCCAAATTATTTTATGTTGTTATGACCTTTATTCAATTAAAAATGTTGGGGTATTATTTCACACCACCCCCAAACTTCACTACTTATTTTTGAATGATGGGAGACCCCTTTCTCTCTCATTAATGCCTCTTATATACACATGTTACCATGCTGAAATTCCATAAATAAATTTCACTCCCCCCATTTACATTCAAGGAATTATTTTATATTATGAATATAAATAACATAAAATTTGTTGGGACATGTAATTATATGGACCCCTTACTTTCCATTTCATTTAAAAATGGTGAAACACCCCATTTTTTCTCATCAACAATTTTTATAATTTTTTAAGTCACACTGTTATGCTACTGAAATTTCATCACGATTTTCCAAGCCAAAGTCATTAGGTACTGAATATGATGCCCAATTCTATATCAAGGTTATTCAACATTATTCACATATAATTAATATTTATAAGGTTTCATATATGTATTCCAAATTACTTTATTGTGCAACAAATGATGATGTTGAATGACTCCGGTTTGTATGATCCATGTGGCACACTTATGCATGAAATGAAATGTTTATGATGGGTGTGCCCTGATGGTGATCCAATGCATTGGGTAAAGATTGGTATCAGGATATTTCAAATGCAACGAGGGTTTACTCATTATAATTCAATTGAAATCATGTTTTACACAAGAAAATTAAAGTGCAATGAGGGTTTACTCTTTCTAATTCGATTCCAATGAGGGTTTAATCAAGATAATTAAAGATCAATTAGATTTTACTCATGATAATTCAAGTGAAATGATGGTTTACTCATGCTCCATGTGAAATGAGACTTCTCTAAATCAATACCATGTTATTATAATCATGTTATATAATTCCTTTATGTTCATGTTTGTCTATGCTCCATTGATATGCCTATTGCCTAACATGTATTGTGTTCTTCAGGTTATGGCTTGTTTACTCCATTAGTGGGATTTATATATTTACCTTTTATTATGCATGTCCTTTGGTTATCCAATGAATGTCTAAATATTAGGGAATGTAGTGGTCATGTAATATAATTTTGCAATAAAGATGTTTTGTTTCATGTTTTAAGTCAGTACGTAATGTTCCTAAGTCACAGAGACAACATACCACTTAATCTTATATGTTGTATCTACTGAATTATTATGTAATAAATCATATTTAAATGTTTAATAAAAATCTGGGTTGTTATAGTTGGTATGAGAGGATAGGTTTAGTTATTTCTGGGTTTCTGATTTGAAAACTATAGTGATGCATTAAAGATAAGACTAAGTATGATAACAACATCCCAAAATTTTGGTGATTAATTAGTAAGTGGTTTAGCAAAAAAATACATCCCTATCTGGATACAAGTAGGTAGAGGCAGCTCTAGCACATATGTACCTAGGAATGAAAACTCCGACAAGGTGTTTGGGTTTTGACTCTGGGTATCGTGGTACATGAAAATGGGCCTTAGTGCACTATTGGTTATGACACTCTCGGGGGATATGCTTTATTAAATTCACAACCTTTGTAAGAACCATATTTAATGAAAAAAATCCCCTATAAATAAATGTTGGAAAGTAGATCATGGATAACATATATTAAAACCTATAGACTCATAATTTAACGAAATAAAATTTATCTATATGTAATCCATTATTGCCTTCAGATTACCCTTTATTTGTTACACCTAAATTTCCTCTAATTTAAGACAATGGATAGCAATTGGAGTACTCGAGTTAACAACCGAAGTAAAGATCAATGTGATGACTGTTCTAATGAGATAAATAATCCAATAAGACTGAGAATTGTGAACATTATCACGATAGTCTCTTAGTTAATATAATCCTCGAATAGAAACATGGGTCATTGTGAATGTTCAACCCCCCAATGAATGAAAAATTTTCAATCGAGAGATTCACGAGACAAAGGACTCTTGATTTTAATGGATAATATGATCCCTCAATCGCCAAATAATGGATCAACTCCATTGAAAAGTTATTCGCCATCCTTTAATGTTCCAAAGAAGAGAAAGTTATTATGGAATATTATCGTATGGAGGGTGAATCTAATAAATGGGGGACATTGATAAAAAATATAATACCTGACGAGGATATCACCGTGTTGGAATGGAAGGATTTTTGGAAAATTATTCTTGAAAAATAAGTTCCTCACACCCTCTGACTTATGATGGAAATGGACTTCATTTCCCTCAAAAACAAATACGAAAAATCCATTAGAGTGTAAGAGGAAAACATCAAAAGGATTTCATGATATTCCTACGTATTTTTCATTACTCCCAAATTCAAGGTTGATCGCTTGTTTGGTGGGCTAAAACCTAACCTACGGAAAACCCTGGAAAACCGTGACTTCAAAATCCTTGAGGAAATTGAATGATGGGATCTCAAGGTCAAAATAGATATTAGAAAATATCTGGGGTATCAAGGGGATAAGAAGCATAATGTGGACTTCAATTATAGTGGTCTGATGGATAAATCCAACGGTGCTAAAAAGCCCAGCATCCCACATTCCAATGATGTGGAATAAAACACACCAAAAATTTCATAAAGGGGACAAGGAAATTATTTAGGTGTGGAAGAGAAGGGAACCTAGCTGTTAACATCCAACAAGAGAAACCCACGATCGCGACTGATAAGAGGAATTCTTCGTTCAGCCCTCAATGAAATGTTCATTGATTCAACTTTAAAGAAACAGATCACCTTGAAAATCAGTGACCTATGACATGGGGTTTAGGATTCTACCAACAACCTCCAAAGAATCATGGGAATGATTTTGAAATCACTACCACTGAAGTGATCCCCAAAAACAAAGTGGTGATATGTATTCTAGTTATTTATTAAAGAATAGAGAACATACTTTTTCATTTTGGTTCAATGAATTTTTTCATACCCCGAATGTTTAGTAGAACAATCCCAAAACCACCACAAATAATGGAGGTAATGATGTCGGTGAGTATGAAAAATGGGGATGTCATTTCATCTAATGAATATAACTCCTCCCCTATCATAATTTGAGGAGTGAACAACTAAGAAAACCACATCATACTCCATCAAGTGTAATTTTATGCAATTATCATCATGGATTGTATTTCCTTATATAAAGACAACATAAATTGTCATGAGAGGTAAATCACTCTCCATATTTAGAATCAAACCTCTATTATATACTTATACAAGGAGGATGATGAATATTTCATAGAACCATCATCAAATTCATGCATATTAATTCCCTATGAGCATGGGTATCTGGCTCAAATGATTGATTCTATGGAAATAATCATCCTTGAAGACATGCCAATTATGAGGGAATTATCTAAAGTGTTTCTTGAGGAATTGCTTGGTTTTACTCCTATAGGAGATGTTGAACTCACAATTGACCTTATACCAGGGGAATTGAAAATATCCATGACTCAGTATAAATTAATTTTTTTTGGAGCATGACGATTTTAAGAAACAAATATAAGAGATTATAGATATAGGGTTTATAAATCTAAGTGCTTCACCATGGGGTGCTCTTGTCCTCTTCGTCAAGAAGAATGATGGGTCAATGCACCTTTGCATTGATTATCATGATCTCAACAAAATCACGATAAATAAAAAGTATCCTTTCCTTGAATTAATGACTTGTTCGATAAGCAGCAAGGAAAACAATACTTCTCCAAGGTGGATTTGGGGTCAGGATATTACCATGTAATGGTGAAGAAGGCGGATATCCCCAAGATGTATTTTAATACAAGGTATGGGCATAGTGAATTCACAGTAATTCCTTTCACATTCATTAATGATCCAAAAATCTTCATGTACTAGATGTATAGAGTATTTAGTGATTACCTCAAAAAATACTTGGTAGTATTTATAGATGATATTATAATATAAACCAAAACCATGGTGGAGTATGAGGAACATCTAAGAAATGTATTAGAGACATTGCGGAAGGAGAAGCTCTATGAAAACTATAAAAAGTGTGATTTCTGGATGAATGAAGTCTCATTCTTGGGTCATATCATCACATGCAATGTGATATGTTGGGATGCCTCCAAGATAACTATAATTCAGTGATGGTGGAGGCCAACATTGGTAATGGATATCTGTAGCTTCCTAGGGTTAGCTAGATATAATCGGCGATATCAGAGAAATTTATCACGATTGTCCAAACCTCATACCAAGTTAACTTGTAAGGGTGTAATATTTTATGGAGTGATGAATGTGGAGAGATAATCATGGCGTTGAAAAGGAGGATTATCACTGTGCTTGTACTCACACTCCCAATAAGTGGAGAACTCTTTGTGGAGTATAGTGATGGTTCAAAGAGATTTTTTGGTTGTGTGTTATTGTAAAATGAGAAAGTGATAGCCTAAGCCTCAAGGAAGCTAAAAATACATGACAAATACTATCCCACACATGATCTGTAGTTGGAAGCTGTGATCTTTGAGACTAAAATCTAGAGGATTTATCTCTATGCAGAGAAGTGTGAGATATATACTGATCACAAGATCCTCAAATATATATTCACACAAAAATATCTTAATATACACCAATAAAGATGGATAGAGCACATCATGGATTATGACTGCTTAATCAACTATCATCCCTGTAAGGAAAACAAGGTGGCAGATGGTCTAAGTATAAAAGACCCTACATCTTTATCAATGATTATAATTGAAATGGATCCAACATTCATAGATTTTCATAGGATGGACAGGGATTCAATAAGTTCGGAACATCATCAATCATTTCTCAATTTATTTCTCTACCATTCTTCATAGAGAAAATAAAGAATACTCAATGATATGAAGTTGAAATTCTAAAAAGGGTGAAATCTATCAGAAATGGGAAATCCGTAGAGTTCATGGTTGACAAGGATGTAACTGTGTGATTTGGGTCACAATTATATGTATTATATGATCTATAGGTAATTAAGGAGATTCAAAATGATTCACATAACTCAAACTTCTCTATTCACCTAGGGAGCACAAAGACATATCGGGATCTCTGAGAAAACATTTGGTGGAAAAATATGAAAAGGGGGATTGCTTAATATACATCAATATGCATGGTATGTCAGCAAGTGAAGGCTGAGAGGAAAAAGATTAAGGACATTATGCAAACAATACCAATACCAACAATGAAATGGGAGAAAATTACAATGGACATTGTTACTATACATCCAAGTACATCCAAAGGAAACAATGTTATATGGGTCATTATGGATCATCTTACGAAGATAGCTCACAGTACCGCGATTCAAGAGGACTTCTCATTGAATAAACATTCATGGATTTACATCAAATAAGTGGTAAAGCTGCATAGAGTACCACTATATATTGTATCTTGTCGTGATCCGAGATTCACCTTGATGTTAGGGAAAATCCACCAACATGCTATAAGAACTGAACTGAAATTTAGTATGGCCTATCATCATTAGACAGATGTCTAATCTAAATGAAATATTTAAAAACTAGAATATATGTTAAGATCATGTTTTATGAACTTCAAAGGAGAATAGGACCAACATCTTCCTCTAGTTGAATTATCACACAATAACAGTTTCCACTCGAGCTTCTGAATTGAAATAAATTAATCCCTTTATGAAAAAATGAGGAGAACACTAGTGTGTTGGGTTGAAGTTGGTGAGCGTAAGATGCTAGGAACTGAAATGGTCGATGAAATGATGGAGGAGGTGAAAACCATTCCGGAGAATATCATGGAAGCCAAAATTCAACAAAAGAGTTATGCTGATAACCGTCAATGAGACCTTGAGTTCAAAGTTGGAGACATGGTATTTCTATGCATATCCCATGGAGGAAGGTCACGAGGTTTAGAAAGAAAGGGATGCCAAGTCCTATGTACATCAACCCCTACAAGATTCATGATCATATAGGGTTTGTGGCCTTTCTACTAGCACTTCCACCTTCCACGGTAAAATTACATGATGTCTTCCACATATTACTCTTAAGGAAGTACATACCAGACCCCTCACATGTACTCTCTTCAAAGGTAGTACAATTAGAGGATGATATTTATTTTTAGGAGAAGCCAGTGAAGATCTTAGATCATAGGAAAAATGCTCTACAAAATAAGACAACTCCCCCCGTCATGGTGTTTTGTAGAAACAACATGTTTGAAGAGGAAATGTGGGAAGCAGAGGAAGTAATGAATCAAAGTTACTTGCATCTGTATTAGTGTGGGAAAATGAAATTTCAAGGTCAAAATTTCTTAATGGGGAAATATTGTAATGACCCAAACTTTAATTAATGAAAATTACTCTTGATATAAATAAATTTCTTATAATGAAAAATGGTTATATAAAATATGCAGTTCCTTGTTTTTATATATTTTGATTTCAAAACACCGTTAATAATTGTTACCATTTCTAATATGGGTGTTGAACAGTGATCACATGATTAGTATAAATATAAGTCTTTAAAAAATCCAATTTACATGGATAAAGTAATCGATAGCCTCATCTAGTAGACTTGCCTCATACGAATCCTATTTGCCGGAGCACGGAAAGTAGGTTGGGTCATTGGGCTTTGCTAATGACCAATACCAAGCCGATCTTCAACACATTAAGCTAGAGAGGAACTACTTATAGTAGAAGTGGAAGATGACAGAGATTACCACTCGAGTGATGTTATCTAAGCCACCCCAAGAGTCTATCACAATTACACACCTGACCCTTCTGTCTTATGCGGGTGTTATAAGGGGTTCTGTAACAAGACCTTAAAACCAAGATTATCTGCATTATTTTTGTATATAATAATGAATATGCATTCATTTTATTACGTTATAAATAGTTTTTAAAGAACAAATAATATTTTTAGTTAATATTCAATTAAGAAATCTATTTTGATGAATTACTGGATTTCTTGAATTAAATATTATTGTATTTAAATGTTTTTATTAAATTACTTTTTCTATAATATAAATGACTAAATAATTATTACGAATATGATTGTGATTTATATTACGGTTAGACATCTATTTTTGTCAGAACCCATGAATTTTAAATAAATGTTTATTTTTATGTCAAATGTAAAAATTCCCATATTTAGAATATTATTTAGATAAAAGTAATATTATTTTTGGAATATGGATGTCGAAATTATCAAATGTTGAATTTTTCATAATTTTCTGAGATTGTCATATTTTTGGGTAAAAATTAAATACCGTTTAAATATATAATGTGTTTTATGACATCCTAAGGACCCAATAGTGATGTAATAATATACTATAAACATTATGTTGGGCCAATATTTGTTTTACCTTTAAAATAAGATGATTTTAGTTTTTTTATTTATTTTACAATGCTTCAGCGGACCCTTCAAAACTTATAAATTTTTTTACCTTTTTAAATTTATTTCCTTGGGAATATGACTCACCTCCACATAAGAAACCCTATTATTTTATAATGTTCGGACATTGGAATTATGAAATATTTTTTTCCACTCCCCTTTTAGAAAAAACATGGGCAAAAACCATGGGTGGGTTTGTGGTTTGGATTAGTTTAATGTGTGGTGACCCAAACCTAAATAATAATGAATTCCCACTCCTTACATATATAAACCCACCCAAGCTTCCCATTCCTATTCACTCAAATATTTTGGAGGTCAACCAATCCCTTTCATACTATCTCTAAAATCCTCTTAATTCACCCAAAAACTCACAAGAATTCTCTCTCTATCCCCTATCAAGACATTGGGATCACACTTCCATGTAAGCGATTTCATCCTTACTCAATTTTTTCCAAATTTCTTTTTATTGATATGACCTTTTTCAAGTAAAAATGTCAGTGTACGAATTTTCTCCTACCCAATAATGACTTGTGTTTGAATGATTAGATTCATTTTACTCACTCATTAATTCCCCACATGTACACCTGTTACCATGATGAAATTCTTTAATGAATTTCTCTCTCCTCATTTACATCAAGTAATTGTATCGTATTATGAATATAAATTCCGTTAAATTTGTTGGAACATGTATCTATATGACCCCCTTACTATCAATTTCATGTTAATATGGTGAAACACCCCTATATCTCTCATCAACCATTTTTTTTTAATTTTTATGTCATGATTTTATGGTACCAAAATCGCATCATGATTTTCCGAACCAATGTCATTGTGTAGTGAATACTAGGCCCATTTATCTATCAAGGGTATTAACCTTCATGCAGATTTTATTATTGTTTCTAGGGATTCTTTTAAGTATTCCACATTTCATTATCGTGGAATAAATGAGGATGTTTAATGAATCCATGTTGTATGATCCATGTGGCACACTTATGCATGAAATGAAATGTTTAAGAAGGGTGTACCCTGATGTCCCTTAAATGCATATGGTAAAAATTAGTATCATGATATGTAAATTAAAATGAGGGTTTAGTCATGCCAATTAAAGTGCATTGAGGATTTAATCATGCTAATAAAACTTCAATGAGGGGTTACTCTTGATAATTCAAGCGTAATGAGGTTTTACTCATTCAAATTAAAGTGCATTGAGGGTTTACTCATCCAAATTCAAGTACAATGAGGGTTTTCTCCTGATCCATGTGCAATGATACTTGGCTCATGGTAATATCATGTTATGTTAGGTTGCCACATTTTGATGTTATAATAATCATGCTATATCATACCTTTATGTTCATGTTTCTTTTATTTTCAATTGATATGCCTATTTCCAGACATGTATTGTATTATTCATGTTATTACTTTTTTAGTCCCTTTCTAGGAATTATATCTCACCCTTTTCTTATGCATGTCCTCAGGTTATCTCAAGAAATACTAAGTATGAGAAAGTTTAGTGGTCATGTAAATGTATTTTTTAAATAATATGTTGTGTTTCACATTTTAAGTTGTTATTTAATGTTCATAATACCCAAAGACACTTGACCTCTCGATATTCTATGTTGTATATAGTGAAAGTTTTTTTTAATAAATCAGGTTTAAGTATGTAATAAAATTAAGGGTTGTTATAAAGTATGTTATCTACATTTCCAAAATAGCTAATCTATTTGGTCCTTTGGGATTTTATTCCTTATAATTATGCCAATTTAATAAGATAATTCATAAGGTATAGGTTTCTGGGATCAATGAATTATATATTTGAGTTCCATAAAGATCATATCATAACCCATGAAATGAAATGGGTATCATAAAAACTTCATAACATCATAACCAAGAAAAATAGATATGATTCATAATAATTTTAAAAAATCATAACACGAAAAAAAGCTTGTTTGAAATTCATATAACTCGTGGAAGATAAATGTGTTTCTCAAACATCATGCAATTAAAACATAAACCTTTCATGAAAAAATATTCATGGTATTCCTAGATCATGTATCAAATAAATATTAACTATTATAGGGGATAATATCTTATATAGAAAAGTATTTTGGAAGATATTTTGATACATTTATTAAGAATAAAATACTTTCATTGAAAAATCCTTTTCATAAAACTGTATATAAAATCCTTTTATTATAAGGAAATAGTTACCATTTCAATTAAAAACATTCTTGACGAAATTATCTAAAACCATTTTGAAAAGTGATTTTTAAAGATAAATTATTTTGAAATATTTTTCTTTTAAAATACATTTAAAAAGTATAAAATAGTCATTGATATCATTCAATTAATTTTCTTTGAATACTAATATTTTAAAACAAATAAAGTAGGCTATGAAAATCATTTAAAATAATTTTTAAACATTAAATAATTGTTTCAAGACATTTTTTAAAAACCATTTTAATATCAATATATTTCCAAAATATTTGGGGAAATAATATATAAAAAATAACCTTGTAAACATAAAAATAAATACTAATAGAAATGATGGTCCTCGTGGTGGTTAATTCCATACATACTGATCATTCCGTTTGTACCTTAAAATTTGAGAAAAGTTCCTTGATCATAAAATGAAAATATGATTCCTTTAAAAAATGTATTGTTGAAAATGTAAAACATGGGTAAAATTTTCATTTAAATTTTATATGATAATATTCATACAATTTTTTTAAAAAAATTAGGAAACATGGTTTTTATAGAAGATATATTTTTGACTGAAAGGAGAAATAAAATCATATTTTCATAAAATCATTTTATATTATATAAGTACCAATGATTGATAAATAGTAAAATTACATATATATACCATTAATATAAATATGATAATAAAATTAATGAGCCTTCTTGAGCTATGGATCATAATATTTCATCAATGGGATCATAATCATACATAATCTTGATAAAAGATATTATTAAATCTATAATGATTTACCACTTTGGTGAATTTAAATCCTTATAAAATGGAAGTAATAACATTAAATAAAGATTTACATGTAATTAAAATAATTATATTCATGAAATAACATGTTTAAACTTCGTATGTGAACCTCATAGAAAAATATAGATGCATAACATGTCATGTGTCTTAAAGAATGGAACTTGAGAAAAATTTCATTATCAATTTGGCCACTTTTTAAATATAAACCCCATGAACTAAATATACTATAATGGATCTATAAATGAAAATATATATATGTATAATAAAAAATATATTACATCCATGGTCATTATACACTCTAAACAAATGAGATGAGTGGTGAATAAACCATTTATCTCACGGAAATAAAAAGTGAGGTGAAACACCTGTACCTTGTGTTATGACATTCATTATCGATGTTAAAACCTATTGTATAATAAATATATGTTATTTTGAACATATTATTATATATAATTTCATATATTATTCACTTAGGACATTATATTACCTATTTATTAACAATTCCATGTTAATGTAATATTTTGGGTAATAACTGCTTTGTTAATCATTTGTGCGTTTACTTGTTATTATTGATCCAATTTATTATATAATTTTTTAATTATTTGAATAATTTAATAAATATTTACATTTAATATATATTTAGAATATTATTATTTATAATAATATATAAAATATTGAAATAAGAAATGGAATACACCATTTATAGAGACAGTAGGTTGTACGTAAGTCTAAACATTGTTTCTGTATATATACCATTTTTATTGAATAAAAGTAAACGAAATATTTGTATATATGATATATAAATATAAATAGTAATTATATAATATATTAAATGAAATATATATTATATATTTTTACTAAACCCAATCTTAATACATTCCATGTAATGTTTGAATGAATTGCATCGTTTTGAGGCGGCGATAGTCTATACATCCACAGAAGAAGTTATCATTTTTACATAAAATGGATTGAATGAAGGTTTGTTATATATAATAATTCTAGAAGAATAAATAAATCATACAAATATTATATATATAAAACAATTCCATCATAATACCCAAATTTTGGAGGTTATAAAGGAAAAATGAACAACATCGTTTTGTGAGGCGGTAGTTCATTGTACACAAGACGGGTAATTTCATTACCCATTAGATGAAAATGTATTAAATTTTAGGTTCTAAAATTAAAATAAATCATATCAGTATATTAAATATATTTTTTGTTATATAATAATGTAATAAGAAAATTTAAGGGGTTGGATAATTAAATTAAAATAAAGGAGCTTAAGGATAGATGTTACCTCTTATTTGGGTAACTCATTTTGGTCTGTAAGAAGGGGAATCCTATGATGGATGTCAGCCTAAATAGTGGTTTATAGTATAGAAGGAGGTAATTTTGGAGATTACATTTTCAGATATTGGGATATCCAAATGTATTGAAAGGTTTTCATAAGTGGGTTGCTTGAGTTCTTTTTATTGTGGAGGAGGAGTGGAATTATTGTAAATGTTTTAAAAAGGAATTACTCCCACGTTTAACAAATTTGAGGTAGCTTCAATAATATACCCAAGTAGATAAAAGGGAGGATAGGGTCTAAATATTACCATACAATTACATTTTAAAATGTTTATTAGTCATTTTATCCAATATTTTAAAGGTTTAGTCCCTTGTTATGGTCAATTCTACATTAATTGATGTAATGAATTTTAATTACATTCAAAAATATTTTAGGTCAAAAAACTACATTAAAATAATTAGGAATTATAAATATTTTTCATTACAAATATGTAATTTTTTTCCCAAATTCCAATCATAGAATTGGAAAAAACTAACATAATATTAATCCCACAGACAGGAAGATAATGCGTGGTTTTAATGTAAAAATATTTAAAAGGTTAGTAAGTTTTTATATCCAATTTATAAGTGAGATTTATTCCAGTTACCTAATTTGTATTAATCGATGTATTGTTGATCTTATTTAAAAATAAAAAAAATTAAAACATGAATTTTTTCTTATAAATAAATTAGATGATAAAGAAATTTTGAATTAAAATTCTGTATCATTCAATATTCATCAAAAATTTAAAATTTACATAATACCAAAAATTAACCCTAACATAATTATTATGTAAATATTTAAAA
This sequence comes from Viscum album, assembly GCA_963277665.1. Classification (NCBI taxonomy): domain Eukaryota; kingdom Viridiplantae; phylum Streptophyta; class Magnoliopsida; order Santalales; family Viscaceae; genus Viscum; species Viscum album. Next base: position 434,643,679 of record OY728150.1, on the reverse strand, counting down.
AATAATGTTTATTTTTAGTAATTAAAATTATGAATGTTGAATAAAAATATTTAAAATGAGTTTTCCATTAAAATGTGGTAATGTTATTTCTTTACAATAATACATATTTTATTCATAAAATTAGATTTAATATAATCATATAACTATAAAATCTATTATATTAGTATAAATAATATTTATTGAATATTTAAAATATAAATTTTATTGAAAATATTAATCAAGGGTGGTTTTTAATTAATTGTGGTAAAATTATGTTTGATCATAGTAAAATAGTTTTCTTATAAAAGTAATTTCTTTATTTTTAAATAGTTCTTAAATTCATTTATATTAATTAATAACCAATATACTAATTTTATGTACGGGTGTTAATCATATATTCACATTTTACTTTATATTATTAGTACATTTCATTCTAATGGATTGGTGGCAACTTTAGTATTATTTTAACAATATCATTAATAGTATATTGTAGTTCAGTAAAACTCAGTCTTGCATGTTACATAAGCTATCAATGGAACTAGAAATTTTGTGTAACAGAATCATAAAATAGTATTAAGTGTACCACATAATAATATATGTGTTTCTTGTATAGAAAAATTGACTTTGTATTGTGTATAATGAATGCCACACTTAGTTTTTTCATTTAACAGATGCTCTATTTAGTGTTGCGTAAAATGTAAAATAACCAATTATTAAATTAATTTTAAAAATAATAATTAACAAAATATTAGGGTGTTACAGAGATATTTATTATTAAAACACTAATAATTGACAAGGTTAAGAGATTAAAAATCATTTCTTATGTATATTAATGATCACATAAATCTATTAGAGGATAAAATATTTGATATTTAATAAGACTCAAAAAAAACTATATGATTATTTATCATGCAATAAGAAATATTATAAGACGTAGTTTAGAGTAATTATGTTGCATTTTTTTAGTCTAATAGTGTCAGCATAATACTCTTAGAATATTTCATTAGACTTATTATAAATTATAATGATTTTATGCTATTTCAAAAGGCTTTTGAGATTATGTAATATATTTCATTAGATCACAAAAGACTTGTATTTATATTATCTATGACCTTGATATTCCACAAGTCATTATCCATATAACATAGGACCTTTCTACAAATATGTAATATTATAATAGCCTTGAACCCTCACTCTTGTATATGGGGATATAATCATAAACATTACATTTCTAGATTTGATATCGATTATAGAGACCTAATTTAATCTATCCAAAACATACAACTATAAAAGGAAATAATGGATCACAAACGTACCCAAAAAAGTTATGTTTAGAGTGTTAGAGTATAATAGAAACTTTTAATTAACCAATATCAATGTTATTAAAAACAATTACTCCCACATAACCCAGTTTCTATTATTTTACATTAAGTTATCATCTTCATCCATATAAAACCCTTCTACTCATAAATCAATCAACATAAGTCTTGATAACATAGGTAAAATAAAAAATAAAAAATGTTGATATCAAATTATTATTAAGGGTAAACATAATAATAAACAATTTAATGTAAATTAAGAGTATACATATTGAATAATGGTTTAATTTCCTAATAAGATTGCATAAGAAAATCATAAAAGGACTCATACCCATAAATACTAGAATAATCGATCATGAAATATGGAATAAGTCTTTAATAAAAAAATAGTCATAAGAATAAACAATCATGATCCATGTGATATAAACCATGATCAAAGGAAACATTGAAAACCCATAGAAGTAGTAGATAAAATATTATGGTATCTTGGAACATCATCATCATAGAACACTTAAAGTACTATCGTAATTGGAACTACCATATGAATGAATTACAATATAAGTATTTTGAGAAAATAATAAATAGAAAATGCATTGGAGTGTTATATTAATTCACCCATTATATATCCTATATCAAGATATGTTTCCTTTAATTAGGTTGATTGAAAACATCTTTTAATTATGTATTTATTCATTTACATAAATAAATAAACCTTAATTGTTAAATATTTAAACATTATTAATTTTATAGTTTAATTTTTCAAATAATTTTTATGTATTTTTATATATTTAAATCATTAATATTGTATGAATTTATTTTTCCATTAATTGATTTTATAATTACTATTAAATTATAATTCTATTTGACTATGATTTTTTAATATTATGTGTATGTGCTTTTATTTGTTTCCTTCTATAATTAGGCAAATCATCATTATAATTTTCATTAATATAATTAAATTTTAATTAAATTTTTATTCAATAGATTCTGTATTTTGAAAATATTATATTTTTCATTTTTTAAATTTCAATTTATTATTAGTTTTTCTAATATTAATTATCAAAATTCGAATTTATTTTATTAAAAAGTTATAAATTTTTTACTAATTAAATTTTATCTTTTTTTGATTATATAATTAGTTTAATTAATTTTTAAATTTTAATATATTTAATATATAAATTTTTTAATTTCTTTTAAATATTATTTGCTAATTTTTTTGTTTGTTTATTTTTTTTAGAAAATCCACTTCCATGAGACATCTTCTGGTGATCTATCATCCACTTTATATGAAGGGAATCTACCATTGGTTAAAGCATATGATCCACCATTTCAACAGGGTATCCAGCATCAGGGAAGAGTAGATGATCCATCGCTACATTTCCCTACAACTACCATCATCTCCTGCCTCCTTCTACCACTATGTTTCAGCTCCCCTAACACTACCATCCATCCCTTATTCAAACTCTTGAGGACCATCAATCACAGAGATCTCTAACCCTATACTTCAATGAACACAGTGTCGTTAGGCACCTCCAGAACATTCCACAACCATAGATCCATTGGTAAATTGATTTACAAGTGGTATATTTCTTTAGTTATCACCATTGCTCTATGGAAATGTTGAACACAAATTATGTACTATTGGAATTTGATCTTACACTTCAGTAATCCCTCTTCGGTTACTGCTGAATTCATCCATCACCACAATCAATTCACCCCAAATCAACCCACCATGATACTTTCAAATCATGAATATAAGCACTGATTGAAACCTCGATATATACTAGAACTGCAACTGTTGATCCACACTCCGTATTGAAAAAGACATCTTAAGAATCATTCTAATAAAAAATATTTCATGTATTATTCCTCGAATGAAAATCTTAAATAACCATGACTCACTCAAGGACTATGAAGATGATCATCGGGACAACTAGACACTACCCCCAGATCTGGTTAATACCTAGCCCTTGCTAAAACATTTTTTAATGACTGAATCATTAATCAATGGAATTTATACTCTCTAATAGTAATTTCATATAGTATGAATATCATAAAATCACCTAGAGGCCTCAATAACAACTTTATAAATAAATAATTAGTGAAATAAGAAATATTTATAGAAGTTATGGAATACATATTGATGAAATAGTAACTTGACCTTAAGAATAGTTATTAGACCCTTATGAATTGTATACTAGACAAATGAATAGCAGCCTCACCCATGAATGTATCAATAATATTTTGGAATCTTATAACTGAAATTATAATTTAATTATATCATATATTATGTAAGTAAATCTTTTATATATTAATAATTAATTGTTGGTATTTTTATAAGTTATACATGTATAATTAAAATTATATGATTAATTATAATATTTTAAAGAAAAAATATTTTCATAAAATATTTTTATAAATTAATATTTTTATTTATTATGATTTTTATTATAATTTTATGATACCTTATATAATTTATCAAAGCGATACAAAATTAGTTATAATTTTAAAACTGTATTTTCCAAGTAAATGATGATTTTAATTAAATTTAAAATTTATCATATTTAGATACTACCTTTAATATAATAGAGTTATTTTTGGGATTATACACATATAAAAATTGTAAGAGAGAGTCTTTGGTATTTTTCAAAAATACATTAATTTTCGTGAATCATAAAATATGATAATTTACGATAATTACTAAACCCCTAAATATTCGAATCATGCTTAGGTCTTGTATGATGTTAGTAAACATTAGTTCATACTGAAATTCACTTATTTTTATATTTATTTTCATGAAACATCACTATTTATTTTCTAGGTAAAAATAATAAATGAATTATTAAAATAATGAAAAAATACCCCTCTCCTACACTATAAATTGCACCCCTCTAAGCCTCTTCTCCTCACACGTATCAATATTTTATTATTTACTAAAGTATTCCAAATAATCTTACTATGAACATTACCCACATCGCATATCTCTTAGTCTCATAAAAAAACAAATTCTTTTCCCAAATTTGGGTCTCAAGGATTTTAGATTTAAGAGCTATAATACTCTTCATTTTTCTTTTAATTTCCATTAAATTTCATTTCATTTTTTATTATATCCTATCAAAACATAATCATAGTGTAATTATAACTCCATTGACATACATATAATATATTTATATTATGTTAATGTAAGATACATCATTAATATATTCCACCTCATTCTTTTAATATAAAAATAAAACTGTCGCCCGTGATATTTCAATATATAGACATCATGGGAGATACACATTCATTTTCATTAAAAAACAGTCATGTATGTTAATAAAACCAACAAATTATATTAAATGTATTTTAATGTTTATGATACAACCCAATTTATGTTTTTTAACAAATTTTTATACAAAATACTAAATGATTATAAAAAATGAGTTCATTGTGATAAACAATTGGCTAAAATTAACCGAAAACAATCATTATTAACTTTTATCTTATGATTCCACATCATGTTATATAAACCAATTCTTTATAAATTTATTTTAAATTATATAATATTATTAATAAAATATAATAACAATTATTTATATCTAAAATCATTTTACACGAACATCAATTTTTGTATACAAATGACTCGATCATGAAAACATTGAAAACAAACACTCCCAAATGATGAAATTTAACTCTATAACTCATCCAAAGGACCGTAAAAGAACTTAATAAAACCATAATGAATAAGATTCATGGATAAAAGTTTCTTTAATTTTTAATTAATTAATCTAATGTGATTATATAGAAAAATAATGTAAGGAAATCATCCAGATGCAATGTAAGGGGAATTCTAGAACCCAACTCTCTTTCATTCGGTTTTCCCTAGTTCACCCAATTTTCAATATTTATAATACAGAAATATAATTTAATAATCATATTATTTCCTTTTATGGGATATTAATATTCATTAATTTATTTTATTACAAACACAATATTTTCCAAAATAATGCTTCATTCAAAAAAAACAGACCTTTTACTTTTTGAGGTTGTTTCATCTTCACTCAAGGATAATTATTCTTATATAAAATATGCTATGGAACATTTCATTTTGAAACCCAATATTTATTAATAAATGATTTATGATATGAAATCCATTCCATTATAATGTGTTATTTTTATGTCCAATTATTGATATATGTTCTATGTGGCAAACATGATAATGTAAATGTTATGATGTGGCACGTGCACCCGGAATTATATTGAACATTATAAATGTTTGATGCGATGGGTGTGCCTAAAATTTTATTGCACTAGAATGCATTGGTTAATGTGATGTATCTCATGATAAAATCTAAATATGCCTTAACATGCTTCTATTATTGTTCACAACTATGTGTGTTAGTTGAACACTTGGACATGATGTTTCATTTTTATGCAGTTACACATTCCAAGACTTTTCTTAATGCTTTATAATTTCATGGTGATCATATTATTATATAATTATGATAATGGTTATGCTAACCCAGTGTTATATTGTTTCTTTTTCATATATATATTTATACTGGTATTTCATATCTCATATTTTCTATGTATATCCTCAGGTGATTACATATACTCCGGAGAATTAAAGGGCCAATATGAAGCTAGATAAGAGGGAAATAAGTAAAGGTTTATGTTTTATTTGGTAAATTTTATGTATGGTCCTAATTTTCTCGAGACAATATACATTTTTTACCTCTTTGTGTAATGATGTTATGTCATTTGTTATTAAAATGGTGAAATATGGTATGTAGAAAAAAGTAGGGCCACTGTAGTTGGTATTAGAGGACGATTTATTTAATTTCCGAATTAGGATTAGATATCCATCTTGAAAACCCTTAGTATAATAGTAAGTATAAGTAAAAACCCTAGAAGAATTGTTATAGAAACTGTTAAACATAGGGATCACAATAGATATTCTTTTAGACTGAATTTAACAATTGTATATATTATTTATTACCGACATTTGAATTATGTATTGTTCTAACAATTTCTATTTAAAAAATTTGTTGGAACCAAGAGAAACTAAGGAAACAACCCATGAGTGGGTAAATTTAGTGATTTCCTGAATAAAATACCCAATTTTTTGTGGGTGGAGGTCAAAATTTCAGGGTTATTTATAACAAATTGTGTCTAGTTATGAACAATTACCATAATACTATGGATAAACCACCTTAAAATAAGAGGGAGAAACGAGAAGTCATGTTTTTTATGTGGAAATGTCCACCAACATTTAGTGGATCTTTCAATCCACTAATTGCAAAAAACGTGGGTCAATTCTATGGAAAATATTTTTGTTGTTCTTCACTATTTTGATATGTAGAAGGTGAATATCTATGTTTATCATCTAGATGGAGAGGTTGATCAATAGTAGACCTTCTTTAAGAAAACCAACTTAAGAGATGGTACTGAATAGATGGATTGGGAAGACATTAAGATAATTATTATTAAAAAATATTTATGTTAAACTCTTCATACAATGACGTAGAGAGAATTCATATATCTAATGAAAAAAATAAGGAAACTATCTCATGAACTATGAACAAAATTTCACAAGTATTTCAATGTACTCTTCGGGTTTTGTTATCAATATTGATAGAAAAAATTTGAGATTATTTTGTGTTTTAAAACCATACATACCATAGCCTATAGAAATTTGAGAATTTTGGAGTCATAATTTTTATTTTGATGTGCTATCAAAGGGGAGATAGAGTTTTGAGAATGGTAACATGACTATGGTGATAAGAAATGATATATGGAGTTTCAAAATGGAGGATGTAATGATAAAGGTGTAAAGGAAACCCAACCACCCTCACGTCAAAATGAGGGAAAAGCGTCATTGGAACTGCCTCAATGGGATGGGGAAATGCTTCATGTTTGGGAGAGATGGACACTGATATCATCAATGTCAAAAATACATGAAGATGTAGGATACTGTAGTAGGGTAAAGGTGAGCACCTCACATGGTCCCCAACAATAACTATAGAGTGAAAGGGAATTATGAAATCCAGTGAACAAAACCTCGAGTTCTTAAGGGTAATCAGTGTCATCAGCCACCAAATCCCAAGGACCAAGGGAAGGCTTATGTCATCCCTACTATAAGTGTGGAGAAATAAAATGAAGTCATACAAGATTCAAATTCTTTTCTCTCATGAATTGAAAAAGTTCCTACTTGATTCGGGTCTTAAGAATTCATTTTTATTTTTATGGTTTGTTGTATCTATTAAATTTAATCCCCAAAACATTGAAGTAGATATGTTTATAAAAACACTTATTTTTTAAATAATTGCAACCCATGTTTTGGAATACATTTCTATTGGTGTATTTGGGATGATACTTACAAAAAATCTTGTAATACTTCCCTTGGTGTAATTCAATTCAATACTAAGTATAGATTTGATCTCATTATATAGAGAACATATCAGCTATTAGGAAAATGAAATATCTATTCATATTCTTAACAATGTGATGATCCTGTACAAATTTAAGGAAGATAATGAATATCATTTCAAAAATCCTTCAATTATGTGGGTGTTTATTCCTAATAATGAGATGTACCTCTCTCTATTGGTGAGTCAGTGGAAAGTTTCAACCTAGATTAAATTCCCATCATGAAGAAATATAGTGATGTATTTCCCAAAGAGTTACCCAGTCTTCCCCCAGATCGTGAGGAAGAGTTCTCCATAAAACTCAAACCCAATGCTACTCTTATCTCATAATGTCTATAAAAAATTGTCCCTATTGAACTGGAGGATTTAAATAAGTAGTTTTAAGAGAATTTGGAAAAGGGGTTCATACTCCATAGAGTATCACCATAGGGTGCACCAGTGATCTTTTTAAAGGAGAAGGATGGATCAATGCGTTTGTGTATCGATTATCGGTAACTCAACAAGATCACCATAATGAACAAGTATCCTCTTACTAGGATTGATGAATTGTTCAACCTGCTATGAGGAGATCAATACTTCATAATGATGGATCTATATTATGTATATCATCAGTTAAAGGTAAGGATGGAGATATTTATATGACTGCCTTCCGTATAAGGTATGTGAGCTATGAGATTCTTGTGATGCCCTTCAGACTTACAAATTCCCCAGAAATATTCATGTATTTGTAGAATATAGTCTTTATACATTACCTTAAAAAAACAACCGTAGTTTTTATTGATGATATTATCATCTACTATAAGAGAAATTAGTAACAAGAAGAAAATCTAAGGCTTATATAGGACACATTAAAGAAGGATATGTTTTACACAAAGTTTAAAAAGTGTGAATTTTGGTTGCAGTAAGACACATTATTAAGAAATTTGATCAGAAGTGAAGGAATTTCTATATTTCCTTTAAAAAATAAAATTATGGAATGGACCAGACCCACTAGTTCCATCAAATTTGTAGTTTTCATAGTTTAGCTGGTTATTATCAACATTTTGTGATAAATATCTCAGGACTGTCAATCCTGCTAACTAATTAAACAATGAAAGGGGTAATGTATATCAAGATGAAATAATTTGAAGGAATATTCAAGGATCCAGATAAGAGGCTGATCATTATACCTATACTCAAATTTCCCAAAAGTAGATAATTTTTTTTGATATACAGTTGCTCTTCTAAGAAATTATTGGGTTGTGTACTCATGAAAAATTATAATGTGATATCATATTCCTCATGGATGTTGAATATCGATGAGCATAAATACCTAAGGCATGATCTGGAGTTAGCAGCTATGATTTTCTACTTGAAAATCTTGTGGTACTACCGATACGTTGATTGGAGTGACATATTTGCCGATCACAAGACTATAAAGTATATATTAACACAAAAGGATATCAACATGTGTAGAAGAATATGGTTAGAGCTAATCAATGTCTTGATTTATCTATTCACTATCATCCTCGCAATGAAAACTAGGTAGTTGATGCACTTTGTAGGAATGAAAATTCTACACTATCCATGTTGGGGATTGATATAGACCTTGTCTTTATCGATATGAAAAGTTAATATTTAGAAATAATAATATTAGGGAATACATCCTACCTTACCCAAAAGATTGTCCAACCATCCATCCAAGAGAAGAATATGGAGTCAATAAGGGATGATACAGAGTTACAAAAGAAAATGAATCCAGTAAATAAAGGGAAGATCCAATAGTTCTATATTGATTATTGTTGTGTAATTTTTTTGAATGATGTTATGTAATAATTCATTACCATGGATAAATAAGAATATACTAGACAATGAACATCGCTCAACATTTTATATTTATCTGTGTATTTCAATGATGTATCATGATCTACAAGAACACTTATGGTGGGACTACATGAGGAAGAATATGGTTATATATATCTCATTGAGTTTGATATTGAACTAAGTGAATACCAAGAAACTCATGTTCAATGTAATGATGAAAATATTTCATATTCCCATGGGGAAATGTGATAATGCCACAATTGACCATGTTATGAGTCCCTCGAAGGCATACAAATGAAATAATATGATGTGTGTTGTGGTGGACCAAATCAGCAAGACTACTCGCATTATCACTATTTGGTAATATCACTCACTTGAACATCTTGATAATATATATGTGAAGGAATTTGTGAAAATACATTGAGATACACTCTCGATTGTATTAGATCGAGATCCCAACTTCACATCTAAATTCTGGAGGATCCATCATCATGATTTGAGTAATGAATTAATTTTAATCAAGGGATATCATCCCCATAACTGATGGATAATCATAAATTAATATTTATACTATTGATTATATTTTAAGATCATACTCTTTAGAATTAAATTGTGGATGGGATCAGAATCATCCATTTCTTGAGTTATCAAAAAGCAATAGCGTGCACTCAAGTATTCAGATAGCTCTATATGAAATTCTGTATAAAAAGTTACTTCAAAATATAACCTATTTGGATTATGTTTAATAAATAAATATACTGGAACATGATATTGATCAATATATTAAAAATATTTCATGTCATCCTGCAACATTTCGAAGCTTCTCAAAGTCGAAAAAAGATATATATTGACAATCATCTTAGGGACTTGGAGTTCAACATTGATGATAATGTCTTCCTTTGAATACCACCATAGAATAGATTCATGTGGTTTTTAATGAATGAATATATTATCCCAAGGTACATTGGCCCAATCACACCCAATATTTTTATCTAGACTTTATTATAGTTTGGGTCTAGTTCTCATCTATTTCATTTGGGAAACAGGTGTTATGTGATTAATCTTTTGATGTACTCATTCTTTTTTTATATTGTATATATTCTCTATTTTAGTTTTATAACATCCTAGGTAAATAAAGAATATATAATTTTCACATTTATTAATATTTTTTAATTCAATATTATTTTTACTTTAGAGGGGATGCTATGTTCGATGGTGTACTCAATACATAACAATTGGATTCTTTGAAATCATACATTGCACACAACATTGAGTTATACTGAAAAATAAAATAATATAATTATTATTTTAGATAGTAGTTAATGACTAGTCGTTGTATTGATGAGAATGAACTAAACTAACTAGAATATTATTATACATGTTTGTTAAATGTTTTTACAATTATCTAATTAAAGTCAGAGGCTTAAAATGTGAATGAATCTAATTTTAAGCATAATTTACTTTAAAAGGTTGATTTACCACCTTTTAATGGAGATCCCTCTTTAAATACAGTTTTGGTAATTTTTATATGTTCTATTTGACCAAATAAAATTATTTTTTAGAATCACGACATCAAAATTCACTTTAGAAATCTTTTTGGTATTTTTCTAATTAAATTAAATTTTTGATCAATAATAAAAAATACTGTATCTTAATTCCAAATTTCATTTAAATATAGTTTATTTATGTTGTTATATTATTTTTATAGTTGTTTTTATAATTTAATTAGATTAAATTTTTACCGTTAAATCCAATTATGGTCATTAGAATTAATTTCACATTGAAATTGGACAGAAACAACTGTCAATATTTGGATAATTAATATTTTAAAAAATACGCTTTTTATTATGAAAACAAGAATTAATTTTAAATTAATTAATCTAAATTCTATGTTTTGAATTTGGTAAAATAGAAATAATTTTAATATTCGAAATATCAAATATAGCTTTGGATGAATTTTTGGTATTTTTCTAAAAAACATCAATTTTTGATGAATAGTCAAACCCTTAAGTAGTAGTTAAAAACAAAATTTTTCATTTAAATGAAAATTTATCGCTTATGTGAATTGAATTTAAAAACCGTGATATTTATGTGTGTTATTATTGTGAAAATTTTTTTCAATAAGGTGAAAATGATATTTGGTGAATAGTAACTTTTGACTTTTATTTACCACGGTTAAACATAAATAGGGTAATTCAAGGTAAAAAGAATATCATAATAATAAAACATTATCTTAACAGTTGTCCTAACATTATTGGATTAGTCATATACAACCATGATAATCCATGGGTCTATTTTGGGACCCCATGTAAACACTTAAGAGTGATAATAACACTATAGTTTAATTAACATAAAGTAAAGGAAAACATTACTTAAACAAATATCTTTTAATAAATTAATTTTTACATATATATATAAGATATCATTTAAAAAATAATTATTATTTGGAAAGATAAAATAATTTCCTACATAATATTACTTTTTTAGAATATTTATGCATCAAATAAATAAAGTTATTTATGACATAATAATGATGCAGTGTTTACCACATTAATAAATGATTTAAATAAATAAGATTATAATGGTTAAAATAATACACCAAATCTATCCAATTCTTATTGTATGATTTTCTTTCGACCATGAGTCATCGTATCTTTGACTTTAATATGTTTTGGACCTTTAGAAACCAAAAATCATTATATAATAAAATAATATTTTCACACTTTCCTAAAGAGCCCCTCCTCCCCCTTATAAACAGCCCACACCTCTAACCCTTCCCTCAAACATCTCAAGCCCTTTGTCTCATCAAAACTCTACACAAATAAGCTCTCAAAATACCTCTCTTCCACCCAGAAGCCTTAACGTTGGTAGAAGTAACCACAAGAAATCCTTTTGGTTCAATCCAGCGGGATTTACCCGAATTAAAGGTAACCGTTTCTCTTAAATTATTTTCTATTATTTTATTTATCAAACCCCTGAACTCCATTTATTTAATTTTAAAAATAAATTATTCATAATATACTCGAATGTTTTTATGATATGTATTAGAACTATACTTACACACACCTCCATTTAATGGGTAATGAACATATTGTTTCTATGGTTGAAAAACTATCACCTCATGAAATGATGATTGTTCAATTATCTCATATCGCCTCTCATGGTTGCCATGAAGATGTCAAAATATTTATATATGATTAATATTATGTTTATTTTTTCTTTATTCTTCTAAATTTATAATTTATATCATACATTTATGGTTTACATTATTGGTAAACGTGATAATTTCATTTTAGGTAGTGCGGACTACCGCACACTCAAAGTGATATGACATGTTAATTCCATATGTAGAACGTATAAAGGATGTATTTAATGGTATTATATATGATATAATATAGAAATTATAATATACCTATGTATAACTATTTTTTAATTCTATTGGAATAAGAAATATAAATGAATGTAGCGTTCATGCGTACTTACAATTTACCATCTCCATGAACTGTACATTTCATTTCTTAACTCAAAATGATATGTACTGTTATAAATACATATATATACTAGATATATATGACATATATGATATATAAATTATTATTATCATTCTAGAGATAATATAATTTTGATCAAATGAACAACTTGTAATTGTAGGAATTTCATTTTTGACTCAAGTACCAAATATCAACAAAATGACCATTATTAACTTAAATGATTTCATAATTTTTATAACATGGTAATAAGTTATATAAAAGTAATAATAAAATCAAAAATTATTCTTATGCAACTATAAATTAACTTTAACATATTATCAAGAGATCATTGAATGAACGGGTCATGTCAGACACGAGGTAAAGAGTTTCTTATCTCACTTTTAATTCTATGATATTTCCATTGTTCTCCAGTTATTTATTTCATGTGGTGTATTTTGTAATTATATAAGATATATATTAACATGAATCTATTTATATTCATGGTATTTTGAGGTTCATTTGGTGGTTATTATATTTTGGGCTTACCACTTGATTGATTACAATGTGGTAAGGGGTTTTCATCTCACTTATTATTTCCATAAGATTCATGCTATATTGCCCCTATTTTATTTTTGTGGTGTATGTAATTCCCATGATTTTATTCATTATGTAATATCATTTAATTTATTTTTATTTGAATCTTCATTTTATGATCCTTATTTAATGTGGTGTATGTTTTGTATGTTACCAAATCAGTAAGGGAACTTTTTAAACAAATTTCCAGTTCTTGGGTTAATCTTCTAATTCTTAATTATGTCATTCTATGATTTTGTGTGGAATCACTGTTTATTTATTTATGTTATAATTTCCCCTAAACATTGTGTGGATATAAATTTCATACACATAATAACTCCATTGATAAATTCCCATGTCATTGATATAAATTTGATAAGAGTAGTTTTAACTCAATTTCCATTCATTGAGTTAAACATCCAAGTAATTGGTTTTGTTTTAAATAGAATATGTGTGAATTTATTTTGATTGATTTACACTGAATAACCAATCATATTGAGTTTGTTTATATTTTTCACATGTTATTATGTAATTGATTTATCCTTAATCTAAATATTTAGTTTTTATAGGGGATTTTATCTCGAATTACATTCCATTGAGACTTTATTTTTCTTAGGAAACAATTCAATATTATATGGTGTATATATTGTCATTTGGCATATTATATCATGAATAGATTTATTCTCAGGATATTAAAAACGTTTTTATTAAATTTTATTCCTAAATTATTTGTATTCAAGAATCTTTAGTTTGGTTAATAACTCCTTAAAAAATATTGTTTTAAATATTTATTCTTCAAAATATTTCTAATTAATTTCCATGTTTTAAAGAGGGGATTAAAGATTTATTTAAATGGAAATTAATTTTTAAAAGTGAAAATTCATTTAAAATCATCAATGTTTTATTGGACACTTCGATTCTAAAATATCTTTATAAAATGTTTTAAATGGTTTTGAAAATGGTTTGATAAAGAATTGTTATTTTCAATATCTCTAATTGATATGTTGTGATTTGAATGTGGAATAATTATTGTTCTTTTATGATTTTGTTATGTGTTATGATTAATCATCAATTTTTATGCATGTTGGTGGTTTCATGATAAACCTAGTGTGGGTGATCCTGAGATAGCTCTGCAATGCATTGGGTAACGCGAAGGAGGTAATCATGAATGTTTCCCAAAAGAGATTTAGGTAATATAATGAGATGGGTATTCAAAATGTATCTCCCTACATAGATCTGAAATCTAAAATTTAATTATTATATTGATGCCACAAGTTACCTTTATGATTTATTATTTCTATATTTTATTCATAAATCATACGATTTCATGAGGTATGTTATTATTTAAAATTATGGTTTCATTGATTTGTATTTATTGATGGGTTAATGTTTTCTTTAATTATTTTTTAACCCTTGCAGAGTTTTTTATAATCACCCCATGTTTAGAAATATTTTATTAGGTCTTAATGATTTTTAGGTTCAAGGATGGGATCAAGAAAAATTCATGCAGTCTAAATCATGGAACTAGACATGACTCTTTTTTCTCAAGTGTTTTTATTTTATGAAAAAATGGAAACTGAGTAGAACTGTCTACCATGTAATTTTTGAGATTTAATGTAATAGTTATGTCATAGTTATCTAAAACTCTAAACTTAGAAAGATCATAAATGTTAATTATACATTTAATTCAATATTATGTTACATTTAAGGACGGTTCTTTATAGTTGGTATCAGAGGTTGGTTTAGATAAATTTAGGGATTATGAGTTCTTGTTAAACACATGGTTAGTCCCTATGTCTATTATTTCATTTAAATACATGTTTTATTAATTTATTAGATCAAGGAAATTAGTTTACAAATGGATGGAGAAGAATCTCAAATGACATTTGTATCTCTTCCGGATGACACACTTGATATAATTATTTCAAATTCATGTTCGGATTATTGTAAAACTATTTCTAGCAAACATCTAACTTGCAAGGAGTTTTTTGAGATATCAAACATCTTCACAATACCTCGATATCATCGTGGATCATGGGTTGAATTTAATCAAATCATATTTTCTCAATATTCTCAAATTTTCATGAAAGGTAAATATTATCATGTCATTTTCAAATATTTTACCTTATTATAAGATTTTGAAGAATATTATGATTTTAAAAAAGGTGTTGAAGAAGGAGACCCTTGTGCAACCTATTTATATTTGAATTTACATTATAGTCTCTCAAAACATACTTATGGTATTTTAAAAGGACTTCTTATTTAATGTTTGAACTAAAATTTGATCTGACAGTTTTATAAAAATCATGTTTTATCATATGTTTTGATATTATTTGTCATACATGAATATTTTAGAAAATTTTTTTCTGCGAACAACCATATGGCCCAAGTGGTACAAGGTGTATTTGGATGAATGAATCAAATTATTTTGAAGAAACTCTAAATCATTTTTGCAATGTATGAACCTTCTACTAGCATGAACAATATAACGATGAAACCATATAGACATCATGATCAAGGTATGATGTTCTTTTTGTTAGGAATAATTTTATTTTATCCTATGAAGGTGGAAAAATGACAATATATAAGATATTGAGGTTTTAATGTATTAGGATTAAAATGAAATTTATAATAAAACCTTTGAGGTTAAAATATGTTTGGGTTTTTTTGAGTTTAATAAAAAGGACAGTCCATAAGATTGGTGACAAACTGTCACATCTGAAATGGCCAGCGGAATGAATCTCACAACCGAAGGGCGATAAAGGTGCATCACCTACTACTGTCCTAGGTGAATTCCTTGGTTATTATGACTTATTATTTTTAGTTAAATTATATTATGGATCAATAATAAGATTATTTTGAGAACATGTGTTTTATTAACTTTATATCATTAATATAGGAAAATGATTTGGTGATTAAGTGATAGAGGTTATTTTAGAAGCTATTTTCTCTTTTAGAAACATTATATTCTTAAGGGAAATAGAATACTGTGGTATCTCATTTTTGGAGTAATGGATGAATTTTTATTTTGGAATAATCTATGTTTTTATTGTAGACATATGAAGATTTGGTTTATTTATGGAAATGATAAACCTATTTTGGAGAATATGTGATTAGGTTAATTAATTTTTAGAATGAAACATTAAAAGTAAATGATGTTATTTGGAGATAAATGATAAGATTTATCTTGGAAGACTACGTGATTAAATCCAACTGAGATTTGGGTTTAAATAATAGTTTGGATTACATTGTTTAATTTTATGGATAGTTATTTCTTGAATGGTCTTTTTTGAACTGTAGGTATTGTTTGAAACGTTTTGGAGATTAAGAGTAGGTTTTCTCTTCGAAAAAGATTATTCTTTTTGGGTATTATGTGATCTTGTACTAACCATTTTGGTTTTGTTTAATGTATAAAGGAATGGGAAAAATATAGTTCATATTTTTTGGATTATGTGATTCTATAGAAGTTGATTATATTTGTTTCAAAGATAACAAGTCATTTTAATACTCATCATTTGGAGAAAAGATGACTTTATAATAGATTTTTAGTAATGGATGAAAGTATACATGAAAAGTAAGTATGTTTGCTTATGATTTTATTCAATATAATAAATAAATTCATTATCTTTATGAAAAGTTACTTAAAACAAAGACATTGTCCATTATCATTTTCTACTAGGGAATCAAAGACCATATAACTCATCAAATGTCTGTGATTTTCTAATGGTTAACTTTCACCTAATCATGATTTCAACCACTCTCCATCAAAAATTTATGGTTTGTTTCTCTTCCAAATCCATGTATCCCTGCATTGAATTCTAGTATGGGCTATCTTTAATAACCTTTGTATTTGTCATTCTTTATTTTATAGTGATATTATTATTGAGTCTTTTTCCAATGTGGGACTTTTAATGATGTTTCCAAGCCCAATTTTAAAATTGTGAGGACACAATACCCAAAAGGGGGGAAGGATGTAACATCCATGGTAAATAAAGAATATAACCTTTTCATATTTATTAAAATTTTTGAATTAAATATTAGTTTTTCTTTAGAGGGGATTCTATGTTTGATGGAGTACCTGATACACAATAACATGTTTCTTTGAAATCATTCGTTGCACAGAACACTGAGTAATACTTAAAAATAATATATTCTTATTATTATTTTAAATGGTAGTTAACACCAAGCTATTGTATTAGACAAAATGAACAAAACTAACTAACATATTATTATACATGTTTGTTAAATGTTTTTATATTTATCTAATAAATGATAGAGGCCTAAAATGTTAATGAATCTTATTTTAAGCATAATTTACTTTAAAAGGTTGATTTACTGCTTTCTGATGAAAACCCCTCTTTAAATATAGTTTTGGTCACTTTTATATGTTGTATTTTTCCATTTAAAATTATTATTGAGAATCGGGAAATCAAAATTCCCATTTGGGTAATATTTTATTATTTTTCCGATAAAATCCAATTTTTGATGAATAGTAGAAAATACTGTATTTTTATTCAAAACTACATTTTAATCTAATTTATTAATATGGTTATATTTCCTTATTAATTGGTTTTAAAGGATAATTATAATATATTTTTACCATTTATTCCAATGTTGGTCATTGGAAATAATTTCACTTGGAAATTGGACATAATAAAGTGTAAATCTTTTGATAGTTAATATTTCTTAAAAACACGCTTTTTGTTATGACTACGAAAATTAATTTTAAATTAATAAATCCAACTTATATGTTATTAAATTTGTAAAATAGAAATCATTTTTGAATTTGGAATATCAAAAATATGATTGGGTGAATATTTGGAATTTTTCTGGAAAACTGCATTTTTGATGAATAATGAAACCCTTAACAAGTATTTAAAAACGAAACTTTTCATTTAAATGAAAATTTACAAATTATTTGAATTGAATTTAGAATATCCGACATACATTGTTTTTATTATTATGAATAATTTTTTTCAATGAGATGAAATTTTATTGGTAATTAGTAACTTTGGACTTTTATTTAATGCAGTTAAAAGGTAAATAGGGTAGTTGAAGTTAAATTAATATCATAATAATAAAAAATTAACATAAAACACATCCTAAAAATATTTAATATGTCATGGCAGACCATGTTCATCCTTGGGACTATTTTAGAACTCCATGGAGTCACTTAATAATGATAATGACAATTTATTTTAATTAACTTAATGTAAAATGAAAAAATGACATAAACAAATATCTTTTAGTAAATTAATTTTCACATATTTTTATCTAAGTTATCTATTTGAATAAAAATATAATTTGGATTGATAAGAATATTTCCTAAATCCTGGTATTTTTATATAAAATTTAGACATCAAATAAGTAATATTATTTATGACATAATAATGATGCAGTGTTTACCTCATTAATAAATTATTTAAATAAATATAATTATAATGATTAAAATAATATGCAAAAACCTTCCCAATTATTATTATATTTTTTTACTTCAACATTGATTCATATTATATTAGACCTTAATATGTTTTGGACTGTATGAAATTGAAAATAATTATATAATAAAATAATATTTTCACACTTTCTTAAAGAGCCTCTCCTCCCCCTTATAAAAAGTACTCGCCTCAAAATAATTCTTCACACTTATAAATACACCTGTATCATCAAAACCCTACCCAAATAATCTCTATATATTCCTCTCTTTCACCTCTAAGTGTTAACATCGGCAGAAGACACATCAAGTGTACCTTTTGTTTCAAACCAATGGGAGTTACCCGAATTAAAGGAAACTCTTTCTCTTAAATTCTTTTCTTATATTTTACATCTCGAACCCCTGAACTATTTTTAATCCTTTTTTTATCATCATAAGAATTATTAAAATGATCAAATGTTTTTATGAGAAGTACTATAACTACACTTACATACATTTCCATCTATGGGGTAAAGAACATACTGTTTCTGTGGATAGAAAACTAACGCCTCACGAAACGATGATTGTTCAATTATCTCCTACAGCCTCGCATAGTTCCCATTATGATGGAAAATTATTTATATATGGTATATATTGTGGTTATGTTTTCATTATGCTTCTGTATTTTTTATTTATTGCATACCTTCATAGTTTCCATTAGGGGTAAACACGATAATTTCATTTTAGGATGTGCTGACTACCACCACCTCAAAGCTATATGACTCATTAATGACATTTGTGGGACATATAAAAGTTTGATATAATTATTTATATATGATTTCATACTATAATTATAATATAAGTAAGTATAATTATGTTTAATTCCCTTAAAATAAGAAATATAAATGAATGTAGCATTCATGCATACGTACGACTTATCGTCTCCATGAGCGGTGCATTTTATTTCATAACTCAAAATGTTTTGTACTATTATAAATACATAAAAATACTGGATATATATGATATATATGATATCTAAATCATGAATATCATTCTGCAGATTGTGGAATTTTGACCACAAGAATAAATTGTAATTACAAGAAGTTCATTTTTGACTCAAGTACCAAATATCGATAAAATGACCATTATTAACTTAAATGATTTCATAATTTTTATGAAATGGTAATAAGTGATATAAAAAGAATAATGAAGTTGTATTTTTTTTTACAAAAGTATAAATTAACTTCATCTTATTATTCAGGAGATCAAAGAATGAACGGGTCAAGTCGGGCACGAGGTAAGGGGTTTCTTATCTCACTTTTAATTCTGTGAGATTTCCATTGTTCACCACTTATTTATTGCATGTGGTGTATTTTTTTACTCTCAGTTGATATAAATTATCATGATTATCTCTATATTCATGTTATTATGTGATTCAATTTGTGGATATTAACTTTCGGTCTTACGACTCGATTGATTACAACGTGGTAAGTGGTTTTCATCTAACTTCTTATTCATGTGAGATTCATACTATATTGCCCCTATTTACTTTTTGTTGTGTATATAAGGCCCATGATAGTATTATTTGTGTAATATTATTTTATTATTGGTATTTTAATCTTCATTTTATGATCCATATTTCTTGTGGGTTATGTTTTGTAAGTTACAAAATCGGTAAGGGGACTTTTAAACCCAATTTACATTCTTTATGTTAATCTTCAAATTCTTAATTCTATCATGCTATGATTTTTTTGGAATAAATTTTTATTTATATATATTGTAATTTACACTCAACTTTGTGTGGATATATATTTGATACACACAATCACTCAAATGATGAATTCCCAAGTCATGGATATGAATTTGATAAGAGTAATTTTAACTATATTACCATTTATTGTGTTAAACATCCAAGTCATTAGTTTTGTTTAAAAACACATGTATGAATGATTTATGATTAATTTAAAATGAATATCTAATCATATATAGTGTATTTATATTTTTCACAGGTTATTATGTAATTGATTTATCCTTAATCTAAGGATACAGTTTTATAAGGGATTTTATCTCAATTTACATTCCATTGAGACTTTACTGTAGTTATGAACAAATTCACTCTTTTAAGGTGTATATACTATTATTTGGCATATTATATCATGAATAACTATATTCTAATGATATCATAATGTTTTTATTAAATTTTGTTCCTCGATTATTTGAATTCATGCATCTCTCAAGTTGGTTAAGAACTCCTTAATTAAATTATTGTTTCGATGATTTATTTTTCTAAATATTTTCCATTAATGTACATGTTTTAAAAATGGTTTTAAGGATTTATTTATATGGAAATTAACGTTTTAAAATGTTAATTCCTTTAAAAAATTCAACGTGGTATGGGAAAATTGGATTCAAAAATCTCTTTATTTAATGTTTTAAATGGTTTTGAAAATGGTTTGATAAATAATTGTTTAGTTCAATATCTTGAATTGATATATTTTGATTGTAATATAGAAAAGTTATATTTCCTTTATGCTTTTGTTATGTGTTATTATTATTGGGAATTATTTACATATACATGCAGTTCCGTGATAAACCTAAGGCGGTTGAGACCGAGATAGCTCCCCAATGCATCAGGTAACGTGACAAAGGAAAATGGGAATGTTTCTCCTAAGAGATTTAGGGAATATACTATGATGGGTATTCCAAATGTAACTCCCTACATATCTGTGAAATCTAAAATGTATGTATGATATAGATGCTACAAGTTACCTTTATGATTTATTATTTCTATGTGTTATTCCTAAATTATATGATTGTATGAGGTATGTTATGATTGAAAAGTATAGTTTTATTTATTTGTATTTATTGATTGGTTAATGTTTCCATTCATTATTTTATAATCATTACTGATATTTTTATGCTCACCCCATGTTTGGAAATGTTTTTCATAGGTAATAAATATGAATAGGGTCAAGGATGAGATCAAGGGAAAGTCATGTTGTCTAAAACATGGAACTAGACATGACTCTTTTTTTCAAGAGTTTTTTTTATGAAAAAAATAGAAACTGAGTAGAATTGTCTAAAATGTAATTTTTGAGATGTTATATAATAATTAGGGCCTAATTCTAGAAAAATCTAAACCTTAAATGGTCTTAAATGTGAATTATTCATTTAATTAAATATAATGTAATATTTTAGGTTGGGTCCTTACAGGTTTCCTTTGAGGTTTTGTAGAAAAATGATTATGTTTTGGTGACACAGACTAAGCGTGTGGTCTATGCATGGTTAGCAGTAACCATGTACCAACCTAAGAAATTGTGTGGTATGAGACAAAACCTAATACACGGCCTCTGTACAATCATGCACCTCGATCTAGGTAAGTAATGGTTTTGGGCGTAGTGGAAGCGCAAGGATGGATGTCCCCACTAGGGTTTTTGTCATTAACAATGATCAGTCCGAGATCAATACGACGATAAACACCAGTCTCCATAGATCAAATCACAGAAATGGAAAAAGAAAAGGAAAGTCCAGGAACCACAAAGTAGGATCGTTACAGGTTGATTATAATTAATTTAATCAATTGCAATAAATACCTTTTGGGTGTTCTTTATGTATTGATATTCTTGATCATGTTCCGATGTGATTCTTCGTTGCATCGTAGAATCCAAGTGTAGACTTCCTCTAGCGGTGATCCACACGCGTACCTCGTATCTCGGGACGTCGAAAAAGGAGTCTCAGGGTGCTACCTTTAATGAAACCTTTGCTTACGTTTTTCGTCTTAGATCGTCTTGATCCAATGGAAGAGGATATCAATCTGTCATGAGAGCATTCTTGGAGGATGAGGTTATTTTGGCATTGAAAGAATTATCCATAATGGTTGTACAAAATTATTCTCTTGTGTGTTGGTAAAGAGTTTGGGTTATGAGGATATTTATAATCAGGTTTTAGGTAGTAGAGTTATTACAATAAATAAATGTGTTACACGTTGTTTTTATTTTATTGACTGTTATATAAAACACCCATGTCGAATAATTAATTCCTTGACATGCACCCATGCTGATTATAATAAATATCATTTAATAAAACGATATTTCCACAAAATACCGACTGCAAAAACTACACGGCGTATATTAATAAATACACGGTGTGTACTTTTTTTCATTGAAAACTACAAGGTGTGTAAATTCAATGTACACGGCGTGTATATCTTGTTTTCATTAATTCATTTCCTTTCCAAAATGAAAACTACACGGTGTGTACATTTAATAATACACAGAATGTACTTGTTTTCAAAATAAAACTAGACAGAATGTAATCATTGATACACGTCATGTACTTGTTTTATTTTATTCTTCCTTCAATCATTAAAACGATTCAGGCTTCCTAGAATAATTATTAAACAACGTACATGAATAATCATTATTATACTTGAGATACTTGAATAAACATAGTGTCTGACCCTCTAGGCCTCTTTCTAGTTGGCATTAGGCGGGCTTACCTAAAGTCCATGATTATTGTCTAGGAATTATTCAAGGAACCCAAGAGAAAGAATTTGATGGTTCATTGACCTATCACCTCATACGAATGCTTACTATGTAATTTAATCCCTTTGTCTCATTATCTCATCAATAAGGTATCATGGAAGTGTCATAAACCTATATGCTAGATCCATCATTCTTTGACTTCCTAAAGTAAACTCGTCGTTCACACCATGGCCATGGAATTTAATTTGATAGTTCTATTTCAATCAAAGGGCCGAGATATCAACTTCCATAAATGGAAGGGAAAATTCCTTCCTTGACTTATCCATTAACAACATGTCACTCATGATGCACCCAACATAGCCTACTTCCCACCAACTGTCTCCTTGACAATTTTCGTCAGTAAATATAAGTGCGAGAGTCATGACATGAGTTAATAATAATCTTCCAGTCTAAGGACCATTACACACGCTTATGGATAAAAATTTCCAATGACACTAAGACATGCATAATTTCTAGTAGAAGGTCTGTTCTCATAATCTCTTATCATGGAGATTACCAAGTGCGAACTCCATGAGAGAGAGTCTCATCTTCTTACGAGTACTCACTCGTGATGGTCTTTATACTATGTGTCCTATTATAGTATTTCATCCAACCGTAGATATTTATTTACAAATATTTTTATAGCATTTCAAGTTTCTCATCATAGTGGGGATCTTCCATGACCTTATTAATGTAACAAATTTTCCTGGACAGTATTATATTATAGTCATGCAGAACAATGAACAATATATAATAAGTGACCATTTATGTAATCAAAGTACAAAATAGTTGGTTTTAGGAACCCAACCCTAATGAACTCCCACATGGACTATAGCGAATTGCCTACGAATTTTAGTTCGCTAGACCTCACATGATGATTATGTTTCTACTGAGTCAATGCTTTAGTCAAGGGGTCCTCCACATTGTCTTCTGTGGAAATACTTCAAACTACAACTTCATCTCTCTGAGAAAAATCCCTCAAGAGATGATACTTCCAAAGTATGTGCTTTGTCCACTGATGTGACCTCGGCTCTTTTGCAAGTGCCACCGCTGCAGTATTATCACAATAGAGTGTGATAAGATCTTTACTACTCGGTACTACATCCAGATCTTGGACGAATCATCGCATATATACTACTTATTTAGCTTCCTCAGAAGCATTGATATACTAAGACTCCACTGTAGAATCTGCCACCACACTTTGCTTTGAGCTCTTCCATCTCACAGCACCTCCATTCAATCTGAATATATATTTAGTCTGTGACTTCATGTCATCTTGATCAGTTTGGAAACTAGCATCTACTTGTCCTCTGGTGACTAGTTCCTTATCTCCTCTATAAACCAGGAACATCTCCTTAGTACACGTCAAATACTTAAGGATATTCTTGATTCCCATCCAATGGAGGTCTCCTAAATCATCTTGATATCTTCTTACCGCATATAATACGTAAGAAACATCTAGCCCCGTACATCGAATTGCATACATGACTGACCCAATCACAGATGGGTAAGGGATCCTTTCCATGCTCTTTCTTTCCTCATGTGTCTGAGGACACATTTTCTTGGAATGATGAATTCCATGTGACACTGGAAACAATCCCCTCTTGGACTGTCCCAAACTGAATCTCTTCATTATCATGTTAATGTATGTACTTTGACATAATCCCAGCATTCTCTTAGATCTATCACAATGGATCTTTATCCCAAGAAGATATTCCTCCTCTCCCAAGTCTTTCATAGAGCAGCATTTATCCAACCATGCCTTAATTGACTGTAATACATGAACTTCATTTATAATTAGTAATAAGTCATCAACATATTCTATTAGGAAGAAAACTGCACTTCCACTAAACCACTTGTAGGCACAATGCTCACATTGATTCTTAACAAATCCAAATTCTGTTACAGCTTCATCAAAATGAATGTTATATGACATTGATTCTTGCATTAATCTATAAATGGATTTATGAAACTTTCATACATTATTGGAATCCTTTAGAGTCACAAACCCTTCAGGTTGTGTAATATAGACATCTTTTTAGAGGTTCCTGTTAACGAATTCTATTTTGAAATCCATTTTCCATATTTCAAAGTGATGGTAAGAGGCAATGGCCTATAGGATTCTTATGTATTTCAGCATCAAAACCGGTGAAAAGGTTTCATCATAGTAAATTACTTGATACTATCTATAACCTTTTGCAACCAGTCATGCCTTATAGGTGTAAAATTTCCCCTCCATGTCTATTTTCTTCTTGAATACCCATTTATTTCCAACAGGATTTACATCAACTGGAGGATCTACCAAATTCCAGACTTGGTTTTGGAACATGGAATCCATTTTAGAATTCATGGATTCTTGACACTTGGCAGCGTCTATTCCTTCAAATGATTCCTTGTAGGTAATAGGATCATCTTCTTTAACCAATAATGAGTCACCATCCTCAGTGACAAGAAAACCATATCATTTTGATTCTCTCACCTCTCTTGGGGTCCTACGCATTTCTTGTGTCTCTGGAATAGATTGTTCTTCCACATGGCTTTATGGAATCTGTTCTTGTAACAACTCCAGTTTATCTTTATCCTCGACTTCATCGAAGTCTATCTCTCTCCTAATATCTTTTTTGGAGATGTGATCCCTCCCAAAGAATATGGCGTGTCTTGCCATTGTAACCTTGTTGTCTGAGGGGTTGTATATGTAATATCCTCTTGTTTTCTTTGGGATATCCTATAAAGATACACTTTGTGCCTTGGGGTGCAAGTTTGTTACCTGAAGAGTCCTTAAGAAATGATTCACTACCGCACACATGTAAATTCAATAACATGGCTTTGTGTCCACTTCATAACTCATATGGAATACCATTTATCGATTTAGTTGGTACTTGGTTTAGTATGTGTGTTTCTATTTGTAATTCATATCCCCAAAAGGATAATGGAAGACTCGTATGACTCATCATTGATCTCGCCATGTCCAATAGGGTGTGGTTCCTCCTTTCACTTACACCATTCCACTGAGGTGTGTAAGGATGAGTGAGTTTAGATAGAATCCCAAACTCCCGTAAGAAATCATTGATGTCCTGATTTAGATATTCTCCTCCTCTGTCTGAGCATAGATTATTAATATTCTTACCAAGCTGGTTCTCTACTTCTTTATTGTATTCTTTGAACCATTCAAAAAAATCTGACTTATACATCATTATGTAGATATATACATATCTACTAAAATCATTAGTAAATGTTATGAAGTACGAGAACCCAACCCTTGATTCAACTGGAAATGGTCCACAAACATCTGCCTGAACTATTTATAGAATCTTTTTAGGTATTTCACCTTTCCCACTAAATGGGGCTTTGGTCATTTTGCCTTGTATACATGCATGGAATACACCAAGTGGTTTCAGTTCGAATGAATCTAAATACCCATCCTGATGTAATTAAATCAAATTTTTCTCATTGAAATGACCTAGCCGGTGATGCCAAAGTTGGGTGTGGTATGATTCATGTGAATAAACTTTGTCATCGATTGTCATTACTTGGTTTGTGTAGTCTTTCACATAAAGGCTGTTATATAAATGTTTCCTACCAAAAAAATGATATCTTCATAAAAGTAGCAACATCCACATTCCAAACATGAATATGAATCCATTAAAATCTAATCTAGATACTGAAATAATGTTTTTGGTGATATAAGGAACATAATAACAACCTTTTAATGCCTAGATCATTCTTGTAGGCAATGTGAGGTGGTAGTCCCCGATAGCTACAGTAGCATGTTTGGCTCCGCTGGTTGGTCGCAGATCTACCTGCCCTTGATAAATATTCTTGAATCTACTTGGTTCTTGTATTTGGATACATATGTTATCACCATGAGCTTTATATAATACAAAATTTGTAGAGACATATAGATTGCATTCGATGACAAACTCACCTGAAGCTTCGCCTTGCTTCCTTTTCTGGGTGTAGTTTTTCTCCCAGTGGCCCTTATTTACACATGCGTAACAAATAGAATCATGTTCCCTTGACTCCCTTTTTATCTTACACTTCATGGAAGTCCTTGAAGAAGCTTTGGTCTTAAAGAACTTTTCCTTCCCTTTCCTTTTATTCACTATGAGGACAGAATGATTTTCAAGATTCATGTCATTGTCCACTTGGAGAATGAGGATAAGAAGATCAGACAGAGTCTTCTCAATGTTGTTCATGTTGAAGTTCACAACAATTTTTGAGAATCCATTGGGGGAGTGATGCTAGAATGAGATCGGTACCCAGTTCTTTGGGGTGATTAAAGCCTTGAACCTCTAACTGCACAATGTAGCTAATGATCGTGACTACATGAGGCCCGGCTGGGGAACCCTCTCCAAGCTTGCTCTGAAATAGATCCTTGGAGATATCAAACCATTCTTGTCTTTCTTTCTCCTGGTATAGACCACGGAGGTGATCGAGCATTCTATCGGCAGCCATGTCTTCATAAGGCTCCATGAGCTCACTAGACATTGATGATAGCATCTAACATTGAACGTCAATTGCATTATTCAAATGTTGATCATAGACCAGGTTATATTCATCACTCGCCCCTGGGGTAGGGGAATTAGGAAGTAAGGACTCCAACATGTAAAACTTTTGTTCATGTCATATGATAACCTGAAGGCGCCTAATCCATTCCTGAAAGTTACTGTCGGTGAGGATGTTGTCTTTATCTAGAATTGACCACAGAGAAAATGTGGTTGATGTGTTGTTCATTTCGATTATACAAATTAAAATAGGAGATTTATCAGTACTTTCTTGATTACATTTTATGAGAAATAATAAATTTTATTACGTCTCCCATTATTTTATCAAGTCATAATGGCCCTCACCATTGAACTTGGAATGTCCAGTTGCTTTGACATTCTAGTGGAAAGTATCCACATTCCCATTCACATAACCCCAACAAGGGTTGGTCACACTATTTGAAGGTATTTAGGTAGGCAGGTCTTTGCCAACTGTGAGCTTACAATTCCTTGATCTGTTGAGTGGACTCCCCAATCATGAAATCTTGACTTGGATTTCCTCAACTCTTGCCTCCAATATTACACAATTTCTAGCAAGGGATACTTCTCTTGATGTATTATGGTAACGTTAACCTGAAACCTTTCATAATGGCTTCCTTTATAAAAGTAAGTGTCCCAACAAGGGTTGGTCAAACATATAGTTTTATTGAGTCTTTCCCTTAATCATGTAACGAAAGTCCTGGTCTGACATAATATGATATTGAGGTATTTTCTTCTTTATGTGTAGTTTATCATTATCACATGCTTGTTAATATTATGTGATGATTTCTTAAGTGATTAACCATGTTCTAATAATATTTACACATAGTCCAATTTTTATTATATTCCATATTTGCTTGCTTTTTTATTTCATTATTTATGTGATCGTGACAACCCATGCATAATAAACCAACCATGCAATCAGATAGAAATTAAATAATATGGCATGTTCATGAACTTCTATTGGTTACCTTATCAAGCGGTTTGACAATCTAACTGTAAAGACCCGTAAAATTCAAGGGAAATTTTTTCTTAATTTTCTTTAGAATTTTACAAGAGCGCGGTTTCAGACGGCACCTGATTCCGAGGCCCGGAGTGCCCAGAATCAATTTCTGAAGTTTGGCTCGGGTACGTTCAGTGAACGAACGAGCGGGAATTCCTAACTTTTGATCCGGTGCTCGGAATTAAAATCCGAGGGCACTGATGAACTCGCAGCGCCGAAATTCGCTAAAAGAGACCTTTTCGGAAGTTGGGTTTGTTGCGGGTTGAAAGTTAGTTTTGGGGTTTTTAGTTTGAGTTAAATAAAATTTTGTGAAGAACAAATTTTATTATAACTTGATAAAACCTACCAAAGGGGGTTGGAAGTGGGACCCACACCCACTTAACCTCCCTTGGGAGGATTAAGTTTGGTGGGGCCCACACGAACCCCTAAACCTCTCAACTTCCCCCTTAAACTCCCCTCTCTCCCTCTTAAATGTTTGTAAACTTAACATCTAATTAATTACACATGACATGTTAATTAATTAAGTGTTATGTTTTGAATTTTGAAGATTTGAATTCCTTGGCTTGGTAAATAAAATAAGGAGGGACCTTATTTTATTTTGTTAGCCAACTTGTGTGGATTTCTTTTTGAGAGCTCCTCCTCCATCTTCTTCATCTTGACGAAGAACGCTCAAGCTCCGACGAAGAACGCCACACCTCCCTTCTTCGTTTACCGTGTCAACGAAAGGGGACGCCACTTCTTCCTCGGACAACCTTCGTCGGCGTACAAGTATTCGCCAATGACGTGTCTCTTCGGACGCACCCCCTTCGTCATCGGATTTGACGAACGGCTACCGCGACGCCCGACCTCCGCGACGTCGACTTCCGCGGAACGTTGACAATCTTTGAACCTTATACCAAGGTAGGGGTTGTTATTTTATTCTTTAATTATTCCATTTCTTGATCGTGGATCTCGCATGTCTAACATGAGGCTTTTGAATGTTTAAGTTGAGTTATTTATTTAACGTGAGGGGGGCCGGACCGCATGAACACGGCCGAACCCCCCTCCATCGTTCTTGTTGTTTATTCTTGCGGGTGGAAGCAAAGTGGCGTGGTGCCATCGCACCACGCGGATAATCGTGCAATAATTTTACGCGGCGTCGTCGCGCCACGCCGAGGAAGAATCTTCAAGAACGCGACGCCGTCGCGCCGCGTTGAAAGGAATCAAGGCACGGTGAAGGGGCGCGGTGCCGTCGCACTGCGCCAGACGAGGAGACCGCGGCCGGTTCCGGGCCGCGGCGGGATGAGAAGACCGGCGGCCGGGCCGCCGGCGTCGGAAGCTGAAGAGGGGACCGGAATTTTCGGTCCCGTTGGAGAAAACCGGCCGGCCAGCTGGCCGGCCGGATGACGTTAAACCGAGGAAAAATTAATTCCCCGGCCAGCATTCAAAACCCCCCTCATTATGAGGGGGGCGGTTTCCATGAAGGGAGGGGGGCAGCAGCCACCCCGGTTTTATTTCCAGCCGGCCCCCGCGTGCGGGGGCCGTTTTCTTGCAAAGGGCGCGACACAAAGGCCGCGCCGCCATTCCAGGAAGCGGGGGCTTAGCCCCCGCGTGCAGCCACCTCGCGGCGACAAGCCGCCGCGGCCCCCCGCGCCGCCGCGGCCCCCCGCGCCGCCGCGCCGCCGCCGGCCGGCCGGGCCGCCCCGGGGGGGGGGGGGGGGGGGTCGGCCCGGGCGGCCCGGAACCGGACCCCCCCCGTTTCGAATCTTTTTCGGTCTTTTGGCCATAACTTGAGCCTCGGACCTCCGATTGACGAACCGTCTGCGGCAACGCGATCCTTGGATCGAGACGGTCGTTTCGGTGTATTGCACTCAAGGTTTCGGATTACTTTGAGTTCGGCCGGGTTGGTTCGTTCACGAAACCAACCGGGCCTTCGGAGCGGAAACGCTCATATCTTGAGCTACGAACGTCTGATTGACGCGCTGTCAGTCGCGTTGTGTTCCTCTTAGTGAGATGGATCTTTTGGCATACTCCGCCCGAGGTTTGGACGCAGGTGGAGTACGGTCGGGTTGGTTTTGCCTTAAAAACCAACCGGGCCCCGGGGACGAAAATGCTAATAACTCTCAGACCGGGCGTCCGATCGACACGCCGTCTGTTGCGTTGACTTCCTGTTTACGATACAGAACTTTTGGATACATCAACTCGGGTCTTCGTGACAGTTGATGTATCAATCTCTCGGCTCGTGGAGCGGACCCTCCGAACGAGTTTGCTGTGTGCGAGAACCCTAGTGTTGGCTGCGACTGTTCTACTGCTTCTACTGCTACTACTGCTACTGTGACTGCGACGACGACAGTACAGAGATCCTGTGTGGATTCGACGACGACGACTTCAGCACTCAGCGATCCAACGTGGATCAGTGCTACAGGTCCTGTGTGGGCCCGATCCTGTGTGGGTCCTTGCGCTCAGCGGTTCTGTGTGAGCCAGCGCCTACAGGTCCTGTGTGGGCCCGATCCTGTGTGGGTCATTGCGGGGGTTAGTTACCTATCGATCCTTCGTGGGTCTGACGACTTAGATGGATCAGTGATCATCTTTATCGTACTTGAAGAAGTATACCTGTGTGCGCTGAATCCTTTTGCTTTCCTCTGTGGATTGTGTTGTGCAATCCTGTGTGGATTACGTTTTGCTTTCCTGTGTGGAATACGTTTACTTTCCTGTGTGGATGAGTTGTACTTGGGCTCGGAGGTTGGAGCGTATTTGAATTGATGACTTAGGTATATGTATGGGCATATACCTAAGCAGTGTCGGTTGTTACTTCGTGATTGTTTCTTTCTTCGTGGTTTATCCTTTGTGGATTTTGAGAGACCTTCAGGGGTCTCGGGGTCCCTACTGAGTAGCTTATACTCACCCCTGCACGGGCTTTGCCCGCACTACGTTGTGTTGGTTGCAGACGACGGACAGCGTTGACCATAACTGAGGCTTGCAGAGCGGGACGGTACCCGGAGGTGGACCACTGGGTGGGACGTGCTTGGAGCGGACGGCGGGACCCGTGGAGCAGAGGAGCTATCTGTACCCACCCTTCAGGTGGAATTTCCAGTGGACAGCTCGGAGTAGCGGTACTTTTCAGTTGCTGTTTTCCCTTTCGAGTTGTACTTTACTTTCAGTTTGGGTTTGTATACTGGCCCATTTACTTTTCCGCACTTTCAGTTGTACTCT
The DNA here is from genome assembly GCA_963277665.1 of Viscum album. Classification (NCBI taxonomy): domain Eukaryota; kingdom Viridiplantae; phylum Streptophyta; class Magnoliopsida; order Santalales; family Viscaceae; genus Viscum; species Viscum album. The sequence continues at coordinate 434,611,474 of OY728150.1, read as the reverse complement.
GCTTTTGTTTAGTGTTTACTCTCCGCTTGTTTACTCTGTGGAGTTTGTTTACTTTACAAAGGCAATGCCTTCCCTTTTTACTGGGATTTACGCCTTGGTGCTAGTCGCCAGCCCCTGGCCTATGGAAGGCGGGCTTGGGGTAGTCACGGCACGGACCCCGAGGGGGGGTCGTGACAAATTGGTATCAGAGGAGTTCGATTCTACCGCGAACTCTGATCTTTTCTATGTGAAGCAATAATGTTTAGCGTATTGACTGTGGTTATCAGTCCAGGGAGTCCAGTGTTGGTGCGGCGGCCGACGTATCCGTACACCAGGACCCTGACTTCTGATTTCCGACTTAATGCACGAAAACATTGATTGCGTGTGTGTTTGAAAGTTTTCTTTGTGATTACTTATATCAGCTCACCAGGTATACTGTTCTAACCGTGGCGCACCTGTTTCCTTTTCAGGATGGCCCCACGACGGCAGCCAGCTAGGGTTCCGAGAGTCGAGCGAGACGACATCCCACCGAGCGACGAGGCCTCGGTACAGTGCCCTTTGCCGGTAGTGGCACCGGCGGTAGCTTTACCCACCGAGCCCCCGATGCTTCCAGCAGTAGCCGCTGACGATGCACGTCGCCTCAGCGCACTGCATGAGTTTCAGCGCCAGCGACCACCCAGGTATTGCGGGGAGACGGATCCCCAGGCAGCAGAGGACTGGCTGGAGGCAGTGGTTCGAGTGTTTAGGCTAGTGAGGACACCAGCAGACCTCATGGTGATCCTCGCTGCGAGCCTACTACACGCAGCAGCAGGACGATGGTGGAGCTTGATGCTCCAGGTGCACGAGGAGGCATCTCTACTTTGGACGGACTTTGAGAGCCTCTTTCGCTCGGAGTTCGTCCCAGCCACCCTTCGTGCGGTGCGTATCCAGGAGCTTCTACAGCTGCGGCAGGGCAGCATGACGGTCGCTCAGTACTCGGCGAGATTTACCGATCTCTCGCGCTACTCGACCGACATGGTACGGGACCCATTCTTCCGGGCCCGGAGCTTCGAGCAGGGTTTGAGACACGAGATCAGGGCATCGCTGATCTCCCTCAGCATACCGACTCAGACAGGAGTACTGGAGCGGGCTCTTCTGATCGAGAGCTTCCTTGCTGAGTCTACACCAGCATAGCGACCCACCGCAGGGCGGCACGTGGCAGAGTCATCTGCAGCAGGCAGTCGACGGATGACTCAGGGGTCCAGACAGACCAGACCTTCGGGCAGACGACCTCAGGACACTGGCTCAGCAGTGCGGGGCACACAGCGCAGAGCCAGTCTTACGAGAGGCAGACAGTGCTACTCGTGCGGCGGGCAGGGCCACATGGCTCTTGACTGCCCGACCCGCCGTGCCGAGGAGCAGCAGATGGTTTAGGGACCACCGAGGCAGAGGCAGAGGGTCGACCGTGGCGGTCCGCAGGGAGGAGGTGGACGAGGCAGAGGAGCTGGACGAGCAGCCGGTGGTGGCCGACGCTTTGAGGCTCTACCACCACCACCACCAGGAGGTCTACCCCGACCACAGGGAGCTGGCGGGAAGCGACAGGAACAGCTCCAGGCAGCAGAGGCCTACGACCACGACACACCCGAGATGATTCGAGGTACTATCTGTGTCTATTCCACCCTTGCTGCAGTTCTTATAGACACAAGAGCGAGTCACTCTTTCATAGCCGCTGCCCTTGTTCGGAGCTCGGAGATTCCGACAGAGCAGTTGGCTCGATCCTTACGGCTAGAGACTCCTACGGGAGCAGACTCGACGATTACGCACTGGTGCCGGCAGTGTGAGCTTACTCTAGGAGGCGAGAGCTTCGGCTGGGATCTTCTTGTAGCAGCGTCGAGGCCTTACGACGTCATCTTGGGCATGGATTGGATATCTACGGTCCATGCACAGATTGACTGTTTTAGGCGCAAGGTGCGATGTGTACGCACCGACGGGAGCAAGTTCACCTTCACCGGCGAGAAGGGAGTCTTAGCAGCACAGGATGGACTTCCGCGGAGGAGAGGACAGCCCATCACTCATCAGTTGGCTAGCCTCATCCTTGGATCAGTTGACGTGCGGAGTCCTGGTTTTCCTGCAGTGGTGGATCAGTTTGCGGACGTTTTTCCTGACGATGTTCCAGGTCTACCTCCTCACAGAGAGGTAGACTTTTATATTGACTTATACCCCGGGACAGCCCCGATATCCACTCCAGCATATCGGATGGCCCCCACCGATCTTCGAGAGCTACGGGTACAGTTGGAGGACTTGCAGGGAAAGAGGTTCATCCGACCCAGTGTTTCACCCTGGGCTTCCCTGATTTTGTTCGCCAAGAAGGAGGAAGGGAGCTTGCGACTTTGTGTTGATTATCGTCGCCTGAACCAGGTGACAGTGAGGAACAAGTATCCTCTACCGAGGATTGATGACCTCTTTGATCAGCTCAAGGGAGCACGGTGGTTCTCGAAGATAGACCTCAGGTCAGGCTATCATCAGCTCAGAGTCAGAGACGAGGATGTGCAGAAGACGGCCTTCAGATGTCGGTATGGCCACTATGAGTTCTTGGTTATGCCTTTCGGTGTAACCAATGCTCCAGCAGTGTTCATGGCTCGCATGAACAGGATCTTTCAGCCATACCTCGATCGGTTTGTCGTGGTCTTCATCGACGACATTCTGATTTACTCTATGACAGAGGAGGAGCACGCCTATCACTTGCGAGTTGTTCTTGACACACTCCGAGAGCACCAGCTTTATGGTAAGCTCTCGAAGTGCCAGTTCTGGATACGTGAGGTCCACTTTTTGGGACACTTTATCTCTGAGGCGGGAGTTGCAGTGGATCCCGCGAAGATTGAGGCTGTGTTAGCTTGGGAGCCACCCAGGAGCGTGACTGAGGTTCAGAGTTTCTTGGGACTAGCTGGATACTATCAGAGATTCGTGCCAGATTTCTCTAGAGTTGCGGCATCACTCACAGCTTTGACGAAGAAGGGGAAACCCTTCGTGTGGTCTGACAGATGTCAGCAGAGCTTCCAGGAGCTGAGACAGAGATTGACTAGCGCACCTATCTTGAGGTTGCCTGAGGAGGGAATAGGGTACGTAGTCTACTGCGATGCATCAGGGACCGGACTCGGATGTGTTCTGATGCAGGAGCGGGCCGTGATCGCCTATGTATCACGTCAGTTGAGGCCGCATGAGCAGAACTACGCTACCCATGACCTGGAGTTAGCAGCAGTGGTCTTCGCTCTGAAGACATGGTGACACTACCTAATGGGCGAGCGCTTTACAGTCTTTTCCGATCATCAGAGTCTCAGGTATATCTTCTCGCAGAAGGACCTGAACCTGAGACAACGACGATGGCTCGAGTTCCTCCAGGACTATGACTTTGAGATAGTCTATACTCCTGGGAAGGGGAACGTAGTAGCCGATGCCCTCAGCAGGAGGACGGGCATTCAGCTACTTGAGGAGGCGACAGAGCAGCTAGCCTCTTTGCAGATATCCTTCGTGGATAGAGATGGAGCAGCCTTTCTTCAGTCTCTCACAGTCACTCCTCCACTACTGCAGCGAGTCAGGGAGGCACAGCACGGGGACGCTGACTGTGAGACACGACGTGCACAGATATCCTCGGGACAGGCACCAGATGGTTTCTCCCTTGGAGTAGAGCACGACATCCTTTTCAGAGGACGTACCATGGTACCAGTAGATTTGCGAGAGGAAGTGCTGAGAGAGTTTCACACTTCTCCTTTGGCGGTACATCCTGGAGTGGCGAAGATGTACCAGGACCTCAGACGACAGCACTGGTGGCCGGGCATGAAGAAGGCTGTAGCAGAGTTCGTTTCTTGATGCCTCACCTGTCAGCAGGTAAAGGCAGAGCATCAGGTACCAGCAGGCTTGGTACAGACCTTGGAGGTTCCGGAGTGGAAGTGGGACGGCATATCTATGGACTTCGTGACTGGACTTCCACGCACTTCCAGAGGTCACGAATCCATCTGGGTGATTGTTGACCGACTCACCAAGTCGGCACACTTCTTACCCATCAGAGAGCAGGGCTCAGTGGAGAGCTTGGGACGTCTCTACGTTCAGGAGATTGTGCGGCTCCATGGTGTGCCATCATCTATCGTATCCGATCGAGATGCTCGCTTTACTTCCCGGCTTTGGAAGGGGTTGCAGGAGGCGTTCGGGACACAGCTACGTCTTAGAACAGCTTTTCACCCTCAGACGGATGGTCAGACGGAGAGGACCATTCAGACTCTCGAAGACATGCTCCGCGCATGTGTCCTCGACTTTGGTCGTAGCTGGGAGGACCAACTACCCTTAGTGGAGTTTGCGTACAACAACAGCTACCACTCCACTATCGGGATAGCACCGTACGAGGCGTTGTACAACCGACCATGTAGGTCTCCATTGTGCTGGACAGACCCTGGGGAGTCAGCACTGGTGGGACCGGAGATGGTCCAGGCCACGACAGAGAAGGTCCAGGTCATCCAGGAGCAGATGAGGACAGCTCAGAGCCGGCAGAAGTCATACGCTGACAGGAGGCGGAGGCCACTGGAGTTCGAGGATGGTGACCACGTCTTCTTGCGGGTCTCACCTCGACGTGGTATTCGGAGATTTGGCCGAGGCGGCAAGTTATCTCCGCGCTTCATCGGACCCTTCCAGATTCTCAGCAGGATTGGTGAGGTGGCTTATCGCCTGGCTCTACCACCTCAGTTGCACCGGGTGCACGACGTCTTCCACGTATCCCAGCTGAGGAGATACGTGCACGACCCGACGCACATCATTGACCATGGGGAGCTTGACGTTGACGATGGGGCGACTTTTACAGAGGTCTTGGTGGAGATAGAGGATCGACAGGAGCGGGTCCTGCGTGGGCGATCGATTCCTCTTGTGCGCATCAGATGGCAGCACGGGAATCTCCCGGAGAGCACATGGGAGCGGGAGGCTCAGATGCGTGCTCAGTACCCTCTTTTGTTTCCCTAGTTTTTGATGTATCTTTACGGGGACGTAAAGCCCTGAGGTGGGAGTAATTTAAAGACCCGTAAAATTCAAGGGAAATTTTTTCTTAATTTTCTTTATAATTTTACAAGAGCGCGGTTTCAGACGGCACCTGATTCCGAGGCCCGGAGTGCCCGGAATCAATTTCCGAAGTTTGGCTCGGGTACGTTCAGTGAACGAACGAGCGGGAATTCCTAACTTTTGATCCGGTGCTCGGAATTAAAATCCGAGGGCACCGATGAACTCGCAGCGCCAAAATTCTCTAAAAGAGACCTTTTCGGAAGTTGCGTTTGTTGCGGGTTGAAAGTTAGTTTTGGGGTTTTTAGTTTGAGTTAAATAAAATTTTGTTAAGAACAAATTTTATTATAACTTGATAAAACCTACCAAAGGGGGTTGGAAGTGGGACCCACACCCACTTAACCTCCCTTGGGAGGATTAAGTGTGGTGGGGCCCACACGAACCCCTAAACCTCTCAACTTCCCCCTTAAACTCCCCTCTCTCCCTCTTAAATGTTTGTAAACTTAACACCTAATTAATTACACATGGCATGTTAATTAATTAAGTGTTATGTTTTGAATTTTGAAGATTTGAATTCCTTGGCTTGGTAAATAAAATAAGGAGGGAGCTTATTTTATTTTGTTAGCCAACTTGTGTGGATTTCTTTTTGAGAGCTCCTCCTCCATCTTCTTCATCTTGACGAAGAACGCTCAAGCTCCGACGAAGAACGCCGCACCTCCCTTCTTCGTTTACCGTGTCAACGAAAGGGGACGCCACTTCTTCCTCGGACAACCTTCGTCGGCGTACAAGTATTCGCCAACGACGTGTCTCTTCGGACGCACCCCCTTCATCATCGGATTTGACGAACGGCTACCGCGACGCCCGACCTCCGCGACGTCGACTTCCGCGGAACGTTGACAATCTTCGAACCTTATACCAAGGTAGGGGTTGTTATTTTATTCTTTAATTATTCCATTTCTTGATCGTGGATCTCGCATGTCTAACATGAGGCTTTTGAATGTTTAAGTTGAGTTATTTATTTAACGTGAGGGGGGCCGGACCGCATGAACACGGCCGAACCCCCCTCCATCGTTCTTGTTGTTTATTCGTGCGGGTGGAAGCAAAGTGACGTGGTGTCGTCGCACCACGCGGATAATCATGCAATTATTTTACGCGGCGCCGTCGCGCCACGCTGAGGAAGAATCTTCAAGAACGTGACGCTGTCGTGCCGCGTTGAAAGGAATCAAGGCACGGCGAAGGGGCGTGGTGCCGTCGCACCGCGCCGGACGAGGAGACCGCAGCCGGTTCCGGGCCGCGGCGGGATGAGAAGACCGGCGGCCGGGCCGCCGGCATCGGAAGCCGAAGAGGGGACAGGAATTTCCGGTCCCGTTGGAGAAAACCGGCCGGCCAGCTGGCCGGCCGGATGACGTTAAACCGGGGAAAAATTAATTCCCCGGCCAGCGTTCAAAACCCCCCTCATTATGAGGGGGGCGGTTTCCATGAAGGGAGGGGGGCAGCAGCCCCCCCGGTTTTATTTCCAGCCGGCCCCCACGTGCGGGGGCTGTTTTCTTGCAAAGGGCGCGGCACAAAGGCCGCGCCGCCATTCCAGGAAGCGGGGGCTTAGCCCCCGCGTGCAGCCACCTCGCGGCGACAAGCCGCCGCGGCCCCCCGCACCGCCACGCCACCGCCGCGCTGCCGCGCCGCCGGCCTGCCGGCCGGCCGGGCCGCCCCAGGGGGGGGGGGGGTCGGGCCTGGTCGGCCCGGACCCGGACCCCCCGTTTCGAATCTTTTTCGGTCTTTTGGCCATAACATGAGCCTCGGACCTCCGATTGACGAACCGTCTGCGGAAACGTGATCCTTGGATCGAGACGGTCGTTTCGGTATATCGCACTCAAGGTTTCGGATTACTTTGAGTTCGGCCGGGTTGGTTCGTTCACGAAACCAACCGGGCCTTCGGAGCGGAAACGCTCATATCTTGAGCTACGAACGTCCGATTGACACGCTGTCAGTCGCGTTGTGTTCCTCTTAGTGAGACAGATATTTTGGCATACTCCGCCCGAGGTTTGGATGCAGGTGGAGTACGGTCGGGTTGGTTTTGCCTTAAAAACCAACCGGGTCCCGGGGACGAAAATGCCAATAACTCTCAGACCGGGCGTCCGATCGATGCGCCGTCTGTTGTGTTGAGTTCCTATTTACGATACGAAACTTTTGGATACATCAACTCTGTTCTTCGTGACAGTTGATGTATCAATCTCTCGGCTCGTGGAGCGGACCCTCCGAACGAGCTTGCTGTGTGCGGGAACCCTAGTGCTGGCTGCGACTGTTCTACTGCTTCTACTGCTACTACTGCTACTGTGACTGCGACGACGACAGTACAGAGATCCTGTGTGGATTCGACGACGACGACTTCAGCACTCAGCGATCCTACGTGGATCAGTGCTATAGGTCCTGTGTGTGCCCGATCCTGTGTGGGTCCTTGCGTTCAGCGGTTCTGTGTGAGCCAGCGCCTACAGGTCCTGTGTGGGCCCGATCCTATGTGGGTCATTGCGGGGGTTAGTTACCTATCGATCCTTCGTGGGTATGACGACTTAGATGGATCAGTGATCATCTTTATCGTCCTTGAAGAAGTATACCTGTGTGAGCTGAATCCTTTTGCTTTCCTGTGTGGATTGTGTTGTGCAATCCTGTGTGGATTACGTTTTGCTTTCCTGTGTGGAATACGTTTACTTTCCTGTGTGGACTGAGTTGTACTTGGGCTCGGAGGTTGGAGCGTATTTGAATTGATGACTTAGGTATATGTATGGGCATATACCTAAGCAGTGTCGGTTGTTACTTCGTGATTGTTCCTTTCTTCGTGGTTTATCCTTTGTGGATTTTGAGAGACCTTCAGGGGTCTCGGGGTCCCTACTGAGTAGCTTATACTCACCCCTGCACGGGCTTTGCCCGCACTACGTTGTGTTGGTTGCAGACGACGGACAGCGTTGACCTTAGCTGAGGCTTGCAGAGCGGGACGGTACCCAGAGGTGGACCACTGGGTGGGACGTGCTCGGAGCGGACGACGGGACCCGTGGAGCAGAGGAGCTATCTGTACCCACCCTTGAGGTGGGATTTCTAGTGGACAGCTCGGAGTAGCGGCTTTTACTTTTCAGTTGTTGTTTTCCCTTTCGAGTTGTACTTTACTTTCAGTTTGGGTTTGTATACTGGCCCATTTACTTTTCCGCACTTTCAGTTGTACTCTGCTTTTGTTTAGTGTTTACTTTCCGCTTGTTTACTCTGTGGTGTTTGTTTACTTTACAAAGGCAATGCCTTCCCATTTTTCTGGGATTTACGCCTTGGTGCTAGTCACCAGCCCCTGGCCTATGGAAGGCGGGCTTGGGGTAGTCACGGCACGGACCCCGAGGGCGAGTCGTGACACTAACCCTGACCTAGGGAAAAAACCATGAACCGATGGTTCATTTTTTGCATCTCCCACCTATCCACATTTGTATCTTCTTGGGTTGGTTTCACCTCAGCTTTGGGTTTTGAACGATCTCCTCTGGCTTGGGAGATCCCCAATTACATGGGTTTACATTAAAGAAACCATGGGCACACAGGATGGTCGAGGCTGTAGCTAATGCACAGTTAGTGCACGGTTTGTCAAACCGTGTGAACTATCTGTGCGTCCACTTAAACGAGATCCTATAAAGGTGGATCTCACGTGTTTTTTCTCTATGTTCCTTGTTTAAGCTCTTAAGTGGCCCTAACTCGGGATTTTGGTTCTCTCATGTTCAACGAGGGTTCTCCCATAGTTATAGAGGTGATCTAAAGGCTTCTCTTGATGAATTGAAGTCGGATTCTTGAGGTATGTGATCGATTATGTTTGGTTTCTTAGATCTACTTAGATCTACTTCTTCTCTTCTCTCGATTTCTTAGATATATGACCATTATGGGTAGATCTATGTGTGTGGATTCCAAACATGATGAGACTTGGTCTTCGTTCTGTTAGGAGAAGATATCTAAGGAGGATCCTTGGTGAATCGGGCCAGTTTTCTTGTGCGTTCTTGGTCCGTTGGGGTTTTCGTCAAAACCGTTGACGTAGGTGGCTTCACTCTTGAATCCTCTTTATAGAATTTATTGGATTAGATACATATTAGGTTATTTGAATAAAATTTATTATACAAATCATGGAATAAATGTTCTTTAGTGATGATTTATGGTTATGATGAAACTGTGAGATCTTGGTGAATTGTTGTGCAATGTGATTTGGCTTCTTGAATTTAAAATGTTGATTTTAAATTATCGATTTGTTGGAATGGTTAATTGTTTGATGAATTATGGGTTTTCAATAAAAAGGAGTGTTTTGTTGAAATAGTTTGTTATTGAAATGGATTAATGAAATTGGTTCATTCATTGGTTTTCAATAAAAGTACATTTTTATTGAAATGGTTTGAATTGGATGAACACACTTGGTTTTTATGGAAATGCATTTCAATAAAAGGATGTTTTATTGAAAGGATGGTTTTGGAATGATTTTTGTGAATGTTTGGTGTGTGTTCATGTTTCATATATGAGGCTTGGTTGAAATATGACCTTGTTCTCGGTGCCGAAGGTGTATTGGCACATGGGACTTTCAAGTATGAGGCTTGGTTGAAATATGGACTTGTGCTCAGTGCCAAAGGTATAATGGCACATGGGAAACAATTACCTTGTGATGACTTAGTAGATCGAAGAGAAACCACTCATGAGTATGGAACTGTCATAACGAAGCATGCATGGTTGATTTCACGAGTTTGTGAAATGGTTGGGTATGCCAAAACGGGATGTTTGTGAAATTGTTCAAAATCTCGTTGGATATTTTTCGGGGAAAATAATTGTTGGAAAAATTGATATGACTTGATCTTTTATGCTTTTGATTAAGAATGGGTTTGGAAGCTTGTTTATATCTTGTTATAAAATATTTTTTAGAAATTGTTTTATATAAACTGTTTTATATAAATGTTGGCTAACTCTTCTATCCTAGTAGTGTGAGTAGGGAAGTCATTAGGGAAAAACTACTGAGTATTATATTCAACCCTGCTTTGGCACTTTGGTTCTTTTGCAGATGTCATCTTCCGAGACAGAGCTAAAGGAAAAACATATTATTGATAGTGGTTTGTGGTGATGCTTGGGAGATGTGGTGGTGGTTGGTGCATGGAGATCGGTGTGGATCCATAGAGAGTGTCTAAGCTTGTTTTGGGTCTTCTGTTTAGTCTTCCGCTAGGTACACTGATATTTTGTTGGTTTGAATTTGTGTGGAATAGTGTAGTTCTCTTTTGGTAATTCAAGTGTTGGTTGTTGGATTAACATGCATCATATAGTTGTTGATAGTGATGGTTTGGTTGGTTTATTTCCCAAAGGGTAAATCATCCCCCACTTGAATTGAAACCATTTGGAATTTATTGCCAGCCTTTTGCGTCTGGGGGATGTTTCTTAAGGCCTAGAAATTACTCGTTGTACTCTCAATCCAGTGAGAATTGGAGGGTCATTATACAGGTGGGTTAACATGTATAATTTAATAACAATTATTTCACCATTATACAGGTGTTTAACCTACCCTTGACCGTGGAAAACTAAAAGATATGGGTTTATTTCACAGTCTCTTCATTATCTGAGTTTTTTATACGTAATTATCTACTGGGATCTCTTTATCATCCAAATCCATGTTTCTTAATAATGTATTTACAAACATTTTTAGTATTTCATAGACCATGGTTTCAATTCAATTATACCCTTTTTTGACTTTTTATAAAATGGTTTGAATGGAATCATTCCGTCGTTTCCCAAACAAGTTCATTTTTAATCCTTTCAAATAAATAATGTAAGAATGTATTTTTTAACTTATACGGAAGGTGTGGCTATTTTTTATCGTTATAAAATCGTCAAATATTCCCATAAAAGCTTTTAAGAATATTATCAAATTAAACATTTTTTTTCATATTAATGTGAATTTTAAATTATTTCAAAAAAGATATATTTCTCTAAAATAGTTTCGATTTCATTAATGTCAACATTCTTTGATGGATTTTATGCTTATTTGAAGTTGATTTATTATGATACAAATCTTCAATGTCGTATTGAAGGTTTTGTGATATTTTTTACTGTGGATGTGTTATTTTTATACCATTCATGCATTATGGATAAAGTATTGACATTTAAAATGCTTGTTTTTAATATGAATGTTTATGTTATGTCTAAACATTTTCATATGAGGAAAGAATTTGACTTAGTATGTGATGGGTGGAGCCCACTATAGCTCCTCGATGCATCGGTAGGTCTCATGAGACAAACTACTATCTTGGAACAAGGCCTTGACAAAATCTTATTTGTAGTCTTGGCACAAGGCCTTGAATATGTGGTTTTGATAGTCTATCATTATTCATTGCGTCATTCTGAAAAGTGGTTAGTGATATTTCATGTGATTATTCGACAAGTAGAATATCCATGTGAATAATTAAATGGCATTATTTCATTTTATTTTCGATATTTTATGCTAATTTTCATGTTTAAAAGGATTTCGTTTTACTTATACATTGCCTTAAATGCTAATGCGTATTTATGAAAGTTTCTTCTATATTGTTATCCTTACTGATAATCTGAGCTCACCCCTTTCTATGTTCTATTTTTCTTAGGATGTGAAGAAGTATTTTATGACTAACATGTAGGGATAGTCTGAGGAGATATGAGTGTTATCTATGGAAACAATTTTTTTGAAGTTTTTAATTTTATAATGTAAAGTAATCTTTTTGAATAAATCAAGTACATCCAAGGCTACTAAACTACCCGATCATTAGAGACTTGATCTTTTGTGATCATGCAAATGATACGTAATAATGCACTGAATTTTGGTAGATGGGGTCGGGGCATTACAACATTCCATCTCTAAATTGGATTTCCATTTTTAAATATTTTTCCATTGTGTCACTTGAAAGTGAAATCGATACAACCACTTATTCTTTATAAATATTCCTATTATATTTCTTTGCTAAATTTTATCAATTATCTTATACAAGTTTAGATTATTTTTTAAGATAATTTAGTACTATTTTCAATTTCATTAAAAACATTCAATTAAATGATTTTATTATATTACACATGATTCATTATTAAAAAATGATTAAATTTTTATATTTTAAGTGTGAACACATTATTTCACAATTTTTATGATACTTAACTATAAAGATTATTTTTTCATGAATTAAAATGGTTTTCCAAAATAATATTCATTCATTAAGGTTATAATAAAAGGATTTTTACTCATTATTTTTAAAAGTGATTTATTCAAATATTAAAATGGGTTTTTTCATATTTGTCTGCATCCTTTGACATTCCTTATATTACACATGGGATTTGAGGTTCTGATTCAAATCACCTTATTTCAAAGGATAGATTATAAAATTGTATCTAAATTTTTTATGAATTCCACCTCTTTTCCATTGGGTAATTAAGAAGTTTTAAAATATTAATGTTTTTTATGTTCACATGGAACATGTATTTATATTTTTCATTTTTCTATATGTGGATCTAGAATCATATATCACTTTTCTGTATTGGGTAAAGTTATATCTCATGAAATAAATAGTAAGTGGGAGTAAACCCAAACCCATATTGGATTAGGTCAATTATTTGATTGGTGTTCGATGAATAATATAACCCTCCAATTAATTATGTAAAAACTTATATCTCATTTGATGACATGTTATGAAATGGGGAGAGAATCGAATCCATTATTAGACTTTTTCCCTACATGATGATAGTTTTGGCAATGATCCCTGATAATGGATGTGATTTTTGATTATTATGTTTGTACTATAATCATATGTCTTTAAATTTTCTAATTCTATAATGACACATGAATTAAGGTATACTTATATCCTCATTGCATGATTTGTTATTGATTATCCATCTTTATTTTGGTTTGATTCAAGAAATTTATACACAAGAACTTTTACTATGACCCTATATCAAATTTGTTATCTAATTCAAATTAATGATCATAAATTGTTATATCTTATGCTTATACATAATGATATTATATGAGTTCCCATTTTTTACAATACAGTTCCTCATGTTAGGAAGAAAGGAATTAGCTATGATAAATCAAGAAGGGTTCCATGTGAGAGGATTGTCTACCAGAAATATTGAACATTATTCATAAATAAGTTGATTATTTATCTAGTATAAAAATACACTATGACTCTATGGTTCTCATGATTCTATTACTATGATATGTGTTGAATATTCATCTTCAATGGTGTCATATTTTTATAAGTGAGGCTTGGGACACCAAATGGGAAATTATCAATGTGGAAATCTAAATTGCATTATTTATAGATCAATGTTTCCCTTTGTAAAAGGGAATATGATAAAAATTGAACTGGGAAACCTTTTAAAATTATTACAAAATTTAAAAAATATTTTATCCAACTAGTGATACATCTTGAGATACCAACTATGATTCAAATTTATCATGAAATAAATAACCCTATTTTTCTATCACAATATTTAACATACTGGTAATCATTATTCAAGTGTTAGGTAACATGAATCAAACATCTCTGAACCCACTTAATCATCTTATTATAATTACATTTATCATAAAATTTCAAGACAATGATTTTTAGAATTTTATTCTAGTTTTTAGTGATAATAAAAAATAAATAATAACTTTTACAAAGAAACTACTCCAAGAACATTAATGAATTTTATATTTCTCACGAAATAATTATGCTAGCTTTTTCTTTGTGATCGTTTTCATTTGTCTCATAATCCAGGTACACTTTAACTAATTTTTTTTTTAAATTATTGATATTTTAATACTGAAACAAATTTATTGGGATTATCTCATTATATTTTTTTAGAACAATATTCTATAAATCCATCCAAGATGGTTGTATTATCAAAATTGATTTTAATATTTTGATAGCCAATGCTACTCTTTAGGTTATTTCAATTATATGATGATTATAATATAATTATCTAAAAGTCAAGAAAAAATAAAATACCCAAGGATACATGAATATGTGGGATCCTATTTCTCCTTAATGAAGACAAAAATTTTGAGATGTTTTTTCTAAACAAACTTGCTCCATTCTTTATGCGTCATCATATTGTATTAAAATATGAATTTGTTTATGGGATAAGAACCTATTAACAAAATCTTCTATATTGTGTGTAATTTTATACCTCTTATAAACCATTAAGAATAATATATATTTAATAATTATTATTTATTCTTCTTATTATGGATGTATGTTTCACTATATTTTTAATTCTGTCAATAGTTTATTCACCACCAATATAGTTCTTTTGATATAATACAGTTATCATTTTTATATAACATATATATAAAATTTGGGATCTTCATGTAGAATAACTTATTTTCTTTTTTCATGTCCATTCATGTATACTTCCGATATTGTAATTCCCCAACCCTATTTACCTAGAGTCGGTGCATTATTACATAACATTGGCATAATCACAAGAAAGATCAAATCTCAAAAGACCGATTGGTTTAGTCACCTTAGAAACACTAGATATATTCACAAAGTTTTAAATTACATCATAAAGTGAAAAAAATACTACAACAACATATTTTCTCCATAGTCCACACTATTATCCCCTCATAATATCCCTACAGGTCATTCATAATTTACTTCTTCACATCCTGGGAAAAATAAAACATAGAAAAGGGGTGAGCTCAAATGCCCAGTAAGGATAACAATATAGCGGAATCTTTCATAAATAAGAATAAACATTTAAGGCAATGTATAACTAAAACAAAATCCTTTTAAACATGAACTTAAACATAGTATGGAAAAAATAAAATGAAATAATTCCATTTACTTATTCACATGCATATTCTACTAATCGAATAATCACATGCAATATTAATAACCACTTTCATAATGATGGAATGCATAATGCCAGACTATCATAACCACATATCCAAGGCCTCATGCCAAGACTAAAAATAAGATTTTGTCAAGGCCTTGTTCCATGACACTAGTTTGTCTCAATTGACCTACTGATGCATCGAGGAGCTATAGCGGGCTCCACCCATTACATATTAAGTCCAATGCATTCCACATATGAACATGTTTAAACATAACATATACATTCGTATTAAAACTAGCATATGAAATGTCAATACTTTCACCATAAACCATGAATGGTATAAAAATAGCACATCCATAGTCAAACATATCACAAACCATTCCATAAAATATAGAAGTTTTTTATCATAATTAATCAACTTCAAATAAGCGTAAAACCCATCAAAGGATGTTGACATAGATGAAATCAAAACTCTTTTTAGTGAAATATCTATTTCTAATTTGAAATCATTTAAGAGTCATATATTTATAAAATAAAACTTTTTATTTAAAAATATTCTTATAAGATTGTAAGGGAAGCATCGATGATTTCATAACGGCGGAAAATAGCCTCACCCTCCGTATAAGTTAAAAAAACATTCATACCTTAATTCTGTCGAAAAGGTTAAAAAGCACCTTGTTTGGAAAACGACAGAAAGATTCCATTATAAAACTCTTATAAAAACTCAAAAAATGGTATAAATGACTTTAACCCATATTCTTTTAAATAGTAAAAATGTTTTGGAAAACATTTTTAAGAAACATGGATGTGGATGATAAAGAGGTCCCAGTAGATAATCATGTATAAACAACCTCGGATAAAGAAGATATTGTGAAATAAACCTTACCTTGTACTTTTACATGGTTGGGGTAGGTTAACCTCTTGTATAATGGTGAGATAATTGTTATTAAATTATACAATAATCATATATATTAATATGATATCATATTTGATCTTTTAACATTGATTTGTTAATAATATATTATTATTATCGTTGTTTTGGGTGTTAACTTACTCATTTTATATTATATGTTTTGTTATGTAAGCTGTGTTTTTCAAGGATAGGTTGTATCTTAATCATATATAGAATGATATCAAGTCCTTAGACATTATTTTTAAATCATAAAATGATAATTATACTTGAATGGATAGGATGGAGAATGAATCTCATCGCGTTCGTGGAGACGGTAGTCCGTACGTACGCACGAGCGACAATATCATTCTTTTGATATTAAAATAATATATAATTTGATGATATATAATATATAAAGAACCTTTATCATGTTAAATTTATTATTTACATGAATTACACATCATTATTATACCCATCTAAATAATAATTTATTGAATAACAATTACACCACGACGTGGAGACGGTAAGCCGTACGTACCCACGTATGGTGACATGTTATTCAAAGGATGGATAGAATAATGAATATGATTGTACCATATTTTTAATAATATCACAATATATATAAGATACTGGAGTTATTTATTTTAGAATGGTAATAACAAAGAAGGAAGAAGTGGAAGAAGAAAGGAACTTGGAAAAGGGTGGTGAAATCATTACCTCTTCTCCGGGTTCTTCCTTTTGATTTGATCAAAAGGGCTCCTTAAGTTGGCTTTCTGACTAAAGGAAGGCCTGTAGGATGATGTTAGGGAAGTTGAGAGAGTATTTGGGAAGAGTTTGGCCGAACCAAAAGGCTTTGAAGGTGTGAGTTAATGAGAAGAGAGAGTGCCCTTTTATAATAGGGGTGAGGGGCACCTTTGGAAAAGCTAGAAATATTATTTTATAATAAATTCATATTCGGTTTCGAAAGGCTCAGAAGTAGATTATTTAAATTTAAAGGTGGGGATAAGTCGAAAACCACTCAGACAATACAATTTAGACAGGTTTGGGTCATTATACTAACCTTATCTTTAAGTATTAACTCTTAGTTAATTAGTTTCACTTTTACAATGTATGTTTGTATTTTTATATTATATGGTTAATAAACTTACTATATACATCCAAGAGACCACAAAGTAGTCTATTAATGATACACCTGTCATGATATAAGTCTCTTTTCCGAACCTTATATTTTTAGGAATTTGATATCAATTAATAATATAATATTTCTTTTAAAAACACTTTTATGTCAATTTGACACTATTTGGAAAATTGATTTTTGTGAAAATCAGAAAAGAATTATTAGTTCGCAAAAAGTCAATTAAATAAATCCTAATATGTTTTAGTGTCCTAGAAAATTAGTTTAATTCATTAAAAGTCTCATATTTTATTTATTTGGGTATTTATAATATCAAATATTTTAATTATTCTCTATTATAGTAATTACTGCATCATCATTCTGTCATTCATAAATTATATTATTTAATGTTTAAAAATTAAAAATAAAATATAATTATGTAGTAAATATTTGTATATTTCTAAATAATATTTAAAATTGAATTTATCATATGTATAACCCTATATTAAAAATGTTTTAGTAAACAAACATTGATTTTAACTCTTTTAACTCGTATTTGAATTAAATAATAATAAATGTCCTAATCTAATCCAAGTGGATTTAAATGATAATATATTATTTCTAAGGTTTTTTTGGTCGAGATAAACTTCTCCAATAGAATTAGGACATGTGTTAGGGTAATATTAATCTTATTTTTACCCTTAATTACCCTACTTACTTTGAACCGTGGTAAATAAAAGTAAAAAGTTACTATTCACAAAAAATTATTTTCATCTAATTGAACCACATTTTACTCCTTGATATTAAACGTGTCTCTCGTATTTTCGAAATTCCAATCACAGAAGCGGTAAAATTAAGGTTTATGAAAAATTCAGTTTATTTAACTACCACTTAGTAGTTTCACTGTTCATCAAAAATTGATGTTTTTCAGAATAATGCCAAAAATTAACCCTAAGCTATAATTGGTATTCTGAATTCAAAAATGATTCCTATTTTAAAAAATTCCAAACATATAAGTTTCATAAATTAATTTTATAATTAATTCCCGCTATTACAACAAATAACGTGTTTTTAAGAAACAATATATATATAAATATTGACAATTGTTTATGCCCAATTTCAAAGTGAAATTAATTCTAATGAAAACCATTGGATAAAATGGTAACAATATATTATAATTATACTTTAAAACCACTAAATAATATAATTTATCACCATAAATTATTTTGATTAAAAAAGTTGTTTTTAAGTATTTTTCGCTATTTATAAAAATTGAATGTTCTCAGAAAAATACCAAAAATTCAACTTCGGATAATATCGATATTCTGAAACCAAAAATGAAATCCATTTTGAAATATAAAATATATATAATTTCAAAAAGTAGGTATTACTATTCATAACGACTAGTTTGATCGGTTGTGGTGTGTGTTAGAACTCGATGTTGCGTACAACACACGCTATTACATTATTCAAAGGGAAACATACCGTAGAAGATTGGGGTGTTACATTCTACCCTCCATCAAATAATTTCGTCCTTGAAATTTCTAGAATACTACCACATGAAAATACTCGAGTGGTTCTTCATCTTAAGTTCCTCGGGTTCCAATGTTGCCTCTTCCATCTTATGGTTTCTCCACAAAACTTTTACCAGATGCGTCGTCCGGTTTCTCAGTAATTGTTCTCTCGTATCAAGAATCCTGACGGGCTCTTCACAATAAGACAGATCGGGTTCCAGTTCTAATTCCTCATAGGTGAGTTCATGCATTGGGTAAGGAATGTATTTCCTCAATAGAGATACGTGGAACACATCGTGAACTTTGGAGAGACTTGGCGGCATTAACAATCAGTAAGCTACAACCCCAATTTGTTCTAGAATTTCAAAAGGTCCGATGTACCTGGGACTCAATTTACCTTTCTTACCAAAACGTATGACTCCCTTCCATGGAGATACCTTCAGGAAAACATGATCGCCGACTTGAAATTCCAAATCCTTCCTTCGATTATCGGCATAGCTCTTATGCCTACTTTGAGCAGCTTTGATGCGATTTTGGATTACCTTCACCTTTTCCATTGTTTCCTATTCCAGTTCTGGACCTACATGTTTTCTTTCACCAACGTCATCCCAACAGGTTGGTGTGCGACATCTCTTTCTGTATAATGCTTCATATGGTGCCATCTGAATACTCTAATGGAAGCTATTGTTATAATAAAATTCTACCAGAGGTAAATATTGATCCCACAAACCCTAAAAGTTATGTGAGCAGGATCTCAACATGTCTTCTATGGATTGAATACTTTGTTCTGATTGTCCATCTATTTGAGGGTGGTAGGTTGTGCTTAAATGAAGTTCAGTATCCATGGATTTCTGATGACTTTTCCTAAATCTTGATGTAAAACGGGGATCACGATAAGAAACAATCGATAGGGATACTCCATGAAGTCTCACAACTTCATTAATATATAGTCTTTCTAGACGTTCCAGTGGTAGATCTTCTCTTATAGCATGAAAATGTGCTGACTTTGTAAGACGATCAACAATAACCCATATTTCATCGTTTCTTCTAAGATTCTTTGGTAGCGCCATGACAAAGTCCATCGTAATATTGTCCCATTTCCACTCCGGTATGGGAAGAGGTTTCATGAATCCTCCAGGCCGTTGCCTTCCAGCATTCACTTGTTGATAAACCATACATCTTGACACAAAAACAGCAATCTCTCTCTTCATGTTGTCTCACCAAAAATGTTCCTTCAAATATCTATACATTTTGGTGCTCCCAGGGTGTATAGAGAAATTTGAACTATGAGCATCATCCAGTAATTCCCTTTTTAGATATGGTATATCGGGAACACAATGTCTCTTCCCAAATTTCAAAATTCCATCTTCATACAAAAAGTCTCTAAATCTCCCATCATTCACAGCTTTAATCTTCTTTTGAAATTCTTCATCATCGGTCTTAGAACTCTTAATCCTTTCCAGTAAAGATGGTTTGGAAACCATTTGAAAAAGCATTGATGTTTAACCTTCCCTGGTTATTCACATGTCCATCTTCACTAGATCCATGAAAATTGGATCCCTTTCAATTCTCATATTGTTCAAAACTCCATGGTCTTTTCTGCTCAAAGCATATGCCACCATGTTTTCCATCCCCGGGTGGTAGTGTATCGTGCAATCATAATCCTAGAGTAATTCAAGACATCTCATTTGCCTCATGTTGAGTTCTTTTTGTGAGAAAATATACTTCAAACTCTTGTGATCTATATAAATCTCACATTTTTCACCATATAGGTAGTGCCTCCATGTCTTCAAAGTAAAGATCACAGCGGCTAACTCAAGATCCCGAGTAGTATAGTTTTTCTCATGAATTTTCAACTGTCATGATGCATAGGCAATAACCCTATCATTTTGCATAAGGACACAACTGAGTCCTTTCTTCAATGCATCACTATAAATAACGAACGCATCATTCCCTAATGGTATAGTCAATATAATAGCATTGAGTAATCTTATTTTTAGTTCTTCAAAACATTATTCACACTCTTTTTTCCAAACAAATTTAACCCCTTTACGTGTGAACTTCATTAATGGGTTAGCCAATCGGGTAAAATTATGGATAAAACGTCGATAATAACCTGCCAAACCAATAAAACTGCGTACCTTAGTTATACTCGTAGGTGATGGCCGTTCTTGGATTTCCTTGGTCTTAGAAGGATCAATAGAGATTCCATCTTTAAAGACAATATGTCCAGGAAAAGAAATCTCTTGAAACCAGAATTCAAACTTGCTAAACATCCCATATAATTCATTACTTCTTAGAGTCTTCAGGATAATGCGCAAATGATTTTCATGATCTTTGTAGCTTTTGGAGTATACCAAGATATCATCAATAAATACCACCAAAAATTCATCATGACATTCCTTGAAAACTCTATTCATCATATCCATGAATACAGAGGGTTCATTAGTCAATCCAAAAGGCATTACAGTAAACTCATAATGCATGTACCTGGTTCGAAATCCCGCCTTCAGAATGTCTTCCTTCTTCCCACATAACTGATGGTATCCAGATCGAAGTTCAATATTTGAAAATTATTGAGCTCCATGCAGTTGGTCAAATAAATCATCAATGTGAGGTAGGGGATACTTGTTCTTTATTGTTATGGCATTGATCTCCCTATAGTCGATACATAACCTCATAGATCCATCTTTCTTTTTAACAAAAAGAACAGGGGCTCCGCATGGAGAAACACTAGGGCGAATAAATCCCTTATTACTCAATTCTTCTAGTTGTTTCCTTAGTTAAACTAATTATACAATGGCCATTCTATAAGGGGTCGATATAGGCCTTGATCCAGGAATTAAATCAATTGAAAAATCAACTTCTCGTTCTGGAGGATGTCTAGGTAAATCATCTGGAAATACATCTACATATTCTTTCACAACAGGTACATCCTCTATTTGAACATTCCTTTCCTCACCCATAGTCATTTCATTCTCTTACTCTCTCATAATTGAATTTAGTTGAGCTACTGGTGGTGGATCTAGATAAGAATTAGGTGATGACGATTCTGCCTTAAAGATAATTTGTTCCTTATCATCATCATCAAAAATCGTAACCTCCTTCTTATTACAATAAATCTTCGCATCATAGTCTGAATGCCAATCCATAACAAGGATTATATCAAACTCAATCATAGGTATGATGATGAGATCAGCAGAAAAAGAACATTTATGTGCTGTAATGGGGACTGATTCACAAAACTTAGTTGCAATGATACTTCCCTTAGGAGTTTTAACTGACAACTCCCTTATTAAATCAAATTGGAAATATCTAATTTTCTTAGAAAACTAGAAAGATATGAAACAATGCGATGATCCAGAATCAAATAATGCATTTTCTAAACTTGAGGAAACCATTAAATTACCTACCACCACGTCATTCGGTGCTTCTACCTAAATAGTAGTGATAGTATAAGCATGGCCTTGATCCCTTGGCCTTTTTAGAGGTAAGTTCCCCTGTAGCTTAGGACATTCATTTGCGTAATGTCCCATCTCCCTGCAATTGTATCATTGTACATTGGTAGCTTCCTTCTTCCATTTTCATTCACGAGCTTGGTGGCATTTTTCACCACACTTGTAACAGACTCCCATTCCCTTCAAGCAAGTACCTGGGTGTTTCATCCCACATTTACCACAGGATGGATATTCAACCATTCCCTTCTTCCCCTTATTTACATTCCCAGATTGATCAACAGATCTCTTCTTCTCTTGCTTTGCTTTAAAGTCATAAGACTTGGAGAATTTCTTTTTCCGTCTTGATAGCACATGAGACAATGTCTTCATACGACGAGAAAGATAGTGAGACTAATGCTCGATAGAGAAATGGTTTTAACCCATGAATGAAACGATCAATATTACTTCTTGGGTTATATATATATTCTCTAGCATACCATGCTAACCTTGTAAATCTAGCCTCATACTTTGCGACATTCTAATCCTCCTTTTGTCTCAGACTCAGAAATTGCCTTTCCATATCTGCTCGATGGTCACGAGGAATGTATTTTTCTAAAAAAGATCTTTGAACTCCCTCCATTCAATATTTGATAATTCATAATAATCCTTCGTGTTTTGAATCAATTACCACCATTGATCAGCATCTCTAGTTAGGTGGTAAACTACCATGATAACTTTTTCCCTTTCACTACTCCCCAAAGCCTGAAATATTTTCTCAATAAAATTTATCCATTGATCAGCTACTAAGATATTTGTACTCCCATTGAACATTGTTGGTTGTTGCCTCATGAATCGATCTAACATTGACCCTCCACACTGTGGATCAGGGTGCTCCATACAGGTAAGTTTATTATTCATAACATGAGTGAGTTGTCCCAGTATGGTGATTAGCTGATCGGCAACATTTGCATCACCAGCTCCACTATAATTATCTTGATCAGGAGGGAAATCCCTACATGGAGTGCATGCATTGATACTGTTTCCATTTATTCCACTATGCACCATTTCTAAACAATTGAATAAATTAGATCTGTTTATGAATCAAAATACATAATCCCATACTTATAAAACAATTAACATAAATTGAAATATTTATGGATATAATCCATAATCATAAAAATGTTTTATTTGAGTAAGTATATACTCATAAACCCTACATAATGATTTATAAAGAAAATGAGAGTTATCCTATGCATATCTCCAGGGAGTGTCGTACCCAAGAGTGTAGCAAGGCCCATTGTCGTGCACCAGTTCCCGTTCGAGTCTATCTCAAAGCGGTGTTTTCGGGTTTTACCCTTAGGTACACCTATGCCAGAGCCGCCTCTACCTGCTCGTATTCAGACATGGATTTATTTCTCAGAAAACTTACAAAATCTCTACAATACCAAAATTCTAAGAAGTTCTTCTATACCAATCCTCAAATTTTATCTCAGGTCTACGCGCTCTAATCAGAGTTTATCTAAATCTAGCTTCCAAGGATTGTACTAAACATCCTCTGATACCAACTGTAATGCCCCGACCCCAGTTACCTAGAGTCGGTGCATTATTACATAACATTGGCATGATCACAAGAAAGATCAAATCTCGAAAGACCGATTGGTTTAGTAGCCTTGGAAACACTAGATATATTCATAAAGTTTTACATTACACCATAAAGTGAAAAACTACTACAACAACATATTGTCTCGATAGTCGACACTATTATCCCTTCATAATATCCCTGCAGGACATTCATAATTTAATTTTTCACATCCTGGGAAAAATAAAACATAGAAAAGGGGTGAGCTCAAATTCTTAATAAGGATAACAATATATAAGAAAAATTCATAAATAAGAATAAACATTTCATGAAATGTATAACTAAAACAAAAGCCTTTTAAACATGAACTTCAACATAGTATGGAAAAAATAAAATGAAATAATTCCATTTACTTATTCACATGGATATTCTGCTAATCGAATAATCACATTAAATATCAATAACCACTTTCATAATGATGGAATGCATAATGCTAGACTATCATAACCACATAGCCAAGGCCTCGTGCCAAGACTACAAATAAGATTTTGTCAAGGCCTTATTCCAAGACACTAGTTTGTCTCATGAGACCTACCGATGAATCGAGGAGCTATAGCGGGATCCACCCGTCACATATTAAGTCCAATGCATTCCTCATATGAATAGGTTTAAACATAACATAAACATTCGTATTAAAAATAGAATATGAAATGTAAATACTTTCACCATGAACCATGAATGGTATAAAAATATCACATCCATAGTCAAACATATCACAAAAACTTCAATACAATATAGATGTTTTGTATCATAATAAATCAACTTCAAAAAAGCATAAAATCCATCAAAATATGTTGACATAGATGAAATAAAAACACTTTTTAGAGAAATATCTCTTTCTATTTTGAAATCATTTAAGAGTCATATATTTATAAAATAAAACAATTTCTTTTAAAATATTCTTATAATCTTGTAAGGGAACATTCGACGATTTCATAATAGCAGAAAATAGTCGCACCCTTTGTATAAGTTAAAAAAACATTCTTACCTTAATTCTGTCAAAAATGATAAAAAGCACCTTGTTTGGAAAATGACGGAAAGATTCCTTTATAAAACTCTTATAAATAGTTAAACAAGGGTATAAATGACTTTAACTCATATTCTGTTAAATAGTAAAAATGTTTTGAAATACATTTTTAAGAAACATGGATTTGGATGATAAAAAGGTCCCAGTAGATAATCACGTATAAACAACCTCAGATAAAGAAGAGATTGTGAAAAAAACCTTACCTTGTACTTTTACTTGGTTGGGGTAGGTTAAACTCTTGTATAATGGTGAAATAATTGTTATTAAATTATACAAGAATCATATACATTAATATGATATCATATATGATCTTTTAACATTGATTTGTTAATATTATCTTAGTATTATCGTTGTTTTGGGTGTTAAATTACTCATTTTCTTTTATATGTTTTGTTACGTAAGCCATGTTTTTCATGGATAGGTTGTATCTTAATCATATCCAAAATGATATCAAGTCCTTAAACATTATTTTCAAATCATCAAATGATAATTATACTTGAATGGATATGATGGAGAATGAATGTCATCACGTTCATGGAGACGGTAGTCCGTACGTACGCACGAGCGACAATATCATTATTTTGATATTAAAATAATATATAATTGGATGGTATATCTTATAAAAAGAACCTTTATCATGTAACATTATTTATTTACATGAATTACACATCATTATTATACCCATCCAAATAATAATTTATTGAATAACAATTACACCACGATGTGGAGACGGTAAGCCGTACGTACGCACATATGGTGACATGTTATTCAAAGGATGGATTGAATACGGAATATGATTGTACCATATTTATAATAAAATCACATTATATATAAGATAATGGAGTTATTTATTTTATAATGGTAATAACAAAGAAGGAAGTAGTGGAAGAAGAAAGGAACTTGGATAAGGGTGGTGAAATCATTACCTCTTTTTCGGATTCTTCCTTTTGATTTGATCAAAAGGGATCTTTAATTTGTCCTTATGACTAATTGAATGCCTCTATGATTATGTGAGGGATGTTGAGAGAGTATTTGGGCAGAGGTTGGCCGAACCAAAAGGCTTTGAAGGTGTGAGTTAATGAGAAGAGAGAGTACCCTTTTATAAGAGGGGTGAGGGGTACCTTTGGAAAAGCTAGAAATATAATTTTATAATTAATTAATATTCGGTTCATAATGGCTCAAAAGTGGATTATTTAAATGTTAAGGTAGGGATAGGTCGCAAAAACACTCAACCAATAGAATTTAGATAGGTTTGGATCTTTATACTAACATAATCTTTAAGTATTATCTCTTAGTTAATTAGTTTCACTTTTACAATGTCTCTTTGTATTTTTATATTATATGGTTAATAAACATACAATATACATCCAAGAGACACCCAAGTGGTCCATTAATGATACACCTATCATGATATAAGTCTCTTGGACGAACCGTATATTTTTAGGAATTTAATATCAATTAATAATATAATATTGTTTTTAAACACTCTTTTATGTCAATTTTGACACTATTTGGAAAATTGATTTTTGTGAAAATCATAAAAGAATTATTAGTTCCAATAAAGTGAATTAAATCAATACTAATATGTCATAGTATCCTAGAAAATTAGTGTAATTCATTAAAAGTCTCAAATTATATTTATTTGGGTATTTATAATGTCAATTATTTTAATTCTCCACTATTATGGTAATAACTGCATCATCATTGTGTCATACATAAATTAAATTATTTAATGTCTAAAAATTATAAATAAAATATCATTATGTAGGAAATCTATTTATCTTTCTAATGAATATTTTCAATAGAATTTCTCTTATGTATATCCCTATATAAAAAATGTTTTAGTAAATAGACATTGATTTTAACTCTTTTAACTCTTCTTTGAATTAAATAATAATAAATGTCCTAATCTAATCCAAGTGGACTTAAATGATAATATTTTATTCCTAAGGTTGTTTTTGGTCGATATACACTTTTCCAATAGAATTAGGACATGTGTTAGGGTAATATTAATATAATGTTTACCCTTAATTACCCTATTTACTTTTAACCGTGGTAAATAAAAGTAAAAAGTTACTATTCACCAAAAATTATTTTCATCGCATTGAACCACATTTTACTCCTTGATATTAACCTTGTCTCTCAGATTTTTGAAATTACAGTCACATAATTGGTAAAATTATGTTTTATACAAAAATCAGTTTTTTTAACTACCACTTAGTAGTTTCACTATTCATCAAAAATTGAAGTTTTTCAGAATAATGCCAAAATTTCACCCTAAGCTATAATTTGTATTCCGAATTAAAAAATTATGTCTATTTTGAATAATTCAAAACATATAAGTTGCATTAATTATTTTTATAATTAATTTCCACTGTTACAACAAATAGCGTGTTTTTAAGAAACAATATATATCAAAATATTGACAATTTTTTATGTCCAATTTCAAAGTGAAATTAATTCTAATGAACACCAATGGATAAAATGGTAAAAATATATTCTAATTATACTTTAAAACCACTAAATAATATAATTTATCACTATAAATTATTTTGATTAAAAAAGTTGTTTTTAAGTATTTTTCACTATTCATAAAAATTGGAAGTTCTCAGAAAAATACCAAAAATTCAACTTAGGATAATTTCGATATTCTGAATCCAAAAATGAAATCCATTTTGAAATATAAAATATATATAATTTCAAAAAGTAGGTATTACTATTTATAACAGATAGTTTGATCGGTTGTGGTGTGTGTTAGAACTCGATGTTGTGTACAACACACGCTATTACATTATTCAAAGGGAAACGTACCATAGAAGCTTGGGGTGTTACATATATATCCTTTTACATTTACATATATACTATGGAAATTACCATACATTCTTTAAAAATAATTATAGAGTTCATGGAGTTTCTATAAGGATTCCAAAACTGATTTTCAGAACATGAGGCCTTTTTTATATAGCACTACTTAATAACTTTTTGGACCTATTTATAAATGATTTTTCATTGTAATCATTATAAAAATAACTCTAATTATTATATAAAATAGTCATTGGAGATCATAACTTTCATTATCCTTTATTTTCATTACTTTCTCAACCTCTTCGTTATTCACCAAATTATATGAAACTTTCTCCTCAAATAGATTTTATTTCAATGAGTTTTTCATTATAAATGATTTTTTCATCAGATTATGATTTATTACACGTGAAATGGGATTCTAGTTTTTTTAGATGAATCGATTAGTCCAATAATTCAATTAAGAGTTGAAAAAATTCCATAGAACCAACATAGCCCTTAAAATCTCAAACATTAATAAAAAACATCCTACAATCCATACATGAAAACTTGTTGTTTCATACATTCATTAAAATTTGTATGGATCTTCATGTGGATAAATATTTCATAAGAATTATTCAATCCACCATAGACATGGCGGTTGTATTCTTAGAACGTTTTATCAACTATAAATGAAAAAAAATTAAATTCATCCTTATATATAATAATAAATATTTTAGAAATATTCAATTTAAGGATGGATGATACATTTTACATTAAGGATACATTGGAATGATCATTTATGATGTAATGATCTTTTATCGATATAGAATAGGTCATTTAATAAGATAATACTACTTAGAACAATCATTGGTGGAATCCACTCTCTCTTTCAAAAAGGAATACATAGCTTGGTACGTCTCAAAATATTCCACTTTAATACCTAAATCAAGACACATCATATTGAAAATTTATTTCACATTTTTATAATAATTAAATACATATTAACAAGATTTTATTATTTTAATTTAATCATCATTTATCTTGTCTTTTCTAATAATATGGTTTGAAGAACCTTAATCTTCATGGATTTAATAACTATCTATTAATTCTTGACATCATTTTTTCAAGGTTTACTCTAATACATAGATCGTTACATAAAATTACATAGGGCCCTCATCCTTTTATTGTACTATATTAAGTATGTTTTCATTAAACATGGAGAAACTTTATTCCATTAATTAATTTATTGATTATTTGGATTCGACATATTTATAAAGATTTAAACAGGATATATTATTCTAATACAATGATATAAATTTGAGAAATCATATGAAATTTCTATAAGAAATTTATATATATTATTATGCCTTAGTATAAATATCAATAGATCTTATTTTCTTCATATTTACCTCTATCAAAACATTTCTATACATAAAATGTCCTATATATTTTACTGTAAAATTCCAAATACTCTTTTTATATAATATGAAGTCTTAGTTGTTCTTTGTGATTAACCTTTGAATAATCCTTTTAGTGTATTAAAATTTACTTACACAATACCAAACGACTCCTTTTTAAAAAATTTATTGTCCTAACATATCTATTTTTACATTTATACAGTCCTTAAATTACCTTTTTGTTTGCAGAAACACTGCTTTTAGGATTATACTTTACAAAAGACAAAATATTTTTGATTACCTTTATGAATTATAAACAATATTAATTCCCCTATTTCATAAATTCCATCCATTTCATATTCCATATAAAAAAACTTGATTACTCAACCATTATCTAAATGGTCACCATGGGCTCACCACAACATTGTGATCCACCTATTGATTCCTATAATGCATACTCTTAATCAATAAATTATAAAAACCGCAATGGAATGTTATTCCTTAACATTTATGATAGTATAAAATCTTAACTCATAAATATATATTAAACTTCCGTTTTCAAAATAACATTAGAATTCAATAAGACTTTAGGAAATCTACGTCACTAATGATAATATCTATGGTGTAAAAAATCGAAATTTTACACATGTGAAAATTATTGGAATAAAAACCATTTAAAATTAACATATAATTATTAGAAATTTTTTTACATTATATATAGTCACTAAAAAGTTTTTCATGGGTTCACATTTCATTGTATAAAAACATTTTTTTTATATAACATTCATCCACACTCTTAACAATTAAAACCACTTCCATCATAAATGGAGGGATCTCCCTTAATTCTTTCTACATAGTGATATAAGAATCATCATAATAAATCCTCATTGTAAATAAATTATTTAAATAATTTTTCCTTTAATATAAATATATTATACAATGATTTAAAGGAAGGAATTCTATCTATTTTCATATAGATTTTAAAAACCATAAAATGAACATTTCAAATATTCAATCCAATATTCACCCACACGATAGTGATGAAATAATTATTAGGACAAAATTATTATTAAAGAATAAATTTCCATGATTATCCCAGAATCAATTAATTATTTAATCAATATTAATCAACATTAACATCAATCATCAATGACTAAACCATATTCATTGAGAAGCATTGAAAAATAAATATTACACACATAAATGGGATCAGTATTTTAGGAAGGAAGTAGAATTATAAATCCATTAAAGAGGTGACTAAAATCATTAACCATAAATACAATATACATAAGATATTTAATGGTTCTCCATTTTTGGATGATCAATAACATCCTTAAAATTAGTAGGGTGAAGACATAGAGAAAAAGGAAAATGAAGAACCCGAACCTTCCTTGGACCATATTCAAAATTCAGTGGAGTAGAATATATAATGATAGTATAAAATTAATTCATTAATAGTGGATCAATGCACAATGTGTGAATGTGAGTTCCAAGTTAAAAATCACTAATGAAGAAAAGTATTAATTAAAAAGCTCACTTCATAATCTATGTTATTAGTGATAGAAATATTATCTTGGAATATTAAATTAATTAACAGGAAATAATGGGCCCTATTTAAAGGATATCATTAAAGAAGAGTAATAGTGGTGTGAATTATCCATTAAATTGTTATTTAAAAGGTCACATGGAACCAAAAAACTTTAACATATATTGAATATATTACTTTTTAATTTTTTTGGAAAATTTCCTTGCATCCACTTTTCAGATCCCAATAAACCAACAATGTGACCATCTAGAATAATAAAATTTAATATGTAGAAGAATTATAAAACATCTAAAACAAATATCAACCCAAATTAATGGGTTTCAATGGAGTATCATATCAAAAAATGAGTACAAAGAACTCTGTATATTATCAAAAATAATTCTACTACCTCTCAACCAAATTATAATGTTTATTATAGAATTTAATTACTCAATTTAGTTTTCTTCATTTTAAATTCACCACCATCACATGTATTGTAATAAAAATATCTATGAACTTTAATTAAATTTTATTCAACCTTATCTATAGAAATAATTAACCTAATCATTCCATGAATGTAATTTAAAATTTTAAACCATCATTCCCTTTTTAAAAATATATTTCTTAAGACGTTCAATAATATCATTTTTACAACTGATTCCAAAACTACTTTAATTAGGGATTTCAATATAAAATCATCTCTTTTCATAAATCTATACAAACCATCTATACATTCGTTATATAAAAGTTATTCCAACAAAATAAAATCTCATAAAGATCCTTTTCCATCATAGGAGTGTATCTTTACAATACATGGAATTTAAGGATCTCTATAATATTTGAAATTATAGATTCCCATTTAACGTCATTGGTCTATGATTCACTCACCCATGTAAAATATTAATTACCATTATTTCAATAACATATATTGAGAAAAAATACATGATCAACACCAATAATCAATTTGGGTTATTTGAATTCTATAATTACTATATAAACCATTTTGATGGAATGAATTAGTATTCAATAAATACATATTAATCTTTTTAAAATTATTAAATTAAGGAGGCATTTTATTAAGAATTGTTTTAATCTTTTTTTATAAATCATTAATCAAACAAATCTTATATCAAAATGGTTCATTTTTATATAGCTCCCATTGAACATGATTGAACAATAATTGTGTGTCCAGACTCAGCTTATCCATATAGGAATTATATGAAAATTATTAAATAGTATGGTTAATTTTATAAATAGTTCATTATATTATTATTAAATAATGTATATAATTTACCAGGGAGTGATTACATATTTTCTTCTATGATTTAGTATCACACTATTGAAATCACTTCGAAACTTCAATATCTCAACTAGAAAATTCTCTCGTACTTATATGGACATCCATAGATCATTCACCTAATATGAAAATATATTTAATTTTATTTTAATTTTTTTATTCAAAACCAATACTGTCACCAAAATCATATACACTAAATATTTCATCAACATCAACTCCTAATAAAAATAAGACAATGCTAGGTGTTTCTTCTATAATAACAGATCTTAGAAAATCTCTATAGTTCTCAACAAAGTCCCCAAGTCTATAAAATATCGTTTGATCATCCGATGGTAAAAAAAATCATATATAACATCAACCATCCTCATTTACGAACTTATTATTTTCCCAAAGAGTATAATGGAAACACGATGTATACTAATAATCATAATTAAACTCAAAAGAAGCCCCATTGGGTATCATGTAAACATATGAACATAAATTTAAAATAGGATCACTGAAATATATGGACATAAGGTTAAACAAAACATTAAGAGGCTTCATCATAGATTTAAGAGGCCTTTCTGACACACAATGTTTAAGATAAAATATAATATAATTTTCTTATGTTCAATCACATGCAACAGTGACATTGCATACCACATGTATTAGGAACATTTTATAATCCATCAGAAATGATAGTGGCTTGAAACTTCAATCCATCAAAATATGAGTAATATAATATCTTTATATTATTTATTTTCCATTATTGTTTTCGCCAAAATTGTGAATAACCCCTAAATTTTGTAATCATTTATAGAATATGATGGATTAATGGATGTAAAAAAAATATATCAAATATATTGGATATATTTAACAATAGAAATTATTTGAAATGAATTTCATGAAAATATATCCCTTTATAAAATAATATCACAAGTCAGAAGAGGAGAAACAATGAAACATGGGGATATGAATGCATAAATTTAGGTAAAATGAGGGTGGATACATTTCTGATGATATTATCATTAAAACTATTTAAAACCATTTATATTTTTTAAAATTATCTTGAATAGCCCATACTGTTTAATATTAATGGATGAGGTGTAATGTACCTATCATGTTTTCAATTATAGAGTGGCCCATATTTAATTGATCCAACACACTTCAACAAGAAAATACAAAAAATAAATTATATTATTTGAGGGAATGACATTCCACCTTACTGGAATAATTCTCTACTACATGCTTTTTTTCACAATTCAGTACCCCATTAGTGTGGCATAATTCATATTTCATGAAGAAACCTTTTATAATATAGCATAGTGTTTAGAAAGCAACCACCCACAATATATAAAAGCTGATCTCCCACTAAAAAAGATTATTGTTATGTAATGGTAGAGTTAATCATATATATCTATCTCTATGATGAAAATAAATTCTTCGTAATGTTATTTTGTAATTTATAAAATAACTAATATCATTTGAATATCCCCATAAAAAACACACAAATTCCATTGTGAAACAATAAAAATTATATAATATTTAATCGTGTGTAGGAGCATCATGGTGAAGTGGATTTTGTTACAAAGTGACCGGACACAAGACCAGAAAAGTATTATATAATGTAGCCACCAACCATGTCGTAATGAATCTTTCTATGGAATAATCATCAAAATGTAAAAAAAATCAACTTGATCCCATGAAAATCCAAGGAACTAACCCATGAAGTCACTCCAGGAATCCTCTACACAAACTAACAACTCATAAAAATTTCAAAAATTTCTTGATATAAAATTTCAGACTAAGAATTCAAAAACTCCAAATTAACCCATATCCCACCTCATTGGAATCCATTCCATTGACATGAATTTTTTCTGGTAATTGCAACCTTCTCACCATGAAACCTCTCAACCGTGAGAAGTCTCTATAAATAAAAATCATGAACCGATGATTTCTCAAAAATCTAATGAACTGTCTATGATCATATCAACCATTGGTTAAAATCATGATAACCCCAGTCCTAAACTAGTGAAACTGAAAAAAAACCATAGATACCTCACACTCCAGACCATCATAGCATTGGTAACCCCCCAAAAAAATGTGTGTAGATCTATAAATATGTTATAACACTTGGTCGTGTAAGAAATGTGATAGATGATACACTGATACGCCAATAGAACATGAAATATCTAATGATTTGAGCAACATAGAAGTGTCTAATTACACAAAATCTACAACCATTAATCACATCAATAAATACTCATGAATTCCCAAATAAGAATCATTATACAATAAGCTGATTACACATGTATAAACTAAGCCACAACATGATAAGTATCCCACACTAGAAATTATAATACATTATAACCTCTAACCCTAATCTCATCCTCATGAAATTATTAATACATAAATCCTAACCCCATTACATGGGTATCAAAATCCTCACATGTGTCTTCTTCTACATACCTAGGATTTCAGCCTTTTAAATTTTTGAATTTCCACAAATAAATCACTTAATTCCGTGACCATCCTACTTTTTATGTTCTTGAATTAGAGTATGATTCACACCCACTAATTAGATAAATGTATATATATATATATATATATATGTACTAACAACTTTTATCCCACCTCTATGTCATAAAAATCATCACTAATGATCTTTTTCTGCAAATGTGTTCCATTTGACACATTCTATATTCCACCTGAACGAGGGTCAGAATTGATATAATATCAATGGTATATCCCCAACACATAATATCCAACATCATCAGTCATATATACTAATTTCCACACATCATGTAATAACCTAAATTATAATACAAATAAGATCCTTCTCATATCATAAAAATAGAAAACCATCCCAAGATCCTAACTCATAGTTTATTACATAACCATGATACATGACACTATAGTATAAAAACACCCATGTTATACCATAGCATACTCTTTCACAATGGTTATAACCGAAAACAAGTTTTTCAGACTCCCAGATTTATGATTTATATAATATAACATTATCAAAATAACATATGTATCTTATTTTGTTCTCAGAAATACATGGGTTCCAATATTCATAGAAATATTGTTGAGGAACCACTAAAAGATCAACGAACCAAGCTATGATTTTTAGATATTTAGTGCCATGATAAACCCACCAGTCAACCCATAAGATCCCACATCACATAAAGGTATACATCTTACACCCCTAGGTGGGTGAAATAAGAAAAAATAATTATGGTTCAACACACATATACGGTAAATGATTTTTCACACTTATCTACCATCATCTAATACAAGATCACACACCATGGGTGATCACCCATAAATATTACAAAATTCTTTGTCCTAGATCCAATAATTTGATAAGTCCATGGACTAATAGAACCCACTATAAGAAGAAATAACATAATAAGTTATTATTCCTTATACATGTATTATGGTACTTGAAAAATATGTTTATCTATCCTAAACACATACCAAGAAGGAATAAATTTATTTCCCTATTCATTAATAAGATCACCATTACATTAAATCTATAGTTACATAATCTTCATGAATGCTCTCTCCCTTACCTAGAGTGTTTCAAAATCCATTAATTTTCATACCTCGAATGACAAAAAATATCAATTATTTCTATAAAAAAATATCATCTTCCAATTATAATGCTTAACTGCATCCATAACAAAATAATTACTTGTATAATGAAATATCATCCTCCAAAACTAAAATAAGGGAGGATTCATGAAAACATAAACATGATGGAATAAATAACCACCACATTTAATCAAAATATAACACCATTAATGTGACTATAATATTAATATTCTATTAAAAACCAAAATGAATATAAAAAGAGTTGTATCACAAAGATCATAGTCTTGCCATCCTAATTGGAAATTGACAATTCATCACGTGAATATTATTCATGTAACCATATGGGTAATTACATTTGATTCAATATTAGAAAAAAAAATTAATATCTCATATTGGTGTAATATCTAAAAATTAATAGACCAAGATTCATTTGTTGAAATTAAAGAATCTATCCAAGCTTATTTTAAAACCGGAATCCATATTACTAGGCCTCGCCCCTCTCTCAAGCTACCCCGATGTCATAAAAAATCATATATTTCAAATGAAGGATTAGGGCCCTTCGGGATTGTTAAAATGGATAAAACCATGATCCTAATCTAAGAACATCATCACTATTCTCTTCAACCAAGTATATAAATAGTATCCAATACGGTATAAAAGCCATGATAAAAATTTCATTCCAAAACATTAAATATATAAATAAAATCACATTCCAACTACCTATTGGAGCACATTATCAAAAATAGATTCTCAATTGCGATACCAATACACCCATTCTTAGGTGAAAATAAAAGCTATATACACATATACTAGACTGTCACTTTGATAGTTTCTATCACATTCCATGAGAACATGAACAATGTTACCCCCATGAAATGAATCGCATCCCTCCTTCAAAGAATGAAAAAAATGTAACAGCTTGTAATATGTTATGATACACTATACTAGCCCGAAATAATATAGGTCTCACATAACAATGGAATATATTAATTCAAAACATCCCACTAAGGACCGGGTATAGATTACATATACAAATCAGCTTAGAAATTATTAAACAATAATAAAATAGTCAAATAATAATATTTATTATGTATATTTATACCATTAACTTATCTAGTAAAATATTATATATGATGATGTTGAAAATTAAAATAACAGGAACACATTAAATATAAAAATTGATCAACTACATGAAAATATAGGAATTCCATGTCAATCATAGATGCCAGTAATGATGCATTAATGAATTGTATCTTTTATCATCAATGCTTTATTATCCCTTCACCCAATTTCATTATTCATTGACTTTGTTTTATTTAAATATATTGAGAAAAAAACAAGATCAACTACATTAATCCATTTTCCTCTTCAAAGTCTCTAGTTACTCATGAAACATTTTTTAAAGCATGATTTATTATAAATTAAACATATATTTATCTTATTTAGATTTATTCATGAAACACGACCATTTATTAGGAACATTTTTATTCTTTATATATAATCATTTAATATAAAAAATATTGATTTCAAAATGGATCATCGCTATATAGATCCCACTGCAAGTGATCAGATGATTCATTGGGTTTCTAGACTCATCTTATCCATATATGAAGCACATGTAGAGTTATACATAAAAGGGTTAATATTATATAGAGTTCATTGAAATCTTATATAATCACATATATACTTCATCAAGGTTTGATTACACATGTTGATGTTTGTCTTGTATCATACTATTGATACTTCTTTGAAATATCAACATCACAACTGAAATATTATCTCATTCATACCAAGTTAACCATATAGACTTCACCTCAAATGAAACAATATTAAATGTGATTTTATTTTTTTATTTTAAAAAAATAAAACAAAATAACCATATCATATAAATATATCATCAACAGAAACACCCTATAAATATAAGATAATGCTAGGGATTTGTTCATACATACTTGATCATAGAAAAACCCCACTATATCTCTAAAAATTCAAAATGGAAAGAACATATCTATTAATCATCCCTTTCTTAAAACACAAGTCATGGTTCACATCGACCATAATCATTTACAGTTTTCTCCACTTTCCATTGGATGATAATGGAAACTAGATTACATCAAAAGAATTATAATTGAAATCAATATAAAGACCATATGTTCTCATGTATACATTAAAATTTAATATTAAATATGTATCGGTGATATTGAATGAAATAACTTCAAACATTTACATTATGAGGCTTCATCAATGATTTAAAATAATCTTTCATCGACACTTGTTTTTAGGGAAGTGAATATATAGTTATCTTAAAGTTATATCATAAGAAGAAATTTCATTTAGTACCAATTGTTTTTCGAACATTGTAAAAATCATAAAACATTACATTGACCAAAAACATAAATCCCTCGAAATCCCACTCTTATAATTTCATCAATTTATTAATGTTCGATTAATATGTTCCACAAAATTATAGAAACCCCTAAATTAGGTCATCATTGACAAAATGATGGTTCAACAGACAAATGGAAAGATATCACATAATATGTATATATTTACCTCTCTTTAGAATTTGAAAATAATTTCACCAAAATTTATATACAATCAAAGAAGACCACAACTTGTAAGAGGATACAAATATGTAGATGGGGAAATAAATGTGGATTCCAAAAAATAAAGCGGAGCTCATTTCTTATGATATTATTATTAATACCATTCGAAATAATTTATATTTTTTATAGTTATCTAGAATACACCTTAAAAGTTATAATCAATGGTCATGGTGCAATTCCTCTTTCATGGTTTCCATTATGGTGTGGCCCACCTTAATATGAAGCAACACGCTAAACCTAGAATATATAAAAAAACATATACCATGCTTTAAATGGTCAAAATACCCCCTTATGGGAATAATTACCTCCAATGAATTATATTCATGATGTATAACCCCTTCTATATGACATAGAAAATTTTACCAAATGAAATGTATTATAATATATCTTATGGTTTACAACCCAACCACCTAAAATTGTAAATATTTGACCGCTCACATAAAATGATTAATCATATAAAATCATAGAGTTATTTATATATAGCCTTCTAAATGATGCAATGAGTAACTATGTAGTGTTCTTTTAAAAAATTAAAAAGAACTAATATCATGTGAAGATCACCAAAACACAACACACAAATTCCTTGGTGAAACAAACCACAAGATCTAATATTTAATTCAATTTAAGAGCATCATGTTGGAATGGATCCTATTACGGAGTGTCCAAAAACATGATCCATACATTATGTAATAATTTAGCCTCACACTATACATTAATAACTTTCTTTGTTGAATTATATTCAACCTATAAAAAATGTTAGCTCAATCGTAGTAAAATTCTTGAAACTAACCCTTGAACTAACCCCAAGACTCGTCCACCCACGACAACACCTCACAATCATTTCGAAAAATCTTATATATGAAAATTCCCAATAAAAATAAAAATAAAAATGGACCATTATCTCACCACATTGGAATCCAATTCATTGACATGAACTGATTCAAGTCATTAAAAATTTCCCACCATGAATACACTCAATCGTAAGAAGGATTTATGTATATATTTCATGAATTGAAGGTTTCATCCAATCCCAATGAACTTTTTTAACTTTAAATTTCAATATTTTTACAATCATGATTACACCACCCATGAACCAGTGAAATTAAACAACACCCTAGATGCATCACACTATAGACTATCATTACGTTGGTCCTCACACAAACAATATATGTAGATATATACCTATGTTATCACACATGATCCTATAAGAAATATGCTAGAAGTGGACCCAATAAACTAAAATAACCAAAATATTGGATTGTTTTAGCACTGTGGTGTTGTATAGTTACATAGACTATAAAAATATAAATCACCACTAGAAATACACATAGATTCCCAAATAGAAAACACTATAGAACAAAAGATGATGTCACATGTATAATCTATACTATAACATGCTAGGTATCACAGCATTGAACCTCCCATGAATTTGTACATCTAACCCTCAATCAACCCCACAAGACTTAATTAATAAATAAGGCTTGACCCTATTACAAGGTTCTTAAACTCCACACAAGGGTCGACATCTACATACATGGTCTTACAACCTATAATAATCTCAAATTTCCAAAAATTAATCACTGAATACAATGAAATTCCAATTATAAGATTCTAAAATTAGGTTCTATTTCTCTCCCACTAATCAAATATTGACACACACACACACATCACTTTTATCCCAATACAAACTCATAAAACTTAAAACTAATGATTTTTTTCTCCATGCATGTCTAATTTGACACATTACATATTCATCATGAATAATAGTCATAATATCTGGGATAAAAATGGTAGAACCCCACCACATTACATCAAGACTCATCAGTACTACATAATAATTTCCATAAAACATATAATCATCTATATATTGATACACATGAGATCACCTCATATTAGCAAAATAGATTCCAAATATAAGATCATCACTCATAGGCTATGACATGACCATGAAAGATGAATGTACTATCGAAAAATACCCATGGACCACCATCACAAACTAGGTCATAATGGTTATAACCCAAAACCATTGTTCACAATCACATCTATATGATTTATATAGAATAACCTCATACAGATCATTTATAGATCTTATTTATGTCTCACATTTTCTTAGTCCCAAAGTGCCACCAACCAAGATTTTGTTATTAGATCCCTACTGTCATGTTAAAATAATCGTTCTTCTCAATAGATCACACATCACATTATGAGATATATCTAACATCACTATTCTAGTTAAAGAATAAAAAATAAATATATTGGTCAAGGAACAAAACATCATTATGGTTCAACACCCATATATGTGAAAAGGTGTCTCGTGCCTCCCTACCCTCATATAATACCTAATCACACCCAAGGGTGATAATCCATAAATATATCAAAATCTACTTACCATGATCTAAGAAGATGGTAAGGCCAAGGATTAATATACCCCACCACAATAATAAAGTACATTATATAATATTAAATGTCATACATGTATTATAACACTATACAAACATGTCTATCTGTTATAAAAACATACCAAGAAGGCATATAAATAGACCACTATTCATTGATAAGGTCTCCTTGAAATTAATCCTATATTTATATAATCATAATAAACAGTGTCTCTCTAACCTACATGTTTACAAATCTATTTATTAACATACCTCATAGGACATAATATACAAATCATTTTATCAAAATAATTTGTTATCCTTCCAAATTGATTCACTTAGACTAAGTACATTACAAAATCTAAACTTGTACAACAATATACCATCCACCTAATCCATAATAAGGGAGGATTCTTGATGAAATAAAGATGAAGGTATAAACATCCACATAGTCAATAAAAATCCAAAAGCATGAAAGATTAAATAATTTTTATATAATTTAAAAAACCTAAATGAACATAAAAAAGACAATTAACATAATGATCATTGGTTCTACCTCCCAATTGAAAACAAAACATGCCTCCCTAAAATATTGGTCATGTCATAACATGGAGAATTATCTATGATTCCATATTGAAACACCTATTTTAAGGTCTCATACTGATGTAATTTCCAATCAGAAAAATATTGAATTTCATTTATTTCATATATATCATATTTCTATAATTTCTATTAATAATTCAACCACGTTGTTGGGACTAACCATTGTATCAGGCTACCCCTACATAATCACGAACTATTCTTTTCATAAGTCGAATTAGATTGATTCTAAAATGATAAAATTCATCTTACCATGATCTTAATCTTTAAATATCATCACTATACTCTTCATCATATACTATAAATGATATCCCACATTTATTTAAAACCCTTGAATAAAATTTCAATACATAGCCTTAAATATCTTGGTAAATACACAATTCATCAAACTATAGTGGCCTATTATAAATAATTGAATCTTTCATTCACATTAAAAGACACCCATTCTCAATTAGCAATCCATACTGGGTAACCACATACTAGACAACCCATTAGAGTATTTTAAACACATTCTAGCACACTTTAAAAATGTCACTCTCATGAAGTGATTCTCATAATTCCTTTAAATAATAGAAAAATGAAATAATAGGAAATATGTTATGCTATATTACACACACCATAATTATGAGGGTCTCACACTACTCAGGAAAAAATTAATCGAAAACATCTCAGTCATGGTCTATGTGTTAAAAAAAATTAAAATCACCTCACTAATTATTAAATAAAAATAAAATAATCATAGTATAAGCCTAATTAATTATTATTATACCAATAATTTATATAATAAATCATTATATGTGTTGATGTTAAAACTCACACGTGGTATTAGCTCAGTGGTACCCACTGGATCTGCCCCTAACCCTCTGTGAAAACTAGCCCAGGCTCGAGTCCCACCAAACTCGGACAATATGTGTATTATACACAAGGTAATTCAAAGCCATCTGCCTAGTTGGGGAACGTGCGATGCACTCTGGGGCCTGCTGCCCCCCTAGTAGTCCAGTGTTAACCATACACACATTTTTCCATGGGGTGTTACCGTAGTGGTAACCGATGGTTATACCCCTATCCCTCCATGGGAACTGGCCCTGGCTCAAGTTCTACCAGACATGGACACTATGTTTATTATGAAAAAAGAGATTCTAATCCATATGCCTAGTCAGGGAACGTGCGGCGTGCTCAGGAGATTGGCTGGTCCCCCCTGTGGGAGTGGAGTGTTAACCATAGACAAGTTTTAACCTGAGCCTCATGCCAGACAGTGAGGTCTCTCTTAGTGCATCCATGAGACATAGATTCGAAACCAGAAGGAAACATAATTCCATGGACTTTAGCAGTATTATAGTATGTACTGTTCGATACTGTAGCATCTTGAACTATTCGCCTTGGGCCACCAGTATGTGGTCTTAGTCTTTAAGTCCTTCGGGCCTCCAATGAATTCAAGTCAGTAATTCTTTCGGGACACCGTTAAGGCCTTTGGGCCACCTTAAGGCCATTAGGCCACATGATCAAATGCAGTTTTCCCTGAAAGACTCTATAAAAAATAAGTATCCCCAAAGGTCGATTTCGAGCAGGTGCACTCAACATAGAATAACCAATGGATTTGAAAAGAATTATGGTATAGAAACATCATAAGGACCAGAATGTGATTGCACGGGAAGCTTATCCAGACAATAATGTGAACGTGGAGGTCTACCATCACGATGTAAATGATGGGTTTGGTTAGTTCTTTTTAGGTATATTCAGGTTTTACTCAGTATGCCCGTCGGGTCATGTTATGACTCTTATCCTTTTGTGCATGTAATCTTTGAAGACTGTGGTCCTTCTAGGGGTTCCACCTCATCGCTTGAAAGGGGGTTATAAAAATTCGATAAAAAAATAAGGCCTTTGGGAAATTTAGGTGTTGTTGTTAAAAAATTAAATAATTTTAACTCCTTAAATAGAATATGTGAAAAATCACATGAAAAAAATGAATATCATGTGAATCGGAAGTAATGGTAATGATTTATTAATGAAATTTCTCTCTTCACCTTGGTCAAAGACTAAATCCAAAAAAATAAATGTTCCCTAAAAAATCATACATGGAATAAAAAAATTTAATCAATTTTGACATCAAAAACCAAAAACTAATATCATGAATTCTTGGTAACATGGAAATAATATTATATTGGTTTTGGCCATGTACAATATATACTGTTAATCCAATGTTATAACTAGTAAAATATTGATCAATAATATCACATATAGTAAAAAAATAAAAAGAGTCTCACATTCCACTTTTTAATATACCATTTTTGGTACTCTACAATATCTAGACCACATCATCATGTGTCTTAAAAAATGGCTACCTAGATATCATATCATGTATAATAATGTAAAGGGTTTATAAATGAGAATGGGGAGACTATAAACTCTCCTAGAGATTATCATAAATCATTATATAAGAAATAAAAATAAATTTTTATCATATTAAAATAGATAAAATAATTGATCAATATAGAAATACATCAATATAGAATAACAGCTTCGATTCTATAAATAATTTATATCAATAATGTTATATATGGATTCATAGAAAAGGTTCACCCACATAACTACTAGATATAAGATATGTAAAATGATTAAAACATATATCAACTACATAATATCCTAATTTTTTATACATTTTTTGAAAAAAAAATACAGACTTATGTCTAAATATATGGATTAAAATTAGATATCATAGCCAGAAGCCTACATGTTATGGAAATCAAGAGTCCTAATTAGTTACCTAATAACTAACACATCTTGAGTGGTGTGTGAGTACAACTCTGTAGGCCAACACCAATAGTTACCCAAAAAATACCATGCATAGTGTGTGGTTAAATATTGGAGGAATCTAAAAAATATTGATAAAATGGAGCCAAAAATAAATATATCTCCTATAATAGTTCCCTATATTCATCATATATAATAACAATATACTTCATATAGGTCCAATATTTCTATGTACATATCATATACCCCATGACTAATAATTCCATCGCAACTCATAGTCATTTTATATAACATCCTTGTGATATTACATGCATCAATACAGGGGAATTATTTCTATATAGTGCATTAAAAAGTGTGTGTAACTTCTGAAGTTATCAATTACATGTTCGAACAATGCTTCAACTACATCATAAAGTGATAGAATAATGTCCATAACCACTAGTATAAACATAACAGGTAAAATATCCTTAATTAATGGACACAACATAAAAGAGGTATTTCCATCCTAGGATATCCAAATTTTTTTAATTGAAATCCCTTCCTATTTTTCAGAATAGTCATATATTTGGTTTTCCATCCAACTTGCATGGGAAATATCAAATGTCTATGTTCTATGGATTACTTCCAATATCTCATAAGTATCATATAATTTTGAATATATAACCCTTAAAGGGTAAAA
Source organism: Viscum album (assembly GCA_963277665.1). NCBI lineage: Eukaryota > Viridiplantae > Streptophyta > Magnoliopsida > Santalales > Viscaceae > Viscum > Viscum album. The sequence goes on along the minus strand of OY728150.1, from coordinate 434,567,432 downwards.
AAATGATAAATATTCAATCCCATACATCTCAACCCATTCGTTCAAAAAATCACCACATAGGATGTACATACGACATACAACAGTATATAAAAATAGATTTCTAAAAAATACAATTCTATAGGATTTTTTGTTTAATAATTTGTTCTATCCCAATAATATAATCATTTAGAAAATGTGGGAATAATAATCCATTTCCAAGATAGTGTCATATCAAACAAAAACTAGAAAATTCTCCCTAATCATGAGTTCATCACCGAAGGGAAATTACATCATTATACAAGAATACACATTTAAGGGCATGAAAGATTTAGTAACAAACCATGATATGATTTTAAGGACATGAAGTATAATCTGAATCAATCCATCTGGGTGTTACTTCTATTTTCATGAAAGTATTTAAACATGGTCAATCTTTCTCACTTCTTTGGGTAATGAAAAATATCTAGGAAAAATAAACCATTATATGTTTCATAAATTTAATGGAAAGAGCATTCCATAAAACTTGAAATACCAAAACATTGTAAAAATTATACCATTACATTGGCATCACCAACAGAAGATATCATGTCATCTCGTTCTTTATTTATCATCAAAAAAGTTGTAATGTCATTCTAGAGTATAGTTATAAAATAGTTAATGGGTAGGTTATCCCATACTCAAAAAACATATTTTAAACAGTATAATATATACCCAAAAAATGGTTTAATATAAATTGGAATAAATTCCTATGAAATAATCAAAATAATGTTGGAATAAATAATGTTGTATGAGAAAACAAAAATTTGGTTGGTATATAATATAACTCTCCTGATATTTAATATAAGTTGGTCCTCATATGATAAACCTACATTCAAATCCAAAACTGAGGGATCACCCACTTGGTTACAAAATTTTATGAAGATAAGTATCACTCACCACGTTTGTTATAAATAAAATTCCAATATATGACAAGGAATCAATAATAACACACTCAGGTCAAGACTAAATCGAACAATAAAAAATTCACATGTATAATACTCAAGGTTGGCTAAGGCAAACAATATCAGTTATATAATTTTAATCACTATAGAGAAGATATTTATTCAGGTTATATAATCAGAAATTATAAAATATAAATTTATACTACATGTATTTCCTTAACTAGTTTGTCAAATTAAATCAAAAGAATTTCAAAACATTTCCCACTATAGGATACACTAGTTCTTAAGTAGTGAAAGAATATCACAATTCATGTATAACTTCAACATACTCAATTAAAATCCTCTCATGTTGAAAAGGATGAAAAATTCACCAAGAAAAGTTCATACTAATCAGACCCCAACTCAAATGAATCCCAATTGACTCCTTAGTATAACGTCTAATAAGAAATCAAATCAATATCAATGAAATTAATGTCAATAGAAATAAACATAACATTAAAAGGGTATATAATGGATTTTGAATATGTTCCCCAACAAAATCAGGCCTTATCAAATTACTATTTAATTATCTTAACATAAACCACACACAATGGGGAAACTAATTAATAAATATTTCATGAAAAATTCATAAACGGTCTAGAATGATAGAGAAAAACTATATTAATATATTATAATCATTCTCATACAAAATCGTTTAATTATTTTTCTTTAATAAATGTTTTACCAAAATTATGTTAATCCCCCTCAATTGAGTGACACATGGTGTAATACAAGAAACAAAATATGAAACATGGATTAAAATGAATAAGTGTTATAAAAATAACTCTAGATATCACATTTTGTAACCATCAATTGATTATAGTCAATGTGAAGAATATCCCAATTAAGAGATGGGAAAATGGAGGATGTGAATATAGGTTCCATAATTGATACAAAATTAGTGGGACCGTATCTCATATTATTTTTATATAAAGACCACTTATTTTTAGTAATTTTAAAAATAATTCTATGAATATGCCTAGGAATATAACTTATGTTGCCTTTATTTCATGTGTTTTTTCATATCATTTTTATTGCGATAAATTTCTATTTTACATTAAATCCACTTTTAAATTGGTTAATTATATTTTTCACTTTTTTAGTTCTAAATTAATAAAATATTGATTTATTTGTGAAATATTTTTATATTTTATGATTCATTTATCATCTGTTGATTTTTAAATATTCTAATAATAATAATTTTTTAAAATTATAAATTATAAATGGAAAAGATATTTAGTTAATTAATTATTTTTTATTTAATTAAATAATTATAGAGAGTGTTATTTTAATTTTCAATTTTTTAAATTTGATGGTTTTCTTTATTATGATTTTTAAATAATTTTTTATATATTTTTATTCTATCATGGGTTCATTTATTCTTTTTTAAATTCATTAGTAGTTTATTTTTTATTAATTCCATAAAATAATATTTATAGATATTATAATTTACCATATTAAAATTTGTTAAAATCCGAACTAAAATTTTATATATTGAATCTCTCTGTAGATTAAAACCAATTGTGATGATGAATTATTTTGAACTGAGGGAATCTTAGTCATCCCCTTTTTCTAATGATGCATCTATTTCCTAGTAATAATATGAATAATTGACAATCTTTGAAGGAGACTGTAGTAAAAAATGACGAGAAATGTTGAGTTTTGTAATGGATGTATCTTGATAAATTAGATGTATGGCTTGTTGTGGAATCCAAAAAAACATATCCAATATTGGATTGATGATATTACCAATTTATGATGTTTTTGTACCAAATCAACTTAATACAAGTGTTTATTTGTTTGATGACCAATGCTCCTATCATAATGAATACAACCCAGATAGGACTGATGAATCTGGGGGTGTCTAATATTTAGTTATTCTTGATATAAATTTTATAGAAATTGATAAAATTATTATTTTTTCACCAATGAATCAATCTATGAGGATTGAACCCATATGAACTCGTTAAATATAAAACTGCTTCAGCCAAAATATTTGAAGTTGATGAACTGGGCTTTTAACATCTTATATTTTCCTAGTTGGAAGTTTGAGGTTACACAACTTCATTTTTCTCAATATAATTCAATGGGGATAAATCATGATAAAAAGAAAAAGGTTTTATTGATTCCATATATTATTGTTATTTTATGGAGTAGACAAGACGTAATGAAGATGAAACTTATTTGGATTGGCTCAAATGAAGAATAAAAGAACATTTTTTCAATTTGGAATAACTTTTAAAGATTCTCAATCAACGATCAAGAATGAAATGGAAGATTTACCATGATTTTAATATTTTGAAACTCCAATTTATTATCCTATACTAATTTATTTTGGGAGAATATGATGTTGATATTATTTTCTTTGTTCCCATTTCTAGCCAAAATTGATGAAGGAATTCTACAAATGTGTTTTTAATGGAAATTTTGGCAGGGTGATTGAGATTGAGCTTCAAATGATAGTACATTATTTAATATTAATATATATGTGTCTAAGGTACTTATCAGAGTAATCTCAAATATTGGTATATGATTGAAACATGGTCATTAATATGTTGTAATATAATCTAGAATCGAAAACCTTCTCAAATCAGGGAATTGACATTTTAAAGAGGCGTTATCGCTCTTCACATGGAATAGATGAGACATGTTGATTCTTTATATGATGAAGTTTTTTAGTTTTCCTATTTTTTAAATTCTATTACGATAAAAATTTAAGGTTAGATTGCCTATATAATTATAGGGGGTGGGGGTATTCAGTGTTGGACACACTCTATCATCTCTCTAATTTTTTCTCTCTACATTAATTCTCTATTTTTAAATTACAATAAATAGTACTGCTTTTCACATTAAATGTTTGTCATATCAATTGTTTAGAAATGGGGTATTAATTTTTTAATCTACTATACTAACAATTAGTAGAATTATTCTTGACGATCAATAATCATTCACACTTTCTCTTTCTCCACGACTCATCTAAAATTGTGATCATGAGATGGGAAAATTCCTTCCACACTCATTCAAAAGAACATGATTCTAAAATTTTCTTCACTTATTTCTTCCTCATCATTAATTTTTATTCAATAAATTAATTTATCATAGTTCATTTTATTTGATGACCTAGTGAACATCAAATTTTATTGGAAGAGAGTCAGTGAATTGTTTTTTGATCAACATATTATTTTCACATTTATAAGAGAACTCTTGTGAAGAAAGTTATTTTTTATCTTATTTTCCAAATTTTAGAGAGTCAGATGTGTGTGTGTAAAGATATAGAGTGTTTGATGCATGTGTTTGAGCATTGGTAGAATAATCTTTATATATGAGTTATATGTCGTATAGAGTTGAATAATATGGATATGATATCATTGTATCTTAAATTATTTTCTTATTCAATTACTATGTAATTTTCACCTCTATTTTTATATTTCTTCTTCTCCTAGATTAATTTTATCATTTTAACATCATTTATTTTTTTCTTTTACTATTATAAAAATTTGAAAGAAAACCAAAAAAATTTTGAAGACTCATTTAGATAAACACAATACCCCTATGATACTGATATATGGGTTAGATATCATGATATATCTAGGGGAAAATATAAATTTATATTTTTTATTTAAAATTATAGGCTATCAAAATTTTCATATGTTATCAAGGAAGCATGTATATTTTACTGATTCTATGTTTTTCAATTTCAAACATGATGTTCCAATGGTTGAATCACAATTGTGAAGGGGGGGGGGTGAATCGGTTGTTTAAATTTTTATAAGATTCAAAACATTAAGAACCATAACCCTTGCAGCCTGGTATGATTTATTTCCTTATCAACCATTAGCAAGAAACTCAAGCATGCAAGAAAGGTAAAGCATGAAAGGAACACACTATATATAAGGTTCGACCTAAATAAGAGAACCAATATATTTTCTATATCAACACCTATGTGTTTCTAGAAGTCCACTATAATAACGAAGTGAAGAAAACATGTTCTGTATTCTATTAGACAACTTCTATTTTCCGAGAGGAAATATTATACATACTCATGTCAGTTTACAATGTTTTCTTAAAGAAAAATTGAGCCAAACACAAGAATAAATTCTTTGTTGAACATACTCCGAAAATGCTCACTCTGAATCATTAGTTCGGTTTTCTTGAATCTGATTTTCTAAAACAGATCTTCACAGTAAGGAAAAATAGGTTCTAAATTCCTTCTGCTAAAAACTCTAGAAAACATATGTATGATAGTTTCGATATTCTTACAAAGGTCAGATGATAATGATTCTCTTCATCTCAAAAACTAAAAAAATGTTATTCAAGATTGTAGGAATGTTACAAATTGAATTATTTAATGCTCTTTATTTTCAGAATTTGTAAAAGTTGAAAAAGCATGAATGATCTAAGAATCGTTTTATAGGTAACTCAAAAAACAAAGGCATGAATCTTGAAAATATTTCTCATTTCTTCAAATATAAAAAACTCCGCAAATCTCTTGCATTTAAGCATAAATATTTTACTTCTTCAAATCTCGGTAAAATTTCATCCAGATTTACATAATGTTGATATTTATGATTTCTTCTTGAGATCTTAATATTTCTCTTAGAATGAAAAACCTGGATATTGGTTATGATTTTCTTAGAAACATGCTTATAAATTAGGTTCCCAATTGCTCAAAAATCAGGTTCTAAATAATTAAAAAATGATGTTCCAAATTACTCAGAAATCAGGTTCTGAAATAAGCAGAAATCAGGTTCTAAATTATGCAGATTTCAGGTTCTGAATTATTTAGAAATCGGGATCCATATTGCTCAGAAATTAGGTTCTGAATTGTTATGAAATTAGGTTTTTAATTGCTCATAAATCAGGTTTAGAATTGTTCGAAAATTAGGTTCATAATTACATAGAAATCAAGTTCCAAATTGTTCAGAAATCAAGTTTGAAATGACATAGAAATTAGTTTAAGAATTTTCTAGATATTAGTTTTTGAATTATTAAGATAGAAAGTTCTGGTTTTCTCGGGAATCTATTTTTGAAAATAGGTTCTAGTTTTCATGTTTATAAACCACGTTCTCGTTTTCTAAGGAATCCATTTCCAAAAACTGGTTCTAGTTTTCTTAGGAATCACATTTTGAAAATGGTTCTGTTTTTCATGTTCTGCAACCATGTTTTGGTTTTCTCAGGAATCAGGTTTTGAAAACAGGTATCAGTTCTCTCAGGAATAAGGTTCTGAAAATAGGTTCTGGTTTTCCAGTTTTGAAAAATAAGTTTCGATTTTTTATCATAATTTTCATAGTGAAAAATTTCAACCCTCTTCACAATTTTCTCAAAGACTATTATCATAAAACATTTCATGATTTTTGAGAAAAATAAGATGATAAAAGTATCGTCTGATATGGTTATGAAAGTTTGAGACACTTTCCTATCTTCTGACTTCATATTTTTCAACAACATCCTCTTTAAGAAAAACTCTAGCAACCAGCAACTTCAACTTTCTGAAATTCAAAACATTTTTTTTAAAATATTATTTGCCAGAAAATACAAAACAATTTCAAAACAAAACACCAAATATGTTATTCAATCTCCCCCTTTGGATTTGTTGGAATGCCTTGTTAATAAATTTCCACTGCAAAAAAATTTCACATCTCAAGTTCTTGAACATTACCAAATGAAATCCTTTCTCAAAATGGTGTCCCGAAACCACACTACTTGGTAATGTAATGTTTTTAAGGGATTTCCATCCCCCAGAGGCAAGAAAATTTTGCATCCATGTAAGGAAAACATCCCCTTAATCAAAATCCCCCTAAAATTTTATCTTTCTCTTTATCACTTTTTTCCCTATCTGTTGTTTCATTATCTATCACCCATTATAGGATAACCACAACTTCATATTCAAAAAATAAAGGTAATTTAACATTGTTAATTACTCTCCCCATTTTTCAACATAATAGAAATCATATTGGGGGATATTGATTCTGAGTTTTAGAAAGTTACGGGATGAGGCTAAACATGGATTTATAGCCTTAGTTCAACAAACCTTTACGTTGACATTTATTTTTTAAAAATATTTGCAGTATAATACATTGCGGAAATATATTCCATTAAGAAATCTCTTAAATTATATTTCTCATTTAAAAAGTGATACATTATATCAATTTGTTTGATCTTGAATGTTGAACATGATTCGTAGAAAGATCAATTGCACATTGATTATCACAGTTTATCTTTAAATGTTTAGAAACTTGCACTTTCAAATCTTCCAGCTGATCCTCCATCCACATCATTTGAGTACAAGACCGTGTTGCTACAAAATATTTGGATGCAACTGAGCTTAAAGTTACTGAACTTTGTTTCTTATTGTGGCAATTCACACAACATTTCCCGAAGAAAAATGATCATCTTGATGTTTATTATATATCCTGACAATCACCAGCCAAATCAGCATTAGTATAACCATGAAACATTATCTAATTGTTTCTCTTGTATAAAAACCCATGTGATGTTGTTCCTTTAACATATCGTATAATCCTCTTAGCTAACACCATGTTTAATTCCGTTGGATTACTTTGAAACCATGATCATAGAGTCACAACATAAGCAATATTAGACCTAGAAAAAGTAAGATAAAGAAGACTTCATATTGGCTTTTAATTGTCTTTCTGATTCACACATTTCCCTGATTCATCGTTGCTCAACATTTTCCTCAATAAGATAGGAGTTGAATATTACTTTGAGTATACCATCCCAAATTTATTTAATAAATAATTGGTATAATTTTCATGGGATATTAAAATGATTTTTTGTTGGACATGTAATCTAAGGAAGAAAGATAATTCTCTCAACATTGAAATTTAAAAAATTGTCTTCATCTCTTCAACGAATATTATATCATCCATATAAAAATTACAATTAAAGTGAAAGAGTCAACATCATTAACAAAAATGACTCTATTATCATTTCATTTATAAAATTTATTCTTTCTTGATGAATTAACATGCTTCAAATACCATTCTCGTAGAGAATTTTTCATCCTATACAAGGATTTATTTAATTTGCAAACATTTTTTTCATCATCATCTAGTAAAAACCCACATTTTTTTTCAATGTAAACTTCTTCCTCAATTTCACCATTTAAGAAAGATTACATTACATCCATCTGATAAACCTTGTGATACTGATGAGAAACAACTAGAAGAAACATTCGAATATTAACCAACCTTGCTAAAAGGGAAAATGATTCATCAAAATCTAAAACTTTCACCTGTGAATATCCTTTACAAATAATCCTTTCTCTGTTTCTTATATCTTTTTAATTCTCATTAAATTTATTTCTGTAAACCCACATGGTTCCAATAACATTTTTTGATGGCCTTTGAAAAAGTTTCTATGTTTCATTCTTCTCAATCAGATCTAGTTCATCATTCATAGTATCCACCCATCCTTTATGTTAAAGAGATTCTGAAACTGATTCTTGTTCATCTTTTAAGATAAGTGAAATATGAATTTTCTAATCTCAACATCCTTCTTGTTTGAAGTGGAGCCTTCGGATTCCCAATAATATTTTCAAATTAAACATGTTTTTGTAATGTAGGAAAACTTACATTTCCTTTCCCAACATCAATTTCTTGCCCATCTGACTCATCTATGTCACATTCACATTTGCGAGGATTATCTGATTTATTTTTCTAAGAAATATTAAAGTATTTTGTGAAGGAACATGGATTTTTAATTACCTTCACATCATATGAGTCCACTAACTTCTGCAAACATTTCTTCCAGCAATTGTAACTTCTCCCATTTGGTGAATAAATTATAAATATTTCATCTTCAACTTTTTCATCAATCTTTCATATGTCCGGATTTTTTATTTTGAGCATTCATCGACTTCCAAAAACATTGATGTTTTTTAAAAATGGTTTTTTATTATACCACAACTCATAAAGAGTCTTGTTGTATTCTGGTCTTAACAAGAATCTATTTTGAACATGTACATCAGTACTAAAATCTTCACTCCAATGAATTTGGATTTTTTTAATTTTGATAACATACTTCTTTCCATATACACTAGGCTTTTCTTATTCCTTTCTACTGGCCCATTTTGTTGTCGAGTATAAGGATCACTATACTAATGTTTGATACCATGATTCCTTATATAAGATTCAAAATAATTTCTCCTGAATTCGACACCATTTTCTATTCTCATCTTCTTTATGTAAACCCCCAATTATTTCTCAACATCATTTCTGAAGAATTTAATCATTTGAATATCCTATGTCTTATGCTATATGAACATGATGTTTTTCATCTGAGTGAAATCATCAATAAATGTTATAAAGTATAAATAAATATTTTTCTATTGATGTCTCATCATCCCACACAAATCAGAATGATTATGTTTAAATTGTTTGTTAGATTTAATCTAAACTCTTTTATGACTTCTGATAGTCATATTTTATTTCTGGAAAGTAATACAAACATTTTCATCTCTTATTTTCAGTTCTCGAAAATTCCAGACTGCATCAACTTTAAAAATATTAATCATGTTTTTCTACACAAGATGGACATGTCTCCATTGCCACTACTTGTATTCTTCTTCAACATTCAAATAACAAGAGTTATTGGATTATCCAATTTGATAGATATTCCCACCGGTTCTTTCTCATTTTGTAATCACTTTTCCATTTTTCACACTTTTGATGATACAAGAATCCTTTCTGAAGATTACCTCATTTCCATCACCAAAAATTTGACTTACACTAAGTATGTAATATTTTATCCCATCAACAAGAAATACTTCTGTAGATTTCATTTTCACTACTTGAATCACTGTCGTTCAGATTCCCTTAATTTTTAAGGAACTATCATTACCAAAAGTAACTTCTTATCCATCATGAAAATCATCATGTTCCAAGATTTTTATGTCACATTTCATGTGTAGAGAAGCAAAAATATCAATAATCCTTGTTTTGTTCCTTTTACTTGATTTTAATGCTGTCTCTACCAAGAAAGATCTCTCATAAACCTTCTTATATCCAGCTTTTATTTCTCTCTTATCAAAACAAACTTGTTCTAAATGAAGTGTCATACATATTTTGGCATGATGACTAGACTGATCCCATATTCCACAAACATCTTCCAAACATTCAAATAGATTATTTTTTGGAATGTTTATAACATCATGATAATTCACCTTTTCAACTTTCTATGAGTATAGAATGTTACTCATTCTTCGTTAACTATTTATTCCACCTTACTCAAACCTTTTTCCGGGTAGAGATAAATTATGACAAATATTATATTCTTTATGCCCATTTATTATGCAACACTGAAAAAATCCTTCAAATCTTTATTTTCAATTAATGAATGATCTTTTTTATATATAATTTGTTGAGGTTGATAACATCTTTTAGCTCTATAAAACTCCAGATGTAGGCTATTTCTTATTTTTAGTTTGTTTTCAACTTTTGTAGGATTGATAGGTTTCTCAAATCCCTTCTCCTCCCAATATTTAAAAATAATTTTTCCATAACCTAAAATATTGGAATAATAAAATAAAACATTATTTTGTATAGGAGAATAAATCACATGATTCTCATGGTAAGCATTCTCCGCAATCATGGAAGTCCTAGTTTTTGCTTTATTGGCTTTGTGGATGTTTTAATTCATCTTTCATAGGTTATTTTTGGACTCAATAACTTTTGATTTCATCTTGTTGACCTCTTCTTCTTCAGTTTCCATAGGCTTTCTAATAACATTAATCATCATTCCCTATTCTTCAATTCTATGTTTGTAACATAAAATTTCTTGAATGTATTAATCTTCCTTCTTGGTGACATCTTTACTTCCCTCATGAACTTCTTCCTAATTTCTATTCATCACAAGAATTTTTTTCATGGTTGATTTGTTTTTATCAAGACATGCATAATGTTAACATCTTATCTGATATTATATGTAAGATTCTTCACCACCTACATCACTCTTTGAAGAAACATTTGTTTTCTCATCTTTTTCAATGAAGGTTCTGAATCTTTCTTTACTTTAATCTCCAAGGAATCATTGTTAGATGATTCTGATTCAACGTTCTTTATGAAAATAATTTGTTTCCTTCCAGAAAACATCTTAATGAATTTTTGATAATTCTTCTATTCATTTAAATTTTTTTAATACTTATTCCATTGAGGTTTATAATGAGAAACATCTTCATATTCTAAAAATTTTTTCTTAGGGAAATTCATAGAAAAAGCATGATTCTTCCACACTCAAAACATTTGAGAGTATGTTTCCCTCCATACATTCCACTTCATCAATGATAGTTATGGGATATGAGTGACCTGATTTTTTTCATTCAACTCTTCATATTCCTTATCATCGATCTCACAAGGATAAGATACATCATCATCTTGGATTTTCATCTTTCTTATAGCATCAAATTCCCTTTCATCTTTCATGTTCTTCTTAAAGATTTGAGCATTTCTCATTTAATTAGAAATAAGAATGTTATGTTGTTCATCAAGAGGTAAATTATCCTTATCTTATAAAGCAAAAATTGTAGAATATAATGTGTCTGGAATGTTTATCATAAGGTTCTACACAGTTGTCTAGTCATTCAAAACATCTCCAAACCCCTTGGATGTTTCAACCAATCTCATTCACTCTGGTGATGTATTGATCAACTATTTCTTCACCTCTCAATCTAATATCTTCATTCTTACTACACCAGATCTGTAGCTTTGCTTCCTTAAATTTAGTATTCCCTTAAAAATAGTCTCAATATTGTCCCACATATTTTTGGAAGATTTAAGACCCATCACCTATTGATAATAATTCTCTGATATGGACAAAAGGATTGCATTTCTTGCCTTTTAATCACCTTATATATTCTTTTTATAAGTAGATGTCTTGGGGGAATATTTCTCAGTAGGGGGAAACCAACAGTTGCAGCATAAAATACTTCTAAGACAAGAGATAGCAGATAAGTAATCCACTTATTTTACATCCATAATAATTCCTCCCGTCAAATATAGGAACTCTTCTATTGTTGACAGAATTGATATTATCCATGATAAAAATTCAACAAGGAATCTGGCCTTTGATAACACATAATGATCTAAGGATCAAATAACAACTGAGAAGGGGGGGTTGAATCAGTTGTTTAACTTTTTATACGTTTCAAAACATTATGAAACATAACCCTTGCAACCAATTTAAATTAATTTCTTTATCAACCTTTAGAAAAAAAAATTAATCATGATAGAAATGTGAAGATAGAAAGGAACACAATATATAAAAGGTTTGGACTCAATATTAGAACCTATATCCTTTCCATATACACTCTCATGGGTGTATAGAAATACAATATAATAATGAAGTGAATACAACTTGTGAAAATTAAAGATAGACACCTTCTATTTCACGATAGGGATGATTATAACGACTAATGCTAGTTTACAATGTTTTCATAAAGAACAAATGAGCCAAAAAAAGAATAAGACCATTGTTGAAGCTTGTCCACAAATGCTCACTCTGAATCTTCAGTCTGGTTTTCTTGAATTGGATTTTATGAAATTGGACTCCTCAGCAAGGTAAAAATGGTTATGATTTCCTTAAACAAAAAACACAAGAAAACTTCATCAAGATAGTTCTAATATTCTTATAATGGTAAGATGATTTTGATTCTCTTCTTCTCAAACACTCAAGAAATATTCTTCAATATGGTAAGAAAATTTCACATTATATTCTCCTGTGATCCGCTTTTATTGTGTATGTAAAAATTTCAAATGAGTGAATGATCTAAGCATATATTTAGTTGGAAGTCAGAAAAAAATGGATGGAATCTTGAAAATATTTCCCGCATCCTCAGTTTTCAAAAAAATCACAATCCTATCACATTTAATCTTCAAACATTGACATCATCATTTATCCTTAAATTTATCTGAGATTTATGGAAACTTGAAATTCATGTTTTCTTTCTTGAACAGTTTATAATTTTCATAGAATGATAAACCATGATCTTGGTGCAGATTTTCATTGAAAAGAGGTCAAGAAGTATGTTCCGAATTGTTTAGAAATAAGGTTTTGAACTCTTCAGAAATCTAGTTCTGAATTAGTCATAAATTAGTTTCTGAATACTGGAGAAATCAGGTTCTGAATTACATAGAAATAGGGTTATGAAAATTTCAAAAACAGGGTTTTAAATTACTCATAAATCAGGTTCTAAATTTTTTAGAAACCAAGTTTCGAATTACTCAGAAATCAGGTTCCAAATTGTTTAAAAGTCTGGTTCTGAATTACTCAGAAATAATTTCATGAATATCTCACAAATTAACTTCCAAATTACTCAGAAATCAGGTTATAAATTTTTCAAATATATGGTTTCAAATTACTCAGATATTTGGTTCTAGTTTTCTCAGAAATTAGGGCCTGAAAATTGATTCTGGATTTGAGGTTGAGAATCAAGGTAAGGGTTTTCTCATGAATTAGGTTCCAAAAATGGGTGTTATTTTTCTCAGGAATCAGGTTTCAAAAATATTTTATGGTTTATATGTTCAGAAACCAGGATATGGTTTTATTAGGAACATGTTCTGAAAAGATATTTTGATTTTCTTTGGAATCAGGTTCCAATAATATGTTTTAGTTTTCTTGTTTAGAAAAACAGGTTCTGAATTTTTCTCAGAATTTTTCTTAGTAAAAAAATTCAAGCCTCTTCACCATTTCTTCAACATCTTTTATCATAAAGCTTTTCATGATTTGTGAGAACATTATGATCAGAAAAGCATCATCTGATATGGTTTAAAATGTTTGAGACACATCAAAAATTCTAACTTCTTATTCTTCAACAACATCATCTTGAATTAAAACTGTAGCTATCAACAAATTCAACTTTCTAAAATTAAAAAACAATCATCAACTAAAATATTAGTTGTAATCAAATAAAAAATATTTTCAAAACAAAAACCCACAAAGGTTCTTCAAACCTAAAAAAAGAAACACCATCAATGATCAGATGAAATGGTGGGGTTCATGAACCAACACAATGGGTTTCAAGCTAGAACTATCCCAATCATTCCTCCATAGGTCATGGGCTATCGATAAAAGCTAAAAAAGGAAACATAAAAGAGTAGTTCATTACCTATGTACCTGTATTCACACACCCAATAATCTTCATGTAGAAGTGCAGCGGAATATTTGAAAAAATTGTAACATATAGAGTTACAATCATGAATGTAACAACCTCCAGGGAATACAATAGTATGATAAAAAAATATGAAATAACGGGGGGAAATAGATTCCCACATAGAATGATGTACCAACCAAAAAAATATGATAGGTAAATGATAAGAGAGACTAGATTGAGATATCCAAGCCCCATCCACCATAAATGGTCAAATACACTAGGTTATCCTGAAGGTTTTTTGTACTTTTCACCGAATTGTCCACAATATGCATAATACATGACATGTATGGGTAGATCCCAAGTATGGGTGAGTATATTCATACTAAGTATGACGCCCCAAAATCTAAAGGGGAATAAATAGGTGACTATATATAAGTAGATAACTCACCCCTTAACAAGAGAGAAAATAAATAAATCAATAGGGGCATATTATCACAAAAAACTACAAATAATAGAGAAAAGGGATCTATATATCACATCCCAGCCTTTGAATAGAGTTTCCCAATAGTTTCAATTGGTCTATCAATAATGACCAGCATCTCACATGTCTATCTGTTGAAATATCACACCTGCAACTATGTATCATAGTACAAGGGACTTAATCTATGGGTAGAGGACCCACGACCTAGTACAATAAAATATTGACACTATATGGTTAGAGGACACATGACTTTTCAACATTGTAGTGTCCAGTTTGATGGTTGATAATGGATTGATACCATGTCCCAGTAGAAGCGTTTCACTCTGATCGTATAATAACCATTCCTAGAAACCATAAAAGGGTGCCACTCTAATGGTTGAAAAAGGACCCATGCCCTATTCTAGAAGAAGGTTTCCAATTTAATTGAAAATCACCAATGACTTGACACAACTACATGGTGATAATCAAATGGATAATAGAAGATGCATGCCCTATCCCAGCAGATATGTGTCACTCTAATGGTAGTGGACCCATTACTTATTCCCACATGAGGGTCCTAATTTGATGGTTGATAGAGGACCCATGCCCTATCCTATTAGTAGAGTGCATTTATAATGGTAGAGGATGCAAACCCTGATAACAATGGAGGGTTCCGCTGAAATGGACAATAGAGAACCTATTCTCACTTCTAACAGTAGGGTGCCACTCTAATATCTTTGATGATCCTACTCGATCATTTTCATTATCGAGCATCACCAAAAAACGTATAGCACTCAGAACATATTTCAAAATATCTCAAAATACACCATGAATTTCACCATCATGTTTTATAAGAAAATAAAACAAAATATAGTCTACTCATGTGAAAAAATCAAATTCCAAACGTAAGAGATAAATGTTGTAGAATTTTTTCGTCAAAAATAAGGTACATAGCATGTTAGGGACCCACACGGAATGTGGTTGGACTCTACCGTATAGAAATTTCTTCACCAGTACATGGATATATGGAAATTTAGACTTTCATGGCATTTGAGGGAGTTGTACAACATGTCTCAACCACCAAGGGTCGATCTGTGTTCCCTTAGCCGTGCTTGTGTCCTTCAAGCTGTGTATGTGTACACTGGCCATATCCCTAGCCATGCCCATGGATCCGTACTCCAAGAGAACACATCAGATCATCATCACAAAGTCACATGGTGTTGGGGATCCCACAGGTAATGTGATACTTATGAACTACAAAAATCCCCAGTATCACAGATTTGTGAACAACACATTGTGTGTTCTTCTAAACTATACGACATCCAATAATTATTTCCCTAAAAACATAGATTTTTTACACATACCATTAGACCTACATTTTCTTCCTCAATTCACACATGTAGGTTAATTGTAACTGGTGGTAATCACATCCATTCATCATTTCTGTTAACATATTGGCTGGAGAAATGGGACCTGAATCACCCGTACAAACCCACCATACACCGCCATCACTCTTGGTGCCACATGGTGCCTCATTGGATTCATAATCCATGTGGAACCACCTATATCACTTAAACTATCTCATTCCAATATACGATCACCATTATATTTGACACATTTGAATCTTCCTGGAATTAGTGGGTTTGATCATGCTTGATCCCACCAAGAAATATCAAATCGTGACCCCATAGTTTAATGGAGAAGATCATGAAGAACAACATGGAAAAAATCACATAAAAAAGTAAAACAATCATTGGCCAATTTTTCTTTACTAATGAATATATATTGGGGATATCCATGTTGAGAAACATGAAACAACGGGGATTAATAGAATAAATAACTGAAAAGCGATACAATTGTGTTGGTAAAGGCTCAGATTTAATGTAGATCAAATAAAATGAATAGATCATGTGAAATATTTTAATGAAAAGGGGTGGAATCAAAAAATGAATATTCATTCCATGATTTTATTTTTTTAATTGTTGAGGAAAACAACTTCAAATTATGGGGAATTTCGGTTGTGTTCACTGTGCAATGATTCTCCTAGATCCAGATGCTTATCGTCATCTGATCCCAACTCACTAAAAGTGGGTGGTGTAATTATTCTATTAATAGTCCCAAGGTTATTTAGATTATATTGTATATCCTCCATAACAAGTAGTAAATAGAATAAATTAAATTTAGTTAATTTAATGATTTAATTAATAATATAATTAATTTATCCACTTAACGCACATGCCAATGACGACATTGTCTGATCTCCACGCAATGAACAACCTTAGGAGACACATAGGTTAACATTAATGCCCCAAATTCAATTGTGCTCATTGATTTGTGTTATGTGACATTATTTAAGGGATATATAATTGTTTTTATAAATTTTTTTCACTTATGATATAAAATATATTTGTTATTTTTATACAATTAATTCAAGGAACATTGGTCCCCAGAATCGTGCACGGTCTCAATGCCCTACACCAAAAATATTACATGATATCTTTAAAATTATTACAAGGAAGAAATATGGTCTCTAAATTATTACTTCTTTCAAAATTGTCATCCACAAAAAGAAAAAATATTACAAAAAATATGGGGCAACTAATCCCCCATATTTATTTCCCAGTATAAGGATTTATCCTGCAAGATACAATGTTACCACAACACTAAAACTATAGGAATGATATATCTACATATGATCCTATTATGTTAGTCTTCATTATTCATTGGGTGACCTATGAAAGTGTATTCATCCTTGATGTCCATATCTCCACTATCAATAACGTGCATTGGCTCATGCATGTACCTCCTCAGCTACGAAACAAGTAACAACCCAACATGACATACCACTGGTATGGTAGTTAAGCTGGTAGGTCACATGGGCTTAATCATGTCTCCCCATACACATGAGTCTACCAACTAGTAGCAAGGGTGTTTGGAGGTGAGCGTAGGGAGAATAAACCTTCTTATTGTAGTTGAAGAATAATATCATCTGAAAATAAACAACATAAAATAGAAGATGAAATAATAATAAATAAAGGAAAGCAGAAGAAGGATAATATAATTACTGAATTAAAGTAGCCAAATAAATTTTATACAAAGAATTAATGTCTAGATGATGATACATTAGCTAAAATAGTAAACCTATATCATGCTTTACAATATAGAATGATATATAAATCACTCAAATAAATGAACTAAATATCCCAAATAAAATATCCACTAGTATTTTATCCCCAACTCCGTAAATTTATCTTCACTCTTAGGTACAATCAAATAGAAAAACTAATTTTACAATGTCCTACAAACCAAAAGATCTACTAGGGTCCCCTACTGCACTAGTGGCCTAAGTAAGGTGTGAGATATTAATCTGAGTAGGCCAACACCCATGGTTTATAGCCCAATAATTAAAATGAAATATACATTAATCATTGTTCAATTGTAGAGTAGTATAAACAGAATTCAATAAATAAACAACCACCCATCCAGGTTTTTAAGGGACACCTGATTGATATACCTGCTTCGTCACACAGCCTGAATAAGTCTGATCGGGAATATATATAAATATGTTATATATATATATATATATAGCATCAAAATATTTGAACAATGTGTGTGTGGATGCCAAATGTTCATATAACCGGTATACTAGTGTTGACAGGACCCGGACGTAGCTCACAAACATCCATCGCTAAGGGAAGCACTAATGGTCTATCCCCTGGCCTGACTCAAATTTCTCTCACGATATCTATTGGATACAAATGATGTCTATATTGAGACGTAACTCATATACATCCCTATCTAAGGGATGTTATCACAGTCTATACCTTGACATGGTTCCAAGAGATCTCACGATCTCTTAGTGATCAACAAGGAATCTCTCACAGTCTTCCTACCCAACGACTCTCACTGTCCTTTGGAAGCCAATATTGAAGCTCACACAGTCTTTCTACTCAATGGATCCCATGGTACCTTGTCCCCACAACCTATATAAGGTTTAATCATTTTTAATATATGAGTCATTGGGAATAAAAATCTCATGCAATGAATTTATCAAACCCATATGATAGTTTTATTACATTCATAATGCAATCCATGATGTAGTAACTATTGGGATTTTCATTTATATAACCCATTAACACAATTTTATATATTTAATATAAGATGAAAAAGGAAATAACTCATATAAATTCCAATATCCACATTCAATTCAATTTTAAAAAACCCATTTCATGTAAACAATTTGTTGGTCGGAGTAGAGTACTCAAGAGGGGAAGGGGTGAATTGAGTGTATATTAAAAAAATATTGAAACAATATTTTTAAAAATCATCCCCAATAAATTTAAATATAGCCCAGTTAATCAATGTAATACGGTTATGAATGTTTTACTATTTAAATATCTTCTCAGAATATTGATTAATTCTAAACAATCTTAATATTAGTTATTAACATTACTTTAGAAGCTATTCTAATATGCAAAACAGTTATAAAATCATTCAAATATTATCCATTAATGTTAATTTAGTGATTTATGAATTAAATAATAAAATAGAGAAAACATAAATAAATAGCACTACAGATATAAAAAAAGTGGTTCAGTCTCAATCCAAGACCTAATACACATAATTTTTTGATCACCTTCCACCATGAAGTTTATATTAATAAACTTGATCCACACCCTGGATCAGGGTTGAAAATAGTACACAAGGTTATTCTGGTCACACGACCTCTGCCACAGTTCTTTAGGGGTATGATCTAATAGGTCACACAAGGACTTCTTCCACACCAATATGTAAGAATACACAAATGTAAAAATATGTATGTAAAATTATAACTTGTATCCTTCATTTTTTTTCAAGGGACAATGTGTTTTTTAGATGGACACACACACTCTTCTCAAAAGATAAAAATAATACCCAACCGAGAAAAAATTAAGAAATAATGTTAGAAGTGCTCTGAGTATTATTCTATGGAGCTCTAGACTTCTAGGATGAAGGATATGAATAAATCGAGTCCTATTATAGAAAATAGAGTATTTCAAGTCAGATAGAGCTACATCATGTTCTTCATGGATTTTATGGTGAAAAAATGTTCTCAACTCTAGGATTCACATATGATTCATGTGTTCTTCAGTAGTGTAGTGTTTCATGTATCAGTTATTATTTAATTAATGATCTTACTTCTTTGTTATCGTGCACACACATCATTCTCGATTGTTTATATTGTCTCCTCTGTCACCACTTTTTTTAGCCTCATTGTTCTTTTTTTTAGAATGAATGTGTTGTATCCGACATGATGCATGTATTCAAAAACTCATACCTCTTACTATCAAGATACATTTCTACTAAGAAACATTAATTATGTTAGTGAATTTAAAAGCATCAAATATGGCTATTAGAAATTATGTTGAAAATGAAAAAGTAGATTATGAAATAGAGTCACAATCTATCTAGAAACGATGTCTCAATTAAACGATGTCTCCTTGATATAGTGTCTCCTTCTTTTACTTTGAGAGGAGATACAGTTATAATGGGACATTTGTATATGGATATGAAATCTGTAGCACAGATGTGGTCTTTGATCAATGTGTATGTTCACGGTGTTTGGATGGTCACTGAGTCTTGATCACAGTGTCTAAGTCATGGTTTCTGGGTCACGATGTCTGGTCACGGTGTCTAGGTCACAGTGTCAAGGTCACGGTGATTGGTCATTGTGTTTTGGTCATAGAGTCTAGGTCATGGTGTTTGGGTGATGGTGTCTGTGTCACAATGTCTGGTCATGGTTTCTGGGTCATGATTTTTTAGACTTTTCCAAATATCTATATACAGAACTAAACATTGACATTCATATAATGGGATAGAATTAATCATTTATCAAGGAAATACATTATTAGCCAAACTCAAAATAGTTTACAATCATTATACATAGCACATAAGATATTGGATAGGTTTATTTAAAGCATAATGAAACTAATCATTTGTACACATGATTTTAGAAATATTCAACAGGATTTTCAAGCTTTACAGAATGTATAGGATTTGTGATCACTAAAAAATGATTATCACATGAGGAATCCAAAAATATTCTCCATTTTGATGATCAAAAATGATGTTAGTGAGAGATATATTCATAGGAAATGTGTCTCTTCATTAATGTGCTTATAGAATACATATTTCTCCCCCTTTTGGGATTATCAAAAAGAGTAAATAAGTAAATAAATGAATAGATAAGAGGAGTTCATAATTCATTAGAAAATAGTGTCATTAAAAAGAGTAAGTAACATGAAATAAAAAAATAATCCTTATCAAAAGATAGTAGTCACAATTATTCATCATTCGTATGTCTTCTTTTTTCCCTTGTCCAAGGCATCAGAAGAAGAAGCCATATGAGAAGAGGTAGATATGGAAGAAGGGATTGAACAAGTGGATAGAGAAGGTAAAGGGAGCCCTTCAAAAACATTAGGGGCCAAGGTAGGTGCAGTGGAAGAACAAGGCAACTATTGATCAAGGATAACATGATTGATCTGACTCAGAGCCTGAGAGACAGACATAGATGTAGAGGTAAGGGCAGAGGATGAGAAGGTAAGCAAACTGAATCTCAGGGGAACAGATGTATGAGAGACAATGGGAATACTCTAGACATGAAGATAAGTCCTCAAAAGCTTGAGGAATTCATCAATGATCTTTCCACTCTACTTCATGGGGTTATCAAAGTCGTCATTTTTCCTTAAATTTAATCAAAAATTGAGTGAAATCTATTAGCATTTGGTTATGAGTTTTGAAAGCTTGAGTGGCATGACGTATTCTCAAATTCATAACTTGTTATGTGAAATTGTTGGTTATGTTATTCTTAAAGAATATCTGATTGAATTATATATAAACCATCTTAGCACATTCTTGTTTAGAATCATTGTAAATATTGGAATTAATTCTCACCAAATCAAGAACTACACCTCTATTCTTGACAACATTAGATAGATATTCATTGTCAAATCCACTAAGAACATATTGAAGTTATTCTTTGACAACTCTTCTATGCATATAACTTTATAATGGTGGTTGAGATGATTATCCAGAGGTACGAGAAGCCGCAATATCCAAATTATGTGATTTCAATTGATTTAGATCTTTTTGGATACAACCCTTATACTCATAAGTTAACTAGGTAAGACGAATAACAAGCTCACACATCTCTTGACCAACATTCTTATTTCTTTCAACAACATTTTCTGCTATAGAAGTGAGATTTTGAGGAATTAGGGAGGCTTCCTCCAGTGTAATCTGACTAAAAACATCCACAATAGAATAAGAAACATGTTCAGGTTTTGAGTTCATCACTCCATGTATATCTTCAACCATACCTCTAAGAGTATTTACATCATCACTTGGCTGTTTTTTCTTAACTATGGCCTCTTAATATCATGAAGAATCGTGGGTTTTATCTACCATATGATATTTTTAATAATAGGGAAACATATCTTTCACTTAAATTAGTTAGAGGATCCAGTTGGGTATTCATGAGTTTTTCACCTCTAGCTAATAGGGTGGATCCAAATGCTTCCAGATCATCCTTACTCACCTTGTTTGAAGGTTCTTCTAAAGGATCAGGGATAAAAGTGGAGACATGCTCAGGATCATTGGAAGAGATATCTTCATGTCTAGATTCCAGTTTCAATTGAAACACAATAAAAATACAAAAACCTTTTACTGAGACATCATGTGAATCATTCACATCAAAATAACTAGGGAATTTATACCATGTATCCACTGAACTTGGATCAATGGGATTAAGGAAATCAACATGTTACATATTCGGAGGCTGCTCCCCTTTAATTGGTGCATCCCTCTCAGGACTGAGAGATTTAGGTACCTAATGTACTTCAAAAATTTCATCCCTGATATCCTCACCCATTTCCTTTCTAGACAACTCAAGAGCTTTCTCCACTATCTCTTCAATAGATGGTATAATTTCAGGAACAACTTGTTCCTATAGGTGTTTCTCAAGATCATATTCTTTCAAAACAATAAGATCTTCCTCTATATTCTCTTCTAAAAAATCATGTTCATTTACCTTAGCAACGGTATCAGCTTTAGAATCAGGTTGATCATTCATATCAACAACTTCCCCAGGAAAAGTTATATCCTTCTCAATTAATACATGAGGAGAAAATTCAGTATCAGCCTCCACCAGAAAATTTATATTGAAGTTACAAAATCCTATTTATCTTCTTCCTCATCAGAAAACTCAACAATTTAATCAAGTTCCAAACCAGGATCAGAAATATCCTTATGTATTGGAGAGTGTTTGAAAAAATTAAAATTTTCATAAACCATGTCATTATCATCCATCAAATCTTTTCTCCATGGATTCTAACTAATTTTCATTTTATATAGTATAACTTTTGAAATAAAAAACTCACAATCATTAATAGATTCTTCATCTAGTCCAACCAACCCTTTTTCATGAAGCATAACTGAGATAAGCCTTGAATAGAACATGGAGGTTGACATGGAGTTTGTTTTGATCAACTCACATAGATGGTGTATAATATATTTGAATAGTTTGATCTTATGTCCATTTTTCATGAGATGTATCAAAACATAATACATATACTTGAGGGTAGAAAAATCCTTTTTTCTAGGGCTAATCAGATTATGAACAAACATAAACAGAAGTCTGGTTTCACTATCTAGATCCGTAGAAATAGATCTTCACTTTGTTTCATTACCAGTTAAGCTTCCCAATGCTTCATCCAAAACAAAGTTCTCACGTGGAGGTGGAGGACCTCTCCGGATGTCCTAAAACATACACTCATGAGGTATCCTAAGGCATGGAACCCATAAACTCTATGAAAATGTGAATATATTAATATTGATCCTTCTTCTCACAAAATATCCAACCTCTAAATCAAAAGGGAATTGAACATACTGATAAAATTGTGCAACTAATTTCAGATAAATAGGGTTATCCTATATTCTGAACCAATCCAACCATCCTGGCTCTTTCTGAACATTCAATAAAAATTACATTCATGAGAGAAGCCACTTATGGAATATATCGTTTTCAGGTACCACTATTTTGCCTACTAGTTTTGAATTCATAGGACCTTCAGGTGCTAACTTCAGTGCTATTATCATATTATCCTTTGAACTACGCTTCATAAGAGTTGATGACGATGGGAATTTTATCATAGGCATTCAATTATGGTCAGAGAGAGAGAGAGAAAACTGGAGGGTTGAGAGAGGGGTTACGATTTGAGAGAAGAGATCTCCAATAAAGAATGAGTAAATATTCTTTAGTTTTTTTAATTTAGGGATACCAAGCGTTTCATGATAATAAACATGGGAATGTAAAAGGGTAAAAAATTAATTATCCTGATACAGGTTATTATGTATAAAAAACAATAAACTATTTTTTCGGTGAGATCGTAATCAGCGTTCACGGTGAGAATGTAATTGGATTTCATGGTGATACTGTAACACCGCAAACCCTCTAGAATGGAGCCGATAAATTACATATTACATTATAAAGGATAGAAAAAATGAAAATCCGGAAGGAACGATCATTTTAGTAGACTTGAGGAAACTAGATACATAAATTTAACTCAAATTAAATTGTAGAAGGTTAAAAAATACAATACATAACACAAAATAAAAACAGCAACCATAAGAACTCAATAAATGATCTCATCTTAATCTCATATTGAAGGTATACAATAAAATGGATGATCTCAACCGCTCATTAAGGGTTACAAATAGTGTAAGCATGATTCAATAATAACTAAATCATAAAAAAATATGGAATGGTGAATTAATGAAAAACATATTCCATTAATAAATTGAGAAAGGCCTGAATCCATAGATTTTTTCATATTGAAAACCTGATTGATTGTAATAACTAAAAATGAATAAATAGAATTATTATTAGTTTGATTTCATGTATCTATCACATGATAACATAATACAGTTAAAACTGTTTAGTTCTGTGGGTAGAAACCCATCTAATTTTTTAGGAATCTAACTTGAAGGGTTTGTCGCCAACTGATTTGTCTCATGAGACCTACCGATGCATCGAGGTGCTATAGCGGGCCCCACCCTCCACGAAATGTCTAAGGAATTATTTATTAATTTATTCAATAAAATAGAAATATGACTTTTTAATATTTGTATAGAGTATAGTATACATATTGATCAATATATATATAATTAAAATAACATTCCAAATAATCATTATGTGGAAAATGGTATACATTTTAGAAAACAAACATATCCATGATATGACATTATGGATATTTTATAAAAATATAATTTCACATAAAAATTGATCCTAAATGGGCACTAAGTACACTACATAATGATTATTAGGTGCACCATACATAGTTAGTCACAACAAAATCGAAGTTGAGACAAAGTTTCTTACCACAATGTAATCGGTCGAATCATATAACCAAAACTTAATAACCATCAAATTAATCGATTAATAACATGAATATTAAATAAATAATGTCATTATATATCATATAGAAGTACACACATACCACATACAGTAAATAAGTGGCGAACAATGAAAATTCCACAGAAATGAAAGTGAGATGAGACACCCCTTACCTTATGCTCAAGTTTGTATTTAATCTGTTTTAATGACAAGAATAATAAAATTTAGATTCATTAATTAAAGAATCTAGAACCTTCTATAAATTTAATTGATTTCATATATCCTTATTAGTTTCATTCATGGCACTTTTTATGGGTTTAAGAGGATCATTTTTCTTGTTTTGGAAGCATTTTCTACCTTGGTTTTCATGATTCATTTACTTGTTTTCATGAATATAAGTTCATTTCAAATGTGGTTAAAAATAAATAATTGTCAATATATCTTATTAATGAAATTAATGAGATATAAATTATCTTATAATGATATTGGTTTATATACCATAATGATGATTCAATAGTTAAACGTTTATTACAAATATTTAGATTAACTTGGTCGTTTTGTTTTTAATGAACTTGTTTTGTATTATTTTTTTATATTATGAGTTTAAAAGGATTCCTAAAAGTTAGTGAGATGAAATTCATATATTCCTATCTGGTTAAAATATTAAAATTGTTTCATTACAAGTAAATAAGGAGAACCTGAATAACAAATCTCCATCATCCACAAAGGTTATAAATTGGGACCTCATGAATGTTTATTTCGATTATTAAAATAAAAAGGATGGAGTAAGAATATTGACGATGGTTCTTCCATTAACATGATTTAATTATATTATATATATGATACTATAGTTTATCATGGTCATTTTGATATAGGATGTGAGGAGAGAAAAATGAAAAGAGATGAACGTGAACATAAAAGAAAAGATCAGAGATCCCTTATGAAAATTCAGCAGCCAAAAGACATCGCTAAATATTTCATAAAAAGATATTATGAGAGAAAAAAGGAATCTAATCATATTAAAATAAAAATTAAATTAATAAGAACACAAAAAATCAAACCCCAACATATGATAATGTAAAATCAAATAGACAACATAAAAGAAGTGTCGATTAAAAGAAGAGAATGATGGATTCTCTTACCTTGTAGAGTAACTCCTAGAACGTGAATATGGGACCTTGGGGGTATAAAGACACTTTTGGAGGACTCCTAGAGAGGTAAAACCACAAGATCTTCGAGGATAATGGATTTGGAATGATATAAAATTAAAGGATGAGTGGGTATTTATATAGAAAGAGAGGTAGTTTTTAATAATTTCAAAGGGACACATCGTTATGGTTTTTTTTCCAAACCATGTGATTTCCCATAGTATTTGCCTAGGGTTTTAGCCACATGGGACACCTCATGTCATATTCTACTGTACACTAGTCGACCAGTTTTTTATTTTAATTATTATGTTATTATGATATCATTAGACAACTGAAAACTCAAATCTATATTTTTACTATTCTTGAAAATTTCATGTATTTTAGAAAAATCCAAAAAAAATCTGCATAACCATATTTCAATGTGTAGAATTAATGAAAACCCCATTTTTTTGAAGATAATTTTATATTTATTTTTAATTTAATTTTTAAATAAAATCATACATAATTTGAAAAAATAAAAATTTTAAGGTATAATTAGTTTTGAATTACATTGAAAAATGAATTAACTTCTCATTATCTTATTACCTTAAGAAAATAAAATATTATCATTATTTACTATCTATAAAGGGAATATTACTATTAATATTACTATTTATAAGGGTATGTTACTATTAATCAAAAAAATCACGTTGGTTCTATCAGACGCCAAACGAATTAATGGTCACAACTCTAGATAATCATTTTTTGAAATTCAAATCATATAAGTGGAATTTTTTTTTACTAGGATGTTATTGACACTATCATAAATAACCAATTGTTGATTCAAAAGAACATGATAATTTATGACATATAGGCTATGAATAGAATGTATTTAAGAGAATCATACCAAAAAAATGTTTGGGGTGTTATATTATTCCCTTCTTAGGAAATTTTGTTTTCGAAATTTTATGCAAAAATCCCACCAAAAAGATGTGAGTGGATCTTCTTCATGAAATCCTCTGGTTCCCGTGATTCTTCCTCCATATTTTGGTTTATCCAATGAACCTTTTATAGAGGAGTTTTCTGATTTCTCAGTACCGGATCCCCTGTATCAAGAATCCAAATAGGTATTTCACATTATGAAAAATTAGGTTCCAGTTCCATTTATTAATATGTGAGTACATGGGTTGGGTCTGGAATGTATTTCATTAATAATGAAATGTGGGACACATCATTAACTTAGAGATATTTGGAGGCATCTCTAAATGGTAAGATACAAATCTGATTTTTTACCTGAAATTTAAATTGTCTGATGTACCTGGGGATCCGTTTCCCTTTCTTTCCAAAACCAAGGACACTCTTCAATGGAGATAATTTTAGAAATACATGATATCCAACATGAAATTCCAAATCCTTTATTTGGTTGTCATCATAAATCTTCTGTCTACTTTGGGATGCTTTAATATGGGCTTGAATTGTCTTCACCTTTTCTGTGGTACATTCAATATGTTTTGGGCCTATAAGTTTCCTCTCACCAACTTTGTCCCAACAAGTTGGAGTTCGACATCTCATTCCATATAATGCTTTATATGGAGCCATTTGAATGCTAGAATGGAAAATATTGTTGTAAGAAAATCTGACAAAAGGAATTTATTGATACTAGATACAATGGAAGTAAAATGATCATGACCGCAGAATGTCATCTAGAGTTTGAATAGTTCATTCAGACTGTCCATTGATTTGGGGGTGATATGCAGTACTCAAACGAAGCTCAGTATTCAATGCTTTCTGGAGAAATTTCTAGAATTTTGATTTAATTTGGGGATCTCGATCGGATAAAATTGATAGAGGTGCAGATGAAGTCATACATATTCTTTAATATATAGTCTTTCCAGACGCTCAAGTGGTAAATCCTCTCTTATAGGAACAAAATGATATAATTTTGCGAGACGATCAACAATTACCCAAATTTAATTGTTCATTATAGGTGTTCTTGGTATTCCAATGATAAAATCCATCATAATGTTATCCCACTTATACATAGTAATAGGTATAGGTTGCATAACTCATTCGGGATGTTGTATATTTTCCTTCACTTGTTGACAAACTAGAAACCTTGAGACATAGTCAACCATTTCCCACTTCATATTATCCAACCTAAAATATTCCTTCAGATATTTATACATCTTGCTGCTAACCAGGTATATAGAGAAATTTGAGCAATGGGAATCACTTAATAGTTCTCTTTTTAGATCACGTGCTAATGGAACACAAAACCTATTCTGAAATTTCATAACTCTGTCTTCATACACGAAGTCAGCCAGTCTCCCATCCTTGATAGCATTGATTTTCTTGTGCAGATTTTCATCATCAGATTGATAGGTTTTTATCTTCACTAATAATGATTTTTTAAAAATCATTTGAATGAGATAAGATGTTTCCCCTTCCTTAAAAATTACCATATCCATCTTTAGTGGATCCAAAAATATAGGATCTATCTCAATCCTCATTTTTTGTCATAAGTCAATGATCCAACCTACATAATGCATCTTCCACCTTATTCGCCATTCATGGGTGGTAGTGTAATGAAAAATCATAATCTTTGAGTTACTCGAGCCATCTTCTATGCCTTATATTGAGATGTTTTTGTGTGAAAATGTATTTCAATCTCTTATGGTCCGTATTAATATCACATATTTCTCCATATATATAATGTCACCATATATTTAGAGCAATGATTAAGGCTGGTAACACACACTCATGAGTTGGTAAATTTTCCTCATGGGTCTTCTACTGTCTTGATGCATAAGCAATTAATTTATCATTTTTCATAAGGATGGAACCCATCCCATTCTTTGATGCATCAATGTATATCACAAATCCATCACTTCCATATTAATGTGTAAAAATTGGGGAATTGAACAATATTATTTTTAATTAATCTAAGCATTCCATACAATCTTTTTTCCACAAAAACATAACTCTTTTACGTGTGAGCTTGGTTAGCGGGTTAGCCAGCGGGTGAAAATCTAAATGAAACGCCGATAGTAACCTGCTATGCCAATAAAAATTCATACTTCAGTTATGTTTTTTTGCATTTTCTAATATTGGTTTGTCTTGGTCTTCACAAGATCTACTAGAATTCCATCCATAGATACAATATGTCATTGAAAAAAAGTAATTGAAGACATAATTCACACTTTCTAAACATCTAATATAATTTATTTCATCTAAGGGTTTTCAGAATAATCCACAAGTGATCGACTTGGTCTTCATTGATTTTTGAGCATACCGGGATATCATCGATGAATACAACAAAAATGTTATCAAGATATTCCTTGAAAACTCTATTCATTAAATCCATGAAAACCAATGGTGCATTTGTCAGTCCAAAAGGCATCATTGTAAACTCGTAATGCCCATATCTAGTTCAAAATGTTGTCTTCTGAATATATTATTTCTTCCCACAAAGTTGATGATATCCGGATCAAAGGCCAATCATTGAAAATTATTTAGATCCATGATTTTGATCAAATAAATCATCAATCAATGGTAGAGAATGCATATAAATTATTGATATAGAATTGATTTCACTGTAATCAATGCATAGACTCATGGATCCATATTTCTTCTTGACAAAAAAGACCGAGGCTCCCCATTGAGAAATAGTTTTTCGAATAAATACTTTTCCACTCAACTCCTCCTGTTGTTTCTTAAGTTCCACTAACTCTATAGTGGCCATTTTATAGGGGGTCTTTGATTAGGTATTGCACCAAGAATTATGGCAATGAAAAATCAATTTCATGGTCTATAGGATGTCCAAGTAAATCCTATTGAAATACATCATGTATTCTTGCACTATATTCACATGTAAAATTTAAGGATTTCATTCCTCACCCATAGATATTTGGTTCTCTTCCTATCCAACAATTGCATTCAGTATATCTATTCGGAGTGGGTCTAGATAAGAATCAGATGGTGAGGTTTCTTCTCTAAAGATAAGATTTTCTATACCATTCTCAAAAATTGTAACTTCTTTTTTCTTGAAATAAATCTTCGCATAATAGTTTGACAACCAATTCATAATGAGAATTATATCAAAGTCCGTAATTGGTATGATGATATGGTTAGAAACTATTTCACCCTTATGTGTCACGAGGGGGACTAGTTGGCATGCCTTTGCTGCAATGATGAATCCCCAAGTATTTTTGACTGATAACTCTTTTATTAAATCAAATTGTACATATGTAATTTTCATGGAAATATGGGAAGATATAAATGAATGTGATGACCTAGAAAATAATAAAGTTTTGGATCACTGTGAGGATTCAATTAAAGTACCTACCACCACACCATTATGATCTTCAACTTCGGTGGTTATAATCACATAATCTTTCCCTTGTTCTCTTGGCTTTTTCTAAGGCATGATTCCCTGGTGCTTAAGACACTAATTTGTATAGTGTCCCATATCTCTACAATTTTAGCATTGAAAATCATCAAATTGTTTCTTCCCCTTGCATTCATGAGATAGATGACACTGTTCTAAACACTTATATCAGACTCCCATGCCTTTTAAGCATTTCACGATCTGATTAATTCCATTATTTTCACATAATGGTAATTTTTTCCCTTGTTCTTCTTTGGAACTTCACCTTTCCCT
Source organism: Viscum album (assembly GCA_963277665.1). Taxonomy (NCBI): domain Eukaryota; kingdom Viridiplantae; phylum Streptophyta; class Magnoliopsida; order Santalales; family Viscaceae; genus Viscum; species Viscum album. The sequence goes on along the minus strand of OY728150.1, from coordinate 434,536,686 downwards.
TGGTTATCAGAGTACCTCTTCTTATCTTGATTCCCCTTGAAAAAACATGATCTAGAAAATTCCTTCTCTGTTTTGGTGGAACATGATACAATTTCATCATATGATGAAAATGTTTCAGAAGATAGTTCCCATTGAAGACATGTCTTAAGACATTAAAATAAACCATCAATCTTATCTTTGGAGTCACATACGCAATCTATGACATAACTGGCTAGCCTTGTGAAGGTAGCCTTATACACTATAACACTGTCTCCATGCCATTGTTTAACGACAAGGAATTGTTTCCTCATTTTATTCCATTTCTCATGAGGGAATTTATTTTTTGACAATTATTTCCTTAAAAGTCATCCATTACATATCTTAAATTTCTTTTACCTCCGTGGTATTCTAAATCGTGGACCACCATTAATCATCGTCACCCTTGAGAAAATATATTTCCAATACTACCTTTTCATTTTCATTGCATCTTAATTCCAAGAATATCTTTTCAAGGGACATGATACATTGCTCAGCAACCACTGGGTTAGTAGTCCTACTGAAAGAAGGGGGCTTCTGCTACATGAAACAATCCAACACATGAGTGGAATGGTTATTCGTTACAACCTGAGTAAGTTGTCCCAATATGGTCATGATCTGATCAGCTCTAATAGTGAAAGTGTTTAATTTCTTAGTAGGGATATCAATACCTTTCCTATGAGTATTGATTCCCCCCTTTTCATTAGATTCCATTTCTAAATAATGGGATACGCCTGATTATATTTCTAATCTCAAACAAAAAATCACTCAAAATAAAATGAAATTCTATGCATAACTAATCATATAAACATGGTTTCTCTAATGAAAAATTTACATTAAACTCCTTCATAATGGATTTTAAAGAAAATGTGAATTATCCTATGCATATCCCCTGAGAGTGTCGTAACAAAGTGTGAAGCAAGGCCCATTTTCATGCACCAGTTTCTGTTCGAGTCTAGCTCAATGTGGTGTTTTCGGGTTTTTCTCCTAGATACATGTGTGCTAGAGCTGCCTCTACCTACTTGTATCTACACAGGGTTGTATTTCTAGAACGATCCACATAATCTATTCTTTACCAAAATACTAGGACATTCTTGTATGTTTATCGTCAAATAATACCTTAGGCCTTTGTTCCCTACTATACATTTCCCACTCTAGTTTCCAAGTTTTCAATTAAACTTCAACTGATACCAACTGTAACACTCTGAACCCTCTACACTGGAGCTATTATATTACTTGTTAGATTTTAGTGGTTATAAGGAATGGAAATCACAAAGGAATTATCAGTTTAGTTTTCTTGAAAAAACTAGATACATAAATGTAACTCAAATTAAATTGGAGAAGGTTACAAAATGCAATACATAAAAAATACAAAAAAATGATTCCACATGAACTCTATAAATGATCTCTTATTAATAACCTATTTATGGTATATAATGAAAGGGGATACCTCAAACACTCAGTGTGGGTTACAAATAGCATAAGAAAAAATCAATAATAATTGACTCAAAAACAAATATGGAATGGTGATAAATGAAAAACACAGACCATTAATAAACTAAGAAAGGGAATGCATCCATAGATTTTGTCATAGTAAAAAACATCATGGATTGTAATGACTGAAAATAAAAAAAGAGAATTATTATTAATTGGAAACCATGTATCTGGTAGATGATACTATAATTTCATTAAAACGGTTTGGTTCTGTGGGTAGAAACCCGTCTTATTTTTTGGAAACAAACTCGAAGGGGTTCTCAGCAACTGATTTGTCTCATGATACCTAATGATGCATATAGGGGCTATAGTTAGACCCACCTTCCACTAAATGTCCATATAAGTCTTCATACATTGATTTAATACAATAGAAATATGACTTTTTAATATTTTTATAGTGTAGAGTATATGGATTCATCAATATTTCCATAATTAAAATAACTTTCCAAATAAACACTGAATGTAAAATGGTATACGGTTCAGAAAACAAACATATCCATGATATGAGATTATGGATATTTAATATAAATATAATTTCAAATAAAAGTGATCTCAAATGTGCAGTACGTACAGTACATACGGATCATTAGGTGAACCATTTAAAGCTATTCCCAACAAAATAGTAGTTGAGACAATGTATCTTACCACAATGTAATTGGTCAAATCATATGACCAAAAATTAATAACCCTTAAAATAATCATTGAATTACATTAATATAAAAATTTTCATGTTATTATATACCATATGTCATTACAAATATACCACATTCATGGAATATGTGGCGAACAATTAAAATCGAATAGAAATGAATGTGAGAAGAGAAACCCATTACCTTATGCTCGAGTGTGTTCATCGTTTGTTTTAATGACATGAAAAATAAAATTTAGATTCATTAGTTAATAAATATAGAACCTCATAAATATTTTATTGGTTTGTTATAAAATTATAAGTTCATTCATGGTAGAGACCCCAAACCTGACTTACATGGAAATTACATTAATTTTGTGGAATATCTAATACATAACAAAAACATACCCCAAAGGACCATAATAGTTTAGTGTCTTTGAAAACTCATAATATAATCTTCTAATCATGGTGAATGATCTTAAACATATCCCATAAAGATCTTCCTTTTTTTTCTTTCCTAAAACCATTCTTTATATCAATGGGAAAAGAAAACATATAAAGGGTGAGCTTGAATTCTCAGTAAGGTTAAGCATGGATAAAATAAAACAAACCATATACATTTGAGCTTCAAAACATGAACATAATATTTAAACATCAAAATCATGAGCAATGACATAAAACATGGCATTACGTAAGGCATATATCATAAAAAAACATCAATCATGATAAAATATCATGGGAATAAAACATTTAATTATGGAAACCATTAATCACATGATATGATTTCCATAGTATCCAAGGCATTGCTTCCAAGACCATCTTAGTGGACAACGTCCATTACTGAACCGATTTCACTCCTCGTTCCAGTCCAGTATTATTGAAATTGATTAACGTGTCATTCCAACCATGTCTATATCATGAGATATAAATATTTACCCAATTCATTGGAGGGATATATAGTTCCCACCCATTTCATAATGAAATCATTCGTACATGTGCCACAATATTAACATAAATCATTTATCACAACTCAAAGAATAAAATGGGTTTGATAAACATCATCCCATCATAACATAATCCATATAAAACAAATGGATATCATTTAATCATAATAAAAATCACATGATGTAAATAACTGAGACATTATACTTGAAACATAAACATATTAAATACTATAATTTTACATGGAAAATAGTTTTGATAAAACATTTGAAATGAGCTCTTGAGGAAAATATCATATGTTCTTCAAAATCATTTTCTTTTCAAAAAATGCCCTGCAATTTTAAAAGAAAATGATTTTGATGAAAATAATTATGAAATCATGTAGCGGAAGCTTCATGAAAATAAGGCTATAGGAAAATGTAAATATCTTTTTATTCCGTATAAGTTATAAAAACATTATCTACGTACTTTTGTCGGAAAAGTCAAAAAGTTCCTCGTATGGTGAACAAAAGAACGATTCCTTCTATAAGACAAAGTAAAAGTCAAAGTGGGGTAATCATGACATTAAAAATACAAGGAAGAATCTTAAACACTTTATGAAAAACAGTTTATGGGTATGGATGAAAAATATAACCCTAGTAAATACTTACGAATAAGAAATCTCGGATAAAATTGAGATTTGAAAAATTATCTCTTACCTTAGGTCCAATATTATTCGTACGTATTCAAACCTCCTGTAAAATGATTTAAATAATGTCATTGACTTATTAAAGAATCATATTCATTATTATGATATCATAAATGGTTCACTTATGACTTTATATTACCCTTTCTTTTGTAAATTCCATGTCAATGCAACATTTTGGGTTAAATCATTTTTTTTATCGTACGTGTTTAGACTTGTTGTTATTGATATTATTATTACATATATCTTGATTTACATCATTATAGAATTTAAATAATGATTTATATATCATATATATATTCAGTACATATATATATATAATAGATAGATAAATATAATGAAATACACCGTTCATGGAGACGGTAGGACGTACGTACGCATGATCGTTGTTTTCCATTCCTTATTGACTTGAATGGAAGTAAGTAGATGACATATACGCATAAATACAGTAGCTTTATCATGTAATATGTTTCATTGATATTTATTATATATACTTTTTAATCATTCTTTAATGGTTAACATGGAGAATGAATCTCATGGCGTCGTGGAGACGGTAATCCGTATGTACGCACATGCGATGATATCATTCCCACAATTATTGAATTGAATTGGAGTGGATGATATAATATCAAAAAATCAGTATGATGTTATGTAATGAAATATAGTTATTCTTTACACAATTATACCCATCCAATTGAGGTGGTGGTGGAAAAACATATTACACCACGTCGTGGAGACGGTATTCCATATGTACGCACGCGTGGTGATTTCATTTTTGGTAGGATGTATAGAAGCTGAAAAGGGGGTGCTTAATATTTATAATAACATATCAGTATATTATTGATACTGATGTTATTACCTTATAGTGAAACAGCTAAAGAATGATAAGTTTAAGAAGAAAGAGAACTTGAATGAATCGGTAGAAGAGATTACCTCTTCTTCGACGCACCACTTTTAAGATTCCTCTTAAGGCACTAGATTTGGTCTTCTGAGGAGACCAGAACCTCTATAATTTTTCTAGGGAAGTTGAGAAGGTAAATGGGCAGTGGTTGGATGAACTTGAAAGCTCAAAATTGTGTACATAGAATAGGGAGGAGGTTCCCTTTTATAAGGGAGGAGAGGGGCACCTTAGAAAAAACATAAAATATTATTTTTTTAAAAGATTCATATTAGGTTTATAATAGCTCCAAATGGATTTATTTAGAAGATAAGGTGGGGATGTTTTGACATCCTCTCAACCAATAGGTTTAGACAAGTTTAGGTAACTATTTTAACTTTATCATTTAAATTTAACTCTAAGTTAAATAATTTAACTTTTACCATGTCTTCTTGATTTCTTACACTATATGGTAAATAAACATACTATAACAAGCCAAAATAACCTCAAGTGGTTCATTATATATATATATATATATATATATATATATATATATATATCCTTATCTATTTCATTTTTTCGATCCTTAGACTTTTAGGAAAAAAAATAACCATTAATAATATAATATTTGTTTTAAAAACTATTTTTTATCAATTTTGACGCTATGTGGTAATTTATTTTTTTCAAACTCATAACAGCATGATTAGTTTCAAAAACGTCATTTAAGTCAATAATAACATGTCATATTAACCTATTAAATTAGTGTAATTAAAAAAAAGTCTCAAATTACATTTATTTGGGTATTTATAATATCAATTATGTTAATATTTCATTAATAAGGTAATTACTGCATCATCATTGTGTCATAAATAAATTAACATATTTAATGTCTAAAAATTATAAATAAAATACAATTAGGAAGGAAATATTTTTATCATTCTAATGAATATTTATAGTAGAATTTTTCTTATGTATAACCATATATTAAAAAAATTTCAGTGATTAAACTTTGATTTTAACTCTTTTAACTCTTCGTTAAATAAAATAATAATAAATGTCCTAATCTAATCCAAGTAGACCTAAAGGGTAATATTTTATCCCTAAGGTTTTTTATCGTCTAATTACACTTATCCAATAGAATTAGGACATGTTTTAGTGTAATAATAATATAATTTTTACCCTTAATTACCCTATTTACTTTTAACCGTGGTAAATAAAAGTAAAAAGTTACTATTTACCAAAAATTATTTTTATCTTATTAAACCACATTTTACTCCTTGATATTAACCATGTCTCTTTGATTTTTGAAATTAAAATTACATAAACTGTAACATGAAGTTTTCTGTATAATTACAAATGCTCCTAGGAGGTGGGTAAAAGACGGTCAAAAGTTCAATACAATTTATATATATATATATAATTATTATAAAATGATTCCAATGAATTAAATTGAACTTTTATATGTATTATATATCAAATTTTAAATAAAATAAATTTAAAATAAATAAATAAATATTTAAATAAAAAGTTGGTTTGTAAATAGTACCCTAGTGTTTTCACAATTCATAAAAAATTGAATGTTTTCAGAAAAATACCAAAAATTCACCCTAAGCTAATATTGATATTAAAAATCCAAAAATGAAGTCCATTTTAAAAGATAAAATTTCTAAAATTTCAAAAGGTTGATATTACTATTCAAAACGGCTAGTCTATTTAATATTTTAATAACATATCATTGTTTAGTGAAACTCGGTGTTGCGTACTACACACGCTATCGAGGAAGGTCGTGATTGCGTGTAATGCAAGCCAAGACATAGTTGCGGGTAGTACAAGAATCTTTTATTGTTTCATATAAAATAATCCAACCATATTTCATTTATACATTGAATATATATATATATATACACACACTCAAGGTTGCGTAGAATAACTAAAATCAAACGAACATGAAATTGTGTGTAACACGATCTAAGAATAACGTTGCGTATACTGAAGGATAATACGGTGTTGCGTATAGTGCAAGATAATCCTGGTGTTGCGTACAACAGAAGATATTAAAGAAATTAAAAAGAATATATCTCATAAAATATTGGGGTGTTAAATTCTACCCCCTTAAAATGAATTTTGCCATTAAAATTCGTCGGGGTTATAAATGGTTTACAATTTGAAAGTTTTAATCATAAAAATGAATAGCAAAACTTATCTTTAAAAACTAAAGTATGAAACTTAACGGTTAACCAAATTAACTAATCACTGGGTTTCCAAATTGGAGAACATAGGTGAAAATATGGATATGTAAGAGAAATCATACCATCACGTTCTGATGGAGAGTGGTAGAGAACATGGCTATGAAAAAGCCAGCAATCACAAAGCCATAAATTTATGATGATCTAATGTACCATCTAATTCATCAGATATAAGAGCACTAGGACAACATTTTTGGTTTTTAATATCATTTCCCTAAAGATGATAATTTTTAATTAAATTAAATACTTACATGATTTTTGTACAATCTCACTATTGTTTGTTCCTTCAACAATTTCCACTTCATCTCATAAATAAATGAAGTTGAATTTTCCTTATGTGAAGTGTTAGTAGATCATAAGATAGAATGATAGGTCATTCAATCTGTCTCAAACAGAAGGATAACAAAAGTTATATACATAAGTGAATCTATAGTGAAATTAGTCATATATGGTTCCTAAAATGGACTTATACTTCATCTATCACACCGCTTAATAAAATAAAATAAAACTAGTTTCTACTAACCAGGGACTTACTGTAGCCCAGTGGTAGGAGATAAAGGAATTTTGCACTTCCTTTGTGGGTTCGATTCTGGAATACTTGTCCGATGCGACGGGTTATCGCCTGTTCTACGGGTTTTCCCTTTTATAAAACTATACTATTATAACATTCCAAAAATAATATCAAAAATTTCTAGCCTTAAATAATACTTTCTGATGTCCAATTTACTGCATTCCAACATTTAGGCTTATCTGAAATACTTTTTTCCAATCTCATATTATAAAGAAAATGATTACTTGAAATGTCACATAACAAGAACGTCAATTCCATCATATATCCCCCATATATCATAAGATATATCCTGTTGCTCACATTACATACATGTGAATACCTTAATCATCTTTTCTTTTGAAACATGAATTATCATATAACCTTATTGAACATAGTAGTGCTGTCAAAAGTTAATACCAAAATCCCAAAAAATCTATATAATCAAACAATGATATCACATAGTCCATATATCAATCATGATCTCATGAATACTATCAAACAATTTATTTTCTCCTTATCCCTTTATTATGCGCAAATCATCTTCCTTCCAAAATATTTGAATTACTTTTCATGGTTACCAGTACCATTCAACATATACTATCAAATTATTTATGCAAAACAATAGTGTAAAAATCCTTACATGTTTCATTATAGCATAGTACCACTGACATAACTCTTGGTAAAAATACAATCATTCCACTACCTTATTAAACAATTGACCGACATTCATCATTTTACTCCACAACACTTCTTTCATGTCATATTTAATTTGTAGTTTCTTCATCATCATCAACATAAATACTACTAATACGACCATGATGATTCACTTCAAGATATTTTCCATTAGGGTATTGGTTTTCATAATGCCAATACATTCCACATTTAAAACATTTAATCATTTTTGATGTTGTATCAATACCATTATCCTTGTCCATGGTGTTAACCGAACCTTTTCCTTTGCACTACCTGGATTTGTGTCTTTCTTTCCCAGACCCAAAGAATCTTCTAGTTCCTTTGAAAAATTATCCCTGATGCCTCTTCCCACATGATTTACATGAGGGAAATTGAACTTCCTTTCTTCTATGATCATCATGAAACTCCATCATTAACTTTTTAACTGAGTCTGGAAACTTACCAATGTTGAGATTATTGATCATATTATGAGATTGCTGATTATGAATAATAACGATATGTGGACTTCCAGATCCAATTTCATTTGGTTTCTCATGAACAATATCATTCCATTGCCTATCATATCCTCCATTATCGTGAATCTTCATGTTTCCAGCCATTTCCTAAAACCCAAAAAGAATAGTGTGAGAAGCAAAAATCATAATCAATGGGGAGTACCTTCAATATCTAAAATATTAGGTTTAATTCTAATATCATTATGGTAATTCTAGGACTATAACATATACTTATACGTAACCTTAAGGACATCCCTAGACATACATTAGAAATATTTCTTGGGATTTCTCTAATTATTTCGAATCCTAGTCTGCAATGGTTAACTAAACCTCCCTCTGATACCAACTGTAGAGACCCCAAAACTGACCTACATAGAAACTACATTACTTTTTCAGAATATCTAATACATAACAAAAGGACTATAATACTTTTGTGTCATTGGAAACTCAGAATATAATCTTCTAATCGTGGTGAAAGATCTTAAACATCTCCCATAAAGATCTTCCTTTTTTTCTTACGTAAAACCTTTCTTTATATCCTGGGGAAAAGAAAACATATAAAGTGTGAGCTAAAATTCTAAATAAGGGTAAGCATGTAGAAAATAAAACAAACCATATACATTTGAACTTCAAAAAATGAATATAATATTTAAACAGGAAAATCATGAGCAATGACATAAAACATGGCAGTACGTAAGGCATAGATCATAAAGAAACATTAATCATGATAAAATAGCATGGGAATAAAACATGTAATTGTGGAAACCATTAAGCAAATGATATGATTTCCATATTAGCCAACGCATTTCTTCCATGACCATCTAAGGGGACATAGTCCATTACTGAATCGAGTTCACTCCTCGTTCTATTCCTATATTACTGAACCAGATTAACATGTCGTTCCGGCCATGTCTATCTCATGAGATATAAATCATTACCCAATACATTGGAGGGAGATATAGGTCCCACCTATCTCATAATGAAATCATTCTTACTTGTTCCACAAAATAAACATAAATCCTTCTTACATGTGCCACAAAATAAACATAAATCATTCATCACAACCCAAAGAATGAAATGGGTTTCATAAACATCATCCCATCATAACATAATCCATATTAAACAAATGGATATCATTTCATCATAAGGAAAATCAAACCATGTAAATAATAGAGACATTATAGTTGAAACATAAAAATATTAAATACTGTTATTTTAGATGGAAAATAGTTTTTATAAAATACTTGAAATGAGTTCTTGAGGAAAATATCCTTTCTTCTTCAAGATCAGTTTTTTTCACAAAATTCCATGAAATTTTAAAATAAATAGATTTTGTTGAAAATAATCATGAAATATTGTAGAAAAAGCTTCATGAAAATAATGAATTTTGAAACTTTAAAAATCCATTCATGTCGTATATGTTAAAAAAAATCTCCTCATACTTTTGTTGGAAAAGTCAAAAAGTTCTCCGTATGGTAAACAAAAGAAAAGATTCCTTCTATAACAAAAAGTAAAAGTCAAAGCGGGTTAAACATGAAATTAAACATACATGGATGAATATGAAACACTTTATGAAAAACATTTTATGGGCATGGATGAAAAATATAACCCGGGTAAATACTTACGAATAAGAAATCTCAGATAAAAATGAGATTTTCAAAAGTATACCTTACCTAAGGTCTGATATGCTTTGTACGTATCCGAACCTCCTGTATAATGATTTAAATAATGTCATTGACTTATTACAGAATCATATTAATTGTTATTATATCATATATGGTTTACTTATGACTTTATATTACCCGTTCTTTTGTAAATTCCATGTTAAAGCAGCATTTTGGGTAAAATCATTTTATTTATCGTACGTGTTTGGACCTGTTGTTTTTGAAATTATTATTTCTTATATATTAATTTACATACATATATAATGTAAATCTCTATTTATATATCATATATATATTCACCACATATATATATATAATAGATAGTTAAATAAAATGAAATACATCGTTCATGGAGACGGTAGGCTGTAGGTACACATGAACGATGTTTTCCTTTCCTTATTTACATTAATGGAAGTAAGTAGTTGACATATATAAATAAATCCAGTATCTTTATCATGTAATATATTTTATTAATATTTATTATATATTCTTTATAATCATTCTTGAATGGTTAACATGTAGAATGAATCTCATCGCGTCGTGGAGACGGTAATCCGTGCGTACACACGAGCGATGATATTGTTCCCATAATTATTTAATTGAATTATAGTGGATGATATAATATCATATAATCAGTATGATGTTATAATAACTATATATAGTGATTCATTACACCATTATACCCGTCCAAGTATGGTGGTGGTGTAAAAACAGAGTATACCACGGCATGGAGACAGTATTCCATACGTATGCACGCACAGTGATTTCATTTTCCGTAGGATGGATAGAAGGTGAAATGGGGTTGTTATATATTGATAATATAATTTCATAATATTATTGATACTGATATTTTTAATTTATAATGAAACAACTAAAGAATAATAATTTTAATAAGAAAGAGAACTTGAAAGAATCAGTAGAAGAGATTACCTATTCTTCGACGCACCTCTTTTAAGATTCCTATTTAGGAACTAGAGTTTGTATTTTGAGGATACCAGAACAAATATAATGTTTCTAGGGATGTTCAGAATGGAAATGGGTAGGGTTTGACTGAGCTTGAAGGCTCAAAATTGAGTAATGAGAAGAGGGAGGAGGTTCCCTTTTATAAGGGAGGAGAGGGGCACCTTAGAAAAAACATAAAATAATATTTTATAATAAAGTAATATTCGGTTTATAATAGATCCAACTTGATTTATTTATAAGATAAGGTGGGGATGGGTCTAAATCCTCTCAACCAATAGTATTTGGACATTTTTAGGTTACTATTTGACCCTTATCATTTAGATTTAACTCTAAGTTAAATAATTTAACTTTTACCGTGTCCTTTATTGTTTTCTTACACTATATGGTTAATAAACTTACTATAACAAGCAAAAAGAACCCCAAGTGGTTAATTATTAATATATATCCTTATCCAAGTCATTTTTTCATACCATATATTTTTTGGAATAAAATAACAATTAATAACATAATTTTTTTAAAAAATCTATTTTATGTCAATTTTGACACTATTTTGTAATTGATTATTTTGAAACTCTTTGCAGCATGATTAGTTAGAAAAAGGTTAATTAACTCAATACTAAAATGTCATATTATCCTATAAAATTAGTTTAATTCAAAAAAAGTCTCAAATTACCCTTATTTGGGTATTTATAATTTCGATTATGTTAATATTTAATAAGATAATTACTGCATCATCATTGTGTCATAAATAAATTAACTTATTTAATGTCTAAAATATTTAAATAAAATAAAATTATGTAGGAAATATTTTTATCTTTATAATTAATATTTATAGTTGAATTTATCTTATGTATATCCCTATATTAAAAATGTATTAGTTATTAAAATATGATTTTAACTCTTTTAACTCTTCTTTAAATAAAATAATAACAAATGTCCTAATCTTATCCAAGTGTAAATAAAGGGTAATATTTTATCCCTAAGGTTATTTTTGGAAACATTTTCTTCATTGGTTTCCATGATTCATTTACTTGTTTCTATGAATGGAAATTCATTTGAAATTTGGTTAAAAATAAATAATTGTTAATATATCATGTTAATGAAATTATGGAGATATAAATGATCTCATAATGACTTTGGGTTATATTCCATGATGAAGATTAATTAGTTAAAAGTTTATTACAAATATTCTAATTAACATGGTTGTTTTGATTATAATGAACATGTTTTGTATTATAATTTTATATTATTAGTGTCTAAGGACTACAGAACATTAATGAGATGAAATACATATATTATTACTTAGTTCAGTCATTAAAATGGTTTCATGACCAGTAATGAAGGAGAATGTGAAGAATGAAACTCTATCGTCCACAAAGGTTATAAATAGGAACCTCATGGATGTTGATTTTGTTTATAAAAATAAAAGTAAGGGAGTAAGAATATTGATTATGGTTCATCCATTAAAAATATATAATTACAGTATATAGATCATATTGGAGTTTATCATCGTAAAATAAAAGGTGAGAGATCCCTTATGAAAATTCAGTAGCCTAACGGTGTCGCTTAAAATTTCATAAAATGAAATTATGAGAGAAAAATGGAATCTCATAAAATATAAATCAAAAGGACAGTAATAAGAACACATAAATTAAAAGCCCAATATATGATAATGGAAAATAAAATAGATAACATTAAATATGTGTCGGAAAAAAGAAGTGAATGAAGGATTCCCTTACCTTGTAGAGTAACACCTAGATCTTGATGGATGACACCTTTGGGGCTTAGAGACACCTTTTTATGATTTATAGAAAGTTAAAAACACCATATATTCTTGTATGAATAATTTTTAGTGAATGAATATGAATGTATGAGTGGGTATTTATAGAAAAATACAGGTAGTTTTTAATAATTTCAAAGGGACACCTCATTAGTGGTTTTTTTTGACAAACAATGGGCTTGCCCATTGTATATGCGCTTGGATTTAGGCACTTAGGACACCTCATGTCATATGATACTCTACACATGTCAAAGAAAATTTTATTTTAATTATTATGTCATTATGGTGTCACTAAACTACCAAAAACTCAAAACTGTATTTTTACTTTTCATGAAACTTTCAAGTATTTTAGAAAAATTCAAAAAATTAACCATAACCATTTTTTGATACATTGCATTCAAAAATGAACTCCATTTTTTGAAAATAATTTTCTATGTATTTTTAATTTAATTTATAAATAAAATAATAGTTAATTCGAAAAAATAATAATTTGAAGGTATAATTAGTTGTGTATTGCATTAAAAAATTATTTAACTTCTCATTATCTTATTACATTAATAAATTAAAATATTATCATTATTTTCTATTTATAAGGGTCATATTTCAATTCATATTTCTATTCATAATGGTATGTAACTATTCATAAAAAAATAAAGTTGGTTCTATCAGACTCCAAACGACTTACTGGTCACAACTCTAGATGACTAGTTTTTTTGAAAATCAAAACATATAAGTGCAGAAATTATGTTTAATGGATAGGTTTTGACAATATTTTAAAAAACAAGTGTTCTGTCAAAGTAAAATAGTGCTTTATGACATATAATATACAAATAGAATGTATTTACAGGAAGGATACAATAAAATGTTTGGGGTGTTATAGACACCGTAACTGGCTTTCACAGTGAGACTGTAACTTTGTGATTTCTAAACTGTGCGATGGTAATGTTTGAGATAGTAGGTGACAGACATTAACAGAGAGAGAGAAGGATTGTGAGACCAGAAACCTGAAGAATTGTGTTGTTAAACTGTATATTCACTGTTTATGATTTATCATTCCTAGTTAATGTATGATGTAATCTATTTTTTTAGAATATAATGGTTTGGTGAATACATTATCAATCTGATATTCAGTTTCAATGAATTATAAAGTGATGTCTCCTTTTTGATAATTATCTCTCAAAAAGTGATGTCTTGCATCAATATGTATTTTTATAGAGTGTGAAACATGAATTTTGGAGATGTTAATAGCACTTGAATAGTCAATGTTTATAGGTACATTCTGAATTGATATCCATAATCTGGTAATTTGTGGTTCATCCTCAAAATTTTTGTAAAACAATTACCTGCATCTATGTATTCAGCTTCTGTAGTAGATAATGCAAATGGTTTTTGTTTTATACTACACCAGGATACTAGTGACTTGCCTGAAAAGTGACATGTTCTAGTGGTTCCCTTTTTATCTAACTTACAACCACCGAAGTCAGCATCATAATAATTCACTAACTCAAATGATTTTCCTCTTGGATAGAACTGTCATAGATTAGGTGATGCATGAGGTATTTAAAGATTCATTTAACAGAATTTAATTGACATTCCTTAGGATTTTCATGAAATTGAGAAGACATTCACACACTAAGGATAATTTCAGGTCCGCTAGAAGTTAAGTAGTGTATGCTTCCATTCATTCTTCTATAAGTGGTCTGATCAACATATTTTCCATTTTTATCATGGACCATATTACAAGTAGTACTCGTTAGAGTGTCACTAAATTTAGTGAAATCCAATCCAAATTGTTTTATAAGATCTATAGTATATTATATTTGATTTAAAATAATTCTATCCTTATTTTGAATGATTTGAAATCCAAGATAGAATTATAGTTTACCCAATAAACTCATTCCAAATTCATTGTGCATTATTTCATAAAATTTAGTACATAAAGAGTTTTTTGAAGATCCAATTATAATGTCATATAAAATGATTTCAACTACTAAAATGTCATTGTAAATTTGTTTTATAAAAATGGTAAAATCAACAATTCTTTTTGTAAAACCATTGGAAGAAATAAAAGTACTTATTCTATCATACCAGGATCATGGAACATGTTTCAAACTATATAAAGCATTTGATAATATAAAAATATGGTTTGGAAAAGGAGGGATTCTAAAACTAGGGGTTTCTCAATAAAAAATAAATCCCCACTTATTTCCCATTTAGAAATACATTTTTAGAACCATTTTGATATTTTTTTAAATTTAGATATGTAGCATAAGTAAGCAATATTCTGATGGCTTCATGTCTAGATAATAGTGAAAAGTTCTCTTCATAGTCAATTATTTCTTCATGAATATAGACTTTTGCAACAAATATAGACTTGTTTATAATTATATTACCAGTTTCATCAACCTTATTTCAAAACACCCATTTAATACCTATGGTGAATGAGTTTTTGGGTCTATCTACAAGGTTCCAAACTTTGATCCTTTCAAACTTATTATGGTGTTCTTGCATATCCATCACACAAAATTCATCATTGATACCATAATTAATGTTTTTAGGTTTATATTTCGTCAAGAATACTTGATGTTCAACCTAATTTCTAAGAGAAGCTCTAGTTTAAGTTATTTTATCTATGTCTCATATAACAACATCTAAAATATGGTTCCTAAGAGTTCCAAAATCTCTAGAAGAATATGGAATAGTGATTTCAGTTTCTTCAACAAGATCAGGTTCATTATGACTTCAATATAATGAAATTTTAGAACTAGATGTTTTCACTGATTTATTTACAGGACGGTTAGAGAATTTTGAATTAATGTTCAGATTATCTTCTAGGTTCTCTAGAGTGGTCTTAGGATCATGTGGATCTGTTTTATCTAATTTGATATGTACATGTTATTCCACAAATTTATTTCTATTATTAAACACTCTATATGAATTACTAGAGATTGAATATCCTAAAAAAGAATACTTTATCACTCTTGGAGAAAATTTTCCAATATTTTCCATAGTATTAAGGACATAGACTTTGAAATAAAAACAATTAAAGAATATTACTTTGGGTTTTATATTGATCACTCGAATATAGTTCTTTTATCAATAGGTCTAATCAACACTCTATTGATACTATAACATTCTATATTTACAACCTCATCCCAAAAATAAAAAGGTATGTCATATTTCCTTAGCATGGTTCTAGAAATCTCTTACAAGGATCTATTTCTTCTTTCTACAACTCAATTCTATTGTCGTGTTCCAGGTGCAGAGAAATTATGACACTATTAGTTTTTTGAGAAAAGGGAATCAAACTCTTGATTTTAAAACTCATGACCGTGATCACATATTAAGGATATAATTCTATGTTAAATAATATTTTTTGCTGTTTTGGATCATTTGGTATAATGGGAGCAAGATTCACTTTTTTGAGCCAAAAAAGAAGGTCCATGTATATCATGAAAATCAATCTACAAGAACATAAACATAGTTCTTCTCATTTAAAGTAGAAACTCTCAATGGTCCAAAAAAATCTATGTGAACCAATTCAAGACATTAAGAAGTTGAAACTCCATTCTTTGGTTTGAAAGAAATTTTCTTTTTCATTACTATTTACCATGATTAAACACATTATCAATTTAAAACTAAGGTTTGGGTAGGTCTTTGACTATGTTTTTTCTAGTTAAATTTGTATAAGATTTATTTTTACTGTGTCTTAGTCTCATATTCCAAATCCATGACTCATTGTGAAATAAACATAAACCCGAATCATTTTGAGTAATTGAAGACTATATGTTAACAGAATATACATTTTTATTTCTTAATGTAGAAAAAACTAAATCATTTTTATAATTAAAAACATTGCAAGAATAAATTTCAAAATTTACATGAAATCCATCATATCATAATTTTGAAATACTATGTATATTATATTTCAATCCATTTACAAGAAGTACTTTTGAAATCAAAATTGAGATAGAGTTACATAATTTCCCTAGGACAATAATCTTGTTCTTTTGGCATTGTCACCAATGGTGACATGAACTTCATCAATTTATCATAAATTCTTGAATCATGAATAGTCTCCTATCATGTGTCTTGAACACCCACATTCCAATTACCATAAGCTTTTTTAGGACCTCATTAAGACTCATTCCTACAAAATGTTCAAATGGAAATAGATTTTGGTACCCATACTTGATTAGTCCAGTAATATTAGACACTAGTCATTTAGAAACCCATATCTTCCTCATAGGTTTCCTATATGAATTGTGTAAATTACTTGAAAAATATACACTATTTGGTCTATAAAATCTTGAAATAGTAGAGAGTGTATCATTACTTGAACTAGCTGAATGTTTTCCAGAACTAGGAGAAAAGCGGTATGTCATATATTTAGAAACAGTGTTTGATCTTCCATAATTTCTTTTACCGGGTTAATAGCCAATGCCTATAGAATATTTAGGAGTACTCTCTTTACCTATCATTTGTACCATGGCATCTTTACCCATAATAATCATTTAAAGATATTTTTTAAATTGATCATTAGACAGCTTTAGTTCATTATTTTCATTGAGCAATGAGAATTTTTCAGCCTTTCTATAGTGAGTTCAGTTTTAATAGTTGAGATAGGAGCCTGATGTTTCTTTAAAGGCTTGTATTTATCTTTCTGTCCATTGCATGTTTCTTAATGAATATTATAGTACTTTAAAATTTCATCATTAGATATATTTTCAAAGTCACTCTCATCTCCATGATAATAATAATTTTGTTCAGGATATTCCAGTATTACCTCAGATGTGTTTTTCATAAAACACATATTGGCTTTGTTAGCCTCTTTATCATGTGATGATTCTGAGTCACATGAACTGTCCTTAGAATTACTCCATGTTTCATTAATTTCCTTTTTATAAATTCAAAATTTTCCCTCATATTTTATTTTGTACTTGAGTTTAAGACACTCATCCTTGATATATTCCTTTCACTTTCATTCATAGCAGTCAATCTCATCTGACTCGTCAATCATTTTCCAATCATTCTTCCAACTTCATTTTTGATCATATCATCCCTTAATGTTAGGATTTGTGGAAAAGTGATTTTTCCTGTAAAATATCATAAAACTTCTATCTCATTGATTTATCTCCTCATAACTGTTAGGTGATTATTGTTTACTACTGGAACATTCTAATAAAACATCCAATTTCACTTTCTCTATGTGTTTTGAGGTGGTGGTCTTGAACACAACTGGTTTTATTTTAGGTTCATCCTCCTCTTCTTTGTTGACTTTCAGATCCTCTTCATACATCATCAGTTTTCCAATGAGTTCTTTTATAGGTAGTTTTTTAATGTCTCATGACTCTCTAATAGAGATAGAGGTTCCTATCCATCTGTCATGTATACATATGATAATCCTCATAATTTGTTCTCTTGCATTTACTTCTCTTCCAAGAGAAATCATTATGTTGAAAATTTCATTGAACCTGATATTCATGTCAGAAATAGGCTCATAAGGTTTGATTTTAATGTTATCATATTTAATAGTATAATTATTAAGTCTCATTTAAAAATCATTAAATTACAACATAAATCATAGTTGAATATGGTTAAAAATAGTGTCTTAACAAACAATATTATTACATAAAATGTTGGTTGGAGTGGATTACTCTAGAGGAGGGGAGAATTGAGTTTCTATAGAAATTTCTATTTAATATGTATTCTTAAAAACATCCCGCAATAATTTTAATTATAGACCAGTTAATCAATGTAATATGGTTATAAAATTTTGACAGTTTAAATAAAATCTCAGAAGATTGATTATTTCTCAGTAATATGAATATTAGTTATTAAATTTACTTTTGAAGCTATTATAATAATGAAAAAACAATTATATCTTATTTCTAAGATTAAATATCAATTCATTTTTAATTATCTCTGAATTAAACAGTAAAATAGAGAAAACTAAAATAAATAGAACAATAGATATAAAAAAAGTGGCTCAATCTCATGCTGAGACCTAATACAATCCACTTTGTGATCACCTCCACCAAGAAATTTATTTAAATAAACATTATCCAAAACCTAGATTGGGGTTAAAAAAAATACACAAGACTATCCATGTAACACTATCTATTCTACAGTTCTTCGTTGGTATGAACTAACATGTCACAGAGGGACCACTTCCACACATATCCGTGGGAATAAAAAAGTGTAAAAATATGTATGAGAAAGGATATCATGTATCTACAAGATTAATGCAAGATATAGTTCATGTTTTCATACAGAAACACAAACACTAATCAAAAGATAAAAATAATGCACAATAGATCCGAATTGATGAGATAATATTAGAAGTACTATGAGATCTATTCTATGATGCTCTGGACTACTATGATGAAGAAATTGCAGAAATCGAGTCATCTAGCAGAAAAAAGTGTATCACAAGTCAGCTAGATCTGGTTAATGTTTTTCGTCGCGTTGATGGTGAATTTTTTTTCTCAACACTAGTATTTGGGTATTCATCATCTGTTCTTCAGTAGTGCCGGGTTGCATGTATTAGTTCTTCTTTCGAGAATGATTGTGATTTTTAATTATTTCGCACACACTTGTTACACTATTATCACTATTGTCTCATCTATCACTGATTTTTCTTCTGCCCACATTGTTCTTTTTATTCTTAGAATTCACTTGGTGGGGCCAAAATGATGCATGTATTTTTCACCTGATACCACATATGATCTGGTGACATGTTTACAAAAAAACATTAATTGTATCATTTATTTTAAAAGCTACAAATATGACCATTTGAAATTAAATTGAAAAACGATAAAACCGATTAAGAAATGGTGTCACAGTCTGTCTGGAAACAGCATCTCCATGAAATAATGTCTCTTTGAAACAATGTATATTTCTTTTCCTTTGAGAGGTGAGACAGTTATGATTGTACAATTATATAGAAATTAGTAACTTGTAGCACAGATATGGTGTTTGATCATAGTTTCTAGTCATAGTGTATGGATGGCCATGGTTTCTGGATGAACATGATGTTTGGGTCACGGTGATTGAGTCACAGTGTCTAGGTCATAATGTCTGGTCACAGTGTCTGGTTCATGGTGTCTGGTCATGATGTCTGGTCATGGTGTCTGAGTCACGGTGTTTGAGTCACGGTGTCTGGGTCATGGTGTCTGGTCCCCTTTTCTGGATCACAGTTTTTACGACATAGCCAAATATTTTTATACGGACCTAAACATTGACATTCATTGAATGTGTTATACTTAATAATATATCATGTAATTCCATTATTATACAAAATCAACAAATTTTATCATCAATAAACATAACATGTACATTCTTATATAGGTTTATTGAAAGCATAAAAGAGCTTATCATCTGTACAAATGATTTTTAACAAATTAAATACGATTAGCAAGATTTATAGAATGTATAATATTTGTGACCATTAAAATATTAGTAACACATTAAGAGTCCAAAAATATTTAATACATTAAATTTTATTAAACAAGTTGAGGCAATTCAATTTTTTAGATGGTCCAAGCACGCTGAGAGTGCCTTGGTTCATTACATATTTTTAAAAGGAAACTTTGTTTTCTAATTTAATTAGGGGCCATGTCCTAAACATTCCCTATATCAATTATGACCTCATACCATAAATAAACACCGATTCTACATGCAATGAAATCATAAATGAATTATCATTAATATTTTTCTTAGAATACAACACTTTTCAATTGTGTGAATTTTATTATAAAAGCATGAATTTGTTTATCAAAAACAACATTTATCATAACTAAGATATTATTTATTAGTCACTATTTAATTTATGAAATATGAATTAATAAGGAATCTAATGTATTATATAATATAAAGGGTAAAATGTATGATATCCTACTTTAATAGAATATAATGTTAATTCGAACACTTTAGAACACAATGGTTTATTTGCATACTACTAAAATATGATTACTCCCACATCTGAGCATATGCACCTTTAAATATACATAAGGAAACCTAGCACCTTTGAAAATAATCATATATCCATGAATATGGGCAAAGGGTTTCTCACATACATACTCATTCTTGCATATACTCGTTAAAACATACCCCTATATGTATTTTCATATTTCAAGTAATCAAACATGGACACATATATATTTTCATTGTAATTGGTGAATATAAATAACATTGGGGAAGTTACATATACAAATTCCTACCTTTGAATATGTGTTTTAGTTGGCTTTGTCTACAGCAACTCTAACCACCATCAAGTACATGAATAACACAGTATAATAAAATATATGGAATCAAAACCACAAAAATACCATAAATAAAATTGGATAAACCAAACAATAGATATATAACATACCTTAAAAAATGGAAGATAACCGAATAAAGTCTAAAATGACACGCCTCTAGTAGCGACACTGAAACCTGCATGAATGAGTCCCGAGCGACATTCCACGTGCCCTAACAATGGAAGAAACAAATTAGATTACCGCAAAACCATGGGATATTACAAACATAATTGGGAGATGAGGATAAGGAATATCTACCAAATATAGATGGGGGTGATCAAGAAGCCTTTCCTTGTAGACTAGAGTGAGAAACCTAAAGAAATATGGAATGATTGACAAAAAAATATAAGATTCTGAGGGTGGGGTGCTTCATGACATGGGAGGAAGGGGGAAGGGTGTCGCATTAGTGAGTATAAGAGGCAGGTTAGATGGGTTTTTTTATTTTTATTATTTAAGGTAAATATTCAATTTAATTTTTAAAATAGGTACACCATGCACTGTTTGGAAAAGCATGCACTGACAATGCACCCTCCACTGGACACCTGGAGAACCCCATATAGGCTTGCTACACGGTTTGGAAGCCATGCACCAACCATGTAGTGAATTGTGTTTATATAATTCCCATTTTCTAAAAACCATTTATAGACCATGTTCCACCTTCTGTTCCCCTGAAAATGTTTGCACAGTTTTCCGCTAGGGTCCTCATGTTTTTAGAAATACAATGCGCCCTTGACAAACCCGAAAAACATTTTATTTCTGGACCTTGCAAATCTTGGAACTCAATGGGACCCTAAAGGGGCCTCTCATGATTTCAACCTAGTCCATATAAATACTGAAAAATGATCCAACTCTAAGACTCACATTATGAGGATACGTTTTCAAAACGGACCGTCTAGCAACACAAAAGATAATAATCATTAGGAGTTTTTTCCTGGTTTAAAACACAAGTCATTACAACCATACCACATTAGAAATTCCCATCCCCAAGAATCCTAAAAGAAAAAAATAAATTTTTCCTAACCAACAAGGTTTGAGAAACATTGTTCAAACTATCAAATTATGATTCTGAACACCAAATGCACAATCGAACATAATTTAAGAACACAACACATAATCCATTAAAAATCAAGCCAATGTTGTATTCTTCAACCGAAAACTAAAACAGAGCTTAAACTAGCTAATTAATATTGATACATGATCACTTAATAATCTCACTAAACAACTGAATGATGCTGCTCCCCACTATAGGTCAAATCATAAAACATGGGGTGAATTCGAAGACACATAACCACCAAAATCAGAATATCCTGAAGACAAATCCCTTTATGTATTTTAACTATGATACTATAATGATTTTATTAAAAAGGGAAGGTCAAATTCTTGATTGATGTAACACAATATAGGTGAAAACAATTTCCTTGAATGTCATAGCCAACCATTGAATCCAATCCTTTAAAATTATTTAGTTGCCTTTAAACTGGTACCAAACAACCGTTCACACTAAACAAGAGGTGATTAATGAAATCTACGTATGTCTGACCATTGATGAGATTCATGAATTAGATGGCTGATGTATTGAATGCCGAACCAAAAGCTGTATCCCATGGTGTATTGTGTTTTATAATGAGTGTGTTCATCGAATCCCACAACCGACTTCAGGTGACGTTCCTTGGTCAAAAATTCCCACTCACTATAATTCAACAACCTTAAAACATCATCTCCAAACCCAACTAAAAGTATATGATAACCATGGTTTGATTTAATTAGATATTGAGTAACTAACCCAAGGCTTTCCATACTCCATGTTAATAAGTGACAGGTCGATATTAAGCCATGATGTGAACATTATAGTTTTCATTGGTCCTAAAAAAATATCCTTATGATGGTCACATAAATGGAAAAGAGATAGTGTCCATGATTCTATCTGAGGAATTCTTACACGGGAACCCCAGCACCTATCATAACAACTAAGACAACATGACCGGTATAAATCCTAGGGAAAACCACCCATACAATCTCAATGGATTTAAAACACAGGTGTGGCATAAGATGAATGATCTCTTAGTGAATCTAGGATGACGTTAAGATAGGGTAAAAGATCATTGATATGAATAACACACATATATGATTGGAAATACTTTCTAATAATCCATTCCAAATTATTGGAAGAAAAATTTTTAAACCACCACGGGTCGACTTCCCTCGAATGAAACTCAGTTTCTCCAACTTATGCATCATCATTAACTGAATAAAAATTCATCATCCAACCAAAAAAATTATTTAACAGTCATGATTTAATACTGATGTCCATCCAATCTCAATGGTTTTTTTCTCATAGGTTGCGACCATATCCAACAACTTCGACGTCGTGTAGCCGAGAAAGAAACAACCTAATTTAAAAAACAGAAGCATAAAGAAAATTTTAATAGGATTGAACATTTAAAAATAGTCCTTATTTTCATGTTTCTTTTACTTACAAGGGGACCCCCTAAACCGATCTAACAGATCCCAACATAAGAGCATTAGAGTCATTAAAAAGAGGGACATACCAATAGATCACAAGAATGCAAGATCCAGATTCACCTTAATCACAAACGCTAAGTCCTTGGCCTAAAAACTACTCCAACATGACATGCTTGTCAAAAACCATAGTAACTTGGAATACATCTCAAAAATTGGGACTAAAGTGTTCATTTAATGAATAGGTCACCCTACTACAGAGATATCCTGAGGCCACACTCAGTCGCACATGTTTTAATGATTTCGCCTAACTCAATTGGTTCATTGCATCACCAAAAAAAACAATGGGTACTCTGTATATTAACACATACTACCCAAAGGCTTAGAAGAAAGATGTAACACCCTCCATAATACCCATATTCTTACAAAACCAATGAATTAAAACACCAAGTCATCTATTCAAGGGATTTAGTGCAGTGTCATATAGCTCCATATGACTATTAACCCAGAGGATGAAACATGCAGTATTCCATCACTGAAGAAGAATGAAGGGTTAAGAAACCTATGAAGAATGTCTAACCATCAAAAACTAATAATTAATTGATGTTAATGCCCATATAAAAAGACAATAATGATGCGACCACCCATCCAAGAAGGTGATTCATTAAAAAGTAAAGAGTACTATAAGGGAAACAGACATCGAAATGTACCAAACCTCAAAAAACAAATAACATTGGAAAAGCATTTATGACATAAGGTTACTACCTACCATGGGATAGCACCATAAAAAATCACAAGCAATGACACTCTGACTTGGTCACACAAAAAATATTTCACTAGGATCAAAATATTAAAAATTTAAGTCTATTTAAAAAAAAGGAAAATCCAATGGAAAAAGATCATGAATCAGTTATAGGGAACTCAAAGAGAATTTGAAACTACCCATACACATGGGTTTTAACAGAGGTCCCCACATAGGGTTCCATTTTATCCACATTACCTTTAGTAACAATTAAGCATTAACCATGAAAATGATTTAAATCAAAGTACCATGCATAATTTTCATGTATCATATGACATCATTTTTATGTTACAACAGATAAGTCAATCTAAAAGGGACCCATTAATCCAACCTAGGTTCACCAGAATAAAGATTACTTGTAGTTTCTTAGTTATAGAAATTACATATTCCCATATAAGTCATCGCATAATATACATGGCCTAACATACATAATTGGGTCCAAATGAACCATATAAATGGTAACCAATTTCATTTCAGATTAAAATTAAACAAATCTTACATTTCAACTAGTTCAAAAATTACATGTTCATAAACAATATTTTTTTCCTATGGGTTAACACCACCCAAACCTTTAAAGATCATATAAGCTTTATTGATTGAAGTCATCTCCCCTTTAATCGAAACAAAATTTATTTCATAATTCAACATGCTCACATATATTGGTCCTGTTATATGGGTGTCCATATACAAATCCATTAACATCCTATAAACATTACATTTTTTCATTTGGAACACAATAATAAAAACCACTTTATTTTAGAACATAACATATCATCATTTTTTAAATTTTGAAAATAGTTTTAATTATTAAAAATTTTAAATTATGGTTCAAGTATAGGGGTGACCTTTTTCCAATTATAAAGAAGCCATACACTTTATAAGTGAAAACTATCTCCCATATAAATCAAAACCAACTAATATCATCCAAATAAACCACACACATATATATATCAAATATAGAATGCTAGATAAATCGGGTATCGTGTAATACAATTACATAATCATATAAATATTTCGACATGCTGAATATACTTCTAACCATGTAAAATAAACATAAATTCTAATAAAACAAAATCATGGAACAACACTCAAGGCACCTAATTCGAATCAAAATGAAAATAATAAATGAAACAACATGGAATGGCTTATACAGTTCATGTAAATATTTTATGTGCCTAATATGATACATGAAATACTTCAACCTTTCCATACTAGGACAAAGAAATATTTTAATAAATACTAAAAATCCATAATAAGATGAAATTACACCATAAAATCAAGTTAAATCATATAAAAGATAATGACGATCTACATGAACAACAATCTCAGCCCAAGACACATGGTAATTTCTCATACAAGGAGTGATCAATCCCAGGAATTAATATTTAACAAGTATTTTATTATTGATTGTCTCCTATCTACCAGCCCAAAAAAAGTAATAAAAAGAAAAAATAAGGCTCTGATACCTCTTTGTAATTTCATATCCCAAATGAACACATTTACAGAAGTCATACTTGTGGGATACATGGCCTCAAGGGCATTTCCCCATATGTCAAAGGATGAAGGCTATCATAGATGGTATCAAGAGGTGATAGTGGGAAGAATATACCCTCTAATCAAAGTTTAACAACAATATTATCAGCTGATAATCAATAGAAACTAGAGAAAACTGTAATGACCCGAATCCGGAGCCACTCAACTGGTGCCCCGTACCCAGTTCACCACATGACCCTAGGCACGTTACCAAAATTCCAGAGGCTACCAAATAGCTATGGGGACCTTGGTGAGTCATTGGGGAATCTATTCCCTCACTTGGTAAGGTATACAAAGAAAAGGATATAAGAGTCAAAAACAGAAGCAGTAAACAACATACAATAACTGAAAGTAAACAACAGAAGCAATGTATAATATAATAATTATGAAAATGATGTAGCAGGTACAAGTATCGAAATAAATCACCAACACAATAACATGCTGAAATACAACTGAGAACAAAGTACTAAAAGTAAACACCAACTCTAGCAGCATCACAAGCCTTGGCTCGGTCCTATGATCTCCAACTCCAACCAGCAATCATGTACCTGAAGAAGAAGGGAAAAAATCCCTATCCACACGTGCAACCATATAACGTTATCGGTCAAAAATTCTGGACCCAAACAGGGTGTGAGACTAATCCCAGTAGGCAATTACCAAAAGATCTGTTCCATGCTATCAGTGATCAATATAGCAAAAGTAAGCGAAATAAATGTAGTAGAGAAACAAGAGTACACTAAGTAAAAAATCCTAAAAATCTCCATTCAAATTTACTTATTAATTTAATTCAGTCATTTATTTATCACCCAAGGAATCTAGCAACAACTCTATATTCCTAATGCATAGCAAGTAACACAACAGGTATCTCAGGGGACTACCAAAACTACAAGCAGTACAAAACACAAGATTGTTCATTGGCATGGTGGGCTCATCACAACCAACAAAACAAAATTCACACAGACTCTCTGGGTGGCTAATACTGGCAGACCCCTATTGTCAAGTAATCATACAAAGGAACAGACAATCTGGGAAGCACTCACCGTCCATTCCCCTATGGTCTTGCAATGATAGGTATATACTCTCTGAAGAATCACTTACGTCTAATTCCCCCTATAGTCTCGATACGTTACTAAGGACACTCTGAGGAAGCACAAAGTACAATTCATATAGGTCATGAAAATGATACTAATTTATAAATGACTCTCTAGGGAAGCCCTTAATAATCAATTCCCTCTTTAGTCTACCGTACCAGGTTCACACAGCCCTGAGCAGTCTAGTGGTGCGTAATCGACTGTCAGCAGCCATAAATAAGTTCAAAAACTTCTTGGATAATAGCTACAATCCATCAAAAGCATATAAACAGTAGGAAAAACATGAAATCAAATATCTCAAGGAAGGAAATCAATGCAACAAGTATGCCTCACTGACAAACTATGCCAAATGACAGTAAATATCCAAAACAAGGGAAACATCCATTGTGTGATCCTCGAACATGCTGTCAAGAAATCATTAATCATATAATAACCTCAAGAATACATGCAATATAAGGTAGAAAATAATACAGGTTCAAAACCCTAACCCGAGATACCCGATAAATTGGAATATGGCACTTTTTTCACAAAAAACTAAAAGACATTCAACATAGGGACACAAAAAACCTACCTCGATCCTATGATATCGATATACTTGAACCTCGGCCAGTGAATCATCCTATAATTGAGAATATATGCAAAAAAGTCTAAAACTTTCAACCTTAGATAACTCTATTAGTGGAAGAATCAGGAAACGTGGCCAAGGAATAACCAAGAACTCACCACTGCGATTCTATTGCATCCAACGACGATCAATTCAGATAATTGGTGACAGATCATCGGCTCGGAGCAGATTCAGCCTCCTCAGATTCTCTGGACATAATTATTTGAAGAAGAAGTCAGAATTAAGTATTAGACATGAACCCAATCCATTTAATGAAAAAAAAGTACATGACGTGTACTTCTTGAGTACACGGCGTGTACTCGCCTTTTCTGCACACCGCATTACGCGGCCTCCACATCACCCCTACACACAGTGTGTGTGGCCCAGTCATGACCAGCACACGGCCTCATGCGGGATCAAAGTACAAAGTGTGTACTCATAAATTACATGATGTGTACTTGGAAAATTTAATGATTTTCCGATTTTCCTAAAAAATGACCAGAAAAGGAAAAACATTCCCAAAACGAAGATCCTGGTTCTTTCAAACTTCCCCCCTTATATAAATTCGTCCCTAAATTTCCCTAACAATGTGGAAGAGAAGAAACCTCGAACAACTCTAGCCACTGTGATCCCATAATGGTCTCCCTCTCCCATGTCTCATCATGCACACGTTCGTGCTTCCATAACACAAGTACTAGAGGAACAGTTCAACCATGGAGTACCTTTTCACTATGATCATCAATCCTGATATGATTCTCCTTGAATGATGCATCCTGCTCTAGCTCAACCTCCTTGGTTAAAAATATGTGAGACAGGTCTGAGAAATAACGTCGAAGCTAATAAACATGAAAGACGTCGTGCATATCCTGGTACGTCTAAGGTAACTACAACCTATAAAAAACCAGCCTCACTTACTCCAGAACCTCAAACGGCCTGACGGTTCTCGGTGAAAGCTTACCCTGACTTTTGATCCTCTTTTGTCCCAACCTCGGGGTAACACGTAAGAAAACCTGATCTCCGACCTTGAACTCCAAATGTCGTCTCCACTAATCAGCATAAGATTTCTGCTGAGACTATGCAGTAGCCATCCTTTTCTTAATCAACCCCAACTGTTATGTGGTCTCCTAAGAAAGATGAGGTCCCAGCATAGCTTCCTCTCCTACCTCCAACCAACACAATGGTGATCAGCATGACCTACCATACAATTCCTCATAAGTTTCCATCTGAATAGTTCCTTGAAAACTATTATTGTAAGAATACTCCACTAGAGGTATATGTTTCTCCCAAGAACCACCAAAATCATGAATGCATTATCATAGCATGTCCTCTAGAACTTGTATCATGTGCTCTGACTGGCCATCTGTCTGTGGTTTTTAAGCTGTAAATTGAAGTACCTGTATACCCAGACCCCTCTATAGACCATTCCAAAAATGCGACGTAATGAAGACATCCATATCTGAAATGATGGTACTCATAACCCAATGCAAGTGTACAATTTCATGGATGTAAAACTGTCCAAGCTCATCGACACCGAAGGTCTCCTTGATTGGAAAGAAGAGAGATTCCTTCATGAGCCTGTCAATGACAACCCATAACGTGTTATTCCCTCAAGTCGATCTCAGTAACAATTTCATGAAGTCCATCGTGATATCATTCCACTTCCACTCGAGAATAGGTAGATGCTGTAAAATCCCTACTGGGTGTTGGTGCTCTGCCTTCACCAGATGATCGGTGGAACATCTCATGAAAAACCCAGGGACATCTCTCTTCTTACCTGGCCACCAATACTGGTGGTGCAGATCACGATACATCATTGTGATTCTAGGATGAACTTCCCAAAATGAGTAATTAGAGTCTCGCATCAGCTCGTCATGTATATATGGTGGAACCCATACGTGTCCTTGGAATCCCAGGATCTCATCCCCACCTATTGTCTATATGGGAAGAGGGTCCTCTCCTAACATGATTTCCCATAGGACTAGGCCTTCAGAATATGATAGCTTCCTAATTAGAACTCAGTTAAGAAGGGTAGAGGTAATTGCTACAGAAGAAAGAAAAGTCTGACCATGTCTATCGTACACCTCCTGATGCATTTTAGAGAACAGAGCAATAATTTTCCACTCGCTGCTGGCTTCCTGGACTGCCTGTATTTGTGTCCTCCTGCTCTGTACATCTGCTATAGCGTTTCCTTTTCAAGGTGAATAAGAAAGGTTTAAATTGAAAGACTGCAGGTACTCAACCAACCTCTATTGTATCAGATTCAAGCTGTATTTTGTGAATATATACTTGAGGCTCTTGTTGTCAGTATATACCACCAAATTCTCTCCTAGAAGATAATACCTCCAACAACACAATGCGTGAACAACTGCATCCAACTCTAGGTCATGCATTGGATACTTCCTCTCATATGGCCTCAACTGCCGAGATCTATATGCAACAACACTATCCTCCTCCATAAGAACTCCTCCTATCCTGATGCCAGATGCATCACAGAAAACTGTATAACTCATTCATGGCTTATGGAAAACAAGAATTGGTGGTGAAGTAAATCTCCCCTTCAGCTTTTGAAAGGCTGAATCGTAGGCTTCTGACCAAACATACATCACCCCCTTCTTAGTCAAGCCCATCAATGGTGCTTCTAGGCATGAGAAGTCCTGTATAAATGGCTTGTAGTAACCAGCCATCCCTAAGAAACTTCATACATCAAAAACATTCTTCAGCTGCTCCAAGGTAACTACTACTCTGACCTTCTCTAGGACTACTGATACTCTTATCTCTGAGATGACATGACCTAGGAAGTGAATCTCCTCCACCCAAAAGTGGATCTTTGAGAGATTATCATATGAATGATGCTCTCTCAATGTACTCAAAATGATATCAAGATGGGTATCATGGTCATTTCGAGTGTGAGAGTACACAAAGATGTTGTCCGTGAAATCCACCATGAAAGATTCCAAGTAAGGATGGAAAAATTTATTCATCTGTTCCATGAAAACTAATAGCGTGTTCGTGAGACCGAATGACAAAACAAAATACTCATACATACCATAAATGATCCAGAAGGCTGTAAGAGGTGTATCAGATGGTCTGACACGCAACTAATGGTAGTTGGATACCAATTAGATCATCAAGAACATTTTGGATCCTCTAAGCTGATCAAAGAGATCATTTATCTGTGGAAATATATATCAGTTCTTAACTGTCAACTGGTTCAGCTTCCGATAATCCACTCAAAGCTAAAGGGTGTCTTCTACCTTCTTCGCAAACAGGACAGGTGAACCCCAAGGAGAAGTACTGGGTCAGATAAAACCCCTTGCATGAAACTCTTCCAAAATCTTCTTGAGCTCTTTCAACTCAGGTTATCCATCCTATAAAGATAAATGGACACCAGTGCTACTCCTGGAACAAGATCGATAGAAAACTCTACCTCTTGCTCCGTAGGAAAACTTGATAAGTCTTATAGAAAGTCATCTGGAAAGCAATTAACCACTGGAGGAATATATATCTTAGAAGTCTCATAGTCATCTAGATATAAGATAGAAATATAGGCCATAACATCTCCCAACTCATGATTCTATGGTCCCGCTCTACTCACATAGACATCCCATTCGCCCTTGTGAAGATAAGATCTGCCCTCCGGTGGGGTAAAACTCACCCTAAGACGATAGCAATCGACAAAGGACTAGAAGGAAACAAACAAGTCCATCCTAAGAATTTCATCAAAGCCTTTCATTTCCAAAACAAAGAGACTCCACAAAAAACAACACTCACCAACCTCAAGGGGGAATTTTAAGCACTGACGCATTCTTGCAGTTCTAATTCCCAAGGGAGTGTCTACCGTTATTATATCATCAGAAGTATAAAAAGTAAGTCTAAGGCTTCCAACAGTATACCTAGAAATAAATCTATGAGAAGATCTTGTATCAAAAAGTGAAGATGGATATAATTAGGCTACTAAAATAATACATCAAACTGTGGAAGGTCCAGGATCCTGCTCCTGATAGATATACTCTACCACAAAATTCTGGCATACATTGCGGCCCTGTGTAGGAGCCTGAGATCCCGGATTTTACCCTCCTTGACCTTGACCACTGTGTCCATGGCCACTACCCTGGTCTGAATGAACTGAGGAACTCTAGCCCCCAGTCTGTTGCAGAACTGGTAATCTTGATCCTATATGCGGAGTCAAAACTGATCCTCCTTCACTAGCCACTTGAAGAAGAACCTTGTAGAAACTCTACATATAACCCATCTTGCCACATGATCGGAACTACACTAGGCCTCTCGGACACTAAGGATTCTTATTCCCATTTTTCCACACTTATAGCACAACACTTGGTTTCCAGAAGGAAGATCTCATCTACTAGATGGAATGACTTGCTTCCTCGAGTCACCTCATGTAGACTCTTTGTGGCACTTCCTTCCGTATACCTGAAAAGATTCTACCCTATAAACTGAACCACCATGGTCCACAGCCCTTATCTCCCTCAGGTTTCTCTCTGTGATAAGAGCCTGGTTAACTATCAGAGTAATAGAAGTCAACTGGATGATGTTCACCTACGATCTAATGTCCGATCTGAGGCCTTCCTCAAACATCTTCCCTAAAAATAGCTCATCATTCTCCGGAATGGGAGTGAAACTCTCTAACTTTGTGACACCAGAGGAATACTCCTTAACAGTGAGAGTACCCTACTTTAGGTTCATGAACCCTCTTTCTCTGACATCCCTCAGCATCTCCAGTCAGAAGTAGTCATAGAATATATGCTGAAACTCGTCCCAAGATATAGCCTGCTGGTGCCTTGCCTGTGAAACCACATCCCACCTCCTCTTGGAAGAATATCATAGCATATAAGTCGTAATCTTCACTATCCTCTCCAGAGGTGTCTCCGGGTGCTCGAAGATGGATAGAATGGCTTCTATACATGACTTTGTAGTCTGCGGTCCTCCCTCCCCTATGAATGTGGGAGGATGCTGTTGAACAAAAACCCGTGTCAGCACTACCATAGACAAGGCAGGATGTTGAGCTCCCTGGAAGGTCTACATGAATCTCATAAAACCCACTCTAAATTGAGTGTCGACACAAGTGTCTGTAATCACTGTAGGTTTCATATCCGGAATGATAGGTGGAAGTACTGGTAGTCCCTGGTCTGCCGTATCAGGCGCACTGTCACTGCCTGGTTCCTGACGTGCAACGAGAGGACGTCTCAGTGCCATAGCTCTTTAAAGTCAAAAGAAAACCTTCTTTAATGAAGAACATAGTTGCAACATAATAGAGTAAATTAGAACAAGAGGGAAAAAATATAATATTCTAGAAAAACATGACTACATGGCGTGTTTTGTGGAAATTTTACTCCGGGCATGTACCTTGGCCATACATGGATGTGTAAACCACCCTGCTACGCGACGTGTTCTAAAACTACATGGCGTGTACTAACCCTTTTTCTCCCCACAGGATCACTCTTACAAGGATATGAACATGGTCTATCCCATTAGTAAACTACACGGTGTGTTTTTCCACTACACGGCGTGTCCTTAAGATTGTTCCCATGTCCGTGTCGTTAGTCAAATAGACTGGTACATGGACCACTACTACATGGCGTGTCAACAAGGTACACAGTGTGTTTCTCTATAGATTTTCCCAACCCATGTATTCAGCTATACGGCATGGTCACAAGGATCCCCTATGACAAAACTACATAGCGTATTCAAAGGAGACACAGCGTGTACTATACATGCTTTACCTGGCCCGTGTTGTTAGTGACATGTCCTGACACACAGCCGACCCTACATGATGTGTTCTAGGCGTAAATAGTGTGGACTTTGGGGACACCCCCGGCCCGTGATGTTCATGACACAGTCAGATACCGAAGTCAAACAACATGGCGTTTAAACTAGTACATGGCATGTTCCTATAAGAACATTTACAACCCCGTGTCCCTACCCACCAAGTCAGAGACAAGGGTAAAAACTACATGGCATTTATTCATTATTTACACGTAGTTTATTCTAGGTTTTTCTATATAGTAGCCTCAAGAACTTCATTGGATCCCAAAAAATAGTGAAAAATAAGCCTTATGGTACCAAATTCCGATCCGCGGGGGCCCATACTCCTTGCGAATCAAAGCATGGAATCATAACAATGCATATAAAAAATAAATAATATAACAAACTCACGACCCACAAAATTATGATCATCATGGTCCCATAACACTTCTAAGTCCAATGATTGGAATCCATGATAATGAATCTCTAAAAAATTGATACGCTATCAATATGGTATGTATTCTGTCACAGAAGCTATCACAACTGCATGCATCGTCTATCAAAAATTCTATCACAACAGCATGAAAATTATAATACAACCTAGATAGCATGGAAAAATTCAGGATAAGTGCTTTTATCACAAGTGCCTATATGATGCATGAGATGGAATACCCTCATCTCATCAGGTTTCAACAAAATAGAACCTGAATCATATAAATAGTAACAGCAGAAAACAAGGGCACCACCCAATGGTGCAATCAAGTAAACTGTAACATTTGAAAAACACAAAAATTGCAACATTAGAGGTAATCTAGTTTTTCACTGTATATGGGTTATAGAACACCTAGGTACAGCTATTTACCATTTACCTATTTTGTCTTATCCATGTCTAATGTTTCTATATAGTAAGTCAATAGACAAGTAAATAACGCCTCTGATAACACATTGAAACGACCCGAATCTGGTGCCAATCAACTGGTTCCCTATACTCGGTTCACCACATGACCTCAAGCGCGTTTCCCCAAATCTGGAGTCTCGTGACTAGCAGCGAGGGCCTTGGTGAGTCATTGGGGAAACTATTCCCTCATTTGGTAAGGTATACAACGAAAAGGAAATAGCAGTCAATAACGGAAGTAGTAAA
Organism: Viscum album; assembly: GCA_963277665.1. Classification (NCBI taxonomy): domain Eukaryota; kingdom Viridiplantae; phylum Streptophyta; class Magnoliopsida; order Santalales; family Viscaceae; genus Viscum; species Viscum album. The sequence continues at coordinate 434,501,958 of OY728150.1, read as the reverse complement.
AAACATACAATAACTGAAACTAAATAGAAGAAGCAATGTATAATATTATAATGATGAAAATGATTCAGCATGTACAAGTTTCTATGGAAAGAAGCAAAACAACAATGTGCTGAAATACAACTGAGAACAAAGTACTAAAAGTAAATAGCAACTGCAGCATCATCGCAAGCCTAGGATTGGTCCTATGCTTTCTAGATCTAACCAGCAATTATGTACATCAATTAGAAGGGAAACAATCCCTATCCACACTTGTAACCATATAGCATGTTTGGCCCAAAACGAGGGACCCAAAGAGGGTGTGAGAGTAATCCTAGTAGGCAAACACCACAATATATGTGACCTACTGTCAGTGAGAAATATGGAAAAAGTAAATGAAATAAATACAGCAGAGAAACATGAGTACACTAAGTAAACAATCCAAAAAATCTCCATTAAAATTTATTTAGTAATCTAATTTAGTCATTTAATTATCACCCAATGAATCTAGAAACAACTCTATATTCCCAAAGCATAGCAAGTAACACAACATGTATATCAGAAGACTACCTAAAATACAAGCAGTACAAAACACAAGCTTGTTCTTTGGCTTGGTGGACTTGTCACTACCAACCAAAAAAAATAAGCACTGGCTCTCTAGGTGGCTCATACTGGCAGACCCCTATATTCATGTAATCATAAAAAGGCATAGACACTCTGGGATGCACTCACCATCAATTTCCCTATTGTCTTGCAACGATAGGTGTAGACTCTCTAAGGAAGCACTTACATCTAATTCCCCCTATAGTCTTAATACGATACTAAGGACACTCTATGAAATCACAATGTCCAATTCTTATCGGTCCTGCAAATGATACTAATTTATAACAGACTCTCTAGGGAAGCCCTTAATCGTCAATTCCATCTTTAGTCTACCGCACCAGGTTCACACAGCCCAGAGCAGTCTAGTCATGTGTAATCGACTGTCAGTAACCCTATGTAAGTTCAACAACAACTTTTCTAATAGATATATTGCATCAAAAGAATGTAAAAAGCATTCAATACATGAAATCAAATATCTCATGGCAGGTAATCAATGGAACAAGTATGCCTCATAGGCATCCTAATCCAAAATGTGGTAAACATCCAATACAAGAGAAGCACCCATTGTGTGATCCACAAACATTCTAACAAGAAATAATAATCATCTAATAACCTCAAGAATACAAGAAATCTACGGAAGACAATAATATAGGTTCAATACCCTAACATGATATACCTGATACATGGGAATCTAGCACTTCTTTCCCAAAAACAAAAATACATTCAATGTCATTCCACAAACCACCTACCTCGATCCTAGGAGATAGATATAATTGAAGCTCGACCATTGAATCTACTTAGAATAGAGAAGATCTGAAAAAACATAAAAAACATTCAACCTTAGATAACTCTCATAAGAGGAAGATTCATGAAATGTGGCCAAGGAAGAACCAAGAACATATCGCTGCGATTCTATTGCAACCGGCAACATTCGATTCAGATAACTGGTGACAGATCAGCGGATCAGAGAAGATTCATCCTTCTTAGAAAATCTAGATGTAATTAGAAAAATAAGATGGAAATAGGGATTAGACGTGACCTCGATCCGTTTAATGAAATAGAAAGAAAATTACACGACATGTACTCACCTTTTCTGTACACCACATTAAGCGCCCTCCACATCACCCCTACACACCGTGTGTGTGGCGCGTACATGGCCAGCACACAGCCTCAGGCGGGATTAAAGTACATGATGTGTACTTGGAAAATTTCCAGATTTTCCACTTTTCCTAAAAAACAACTAGAAAAGGAAAAACATACATAAAACAAAGATCTTGGTTCTTACAAAAACAATATTAACAGTGGTTGGAAAACTATGGAAGGATAATATAATTACATAATTAAAGTGTCAAATGATTGTTTATATACAGAATTGATGTACATATGATGATACATAAGATAAAATAGTAAATATACAACATAATTTAAAATAACACACAATACATGACTCAAGTAAATAAAACAAATAAAAAGACCAATGGAAATCTACATGATCATCCTGAGCACTAGATCAGTCCTATGCTCTAAAAACCTAGGTATAAGAACACGAAAACAAGCAAGTTTCATGATCACATGAAATAGAAGGTCTAATCAGGTATCCCATTGCAATGGTAGCCCGATATTGGTGTGAAATATTAATCTCAGTAGGCCATCACCCATAGTGACTAGCCCAATCTGGATATTTAAATATAAATTAAGTGGTTTATATGTATGGATATGTAATAAAAGGAACTAAATAAATAAAAATCAACGCATCCAGATTCCTAAGGGACACCTGATGACTATTCATGCTTGATCCCATAGCTGAAATATTTCTGATAAGGGACTATATATATATATAATAATATATATATACTTATAGTTTAGTTATATATATAGAATCCTTCCATATGAACCATGTGTATTCTAATTCCAAATGGTTATATACATGAGATACTAGTGTTTTTTAAATTATGAGATAACTAATATGCATTCACCACTAAGGGAATTGGTCACAGCATATCCCCTAGCCCGACTCCAAGAGCTGTCATGGTCTCTTTGGATACCTTTTCTATATGGACATGCATGTAATTCAAAGACCTTCATTATTATGGGAATCACTCAACGTCTATCCCATGGTCCATCTCCAAGATCATACACATTCTATTGGTGATAAAAAAGGATGCTATATTGGTGTCCCTACCCAATTGTTCTCACTGTCCTTTGGAACTCAATATGTAAGCTCACATGGTCTTCATACCCAAGGGATATCATGGTCCCTTAGTTACAAAACCTATATAAGGTGTAATAATTTATAATATATAAGTTGGTAGGTATAAACCTATAATGAAATAAATTTATCATGTCCATATGAGGGAGTTATCACATTCAAAATGCAATCAATGAGGTAGTACCTCTCATGATTTTCATTTATATAACCCAGTAAACCCACTATGTATATTTATAATATAATTCATAAGGAAATAAATATAATGTTTTCAATATCAATTTTATATTTCATTTCAATGAATCCATTTTATTTTAACCATTTAATATGTTTCATTTTATTAAACAAATCATGTCAATTTAATTTATATGATTGTCCAAGCACAAAGATGGTGATTGGTTTTTTAATATTTTAAAAAATAAAATTCTCTTTCTATGGTAATTAGGGGCCATATACTAAACAATACCTATATATATCATAACATCAAAGGATATAGAAACAACAACAATACAAGACAAGGAATTTTAATTGTCTAATCATTTCATTTTATTATATAAGAAAAAAAAACTCTGTAGGAGGGGATTTATTGTAAAAACATGATTTTGTTTATAAAGAAACCATTTATCATAACTAATAATTTCATTTTATCACATATTTTAATGTCCATGAATATGTGAAAGGTGGTCCTTAGATACATGTACATACATTTATATACTCGTTAACACTAACCCCTGTATGAATTTTCAAATTATACACAAGAAAAATTGGCCCCATATTTGTATATATATATATATATTCATTTCCATTATTGAATATACATATAATGGTGGGACATATATATACATAATCCAAAATATGCATACGAGGGTAAGTCACATTTGACTTTGGCGGCACAGACACGCCTCAAGGATGAACATAACACACAATAATAAAAAGAACTTCAAACCTGTTAATGACCCAAAATAAAATAGTAAAAACCAAACAAATCACGTAATCATTTCATTGAGTGACTGAGGGAAACTAAAAATGGTTTGAAACCACTTTACTTTAGTGGAGAACACTAAAACCCGCATGAAGGAGTCCTTAGAGACACACCGCATTCCCTATCATCAGAAGAAAACCAAAAATTGGATTACCCAATCCATAGGGTATGTAAGGTAATTATATAAGTAATGGGGATAAGGAAAATCAGCTAAATAAGGAAATAGGGAGGAGCTAGAAGTCTTACCTTGAAGATTCATGTGAGAAACCATAATAAATATGGACATATACATGAAAAAAGAGGAGTCCATGAGGGAGGTGTGTGTCGCACCTAGAGAGGATGGGGGAAATTGTGTTGCATGGGTGAGGAGAGGGGGATAATTATATTGTTATATTTTTTATTTTTATTCTAAATTAATGGTTTTAATTTAGTTTCTAAAACAATTACACCACACATAGTTTGAAAACTTTTGTACCAATCGTGTCACCTTTACTGGATAGATGAAGCACCCCACACAGGATGGCCACATGATTTGGAATCAAGGCATGAACCATGAAATGAATTATGTTGAGGTTAATTTAATTTTACACTAACAATTTGGGCTAGGTACACAATTTGGTAAACCATTCACAAGACATAAAACAGCTATTGTTCACATAAAAAAGGTTACATAATTTTCTTCACTGGGGGACAAGGATTCAAAAAAAACTGTGTGTCGCCAACAGGCCCTCCAAACATTGGATTTATAGACCATGCCACTCCCAGAACTCATTGAGACATTTAAGGGGCCTCTAGGTCTATATCAAATGTCAAAACAACTCTTGTATGTGTTCGAACTCTTAGAATCATGTTATGAAGCTCAATTTTAAAAACATCATATCAAGTAAAATAAAAAGTTCAAAATCTTTTGAATTTTCATCCGATTCCGAACATGGGTCCTTAAAACTCATTGTAGATTTTATGTACCTACTCCAACTATGGAGGTAATGTTATGTGGTGGGAAACCTCTATATACTTTTTTTATGATCTTAATTGCACCGATGAACCTCAAAGATGACTTTCCTCCTCATTTGAACCTTTTCAATCCTCAATGTAGAGAGACTCTCTAAAAAACAAGGTATCTTATCTAGTACACCAAGGGTAAACTATGTTTATTTTCAGAAGATTTATGATTTCTCTACGTTATCCTCATCTGCCTATGGATTACTTGGACCTTTTTCATCATTATATGCACTATCCACATAAAAAAATGATGCATCACCATTTACAGCCTCACATAAGGGTGACCTATAGGGTCTCCCTTAAAGGGCCTCAAAATGTGTGATCCTGATAGTAGAGTGGTAGAAATTATTGCAATTAATATATATCAATGTAATATGATACTTCCAACTATAGATAAAATATACCATCTATTCCCTCAACATAACATCAAGAATCGATATAGTGTGCCCTATCTTCCCATATTTTTAGGGTGAAAGGTTACAATCATTATCATCTAAATCTTGGATTCCACCTAGAATAATCTACACAATTGTAACATAAAACACACATCATATTTGGAAGAAATATTTGATGCAACCACATGAAATTTTTAAATATCAATAATGTATAATTGCCCAAAAACACTCCACTGAAATATTCTACTTAAAAGAAAAGAAGAGCATCAACATCATAATTCGGTCAACTGTCAACTAGATGGAGTAATGGAATCTCGTTTTCTGTTAAGACCTTTAAAAATTTATATGTATATATCAACCTATTTCCACTCTGTGATCTCAATTAGCTACAATATACATGTTAGGACCTCATGCTTAGCCTTTACCAATAGACAGTTGAGGCACCATGAGATGAAATTGTCCATGCTTCGCATCATTACTGCCCATGAAAATTTCCTCTCAAGTATTTTTACATACTAACGAAACTATGATGTATATCCATAAAATATTTGTGCAGTACTTTCATCAAATTATCTCAAATCATGATATGGACTGTTTTCCATCCCTGGAAATGGATTATGTGATTCCCTCCTTCAAAACATCCATCCTATGAATATATTGAGGATAACCGATCACATAGGACCTCAGACATTATGTTTCCCAACTAAGGCTCCATCACATGGTGCGGAAGAAAACAGGTGAACACCCTTGACTAATTAAAAATTTCACCTTCCTTCTCAACCAGGATCATTCACAATGAATCAATAATATAAGACATCTACTATACAAGCGTGACTAACACTTCTCACAAAGGGAATATGCATTCAAATTTCTATTCCTAGTAGTATAGACTATATCAAAGACATAGTCTAGTATGAATTCCAACTAACACCTCTATCTTAGGTTCAATTCATTCTATGTGAAGAAATACCAGAGACATTGATTGTCTGATTAAACTACAATGTGATCTCCCAAAGGTAGTTCCTCTACATCCAAAGAAAGAATACTACCACTACTAACTCTAGATCGTGATTCCTTTAGTTCTTTTCATGGTTTCTCAACAACTACAACCCATATGTGATGAGATACCACATCAACAACAAAACATATCTGAGCCTATCCACAGGGGAATCATAATATAATAAGTACTCCACACCCCCTCTGGAAGTCTCACAATTATAGAACATGTCAACCTCATCCGCAACTTATCAAAGGCTCTCTAGAATAGTTTAGCCATGCAAAATTATTCCCCATCCACATTAAAATTTCCAAAGGGGATGAAATACATTATTTCACAAAACTAATGTAGTCCCCTACTAATCCATAAAAACTCTATATCAATTACACGCTCTTATGTGGATCTTAATAAAGTTATGCATTGATCTTCCATGAGTCCATAGATAATCCATGGTCATTAATTACATTCCCCCAAAAGCGGTCATCATTGATCTAGAACTGGATCATTGAGAGCATACAAAAATGTAGGTGATTCCTATGAAAATCTAAGCCCATCCCCAAGTGCTCTGCATTCTCATCCTATGACATCGATTATATGGGTATGATTTAAATGATGAAAACAAAAAATCAGTCCATATATGGAAAGAAGATCTAGTTCATAAACTCCACAAAATAGTGGGTAAATTCATCACACCAAAAGGTATCACTACGAACACACAACGTTGGTAGTGACATCGGTATGACAGAGTCAGAATATTATCCTTGAAAACTCTCAAATGATGGTAGCAAGACCCAGGAATGATCATTGAATAACATATTTCAACAAATAAAAGAGGCTATCAATCCTCAAAATGGGGTAAATTATCTTTATCTAGTCTTTTATTAGGTTATGATAATCCAATCAAAGTCTCATGATTCATCCTCCTTTTTCCTGAAAAACATTGGAGCTGCCCAGGGTGGCATAATGTGTCTTATTAAACCCTCCGTTGAATGTACTTTAATTGAAACTAGAGCTCCTATATATCGTAGGATTCCATTTGATGTGTTTTTAATGATATCATAGTTGTCTCGAGGTGCTATTATAAGAAAACATCTATCTCCAACCTTAAGAGTATTCTTAGAATTTCCTCGGGGAAGATGTCTATATAATCCTTCCAAACAAAAGGAAACAAGATACTTGACGATTCCAGTACGTGATGTTCAAATCATTCCAACTAATGGGTGGTGGGTTGCAAACTCCTTTTCAAAAATCTCACTCATCCTTCCATGAGAACTCCCTCACCCCCAAGAAGATTCACATCCCATTAGTGTAATGAAATATGACTAATATATGGTGAAAGTAAATCTAGGATTTGACAATGAAAAACCAGTTCATACCAAATATTACCTCATAAGGTAGATTCAAAATGACCAAAATGGTCCATGAGAAATTATCTCTACCATGTGATATATCACAGTTCCAAAAGATACAATATATCTATCATAAATTCCATGAATTAACTTCAAAGAAAGGATACTAGAGTAAAGACTCAACTGGAATCCTCAACAATCACACTAGGAGTAGAGATATGAGGGAAAGACTCACACATATGTCTACTAGTAATGAATAAAGGGTATAATATACACATATCATACATCAAATATTCTCATGAATTATTGATTCATAATCCTCCATAGTCTGCAAGTACCCATGACCCCAACCGTTAGCTCCATGAGCATGATGTGTATCACGATCCAATCCATGTTGCCATCTAACCCAACACCTAACTCAGTCTGTGACAATGCCCGATGGGTGTTCTATATACCTACAGGTTGGAAACAAGTTCGAGACAAAAAACTAAACTAGTTGAGAATAATTTTTCCCAAAAAAAAGACATATAAATAATCATAAACTAAACAAATAGATAAATAAAAGAAAACAAACTAAAGAAATTAGAAATAGAAAAAGGAATAAAAGAATCAATGAGATATACCTCAAGTAACCTCGTGGATCACCAGAAAAATAAACTACAATTTCTACAAAAGAGATACAAAACTAGAAGAACATGAAACTATAAATTAATGTATCCAAGAACACTTCTATGATCAGTGGGAAAGACCAGATACAACAACCCACTATGACCTTTTCTTTTATAATAAATCCAAACAACCTTTTTGGAAAATATGACATAATAAAATAATTCTTTCATTATTTTGAAATTAAAGTAACATTTTTTCAATTTAATGTAAATATTTTCTCTCCAAATACATTTTAAAAAAATGTTCCAATCATGAATTAACATTTAAAAATGAATGAAATCCAATTTAGATTAAAATATGGGTTTTACAAATAAGGCATCATGTAAGGAACCACTCAAGTGGAAATTACATCATAACCACCCTTGGAAATCCCTAATAAACTAGTATTAGATTGGGACCTAGGATCCTAATATATCTATGAGACATGGAATATGGACAACAAATATCTATATTCTCATGCACAACCCACTAGTAGTGATCACACCCAAACCTAGTAGTCCAAATAAAGACAAATGCTTAGTTAATGTTGTAGTCTATCTTGCTAGATGAAACTAGGATGACCTACTAACATATAATCTAGCACAGTAGTACTAGGCTATCCAACTAGAATCCTGGGTTTCCAATTTTGCTTCATTTCCAATGGTGGTGAGTTTTTATCACACAACCGTATATGTTATTATCATTTACTGTAGTTAAAAATGCAACCAACATCTCACCACCAATATACCTCCTTCAGTGCATACCCCCTTTTTCGCCACATAAATTAACTCATGAATCATTTATATGAACATATCACAAATCACACATTCAACTCACACATCATTTAATAAAAACAGGGGAATGCCTCAAGAGAGATTTTACATTTTTGTAAACCATTCTTATTGTTCCAAATGGGTATTAATTTCATACAAGGAACTATTTTTTGAAAAAACAGTTTGAAAGGCCAAACTCCATTTGAAATATTAATTACAAATTCAAATACACATAGGAAATAATATTTCATTAAATTTCACTTAAGAACATTGGGAATTAGAAATACATTTCAATTTCCAAAAGAAAGGCATACTCATTTCTAGCAAGCACATCCAGATTTTATTACATGTTTATATAGAATAAATATAAAAAACATTTTTAAAACATATATAAAATTATGAAATTAAAATTCATTGAATAAGTATTGGGGGTCTATATAAAGGTTAAACCAATCCATCCACTTCAGCTCATGGATGTTTTGGACTAAATGATATTGCTCTCACATGAAGTATATGCATCTTCGCGTAATTTTTTTTAAATAGGTTGATGACATGAACTGGTTTCCCAGTTCATGCCCCGCAAAGGAATTTATTAAAAAAAAATGTATGCAGTATAGACTCGAGGTGTAAAGAATTTACAGTAGTGGGGAATTAAAGAAGATACAAGTAAATAAACATGTGCATGGGGATCCTTATAAGTATGATCATACACATATACTGGTTTCCACTCACCTTCATACACATTTTTATATATATTAAAGTTTTCACCTATCCCCATATGTGTATAATCACTGCCCTTGGTGATTATACATTTAACGAGGGAACCCCCCCCCCCACACACATACCTATGAACATGCAAGCAAGTCACCGTAGACCCAGTGACTTGAAACCATTAGGAACGTTCCAAACCACTACAACACTTTTATAAGGAACCTTAAATCATCAAAAAAATTCCACAAAACAAGTGAAAAACTATCCAATGGTATAAAACTCCATTCCTCAAAACCTGAAATTTTGACAAAGTTATCCTGAGACCACTTCACCTTTCACGCATATAAATTTTAACATATATATATATATATATATATATACATTGACCGAAAGTACATATTTCCATCACCATGAGGGGCTATGTACAAGGATGATATGTATATATATACACATGACTACCAATGTATATACATGTTTTCATTTCCTTCCTATAACTCAAACTCTCTCTATGATGACCATGAAACACTACAATAATAAAAAACAATCTAATAATAGAAATTCTCTTGAAAAACTAAATTAAAAAAGGCAACAAGAGATACCTCGCCTCAAATGGTGATGGAAAAACTGAGATGGACAAATAAAACAAAGCGGTAACAAACTCCCTATAATATAATTAAAAAAAATTAAATTATTAAACAGTATATAAAATATGTAAAAATTACACATCATGTGTTTTCACAAATAACACAATGAGTTTAAATTAATAAATGCCACATTAAAACCAAATTTATAACACATAGAAATAAAAGAACCACCTTTCCATATTTTAGAAGAATTTATAATATATATTGAGATATTCATAACCAGGATAACATGCTCAATATTCCCACTACTCTAACAATTGATTGAACACTTATAATGATTTTCACAACAAGTAACACAAACACACAAATAAATTGTAGGATCAAAATAACAATGTAGATTCTCAATATACAAGAGGGGGTGAATTTTATACTTTAAAAATTCTTTTAGAACCTTTAATGTTGGTTATGGAAAACAATGTTTTCCTTAGACAAGGAAAATCTAGGTTTAACAAAGTTAAACAAAGAAAATTCACAACACCTCTGATCACCGAATGGATAATTGGAACCAAAGATAACGATATAAGATTCTACCATAAAGAGTATATAATCTAAACTAATCAGAGTACAAGTATAAAGAAGTATAAGAAGTTTATACTTTCCTTATAATACAATATAAAGCAGAAACAAACAAGTAGCAAAACTATAAGTAACAAAAAATAACACTTTTTACACAAAGAGAAGGGTATCCAACAAACTTGGATAAAGTCTCTTGATTTATACTTTCAAGAAAGTCTATCTTACCCACACCAGGATAATCCCTTGATACAAAGATCGGAATCTCTGTCTTGCAATCCCCGCAAGCCCTCAACTTCAAGGTAGTTGGAACCTCTGTCTTCCTCAGCAAGGAAACCCTTGAGCTTCAAGGTAGTCGGCTCCTCTGTCATCATATCACTGGAAGTCGTCGAATGTAATCACCAACATCTAGAGTCGCACAAAGAAATCTGAACAAGCAGTTCAGTATGCACAAGGCATGAAAAAGCTTCTCTCTCTAGAAATCATCTTAACAACGTGTGTTATCTAGAACTATCAACTTTTTTCTTGTTTTGAGCTCTTTCAAATGAGCTCCTATTTATAGGATTATTTACAACGGTCAGCTCCCTCCTCCAATGGTAATATTTTACATGAAATTCGGAGGGACCTGGAGACGTGTAACTCAACCAACGGTTAATTAGAAACAGAATAGAAGACATCGTTTTATAACAAACCATGTATAATAAAATGCACGACATCATTTTGTAATGAAGAATATGTAAGTGAATGCAAATCAATATTTTAGATTGTAAGAAAGTCAATAGTTCGGAGTCTAACCAAAATGAAATTAGGAGTCAATGTTAAGAAATATTCGGATTTTGTTTTATAGGAATTCGGAGTCTGGTTTTACCAGAGATCAGAATTTGAACTTGCAGAGTTCAGAGTTGAACTACTTAAGAGTTCGGAGTCTAACTGCTTAAGAGTTCAGAGTCAAATTCCTCGAGAGTTCGGAGTAGAACTTCTTCACAGTTCGGAGTCGAACTATATGAGAGTTCGGAGTCGAACTTCTTCAGAGTTCGGAGTCGAACTACATAAGTGTTCGGAGTTGAAATACTTAAGAGATCAGAGTAAAACTACTTTAAGAGTTTGGAGTCGAACTTCTTCAGAGTTCAGATTCGAACTAATTATGAGTTCGGAGTCGAACTACTTAAGAGTTCGGAGTCGAACTTCTTGAGAGTTCGGAGTCGAACATCTTCAGAGTTCAGAGTCCAGAATTCGGATTAGAACTATATTACATTTCACATCTAGAATTCAGATCCTAAAAAATAGAATTCTCTGAATCTTTTCATTATATGGATTTGGGATTTCGGGTATGAATCCGGTTGTTGTAATTAAGAAAATATGGCTATGTATAAGAAAATCTTGGTTAGGGTAAATTTCTTTAAAAAAGAAAATTTTCTTTATGGGGGTAAAGAATAATATTTTCTTAAGTATAATGTGATTGTGATTTTCAAAACAAGATGGAATGGAAAAGTCATAAAGAAAACCTTATTGACTCAACAATCTCCCCCTTTTTGGAAATCACAAATATCCTTTCGAAAAAGCATATACGGATTTTGAAAATTTTCATGAGAAATTGAAATTTAAAACATATATCCCTTTGTTCATTGATAAAAGTGAATAAAACTAACTCCCCCCTTAGGAATTGAAACTCTAAGGATTGTATTCTGAGTTTCCGGAGTGGAGTTTTCATTATTGTAATAATGAAAAACATCGTAGTTGGAAACTCCCCCTTTCATTAAGGATATTTCTCTTAGAAAATCTTCCTTTCTCCTCCTTAGGAGTAGTTATTTTTCCTTATCCCCCTTTTTGATTTTCAAAAATAATTGAAGGGAATGAAAAAAAAATTATGATATTTGAGTCATTAGTATATAACAAGATACATCCAGCCAAATAATATTTCACTAGAGTTGGGAAAAATTGTACAAGGAAAGACAAATACAAAAAAAGATCGCAGTGGGTTCATTTGTCTTCCTTTTCCTTCAGAATGAGCTTCTTTAATAAGGTTTTGAGTTTATTTAAGTCCATTTTATCTTCCTCACCTTGCTTCTCCAAGGATTTTACCTTTTCTTCTCGAGCTTTTAAAGCCTCTACCTGAGCCTCTAAGGCTTCTTTATGCATCTTTATCAACTCATCTTGTTGAGAGACTTTTTTCTCAATCTCAATCCGGAGATTTCTATCATTTATATGATTTTGAGCAAGATAATTTTCCTTGTCATTCAGTTCCTTCACTTGTTGAATCCAGGTACTCTACTCAATAATCAGCTCATCTTCAAGATTCTTAAGCTTTTTATCTGCTGAGTCAAACGCTTATTTCACATCATTCAGAAAATTATCATACAAAGCCATGTCTTCTTAAACTCTCTTAGACCACTTTGTTACCTTACTAAAAGACTTTCTATATATATCATAATCGATCAGAAAACTTTTCTGTTTAGCTTCCAACTTCACAATGTTATCCATGACCATGGATAAAGAATCCGATTTCTAATTCATACTTTGTTGCAGCAACTGGCATCTAGAATATATTGTTGGAAGAATCGGAATTGTGTCCACCAACTTTCTTAGAGACTGAACCACAAAATCAGGCCCATGAGATGATGATTCTGAATCAGAAATTTCTCTTTGAGATTTCTCTTCTTCAACTTGCACCAGATTTCTTCTAGAAGTACCACCAACCTCTTTCCTCCTGATGAGATCTTTTATAGGTGTCTTCATGAGATCATGCTTCCCCTTATCAGATTTTGGAATGAGTTACACATTATTAGATACTTCCTCGGATTCAGATACTTGAACAATCTGGTCTTCATATGGTTTCTGTTTTTCGTGACCTTCCTCAAGAAAATTCCTCTCATAGGATTCTTCTTCATCATACAACACATTTTCTTCTTCTTCTTCTTGATGTTGCTTGCCAGCTTCCTCATCTCCCTTACCTGGAGTAACTAACTTTGCAGATTCAGCCTTATCATTATAGTCCTATACATGCTTGATCAATGTATCCGGATCTCTAATCTCCTCTTCTTCTTCTTCTTCTACAACTTCTTCAGCAACTTCTTTCTCAGATTCTTCAACAAATTCTTTACCCTTGTCCTTTTCCGGAGTGACATAGTTCTTGGCTAGAGTTTCTGGTAAAGAAGGTCCAACACCAAAAGATTCCGGAACTGGAAGCATTTCGGAATCCAACTCTGTATCTTTCAGCAAAGATCGCACCACTTCAGTTTCAGCCATCTTCTTTCTCATTTTCTTTTCCTTCGCTTGTCCCTCTAGCTCTTTAGCAGCTTTTTCCGTTATGGCCTTAGCCTCAGCAGGGTCCAATCCGAATTAAGGATCCCCTTACTTTCTCATTTCATTATCTTCCATCCACTTGGATTCTTCTTCATCCATATATGATTTCTGCTTCTTCGGTATGGGGGGAGCAGATTGAGTTTCCTTAGCCTGAGGAATTTCTTCATCAGCAAACACTTACATAGCCTTTCTCTTCTTCCTTTTCTTTTTGGATGGTTCCAGAGAGTGTGTTTCTTTTTGAGCTGCTTCAAACTCCTCCACGGATAGGGGGTAAAATTCTACAGATTCTCTGGACAATCCCATCTTTATCCTCTTAAGAGTATCATCACTGACTAGAATGACCTTGCAATTCCGGATCTTTGATTTTCAGGAAATCGTGAATGATTCTAAGCATCGAACTATAAGCTTAGATAACAAGGAAGGAAACAGGATAATCTGAGCTCCCAAATTTCCTTCTTTGATATTTTTTATCATAACCAAGACATGCCTCATCAGATTTATCTTTCTTAGATTTACCAAAAAATCAAAGACATAGATATAACTCTTCTTTATATTGTCTTTATCACCTCTTCTTGGAACTAGAAATCCTTGTACCCATAGTTGAATAATTATATTGTTCGGAGTGAGATGAGAAATCTTGATAGTTGAATCATCCTTAAGCCCAAGACACTTCAGTTCCTTCCCCTTATTGAATCTTCCTTGCACATCAGGAAGTTTGTGAGAGCCGAATTCAGCTTCTCCTTCATATGATAAGCCAACCAAGCTTGCGGCCTTGGTGTAAGAAATATTATAAGTCTTCCCATAAGACAGGAAATAAAACCATTCTCTGCCATCTTATATCAGGAAGGAAACAGACTCGTAAAACTCGATCAGCAAATCAGTATAAACCGGATCCTGTTTATTTGACTTTGCTATGCAGACATCTTCCCATCCATTCAGCTTTATATTCTTGGAAATAAGGGATTCAAGATTATATAAGTCTTGATGAACTAAACATTCCTTGAAAACTAACCAATTAGAGATCGATTTCACAGTTGACATATCTTGAGAAGTTGCTTCAACAGACATTCGGAGTGAAGTAATCTGAAAGATTCGGATCGACTTTACAATGTTCTGAACCAGCCTTAAGAAGAGCAGCAGGACTTCTAGATGCAAAAGCATGAAAAACCGATGTGGGACGATTCTCCAGGTCCCCTTTATATAGAAAAAGAATGTGAATGTTGGTCTTCCAAAATCCATTTAACGGTTGAAAAAACTTTGATATGATCTAACGGTTTAGAACAATCCGACATGGAAAACTTGACTCCGATCTTTTAAAGTTTCTTAATGAAAACATCCAGATTTGAGGAAAAACTAGAATCCGAATTTTTTAAAAAAAAGGAAAATACCAGTAGCCAATATTTGATGAAAAATGTATAAGTAAGAAAATAATAGCTTACGGATTAACTAGAAATATTGTTCATGATTGGTAATATTCTTCTTGACAAAAAAAAACTTCATTATGAATGTTCCACTACAAAAATATCATTATGAAAACTCCAGTCCGAAAATCTCTATTCCGAAACTTATCAGTATGACAATTCTATTCCGGATGTTTTCAGTACAATGTTTTCTATTCCAGAAGTTCTCATTCTGAGAATTTCAGTCCTAAAAATTTTAGTTCCTATAATTTCCATTCTGGAAATTTTAGTTTCAGAAATATCCATTATGGAAGTTCAGTTCTGAAAAGTTGGAGAGTGAAAAAAAACTCACCACACAAAAAAAATACTCTAAAGATCAAATGTACTCCCCATATAAAGAAGAGTTTATTACTGTAAGGAGAATTTTTCAACAACAAGGAAATAAATAATTATTACCTTGCATTTATCATTACTAAATTTTTTTTAATGTATTCAAATATACCGGAGGGTAATGATTTTGTGAAAATATCAGCAATTTGATCTTGCGTTCCGATAAACTAAAGAATGATATCTCTTTTAAGTGTATGCTCCCTAAGAAAGTGATGCCTAATATCTATGTGTTTTTCACGAGATTGATGTATAGGGTTCTTACTTAGGGCAATGGAACTTTTGATATCACAAAATATTTGAGTCTTAGTAAAACTCAGGCCATAGTCTATGAGTGTGTGTTGTATCCACAACACTTGAGCACAACAACATCCAGCTGCTACATATTCAGCTTCAGCAGTGGAAAGTGCTTCAGAATATTTCTTTTTACAGGACCAAGAAACTAGTGATTCTCCTAATAAATGACAAGTTCTGGATGTACATTTTCTATCTTTTCTATATCCACCAAAGTCTGCATCAGAAAATCTTTTTTGAACAAAATCATTTCCAGAAGTATAAAATAATCCTACATTCATGGTTCCCATTAGGTAGTGAAAAATTGTTTTCACCGCCTTTAAGTGAGATTTCTTAGGATTGGATTGATATCTTGCACATAATCACACTGAAAACATTACGTCTGGTCAACTAGCTGTTAGGTAAAGTAGACTTCCTATCATACCTCTAAAAGACCTTTGATCTACTGGATTCCCAGCTTCATCAATATCTAAAGAGTTTGAGGTACCAATGGGAGTAATTATACTCTTAGTGTTGTCATAACCATACTTTTTGAGAAGATCTTTAATATAATTATGTTGAGATATATAGGTTCCTTCTGGTTTTTTAGAAATTTGAAAACCAAAGAAAAAATTTAACTCACCCATCATACTCATTTCAAACTCAGACTTCATTAGACATGCAAAAGAATCAGTTAAAGATTGATGAGTTGAACCAAATATGATGTCATCAACATAAATTTGAACAATCAAAACATTTCTCTTATCTTTATTTATAAAAAGGGTTGGATCTGCATTTCCCTTAACATAGTTATTTTGAAGTAAAAATCATGTGATTCTATCATACCATGCTCGTGGGGCTTTTTTAAGACCATACAAAGCTTTGGTAAGTCTAAAAACATGATCAGGATGTTTTGTATCTTCAAAACCAAGAGTTTGTTCAACAAAAACTTCCTCTTGAACATACCCGTTAAGAAAAGAACATTTCACATCCATTTGAAAAAGTTTAAAATTGAAGAATGCTGCAAAGGCAAGTAGAATACGAATAGATTCAAGTCTAGCTACTGAAGCATATGTTTCTTTATAGTCTATTCCCTCTTGCTGATTATAGCCTTTATCAACGAGTCTAGATTTACTTCTTAATATGACTCCATTTTCATCACATTCGTTTCGGAAAACCCATTTTACTCCAATAATAGAAGTTTCCTTAGGTCTTTCAACCAAGGTCAATACTTTATTCCTCTCAAATTCATTTAGTTCATCTTGCATGGATTTGATCCAATCATTATCACCCAATGCTTCATCAATGCTTTTTGGTTCTAATTGGGAAAGAAATGCTAGATGTTCTACTTTATTTCATAAGGAATTTCTAGTCCTTATAGGTTGATTTATATCACCAATGATACAATCACTATGATGATTATTAAGAAACACCGGATTTGGGTATTGTAAAACATGTTCATCAACATAGGGTAGAAAGTCTTCTAGGTTAAATATTTCAGATGTATCTTCTTGAACATTTTCCTTATCAGAAAGATCTTCTATAAAGGGATGACAATCAGTTTTTGAAAACACATCCGACGATGTTGGTTGGGATATTTTAAAAACAAAATGATCAGACTCATCATATTTTACATGCACTATTTCTTCAACAGTACATGTATTCTTTTTTAAAACTCTATAAGACTTAGAGGTTGTGGAATAACCTAAGAAAATTCCTTCATCAGATTTTGGGGTGAATTTATGTAAGTTATCTTTAGCATTCATAATGAATACTTTGCAACCAAAAACCTTGAAGTAGGAAAGTCTTGGTTTTCTACCATTCCATAACTCATAAAGAGTTTTATTATGAAATGGTCTAATCAAAACTCGATTTATAGTATAGAAAGCAGTAGTTATAACTTCTGCCCAGAAATGTCTAGCTATAGAATATTCACTAAACATGGTTCTAGTTATCACTTGAAGAATTATATTTCTTCTCTCAACTACACAATTTTTTGAGGAGTTCTAGGTGCTGAAAAATTGTGAGTAATACCTTTCATAATACAAAAATATTCAAAATCAGAATTTTGATATTCTCCTCCACGATCACTATGAATAGATTTCAGTGGAATATTTTTCTCATTTTTAACGTGTGCTCTAAAACTTTTGAAATAAGAAAAAGCTTCATACTTATTTGCTAAAAAATAGACCCAAGTAAATCTGGTGTAATCATCAACTAGAACAAACACATAGTATTTGCCTCCAATACTTCCAGTTTGTGTTGGACCAAAACGATCCATGTGCACTAACTGTAATGCATCAGTCGTTGAGACTTCGCCAATTGATTTAAAACTATATTTATGTTACTTTCCATATTGACAAGGATCAAAAACTTTGGAAGAATCAAATCTAAGCTCTGGTATATCATTAACTAGTTTCTTCTTAGAGAGTTTACATAAGTTTCTAAGGTTACAATGTCCTAGTCTTATATGCCATAGCCGGGAATGATCTTCAGTTGCACATAGGCAAGGTAAATCATGGCTCCTTAGGTCTTCTATGTTCAATGTGTAAACATTATCTTGCCTATTGGTTGAGAGAATAAATTATTCCTTGGAGTTGTGTGTACTAAGCACTTATCATTCCTAAAATTCACAAGGAACCCTTCATCACATAACTGACTTATGCTAATGAGGTTGTCCTTAAGAACCTTAACAAATATAACTTTTTGAAATCAAAGTTTTACCTAGAAGAACAATATTACCAATACCAATAATTTCTCCATGTGCATTACCTCCAAAAGTTACCATTCCTCCTTTCGTTTTGATAATATTTTCAAAATACCTTTTGTTACCAGTCATGTGCCGAGAACATCCACTATCCATGTACCATGTATTTTTGTTGGTACTTCCTCTATCTTCCTAAACACAAGAAAAGAATTAGACTTTCGGAATCCAATCTTTCATGGATCTGAGACTTCCAGACAACAAAATTTTAGGAACCCACACATTCATAGAAAAATAAGCTTTATGAAAACCTAGAGATTGGGTTTTATTTAAAGAACAATTCTTTCCGAGTGACCACCAAATTGACACTTGGTACAAAATGGGGCATTTTGTGGAACAAAGTAGTTGTTACTAAAAATCGTTTTTGCATGTCTATAACAAAATCATGATTTTTTTCTTAAAGGTCGTATTTGAGAATACATTTTATCAAAATTTTCTTTACCATGGGTAATGTTCGACGAACACTTCTTTAAGGAATAAATTTCAGACTTGATTTTGATAACCAGGTTTTTAAATTCAAAATCAATATATTTAGATCTAGAACTAGGCTTGAAAACACTTTTCTTAGAAATTAATTTTTCTAACTCTTTAGAAAGTTTGTTCCTCTCAGAACTTGCTTCCTCAAGATTTTTAGAAATATTTATAAATTCAGCATTTTTCCTATCAAGATATTTGGAAATATCTCATATCTCTTTTCTAAGAATAGAATTCTTATAGTTTGCCTTATCATGTTTTTTATTGAGTTTAGAGTTCTCAATCACAATATGTTCAGCAAACCTAGAAACGTCTTCATAGGTAGGTGAAGTATTTTCTTCATCAGAAGAGGATTATTCATATGAGGAGTTATAATACTAACTATCATTAGGATTTAAAGATACATTAGTTAATGATTCAAAATTTCGTACCTTAGCCATAAAGCAATGATTTTCAATAGGTAATCTGGCTATAAGACCAAGATTCTTCTTTCCTAAAGATTCATAATCAGATGATTCATCTAAAGAGTCACCACCACTGGCACTCCATGTGTCATTTTCTTTCAGAACTTTCGTAGATTTGGTTTTTTAATACTTCTTCCTGCTCCTTTCTGAATGCATTTCTTCCCTTTCTTTCTTTTTGATTAGAAGGAAATCTGGTCTAATATGTCCAGCTCTCTGGCATTCGTAACGAGTAACTTTTCCATCATTCCTTTCTTTCCTTTCCTTTTTCTTATACATGGATTGTACATTTCTCTGGCCAGCTATCTTGTTCATCCTTTGACCAAGATTTTCTAACACAATTTCTGAGATTTCACTTCCACTAGAATCTGATTGAAGAACCACCTTCTTAGAATTGGATCTGGTTACTCTCTCATGAGTCTTAGCTTTCATATGATTTGATGTTGTTGTAAAAGCAAGAGTACCATTCCCATTATTCTTTTTTGATGTTGTCAGCATCTCTCTTCATTATGGTTTCATGTTGGAGAAGAGTTCCGAATAGCTCATCAAGATAAATTTGACTATCCTTCATGTTATCAT
Organism: Viscum album; assembly: GCA_963277665.1. Lineage (NCBI taxonomy): Eukaryota > Viridiplantae > Streptophyta > Magnoliopsida > Santalales > Viscaceae > Viscum > Viscum album. The sequence goes on along the minus strand of OY728150.1, from coordinate 434,481,518 downwards.
CTATAACTATTTTCTTTGATTCCCACTCATTGGGCATAATATCAATAATCTTATCTACAACGGGTTCATCATTTAACCCCTTTTCTCCCATAGACTGTAATCTGTTGACTATAGTCATAAACCTTTGTTGAACATTGTAGATTGGTTCTCCATACGGAAAATTGAATCCATGGTATTCAGCTCTAAGAATGGCTCTCCTAGTTTCAATCACTTTATAAGTACCAAAGTGTGTAACTTCTATCTCCTTCCAGATACAATTAGCTGCTTCACAAGAAGAAATTTGGCTATATATATTTCTAGTCATTGAGCATAGTAAAGTATTGAGTACCTTATAATTGAGTTGATACTCTTGCATTTCCTGGTTAGTGAATGATCTCAGTTCCTTATCAGGTATTTTATAATCACAATTAAGCATAACGAAATTATCCACTCCAGTGTTGATAACAAAAGTCTTCATTAGATCTCTCCAGTACTCATAGTCATTACCATCAAATATTGGTGGTCCTGTAGGATTTAGATTGTCAATAGAACCAACATTTATTCCTGACATTCTAAAACAACTTGGGAAACCAAACTAGTTAGTAGAAAAATTTCGTAACCACAATGTTCAGAATGACAAAGTTCAGTATGAAAAAGAGCAAGAAAAACTTATATGTGTGTACGAGTATTTCAGAGACCTCCTCTGATACGAATTGTAGGATCGAAATAACAATGTAGATGCTCAATATATAAGAGGGGGGTGAATTGTATTCTTCAAAAATTCCTTTGGAACCATAAAATTTGGTTATGGAAAAAAATGTTTTCCTTAGACAAAGAAAATCTAGGTTTAACAAAGTTAAACAAAGAAAATTCACAACACCTTTGATCACCGACTGCAGAATTGGAACAAAAGTTAATTATATAAGATTCTACCTTAAAGTGTATAGAATATAAACTAATCAGAGTACAAGTATAAGGAAGTATAAGAAGGTTATACTTTCCTTATAATACAATATACAACGGAAACAGACAAGTTGTAAAACTACAAGTAACAAACAATAACTATTTTAACCCAAAGAGAAGGGTATCCAACAACCTTGGATAAAGGTGTCTTGATTTATAATTTCAAGAAAATCTGTCTTACCCACACCAGGATAAGCCCTCGATACAAAGATTAGAATCTCTATCTTGCTATCCCTGCAAGCCCTCAACTTCAAGGTAGTTGGAACCTCTGTCTTCCTCAGCAAGGAAACCCTTGAGCATCAAGGTAGTCAGCACCTCTGTCTTCCTATCCTCGGAAGTCCTCGAATGTAATCACCAATATCAAGAGTCACACGAAGCAATATGAACAAGCAGTTCAGTATGCACAAGTAATGGAAAATATTCTCTCTCTAGAAATCACCTTAACATCATGTGTTCTCTAGATTGATCAACTTGTTTCTTGTTTTGAGCTCTTTCAAATGAACTCCTATTTATAGGAAAATTTCCAACGGTCAGTTCCCTCCTCCAATGGTAATATTTTCCATGAAATTCGGAGGGACATGTACATGTGTTACTCAACCAATGGTTAATTAGAAACAGAATAGACGACGTTGTTTTATAAAAAACCATGTATAACTGAATGCACAACATAGTTTTGAAATGAATCATATGTAAGTGAAATCTAATCAATATTTCGGAGTGTAAGAAAGTAAAAAGTTCAATGTTTAACCAAAATGAAATTCTAAGTCTATGTTAAGATATATTTGGATTCTATTTTATAGGAATTCGGAGCCTGGTTTCACCAGAGATCAGAATCTGAACCTGTAGAGTTCGGAGTCGAACTACTTAAGAGTTAAGAGTCGAACTGCTTGAGAGTTCGGAGTCGAACTAATTGAGAGTTCAGAGTCGAACATATTCAGAGTTCAGAGTCGAACTACTTAAGATTTCAGAGTCAAACTTCTTCAGAGTTCGGAGTCGAACTACTTTAGAGTTCAGAGTCTAACTACTTAAGAGTTCGGATTCGAACTACTTTATGATTTCGGAGTCGAAATTCTTCAGAGTTCGGAGTCGAACTACATAAGATTTCGGAGTCGATCTACTTAAGAGTTCGGAGTTAAACTTCTTGAGAGTTCAGAGTCGAACTTCTTCATAGTTCGGAGTCTAGAATTCGGATTAGAACTATATTGCAGATCACATCCAGAATTCGGATCCTATGAAAACAGAATTCTCCAAATCTTTTCATTATATGGCTCTGCGATTTTGGGTATGAATTCGGTTGTTGTACTTAAGAAAATATGGCTATGTATAAGAAAAATATAGGTTAGGGTAAATTTACTTAATGAAGTAAATTTTCCTTATGGGGGTAAAAAATATTATTTTCTTAAGTATAAGGTGTTTGTGATTTTCAAAACAAGAAGGAATGGAAAAGTCATAAGGAAAACATTATTGACTCAACATAAATACCCTTATTTTCATAATCAAACCCATTTTTTTAAAACATACGCACACCAAAAAAATATGAAAACATGTTTCACATTCCAAACACAACTTAAATAAAAAATTTATCAATTTATAAAATATCTCACATGAATACCACAAGGCGTCACATTGAAATATAAAAATGTCACACACAAAACCATTTTAAAAAAATAAACATCGAAAACTTTTTAGGACACAATTTTTATCTCTTAATAAATTAAATAAACTAGTTTCCCAACTTAGATAACACAATAAAATACTCAGTGAGGGTTTTCACAAAAATTCACATTTCATTAAACTAACATGTAAAAAAAATGAAATCAGCACATGTAAAATTCTTTTTAAAACTATTTGAACACACAAATAATTAATATAATATCATTATAAACTAATAAATCGAGAACATTAATAGATCAAATGTATTTTCTACATGTAACCAACTACCTGTGTGTATTAGTCTTCTAAAAATATGCACGAAACATCCACCGCATGACAATCGCACATCAAATGACACAAAATGACCCAAAAACCATATTTCTAGCTGGAAATATAAAAACTGAACCAAATGACCCACTAAACCATAACTCGATAAACTAACAATGGAATAAAATAAACCATATATACTAAAATGCACCCACAGAAATGGTTTTGATTGCCAAATAATCATAGGGGCAGGTTATCAGAGGTGCGTCGCACTGGAAAATCCAACAGGAAGGGAGAGGAAGAGTAGGTACATTTGGTGAGAGGTGAGGTCATAATGGAAGGGGTTTAAGTGGTATGAAAGGTGAGGTCGTAGTGGAATGGGTTTGAGTGGTATGGGGGGAGGCAAGATGGCGTGGGTTTGTGTTGTTCTAGCATAGGGAAGCATTTCGTGTGAGAGGGGAGACGGTCTGATGAAGAGGACAGAGTCACTTAGGGTTGAAGGGGGGATACCTATGCACGATGAACAAAGGGGGGGGGAGTGAGGGAGAGGGTTGGGAATTAAGGATATAAGTTATAAAATATATAAAAATCATTAATAAATAATAATAAACCCACTTAAATTTATAATAAACTTCAATAATAATACTAGTAATATTCTTAATAACATAATAACAATACTAAACTTAATAATAAAAAAAATATTATTAATTTTTTTCATTTTTATTTTTATTTTTATTTTTTTAAACAGTAAGAACAGAATATATATAAAAAAATAAAAAAATAACCCCGATCGCAAGATGCTTGGTCATGGTGTGATGATTCTCCCCACCATAAAAAATTTAAGCCCCTAAGAAAGTCACCTTTCCAAATGTGGACTCAAACTCATGTTTGAATGTGAATGAGGCAAAAAAAATTAAAGAACTAAGTGTGCCTTTTCACCCCACCAGTCACACCCTATATGGCCTAAGGGAAACATCATTAAGAAAAGCCATAGATAATTGAGAAGGGTTCTCCCCCACCACAAGAACACGACCAATATAACAAACATTGAGACTCTTAGCCCGAGCTAACTCTAGAATTGATAACTTGAACAAAAGAGGAAACATCCAAAATAGGCCAAAGCTCCCTCAAAAACCCACTCATGAAGAAGAAATGAAAATATCCATGGTGGGACTTCCCACCATTTGAGAACTGACCAGCTCATACAAATTAGTGTGGACCGATAAGGGAAATCAAACACAAAACGAACCACAAACTCTCCACATAAACCAAACCACCACCACATGGTGTCCTAAACAAAAGACCCCAAACCAAATGGAAAACCAAATCCCAATTCATTATTTCCCAAAACACATGAATCTCCCAAACGATCATGTCCTAAAACAAGAACAAGTCACCAATGGAGCTATCCACACAAGAGAGACAATCATCTCGAGACTCAAACCTTCAATGCTCACATTTGAGGAGGAAAAAAACTAGAATTACATGAAAACGAGATGACCTTGCCTTATAACAACCAAAGTGTGGTACTCAAAGAACAAATACCATAATGAAAAATGATACCTATAAAATTATTATTGCAAAATTGATCCTTCAATGTTTAGGGAACTACAACATAAAAATTTAAACCCTTCATATTTAACCTCTGTAGACAACAGTTAGACCAAGGTACCCCATACCTACTGATTACTAACATCATGGAAAGCTTCACTCTGAGACCAGTGACTAGAGCTATGATGTCTATATTCGTGTATAGACCTGCAGTTAAGCGATTTCATCCTCTGATCAAAAATCCGTTAAACGATGTTCCCAGAAGAACCTCTCCAAGTTTCCCAAATCGCCACACAGACGAAAAGCCTTCGAAGGATGGAAACAATGTGACCGAGAGTACCCAAACCGGCCACACCAAAGTAAATAAGAGAACATCCAGACTAATAGATGATGGAATTGACAATTATACATGTCTGAGATATGTTACATTTTTTTCTCTCTCTTCAATGGATAAAGATCCTTCTTGGACACTAAAATAAATCGGTCCATAAACCCTGGATGAAGACCCCCCCCAAAAAGAAACATTAATTATTTTCATGATGATGCCTCTAGAGAAAATGGAATCAACTGCTTGAAATGACAGACATTATCCATTACTAATATTTGGCCTTGCTCTACAGTCACGATCTCTACAACTATCCCATCCTCAAATTCCTCAGGTATAAGACATCAGATGAGAGTGGTCTTAAAAACCTTCCAAGTCATTCAATCATGCACGATGTTGGGAATATCTCCTCCACTAGTCCAATGTTGAACCCTCATATGAACACGAACAAGTTTGAGACCTCATAGCATTGGGAGTTCCAATAACCTAACATAACCAAAAATATTACCAAGCCAGTCTAATAACTTCAATAGATCACGATTACCACGAAATGTGAACAATAACTAAAATGAATTCAATTTCACTACTATTCTAACTGTATGGGTAATACCAACAACTATAAGAGCGTCACTAGAACCCTTTGAGTCTTTTCTCGGGGGAATACTCAAAAACAACAGGAACAAAACCGATCAATACTTATCATAAATCAAAATTTCACACATCAATCATAATATAAACTCAAACTTAAGTCACTATTCCCAACACAATTTAGATGTCAAAACAAAGATCCCATTAAAAAGGATACAAAACATGAAAATACCACACAGACAAAATAGATCACTCACTCTTCAAAACTTTTAAATAACACTTTTGAATATCATTTTTAGTAAAAGAAATAACTTAAATATACACCATTGGTATTCCATGAGGTATCACATATACATATACCCGTGTGTTAGCTCACCCACCCCGACAAACATACCACCGATTATCCACTTTCATTATGTGTACCTCTATATTTGTGATCCTTAATAGGAATACCAAGGGTAAATTCAAAACACATACCATTTTACAAAACCTATCATTCAACACAAACCACATATTCTCAAAAAATATGAAAATGTAACTTAGCATTAGAGAAATACATTTCCAAATTCCCAAACATTTTTCAATTCACATTCCAAAATTGTTACCATTGTCTCAAAATGACATCTACCACACCTCCCATTTATTCCTTTGAAACCACACATTACATTAAAAGAATACTATTTCTATTTCAAAAACAACATTTCCCCTCTAAAACCACATTACATTTTAAAAATAACCTTTCTTTGAACCATTTCCATTTTTTTAAAATGCACTAATTTTTTTCAAAACAATTCCCAAATATAACTCACATAAATACTACCAAAAATAAGGGACTAGTGGCTATTACAACCTAGTAATATGGCTCACCAGACCATGCTCTGAACAAGGATCCATTATAGAAAGTATTTTGAGCCATGCACTCTAGCTATACATGGGTCTCTACACCATGAAAGATCATTTTGTAACAACAGTTTACTCCTTTTTTCGTACCTAATCTATAATAACCAAGAAAAAATTGAAATCCCCAACTACCCTAGTAACTCGAGGCTCAGGATGACAAAGGGTTACTGACGTTTTTCCCACACCTAATTTTCGAGTCCCGACACACCTAATGTAACATCCCAGATAAATAAGGAATAAGACACTTTTCATATTTATTAATATTTGTGAATTAAATATTAATTTTTCATTAAATGGGACGCTATGATCGATTGCGTACCCAATACACAACAACGTTTTTCTTTGAAATCTTACATTGCACACTAATAATACAATACTATTATTTTAAATGGTAGTTAACTCCTAGACGTTGTGTTGGAAGGAATTAAAATAAACTAACTATAATATGATTATACATGTTCTTTTAAATGTATTTACATTTATCCAATAAAATGTAAGGGGCTTAAAATGTGAATGAATCTAATTTAAGCATATTATATATTAAAAGGTCGATTTACCACCTTTTAATGGAAACCCCTCATTAAATATAGTTTTGGTCATCTTTATATGTTATATTTGACAAAATAAAATTCTTCTTCAGATTTGGGACATCAAATTTTACTTTGGGTAATTTTTTTTTTCTGATAAAGTTCATTTTTAATGAATAGTGCAAATTTTGTATTTTATTTCAAAATTGAGTTTTAATATAATATATTTATATAGTTAGATTATATTTTAAATTGGTTTTAATGTGTAATTAAAATATATTTTTATCATTAAATCCAATGTTGGTCATTAGAATAAATTTTACATTGAAGTTGGACATAATCATGTATCAATATTTTGATAGTTATTGTTTCTTAAAAACACTATATTTTTTTATATCAGGAATTAATTTTCAAATTAATAAATTCCACTTGTATGTTTTGATGTTGGGAAAATAGACATCATTTTTGAATTCGTAATATCAAATATAGCTTATGCTTAATTTTTCTTATTTTTTTGAAAACATCAATTTTTTGTGAATAGTGAAACAACATAGTAATAGATAAAAGACTAAATTTTTCATTTAAATGAAAATTTACCACTTCAGTGAATTGAATTTCTAAAATCCGAAATACATGGTTGTTATTATTATGTAAAATGTGGTTCAATAAGATGAAAATATTTTTTGTTGAATCGTAACTCTTGACTTCTATTTATCGCGATTAAATGTAAATAGGGTAATTCAAGGTAAAATGAATATTATAATAATTCAAAATTACCTTATCAATTTTCCAAACCTTATTGTTTGAGTCATTAACGACCAGTGAAATATTTGGGTCGATTTTGGGACCCTTTTATCCACTTGGAAGTGATAATGACAATTTGGATTAATCAACTTAACGTAAAGGAAAAAATGACAAAAACAAATATCTTTTATTAAGTTAATTTTTACAAGGGGTTATATAAATTATATTTTCTACTATAAATATTCATTGGAAATATAAAAATATTTTCTACATCATGGTTGTTTTTATATAATTTTTAGACAACAAATAAATTAAATTATTTATCACATAATAATGATGTAGTGTTTACCTCATTAATAAATCATTTAAATAAATAATATGATAATGATTAAAATATTATCTAAAACATGTCCAATTCGAATTTGGATGATTTTATATCGTCTATGAGTCATATTATATTCATGTTTAATGATTTTTGTACTTTTTTAAACCTAATATCATTATATAATAAAATAATAGTTTCACACTTTCTTAAAGATCCCCTCCTCTCCCTTATAAAAGGAGACAACTTCTAACAAATTCCACACACCTATAAATCCATTTGGCTCGTCCAAAATCTACCCAATTAATCTCCCTACATCCTTATACTACTCCTAGAAGCATTACCTTATTCAAAAGGCACTTCAAGAAGACCGTTTGTTCAAATCAATGGGAGTTACCCAAATTAAAGGTAACAGTTTTTCTTAACTTGTTTTCTTTTATATTACTTCTCCAACCCCAAAAACTTTTTTTATTCCCTTATTTTGTAACAAAAACAATATAATAAATATACTTGGATGTTTTTATGAGAATGATTCTTACTAAACTTACACATACCACCATCTAATGGATGAAGAACATAATGTTTCTGTGGATGGAAAACTAACGCCTCACGAAACGTTGATTGTTCGATTATCTTCTACCGCCTTCATGGTGGCCATTATGATGGAACTGTATTTATATATGATATATATTATGTTTCTGTTTTATTTATGCTTCTGTAGTTTCCATTTCTATCTTATCTTTATGGTTTCCATTATCAGTAAACGCGATAATTTCATTTAAGGAAGTGCGGACTACCGCCCCCTCAAATTGATATGACTCATTCATACCATATGTGGTATGTATAAAGGATATATTTGATGATATTATATATTATAAAATACTGGAATTATAATATAACTAAGTTTAATTATGCTTTACTTCCATAAATATAATAAATAGAAATGAAATTTGTGTTCATGCGTACGTATGGCTTACCGTCTCCATGAACGGTGCATTTCATTTATTACCTCCAATGGTTTTGTACTATTTTAAATACATGTATATACTGAATATATATGATAAATATGATATCTATATAATTAATTTAATTCTGGATATAATGGACTATTGAACACATGGACAACTTGTAAATATAAGGTGTTTATTTTTGACTCAAGTACCAAATTTCCACAAAACAAACATTATTAACATAAAAGGTTACAGAATGTTAATAACATGGTAATATGTTTTTTAAACGGTATAATAAAATTTAAAAATGTTTTTATTAAAGTATAAATTATCATTAGTTTATAATTCATGAGATTAAAGAATGATTGACTCAAGTGAGACACAAGGTAAGGGATTTTCTTATATCACTTTTAATTCCATGAGATTTCCATTGTTTACAACTTATTCATATCATGATTTGTATTATGTACGAACATTTGATATATATTATCATTATTATAATTATATTCATGTTATTATATGATTAATTTGGTGGTTATTAACTTTTTTTCATAAGACTCAGTTGATTACAAGGTGGTAAAGGGTTTCATATAACTTTTTATTCCGTGAGATTAATGCTATATTTTCCACTATTTCATTTTTTGAGGTGTATGTAATGCCCATGATTGTACTAATTGTGTAATATAATTTAATTTATGAGTATTTACATCTTCATTTAATGATGCTTCTTTCATGAGACATATGTTTTGTGTGTTTTCAAATCGGTAAAGGAAGCTTTCACCCTCCTCTTTTAAAAAGACTTCTTTTTGTTATGTCTTTTAATTTACATCTTCTTATGTTGGGATATGTTCTTCTATATACTTATTTATGTAAACTTTTTATCCATGTAATGAGACACCCTTTTATCTCATAAACTAGTTTTCTGAATTTTAATGTAACGTCGTTAAGCTATCGAATTTTTACAAGGGAACTTCTTAACCCAATTTCAATTCTTTGGGTTCAACTTGTACTTCGTGAATATGTCATCCTATAAATATCATTGAATGACCTCTGATTTTTTTACACTTAATATCCACTTATATTTGGTGTATTTATACTTTTCACACATAATTATGTGATTTATTTATCTTCTTTTAAGGATACAATCTTTATAAGGGATTTCACCTCAATTTACATTTCCATTAAGACTTCATTTTTGTTATGCACCAATTAACAATTATATGTTGTATATGCTGTCCTTTGACATATTATATCATGAATCCCTTTATTCTCATGATATTATAAATTACTGATTAAATGTTATTCCTCAGTTATTTTTATTTAAGAGTCTCTCATTTTGATAAAAACTCCTTAACTACAATTTCATTTTAAATGTTTAAAAGATTTATTATTCTATATATTTATATTTAATGTCCACGTTTTAAAAATTGATTTCAGTAGTTATTTATATTGACATTAATTTTTTGAAATTACAATTCTATTAAAATCATCAAAGTGGTATGAGACACTTTGATTCAGAAATTTCATTTTAAATGGTTTATAAAAATGGAACGATTATTTCAATATTTTAAAATTACTTCATGTGACTTCAAATGAAATGTAATTAGTGAATGTTTTATATTTTCAATATTTTATGTGTTGTGATGGTACTTGGACATTTTATGGGTGGTTATGTGATAAACCATATGACAGATAATGCAGTGAAAACCAGGATCAGTAGTTAAGTTACAACCTCAAATGCTTTGGGTATGGAAGTCAGCCGTATGGCTACTCTATTTAGTGATATGTGTGGAAGTCGACAGTATGGTTATTCCATTTAAGTATGTTTATGTCCCATTTTACCTTTATATGTGATATGTTCTTTTTATGAGTTTATGGGTATCTTTTTTTTACAAAAGGTTATGTAATGATCTTTTATTCATTGAAGATTATTTACTACTTCATAAAGGTGAAAAGTATTACTTATGTTAAAGTATTCATGGTTGACTCGTTGTTTTGATAAAATAATAGTTTTCCTCCTTTTTGTATCCCTTACTGATCTTTTTATGCTAATAGCATGTTTTTGAAATGTTTTTCACATGACTTAAAGTAGATTAGGGCCAAGGATGGGATCATGGAAAAATCATGTTGTCTAAAAACATGGAACTAGACATGACTCTTTTTTTCAAGAGTTCTTGTTTTGTAAAAAAATGGAAACTATATAGAAGTGTCTACTTCGCATTCTTTTGATATCTAATAGTTATCTCCTATTTCTCTAAAACTATAAACATGAAAATATCCTCAATTTGAATTATTCATTTAATTCAATTATATGTAAGGTTTAAGGTAGGGTCCTTATACCTGGTATCAGAGGGAGGTTTAGACAACTTTTGGGATTATGAGTTTTTGTTATACACAAGGTTAGTCCCTATGTCTATTATATCAGTTAAATCATTTTTTATAACTTTTTTAGATCAAGGAAAATCAGTTACAAATGGAAGGAGTAGGATCTCAAATTTCATTCCTCTATCGTCCTGATGACATGCTTGCAATAATTACTGCAATGTCATGTTCAGATTATTGTGATACTTTTTCTTGCATACAACTCACTTGCAAGAAGTTGTTTAAGATATCAAACACCACCACTATACCTCATTATCATCATGGATCATGGGTTTTTTTAGAAAAAAAAATCCTATTTTGACAATATTATCATATTTTCATGAAAGTTATGTATTATCAAGCCATTTTGAAATATTTTACCTTATCACACTATTTTGAAACATATTATGATTTTAAAAATGGTACTAAAGAAGGAGACCATTGGAAAACCTATTTATATTTTCTTTTAAAATATAGTCTCTCAACACATACTTATAGTATTTTAATAGTACCGTTAATTGAATGTTTCAACTCAAATTCTATCTGACTGTTTTATAGAAATCATGTTTTATCAGACGTTTTGAAATTATATGTCTTACATGATTATTTTCCCAAACTGTTTTTCTATGAACACCCATATGACCCATGTTGTACAAGGTGTGTTTGGATGAAGGAAGCAAATGATTTTGAAGGATATATAAATCATTGTAGCAATCCATGGACCTTCTACCTATGTGAACAAGATGACGATGAAACCAAATGGACACTATGATCAAGGTATGATTTTCTTCATTTTGGGGATAATTTTATTTTATCATTTGGTGGGGAAATATGAATTCAAGAATTAAAATTTTGAGATCATAATGAATTTGGATAAAAATTATATGTTTAATGAAACCATTGAGGTTAAAGCATGTTAGGTGTATTTTTTAGTTTTATAAAAAGGACAACCTGTAGGATTGATGACAACCCGTCACATCCGACAAGACTTTTAGAATCAAACCCACAACGGAAGGGTGACAAGGGTGCATCACCTACCTCTAGCCTACTTTAAGTCCCTAGATAGTATGAATTATTATATTAGAAAACCATTTTTATGGAACAAGAATAAGTTGATTTTTTGAACTTATGTTTTATCAAATGGATATACGTAGTATAGACAAATGATTTAGTGATAAATGTTGTTGTGGAAGACGTTATCTCTTTTGAGGAAACACTATATGACTATGGAAGATAGAATACTATGAGTTATAAATTTTGGAATAATGGTTGAAATTTTATTTTGGAATAATCTTTGTTTTTTGTGTGGACATATGGTGATTTTGTTTATTTATGAAAATGATTAACCTATCATGGAGAACATGCGATTTGGTTAATTAATTTTCAATATGAGACTTTATGAGAAACTATTGTTATTTGGAGATAAATTTTATCGTGGAATACTATGTAAATAAATCCTTATGATATATTGGTTTCAATTTTAGTTTGTATAACTTATGAAAATATTTACGGAAAGTTGTTTTTTTGAATGGTCTTTGTTGAAATTTTGGTTTTGTTCGAAATTTTTTGGAGATTAAGAGTAGTTATTCTTTTTGTAAGAGATTATCATTTTTGGTATTATCTGATCTCTCATGATACATTTTGGTTTTAATTGATATCTAAAGTCAATGGAAAATATATAGTTCTTCTTTAGTGGATTATGTGATTCTCAAGAAGATAATTCTTCTGCTTCTAATGTGAACAAGTCTTTTTGAATACTGTTTTTTTAGATAAAAGATTAGATTTTGGTAGAAACATATTAAAGGATGAATTTCTACTTGAAGGTAAGTATATTTCCTTATATTATTCTCATATTTAGTAAATTAATTCCTAAAAATTATGAAAAGGAATGTAAAACAAAAACATTGTTATTTTACATTTCCAACTTGGTAATCAATGACCGTTTAACACATCATAAGTTTGTGATTTTTTGGTAGTTAACTTTCTCAAAATCATGTTTTCTGTCACTCTCAATCAGAACATGAACATTTTTTCACTCTTCCATATCCATGTTTTCCTACATGTAATCCTAGTACATGTTATCTCGAGTGACCATTGTACTTTTCTTTCATTCTTTTAAAGTGATAGTTTTACTGACTCTTTTTTCGATGTAGGACTTTTAATGAAGATTCCAAGCCCAGTATTGAAATTTTGAGGACAAAATTCCCAAAAGGGGGGAAGGATGTAACATCCCAGATAATTAAGGAATAATACACCTTTCATATTTATTTATATATTTTAATTAAATATTAATTTTACCTTAAATGGGATGCAAGGTTCGATAGCGTAGCTGATACCCAACAATGTGTTTCATTGAAATCTTATGTTGCACACTAAAAATATAATGTTATTATATTAAATTGTAGTTAACTCCTAGCCATTGTATTGGAAATAATGAACAAACCAATATAAAATATGATTATACATGTTTTTTAAATGTATTTTCATTTATCCAATAAAATGTTAGGGGATTAAAATGTTAATGAATCTAATTTAGGCATAATGTACATTAAAATGTCGATTTACCACATTTTAATGGCTAATAATTATTAAATATAGTTATTTACATCTTTATATGTTATATTAGACTACATAAAATTCTTCTTTATATTTGGGACATCAAATTTTACTTTGGGTAATTTTTTGGTGTTTTTATGATAAAGTTCATTTTTAATGAATAGTGAAAATATTGTATTTTAATTCAAAACTGCATTTTAATATAATTTATTTATATAGATATATTATCTTTTTAATTAGTATTAAAGTGTAATTAAAATATATTTTTTACATTTAATCCAATGTGGGTCATTGGAATTAATTTCACATTAAAATTTGACATAAACAAGTATCAATCTTTTGATAGTTATTGTTTCATAGAAACACGCTATTTGTTTTGACAATGGGAATTATTTTTTAAATTAACTAATGTCACTTCAATGTTCTAAAGATGAAAAAATAGACATCATTTTTGAATTAAGAATATTAAATATAGCTTAGTCTGAATTTTTGGTATTTTTCTGAAAAACTTCAAATTTTTTATAAATAGTGAAACCACTTAGTAGTAGTTAAAAGACTGAATTTTTCATTTAAATTAAATTTTAACACTTATGTGAATTTAATTTAGAAAATCTAAAATACAGGGTTGTTATTATTAAGTAAAATTTGGTTCAATAAGATGAATTTTTTTTGTTCATTAGTAACATTTGACTTTTATTTACAGCAGTTAATGGTAAATAAGGTAATCCAGTGTAAAATGAATATTATAATAATTAGAAATTACCTTAACACATGTCCAAACCTTATTGGTTGAGCCATTAACGACCATGGGCATATTTGGGTCGATTTTGGGTCCCCTTTGATCCACATGGTAGTGATAATGACAATTTACATTAATAATGATGTAGTGTTTACCTCATTAATATTTATTGGAAAGAAAACAATATTTCCTACATCATATTATTTTTTTATATAATTTTTATAAAAAAAATAATTTATTTATGACATAATAATGATGTAGTGTTTACCTCATTAATAAATCATTTAAATAAATAAGATTATAATGATTAAAATATTATTCAAAACATGTCAGATTCTGATTTGTATTATTTTATTTCGAGTATGAGTCATATTATATTCTACTTTAATGATATTTGGACCTTTTGAAACTGAATTTCATTATATAATAAAATAATAGTTTCACACTTTTATAAAGAGCCCATCCTCTCACTTATAAAAAGGGACCACTTCTAAATAATTACAGACACCTCTCAGGACATTTGGCTCATCCAAACACTACCCAATTAAGCTTCCTACATCCCTCTCCTCCTCCTAGAAGCCTTACCTTAGGCATGAGGCACTTCAAGAAGTCCTTTGGTTCAAGCCAAATGGAGTTACCCAAATTAATGGTAACTGTTTATCTTAACTTGTTTTCTCTTATTTTACTTCTCCAACCCCATAAACACTTTCTCTTAATTTCTTTTGCAACAAAAATATCCTAAATATAATTGTATGTTGTTATGAGAAATATTCTAACTAAAATTACACAAACCTCCATCTAATGGGTGAAGAACATAATTTTTCTGTGGATGAAAAACTAATGCCTCACAAAATTATGATTGTTCGATTATCTCCTACCACCTCTCATGGAGGAAATTATGATGGAACTCTATTTATATATTATTTATATTATGTTTATGTTTTTTTATGCTTCTGTATTTTCCATTTATATCATACCTTAATGGTTTCCATTGTGGTTAAACATGATAATTTCATTTGAGTAAGTGTGGACTACCGCCGCTCAATGTGATATGACTTGTTCATACCATATGTGGTACATATAAAGGATATATTTGATGATATTATATATGATAAAATACTGGATTTATAATATACATATGTATCATTATGCTTTAATTCCATAAAAATAATAAATAGAAATGAATGTAGCATTCATGCATACGTACGGCGTACCGTCTCCATGACCGGTGGATTTCATTTATTATCTCTAAATGTTATATACTATTATAAATACATGTATATACTGGATATATATGATATATATGATATATATATAATGAATATCATTCTTGATATTAAGGAATATTTACCACATGGACAACTTGTAAATATAAGGTGTTCATTTTTGAATCAAGTACCAAATATCGACAAAACGAACATTATTAACTTAAATGATTACATATTGTATATAACATGGTAATAAGTGATATAAAAGGAATAATAAACTTGAAAAAAATGTTATTAAGCAAGTATAAGTTAACATTATATTATTTTTCAAGAGATTATATAATGATCGACTCAAGTTGTACAAGAGGTATGAGATTTTCATATCTCACTTTTAATTCCGTGAGATTTCCATTGTTTGAAACTTATTCATTCCATGTGTTGTATTTTGTACTAGAATTTAATATATATTATCATGATTGTAATTATATTCATGGTACTCTGTGATTGATTTTGTGGTAATTCACTTTTTGTCATACGACTCATTTGATTACAACGTGGTAAAGTGTTTCGTCTCACTTTTTATTCCTATGAGATTCATGCTATATTTTCCACTATTTCCTTTTGTGAGGTGTATTTACTACCCATGATTGTACTATTTGTGTAATATACTTTCATTTAGAGTATTTACATCTATATTTTATGATCCTTCTTTCATGTGGCATATGTTTTGTGAGTTACAAAATCGGTAAGGGAACATTTCACCCTCCTCTTTTTAAACGATATATTTTTGTTATGTCCTTTAATTTACATCTTATTATGTTGGGATATGTTCTTCTATATCATTATTGACATGAACGTTTTCTCCAAGAAATATTATACCCTTTTTATCTCATAAACCAATTTTATGAATTTTAATGTTATTTCATTAAACTGTTTAATTTTTATAAGGGAACTTCATAACCCAATTTCAATTCTTTGGGTTCAACTTGTACTTCATGAATATGTCATCATATGAATATGTGTGAATGAAATATGATTGTTTGAAACTTAATATCCTCTTATATTGGGTATATTTATATTTTCACATATAATTATTTTATTTAATTATCCTTAATTTAAGGATACCATCTTTATAAGGGATTTCATCTCAATTTACATTTCCATTGAGACTTCATTGTTGTAATGCAACAATTCACTATTATATGGTGTATATTCTATCCTTTTACATATTATATAATGAATAAATTTATTATCATGATATTATAAAGTTCCAATTAATTGTTATTCCTCAATTATTTATATTCAAGAGTCTCTGATTTTGTAAAAAACTCTTTAACTACAATATCATTTTAGATGTTTTTAATAATGAAATATTTTAGATAATTATATTTAATGTCCATGTATTAAAAATGGGTTTCAGAATATATTTAAATTGACATTAATTTTTTGAAATTATAATTCTATTAGAATATTTAAAGTGGTATGGGAAGCATTGATTCAGAAATCCCTTTTTAAATGGTTTTTGAAAATGGATTGATTATTTCAATATCTTGAAATTACTTCTTGTGACTTCAAATGAAATGATATTAGTGATCGCTTTTTTATTTTCAATATTTTATGTGATGTGATGGTACTAGGACATTTTACTGGTGGTTACGTGATAAAACATATGACATGTGGTGCTATGAAAACCAGGACTGGTGGTTACGTTATAACCTACAATGCATTGGGTATGGAAGTCGACCGTATGGCTATTCCATTTAGTGATATGTGTGGAATTTGACCGTAAGGTTATACTATTTAATTATGTTTATGTCCCATTATACCTATATATGTGATTTTTTCTTTATATGGGTTTTATGTTAATCTTTTGGTTACAAAAGGGTAAGTAATGATCTTTTTTTAATTGAAGTGTATTTACTACTTCGTAATTTTGAAAAGTATTACTTATGTTAAAGTATTCATGGAATAATTTTTTTTTGAAAAACTAACAGTTTTCCTTCTTTGTGTATCCATTAATTATATTTTTATGCTCATCCCTAGTTTTTGAAATGTTTTTTGTAAGACATAAAGAAGATTAGGATCAAGGATCGGATCAAGGAAAAGTCATGCTATCTAAAAACATCGAACTAGACATGACACTTTTTTTCAAGGGTTCATGCTTTGTAAAAAAAATGGAAACTATGTAGAAGTGTCTACTTTGTAATCTTTTGATATCTAATAGTTATGTCCTAATTATCTAAAAATATAAACCTGAAAAGATAATCAATGTTAATTATTCATTTAATTAAATATTTTGTAAGGTTTAAGCCCAGGTCCATATACCTAATCACCCACATACAAGACACACAAAAAATAACCTCCCATATGATAGAATTTTTTCACGAACCAAGCCAGGTCTCCATCTGAAACGATGGCCAAAAGGGTTTTTGAAAATTTCAAAATGGATTTCTATATCCTAACAGGCTGGAAACTAGTGTTGGGCCTAAAAATAAACATGTTGGGAATGATTTATCCCATAACAAGATAGAATAATTATCATAAAATGAATATATAGATATATAAAATAAAATAAACTAAAAAATGGCTATTTAAAAAGGAATAAATGAATCAATGATAAATACCTCAAGTGACCTCATGGGTCACCATAGAACACACACTAAACTTTCAATAAGATAGATTTAAAACTAGAGGAACATGAAATTTAATAGTAATGTAGGCATGAGCACCTTGATTCTCATTAGTAAATCCAAGATAAAACAATGCCCTATTCACTTACCATTTATAATCAATAAAAAATTCTTGTTTTCAAATACGATATAATAAAATTATATTTTTTATTATTTTTGAATTCATGTAAAAACTTGCATTTTCAGGTAAATTAATCCTGTCCCACAACATTTTTAAAATAGGTTACAAGAATGCATTAAAACATCAAAATGAGAGAAGAAATTTTTTGATATAAATATGGTTTTAAAAAATAAGGCATCCAGTATGAAACATCTGGAAAGGAAATCACATCACAAGAACCGAGGGAAATTCAAATGTAAAAGTATTTGATAGGGACCTAGGAACCTCATACCTTAGTGAATCATGGCCTATGTATCACAATGATCTATATTCTCGTGCATGAGCCATTAGTAGAAAAAACCATAATTTAGTGGTCTCCAATATTTATAAATATTTAGTTAGTGTTATAGAATCAATCCTCTGATGAAACTGGGAAGAACCTCTTATGTATCATCTAGTGTACAAGTCCTAGTCCACCCACCTTGAAACTCGAGTTTTTCACTGGGCTCCATTTCATGTGGTTGTTGGTTTTTATCAAGCTTGCATATCTGTACATATAATCTTCATAAC
The DNA here is from genome assembly GCA_963277665.1 of Viscum album. Classification (NCBI taxonomy): domain Eukaryota; kingdom Viridiplantae; phylum Streptophyta; class Magnoliopsida; order Santalales; family Viscaceae; genus Viscum; species Viscum album. Next base: position 434,462,525 of record OY728150.1, on the reverse strand, counting down.
AAAAAAAAACATCCAATATCTCACCACCAATCTCCCTCCTTGAGTGCATCCCCCTTTTTCTGTCACACAAAAATTCAGAAGACCCTTTTATATGCATATATCAGAAATCACACATTTAACAGACACATCATTTTCTAAAATAAGGGGGCATGCATAAAGAGAGGTTTTTCTTTTTCATAAACTGTTATTAATGTGACAAAAGGGATTCATTATATACAAGTGACACTATTTATATCCAATTTTATGAAAGGACAAATGAAATTGTAAATATTCATTACAAATGAAAACCACATATAAAATCACTTTTCAATAACACTCATTAAAGACCAATGGGCGTAAGATATATATTTCAACTTCCAAAACAATTTTATAATCAATTCTAGCTACTGAAACGAGATTTTATAATATATGTATATATCATAGGCATAAAACATATTTTCAAAATGGGTAAGCAATTATGGTATTGAAATTAAAGGCATAAGCTTAGGGTACCTACATCAAGGTTAAACCAAGGATTCCACTTCGTCTCATTGTGATTTATAACTAAAATATACTACTCCCCACTAAGTATGTGTGTATTCTCTAATATGAAAGGACACCTTTCCCCTATGAAAAAATTCAAATGCCCTAGGAAAACATTCTTGGAGATCCTTATAGTTATGCTCATATGCACATATTAGTTTCCACTCACCTACGTAAGCTTTTTTGTATATATAAATCAGAACACCTATCCCCATATGTGTATAATCACTATCATGGACGATTATACATGTAAGAAGGGAACCCACACATATATATATATATACTTACCTATACACAAGATGGAGAGTCTCCAAAGTTCTGATGACTCGAAATGACTCAATATCGTCTAAAAACTACACAACAATAAGGAGGAACCATAAAACATCAAAATAACTCCGTAAAACCAGTTCTAAAACAACCAGTGGCATAAAAGTCGATACATTGAAACATAAATTTTTTGATGAAGGTAGCCTAAGACCACTTAACCTTACACGCATATACATTTTCACACACACACACACACATACTTTTTCCCAAAATACATATTACCCTCACCATGAGGGAATATGTACAAGGAATATATATATATATATATATATACATTACTACCCATGTATATACATGTAGGAATCTTCTTCCAACCACTCGAACTCATACAACGATTACCACTACAAAATACAATAATAAAAAAGAATGTAATACTAAAAAAAGGCTTCAAATAATACTAAACTAAACAAGGAACTAACAGATACCTCACCTTAAATGGTGACAAAAAAAATGATATGGGACGAAATCCCAAAGAAGCAAACATCACACTACACGATAATATAATAAAATAATTATACACGTAAAATTTCAATAAAAAATTTCAAAATTACACATCAAGGGATTTCACCAATTAAACACTAAATTTCAAGTACAGAAATACAATTTAAAACTAAATGTATAGAAAAAATACATGGAAAACAAACCTTCGATCTTTTATATGAATTTAAAATAACTATTATGAAATTTAAAACAAGGATAACATGGTCAGCATCGTAAATTTTTCATAAAATACCTTTCCAACACACATGTACCTATAGTACACATAGGAAAACATTTCTCCATACTCAAAAAATTAATCTAACACTTCAAATGATATTCACAACAAGTCACACACCATAAAATACCCCTATTTTCACACAGAACCCCACATTAAAAACAAACCCTCCCCAAAAAAATATCCAAATATGTTACATTCTAAATACCACTTAAAAAAACAATTGAAAAATTTATAACTCATGTCACATTCTATCACAAGGCCTCACTTCAGAAAATAATAAGTTCACATGAAAAAAAACATTTTTTAACAAAATAAACATCAATGCATCATCAGAACACAATTTGAAACTCTAACTAAACTAAATAAAAAAATTTCACAACATAGATAACACAATAAAATAACTCAATGAGGGTTTTCATAAAAAATGACATCTTATTAAACTAACACGATAAAAAATAAAATCAATGCATGTTAAATTATTTTAAATAATTATTTCACACAAAAATAATATAAGTAAGATCATGATAAACTTATCAAAGAAGCAATTCAATTAGTCCAATAATTATTATTCATAAAACCACCTACATGTGTGTAGAAAACATTGAAAACATGGTGAAAAACTCCTTCCGCACGACAATCACATATCAAATGATAAAAAAAACCCTAAAATTAAGAATTCAGACTGAAAAAATCAAAACCAGACCATATGACATAGTAAAAACTAACTCGATAAAATAGAAATAGAAGAAAAAATCAACCCAAGTAAAACAAACCCACGAATATTCTACATATGGACAATTGAGAAAGTGGGAGGGTTGACGGAAGTGGGATGTGCATAAAAAATCTATCCGGAATAGAGAGGCGGCATGGGTATGGGAGGTGCGAGGCCAGGTTGGAGAAGCGCAGGTTTGGGTGGTGTGAGTTGTGGTAGGGTTGCATGGGTTAGGGTGCTGTGAGGTGAGGTAAGGTAGCGTTGATCTGAGAGGGAGTGGTGGTGGTCTGGTGAGAAGGAGGGAGCCACTTACAGTTAAAGAGAGGAAAACCTAGACTCCACAAATAGAGGGGGTAGTGAGGGAAAAGTGGGGAAATAAAGAAAAAAAATATAAAATAATAAAATAACTTGAAATAAAATAAAAATTGAATAATTAATAATAATACCAATAAAAATTAAATAAATTCTGATAATAAATATAATAATAATATTCATAATAACTTGATAATATTGATCATAAAATTAATAAAATTAATATTAATAACAACAATTATAATAATTATATTATTTAATGGTTTTCCATTTATTTTATATTATTTCATTTCAAATTTAATTTAATAAAATTTTAATATTAAGGAAACAAAATAAAAAATAAAAAATAATAATAACTGATACTAAAAGATGATGGGTCTGGGTGTGACAATATGGCCCAGCTGGGGGGGGGGTGGTGGGAGTAACTCATAACATCGACCACAATCCATAGCCTCTCCTTTGAGATCCCCACCTTCTACTCTGCCAGATCCACCTCCCAGGTGGCAACCCTTCCCCCACATGGGATATTCATGATCGTAGTAACATCATGGCCATGGTGGTTCATCCACTATATTCCTTCCCTCCATGGCATGTCAGGTTGGGAAATCATGGTTCCGGTGACCTCACCTTTCACATTCATAACACCTCCTATATACAGGATTCCCTTGTCCCTTTCACAATCCATGTTCCATATGACCATGTTCTCAAATCTAATCCTAAGACGATCTTCTACGTCGAGAACATATATAATGGCTCTTACTAGTTGATATAGACTAGTAATTACAATAAATCCTATTGTCCAACACCCCACAAACAAGAGTCCCTTTTTCACCCACACCCACTCCAACAAATTGGTATAAGTGGAATGCCTAGGGGTAACACAATGGAATAAATGTCTCTATAAAGACTATGATCAAACATATGTGAATAAAAGTAGACATCAGAAGTCATTTATCGGGAGTACCTTATATGGTTAGTGAACCTCATAGAACACTCATCAACTCACATCCCTCCCTATAGTTGAATCTGAACCAAGCACAATAACGAGGGCTAGTATACCTTGTGAAGTAGCTTCTTGGAGTTAGACCACGGGAGTGTTGACTCCTTATGCATCCTCATAACTATGCTCCCAAAGGTACCAGATTCTCTGTGGAAAATAATAACTTTTATTGTAACAATTAGATAATAAAATGTCCAGATAATCATAAATTATTGAATCACCAACTCTAGTCAATCCTCTACTGCATGGTGATCTGGCTCACCGTGGAACCATATCATCCTATGGAACTGGAAATTATAAGGTAATATAAGCCTGAATGCATCCCCAACCTGAATTATTGGTTTAAACTAGTAATTGATAGGTGGGGGTGCTATTATCGGTTCACCTAGATGAATTGTCTCATGATATGTCCACTAAACTAAGGCCTCATCACTTATCAAATCATCATCATGATCTTAAATCATTAACCTAGCTTGCTATTTTAATGGAGGCATCTTAAAAATTTAATCATGTCACATCATGGTCAGATGAGCATATATATATGGGGAGATAAATCAAGATAAATAGTCAAAAGACTCAATTCTATATTAATCATGTAACAAAATTCCTTAAAAACAATTTCTCAGTGTACCTAGTCAACAACCATGTAGTTAGAGTCCGTTTGTATGGATATATTGACTACCACACAAATATTAGGTTCACTGGTTTGAAAGCCACACTCAAGACACTTTGAAACTATTTCCCTATATCGCAGCAAAATCCTCATAATGAGAAAACTCTCATTAGTGCCTCAAGGAATGAACCACCTCTGATACCATTATGTCACAACCTCGCCCAACATGACTGAAGCCATAACTACATCAAGCGTGCCTCCATAGGTGGGGGAAAAGATATAATCATCATTAGGCATTACTAATATAAGGGGCCTTTTCCTATGTACATGTATGAACACAAACATCCATATCCCTACATTCGTAAAAAGTATTTGAATAAAATATAATAACATCTATAATAACCAACGTGAATATGAAAATATATAGGGAATACAGGAGTATGAAAGAATAATATGAAAATATAAAAATTGAAAAATACATGCCCAAACAAGAATGATGTCCCAAATTAAAAATATTGAAAAGTAAATCTGGAGAAATAAAGACTCTAGATCATTAATCCCCAACAACTGTACATTTTCAAATGAACAATGTTATCCCTATAGTCCTCTATAATCACTAGAGTCCTATTATTCATTTTCATAAGATACAACAAGTGCGAGAAAAGTCTATACAAAAGTGAGTATATACATACCCAATAAGATTCCCCAAATTCTAAAGGGGAAGAAACTAATGACACGATAGAAAGAGATTTTTTAACACAAAATAACAGTGAAAAAATAATCAATGTGCTCATAAATGAATCAAAGACTACAAATAAAGGTGATATCCATCCGATATCCCAGCCTAGGAAAGGTTTTTTCCATCTGTTCCCTTAGGTCCATTAATGATGTCAAGAATCTCATTCGTTTTTTCAAAGACACATCCATGTTGAGATAAACCTCCCCACTTTTCCATAATGTAAATGGGTGATAATCTCTTGGTAGATAACCCATTCCCTTTCCTAGAATGAGAGTTCCACACTGATGGTAGAGGACCCATGACCTAACACATTATGAGGGTTCAAATATGATGGTCAATTGAAGACACATGACCTATTCAAATATGTGGATGACACTATGATGTTCGTAGACCCATTTCTTAACATTGTAGGAGGGTTCCACTTTGATGATTGATAGAGGAACCATTCCATGTCCCAATTTGATGGTGTCCCTAAAATTGTAGAGGAATCATACCCTCACACTGTCAGAGGGTGCCACTATGATGGTCAATAGAGGACACATACACAGTCCCAACATGACTGTTCCACTCTAATTGTATATGTCCCATTCCCTAACAACAAAAGTGGTTAATAAATTGAGGGTCAATAAAGGACCCATGCAATGTATTAGTAGTATGGTATCACATTAATCTCTCTAATGATCATATCCATTCATTAGTGTTGTCGAGCATTTTCTAAAGAAGTGTCACACTAATAACATATCACATAAAATCTAACATGCCAAAATGAACACATCCATCACATTAAATGTGGAAGAATGCACTGTATAGACTACTCACAGACGAAAATTCAAGTCCAAATAAAAGAGATGGGAGAGGTTGATGTTTTAGTTAAACCGAAGGTACACTGTGTGTAAGGGACCCACATTCCATGTTGTCCCACTCTACTGTGTAAATGTTTCCTTTCTAGTACATATACCACATTCCATGTATCCTTACCTGATGTGTAAGGGGGATACATGGTGTGTCTCAGAATCCTAGGACTAATCTGTGTTCTCCTGGTCGTGCATGTGTCCTTCAGGCCATGATAGTGTACACTACCCAAGTGATATGACATTACCTTTTCTATATACACCCACAGTACATGTTGGATTTCTTGTATTGGGTCACATGGAATTTGGGGTCCCTATATGCTGTTTGATACTTATGATCTCCTTGAAACACTGGTACTGCAGATTTTCAAAGAACATGTCATGTGTTCTTCTGAACTACACATTGTGTAGTTGTAATTTACCCCATAATGACAGATATTCCGCATGTTCTTCATGTTATTCCTTTTCCTCCTTGATTCAGAACTCTAGGCCACCCAAAACAAGTGACAATAACCTCTTGCCACTATTTCTGGTCCTTCTCTAGTGGGAAAATTGGATTTTCCTCACCCATACGATCCCATCAGGATTTATCGTCTCTCATGGTGCCTCTCATTTCGTCACGAGATTCAAAATACATGGTGGAATCCATCACATACCCCAAACCATTCCAATACGTACTCTTATCACCAGTTTGTTCATCACACACAAATCATCCATGAATATAGGGTTTCGATCATGCTTGATCCCACTCAACAAAGTCGAATCGTGACCCCATATGTCTATAGTGATGATCATAAAAAACGATGGGGGAACAATAAAATAAATAAAATTGATACCATCATTAGAAAATATTTTCTTTCCAATAAATATATATTCGGGATATCCATGTTGAGAAACATGGAACAACGCTAACTAATTTAATAAATAACAATAAAATGATACATTGGTGCATTGAATGGTTTAAATTTTGTGCATATAAAAAATGAATTCATTATGATCAATAATTTAATCATAAGGAGTATAATACACAAATGAAGATATTTGCCTCAAAATTTGATCATCATTTGTTAATAACATAAATTCCAATGATGGGGAAGATCTATTTCATTTAGTATGCCTCAATTTGTCCGAATCCATAATCTCATCGTTGTCCGACCCGAATTCGAAAATAATGGGTGTTGGAATTATCCCCTCAACAGTCCATGGATTATAAAAATAACTTGTATGATTTTCCAAAAACGTGAATTTATAGAGGTAATAGGGTTTTATGTCATTTAGCACATTAATTAAATATTAATTACTTAATCCATTGAACGCACCGACAAAGGACTTCTTTATCTGAACACCCCATGAAAACCAATAGTAGATTATTCCTAGGGTAAACCCCACACTCTAGATTCCACCACGGACTCAGTTTTCTATGTGTAGATTATTTTTAATGGATAATTCATCATTTTTAACAATGTATATGTGTGTGATATAAGATATATTCAATATTTTTATAAATTTAATTCTATGCTCATCAGATCTTGGAATCACTTTCCATATCAGAACATAGATCCAAAAATATTCCATGATATATTTCAAAGTCTCACATTAAAAATTATTGTCTCTATATTTCATGAATATAATATTAGGTAATAATTTTTTATTTTTATGGAAGAATATTTTCATAAATATATTGAATATTATAAAGGGATTTTTTGACCTATATAGAAGGCTTAACTAATTAACTAAATGAATATTCATGTATATCTAATGAGTTTTACGATGAAGTGGTTCACCATGAAGATCACATCTTAACAACATTTGAGGAGGAGTCCACAGATGGTGAACAAGGTAGAGAAAAAATACCAAATATCACAACTTTTTTGAGGGATAACAAGAGGATGGAGATAGTGAATTTGAAGAATATGAAAATATATCGAATGAAAAAAAATCATACGGATTTAAATGTGATGATTTAAATTTATGCCACGTTTATAATGATTTTCCTTCTATTTATGGGATGAACCAAATGTTGATACCCTATCATTTTCTTTGTAAGATCCCAAAACAAGTTATTTTTTCCTTGAGGAGAGGATGGGGATGTTTATCTATCCCACCCTCGAATTAGAGACACTCCCACCAAGTATTATTGATGAATAACATGATGAAGAAATCAATAATTTTATCAATTTATTGATAATGATTTGATTTTATTTTATTTTGAGTACAATGTAGATAATTTTGATGATGCTTATCACTAGATAGGCTCTGATGAGTTGGCTTATCTTCATGAATTTTTAGAGGGTTTTGAGAAGACTATTAATGCACAAGATGGAAAATGTTTGAAACACCCAAATGCAATTTTAAATCAATGTTTTTCAGTAGTTAAAGAGAAAGAGGATGTTTCTGAGAAGTGAAATAGTGAAAAAAAATAAATGTCAATACATATGTTTTTTTCAATAATGTATATTTAGTGGTGTTTTATTTGGATTAAAAACACACCCATGAAAATAATATTTACAACATATGCACAAAATTAATAATGCTGAAGAAGAGGAAACATTTCACCATTTTCATTGACATTACCATGACTCATTGGACATTTTATTGCCTGAAAAGGGAAATAAAAATATTTTAAAAGGGTTATTCAACAAGAAGATTATGTTTTAATAAACTAAATCTTGTAAAAAGAAATTTTGGTGGTTCTTGAGAACAAAGCCACATCCACCATAGGATGGTGGTTGAACCAATGGTTTTTTCTATGGACATTTGAAATATATCACTCCTTGTGGGGTTAACACCATGTTAATCATGTTACAATTTTTTTAAATTTTTTTCTTTACATTGATAAAATAAATGTTTGTTTTTTATTTTTAGGGAAAAAATATGGAAGAAAACGTCCCACGAGAACCCATCTTAAGAATATTATCTACTCCATGTGAGGTCCTTGGTTAGGTCATTCCACCAAAATATATTAAATATATTAAATATTTTTTATCTTTTTTTAAATCATATATATAGGAGGGGTATAAAAAATTAGGGATCTTGAATATGTTAATGATAAATCACTTTTAAAACATTCCACATCATCGAGCCTTATGATTAAATCTATTATGTAATGACTGAATAATATTTTTTTATTTCAAAACACTTTTGAGGAAAAGTGAGAAACCAAACATGACATATATGTAAAAAAACTAACAACAAAAATATATCACAATGTCATCAAAGTAAAATCTATGTCTGTTAGAGTCAAGGACTCTAAATAACCCCCATTTCCATAGAGTTACCTACATATCTGTATCGACCTGTAAATGAGTTTCAATATGATATTCCATTTTTTTCAATGTTTTAATATATTCCTCCAAATTAATCTTCCCATCAATGAATCCCACAAAACAATGTGGTCTTGTTTGTAAATATATTATGTTTTCTGAATAAAATTTTCCTGTATACATCTAAATGTATTTTTTATATGTTTTGAGGTGAGAAAAATTTCAAATTATCAAGAAGTATATATTAAATTATTTTCATATATCCAATGAAGCTAAATTTTTTAATAACATTGACCCATCCATCCTTAATCTTTTAATCAAAATATATTTTTTTAATTTTAAATAATTTAATTTAATTCCCAACATTTTCATTTTCTATGACATGAAATATGGAAAACCAAATAGTAATTTTTCATACGAAAAAATGGGGGCTTTTCATAATGATATGAAATGAATAGATATTCTATATAGAGGGAGTTTTAGTTAAAATTATTCAAATTTTCTTCTTTAACATGTAAATTCACTACATAGTTTTTGGATGGAATTTTTTTTGGTAAATCGTCATCTAATAGATTTTTTATTTTGAAATCAGCTTGATAAATATGTTTTTTGTTGATACCTTTTTTATTTTCTCTGTATTAAACTATTTTAGGTTTCATATCTATTTAATCACCATTTTGGACAGTGTTTTTGTACTAAAAATTTCAAATAGAATCTATTAGATGTCCTTGAATTTGTCTAGAGTTGTTTATTTAGTATTTAATTATTTTTCTAGTTTTTATTGTAGATATGAAATTTGTTTGGAAAAATAATTTTTGAACTAACATGTGACCTTAATCATGATTATTCACTATTTAATATTAAATTATTTTTAATTTAAATATTATTAAATGTTTTTTCTATTTATGTAAAATAATGGGAATATTTTTGTGCTTTATGTGTGAGGGATGAGACATTAAATTTTCTAAACTACAGTTCTTTGGGATCACTTAAAAAACCTTACCATTTTTCAAAATTGTGAATTTTAAGCATCATATCGGGATTTTAACTCAATGATATTTTTTCTCAATTTTTTAAATTTTGAAGAGGTCAATCCTAGACACCATTGGGATTTGATTAGGTAAATAATTTTTCTTGATCTCTTGTAAATTATGGATTTCAATAAAATCATGGGTTAATTTTATACAATAATCATTGACATTGAACTTTTAAATTATAATTTACCTCCAGAGATATGCATCCCAATAAATTAGGAAATTAAAATCATAATGTAGGCTATACCCATTATTTCATTCATTTATTCTTTATGTTGTTGGATGAGTTATTTATATTGTTTTTAATTATTAAAATTTCTCTACTAAATAGAGTGTCCAATTATTATAGATAAAATTTATTTGAGATTTTACTTTTATAGGTAAAGGGATGTTTTGACATTTAGTTGGATAAAAATTAGTGTTTCTTAAATTATCTTTAAAAATTTAAATTTAATTTTTTTTAAAACAATGAGTAATTTTCAATTAAGAAAATAATTTTAAATGTCATTCATATTTTTATTATTGAGATAATCCATTTGTGAAAAGCTTTTTGAAAATTAATTCATTGCATCATTTCATGTTTACCATTCTTCGATTTATTCACTACCAAAAAATGCTACTAAGGTTGCTTTAGGACAATCATTGTCATTTGTGTTGAATAATTTTATGTGGCCAATGTTTTAAGCCAATTTTCAACATCTATTTTTTAAAAAAAATTGTGTATTAAATTCAAAATATTGTTTTACATTTTTTCATTGTATTTTTTTAGTGTGAATGAAATAACAATTGAATTCAATATTAATTAATAGTATTTTTATGTTTAATTTATTGTTTATCCATTTATGAAAATTTTCATTCTTTTGGATTTTTATTTAATTTAATAATATTATATGATTTAGGAGTTTAGTTAATTTAATATTTTGTTTTATTAAATTCAAAATTTATTTTTATTGTTATCTAATTTCCAATTAATTTGTTTAAATATTTTTCATTATTTTGAAATTTTAAATTATTTTTTTATTCGATTTATTTTTTATATTCCTTTTATGTACTTCTTATATATATTTTTTGATTATATTATATTGTTTGATTACATTAAAATTACTCCGATCTTAGGGATCTTGAGTCATCGTCATACAATAGAAATGCATTCAATCCATTGAAGGAACTTGGACACTTCATCTTCGTTGAAGTGGACCGACGTGATGATGGGAGAACTACATTGAGTATTTTGAGGGCAGAATACAGATAAATTTGACTCCTAGCTTCTTGAAGGAGATTGACAATCGATCATTGTGTAGGCCACTCCTAATTTTGGAGAATGATTGGTGGAAGTCATTTTGTCGACAACTGCAACAGATTATGTTTTCTCATGATAGAATATAAACCCTTTTACATTTGTAGGCAGCTGACAAGGAAGACAAGCAATTGGCAGTGGGGAGGCTTCTAAAGGGTAGATGAAGGTTCATGAATCATCACTGAGGTTAATGGATTTATTCACCTATTTAAATAGTATATTAATCCCATAAATAGATATATGTGTAATTTTTTATTACTTAGACATGATCTAGAATGAGTGAATAGATGTTGGACCACATTTCTCTTATGGATATAGGGGTTCAAGATGAACCACATTAAATCCATTCTTTGTTCTCATTTTTTTGTTATTTTTGGTTCCACATACCTTCGCTGCACCCATAAAAGTGTATTTAGGGGGAGCCAAAGCAAGTGATTTCAAAACAGAGATATGATAGAATGTTTTCTTGTGACCGGAATATTAAATTGGTCAAAAAATTAATCTGGGGAAAGATCTGTGAAGAGAACGATGAGATAATTCCAATGACATAAGCATCATTGAAAATGGAGTTGAAATGAGACCTTTGTAGCTAGTAAAAGTTTCCGTCAAATAATGGGAGAACATTAACCCTATTCCAGAGAAGATGGTACTATTCACACCACAGACTATATTTTTAGAAAGATTCTGGTGGCTTCTCCGACATGCCACGTCACCAGGAAATATGGACTGTTGAACGTATGTTGTCAACATCTCAGCCAATCGATGTCTATTTTTAGTGATCTAGCTGTTTATTCCAACTATTTTGACTATCCCGGACACATATATATGGTTATTTTTTCTAAATTCTCATTCCATCAGGTGGTGTCAATGGAGTGAAACATCAATGTTGGTTAGTATGTTTTTCGACATCAACGATGGATGATGGTGGTGCACTACCAAAAATGAATATTGAGAAGTTTGATGATTAGTACAACATCAGATTGTGTAAAATAATGCTGAAAGATATTCTAGTGCAATAGGGAATGATAAGACCGTTGAATAGAGAAAATCCCTAAACAACGAGTAACAATGATTATGGAGATCTCAAGAATCAGGTCATTAGCACAATTACATTGTGTTTGTAGAATGAGGTGAAGTACTCGGAGTTGGATGAGACCTCACAGAAGGAGATATGGAAGAATTTGGAGCATCGATATATGGTGAAGTCACTCACCAAAAAATTATTTTTGATGACGAAATTATAACAATTCCTCAAGGGCGTGGGAAATATTTTTTGGGATCACACCAATGAATTCAACAAGAACCAGACACAATTATTGGGGCTTGGTATGAATGTTATAGAGGAATAAAAAGAACATATTCATTTTTCATAACTACCATGGCCATTTGATGGACTTGTGAGTTAATTTATCATATGGATAGAAAAACTATAGCTATAGAAGGTGAAAACATCAATTCAATATTCTGAGGCATTGTGAATAACTGCAACACATTCATGAGAGAAAATCATGGTGATGAGAGATGATCAACATGGGAGGAGCTAACATGAGAAGTCATGAGGTAAATAATGGAGGCTAAAATTGATGGAATGTGATTATAGAGAAATCACATGTTTTGGGTGTTACATTTAGGGTCATTATTAATGTGACAATGGAGATCTAAAATGGTATATTGTTGAGAATGATAATATTGATGATATGTATGAGATCATCACATAATTATCAGAAAATGTTGAAGTCCACGTCACAATAGTAATCTTTCACTAAGATGAGAGAATTGAACATAGAGAATTTCACTATAATTACTCCAATATACAAGTGCACATGAAGTGGGAATGTATATTTTTAATAATGTATAATGAGAAGGTTGAAAATCCAATTTAAGATGGATGGGTTCTTGAATCGGGGAGCTCAGAACATATATGTACGACAAAAGGTGTGTTTCATACTATTTATAAGGTGTGATATTCGATGCGACAATGTTATGGGTCAACATGTGTGGTTCGTGGAGTCGGGGAAATGAAATTAATGACACCCAATAGAGGAGTTCATAAACATGGAGATATGAAATTCATTTCATGGATGAGACAGAACCTGGTATCATTAAGTAGGTTCGATGTTAGAGTGTAAAACATTTTCATAGCTAGTGGAGTGTTGGAAATCTAAAATGATGATGCAGAGATAATTATATGGATGGAGTCCCAATTATTGTATCATTTTATGGGGACTTCAGTCAGTCCAAGATCCATTGAAGATGGTGGATGTGCCATGACATCTAGCATGATATAGCATGTTCGATTCACTGATGAAGTATAAAATTCTTGCAAAGAGACTTTAGGTCATGTTACTACCCCAAATTGGTTGTTATGGGGTTATTTGTGGGGACCACATCTAATTTGGGAGAATTATTAGTAGAAAAATTATTTTTTACAACTACAATAGTTGATGTTTTCTTCAAAGAGATGATGCATTTTTTTTATTTGGTGAGTAGCAGACATAGAAGATGAAGTACTGGCAGTGATGATATATCTCAAGAGTTGATGAAGGTTGGAGAACCACCCTTGATGTTGATGGATTTCTTCCTCTTTTTATAACACATTTGAATCCCATAAACTGATATATATGTAATTTTGTTTCCTAGGAGGTGATCAGGAGACAGTTATAATAGATTGAATGTTTGTTAGGTGACTAAAGATCTTATACTAAAGAATTCAAGAAAACATGATCAATTGAAGGTGAGATTGTATGATATTGAGTTTCACCTGATGTTCTCTTTTCTAAAATTGATTAAGTCATTATTGTATCATCATTAAATAACAGGTTTCCAATTTGGGACATGGGATGATGATTCTTGGTTAATAATTTATCTTGGGAATGATGAATGAAAATGATTTTAGTATGATACATCTATGATTTCTTCCATTATACTTATCGAGTTTAATGGAAGATGATCTTTTGATTTTTTTATTTCTTCCATGTGAAGGCTGAAACTGATGAAGGAATTTGAATAATTTGTTTATCATGATTAGTTTTTGTATGGAGAAGTAGATTGTGAATAAAACAAGAAGTGACATTCTATAATATTGTTGGGTACAAGTTATAGCTGCTTATCAGAGTTGGTGAATGGAACATGGTCATTATAAAGATGTCGTTTCATCTCAAATTCAATACCTTCTCAAAACAAGAAATTGTCAATTTTGGGAGAAGATAACTCAGTTCACATTGAATGGATGCAACATGGTGAAGGGAGTATTTATTTACTGTTTTTCTAGTTTTTTTCATTATTTTATAAATTTAAAAATACGATGCGAGGGAATGAATTATTTGGGGGGGGGGATGGGTGTTATTCTATTTTGGTCACAATATAACTTTTATCTACATTTACTTCTCCATTATAATTATCATTTTTCTAAAAAAATGTTTGTTTTGTTCATTATCTCTCTATCTGTGTGATCTCTTACCTCTATAAATGGATGATTAATCAATCTAAAAAGGATAATAACTATGATTCCTAGATATTGAAAATATTTTATTTAGTATCTTCATTATACTTAGAATATTGTGATCATGAGATAGGGAGATATGACGACACACTCATTCATAGGAACGGTTTATGACTCCTCGTTAGTATTTATTTTTTTGTCTCTTATTTATTCTACAATGATAATTAAGAGAGGACATGTGATTATTTAAACTTGTGGAGATCTGATTTATATAGAAGAGATTTCAAACAAAATTGATTTCATCTAGTGATTCTTTTAAAATTTAGAAGAGATCCCATGTGAAGAAGGTGATTTTGAATGTGGTTGTTCGTTTTCTGAAGAGTGATATGACTGTGTGTCAAGAGATTGAGCATGAACATCCTGAGTATGATATTTAGTAGTATAGAATTTATAGATTAGTGGATGATAGTATTGAGATGAATAATATTGACAAAGTTTTATTTTATCTGACTTTATTTTTTATTCAATTCTTCTTTCTACTTCTCATCCATTTATATCTTTCTAATACTCTTAATTTCATTTCATCATTATCAGCACTATTCCATGTTTTATTTTACGACAATCAATATAGATTGAAAAACTATTTAATAATCATCATTTAGATAAAATCAATGTCTATTTTACACCAATCCCCAGGTTGGCGACTATGCTATATCTTCTGAAACATATAAATGTATCATTTATAATTTAAATGATATTCAATCAATTACATCAATTCTCCCAATAAAATAATGATTTTTAGATCAGAATGATTATGCATATGATAATATTATAGTGGGTGATATATATGTTGAAAGGAATTAGTTTTTATCCTTATAATAATTAGTTTTAAATAATTAAACTAAAGATATTAACAAAACCTATTAGAAAGAAAAACAGGCTAACCCTTGAGTTTGATTATTAATATATTTTAATCAGTTTGATTCTAATACTTTATAAGTCATATTTTCTCAAAAATATGATTATACCTTACATTGTATAGAATTGTAATCATATTAATTGATTTCATAACAATTAAAAAGATCACAATCATAATTTAATACAAAAGTATCATAATAAGATAATTTACAATAAATAGAATACAAAATAGAAAAATGACTATATAAAACAATTCAATTTCTAATACAATAGTAGTTGAAGTGAAATATAATTAAATTAATATTTTTTTAACCTAAAGAGAAGAGTTTCTAATGAAAAACAAAAAAGGAATATTTTTTTGTACTTTCACGTGTGTTTGTCTTACCTACACCCAGTTAATACCTCATTACAAATATTGGTTTTGGTCTGTCGGCATATCCCCGATAGCCCCCAACAAAGAAGGTGATCGAAAACTCGGTCATGCTAGCCTCATAAGACCTCAATCTGAAAAAGGATGGCACCTCTGTCTTATTATCCCCACAATCTCTCAATTTTAGTCACAAAAATAAGTTTATCAAAAAGAAAAATATAAATTATGAGGGTTACAACTATATGGAACTAGAAGTAAAAGTCTGGTAAACATTAGAGATTTTTCACATAGAAACATTAAGAGAGATCCCACATAATGTATCGAAATCATGTCATTTTGCTCGTTCAAATTGCCGATTATTTCTAGTCATTCGTACCGACAACCATCTTGATCTCCAACGATCATATTTTCACTATAAATTGTGAAGGGACATAAACACATGTAACTCTATTAATAATATTGAACCTGAAACCATGAATTTTTTTAGATTTTCATATAATACAAGACATATTTTTTATTTAAATGTTCTTTTTTAATTATGAAACCATTTTCGTGCTATGATAAATGAGTCTAATGTTTTTAATTATAACTGACAGTACGATTTATATCATTAAAAAAATATTGTCAGTATAAAAGACTATATAGTTTGTACAATATGAATCATATCCAGTGTGAACTATATAAATTTTATCTAGTCTCATTATGATAAACATGGAATGACTAATTATTGAATGTAATATGTGTACGATTTTTATCATATGCACTATGAAAATAATAATTATAAAAGATGAATATATTTTCCAAAAAAATGTTTTCAATGTAAGAAAGATAAAAAAATTCTGGAAATAGCTTGGTCATAGAAGAGATAATAATTAGGCATTTAGGAAAGAATTTTTTATTTCAAAAACCTTATAAATAGTGAAGTAAAAAATGAGACTTTTGACTAAAAAATCTCTCCCTTTTTGGAAGGAACAAACCACAAGATGTAAATAGAAAAATTAATTTGTATAACTTATGTCCACAATAACATTTTTATTCTTGATTAAAAACATTTACTTATCCCCATAGGATTTAAAACATTTAATAATATGATATTGAATACAACTAACTCTGTCTTAGGATAAAAAATTACTTAAGGATTGTAGTCTGTTTCTTTCCGATAATTTTATCCACCTAAGTAAATCATTCTACCACTGTATATATTATTCATTTATTTTATAACAAAATTTCCCCAATCTAAATCATTCTACCCTTTTTTATTAATAATAAATAATTAGGAATGTCTCATAATACAAGCCAAAATATAAAGAAAAAAATATTTGAATTAATAAATAATATGATCATCTAGAATACGTAAAATTACATTTATCTAAAAGACAATGAATACATTCAATTAATTGTCTGTGGATGGAAGAAATATTCATTGATGTTTCAAAAAAAATGAAACAATGGTTTAGAAAAAACTAATTTCCTTTCTTTTATGTTTTCTATGTGTAATAAGATAGTTGTTTTCATTTTCTAAAACTCTATTCCACTTTCGTTCATCTTTTCATGAATTTTCTTCTCAGTCAAGATTTTCTCTTACTATTATGAAAATAATTTATCTTGATTATGTTTCAACTCTTTCTAATATCGAAAAAACATTTCTACAAAAAGATAATTTTATTTTTAGGATCTTATTTTCAAAAAATATGTATAAATTATTTCGTCCCGAAGTTAATTATTTTCTTCCTAATATTTACTTATCTTTTCATTCACATTAATCTTGTTATTCAAAAAAACAAATTGATTCATCAAATATAATAATTTCATCAGTGTAATGTTTCATCCTCTTTATTTATAAAGATATATATGCCAACTTCCCATTTAATAAATTGATTTTAGGTGACTCAATGAGTTATGAGGTTCTGAAATTTTGTAAGAAATGCAATTTTCCAATAGTTTCACTCGAAAACATGTTAAATTTAGTTGCGAGTTCATTTAAAAGAATCATTATGTCTTCAATTGAGTCTTCATGTTTCTTGATATTTGAATCAGCATAGTGATAACACTTTAACAATTTTTGAGGAACTTTTCTGTTCTCGAGTACTTTCTTCAAGCACATTGAAATCTGCTTCAAGTCTAATTAGTCTGTTTATCAGGGCTCTGTTGCAAATTTTTCTTTTGTTTTTGATTTCTGAAACCAAATAAATCTCACCATCAATTATTTTGAATTATAGAATTTCCTTTTTAATTCTCTTAACTTCCTAGTCAACATACTGATCACTTTTTAATGAGATATTATTGTTCGTGGCAGTGTCCTCTTCAAAATCAATATGTTATCCATAAAAAGTTCTAGTGGCATCATCATCTAAATCCTGGTAATGATTTTCATTGGACTTCATTTCTTTTAAATCATTTAAATCTTGATGTAATTATCACCTTGGGTTCTCTAAGAGGATTGAATTGGAGAATCTACTCGTGAATATGGTAATTTGAATTATGTTCCTCATGAAGAGCTCACTAGTAATCAACCAGAGTGATATTCTATTTTTTTGCCAGCTTCCTTTTACCTCTTTTCCTCCTTTTATTATTTCTCTTTTTCATCCATTTCCTTTCCGTATTCTTCATCATATCTATCATATTATTTAATGGAATACTCATCTATATCTCTTAATTTAGTATATTATTTGTCTTCTAGGAAATTTTCAAGAGATTATTTTGGTGGAGTCGATTCATCACAAACTATTTAATTTCATTATCAATTATCTTGAATATATGGTGTGATTATTTATTTTTTAATGGGTACTCTGATAATTATTCATGCACTTAACTTTTAAAAAGATTTCCATAGATTTTAATAATTAATGGAATTTATCTATTCCTTTTTCAACATTCATTTCCATTATTTATTTTTAACAACATAATTAATAAAAAAAATTTCAACATGTTCCTCCATATGGTCAAGACCGAACTGATGGTCTCCCTTTTTTCTCTTATTTATTTTACTTCAATATTTGGTGATCTATTTAGTTTATTTTCATTGTTTCAATGGATTTATTGATGAATTTAACTTGGATTTTATTCCTAAGAAAAATGATAATGGTTCATTTGAAGCTTTCTGAATAACTGCAATACAGTTTTTTGAAGGTTAACCATCACCATATTTTAAAAATTTGTTTGATTCCAAATCAAAATGAATATTCAGTATTTTATCATATCATCACTGACATGTGGTACTTTCATATACTTGTGTACTTACATGATTTCAATATTACAAAACATAAAAAATTATGTAAAAACATAATATGAATCTCTAGAAACAAAATTACCTAACACATAATAGCACCAGACGTTTGATTGATGGTTAAAAAGATATAACCCATCAAATTCATCTTCCTCATATTGATCAAATAATCGAGAGTGAACACATTTGAGACTTACATGGTTTCTCTATCGTTGTTTCATGGAATCAAAAATCTATGCATCCAATGGGCTATAAGAAGATATTCAGATGAGATATGAGTAAATTTCCTTTTATCCTCTTTAATATCAAAAACAGAGTCCTCATATCATTTCCTACTGAATGTGACTTTTTCTTTAGGAAGATTATGTGAAGGAAAAAATGCATCAGCCTCTGATAATATAGTGAGGAGATTTTCCAATTGTTTTACTTACATGCTAATTTTTCTATTGTACATGAAAATTTATTCTTTTAAACCGTTATCAAATTTTATAGTATTATAAAAATATTATACATCATCAACAATAATAGGATCTTGATTGAATTTTATTTTTTTAAAATATACAGATTCTCTTCCATTAAACTTGATAATTCTTTTCACATAATAATTATAAATTTCATGAAATAGTTTTCTGACTAACCGTTCTTTAAAGAAAATTATAGATTAGTGATATTTCATAGGCATTGTATTGGGATAATTTTTCATTGATTGTGACATAAGTATGAAAAAATCCATTAAAAAGGAAAATGTACAGACTTGGGTACTTAATGGGAGATAGAGGTTAGACTCATTGATGAGACATATGATGTGGGATGGGTTGGGGGGTCCATTATATAGGTGATGTAATATGATCATTGGGATTCTATGGATGAAATTTGATCAAAAAGTTGGGATGTTTAGAAAAATGAACTCTTGATGATTTTTTATTAATTTTTTTTTCGTATTCTAGTTTTTTTACATAGTCATATTCTAGTTTAATATTATAATTTTTTAAAAACTGATATACAAACAAATATAATTTAATTGAAAATATTCAATGTAATAAATTGTACCTTTTGGAGTCTCAAAATATGATTTTCTATTATGATATTTTGTTATTTAAAAAATCTAAAAATATATAGTGCGACAATTATTTGAGTAAGAATAAAAATATTGAATGAAAAATATGAGAGAAAAAAAATTTAGTATAGAAACATTGAGTAAAAATCATTTTTGTGAATTAAAAATTTGATTATGAAAAAAATTTTATTATGAAAAATTTCCTCGCACAGGATATTTGATAGTATTATAAATTTATTAGTACAAAAAACATATAATTATGAAAAAATGTGAGTATGAAAAAATTGGGTATGAATAATTTGAGTAGAAAACAATTTTGAGTATGAAAAATTTGAGAATCGTTAAAAAATTAAACTAACAAAAATATATCCCCCATTTGAAAAGGAGTAACTTAATATAAGGAGATGGTTTAAATAGGTAGTAGATATGAATGATTACATTAGAGTGATCATATATATATATTCATTCTAATTAATTTAAATCTGTTGAAATGTAATGGTTTTGTAAAAATATAAACATGTAGTTATAGAATTCTAATAAATATAAAATTGATATCTCCTTCCTGTGTGTGATCTCTATGAAATTGATGTCTAATATCTATGTGTTTTTCATATGAGTTGTGTGCAATGTTTTTTAATTCTATGACACTAGTGTTTTCACATAATATTTCAGTATTAATAAAATTTGTTCCATAATCAGGGAGAGTGTGTTTCATCCTCAACACATGATTACAACGACTTCTAGCTGTGACATTTTTAGCTTCAACAGTGGAATGTGTCACTGAGTGTTGTTTCTTGCATGGCCAAGAATATAATGAATCATATAATAAATGATACATCATGTAGGTAATTTTTATATCCCTTTTACAATAAAAATCATTTGTATCTGAAATACTTTTTAATTGAAAATCACTTCTATAATTATTAAAAAAATTATAAATACGTAGTTCCTTTTAAATAACGAAAAATTCATTTTTCAACATTTAAATGGGATTAATTTGTATTTTCATGATATTTTACACATAAGAAGACTAAAAATATTATGTCTCCATGACTGGATGTTATGTATAGTATATTTATTATTATACTTATAATTATATTTTGATTAATTGGTTGACCAGATTTATAAAGATGAAGTGTATTTGAGGTATTGATTGGAGTACAAAAACTGTTAGTATTTACCGTTCCAAACATCTTATTAATATCATTAATATACTTATGTTGATATATATATATAAGTCCCTTTAGGTTTTTGGGAAATTTGAGACCCATAAAAAATGGTAACTCCCCCATCATACTCATTTCAAAATTATATTTCATAAGATATGGAAAGGAATCTATTTAACATTGATGAGTTGATCTGAATATAATGTAATCACTATAGATTTGAAAATTCAAAAAAGTTTCATTATAATTAATTATTGGAATAGTTGAATCATAATTTCCATTAACACAATTATTTTGTTATAAAAAAATATAAATATATCATTCCAGGTTCTAGGGTCTTGTTTAAGTCCATATAAAACTATTGCATGTTTAAAAATTTATTCATGATGTATTGTGTCTTAAAAATACGGTGGTTGTTCACCAAAAACATTCTTGAACATATCTGTTAAATAACATGCACTTTACATCCATTTATAAAAGTTTTAAATTAATGAATTCTGCCAATGCTAATAGAATACATATAAATTCAGGTCTATGTACTGATCTATAGTATTCCTCAAAATATATTCCCTCTTGTTGATTATATCCTTTAGCAACAAGTTATGCTTTATTTCTAATAATTATTCCATTTTCATCCAAATTGTTTCTATAACCCCATTTTACTCTAATTACAAAGGTTTCTTTAGGTCCTTCAACTAGGTTGTAGACTTTTTTCCATTCAAATCCATTTAGTACATCATTACAACCTTAATCCAATTTTTTCACCTAAAGCCTCATCCGGACATTTGGGCTCAAATTTGGGATGAAGAAAAATGTTCTATTTCATTTCTCAAAGAACTGATAATCCTTAAAGCGTAATTTACATGACCATTGATAATATCACTGAGATTATTCTTACATATCAACTCACATGGGTTTTGTAAAAATTGTTCATTAATAAAAGTTAAAAAGTATTATAGATTGAATACATCATAAAATGTTTCTTTAGTATTCAATTTCTCAAAAAAAAATTTTATCATAAGATGACAATTAGTTTTGAAACAATCCTCAGAATATGTAGGTTGTGATTGTTTAAGAACAAGGGGATCCGTTGCATCAAATTTAAAATATACTATTTTCTCAATAGTGCATGATTATTTGTTGAAAACATTATATTCTTTATGATTAGTTGAATAGAATAAAAATATAATTTCATCGGGTTGTGTGTGAATTTATGTAAATTATCATTTGTGGTCAAAAAAAATACATTGTATCACAATATTTTGAAATATGAAACTTTTTGTTTTCTGCCTATCCCCAACTCATATGGATTTTTATTAACAATGTTTTGAAATAAAACACGATTTATAGTATAACAGGTAGTACTAATAGCCTCAACCCAAAATTTATAACAACTGAGTATTCACTCAACATGGTTCTTGATATTTTCCAGGTAATACAATTAATTTTATAAAAAACCTATTTATAAGGAGTTTTGGGAGATGAAGAGTTATGATTAATGTCTTCATTACTAAAAAATGTTTTAAAATCAAAGTCTACAAATTCTTTACCGTGATCGAATTTAATAATATACAATGGAATGCTTTTGTTATTTTTTTAAATTTAGCTACAAATTTTTAAAAATAAGAATATGCATTTTATAACCTTACTATAACATATACCCATTTTCATCTATTATAATCGTCAAAAAAAGAAAAAACATAGTACTTAACACCAATACATTATGTATGTATTTGACCAAAATGATCAATTACCACTAACTGTAACTCATAATTATTAGAGGCTTCACTAATAGATTTAAAGATTGAATTATGTTTTCTTTCATTTTGACTAGGGTCATATAATTTTGAATAATCGAATCCGAGTTCCGGTAGATCCTTAACACTTATTTTTTAAGTAATTTTGAAAATATAGAAACTTATTCATAAGAAGATAAAGTAATATTGTCCCCGAATGAGGATGATTATTCATATAAATATTTATAATTCATCTAATTATGATAATTAGAATTAAAATACATACATCTTAAAGAAGTTAATGTCTGCACATTGTCCTTAAAAAATTGATTTTTAAATGTTATTCTATTATAGAGACAAATATTCCTCTGTCCAAAATTTACATTTTTTTAAGAAATTTCAAAAGAATCTCATCCACTATCATTACTTGAGTCATTACATTTCATGAATTTCTTCCTATTTTGATTGGTAATACATTTCAGATTTCTATAAGTATTCCATTTTTTATAATATTTATTTTTGAGTTTTGGAATTTTGGTATTATATGACCATCTTTTTTACATTAATAATGGGAAATATCAAAATAATTCTTGTGGATTATTTCCCTGTTAATTTTATTTTAATTTTACTAAATATCATTTTTTTTCAAATAATATTTTTTATTCTTCAATTCAAATTTGAAAACTCATTATCAAAATATTTTGAATCACATATGTTTGATTGGGTAACAACCTTTTTCATTATTTATTTAAAAATCTTACTAGGAGTATGATCATATATAGGATTTGAAGTAGAAGCAAAATAATCTCCATAATTATTCATTTTAATTTTCTCAAAATCTGTTTTCATCCTACCCTCATTCAACAAGAGAGTTCAAAATAAACCATCAAGTGTAAGATTTGTAATTTTCATCGATTCATCAACATTTGATCTCTTTGATTCTCATTCATTTGGAAAAATATGAATTATCATTTCAATAATAATTTAATGATCTAATCTTTATTCACCCATATCTTCTAAAATATTAAAAATTGTCACATATCTTTGTTGTACCTTAATAATAGGTTCACTATAAGGAAATTTGAAATCTTCTTAATCATCTCTTAACATTGATATTCTAGTCCCATAAACATTAGAAGTTTGAAAATGAGTGATGTATAACCTCTTCTAAATACCATTAGATTCTTCACATTAATAAAGATGGATATATATTGTTTTGGCCATAGAAGATATCAAAATATTCCTTACATGGTAATTTCACTGAAATTCTATATTTTCTTCATTATTAAATTTTTTGATTTTTCTCAAGGACTTTTTATTCACCAGTCATCATATTAAAATTATCAACTACATTGTTGTTTACAAATATCTTCATTATATCTCTCCAATATTCCGAATCATTACCATTAAAATTTATAGCCTTGTAGGATTAATATTGTCAATAGATCAGACTTTTTTCCCTTCTATATTTCAAAATTGATACAAACAAAATATTTTACACAATACATGTTGGTGTAATATAAATTTATAAACCAAATTTATATAAATTAAATAAAAATAAATTTAAAAAAATAAATAAAGAAACAATATTTTAAAGAAGTTGAATGATTATTTGATACCACATGTGAGTATCCATATTATAGAGACTTGGATATGATACCAACTGTTCGATCATAATTTATATGGATATGGGAAACTAAAAGAGTGGGGGTGAATTTTATGTTTAAAAAAATTCATTTTATACTCAAAAGAATTAGTTTAGAATAATTTAAACTAAAGGAATTATACAAACATCTTCTGAAGAGAAATGGCCTAGCCATTCAGTCTAATAATTAAGATAGCTTGATCAGGATGAATCGAATATTTTATATGTAACAGGTCATCAAATATATGAAATTAAATTAAATTTTATATAATTTTAATAAGAGTAATTGATTCAGTCATAATCAAATAAATTGTAATCACAATTTAGTAAAAAATTATCATACTCTAAGAAATTATGATATACATAATACAAAATAGAAAGATGAATATATATAACAATTCATTTATAATTACAATATCATTAGAAATTAAATACATGTATTTGAATATAATTATTTTAAACCAATGATAAAGGGATCCAATAACCTTGGATATAGGTACCTTGATTCATACTTTTACGAAATTCTATCTTACCTAATTTAGTGTATGCCCTTGATAAAATTATCAGATTTGGCCTGTCTTCATATCCTCGGAAAATCTCGATTAAGAAGGTGATAAGAACCTCTATCTTCCAAGCTGTGGAAGCCATTAATCAACAAAATAGTGTCACCTTTATCCTGTTACCCCTACAATCCCTCGATTTTATTAAAAAATAGTGTTGCATAATGAAAATCAAAATCATGAGAGTAAGAAGTAAATGTATGAATTAGTTCATGGCCTGTATACATTAGAGCTTTTACCCATAACAGACTTTTTATAGTACTTTCTCAATGTCTCAAAATAATTTCATTGATCTCATTATAATGACATTTTAATTTAAGGCATTCATCCCAATGGTCATCTTGATCATCAATGGTCAGGTTTTCTTCTAATATCACTGTGGGACTTGAACATCTGACACTATAATGGTCATATTTAAACTAAAAATCACATCGTTTATATTATCATAAAATTCCCAAAATCGTTTTGATTTAAAATATTTTATTTTTTGAGAATACAAATTTCTGTATATGGTAATATAGTATGATGTTTTGTGTTATGAGAGTTAGTAAAATTTATATCATTACAAAAATATTGTTTTAATGAAATACAGAACAGTGTGTATGATATATACTATATTTTGTGTGTATTATATAGATAGTATCAGGTCATGTTACAATAAACATGCAACGAGTCATTATTGAAATACTTATGAGTATGATTTTTGTCGTATAAACTTAGAAAATTGTAATGATAAAATATGATTTTTTTTTTCATAAAACAATGTCCTCGATGTTTGTATGATAAATATATTCCTGAAATATTATGGACATCAAAGTGTTTGAAATTAATCATTTAAGAATGAATTTGTGACTTCCAAAATAAAATGGAATAGAAAAGTTAAAAAGAAACTTTTGAATCCAAAACGATCATCGTTGAAATTTTTCCCCACATTCCATGGTGCGTCACCCTGCACCATGATAAAAACAAAAACATATCCTAGGACATTACGGTGTAGTCTTACCCTTTTATAGAAATCAATTCACTCAATAGCCAATAATTTATAGACAACAACACTTTCATGAAGCATATTTCATGTCCTATCAAATAAACCAGCATATCATATTTGAGGGGTTAAAACACAAAAAAGAAAAATATATAACATTGTAATATCATATAAAAAATAATTAATCATATAAAATAAAAGAAATATTCTAACATATACATCACCATATTGAATATCCTTATAATAATTAATGATTTTACATATTCTAAAAGAAACTAATGACACATTGGTCTCACAATTTCACAACACCATATGATTAATGGATAATTATCAACCAACAAAACCTTTTATTATTGCATAAGATCCTCATGGATGAAATGAATACCACTATGGTGTGATTAACAACATCATCCAAATAGATTTATCATACACAATGTCTCATCAGAAATCAAATCCTCAAATTGCATCATGATCCTCGAATTGAAATGTTTTTTAGTCCAACCATGATCCAAATCCGACTACTGATCCCCGAACTCACTCAAAGCCTCCTCCACCATATCTAGCACCATGGTAACATCCTCTCAAACAAATCAATATATATATATATATTCTCAATATAAATACAAAAAGTAAAATAAATCTTAGTTTCTACATTATATCAACCTATTTGATGTGTATATTTTATAAATATATATATATATTGTATTTGAATTCCATGATTTACCATTTAAAATATGTTTATGATCTAATTATTAAATAGTTTTATTTACTTTTGTAGGAGTTATTTAAAATATAATGTGGTAAATTTTTTATAATAAAATATAAATTTGATGGAGAGATTCTTAAAGTAAAAATGGTGTGTATTGGTTTAACATTATGTTAGTATGGTGACCATGAATGAAACCCTAATAGATAAGTTAGAAGCTAGCACATGATCTTGGTGATATTTGATAATAGGAAGTAGTAATGTTGATTAAATGGGAGGCCCGAAACATTTTGGTGATGGGAAAGAGGAACTATGGTGTGGAAGCCCTGGTGTAGCCCATCTAAGCATGTATGTCCATAGAATGTGATATAAATGAGCGACAAACTGATAAATATATGGAAGTGGGAAGGCAGATAAGTGGGAATCTATTAATACTTACATAAATGTTTTTTTCCAAATATGTGGGTTGTATCACATCACTCATAATGAATATTGGCCACTTCACACTATGTCTGACCATAGGAAACCTAAAATTAGTAACAATAGAGTAATATTAATAGAAAATAAATAGTGGAAGACACTGCCATGGAATCCACACCTAATCATGATAATTAAATATTTAAGATCATGTTTCATCTGTTAGGTATAGTAGACATCAAATTATCCCTTTAATGGCGATGAAGAAACCAAACAATTCGATGGAGTGTGATTCTAGCTTCTATGAAGGGGGTTTGTATTGTATCCTACATCCATGCAACATGAACCCCTATGGAACCTGGAAGAGATTGATATGAATACAAAACAACCTATCTATTTGACTATAGTGTGAATTAATAGAATAGTCAAAAAAATTACATACATACCCATGTTGAGTTGTCCATTAGTTTTCTTTGGATTAAGAGAAGGACATGAATTATCGGTGAGAAATATAATGTTCATGGATATGATTTGATGGAGAAGATGATTTTAATGTATCATTTTTTTCATGATGGTATCCCCACCACACCATGGAGGATTGTGTATGCTCAATGGATTCATGGTTTTGTTTCATGAGGTTTAAAATATAATATCAACCTCATGTTATATCTTGGAGTTGAGGGGTTTGGACTGAATTTCAACCATTTTTTTATAGTAATATTTATTTATTCCATAGATAATGTTTTTTTGACTATATCTCTACATTTATATACTAAGAGATAAATCTTTTGGGAGATAAATTTGAGACACATGTGTGATCTATATTATATCTATTTGTTTATGAAGTGGATACTAATTTATGAAGACATGGATAAAAGGTATATGATATAAGGGATATTGATGGTGTATATATCTTGGTGGAATTTAGTCTATTTTTTTTAAAATTCTATGTAAAATTAACATATCAAATTTTAGAATATAATTGTTACACTTATGTGAGATTATAATTGAGAAATTGTGGGTATTATTTTTTTCTTATATATTTTCCACATCTCATGGAATGCATGAGATAGTATTTGTGTAGTTCAAAATTTTTTTATTATATAAGGGGATTTCCAACTGAATATTTCGTTGTTTTGTGATTCTCATATTGGGTTACTCCTATCAATATTTTTTTTCATACAAATTTTTTCCATTGTGCCTGACCATTTCATTGGTGTATGAGATATCATTTAAGTGTGAACCACATATTTAGTAATCAAAAGTACTTGATATTAGAAAAGGATTGTATATGTGAGTGGAGAGAGTCTGCCCCGACCAAGGGATACACTAGGACATGATTATGATGACATCACAACATTCATCATCCCTTTCATACATTTTTATTTCATTTTCATGAAGATTCAATTTCATAGTACAATAAATCTCACTTTGTTTCATCTAGGATAATTTTTAGTTTCTTATGATTAAATTTATATCAATGTTTTTTGAGTAATATTTTATTACTAGATATTATGAGACTGACCTTGTAACTTTTATTCATATATTACCTTCTTGTGATTTATTTATTTTCCTCCCATGGTTTTCAATTGATAAATAGATCTTACCTATAGGGAATTGATGATTCTTTATTGATGGTCAGGTTATTGGAAACTTTTATAAGATCATGGTAGATAACATTAATTAAATAAGTCAATACCTGAATTTTTTAATCCCTATTTAATAGATTGTTTTACATATTTTACATTTTTCTATTGTTTTGGAAAAAATATATATTTTCTTGATTGTGAATTAATCATTCTCAATCCAAATCATGGACCAATTTTGTCAAATATGAGAGGTTATGAAAATGATGCTTATGTGTAAAAAATAATATGGTCTACTACCATATATGAATAATTAAGAGACACTTATATTTAGAATTAAGTTCATTTTCAAGGAGTCATGTCAAGATGTAGAGTGAATGGAAAAGGGTAATGGGGAATCAATATGAGAACCAAAAGAGGATTGATATGAGGAAGCATGTATTGAGGAGAAAAATGATAGATTTAATTATTCTTATTCCAAATTCTAGGTAACTCCTATTTATGATGATAAAATTGATTCTATAGAATATAACCTCAAAACTCTAGGGTTTTAACAGAAAGAGGAAAAATAATATGATGAATCCTCGATGTTATTTTATAAGGCTAGGTCAAACCAAAAATATTCTGTGTAGTATATATCTTCTTCCATTTTATGGTTTCCTCCTCAATAATTTTTTTATAAATAATAGGAAGAATATAATGACTAAGGAGTAACATAAAAATAATAAAAATAATAACAAAGAGGAAAAATAATGAAATAATAATGAAAATGCATAAAATATTTAAAAGATGACGTTATATGAGGTAATGACTACAGATATTCAATATTATAGTGTATATATTCAAATGGTTTAGTAAAAATAATAAGGAATACCTATGTGGAATAATGTTCGATAATATCATAATATTTTTCTCATATAATTTAGGATTTCTATATTTTGGGAGCGTCATTATAAAATTTCATAATATATAGAAGGAATAGTAAGAAAAGACCTACAAATGATGCACTCCAGTATATATCATGGTTGAATTCAAGTTGGGTAAGTCTATAAGAAACACCTGTAGTGCTTAAAAAGGATAATGATCAATCTAATGACCATAATGAAAAATGTTTTATGGAGTTTTCATAATTGGTTTATTTATTTCTAAGACATTATAAATATTAATGATTTATATTCTATTGGGGATGAATTCTCAATCCATCTTTTCTTTTTTACCATAATCTGGATGGACCTAGTGATCTCACAATTCTTTCCTACTTTGTAGGTCTGTAATGATAATGGTACAAAAAAGGGGATAAGAAAAAATTTATTCATGAGGAAAGGGGATTATTACAATTAATTACTTGTCATCCACTCCCATATTTTTTTTTATTTTTAGTTGTATTTATTTTAAAAAGAAAAATTACATTCCAAGATCAATGTATTTCTAAATTTTTTTATCTATTCTAAAATGTTATATGGTAATCCAATTATGATAAGTTTTTGATTTAATTAGCAATGTGATAAAGTGAGTAATATTGGAGAATGATGAATAGAGATAGGGAAGGTGGTTTTAATTTAACAAATCATGCTTATGGGATGTTTTTCAATTTATATAGATTTCATTTCCCAAATATTATTATGGTTTTAATATATGAGGTTCACATGGATTGAAATTTTATCGTTGTTTATGACATGTGATATTGAATTTTACATTATTTTTTTCATTATAGAGAGTATTATAAACCTATTTATTCCCAATAATTGTTGAAAATTTCATCATAGATACATGGAACTTGTAAACCTACTATAACATGTATCATTATCTTTTCAATGCTTGTACAACACAATGTCACATTAATTTGATTAAATAATTCCTTATTAAAAACCTTATATCATTGAGACATTCATTGTAATTTGAGTCTTTCTATTATGCCTATATAAACCATGGATAACCACGTTTTGTATTGCCACATTACAATTCAATCATATCATTCTAACCCATAATCTAGGTACTTTTTTCATGATATTCAATATTTTTTGTGTAAAGGAGAAGTTATCCACTCTATAAAAAAATAATATATAAATTAGAGAATATTTGGGGGTTTATTGGATATTTTTATAAGGATCATATATATAAATTTCATTATGATTCATTGTTTCCCTTTATAATGAAAAAATAATTTCTAAAAAATAGTGAAGAAAAAAGAAAAATAATTGTTGATCAGTATTAAACATGAATGTTTTGGAAGAAAATTATTAATGAATAAGCGAGTATACTGTTTAATATATTTCAATGTCATATGTTTAATAATTTTCCTTATATTTGTGATGTGGGGTGATGCAATATTAAATTTGTAGATATGTATTGGAAAAAATTATTTATTATCATGAAAAGTACTTTTCGAGGAGTCCACTTTTCTATGAATATATTAGTTTATATCAATAACCTATCAACACTAATAATCATAGGTAATTTATATTTAATGAAAATTTAGTTGAAATAATTTTAGTATTTCGATTTATTATATAGATATTTGAGATTGTTTAGATCCCTATAGTGGAGGGAATGTACTTGAGGTATATTAATAAATATTGTGCTTTTTTACCTACATTTGTTTATAAAATTAATTCATTTTGTGGTTGATCACAATGTATAATGAATAGTAGTGACTAATTAATTAATTTGAATTGATGTTATGTGATTTTTGTACATTTTTAAAAGAGTAAAAGTCAAATACCTTAGGGATTTGTGTCCTTTATAAATGAGAATTTAAAAAAATATATCTCATGTGATGTTTCAATTCATATTTCCACATTAAAAATTATTCAATTTCGTTAACCTAAATTTTATTTATTAGTACCATAAATTTAATTTATGATATATTGAAATTCATGATTGAGTATAAGAAATATTTTATGATTGGAGGATTTTATGTTCATATATCATGAAAATAAGTTTTTTTATTTACATTTATGGATTGATTTATATAATTATTTTTTTATCCTATTTTTTCATATGTATTTTTATTTTGTGTACAATATATTTAAAATGGGTTTTTAGAATATATATATACATAAAATTTTAATGAATAGTTTTATAAAGAAACAAATGGTTACATTTATGTCAAAAAGGATTCCTCTATAATGGCTAAGAAAGACAAATGGACTATAAGATAAGAAGAAATCATATGTTCCTGGAATTGGTTGGTTCCTGAAACTAACCAAGAGAACACAATAGGGTGTTCCGACATATGTTGGAGCTGAACATTAGATAACAGGGTGGAGAGGACTTAGGGAAGATCATCATAGAAAGGATTATATTATAAAGATATATAATGGTTTTTTGTCCCAAAAAATAAGTTGATGTGGGTTAGAAGATAAGAATTCAATTGATCATAGTTATAAAATGATTCAATATCTCACCAGGACTCATGTGTCCCCACTCACACAAAATATCAAACAATTCATGTTATGTTTAGGAACTGAGAACATATAATTATGGTTGTAATATAATTTATGATGCAACCCAGGTGATGGAAGAGACCACCATGGATGCCACACTAAATCTTACATTCACACCTATGAATACTACACTACATCTATTATGTTTTATTGTAAGGTATGTTTACCCTACATGATGAATAATATTTCATTTATATTCACATAGATCGAATTATGACTTAGTGGGAGGGGATTTCATTGTATCTTTATAACTCATATCATTGGCCAATTTATACATAGAATGTTCTTGTTATAGTTTCACCATGGATGATTACTTTTATCGCAGTGTGCATGAATTGGGAAGGATGTTTGCTAACATAAAGTCCATTATGAAAAAGTGGATTGTTTCAAGTAGTTATAGAGAAGGACTTGAGTGGGGGGAAATTACACTGTCTTTATATTCTTGATTTCTCCAGGGATGTGTGTTTAAGTAGAAAATTATTTTCCTGAATACTATGGTCATAGGAAAACTATTCCATTTCACTATTGAAATTTGTGGAAGGTAAGTGTCTTGAGGAATATTTTCATGAGGATAATTCTATAATAATAGTGTCTTAATATATCCAATTTTTAATGTGTTCATAATGTTCCATAAGATATATTTAGGTTGTAATATTTACACTTGATAAAGATTATGTGGTTTTACCACTATTTTTTATACACATAATAACTATCATTCTTGAGATAATGTAATGTATTAAACTTATAGAGGGATTCATAGCACAAGAAGGAAGAAGGGGAGGAAGGGAAACAAGGACTCCATGAGTATCATTCATGCCAAGGGGATGAAGTAAAAAGTATATATTGATTATTATTACCTTACCGAACCCATGGTGATATGGTCAGCCTAAAAATTATTGAGCAAGGAGATGTATAGAGTCTCCATGTCTATGTAGAAGAAATTTGAATGGTGAAGTTAATAAGGTACATAAGAGAAAATTGGTGTAATGGAAGCCCACAATCAGATGAATGGTAATTATGTTATGGAGGGCATTGCCTTTAGTGAAGCTCTTTATTGGAGGGATGACTAGTACAAAAAGGCAGATATAGAGGAGACACATAGTGTATAAACTTTGGAGATTATCAACCACTTGGAGGAATAATTATTGTTGGTGGAATATCTGATTAAAGCATCTAAAGAGGTAATGTAATGAATTAATGAGAGATTTTTACTCAGGTACACAAATAAAAAGAAATGTGAATTAATCAATAAGAATAACAGTATTCTGATTAGTTAATTCAATTAATGTATGTTGAAAGTAGAATATCTCATAAAATGATAGAAAATGTGACCCATTGGTTTGAAGATCTGATAAAGGATGAACCAGAAACAATGGCTAGTGGTCTTCAATGGAAAGATTTTAATGAATATTCTTATAATAGTCTTAAACTAGATTTTAATGTTTTAACATTTACTTTTGGTACATGATGTTTTGTTGTCTGGCTAGTATAGTTTCTCACATATTCCTTAAAAGCGGTAGAAAATAATGTGAATGTAACTTTTAGGTCATAAGGAGGGATACATTTTATGTGATGTATTGGTGATATTACACCTGGGATATTATGCTAATATACGTGATGTTTGAATGGGTGAAAACCTTTATGTAATATGGATGAATTATAAAAGGTAAAATGAGATAAATAATACCCTAGATCATATTATAACAGGTAAATAATATACCCCTAAACTATTTACTAATCCATAACAAATTATTTTATCACTAAAATTTAAATAAGGAATTTTTTTAATTAAATGTAAAAATTCTAAAACATTAAAAATAAATATTCCAAACATAATAACATATTTTATATTTCAATTTTGAAAATATCTTAGGGTGGGTTTTGGGTATAATTTTTAAATAATTAATTTTTGTTGAATTTGGAAAAATATAGATTTAACAAATAATATAACATTCATGTAATATTTATGAGGTTATCATGTCCTCAAAATACATGAAGAATTTTTCTTGACCAAATATATGTTTATTGAGTAAAATGAATAAATTATAATTATTATTTTAAATTTGGAAAGCATTGTTTGTGCTTTTGGAACCAAAGTTTTATTTGATTCTAAAAAAAACTCTTTTTGGAACATTATATTTTAGAGTGTGATTAGAAGGATACATTTGTTATGGAATTATTATAATGTAAAATAACCATAATTTTTTTAATAAAAATATAATAAATTAAATATATTCTTAATAGTCAGTGTCCCCAAAAACCATATATTTATTTATCTCACATATAAATTAATTTTTTATAAAAAGAATTATTATACAATTTGTGCCCTTATATTAAAATTTATTTCTACAAAATCAAGAAATTAAATCTTATAAAATTAATTACATATTTATAATTAATGAGAAAAAATATGGATAAAATGATAATTTAATTTTTTACTCATAAAAAGATATTACCTATGTAAAAATTAGTCACCTCGATGAAGGTTAAATTGAGATAAAACGCTTAATCAAGAGGTAAGACACTAAATATAAAACATATCCTTATTAAATTGATTCATTATTGATTTAACTACCTCATATAATATTTTCCACATAAATTATCAATTTGTTCTCTAATTTACATTATAATGATGTTCCCTTTCATATTATGTAATTATGTTATTCAGCATTTCACCCAACCTACATATAAAAGGATACTTCAAACACCTCAATTATCCACACACTTTAAGAAGTATAACATGATACATAAATTAAATAATAACCCCTAGATCTTTTACTCATATTCTAGTGGTCCTTTTTCACCAAAATTATTTATTTTGAATTATTAAGTTATAAATCAATTTAGTATACCCAAAGAAGAGTTAATCATCTTAACAGATTAATTCAAGTGTATTTATTTTCCCACCACCATAAATTCATCTATAACTGTATTAATATATGTAAAATATTATATTTAATATTCAAAAATGTTATATTTTAATCATGAAACCTTTTTCTATCACATTTATATTTATTTTAAAATGAATATGTAGTTTTTCTGTATATATAAACTACAATATCCATGAAGGAATGTTTTTTATTTTTCATTATTAGATCACATGGATGGTTGGGTTAATGGATTTAATTAAGATATATTATATAATTATCGGAATGGATAAAATTAATATTTTCCTTCATATCTATCCAACCATTGCAAAATGAAAACATCACCCATGCGTATGTGCAAACTACCACCTCCATGTAGTGATGTAATTAATTTTTCTTAACCACCCTTCATGGATGGTTCTAATAATTTATTTTCATAAAAATATAATTTAAATTTATATAATAATATTGTTTAATTTATAATATTAGTACCATGTTTTATGGACCAAACATCCACATAGATACATACATAAGAAACAAAATAGATAACACCGAAATAACAGGGCCTAAAAATGAATAATGAGTAAATCAATAAAAATATTACATTAATAAATGGTGTCATGAAATATATATATAAATATGGATTGTATATAGATTAATAATAAATATATATTTTTTATAAATGATTCAAAATATGACCGACCTATCAGGGATCATATGTACGATTTTATGTGAGAATCTCAATTCTTATTGGATTTTTAATGTTTTATTTTTCATTTAAGATAAATTAAATACTATTTCAATCCTTAACACCATATATTTTTTTTAAATTTTAATTTTTTTTGGGTTTTATAATATTAATTATATTTTTCATCTTTTTTGTGCTCAAAATCACGGAAACAATGTATTTTGGAAATAATTACCTTATATCTCCTTTATTCCTAAAATATTTCTCTCCCACAACTATATTATATAAATAACATTAATGATATTATTTTTAATACATCAATGATTTCATAATTTTAATTATCGTTGATATTTAATTTATATAAAATAATTTACATGAAATATTTTTATTTTTTTCATACTAGTAATTTTTGATGTTTTTTAAAAGCAGAATATTTTTTTTACAATTCATATGTTAACATTTTTTCTAACCATCATTTATGTTTTATTTATAGATAATCATATACATGTTTCCATTGTTTATAAAATAAATTTAAATTCCCATTTATCTAAAAATTATTTATTTTAAAATGTTTTTAAAGGTGAATAATTTTTCTACTATTATATAATGTAACATTTCTAATGTATTAAAAAAATTATTTCTAATCCACGTCAACATACATAAATGATTTTCATGATTAATGTGGATATGGTATAGTGATACCATGCAACTTCTCTATATGAATTGTTTATGTTCATATTTTTCTATTTATTAACTGTGGATAACATTGACATTTTGTATGCTATTTTTAAACTATGGATATTTATATTTATTAGGTATTATATTGTTTATTAATTATTATAATATGATGAGTGGATTGGTCATTGTATATGGGCGGTTGATACTAATATTATATTACCTATGTATGTAACAGTAGGTCTAATGTGACATGGTTTCTTGTGTATTTTGTTTCATTATTTATTTATTCATGACGTATTTAAATGATTCATTAAGAGTAATATTAGGATGTATAAACTTATTAATTATAGACATTTAAAAATAATTATTTAGTTCTAAGTAAAAAATTATTTTACTATATTGTTCATAGATATATTTTTCTTTCTTGTAAATTTTTATATGACATGGTTGATTATTTTATGTATCTATTATATTATTCATGATTTATTTATTCTATCATTTCTAATGTTTCATGATTTTTGTTACTGAGAATATGATATCACCTATTAATAATAATTATATCCCTATGTTTCCAAAAAGTCAAATTTAAATTATTTTCAAGTATATAAATGAATAAATAATCATGTTCTAACTTTAGATTAAGTCATACATCATGATTTCATATGTAATGTGATAATATTGTATGTATTTATTCTCATATGACTACGAAACAATTCGAACTCTTTGGATGA
Source organism: Viscum album (assembly GCA_963277665.1). NCBI lineage: Eukaryota > Viridiplantae > Streptophyta > Magnoliopsida > Santalales > Viscaceae > Viscum > Viscum album. Next base: position 434,424,913 of record OY728150.1, on the reverse strand, counting down.
AAACTCTTGAATCACATTATTTTGTAATATAGTAAACACTAGATCTAGTATCCTAGAGTCAGGGTTGATATTGTTTGTATAAATATGTGTTTAATAGAAACCATGGGATATATATCTAAGAGAATATTGCAGAAAAAATGCAAAACATTTTGTTAATAATTATGATATTTAAGAAACTCTTTTAGAATATGTTATCTCCATTATAATGTTATTAAATGATTCAATATTCATGATGTTATGAGATTATCTTATATAATTTGTTGTATATAAATGGATCATAGAGGATAGAATATAAAAAATATCAAAAAACCTAACATATATAAGAATTTAGATCATGTTCATGTTAACAAAGTCAATGAAGATAGGAATAGTGGTGAATTTATTATTACAATATTGAGTCATTTGACTCAGTTCAAGACCAATAACCTTGCCCATATGAAACAACCTGGCATTCAATAACATGGTACAATACTGTAAGGCCACTTAATGAAATAAAAAATTTCATCATTTAATGATACTATCAATCTATTTATATTTTAGAAAATTATTGAGACCTTTCTGATGATATTTCTCAACATCAAAAGTAGAGTAAGGTTAAAAAAATATCATGAATATTTGTCATTGAGATTCAGATACTAATCAATAGTGGTCATTGATATTGAACTCCAAGGGGTTGTAAGACACAATTATTATATAATGGATGAATTTTAAGTTGATATTCATTAGAAAATACATTCTTCATTAGAAATGAGATAATATGAAATCAAAATATCTAAATCTAGGTCAAATGTCAGATTAAACTATTTCTATATTTGAATCTTACATTACATGACCTGTAAATTATTCTTCAAATAATGTATGCAGTACAAGAAGTAATATTGATTGCTTATTTTATGGAATAAATCCTAAGTATTTAATAAAATCAGTCTACCATTTCTTTTTCTGTATAATAAAATATGATATCATGTTTTATCAACTTAAAAAAGGAACTGTCTTATTCGTATGTTTTCCTGGTAAATCAGGAAAAAAAATGGTTGAATAGGACTTTGTAAAAAAATATAGAAATATGTAAGAATAGAGAGGATTCCAATCATCTTTTTCTATCTTGGGTTACAACTGCAGATCTCTAGGATTATATTACTAATATTTTTGATGCAAATGGTTAGGGTTTGATTCTATCAGCTCTATGTTGTAGCATTGTGTTGACATTGATTCTTCTCAAAAAATCAGGAATCAATTTTTGGTTGTTGTTGTTGAGATTCTTCATGTGATTTGGTTTGATAGGAATAAATTAAATTTTAATTACTGCACATTTTTGGATAATTCAGGTTAGGCTCAAAATAGGTTTTCTATTTAAGAAGATACCTCGATACCAAAATCATATTGTGATAATTCTGTTGTGGACTTTGAGATCCTGCATCATCTTAGGATCACTGGTATTTACATACAGCCTCATCACTTCTTTGAGGTCTTCTGGAAGGCTCCATTTCAAGGATAGATCAAGGTTAATGTCTATGGTGCATCTACAGGCAACCCATATCTGGCTGGTTGTGGTGTTATCTTTAGGGATTACCTTGGAAGATTTCAAGTATGCTTCATTGGTAGCTATGGCATTGCCTCACCTCAAGAAGATGAAATGATGGGAGTTATCCATATGGTGTATTTTCTCAAGAATAAGGAATAGAACAATATATGGATCAAAAGTGACTAAACAACTATCGTTCAAGCTATTTGGAAGGGGGTGGTGCATGTTTCCTGGGTGCTCACCTCCCTTTGGATAAATTGTCTTGATTTTCTCAAGGATAGTAACTACATTTCCACTCATACATTTCATGAAGAAAACATGGTTGTAGATGGTCTTTCCAAAAAGGGAGTCAATCAGGACATTACATGGTAGGATGATATTCATGTTGTTTTGATCCACTTTTTTGATGAACATTGTAATAATATTCCTTCCTTTAGGCAAATGTAATTTTTTTCATTCTTTTTCAACAAATTATTCATTATACTTTGACTGATGCACCACATTCTTAAAGAAATATGATCCATGATTTAAGGGAATTTGATTTTTATTTAGGTTTGGAGGCAATATCCATCAAGCATGTGAATATAAAAAAATAAAAATTTCACTAATGTATAAGGCTTAAACTACAAAAAGATGAGGAACTATTAAATTAAATACCCCATGCATCAAGTGAATTTACCTCCCAAATGGATATAGGGGAATGAACATGATTATTTTATCATTGCAGCTGAGGTTAATGTCCCAAATATCATTATTTCATGAACTTTGATCATAATATAAATGTTAGGTTAGGAGGAAGATACTTATGTGGGATTTTACTCATTTAAAATTGACCGAATAAATGATGATCAGATTTTGGTTTCATCATCCTTCTCAATGGCTGTGTTTTATCTAGAATGGGAAATATCATTCTTGAATCATCAGTTTGAACCTGAAAAGCACTCATATCTAAGAGCTCTCCCCCGTAAAGAACTATCTTTTGCAGAAGTCCTTGCAAGAACCTCTTCTATATTGCCTACCCAGAATAAGTCACCAATAATAAAGAGATATGGGGATGGAACCATCATGGTGGTTGCGGATCCAGAAGAAGTCAAACATAGACTTGAGGTATGTATATTCTTAGTCCTCGGACATATTTTCCTATGAAAAAGGGACCAAGCCCTGGTCTTTTGTGGATCTCAAACATCATATTTCACTTTGTTGGAATTTATCCAATTGGAGACTGATTCCCCTTGGAAACCACTACATCCTTGTAATAGTTCAGTAGCAAGTGGAAGTATATGCAATATGGAAGCTCAAAAATCTTAATCTGAAGCATGGGGTCTTCCGACTCTCAGAATATGATACTAATTTTAACCCCTACATGAAGAAGCAATCCATTTCATTGGTTTGGGAAAGAATTTATAGACATCCATGGATGTAATGGAATCCTAAAGTACTCAATGATCTTGCCTTTGGTATTGGAACACCTTTGAAGATTGATCAGAGAACAATTAATGGAGTTCATGGCATTTATGCGAGGGTCCTCATAAAAATTGATATGGAAACATCACCTCCTGATCGTGTTACACTGGATGCCAATGATCACCTTTAATGAAGTCAGATTTGAATTTGAGAATCTTTTTAAATATTTCGAGCATTGCAGAATGGTTGGGAACTTGATTGAGAAATGTCATATTGTACAAAAAATTGGACAGTCGACATCAAAAAATTACTCTTGGAAAGAGGATACTAGAATGAAGGCTACTGCTACTGTGAAGTATGTTAAAAAGAGTGATAACAAAGCCTCAAAATAGGCTGCATGGGACAAAATAGTGGGATCAAGAATGAATTGGGTGGATCTTGCTAAAGAGGAAGAACATCACAACCTCCAAAATGAAAGAATTGTTAATGAAATATCAGGGGGCATACTAGTGGAGGAGAAAACTATTGAGATGGATCCCCAAACCATTACAGAGGAGTTATTTACTCTTGTGTTTGGTATGCAACTGGTCGAACATGCTCACAATCTGATTAATTCAGAAATTAATGTGGTGCTGAGCATTGATTCTGATGCTACTGTTAACTAAATTCTCCACTATAGTCTGACGCTGATGAACAACCTTCCTCCTAACCGAACTCATCACATGAATGAGGCCATTGTTTCAACAGAGGAGGCTTGTAATAAATCTGGAAACCAAGGCATTCACTCTAAGGAAGATTCTAAAACTTAAAATGGAGTTGACATCAAGGACAGAACTAGATCCACACCTACAAAAAACACTTCAGCATAGAAGAAAGTGGATCTAAGATGGTCTGGGAGGCATAAGACCCTGGTGACATGGGAAAAATGGGGTTTTAACCCCAAATTTTAGTCAAAATGAAGGCACTCTTCTGTAATTGTCCGGGATTGGCCATCCCTGGAATGACTTGTTCCCTTAGGAAACTTATAAGCATTTATAATCCCAGCATTCTTGGAATATCTATGCTTAAGTCAAGATAAAAAACAATAATTTTTTTCTTCATGGAAATGGTTATTCAATTATTGGTTCTATTGAAGATTCTAATTATGACATATTATGGCTATTTTCTCAATATAATGTGGTTAACACTTCTACTATTTCTGAGCATGAACATGCCCTCACTTGATGGTTTACGTACTATGGATGATAGATGATATGTCTAATGGTTTATTCCTCCAACAACTATATTAATAGAAGAGCTTTATGTAGTTATCTTAAAAATATGTCATGTTCCATCTCAGACACATTGATCATCATAGGGGACTTCAATGCCATTCTACATGTAGATGAAAATATAGGGTATGTTACAGGTACCACTTCCATCATAGATTTCAGATCTTTTATTGTAGATTCTAATATGACTAAAATTAATTTGTTGGGAGCTAATCACACTTGATATAGAAAGCATATGAATGGCATGAGAGCAAGCAGAATTGATTGTGCTTTTGATAACATCCATATGCTTGAGTAATGGAAAACTATTTCATGTGTTACTCTTACCCGACATAATTCAGATCATCATCCTATTCTGTTTAACCTCATTGACGAGAAGGAAAAATTACCTCTTCCGTTTAGTGTTAATAATTCTTGGACCACCCTACCTGATTGCTACAAGATTGTTAGAGAGACTTGGGCCATGTAATACTACAATCACAATCTACTTGCTTGTATTTTTAAGCATATGGTCATTAAGAAGAGAATGAAGCACTGGAGAAGGAATACATTCATCCACCTTTATCAGGAAATTGATTCTCTTGAAACAACTCTTCATCATATTCATTAATCAATTACTCTTAAAAACATCCCTAGAAATGATGACCACAAAAGGAATGTTTCCCCAGAGCTCCTGAAACTCATTTTTCTCAAGGAAAACATTTAAGGAGATTTGTTCAAATTCATGTGGCTTGCTGATGGTGAAAATAATACGAAATTTTTTAATGCACTTCAACGAGTTAAAAGATTCAACATGCCTCTATCTCTTCTAAAGGATGGAGAATCTATTATTGATGATAGGCGAAGTCCCTTAAATGACATTGTCTCCTTATATTTGTATCTTTTCAATGGCCCCACAAGAAATGCATCTTTGATTGATGGAATTATGCCAAATCCAGTCACTGATACTAAAAACACCTCTCTTATATCCACTCCCACAGATATTGAAATAAGAGAGGCAGTTTTTGGACATAAAAAATAAATATTTCCAGGGCGGGAAGGATTCACTAATTATTTCATCCAATTATATTTGGAGGTCATACAAGAAGATGTATGCAGAATGGTTAGAGACATTTCGTCACTGAAGGATCTTACACTCAAGGATTTAACGCTCATTTCATTACATTAATTATTAAGGTTGAGAATGCAAGTGATATTGGTCAGTTCCGTCCTGTTTCTATCATCAATACAATCCACAAGATTATCACCAAAATCCTTGCAATTCGCCTTGCTTCAATTTCTGAGAGAATTGTCTCATGGAACTATTTTGGATGTATCAAAGGAAGGAGAATTCATGATTTAGTCCTAAATGACTTTGAATGTGTTAATTTCCTTCAAAATACCACACGAGGTGGAAACATTGCTCTTAATATTGATATTAAGAAGGCCATTGACACTATTGACTTGGGATTAATTAGAAAAATTCTACATGAGTTCGGCTTCCACAGTAGATTAATTTATTAGGTTCATGCTCTGATCAGTTCTTCCCATATTTTTATTTTTATTAATGGAGCTTCCGAAGGATACTTTAAATGTTATAGAGGTGTGATGTAGGGGGGTCCTTTGTCTGCTATTATTTGTTTCAATTGGTGAGGATTATCTCAGATGTCTTATTCTTTATCGAGTTAACAAAGGAGATATCAAACCATTCTATGTTGTAGGAGGTATTTATGCCCCCTCACATCTCTTTTTTACTGATGATATCATTACGTTTACCCAAGAGGACAGATGGTACCATAAAAATTTCAAGAGAACTCTTCTTCATTGTGAAAAAGATTCTGGTCAAGAAGTCAGTTGGGGAAAGTCGTTCATTTTCTTTGGGAATAACATATCAACCTCAAGGAAGAAAAGCATGGTTCATGAGCTAGGAATAAGAGAGGGTTCCCTTCCTATCACATACCTTGGAGTTCCAATGTTTCTTGGAAAACCCAAGACCTCTTATTTTACTAACGTTGTGGGAAATGTTATAAGAACTATCTCCACCTGAAAGGGTAATACACTGTCAATGGCAGGGAGAAACTGCCTAGTTAAGTATGTGATTGTCTCTAAGCTTGTTTACTACTTCATGGTATAATCTTGGCAGAAATCCATCCTTAAAACTGTTAACACACTCATGAATAATTGTGTGTGGAGGGGAAGTATTCTGGAATGGAAAATATTAAAATTCCCATGGAATAATTGCTTCTTCCTACAGAGCACGGGAGGCCTTGGAATTAAAAACATCCTCCTCCTTAACCAATCACTTCAGGCTCATTTCCATTGGCATCATATCAATGATAATTCTGAGTCCCTAAATTTCATCAGATCTAATCTTCTAAGAAGTCTGATTGTAGGCATCATGAATTACATACAATCCTCACTTTGGCCAGGTCTCAAAAAAAACATTCCAGAAGTTTAAAATGCAGTCTCACTGGTTGGTTAGTAGGGACTCCTCCCACTAATTCTGAAGAGATAACTGGATAGGTACCCCACTGATTGATAGTTTTGAGATTCAAGAACTACTACAAATCAAAATGTCACTATTCAAAACTAGGTTGATCATTATTATCAACTTCCATATTAAATTGTGAACATTGTCTCCTCCTATGACTTTCTGGATGCAGATGACATTCTTATTTGGGAACTAAGCTCTAATGGAATCTTGAACTCCAAATTCTTCTATAATAATCTCCTTCAAGGTAGCGGTAATAGAGCTATGAATTACAATAAAAAATGGTTGCTTCCATATTGAGCCACTCTCCTATGGCACCTCCATCTCCATAAATTGCCAGTGGATTTTAATCTACAGCGGGTTGGGATCTCCCTCTCTTCCAGATCCAACCTCTGTCATCCGCACCATGATGATTTTAATCACCTGTTCTGGTCCTGTAAAACAACAGCTTCTATCTGGAACGTGGTTTTTACCTATATTGATATTAATCTCCCGCATGTGAACAAAATCGAGGAACTATTGCTGATACTCCCAGGGATTCAGTTATCCAAATAGGTGTGTATTCTTTTCCTTGATGCATGAGATGAAGTCATTCATGTCATATGGAAGTGCAGAAATCATGGACGACACAGAAAGGATAGGATTAATAACATGTTTCTACTCTCTCAAATTATTCATGTGGCTAAACAAGAAAATATTTCACATGCTGAAAATTGTCACAACTCAGTTACAGATTTTACTATTCTGAAAAAACTGAACGTGAAAGCTAATTATCCTCGGCCTCTCGGTACCATATAAGTCTTTTGGATACCTCCTTTTGCAAGCTGGAATAAATGTAATTCGGTTGGAGCCTCGAGAGGTAATCCAGGTCCTCCTTGTTATGGTTTTGTCATCAGGAATTATGATGGTGAAATTTTGAATGGGGGTCAGGGTACGTGTGGTCTAGCCATGGCTCTTGAAGCAGAGATGATGGCTCTCATCAAGGTAGTTTATTTTTCTCAATGAAAAAATTGGACGAATATCTGTTTTGAATGTGATTCTGTCACAGTTGTTCAAGCGGTTCGAATGGGTCAAATTCACTTGGCCGGGAAACTTACTTTGAAATGGATTTAGTGCCTCAACACACTTTCTTCAATGCATTTTAATATCACACATGTCTATCGGGAATCCAATCAACTTGTTGATTTCCTTGCAAACATGGGAACCTCAGGTGACACTTGAACCTATCATTCCAATACTCCTCATTAGTTCCTCCCTACCCTTTATAGAGATAATTGTAAAATTCCTTGCTTTATAATTTTGTAACCCTTGTTTCTTTTATTTAATTATATGAAGACTAATTTCTTTCTCTTTTAAAAAATCAATGTTAGTTACTACATTAATTTATTTTATACATATGAAATCTTTTATATCATTCACTGTTTAGGAAAATATTAAAACATCCACTAAAAATATGAAGAATGTGTTTTACATTAACACACATAGATTGAATCATATTTCAATAGGAAAATATCCCGCAGTTTCCATTTAGACCCATAGATATTCCCTAGTTGTTGAATATATAATCATACATACGATTTAATTTTACATAATCTTTGTTATGAGATAAAATTAAAAGTATAATACAAGAATTTATTACCCAGAGAAGGATAATACTAGTTATGAAGAGGATATAAAATCCCTTGTTTTAAATAGACAGACATCATTAACAAAATATTTTATGAATCCAATTTCAGTATCTCACCTTAATAAAATTGTATGAAAATATTAAAAAAAATGCAATATATTTATAGGGAAAAATACTAAGGATGGAGGGTGTGTCCATTATAAAAGAACTCGTCGATATATTTTTATAAGAATTACTATGGAATAAACTTGATCATGTAATTATGTTTTGTCTTGATCTCACATAAAATACAGAACATATATCCTCTTTTATAATGACCCAAAATTTTTAATATAAGTTTTTATCTATAAATGCATGTATGAAATATTTAGTAATTTAATATAATTTGAAAAATAATGAAACTTAATTTTTTAAATTAAAAACATTATACTTAATCAATAATTGAATCCAGTAAAATGAAAAATATAACAAAGCTGAAATAAATAAAAACAATAAAAATAACTAGAATATGAAAATTTGGATTATCTCAATCTCTATATATTATCTCAAATATGATAAAATCAATAAAAAATTTATATTAATATAATATTTATTTTGAAAACAAAAAATATTGATCCATTTTGAAAAATTATGTTAATGATGAATGAATAAAATAATTGGTATTTATAGGATGTAAAATCACATTACGACTATAAGGAATTATGATCTTTGGGAAATATGGCCATTAGAAATGCAGTGGTTATAATGTGTCAATTATAATTAGTGTATATTAACTAAAATAAAGTGAATTAATTTTTATAGATTGGATAAATTATAACCTTAACTAGTAGAATAATTCCTTCCCAAAGTGATTTATTAAAGCATGGATGGGATGTTATATCACATGGGCATGCACATGGCCAATCTGAAGAATAGTTTTAAAAAAATTTCATCATGTAGAACAACCCATCAGGAATGCTCATGTTTGTATAACTCATCCATTGAATGATGTTATATAAGACACCCCATAAAAGTTACACAATCACACAACTTTCTCTTAAGGTTTATTACATTTTTTAAGGGGATACGTATTGAGAAATTAATATTATTAAGGTGTAATATTCATTTTTAAAAGAAAATATAGGTTTCCTTAATAAAATTTACATTAATAATTTATAAACTACACATATATATAAGATAAATATGTTAAATAGTTTTTTGGATAAAAAACACATATTTATTTTTATAAAATTTATTATTTGAATTAAAATACACATTTATGATAAATTAAAAAAATTTAAATAGATTTTATTTGAGGAAGTATTCATCGAAAATAATTATTTTTATAAATATAAATAACAATGTAATTTTATAATTTCTTTGGTAATTTTGATACGGTTCAAAAAGTTTATTATTTCATAATCATGTAATTTCTGGATAAATAATATTAATTTTCATAATGTAAAAATTCTCACATTAAAAAATATATTTTGATTAAAATTTTCATTTTAGTAATTATCTCATCAAAATTTACTAATAGTAATTTTTAAAAAATTTATTGAGATATTCTGGTATTTGGGTAAAAATTAAACAATATAATAATATATGCTAAATATTATGACATCATCATATTCAAATAGTAATGTAAAAAATTAAATAAATGGTATTATAATCCAAAATAATATTTTACATTAAAATATTTTATTTTAATGTGAAAATATTATTTTTCCAACCTTATGAAAAATCTTCCAAAACCTGTTGAACATTTTAATATTTTTCAAATAACTATTGATAAACACGACTTTGGAAAATATCAGGAAGGATATTACATTAATTATTTTAGTAATTATAAAAATATAATATTATAAACTACTCACATTTAAAAAATATAATCAGAATAATACGAGAATGGCTAGTGGTTATGCATTTTTTATTAACTATGTGTCCAAGGTTAATGTTTGGAAATTTATTAATAATCCCTTTTATTATTATATAAAAACACATCCATTATCAAATTACTCTTCACTATAAATCCGTGAAGCATGAAATTTTGATAATTTTTCCTCTATAGATCCATCCTATGGAGTATCAATGGTTATATGGTTTTACTCTCAATCTATAACGGGAAAGTTCATATTGTAAGGGATTCTCTCTATCGTCGTTTAAATTAATGAATATAATTTGTTATTAGACTTTTTAATTTATAATTGAATATGTTTTTATTTTTTATCTTTCAAAACTTATATACATATTCATTTATATTAAATGTGATACACCCTTTTATATCATTTATTACTTCCATGAAGTCGTATATCCCTCAGTTATACTGCTGAAATTAGCACTATTTTTCTATGATGTTTTTTGTGTATTAAATACCATAACCTATACTGATTCAAGATTATTCACCTAAATATAACTATTTATTCTCTATTTGGAAGTTCCTTATAATAATTCCACATTATATAATCTTGGGATTTAAATAATTAAGGACATTCTATTGTTATTTAGTGGATCGGGCATATATAATGTTATATATGTGAATGATGTTCTCTGATGATTCTACAATGGATTGGGATGTATTTTCATCTAATGAGTTTCCATATATAGTGATGAGAAATTATAAAAAGAACATAATTTTATTATATATTTGTATCTATCCTAAATTAATTCTTTTGATGTCATGATTTGTGTTATTTCAACATTCATATTATAATAGATATTTATAATTTCATTTTTTAATGCAAATCTTCAATGTGAGTGTGTATGATTCTTATATATATATATATGTTTTTATGTTATTCCATATGGAAAACATGTATCAATTTTAATTATACAATGATTTTAATATTATTCTAATAGGATTTATATATCACCATTTTCATATGATGCCCCCAAGTAATCCCTTACCATATTCAGAGTTCAACAGAATCTAGGAGGGATTTATAGTTTTTTTAATGATGATGATTTATTTTATTCTATGTTAACTGTTTAGGTATTAAATTTCCCAAAGGTACCATGCCATTATATTTCTTGGGATTATATTATATGGATAATAATGTTAATAATATGGAAATAAAATTACTTATAAATATTAGTTATTTTATTGAATCCTTATATAAAAGTAATTGTGGAATTGGAGAAGTTATAGAAACAACTCCAAGAGTTATGTGACAATAAATTATGTACCCTAGTGTTTCACTATTTATAATACCATGCCATATTAATGAAAATAAGGATATGTCTATGATGTTGGGAATCAATTTTAGGATGGTCAATGCAATTAATGTAAATAATATGAATTATTTTCCACTTATTGAAGATTTATTTTATCATCTTCAAGGTGTTTAATATTTATCCATTGTCAATATTTCCTCTATTTACCAACAATTAAGGATGATAATGGATGATATACCAATGATAATATTCCATATGGGGTATGTACATTCTGATCTTATATTAATTCGTATGAAAGTAATTAATGAACCTTATGATTTTATGTATATCATAAATATAGTATTCAAATATTGTCATGATAAATTCACAGTGGTAGTCATTGATTTTTTTTGATATAGTCCAAAATCCATGAGAATAATGAGATTCATTTGTGAATAATTCTTTAGACCTTTAAAAAAGGCTAATATAAGATAAATTCAGAAAGTTTTAATTTTTAGCTCAAGGAATTATATATTATTGATCATATTATCTTCATGTGATGAATATATTTTATTACATATAAGACAAAATTAGTCAACAAAATTCCAAAACTGATGAATATAATTGAGATAAATTGTTTCCTTGTTTTATATGTCAATTATTATAACTCTTCTTGTATTATGAATAATTATTATTATTATTATTGTTGTAATAATTATTATTTATGCGTATAATTTAGATTAACTTTTTTTCAATACATTCTAAAGGATAGAAACATGATATCAAAAGTTCTCAAAAAGAAATGAACTAATATAAAAGAAAATCATTCTTTTATAAGTTGAAATTACAATGAAATCACATTAACCAACATACTACACACCATGGATTGGTACTCACCTTAGGTGGAATACATATATTAAAAGTGGATAAATCAATTACAGATAATAAATTAGAAAAATCATGTCTAGGAAATATCCAATATCATTTTCAACTTTGAGGATAACCGATTACCAAACTGTACATATAATGCGAAAGAGCACCTTTAGAGATGAAAGCATTATGCCAATCCAATAAAATGAAACAAGAACTATACATTCTGAAGTGACAGTGGAATGAACACATGATTTAGTATGACTATATATATGTTTGAAAATAAAAAAATCTAATAAACTATATCTTTGAAAACTCATTCAAATATATCTTTTTCATAACCTGCAAAAATGAAACAAATTAATTGTGAGCTCAGATGCCCATTATAGGTTTTTGATAGATGAATTAATGAGGAATTAATGAGCATAAAAAAAATAGAAAAGTGAATAATTGAGAACAAATTATATTCAAATAACTAGATAAGGAATAATCAATATGAAAGCAAAATAATTGAAATCACATAAAATCTAAACAATGATTTGAGAATGAAATGCATCGATATATTTTTTCATTGTGAAAATTCTATAGTTAATAGTAATAAATGAATACAGAATGATGGTAATTCTTAATTATCAGACGTCATATTAGCATGGTACATGATACCTTTCCAATAAAGATATATCTTCTAGATAGTTTGTAAAATAATATATAAAACCCATATGATTTGGAGAACTAATTCGTCTAATAATAATTATATGGCATCAAATGGATTTAGATAACTAGTTCTAAACCCATATAGCGCAGGTCCAAATCATTCATCATATATTGAATAATTCATTTTAATCATTAATAATATGCTTTATCAAATATCTGTATTGAGTAATGGATACTAAATAATAAATAATTATCTAGTTAAAAATATAACATTAAAATTATAAATCTTATGTAAAAATAGTATATGTTTTGTGTAATAATCATATCCCTGACAAATTATATGGATATTCAGGATAAATGTTATTTCCAATGAAAAATGTTTAATATAAAGTGATTATTTAAAGGGAAAGTAATCAAAAATGAAAGTGATATTGCAGTATAATTAAAATTTAAACATAAAATACAATGATGGATAAATTAATTAGTATATTAGAATTCAAAATAGACGTATATGCACAACATAAACTTCAATTTGTACATAATAAGAAATGAGTCGTAATAGAATGTATATAGAGATGAAATACCATAATGTTTTCTCCCTTTTGATTGAACAACCATTAAACACTTGTATAATGGTTTTATAAATGTTGTAGAATTATACCAGAACCATATTAATATTTATAGTTCCATATATTGAATTCTGTAACATATTATTCTCCATCTGTAAACTATCCTTCACTATTGTCACTGTTTTGGGTGTTATTGCATGCATATTCATGTATGTCATAACATGTTATTTTTTATTCCTCTTACGAATATCAGGATTTAATAATATAATTTTTTTTCATTCATTAAAATATCATATATATTCATTAAATATGTATTTTTTGTAATCCATAATATTTAGTAATAATAGATGAAACACATCATCCACGTATACAGTTGGTCGTATGTATGCATGAACGTTACTTTAGTTTTATTGTCAAATTTATAGAATGAAAAGTAAATAATATATATGTATATTATAATTTAAATATCGGTTTTGTGTCATATATATCACATATTTTTATTAAATCCATCTTTAATACATTTAATGAAAAGCGTCAATGATTCATATTTCATTGAGGAGTTGGTAGTCCATTCATCCAAAAACGATGATATCATATTTCCATAAAATGGAAAGAAATAAGGTATGTGTTATATAATAATTTTAGAAGAATAAAGAAATTATGATAATCATGTATATCAAATATAATCTATAAATATGTAATTATTATAAACCTTAAATGGTTGTAATGGAAGAACGAACAACATTGTATAACGATGTGGTAGTCCGTTGTACCCAAGAATAGTTTTTGTGTATTGCATTTGATGAAAGTGTGTGTGATATTAGGAAATATCATTATCATAAAAAAATATCAATATATTTAATATAATGAGGTTATTATATAATCCTGATATAATAATAATTTTAGCATGTGGAGAAGGAAATAAATGAAAATACTTTTAGGTAAACGTTACCTCTTCTTCGGGTTTATTGTATAGGTTTGTTCTAAAACAATGAATGGATTTATTAAAAAATTATTTAAGGATTATAGGAGGAGGTTAGTGATTTTGGGGAGTGAATTGTTTAGGACCTTAAAGATCCTAAGGGGTTTCAGAGGTGTAAATAACTGGGATATTGTGTTCATTATTATAGTGGTGGACAAGTGAAATTCACGTAAATGACAAAAGGTAAACACAATTGGGAGGTCATCCATACATAATGTGCCCATAAATTTGAAAAATAAATAATTTTATAGAATATATGTTATATAAAAATATCTTCCATAAAAAATAAGTTCATTTTATAGTTTTTTGTTAACTTATATGTTTCCCCACATTTACCATTTTGGTTTTTATCAAGGTAACTAATTTTCTAATCTAAGTCTATTATCCATTAAGTCCAAACAAAAATTATAATTACTATATAATTTTTAATCATTGAATTTAAATAATATATATATTTTTTAAAAGAAAAATACTATGTGTTTTGGTAATTAATTTTAACACAAGTGCAAGAAAAATATAAAAACACTACTTAAACTGCAACTGCTATAACAATGGTTTTTACTATTTAACCATCAATATAGTCATTAGAATAGAATAATTGGTCCATTAGTATACTATATTTTATATTTATTAACATTTAAAAATCTCTTTATAGAAGTTATTATTTTTAGTAATTTTAAAACAGCTTTGAAAATATCATTTATTATAAAATAGAATTAATGTCAATTTAGAAAATATTAATTTAATTCTAATTTGAAATTCTCAATACAAATATGGATCAAAAATAGTTTAAGATAAAAACTATTTAAAAACAAATATTCACATGAAAATTATTATATTACAACAATTCATTCAATTTTTAACACTTTTATTATTTTTAGTATCATTTATCTTAGTTAATTGTTAACTAAAAAGTTACTATGTTTGCATTTCAAAAGAATCATAAATAATTATATCAGCTATTAAAATTATAGAATTATTATTATGATATAAATAACCCATTTATCTTTCCAAATGATATTTATACAAAAAATGATGTTTTCCTTATCACAAGGCTTTATAAATTTTAAAGTAAAACGGTTCATTTTTATTATTTTTTCCTTACTTTACTTATAATGTATATCAATTTCATGGAATAGTATCTCCCTATATTTTATCAAATAGAGGATATTGTTAAAATATAGGGAGACAACTGATTTTGGGAAATTTTATTGGCCTTTATTCTTTTATATTAATGATTTACCACTACCAAAACTAATCATTACCTTAATCACTATAATTAATTTTAATCACCTTCCCTAATATTTTTTAAAAACACTATGTTAATCTAAATAGAAATTATAAATTATTATAATTCCAAATTTGAAATAAAATTTTCAAATTTTTAAATATATAAGTGTTATAAATTAATATAAAATTAATCCCACTGAGTGGATGGGAATGTGGGTTTTTAATGTGAAAATGTTCAAAAGGTAACTATGTTTTTAAATATAAATTAAATATTAAAATGATGAAAATTACATATATTTGATTAATAGATGTAAAATTTATCTACAAATTCATGAAATCGAATTACACATATTATTGTATAGTATACATTATTTAGATGAAAAGTCAATCTAAAATTAAAATTCATTAATTTTCACTTTTCATCCAAAAACAAATCATTACATAAAAATTAAAAAAACCTAACATTTTATAATTTTTAAATTAGGATTTTAAAAATAAATTTTATTTTTTCAGAGAGAATTTATTACGGTTTACAAATTTAGCTTTGTAATATTTTCAATATTAAAAGGTGAAAAATCGCAATATAAATATATTGTTTTTATACATAAAATTAGGTTTTTTATCTTATGGATATAAAATATATTCAATTAATATCATAAATTAATTATAGAATATATAATATATATATTTAAATAATATCATTCACTAATAATAATTAATATAATTTAGTACAACATAACACCTTTTGGAGAATATAATTCTTTTTTTATAAAAACTTTTTAATTAAATTCAATTAATTTTTATATTTATTTGAAATTAATTGGTAAACATTGAATTCAGCCATATATTTTTATATTTTAGATAACTATATTCATTAAATCCAATTTAAAATCTAGGTTGTATATTATTATATTAAATAATAATTTTTAAATAATATATTACTGATTGGTAAAACTCAGTCTTACAGATAATGAAAGACCATAATGAAAGCCACTTCTGAATGTAATGCAAGAAAACTGGGTATTGTGTGCCATGAAATATTTAGTAATATTTAAAACTCTATATATTTCAAAAATTATAGGGATTTTATATTCCTTTCCATGTTAGCAGTGTATGTCATACCCACTAACAAATATGATATTCTTACTTTAGAATTTAGGGTAGTTACATTATCTCCACCAAATTTAAATTTTGTTCTATTTATTGAAACACGACCTTGGTAAATAATGGTTTGATATTATAAATTAATATTTTTTGAAATAATATACATCGTAAAATGGGATAATAAAATATATCTTATTTAGAGATAAATCTATGGATAAAATATATCTAAAATGATAACATAACATGGTTTTTAGACCAAAGAACATATGTGATAAATGAAAACATGGTCATGTAAGAGTAATATGACTATCATTTAATTAATAATGTTGATAATGAATATTGATCAAAATATAATGGATGATCTATATAAGAATAATGACCATAAGGAAGAAAACCAAATTGTTGTAAAAAGGTTGTTGATATAATAAAAATTGATGATAATATAGAAAATATTTTTGTTTCAAAACACCTTTTTCTTATAGTTGATGAATTATTTCACTCTCTAATAATATAATTAAATTTACATGTTTAATTTATATTTCATAATTATATTCTTATAATTTTGATGTACCTAGATCTATTTCTTGTTTTTCTATTAGAAAATGATTCATTTTGTTTTGATGTAACGTATTAATATCTAAAACCTTGAACAAAGATCAACTTAAACCATTTTAATACAAGGTTAACCTTATGTACCTTCCTTATATTATGATCTAAAATATTTGGATTAGTTATAATTTAGTTATAACTTCATTAATTTATGTTATCCAAATCATTCATTTACCCCAACATATTTATGTCAAAAATCAAGAACACATTAAGGGTAATATTTCCCAAAATAATTTGTTTTCCAAGAAGATAAACATTCCACTGAATCTTTTTTCTTATTTAGCAGTAAAATGTAATAGAAAATTTAAAATACTTAATGAATAATTTCTAAATTAAAATACTTAAAAATCCATAAATTATATAACTAAGATATCATTGTTAGAAAATATTTAAAATACTTCTCAAGGATGTGAATACATAAGCATGTTAATCATTCCACTTCGGTTGTATCACAAAAATAAGAATGACCATGATCCCTTGGTTTTTATATGGTAGATTCCCATAAATATAGAAGAATTAATTGGAATAGTTCCCCATATTTGTATAGTTCAACTTTGAATTGTAGAATTTTTATTCTCCACAATGAATTATTTAGCATAGATATAATTATCTATATATAAATAATAAACTCACATTCCTTTTATGTAATAACTATGGTGTTTCTTTTAACAATTATTACATGTGGTAAAATAATTCATTCCCTTCTTCCATTTATCTATATTTTTTCCAGCTACCATCTATTTATATTTCTTACCTTTGATTCCATAATACTTTTATAAATAATTCATTGTCATATTTATCACATGATACCATGTACTTATATAATGAGAATGTTTGGGATGATATTCCCATTCAAAAGAATGTCATAAAACTATCAGAGAATGAATAATTGATATCCTTATATTACATAAATTGATGTAGTTCCATTACATCTACTAGGTTCCACATAAAAAAATAGAATTCAATAGAATAGATCACATTATATTGAAAAATAAATTATTATCCCAAACTAGGGTAATAATAATCAAAAATTAAAAAAATCTAGTTATATTTAATCTCAGAATCAAAAAAATGGTTTCTTGGGTTTTTCTTATATACTTATCTTCAATGTCTATTATAGGGATATTTTTTTTAATCAATATATGAAACATCCATGACCCAGAAGAAACTATACTACTGTCATGATCCATGTTACTACATGACCTCAAGCATGCCTCCACATACAGTAGAGGTTTCTGAAAACTACTGAGGGTATAAACGATCAACTGGGGATACTATAAAGTCTTTACCATAGTAATCCACAATATATAACATATGAAATAAAGTAAACAATAATCAATAGTCCATAAACATTCATTACAAACTATTTCCCAAATAATTTGAAACCTCTACCAATGATAAATATTCCTTCTCCTGCTCATATTTCCAAAAAATAAATAGACCAAAAATAAAGACCAACACCAGAATCATTGAAATGGGTCCTGAATCCATTTTTTCATCCTCAACCATGCACATCCCAAGCCTAACTCATCTCCTTAGAATTGGGCCTTTAACCATGTCCTAACATCTAAACATGAAATATGATATAGAAACTAATGGCGGCCAGAGTAGGTTGTTTGTACAACCCAATAGGCCACTACCAATGGTGTCTAAAAAAATATCCAGTCTAAACAGTTTGTGAATGAGAGTGTGAAATAAATGACAATGTAAACAAAAGGAAAACATGGGTTTCTTCGATTAATAATATTCACTTTATACTTTTCCATCATATTTTATATTTTCATCATTTATACGATTTCATTACTAAATTCATCCTCATCATATATTTTATGGGTTAGACATTTACAACATTTACACAATGTCCTACACTCACCAATTAACATGCATAAGTTAAATAGTCATGTTCCCTGTATGACTAGGGATAAAAATTTATTAAATAATCATAACAAACATTCCTTGGAGCCTCAGTCTAGGTAGCTTCATCCAATGAAACCATTAGGGCCCTAGATCCCCCTTCTAACTCCCTAATCCAAGTTTGTATGGGTGGGACTTAGAGAATTAGTCCAAAACGGCCTATAAGAGGAGCCTTGGAAGATTATCCTACAACACCAATCTATTTTTACAAGATTATTTATCCATTTACCACTTATACCATATAACAAACGAAACATAAAAAATTTATATAACATTTATAATTTACATTTCATTCCAAAAATATATCTGCATTTTTTTTACCCATTAGTGTATTTACAATTAACATGGCATAGACAATTAAACCCCTTTTCCTTTTTGATGCCATAACTCATTTAGCATAATTAAAAATACCCATTCATTAACCCATTTTACTCATTTATAAATTTACGTGAATTATACCATTTAAAATATTCATAAAATCATATTCTTTTATCCATTTATACATTTTCATTAATAATTCATATGGCGTTGACACATTCACATTAACCCATTTAACTGATTTTCACATTATACAAAAAAATCATTGTTATAATCTAAACATATAGAATAAATAACAATTTTTTACTTTTAACTCAAATAACACGTCAACACATTTACCATGGGAACTATTTTCACACAAATTGTCTTTAGACATAACATCATAATTTCCATTGTTTGGATTAGTAATGCACTACATGGGTGGCTCTATACTAGTGGAATGATAATCAATTAATCCTATGAGGATCATGAGGGGTTAAATTCATCATTTATCAAATAACATTTCAAAATATTACCCAAGGAAACAAATGGATGAATAGTAAAAAAAATATCACAACCACACATGCAAAAATATTCTACATAACTATGGGATATAACTTATAGACTGGATACCTCAAATAAAAATATTTAAAAAACCCTTAAACATATCATTAGTGCGAACGACCTCATACCTGAGTGGTAAGGGCTACTACTTAGCATCCCAGAGACCCAGGTTCAAAACGAGTGGTTGCGAATTTTCGGGGCACTTTAGCAGTACTGTAGCAGGTACTGTTCGATACTGTACCAGTAAGAACTATTCAACCGATTTGGGCCTTCGGGCCACCAGTTTGGGCCTATGGGTCTCAAGGGCCTTCGGGCCATCAAAGGCCTTCATGCCACAGGGCCTTCGGGCCTTTAAAGACCATGAAGTAGCCCAGTTCACACTAGAGAAGGCCCCAGAAGTGGATGAGAGCAACAATAACAGTCACCAGAAGTAGAGCTAACTAGATAAGAAAAATTAGAGGGTATGACAACTGCCATCACGACCATGCATGTAACACCCCGAAATTTTATGATAAGAATTATTTTTAATTTATTTGATGTCATGTGTTTTATGCTACACCATGATTATCTTGTGATATACGCAACAACGTATTAGATTACAGTATACAGAACACTATTCTTGGATTGTGTTACACACAATTTCAAGTTCGTTTGATAGTAGTCATTCTATGCATCATTGAGTGCGCATATATATATATATTAAATGTATAAATGAAATATGGTTGTATTATGTTATATGAAACAACAATGGAGTCTTGCACAACATGAAACCCTATCTTGGCTTGCATTACATGCAATCATCACCTTTTTCGATAGCGTGTGTTGTACGCAATACCGGGTTTCACTAAACAATGATATATTATTATAATATTATTATAAACTAGCCATTATGAATATTAGTAACTAAATTTTGAATTTTATAACATTATTATTCATCATACTCATTTTCTAGAACATGGTATGAGAATAAAATAAAATTTTCGGGTAAAATAAGTATTTTTAAAAAAATGCAGTTTTACCGCCTTCTGATGGCCCACCCATTTTAAATCTAGTTTTCGACATGTTTATAAGTTCAATTTGACAAAATAAAATTCTTCCTTGGAATCAGGATAGAAAAATTTAATTTAGATATATTTTTCATATTATTCTGATAACTTTTATATTTTGATGAATAGTAAAAACACGTAATATATTAATTAAAAAAAATGCATAGAAATAATTTATATTTCTAGATTATCTTTTTAATTTGTTTTAATGTTTAATTAGAATATATTTTTACAATTTATTCCAATTTTGGTCATTGGAATAAATTTCACTTCGAAATTGGACATAAAAAAGTGATGATCTTTTGATAGTTATTGTTTCTTAAAAACACGCTATTTGTTTTGATAACATGAATTACTTTTAAAATTAATTAATTCCACTACGATGTTTTGAATTTGAAAAAATATACATCATTTTTGAATTTGGAATATCAAATATAGCCTAGGCTGAATTTTTCGTATTTTTCTAAAAAACATGAATTTTTGATGAATAGTGAAAACACTGAGTTTTTGGTTAAAACTGAATTTTTATTTAAATAATCAATGTTTTGATTTAAATTTATTTTAGGTCAAAATAGATACATAATACTTATATAAGTTCAATTAAATTAATTGGAATTATTTTATAATAATTTTTTATTTATAAAAAAGTGTATTGAACTTTTCAGCCTCTTTTACCCACCTCCTAGGAGCTTTTGCAATTGTTCATAAAACTTAATTTTACTGCTTCTGTATGTTGAATTGATAAAATCTGAGAGACTTGGTTAATATCAAAGAGTAAAATGTGTTTCAATTAGATAAAAATAATTTTTGGTGAATAGTAATTTTGGACTTTTATTTAATGCGGTTAAAGGTAAATAGGGTAATTCATGGTTAAAAGAATATTATAATAATTAAAAATTACCTTAACACATGTCCAAACCTTATTGGATGAGTAATGGATGACCATAGGCATCCTTGGGTCGATTTTGGGACCCCAAGGAGACACTTATGAAAGACAATGACACATTAAATTAATTAATTTAATTTAACGAAAAATTGACAATATCAAAAATCTTTTAGTAATTAATTTTTATAAAGGGATATATAAAATATCTTTTCGACTATAGATATTTATTGGAAATATAAATATATTTCCTACATCATGGTATTTTTTTCATAATTTTTATACATTAAATTAAATAAAATATTTATTACACAAGAATGATGAAGTGTTTACCTCATTAATAAATTATTTAAATAAATAAGATTATAATGATTAAAATATTATCCAAAAAATGCCCAATATTGATTGGATGATTATATTTATACCATGAGTCATCTTAGATTGTACTATAATTATTTTTGGACCATTATAAACCGAATATTATTATATTATAAAATCATATTTTCACTCTTTCCTAAAGAGCCCCTCCTCCCCCTTATAAAAGGAGACCATTTCTATCCAATTCCTCACACCACTCAAGCCATTTGGCTCATCCAACCTCTTCCCAGTTAAGATCTCTACATCCCTATCCTCCCCCTAGAATCCTTAAATTTGTAATAAGGCAATTCAAGAAGCCATTTTGGTTCAAACCAAAGGAAGTTACCCAAATTAAAGGTAACTGTTTCTCTTAAATTGTTTTCTGTTATTTTAATTCTCCAACTTCTAAAATCTTTTTATTTCCTTTATTTTGAAATGACACTTGTATCCTCAATATACTATGATTTTGTTATAATAAATATTCTAACTACACATACACCCAACCTTATCTAATGGATGAAGAACATAATGTTTCTGTGGATGGAAAACTAATGCCTCACAAAACGATGATTGTTCAATTACATCTTACCGCCTCTCATGGTGGCCATTATGATGAAACTGTATTTATATATGATATATATTATGTTTATTATTTCATTATTCTTCTGTAATTTCCCATTTATATCATGACTTTATGGTTTCCATAGTGGGTAAATACAATAATCTCATTTGAAGAAGCGCAGACTACCACCCCCTCAAAGTGATGTGATTCGTTAATACCTTATGTGGGTTGTATAAAGGATGTGGTTAATGATATTATATATAATATTATACTGGAATTATAATATACCTATGTATCATTATGTTTTAATTCCATTAATATAGTTAAAAGAAATGAAAGTATTGTTCATGCGTACGTACGGTTTACCGTCTCCATGAAAGGTGCATTTAATTTCTTACCTCCGAATGTTATGTACTATTATAAAGACATGTATATGATAGGTATATAATGAATATATATGATATATAAATCATGATTTACATTCTGTATGTAATTAAACCATGATATATGTAATAATAACATCAAGAACAACAAGTCCAAACACGTACGATAAATAAGATGATTTTACACAAAACGTTGCTTTAACATGAGATTTACAAAATAACGGGTAATATAAAGTCATATGTGAACCATATATGATATCATAACAATGAATATGATTCCTTAATAAGTCAGTGACATTATTTAAATCATTATACAGGACATTCGGATACGTACGAAGCATATCAGACCTAAGGTAAGGGATAACCTTTCCAATCTCGTTCTTATCCGAGATTGTTTATTCCTAAGTATTTTCTGGGTTTATTGTAATCATCCATGTCCATGATTTCTAAAAGTGTTTTTATGTATTTTTAATGTCCTTTTTACCCATTTTGTCTTTTAATACATGGTATGTAAGTAATCATTCTTTTGTTTACGTTACAAGGTACTTTTTGACTTTTCTGACAAAAGTACGAGGAGAATGTTTTTTTAACTTATACAGCATCAAAGGATTTTTACGGTTTTAAAAAGCCTTATTTTCATGAATATTCCTCTATAATATTGCATTACTATTTTCAAGAAAATCTTTTTCTTTCAAAATTTCATGACGTTTTGTGAAAAGAAATTGATTTTTAAGAAGAAAAGATATTTTCCTCAAAAATTCATTTCTAGTGTTTTATCAAAACCATTTTCCATCTAAGATGAAAGTATTTCATATGTGTATGTTTCAAGTATAATGCCTTTATGATTTAAATGGTTTCAATTTTCTTATTATTAAATATACATTTGTTTTATATGGATTATGTGATGATGGGATGATGTTTATGAAACCCATTTTATTCATTGGGTTATGATGAATGTTTTATGTTTATTTGTGAAAAAAGTAAGAATGATTTCATTATGAGATAGGTGGGACCTATATCTCCCTCCAATTCATTGGGTAAAGATTTATATCTCATGAGATAGACATGGTTTAAATGACAAGTAAATCCAGATCATTAATGCAGGGCCGGAATGGCAAGTAAACCAGGTTCAGTAAGGGACTTTGTCCACTAAGATGGTCTTGGAAGCAATGCCATTGCTACTATATCATGTGCTTAATGTTTTTACACAATTAAATGTTTTATTCCCAATCTATTTTTATCATGATTAATGTTTCATTATGATTTATGCCTTATGTACTACCATGTTTTATGTCATTGCCCAAGAATGTGATGTTTAAACATTATGTTCATGTTTTTATGTTCAAATGTATATGATTAGTTTTATTTTATCCATGCTTACCCTTACTGAGAATTTTAGCTCACCCTTTATATGATTTATTTTACCCAGGATATAAAGAATGGTTTTTAGGTAAGAAAACAAAAAGGGGAAGATCTTTATGGGATTTGTTGAAGATCTTTCACCATGATTAGAAGATTATGTTATGAGTTTCCAAAGACACTAAACTATTACGGTCCTTGTGTGTGTATTTTTGTTATGCATTATGTATTCTGAAAAATTAATGTAGTTTCCATGTACGTCAAGCTTCAGGACTCTACAATTGGTATCAGAGGCAAATGAGGTAAGAATGTATCTGATCCTTGGGAACTCTCGCATGAGAGCGTTGGACGAAGCATGGCTCTCCGTCTAAGGGCTTCATGAGAAAATGGTTGCCACTGGGGACGGTGGTGTATCCCTAACAGGGGGTGAAGTCACCCATGGAGTGCCCTAATAGGTATCAATTATAGTCCACTGGAAGTAATTCTAGACCGCTACAGCTGGTATCAAAGGAAAGGTTTATTCAACCTTTAGAAACTAGGATGCAAGATCTTTAGTGAGATCCCTCGAGATATTTCTAAGGTATGTCTAGGGATGTCCCTAAGGTTAAGTATAAGTATAGGATATAGTCCTATAATTACGGTAATGATCTTATAATTACCCCTAAGATGTTATATATTGAAGTTACTCCCCCTTTATTATGTTGTTTTTCCTATCATTATTTTTTTCCTCTCATTGAATTATTTTTGTGTTTTAGTCAATGGAGGGAACCAGAAAGAATTCGGTTAACATAGAATTGAATGGAAAAATTTGTGAATATTAGAAAAGAAATTTCATAATGCATAGAGAGATTGATATTGTGATTATGCCGAATCATTCATTGCGATATATAATTAAAAAGGTGAAATTTAGTGGTATTCCTAATTCATCAAATAAGAGGAAGATAGAATTTTATGCATGTTCGCATTTTGAGGAGCATATTGAAAGGAATATTGAGATTTCTAAAGAAGGGAATAAGAACCTTGAGGAATACCTCAAATGGAGGGGAAGAAGTTATCTGTGTGGAGAGAAGTGTCATAGAGTGACAGACTGTTAAGGAGTTCAATGTGTTATCGGTGGAGAACATGGGCATTACCCAACCAAATCCCTGACCTAAGAGGTTACTTCTAAATCAAGTATGGAATTATTCAATGACAATCATTAAAGATGATGGTTTGAAGTGTTTTTGTATTGGTATTCAAGAATAATGATATTGAGGTATTTTATGGAATATTGGAATATCTATGTATTGGTCCACTGTGGTTTTCCATAAGAATATGGCATCAGTAACCATGAAAAGTAATTGAAATATTTTTTGAAAGTAGATTCTATTGAAATAATGAAGGGATAAATAGAAACTAATATGTTTTATAGTCTTCACGAGGTCATGATTGATATATGGACTATGTGATATCATGGTTTGAGTATATAGAATTTTTGGGATTTTGGTATGTGAAAAGATTTAACTTTTGACAGCCCTCATGTTTTCACAAAGGTTCTATGGTAATTCATGTTTCAAAAGAATACTTGATTAAGGTATTCACATGTTTGGAATGTGACCAAAAAGATATATCTTATGATATATGAGGGATTAATGATGGTATTCACATGTTCGGTAGAAGACATTTCTAGTATGCTTTTTCTTTATACTATGTGATTGGGCATATGTATAAGCCTAATGATTTAAAAGGATTATCTTGGACATAATATAGTATTGCTTAATGATATAAATTTTTTCGATATGATTTCTGGAATGTCATAATAGTATAGTTTTAGAAAAAGGACAACCTATAGGTCGGGCGACAACCCGTCTCGTCAGACAAGGTTACGAGAATTAAACCCACAACCGAAGTGCGACATGCCTTTATTACCTAACACTAGCCTACAGGAAGTCCCTGGTTAGTAGAAACTATTTTTATTTTATTATGAAGTATAATAGAAGAAGTATAAGTCCATTTTTGGAACGATATACGATTAATGGACTAATATATATAACTTTTGCTAAATTTTTGTTTGAGACAGATGGAATGACCCATCATTCAATCTCATGATCTGCAAACAATTCACGAATGACAAATTCAACTTCATTTCTTTAAGAGATGAAGTATAAATTGTTCAAGGCACGAATAACGGTGGGATTATATCGAAATAATGTAAGTATTTATTCTAATTAAAATTCATTATCTTTAGGGAAATGATCTTGAAAACCAAAAATGTATTCTTAGTGACCTTATATCTGATGAATCAGATGCTACCTTAGATCATCACAAATTTATGGCTTTGTTATTGTTGTCTTTTTCATAGCCATTTCCTCTACTAATCTTCATCAGAAGTTGATGGTTATATTTCACTTCCATATCCATATTTTCACCTGTGTTCTCCTATGTGGAAACCCAGTGATGAGTTACTTTGGGTAACTGTTACGTATCATAATTTTGTTTTTAAAGTTATGTTTTGGTATTCCTTTTTTCGATGTGGGTTTCTATTAATTAAACTTTAAAGTATTAAACCATTTATAACCCCGACGAATTTTGAGGGTGAAATTCATTTTAAGCGGGGTAGAATGTAACACCCCAAGATTTTATGATAAGTATTATTTTGTAATTCAATTGATGTCATGTGTTTTATTTTACACCAAGATTATCTTGTGTTATACTCAACACCGTATTATCTTATAGTATATGAAACACTATTCTTGTATTGTGTTACACAAAATTTCAAGATCGTTTGATAGAATCCATTCTACGCAACATTGAGTGTATATATATATATATTAAATGTATAAATTAAATATGGGTGGATTATGTTATATGAAACAACAATGGAGTCTTTCACAACACGCAACCCTTACTTGTCTTGCATTACATGCAATCACGGCCTTCCTCGATAGCATGTGTGGTACGCAATACAGGGTTTCAATAAACAATGATATATTATTATACTATTATTATGAACTACCGTTATGAATAGTATTAATTTTTTTTGAATTTTATAACATTATTATTCACCTTACTCATTTTCTAGAACATGGTATGAGAATAAAATAATATTTTTGGGAAAAATAAGTATTTTTAAAAAAATGCAGTTTTGTCGCCTTTTGATGGCGCACCAACATTAAATATAGTTTTTTACATGTTTATAAGTTAAATTTGACAAAATAAAATTCTTCATTGTAATCATGATATAAAAATTTAATTTGGATAAATTTTTCATATTATTCTGATAACTTTCTTATTTTGATGAATAGTAAAAACACGCTACATTTTAATTAAAATGAACTTTTTTCATCGCAATAATTTATATGGATAGATTATCTATTTAATTGGTTTTAATGTGTAATTAGAATATATTTTTACCATTTCATCCAATTTTGTTCATTGAAATTAATTTCACTTTGAAATTGGACATAAACAAGTGATGATCTTTTGATAGTTATTGTTTCTTAAAAACATGCTATTTGTTTTGATAACAGCAATTAATTTTAAAATTAATTAATGAAACTTATATGTTTTGAATTTGAAATAATTGAAATAATTTTTGAATTCGTAATATCAAATATAGCTTAGGCTGAATTTTTGGTATTTTTCTGAAAAACATCAATTTTTGATGAATAGTTAAAACACAGAGTTTTTGGTTAAAACTGACTTTTTATTTAAATATTAATTTATTTGATTTAAATTTATTTTATGTCAAAATAGATACATAATACTTATATAAGTTCAATTAAATTCATTGGAATCATTTTTTAGGAATTTGTGATTTATAAAAAACTATATTGAACTTTTCACCGTCTTTTATCCACCTCCTATGAACATTTGCAATTGTTCATAAAACATAATTTTACCACTTTTGTGAGTTGAATTTCGAAAATCCAAAAGACACATTTAATATAAAGGAGTATAATGTGGTTCAATTACATAAAATAATTTATTTGTGAATAATAACTTTTGACTTTTATTTACTGCGGTTAAATGTAAATAGGGTAATTCATGGTTAAAAGAATATTATAATAATTCAAAATTACCTTAACACATGTTAAAACCTTATTGGATGAGTAATGACCGACCATGGGAATCCTTGGGTCGATTTTGGGATCCCATGGGACCACTTATGAAAGACAATGACACATTAGATTAATTAATTTAAGGTAAAGACAAAATTGACATTAACAAAAATCTTTTAGTAATTAAATTTTAAAAGGGGATATATAAATTATCTTTTCGACAATAAATATTCATTCGAGAGATAAATATATTTCCTACATCATGGTCTTTTTTCATAATTTTTAGACATCAAATGAATTAAATTATTTATGACACAATAATGATGCAGTGTTTACCTCATTAATAAATGATTTAAATAAATAAGATTATAATGATTAAAATATTATTCAAAACATGTCCAATTATGATTGGAGGATTATATTTCGACCATGAGTCGTATTAACTTCGAATATAATGATATTTGGACCATTATAAACCTAATATCATTATATTATAAAATAATATTTTCACTCTTTCTTAAAGAGCCCCTCCTCCCCCTTATAAAAGGAGACTATTTATATCCAATTAATCACACATCTCAAGCCATTTGGCTCGTCCAACCTCTTCCCAATTAATCTCTATAAATCCCTATCCTCCCCCTATAAGCCTTAAATTAGGCAGAAGACACTTCAAGAAGCCCTTTTGGTTCAAACCAATGGAAGTTACCCAAATTAAACGTAACAATTTCTCTTAAATTGTTTTCTTTTAGTTTACTTCGCCAACCTCTAAAATATTTTAATTTCCATTCTTTTATAACAACACCAGTGTCCTCAATATATTTGGATGTTGTTATGTGAAATATTTGAACTAAACTTACAAAAAAACTCTATCTAATGGATGAAGAACATAATGTTTCTGTGGATGGATAACTAACACCTCATGAAATGATGATTGTTCAATTACATCTTACCGCCTCTCATGGTGGCCATTATGATGGAAATGTATTTATATATGATATATATTATTTTTATTATTTCCTTATTCTTCTTTACTTCCCCATTTATATCAAGCCTTTATGGTTTCCATAGTTGGTAAATACGATAATCTCATTTAAGGAAGTGCGGACTACCGCCCCCTCAAAGTGATGTGATTCGTTAATACCTTATGTGGGATGTATAAAGGACGTGGTTAATGATATTATATATAATATTATATTGGAATTATAATATACCTATGTATCATAATGTTATATTTCCATTAAAATATAAAAATGAAATGAAAGTACCGTTCATGTGTATGTACGGTTTACCGTCTCCATGAACGGTGCATTTCATTTCTTACCTCCGTATGTTATGTACTATTATAAATACATGTATATGCTGTATATATAATGAATATGTATGATATATAAATCATGATTTACATTCTATAAGTATGTAAATCATGATATAAGTAATAATAACATCAAGAACAACAAGTCCAAACACGTACGATAAATAAGATGATTTTACACAAAATGTTTCTTTAACATGAGATTTAAAAAAGAATGGGTAATATAAAGTCATAATTGAACCATATATGATATCATAACAATTAATATGATTCATTAATAATTAAATTACATTATTTAAATCATTATACAGGAGGTTTGGATATGTACGAATTATATCGGACCTAAGGTAAGGGATAACCTTTCCAATCTCATTCTTATCTGAGATTGTTTAGTCGTAAGTATTATATGGGGTTATTGTTATCATCCATGTCCATGTTTTATAAAAGTGTATTTATATATGTTTAATTTCATTTTTAACCATTTTTTCTTTTACTAAATGGTATGTAAGGAATCATTCTTTTGTTTACGTTACGAGGTACTTTTTGACTTTTGTGAAAAAAGTATGAGGAGAATGTTTTTTAACATATACGGAATGAATGTATTTGTATGGTTTTATAAAGCCTTATTTTCATGAAGATTCCTCCATAAGATTTCATGACTATTTTCAACAAAATATATTTCTTTTAAAATTGCATGACGTTTTGTGAAAATAAATTTATTTTTAAGAAGAAAGGATATTTTCTTCAATAATTCATTTCAAGTATTTAATCAAAACCATTTTCCATCTAAGATGACATTATTTCATATGTATATGTTACAAGTATAATGTCTCTATGATTTTCATGGTTTCACATTTCTTATGATGAAATATCCATATGTTTTATATAGATTCTGTGATGATGGGATGATTTTTATGAACCCCATTTTATTCTTTGGGTTATGATCAATGTTTTAAGTTTATTTTGTGGCACAAGTATGAATTATTTCATTATGAGATGGGTGGGACATATATCTCCCTTCAATTCTTTAGGTAAAGATTTATATCTCATGATATAGACATGGCTGAAATGGCATGTAAATATGGTTCAGTAATACAGGGCTGGAACGGAAAGTAAACCTGGTTCAGTAAGGGACTTTGTCCACTATGATGGTCTTGGCAGCAATGTCGTGGCTACTATAGAAATCATATCATGTTATTGATGTTTTTACACAATTACATGTTTTATTCCCATGCTATTTTATCATGATTATTGTTTCTTTATGATCTATGCCTTATGTACATCCATTTTTTATGTCATTACCCAATATTTTGATGTTTAAACATTAGGTTCTTGGTTTTAAGTTCAAATGTATATGATTTGTTTTATTTTATCCATGCTTACCCTTACTGAGAATTTGAGCTCACCCTTTATATGTTTTCTTTTCACCAGGATATAAATAAATGTTTTTAGGTAAGAAAATAAAAAGGGGATGATATTTATGGGAGATGTTGAAGATATTTCACCATTATTAGAAGATTATGTTTTGGGTTTCCAAAGACGCAAAACTATTACGGTCCTTGTGTGTCTATTTTTGTTATGTATTATGTATTCCTCAAAAGTAATGTAATGTCCATGTACGTCATTCATTGGGTCTCTACAATGCACCATGCATCTTTTTATGGGGAAATACTAGGTGATTAGCAATGTTGGTGGGGAGCTAAATGCGATAAATGATACAAATGCTGGGGAGTGGTAGATCTACTGTGCTGGGTCAATGGGTCATGTATGGGAATGGTATGCCTCTCAGCCTACGGTTCATGTATTATGGGTCATGTCATGCCATGTGCCTTCAGCCTATGGGTCATGTACGAGTCCCCATTCAACCCTTAAAAGGGGGGATAATCTATAATAAAATAAAAAAGAAGTCCTTCGGGACATTCAGAGCTTAAAATAATAATTAGATCCTGATTCATGATCCCTTTGTAGTAGAAACCTATCATCCACCATAAAAAATTACGGTTTTAGGGTTTAAGAAGAAGATGGAGAAATCCACAGGCCCTAATATGGGAAAAGGAAGTAAGAGGAGTGTTAGAAATACTTGAAGCATCGATACAATACCAAAGACACTCCAAATGACCTAGAATATAAGTATATTTACCCTTCGGATGATTGGAGGAGTTTTTTCATCAATAATGATGGTGCAAGAATAAATGGGTAGACAATCGGGTGAGAAACATAAAATATTGATAGGGTGATTTGGAAAAAAATTATTTTTAATGGGGATCATGGTTTGGCCACATGATTTGTAAAACTATGTTCCAACCATGAACCTTCCTCTATCATAGATGGGTCCAAGTTTTATGGTTATCTGGGGATCCTAAATTGTTTAATAAACCATGCACCAATTACTCATTTCTTCAAGGTTGAATGATTTGGATTAACCCCCTTACAAGGTCTACTCTAACCTTTCTCCAACCATGCAACATGAACTGGACGACCA
The DNA here is from genome assembly GCA_963277665.1 of Viscum album. Lineage (NCBI taxonomy): Eukaryota > Viridiplantae > Streptophyta > Magnoliopsida > Santalales > Viscaceae > Viscum > Viscum album. Next base: position 434,392,267 of record OY728150.1, on the reverse strand, counting down.
TTTTCCCCCTAATTGCATGTCATGAAACCTTTGAACATCCTTGATCCTCTTCATACACCCGATAAACATTTCATTAACCAAAATTAAGATATTTATATAAATGTTTTTAAAAGTAAATACCTCCTCAAGGTCTAGGATGTTATGACTTCCCCACCTTATGATGGCTCATACTTTAGATGTACTTCAAAGCATCATCGTGCTTCCGATTCCAATAGATTGGGCCACTGTTCCAACATATTTGACTCTCTCTCCCTAATTTATTTTCGAATAATACTATACTTTTACAAAACAAAAACCAAAGGATTGTTCTTTCCTCACTATACTTCTTCACTATGATCCACAACACTATGTAGATGCTCCTCAAAGGACGCATCACCCTCAAGATCAACATCCTCAATATTAATCAAATGAGACATTTGTGGGTGATACTATCAAAACTATCATGCATAAAAAAATCATTCATTAAACTATAAAAATATAGAATATAAAATAGATATGCCACTGGTTTGATTTAATCCACAATCTAGTGTGATCCCACATACATGGGAACCAACTTGGCCTAATTCTAAATCTTTTAGTGACCCACCCTTGGTGACTCCTGATGAATTCCATGATCTCCAACCCTAAACTCAAGAGGTTGACTTTACCTATCCACATATGACTTCTTCCTAATATGATCTATAGACATATGTTTTCGTAACAAATTAAATCATTGTAAAGACTCTTTCATGAGACTCAGTCCCAACATCTATTATTCTACATCTACTATCTAACACACGAGAGAGATATATGGTCTACTGTAAAGTGACTCATTTGGTTACATCTGAATTGTAGGTTGGTAACTTTTTTTTGGAAACATTAAACATTTCCATTTTATTTTCTCATGATTAAACAAATTCTAGGATGCATTCCCTCAATGATTCCTCTAAAAACTATATATTTTTCTCTGACTACCCATCCATTTGCAGGTGAAAATCCAAAAAAAAAAATTTACATGAGTACCAAGTGTCTTCTGTAACCCCTACCAAAGGAATTATGTGAAGCATAAATCATGATATGAAACTATAGTATACAACATCCCATGAAACCGTACTATCTCCCAGACATACAACTCACCGAACTGATCCATGGTGAAAGTCTACCGAAATGCCACAAAATGAACCACCTTAGTCAACCGATCGACAGTTAGCCAAATCAAGTAAATATTCCAAGTCATGCTCTGGTTATCCACCAATAAATACATAATCGCGCCACCCCATTTCCATTATAAAATGGGAAAGGGCTTCAAAAAATCACCAGGACAGTAATGATCCTCCTTCACCTACTGAATGGTAATGCATTGCGACACAAAATATGTATCCTATTTTTTCATCCATATCCATGAATACTTCCTATGAAGATCATGATACATTTTTTTCAATCCATAATTAACTTTCCACTTCAATGTACGCAAATCACATGTTAACTATTCTCTAATGCACGTTGGCACAACAGCATAACCAAAAACATAAACAAGCCTATATTCTCTAATGGTCCAACTCGAAGGTGACTCCCCACCTTTAAGACATACCATCAATTTAAAAATAATTCAATCCTTACACTTGACCTCCTTATTCCAGCCAGAAGCATGGAATCAACAATCAAGGATTAAAGGGTAATATTCATGTAGTTTTCCTACACTTCCAAATATAGATAATAATACAACACTATCAATATCCACTCATATTAGGATTCACAAAAAACCTAATTTTGATTCCTTCGACTCAAAGAATCCTCAACACTATTCCCATTTCTAGGTGTGTACACCAGCTCAAAATCAAATGACTTCAGGTACAAGAGCCATCTATGCTGATGAAGATTCATATCACATAAATAGCAGATGTACATAAGTCTTTAATGACATGTACACTTTAAAAAACCTCCCCCAAAAAGTATTTCTAACAACACATGAATGTGTAGTCCACTACAGTCAATTCTAGATTATGCATAATACAATTTAAATCATGAGGCCTCAACTTTCGTGACCCATAAACTATAACCCATCCATTCTATATCATCACTACCCCAATTCCATCAATAGAGTTATCATTAAACACAATATACATCTGACTTGGATAGGGTATGACTAAAAATGTGGTATCTGTTAGTTACTTATATAAGTACTAAAGATAATTATCTCATGATCCATACAATTGAAACCTAACTACCTTCTTTTATAACCCTAAAATTAACACCGCCAAATGAGATAAGTCTTTGATGAACCTCCGATAATATCCATTTAAACCAAGAAAAATATAACCATCAGAAAAATTCTTATACTGCTCCCAAGACATGACTACCTACACTTTCTCTAGGTCCACTAACACATCTTCCTTGGAGATACAATGACTAAAGAAATTCACCCAATTAATCCAAAAATGATATATAAATAGATTGGTACATATTTTATTCTTTAATTGTGTTCTCAAAATGATGTCAATATGTATAAAATGATCATCATTAGTATTAGAGTACACCAGGATGTCATCAACAAATATGACTATGTATTATTCTAGTTAAGGGTCAAATATTCGGTTCATTAGGCCCATAAACACTACCGACACATTGGTCAACCGAAACAACATTAAAAAACTCATAAAACATGTACTTAAAATTAAAATAGTCTATGGAATATCATATTATATTACCCTCAAATAATGATACTCCAATCTCGTATTAATATTAGAGAACAAAAAATCACTGTTTACCTGCTGAAATAAATCATTGATTCAAGGAATAGGGTAATTTTTCTTAACCTTCATCTAATTTAGATTTCTATAATATATACAAAAACCCAAAAATATGTTCTCCTTATGGGAAAAAACACTAGATATCCCCAAGGTGACTTAATAGGAGGAATAAAAAAATTATAATAAATGTCCTCCAACTGAGTTTGAAGCTTTCAGAGTTATACCAATGCCATTTTATATGGCAGAATGGAAACAAGTTATGATCATGAAAATATTTCTATCGTGAACTCAAAATATCTATCAGGTGGCATCTCCATGAATTAAATACAAAAAATACTAAAATTGATCCAACATGGATGGAGTGAAAATCCTTTGTACACAATCATAATCAAGGATAAGAAAATCATCTTGGGATGTGAGTGCACCCAACTGCGGAACAACTGGCCTTGGAAGGTCAACCAGAACATCCCATTAACCATGATGGACATAAGTGTCTCCCTCAATATATTTTAATGTTACCCTATTATGGTAACAATCAATATGGTCCAAGTATAACACTAGAAAGTCCACACCCAAAATCAAATTGGAGACCCTCATCTTAAGAAGAAAAAGATCCCACAAAAAATGGTACCCACATACATCGAGGGAACCCCTATAAATTGGTTGATATGTTCTAATCGCATCACTAATGGGGTATCAATCAACACAACTCCAAACAATTATTACACTTCTAGCCCCAACACACATACAAACCGAGAAAAGATAAACAATTGTGACACACATGTATCAAAAAAGAACTAGTAAGAGTTGAAGCAGAAAGGATTGTACTTTGAATAGTCAATGGTCTAGACACAACACATACAAGTGTAAAATGGAAAACATAGAAATGAACTACCTCTCTAAACTAGGCCCCAGTTGTAATTCCAGGGGTTTCACTACACTTCTGATATAAACACATTTTCCCAGAGTACATCATCCTCCACCTATACCGTTATGTCCAATCGAGCTCCAACTACCTCTATAATAACACGAATCGAACCCCCTCCCTACACCCGACATCGTTATCAACCCCCATATGTTCATAGATATCGTGGGTTCCTATTAAATCACCACACATGACATATCATTCTCCATGCATGACACACAACTGTTGGTTGGGGGCATTGACTGCATAGGTTTCATGACCTTCCGCACTGATAGCAGAAAACTCAAACACTACTTTGAGAGGGTGGTTCTCTCATCTGACTATTCTACCCCCATTGTTTTGGGATAAATTATCAAAATTAATGATACTGCTTTTAGATTTCATGCCAATAGATTTCCCAATTTGAGCTACCTATCCTTCCCAAGAATCGTCCTTCAAAATTCATTCCAAAGTTAGGGTCTGATCTAGCACATCATTAATCCACATTAATTGAAATATATTCACCTATGAATTAATCACATGTATAGGTCCATTCTGAAACATATCTTTATATCCTCCTCATACCACACAAAATATTGAACAAAACATTGCAATACCATGAAACAACCAGCGTAATCGATCACTGAGATAATCCATTTTGGTTACCCTCATAAACTCTAAAACCATCTAATGTCTCAATGTATCTAGATATAAATGATCCAAATACATTTTTTATGAAAATATTTCAATATCATAATTTCATCTTTCTAGTTCCAAAGTAGAACATCACAACAGTGCTTTTCCTGACCCCACAACATATAAGCTACCAAGATGACCCTCTTTTTAGGAGGAGTCTCAAAGTAATCAAGAAGTGTGTGCATGGACTCTATACAGAAATTGGATACATTCAGTCCACCCTACCCAAAATGATTATGAGGGTGCTATGGCATGAAATACCTAGTAATCTCAAAGATACTTTAACAACCCACCGTAGATCCTATTTCTTCACCTATATAAAACGAGCGATGTTCTCCCAGAACTTATCTTATTCCCTATTACCCTAGTTCACCATGTTTCGTTACTCCATTTCTGGAGGAACATTCCTGATGACATCTCTTTTTATCCCAACTGGAATAAAACGTTGTGGTTGCATCTTTCTATAATTCGAAACACACATCTCAAAACACATAACACAAGGAATTCATTGTTTATATAAAATATGACTTTTTACTATCCATAAAAAACCCATTTAGCATATACTACACCTAATAAAATTGTCACATCTTGATCACTACCCTTGACCATTACTACCAAGAGTCATGGCTAATAAGAAGTAACCAACATGAATAATAACCAATATTTCATTTGAAACCTTTCTGAAATTATTTCCATACTAACAACATTAAACATTCCTCTTAGTCACATTTCCCATTTTAAAACCATTTACAACCAACTTCATAAATAGTTTACAAAACATCCTTAAGTATAATATATTTTATATTTCATTAACATTAATTCCATTTACGCATTTTCATCAAATTTATTAAAAATAAATTTCTTACAATTTTCATGGAAGTGAAATTCATTTTACCTTTTAGGTCTGACACTCTTATCTAATGTGTGACTACCATGATGCATGCCTCTTATATCATAGGGTGCCTTTAATGAAAAGTAATTAACATCTTCTTTCCATTCCATCCATCATAAAAATATAATTAATAATGACATCTCACAACATGTTCATCACCCAATGATGAAATATCATACAACTATAACACCAGACATCATAAACAACAATTCCCACCCTAGGTACTACAGTTTCCCCTGATACATGGTTTACCTACTCCCATCAACGTGGACATTTTAGAGGTCCGAAAGTTCTTATAATCCCATTTTTCTTTATCTAACAGTAAGACAGAGAAATGTACTCCTCTAATATGACTTTGTATGATCCTTGACCTAGATTCCACTAATCATGTGCCATGATATGGGTCACCGCATGACCACAAGCACACATCCCTTTATGTTTGAGGTTTTCTACATGAAGTGAGGGTCTAAAGAATTATATGATGAAATTTACCCTCTATACAAGAGTAACCCACAATATATCTCTTGTGAAATAAAATAAACAACAATAAATAACCCAAAAACATGCATCATAATCCATTTGCCAATCATGGTATAACAATATCCAATAATTATTATTCCATGTCATGCTAATCGTTCTAAATTTGAATGAAATCCAAAATAAAGGCCAGTAGATACATAATAAAAATGTGCCAGGAATCCATGTCTGAATCCTAAACCATGCACATCCAAAGCCCAAATCAAATCCCTATCATAAGAAATTTACCCTTATCATGGCCCCCCAATAAGGAAATATACTCAGGTACCCAATGGCGGCCTAAACTGCATGTGAGTAAAACTCAGTAGCCACAACCTATAGTGCCCTTAAAATATTTATTAGGAATAGATAATTAATGAATGTATACAACAAATAAAAAGGTAAATAAAATGACAAATCAGGTTCCATTGATTAATAATATTCACTATTACCATTTCTATCATAGTGTCTATTTTCCCCACATAATCCATTTCATTAATAAATTAATTTTCATTACATGTTCCATGGGATTAGAATTTACATCATTTAAATAGTGGAATAAGCTATCCAATTATCATTTTATGCTATATATCTATGATTCATGTCTCACTACGGATAAACATTTCATAAAAAACCATTACACATTTAATCTGGAGCCTTTGTACATTTTGTTTCACCCAATGAAACCATAGGGGGCTAAGATCTATATTCCAACACTTAAACCACCTATTAAAGGGTGGGGATTAGAGCCTATGTCCATCCCTACCTATGGTTGGGGCCTCAATCCATTATGAAATACCACCAAGAATTTTCACATTATTATTTATGAATTTAACACATATAACATATCACAAACCAAACATAATCAATACAAGCATTTACAATTCACATTTAATTCAATAAATAAATCATCATTACACCATAATCCATTAATGAATTTACCATTCAATTGAAATATGCCATTTATCCAATTTCCCATTTTCGTACCTTAACTCATTCATCATAATTATCAATAACCATACATTAGAACATTTAACCCATTAGTAAATTTACATGAACAAGCCCATTTTACAATGTCACCAATTCACATGCCTTAATCCGTTCATGATTATCCATTAAAAATTCATATGAAATTTTATCATTCACATTAAATCATTTTACACATTTTCACATCATTCCAAAAAAATCCATTGTGCTATTTTCAACAACTATAAACCCTACCAAATTTTCTTTTTTAACTCAACTAACATATCATCACATTAATCATGGGATATATTTTTACAAACATGTTCATTTTTCTTAGAAAAAAATTAACCATGTTTGTTAATATTAACACACCTCAGGGGAGGCCCTAAACCTGTGAAAATATGCCCAATGAGTCCCATACAGATCATGAGGGTTTAATTCATTATTTCTCTTACCAATTTACCAATTATTACACATGGAAACAAATGTATTCTTAGAGGATGGAAACATCACCACCACACATGTACAACTGTAAAACAAAACTATGGGATAAAATTTTTATACCACATACCTTTAGTTCGAAGATGAAAACACCCATAACCTTTGCCTTAGATCGATATTCAAGAACCCTTTGAATAACCAACCTATGATTCAATAGAAAATTTGGGTTTTTGGTTTGCAATGAAGAAAACAAATTCAAATTCCTTATGGAAACCACAAGAGGGTTATACTTACCAAAAGTCAACTTCAATGCATCCCATAGGGATAATGAGGGTTTAAATTCATCATTTATATAAACAATTTACAAAATAATACCCAAGGCATAAAATTCATGAAAAGATGAAGGAAACATCACAACCAAACAAGTAAAAATATACTACATAACTATGATATATAACATATTAACTTAATACCATGAATTTTAATATGAACTCACCCTTAACATTATCCATAGATCCAGATTCATGAACCATTTGAATCCACAAACTATGATCCTCTAGATAAAAGAAGGTTTTATGGAATCAAAATAAGAAGTAAAAATGCACAAACCATAATCTGAAAAACGAAATCATGTGGACTATTAGACCTACCTGAAGAATCATTAGGAAACCAACAACGCTCCAAACAACATAGAATTTAAAGTGATAAATACATGGGAAAATTTAAGGAGTTTTCTTCATCACTAGGGCAGGAGGAGGAATACATGTTTAGAAAATTAGTGGAGGAACATAAAATACCATAGGGGAAAATTAATTTTTTCACATTTTAATGGTGTGTAAGGATTGGATGCATGGTTTGGAAGACATGAACCAACCCTCAACCTAACTTTTTCCAAGAAGGGACTAAGTCACACAGTTACCTGGGGATCCTGCAGGGTTTGATAAATCAATTTCTGACTGGGTAAAATGCCTCTATCCATGGTCATGATGTTTTTCATTCCCCCTTGAATGGTTTTCTGTAACCATGTTCGAACCAAGAAACATACAATGAATGTCCATTTTTCCCTTTATTTTATGTTCAAATCCCACTAAACACCACCAAGTCTCAACATTCTTTCAATAATCCTTAAATTAACAGATATTAATATATCTAACCCAAAATTTAATAAACGACATACCTCCTTGAGATCTGAGGTCTGAAAATATGTTCCTAATTCTTGTTTCCAACATTTTTACTAAACCTCCCTTTGATAACAACTATAACACCACAAACCTATAACCCCAGAGAAAATACCTTAATTTTTATATTTTTATGATTAAAATGAATCATATCGACAAGAATCTATTAGTTTACCACTTTTATAGAATTAGACACAAACAAAGAACCCATTTTACACTTGGAATAGAAAATAAAACATAATACATTAAAAATGATAATAAAATTAATCCATGAAAACTCATTGAAATATCTTTATAGAGAACATATTTATAATTATTTTACTTCTTATTTAAATGTTATAATCCCACAAATGTGTTAGTTTATGAAATTATGTCACATTTTATGGATTTGGTGGTATTTTGAGGATAATTTATATGTGCCCTATTTTGTATTCTAGTTGTTTTATTTTTATTTTTTATTTTTGAAATAAAATTTTATTCACTGATAAAAATGGAAAATTTGTTCTTTTTTATGATTTTATCTTGTTTTTATTCATTTAATGTCTATGTATATAAATACCCATCCACAAAATGGAGGTCCAAAACTATATCCCAAGTCCAAACTTCAAATATGGGTAAAGATCTGGTGAATTTTATTATTGAGATCATATATCATAAAATATTTTCCCAAACAATCTAAATTTAGTCAAGGAACAGGATAAAATTCATGGGAAACAGTTTTATAAAAATGGTCACACATTATTTGTTCTTCTTCATGGTTAGTAATGAATGGGAAATTAGGGGAATTAGAATGTAAAGATTCACCTTTCCGAAATTAATTTTTCAATGTAATCTAGCCATAAATCATACATATGGTAGAAAATGAAGATGAAATTTTAATGGTGATTGAGTATAAATATGTGAACCAACTTTCAAGAACACAACATTGACAAATCCATCCATTTAATTTGAATATCACTCACCTATATTCGGTAGACATAATTGGATCTGAGAAATTCCTTCCATTTCTTTTACAATGACTTTATTATTAAATCTAAATTATTGGAACTCTACGTGGGAATTTTCTATTATATATTATTATAGTGTATTTTATTGTCATTATATAGTAAGATTTATTGTTTTAATTTATGTGTACTTTTTTCTATATTATTATTTATCTCTTTCATATTCTTCTTTATCATGAACCCTTATTCTCACGATCATTAGTTGTTAAAAAAAAGTTCCCAGGGATGTAATCTAGTGATGAACCCATGTCATTAAAATTTAACTATTCTTGGTCTTTATTTTCTTAGAGTTAGGTTGATGGGGGTATTTTTGAGAAATTAACCTTTGTGTCTCTACTTTCCACCCAAGGTTTAACTTTCTCTTCTATAGTATTTCTCTTTGATTGATGAGGTAGATGTATTGTCTGTCAGTTATTATTGAGTGTACCATATATTCACCACATTTCAATGAGATTATTTTAATGCATATTATAAATAATTTTTATTTTTTATATTTTAAATTAATAAATATACGATGATGGTTCACTCTCAATAATCTCCTTGAATGATCTATTTTATGTATATCATCATTCTATTTGTATTAATTCTGTCTATATAGAATTTTAATTTTTAGATTTTTAATTTCATTATGAAACAAAAATTATTTTTTGTTTTATTTAATAAAAATATTAATAAAATAAAAAATATTATTATAATTAGTGAGTGATTATAAGGCCCCACCCTTAAACATTACGTAATATTGAATTAAATGAATAATTCACATTGGGGATATTTTTAGGTTTATAGTTTTATAGAATTAGATCATAACTATTACATCTCAAAAGATTACACAGTAGACACTTCTACAAAGTTCCTTTTTAAAAAAACATGAAATATTAAAAAAATGATTCATGTCTAGTTCCATGTTTAAGGAAACATGAAATTTCATTGATCCCATTCCAAATTATGTCCTGTGAAATATTTTTTAAACAAAACTTGGGGTGAGCATAAAAATCTCAGTAAGGGATAAACAAAGAAGGAAATCTGTTAGTTTTTCAAAACATAAAGTAAACCCTGAATACTATATCAATGAAAAAATTTTCACATTTAAGAAGTAGTAAATACTCTTTACTGAATAAAATATCATTACTTACCCTTTTGTAACCAAAATATTACCATAAATCCCATATAAAGAATAAATAACATATAAAGGTAACTTGGAACATATAATACTTAAATGGAATAACCATACGGTCGACTTCCACACATATAACTAAATGGAATAGCCATACGACCAACTTCCATACCCAATGCATTGGATGTTATAACATAACCACCCGTCCTAGTATTCACAACACCACCCATCATATGGTTTATCACGTAAGCACCCGTCAAATGTCCATGTACCATTATAAAGTCATAAGACATAAAACAAATATAATGGAGGGAAAACATTTCCACATTTCAATCACAGTATATCACATAAATATATTGACATAAAAAATCCATTATCAAAACCATTTTCAATACCAAAATATGTAATAGAGTATATGGTATTTATTTCATTTTAAAACATTGCAGCTTGTTGAGGAAGCCAAAGACCAAATAATACTCACAGCGGTGGAAAAATTCATTGTCACCATATACATTAAAATAAACATTCCTTTTTGTCGTTTAGTAAAACGCTTCATATAAAAAGATTCCCTTTGAATGAAATGAAAATTCAAAGGTGTTTTATATAGCATATAAAGTAAAGTCTTGTATGAGAACAAAATATGCATCAATGAAAGGAGATTGGGAGGAAGTCCCTTACCTCATGTCTGACTTGACTCGATCGCTCCTTAATCTCTTGAATAATAAACTATTGTTAATTTATACTTGCTTAAGAAAATTTTTCAGGCTTATTATTCCTTTTATATCACTTATTTCCATGTTATAAATATTATGTAATCATTTAATTTAATAATGTTCGTTTTGTCGATATTTGGTACTTAAGTCAAAAATGGACTGCTTAAAATTACATGTTGTTCATGTGGTCAAAGTTTCATTATATCCATAATGATATTAAATATATGGATATCATATATATCATATATATCTAGCATATACATGTATTTATAATAGTTTATAACATTTAGTGGTAAGAAATGAAATGCACCATTCATGGAGACGGTAAGTCATACGTACGCATGAACGCTACTTTCATTTCTATTTCATATTTAATGGAGTGAAATAATAATGATATAAAGGTATATTATAATTCCAGTATAATTTCATATATAATATCATTAACTCCATCCTTTATATGTCCCACATATGGCATTAACGAATCAAATCACTATTAGGGGCGGTAGTCCGCACTTTCTAAAATAAAATTATCGCATTTAACCATAATGGAAACCATAAAGGTATGCCAAAAATGAAAAATATAGAAGTACAATGAAAACATAAATATAATATATAACATAAATAAATATAGTGACATCTTAATTTTCACCATGAAAGGTGATAAAAGAACATTGAACAATCATCGTTTCGTGAGGCATATATTCTCCATCCATAGAAACAGTATGTTTTTTAACAATTAGACGAAGGTGTGTGTAAGTGTAGCTCGAATACATCACATAAAAAAATCCTAGTATATTTAAGATACTGTTTTTGTTACAAAATAAAGGAATAAAAAGATTTTAGGGCGTTGGAGAAGCAAAATAAAACAAACAAACACAAGTGAAGACATTACATTTAAATTGGGTAACTCCTCTTGGTTTGACCCAAAAGGGTTTCTTTAAGAGCTTTATGACTAAGGTATGGCTTCTAAGATGAAGATAGGGATGTGTAGAGATAAAATGAGCAGATATTGTTTGATCCAATGTCTTGAGAGGTGTGGGAAATGAGGTAGAGGTGGGGGCCTTTTATAAGAGGTAGGAGGGTCACTCTTGGAAAGTCATGAAATGTTTCTTTATATTAAAATGAGTTTCGGATTTTAAAGTTCACAAACTAATATATTTCAAGAAAAAGGTTATACGGGTTCGAAATATACTCATCCAATAGGTTTTTGACATGTTTAAGTCTTATATTTTACATTATCTTTTCATTTAATTTAAATATTTAAATAATTAGATAATCACTACATCATCATGGAGTCATAAATAATTTAATTCATTTAATGTCCAATAATTATAAAAACAAATATAATGATGTAGGAAATCCTTTTATCTTTTCAATTAATATTTATAGTAAAAAAATATGACTTGTATAACCCCATGTAAAAATTGTTTTAGTAAACCAATACATGTTTGTGACATGTTTATTTTAACATTATGTTAAAAGTTATTAATGTCATTTTCTTACCCAAGAGGCTCCATGGGGTCCCCAAGTTAACCCATGGATTTTTCTGTTTGGACATGACACATCCAATAAGGGTATGAAATGTGTCAAGGTAATATCATATTATTATAACATTATTTTTACCATAAATTACACTAATTACCTTTAATCGCGATTGATAAATTATAAAAGTTATTATTCACCAAATATTATTTTCATCCCATTGAACCAAAATTTACTAACTAATGACAACTATGTATATCGGATTTCTGAAATTCAATTCAAAAAAGTGGTAATGTTTCATTTAAACGAAAAATTTGTTTTTTTAACTACCACTTAGTAGTTTAACTATTCATCAAAAATTGAAGTTGTTCAGAAAAATACCAAAAAGTCACCCAAGGCTATATTTGATATTCCGAATTCAAAAAAGTTGAATATTTTAAAAATTAAACACATATAAGTTGCCTTAATTAAATTAATAATTAATTCATGTTGTCAAAACCAGTAGCCTATTTTTATGAAACAATATATATCAAAAGATTGACACTAGTTTAAGTCCAACTACAAAGTGAAATTAATTCCAATTACCACCATTGGATTAAATGGTAAAAATATATATTCTAATTTCACATTAAAACCAATACAATAGATAATCTAATCATATAAATAAATTAGATTAAAATGATGTTTTGAATTAAAATACATCATTTTTCACTATTCATTAAAAAATAAACTTTATCGGAAAAATACCAAAAATTTACACAAAGTAATTTTGATTTCCCTATTCTAAAGAAGAATTTTATTTGGTCCAACAGAATGTATAAGAGTTACCAAAACTATATATAAAGATGGTTCTCCATCAAAAGGTGATAAGTCTATCTTTTAGTGAATATTAGAGTATCTATGCCTAAAATTGAATTCATTTCTTATTTTAAGCCTTAATTTTTATTGGATAAATGTAAGACCATTTAATAAACATATATAATCATATATTAGTTATTTCTATTCATTACTACCAATGAAATTGGTACGTGTTAACTACCATTTAAAATAATATTATTATATTACTAGTGTGCAACGTACGATTTCAAAGAAACTCGTTGTTGTGTATCGGGTACGCTATCGAACATAGGAACCCCGTTAAAGTAAAACTAATATTTAATTTGAAAATATTAATTAAAATTAAAATGTATTATACATTATTTACGTGGGATGTTACAACCTTCCCTCCTTTTGGAAATTAAATCCTCGCAATTTTATTCACTTATCAAAATAAGTGAAGGTATTTATCCCTCATAGTATTTTCAGATTCCTACGCTGCCTCTTTAACCATATGGTTTTTCCATAAAACCTTTACCTGATGAATCACCTTATTCCATAACACCTTCTCCCTGTTGTCAGAAATATGGACAGGTTGTTCCTCATAAGATAGGTTCTCTTTCAAATGAACTACCTCTGGACTATAAACATGAGATGGATCTGGCATGTACTTCCTTAAGATTGAAGCTTGAGAAAAATTTTGTACCTGAGATAAACTCGAAGGTAAATCCACTCAGTATTCTACTAATCCAACTCTCTACAGAATTTCATATGGTCCAATAAACCTTTGACTTAGCTTTCCATTCATACCAAACTGTATCACACTTTCCCATGGTGAATCTTTGAGAAAAACATGATCACCTACCTCAAAAGAGTGATCCTTCCTCCTGTTGTCCGCATAATTTTTTTTCCTGCTCTGAGCTATTCTCATGTGCTTCTGAATTAGCTGAACTTTTTCTTCCAACTCTTCTACCAGTTCTGGTCCCATCAACTTCTTTTCACCCACTTCATCCCAAAAAGATGGAGTTCAACACCGCTTACCATATAATGCCTCAAATGTTGGCATCCGTATACTGGACTAAAAATTCTTAATATAGGAAAACTCAACCAAAGAAATATGTTGGTCACAACTTCCATGACAATCCATTGATCAATCACGTAGTATATCCTTCATGGTCTGAATTGTTCATTCTGACTGCCCGTCTGATTGAGTATTAAAAGCTTTGCTAAAATTTAATTCAGTACCCAATGATTTCTGAAGGCCTTTCCAAAAGTTAAAAGTGATCCTGAGATCTAGATCAGATACAATGGAGAGGGGAACTCTATTCAACCTGACTATCTATTTAACATACAACCTATCAAGTTGATCTCGAGATAATGTACCTCGAATAGGATGGAAATGAGTAGATTTAGTCAATCGATCAACTATAACCCATATTTCATTATTACCTCGAGATGTCTTTGGTAATCCCACAATGAAGTCCATTGATATATTTTCCCATTTCCACTCTAGAACCGGTAATGACTGAAGCATCCCTTTCAGTAACTACCACTCTACTTTAACCTGCTGACAAGTAAAACACTTCACAGTAAAATTAGCAATATCTATTTTCATTCCATCCCACCAGTAATACTCCTGAAGAACTCTATACATCTTAGTACTACCAGGATGAACTAGAAACAGAGAACTATGAGCTTCACATAACAACTCTCTCTTCAAATGTGAATCACACGACATACACAATCTCATAGCAAATCTCAAAACACAATCATTATCAATGTTGAATTCAAGAAACATACCCTTTTGAACCAGCTCTACCTTTTCTGCAAGTCACTGTTTTGCTTTTGAGCTTTCTTAATTTTGTCAAATAGAGAATAATTCACGGATACCTAAAACAAAACAGAAGAACATCTTTCACCAACAACTTCTATTCCATGGTTCACCAAATCCTTAACCAAAGGATCACATTCCAAACATGACATGGTTAATGAAGCACTAGTTTTTGTAGTCAATCCATAAGCCACTTTATTGGTTTTTCTCGAATGGTAATGAATTGTACAATCAAAATCCTTGATTAATTCTATACATATCATTTGTCTCTTGTTCAATTCTATCTGAGTGAATATATACTTTAAACCTTTGTGATATGTATATATTTCACACTTTACTCCATACAAATGATCCCTTCAAATTTTCAAATCGAAAACAAAAGCAGCTAATTCTAAATCATATGTAGGGTAATTTACCTAATGATTTTTCAAATGATGTGAAGAATAAGCAATTACCTGATCATTCTGCATTAGGAAGTAACCAAGTCCTTTCAATGAAGCATCACAGTACATTACAAACTCACCATTCCTGGAAGGTAGTGCCAAAACTAGAGCATTCACCAATCTTCTTTTCAATTCCTGAAAACAATCATGACATTCTTTTGTCTAGATAAACATAAAACCCTTCCGAGTTAGCTTACTCATTCAACTAGAGAACCATGAAAAATTTACAACAAATCTTCAGGAATAACCTGCCAAACCAAGAAAACTATGTATCTCAGTTACATTTGTGGGTCTTGTCCATTCTTCAAAAACCTTTGTTTTTGTAGTATCAACAGTTATTCCATATTTAAAAACAATGTGACCAAGGAAAGACAATTGTTGTAACCAAATCTCACACTTTCTGAATTTCCCATACAATTTCATTTCTTATAAGGTTTTCAAAATAACCTTTAAATGACTCTCATGCTACAATTTACTTTTAGAAAACACCAAAATATCATCAATGAAAACAACCAGAAACTTATCCTAAAACTCATTGAAAATTCTATTCATAATGTCCATGAATATAGCTGGTTCATTGGTTATCCCAAAAGGCATTACTAAAAATTCATAATGGCCATATCTTGTATGAAATGCGGTCTTCATAATATCTTCTTCCTTTACTTTCAACTGATGGTAACCCGACCTCATGTCAATATTCGAAAAATATTGAGCTCCCTGGAGCTGATCAAACAAATAATTGATATGAGGCAAATGATATTTGTTCTTAATAGTGATGTTATTCAAGGCTCTATAATCAATGAAAGTTCACATAGAACCATATTTCTTTTTAACAAATAAGATAGGAGCACCCCATGGTGATGTGCTACGTCGAATGAAACCATTCTCTAATAAATCATGCAACTTTTCCTTCAACTCTAAATGTAAAATTTGAGCCATTTGATAAGAGGGTTTTGAAATTGGCTTAGCCTCAAGAAATAAGTCAATAGTAAATTCAACATCCCGATCTGGTATTATTCTAGGAAACTCATCAGAAAAAACGTAAGGATACTCATTTACCACTGGTACATCATTAATCTGAACAGTTCCTTTGTTTTCAACAATATGTGCAAGGTAACATTCATTTCCATCTTTTAAATGTTTTTCAGCCTATTGATATGTTATCAACAGTAAGGGTTCATTCTTGTACACAAACTGAAATTCATTCTAAAAATAAACTTCTTTAGCTCTACAATAAATCTTATCATGGTAAACAGAGATCTAATCCATACCTAAGATAACATGAAACTCTACTAGAGGTAAAACAATAAGGTTTTAAAGTATGTTCTTTCCACGGATAAGGATAAGAAGACTCTTATAAATTCTTTTTTCATCAACATTCCCCACAGGTGTTTTTACCACAAGTTCAGGATTCATTTCTTGAGATGGAATTCCCAATTTACTAGAAAAGTTTTCAGAGATGAAAAATGTGTAGACCATGATTCAAACAACACACTGGCATAATATGAAAAAACAAACAAAGTACCTGATACCACTTCATTTTCTGGCCCAACATCTACTGATGCAGTTGCAAAGGATTTCACCACTCCTTTTTTCTTGTAGTCTGACTTCTTCCCATCATATGAGCTCTTTGTTTAACACTCATTTTCATAATGACCCATCTCATTTCACTTGAAACATTTCACAAACTGTAAATCAAATTTGATCTTACCATCACCCTAATCTTTTTTAGTGCAATCACAAGCCTTATTTCCCATCTTACCACATCGGTATCACTTTCCAGAATTCAAAAGACATTCCCCAGCGTGCCTTTTACCACATTTATCACAAACTAAAAACATAGTTTTCTTACCATCAGTCCTCTTTGAATGATTCTTCCCTTTCTCCCGCATCATCGGTCTCTTCTTCTGTTTATTGTTATAGAACACATGATCATTGGAAAACTCCATTCCCACCTTCCCAGAACATCGAACAAGGTTTTCATAACTATTAAACTCGTGAGAAGCTAAAGCCCTTCCATATTTTGGCTTTAATCTTGAGTAAAAGTGATTGATTTTACTATCAAGGTCTCGGATAAAATTTGGAGCATACCTTGCCAATTGAGTGAACATTTCTTCATAAACTACCACTGAGTCAACATCTTGCCTCAATTCAAATAATTGTTTTTCCATCCTAAGTCGAACATCCTTAGGAATATATTTCTCAAGAAACATACCATTTAATTCATCCTAGTCAAGAGCATCAATCTCATCAGCGTCCCTGATATTTTTAACCATCGACTACCACTGATATGCTTCACACTCCAAATGGTAAACATAAAGACTAACATTTTGATTGTCTGAACACCCCAAGACATCAATAATTTTCCCCAGTGCTTTAGTCCACCCTTAAGCTAGAACAGGGTCAGACGATCCTCTGAAAGATGGTGGATGTTGCCTCGTGAAATGTTTCACCACTGACATGTTCCTCTGTGGTTGATCTTGCTAATCTCATGCATGGATACCACCACCATTTATCTCTTGAGTCAAATGCGCCATTATGACAAAAACCTATTCAGTTCCAATTTCGACCATCTCATGATGCTGATTCGGAAGGTCATTTCCTTTTGTATGCCTTCCTAGCACTGCTTCCCTGTTTCCTTTATGGAAAAAATATAGAACAAACATGTCTGAGATGAAGAAACATGGTAATCTTCAAATTCTATATCATTTTAATTTGACGATAGAAAAAATATTTTTGGATAATCATTTAATAGAATTCTAACTCCTTCAGTTATATAAACTGACATCTGATACCAAATATAAGGCCCTGACCTTAAACATTAATTAATATTGAATTAAATGAATAATTCACGTTGAGGATCTTTTCAGGATTAGAGTTTTAGAGAATTAGATCATAACTATTGCATCTTAGAAGATTACATAGTAGACACTTCTACAAAGTTCATTTAAAAAAACATGAACTCTTAAAAAAATAGTCATATCTAGTTCCATGTTTAAGGAAACATGACTTTTCCTTAATCCCATTCAACATTATGTCTTGTGAAAAACATTTCAAAAAAAACATGGCATGAGCATAAAAAAGCATAGTAAGGGATACACAACGAAGGAAAACTGTTAGATTTTCAAAACATCATGTAAACCATGAATACTTTATCAAAGTAACACTTTTCACCATTAAGAAGTAGTAAATTGTATTCACTGAATAATAGATCCTTACTTAAACTTTTGTAACCAAAATATTACCATAAAACCCATATAAAGAACTCATAACATATAAAGTTAAATTGGGACATAAACATACTTAAATGGAATAACCATATGGTCGACTTCCACACATATCACTAAATGGAATAGCCATACGGTCGACTTCCATACCCAATGCATTGGAGTTTATAACGTAACCACCCATCCTGGTATTCGCGACACCACTCGTCATATGGTTTATCACATAACCACCCATCAAATGTCCAAGGACCATTATAAAGTCAAAAGACAAAAAACAAATATAATGGGGAGAAAACTTTTCCATATTAAAATAAAAATATATCACTTAAACATATTGACATAACATATCTATTATCAAAACCATTTTCAATACCAAAATAAATAAAATTGTATATTGTATTTATTTCATTTTAAAAACATTGCAGCTTGTTGAGGAAGCTAAAGACCAAATAATTCTCACAGAGGAAGAGAAGTTCATTGTCACCACATACGTTAAAAGAAACATTATTTTTGTAATTTAGTAAAACGATTCATAGAAAAATATTCCCATTGAATGAAATTAAAAGTCAAAGGTGTTTTATACAGCATATATTATAAAGTCTTGTATTAGAACAAAATATGCTTCAATGAAAGGAGATTGAGGGGAAGTCCCTTACCTCATGTCCGATTTGACTTGATCACTCATTAATCTCCTAAATAATAAACTAGAGTTAATTTAAACTTTCATAAGATCATTTTTGAAGCTTATTATTCCTTTTATATAACTTATTCTCATGTTATAGACATTATTTAATCATTTAAGTTAATAATGTTCGTTTTGTTTATATTTGGTAATTAAGTCAAAAATTTACTTTTTACAATTACATATTGTTCAGATGGTCAAAGTTTCATTATATCTAGAATGATATTAATTATTTGTATATCCTATATACCATATATATCCAGAATATACATGTATTTATAATAGTATATAACATTTAGAGGTAAGAAATGAAATTCACCGTTCCTGGAGACGGTAAGCCGTACGTACGCATGAACGGTACTTTAATTTCTATTTCATATTTAATGGAGTGAAATAATAATGATATAAAGGAAGATTATAATTCCAGTATAATATCATATATAATATCATTAACTCCATCATTTATACGTCCCACATATGGTATTAACGAATCAAATCACTTTGAAGGGGCGGTAGTCCGCACTTCCTAAAATGAAATTATTTCCTTTACCCATAATGGAAACCATAAAGGTATGCCAAAAATGAAAAATACAGAAGCATAATGAAAACATAAACATAAAATATATCATATATAAATAGAGTGACATCTTAATGGCCACCATGAATGGTGTTAACAGAAGATTGAACAATCATCGTTTCGTGAGGGAGAAATTCACCACCCATAGAAACAGTATGTTCATTAACCATTAGATGAAGGTGTGTGTATGTGTATCTAAAATCCTTTACATAACAACATCCTAGTATATTTAAGATGCTGGTGTTGTTACAAAATAAAGGAATAAAAAGCGTTTATGGGGTTGTAAAATCAAAATAAAACAAAAGAACACATGTGAAGACATTACATTTAAATCTGGTAACTCCTCTTGGTTTGAACCAAAAGGGTTTCTTAAAGAGCTTTCGGCCTAAGTTAAGGCTTCTAAGACTAAACGAGGTACGTGGAGAGATAAATTGAGTAGATCTTGGCCAAGTAAATGGCTTGAGATGTGTGGGTAAAGAGGTAGAGGTGGGGGCCTTTTATAAGAGGGAAGAGGGGGACTCTTGGAAAGTCAAGAAATGATACTTTATATTAAAATGAGTTTCAGATTTTAAAGGTCACAAATTGATATATTTATAGTATAAGGTGATAAGGGTTCGAAATAAACTCATACAATATGTTTTTGAGAAGTTTATGTCTTAGATTTTACATTATCTTTTCATTTTATTTAAATCGTTCATTAATGAGGTAATGACTGCATCATCAAGGTGTCATAAATATTTTAATTTATGCAATGTCTAAAAAATATAAAAAAATATCATGATGTATGAAATATTTTTATCATTACAAGGAATATTTATAGTAAAAAATATGACTTGTATAACCCCATGTAAATTGTTTTTAGTAAAACAATACAAGTTTGTGACATTTTTATTTTAACATTAAATAAAAAGATATTAATGACATTTTCTTTCCCAAGTGGCTCCATGGGGTCCCCAAGTTGAAATATTAATTTTGTGGATGGACATTACACATCTAATAAGGGTAGGACATGTTTCATGGTAATTTCATATTATTATAACATTATTTTTACGTTAAATTACACTAATTACCTTTAATCATGAATAAAAAACTTAAATGTTACTATTCACCAAAAAATAATTTTCATCCCATTGAACCAAATTTTACATAATAATGACAACCATGTATGTATGATTAATGAAATTCAATTAAAAAGAGTGTTAATGTTTCATTTAAATGATAAATTGGTTTTTTTACTACCACTTAGTGGTTTCAGTATTCATCAAAAATTGAAGTTTTTCAGAAAAATACAAAAAATTCACTCTAAGATATATTTGATATTCTGAATTCAAAAATGATGACTATTTTAAAAAATTCAAAACATATAAGTTGCATTAATTGAATTAATAATTAATTCATGTTGTCAAAACAAATATTAGGTTTTTATTAAACAATATATATCAAAAGATTGACACTAGTTTAAGTGCAATTTCATAGTGAAATTAATTACAATGACCAACATTGGATTAAATGGTAAAAATATATTATAATTTCACATTAAAAACAATTAAAAATATAATTGATTCATTTAAATAAATTAGATTAAAATGAAGTTTTGAATTGAAATACAACAGTTTTCACTATTCATTAAAAAATGAACTTTATCGAAAAAAAAAATAAAAAATTTACGCAAAGTAATTTTGATGTCCCGATTATAAAGAAGAATTATATTTGGTCCAATATAATTTATAAGAGTAAAAAAAACTATATTTAAGGAGGGTTTGCCATCAAAAGGTGATAAGTCGACCGTTTAGTGAATGTTAGAGTATCTATCCCTAAAATTGAATCTTTTTCCTATTTTAAGACTTATTTGTTATTTGATAAATGTAAAAACTTTCAACAAACATATATAATATTATTTTATTTATTTCTATTCATTATCACCAATACAACGGCTACGTGCTAACTACCATTTAAAATAATATTATTATATTACTAGTGTGCAACTTAAGATTTCAATGAAACTTTTTGTTGTCTATCGGGTACGCTATTGAACATAGCAACCCTTTTAAAGTAAAATTAATATTTAATTATCAAGTATTAATAAATATAAAAATGTATTTTTTATTATTTACCTGGGATTTTACAGTGATCAACCAAAAAATATCATCAAGATAATGAAATTTTTCATTCCCTATGCTACACTTAGTTTAAATATTTTCAAGAGCATACATGAAAAATATTACAAAAATTGGTTTTGATTCAAGGGATACAAGTTGTCTTCATTGAAAATTTTCATTCATATTTTTTATATTATTTTACATTACTTAATTTAGAAAAGGACTAAATAAATTAAAAAAATAAAAGATATTATTTTTTCATGATATATTCAAATTAGAATTATTATGCATGGGATTTGTACAATGATGAGAAAAAATAAAAATAAATTAAAAAATATTAGATGAAGTATCTTCATAAAGAAATAATGGTCCTATAGGGAAAATTTTAATTACTAATGGAATATGTATATTCATTTCAAGATCAACCAAAACCTGGGCCCGAACCAGAACAAGATAGAGTTGTGGAAAACATTTCACCAATCATATTTAGGTTAAATAACCTTATGTAGTTGATAAAGATCTACAAAAAAAATTTAATAACATTATCATCCACTCCACTATTGTTTGTGGTGGTCACAGAAGAGCACATGCAGCTGAATCACATTTGTGAGATTAACCTTTCTTATAATAATCATGCAATCACCTTGTTAGAGATAACGTGAAACATGATCTTCCCATCCTTGAAAATAAAAAATCAGAACCTATCTACCTCTATATTTATTTTGAATATAATGATGATTATTTTTATAATGATATTGAGTTTCCAATGTTCTTTCCATTTGATATTTTTTTCCAAGGTGACTTACATGAAAGAGAATATTTATTTATTGTTTCATTAGGTTGTAATCTTAGTCAAGACAAATTATTTTTTGACAACCAATTTCTTAACTTTATGATAAAACATATATGTCGAAGGGAATGGATATTAAAGAATGTTCCACCCAAGTGGTAGTGATTGAAGAAAAATATCTCATGAATTTGGTGGTTGTAAGACTTTCTACCCTAAAATAACATATACATCATATGGAGGAGGACACCACAGAAGTTAATGGGGAGGGTACCAATTTTATTCCCTTCCACTCTAGACCTCAAATTATATATTTCATATTTCACAGGGGTTGGTAATGTCATTATCTTATTTGGGGTTCTCCATTCATGTTTTTTTACTCATGAACAATGGGAAATTTTACAAGTGGTTGTTCATCTCAAAGAAACCAAAACCACCTTCTAATTATGGAAAATACTCTTAAACTACCGGAATAGGGGTTGTAAATAACTTTCACCCTCTTTGGGGTATAAAAAAATAATTACCACAATATTTTCCCTTTTGTAGTTACGTTTAATTATTTTGATTATGTTTTGTTTCTTTCTTTCTTATAGTTTAAAAGTAGTAGAAACTAGAATCATAACCAAATGGTGTCCCCAAAATATACACTAGGTTCTATATTTCGTTTTATTTATTTTATATAAATACCAATTAAAATTTTTATGAAAATATTTCTTGATATTATTTTAGGACAAATGGGTAGTAAATGAAATATGTGTACGGGGAGGGATGTCAAACCGTTCCTAGAAATATTGTGTGTGCTTTAATTTTGTTTTTCATTTATGTTTTTGAATTATGCATGTTTCTTGGGATGTTGTTTTAGGATTCTTAGGTTGAATTGAATAATTTATAAAATTCAAATGTTATTTTTGTTTTTGCAACATTAATTTATGTTAATATTTGAGGATTTAAATTATTTTTGAGTGGATTTTTTCTTTCATTATGTCCTTTTCATGTAATGAAGTATGATTGATTGTGAGACTCATGTAAACTAGTGATGTGTAAATGGAAAATATTTCTTTAATCGAGATGTTTATAAACCAATTTGACATCTTCATAAAATTATATTTTGATTGAGAGTGTTCCGAAATTTTTTGTGATATATAACTTCTTATTTTACTCTTTTTTTCTATCTATTAGAGTTTATGGAATATGTCAAGTATTATTAAGGCAGTATGATGAAATCATTTTTTCAATTGAATTCAAATTTTGTCCAACCATTACATATGTACTTTTTTAATAACCTGGTATCAATAAAATACTTTGTTTGGAATCCAAATTACACACCATTTATCACATTAAAACCCACTCAATAGTTTAATTTCATTATTATTATTGAGATCCAATGTGGGGGAGGGATAATATGACATGTATTTTACTTTCATGGAGAATATGACTGAGATAAAACAAAAAAAATCATATATATTGATTCTTTTATGGAAGACAATTCATGATATAAAGAAGGATGGGTGACCCAAATATCATTATAATTACAGGATGGGTGTTCACTAATTTTTTAAAATCAAAACACTTCTTTATTTACCTCAAAAACATAATTATGAAGAGAAATAGAGATATAAAATCATGTTGAAATAATGCTACAAATGTGGAAAAATAAATAAAGTCACTGATTCTAAAATTATAATTGGAAAATACCCATGGTGATGAAGAGATGTTTAGAGGTGGTTTTATTTTGAGATGATTAAGGAGCACACAATTCATCAGTAAAACTATTTTCATGTATTTACTACACTTTAGATCTTAACCCTCCTCATTATGCCCCAAAAGATTTCCCATTTCAAATCAATCGATCCATAGCCTCAGAACAACCCATGAAATAGAACTCATGATTTATATTTTTTTTGACAATGTGAAGTGGATATACTAGGAGGATATAACGCCTATAGAGATCACACGTGTTCTTGTGAATGTGAAAAAACACCAAAAAAATAGAGTGAAGGGATAAATATTTTTTCCGAAATGTAGGAATGAAATAAATGTGATTATTAACATGATATTGAATAAAGTATTATGAATTTTCAGCCATCACGAATATTATATCCATGTGTGAGGCATTATATTTTATTTTTGATAAGAAAATTAAGTTGTGTTGTCATATATACTTTGGGAAGTTTGTTTTGACCATCAAATAAAATGATTTCTTCAGAGTGAAATGTTTATGTGTGTGTGAATTGGTAGATAAATTTTTTTCAATTATTTTACTTTGTATCTAAATATTTTTAATCCCGAAAATTTATTATTTTATTTGTATGATTAACATTTTATGTTTTTAGTGAAAATTATAAATTAATTACAAAAATAAAATAATTTATATTTTAAAAATTTTATTATTATTCTTTATTTCATACGAAACATTTATATATTAATATAAATCAAAATAGTATTATTTAGGTTTATATTATAATTGGTATTCACTTAATTATTATGGACCCAATGCTTTATCCACCACTTTGAGGCCCAAATCCACCTCACAAGTATAGTCTTGATATTTGTGTATAGATCTAGTGAATTTTATTTTTGTGACCATATATCATATACGTGATTCATAAATAAAATCAAATTCGACAAGGACCAAGATAAAATCCGCGGGAAAAATTATTTAACCATGTCCCCATTTTATTAGGCCTTCTTTAGGATCATTAATAAATGATAAATTGGGGAATTAGAATATTATTATCATCTATCAAAAATAAACTTCTAATGATAATCTAGAAATAAATCCCACATTAAATGACCAATAGAAGATAAATATTTAGGGTGAATTCATATATTAATTTGGAACAACATTCTATAAGAAAACTAATTCCAATACAACTATTTATGGGGTCTATTGTGCACCTAAATTGGGAGAAAAAATTAGATGCATAACTTTATTCCCTTTGCCTATAAAAATGTATTTCATCATAATCCCTATTGGTTTTCACTAAAATTGGCCATTTATTGATGTTTTGTATTATATTTTATCATCTTCTGTTTAATTAATATCATTTCATGTTTTAATTTATGTTTTATCCTTTTTTTCTTATTATTCCTCTATTTTGTTTTCTTTCCCTTGTTTTCATCTTCACTGTGAACTCTTATCATCATGATATTGAGAAGATAACCCAAGGAACTTATTAAATGACTAACCTAGTGATGATCCCATGTATTTGAATTGTAAATATTATTTTTTTCTTATATTATTAGTCTTAGGAAGTGTTAGGACCAATCCCACGGGGTTCAGACATGTCTACCCAAATCCCGCCTTCCATAGGCTTGGGGTTGGTGACTAGCACCTGAAGGCTTTTCCAGAAAAGGGAAAACATTTCTTTAGATATACGTGCACACTCAAAATGGTCAAATAATGTATAAAAACAAACAATAGTATGGTTTAACCATGACATTAAAGTACAACCACATGTACAACATTAAATTCAAAATAGTGGGTAGGAAAACATGCAGTAAAATAGAAAAGAATGTAAACAGCTATCACATCATCCCTGGATCTCTACCTGAATGGTAGTAGGTGTATGTCAAATGTCAAATAAGAGGATCTAGACTGCTCCTATTGCACGAAGCTCCACCATGTTCCAATCCTCCAATATCTTCCATGGAGCGTCAGTAGTCTACACCAGACACACTTGTGTTGGAAGAGCCCATGCAGGGGTTAGTAAAACAAATTTGTTGGGGACCCTGAGACCCCTGACGGTCTATCATTAAACCACAAATAAAAACATCCTAGGAAATACCAAATAGGTAACACCACAAGCATGATATAAATCATGAAGAAAAAATCAAAAGAGAAAAATCATTATAATGATATAACTTCATTGTTATTTGAATAGGGGTGAATAATTGTAAAGCCAACTTATCCTATCTGTAGAAACTCTTCTACAGACCTGTATCGGTCCCTGTATGTTGACCCATATTGGTCACTAGATTTTGACCTATATTGGTCATTAGAATCTGACCCATATTGGTCAAGGGTGGTGACCCATATTGTTCATTACTGATGACCTATATTGGTCACTGGTGGTGATCCTTGTTAGTCGCTCGTATAGAGGTACAGATGAATAGTTGTACAACTAGATGATCACACTCTGAAGGTCCAAATGTTGACCCGGATTGGGAGCTCTTCTTCTTCATTTCATAGCCATCTACTAGATTTCCATGAAAAGAACACCTAATATCTGAAAGACTCTGCTCCTCAAGCCATCAGTCATATTTCATTTGGTAGAAGTCCTACAAAAAAGAAAACCCATGGGACCGACCCATCATAGGGGCCCCAACATGAAAAACGGTGCATCGATCAGATACCCAGTCTGTGAGATAGTGGCAATAGTGTAAAAAGGTCCCAATTGGATTCAACAATGAACCAACTTAGGTCGCATATCAATCTCCATCAAAACCCACATAGAGTATATCCAAAGGGTCACCACGTTACAAGGGTACTAATTCCAAATACGACACCTTGATCAGACGCCCAGTCTATTTGTTACACCACTTTCTGGGAAATGGTGGTGATCGCACCTCGGTCTAGCCTAGCTCATTCGGGGCATTTGGAATATGATAAGGGACCACATCTTAAAAGGGGACCCAGCACCACTGGTCACGTGTAAAACAGACAACAGGTTCATCAGTTACAGGAGTTTCTTTTTTTGAGGATCGGTTGGGTTTGGGCCTGGAACGACTCAGTCAAGACGGCCTGATACAACGGGTCTCGGGGTATACCAGACCCCACCTAGGTCTGGACCGTTTTGGGTCGGCCCGGTTCACTAGGTCTGGCCCGTCGTGGTCGGCCCGGCTGGTTATCGGTTTTGGGCCGTGGTGGGCTCGGCAAGCCCGATAGGTGGGGCTGGGCCCGCCAGGTGGGGCTCAGCCTCCTGGGTGTGGCTCGGCTTGCCGGGTTAGCCTCGGTCTTCTGGGTGGGGCTCGGCTAACCCGTGTTGGCCCGTTGGGCCGACAGTCTGGCCCAGCCCGTTGGGCATGGCCGGCCCATTTGGTCGTCCCACATCCCACTCGGTCCTCCTGATGGAATACCATTTCTCTTGCTGGCCCTGCAGATGCGAAAGTTTTTTTACTACCAGTGGGGAACTTCCCTAACATGTGAAACAATCAACCCGGTGGCCGACCAGTCTTTTACGGATGTGGCATGGCATAAGGCCACACTGCACCATCCGGCAGTGGTTACTGCCACTATTGGTGCCTATATGAGAGGCCATTCTCTTGTGTGGTAGGCTCGGGTCGACCACCATGGTGTGCAACGAATCTTCGTTTTCCCCACCACCCACGACTGGTTTCAATGGGCCTCCTCCGACCACCACTGGCCATCTCCTGCATGGCGCGCATGCAGTTATTTCCACGGGCCACCAGACGTGCTCTGGTGGTCCATTCTTGGTGCTGTCTGCACCAACGAGCCTCTCGGGATGCCACCTTCACTGCGTGGCCCTCGGTTCTGCATTACTAACTTGTTCATAAATTTCCCATGAAAATGCATCATGAAAAAGTTTGGCAGATGGTCCAGTCCTTGTTCAGATTTCCTCATTCCCTTCTCATTAGCGAAATAACAAATGGGTGGATCACAAATCACCATATAACTTGATAAAATATCAAAATCAGTCCCTGTGACAACCTTCTATAATAACGAACAAGTAACTGATCAACCTATTACTTGGTTGATTCATGTTCTTAATATTATTCAAGAACAAAAAGAGAAAATTATTTGAACTAAAAAACAATTTAAACCCCCTACCTCGTGATTTGTTTGAGGTGTCATGGTTGTGGTGGGTGGAGCGTCCACATTGTATAACATCATTGGCATTCGTCAATCCTGGATCATTCCTGTCCTAGGTCGTTGGATGTTGCTGTAGAGCTCCACCATAGTTTCCTTGGTTGAAGAACCCATTCTGAAACCCCATCCCGAGTTCCACATAAATAGGAGGGAGAAAAGTGAGTAATGCGTTGGAAATTAATGAGGTTCATTAAATGAATTAAAGTTCTTATTTTAATTCACAATAGTGGAGTTACGTAGTTGATGATTCAATCCATTAAATGGATTAAAAATTCACTGGTTCAACTACCATCTCTCATCTGTTAGAGGAAAAAAATTAGAAATTACAATTTATTTTATTATTCTTTAAAATGTCCATAAAATAGAATTTTCTTCTAACTAACTGTGGTCGAAGTGATTCTTCCCTTGATCGAATCATGGCATAGATGATTCAAAGATTCCCTAAAAAATTTTAATCCGAGCACCAGTTCAAAAGATATAAAATTTCCCTCATTTGTTTACTAAATATTACATAAAATGTTTCAAAATTATATTCCATGCACACCAGGCCTCGGAATCCTGCTCCGTCAATTTTCGCAGACATTTGAAAATCCCAATCAATTTAAAAAAATTACATGTATACTTTTGAGACATTACATTCACCACACCTTGGGGATTTACATCCCTGAATGCAAAACAAGGAAACACAAACAAAGAGTGGTACTGGGTAGGCATATGAGACTCTCTCTCCCATGTTCTCTCCTGGAGATTCTCGTGCTGCCACAAAAAGCACATTAGAGGTATCGACCACCCATTAGGATCCACTCCTGTCTATCCTCTATCTCCATTGAGTACTCTGAAAAAGTTTCCACTTTTTTAATATCCAGCTTGCCATGGTTGAGGATGTGAGATGGGTCATTCACATATCTTCTCAGCATGGATATTTAAAAAACATCATGTAACCTCTCCAACTATGACCAAAATCTTAGACACATGCATAAAGTATGTCCTCCATGGTTTTGATGGTCCGCTCATTTTGACCATTTGTCTGCAGGTGAAATGATATACTCATGGGAAGCTGAGTCCCGACATCCTCCTTCAATACTTTCTACAACCATGAAGTGAAGTTGGCATCACAGTCTGAGACAATCATTGAAGGTACCCCATGAAGTCGCACGATCTCTTGAACATAGAGATGTATGGTGCCCTATCCAAACCGTTATCTCTAATAGAAAGGAAATGGGCCGACTTGTTGAGTTATTCAATGATCACCTAGATTGTATCGAGACTTCTGGACATACATGGTAACCCCGTCACTAAGTCCATAGATATCCCTTCCCACTTCCACTATGGTATCTCGATGGGTTGGGTCAATTCTACTGGTATCTAGTGCTCGTCCGTCACTTACTGGCCACTACGGTATCTATAAACAAAATCCCCCAAAGATTTCTTCATCCCTATTCACCAGTACAGATACTGGAGGTCCAGATACATCTTCATCATGCTTGGATGTACTGCTAATGGGGGGTGTATGGAACTCCTTCAGAACCTCCTCTCGTAGCACCCTTGTACAACAAAACATTCTCTAAAAAGGATAGTGTGATCCCCACCTTAAAAATATCTTTCCAGTGAAAGGCCTGAGGATATCTGAGCACATGTAGTCTAGTAGTTGTTTTCTCCTAGTTTTTCCTTGAGACTCACTGATGGAGTAGAGTTTCTACTACCATCAACTGGTGGTTGACTGTCTTATCATTATCCACATATGATATTTGAAGCGATGTTAACTACTCTGAAGCCTCATTCAGTCGCTGTGAACTCGATCTCCTGCTAAGTGAATCTGCCACTACGTTCCCCTTCCCAAGAGTATAGACTATCTCAAAGACATAGTCCAGGATGAAATCTTTCCAATGCTGCTATCTCCAATTCAAATCATTTTGTGTTAAGATATATATGAGAGTCTTGTGATCTGAGTAAACAATGAACTACTCCCCCATCAAGTAGTGTCTCTGAATCCTTAGTGAAAATACTACCAAAACCAACTCCAATTCATGATTTGTATAATTCTTCTCATGAGGCCTCAACTTTCATCTTCCATAATCAATTGTTGCGTCATCCTACATTAGGACCCAACCGAGTCGGGTCCCTGCTGCATTATAGTAAACAACATTGTTAGTGTCCTCATATGGAAACCTCAGAATGGGAGCGCAGGTCAATCACTGTCTCTGCTATTCAAAGCTCTGCTGGAATGTATCTGACCATAGTAATGGTTTCCCCTTCTTTGTCATGGAATTCATAGGTGCTTCTACTCTAGATAAATCGTGTACGAACCACCGATAGTAGCTTGCTAATCCAACTGAATCTCTGCACCTCAGTTAAACTTCTGGGTGGCTCCAAATAAAGTAATACCTCAATCTTCACTGCATCCACTAAAAATCAATCCTTTTAGATGACGTGTCCCAAGAATTATACCTTCCGTATCAAAAACTCAAACTTTGAGATCTTTCCACATAACCGGTTCTCCTGAACTGTGTCTATAACTATCCTCAAATGAAAAAGATTCTCTTCCCCGGATGCTGAGTAAACCAAGATTTCATTAACGAAGTCCACGAAAAATGAATGAGGTATGGATTAAAGATCATGTTAACGATCCCCATGAACACTACTAGAGCATTAGTCATGCTGAAAGCCATCACAAACAACTCGTAATGGCCACAATGACATCTAAAATATGTCTTCACTAAATCTGTATCTCGTACCCTAAACTGAGGATATCTTGATTTGAGGTCTATCTTTGAGAACCACATCGCTTCTTTCAACCGATAAAACAAATCAAAATTCCTCAGCATAGGATACTAGTTCCTCACAGTCACCAGGTTAAGGTGGAAAAAGTCCATGGATAGACTAAAACTTCTATCTAAATTCATGGAAAAACACTAGGGATACCCATGGAGAAACTTAGGTCCTCACAAATCCCTTCTTCTATAAGTCCTCCAACTGTACCCTTAGCTACCAGAGCTCCGCATGGGCCATCCGATATGCTAGTGAAGATATTGGTGCTGTTCTTAGGTATAAGTCAACATGGTAGTCAACCTCTCTATGTAGAGGTAGTCGTAGGACATATTCTAGAAATATGACTTCATACTCATCCACCACCACTAGAAACTATGGACTCGCCTCATCCAACATGTCTATGTTCAGGAAATATAACTAATATGTAATTGGATGCACCCTCGTATATTCATGTCCATATCGTACGACTTTGTTTTCCTCCTTGCCAATAATGAAAAACCAGCATCCATATTTGAACATACATCTCACTGTTCATCACAATCTGTTAATCTATTCGTGAACTACTTCTATCCATCCCATTCCTTGAATGACGTCATAGGGCTTCAATGCCACAACTAGAAGATCCCATCTAAAAATATATACTCTGAGAGTAAGATCACACTATCGGCACTAGTGCGTGACTGCTAAATCTACCCTAATTAGTGTATCCAAATAGAAAGGTCAAGCTATACGTTTTGTCAGAATCATAGAGTACCGAACTAATTATACTGAAATAAAATAATTTCTACCACTGTGTCGATATGCACAGATTGTAATGTAGATAAGATACAGACTGTTCCTCGTATCGTCTTAGGGACGTTAGGATTGTGAGCCTCCACTTCTTATAGATGGGCCTATCCCTATCCACCCACTTCCTAAGCTCGAGGTAGACTCCTTGGCGGTGGTGGTGGTAGTTCTTGGTGACCCCAACCACCTCCCGCTACACGTCCTGCTCCACTTCCTTTTCTACCACCTGGATGGAACTCTTGCTCCTACCACTACCTCTCCCTCGGAGACCCTCCAACATATTCCGGTCACTTGTGTGGGGAGTTGGATAGTCACGAGATTTATAACCCTATCACCCATAGGGAAAAAATCATGCGTCACTGGTGTCTCCCTAAGCCTCTCAAGCCTTGCACATCTGACCCTATATCCCAGTGCTGCCCTCCGAAAGGTCAAACCCACTTGGGCTTATGTGTCATCTGTCTTCTTTCATATGGAGATGATTCTTCTACCTTTCATTCGGTAGGGGATCTCACTACCAATTCCTACTTGATAAGGAGTTTCTAAATCTACAAAGCTCTCTATAGCACCCCATCCTATGTCGGGATGCTGAGAGAAATAGCTGGAGCTATAATATCACATCGGTGCCCCTGCTCAAAGTTCTAGGCTCTGAATTAAGTGTCCCATACAATGTCGGCGGAGTATCGGGAAATGTCAGTAATACTCACCATGTTCTGTACCATAGTCATGTTACCATGCGACAGATGCAACATATCTTGAACACACACAGAGCGTAGTGTCATTGGAATGAACTCCATTAAAAGTCTCCCAATGTCTGGCCAGGTGAGGGTTAAATTCTTATGCACCTTGAGCATCGAGCTCCACCATCATCCTTCCAAGCCATGAAGAAGGCTAGCAGCCAAGATTTCAATCTGATGAGAAGGTGTATCTACTAAGTGAATGAACTTCGAAACAGCCTCAATACAGTCCTCTAATGCTTGGGTCCCATCTCGCCACGAAACCTCATAGGCCTCTATCTCTATAAATCATACAATACACTCAGCCGGAAGGCATGATCTATAGGTAGATTCTACTACTCAATGGGTGATGATGCTGCTGGTAAACCACCCAAAGGTTCCATTACAGTATGTGGTCCCCGTAACGATGACTCATTGGCCAGTGGGCCACTTTCATGATCTCTATTCAGAATCCTAAATTGTTGTCTTTGTGAATGCACCATGTAAGACTCATATGTGACACAGTAAATAAGTTATACCTTGTGAGATGACTCAAGAAAGATCAATAGAACTATTCAAAACACTATAAACTGGTTTTATCATGTACCAAGTTGAAAAACAGAATTCAATGCCCTATTGTATGGATATTAAGTCCACCACACCAACATTAGACTCCCTGTATAGAAAACTGAACACAAGACACTTTACACCATTTCTTCATTAAAATTATATTCTTAGTTCTTTTAGTATAACTGAACGCCATAGGATATTACTTTTTAAACACCCATCATAGGGGGCCTAGACATGACTACCCCAATCCCGCCTTCCATAGGCCTGGGGATGGTGACTAGCACCTACTGGCTTTTCCCAAACATAGAAAAAGTTTACATAGAGATCCGTACACACTCAAAAGGGAAACTGATGTAAACTACAACAAAAAGTAACATATAACCACAGGAGTAAAGTACAACCCCATGTACATTTTAAAACTAAAAACAGTGGTCTGGAATACCATCCCATGAAACTGAATAGAAGTAAAAAACCATCACGTCTTCCCTGGAGCTCTACCTGGAGGGTAGTAGCTATAAGAATATTGTTGAAGAAGAGGATCTCGACGAATCCCATTTCACCAAGCTCCACCAAGTACCGAACCTCCAATGTCTACCTCAATGAGTCAGCAGTCTGCACCAGGAACACACGTGCGGGCAGAGACCATGCAAGGGTTATTATAACAACTCAGTAGGGGACCATGAGACCCCTGATGGTCTCTTAGTAATCCACAAATAAAATACCACAAGAAATTCCACAAAGGTAATATCAAAAGAATGATATAAGTCATGAAGCACAAAGAAAAAGTTACAAATCACTCTAATGATATAACATTATGGTTTTTGTAATAGGGGTGACTAGTCGAAAAGATAGCTCATCTTATCCATAGTAACTCTACTTTTGACCCGTATAGGTCACTATATGATGAACTGTATTGGTTGCTATATGGTGATTTGTATTGGTCACTGGTGCTGACCTGTATTGGTTGTTGGTGCTGAACCATATTTGTCACAAGTGTTGTCCCATATTGGTCACATGTGCTGACCCGTATTGGTAGCTGGTAAAGTTGTGGGGAAGATTATTAGTATAGCTAGATCTTCCCACTTTGGTGTTTCTGATGCTAACCAGTGTTGGTCACTCTTCTTTTTCTTCATGTCACAGCCATCATCGATATTTATGAATGAAGCATGCCTGATCTTCGAAAGACTCTACTCCTCAAACCATCAGTCATATATCAACCAGTATGAAGTCCTAAAAAATCAAACCACTGTGACTGCCCTGTCATTGGGTTCCCAATGTTATAGATGATGCGTCGATCGGACCCCCGATCTGTGAGATATGTGCAAATTTGTAAAAAAGGCATGGTTGGATTGAAGTTTGATCCAACCCAGGGTGCATATAAAATTCCATCAAAACTCACTTCGAGTACCTCCAAAGGATCACCTTTTCTAAGTGTACTAATTCCACAGACGGGGTGTCAATCGGAAGCCAGACATGTTAGTTACAACCCTATCCGTGAAACAATAATGATCGCAACTTAATCCGGACCAACTTAGTCAGGCCCACTGGAATATGACAAATGTATTTCTTCCCAAAATGGGTCCTAGTTCCACTAACAATGTGTTAAAATGACACTCGGTTCATTAGTTACATCTATTTTTTTTCGGGGGCCATTTGGGAAAGGCCTGGTCAGTTCTGGGACCGGTTCGAGTCGTTAAGGCTGACCTGATGTAACAGATCCTGAGGTCTACCTAACCCTACCTAGGTCCAACCTGTTAAGTTCAGCCCAATGCACTAGGTCTTTCCAGTTAGGGTCGGCCTGGCTAGTTCGCGGGCCCAGGATGTTGTCGTCCGAACCCACCCATGCTAGACTACCGAGCATCGCGTACGGCACGCCCCATGTGGTAGGTCCTGCTAGTTCGTCTGGCCCATGCTTATCCCACATCTGACTAATGGAGGAACATTTCTCTAGCTAGCCCAGAAGACGTTGAACAATTTCATCCATCCAGTGGGGCACTTCCCCATAGCCTGTAACTGCCATCTTGTTGGTCTATCGATCTTATACCAAAACGGCACGGCGTGGGGTCATGGTTTCCCCTCTTCCCGCATCTCATTGGTCATGGCTTCTGCTACCCCCAGCGCTGCCCTTTCTATTGCATGGTCAGCTTGGGCTAGTCACCCTGGTCTACAGCGGTGCATGAAGGTGTGCCGCTTCCACCCCGCCTACAACAGGTTGTCGTGGGCCTCCTCTGTCCATCGCCTGCCGCAACTGGCATTGAACGCCTGAGGTACATTCTGTGGGCCACCAGATGTTCTATTTCGGACCGTTCATGGTGCCGTCAGTGCCTTTGATCCTCCTAGGACTCCACTTTCACTATGTGGCCATCGGTTCCACATTGCTAACATGTTTATAAAACTACCCCAAAAACACATCAAGAAAAAAATTCAGGGGATGGTCTGGGCCTTGTTCATATTGGCTTATTACCTCCGTGTTAGCATTATAACATATCAGTGGAAAAAAATAACCATAATATTACATAAAACCCCAAAATTAATCCCCACGACAACCTTCTGTAAAAATAAAAGAGTCACGGATCAGCCTTTATTTTCTGGATCCACAGTATTCATGTTAATCAAGAAGAAAGAGATACAATCATTTAAAATCATAAAAAACATAATCCCACTACCTCAAGATCCGTTGTAGGTGTCGCGGTTGTATCTGGAGGAGCATCCATATTAGATGGATTCATCGACATTTGTCGATACCAGATCGCTGTCACCTGATATTCAATCCTCCATCAGCGGATGTTGTCATAAAACTCCTCTAGAGTATCCATGATTGATTAAGAGGCACCAAAACCCCACCCTAAGATCCATTTAAATGTGGTGGGGAATAGTGGGTAACACATTGAAAAATTAATGAGGTTTGTTAAATGAATTAATGAACCTCTTTAAATTTACAGTGGTGGTGTTACGTAGTTAATGAGTCATGCCATTAAAAGGGTTGACAAGTCAGTGGTCCTTCCACCACTTCTCATCCACTGGTGAAAATGAAAAGAAAATAATAATTATATGTTATTTTATTATTCTTTAAAAAGTCCAAAAACTAACATTTTATCCCGACCAACTACGGTCAATGTAAAGCTTCCCTTAAAAAAATCATAGAACAAACAATTGAACAATTCCCTTATATTTTTAAACAGAGCACCGGTTCAAAATATATAAAACATTTGCCACACTTTTACTAAACACACATAAGAAATTGTTCTAAAATCAATTCTGAGCCCAGCAGGCCCCAGAATCAGGCACAGTCAATGTTCACAGACTCGTAATAATAATAAAAAATTTAAATAAAATTACATGTAATTTTTCGTTTCTTCACAGGTTGAAGGAGATCATAGTGGGAAATGCACCTTTGTGTCCCCACGTGCCACATGAGGTTTAGATTTCTCTTCTACAATATTTTCCCATGATCTATGATGTGAATGTATGGTATCTCGATAATATTTGATTGTTCCATATATATTACACATGTATTAGAGAGTATTTTCAGGCATATAATATAGAATATGGATTATGTATATTTGATACTAATAAAGAGATGATAAAGGTTCAGTCTATATACTCTCCTAGAAGGATCTATTTTCTGTATAAAATTATTCTATCTGCATTCATACTATTTTAATTGCATTTTCATTTTTAGTTTTTTTATTGTATTATTAAACATCTATTTATTTTTGTTTTATTTCCTAAAAAATAATATTAGAAAAAAAAAATTGAATTAGAATTAGTGTGTAAATGAATAAAAACTCTCCCCATGAGAGAAACCTTGGTCATCATCAGTGATGTACTTATTTAAAATATTTTTGAGAGCACGATTGACAAAACATCATCAGATCTAGACCTTAAAACTCGTGGAAATCAAAAATATATCAATGATCATAGATTCTATGTAAGGGTTAAGTATAGTGGAATAAATAATGAAATAATGAGAATAATCAATGTGGAAAGGTAGAAAACTCAGAACACATTCCATTTAAATAATTGGATTTTACATAAACAATATAAAAATGTGAATGACTGAAAAAACTATCCATATAATCAATTAACTGAGAACGAAAATAATCCGTCAATTTTTTCCTAATAAAAATCTTAAGTATGTTAATAATAATATATTAATTAATTAAATAAATTCTTAATCATCCAACATCATGTTTACTTGAATGATGATACTGTTACTTGCAAGATCTATCCTCAAGATAGTTCAAAACATACGAGGTAGAAGTCCATCTTATTTGGACAACTAATTCATCTGATGGCACCTTTCACGCATCATGGGTCTTGGAATAATTCTAACCCAACCTATTTAGTGCATCTAAAAAAATTCCTCAAATATAAAATAATCGATTAAATTTATAAACAATGTGCCTTATCAAATATCTGTATGGAGTAATGGATATAAAGTTATCGACAATTCCCTAATCTATAAAATAACATTAAAATTATAATCCATATGTAAAAATGATATATGGTTTATTTAATAATTATATCCAAAATAAATTATGTAGATATTTAATAAAAATGTAATTTATAATGAAAATTTATTACAGAAAAGTGATTATTTCAAGAGATGGTTAACAAAAAAACAAGGCTATATTGAAAAACAATTACATTTTTTTACATAAAATACCTTGATGAATAATTTATTCAAGATATTAAATATTAAAATGGAATTATATACATCACATAAATGTGAATTTGTGTATAATAACTTATAAGTCTCAATGGAATATATATTGAGAAGAAATCCCTTACCTTTCTCCCCCTTTTGGTCGAACACACTTTAAACTCCTTCCTAATGGTTTTCGTCATGTAATTAACTTATACTAGAATAACATCAATATTTTTAATATCATATATTATCTTATTATAATATCGTATTAGCGATTAGTTTGTAATATTTCATTATTATCACTATTTCTGGTGTCAATTTCATAGTTTTTAAAGTATGTTTTGATAAGTTATATTTTTGTTCCTCTTACGTCAATCTTAATTTCATCATCCCCATAATATAAATCATGGTTTAAATATCATATATCATTATTATATATTTATTTATATTAATAAATAATAATTAGTGATAGGATATGAAATCCACTATTCATAGAGTTGTTAGGTCTAAGGTACACATGAATAATTATTCCATTTTCTTGTAATATTAAAGGAATTAAAAGAAAATGATATATATTTATATTATAATTAATATATAATTTTTGTTTCATATATATCACATTTTTTAATTAAACCCATCCTTAATACATTCCTCATAATGCGTCAAGGAATCACATCTCTTTGAGGATACAGTTGTTTACATGCCCAAAAACATTGTTATCATTCTCACATAAAATGGAAAGCATGAAGGTATGTGTTATATATTAATTAAATATGCATAATGACATTGAAAATATCATATATATCATATATAATACTTAAATACATAATTTTACAAATAATTAAAATTTTTAATGGAATAATTAATAACATTAGTTCGCGAGGTGGTAGTATGTCGTACACGTGAACGATGATTGTGTATCCCATTTAAAGGAAATATTTGTGAGTGTAGGTCATACCCTAGAAATAAAATCATTATTGAATATTTAATATACAAAGGATATTATATAGTCATGAAATAAGAATAAATGTAGTAGGTAGAGAAGGGAATAAAATGAAAACTATTTTTAAAAAATGTTGTGTCTTTTTCAGATTTGATCCTTAAGTTTACAGTAAAACATTGAAAGGTGTGATTTTTGAAGAATTTAATTCTTATAATATGAGTGGTGGTATATTTTTAAGTTAATAGTTATGTTAATGTCAAAAACTATGTGGTTTGATAGGTGTTTAGAAAAAGGAGGTTAAGTGCTTTTGTATAGTGGGGGAGTGGTGACATTATTGTAAATACCCAAAGGTAAATGCTATTGAAGTATCTATGTTACATCACGCCCCTTGTCACATCCATAATTTTATTTTCATGTATTAATCTTTTATTTATTTATCCTATTTTTATCATTGAGTTTTCACAGGTTTATTTGGTTAAAATTGGAGTTTTTGGGTTGACAGTAATAGGAACACTGTTGGTGAAAATTTTTAAAATGATGCACCCATTACTAGAAAATTATGTGGCCAAGTGAATGTTTTTTATAGTGGATAACCACATGGTTTGTGCATGGATTGGTAACGATTCAGGATAACCATGATGTGTGTGCCACATGGATAGTGAAGGGTGGATAGTTTCTTCACTATTTGGAAAACTGTGCGGGCAAACCGTGTGAAAAATCTAGATAACTAAAAAAAATGTAAAATTATTTTTCTATCCTATTATTATATAAACATAAATCCCATCTAATCAAAATACTATAGGATTTGAATCCATTAGATTTACTAACATCATTTCACATACTTCTTGGGAATCATTTCTTTAGTTGTTTTCATCCCAATTATTCAAGGAATCATTATGTAAGTGGTTTCTATCTGGATTCTTCACTCTATCTATGGTATTATTTCCCTCCATAATGGGTTCTTATTCTATAGTATGTGTAATGACCTAGTAATTTTACGATCATGTGTCATTTATTATGGTATAGAGGATTATTTTTCTACCTTGCCTTTATTAGGTCCCTTCGTGATGTGGTTGTTGTTTAGCAGTGATTTCTCAAATATTCTACCTTTTAGGTTTTTGGTTCCATGATCAAATATTTTTTGATTCTTTAGATAATATTTAATTTAATTTTTTATGTCTTCTAAGAATTTTTTTTTCTGTGGTGAGAAACATGTTTTAAATAGATATTCAATGCATATGGGATGAAAATTGGGTTTTAAAAGGAAAATGGTTATTTTTTTATGTGTCCCTCAGTGTGGTACATCTTGGAAATATTTTATGATTTATTTGGAAGTTCAAAATATATTTTGAAAAACACTTGAGGTTATAATGTGATGAGAAATTGTTTTCAAGGAAAATATATTGTTTTGGAATGTTGGTTTCTGTTTTTTCACCTTGAAATTTGATTTATGAATAGTGTAAATGATGTAAATTATTTTAAAAGTGAACATGGGTTATGTGTAAGTGTATAAGGGTCTTGGACCATGGAAATGGTTGTATTCATTGAGTGATTTTTTTGTGAGGTTTCTATATGGGATTCATAAAATTTTCAAGTGGAAAAAATTTGTATTGAAATAGTTTTGGTGTGCATAAAATGGATAGTGGGTTATTTATGGAAAATAGTAGTTTCTATGAGAAAAAATGTGAAAAAGGTGTTTTCCATTCATGATTACAATGCCTGGATTGTTATTTGAAATTGGTGATTTTTGTGGGATATGAAATGGTATTTGGGAAACAATTATCTTGAGTATCTAGGTGAGAAAACAATAAATAGTAGGTAATTGATTTGGAAGTGGAAAACCCAAATTCTTATATTGTATTGATACTAGTGGGCTTAGAAGTGAATCCTTCTGGATTGGCATAGTAATATTCA
Source organism: Viscum album (assembly GCA_963277665.1). Classification (NCBI taxonomy): domain Eukaryota; kingdom Viridiplantae; phylum Streptophyta; class Magnoliopsida; order Santalales; family Viscaceae; genus Viscum; species Viscum album. The sequence goes on along the minus strand of OY728150.1, from coordinate 434,350,994 downwards.
CACATGAAACACTAAATAAACATGTGATATTATCATATACCACTATGACCTTGGGATGATCCCTCCTAGTGGATCATTCTTGAGAACATATCGTAATTGACCTATTATTTTGGGACCACTAGGCCCATGTTATTATCTATCCTAGTGTCTTGTTCATTGGAATGGTATTGGTCATTTTGTTAGAGGATATTGATCATATATATATATTGTTATTAATGACTAATTTCTATTAGCTACCATTAGTTATTTACCCATGGTTTTATAGGTTGACATGATGCTTTTGTGACAAGGATCCATCCATATGTATACTAAAGATCATGTGTATACTTAATTTTCAAGAATGATTGTGGAGAACCAATATATATTAAACTTATTTCCATGATAATGGGTTTTCATAATATATTTTCTTTAATATTTTTCAATGAATATTTTGTAAATTTGAATATAAATTTTTCTTATAATGTTGTATCACAAAATCATTTATTTTTGGGTGACATCCTACTATGAATTTGTACAAAACATCCTTACACAATTCGGTGTATGTAGACCTTGCAACTAAAGACGTAGTTTAAGACATATGGGTCATAGTGTGGTGGACCTGGTTTCTAGTCTTCTACATGCTGTAGGTGTTGTTGGTGGTGGATTGAGGGTATTTACTTTCATGTTATGTGGTGATTTTTTGGAACATTTTGTGGTTTCCCTTCCATTATAATATTTTTGTTATTTTTTTAAGTTGTAAAACCGTGATTTTAAAAATTGATATAACTTATTTTTTATGTAATTATTTATGTATTATTGTTCTAATATATAGATTGAGTATTGTTATACTCATAACTGAAATTATTCCAAAATTATATTATTGATACCAAAGCTTTAGTTTTAAGACTATGAGAATCAGGAATTCCCATTAGTCTATTCCACAGGTTGAGTCGAGTGCTGGGTTTGATGGAATTCTGGCATGGTTCATGAAAAAATGGAATCATAAAGTGGTTGGTTCTTTAGGGGACCAATATTTCAGAGTAACATTTTTTATTTTATATATTATGGTACATGAATTAATATAGTAGAAACATGGGGTAATGGTCTGGGGGAGTTTCTGACCAACACGTTGTGGATTGAACTTTGATTTTTCAGGGGAAGATAGTTTTATTTTTTTTATTTAGTTCTTACAGTTTTTTTGTGTTTGATAGATGAAAATATAGTTGGGTTATTGGTCTCAGTGATATCATAGGGTATATAAAGCATTGTGGAGCTGGTGAAAATGTCCAAAAGACTATTCTTGATGGTTTCATGATTAGAATGTCGACACCAACATCTGGCCAAATCCCATATCGAGACTAGTGTCAACTTTTTAGTTGTTTTGGGTATTCTTTTATTATGAATAAATATTTAATAAAATATTGTTTTTGAATTGTGAAAAATGGGATTAAAGTGGTAATGTTTTGGTTTGAGAATGTAGAATGGGTATTTTCAAAATCATTTTGAATAAATATTTTTAGAGTAGTTTTTTATAAAATAATTTTTCTGGTTAAATGATTATGGGTTTTCTAGGATTGTATTTATATAATTGAATCCTAATTATTAGATGATTTGTTTTTTTGGAAATAGAAATTTATTTTTATGAAGGTTTTGGACTTTTTTTAAAAATGAGACGAATAAGTTTTTAATGAGATTATATCGGTTTAATGAAATCATTGAGCTAGTGAAAATGGTTTAAATGAGGTGGACATAGTTTTAATGGATTGAAAGAGATTTTTTTTCAAAGGAAATTAAATGTATTTAATTGTAATGTTTGAAAACAGTTATTTACATGGTGGTTAGTTAGCTTATGAAAACATTTATTTTTTTTACTATATGGTAGGTCGAATGATTTGTTTTTGGAAACTGGAAATGTTTTTTTTCGTTTGGTGTTCCCATGGGTTCTCACATGAATGAATATGGGTTGAGATTGTGTATGGTTGATGAAACCGGAAGATGAGTTCATATATTGGATGGGTCTATGAGTTCCCATGATGCAATTTGAATGTGTATATGTGATGCCTCATGGAATGACATTGGTGATTGTGTAAATAATCAATTTGTTTCTTTCAAACGTGTTTTCAATTGAAATGATTTATGTTATTATAAGTATTGGTTATGTGGTTTATTTCTGTGATTTGGGAAGGTTTCATTTGAGGCATTCTGAGTTAGATAAATCTTCTAGTTTGAATGGTGTTTAATGTTTGAGTTCTTTTTGATGAGTTGGTTTAAAATTAATATTTAGTGGATTATTTTGAAAAAATGTTTTGGAAATATTTTTAGTTGGTTCCCTTTGTGTTTTTGGTGTTTTTTGTTTTGTGTTTTGGATGATGGATTAGATTCATTAGGTTCTTAGTTTTATTGATTGGCTAGTTTACACCCCCATCTAGATACAATAGATATTCTATGTGAGTTCGAAGGTGGTTCACCATAACAAGACTCTCTAGTTGATAAACCTATGGATTCCCTCCTTGTGTTTCAGAAGTTAAATCCACCTTTAATTTTTGGTTTACTGGATCTTCTTGAAGAGGAAAAATGGATGAGAAAAATTGAAATGATAGGCAGTAGCCTTGATTTCCCTGAGTTGTTAGAGGTTATATTTCCTAATTTTATGTTTAAGGTCCATCCTAGAACTTTTGGAAGTCATTTTCATGAAGAAATTTTCCAGAAGATCTTATCTGCGAGTTCTTTAAGTATTTGTTCATCTAGAAGATTATTACTGAGGTATTAAAGGGGATAAAGGGAATAGAAATTTGTTGTCTTAAACAAGGTGATGGGAATGTGATGGAGTATTTTTTTATATTGTGGTCTAATTTCCATATCTTAGATAGTGAGATACTTGGGATTTTTTGAAATTTTAAATATTTGAGATTGTGCTTCATCCTCGTCTACAGTTAGATTTCTCAAAGCTCAACTTAACAACTTTCAACAATGTAATGGGGCAATCCGTTAGTGTTAAGGGTGTGATAGTGGGAGTGTTTAATGAATAAAATATTCCTCTGATATTTGAAATAGGCGAGGATAATTATAATAAAGAGATAGGGAAGATGCATATTTTGTTTATTGGTCGTGGAATGAAAATTCCTCTTGGTATTTCTTCAGTTTCTTACAATAATGCAATAATGGTGTGTCATTACTGTAGCGTTAAATTTCATAATTATTTTTTAGGAATGAATTCTCATAATACCTTCCATGTTTGTGGACAGTTAGTTCCCTTGAAATTGTTCTATCTTAGTGTTTCTAGGAGGAAACATAGAGCCAGTTCCCAGATGTAGTGAGCTATTTGGATAATGTTTAGATTACATTTATATGAATTCATATTGTGTGTTCATGGTTGTGTTTTGTTGTGATATGAATTTTTTTTTCTATTTGAAATGAAAAATTGGGTTTTGTGGATCTCGTTTGGCCTTCTGTTTCAAATGTAAGTGTGTTTTATTTTGGAAAATACTTAACATTTTCTTTTTAGTGGAGGGGGTTCTTGTTGAGTGTCTTTTCTATGATATTTCTCATTCAATTTTTATGGGGATAATAAGTGAGTATCTTCTAAATCCAGGTTTCACTGGGAGGAAGGAGTTACAACCGGGTATATTTAGTTCTTAACTAAGATGTAATAGATGATTCAATCATCTAGGACCCATCTATAGGCCTCAGAGTGAAGATGGTGTGTTGTTATGAATCCTAGGGGTGTGAGGTACCTTGTTCCAACTTATTAATTCAGTGCGAGAGTGTGGAAAATTTAAGATTTTGAATGGTAGATTCTTCATCTAGAAATGTCTTGATTTGTGGAGAGGTATGTAAGGACTACATCTTGTCCTTGTAATCCTCATTAGTTGAAGGATACTCTTGATTATAAAGAGTCTTGGGGGATCATTTTTTTGTAAAATCTTTTGGTGGTGAATTTTTGGAATATAATCTCCATTTGGAAGTCCTTGTGTGGTCATCCTTGTGAAGTAGTTTTGGTTTTTGTATGTTCTCATATAGGAATGGTCCCATCATCAGTTCATGATAAATTATGATTTTATTTTCTTTTGTTTTGTAGTATTATTATTTATGACCCTTGTGGTGGGGGTTTGGATTGTGCTGCATTTCCCTAGTTTTATCAACGCTAATTGACTAAAGCTGGATATTATCTTCAATGCTTGGAGGAGTCACCCGAGAAATCGTTGTGGTTTATTCTATTTTTGGTAGTTGTTTGTTATTATTTTCATGGTGTGGAGTTTATTTGGACCTACTATTTAGATAATCAAGATCATTCTTTATGTATCTTGGAAGTTAGAACTTTTATTTGGAGATGTTAGATCTGAATTTCCCTTACGACTAAACATAGGGATTTTGGAGTGCTCCCAACAATATTGTATGAAACAAGAATTGAAAAAGTAGTTGTTTGAGTTTTCTAATACACCATAAAAAGTGTGATAGGTTCATTTGTTATTATCCTTTGAGGGATATGAGTTTCATTTGGTAATGCCTTTGTTTTCTTTTCATGAGTGGTTGTATTATGTGGTGGTGATATTTACATTTCTTTTTATTGATTTACCGATATTGTTGTGGTTTTTTAGGGGTATAATCCATATGGTGGAGAGTCCAATTTTGACACCCAAGATAAATATTTTGATCCACTATTTTCGTTTGTGGTGTATCTCATTTATCATTATCTTTAGGTTTTTGGGAATTTATTTGTGTTGTTGGAGATAATCCATTTTGATCTTTTACCAGGCATTGAGTTGACTATATGGGGGTGGAAGTCTTTCATAGTGGGGATAATTATAACATTTTCATTTTTATTATGAGGTATTATTCTTTATAATATCGATACCATGTTTATCATTGAGTTTTCTAGGGAATGTTTTGGTGAATAATGATGGTGTTTTGGTTGACAAAATGAGGTGCATCGTTGGAACATAGTTTTTCAAACTCTGCGCCCTTTCCTAGGGAAACATGAATCAATGTGATATTTATGGAAACTAGAAAACCACTTGGTTTGGTAAACATGTTGGATAACCATGTGGTTTGTTCATCATGAATAGTGTGGGGTGCATGCTTTCCACACAGTTTGAAAAACCATGCATGAAAATCATGGGACTTATCAAGGTCGTTAAAAATAGGTAAATTTTATTAGTTTAATCTTGGTATTTAACAATAATCCCATCTATTCTGAACCATATGTGATTTTCTGAAAAGGTATCTCCCTCCATTCTTACCTATACTTTTTGGGCAACATTAATTTGGTGGTTTTGACCCTAATTATTTGATGAATCTATATATAAGTGGTTTCTCTGTTGATTTTTTCCTCTTTGTAGGATTTTAATTCCCTCATTCTTGGGATATTGTTTTCGTGTGTGTGGAATGATCTAATGGTGATCCGATATTGTATTTTTTATTAGTATATTGACGATTAGGGTTTTATCTTGCCTTTATTGGGTCCCATGGTTATGCAGTTGTTGTTTTTCACTGATTTATAAACCATTGAAGAATTGAGGTAGGTGGTTCCAGGTTTTAAAATTTCTATATGATTTTGATAATATTTATTGGATATATGAATGAGTTAGATGAATTTATCTCAGTGGTGTGAATATGTTTTTGGAAATAAATTAACATTGATATGTGACAAAATGGTAATTTTCAACGAAAAATTGTTATGTTTTCATATTTTACATATTTTTGTTATTCATGAGTGTGTTTTATGATATTTTAGAAATGTAATATATGTTTTTTCTAATTCACAATAGGAATGAATGTGTCAAAATTGGTTCTTTTAAGGAAAACAATGTTTTTTTGATTTTTTTAATTGTGAAATGTGACTTGTGAATAGTGTAAATGATGTGAAGTATGTTAATAGTGTACTTGGGGTTTGTTTGAATTTGGAAGGTGCTTTTCCCAGGGAAATGGTTGTATTTATTGTGTACTTTTTTTATGATATTTCCAGGTGGGATTCATAATTTGTTCATGTGTTAAAAAATATGCTTTGAAATAGATTTTGGTTTGTGTAAAATAGAACATTGTTTATTTATGGAAAATAGTGGTTTTTATGGGATGTCTTCTGAAAGTAGTAATTTACCAGTGTGTATGTTATACATAGAAGTTATTTTAAATGTGTTGATTTATGTGGAATATTAAATGGTATTTCAAAAAATATAAAATCATGAGTATCTAAGTGGGAAAAGATGAACAACTATGATGGTGTTTTGGAAGTTGAAATCTAGAATTCTTTTAGTGGATTACTGCTAGTGGGCACAAAAGTAGAAAGGATGGAATTCAATTAGTTAGATCCACATGTATAACACTAACTAAACAGGTGATATTATTGGAGACCAGTGGTCCCTTAGTATGATCCATTGTATTGGCTCGTTCACATGAATATATTGGCATTTGCAAATTATTTTGAGACCACTAGGCCAATGGGATTATCCATTATAGTGCCTCCTGCGAGGGAAATATGTTGGTAGTTGAGTTGGAGGATATTAACAACAAAGTTATGAGGTAATTAGGGACTCTATTTTTCTAGAAAACCATATGGATTTATCTATGGTGAATTGTGGTGAAATGATGCCTATGTTACATTGTTCAATAAATCGGCATATTGTGTTTGTTCTGTATACATCATTTTGAAGCAAATTTCATAAGAACTATTTTTCCTTGAATGTATATCCTTGATAATGGGTATAATAAAAATGATTTCATTAAATTATTTCCAATATTTTTGGTAAATGTGAATTTTAATTGGACTTATAATGTTTAATCATAGAATATTTTTTTAGGTGGAATCCTACTGGGATTTTACTCACACCTCGCTTAATCCTTTGACTGTATATAATATTTTTTATATATGACCCATGTAAAGGAATTTTGATTCATAGTGTCGTGGATGTGTTTCAATAATTTCACCTATTTAAGGACTTGGTGTTCGGGTCTTGAGTGATATTCCCTACTTTTTTGTATTTTTTTAGGAAATTTAGTGGTTTCCTTTCCATTGTAGTATTCTGGTTCTTGGAGAAATTTTTAAAACCATGATTCGGAATTTTGTTAAACATTTTTTGTATATGTTATGAGTTATGGATTATTGTTCAATTTTTTTGATTGATTATTGTAATAGTAATCTGTGAAATAATTTTCAATGTATGTTCCTGATACCCATATAATAGTTTCCAGCCCATGGGGATCGGGATTTCCCTTTGGACCATGCCATGGATGGGGCCAGTAGTCGATTTAGATGAAATTCTAACATAGATTTGGAATGGCCAATAGAATTAACAAATAATGAAGAGTATGGAATCTGTGGTTGAGAAAAACCTCCACCATACAAAAAATAAGTGAATATTTATAAAATTTTCCCTTAACCACTTTGTTTCTCCATTTTTTCCAATTTGGGTTTTATTAAGGAAAGTGGTTTTCTAACATAAATAATTTTTCTATTAAGACATAAATAAAATGATATGTTAGATATAATTTTCACCCAATGGTTCTAAATAATATATAAAATTTATAAAATACTAATCCAATGTGTTTTGGAAATTAATTATAACATTAGCATAAGTAACATGTAAAAACACAAGTAAAATTGTAACCATGCTAACATAGATTTTTAATAATTAACCATCATAATAATCATTATATTTGAATAATTGGTACATTCATAGACTATATTTTATATTTTTGAACATTTAAAATTCATTTTATATATTATAGTGTTTTTAGGAATATTATTTCAATTAATTAAATATCATTTATTAAAAAATAACATTAATTCAAATTTTGAGAATAAAAATTTATTTTGAATTTAAAAATGTAAATAAAATTATAGAATTTAAATATATTAAATTTATAGATATGTAACATGAGATATTCATCTAAAAAATCATTGGAGAAAAATAGTTCTCTTAATTTTATTTACATTTAATTTTTCTAGTATCATTTATTATAGTAATATATTAACTAAATAGTTACTATATTTTCATTTCTAAGGCATTTAATATAAGAAAATCATCTCAAAAAATTAAATATAAATTATTACGATAAAAATAACTCATTTAAATTTAAAAATGATTTCTATAACAAAAAAAATGAGGTTTTGTCCACAACTTAAGGATTTATAAATGTTAAAGGTTAGGAAGATTAGTTTTTCAATTTTTCCTATAAAAAACATATTATGTTGGAAACATTCATGGAATAGTATCCCAATAACTTATAAAATTAAAATAAGTTGGTATATGGTCTATATATTGGCATCCAATGTGTTTTGGAAAAAAATTTGAGTGCTTTTTGTAATTATGATTAACGTTTATTTTCTAACAATCATAAAAATTATTTTTTACATTAATCATCATAATTAACGTCACTAATATTTTATCTCAAAAAATATAATTATCTTACTAGAAATTATAAATTATTCTGATTCCAAATATTCAATTTATTATTTTAAATTCCAATTACATAAGTGGCATAAATTTTTTTAAAATTAATCATGTATATGGGTTAGAAATGTGGGTTTTGAAAGTGTAAATATTCAAATTTTCAAATTTTTTTTATAACTATATTCAACATAAATATTATTAAAATTACATAAATTAGATTAATATATTTAAAACTAATTTAATAAAACATAAAAAAATAGAAATATTATTTATCATTATACATTAATTAGATGATAAGTCAGTTTTAAATTAAAATTTAGTATTGTTCGCTATTAATAAAAAATAAAACATCACAGAAAAATAATAAAAAGTAACCAAAAGAAAATTTTGAGCTTATGATTAAAAACAAAAAATAATTTTCCGAATAAAATTTATTAAATTTATAAAATTTAGTTTTAAAACAGGAAAAAATTAAAAGGATACAAATATGCCATCATAAAAATATAGATTTTGTTTACATTAAATTAGATTTGTTCTTATCTTATGAATATAAAATATATTCTATGAATGTGAATTTTTTTTATTAAATATAATATAAATTTAATTAAGATCAATCACAAAATAAAATTAATTTAATTTTTTATGACAAAATGCTCTTGAGAGCCTTTTTTTAAATGTTCTTCTATATTCAATTAGATTTTATATTAATTTCAAAAATATTGGTAACCATTGAATTCAACCATATATTTTTATATGTTAGATAATAATATTAATAAATTACAAATTAATGGCAAGGTTATAAATTATTATATTATCTTACAAAATTATTTTAGTATATTATTGTCTTTGTAAAACCAAGTCTTTTATGTAACAGAAGACATTGAAGGAAGCCATTGTTTTATATAACTAAAACAAACTCAGGGTTGTGTGAATTTATATATATATATAGTTATTTACATTCATAAATATATAGTAATTTCTTAGGACATTATATTCCTTTCTTCGCTTGGGGTTGTGTGTCACATAAGATATCGAATACATTGTTACATCATTATAATTTCAGGGTGTTACAATATGTATGAATTTGAAATTATAAAAATATTTTTATAATATCATATATTTATTTTATATTTTTATTCATATTTTAAAATTTTAATATCTTTATAAAACCATATTTTACATTTATTTATTTATTTATTTTAAGGAAACAGGTTTTTAATAAAATATATATTATTATTTAACTTTTTATTACTTTTAATAATAAAATAAAATAAAATTGATTTTATTTTTTAACACTTATGTTGAAATTAAATAATAATAAATTTATTTTCATTCAAAAATGAATAATTACCTAGATAAAAACAAGTTACTGTCTTGAAAACAAAAATTGTCAAAAATCAGTTAGCTAAGATGTAAATAACCAATAATTTTAAATTTTTAGTTTAGTGGATGAGGTGTTTATATACCATTATGTTAATCTAAAAGTTATTTATCAATTTTTTATCTATTTATCATGAGGCTGAAGTTACACTATTCAAATGTTTGGTAATTTATAAAAATTCCAATGAATTTCAATTATAAAAGGGGCTCTCCTCTCCTAACATAACCTGAAAATAAAATTCATTTGTTTTGTCGCAGAAAATTCAAAATATATATCTTAAAAACAAATATACACATTAAATATGATCTTTTATTCAAAAAAATGCATTTTTCCTTGGTTTGACCATGATTATAAAATATAAAATCCATGGAGTGAGGTAGAAGTCTCTAACCAATATTTCTATATTAATTTTTCTTATGTGAAAATATTCTATCTAAAATTATAGTTCACTATATAAATATGACAATATTATTTTATTTTATTTACTAGTATGTTATGATAATGATATTATAATATTTATCCACCTTTTTTATTTCCATATGAAAAGAAAAAATGAAATTTGTTTATGTGTGGACTATAGCCTCCACAAAACATGTTTTTTTTCTGTAAAAACTGTACATGGGTGGTACAAAATATTACTTTTAAAAATAGATATCAATGTATTAAATATTTCAAATTAATTATAAAAAAAATATCATTACTTTTACACATTATATATAAAATGAAATCTTCAACTATGTGTAATTGTGGACTACAACATCCATGGGATGACTAGGTTTCTTTTTATCCATTCATCACTTTCTTAAATTTTATTTATTGAAAATAAGATTAATTAATTTATAAAATTTTAATTATTTAATAGTTTTTTAATCAAAAATGGATAACCTAATAATTATAGGATCAATAAACGATTATCATCAATTCAATCATTTAAAACAAGTGTACCAAGAAGAAACTCTTTAATTATAATATTTCAATGTTTTCATAGACATTAATTATTATTATTAATCCTTTATAATATAGATATATCATACTAATAAACAATAAAATATCTCATTACTCTAGACGTATAATTATATTGTAACTAATTCCGCTCATAATCATTTAGTAGGCATTGTATGTTCAGGATTAGGTCGGCATGACCACATACTTGATAAATGATATAAAATTACATTATAAATAATTTTTAAAAGGAATTTAATGGTATTTATTAATATAAATTTGTATAGATTTATTTTTTATTTCAATAAATTATATATCTATAATTATTTCTTCAATTAAGAGAAAACCCATTTTAGGTTGAAAATCACTGAAAAATGTTCATTTTATATTTTATATTGAATGATAAATAATTGATCCAACATAAAAGAAAATAGAAAATTCATTATCCATTATAATTAATCAGTTATATTATTTTTAATGGACCTTTAATGATGAAATTTTGGATATGAATGAATAATAACACCACTATGTTAAAACAAGTTCAAAATGATCAGGATTACTCATATGAGATATAAATGAATAAAAAATATCTATCTAAAATATATATAGGGAGCCATTACCCATTAAGATGAAAAATTTTTATTTCAATGAAAAATGTTTTGAAACTAGGCAATATAATATTTATGTTTCTTATTCAAGAGTTTATAGTGCATTTGATTATGCTGGGAATCAAGGTAAGGGGTTATTTGACTAAAATTTATTTTCTTTATATTTCGTTCTAATGTTTCACAAAGATAATTTTAATATGATTTCATTAATTAATAATGATTTTTTACCATATTCATGAGGATTTAACACCATATCATGTAAATTATTTAAATTACCATCGATTCAAAATTTACCAATCATAAAAGTGGTTTTGATCAAAATGATACTCAAACTGTAAGGGTTTTTTTCCTATATATTTTTCAAAAAATGATATTTTTATGATTGTAAATTTATTGAATTTTATTCATAATAATACGACTTAGTATTTTCCTTTTATATTTATCTATTTTTATATATTCTCTATATATTTCCTTTCCCCATTACTCACATTTTATATAATGGGTTTCTTATAACTAAAACGAGCCTCGTCACTTACTTTTAGTCTCAAACCTGCTTTTATTTATTTCAAAAATCAATTGATTATTTTGGAAACATACATATAGGTACTTAAATAATTGATTATGATTATTTTATAATATATTATATTATTAAAATAAGTTATGTAAAATTTCTAAAATTTCTCATTTATGTAGTTTCCTTCAAAGGGTAAAAATAATAAATTGTTAATTTTTTAAATGTGACAACATATTTAAAAAATATTTATCATTTATTATGAGAAATTATTTTTAGGATTTTTTATTATTATATCATAAAAAATTCTTTTATTAAATTTATAATATTTTATTTCTAATTTATTTTTCAAAATTATCATGGATGTTTCATATTTGAAATGTTATTTTTCCAAATTCACCTAAAAATAGACTTCATTTAAATAAAAATCCTTGGAAATATGTTATATTTGATCAAGTAAATTATTATAATATCATATTGAATATTATTTATATATATGAACTATGTACCTTCCTATTTTGGAGGAATGATCTATCATTTCCTTTTTAATTCCCAATCTTCCACTATATGTGATCTAAAATTTTATCCTAATGTCACTCCTTTGTGAATACTCTATTTTGACTCATTTTTTTGAATAGGTTTCCCCTATATTCCATGCTTCGATTGATTTGGGGAAATTATTGACATAACCATATTCCCTTTATATATATAAATATTATAAATAATATATTATATATTATCTTGATAAAATGAAAATTTTATAGAATGTTTGTTGATGTCATTGTATACCCATTTATTCTTTTTGGGTTAAATATGCATGGATTATTCATTAGGTTATAAATTATTTCATTACATGAATCCATTTCAAACCCATTTTTTCCATGAAGAATTATGGTATAAATGTAAATGATTTTAATTTGGAATGTTTTATGAAAAACATATTTTCACATGGGATTTTTATGATATGATAAGTGATTGATTTAATGTTTCACTGATATGTATGGATGGTTGTTGCTGACATCTTAAATCGACCTAAAATGTGTATTTAGTAATGTTTATATGTCATGAAGTAATAATTACATAGTATATTTATTTTTATTTTATTCATGGGAATTAATAATGTGGATCATGAAAATAATGTTCCGCATATTAATGTTTTTTCTAAAGTTGCATGATGATTCACAATTTTATACTTATTCTAATGAATGTGTTAATAACTAATGGATAATTTTTGTTAACTCATGTTTATATAGTTTTTTATTCATGTATTATGATATTCCAAAACATACTCAATGGTTTAAGATCTATGATTTATTGTATATGATTTTCATTATGGAATTTGATTATATCAAGAGGGTCATTTAATATTTAATTATGATATTAGATTGTAATCACTTATGTTAACACATATTCGAAATTTGAACTCAAATAATTCTTATATATCAATTTACCTAGGACATAAATATTTTTATAACATATAAAATGTATATAAGGAAGTGTATTATGGGTCAATTGCAGGGAAATAGTCACAAGAGTTATAAAATAATATTATTATATAATAAATCCACAAAAACAATAATCCATTTGTTCATTGAATAATTTGTTTATTTGTGATATTATATTGAACTAATTTTTAACGATGAATTAATTTATATCTTGATACACATTAGTTAGTTTTAGAACATGGTTTAGTTATTTATAAGGATTATGGTAGTTATTATACTGAGATATGTGATAGAACCTTTATGAAAACCATAGATATGGGTCTTTGTATTTGATTATATACAAACAATATTGTCAATGATTCGAATAGGTGGGTTTCCTAAAAACATATCTATCAATATTCTTGAATGTGGATGCTGATATTGAAATATTGAAATAATGGATAGTCAACCCAAAAAGGGATGGTTGATAATTGACTCAATCATTACCTAGATACACAATGTGTGGGTATAATATTGGACAACTGGCTAGAAAAACCAGAGTTTTATTATTATATTGATAACATTCTCATTATGAACCAATATAATGGATTGAAATCCTAGATACAATTATGGGTTATATTTTTAAGTGTAGTATAACCCATCTTAAATAAACCTAGGTTAATCTATAATTAATGTAGATTAAATTAAGGAACTATAGAATTTCATGATAATATAATAGAATAAGAAATTCTAACATTCCATTACTGTGATATGATAATTGCACTGTATTAAAAATATCATCTCACTATTGTTATAACATTTGTTTTAGTAATGGATAGAACTTGAAAGAAACAACTATTGAAAGGAAAAAGTCGAGATTACCTTAATGAAAACCCTATCAGAATGGGATTTTTAATCCAAACCATTATTATTATTCAAAACCTGCAATCTTGAAATATTTATAAAAATATATAATTAGCTAAAGTCCCAAACAAACCAATTTGAGGAATTATAGAGTCTCATACAATATAAATTGATGAGGATAGTAATTGAATAATGATCAATTTCATATATGTCAAATATTTATAACAATTCAGTAAGGAAATTACCATAGGGGGGAGGTAATTTATTTGCGTTTGGATGAGGGGGAAGTCAATAATCAAAATAACATAAGAAAATTATGATTTTGGTGAACAAAACTGAATGATATAAATCTCATTCTATGGTAACATTAATTATAAAATGTCTTATGTGGGAGGAATTTTGGAATACTCATGTTAAACTCCCTAATTCAAGTACTAACCAAGATGATAAACATCACCAACTTCCAATACCAAGTGGAATATGGAATTCCTATATAAGGATTACCACTTATATAGATTCTTATATTTAATGTACATGTGCTGATAATTTAGAGTTTTAGATGTCTTATAAAAATTTAATTATTGTATCTCTAGTATATCTATGTTTTTTTATAATATATGTAAATTAACCCCTAAAATATTTTATTATCAAAGAATTTATTTAGTGGTATAATTATTCTATTCCTAGAATTGGTTATTTGAATGCGACTTATTGAAATCTTTTTATAGTTTAGATAAATTGTATTCTAATTTAATGATGTATTAGTTCCCTCTACTTAGACAAAAAATATCTAGAGAAAGTAAAACAATTTTCATATTAACCTATGATATTATATTAAATAAAACATAAAAATAAACACCATATAGAAAAAAATTGCATAATGATGGTCTGGATACAAAATAATTGTTCATCGTTGGGACAAATAATTAAAGAAATACTCATTATATTAGATAATCCAATTATGAGGGTAGATATATTTTTACTAAGATTTTATGGTTAAAATATCTATTGAAATTATATGTTGATTATTTTATATAATGTTAACACCCTTATATATTTCCATAGGTATGTGTTAATTTAAATTATGAGTAAAATTTTTATATAAGGGTGGAAAATTGGACACTAGAGTTTTTAAAATAAATTATTATTAATGTTATTATTATTAATTAAAATATAAAACAATGTTTCTGTATTCATTAAATAATATTGAAACATAATTATAGAATGTTCCCTAAAATATATAAACCAAACCGAAGATAAATAATTCACTTATAAGTTTTAAATTAAAAAAGATATGTAAAACCAAGAACATGACACCATGATTTATTCCTCACCATGGTTGAAATACATACATTAAAATTGAATATCTAAATAATTGGTAATAGAAACAAAAAAAATAAAAAATTCAAAAATATGACATAACATAGAAAACCTACAGTAATAAAGAAAACCCATAGAAAAAAAACATTAATATGTAAGTTCTCTATGATTGAAGAATGGATTTTTGAAAACCTATAAACTGAAATAATTTCCGCACATTCTAATGTAGGAGAAAAATATATAAATAAGTTAGCAAGTATATATGTAAAAACTAAAATTATCAATTATATATATGATCATTAAAAATACGGAAATTTCAAATATTATTATTCATTGTATATCAAATTGTAATATTGACGTCCTGTATTTTTAAGTAGTGGATTTTAAATAATATAGGCGATAGTTAAATAAAAATATGATATTAATATATTCTAAATATATAGGAAAAGTATCTAATGATTACTAAAAATATTAAATTATAATAAGATATATATATATATAATCCAAATAAATATTTTCATAGTAATGGATTACAAAAATAAAATTTGACATTATAAATAATTAATATTATTAGTTAAAACATATTTAGTTTAAAATTTATATATATTTTTTTAGACATCTGTTTTTTGAGAATTAAAATATTTTTCCAAAAAGAATAAATTTAATAGTTTTAAAATTATTTTACATATTATCTAGAATATTAACATCATATAATTTATAAATTATATAAAATAATACGAAGAATAGTTAATGATTTAAAAAATTATTTTTCAATTAAATAAATATATTTATATTTTATATATTCCTATAAAGAAATAATTTATTAATTTTATAATTTCATTTAGAGAGAAAAATACAATTTTTGAATTTTAATGTCAAAATTTTTCTCACATTGGTTTTTCATTTTTTCTAAAAAGATAGAATTTTATTTGGATAATGAATATTTTATTTAAAAATATAAAAAGGATTTTATGAAATTATTATTTTATAAGTATGAATTAAAAATATGAAAAACATTTTTTATGGTACCAAAAATTTATTATATAAATTATCATATAATTTTAAATTTTTTTAAAATTTATAAAAACATATATGGAAATTTAAACATTAAGTGTTTTTTTAAAAAATACAATATATATTTACTGTTTCAAAATTAATTTCTAACACCTTTAAAATTGAATAGAAAATAAATTATATCTTTAGAATCATTATTTCAAAATTATATCATATAGAACATTTTATTAATGGACATAATGGATAAATTTACATGGTAAAAAATACTTACTGTGGTGAAAACCAAAATTGTAAAAATGAGTAACCTAAGAGGTAAAGTGACAAAGATGTTAAATATGTGATTTAAATTAGTGTTCGAGGAGTGTATAAACCTAATATCCTCACATATATGTTATTTATAAATTTTTTATCAATTTTGAAATATAGATACTTTCTATTATTGAATGGTTTTTGGTATTTATATAAATGAAACTATGTCTTACATATATAAGGGGTCCCCACTCCTCATTTAGACCCTCTAGAAGATACACTATGTGAAGCCAAGACATTAAAAAAATATTAAAAAAACATTGATAATAATTAAATAGGATATTTTATTTTCAAAATACTCCTTATCAATAGTTTACCATCTATTAAAGAGGATAATCCATGAAAAGATATATGAGTTTCTAACCACACAATATCTTTTCATTTCTTCTTACGTGAATTTATTCACTCCCAAATGAAAAATTCCAAATTAAAATTTCAATCATATGTATCCTTATTACTATATTTTGTTATTTTAGTTATTGTAAAATATATAACCATACTTCTATATTACTTAAATGAAATGGAAAAATATTTTTTTTGGGTGCAATAAAGCAATTATATGTAATGTATTCCATAACAACCTAAAATGAATGGTCAAATATTTTAATTTCATATATAAATAAAATATTTTTAATATATTTTATACTATAAAATTATAATGTATATAATTCCCTTCTCTAATTCCATGAAAAATGACATCATCAACCACGTATACGTGTAGGCTACCACCTCTATGAGATGATAAATTTACAGCTATCTTTACATCACTACATTACATGTATGGTCATGAAAATTATTTTAATGGTTAAACATTATATTTAAAATAACATTATGGTTAAAATTTTATAAATTTTAGATCATATAAATGATATTATCAAAAAATGATTATTTTTAATTGAATCATTTCAAAAAAACACACAAAGAAGAAAAAATAGTTTATTTCAATTTTATATTATATTCAATAAAATTAATTATTAATATTATTACTTATAATTATGATATATCTCACTAATTAACACTAAATTATACTATTGTTTTTTTGTTATGATATTGAAACTTAATCACCTCATAATCACCAATTAAGCTTAGATATTCATGTTTTGGTAAGTTTGACCAACCACTTGAACAATGATTTAGAATTATATAATGTATGATTATGAAAACATTATAAATATTATGATATTAATTAAATATATATGGAATTATTTTTTGGTAATCTTAAATATATATCAATATTTAACACTTTAATTAAGAAATCACCTTCGATATGTTAAAATCAGTGAAATATATTAGTTGTGGATTCGATTTTCAAGAATAAAAAATGGATTAATTCATCAAAATAAAATTAATAATGATTAAATCAATAAATGCATCCATAGTAGAAACCTTAATGAACCAAACCCCGATATTATGAAATTAATTCAAAAATATAGTGATTAACAATAACTGCACAAAAAATAATAATAAATAAATAATATAAATGTAATGAATAATTATAAACAACGTTTGTAGAATTTTAAGGAAATTAATATTTTAATCATGGATTAAGATATTTATGATGACTTGTAAGAGGAACTGTAGGGAAACAATGTATGTTGTTCTTTGTCTAAATTTTTTTTCTCGAGTCTTATTAATTATTATGTTCCATGATGCCTTTAATATGGTGTTATAATGATATATAGAATATATTTTTCCCTGTTAAATGGTTTATTAATGTCATATCATTTAATTTCATTAATAATACATTGATTAAGAGATACCCATCTTGATTGTGGCTCTAATCACAATGCTACTCAAACCACATCGGTTTGATCACCGAAATTACCTCCATATTTAATATTGTTTATAAACGGTTATACAAATATAGAATTTTATTTCATTAAAAAGTATCTCATTATTTTTTTTATATTCATATTTCTAAATCTATTACCTTGATATTTCATTTACCCTTGTCTCATATTTTAACCAATGTGTTTCTTATAATTTAAACTAACCCCACATCTACATTTTAATTAGGAACCTACATTTTCATGTCATAAAACATTGGATTTTTTTGAAATAGTTCTTATATACATAGAAATAATTTATTAATTTAATATATAGTGCATTATCAACTTCAAAATGACTAAAAAGAAATTATTATCACTAATTTTATTGGTTATTTTCATCAATGTGTAAAAAAAGTTATTTTTATAATTTTCCATGTGAACAAAACATTCATTCATCTTTGTCATTTTATTTGTTACTTCGATTCTAATATTTAATGTTTTAACGAAATTAAATAATATTAACCATTATTTATAAAATAATTCCATAATTTTTAAAAAACATTTTTATTTTTTATTTTCAAATATTTTTTTAATTCTCCTGAAAATATTTTTCATTTAAATCTAGATCCATTGACATAAATTATGATTGACTAAGGATATTATTATAATGTATCCATACATATTTTTTTGGATTACCCGTTTAACGTAATTCTCTTTTAGATGAATGTTCTATCACTTATTTTTTCGTTCTTAATAATCCACTATGTATAATCTATGATTTTTACCCAATTATTTTTCATTATGTATAACCAATTTTTATTCATTAATAAAATGTTATTCACCTTGATTATATAAAGTTAATGATTCTTGAAATTTATTGGATTTATTTTGTACCCTTTATCAATACGATGTAAATACAATTTTTTTATTATGTTGATCTAATGGTATTTACCTAGAATAATAAATGATGTCATGGGATGCACATTAATATTCAATGGGTTAATAATTTTATGATTAATGATATAATTATTATTTATTTCCATATTTGAAACAATATGAAACACATTTATTTCATGTGTTGTTTATTCAATAAATGGGAAATATTTTCATGTGGTATGTTTTTTAAACCCATTATATTTCTATGGTATTTTTATAATGTGATAAGTTATTGATTTCAAGTGGCCCTCATATGTATGGATCATAATGGGTGAGGTCCTATATTCCCCACAATAAATTTATTTAATATTTATATCTCTTGAGATAAGTATTCATGAGTACATTTTAGTTACTTATAAGAGTGGGAACTGGTGGTATGGATAATGAAAGTAATATTTCCTATAAAAATTCTAATGGTAAATTAAAAATATGGTTCATAGTATTATTCTTACTATAAATAATATTTTATACTCCCATGGTTCTCTATTATTTACATATTTGTGAATAATTTAGATTCATGTCACATATTATGCATAATGATATGACATGATATGTGATCTATGTTTTATTGGGAATGATTTTTTTATATATCATGATTATACCCATATTATCATATTATGTTCCATTTTAATATTCAATTATTATCACTTCTGTTCACCCTTACTGAGAATTTAATCTCACCCTAAATTTTTCAACATCTCTAGGTTTTAATGTTTTTTATAACTTATAAAAAATATAAGAGACATTCTAGTGTGGAATATATATATAGATATGTATACAAGTTTATTAAAATAATATTCTTATATAACATGTCCTCAATTATTATAAACTAAAAAATATTGGGACCTTTTATTTTTTTGATCTATTGTTGACAATACAAAAATCTTTTAATATAATGACCTTTTTTTCTTGGTCACTTTATCTATTGTTAGTTGGTTCAATATTATTCCATATTTTACATAGCGTTAACTATTTTTATTCCTAAAGCGACTGAAATAACTTGTTCAAGGGAATCCAGATAATGTATTATAGATAAAATATGATATATTCTAATGCAATAGCATTGGATTTACCATTGAGAAAGGAATCATTTACAATATATAGTGATTCCTTAAAGAATAGGCTGATATGTTTCATTAAATAAAATTATTTATTGATTATTTAAACATATAGAAAATTGGAAATATATGAATTTAACATAATGAGGATTTATCTGAACATCTAAGTTATAATAATTTCTTTTATGAAATAGAGACACCATCTATTATGAATATGATAATACATATATATGATAAAAACAAAATTTATGTATATATTCTCTTATAAATATCACAACATGAGTTAAAAAGATGGTTCTAACTTTTAAAGAACTATAAATCCTCAATATACTAACTCCCTTGGTAGGTAAACAAGTTGGATGAAGCATTGAAAAAAGGGAAAAATAGTGTTCTAACCAATAGGAGGATTGGATGTAATCCAATATTATGGGATTTAGTAAAGTTGGATATAGTAATTTTTAATCACAGAGAAAATAATTAATATTCTATTCAATTTATAAACTGTTCTTACTGGAAAAGATAGTGGAATTCTGGTTGAATGAAAAGTGTATACCAAGGATGACTAAATACGTTATTGATAGGAAATTGAAAGAATTCATCTATAAAATTTTTTTATTATAGTTTGAATAGATGTTATGTGTTCTATATATAAAATAACTAAAGTGTAGGATTCTATATGAGTCCCATATATAAATATTTTCTATGCCACCAGATAGAATAATTATTTAAATGGATTCAATATAATATTTGGGGTTTGTATAAATGGGGAAGTTTTAAGGAATATATGTATAGATAATTGGATTAATAAATAATAAAATCTGACCAAAAACATCCTAATAGAGTCGTGAAATTTTTTCTTATACAATTATATATGTGGTAAAATATTAAAATTCATCTTTTCACTATTCTATTGATGTATCTTATGATGAATGATTACATGTGAGACATTGTTGATCATCTTATATAGTCATCACATTTACTAGAATTTAGTGAATATGTACCTCTGAAGATCATTAGTTGGGTCTATATTGATAATGGTGTGATACATCACAGTGTGACCCAATAAACTATATTTTATCATGAATATAGATAACATAAAAAATTTAGAGGAATATTTTGGAGGGTATCAATACTAATGGAAATATGAGAAAATTCTGTTATCTTTAATCTAATGGGAATTCTAAAATTATTTTTCAGAGATTATAAGACATAATATAAAAATTTTATCTTAAATTTTATAGTTGACTGGATAATTATTTTCCACTGTTATAATTTTTATAAAAAATTACAAATATTCATCTATCTAGATGACACTAAATTAATATTTTTTTTTGGAAAACATGACATACTCTAACTAATTAGGAGGGTTTTATATAATGGAATCCATTATGTTCAAATCTTATTATGAGGAAAATCACAAAAAATTTCACTAATTAAAATCCTATAAAATTAGGGAAAATATTTAAAAGATATATACTAATAATAAAATAACTGATTTGGGATTTAATGTGGCGGGATAATGTATTTTTAATGGTGTCTCCACAGATATAAATTATAAGATTTGATCAAAAATTTCAATCCATAGATACATTGTGACTTTTAAAACATTAAAGATAATTGTATTTTTGGTATATCTATTATTTATATAAAAACCCACATTAACTTATGTGACATCTTATATGATTTATTATTGATGTTACTAATTCAACTAGATTGATTAGTTCACAAAAATAAAATTCATAAAACTAATATATATAAGAGAGTGTTGTATCTTATAAATATGGAAAAAAATTGAGGTGAAATCTATAAAAAAATACTAAAACCCACACAAAAATGCATGAATGAACTAATTTGAAGAACGAATTTTGAATTATCATGATTATTTAATAGATGAATAAAAACATGATAATGAAATTTAAGTTGAATTTGAATAAGAATAATGTGTGGTGGAAATTTCAATTGTTTATTTAGTGTATTTCATGTTTTTGAAAGTTTCAAATTATATCAACGTTTGAAATCATGATGTTGAAATCTCTATCATAAATATGTACAATAAATTTTATGATTCTATAGTTCGTCACTACAAAACACATTCAATCTCTAAAAAAATTATGTTCATTTCAATGTAAATATGACCACACAATCAATGACTGAAAAGATATACTAGATTATCCAAATATAACAACACTACATGATTTATCAAAAAATAATTTTGTAACTCATCAATCAATTTCATTCTATCATGAGATAATATATGAAGTTGAATATGTATAGTCTCCCCTTGGTTTCCATGTCCTCAAATTTCTATAAATCATTAGTCTCCTTCATCTACATATGTCTTTCCAAAGACTCTCAATCAATGGATTATAGTTCAAGATCAAATGATGGATGTCCAATTTTGGATCAGGGATCATGGATCCCCAAATGACGATCTCTTTATCTTTATATCTTATCCCCATGAAAATAAAATCCACATCTATCTCAATGTATGATCACGGAATCCTCATGTAAATATTTATTTCACATCCATATAATGTTTATGTCACACATTTATTAGGTTAATCGATCAACGATGTTCTGTAAAAATGATCCATAATTGAACAAAAATATATGAGATATAGTGACCATGATAAAACGATCGCATGATCTCTAGGTAGATAGATCAATTGTCATGATAACTGAGTTAGTCTATGTGATTCTATAGTCCAATTATCTCCTTCAATTGGAACAATGAACATTTAGAAGTTATAATGATGTAGGGAATTTTCTTCATGAACAATTGGGAGACAACTCGATTCACCACATTGTCTATGGCAATAATAAATTAGTTTGGTAGAAAAATCCATTTGGTCTCGTGATTCCATATTGACATGTTTCCTTTTCAATCTCACAAAGCCATTCATTCTCATGTAGCCATTAAATTTGTCGTATAAATTTATTCACATATCCATTTTTTTAAATAACTAATATCTATGTAGACTATTAGATTTGATAGCCGATTGGTTTCATGATAGTCTGGTTTATAAAAGGTTTTTGAAGAATCTATTGATATTAAAAATAATTTTAAAATATATATCAATGAATGGTTACATTCTTATACTCACATAATTAGATGGATGAAAGTTCTCTACATAGGTTAGTTTTAAATATAATTAATGAACATGATAGGATATAAAATAGAGACATGAAAGGTTGATTGGGGCTCATGATCATGTGTGTTTATATTTTTGATAGGTATGGATCTATTAGTATAATAACAATGACCCTCCACTTTCTGTCACATGGCATAATAAATTCAGTGATTGTGCTATGGCTTTTCCAAAAAAACAATAAGAAAAAAAAATATCAACGGATTTATAAAATGAGTATAGAAACCAAATAATGAAAATTAAATAAAAAGGTATATTAAATAAAAAATTAAAATAAGAAAATTTATCCTGAAACAAAAAGAATGAATTAAAATACCAAAAAAATTATTAATATGAAATGAAATTTGAATTTATAATTTAAAAAAAATATTGGAATGACATGAATTGGTTAAAATAATTACATTGAAAAAGAAAAAAATAAAAAATATAATGATAATTAGTAATATTATTAAAAATAAAAATAGTATAAAAAATGATTGGTTAGAATGAAATTACCAATTTAAAATAATCTCTACTAATGAAATAAATAAATATATATATATATAAATCTTAACAAAACAATTTACATAAATGAAATTTAGAGACACGATTAACAATAATTATAATATACATGATTAAAAAAATGTTTTGAAAAAAATAATAGAAAAAAATATTATAAAAATGACATGTTAAAACAACTGATACTAAATAAACCTAAAATTATCCCACACATAATCAATTTCACTCATGGAGTTTGTTTAATAATAGAATTCGAAAAAGCAAGATGATTGCCTTTTCCAAGTTCAATCATTCATGATAAAATTAAATAAAATCATTATTCCCTAAATTTCTTTACATATTTATGACTCCTTAAAATTTACACTCCCTAACCCACATAAAAAAATTCTAATTTACGGTGTGTTGAAAAGTGATATTTATATTGAATTAAATGTATAATGAGATGAACTTATAGCATTCACTCTCTCCCATGTCCCTCAAAAAATGTTCCATTTTTTACCTCATTGATATGAATCAAAATATTTTCTTATAAATTAATTGTCCCATTGTTCATTTGGATTAAATATTTCGCATATATAATTGATTTCATTTTAAAAGTTAATTTATTTGAATTTTCCCACCAATTTGATTGTGAAGAGAAATTATTGAAGTTAAAAATGGATTTATTCCAACAACACACGCAGTTCACTTATCTCAAACACACACCATGGGATCCTAATTTCCCATTTAAATCTATTTTAAATGGATTTATATTTCCATTTATTTATTTTACCCTATAAGATAATATATTTTAACAAAAATGAATTATTAGGATCAACAAGAAACATCAAATTACATCATGTCAAAATTCCAATTAAAAAACATCTATCAAATCTCATTTACCTTTAAAGTTTTCAATCAATAATTCTATAAAATTAATGGATGAAATTACTCAAAAATAACTTATTTTTACCATATTTATACCACTGAAAACCATAAAAATGTATGGAAATATTTCAATACAGGTTACTTTGAGTTCTTACATTCAAAAAATAGAATGAAACAAAAAATTATTGATAATAAGCACATAATTTTATTTACAGATAGATAAATTAATTATTGAAAAAGAGATATGTACAAAAAATAGGGATTTTGATGTATAATATATTAAATAATAATAATTAATAAATATGTAATAGATCCCTCCCACATCAATTAATAATCATAATTTTCCCAATTTTTTAGTCTCAATGTTAGGGAAATATTTATACAATTTTAGGTTAAATATATTTCTAAATGTATGACATAATATATGCAATTTTAAGGGGTGACACGAATGTTCAAAAAAATTCCACACAATTCACTTGCAATAAAAAATTATGAAAAAACAGTCCATACTAGACACTACCATTAAATTAGATACTGAATATGAAAATCATAAATATTAATGCACATATATAATAAAAAAATTGAAATTAAATGATAATAAAGCATGATGTAAAAACATTATTTCATACAAAATCAACTCAAAACATTGGTAGTGACTAACAAGAATATTATAAATTTAACTAGAAAATATTTTAAACTATACCTATATAAAACTAGAAGAAATATTAAGACCATTAACACAAATATGAAATTAAAAAAATTAGTTCATTAAACATGCTAATTCTTTTCTCACAAGTGTAAAACTTATGTATCCTTTTTTAGTGAAATTTAAATAACCTTTTATTTAAAACATTTTACCCTCTAAAAGAAAAAAATATCACAATAGGTTGAATAAATTGGAAATGAACAATGTTTTAGCAGAAGAAAATATTATCTATAATTAAACACTATAATATCCTTCAAAAATTAATATTCCCAAAAATTATTCCACCAAAAAATTATTCTCACAACAAGCCATTCCATTTTTTAATTTTCAATTGACCATCAACATGCCCAATTTTTTTGGAAACTTCACCTATTATATACCACTTGTAATAGTTACATGTACTAATACAATATAGCTTCACCTGATGTTCATGAGGCCCTTCCACATTGAAAAAAATTAAAAAAATGATGACTGGGAGGATTTCATAGAAACACCATCAATATATTGAGACATGCTACAAAGTGAAAATAAATCAATTAAAAAAGATAAATGCCAGAATCTCATGTGTTTCTACCCACTTTGATCTAGGTTTAATGTACCCAACGAGACTTAATGATTTCTTAGTTTTTAACCAATGAGATAGTAGAAAATGCATTTGGATACTTGTCAAAGTAGTTTTTCATTTGTAGGGAACACAATAATAATGGATGGATTTTTCCCCTATAATATAAATTGCTCCATTAGCAAGATCTTGAACAATAGTAAAGGGTCCAGAACACATAAATTTGAGCTTCTCGGGAAAAAATATATTCCTAGAATCATAAAAAATAAACATTTTACCAAATTTGATATATCTATTTATATTTAATGATTCTTATAATTATTTATTAATTTTTATATAAATCCTTGAACTTTTAAAAAAATATCTTATAATATATTCATGATTACTCAACTAAAAAATTACCCTCTCTCCATCACTCATCAAATTGAAATAAAACAATTTTACAGTCTAGAATTACATGATATGAAGCTCTATTGGAAAATGAAATGTTTTCAAAAAAATATCTTTATATGGGGACATCATTATAGGAGATATAAATTTAGTTATATAGTCCAATAATTCCTCATCACAGTTAAATAAACAGTCCTTTCATGAACATGAAAAATTAATCTATAACATTCTTTTTCATTACAAGTTTTATATTTATACCCATATAATAAATTTTCTATTTTAAGTAGTTCATATTCTATTAGAATACACATAATTTTGGTTTCAATGATTTAAATGTAATGTTTTTGACATGTGTTCCATTTTCTATTATAAAATATATTGAAATGTGAAATCATTAAAAAGTATTTTTATTAATGAATTTGATGACACTATTAGCTTGATTTTAGGTTAGTGAATCAACCTAAACCATTTTTATACATATTTTATGAAAACTATGATATAATCATTCCCATGAGAAGATGAGAACCATCTGATTAAGTATAATCCACCAAAATAAAAATATTCATCCTCTAAAATTCATTTTTTAGTCAAATCCAACTTCCTTTTGAGATTTCATACCATCTGAAAACTAACACATCCTACCACTAAACTACCATCTTTGTTAAAACATATTGGCCAATAAAATTAATCTTGGAGAAATTATTTTGTTTTCCATTCACATCCATGAGGACTCCTTAATGTTGTTGTGTGAAAACACTCAAGAATAGATGAAATATATTATTTTGTACACACCTCCAAATAATTATATCCAAATAAAACCAATAAATAAATGGGACATCTCATAAATAGTACATAAATAAATAGATAAAAATTTTCCTATTATTATTTGAAAAATATTTAGTGATGACACTTTGTGCCAATAAAGTAAAAAAAATATTCATACCAAATCGACTGTTTTACAACAATCACAAGAAAATTCTTATTATTAATGTTTGAATTAATCTATTTGGAATGATTGCACCAAGTACTAGAAAACATGGATAGATGATCTAATGAAAAATTATCATCACCCTATATATCAAAAATCACTAAATCAAAATCCTATAGAAAAATTACCTATGTAATGATTCTAGGTTTCTACTCATTCCTTGATAACAAATATTTCAAGGAAATGTGGATATAAAAAATATAATGGTTGAACCCAATATTTCTTACCTGATCATCTCATGGGAAGAAAGGAAACATCCAATAGATAATACTCAATGGTGGTGTAATTACTTTTAAAGTCATTTAAATGAATGTTAGCCTAATAAAGTGCATGAAACTTATTATCTCTATATTAACCAAATACCACTACAAAAACCATATCATTATCATCACATATAATTTCATAGGGATGTTTTCAATTACATTTAGTTTTTATAGGTGATGAAGTGAATTTTTATTCAGTGAGGTTAAAATATTGAATACAACGGTGTTAAAATAAAAAGGGTTCACCGTTGGGAAATAATGAATACATGAGATTTTTAATTTTTTAAATGTCCTTAAAACATATGGAAAGAAACAAGAATCCCAAGGAAACACTTACCACCTTTACCATTAATAGAAAGAATAAACTTATTAATGACCTCAATTTTAGCATTATCAACCTCTAAACCCATCTTTGACCCCTTATATCTCTTAATCATTCCTTTAGTGACAATAAACATTAATTTATCAAAATTTATATCTAATATGTAATCCATGAATATTTCAAAATAAATTTGTATATTTTGTAAACAACTCTGAAAATTAAACCCAATAAATGATAATTAATCCATAATAATCACATTTATTTTCCTAACCCAATATAATTTTTCTTCCATAATACACATGTAAAATATATTGGGTACACCACACAATATAAATTGAATTATTTGGTAGGAAATACTCAAAATAGGAATGTAAAAGTGTCATTCTCATGATCATATAGGTCTAAAATAATATGTTTGTAACTAGAATAAAATATAGAAATTAAAAAAAATCATTCCAATGTAGAATATCACAGATTTGCTAAGAAATTTGAATTATAAAATTTATCTATCGAGGTTGTAGAATTTATAATCTTATAATCTATACAAACCCCCCATTTGGATTCATTTATCACATGATTTTATTTTTTCACTTTTTTCTTTGGTTACTATATTTAATCCTTCATTCATTAGAATTACTTCGATAGGAATGACCATAATATTGTCATAAATGGTGTATATAATTCCTACATCATGAAATTTAATAACATATTCTATGATATCATATATCATGTTTGGGTTCAATATCAATTTAAATTAAACTCTTGGATTGTGGTTTTGTTCAACGAAGATCTTGTTCATGAAGAATGACAAGATAATTCATTTGATATTAGTTATGGAGAAACCTATTTTAGTTTTAAATTTCATAAAAACATCAAATAAATTCTCATCTAAACATTTATTCATCTTAACAGAAATTTTGACAGGCTGTGTTGAGTTTTCATATAGAAATGAGTGTTAAAGTTGTGAAGGGAGTGTTATATGTTTCAAATAGGGTTCCTTGTCATTCGAATGAAGATAGTTGAGTTGGGAGGTCTGATATGTTTAATATTTTTAATGACTTATGTTTGGAAGATATATTGTTTTTTTAATTTTAGAGACTTGTTATCATTCTTATTCACTACTATCTAACGTATACAACCTTCTCTGATTAATTAATAGATTAGATTTTATTAAATTCATGAAGTAAAAATCATCAATTGAATTAAAAATTTCTCCCTCATCATTATAAAATTGTGCATCAATTTTTTAGAAGGGAATTTAGTCTCATGATCCCCTATAAATTTACTAAGAAGTAGATCCAAAAATTAATCTTCATGATAGTTTTCGAGTGTTGGAATAGGTTTGATGTCCAAATCTAGGTATTTATTAATATTATCACTTGTAAAAATGATTTAATTTTATGAATAAATATTTTTAGCTAACATTTTAATTTTTATACATGTATTTGTTTAATAATTATTATTTCATCATTAATAATTTATTAACTTTTAATTAAATATCCTATATTATGGGTCGTTTATTAAACTCATTAAAAATATAAAAATCATGCTCAACTTCTCATAACATTATTATTGAATATTTTTCACCTGATGAGAAATAATTCTCACTTTTAGTGATATTAACGTCCACCTTTTTCTATTAATTAAAAAAAATAATTTACCTTCCAAAACATCAAAAACTACTCCTATTATAGTTAAGAAATGCCTATCCAAGTAGATAAGGACTTCATTATCACATTATAGGTCTAATATGACAAAATAAGTATGATATAATAACAGCTGAACTCCCATTAACTATTATTAATCTCTTCATATTAGAAGAGTAAAGGATATTCTAGCCAATTTTAAGAGCATAGTTATGTTTCTAAATTCTCATAATACAAATTGTTTGAAAATTGATAAATGAATGATTTTGATTATTTCCCCAATATCATAAAGATAGTTCAATAGATATCTTTTTCCAATGGTTTTGGGTATATATAAAATCATTGAATTATTATGATTTGGGGTTATTTTTCCTTAAAGTACACCACTACACTCTTTAGTGAGGTCATAAGTTAAAAAATATTTTAATTTTTTTTGTTTGTAATAATTTTCTTATATATTTTAGGTATGATTGAATCAGAATTAATTCTTTAATGAATGTTATTATCAATTAGAACTCGATGAAAAATCCAATGAATTGATGTAATTCAGGTTTTTTATTTATGAATTTTATTTTATGAGGAAAATATATTGTTGTTAAGAAATCCATAAGAGTGGAATTAATTTCCCCAATTTTCAATAAAATAATTTCATTACCTTAATTATTTTTTATTTTTGATGTCTTTTTATTCAATATTTTCATGTTTACCATCTTTATTCTCATATGTTACAATAGTTATATCCATAATTCTAAATTGAGGGTTCTTTATATTTTGGTGTCCCGACTCTTCATGATTTTCTGTTTTCACACTCATAGAATTTAGTCTAAAATCTTATTGATTTTCTAAACTAATAATAGTATATAAAACCAATAATCTATTTATTGGTTTCACCTTTATGTTATTATTTATCTTAAAATTATCACTTTAACTAATATATTATTCTAGTTGACCTATCTATATTTCTACATTTTTCAATATAGCATCATTTTGATCATTATCAAAACCCAATGAGATTTTTTGAACCATGTTTCCCCATAAACTATTAGACCATTTCATAAAAAAAATTAGAATGTGAATTTTCTTTCTTATCTTGATTTTGAAATTGAGTTCTATGTTGATTTAATTATCCTGGGGTATCTGTTTGTTGTCTAATCATTCATTGTTCACTTTAGGACAACATGAGTTGGTAACTATAGATAGATTTATAATTTTTTGATAATGGGTTATCTCTAAATTATTGTCTTTGACCATATCTATAAAATTGTAATAATCTTTTATTTATTATGGAATATCAATTTTTGGAATGTAGGCACGTGAGTGTTCAAACATTCCACACTAATGACATTGTTCTCTATGCCTATGGTGCTAGTTTTTATAATAAACATGATTAGATGATTTTTATCATTTTGATTAATTATGGACTGGTGTATTCATTTTATTTATTTCTATTAATAAATCATTTAAACATGGAAAATTTTCATTCATCCTCTATTCAAAATTATCCTCCTTTAATATTTATAAAGCGAGTTTAGAATAAAGGTGTTTAAACGTTTCATATACTCTTAATCAATTTAAATATTTTAATTTCCTCAAGTAAATTGTTCAACCATGTTCTTACTAGTTGGTGAAAACCATTATTATAAGGATAAAATGAATAGGTCTAATAGAATATTTTGATGTGGAATCTACTAATAAAGGTCCTTGAACATATCCTAGGAATCAGGAAAATCCAATCTATCTTTTTGATAGAACCTAGTGATATTTTTCAGTAGTTATTATTTATGAATACTTGGACTAAATTTCATTAAGAAATAGTTATATATTTTTACCTATGATTTACTAAAAATTTATCAAGGAATAAAAATCAATTCCATTCATTTGGATTTAGACTAAAAGGGAATATTTTGTTATTTAGCTCATTATCACTAATCTATTATAGATTCCATCGAGCTTGTACCCAATTGGTAAAGGCTTCTTCATGGCATTAAAAAGACTGAGGATCGAATGTAGGTTGAGATGAATTTCAAGGGTACAGTAGATGTATTGAATTGGTGTACTATATAAATACTATAGCAGTGGTGGAACTGTAATAGCGTTAACACTTTAATAGAGGGGTCACTATAGTATGAATTGTAGTGGTAGTGGTACTGTAGCAGTAACTATATCATCCAGGGTTATGTAGAAGTGCTATTTAGTAAATGGCCCTTTCTGCCAAAAAAAATGGGCTTTCAGGCCTTGTATACATACCACTTGTTCTTGGGACTTCAGGCTATGTAATGGGTCTCCCTCTACTTAGATTGAAGAATGTATTTTCTTAAAATAATGGAGTTGTGATTTAATATATCTTTTCTTATAGCTCCTAAATCTATCAAAATATCTTGTTTTATGGGTTCTAGATTAAAAGACACAGGTCCAGTTCCTGGGAACTGAAAATGATATTAGTTTTGCAAAATATATTAAAAAAATTTATTCAAAATTTATTGTTTTTTATATTTTTTTATATTTCATGTTTTTTTCATTATTTATACCTATTTTATTTTTGTAAAATTTCATGACACCTAAATCTTTACATGGAAATGATAATATAATATGACACAACAAGATTGTTGAGTTGTTAAAATAAAATTCCTAAATCTATTATATAGTATAGAGTAGGGTATGATGTCTATAAGGAAGGATATAGTATGAAAATGAAGAAAAATACATAAAAAATTAATATAAAACAATTGAAACA
The DNA here is from genome assembly GCA_963277665.1 of Viscum album. NCBI lineage: Eukaryota > Viridiplantae > Streptophyta > Magnoliopsida > Santalales > Viscaceae > Viscum > Viscum album. Next base: position 434,318,364 of record OY728150.1, on the reverse strand, counting down.
CGAAAGAATTAATTGATGATTTGAAAATATAAGGAAGTGTAAAAATTCATTAACAAATTAAGAAAAACACAATAATTAAGATTGTATAAAATATATATATGAATGACGATGTGGGAATTTTAATTTTATAGTTAGTATTTTTTTTCAATTTGTAATTGAATCAAAATTCAAAATAATGATGTAAAAATATCATCCAAGAACATCATCATGAAATAATTTTATATTATATTTCGTCAATAAGAATATTCATTAAATCAACGAAAAGAATAATTTTACTAAAACATAAATATTATCACACAATATTGAAAACAGAAGATAAACTCGATCAACTAAACATCCCTAATGGTTTTAGCCAAAATTGTTTCAAAACAAATCAAGGAAAAATTAATGAACACGAGATGAATAATGATGAAGAAGATGTATAGTCTCCACTTGATTTCCAACTCCTAAAAGTGATACAACACCATGATCTCCTCTATCTAAATAAATCACATTGATCTCTGTTGATTAATAGATGATGAACTAAGATTGGATAATGGTAATCCAATTTGGGACTATCGATCAAGGATACATGAATGGAAAAATTCTACTATGTGAATCTTCTCCACCTGAATTTTTGTTTTCTACCATCTTAGTTTGTACTAATATTCACCCATTGAAAATCACTCTATGAATATCATGGGTAATGTAAATCACCAAATATCCCCCTCCTTCATTGAGTTGAGCATCACCTATCTATAAAAAATGACCATTTTCTCAAAAAAATATTGGATGTAGTGAACACCATAAAATTATTAGATGGAGTTTATAGGGGTAGATCAATAGTCATGATAACTGGGTGGTGCGACATGAAAATCTAGTCCCATGATCTCTATTACCTAAAAATTAATATTCATAAATTGGATTAGCATCGATAATTTCTTCAATTGCGGACTGGGTGACGTATCCAATTTACCACATTTTGACTTCTGTCATGTAGTTTTTTTGTCAAAATAGCCACTTGATATCACAGAACCATTTTCTATTATAGCCATTTTGATCTCACTTAATAATTTGGACTCACATATCCATTTCATTTCAGATATCCATTTTATCATGTTGCCATTTTGTTGACATAAATGATTGTTCTAATAGTCGATTGTTTATCATATCTGATTGGTTCCAGGCTCAGTTGGGGTACAATAGGTTCTTAGATAGAAAATTCTTATTAAAAATTTGGTATGTTCGATTTTAAGGCAAGGTAACTTTAATCTAGTCATACGATCAGTTGGAAAGATGTTTGATACACACATTCGTACTCAAGTAAATTTTTTGAACATGGTAGGCTGTAAATGAGAGAGTATGACAAGTTTAATAGGATCGTGATTAGATGGAGTTAACTATTTATTAGGTATGGAACATTAAGTATATTAGGACCCAGCAATAAAACATACATAACATTGAATTAAATGAATAATTCAAATTGAGGATCTTTTTAGGTTTAGAGTTTTAGAGAGTTAGGACATAACTATTACATTGAAAAATATTACAAAAAAGAAACTTCTACTCAGTTTCAATTTTTTTTACAAAACATGAACTCTTGAAAAAATAGAGTCATGTCTAGTTCCATGTTTTAGACGACAAGACTTTTCATTGATCCCATCCTTGACCCTATACCACTTTATATCCTGTGAAAAACATTTCAAAACTTGGGATGAGCATAAAAAGATCAGTAAGGGATACAAAAAGAAAGAAACTATTTGTTTTTTCAAAACAACAAGTAAACCATGAATAGATAATCATAAGTATCACTTTTAACCTTTATGAAGTAGTAAAAACTCTTCACATAATAAAGGATCATTCCATACCCTTTTGTAACCAAAATTTTACCATAAAACCCAAATCATGAACACATAACATATAAAGGTAACTTGGGACATAAACATACTTAAATGGCATAACTATACGGTCGACTTCCACACATATCACTAAATAGAATATCCATACGACCAAATTCCATGCCCAATGCATTGTAGGTAATAATGTAACCACCCGTCCTGTTATTCACAGCACCACCCGTCATTTGGTTTATCACGTAACCACCCATCAAATGTCCAAGTACCATTATAAAATCATAATAATGAAAACAAATATAAAGGAAAGAAAACATTTCCACAAATGAATCACAATATATCACTTAAATATATTAACATAACAAATCTATTGATAAAAACTTTTTCAATTCCAAAATACATAAAAGATTATATGGTATTTATATTTTTTAAAAAACATTATGGCTTGTTGAGGAAGCCAAATATCAAATAATACTCGTTGCGGAGGAAAAGGTCATTGTCACCGCTTTCATTATCAGAAACATTCCTTTTTTTTTCATTTAAAAAAATTCTTCGTAGAAAAGGATTCCCTTTGAAATGTCATGGGTATTTATACAATGTATAAAATAAAGTCATGTGTTAAATAAAAATATTCCTCAATGAAAGGAGATTTAGAGGACGTCCCTTACCTCGTGTCTGACATGACTCGACCATTCGTTAATCTCCTAAATTAAATATGAAAGTTAATTTCTATTTTCTTAAAAACATTTTTCATGTTTATTAGTTCTTTTATATCACTTATTACCAGGTTATAAACATTATGTAATCAGTTAAGTTAATAATGTTCGTTTTGTCGATATTTAGTACTCCAGTCAAAAATGGAGTTCTTATAATTACATGTTGTTCAACTGGTTAAAGGTTTATTATATCTGGAATGATATTCATGACTTGGATATCATATATATCATATATTCGGTATATATATTTATTTATAATAGTACATAACATTTGTATGTAACAAACGAAATGCACCATTCATGGAGATGGTAAGTCGTACAAACGCATGAACACTACTTTCATTTCTATTTCTTATTTTAATGGAAATAAAAAAAAATATAGCTATATTATAATTCCAGTATAATTTCATATATATTATCATATATTATATAATTATTTTCATCCTTTATACGTCCCACATATGGCATTAATGAGTCATATCACTTTGAGTGGGCGGTAGTCCGCACTTCCTCTAATGAAATTATCGTTTTTACAAATAATGGAAACCATAATGGAATAATATAAATGTAAATTATAGAAGAATAAAGAAAACATAAAAATAATATATATCATATATAAATATTGTGTCATCTTAATGGTCACCATGATAGGCGGTAGGATATAATTGAACAATCATTATCTAGTAAGGTGTTAGTTTCCCATCCACAGTAATAGTATGTTCTTCACCCATTAGATGGAGAAGTGTGTATGTGTAGTTCAAATCCTTCTCATAAGAACATCCTAGTATATTAGTTATATTGGTGTAATTACAACAATAAGGATTAAGAAGAGTTTATGGGTTGGACAAGTAAAATAAAAGAAAACAATTTAAGAGAATCCATTACCTTTAATTTGTGTAACTACCTTTGGTTAGAACCAAATGACTTCTTGAAGATCCTTATACCTATGGCAATGCTTCTATGTGGAGGGGAGGGATGTATGGAGGTTAATGGGGTAGAGGTTGGACGATAAAAAAAGGCTTGAGAGGTGTGTGAAATTTTTTATAAGTGGTCTTCTTTTATAAGGAAAAGAAGGGGCTCTTTAGGAATGTGTGAAACTATTATCTTATTATATAATTATATTCGTTTTTTAATGGTCCAAAAATCATTAAAGATGAAGATAATATGACTCATGGTCGAAATAATATCATCCAATCATAATTGGACATGTTTTGGATAATATTTTTATCATTATAATCGTATTTATTTTAATCATCTATTAATGAGGTAAATACTGTATCATTATAGTGTCACAAATAATTTAATTTATTTGATGTATAATGAATTATAAAAAAATTCCATGATGTAAGAAATTTATTTATATTTATAAGGAATATTTATAGTCAAATATATTACTAATATAACGCCATATAATAATTAATTACTATACATTTTTTGTTTATGTCATTTTGGCATTTACTTTAAAATAATTAATCTAAATTGTCATTATCACACCCAAGTGGTTCAATTGGGTTCCAAAATCGACCCAAAGATTCATATGGTCGTTAATGACTCAACCAATAATTATTGTCAAGTGTTAATGTAATTTTGAATTATTATAATATTCCTTTTACCTTGAATAACCTATTTACCTTTAACTGTGGTAAATAAAAGTCAAATGTTACTATTAAACAAGAATTATTTTATTCTTATTGAACCAAATTTTACTTATTGATATCAACCATGTATGTAGGCTTTTAGAAATTCAATTCATAGAAGTGGTAAAATTTCATTTAAATGATAAAGTCAGTTTTTGCTAACAACTAGTAAGTGGTTTCACTATTCATTAAAAAAATTTATGTTTTTTCAGAAAAATACCAAACAATCAGACTTAGATTTTTTTTGATATTAAAAATTAATATATGATGATTATTTATTTTAAATTAAAAACATATAAATTAAATTAATTAATTTAAAATTAATTCCCATTGTTAAAACAAATAGCATGTTTCTAAGAAACAATAACTATCAAAAGATTGACACTTGTTTATGTCCACTCTCAATGTGAAATTAGTTACAATGACCAAAATTGGATTAAATGGTAAAAATATATTCTAATTACACTTTAAAACCTATTATAAAGAAAATATAATTTTATAAATAAATTAGATTAAAAGGAACATTTGAATTAAAATACAATATTTTTCACTATTCATTAAAAATGAACTTTATCAGAAAAATTCCAAAAATTTACACAAAGTATATTTTGTTTTCCCCATAATAAATAAGGATTTTATTTGGTCATATAGAATGTTTTCAAGTAACCAAAACTATATTTAAGTAGGGTTCTCCATTAAAAGGCGATAAATCGGCCTTTTAATATAAATTATGCATAAAATTAGTTTCATTCACATTTTAAGCCTCAAATATTTATTGGATAAATGTAAAAACATTTAAAAAACATGTATAATCTTGTTTTAGATAGTTTCATTCATTCCAAAAAATAAAATTTCTAGGTGTTAACTACCATTTAAAATAATAATATTATATTATTAGTGTGCAACTTAATATTTCAAAGAAACCCGTTTTTTCATATTGATTACGCTATCGAACGTAGCAACCCCTTTAAAGTAAAATTAATATTTAATTCAAAAATATTAATGAATATGATAATCTATTATTCTTCATTTACATTGAATGTTACATCACTCACCCAATTTTAGAATTGTTTCCTCGCAATTTTACTTATCAAAATAAGTGGGGGTATTTATCCCTCATAGCATTTTCAGATTCTCACGTTGCCTCTAAAACCATATGGTTTTTGCACAAAACATGTACCTAGTGAATTACCTTATTCTACAACACATTCTCCCTATAGTCAAGAATCTGTACCGGTTGTTCTTCATTTTAGAGATATTCTCTTCCAACTTAACTACCTTTGGGCTCAAAACAAGAGATGGATCTGACATATACATTCTCAACAACGAAACATGAAAAACATTGTGTACCTGGGATAAACTTGGAGGTAAAACGATTTTGTATGCAACTGATCCAACTTTCTCCATAATTTCATAAGGTCCAATGAACCTCGGCCTCATCATTCCATTCTTACAAAAATGCATCACACTTTTCAATGGAGAAACATTGAGAAATACACGATCACCTACCTCAAAAGAAATATCTTTCCTCTGGTTATCTACATAAATTTTATGTCTGCTCTGAGTTGTTCTCATGTGCTTCTCAATCATCTGATCTTTTTCTGCCATCTCTTCTACCAATTCTGGTCCCATCATCTACCTTTCTCATACTTCATCCCAAAAATCTTGATTTCGACAACTGTTTCCATATAAAGCCTCATATGGATAAATCTGTATACTGGAATGAAAACTGTTATTATAAGAAAATTCAACCAATGAATGTTTTTTGGTCCCAACTACCCTGATTATCTTGTGAACAAGCACATTGTATATCCTCCAAGGTCTGTATTGTTCGTTTTGACCTCCCATATGATTATGGATGAAAAGGTATAATAAGATATGAATCAGTACCCAATGAATTATGAAGGCCTTTCCAGAAGTTAAACATAATCCTGGGAACACGATCAGATACAATGGAGAGGGGAACTCCATGCAACCTGACTATCTCTTTAATGTACAACCGATAAAGTTTATTTAGAGACAAAATATCTCGAGTACGATGGAAATGATCAGATTTAGTCAATTGATAAACTATATCCCATATTGAATTATTACCGTAAGATGTCTTTGGTAATCCCACAACAAATTCCATGGATATTTTTACCCATTTCCACTCTAGCACCGGTAAAGGCTGAAGCATCCCTTATGGTAACTTCCACTCTATATTAACATGCTGAAAAGTCATACACTTCACAAAAAAATCATCAATATCTCTATTAATTCCATCCCACCAGTAATACACATGAAGATCTCTATACACCTTAGTATTTCTAGGATGAACTAAAAATGGGGAACTATGAGTTTCACATAACAACTCATTCTTCAATTGTGAATCACAAGGCACATATAATATCTTCTCAAACCTCAATACACAATCATTATCAATGTTAAAATAAGGAATCTTATATAGAGACCGAAACATGACGTACATGGACATTTCATTACTTTTGCATAATATCTAATACATAACAAAAACAGACACCAAAGGACCGTAATAGTTTAATGTCATTGGAATCTCAGAATATAATCATCTAATATTTGTTAAAGATCTTCAAAATCTCCCATAATGATCTTCCTTTTTTTAACTAAACCCTTTCATTATATCCTAGGGAAAATAAAACATATAAATGGTGAGATCAAATGCTTAGTAATGATAATCATGGAGAAAATAAAACAAACCGTGTACATCTGAACTTCAAAACATGACCATAATATTTAAATATCAGATTCATTAGCAATGACATAAATCATGGCAGTACGTAAGGAATATATCATAAAGAAACATTAATCATGATAAAATATCATTGGAATAAAACATGTAACTGTGGTCACCATTAAGAACATGTTATTATTTCCATAGTAGCTAAGGAATTGCTTCCAAGACCTTCTTATTGGACAAAGTCTCTTTCGAAATCGAGTTCACTCCTCGTTCCAGTCCTGTATCACTGAACCGGATGGACTTGTTGTTCCAGACATGTCTATATCATGAGATATAAATCTTTACCCAATTCATTGGAGGGAGATATCGGTCCCACCCATATCATAATGAAGTCATTCTTACATGTCACACAACATTAACATAAATAATTCATCATAACCCAAAGAATAAAATGGGTTTCATAAACATCATACCATCATAACATAATCCATATAAAACAAATGGATATCATTTCATCATAAGAAAAGTGAAACCATGTAAATCATAGATACATTATACTTGAAATATACACATATGAAATAATGTCATCTTAGATGAAAATGGTTTTGATAAAACACTTGAAATGAATTCTTGAGGAAAATATCCTTTCTTCTTTAAAATGAATTTATTTTCACAAAATTCCTTTAAATTTTAAAAGAAAAGGATTTTGTTGAAAATAGTAATGAAATCTTGAATACTATTCTTCATAAAAATAAGGCGTTATAAAACCGTAAAAATCCACTTATGAAGTAAAACGTAAAAAAACATACTCCTTGTACTTTTAATGGAAAAGTCAAGAAATACCACGTATGGATAAAAAATTAAATATTCTTTCCATAACACAATGTAAAAGTAAAATAATGGCAAAAATGACATTAAAAATACATGTAAAATTATTAAACACATTATGAAAAAAAATTTATGGACATGGATGAAAAAGATAACTCCAGTAAATACTAATGTATAAACAATCTTGAATAAAAATGAGATTGGAAAAGATATCACATACCATAGGTCCGATATGCTTCGTACGTATCATAAACATTTGTATAATGATATAAATAATTTCATTTACTTATTACAGAATAATATTCATTGTTATGATATCATATATGGTTCACTTATGACTTTATATGACCCGTTATTTTGTAAATTCAATGTTAAAGCAGCGTTTTGGGTAAAATTGTGTTATTTATCATATGTGTTTGGAATTTTAGTTATTGATATTTTTATTACTTATATCATTATTTAATTACTTCCCGAATGTAAATCGTGATTTATATATAATATATATTCAGTATATATATATATATATATTAGATAGATAAATGAAATGAAATACACTATTCATGGAGAGGGTCACCTTAGGGAAAACTTATAATATTAGTTTATAATAAAGTCATATTTCGTTTTTATTAGGTAAATATTTATTTTTTTCGAAGATAAGGTGGGTATGGGTATATATCCTTTCAACCAATAGGTTTTAGACAAGTTTAAGTTAATATTTTAACCTTATCATTTAGATTTAACTCTAAGTTAAATAATTTAACTATTACCGTGTCTCTTTGTTTTCTTACAATATTTTGTTAATAAACATAATATAACAAGAAAAACGAACCCCAAGTGGTTCATTATTAATATATATAACCTTATCTAAGCCATTTGAACGATCCTTATATTTGTAGGAATAAAATAACAATTAATAATATAATATTTGTTTTAAAAACTATTTTATTTCGATTTAGACACTATTTGGTACGTGTTTTTTGTGAAAATAATAACAGTATTATTAGATTAAAAAAATTTAATTAAATCAATAATAACATGTCATATTAACCTATAAAATTATTTTAATTCATTAAGAGTCTAAAATTACATTAATTTGAGTATTTATAACATCAATTATGTTAATATTTCATTAATATGGAAATTAATGCATCATCATTGTGTCATAAATAAATTAGATTATATAATATCTAAAAATTATAAATAAAATATTTTTATGTATTAAATATTTTTATCTTTCTAATGAATATTTATAGTCAAATTTATCTTATTTATAACCCTATATTAAAAATGTTTTAGTTATTAAAATTTGATATTAACTATTTGAACACTTCTTTAAATCAAATAATAATAAATGTCCTAATCTAATCGAAGTGGACCTAAAGGGTAATATTTTATTCAAAATTTTTATTTTGGTCAAATTACACTTATCCAATAGAATTTGGATGTGTGTTATGATAATAGAAATATCATTTTTACCCTTAATTACCCTATTAACTTTTAACTGTAGTAAATAAAAGTATAATGTTACTATTCACCAAAAATGATTTTTATCTTGTTGAACCACATTTTACATACTGATATCAACCGTGACTCTAGAATTTTTGAAATTCCACCCACAGAAGTAGTAAAATTATGTTTTATGTAAATTTTCAAATTATCCTAGGAGGTAGGTAAAAGACGGTGAAAAGTTCAATAAATTTTTTTATATATCTAAAATTATTATAAAATTACTCCAATGAATTACACTGAACTTATATATGTATTATGTATAAATTTTGACCTAAAATAAATTCAAATTAAATAAATAATTATTTAAATAAAAATTTGGTTTTTAAATATTAACCAAGTGTTTTAACTATGCATAAAAAATTGAACGTTTTCATAAATATACCAAAAATTCCCCCTAGGCTAATTTTGATATTCTGAATCCAAATATGAAGTCCATTTTGAATGATAAAATTTATAAAATTTAAAAAAATGGTTATTACTATTTATAATGGCTAGTTTATATAATATTTTAATAACATATCGTTGTTTAGTGAAACTCGGTATTGCATACAACACACGCTATCATGGAAGGCCGTGATTGTGTGTAATGCAAGCCAAGTCAGGGATGTGTGTAGTCCATGATCCTTTTGGTGTAGCATACAACACAAGAAATCAATGAAATTAAAAATAATATTTTTCATAAAATCTCATTGTGTTACATTATACCCCCCATAAAATAAATTTTGCACTCGAAATTCGTCAGGGTTATAAATGGTTTACAAATCAAAAGATTCTTTAATAGAAACCCACATCGCAAAAAGGATTAAAAAAACGTAACATTATATTGTAATGTATGAAACATAACGGTTACCCAAATTAACTAATCAATGGGATTCCACATAGGATAACATATGTGAAAATATGGATATGGAAGAAAAATCTAACCATCATGTTATGATGGAGAGTGGTAGAGGACATGGGTATGAAAAATTCAACAATCACAAAACCATAAATTTGTGATGATTTATGGTAGCATCTAATTCATTTGATATGAGGACACTTGGAAATGATTGTATGTTTTCACGATCATTTCCCTAAAGATGAAGAATTGTGGAATTTAAAGAAATACTTAGCTGATTTTGGTACATTCTTACTGTTGTTTGTGACTTCAACAATTTACACTTCATCTCATAAAGAATTGAAGTTGAATTTGTCTTCTATGAAGTGTTAGAATATCATTTGATAGACTGACAGGTCATTCCATCATTCTCAAACGAAAGGTTATAAAAAGTTATTCAATATACATAAGTCCATATATGGCGATATTAAACGTACATGGCTCCAAGAATGGACTTATAATTCATATATCATACCTCTTAATATAATAAAACAAGTTTCTACTAACCAGGGTCTTATTGTAGGCCATAGGTCGGTGATAAAGGCATGTTGCACATTAGTTGTGGGTTCGATTACCACAGCCTTGTCTGACGCGATGGGTTGTCGCTTGTCCTATGGGTTATCCTTTTTCTAAAAAATTATATTATAAAATTCAAAATATAATATCAAAAATTTCTAGCTTTAAACAATACTAACTTATGTCCAATATAATCCATTCCAATATTTAGGCATATCTAAAATACTTTTATCCAAGCTCATAGTATAAAGAAAAGAATTACAAGAAATGTCATTTACCAAGCATGTGAATAACATCCTTTATCCACCATATATCATACAAGATATCTTGTTGGTCACATTCCAAACATGTGAATCCCTTAATCATGTATTCTCTTGAAAAATGATTACCAATTGAACCTTATTGAATACATTAATGATGTCAAACGTTAACTCATTCCACATACCAAAATCCCAAAATTTCTAAGTAATCAAACGATGATATCACATTGTCTTTATATCAGTCATGAGCTCATGAATACTATCAACCAATTTATTTTATCCTTATCCCTTAATTATGCACATATCATCTGCATTTGAAATTATTTGAATCACTTTTCATGGTTACTGGTACCATATTCTTATAAAAAACCACAATGGACCAATACACAGATATTTAAATATATTATAAAAGTACCTCAACAATAGTATTATTTAATTCCAATACATAAGACCTTCAATACACCCTCTTCAATGATTGGCATGTAATAAGTACTTACCTAATTTAGAACTAACTTCTTAGGTCAGGGAATTTAGTTGGGTAATGCCCATGTTCTTCGCGGATAAGATATTGGACTCCATAACAGTATGTCATTATTTGACCCATTTCTCCATATAGATAACTTCTTTCCCTCCATTTGAGGTATTACTCAAGGTTCTTCTTCCCTTATTTAGAAATCTCAATCTTCTTTTCTCTTTGATCCTCACCATGCGAACAAGTATAAAATTACATCTTCCTCTAATTTTATGACTTATAAATACAACTAAATTTCACCTTTTTAATCATATATCGAGATTTCTAATTCGGCATAATCACAATATCTTTCTCTCCAGACATTACATAATTTCGTTTATCATAGTCACCAATTTTTCCATTGGACTAAATGTTAACTGAATTCCTTCTCGTTCCCACCATTGACTTGGACCAGAATCCATAGTGTAAGAAAAAATTAAAAAAATAGGAACCACATAATCATAAAAAGTCACTTATGGGATGTCTAACTTATGAAAAATTCTTTAATCCATGACACCTTAGGTTAACCCTAGGTTATTAATGATCGTCAACATAATTCTAGTACTCAAACCAATATGTTTACTTATCCTTAGGGACAACCCTACACATACCATATAAATATCTCTAGGGATTTCACTAATGTTTTTGCAACCAAGTTTCCATTGGTTAACTAAACCGAACCTCTGAAACCAACTATAGAGACCGTAACTTGACGTACATGGACATTACACTAATTTTGCGGAATATATAATACATAACAAAAACAAAGACCAACGGACCATAATATTTTAGTGTCTTTGGAAACTCATAATATGATATTTTAATCTTGGTGAAAGATCTTCAACATCTCCCATAAAGATCTTACTTTTTTTTACCTAAAAATTTTCTTTATATCCTGTGAAAAATAAAACATATAAAGCGTGATCTAAAATTCTCATTAAGGGTAAGAATGGTGAAAATAAAACAAACCATATACATTTGAACTTCAAAACATGAACATTATATTAAAACATCAAAATCTTGAGTAATGACATAAAACATGGCAGTACGTAAGGCATAGATCATAAAGAAACTGTAATAATGAAAAAATGTTATGGGAATAAAACATGTAATTTTTTCAACCATTAATCACATGTTATTATTTCCATAATATCCAAGGAATTGCTTCCAAGACCATCTTACTAGACAAATTCTTTTTCTGAATCGAGTTCACTCCTCGTTCTAGTCCTGTATCACTGAGCCGGATTGAATTTTCGTTCCAGCCATGTCTATCTCATGAGATATAAATCATTACCCAATGCATTTGTGGGAGATATAGGTCCCACCCATCACATAGTGAAATCATTCTTACATGTGCCACAACATAAACCCAAATCATTCATCATAACCCAATGAATAAAATGGGTTTCATAAACATCATCCCATCATAAGATAATCCATATAAATCAAATTGATATCATTTCATCATAAGAAAAGTGAAAACGTGTAAATAATAGTGACATTATACTTAAAACACACACATATGAAATAATTTCATCTTATATGGAAAATGTTTTTGATAAAACAGATGAAATAAATTCTTGAGGAAAAAATACTTTCTTCTTAGAAATCATTTTTTTTCACAAAATGCCATTAAAATTTAAAAGAATAGGATTTTTTGAAAATATTCATGAAATATTGTAGAGTAAGCTTCATGAAAATAAGGTGTTATAAAAATGTAAAAATCCATTCATGCCATAGATGTTAAGAAAACATTCTCCATGTACTTTTAACGGGAATGTCAAAAAATACCAAGTTTGGTAAACAAAAGAGATATTCTTTCCATAACACAATGTAAAAGTAAAAGAGGGCTAAACATGACCTTAAAAATACATGGAATAATATTAATCACTTTATGAAAATAATTTATATGTACATGGATGATAAATATAACCACTTTAAATACTTACGTATAAACAATCTCGGATAAAAACGAGATTGGAAAAGTTATCCCTTACCTTAGGTCTGATATGCTTTCGTACGTATCCTAACCTCCATTATGATGATTTAAATTATGTCATTGAATTATTACAGAATCATATTCATTGTTATGATATCATATATGGTTTATTTATGACATTATATTACCCGTTTTTTTGTAAATTCCATTTCAATGCAGGGTTTTTAGTAGAATCGTTTTATTTACTGTTCGTGCTTGGAATTGTAGTTATTGATATTATCATTACTTATGTCATGATTTAATTACTTAAAAAATTTAAATCATGATTTATATATCATATATATTAAGTATATATATATATTTAATTTACATATAGATGAAATGAAATACATCGTTCATGGAGACTATAGACCGTACATACGCATGAACGTTGTTTTCCATTCCATATTGACTTGAATGTAATTAAGCAGATGGAATATATATATAAATATATCCAATAGTATTATTATGTCATATATTTAATTATTACTTATTATATATACTTTATAATCATTATTGAATTATTTAAATGGAAAATGAATCCCATCGCGCCGTAGAGACGGTAATCCGTACGTACGATCGAGCGATGATATCATTCCCATATTTATTGAATGAAATTGGAGTGGATGATATAATAACATAGAATCAGTATGATGTTAAAATAATCATATATAGTTATTCTTTACTCCATTATACCCATACATGTAAGGTGGTGGTGGAAAAACAGATTACACCACGGTGTGGAAATGAAATTTCGTACGTACGCACGCGCAGTTATTTCATTTTTCATAGGATGGATAAAAGGTAAAATGGGGTTTTTTAATATTTATAATAACATATAATTATATAAATAATACTTTTTTTATTACTTTATAATGAAATAACTAAATAAGAGGATGTATAATAAGAACGAAACTTGAAAGAGTCAGCATAAGAGATTACCTCTTCCTCAACGCACCTCCTTTAATCTTCTTCTTAGAGAACTAGATTTGGTCTTTTGAGTCAACCTGAACCTCTATGATAAAACTTGTGAGGGTGATAAGATTAATTGGCAGTGTTTGGGAGAGTATAAAATCTCAAAGGTTGTGATGAGAATAGGTAAGGGGTTCTCTTTTTATAAGGGAGGATAGGGGAACCTTAGGAAAAACTTATAATATTATTTTATAATAAAGTCTTATTCAGTTTTTAATAGCTCCAAATTGATTTGGTTCAAATATAATGGGGGTATGGGTCACAATACTATGAACTAATAGGTTTTAGACAAGTTTATATTACTATTTTATCCTTATCATTTAGATTTAACTCTATGTTAAATAATTTAACTTTTATCGTTTCTTTTTGTATTCTTACACTATATTGTTAATAAACATAATATAACCATACAAAAGAGCACCAAGTGGTTCATTATTTATATATATAACAATATATATTTCATTTGGCATAACCTAATATTTTTAGGAATAAAATAACAATTATTAATATAATATTTGTTTTAAAAACTATTTTCTGTTAATTTTGACACTATTTGGTACATGATTTTTGTGAAAATTATAATAACATGGCTAGATCGGAAAATGTTAATTAAATCAAAACTATCATGTAATATTAAACAGAAAAATTAGTGGTATTCATAAAAAGACTAAAATTACATCTATTTGGGTATTTATAACATTAATTATGTTAATATTTCATTAATAATGCAATTACTGCATCATCATTGTGTCATAAATAAATTAAATTATTTAATGTCTAAAAATTATTAATAAAAAACCGTTATTTAGGAAATCTTTTTTACTTTATAATTAATATTTATTGTCGATTTTATCTTTTGTATAACCCTATATTAAAAATGGTTTAGTTATTAAACATTGACTTTAACTATTTTAACTTTTCATTAAATAAAATAATAATAAATGTCCTAATCTAATCCAAGTGGACCTAAAGGGTAATATTTGATTCCTAAGGTTGTTTTTGGTAAAATTAAACTTATCCAATAGAATTTAGACATGTTTTAGGGTAATAGTAATATCATTTTTACCCTTAATTACCCTATTTACTTTTAACCGTGGTAATTAAAAGTAGAATGTTACTATTCACCATAAATTATATTTATCTTATTGAAAAAATTTTACTTACTGATATCAACCATGTCTCTCGTATTTATGAAATTCCACTCACAGAAGCGGTAAAATTATGTTTTATGTAAATTTGTAATATTCTCCAAGGTCGTAGGTAAAAGACGGTGAAAAGTTTAATAAACTTTTTCTATATCTAAAATTATTATAAAATGACTCCAATGAATTACATTGAAATTAAATAGGTATTATGTATCAATTTTGGCCAAAAATAAATATAAATATATTAAATATTTTTTTAAATAAATATCTGGTTATAAAATAGAAACTCGGTGTTTTCACTATTCATAAAAAATTGAATGTTTTCAGAAAAATACCAAAAATTAACCCTAGGCTAATTTCAATATTCTGAATCCAAAAATGAAGTCCATTTTAAAAGGTAAAATTTATAAAATTTCAGAAAGTTTGTATTATTATTCATAATGGCTAGTTTATATAATATTGAAATAACATATTGTTTTTTAGTGAAACTCAGAATTGGGTACAACAAACGCTATCATTGAAGGTCACGATTGCGTGTAATGAAAGCCAAGTCCGGGATGTGTGTAGTGAAAGCTCCATTTGGTGTAGTGTACTTTCACGACTCGTCCTCGGGGCCCGTGCCATGACTACCCCAAGCCCGCCTTCCATAGGCCAGGGGCTGGCGACTAGCACCAAGGCATAAATCCCGGTAAAAAGGGAAGGCATTTCCTTCGTAAAGTAAACAAGCACCACAGAGTAAGCAAGCGGAAGAAGTAAACACTAAGTAAAAACTGATACAACAGTAAGTGCGGAAAAGTAAAGGGGTCCGGAAATACAAGCCCAACTGTAAAGTACAACTAAAAGTAGAAAAACAGCAACTAAAAAGTAAAAGCCGCAGCGTCGAGCCGTCCTCTGGAAGTCCCACCTGAAGGGTGGGTACAGATAGCCTCCACTGCTCCTCGGGTCCAGCCGACCGCTCCGAGTACGTCCCACCCAGTGGTCCACCTCCAGGTATCGTCCTCCTCTGCAAGCCTCCACCACGATTAGCGTCGTCCGTCTTCTGCAACAAACACAACGAAGTGTGGGCATAGCCCATGCAGGGGTGAGTATAAGCTACATAGTAGGGACCCCGAAACCCCCGAAGGTCTCACAGAATCCAAAAAGGATAATCCACCAAGGAATGATACAATCACGAAGTAACATTCGACACTACTTAGATATATGCCCATACATATACCTAAGTCATCAATTCTCATTCGGCTCCAACATCCGAGCCCAAGTACAACCCAGTCCACACAGGGAAGCAAAACGTAAATCCACACAGGATAGCACAAGACAATCCACAAAGGAAAGAAAAATGTAAATCCACACAAGATAGCACAACACAATCCAAAAAGGAAAGAAAAATAGGGTTTCAGATCACACAGGTATACTTCTTCGAAAGACAATAGAGATGATCACTGATCCATCTAAGTCATCGGACCCACAAAGGATCGATAGGTACTAACCCCCGCAATGACCCACACAGGATCAGACACACACATGATCTGTAGGCGCTGGCTCACACAGAATCGCTGAGCGCTGACCCACACAGGATCAGACCCACACAGGATCGGTAGCACTAATCCACACAGGATCGATGAGTGCTGTAGTCGTCGCCGTCGAATCCATTGAGGATCTCTGTACAGTCGTCGTCGTCACAGTAGCAGTCGCAGCCAGCTTTAGGGTTCCCGCACACAGCAAGCTCGTTCGGGAGGGTCCAGTCCACAAGCCGAGAGGCTAATACATCAGCTGACACATAGTCCATATTTGATGTATCCAAAAGTTCTGTATCGTCAACAGGAAGTCAACGTCGTTGACAGTGTGTCAATCGGACGCTCGGTCTGAGAGTTATTGGCTTTTTCGTCCTAGGGGCCCGGTTGGTTTTTAAGGCAAAACCAACCCGATCGAACTCTACCTGTGTCCAAAACTCGGGAAGAGTAAGAAAAAAGATCCATCTCACTAAGAGGAAACCAACAAAGTCAACGGAATGTCATTCGGACGTCTGGAGCTTAAGATATGAGCTATTCCGCTCTTAGGGCCCGGTTGGTTTCGTGTACGAACCAACCCTTCCGAACTCAAAGTATTACAAAACATTGAGTGCGATATACCGAAACGACCATCTCGATTCAAAGATCGCTTCTCAACTGACGGTGCATTGATCGGAGGTCCGTATCCCCAGTTATGGGAAAAAAAACCTAAGACAGTCCGAAAACGGGGGTTTCGGGCCGAGACCGACCCCGCCCGAGACCCCCCGGTTGGCCCGAACCGGGGCGACCTGCCCGTGGTCCGCATCGGCCCAACCCAACCCGGCTCAGCGCGGCCCGGCCCAGCCTGGGCACAGCACGCCCAGCGCACTGGCCAGGCGCTCGACCAACTGGCCGAGCCGTTTTGGCAAGGGGGGGGGGGGGGGGCGCCTGGCCCCCTGGTGTAACCGCGACCCCCCAAGTAAGGGGGCCGTTTTGTATAGCCAGCCGGCCCACACCGGCCGGCCGGATCTGCCAATGAGGACCGGCGATGGCCGGTCCTTCTTCCTTCGCCGACACCGGTGGCCCGGAACCGGCCGCCGGTCACCCTACTCCGCCCCGGCCCGGAACCGGCCATGGCTTGGTTCGTCCGGCATGGTGCGACGACACCGTGCCCCTCCGCCATGGCCCTACTCCGTCCGTGGCGTCTTTGGTTTTCTTCGACGTGGCGTGATGGCGTCGTGTACTTGTTCATATTCACGGCACGGTGTGACGGCGTCGCGGCCCTGTTCAACTTCACGGCGCGGCGTGACAGCGTCACACATAACTTGTCGTGCAATTCCCACTTGGTGCGACAGAACCACACCATTCCGTTCTATCCACAAAGAATCAAACAAAGATTAAGGAGGAGGGTTGGCCATGTTTGTTCGGTCCAGGCCCCTCCCGTTAATCGGTATCATTTGGTCGTATATCCACGAAGAACGACAAACTAGAAATCACAAACGAAAAATAATTAAACAATCCCCTAGATTGATAAAAGAGATGACGAACGTCGGCGTCGCGAAGCGAGGATTCGAAAACGTTGATGGAGATTTCGTCACGGAAAATCCTCGAGGAAGAGACGAT
The DNA here is from genome assembly GCA_963277665.1 of Viscum album. Lineage (NCBI taxonomy): Eukaryota > Viridiplantae > Streptophyta > Magnoliopsida > Santalales > Viscaceae > Viscum > Viscum album. The sequence continues at coordinate 434,299,775 of OY728150.1, read as the reverse complement.
GCAGAAGAAGAACTTCGTGGAAGAAGACGTCGCGTCGCGGGTCGGTGTCACGGAAGACGGTCTCTGAGGGCTCGGCGCTCCACGTTGGAGATCGTTCGTTCTTCGCGTTCTTCGTCAAAGGGAATGAAGAACTAAATACTTACTTAGCTTTTCTCCAAAAGCTCTCAAACAACTAAACACCAACCCAAATAAAATAAGTTCTCAACTTATTTTATTAACACAACAAGGCTTTTGAAATTCAAGAGTTTGAATTTCAAAAACTTACATTTAACACGCCACACTATTTCCATAAGTTAATAATCTTAAGTTATCAAAAATTAAATGGGTGTTGAGGGGGGGGGGGTTAGAGGATATGAATAGGTGGGGTTCATGTGGGCCCCACCACCCTCATAAACTCCCAAGGGAGGTTGGGTAGTTACCCAACTTCCATTCCAAGGATTAAACACTTAGAGTAAAAATAAAAATTGTAGAATAATTATAAAATATACTTCCACAATTTTTATCATCAACTCTCGTGAAAAGGAAACTCCGGAACAGGTGTTCCTAAGAAAAAACTGGCGATGCAATTCCATCGGTGCCCTCGAAATTCGATTCCGAGCACCGGTTCAAAAGTTAGAAAAACACGCTCGTTCGTTCACTGAACGTACCCAAGCCAAACTTCGGAAAATGATTCCGGGAACACCGGGCCTCAGAATCAGGTTCCGTCTGAAACTGAGTTCTTGTAAAATTCCAAAGAAAATTAAGAAAAAAATTCCCTTGAAATTTACGGGTCTTTACATCACTCCCACCTCAGGGCTTTTCGTCCCTGTAATGATACATCATAAACTAGAAAAACAAAAGTGAGTACTGAGCATGCATCTGAGCCTCCCGCTCCCAAGTGCTCTCCTGGAGGTTCCTGTGCTGCCATCTAATGTGCACAAGAGGAATCGACTGTCCACATAGGACCTGCACCTGTCAATCCTCGATCTCCACTTGGACCTCCGCAAAATTCTCCCCATCATCGACGTCAAGCTCCCCATGGTCAATGATATGAGTCGGGTCGTGTACGTATCTCCTCAGCTGAGACACATGGAAATCGTCGTGCACCCGGTGCAACTGTGGTGGGAGATCCAGTTGATAAACCACCTCTCCAATCCTTCCGAGGACCTGGAACGGTCCAATGAAGCATGGAGACAACTTGCCACCTCGGCCAAATATCTGTAATCCACGTCGAGGTGAGACACACAAGAAGATGTGGTCGCCATCCTCGAACTCTAGTGGCCTCCGCCTCCTGTCAGCATATGACTTCTGCCGGCTCTGAGCTGCCCTCATCTGCTCCTGGATGACCTGGACCTTCCCTATCATGGCCTTGACCATCTCCAGTCCCACAAGTGCTGACTCCCTAGGGTCTGTCCAGCACAAAGAAGATCTAGAAGGTCGACCGTACAATGCCTCGTATGCTGCCATCCCGATGGTGGAGTGGTAGCTGTTGTTGTACACGAACACCACCAAGGGTAGGTGGTCCTCCCAACTGTGACCAAAGTCGAGGACACATGCGCGGAGAATGTCCTCAAGAGTCTAAATGGTCCTCTCCATTTGACCATCCGTCTGAGGGTGAAAGGAGGTGCTCAGACGTAGCTGCATCCCGAACGCCTCCTGAAACCCCTTCCAAAGCCAGGAAGTAAAACAAGCATCTCGATAGGAGAAGATAGATGATGGAACACCGTGAAGCCACACAATCTCCTAAACGTAGAGATGTTTCAAGCTCTTTACCGATCCCTTCTCTCTGATGGGTAGGAAGTATGCCGACTTGGTGAGTCGGTCGACAATCACCCAAATGGAGTCATGACCTCTGGAAGTGCGTGGAAGTCCAGTCACGAAGTCCATAGATATCCCATCCCACTTCCACTCTGGAACCTCCAAGGGATGTACCAAGCCTGCTAGTACCTGGTGCACTGCATTCACCTTCTAGCAGGTGAGGCATCGAGAAATGAACTCTGCCACAGCCTTCTTCATGCCCGGCCACCAGTGCTGTTGTCTGAGATCCTGGTACATCTTCGCCACTCCATGATGTACCTCCAAATGAAATGTGTGAAACTCTCTCAGCACCTCCTCCTGTAATGCAACTGGTACCAAGGTACATCCTCTGAAAAGGACGTCGTGCTCTTCTCCAAAGGAGAAGCCATCAGGTGCATGTCCTGAGGATATCTATGCACGCCGTGTCTCATAGTCAGCATCCCCACGCTGTGCCTCTCTGACCCACTACAGTAGTGGAGGAGAGACTGTGAGAGACTGAAGTAAGGCTTCTCCATCCCTATCTATGTAGGATATCTGGAAAGCGGCTAGCTGCTCTGTCGCCTCCTAAAGTAGCTGAATTCCCTTCCTCCTACTGAGAGCATCGACTACCATGTTCTCCTTCCCAGGAGTATAGACTATCTCAAAGTCATAGTCGTGGAGGAACTCGAGCCATCACCGCTGTCTTAGATTCTGGTCCTTCTGAGATAAGACGTATCTGAGACTCTGATGGTCAGAAAAGACTATAAAGCGCTCGCCCATCAGGTAGTGTCGCCATGTCTTCAGAGCGAAGACCAATGCTACTAACTCTAGGTAATGGGTAGCGTAGTTCTGCTCATGCGGCCTCAAATGATGTGATCCATAAGCGATCACTGCCCGCTCCTGCATCAGGACACATCCAAGTCCAGTCCCTTATGCATCGCAGTAGACTACGTACCCTACTCCCTTCTCAGGCAACCTCAGGATAGGTGCGCTGGTCAATCTCTGCCTCAGCTCCGGGAAGCTCTGCTGACATCTGTCTGACCACATGAAGGGTTTACCCTTATTTGTCAAAGCTGAGAGTGGTGCCGCAACTCTGGAGAAGTCTGGTATGAATCTCCGGTAGTATCCAGCTAGTCCCAAGAAACTCTGCACCTCTCTCAGGCTTCTGGGTGGCTCCCAAGATAGCACTGCCTCGATCTTCGTAGGATCCACTGCAACTCCAGCCTCAAAGATGACGTGTCCCAATAAGTGGACCTCACGTATCTAGAACTGGAACTTCAAGAGCTTACCATATAGCTGGTTCTCTTAGAGTGTGTCTAGTACAACTTGTAAGTGGTAGCCGTGCTCCTCCTCATTCATCGAGTAAATCAAAATGTTGTCGATGAAGACCATGAAAAATCGATCGAGGTATGGCTTAAAGATCCTGTTCATGAGGGACATGAACACATCTAGAGCATTGGTTACACCGAAAAGCATATCCAAGAACTCATAGTGGCCATACCGACATTTGAAGGCCGTCTTCTGCACGTCCTCGTCTCGAACTCTGAGCTGATGATAGCCTGACCTGAGGTCTATCTTTGAGAACCCCCGTGCTCCCATGAGCTGATCAAAGAGGTCATCAATCCTTGGTAGAGGATACTTGTTCCTCACTGTCACCTGGTTCAGGCGACGATAGTCGACACAAAGTCGCAAGCTCCCGTCCGCCTTCTTGGAAAAGAAAATCGGGGAAGCCCAGGGTGAAACACTGGGTCGGATGAACCCCTTGCCCTGCAAGTCCTCCAACTGTACCTGTAGCTCTCAAAGATCAGTGGGGTCCATCCGATATACTGGAGTCGATATCGGGGTTGTCCCGGGGTACAGGTCAATATAAAAGTCTACCTCTCTGCGAGGAGGTAGCCCTGGAACATCGTCTGGAAAGACGTCCACATACAAATCCACCACTGCAGGAAAACCAGGACTCCACACGTCAACTGCTCCTAGGATGAGGCTAGCCAACTGATGAGTGATGGGATGTCCTCTCCTCTGTAAAATTCCATCCTATGCTGCGAAGGCTCCCTTCTCACCGGTGAAGTTGAACCTGCTCCCGTCGGTGCATACACATCGCACCTTGTGCCTAATACAATCAATCTGTTCATGGACCGTAGACAACCAATCCATGCCCAAGATGACGTCGTAAGGCCTCGACGCTGCTACAAGAAGATCCCAGCCGAAGCTCTCGCCTCCTAGAGTAAGCCCACACTGCCGACACCAGTGCGTAATCGTCGAATCTGCTCTCGTAGGGGTCTCTAGCTGTAAAGATCGAGCCAACGGCTCTGTCAGAATCTTCGAGCTCCGAACAAGGGCAGCGGCTATGAAAGAATGACTTGCTCCTATGTCTATAAGAACTGTGGAAAGGGTGGAATAGACATAGATAGTACCTCGAATTATCTCGGCGCACTGTGGTCGTAGGCCTCTACTTCCTGGAGCTGTGACTGTCTCTACCCGCCAGCTCCCTGTGGTCGGGGTGGACCTCCTGTTGGTGGTGGTGGTAGAGCCTCAAAGCGTCTCCCACCACCTTCTGCTCGGACAGCTCCTCTTCCTCGTCTGACTCCTCCCTGCGGACCGCCACGGTCGACCCTCTGCCTCTGCCTCGGTGGTCCCTCTACTGTCTGCTGCTCCTCAGCACGGCAGGTCAGGTAATCACGAGCCATGTGGCCCTACCCGCTGCATGCGTAGCACTGCCTACCTCTCGAAAGACTGGCTCCACGCTGTGTGCCCCGCACTACTGAGCCAGTGTTTTGAGGTCGTCTTCCTGAGGGTCTGGTCTGCCTGGACCCATGAGTCATCCGTCGGCTGCCTGCTGCGGAAGACTCTGCTACGTGCCGCCCTGCGGTGGGTCTCGGCACTGGTGTAGACTCACCAAGAAAGCTCTCGATCAAAAGGGCTCGCTCCAGTACTTCTGTCTGAGTTAGAATACTGAGAGAGATCAGTGATCCCCTGATCTCATGTCTCAATCCCTGCTCAATGGTCCGAGCCCGGAAGAATGGGTCCCGTACCATGTCGGTCGAGTAGCGAGAGAGATCGGTAACTCTCGCCGAGTACTGGGCGACCGTCAAGCTGTCATGCCGCAGCTAAAGAAGCTCTGGGATGCGCACCGCATGGAGGGTGGCTGGGACGAACTCCGAGCGGAAGAGGCTCTCAAAGTCCATCCAGAGAAGAGATGCCTCATCATGCACCTGGAGCATCAAGCTCCACCATATGCATGTTGCTGTGTGTAGTAGGCTCGCTACGAGGATCACCATGAGGTCTGCTGGTGTCCTCACTAACCTGAAAACTCTCACCACTGCCTCCATCCAGTCCTTGGCTTCCTGGGGGTCCGTCTCCCCATGGAACCTGGGCGGTCGCTGGCGCTGAACTCATGCAGTTCACTGAGGTGACGTGCGTCATCAGCGGCTGGTGCTGGAAGAATCGGTGGCTCGACGGGGAGAGGTACCACCGGTGCCTCTACTGTCAAAGGGACCTGTACCGAGGCGTTGTCGCTCGGTGGGATGTCATCACACTCGACTCTTGGAACCCTAGATGGCTACTGTCATGGGGCCATCCTGAAAAGGAAGTAGGTGTGCCACGGTCAGAACAGTATACCTGGTGAGCTGATACAAAGTAATCACAAAGAAAACTTGAAACACACATGTAATCAATGTTTTCGTGCATTAAGTCGGAAATCCGAAGTCAGGGTCCTGGTGTACGGATACGACAGCCTCCCCACCAACACTGGACTCCCTGGACTGATAACCACAGTCAATATGATAAACACTATTGCTTCACATAGAAAAAGATCAGAGTCCAATGTTCTGCAGTAGAACCAAACTCCTTTGATACCAATTTGTCATGACTTGTTCTCGGGGCCCGTGTCGTGACTACCCCAAGCCTGCCATCCATAGGCCAGAGGCTGGCGACTAACACCAAGGTGTAAATCCCAGTAAAAAGGGAAGGAATTGCCTTTGTAAAGTAAACATGCACCACAGAGTAAGCAAGAAGAAGAAAACACTATGTAAAAACTGGTACAACAGTAAGTGGAGAAAAGTAAAGGGGGCCGGAAATACAAGCCCAACTGTAAAGTACAACTGAAAGGGAAAAAATAGCAACTGAAAAGTAAAAGCTGCAGCGTCGAGCCATCCTCTAGAAGTCCCACCTGAAGGGTGGGTACAGATAGCCTCCACTGCTCCTCGGGTCCAGCCGACCGCTCCGAGTACGTCCCACCTAGTGGTCCACCTCTAGGTACCGTCCTGCTCCGCAAGCCTCCACCATGATCAGTGTTGCCCATTGTCTGTAACCAACACAACGAAGTGCGGGCATAGCCCGTGCAGGGGTGAGTATAAGCTACTCAGTAGGGACCCCGAAACCCCTGAAGGTGTCCGATAATCAACAAAGGATAATCCACAAAGGAACGATACAATCACGAAGTAACATCCAACACTGCTTAGGTATATTCCCATACATATACCTAAGTCATCAATTCTCGTTCGAATCCAACATCCGAGCCCAAGTACAACCCAGTCCACACAGGGAAGCAAAACGTAAATCCACACAGGATAGCACAACACAATCCACAATGGAAAGAAAAACGTAAATCCACACAGGATAGCACAACACAATCAACAAAGGAAAGAAAAATAGGGTTTCAGGTAACACAGGTATACTTCTTCGAAAGACGATAAAGATGATCACTGATCCATCTAAGTCGTCGGACCCACAAAGGATCGATAGGTACTAACCCCCGCAATGACCCACACAGGATCGGACCCACATAGGATCTGTAGGCGCTGGCCCACACAGAACCGCTGAGCACTAACCCACACAGGATCGGACCCACACAGGATCGGTAACACTGATCCACACAGGATCGATGAGTGTTGTAGTCGTCGCTGTCGAATCCACTGAGGATCTCTGTACAGTCCTCGTCGTCACAGTAGCAGTCGCAGCCAGCTCTAGGGTTCTCGCACACAGAAAGATCGTTCGGGAGGGTCCGCTCCATGAGCCGAGAGGCTGATACATCAACTGACACATATTCCAGGGTTGATGTATCCAAAAGATCCGTATCGTCAACAGGAACTCAACGTCGCAGACGGCGCGTCAATCGGACGCCCGGTCTGAGAGTTATTGGCTTTTTCGTCCCAGGGGCCCGGTTGGTATTTAAGGCAAAACCAACCTGACCGTAATCCACCTGTGTCCAAACCTCGGGCGGAGTAAGCCAAACGATCCGTCTCACTAAGAGGAAAGAAACAAAGTCGACGACACGTCATTTGGACGTCCAGAGCTTAAGATATGATCATTTCCGCTCCGAGGGCCCGGTTGGTTTCGTGTACGAACCAACCCGGCCGAAATCAAAGTATTCAGATACCTTGAGTGAAATATACCGAAACAACCTTCTCAATTCAAGGATCGCATCGCAACTGACGCTGCATTGATCGGAGGTCCGTAGCCCATGTTATGGGCAAAAAACCGAAGACGGTCCGAAAACGGGGGTTTCGGGACCGGACCGACCCGGCCCGAGACCCCCCGGTCGGCCCGAACCGGGTCGACCCACCCAGGTACCGGGTCGGCCCGACCTGGCCTGGCGGAGCGGTCTGGCGGCCGGCCCGGCCAGGGCACAGCGCGCCCAGCGCGCTGGCTAGGCGCTCGGCGGTCGACACGTTTTGGCAAGGGGGGCGCCTGCCCCACTTGTGTAACCACAACCCCCCAATTAAGGGGGCCGTTTTGTATAGCCGGCTTGGGTAATTAATTCCCCCGACTCCCCTTTGTCTGGACGGCTCACAAAGGTCGGCCGGTTCTGCCAACGAGGACCGGCGACAGCCGATCCTTCTTCCTTCGCCGACACCGGCGGCTCGGAACCGACCGCCGGTCACCCTGCTCCACCGTGGCTTGGTTCGATCGGCGCGGTGCGATGACACCGTGCCCCTCCACTGTGGCCCCGCTCCGGCCTCGGCGTATTCGGTTTTCCTCGACGTGGCGTGACGGCGTCGCGTCCTTGTTCATCTTCACGGCGCGGCACGACAACATCGCGTCCTTGTTCAACTTCACGGCGCGGTGCGACGGCGTCGCGCATAACTTGTCGTGCAATTCCCGCGTGGTGCGACGGCACCACACCATTCTATTCCATCCACAAAGAATCAAACAAGGATTAAGGAGGAGGGTTGGCCGTGTTTGTACGGTCTGGCCCCCTCTTGTTAAGCGGTATCATTTGGTTGTATATCCACGAAGAACGACAAACTTGAAATCACGAACGAAAAATAATTAAATAATCCCCTACCTTGATAAAAGAGATGATGAACTTCGGCGTCGCGAAGCGAGGATTTGAAGACATTAATGGAGATTTCGTCATGGAAAAACATCGTGTAAGAGACGTCATGGAAGAAGAACGTCGTGGAAGAAGGCATCATGTCGCGGGTCGGTGTCGCGGAAGACGGTCTCCGAGGGCTCGACGCTCCACGTCGGAGATCGTTCGTTCTTCGCATTCTTCGTCAAAGGGAAGGAAGAACTCAATACTTCCTTAGCTTTTTCTCCAAAAGATCTCAAACAATTAAACACCAACCCAAATAAAATAAGTTCTCAACTTATTTTATTAACACAACAAGGGTTTTGAAATTCAAGAGTTTGAATTTCAAAAACTACCATTTAACTCACCACACTATTTCCATAAGTTAATAATCTTAAGTTATCAAAAATTAAATGAGAGTTGAGGTGGGATAGAGGATATGAAGGGGTGGGGTTCGTGTGGGCCCCACCACCCTCATAACCTCCCAAGGGATGTTGGGTAGTTACCCAACTTCTATTCCAAGGATTAAACACTTAGAGTAAAAATAAAAATTGTAGCATAATTATAAAATATACTTCCACAATTTTTATCATCAACTCTCGTGAAAACGCAACTCCGGAACAGGTGCTACTAAGTAAAAACCGGCACCGCGATTCCATCGGGGCCCCCAGAATTCGATTCCAAGCACCGGTTAAAAATTTAGAAAAACCCGCTCGTCCGTTCACTAAAAGTACCCGAGCCAAACTTTGGAAAATGATTCCGGGCACATCGGGCCTCGGAATCAGGTGCCATCTGAAACTGCGTTCTTGTAAAATTCCAAAGAAAATTAATAATAAAATTTCCATGAAATTTACGGGTCTTTACATGTAGAACACAAGACATCAATAAAATTAAAAATAATATTTTTCATAAAATCTTAGGGTGTTACATCTTACCCATCTGAACCAACTCTACCTTTTTCTGGAACTCACTATCTTCTTTCTACGCTTGCTTTATTCTGTCTGATAGATATGATTTCACTGACACCTGATACAAAATATAGAAATTTTCTATACCAACAACTTCTATACCATAGTTCAACAAATAAAAAACCAAAGGATCTCATTCCAAACTTAACATGGTTAACGAAGTATTACTTTTTCGACTCAAAGCATCAGCCACTTTATTTTCTTTTCCTGGATGGTTATGGATCATGTAATCATAATCATTGATTAATTCAACCATATCCTCTATATCATGTTCAATTAGTTTTGAGTGAATATAAACTTTAATCTTTTGTGATCAGTATAAAATTCACACTTTACTCCATACAAATGATGCCTCCAAATTTTTAAAGCAATAAAAATAGCAGTTACTTCCAAATCATGTGTAGGGTATTTTATATAATGGGGTTTCAACTAACGTGAAGAATAAGCAATTACCTGATTATTCTACACTATGAAACAACCCATAACATTCAATGAAGCATCATTATAGATAACAAAATAACCATTTCTGGATGGCAGTGGAAAAACTGGAGCATTCACCAATCTTCTTTTCAATTCCAGAAAACAATCATCACATTCTTTTGTCAATATGAACTTAACACCTTCTCGAGTTAACTTTTTCATTGGACTAGATAACCTTGAAAAATTTTAATCAAACCTCCGGTAATAACCTGACAATCCAAGAAAAATATAAATCTCGATTATATTTGTGGGACTTTGCAATTCTTCCACAACTTTTGTAATTCTAGGATCAATAGTTATGCAATTTTTTGAAACATTGAGACCAAGGAAAGAAATTTGTTGTATCCAAAACTCACACTTTCGGAATTACCCCAATCGTATATTTTATTTTATAGTTTGACGGACATACCATAAATGATTTTCATGACCCTCTTTACTTTATGAATATATAAAAATATCATCAATACACACAACCACCATTTATCACCTGATTCAACTGATCCATCACTGCAATAAACTGCTCAATTCCGATTCTGACCATCTCAGGTTGCTGAATTGGAAGGTCATTCTCCTCTGTATGCCTTCCCAGAATAGCTGATCTATTTCCTTTATGAAAAATAATTCTTTACATAGACATATCTTAGATGAAGAAACAAGCTAATATTTAAATTCAATATCATTTCAATATTATAATAAATTAATTTATGGCCATTTATTTAATAATAACCTAACTCTGAATTTTATCTAAACAAACCTCTGATACAAAATGTAAGGACCTGGCCTTAAACATTACATAACATTGAATTAAATGAATAATTCACACTAAGGACATTTTCATGTTTATTGTTTTAGAGAGTTCGTCCATAAAAATTACATTGCAAAATATAACAAAGAAGAAACCTCTACTCAGTTTCCATTTTTTTACAAAACATGAAGTCTTCAAAAAAAACGAGTTATGTATATTCCATGTTTTAGAAGGCATGAATGTTCATTGATCCCATCCTTGACCCTATTCCCCTTTATATCATGTGAAAAACATTTCAAGACATGGGATGAGCATAAAAAGCTCAGTAACGGATACACAAAGAAGGAAGCTATTTTTTTTTCAAAACAATAAGTAAAGCATGAATACATAATTTTAAGTATCACATTTTACATTTATTAAGTAGTAAATACTCTCCACTAAATAAAGTATCATTTCTTACCATTTTGTAACCAAAATATTTCCATAAAACCCAAATGAAGAACACATAACATATAAAGATAATTTGGGACATAAAAATACTTAAATAGAATAACCATATGGATGACTGCCACAAATACCACTAAATGGAATAGCCATACAGATGACTTCCATACCCAATTCATTGGAGGTTATAATGTAACCACCTATACTAGTATTCGTGGCACCATAATTCATTTGGTTTATCATGTAACCACCCGTCAAATGTCCAAGTACCATTATAAAATCATAAGAATGAAAATAATATAAAGCAAAGAAAACATTTCCACATTTCAATCACAATATATCACTTAAATATGTTGACATAAAAAATACATTATCAAATACATTCTCAATACCAATATACATAAAAGATTATATGGTATTTATATTCATTTAAATATATTACATCTTGTTGAGGAAGCCAATGATCAAATAATACTCGCGGCGGCGAAAAATGTCATTGTCACCGCTTACATTAAAAGAAACATTCCTTTTTTTCGTTTAGTAAAACATTTTGTAGAAAAATATTTCTATTGAAAATTGAAGTGTTTTTATATATCGTATAAAAGAATGTCACATATTAAAACAAAATATGCCTCAATGAAAAAATATTAAGACCAAGTCCCTTACCTCATGTACGACTTGACTCAATCATTCTTTAATCTAATGAATAATAAAGTAAAGTTTATTTCTACTTGCTTAAAAACATTTTTAAGTTTATTATTTCTTTTATAACACTTACTACCTTTTTATAAGCATTATGTAATCATTTATGCTAATAATTTTAGTTTTGTCAATATTTCGTACTTGAGTCAAAAATGGACTTTTTATAATTACATTTTGTTCAAGTGGTAAAAGGTTTATTATATACATAATGATATTCATGATATTTATATCATATATATCATATATATTTGTTATATATATGTATTTTTAATGGTATATAACATTTGTAGGTAAGAAATGAAATGCACCATTCACGGAGACGGTAAGTTGTATGTACGCATGAACGCTACTTTCATTTTTATTTCTTATTTTCATGGAATTAAAACATACTGATATATATTTATAATATAATTATAATATATTTTCATATATAATATCATATATAATATCATTAACTTTATCCCTTATATGTCACACATATAGAATTAATGCGTCATATCACTTTGAGGGGGCTGTAGTCCGCACTTCCTCAAATGAAATTATCATGTTTTCATATAATGGAAACCATAAAGGTATGATATAAATGGTAATTACATAATAACAAAGAAAAAATAAATATAATATATATCATATATAAATATAGTGTCATATTAATGGCCACTATGATACGCGGTAGGAGACAATCGAACAATTATCGTCTCGTGAGGCATTAGTTTTCCATCCATAGAAACAATATATTCTTCACCCATTAGATGGAGGTGTGGGTAAGTGTTGTTAGAATACTTCTCATAAAAAATCCTAATATATTGAAGATAGTGTTGTTGTTACAAAATAAAGGATTAAAAAGATTTTATGGGTTGGAGAAGTAAAATAAAAGAAATTAATTTAAGAGAAACCTTTAACTTTAATTTGGGCAACTCCCTTTGGTTTGAACCAAAAGTCTTCTTGAAGTTCCTTCTCCCTAAATTAAATCTCCTAGGTAGAGTAGAGGGATGTAGGGAGGTTAATTAGGTAGAGGTTGGATGATCCAAAAGGATTGATAGGTGTGTGGAATTGGTTAGAAATGGTCTATTTTTATAAGGGAGAGGAGGGGATCTTTAAGAAAGTGTGAAACTATTATTTTATTATATAAATATATTCGGTTTCTAATGGTACAAAAATAATTAAAGACAAAGATAAAATGACTCATGGTCTAAATAAAGTAATCCAATAATAATTGTACATGTTTTGGATAATATTTTAATCATTATAATATTATTTATTTAAATCATTTATTAATGTCTTAAATACTACATCAATTTTGTGTCATAAATAATTTAATTGATATGATGTCTAAAAATTATAAAAAAATACCATGATGTAGTTAAATTTTTTATATTTCCAATTAATATTTATAGTAAAATATATTATTTATATAACTCCATATAAAAATTAATTACTAAACGTTTTTTATTGTCATTTTTCCTTTACATTTAATTAATTAATCTAAATTGTCATTATCACTCCCATGTGGCTCAATGTGGCCCCAAAATCGTTCCAAAGATGAACATGGTCGTTAGAGACTCAACCAATAAGGTTTGTACATGTGTTAAGGTAATTTAGAATTATTATAATATTCTTTTTTACCTTGAATTAACCTATTTAACTTTTACCGCGGTAAATAAAAGTTAAATGTTACTATTCACCAAAAATTATTTTCATCTTATTGAACCACATTTTACTTCTTGATAACTACCATGTAGGCTGATGTTTCGAATTTCAATTCACAGAATTTGTAAAATTTCATTTAAATGAAAAATTCAGTATTTTCTAACAACTACAATGTGGTTTCACTATTCATTAAAAATTGATGTTTTTCATAAAAATACCAAAAATTCAGCCAATGATTTATATGATATTCCGAATAAAAAATTTATGTTTATTTTTCTAATTTAAAAACATAGAAATATAATTAATTAATTTAAAATTAATTCTCATTGTTAAAATAAATTAAGTGTTTTTAAGAAACTGAAACTATCAAAAGATTGACACTTGTTTATGTCCACTCTCAAAGTGAAATAAGTTTCAATGAACAAAATTGGATTAAATTGTAAAAATATATTCTAATTAAAATATAAAACCAATTAAATAGATTATCTAACGATATAAATAAATTATATGAAAAGGATATTTTGAATTAAAATACAATATTTTTGTCTATTCATTTAAAAATGAATTTTATCAGAAAAATTCATCAAAATTTACATAAAGTAAATTTTGATGTCCCCATTCTAAAAAAGGATTTTATTTTGTCATATATAATTTATTAAAAAACCAAACCTATATTTAAGGAGGGTTCTCAATTAAAATACGATAAATTGGCCTTTTAATATAATGTATTCTTAAAATTAGTTTCCATCACATTTTAAGCCTCTAAATTTTATTGGATAAATGTAAATACAATTAACAAACATTTATAATCTTATTGTAGTAAGTTTCATTCATTCTACCCAATAAAACATATAGGAGTTAACTATCGTTTTAAATAATAATATTATATTATTAGTGTGCAACGTAAGATTTCAATGAAACCCACTGTTGCATATCGGTTACACTATCGAACATAGAGACCCCTATAAAGTAAAATAAATATTTAATTCACAAATATTAATGAATATAAAAATCTCATATTCTTAATTTACCGAGGATGTTACAAAGAATGTTGATCATGACCCTTAAATTATTCTCTTAGGGAACAGTCAATTAGGTGATCATGCCTTGTCATTTTCTCAATATAATAAATAGAAAAAATGGTAGAAAGAATTAATAAAATAAGTTCAGAAAAAAATTATGATAATTATTTCAAAAGATAATCACATAGACCAATACATATACATATTAAAAAATAATTAAATAAAATGAATAAATTTAAATAATAAAAAATTATCAATTTGAAATAAAATTTGAATTAATAATTAAAAATTATTGGAATTGTTTTAATTATTTAAAAATATTACTTTGAAAGATAAATAATGAATATAAAATTAAATGTGTGATAGTTATATTTAAGAGATATAATCAAAATAAAAATGATTTTTAAAATAATGTTAATAATTTTTCATAAAATACACTAATGATTCAACTAAATAATAAAATGAATATTTTACAAAAAAATCATAGAGTTACAAATTAAATAGAAAATTAACAGTAGTTACATTGTAATCTATTCAAAATATTTTTTTTAATATTTATATAAATAAATATAATAAATGATATGTGATAAAATAATGATATCAATGAAATATCCGTAATACATGCTTTATACTATGAATATTCTCATATTTGAGGTAAAATATTTTGAAATAACATGTTATTTTTATTAATATAAAAACAATATTTTTAAAACGAGAAAGAATTGTCTCATAATCATAAAATTTGGATGGTGAAAGTCTTTTAGAGAAATAAAAAACTAGAAGAGGGATCATGTGATCCTAAAGAATAATAAAAAAAGTAATACACTTTTTTAGGAGTTGAAAAAATACCATTTTAAAATATCAAAATTATTTATCATTGAGGGTATGTAAAACCTGATATTATATTCTATCAATTTACACTACATCCCAAAACTATTGACCAATGCACATCATATTTTTTATCATTATAATAGAAATAATTATTTTTAAATTATCCAAAGATAATTCTATAAATTATATAATTTAAATTTTATTAAATTGATATAATTTTTAGATTAGAAGTTCTTATTGAGCTTATGATGAATTTTATGATTTTTTAAAAATAAATGATTTTTAGGTGAATAGTGAGAAATAAATAATTTAAAAATATTGTAACATTATTGAAATAGTTATAATATTATCCTCACTTAAAAAATATATGAATCTAGGGGGCTATAAAAATATGTTATTATATGATAATGTAAATAATTATATTGTATTATGTTGAATTTTAAAACCCGTTACTAATTATTTGAAACCAAAGTCATTTATATTTTTGTAACATATTATTATTGTATATTTTCACCTGATAGTTTCTTTGGATGAATTCATTTACTTATAGAAGTACAATAATGTTACATAAACATCACATTTTTATTTAATAATATGCCAATAAATTCATGGGAAACACCACCACCCAAGAGAACATGGAATAAATTATTATAAACTCATTTTTGAAATAAAATACAAATTTCTAAAAATATAAATTATGCACTTCATATTATTATATTATAATTAAATTTATACCAATTTATAATATTAAATAATAGAAATTATAAATCTATTTTGTAATAATCATATCTAAATTTGGTTTTATGGTCAATTTTATATTTTTTCATAACAATAACTTATCTTGATAGATTTTATAAATTATTTTAAAGGATTAATAGTGGTAAATTAATAATATTAAAATAAAGGATAGAAAATATATAAATTCCACGCTTGTAAATTGGTAGATAAAGACATATATGATATACATAAAAATGTACCACATTATTTTTCAATTGAGTAATTTCATTAATAATGATGTAAAGTTTTATATTATGAAATTATATTTTAAATAGTGTAAATTTTATAACATAATAAATCACCCCTCACCCCTCAATTATCCAAAAAATTTGTGGAAATAAGCTTAACTAACTCTCCTCCTTGTAAAACTCTTCCACACATCCTAATGGATATGGTCAGACCAATAGAGTAACAACCAATATATTTTAAAAGTGGTACATCATTATAGATAACATATATAACATGAAACATAATTATTAGAAGATAATGAACACCCCCAAGACCTTTTGATACATTTATTTTTATTTAATTTCAATCACTTTGATAGCTTACATAACATGGAACCCTATGTCTAGAAGAACAATAATATATAATAAAATTATAACCTAGATGTTAAATCAATAGGTATTAATATAAATTAATATCTATAATTTTTATATGGTTCATAAATTTATAAAATAATTTCATTGGTTATTTATTTATTATAAATAAAATATTGTCATCTGAAATAAGAAAACTTTCTGAGAAATTTTTTTAAAAGGCAGTATGGCCCTATATTACATAGATAATTAATAGTTATTTTTCATCACATATAAAAAAATTATTTTACAAAATTTAGAAAATCATTGTGATCATCATTAAAAATTTACCATATAGTGGGGTTTTTATAATATCCATAAATGATTAAATTTTTTTGTTGAGAATTGAAAATAGTAATTTTTATTGAAAAATATACTTTAATTTAAAAATTTTCAGATATTAAATGATATATTAAATTCTTTTTAATGTTATGTTAGTTAAATTTTAATGCAATTTTACTAATTTTGGTCAGAGGAATTAATTTCATATATAAATATGATATAAAAAGTTTTCATTATTTTGAATGTTTTTCTTTAGAAAACTATTTTTTAGACATGTTATTGGGGTTACAAATAATTTATAATCTATCACTTATTTTAAATTAATATTTATAAATATATCCCCTATATTTAATATTAATAATAATTATTAAACAATATGTAAAATTTATTCTAGACTATAACGAATAGTGAAACTAGTAAAAATTAATATATACAGTTTGGGTGAAAATAGTTATACAGTGGGGTAAAACAATCAATGGTCAAAATGATAGAAGACTTGTATAATAAATATTATATGATCACATTTAGATCTAAAATAATAAATATTTCTATAATTATTCTTTTTGGGGACCTGTTTCATGTGAACAATATTATTACACATTATTATTGTGAAAAACAGTCGATGTGTGTAATCTTCCCCACATATAAATGGACCCACTTGATCCTCTCCACATCATACTTCCAAGACCTTTTGTTTTACACAATTAGTTCCCATAACCATTACCTAATGTTATCCTAAATTTATAAATCCTTTTTTTATCATAAATCTATCAATTGAAGGATTTTGAAGCAAACCTAAATACAACTTCTGAAAAACATGCAAAATTATTAAATGAGTGTTTTTATTTTGTTTATATTTAAATACTATAACAATATAATAAATAATGATAATATACTAACAAAAATATCTCCCATATATTAACATGTTATTATTTTAATGATATAATCTACATCCTTCTCCACTACCATCAAAAGGAAGAGAAAACAGACGATCGTGTGTACGGTGAACTACCGCATCACGAACTGATGTAATTATTCTTCCTCCCACACATTTACCAGAAGCATATAATGATACATTTAAAATATGTATATTATATTTATAGAATTAATATAATTCATTAATTATGATATTACAACTGCCTTATATCCATTGAACTCGTTGAATTGTAATAACGTTGCTCATGTTTACAGTAGGATACCGCCTCACAAGCTGTTGTGATGTGGTTTTCACATTTATATTTTAATTAGATGATAAGAAATTTGAATTAAATGAATATATATAATATTTTTAACATAATAAAAACACATCAAATATTATATTACATATATATTATATCATTCCATTCTTTGGGTGATACGATAACGTCGCTCTAGTGTAAGGTGGACTACTATCTCGTGAAGTGATGATACTCGTTCTCCACTAATGCTTTATATGGAAGGTAATAAATATAAATTTAATTAATATATGTGATTTATGAGACATAAAAATTACTCTATAATTGGTTATATATTATTTTACTTTCATTTGATCCGTCTAATGATAAAATTGGAAACATCATTCATGTGTACGTACTACCTACCATTCTCTATGAACAATATAAACCCTTTTCTATAAATAAAAATTATTGGTCACTTTATGTACATATATAATGAATATATATTATATATAGATCATTTTGAAGATTATGGGGATTATATAACCATGATAAATTTAATTTGATCTTATTTACAAAATAAAAAAATACATGAAAAATGAAGTAATTAAACCATGAATTAGTGATTATAATGAATGCATTAGAATTATTAAGTGAGTGTTGTGGACTATTTATACATATATTCTTGATTCATCAACATTTTTCAATATTTAAATTAGTTTTAAAATTTAATGATGGTTTTACCCATAGTTTTATAATTTCTTATGAATGCTATTGACTATATGTTTATGATGTTTGGTATTATTTATTACTATTTATGAGATCAGTAATTGATGTCCATGTGTTTATTAAATTATATGGAATATGTAAAGATAAGTTTCAATATATTATGTTAATTTATGTGGATTTAATTAATTATCTTATATTCCTTTTATATTATTCTTATGTTGTTGTTTAAATGTAATGTTTTTAATTTTTTTGAATTTATATATTGATTATATTTTTTTATTCATGATAGGATTTTGTATATGAATACCCTTATTGATCATCTAAGCTCACTCCTCCAATATTTTTTATTATAAAATGGATACCAGTCAGTGTTTTTTTGTTTGATATATAGGGATATACATATAAGAATAATGTAATTCTCAAATAAAATACTATGTCATGTTTTTTTATTTCAATTGAAATTATAAATTCAGGTATATAACTGGTTTACCATGACCAAAAATAATTTTATTCCATAGAGATATGATTCATTATATATTATATTAATTTAAAAAGTAACCACTTATTCTAGTATACTAGTGTTACCGTTTTTATATTAGGTATCAAGAAAAAAAATCATTAGAAAACAAGGGAAATATATTTAATAAAACATAGATTAGGGAATATAATTCTTTGAATTACATTAATAGAATATCGGAGAATAAGATTACATAAGAATGATTTTTAAGGATGATATTAATTGGTTTTACTAGAAATAAATTCTAACCTTTATACTATATGTGTAATTGGTTCTAGAGAATATGTACCTAGGGGTATTAATTCTGGAAAGGGTTTGTGAGAATTAACTCGAGAAATACCTAGTATACGAAAATCGGCCTTAATGCACACTGAGTTTGAAAATATTAGGGGATACTATTTTTTTAAATCACATTTTCCATAAAAACCATATTGAGGGAATATTTTTTTATGAAATCATAACATTCTATAAGAAAACATGTTTATTATTATTACATAAACATCCCTGAAAACTCTAAATTTATGTTAAGAGTATCACTATTATTGGGATTATTAACTATGTTTCATAATGTTATGATCTAATTAAATGTATGAGATTTTTTAGAAATAGTGCATAGTATAAATGATGTGATCTTTTTCAATGCACATATTCCACGTAAGGGTACCCATCCTGAAAAAAATAATGAAGATAGAGATGGAATTATAGCTAGAACTGATCATATTATAACCATACTGGGGATGGTGAATAAAGTTATGCTTAGTATTCTATATCGTATAAAGGATCTAACTAATCCACAATGTGGTGTAAACATGATATTCCACTTTATGTTTCAGAAATAGACATCATATAATGGGAAGAAAAATCTATTTTTAATTGAGCAATGGAATAGTTCACTAGAGAAGATGTTTCATTCATTTGGAATAAATTAAACGGGATTTTGTTTTTCAGTTTTATCATCTATTATGTGATATGGATCAGTGGTGGTAATTGATTCAAAACACTATAGATGAGGAATAAATAAAAAAAATTGATGGGAATATTTTAAGTTATTATTATTTGAAAAGTTTTTCTTCTTGACCAATGAGTGGACATGTAGACACAATTCTTATGTCCAACACCAAATGAAGATTATTCTTTTCCAAGTGTGAATACAACATTACAAGTATATCGGAGAATTATATAGACTATATATGTAATAAAAATTAATATATTGGTAATTTAATTGATGTTATTTAGTTAATTCATCGAAGGAAAATGTCCTCCCGAATTTTCATATCATACAATGGCATAATATTAGGTAGTACAAGTATAGCTAAATAATTCTCCATGTATTATAAATTTATACTGAAGTAAGATAATAATAGTGTGGTAGAAACAAATATAGATAAAGATAATAATGGAAAAAATATTTTCCCCCTTATGATAATTATGGAAAGATACACTCTTGTACATTTTGAAGGGAATGATAGTTTAATTAATATTTAGAGAGAACAGACATCAAGAAAATTAATTAAATGGAAAGAATGAAACCTTTATTTTCAATTCTACTACTACATGGAGATAGGGAACTATGGAAAATAATTCCACAAGCATCAATGGAATATACCTTAAATGAATATAAGGGTTTAAGGTTAATTATAATCAATTAATATATCTGAAGTATAATTATTAACATTCTTATGAATTTTAATTCAATAATCATGTTCTATAAGTATTTTTACCATTGTTTTTTTGTTATAAGAATCATGAAACATATATGGATTTTAATACATTTATTTTTCATAATGGATTTCAAATCACATGATGAATGGTACCGATGATGAAGAAAAGTTATATGACAATATGTTTATCAACATGAAAAAAGCATGATTGATGGAGGATAACACCTAATATATTCCAAATATTGAGATAATTTTGTTTTTATTTTTTATAATTATTGATATAGATAATTTAATATGTATAGTATTTATGAACATGAAATTTATTATTAATTTGTTGAAAACATGATATATCTAATCATTAATAGTGTTTTAATCAATGATGGATTTCTATTATATAATAAGAAATTTGTGGATTTATTTAAATTTTATGTAATCATAAATATTTATAATATTTTTTTGGTGATCAAGGTATTCAAATATTTATAATATGAAATGAAGGGGAACACTATACTTTCTATAGAATATAATGTTGATTTAGGAAAGATTTTTCTAAAATATTTAAATTTGAATATGGATAGAAATGTTTTGGATGATTGTTATGATTTGATATTCATTAAATTCATTAAGATAAATGTTGGGATTATTTTTTAGGTTTTTAAAATTTATGTAATATATCATGGCTCATGCTAACCATTTGGCTTTATTTAAATATTAAAAGACATATAGAAGTAATTACCACTCATTTATGGATCTTATGAACTTATAAAAAAAATATGTGTAATTTAGGAATAGTGAAATTCATCTTGGATATTCATTTCATGGAGTAATAAATGAAGTTGAAATAGATCTAAGCATAACCAAATGACGGAATTTTTCCTACTAAATAGAATGATATCATGTAATAGATATTCTAATATTCCTAGTCTATATAGTAAAAAATCAACAAAATTTAGGAAAAATTCATGGAATGAAAATGAAATTCTGTTACCTTCATTTACCTCAAATATTTAACAATTTTTTGTCTTTAAATCTTATATATCATTACCATTATAGTGATTAATTATTCCTATCACCCTCTATATTTGTTTATGCTTTTCATCAATGTTTATATATTCACTTCCCCGAAATATTGTTCTATAGGGAAACCTAGTTATGTGTTATTCTAGCTGAATTCATACTTCAATTCCTCTATTAAAAAGAGAAAATCTTATTATACCTTTTTAAAATATGGGTTTTTAACTAGGGTTAGACCAAATATTTCAAAAAATAGAATTATGAAGTCGTAATTTATTTAATGGGGGTATAATGCAACACCCTGATATTTTAAAGGTATAATGTTATGTTATACTGTAACTATGACATGAAACAACAATATTATAAGATAATTTAACACCAGAATAATCTATTATATATTTTTTAAATAAAACTTTTCTATTACATAGCCAATGGAACATGCATCCCTAGGTCTAAATGAATTGTACAATAAAATTAGTAAGAAAAAATTCATTAAATAAGTAGCAATGATTATGAATAACTAAATTTGGAAGATTTTATTTCTTACATGTGTATAAAATAAATTCATTGGTCATATACAAAAAATAAATAAAAAATGATTCATTTGAAATAAAAAGAAATTTTTTCTGAATAATTTTATAATTTAAAAAAGGTGTTATATCCCTTATTTTTCTATACAGTTTATAATTATATTTTAGAAAATTTTAGAAAAATTAGTTTCAAAAACGATAATTTTTTAGAAATCCTAATCTTAACACTATATTAGAGATATTTGTTTTAATTTTTTAAAATAATTATTTTTATTGAAAGCTTCATTTTCATTTAAAATATTTATAAACTTTTAATATATATATAATTTGTTTTGAAGTAAAATTAAATTAACTATATTAAAATTTAACTTATTTTGATCATTTTTAGTGATTTATTATTTAATATTCAAATAAAAACATTTTATACATTTGAATTGTTTTCTTTGGAGAAACTATTTTTTCGACATCTCTACGAGATTAATTTTAAATTATTTATTCCCATTTATATTAATGAAATTTATAAAAATTATTTGCATAATTATATTTTTTAATTAATATTATATAATAATATAAACTTATTTTTTTCTATAATTAATACTGAAAACAAAAAAAATTATTTTTAAAGTTAAGGTAAAAATGGGTTTACCGAGGGGGCTTAAACTATATTATAATTATTAAAAAATTACCAAAACATACATAATATCTATTTTATAGTAATATGAAGACCTAATAGAATAAATATTTCTATAATGACCCACTTTTTATCCATTTTATGTGATATACATCTGTACACTATATTATTTTCCAAAATTCCATGTGTGTCCTCTCACTCACTAATAAATGGCTTCCACCTGTCCTATCACATTCATATCCAAAACCCTTTCTTCAGTAAGTCATTACCCAAATTAATTAAATAATACTCTCTAAACAAACAATCTCACTTGAGTGATCATAATTCTAACCATGGAATACTTTTGATGTAAACCTACAAAGTCCATCAGAAGAAGAGGAAACATTCTTAAGTGGGAATCACTATTTTATTTCTTATTCCAAATCCTTTACATATTATTCAATAATGATAATATATCAGAAGCAATATATCCCATATAATTATATTTTTTATACCTAATTTTCTCTTATATATCCATATCCAATTCCTTCAAATAGAAAACGAAACCCTCAATTGTGTGTACAATAGACTACTGCCTCACGAACCGATGTAATTTATTTTCCAAAAAAACATTAAAAATTCTATATAATTATTTTTTAAAAATAATGATTTTATATTTATGAAAATTATATTATTAATAAATTATAATATCACATTTAATTTTATACCTTCCTACCCATTGTAAAACAATAACATCAACCGGGTGTTTGGAGGACGACCGCATTAAGAACAGATGTGTGGTTTTTTCCTATTTCTATTTTACATGGATGGTAATATGGATATATTAAATTAATATATATGATATTTGTATCATAATTATACCTTATTAATTATGATATCACATATAACTTCTTACATTCCATTCTGTGGTGTTGAAGATAATGTTGTTGTTGTGTAAGGCGGATTACAACCTAGCGAAGTGATGTGACTCAATTTTCAGTAATTCCTTACATATATGGGAATATATGTAAATTTAATTTATATATATGATATTTGATACATAATATTAACTTAACAAATGGTTAAATCTTATTTAATTCCCTTAATTCTATTCATTGAGAAAATCTGAAATAACATTCATGCATACGTACGACCTAAAATCTCAATAAATTTTGTAATGCTTTTTATATATCTATCATTTAAAAACTACTATAAATACCAAAATAAATAATAAATATGATGTTTATATGATTTTTATAATTAGGGTGATGTTGGAACCATGATGAAATAGGTAGAAATTTTTGAAGGAAAAATAGATTAAAAATGACACAATTATAAAAAAATAGTGATTTTCATAATGAATTGTAAATAATATTGTGATAAAACACTATAAGTAGTCCACATATCAAATAATATATATGAATATGTTTATTTAATAAATTTTAATATTAAAAGATATTAATTTTATAGGTTATTTTGAAACATACAGTGGAATTCAAACATGATGTAAGGGTTTGTCATCTCCCTTTTACTTCCATGGGACATATGCCATATACACCACTTATTTGCTATGTATAGTGTGTAAAATTCAATATTGATATATTATATCATGATAAAATATTTTATCATATAATTTATATTTTAATTTTATGTTATATATTTTTTTGGGTCATCTGATTTAGACATTACCTAATTGGTAAAGCAATATTTCATATTGTTCTCATTATTTTTTATTGTATATGTTTAATTATACTTGGTGGAATTATATGATATTAAAATATTAAACACAATATATTTCATTTTTCTCTAGTTAATGATAAAATATTGATGTAATAGTACCATTTTATCAGTCTTTTGTACTTAAAACGTCTAAGTGAATGTTTATACTTAATGATGACACAATCTCTCACTTCGTTAAAACAAATTTACTTCCAAAACCATGTTATCATTTATTTTCCACAATAATGTATTCTATATCCTCTAATTTATTTTTTAAATAATTTTTTAACAATTTTTTACATTTATTTTTTAAAAGTAATTTTCAATTTAATTTACCCAACAAAGAACAATTTTATTTTTCATAAAATGGGTTAGAAATATATTTTTGTAATGTATGACATGAAAACAATTTCTTATTTCAAGACCATATAAGGTTTTAAATTCAAATTTTAAGTTTTAATGGTTATTTTTAAGTAAAATTATTTTAAAAATATGTTTTTTACTTACAGTTTTTGATATATTTAGAAAATAAAGAGCTTATTTCCCTCATGGAAATTTTAATGGTATTGTATGGTATTTTGAATCATCAATGAGATAAAGCATTTATCATACAAATGGTCTAAGGGAGATATATTGTAATATCACCTTCATTTTTTTTATCTTTATTAGTTATTATCAGTTTTACTATGGATGTAGTGTTTCATTACCACTCACCATATTACTCTAGATGGTATATGATTATGTTTATTGATTGGGTTAAGTATTTACATTTCATATGTTAGTTGTCAATATAAATTTTTATTTTGATTTTGTTTCTCAAATTTCCTATAAGGAATGAATTATTTATATTATGTGGTGGGTGGGGTTTGGTTATAGGTAGCCCCTTGATTAATTAACATGCCTTTTGAGAAAAATCATTTGACAAAATTAAATATGTTTTACTCATCTTTTATCTATGTTATTAAAGTAATTTGTAGTATATTTATAATGTCTATAATAATGAATTTCATTATTACGAGATTAGTTATTGAGTCCCATTTGTTAATTTGATTTGTTATTATATCCCTAGATACTAAGATCATGTGATTATATATATGTATTTATTTAATATTACTAAAATTATTACATATTATGCTGATATTTTTATTTAATTTTATATTTTTTTAGTTATTTACATCTCTATATTGGTTGTGATTAATAATTTATACTTGTTTTAAAATTATACATAAACTTACTAAGAATATGAGCTTATACCCATTTAAAGTTTTATATCACCAAGGATACAAGGAAGGGTCATGCAAATCATGTGAAGGGATATTTTATGGGGAATATTGGTGTTCTCAAAGAAAATATTGTGTTTTTTGTACTATTTTAATTATAGTACGGGGTTCAAGATTGTATCCAGTTTTGAAAGACAAATAAAACCTTTGGGAATTTAGGATGTGGTTCTTTATATATTATACCAATGTAAAAAGGTATCCCCTAACTGTATGATACACTATTTGGGGTATTTAGAAATACATCCTGCAATGGTGGATAAAGGTATATAACAAATAAGAGACTAAATGTTTAGGTAATCATCCAATCTATGTTAATTCAATGCTATTTATTATTACACATCCTCTCAAAATCATAAAACTATTTTAATATAATTACATTTTTATCTTAAACATACCATTATTTTTTTAAATTAGTTCTATTAAATCATTCTATCTTATTTCCATCCAATGTTCAATGAAGGAGTTGCTCATGAAAACGTATGTACTACCATCCCAAGGAAGTTAATTGCTTTCAATATCATCATTTACTCAATTGGATAGTTATATTGATTGATATAAAAAATTTAATATATTAATGACATAATTTTAATTTGGTTATGGTAAAATATCATTGAACTAAATTTCGTTTCTTATATTGAAATATAAAAACATCATCCAAGAGTGTATGAAGACAATGTCCTAAAAAAAGTGATATAATTCATTTTTTAGAACCTCCATAAAAGGTTTGATCTAAATGTGTATATTATGATTAAATATTATTTATAAAACATGATTAAAATTGTGGAATTTGTGATATCTGGACTAGATTCTATGGAATGGAACTACAAAATCAATAAAAAAATTCAAAAATAAACATATTAACAATAAAATAATTTTTTTGACAATGGATTGTTGTTTGATAGTTAATTATATATTATTTATAAATTATATCTAGAAAAATAGATATAAATATAAAGATGATATATATTAAAAATTATTTTATATTTTTTAAAATGTATTGTCATGATTGACCAAGTGGGAATCCAATGTATATGTTTATGTTAAAATCTCACATCTAATCCGGATTATTGATACTTAAATGTAAATTAGAATTAATTATAAATTATCTATATGATTAAAATAATATTATTTTTATTTTATAAAATTATTTTCATTATTAATAAATTATCTATTACATCATACCTCTTTCAGGTACTAAAGTCCACAAAAAGCAGGTTTTTAGGTAATTCCATAATTATTTCTCATTTTTGGTTGGTAATATTTATCTTTAATATATATATTAATTATTTTGCAAAAATTATTTTATTTTAGACACCATTATTATTTATTATGGTAAATTTTAGTTAATAATTATATTTTTATTGATTTTTTTTAAAAGGAATCCATATATTTTTTTCTTTATAATTCATTTTTGAATATTTATAAAAGCTTTGAAAAATATTATAATAATGTTTACCACATGATAGCATTTTCTTAAAACCATAGATAATGTTATTTATTAATATTGATCTATATGTTTCAATTATTTTTATATAAAATAATATTATAATTATTCTATTATTTTTTATTTAAATTTTCTTATAACTAAATTTAATTTCTATCTTGCTTTCAAATAATCATTATACTATATTTGTAAATATGTTTTCCATTTATTATAACAGACCATAGATATTATAAGACTTTAACAAACATAAACTATAACGATACTATCTAACATATTTCTATATATTTAATTTTATAATATAATTATTTTTATTGTCTAATTATAATATTCATATTCTATATGCTTTTTTTCAATTATATATATATAAACTGATTAGGTATTACATAATTTATTCACTCTTTTACTATATTGAATACATTATAAATAAAATATAATTGTTATGTGTTGATATTAAATATTCAATCAATGTATGAATGTTCTAATGAAATAAGATATATTCGATACTAAGGCATATGTTTTGGCTATTTTTGTATGATTTCTTAACATGAAGGCATAATATTAATATTTTTTTATTAAACATTGTGCATTATATCATTATGAAACTATTTACTTCTATACATTTTATTATTTAATTTTTTTTCATCCAAGGAAATATTTCTCTTTCATGATATTATTTATATGATATTTTTGATGATATTTTATCTCTTTCATATTATGCACACCTTATTTATTCTATGACAACATCTATTGTACAAATTATTTTTTTTATAAATATGAGCTTATCTAATCATATTTTTCTTATCAATATGTAAAATAGAGGGTATATTTGATTTATTTTAGGGATATAGTAGAGTAAATAATAAAATTATAACTAAAATTAATATTTTATTTCATGATTTTGATTGTCCGGTGAAAATCATGTATGAATCTAGACTTTTAAGAATAACAAACTATTTTATCCCATGGGAGAGAATCCCTTTTATCTTATGTTAATGTTTTTTAGTAAACATTAAATATATGTTACAATATTTATTTTTCTAATATTTATAGGGGATATATAGTGTTGGATGTTTTTCAATATTTGGGGTGATATTGTACACAATTGAGGGATTAAATTTGGGGGGTTTACTGATGTATTTTTTCTAGAGACTACTATAACATTTATGTGTTTATATTTAAATATATTATTTTCCTATCATGTGATGGATGAGAGGGTAAGTGTTTAGTGTTAGTTTTTATAATTCAAATTTTTTAATGAAATTGATTATTAAAGTAGTATTTTATGTTGGTTTTAATGTTAGATTCTCACTCTGATTCTATTTTCTTCATCACATTATTTTTAATTTCATTTGTTTGATAGAGTAATTTATTGTAGGATATCTTGTGTGTTACATAAAATAAACCACTATGTTAGTATTATTCTTTGTATAATTTTATTTTGGGATAGCCTCCTATTCAGTAATATGATATTCCTATGAGGAAAAAGGCTTGAGCATAGAAGAGTAGAGAATGTCTAAATTTTCCACAAAATTCACTAAGATATAGTTTTAATGAATTCATGGATTTAATTATTTATTTAATAAATTTTTATTTAATAATCCTTATGTTTAATTTTTTTAGTATAATCTTTATCACTATGTTTGTTTTAGGATAGTTAAAAATTATTATATTACATGTTTTATTTATATCTGTTGAGTTATATTTTTTTCTTAGTTTTTAAACATTTAAATTGGGAAAAATTCTTATTATACTTATTTTAGTGATTTGTAAACTTCTTTTTTGTAAATTATAAACGTATATAACCCATAGGTGATTTAAAATTCTCAAAATGTGGGAATATTTGTTACCCCAATTCTAGAGACATGTTTAATAAAATTAATTCAATAAATTAGGAAAAGTATTTTCACTAACCTTTTATATTCTATAATATTATTTTAGTGTCTTATATTTTTGATTAATTTTTAAAATTGGGTATTTTAGAGTTTTATTTCTTGTAATGACTATCTATTGACTCAGCATGCATTGTTCTCCACCATAATAGTGGATCGACCAAATCAATTATATGAGAAAAATATATATATATAATATAAGGGGAATATATACCAAAATCATGATATGGTAATGATTTGGAGGTATCCCATGGACATGATCTTATTTTCAATGAGGCCTTTTCGATAATTTCAGAGACGGATGATGAACCGAGAGGGGAACCAAATGAGTAATATCACGTTAAATTATTCATTCTGGTGAATTACAAAGTAGTAATTGAGTTTGAATCCACATTCTAAGTAAATACAATTTCCAAAACGAAACTTGTTTATATAGAAGACACCCTAATTAATATTGGTCTAGAAGAGACAGTAGAAAAAGTATAAGATGAATCCTTAGTGGATTTTTACCATGATTATATAGTTTAAAATATTTATGACCAGTATCTAAGGCTTCATATATTTTTTATACCCCCTTATCAATAATATTATGTTGAATTGAAGGAGGAAGAGTGAAAATATTATTAATTAGTAAATATCAAAAAATGAATATTAATATGCGGGATATGCACTAAAAATAATCGATGATAATTTAGAAGAGTGTAATTAAGATGAGGACTAAGATTCTAAAAACAAAGAGTATAGTATAGAGATAGAAAATGTGCATCCAAAAGAAGAATAAAAAGAGGAGTTAAACAATGTTTGGATATCCTCAGAGAACATTATTCGATAATTATATTTTTTAATATTTTATATCTGCCTTATAAATATTTTAATAGGATTATATATAATAGTATGAAATGAGATACAGAAGATAAGATACAATTTCAGTCATGAAAAAATTGATATTGGTAGGGGTTGACAGAGACATAAAGAACATTTTAGATTAATTATTTTCTTTCTATATTTACAATTTTAATAAGGACTTAGAACTAGTTTTGGTTTCAGATTCATTTTACCATAAATAACTGTGTTACATTATAAAAATGCAAATTTTTGGAAGATATTTGTATATATATCCCAAAGATTATATTAAGTTCGATAAAATAATCAATATCAAACATCTAACTAAAATTATCCTTGAAATATATATTATTAATATAAATTACAAAAATAAAAAAAATTTCTAATTTTTTTGTATAGACTTCATTTTAAGAAAACTAAATTCTTTGAAAAAGAAATTTCTAATAAAAATAAACTTTTCTTAATATATATTTAATTTCGATTTATATGATAAATATTTAAATTTTATAATTTTTATTTTATAATCTGATCATCAATTTTCAATACCGCATATCTATACTATCCTATGAGAAATTTTTTATAAATTTCATTAAAAAATATTTTTATATAAATATTAAGAATTACTCATTTTGATTATAATATTAGATATAATAAATTACCATAATAATATAATGATATAAATCCATTGAAATATGTTTTTTATATTGATTTATATTTATAAATTAGAATAAAAAATTTCTAAAAACAATGTTGAATTTATATAACCCATTTTCTACATTTTTGAATTTGAAGTGATATTTTATTATAATTTTATAATTCAAATATTTTAAAATTTAGTTTTAATTATTTTAAGAATAAAAAATTAAAATTTTTATATGAAATTTTTTAAAAAAGATTTGGTATTATATATTATATTTAATTTAATTGAATATATAAAAGTACGATTACCATGATTAAAGTCAATGGCCTTCATAATTGTGTAATGGTTACCTTAAATGATTTTTTATTAATGTTATTTAATTTTTATATAATAAATTTAAATACCCCATTTTATATAAATAAATTTAAATTTAGTTGTAATACGTATAATTTTTTTATCTCCTATTTAATTTATAATTGTTGTTATGTAAGATTAAGAACACAAAAATGTTGAACTTTGTTTTTATAAAAGGCAATTTTTTCCATATATTTATTCATCTAATTTAGTAAATATTATTAAATAATTTATAAATTTAATAAGTTTATATTGGGATTTAATTTATGTTAAAAACACAAATTGCTTTTAATAGATGTTATATTATATATTTAATAAAGATAAACTAAATATGTAAAAACAATTTACCATGTAAAAACCAATAATAGTAAAATGGAAAAATAAAGTGGTAAAATGCTTGAAAAATGATTAAATCATGCATGAAAAAAATATGTTAGGCTTTATAAATATTATATCACCTAAAAATCCATTATTAATCATTTTAGTGTCTGATAAACCTTGAATAGTTTCATTAAGTAATTTAAAAATAATGTTTAATCACATATAAAATGATTTCAATAGAAAAATTCATTATACACCTATACCATCATATTTAATCCTAATTCACTTCCATTTTTATCATCTACAAATACTATATTAATTTAGTATGTATCTATTCTATATTATATCTTTTAGTGCCTCCAATTATAAGAATAATTTCATGTGAAATATCATGTTCTTAATGTCTATATTTTATTGTTTTTATAATTTTTTTTATTAATAATAATATTTTAAAAATATTGTATACAAACTAGTATAATGAAACCTGAATAATTAATATAATATAATTTTCTTATATTAATGTATAATTTTTTACGATATACTTTTCATTATCTATGGAAAAAAGTTCAACATCATTTTTGAAAATATGCACAGTACCACCACCATGAAGCGATGTAGTTCATCTTGAAACCCCACCTATCATAGTTGGTAATATAGATATATTTTGGTAATTAGTTGGTCAAATATTTCATAATAATTATTTTCAAATGATGAATAAACATATATCTTTATTCTATCTCATTTTTTGAGAAATGCATCCATTAATCATTTGCACATCTGAACTACTGCCACCACAAATAAATAATTTCATTTGTCATAATCACAAAACATGGATGATTATATAACTGAATTTAATAAAGTTATTTTTTAAATGTTTTGATTATTCTATGAATAATATTTCAATGTTTTACGAAATCATTTCACTAAATGTTAAATATGTTTAATACGGTCTCCTTTACATCAATTTTACAACCTATGTAATGATTTTTATGATATTTATATCATGAATAATAATGTAATATTATATAATTATAATATCATATTATAGTAATTAATTAATTATTTTTAAATTATTCTTAAATGGTTTTCTAAATATTTAATATATATTTTTATTCTATCACCTCATAATTATTGAAATTTCAAAACCCTGTTATTTCAAAATATCCATATTTCCAAGCCCAAAAATTATAATTTAAAAAATAAATAGTATATGATTAATAATAATCTAAATAATTATTTTTTTGGATAACATTTTAATGATGAGATTTAATTTAATAAAAAATAATTGAAAACTCTATTAATAGTAGTTTAAAATACAGAATCTGAGTTCTTGGAAACTGTTGATGAAAATAATCGATAACAAAAAAATAAATATGTAATATGTTTTTTATAAATATTTCTAAAATTAGAAAATAATTATTATTAATGTTTTTAATCATTTATTATGACTTTTATGTTTTTTATATAGGAGTTCAGATTGTTTTCTAGTAATAATTAGTAATAGGTAAGGTGTTTCTTATATCAAAAATAATTCTTTAAAGAATATTTATTTTTTGGAACCATGATATAATTGATACAAATATATTAGTTGCCAATGAATTTTATTCTATATTAACAATAATAATGTGTCTTTATGATTCATATAAATTTTATTCTTTAAATGGAATCTGAAATAAAAGTTACAAAATTAATTATGGTTTTTATGAGTTCAACTATCTTCAATTAGTTATAATGAGTTTTATTGAAATTATTTATTCGATGATTGGTATCTTCAACATTAATAATTTATTTCATTGTAATTTAACATATTTTAGTTTGGAAATAAATTTTTATTCCATTATATTTGTTTATTTTTTTAAACCCATTAAAATTATATCATTATTTAGAATAATTCCCAATCTCTTTAAGGACAGTCCCACCCCATCTATTTTTCCAATTATAAAAAATATTCATCTTTATAAATGGAAACCAAATAATTTATATCTAACGTGAGATTTATATTTCACTATATTTTTATAGAAATTATGTATTTATAGTATTTATGATTTTTATTTTCTATAAAATTATTTCAAATTATTAAAAATACCTTCCATCATAGGAAAAAAAGTTTTATCATCCACTCAATCTCTATTTTGATAATTCTAATTTTATTTCAATGATTTTTTATAATATTTAATGTTTAAATTTTATTTTTTCTAATACTTTTCATTTCACCTTTATGGAGAAAAATTTCCAAGGTTCCATTAAGGAATATACTTTTTAAATGTAAGTCTTTACTATATATCTTCACATCACCTTTTTCAAAACATTATGTGTTTTTAAGGATTAATTATTGAATAATATTGTTAAAATTAGTTTGTTTCAAAATAGTTTTAACATTAACCATTTGAAAACATTTTGGTTTAAATAATTAATTCATTTTATTATTCTTTTAAATATATTATTTTTAATTTCTCAAAAGTCAACTTCAAAAAATTACTATTAAAAGATAATATAACTTTATCATTTAAACCAAAGATAAAAGTGTTCTCTAAATAAAATATTTTATTATTTCACTAATATTTCAACATAATATCTATTGGATTTATTTCCATGAATAATATTTTTCATTAATCAATCTTTAATTGTTCGCAAAAAATTCTAATTTTCATTACTGAATTATCATTATCAATCATTTAAAATTATGACATAAATTCTGGTGTTACCATTTGGAAATATTATAAAACCCATTTTTATTCCATGGTTTCCTCAATTTAATATCTTATTTTGATTTTATGTATGATTTAAATAAGAATAAATTATCATTATGAGACTATTTTTGTCTTATATACCAATGATAATGTTTCTGTTTAATAATTACCAATAACAAAATGGTTCTAATGTGGGTTAGAGTCTAATAAATCACTAAGGTGATTTTGGTATAATAAA
Organism: Viscum album; assembly: GCA_963277665.1. Taxonomy (NCBI): domain Eukaryota; kingdom Viridiplantae; phylum Streptophyta; class Magnoliopsida; order Santalales; family Viscaceae; genus Viscum; species Viscum album. The sequence goes on along the minus strand of OY728150.1, from coordinate 434,265,613 downwards.
TTAATGAGATGGTTTGTGTCCAATAAATTTATAAAATTAATTTGAAAATAATTTATATCACCAATGAAAATAAATTCTAGACATATATGCTTTTTATAATAATGTATAACCTTTAAATTATTATAATTTTTCAAAATCATAATTGGTGGACATACATGTATTTTTACATAACATATATGGTATACAAGATTCTATTTTTTTCATAAATATTAAGGGTCTATTTTCATGGAGTTTTTAAAAACATACTAGAAAAATCTTCTCTAAATTGACCACAAACCTAAAGGGTGGAAGTTATAGGATTTTTCATAGTATAAATAGTAGACATGCATGGAATTTTTCACAATAAAAAAGGGTAGACAAAATTTTATTTTTTCACAACCTAATTTGGGATCTTGATTGGTGCTTCTCCCAATATGACTTTTTCATTTTCTTATGTTATTAAATCTTATTATACATTATGCATCATAATTATTAACTATTGAATTATCACTTTTATGTTATTTAAGATATTTAATAAATTGATTTTATATAGACTTCAATCATTCCATATAGTTAGATCTTATTATTCCATATTATTTTAATAAAATATTTCTCCCCTAATAAAGCCTTACTATATGTATTTGTTTATCTAAATAATATTCACAGGATTATGTATTTTTTCACATACAGATAATTCGATTTCACCCAATTATTATTTTTTTATTCCCTAGGATATGAATATAGGTGTAACATATGATTTTTGTCAAAAGGATGTATATTGCTTGTAAATTATGGAAAAATGTTAATATGTTTTTTAAAATAACACAATAATGTAACTGGTCCTCAAAAACACTAAACATTACATTCCAATAATTATGTTCTTATTTATGAGTTTTAATTCTTAGCTTATAGAAATACTAACAAAAATGGTTTCTTAATATCACTTTGTATAAAATACAATGGTTAATAAATATTTTTATGTACCCTACTGAAGAGTGTGACTCTAGGGAACAAGAGACAATTTATATGCATGTTTTGGTTAATTTTTACAATTGGATCAGTTATTTTAATGAATGGTATAATATAACATTATTTTAATCCCAATGGATAATTTTGAAGTATAAGTTAAATTATATAATTACATCTTGTTATATTGGTAAATTAGAGCTTCTGGATTTTTTATGAAATTACATCCCTATATTGATATATGCAATTTGATTCTGCCATATTATAAATTCCCCTAGACGTAATCACACTAAAAAGTATGGTTGAGTATCCACTCAATCATCACTCTATTTCATGATGAGTGGGGCCTAATTATAATTAAACTATTATTACTTATGATTAAAAACATAAGTCTTTAAAAAACTATTTAAAAGACCAATGAATATAAGAATTCAATTTTATAGAATTTGGCGTTTTGGTAATGGTGAAGGATGGAAGATTGAACTACCTAGATGTTAAAAATTGTGGGAAGATTCACCCAATGGAATATCTCATATGAATAAGAAACAATTTCACGTGTAGAAGAACATTCCACTGAGTTCATGATTATTAAGATAGAGAATATAATATGATTAAAGGAATTGTGATGAGAAATGTTTGATGACTCAAATGATAATAGTTTGATTTTATGAAAAACGAAGGCCTAACCAAATGAATAACATGGATAATAAAAATTAGTCACTATATAAATAATGGGATTAAGGGAAAGAATATAAAATAACTACATTTTAAAGTAGTTCATTGAAAATATTTATAATTGTTACACTAACCATCTTTCATGAACCAATATGGGATTACATCCATCCAAAAACTCGTCTCGAATCATGTCTTGGATTGAAAAGAGTTCTTGACCCCTGGTAGTTGGAAAATAGTTCATGGGTATCAAAAATGTAATTAGGAAGGATTTCATCCATTTATATGATCACAAATAATAAAAAATAACATGACTCACAATAACTGATAAACATAACTAAAAAAGGTACAAAAAATTTTAGATTCTAATTTTATCACATTATCCACTACAATGGTATTATAATAAAATATGAACAAAAAAGCAATGCCAAAAATACATCCACAAAAAAGAAAGAAATCACCCTGAAGCCACCACCACCATCATATGTAATATGTGGAAGTCTATAAACTAGATCCACCTTCAACATTATGATACATCATTCCATTATTGGGGTCATTCATAACAATGTATTCATACACCCAAAGGCGTATGTAGGGTGTGTACCAAAGCCAATTATGATGTCGCCCAAAAGAGATGATCTAAATCTATATCATTAATAGAAAAATCTACATGTAGTTTTCCTTCATAAAATTTGAAATATTTCCAATAAAACATTTTAAGGGAAACATTCTCGTGAAACACTTTTGAAGAAAAAAAATCACAACAAGCTTTCTAGGTATAAAAATGTACATAAGGTTTACCATATATTGATGAAAACTACTAAATCTTATAGAATCATGTCACAATAGAGCACCATGGTAAATATATAAAGGTAACTATATCTAATGGGACTCTATAAACCTCATAACTTGATAATCAAACACCTGTAAATCAACAACTAATAGTGTTCTCATGCTTGAGACATTGGAGGGAATCCCATTCAATGGTTTAATAGTCTCCATACCATAACCCAAAAACATCAAAATTCCCATGCATGGTCCACTATAGTGGAACACGTCCTATGGTCTAATGGTCTCCAATAATATCATATGTCTGTATAATTTTTCAATCATCAATCTCGCTTCATGAATCTGGGCCCCAACCAATTCTGAATGAACTACCATATTAGTTCTAGTTCACCTTAATAGATATCTGAGGTTCCCTTTGTTATCAAATTCTAATTCGACATATCACATAAATCTACACATTAATATTTATATTAAAAACATCATACACGGATAAGGAAATCACATCTTTTGAGAATCATAACATGGAAACAACCATTTTCTATAATCAAAACCACTTTCCAATTCACACAAAACAAAATCCTTTGAAAATACCCTTTACACCACTTTCAAAAATCATGAAATCCACATAGAAACACTATAAAAAACACAAAATTAATCAAACCATTTCCATGGAACAAATTCTCTATTTTTCAAAAAAAACGTGTGGGTTTAATAATGATTAAAAGCAAGAAAAAGGATAAACAATGGAATTACCTCAACATTGAAACATGTATATGAAAATTATCCCAATCGTGAAAACATTCCATCCTCAATAATTGAAATAGATGTCTGATCAGAGAAAAAAAGTTGATACTCCTCATCAAACCAAGACTTCAACTCTTAGATCTCATGCACTTCAACACCTTGTATTCTTTTAACATGGTCCTCCAAAATTGAATTTTGTAGAATAAAATTATCCGTAGAATCCAAAATACATATTGGTTATTCAAACACAGGAAAATCCGACTCCAATATTATGCCTTCCCAATTCAATACTTGAGATGGATACATATTATACAGTTTCAATGAAGTGACATTGATCATGTCATGAATTGAGGTCAGCTGGGAGGGAAAAATTAACATGTATGCTACTTTACCAACCCAATTGATAATCTCAAATGGTATGACACACTTCGGTGCTAGCTTCCCCTTCTTGCCCCATAAATAGTGACCAAAGCGTGGTTCAAATTTCAAGAACACCCAGTCACCCAAAAAATCAATATATTAATGATTATGATCAGAATATGAATTTTGAGGAATTTGAGATGTGAACAACCAATACGGGATTAGCTTGACTTTATCATATGTCTCTTATGTAAGGCTCAGTCCCAACAACGAGGTCAATCCCACCTCATCCCAACTCTAAGGTAACTGACCATAAAGTACCCAAGAGGATCCATTCAAATATAGGATTGGAAAATATTGTTATATGAAAACTTAACCAAACCAAAATTGCTAAACAAAAATCCTCCACAATCCAAAACAAATATTCAAAGCATATTTTCCATGATATGATTTTCATTCCCCATATGACCATCCATTTGGGGATGTTATATCATGTAAATATATAATTGATACCTCATCACCTTAAGATGTAATTTCAAAAACCATGAAGTGATATGGGGGTGCATGTCAAAAACAATTACCGATGGCACACCATAAATCCTCACACGTTCCTGAACATACAACTGTCCCAAATCATACACCAAGGAAAAATCCTAGAGTAGAATAAATTGGGATGATTTTGTTAGATAATCAACCACTAACCAAATAACATTCCAACCCTGGGGTTTGTGAGGTATTCCAATAATAAAATATGTGTTTATCTCATCGCAATTCCATGTAAGAATAGGTAGAACCTAAATAAAACTGGAGGGAATTCGGTAATATACATTAACATGTAGACATATATAAAACCATGATACATATCGAGCTACAACCTGCCTCATAACTGGCTATAAGAATTACCAACACACATCATTGTACATCTTTATAGCAGCAGGATGAATAGAACCATGAGACTAGTTTCCATCACGAATCACCACCTTTCTCAATGATAATGGATGAAAAAATGAACATTGATGTACAAAACTAAATCATTAGACAATGAATATTAACAATGAATCTCCCCATTATTATAGTACTTCATGTAAATCTATCATAACTCATCGTACGACTGCTACCACTACATCAATAGTAGATGGGAAGGTGTTAAATATAAAATGTCTAAGAACACATTTATACTGTGCTCTTGGGTCTCCAATTGCATCTCAGAAAGGACCCCATCAATGTATACTCATCACTGGACACTTTCTATTCTTTTATTTGATCATTCAAGCTAAAATTATCTTTCACCACATTGTCATTACATTGCATATAGACTATATCAATATAGAACCCTTGAAGGTACTCAACCCAATGATGATGCCTCAAATTAGAATATTTCTATGATAATATATAGGCTATGATTTTATGATCAGAATAAACAAAAAATTTCCCCAAAAGGATAATGGGGCCAAAAAATTAGGGAATCAATCACCGCTAAAAATTCTAGTTCATGGGTTGGGTAATTATTCTCATGTGGTCATTGTTAGTGAGAATAATATGCCACCACAAGTCAATCCGGTATCAAAATAATCCAAAGAACCGTACCAAAAGCATCTCAATAAACTAAATAATCCTATCAATATTCTTGTAAGTTAAAAATATTGGTTGTGTTCAATATATGATTAATATCCTCAAAATATTCTTGACACTCTCAACTCCATTCAAACTTGATCCCTTTTTGGGTATCTGTGGTCATGCACAAATACAGCTAAGAGAAATCTCGAACAAACCACATGTAGTACCCTACCATGCCCAAAAATATTATGATATTTTTTTTATTCCTTTTGGTTGTTATCATGAAATTATAAAACTAAACCTATCAATTTCCACTGAAATCCCTTCTTATGATATTACATAGCCCCTAAACATCGCATCATTGATCCAAAAGGTTTTCTTAAAAAATGTCTCAAAAAAGATGATGATCCCAAAGTGTTCCATACGGAAGACATAATTTTCTATCATGATACTCCACCAATATAAAATGGTCAAGGATTTCGTCCACAAATACCCTGAAAAAATAGTCGAGATAATGATTGGAAACCTCATTCATGAGGTCCATGAGGACCACTGGAGATATTTTTAAACTGAAAGGCATGACCAAGTACTCAAAAAGGTCATAAAAGCTTCAGAAGGTAGTTTTGGGAACATCCACCTCTATAAAGATGAATCGATGATACCAAAAATGAACATCAATCACAGAAAACCACTTCCCCTTGTAAGATGAACAAAAAGTTCATTAATACGGGTAAATTGTACTTGTTATTTATCATTACCTTATTCATCTATTTTTAATCAATACATAAAAAGAGAGATCCATCATCCTTTTGCACAAACAGATCCAGGGAAGGCCAATGTGAGATAATTGTGAGAATGTATACTTTTGATTCAAAATCATTAATATATACCTTTATTTACCCCAACATGGTGAGGAATATATGATATGCTGAAAGATATATCAACTATGTTCCCGACACGATGTTGATAGTGAACTCCACATCTCACTCTAGTGGAAAACTCAATAAATATTCATAAAAACTAATTGGGAACTAATTTACCATAAAAGGAACTATACTCTTAGTATCACCACCATAAACATCTAATGTGAGTGGTAATATAAGATAAACAATATTAATAAACTTTTTAAGAGGAGGTATAGTATGTCCTAAATGAGGATCAAATGCACCGTGAAGATCCTGGGTACTTATATCTATTTCCACAAAACTCACCTATCATGGATAATAATCGATTTGAACCTAAAAATGCACCATACAATCTATTGAAAATATCTCTTCCAACAGTTCCATCTCCAAAACATGTAAAGCCAACTCCATATCATCCCCTGGCATGGATATTTCACATGGCATGCACTTTCAATCATTCTTTCACTTACTACCATCTAGCGTTAAAAAATCTGTCACTTATGGAATAAGCTTAGTTTGAAACATTTGGACATCAAAAAAAGTGGTATGAAATAAAAAAGGAACTTGAATCAAACTGAGAAATAGCTAAAGGAGATGTAATAAGACTAGTACATTGAACTACCAAATGCCCTAAATCTAATTATTCTAGTTCTTATTCTACCTCATGAAGATTTCTTCTCATAGCATAGTATGAGAATGAACAATATGATACAGTTATTCCCTAAACTGAATATGCTTAGCAGATAATCAGACCCTTCCCCTATGACCTCCCAACTGACTACCCAATATCTTAGATAGTATGGCCACAAAGAAATCACCTTAAAAGATACTGATCCTAAAACACATTAATATGAGTGTTACACTTTATCAAATAATTGTAAATTCCACATAACACTATACTGATGACATTTTATGGGTTGATATGAACATGGTAACCACGTGTTCCATAATTTTGCTCAACAAAGAAAAAAAACTAACCCAAAATCCGAATCCATAGATGATTGCTACCATAAAGGGTAGCCTGAAATACCACCTACCTTCTTCTCATAGTCATCTATATTCCTCTTTTTCTCAAAAAAACTCCCACAACCCACTACTTCCCCTACTCTTGAGAAACCATTCATTTCTCCATAATAAATTTCTGAAAATATGGATTGATCAACCACCTGAGGTTTTGTTTTTATCTTGAATAAGGCAATTTGATTCAATCCTCTGAGCCTTTATCAGCTCTTTGAAAATCAGTTTGGGATCATACCAAACTTGCTCTATGAAGCGGTTATCATACTAAATTATAAATTTATCTCTCCTTTTGTGCTCCAGGAACTCTATAATAATTGGAAATCATAACATACTCGAGACAATACGACTCATTGAAAATGATCTTAAGGTATTTTCAGCCTATCTGGTCATTCATTCCATCTTGCACCACTAAGTCTCACTACTTCTGACTGAGTCTATCAAACATAAATAAAGAACAATATACTCTATCCAACTACATAATATCAAGAAACTCAAACAACCACTCAATTTTATAAAGACACTGCTCTATTACTCAAGGTTATATGATACCTCAGAATGATGGAGTCTTTTTCTTGAGGAACACTTGAGATTTTTCCTTTCCAGGACATGGTTCAACTTCTTATCCAGAGAAGAACCATCATCTTCACTATATCACAATGCTTGGACAGCCCGAACCACTATTTCCAATAACCTATGATCAATTGGTGAGGGAGAACTCGCTCCTTCCTCTTCCCATGTCTTTGAAAGAGATCATCAAGGTGGAATTTTACTACAACAATATAAAATAGGTAAAAAACCAATAAATCCGTCAATACAAATTCTGAACATATTCAGAAATAAAAAAAAATCAATCACTTAAATAATTAAAAAAACACGAACAGGATCTATCAAAAAGATTAGAAAACATCATCCCCAACCCAGTATCCATATATATTCTACCGGTTGTACGTATCACATGGAGGATAAGTGAAAATAAAAACCTAATATACCTTATAGAATCAATTACTATCATGTGATGTTCTAGCCATGCTCCCCAATCACAAATAAATTCTCAATCCTCAAAAATTATATCATTAGTCTATATAGAATCATCTAATAATATCTTAACACAAATGGGAATTACTTTATATGATACCATTTTTTCAAGAACTAAACTGAGATGCTATATGTCCTGAAACCCTTCTCGATTCATGGTGTTGACCTAATGATATCCTGATACCCATGGGTAGGAAAATAGTGCTTCAGTATCAACAATTTACTTTGGTAATGATGTCACAAATTTTTGTGGTAAAAAATAATAAAAAAATAACACGCACCATAATAACTGATACACATAACAAAATGAGGTACATCATTTTTCAGATTCAATGTTAACAACATCAATCACAACCAATGTTACTATAACATAGATATAGTAATAAAACTATCCCAAAAAGAACCTCCATACAACAAGAGGGACATCAACCTGAAGCCACTAACATGAACACCTTCAACAAGCGTAACTCTAGAAAATGGATCCACCATCACAATCATGATACATGTTGACTTTATCTAGGTTATACGAAACATAGGTTTCATGAACCAAAAGGTTTATACGGTGTGTGAGCCAAATACCAATTGGATTCTACCCAAATCAAAATATTCCTTGTTATAACATTAAAAGAAAAATAGGCAAGAAAATTTATTTAAAATATTTGAAATATTTCTAAAAATCTTTTTAATGGAAAATTACTCATGAACACTTTCCAATAATTTTTCTCACTACAAGCATGCTTGAGATAAAAATTTATACAAGGCCCATCATATGCCTATGAATATCACCACATCATATATCACCATGTCATAATAGAGAACCATGGGCAAAACAATGGTGTAACTAGCCCCAATCAGACGCTAGAAACCATGAACCTCAGTGATCAAGATATTCTAATACCACATGAAGAAAAATTATACTGCATAATCCATTGGATGGGATCAAATCTCATGGTCCACTTCTCTCTATATCATATGCAAAAACCAACAACATTCTTATAAATAATCCCCCATAGGGGAACACTTCTGAAGGACTAGTGGACACTAAGAATATCATACTTATAATTTTTATGGAAATCATCAATCATGTTAGATGAATCAGTGCCTCAGTAACTTCTAAATCAACTTTCATACTAGCTATAGTTCACCCACCTAGATACTCAGGATTCCCTTTGTGCTCAATTTTTTTTCTCAAATGACATAAATACATACATTCATATGTACATTCAAAGAATCATAATTACCTAAAGAAATATCCATTTTCACACATCATCACTTGGAAATAACCATTTCCATAATAGAAGCGTCTTTCTATTTAACACAGACCAAAAGAATTTGAAAATACCTTCATAACCAATTTCACAAATATGGAAACAATTTTTCAAAAACTACAAGAAAAATACTCAAATAACCCAACCATTTCCTTGACCCAAGACCCATTAAAATTCACACATACACCAAATTAATTTTTAATGTGTTATTTTTATGATTTACACAATTCAAAAAATCACATTAATGATGAATACCAAGATAGCCAGCCTGACAAAAAATATACTCTTATTTAAAAAACACATTCTCAACATGTTCAAAACACCAATTGAAATTAAAGACAAATATCAAAAGATTTTTACAATTCATTTTACATTTAATGGAAACAAAACAACAATGTAAACTAAAAAAACAATAGTTTTACATTTGAAGATAAATTTCATTACACATTAATGTCAATACACATCGAAACATTGTTTGATCCACAAAAATAATCTATATAACATATTTAAAATTTTAAAAAATAAATCAAAAAATATATAATAATGTAAGAGTATAGAACCACCTACCACGCACCTGGAATCTTCTGGAAATTTGATTAAAACAACAAATGTATAACCACATTAACCTAACAAGGAAATACTGAACTATAGACATTAATATTTTCCTAAAAATTATGATAAAATATTATTTAGGTCATACACTGAGATGGAAAATAGAAACTCAATAAATAGGTGAGGAGAACCCTATAAGGGGGAGTAATCAAGGGGAAACTAATTTAAATGACGTTTCCTTGATGAAAAGTGGTCAAATCGACAAAATAATTCGGTATTAAGATGTATTAGGAATCTTGGAGGGAGATCCCATGCCTGAAAATATTGTATTATGTGGATGAGAGGAGAATTAGTGTTAAAATAGAAGAGGGAATAAATGTAATTTTATTTTTTTTAATGACTTAGATAGGTTGTATAGTTTTCCTACGTTGTTTTACAACCCATGCCGAAACTATACACCCCTCAATAGCTAATAGGAACTCACCGCATGGTTAGACCCCCTGGTTTGAAAAATTGTTTCCGAACTATACGATCACCAATATCAAAAAATGAAATGTTTTTACATAGTCTGTTGGAGAAGGGAACACGGTTTTACCTAACCATGCACCAACATTACACCACCTAATATCAAGCCTAAATTATAAAATTTTCACCAAAAAACACAAGGGGAAACTATGGGAAAAATGAAAGGCCAAAGGCAAAAAAAAAGAATTACATCAAAATAAAGACATGGATGTGTCACCAAATATAGTAAATTTGTGGATATTCTATTGGAATATAGTTTTACAAATTTTATTATTCCTTTGGAGTTTACTATGAAATCAAAATCACAACAGTAATAATTTGACTCTAAATTACCATAAGAAAATTCAATGAATAATAAAAATGATACCTAAGTTGAATTTGGTAGAAATACTTAAAATATTATATTTAATTTTATCTAGGAATGATGTAATCATCTACTAATTTTCTCTATATTGATTACCTAAAGGGGGAAACTACATTTCCAACCAACCTATGATATAGTGTTATTTGAAGGATGACTATGATATCTCGAATAATATTAATTCTGAAAAAAGATTTCAAATACATTTTCATGAAGGATATTTATCTCAAATAAAATGAGTAAAGAAAAATATTATTTGGACCTATTCTAAAGGGATAAGATATAATTTTATGTGCTTTTAAAGGTTATTTCTCTCTAAAATTATATATTACGTCATTTATATCATTTATATATCCTGGACTATTTTTATAGGTGAGTGATAATTAAAATTTAAAGGAAAAATTAATTTCAAATGGTGAATGTAACATCTGTATATTTTATAATATATATATATATATATAATTAAAAATTTATTCTATGGATATATCTATACCAAAAAATAATGTATAATGTGAAACAATCCAATTATTGTTTTGAAAATTAATGAATAGTAAAATCACTAGTACATAAAAAATATTGAGCAAAAAAATATAGTTTTGAACATGTAATGTTTTAAATTTAATTATATCACTAAAATAAGTTTTTATTTATAAATTTTCTAATTTTTTATGGAATAAATTATAGATATAATAATTTTAATTTAAAAAATTGAAATTATTTATTTTAATGTAACAGATTAAATTTTTTTAATGTTAATATTTTTTATTTTTCCAAAATAATTGAGTTTTAGGTGAATAGTAAAGAAAATATCGATTGTGATAAAATGATCACATTAATGAAAATATCATAATAAAATAGTGTCACAAAAGTAATTGAATCATTTTTTGTATAAAGATATATGATTATAAAACAAATTAATCAATTAAAATTAATATTTTGAATTTATAAAACCCATGTTTAATGTTTGGAATTCATAAGTAATACTAATCCATCAAAACTATTTTAATTCACATATATTAAAATTTAGTTTTCATTAACCATTCATACTAAAAAAGGAAAAATGGATTTCAATGTTTTAGATCAAAATTTAAATATTATTTAATAATTGTAATTTTATTTTAGTCATTAGAATATGATTACAATGATTCAATATAATGACTTTGATAACGGTGAATGTGTTATTTTTAGTGAAATATTTATTAATGTGGTGTAGTTTTTATCAAAATAATTAAATTGATCTATTTTATATTAAGATGGTTATATTATGTCATCACATTTATATCTATATTTTAATGATCATATAATAGGTAATTTTTGTTATATTATACTAAGAACACTTAATAGTTAAAAAAATGTTTCTATAAGACATAGTATTATTGTAAATGTTTTAAATTTAAAAATAAAATAATATTATTTATTATTTTAATTATTTTATCTAAGGAGAAAAAATTTAGCACACCCAAATTTAGAAAGAGTGGCTATTATTTATTTTTAATGAAACATAAATTACTTAGTTAAAAACTAATTACCAATGTAAACAACGTAAAATCTAAAAATAATGTGGTAAAAGGACAGAATATTGTATAAAAAATATTTTTAAATGAGTGGTAGATTATTAATCAAACACATATCATTTTAAATCCTTTATTTTTCACTTATGGAACCATTTACCATTTAATAGAGTAATACATATTTAACATATTATGGGTATTACCAAAAGTACTATTTTTTCACTTATAAAATTTTATCACTTCCATCACTCCATAATAAACCAATACATAAATATTTTATCATTAAAATGTTATATGTTCTCATAGAAAAATACTATATCATGTTCATAAACCACATTTCTCCATTATGTACTATATTTCATCCATTTATATGGATATTTCAATGAGAAATGTCAATTTCTCAATGTGTGTATTTTCAAAAACATAGTAATTTATTCATTATATTTACATTAAACACATATTATTCCCAACATAATATAATTATAATAGTATTATAAAAATACTATAATGTTATTATTTTAATATATCATTTATTTTTGAATCAATTCCATCCATTAATTAAAACAATATAACATTGGTTGTGTGTACATGTGAACAACTGCCACCACGAAGCAATATAGTTAATTTTTTATCATCACCAATAATTGTTAAAAATGATGATATATTGATATAAAGGAAACATTTAAAATTCAAAAATTATTATTTTGAAATGATAATTTATTTTATGAATTCATTCAACTCTATTAATTGTGAAATGGGTTTATTAATCATGCGTACTTGCGAAATACAACTTTTACGAATAAGAAATTTAATTTTTCATAAAAACCCTAAATATATGGTTAAAAAATTAATTTAATGAATTAAAAATTAATATATGAAATTTATATTCTTACATTAATTCAATATTAACATTACAATAACTATATATTGTATCATTAAATCATTATAATAGGCTTCTATTTGGGCTGGTTTTACAACCTTTATGTATGATGTTATAATATTTATATCATGAATTTTCAAGTCATGTTATATAACTATAATATCATGTAATATTATTTTATTTAATATGTTTCAATTATTTTTTAATGGTGTTAAATATATTTAATAAATTGATTAATATACAAAATTTTGGTCATCTAAAACATTAAAACTATCTCATTAAAATTTCTAATTTCTTATTCTATGGATTAGTCATTTACCAAATGAATATGGGATACGATTAATAAAGAGTTTTTTTCAATAATAATTGATAATTTTATTGTGGTTATACTTTAAAAAAACATTAATTGGAGAAACCATAACAAAACTAGTTTGAAATATTAAATTAGTGTTTCTATCATTCAATGATGAAAATAAATAAATAATTAAAATATAATTTTATTAAATTTGTTTAAATAATTTTTATAAATAGAATTATATAATAATAATGTTATGGAATAATTGATTAAAAAATTTATGAATATTTAAAGGGGTGATAGAGCATGTTCAAGGAAAAAGGAATATAAGGTAATGGGTTATTTGTCTCAAATTTAATTCTGGGATATATATTTTTAATTATGGACCATGGTATCTTTTAATTAATTTGATAAAATCATAATGAAATTATTTTTACATATTCGTAAAATTCATGAAGAATTAAAATCTATAATGTGTTCTTTCTTAATATATATTTTTATTCACAAGATACCAATGTGGTTGGGTTTTTGTTAACTCAATTACCATTACTGATTTATAATTCATCTTCCCGATATTCATCATTTCATGATTGGTAGCTTCCCGCATAAGATTTTATTTCACAGTACATTTTCTTTCTTTCAATGTAAAATGAAGATTTTTCTCAAAATATTCATTTTCAATTATTTATGACATATAATTATACATTAATTGTTGAGAATAATTCCTATCCACTTTAGAAATGTTTTCCCCTACTTATCAATAATTTTCATTCCCAAAAATGTTATCCATTATATATGAAATATAATTTTTTTGTCTAATGAAACCTTCTTTTTTGTTTTCTCATATGATAAAAATGATTTTTTATTACACACTTTGTAATTTGTATTTTCAAAAAAAAATTTCTAAATATTAAAATATGTTTCCATTATCTAAAAATAAAATGTTTAAACAACCACTCAATATTAATTTTGATAAACTTAATAAAATTTCAAGGATCAGTTATTAAAGAATAACATTCAAAATGAAATGTTTTCTAATGTTTTCACATAAAATTTTGGTAGCCTTTATATATACTACAATGAAATATTATTGAGTTTTATTTATAAAATAAAACATTTTCCAAGTGGTTTCACATATCCTTTTTTAAAAAATGTTAGTTTTTTTTATGATACAATATAGAATTATCTTATTAAATAATAGTATGTTATCAGATAAAATTTTTAAATAAATATTAAATTTCAAAAAGAGAATCTAAATTTTTATTTTGAAAATGAAATCTTTTAAATTCATCAAAATATTCATTTCCAAGAAAATATTTTAAATTTTCCATAACATCATATTTTACCCAAATTAAGTATGTAGTTTGTAAGAAATATTTTAATTTTCTATCGTATAATTATTAAATATAAAGGATTTATTTTTTTGGAAATTATATTTATTGAATAACCTAAATTATTTTTTTGATAAAATAACATTTTACAGTGTATGAAATATTGGTACAAATTATTTATATTTTCTATTTCAATGTGGGTAATACAATTTAGAAATGATATAAAACACATTTCATTTCAAAATATCCTTAATGTCATAATATTTCATGGATTTTTTGTATTGAACACATGTAAATAAATTATTATTATTATTAATAGGTTTGAGTTTGATAAAACCTTTAGAGATTTTGGGTCCAATAAGGAACTAATATGGTTTGGGTACAATAAATTCTTGGGATGGTTTAGGTTTCAGAAAGAGATGTGATGAATTTGGTTGAATAATTCTTTTATATGGTTTTCATATAGAAAATCCCTTTAATTCATTAGGTATGATTTAAATGTCATAAAATAATGAATCAAGGGGATACGTTGATTTTTTCAAAACATATATGGTTAAAATGAGAGGATTTATTTTAAAATTTAAAGGGTTTAAATATTTGGATTTTTAGAAAAATTACAGGGTAGAAATTATTGGTTTTGTTCACAAACATAATGGTGGACATGAATGGATTGGTTTAAAAACATATTGTTTGGATGATAATTGACTTGTTCAGAAAAAATGGGTAGACATAAATGGATTTGTTGATGAATTATATTTTCCAGATAAATGGATTTATTCACACCATATAGATTTAACATTCTTGGATTCATTCGCAAAATTAAAGGCTAATCATATCTAGTTTTTTGACATGTATAACGATATATATGATTATGTTTTCTCACAATATGATCATGTCATATTCTTATATTATGAATCATTATTATAAAATAATGATTGTTATTATTATACATTTATTTTACATTATTATAACATGTTATTTTTTTAGTTGAATTTAAATTTCCTCCCATTAACCTTTTTAAAAAACATTTTATTCAATAAACATTTAATAAAATATTATCCCTTAATAATTTTTTTCTATAATTTTTTGAACATACTATTCTTTACATGGTGGTTGGTTTTTCATCCTTAAAAAGTGTTTGATATCCTTGATTTATTATGTTTTTTCCATTGATATGAAGATATGTGTACTTATAATAAGTATAGAAGGGAATCTAGTGTGGTACGATTAGAGGGAATAGTTCAACATGTTTTTAAAATATTTTTCTTTTAAAACTAGTCCACAGAGAATCTAAACCTTCCATTAATGGGATTATATAACTTTTGGTTTGGTGTAAATATTATATTATTGAAATAATGTAAAATAATGATTGGTTTATCTCACTTTGTATCAAATAAAGCATTTATAGGATGTGTTTTTTCATCAGACTTGTGATTGTGGTTATGGGGAACCGCATGCACCATAACATGATAGGAATACCTAATGGAATATGTTGATTATGACATGGTATTATTTTTTTCACTATAGGTTGAAGATAAATATTTGATAATCTAAAAGGAATTATTTGATTAAATCTAAGGGATTACTTTCATAAACGATATTTTTGAGAAGGAAATGATTGGATGTTTTCATTAGATTAGTGTTGGGTCTCATCCATCATATTCATTTTTGACATAGACATGAGGGATTTAGGATTCAATGGATTCCCTATGTATGGTGTTGTTATAATATCATTTATAAATATATATATTAAATAAACATTCCTAATAAAAATAATGGGAGATATATTTTAAATGAAGATACATGTGATTTTTAATGGCTTTATATGGATTATTTAATTGGATTTAAAGTGGTAAGTATACTGATACCTTTATGGGAGATACATATAAAGATATTATGTGAAGATGTTTATTATTGAAATAGATGTCCAGTGTTCAGGACAATACATTTTTGGAATATTGAGATAGACAATGACATTTCTTTCTACAATAGTGTTCCTATTGATGAGGCTCTATTTTATTTATTTTTTACCCTATATATTTGATAGTATAAGGGGTGAGTCAATAGAACAAATCATATAATGGGAGGGTATTATTTATAGTGGATTATTTTCTTTAGGAGAAACTCTATATGGGCTTGGCATTTACCATTTTTTTTCTAAATCATATCCTTTTAATTCCAAGCATGAATATTGTATGTTTAGGTATGTATTCATTTTAATGCATAAAATACAAATATATTATCATGAATACAAATTATTTGATTAGGGTTGTTACATTTTAAAATTATTTTAGAATCTATACCAAATTGATATGCATGACCACTTGTGTAATGTCAGTAAAAATTATATCTAAAACCAATTATTTGTTGCATCCTACAACCACATTGAAACAACTCATATAATAGTGCTAGATTTTAATTGAAAAAGAAATATCCCAATCCCATGAAAAATACCAAAAAATATCCCTGAATTCATACAATCCACATAAAAACTATTTATACTATAGAAACATCTTAATAATCATTTTAAATAATTTAATATAAGGAAATTGTCATTTAAAGTCATGAACCGTCCCCCGTGGAGTGCGCCGAGACTACCCCAAGACCACCTCTCAAATGATAGGGGATGTCAACTAGCGCCAAGTAGGCATATCCAAAACAAATAAGATGATTTTTTTCTAAGTACTTTTATACTCAGACACAACTCTAATCCACATATGTTAGAAGTTAAATAAACATTGTAGACCAACACAAGTTATGACAGTAGAAAACTGAAGGTAAATGGAGCCAGAATACAAGCAAAATTGAGATAGAAAATTTAATGTACATGTCTCTCAAACTCATTCGTAGAAGAGCCTACTTAAATGGTAGGTACAGAAACAATTTTCTAAATCCATAGAAGCACATCTCATCTGTCAGGACACTTTAATCACCACATTTCACTGGTCCACTAATGACCCCATCATTGTATTGATCAAATTCACTATACACGACACATGCAGGTGATGATCGGGTAGGGGTGTGTAAAACAATAATTAGTAGGGACACTAAACCATATAGGTATTCCCAAAAGAAATACATAATGTATCTTTCCAAATAGGTATATGATGTGTATCCTCTAATATGTACAATCAAGAGAGTCACTAGAGTCATCTCACATAGTTATAATCTAAATTAAGGAAAGAAATGATAATATTTGTAATGCATAACACCTTGTACAACTAAAACAATCATCTTTGATGAGTGATTAGGGATGTTGGATCACATAGACATGCTCTTAATATTGGCCGTTTGGATCACATAGACACTCTCATCTCTTGGGACAACTGGATCACTAAGACATTCTTGTCTCATGAGCTGGTTGGATCAGATAGACCCGCTCGTCTCCTGGCCCAGTTGGATCACCTAGACTCTTTATTATATTGGGAAAACAAAATCACTAAGACTCGCTCATCTCATGGACCAGTTGGATCACTTAGAGTAGCTCATCATAGTCATCTCAATACATCCAGCCACATGATTCCTGCTCATATCATGCTTGATTTAAGGAGAGTATACTCCTCAATCCATCAGTCGAATCTCACCTTCCATAAAATTTCACTTAGTGTATATTAAAGGACATGCTCTTTTTGAGGTTCATGATGACACAAATGGATCATAAATCATATTCATGGGCTAGAAGTTATGTCTATTTATGTAAGAAGGGCGCAGTCAGCTTCAAATTTGGTCTGACCCGGTGAGTCTGAACCAAATCGACTTTTCCAAGGGTCCCACGGCCCTACCGAGGTTCGATGACCGGACCTGGGTCCAACGACCTGACCTGGTCTACTAGTACCTACCCAAACATGCTTTCCCAGTTGATCCCATTGGGTTGGAACACTTGCCCAACCTGGACCACTTGTTGTGGGTCGGTCTGATCATAGTGGGACGTGGCAGGTGCAATGTCTCACCTCAAGTCATGCGGTCAGATCAGTCGGTCGTCATTTTTCATGTTCCTGATACTAGTGCTGCTGGACCTGTACACCCCTCTGCGACATGATTTCGTGACCTTTTAAGATATTGCGGTCATTTGTGCAACTGTGGAATGTCGTCTCCATTGTCCAACATGTGGCCGCCACCACTAGTTTTTTTTTCAGGCACCGTAAGTGCTGATGCACTGGTGTGACATTCCGCAAATCACTGGTCATTCATTGATGATCCATTCTTCATTCCGAAAGAGTTTCTTGGATCCTAAGGTCACGTATTTCTTCACCTCATGTCCAAATCCACATTGTGAAACATTTCACCAGAATGTTCTCTAATGGAATTATCTCCCTTACCACCTTGATTTGTTCTCCACTTTTGTCACCACACCTCTGTCGTGTCGTGTTCGTCCCGGATCTGTGAAACCAGATTGCTACTCCAATGTTTGATTTCAAAAAATTTTGTTGATTTCCTAATGTCGAGTCACAATACATATGAATTAATTCTCATGATAAACATAGAGTGGAGGGAGAAAGGCATGATTCATCAAAGTAGGGGTGGTACTAAGTAAAAGTTCATGTCAATCAGTGCTCTTCACCATTAGATCGACAATCATAAACCAAAATAAAATTCAAGGATTCTATCCCATAAGAACAAAAAAAGCGTAATCCCATCCCACAACATGATCAAACCACATGCTAATTTATTTGCTAATTGATATATGTTCATCATTTATAATGGTAGAATATGGAATGTATAATCACATAGAAAAAGACCCCTAACATAGAATCAGGTCTCTCATCAATGAAGAATGATGTCTCTCAACCTTTGTTCATCAATTCTCGATTGGAATCTCTCGTAAATGATGATATACATCAAAGTAAATGGTAGGAACATGTGATGATTCTTCTTTTTTCACAATTATCTACATTTCAATTCCACTCCTCTAGATCCTTAAATAAAATATATGATCATTCCAACAATCATGTATTTCATTTAAACAACTAAATGGAGAAAACATGTGTCATCATTTCTATTATACTGAGTCTCCACATAGTTACAATATATCATTTATGAAATGATACACCTTGCACAATGTTACATTTCGGTGAAATGTTTTTTTTTGGATTATATAACATTTCTTATGATTATTTTATTTTTAATTAAATTACCTTTAAATTATATTTTACCCTCATCCCATGCAGGTCATGGATAAGCCACACTTAAGAAAAGAATGCCCTCAAAATCCCAACTATAACCTCATATTTCATATCCGAGTTACAATATGTTATAAGGCATTGAAAATAAAAAAATATTTATTTAATTATTGTATTTACAATCACGTCCCAAAAACTACATTCCATAGTTTTTCCGCATCGGCCAATATTAGGCCATGAATAAGGAAATAATTTCCTCACAAACTCAACGGTGGTATCAAATTCACAATATGATTTACCATTCGTGAGTTATAAAAAAATTTAAAATAAAATTTTTTATTTTAATTATTTTATTTACGATTATGCATTATTTGGGTTTTCTCCCTAAAGGCCCACACTGACTAAGCATAAGTTCTTCCTTGGGTAAACCATCCATTCTAAATGCAATGGTGACCTCATATTTCTTATCTTGGAATTATTTTATGTAGTATTCCACTTTTCCAGGAAAACATCTCACCCGCACTATTTAAAAATTTAACATTTTTTATGGACCATTTTCGTCACCCTGACCCTTGAAATCACATTTTTTCTCAATGCCTGGTAATGGAATTTTCTGAGTAATATTTTAATTATAAAACTTATAAAATTAGAGGTATTACATTTTTCCCAGATTAAGGCATTACATACCAGAAAGCTAAAGCAAGGTATTGTTAAATAGAAGAGGGTACAAGCATGAAACAGAGCCACCCACTCCCACTTTATCTCATGGAGATTAATGTGTTGCAATAGAATATGAACTACATGGATTGATCACCCACAGAGGGTCCTCTCTGTTTGATACTCAATCTTCTTCAGAAACATAATAAAAATCGTCATGTCGTCAATGTTCAGCTAACCCCAGTCAATGATGTGTGGTGGTTCATGTACATATCTCTATAGATTGGTCATGTAGAAGAGTACATGCACTCTCTCTAACTTCAGAGGTATAACCATGGGGAATTCCACATCCACTACCCGACATAGTAACTGAAATGCTCTGATTAACCTTAGAGATAACTAGTCGCCCCGCCCAAATGCCCATATCCCACGTTTAGGATAGACCCAATAAAACACATGGTCTTACTCTTCAAACTCCATGGGTATCCATCACATATCATCATAGAACTCATGAAAACTCTATGTAGTCTTCATCAAATCATTGATGACTTGCACCTTCTATTTAGTAGAATGCACTAACTATAGGCCTATGTGAACTAACATTGTTGGTTCATTCCAATAAATTGGTGACCTATAGGGGCGCCCGTACTAGGACTTGAATTGTTCCATACTGATGGTGTAGTGGTAGACTCTTTTCTATGTAAACTCCTCCAAAGGTAAAAGATCCACCCAACTATGGCCAAAATCATGGATATAAGTGTGTACCATGTCATCTAGGACCTCAATGGTCTTCTCGGTCTTTATGTATTTCTGTGGGTGGAATGTTGGGCTCATGCACAGGTGAGTCCCAATTGCCTTCTTCAATCCTAACCAAAATTAGGATGCAAAGAGTACACCTTGATCTGAGACTATCATTGTTGGGACTCCGTGAATTCGAACTATATCCTTGATGTAGAGGTATCCCAAGATCTATAAGGGCCATTACAGAAAATCTAATATTTGAATGACACGGTGAGTTGGTCAAAAATCACTTATATAGTATTATATCCCCTAGAAATACATGATAAAACTATCATAAAGAATGTTGTTATTATTTCTTGAGCCCTTATTGGAAATCCAAGGAACAAAAGATCAACCCCTTCCAAGCACATGGTCTTGACATGGTGTGTTGAAAAACAACAAAAATGATTAAAAAAGAAATCATATTTTATATGAATAGTCAATCCTAGCTTCAAAATATTCATCATCCCCAGTTTCCTCCATGACATCCTAATGCATATCTATATTTCTCTCATCACTCTAGGCATCCACTAATACTTCATTACATCATCTGAATGGAATGACACACTCACTGCTTTTCAAAAATCCATCAGGGGTATTCTCTATGGAACACTAAGCACAAAAAGTCCAATAGTTGGTATCATCGAGCGGTGCTTCCCTAACACACATTATGTGTGAAGGGCGGTAACATCCATTGATTGGAGGGAAGCTAAACCATATCATTACTTGAAGGATAAATGTAACAATTACGACTACTCTATTTCCTTCTTCAAAATAATTAATATTCATGAATTGGATGATATTTTCCTACACACACAAGAACCCATATATTAGAGAGATAAATTTAAAAAACTATGTCACATCAAGAATCAACGAGTTTATCTAAACAACAAAGTAGCAAAAAAATTTCAACTAATGTAATTTCATACTTCACATAGTTGACAAAAAATTAAATCACCCAGTAAAGAGAATCATCCATAAATAATACAATACTCAATGACATCTAATTCCATTTCTTTTAATGGATTAAGTTAAAATAATTTATGTGATCCACCATCCCCCTTATATTTCTATATTAATGGTCATATCTTCATTCATTAAAAAATAAAAATGATATAATACATGTTATAAATTCCATGATAAATCATTTTCATTGGGATTAATATATCAAAATTTTATTAGACCATCCAATTGTGAATCCATAACCAAAAAAACATGTATTCTATGCATATAATTATCATTATAATCTTGAAATGAACCATTAAGGTCTATATTTAGATTTCATTTAAGGTGATTTAATTGAATTGATTTTATCTTTCCCACAATGTTATTAATTCAAATATAGTTGAAAACAAGAATCATGAACTTACTATACATTGGTCATAATCCTAAATTATAATAATATCAAATATATATGATCAGTTAGAATCAGTTCATTATTTCATATCATAGGATAATTTTATTCTCCCCAACATGTCTTCCACTCATACGTCATATTCAATTTGAGAATAAAAATTTTAGTATATAAAATGAATATATTAAACATAATTTAAAACCTCTAAATTCAATCCTATCACTACAAAAATAGGTCTATACCACTATATCCCAACATATGCATAGTAAAACCTCTCTTGGACTAGTAGTGTAGATAATTATTACACTTTGAGAACACCACTAATATGCTTGTGATTGGTGAAAGGCGCTGAGTATATAAATTACATAATATGTGAATATTTACCCTCATAACTCATTGGTATAAAGAGAATAAGGAATAAATCTATATAAAAATATATAAATTAATAACTCATCTATAATATCAAATTAATTTTATATCATAAGATGCTTTTTTCTAAAATGAATACCAAAAGAACATCATCAATGGAACTGTCTCCAACACCATACACGACAACTTGGATTATTTAATGTTCATCTCAATCAAAACCATTTTCATAATAATAAATTAAAAATTGTATATAGAAGATATAATTAGTATAAAATTAAACCTAGTATGTTACCACAAAAAATGATCACACAAATATAGAAAAATCATTATAAATTGTTTGTGAATAATTATAGAAACCAAATCATTACCTATATAAATATTTAATAATATCCCATTCTCAGAATAATCCACAAGAAAAATTTACAAAAAATTATATTAAAATAATACTAATTAATATGTTATTTAAAGGTACAACATATTCAATTCCCAACAAATGTTGTTTCCCTCATCTGTAATAGCCCCACACTAGTATCCCCGAGTTAGTTGTCATTTATTTACATTGGTAAAAAACAAAAGATATCATATCACATGGTCCACATTTTATTAGTCATAAAAGACTAGATTCATACAAGATCTGTACGTTTCATTTTAACAGTTAACATAAACAAATATAATTCAATGAAACATTGTTATTATTTATTGAATATACATAGATCATTCAAAAAATTAATTTCATATTATTTTGGTAAAAGGAAATAAATAAAGTCTGAGTTCTAATGCCCAATAGTTTGATAAATACAATAAAATATAAAATTTAATAATAATTAAATAAATAACAAGTTGGGAATAAATAACCAAATGATTACTAAATGAGAATAAAATTTCCATGAATAACATAATAATAATAAATAAACTATATAAAAATATATGACATAAAAGTGGTGGGATACATAATGATATAAATCTTAATAAATTTCAAAATCTGCTTGCATGGAACTACATTGATACCATCATAGACTTGTAACGGTACATCGTACATGATTGGCCATGCATGCCCCAAATACACATAACTAGATTGTTACAATAGAAAAATTAATGCAACAAGGACTATGTAATTTTTGTCCCTTCCCATGACAAATTATGTAAAAGTTCTCCATCACATTAATGAGTTTCGGTAATTTCAAATTATATAATGTTATAAAAAAATTAAATACATATAAATTTCATAGAAATCAATATATCCCTTTTTATAAGTCTAAGAACCCAATTGATGATGGTTACTGTTGTTTTTTTTATCAAAAGTTGAATATTAAAGTGGATGATTTTTTTGTTTTGAATAGCTGGTAATATAAATAATTATGTCAGGATAAAGATGAAGAATGGATGCGAAATTAATGAAAAATTACATGTTTCATAATTTACATATATGGAATATATGTAGATCATAGAACCAATTCTAAATGTTAAATAAAATGAGATTGAGGGTCTAAATAATTGATATATATGATAAGGATAATTATTTTATTGAAATTATGATGTTGAGTATAGATTTATAGTGTGTTTAATACAACTGTTGATTTATGATGGATTTTTAGGGAGAATATGTTATATATATTGATGTTAATGGAGTTATATGATTTTCAAGAAAACTATAAATTTTTAAAAAGGATATACAAAAAAATTAATAAAATATAATATCAACATATCTAGGATGATGTTTGGAATTACTATTTCTATAAGAGGAATAAATTGAATGTCACATAGAAGTAACTATGACTGTTAAATTTATGATATCACATTATCATCCACTAAGGATGGGTTAAGGAGTAACTTAATGATAATATATGGATACATAAGAAAGAATTTATATTAATAGACATTAGTTAGTAACTAAAATTTACTCACATTTTATATATTTCATAAATCTTGAAGATTGAATGATTACTTGAGTTATATATAGTTGTTCAAATGGGTTGGAATATTATATTATTAGACAAGATATATTTTTGGATGAATGATCATTTCCAATTCATGTGGTATATTTTCTATAGTAAATATACTTTTTATTTTTTATGTAACAATCATATAAAATATTATATGATTTGAAAAATAAAAAACAAATACAACATATAGAGCCTACTATGAATTTTAATAATATATATTTGGTATGTATGATTCATGAATTTTAGAAATTATTTCCTGGAGTTCCAGATAGTTATTCCAAAAGGTAATACAGTTATGAAGACTACACTATATTAAATTTTGAAAAGAAATATAATATGATGTTATATTTAAATTTTAATGTAGAAAATAATACATTGGTTTGGAAATAAATATTGATTCAAGATGAGTTAATTTTAATGAATAAATATTAGTAGATTTTGAATGCTCGTGATGAGTCCATAATGAAGAGTATAATTGATATAGAAGGAAATATATACTAAAGGAGGAAGGGTCAAAAGATATATTAGTGGATGTTAAGGATAATATAGTGGATTAATAGATGAACCTGATTTGTATTACTTTGATGTTCCTATAATGATTTGTGACCCAAGATAAAAAGTGTTGAGAAATCGGATGACTAGTCTGTTAAACATTCTTTAAGAAAACCAAAAAATTGAAGTGGTGATGTGGGATCTTGAGGAACATATGATAAAGAACCACCTAGATATTTTTATGAAGTTATATTATATAAATTTCTAGGATGAAATTATATAAAGGAGGTAAGAATATGACAGCTAAATATTTCATAGTACACTTCTTATTAAATAATTCAATATTATTTGTTTCACGCAACACCATGTTTCAACTCACCATAACCTATCAAACTAGACATTTGAAAATGTAGTTTTTAATATTATTAACCAAAATAATAAATTATAAATTTTTATTTCTCAAAATAAACATTATTTTTGAATATAGAATATACAAATTATCTTAGGGTGATTTTTTGGGATTTTTTAAAAAGTAAATACAGAAATTAATGTTAAAAATGATATGATAACAATATAATATTACCCTGAAACTTGTAGTAATTTCATTGTATAAGTGTGTTTTGAACAAAATAAAACTTATATCAAATATAAGATCCTTTTTAAGCCTCTTGTGTTTGATTAGAATATTTATTATATTTCATTTAAATACATGTTAAAAATACATATTCAAATTTTAATAACTATATCATTTTTTAATATTAGTTTATATAAGTAATAGTGTCAAGTATATTTTTTTAGAAATATAAAATAATTATCTACATAATATTTATTTATTTATAATTTTTAGAGATTAAATAAATACCATTAATTATGACACAATAGTGAAACATAAATTATTTTATTAATAACAATAGCAAGTAAATGATATTTAAAATATCAATGTAAATATAATTTGACTTAAATAATGAAAAAAAGAATTATATAGATAATATTGACATGTTAGTGACATATTGGATCTATGTATTATAAGTTATCATGATAGTTTGATATTTCTAAAAATGAAAGTTTCAAAATAGACATAAATAAGAATTTAAAATAAAAAATATTTTATTGTTAATATATTTACTATATAGTATAAAAAGACAACTAGACATGGTATGAGTTAATTTGTTTAACTAAGGGTTAACCCCAAAATATAAGGTTACTTTTGTGAACTAAACCTGTCTAAAAATAATTAGTTGTGATTATATATACCCATACTATTATTATCCTAGAAATAAATATCCTTTGAGATATTTTAATCAAAAAAATTAATAAATTAACATTTTTGGAGTTTATAAAAGTTCCCCTTCACAATTATAAATGTGCACCCCTACTTCACTTTTATTCACACTGATAAAGACATTGGGATCAACCAAATGCTCTCTATTTTCCTCCAAACATCCCCAATTCATCACAAAGGTCATAATTTTGGCATAAATCAATCCTAAGGAGTCTTTTTGAGAAAATGAAAATGAGACACTCAACAAGAAGTAATTGTACTACCAATTCCATTCAAACTAATTTATTTTTCTACTTAATCCTCTTATGTTTATTCCATAATAATGTAACAAATTGAGTAACATATATATTATAAAATCTTATTATGATTATGGGAATACTATATTACTACCTTTATCCATCATATTGATAACAAAATTACCATGAATGCACACGTATTACTTACCGTCTCAACGTCGTGGTGTAATTTGCTATTAAACACTAATTTATTTGGAAAGTTTAAATGGTGAGTATAATGAATATAAATAATTAATATTACATGATAATTTTTATTTATAATTAATATAAATCTAATTCCATGCCATTTAACTATCAAGGGGATGATACTGTTGCTCTTTCTTATGTACGCCTACCTTCTCCATGACATGGTGAGATTCATTCTCTATGATACTGATTCAAAAAAGATTATAAAATTTATATGATTAGTTAAACTAATTTTTATGAACATTATACCAATATGGATATGAATAAAGTACATACTATGCATAACAAACCTGACATACACAACAAAAAATACATAGGAAAATGTTTCAGTTAACACCCAGAACAAGGGTAATAGTGAAATATTATTAAAAACATTTTATATGAGGATCATATATGATATCGTAAAAGTGGATATGGTTATGGTATAATTTAATAATATATTTAAAAAATTATATATGAGGTTAATTCATACTTGACTAAAAAATTTATAATGTAAGGGTTAATTTCACAGAAAAATTATTATATGAGTTGTTTATACATAAATATCTACTGGGAAATATTTATCATTCATGTCCATGTGTTTTTAAAATGTATTTTCAAATTATTATTGAAATTTTTAAAAAATCAATTTTACCCCTGTTTTAATTTTATAAAATGTTTTGAAAGGTATCTTTCCATATTTTTTCAAAGAGGTACTTTATGGTCTTTTCAAAAAAATTAGGAAAGAATGCTTGTTTAACATACATGGTGTAAGTGACTATTATCTGTTGTTATAATGCCTAAAATTTTTGATGAATTAAAAAATATTACATGGTTATTTTAAAAGGAAATGTTTTCTTTTTAAATTTCTCGGCTTTTATATGAATTCAATGTAAAAATGGATATTTCTCTAATATAGTTTTTATGATTCTAGGAGATTTTTTTCATCTATGACAACACCATTTGTTGAATTTTATCCTTAATTGATGTTTATATATTTTTATACAATATCCAATATTTTATTTTTTGTTTTTTGAGGTATTTTACTATGTATCTGATATTGTAAAATGATTCATGATTTTTGGATAAAATAATAACTATTGACATTCAAGACTTTATATGAATGTTTATGTTATATTTTTCCCCTTTTATAATTTTAATGCATTGGACATATTACGATACAGAGGGTACTCTCTTTCTACTTGATGTATCGGTGGGTCTCATACGAAAAATTATTGTCTTAGAATGAGGCCTTTAGAGTATGATTATTTATGGTCATGATATGAGGCCTTGATTGTATGGTTATGATGTCTGACATTATGCATTTCCACGTTATGTGATTAATATTACATTTGATTATTCAACTAGTAGAATATAAATGTGAAATTGAAAAGGGAATTCATTATTTATTCATTCCATATTATGCTGATGATTGTGTTTAAAAAGATTGTGTTTTAGTTTTATACATTTCCTTAAATGTTTATACATATATATGAATGTGTCCACTATATTGTTGATCCTTACTAAGAATCTAAGCATTCCCATTTCATATGATTAATTTTTCCTAGGATGAAATGAATTGCATTATGACTGAACAACAGGGATTAACTAACCAAAATTAGTATATTAAAAGGAGATTTTTTTAATCATGTAATGTAAAACTTATATTTTTATATAGATATTTCAATGCTACAAAAACTAGTCTTCCTTAGTGATTTTAATATTTTTGATCATGATAATGTAATAAAATAATACATAGGATTTTGTAAACAGGGGTTTGGGTAATACTATACAATCTATAGATAGACAGACATTCATATTGAACAATTCTTATACCAGAGGATATTCATTTAGGTTTATTCTTTTACATGGAGGAACATTGGATGAGAACCTATCTATGGCTGCTTTCAAAATAATAAATAATTTCCTAGAATCTATACAAAAGAAACATATTTTAAAGACCCATAAAATTGAAGGGATTTTTTTTTCTTTCTTAATTTTTTTTTGGAATTCTACGAGTACGCTGTTTTTGATGGTGCCTGATTCCGGGGCCCGGTGTGCCCGGAATAATTTCTCGATGTTTAGCTCGGGTACCCTCAGTGAACGACCGAGTGGGTTTTTATAACTTTTGAACCGGTGCTCATAATCGAAATTTAAGAGCACCGATGAAATCCCAGCGCCAGTAATTTCTTAGGAACACCTTTTCTGGAGTAGCGTTTACTCGGGTGAGGTTATTAAATAAATGGGTTAACTAAAGAATTAAATAAAAATTTGTGCCAAATTTTTATTTTCTATTATAAGTACTTTTAACCTATGCATGGATGTTGGAGGGGGGCCCACTACATCCTGACTCCACTAGGTATGATATTAGTGAAGTGGGGCCCACACGATCCCCAACCCTTTTTCCCATTTAACCGCCCTCTCGCAATTTAATTGTGTAACACACCTGCACCCCCCTTTTTAAATGACCTGTCAACTCTAGAATTTATTTAGATTATTAAACGCTCTTCAATTATGTCAATTAATTGAATGTCATCTTTTGAATTTTGAAAAGGGTTGGCATGAGTAATAAAATAAGGCAAAGTTTTATTTTATTATGGTTGATTCATTGTGTGGAGATAATTGTAGAGGAAAACTAAAGACTTGGAGATCTTCTTATTCCTCGGAGAAGAACGCGAAGAACACCGACACTCTTCTCGATCTTCTTTCCGCATCAAAGAAAGTGGAACGCCACATCCTTCATCGGGCATGCACCGAAAACGTATACGGAGCCTCGTTCTCCAACGCTGTCATCCACGATGCCGTCTTCCATGACGTCATCTTCCGCGATGCCGTCATCAGCGACACAGTTTTTCCGCGATGACCATCATTCCAAAACTCCTCGAGGAAGGGGTTTGAGTTCAAATTTAATGGATTCAATTTGTGCTTGCTTTGTTGAAGTTATTTTATTTTGGGCCACATTTTATTGTTATAATGGGAGGAGGTCGGACCGCATGAACACGACCGACCCTTCCCCCCTTTGATGTTGTACTTGTTGCGGCACGAACAAAGGCAACACGGTGCAATGGCACCGCGCGAAAACCAAGAGGAATGCAGAGAAGAAGCGTGGCGTCATTGAGGATAAAAGAATCAGCGGCCGGAGTTGGGCCACAGCAAAGTGGCACAGCTCCGTCGAGCCACGCCGGAGAATCCCGAAGAGGCCGCGGCCGGAGCGGGGCTGCGGGGACGGGGCGCGGCACCGTCGCGCCGCGGCGGTGAAAGGAGGGGCCGCTGGAACCGCCGGCCGCTGGCGCTTTGGAGGGGCGGGACCGCTGGGTCTCGCGGCTGCAGCACCGGCCGGCCGTTTTGGAAGTACCGGGGGTCGTAAATCCCATCTGGCCAAGAGGTGGGCCCCCCTCATGGAGGATGTTTCTTCATTCAAGGGGGGCAGCGCCCCCCTCTTCATCCCGCTCGGCCAAACGGCCAAGATGCCAGCCTCGCGGGCTACGCCCGCGTCTGGCCGGACGGGCCGCACGCGCCGAGCCAGGCCACACCGGCTGGGCCGCACCACGCCGGGGATGCCGGACCGGGCCACGCCCTGATGGGATGGACCCAGTTTGGGTTGAACTAGGCGGTCTTCGGCTTGGTCGGTTCGGGCCCGAAACCCCCTAAAAGCGGACAGGTTCCTTTAAATGCCCATAACGTGGGCTACGGACCTCTGATCGACACACCGTTAGTTGAGATGTGATCCTTGGATCGATATGGTCGTTTCGGTATATTACTTTGAAGGATTTGGAGAACTTAGTGTATGTCCGGGTTGGTTCGAACAAGAAACCAACAGGGCCCTCGGAGTGGAAATGCTTATAACTTGAGCTCCGGACGTCTGATTTACGTACCGTTGACCTTGTTGGATTTCACTTTGTGAGACGGACCATTCATATTACTCCACTCGAGGTTTGGACACAGTTGAAGTATGGTTGGGTTGGTTTTGACTTAAAAACCAACCGGGCCCCTGGAACGAAAAATCCAATAACTCTTAGACCGGGCGTCCGATTGATGTATCTTCTGTCGTGTTGAGTTCCCATCGACGAGAAGGGACATTGGGATAAATCAAATCCAGACTATGTTTTAGATGATGTATTGACCCCCTTGTCTCATGAAGAAGAACCTCCCGGAAACGAGCATGTTGTGTGAGAGAACCCTAGAGCTGGCTGCGACGACGATGATGACTGCACTAAAACCCTCCGTGGGTTCGGCATCGATGACGACTGTACTGAAATCCTCCGTGGGTTCGACGGTGAAGAATTTCGTACTTGAATCCTCGGTGGGTTTGATGATGATTTCAACCGTACTGGAATCCTCTGTGGGTTTGATGGTGAAGACTTTTGTACTGGAATCCTACGTGGGTTCAACGACGAAGACAACCATACTGGAATCCTCTGTTGGTTTGGCGGTGATGACTACCGTACATGTATCCTACGTGGGTCCGACAGTATTGACCTCTATTGTAGTATCCTATGTGGGTCTGACAGCTTAGTTGGTCTAGTATCCTACGTGGGTCCCAGCTATATGAATCAGTAACTAAATCTGATTATCTTATTTTTCTTTAAAAATGATGTATACCTGTGTGAGATTAGTCTCGGTTTTCAATCATTATCATTCATGTGATTGATTTACTTTTCTGTGTGGACTGGGTTGTACTTTCTTGTGTGTATTGAGCTGTACTTTCCTTTATGGATTGGGTTTTACTATCTTGTGTGGACGTGATCAAACTTGAGCTCGGATGTTGGGGCCGAACAGGAATTGATGACATAGGTATATGTATGGTCATATACCTAAGTAGTGTTGGTTGTTACATTGTGATTGTATCTTTCCTTTATGGATTATACTTTGTGGATTCTGGGAGAAATTCGAGGGCCTTGAGGTCCCTACTGAGCAGCGTATACTCACTCCTGCATGGGCTATGCCCGCACTACGTTGTGTTGGACGCAGACGACGGACATCTCTGATCGTGGTTGAGGCTGGTGGAGAAAGTCGGTACCTGGGGGCAGACCACTGGGTGGGACGTACATGGAGCAGACGGATGGACCCGAGAAGCTGAGGAGGAGGCTATCTATTCCCACCCTTCAGGTGGGATTTCCAGTGGACAGCTCGGCGTTGCTTCTTAGCTTCTCAGTTGCTGTAATTTTGTTCTAGTTGTACTTTACTTTCAGTTTGGGTTTGTATTCTAGCCCACTAACTTTTCCGCACTTACTGTTGAACTCAGTTTACTTAGTGTTTACTTCTGCATTCTTACTCTATGGTGTTTGTTTACTTTTTAAAGTAAATTCCTTCCCCTTTTTATTGGGATTTACGCATTGGTTCTAGTCTCCAGCCCCTAGCCTATGGAAGGCGGGCTTGGGTTAGTCACGACACGGGTCCTGAGGACGGGTCGTGACAAATTGGTATCATAGGAGGTCGGTTCTACCGCAGAACATAGGAATCTGATCTTTCTTCTGTGTGAAGCAATAATGTTAAGGGTATTGTGTGTGGTTATCATTCCAGGGAGTCCAATGTTGGTGCGGCGGCTGACGTATCCATACACTAGGACCCTGACATCGGATTTCCGACTCACTACACGAAAACATGGATTGCATTTGTGTTTCAAAAGTTTTCTTTGTGATTACATTGTGTCAGCTCACCAGGTATACTATTTTGAGAGTGGTGCACCTGTTTCTTTTTAGGATTTCCCCACGGCGACAGCCAGCTAGGGATCTGAGCTTTGTGTGAGACATCATCCCACCGAGCGAGGAGGCCTCGGTGCAGGGCCCTTTTTCAGCAGAGGCACCGACGGTACCTCTACCCGCCGAGCCACCGATGCCACCAGCCCCAGCCGCTGAGAGTGCATGTCACCTTAATGCACTGCATGAGTTCCAGCATCAGAGACCGCTCAGGTTCCGCGGGGAGATGGACCCTCAGGTAGCCGAGGATTGGCTGGAGGCTTTGGTTCGAGTTTTTAGGTTAGTGGGGACACCAGCTGACCTCATGGTGATCCTTGTAGCAAACCTCCTACACATGGCAGCAGGAATATGGTGGAGCCTGATTCTCCAAGTGCACGATATGGAATCTTTCCTCTAGACGTACTTTGAGAGCCTCTTCTTCTCATAGTTCGTCCAAGCCACCCAACGTGCGGTGCACATTCAAATGTTTCTACAGCTGCGGCAGGGCAGCATGACCGTGGCCCTGTACTCAGCGAGGTTTACTGATCTCTCGCACTACTCCACAGATATGGTATAGGACCTGTTCTTCCAGGACCGGACCTCTGAGAAGAGACTAAGGCATGAGATCAGGGCTTTAATGATTTCCCGGAACATTCTGATACAGGCATGGGTGTTGGAGAGAGCCCTTCTAGTGGAGAGTTTTCTCACCGAGCAGTCACCAGCGGCGGGACCCTCTGCGGGATGACCTGTAGCGAATTCTTCTGTATCTGGCAGTAGATAGATGACGAAGAGGTCCAAATAGGCCATACCATCAGACAAGAACTCTTAGGATTCAGATTCGGTTGTGCATGGCACATGTAAGAGAGCCAGCTACACGAAGAGCATGGAGTGCTACGCATGCGGCGGGCAGGGTCACATGGCTCGAGACTGCCCGACTCGTCCTGCAAATGAGCAGAATGCAGTCGAGGGACCTCCCAGACAGAGGTTCGACCATGGAGGTCCGCAGGGAGCAGGAGGGCGAGGCAGAGGAGTTGGCCGAGCAACGGGTGGTGGGTGATGCTTTGAGGCCCTACCAACACCATCAACCAGGAAGACCTCCCCGACCGCAAGGAATGGGGGGATAGGTGAGAGCTCACCATCAGGCAGCTGAGGCTTACGACCATGGAGCTCCATGTGGTGTTGAACAGGAGCAGGACTAGCTCCGGTCATGGAGACTTTTGTTCAATGGCTTCTGGCATTGTTGATGTTGTACTTATGGTTGTATTGTGTCTTAGTACCTTGTGCTGCATGAATAAAAGACACTTGGTCTTGTGACATTTTCTTCCTTGCACTTTATATATAGTTGATTCTTAGAGGTTCTGGTTTAAAAATGTTAACATGACCCTCACTTTCGAGATTCCTACTAAACAAGACCTAGTAACCACACACTGTTGCCGACAGTGTGACTCGACCATTGGAGGCGAGAGTAATGGTTGGGTCTCTTGGTAGTAGCGTCGAGGCCTTACGACGTCATCCATGGCATGAATTAGTATCATTCATGTCAGGGTTCACTGTAATAGGCTTATAACTTAGTTCATTTAGGGGATGAGACCGGATTTCTATTATCGGCAAAGAAGAAATCTTAGCAGCTCTTGTAGGACCAAAAAAGGTTTAGGTTATCCAGGAGTGGCTGAGGACAGCTCAGAGATGACAGAAGTCTTATGCTGATAGGAGGTGGAGACCACTAGTGTTCGAGGATGGTGACCACATTTTATTACGGGTCTCACATCGACTTGGATTACGGAGATTTGGCTGAGGTGGAATGT
The DNA here is from genome assembly GCA_963277665.1 of Viscum album. NCBI lineage: Eukaryota > Viridiplantae > Streptophyta > Magnoliopsida > Santalales > Viscaceae > Viscum > Viscum album. Next base: position 434,230,922 of record OY728150.1, on the reverse strand, counting down.
TATATCCGCACTTCATCGGACCCTTCTAGGTCCTCAGCAGGGTTGGTGAGGTGGTTTACCGCTTGACCCATCCACCTCAGTTGCCCAAGGTGCATAGCGACTTCCACGTATCTCAACTGAGGTGATACGTGCTTGACCCGATGCATATCATCAACCATGGGGAGCTAGACATTGGTGATGGGATGACTTTTGTGAAGGTCCCTATGGAGATCGAGGATCGATAGAAGTGGGTCCTACGTGGATGCTCGATTCCTCTAGTGCACATCAGGTTGCAGCACGGGAACCTCCAGGAGAGCACATGGGAGCGGGAGGCTCAGTTGCGTGCTCAGTACCACTTTTGTTTCCCTAGTTTTTGTTATAGCATTACGGGAACATGAAGCCCTGAGGTGGGAGTATTGTAAAGAACCGTAATATTCAAGGGGAATTTTTTATTTCTTAATTGTTTTTGGAATTCTACGAGTATGCAGTTTCTGACAGTGACTGATTCCAAGGCCCGGTGTGCCCGGAATAATTTTCCATAGTTTAGCTCGGGTATGTTAAGTGAAAGAACGAGCAGGTTTTTATAACTTTTGAACCATTGCTCGGAATCAAAATCTGAGGTCACCGATTAAATCGTAGCACCGGTAATTGCTTAGGAACACCTTTTCTAGAGTTGCGTTTTCTCGGGTGAGGTTATTAAATAAATGGGATAAGTAATGAATGAAATAAAAATTTGTGCCACAATTTTTATTTTCAGTTCCAAGTATTTTTAACCTATGCTTGGATGTTGGAGTTGGACCCACTACTTCATGACTCCACTAGGTAGGTTATTAGTTAAGTGGGGCCCACATGAGCCCCACCCCTTCTTTTCCATTTCACCTCCCTCTCGCAATTTAATTGTGTAACACACCCACACCCCCCTTTTTAAATGACATGTCAACTCTCAAAATTAATTGGATTATTAAACGCTCTTCAATTAAGTCAATTAATTGAATGTGATATTTTGAATTTCGAAAAGGGTTGGTATGAGTAATAAAATAAGGAAAAATCATATTTTATTATGGTCGAATCATTGTGTGGAGATATATAGAGAGGAGAACTCAAGTCTTGGAGATCTTCTTCTTCATCAGAGAAGAACACGATGAACACCAACACTCTTCTCGATCTTCTTTATGCATCAAAGAGAGGGGAACACTGCATACTTCATCGGGCATACACCGACGACGTATATGAAGCCTCGTTCCGCGACGCCGTCTTCTGCGATGCCGTCTTCCGCAACATCGTTTTTCCGCAACGACCATCATTCGACAAATCCATGAGGTTGGGGTTTGAGATCAAATTTATTGGATTAAATTTGTGCTTTCTTTGTGGAAGTTATTTTATTTTGGGCCACCTGTTATCGTTATAACAGGAGGAGGTCGGACCGCACGAACATGGCCGACCCTCCTCCCCCTTTGATGTTGTACTTGTTGCGGTAGGAACAAAGGTATCACGGCGCAACGACACCATGTAGAAACAAAGAGGAATGCAGCGAAGAAGCGTGGCACCGTCACACCGTGCCGTTGAGGCCGAAAGAAGCCGCGGCTGGAGTCAGGCCGTGGTGAAGGGGCGTGGCGCCGCCGTGCCACGCCGGAGAACCTCGAAGAGGCCCCGACCAGAGCGGGGCCATGACAGAGGGTCACGGGGCAGTCACGCCTTTCATGTCAGACAAGGCCGCACATGAAGCCACAATGGTGCAAGGAGTAGAGGCCAGAACCGCCAGCCACCGGCGCTACGGAGGGGGGGGGGGGGACCGCGGGGTCCCGCGGCGGCAACACCGGCCGACCAGTCAGGCCGACCATTTCAGAAGGACCAGGGGTCATAACCCACAGCTGGCCAAGAGGCGGGCCCCCCTCATAGGGGCCGTTTCTTCAATAAAGGGGGGCAGTGCCCCCCTCCGCATCCCGCTCGGCGAAACGGTCGAGCTACTGGCCACGCGGGTCGCGCCCTCGTCAGGCCGGAATGGCTGCACCGGTCACGCCGGGCCGCGCCGGCTAGGCTGGATGCACCCTGATGATCCGGACCCAGACTCGGGTTAGGCCGACCCAGTTCAGGCCGACCCTGGGGGTCTTGGGCCGGGTCGGTCTGGGACCAAAACCCACTAAAACCGGACATGTTCATTTAAATGCCCATAATATAGGCTACAGACCACCGATCGATGCACCGTCAGTTGTGATGCAATACTAGGATCAAGGTGGTCGTTTCGGTATATTAAACTCAAGGTTTTAATGAACTTTGTGTATGGCCGGGTTGGTTCGAACACGATACCAACCGGGCCCTCAGAGCGGAAATGCTTATAACTTCAGCTCCGAACGTCCGATTAATGTACCGTCGACTTTGTTGGATTCCTCTTTGTGAGACAGACCTTTTGTATTACTAAGATCAAGTTTTGGACATAGTTAGAGTACGATTGGGTTGGTTTTGACTTAAAAACTACTGGGCCCCTGGAACGAAAAGGACAATAACTCTCAGACCGGGCGTCTGATTGACACGCCGTCTGTCGTGTTGACTTCCTATCGATGAGACGGAACTTTGGGATACATCAAATCTGGACTACGTGTCAGTTGATGTATCGACCCCCTTGGCTCGTGGAGCGGCCCCTCCCAGAAACGAGCATGATATGTACGGGAACCCTAGAGCTGGCTGCGATGATGATGATGACTGCACTGAAATCCTCCATGGGTTCGGCAGCGATGACGACCATACTAAAATCCTCATTGGGTTCGACGGTGAATTCATTCGTACTAGAATCCTCCGTGGGTTCGGCAACGATGACAACTGTACTGGAATCCTCTGTGGGTTCGACAGTGAAGACTTTTGTACTGGAATCCTCCGTGGGTTCAACGACGATGACAACCATACTGGAATCCTCCGTGGGTTCAGTGGTGACGACTACTGTACATGTATCCTACATAGGTCCGACAGTATTGACCTCTGTTGTAGTATCCTACGTGGGTCCGACTGCATAGCTGGTCTAGTATATTACGTGGGTCCCATCTAGATGAATCAGTAACTACATCTGATCATCTCCTTTTGCCTTACAAATGAGGTATACCTGTGTGAGATGAGTCTTGGTTTTCAATCTTTATCATTCATTTGATTGACTTACTTTCCTGTGTGGACTGGGTTGTACTTTCCTGTGTGGACGTGATCGAACATGGGCTCAGATGTTTGATATGAATTGGAATTGATGACTTAGGTATATGTATGGTCATATACCTTTTTTGTGTTGGTTGTTACTTTGTGATTGTATATTTCCTTTTTGGATTATCCTATGTGGATTCTGGGAGACCTTCGGGGGTCTCGGGGTCCCTACTGAGTAGCGTATACTCACCCTTGTACGGGTTATGCCTGCACTACATTGTGTTGGATGCAGACGACAGACATCGCTGATCGTGGTTGAGGCTTGTGGAGCAAGTCGGTACCCAGGGGCGGACCACTGGGTGGAACGTACACAGAGCGAACATCTGGACCTGAGGAGCTGAGGAGGAGGCTATCTGTACCCACCCTTTAGGTGGGATTTCCATTGGACGTCTCAACATTGCTTCTTTACTTCTCAGTTGTTGTACTTTCTTTCCAGTTGTATTTTACTTTCAGTTTGGGTTTGTATTCGGGCCCACATAATTTTTAGCACTTACTATTGTACTCAGTTCACTTAGTGTTTACTTTTTCTTTCTTACTTTGTGGTTTTTGTTTACAATATAAAGGAAATTCCTTGCCCTTTTTGTCTAGATTTACGCCTTGGTGCTATTCGCTAGCCCCTGGCCTATAGATGGTGGGCATGGGGTAACCACGACACGGGTCCTGAGGATGGGACGTGACACATTTTGAGCCACTATATTGATTGATATGATACTCACCAATGTGTTTTCCTATGGTAGATGAGGCCACAGTTGTTTGGAATAGTATGGTATATGAGCTCTCAGAGAGATTGTAGTTGATCAGAAAGCTATTGATAATGGATCGAAGAAGTAAACGATCATATTTAGACAAGATGATATGACCTTTGGGGTTCACTTCTTGTGACCATGTTTTCTAAAGAGTTTCACCTCAATAGGGGGATTTTTTTGTTGATGATTGGGAAAGAGGCATCATGGTTTGTTGTTCCCTTCATGATTATTTAATTGTTTGTGATAGTGTCATACCATCTTGGACATGCACCGCATTATTATGAAATTAAATATATGTTCCACATTTCTTAGCATCAAAGGTGAAAAATCAATCTTTTACATATTACAGACTATAAGGATAATTAGTTTGAGCTAGATACATTTCATGACATGTGTCTGGTACTGATTACAAGCCAGATCGAGAAATTTTTCTTTGGGAAGATGGTATAACACGTATAGATCATGTGGAATAATAGATGAACCCAAGAAGAGATATGGTAGTCATAGTTTGATGATCTATATTATTGGCCTTAGGTACTAATGAGAAAAACATATATACTTTCCTGTTTTGAGAATCCATTAGTGGTGGAAAAATTTTAATTTTCAAGGCTATTTTAATGGTTCCAAAATTCCAATTTTGGATTTAATATAAATTTATTCATCTTTGAAAATATTTATATATATTAAATTCTACCTTATATATGGTTTTATAGTGTAATGCAAAGGTAAAACATTATTTGAAATGGTCATATATGGTTAAAGTGGTGTTTAAAGGACCTTTATAAGTGTACTATCAATATTTCTTAGAGAACATTGGGTAAAATAAGTGATACATAAGGTTTTTTCAAATTTTTTGTATCTTGGTTATGTGCAATCCTAAGAGTTCTTATGCACTGTAATGTTTGGTAGAAGAAACATCCATTTTGTAAGGGTTATCTTGAAAACATATCACTTATATATGGTTAACACATGGTTTCTTCTATCCACATAAGGGTAAACCATATTCTCATAATTTTATGTCAGGTTGTGTGTACTGGTTTCTTCAAAATTATAAAAGATGTGTATTAGTATATTGGATATCTATAAGAGTATTTCCTCATCTAGAGAGTGGTAACACCTAAATTATTATTTTTAAAGATGATTATCCTTTTGTTTTCAAAAGGGATGGAAAAAAGAAGACAAATATTTCATATGAATAATTATTTATATAAAATCATTATGTACGGTTATCTTGGTACCCTCACATGACACCTAGGTACTGGGTATTGGTATAACCATTTTTGACCTATACAAATATTATTTTGTGATTTTTAAAAAACCTAGATTTTTCATCTTCTTCCCCAACATGATCTTATGGCTAATTTTTTATGGATTAAAAATCATAAAATCATAGAATGAAAATATTAAATTCATTTAGAAATTAACTACTAATATTATGGATAGATATAAACATAACATAATTAATAATCACGTAAAATTTAAATTATTTGATGAGTTTAGATTACTAGATTTATTATTGTGAATATGTTTGTGGATGTTATTTTTAAATATATAAAATCCTTGTTACCCTTTATTTTTTGGTATTAATATTGACTCTGAGAAGCTGATAAATTAAATTTGTCAAATTTTGAAAAACCATTAGAAAAATATAGGAGTTCTTCCTCTGGTTTCCTAACATGGAATAACCCTACCCTCACTCTTTTTTTTCAGTGTTGTGTTTGAAAATGATAAATCTCAAGTATGATTTCTAAGAGATTTTTTCATATATAATTTGTGAAAATATCATTATTCAGACTTTTGTAAAAAATATAATATTTTCGTAAATTTATATTTGCATTTTATTATTTAAAATAGTAATAATAATTACCCATGTTTATCCTAGATTATAATGGAGAGGTGACATTATTATTATATGTGGAATTATAGTATTCTCTAGTAATGAAGATAAATACATAGTATTAGGAAATATATATTCTATGTTTTCTAAATAATAATTCGCCTTCTTAAAATTTCAAGTATTTTTCAGATTGTAATTATTGAGTGTTAGGGAAAAATATTATAGAGTAAACCTATACATTACAACCAGACAGTTATACTTAGAATCCATTTTCCAAAAAAATTAAAAATAAAACATGGTTTCCTTTCATGAAAAATCATCATTATCTTCATATTGAACTCATCGTTTCACCTACTCATCTATAATCTACAAGAGAAGCATTTTAAAAGCATGGGATGATTTAAAGAAATGTCAATAAAAGACAATGAAAAAAATAATTTAATTAGTTCAGTGAAAAGCATGAAAGTCCATAATACAGTTTCCTTTATCACATTATTCATTTTGAGATTAAAAATAATTACTTATATATTGAAATAAAATTTTTCTCAAATAAAACATTTAAACCCTATAGAAAACATAGATAAAACTTGTTGGAAAATTGGGGCATCATTGGATTCACCACCATAGTTAGAAATAAAAGAGCATCAAAGTTAAGTTCTGAAAATTAAATTACATTAACCTGACTGAACACTCATGATTAACCAAAAATGTTAATCTGTGAATAAAATTTATATAATATTCACATTTTATATTAGGATAAACCTAATTGGTTAACTCTGCCTCATATATCGAGTAACAACTTGGTTGAATTCCATCTCAAAATTCCCCAATGCATTAATGATATAACATAACCATCAATCCTTAGTATATCATGGAACCACCAATAATTGATTTAAAATGTAACCACATATTATCATTAATAAATAATTATAACCATATCATAATCACGAAATGATTTTGAATGTTCCTCTAACATGATCGCGCTGATTACTATGGGTTATTCTACTCACTGGAAAACACCCCACGTATAGTCCTAGGTTCAAATGTTTTCAGCCAAGAGTTCATTAACAGCCCCCTTTGGGCCAGAGGTGTTCTCTTTTGATGTGAATTTTGATCCGGGGTCATCATCTTCTTGTCCCAAAGGGCTGTAGAATCATTCTTTTTTCATCCCATCCCCCCACTTATTCTATATAACTAATTTCCATAGATCCAACTAGATTTACATGTAGGGACCAAGGATGTCCCATATCCGGCTCTGGAAATCCGGCTCGAGGCCTTTTATGAAGCTTCGTTAGGTCTCAAATGGACAATAATAGTGAGGTTCATTGTGTGCAAACCACCTCTCCCAGCATTCTGTAATTAGAATAGCTCATGGCTGATGGAGTATCTAGCTCAGGATTCGAACTTCAATATTAGATCCTTATACATGGACCTGGATTCTGAAAAGGAATCTATTCATGCTTTTTGAAAAGACTCAATCTCCATGGGTTGGTGGAGGTGTGTGATATCATTATAGACAATGGATGTGAAGAATAGAAAACAATAATCTTGATTGGTAGTGTGTGTTGATATTATTCGTCTCTCCATACCTTTTTGGAATAGTTCATTCATGAAGTCCATTGAAAACTCTCTAGGGATATTTATGTGTGTGGATGATCGCACCCTGACTCTGGAGAAATCTTTAATGGAGAGGATATATGTGGACATGGACCTCTCTGTCCCATTCCTGGCCAAGATGTGTCTCCGTGTGCAACACACTTCTGACAGGTCCCAGCCTCTCTTCATCCTGTCGGCTCCCATCATATGCTACTTCATCCATCTTCTTGGGATCTCCCTCTCGGTTTGTAGTGATATGAAACTAGAAGAACAGGTTGTTAGGCCTCTAGACCCATGATGGTGTCCCTCGCTATCACAACAGGCTCTGTAAATGCGTTCAACTTGAGAGTTGTCTCCCTGAAATCCATTTCCAGTGCCCCCTTCCTTTTATCCATCAAGATGCCTCACATTCTCTTCTTCATATGACTTTTCACATAATTTTTCCGGGCATACCTATTATCGAGAACTGGCCCCCTTCTAGGATCTGACCACTCTTTTTTGTTGGTTCATCTACAATCCACATCCAAGAATATCCAAAGGGAATGAAATTATTGGCTCATTATGATTCCTCCCCTTCCCATTTACCCAGTGTCATTCTTGTCTATTGGTGACATGTCCCCCTGTGCTACTTCAACTGTATCCTTATCAAGGGGCAGCTAATGTTCTAACATCCATCTCTAAAAGCCCACCATTTTCACCCCCATCAAGGAGACTGAATTGGTACCCTCTTATCCCACAAATCTATTTCCCCCCTCTACATCTTTTGGCTCCCTAGATCTTACATCTTCCCCATCATCCGCTGTATATTCTCATAAATTTTTTAACTATAATATATCTTACTCAATGTAGTGTGGTTCCCATCCTTCTTCCAAAATATCAATTTCATTCACGCCTGGTTCTAAAACTTGGAACCCTTATTTTTAATGTCTCCTTTCATCATGTGAAATGCCCATGTCATGGGTGCAAGGCTTAAAACATACATCCTTTCCTTAGAATAGTGTATCAATTTGTCTTCTGTTGTTTTTATTCTAAAACCCATGAAATATTTATACAAGATAAGAATATTTTATGAGAAGAATTAATCTAAAATGCTTCATTCATGCATCTCCAAGTAACAACCACATTTGGATTTTATGGAACTTGAAGACTTCTATGTAGTTGGTTCTAGCATCAGAGTAATCTGTGACAACCAATATCTCCACTAGTACTCAGTAGATATTTTCTTACACTGTGTATGGATGTTGGGATTCCCATAGAAGAAAATCCCTTTGGTAGTTCATGGAGTTCTTTGATCCAGGGGTCTTGTCATGGCTGGTTTGGGGTGACATTAACATCATTGTGGATCCTAGTGAGAATATGGGGTGAGGATATCTTCCACAGAATTCAAATGAATATTTCATACAATTTAAGGCGCTGAAGTTCCTTTTGGATGTGGGTTTCAAAGGTGATAAGTACACTTGGTGAAGTAATCATCAATTCTGGCGACTATCTTGGTGTTGTCTCGATCGATTTTTGGAAAATGTCCTTGCAGTTTTGGCATTTACTATTGCCAAGGTTACTCACCTTGTACGTAGTTTGTCTGATCACTCCCTCTAATTGGTATCTTTCTATCCATAGTAGGACCGGGGTGTCAAATTCAGTTTCACTAAACTGTGGCCCTCCCTGACCAGCTATCACCAGAATATGAGGGATTCATGGTGTAGGCATATCCATTGTTTTGGATGTGTAGACTTTCAAAAACATTAAAGAGACTTTTAGGAAACCCTCAAGTCTAGTTGAATAATAATTTTCACTAATTTCAAGATCCAAATTCCCCCTCCATAGAGATTGAGTTTGTTGAGGCTAGTCTAGAATCAAACCGGCATGATGAGTTTTTTAAGGAGCTTTCTATCAAGAATTCCAGCCTAAAGTAGCTGGTTAATATGGGGGATTTGATGGATCTTGAGTATGCTCGTGTTAAATGTCTACATGGAGATTGAAAATATTCCTACTCTCATTCTTGTATCAAAAATAAATGTAGGATTATTATGCTAAATATCCAACTTGAGGATGAGATCTCTCATAGATGATCGAGATATCCATGGGAACATGGAGGATGCAAAAATTAAAGAAATTTTTGTAGGTCCCAGTCTTCTCATGCATGATGGATACCCGATTTCTCATGATAAATTCTTATATGAGGTTCCATAAAACATATGAATCCATGATTATGAGCTTTTTGATGTGGCCATGTGGGAGATGGAGTTGGATGATACGATGATGAGAATTAATCAAGAAAGCGACCCAGTGCTGAATGGTTTCCCGAGCACCTTTTATAGGGTATCGTGGGTCTCGATAAAAGAAGATCTTTTGGAGGCTGTTTAGGATTTATACCAGGGAATGAGTATTTATCATGTTTCTAGTTCCCCTACCCTAGTCTTAAATACCATGATTAGTGATAGGACCTTTATAAACCTTTATATTCTTTTTATAATGTTTGATGTACCTTATAGTATTATCTTCGATGATCAATAAATGGTGTTTGGATATCCTCCTTACCTAGATGATTTCTCTTGAACATCATGGGTTTTTGTGGGGGAGAACCTATCCAATGATTGCTTTCTTTGTCTTTGGAGACTCTTGTGGATATTAACATGAAAGTATAGAGATACAATATTCCCTTAAAACTCTATATGGATAAGGTTTTCGATCGAATGGATTGGAATTTCTATATTAATGATCTTAATTTCATGGTATTTTCCCATGGGCCACAGACATGATTTTTGGGTGAATCAACTCCTCGTTTATGGCTCCTCATTTAATTGTAATGATCCATGGCTTATTCAATCTAGTTCATATTCTATGGAAAAGAGACCCTATCTCCCAGAGTATCTTCATCATAGCAAAGGACGTCTTCAGTCATCATGTTAACAAGAGCATCAACAGTGATAATATCTCTCCCTATTAGTGTAGATAGAGAATTAAATGCATATATCACAACATTTTTGTAGATGGAAAACATGTTTTCTTCAATTAAAATAAGTGATCCATTCATGGAAATAATTAAATAATTGAATATTACTATCACGGGAGTGAAATAATTATCAATAGGGGAAAGAGTGCCTTTTATCTATACACCTGATGGTCAAAATCTGAAAGTATATCTCTCTCACCTCTTGGATATGAATCATGGATCATTTTATATTGAGTACCCGGGGACCCTTGACTCATTTGGGAGGCTGCGCATCCGACACACCGACCACATCATAGGAAATATTGTGGGATGCATCACCAACTATATTAGAAGATTTATTTTGTTCGACTGATATATTTCCCTTGTGAAAATATTTTTCTGCTCTATTTTGGTGCATGATCTCTCTACCATCAGTTTCCCAAAAGGTGTGCTAGACAATATTGAAATGAACGTGGTCTCTTTTATTTGGGACTCAAACTAGGATGATAAAAGGCTTTAGGCCTCGTGGGAAACACTATCTAGATCGATCGAGGAGGGGGAATCATTGTTAAGAACCTCACAACAACCCTACATGGAATTCATGAAAATCATTCTTTTCATGTGATCACTCATAGTTCATTGTGGGGAAGATTCATGGAAGCAATGATTCATGTGACTTGAAGTCATATCGTTGGCTACTCTTTTTGGAAAATGATTTATCCTATTATAATGACCCTCCAACCATATTTGAGGTGGATTGTGGGGTGAGGGGATATATCATTATGGAATGATAACTGGTTTGGCCAGAATATAGGCTTACCTAGTGTCCATATCACTTTAATTACTTATCATAAATCTAGTTGTTATTGGAATTTATTATAGTGGTCGTGAATAATAGATAACGGGATGTATTTGAAAATATTTATATTAATGAAGTGCGGGATTGGTGTGATTTCACTACCTCATTCTCAAGTTCCTTTTCCATAAAGGATTTTCATAGAGTCATGATGCATTCGGGCCATTTAGATTCATGGGGTAACACCCTCTAGAGGAAAAACATTCTGAATAAAAATACTTTTCTCATGTGGTAGATAAAGAATCGTGCCTTATCTATGGATGATAACATGATGGAAATTGGTATTTAGATCACCTCTTGTTTTTGGTAGTGAAGGTAGGAAACCTTTGACCACTTGTTCTTCATGGGATATTTGGCTATGGTTGTGTTTTCTTGCTTCAGGATTTTCACTTGTTTCATTTCTATGGCTGAGTAGGACCACAAATTATTTGATAAATGGTTTCATGGCACCAACGGTATGAGACCAGAGATAATATCCCACACATTGGTCTTTATCGAGGGTTGATGGTGCATTTAGACTACTCAGAACAAGGCTGGATTTGAGGGGGATAATAGTACTCAATGATACTTAGTGGAAAGGGTTAGGTTTTTTTCTCTATTAGATCTATAATTTTGAAGAGTAGCAGAAGGATCCGAATTTAAAAATGATCATGGAAGGCACACTGTCTCATCCTGTTAGCTTGGGTCACTCAGTACATTACGTGCATTGGTCAACTCAACCTTCAGAACGAAATCCAAACCCTGACATTTCACGTGTCATGGTACGTATTATAAGAGGATGATTCATTTGGGACCAAGTGAGATTAGTTTGAGGTGCTTTCGTTGCCTCTGATGTTTCTGGGAACTCTCTTCAGGAAGTATTTTTATCATTTTTCTCTGGTCTCATAAATTCCTAGCTTAATAACACCACCCTTAGTGTACTGGAAACTAACTCCATCATTATTTAAAAATCAGTGATAAAGAAGGGACCCACTAGTTGGTCCATAGTTTGTATCATTGAGAAGGGCCTCACCTTCATTGAATCTCAAATGGACATCCTGTATACATGGAATTAAGGAAAAAAATGTAGCATATTTATTGGAATCCATGTATACTCATAGAATAGACATAATTAGCTATATAGACATCATCTTGACCTCAGTTCAGGATAAACTAGTAATGGGGGATGCGTTTGGACTCTATAATTTTAGGCACCCATGACTTTCATTGTTTTTTGTTCTAGAAATTTTATTTTTGTACTCATTTAAAATATTAAATAATTTTTTATGAAGATTATGATGAAATCATAATAATAAAATATGAGTTCCTTCATCATTATGACACTTTTATTTTTCAATGATCATTAAGGAAAAAGGTATGTATAAAATATGATATTTAAAAAATGACAATAATATCATATATATTATATCAATTTATTAAATGTACTTATATATATATATTATTCATGTGAGGTGGTGATGAAAAATGAATCACATCCCTCTGTGGAAGTGGTAGTCAACACATATGCACGAATGACATAATCATTGTACTGCAAGGAAAATATTTAATTTAAGAAATATATTATTTTTTAAGAATTATATATTTTTGATTAATGTAAAATATTATAATTAATATAATCGTTTTAACCAGTCATGAATGATAAATATAGAAATGAATTTCATCAGTACACGAGGTGGTAGTCCCCCGTAATCATGAATGATGAATTATTTTTTCATTAGATTGATGAGGATATTTATATGAGTCATTAAAAAATCATAATAAAATATCAATTTATGGATGATACTTGATTTATTAGATTACCATTGTCGAATAAGGTTTTATGGGTGTGGATGAAGAAAAAAAACTAAAACATACAGATAAAAACTATTCCTCTTATTTGAAAAATACCTTATCTTAACACATTATACCATTAAATGCGGTCGTTATTCCTATTAAAAGAACTCTATATTGTTGTTATGGAGTTAATTATGGTAATTTTATTTATGATTTTACAAATTGAAATGGATTAATGTGTGATAAAATTAGAACAATAGTTTCCCTTCTATAAGATAGATATGACTCACACTTGTTATTTCTCACAATATTAAATGAATATAAATTAATTTTCAATATAAACAGTCTCAAAAGTGTGTTATTTATAATTAAAGATGATTATGTGTCAAAATGACCTCGTCTAATAATAGTTATATACATTTTAATTATATTTTTCACTTATATTTTGATTTTGACCCAAATTTAACCAACTTAACTCCTACCATGACTATATGGTGTTTTACTATTTGATGGTTAATATAGTCACTATAAATTAAAAAATTTATAAAAAATAAAATTGGATGATATCTTAAACCCAATATTAATAACATATCTAAATTTCATAATTTTTTGAATTTTATGTCATCATATAAAAAAAATTTGTTATAAAATATATAAAATTTCAATTTTTGAACTACTCTTTTCTTTCACTTTAATGATATTAAGATCACACTTATAATTCTAATTAACTATTTTATTATGTATATAAAATTTTATTTTAATAAATACGAATAATTTTTCACATGAATTATATAAAGTTGATTTTATTTGAAAATTATTAATACCATTTATTATATTTCATTCCATTAATTAAATAAATACGACATCAGTTTTGTGAAAGCATTTAAGGTAATAATTTATGAAAAAAATTAAAATAAGATTAATTTTTTTATTAATGTATTATATGAATATCAAAAAATAATAATTAGATTATTCTAAATTAAAATGAACAAATTTTATTTAAAATATAATCCAAAACATAATTATACCATGTAAATACACTAATAATTTTTTTATAAATATCAATATTTTCACTATTCATCACAAAAATCAATATTTCTAGAAAGTTGTAAAAAATTAATATGATGATATTTTTGAAATAATGAATATAAAAGTGAAATAAATGTTTAAAATAAATTTTTATGACATCATGAAATTTTATTATTTTCTCCTAAAATGAAGAGAAACTCATTTATGAAGATTTTTTTTGAAGAAAAAGTAACTTTACTAAAAAAATTGTGTTATTAATATTTATTTAGAAAATATAAATTAATATTTATTTTTTCCTTTATATTAATTCCATAGAACAATTATTATTATTCATACCTATTAGTTTAATGGTTAGGTTATAATAATCCCATTTAAAAAAAATACTATTTAGTTTTCTAAGATCTATGTGGCTAATATTTTATGATATAAAAAGTTGTATTTTATTTAAAAAAATTAGTATTACATTCTCCCCCATTTTGGAAATTGCATTCTCAAAATATTTAACTCAGGATTAGTGACCGTTATTTACCTTTTCAAAATACCATTGATGAAATATCGAATCATTAAAATGGTTAACAAAACATCCTCTTGGAATGAGATAAAGGATACTAGAAAGGTCACATGAGATAACACATACTGGTTTCCATGTAAAAAACAATAGACATGGATGGAAAAACATAAAAAAAATGGATTTTTAGATAGTTATAGGGATAAGTTCATGATAAAATTAACTACCACTAAACAATAAATCATTATTAGATTAAAAGGATATTTATTTATTTGTAAAAAAACTAAACAAATGATATTTTTATTTCTATGTCATTTTCCAAGTGATTAGGAAATCCATCACAATATATACTAAGAACATAGGGAATATACTAAAATTAAAATAATAATTTAATCTTTTAATAAATTTCTACCAGAATCTTATAATGTTCATCAAACATTGAGTATTCAAGTTGAATTTTACATGTCGATGCATCAGATTTAACCTATAATGATTACTAAATCCATTAAAAAACATCTATATGTTCCTCTAGTATTTATATATTAACCAAATCCAAAATATATGTTACTACATAATATAATTTTCAAAAAATAATTACATATTTTATGATGAAATCATTCTTTCATATCTAAGATTCAACCTGAATACCCAATGTTAAAAATCTATTATCCAACAAATAAAAATTCATAAAATTCCTCAAAATTATCCAAGAATAAGAATAAAAACAAAAATTTAAAAGGATTTTATACCATATTATTCCATAATAAATTCAATACTTATCTTAATTTAATATCAATCACTCTTAATGTATCAAAAAAATGTAAATTCTATAATAATATTATTTTAATGATAAAATAATCATTTCACTAAATACCCTTGATGAAAAAAATCCACAATATATTAAATTAAGATTTTAAAATATAATAAAATCTTTATTTGTCAAATAAAATACTTTATTATTCTATTTAACTTAATTATATAGGGATTTTAAAATAGTGAATGTCTTATGAAGTAACATTAATCACATAATCACCAAATCATTTCACAATTCTATTGTTACTCATATGATGAAACATATGTTTCAAAAATCAAATTATTCTGCATACATTGAATAATTTTACTAAAAATTATTATACTAACTAAAAATTAATATAAACTAGTGGTAAGAAACATACCCTTATTCCCTTCCATTGAGGGTTTAATCCCCACAACATTTCCGGTTGCAAAGGGTTTCCAACTATCAAGTGGTTTTTTATTTTTTTAAACAATATTAATATAATCATTACTAAACTTAAATGACCCAACCCTAGTTTCCTAGAGTATTTGTGTTATTTTAATACATTTAAATGATTACAATTAATCATGTTTTGAAGGACTGACCAGTTTCACAGACATGGAAAATAGATGATATACCTGAACGTTACATTACACATTCAACCATAAAAAACATAAAAAATACTTTTAGAATGCTGTAATTAACCTATATTAACCCTAATTGTAAATCATAATAAAAATATTTTAATCCTTGAAAAATGAATCATACGAAAATGGAGAGCCCAGT
Organism: Viscum album; assembly: GCA_963277665.1. Classification (NCBI taxonomy): domain Eukaryota; kingdom Viridiplantae; phylum Streptophyta; class Magnoliopsida; order Santalales; family Viscaceae; genus Viscum; species Viscum album. The sequence goes on along the minus strand of OY728150.1, from coordinate 434,214,922 downwards.
TGCTCAGTAAGGGTAAAAAATTTAGCAGAATATATAAAATTTAAAGAAACATGTGTAACAAAAATAATAGACTTTTAAACAGAATCTTGCACATAATATTGAAAAAAATATATTAATAATTACTATATAAACATGAACATTTATATAATAATAGTTGAATAATCCCATGTAATAACTTAATTAATAACAAGGGAATGAATTATTCTATGGAATCATAACCACATAGTCAAGGCCTCTTACCAAGATCAAAAAAATCTCAAGTCATTGTGCCAAGGGACTAGATTTCCTCATGAGACCTACCGATGCATCGAGGAGCTATTTCAGGCCACAACCATTAGTTACTATGTCCAATTCATTCCATATATGAAAAGGTTGAAACATAACATAAATTTTCTCATTAAAACAAGACTAAAAAATGTTAATACATTAACAATAAAATACGAATGGAATAAAAATAGCATATCCACAGTCAAGCATAGCACTAAACCTTCAATAAAATATAGAATATTGTATCAAAATAAATCAACCTCAAACAATGGTAAAATCCAACAAAGGATGTTGATGAAGATGAAATCAAAACTATATGAGAGAAATATCTCTATATATTTTGAAATCATTTTTAAGTAATGTAATTATAAAAGAAAAAATTTATTTTAAAAATATTATTATACTATTTTAAGGGAATATTCAAAGGTATATAATGGCTTAAAATATCCGCACCATCTATATAATCTATAAAATCATTCATCCCATAATTTTTCAAAGAGGACATAAAGTACCTTATTTTGAAAGAAACATAAATATTTCTATTAAAAAAATTATAAAAATTCAAAAAAGTGTATAAAGGACAATAACCTATAGTTTAGAAAATAGAAAAAAAATTATGAAAAACATATTTATGAAACATGGTTGTGGATGATAAATATGTCCCAGAAGATACTTATGTAAAAAATATCTTGGATAATAAAGATATTTTAATATTAACCATTAACATTTGCTTTTACATAGTCGAGGGAAGGTTAATCTCTTTTATAATGGTTAAATAATAATTATTAAAATATACAAGGACCACACACATAAATATGATATCATATATGATCCTCTAATATTGATCTGTTCATAATATTTTAGTAGTATCATTGTTTCAGGTGTTAACAGATTTATTTTCCTTTATATGGTTTGTTATGTAAGGGGTTTTTTGGGATATGATGTATTTGATTCATATCCATAATGATATTATATTCTTAAAAACTACTTTTAATCATCAAATGATAATTATTCTTGAATAGTTATGTTTGGGAATTAAATCCCATCGTTTCATGGAGACGGTAAGTCGTACGTACAAATGAGCGACAATATCATTCTCTTGATGGTGAAATCATATGTATTTGGATGTTATATTATATATAAATAATCATTAATGTAAAATATTTATCATTTAAAACATTTATACGCATTATTATTCCCATCCAAATAATGACGTTTTGATTAACAATCTACCCCAAGACGTGGAGACAGTAATCTGTACGTATGCACGTATTGTTACATTCTAATTCATAGGAAAGATTGAATAATGAATATGGTTGTACTATATTTATAATAATATCATAGGATGTAGAAGGAACTAGAGTATTATTTTGTTATGTAAACAACAAATAAAGGTGAAGTGGAAGAAGAAGAAAATAACATTGAAAGAGGTGATGAAATAATTACATCTTCTTCAGTGGATTCCTTTTGATTTAAACAGAAGGGATCCATAGGATGGCCTTCAGATCAATGTAATGACTATAGGATAAATTTATAGAAGTTGGGAGGATATTCTAGTAGATTTTGGCCAATCCAAATGGATTTGGATGTGTAAAAATTATGAGAAGAAGAAGTTACCTTTTATAAGAGATATGAGGGGAAAATTAGGAAATGCTTGAAATATAATTTTATTATAAAATAATTTTCTATTTTAATGTCTATAAATGGATTTATTTTGAATATATGGTGGGTATGGGTAAAATAAAACTGATCCCATATAATGTGGATATGTTTTGGGGTATTTAAATATTATTATAGTATTATTTTTACCTATAATTACCCTATTTACTTATAATTGTGGTTAATAATATTAAAATGTTATTATTCACAAAAAATAATTTTAATCCTATTGAACCAAATTTTACTTAATGATGTCAACCATGTCTATTGTATTTTTGAAATTTAATTCACAGAAGAAGTAGTATTTTCTTTTTTTCAAATTTGTAAATGTCCTTGTAAAGGTGGGTAAAATAAATTAATAAAGTTCAATAAGTTTCTTTTTGTATAATCTTATTATAAAATGACTCCAATGAATTATATTAGACTAATACGGGTATTATTTCTATATTTTGACTTTACGGTAAATTTATGATTAAAAATAATTATTTAAATTATAATTTTGGTTTTTATCTACAACGTAGTGTGTTTTACTATTCATTAAAAATTAAATGTTTTCAGAAAATACCAAAACATCACCCAAAAGTAAATTTCATATTACAAATTCAACAATGATGTAAATTTTATAAAAATAATAATATAAAATTTTCATTAAGTAATTTAAAATTAATTCAGGTTGTCAAAACCAAAAAAGGGGGTTTTTAAGAAGTAATACTTAGGAAAAGATTATCAAGTGTTTATGTTCAACTTAAATATAAAATTACATACGATGAACTAAATCATATTAAATTAAAAAAATATGTAATTTAATTATACTTTAAAAAAACAAAAATTTATAATTTAACACTATAAATTATAATTTTTTAAATGATGTTTTCAATTATTATTTAGTATTTTTCACTATTCATCAAAATATGAATGTAATTCGAAAAGTACCAAAAAATTACCCAAACTAAATTTCTATGTACATCTTATAAAGAAAAATTTAATTTCATTAAATTTAATATATAAAAGTTAAAAAAATTTTATTTAAAAAGGGTTATCCATTAAAAGGTTGAAAAATGAAAATTTCCTGAAAAATACATCTTTTATTTGAAAAATTGAATTTTTTCTTATATTTTGTGTAACAAACAAAAAATAAGAATATCAAAATTATATAGGATATATATAAAATTCAAGATGTGGTTAATACTATTCATAACCTCTTTATAAACAGCTAGATTGATATGTCATGATGCACTTGAACTCAGTGTTGCATGTAGCGCAAGCTATTGAATTATTTTAAAGAGTCAACATAATATAAAAACAAGGTCAGTTAAATTCTCTTCTTCTATAAATTTCTTCCTCATAATTTGAAATTGTTCTTTGAATATAAAAGGTTTAAAATAGGTACTACCTTTGTGGAAAACCCATATTAGAAATAAGGTTCACAAAATTAAGTCTTAATTAGAGGGAAAGAGAAATGAAAAAGTCACCAACAAATTAAGTTTTAGAATTGATGAACATTGGTGTAAATTATCGACAAATAACTGGAGTAATGATATAAATATTTATAAGGAGTTATTGAGGTTATCAATCAAAAACAAGTGAACAATAAAAGGAAAATTAAGTTCTTTAAATCCATAAATATATTATATAATTTATAATAGCATCGGTTCCAAAAAACATAATGTATTATGATAACACATTTTTAGTATTAATATTCATTCCCTATATATTAATGAAGAAAATGAATACTATACAATTATATTTTGATCCTTTAACCAATTTTACAACAATATCATCTTTCTATCCAAAAGATAATTGACCTAAAAATATATAATTAAACATAACTGTATAGGGTTTATAAAAAATAAATTTATAATTTATCTTCCATTCAATTTAAAAATACTACATCATAAAAACTAGGACATCATGTAATCCAATGGTGGTTAATGTACCCTTGTCGCCCTTCAGTTGTGGGTTCATGTATCCCGGCCATGCTGGATGCGACAGGTTGTCACCTGACATTCTGTTTATCCCTTTTAAAACAATATAAAAATAATATTATGAATTTCTTTACCCTTAAAAAATAGAATCCAATTTCCATATTAATAGATTACAACCTTTAGACTTATCAAAAATACTTTTCACTAAACTCACAGTGCATAATTTTTAAAGAACATAATCATATTTAATAACTTTTTTTCCACGTAATAATATGTGAATAATTTCATCATCTTTTCTCTTAAAAAATTGAAACCACCTTAACTACCATAAATATTATTTATTACATTCATGCTCCCTTGTTTCGTATAGAATTCTCGATATACTCCTTATATCCAAAAATGTTTTAAACTCCAAAAATAATGGAATGACCAAACAATTAATTTTTTTTGAGGTAGTCAAGAATATAAAATATAATTGTTCCAAATAAATCATATCTTATATTGAAATCATTATCTCAGTTTCATAAACATATTAATGTTTATATTTTCCCCATCCATATTTTTAACCAAATGTTTAACTTGAAACTATGTCACTTTACATGGTACCATAAAATTTCAAATACTTAATGGAAATGTACTATAGTAAAATCCTTATATACTTCATAATCCTTTTATCTTGTACATCATTAATACTATACTCAAATGACACAATTATTAAATAAAAAATTAAAAAAACTAATCATTCCTCTTCATCTGTGGTACTATCGTAATACGATCGTTATCTAATATCACCATTTGGGGTATACTATGATGACTGGGAAGATGATTCACATAGTGTACCAACTCCATGAAGATGAAACATTGTACATTTGAAACGTTTTTCATACACATGAAATAATGAACTTGGACTCATTTTTTTCTACAAATATATCAAACTCTCATTCTATTCAAGAACATCCCATGGTGATTTTTATCTATTGTTATAACATATGGGGAAATATTTCATTCCCATTTTCCCTTTATCCATATTTCTTTATGCCATCATCTTCTTACCTTTCTTCCATTCAAAGCCATTAGACTCATAGAATACATTACTTATTTTATTAACACATGATATTATTTCATTATAGGTTGATAATAGGTGGGAGAATATTTCCATTATAAATTTTGGCTTAAGACCATGAACGATATGATCCTTCGTACACTTTAGATCATGTGTATTGATTGATTTCTAATTCCTTCTATTGGGTGTCATTTCTAAATGAAAACATAAAGTTGGTTAGATTGTATCTTAATTTATAATCCAAAACTAGACAAATTATCAACATTAAATAACGATTTTAACCCATATAGTCTCATAATCATAAAAATGGTTTCATGGCTGACATATTTACTCATAAATACTTAATAATCGTTTGTGATGATAATTTAAATTAATTGTGAATATCCCACTAGAGTGTCAAAAAAGGTGCACAGTAACGCTAGATGTCATGTAGTAGGATACCCAGGGTCATGCCCGAAATTCCATGTCTTAGTTTTAACTACTATGTATATCTATTCCAAAATCACATCCTTATGTCATATCCAGACATAGATGTATTTCATGTAATACCCACATAATATAAACATTACCAATTTTTTGGATATTATTCTATACTATTCCTCAAAGTATCTCTTAGGTTAATGTTTCCTAATGTGAGAATATATAAATCTATATCTACGATTTTTTTAATATTCTTCAGATACCAACTGTAAGGTCTCGTCCCCAGTTACCCATATAAAGGTGCATTATTTTAATACATTTGAATGATTACAAGGAATCAAGTCATGGAGGACTGATCAGATTTGCTCCCTTGTAAAATCGATTAAATACATGAACTTTAAATTACACATCCATGCCTAAAACAAAACATAAAAATTAATTTTATAATTAAATTATTACTCTATATTATCCAAGAATATAAATTATAATAAACTTCTTGGAATCCTAGAAAAAAAACATATGAAATGGGTGAGCTCAGATGGTCAGTAAGGGTAAATAATTTAACAGAAGCTATATACTTTTATGGAAAAAAGTGTACTAGAAATACTACACTTTAACCACAAACTAGAACATAATATAGATAAATAAATAAAACATTAAAATATATACATGCAAATTGATATTCTACTAGTCAAATGATCACATATAATAACTAATTTCTTTATGGGGGAATGCATAATACTGAACAATCATAACCACATGGTCAAGGACTTGTGTCAAGAATACAAATAATGTTTTTGGAAAGGCCATTATCAAAGACACAATTTTGTATCATGAGACCTACAGATGCATCGAGGGGCTATATAAAGCCTCACCCATCACTTACTAAATCCAATGCATTACATATATGAAATGGGAAAAATGTAACAGAAACATTTTTTTAAAGGTTGGGGTCAAAGCCACAATTTATTATTAAAATCAAATACCTCTGTAGACTGGTTAGAGGGTAGCCCATTACATTGACCGAAGGCCCAAGGACAAGTGGCCTGAATACAAGGTACAAAAGCCCATATTTTGGCCCAAAGGACCCCTTGGTGAACATTACTGCTACAGTATCCGCATTGTAATAGATCCTTCTACAGTATCTGGGAAGCTATTGTCCCTGCTATAGTCCCTCAACCTCTACAGTGTTGTTGATAGTACAATCTTCCACTGCTATAGTACTGCTACAGTCCCCTGCTACAGAACATCTACAGTACCCAGAAATTCACCCCTGCATGGATTTGATCATGGGTCTTTTAGATGCTAAACATGAGACTGTACCACTATGGTACAGGCTCGTTGGCAACATAACATAAAAATTCATATTAAAAATAGCATACAAAATGATAATAAATTAACCATAAACTATGAATGGTATAAAAATTTCACATCCACCATCAAACATATCACAAAACCATACATACAATATGGAATACTGTTTCATAATAAATCATCTTCAAACATGTGTAAAATCTAACAAAGTATATCGACAAAGATAAAATCAATCCTATTTGAAAGAAATATCCCTTTCTTTTTTAAAATCATTTAAAATTCATGTAATTATAAAAGAATACATTTATTTTTAAAATATTAATATACACATTTATGGGAAGTTTTGAATGTTAATAATAGTGTAAAATAACTACACACATCATATAAGATAAAAACCATTTTTTCCTTAATTTTTTCAAAAAGGTCATAAAGTACTTTGTTTTGAAATCGAAAAAAACATTCCTTTCAATATATTTTATAAAAAAACCAATACAAGGTATAATAGAATTTAACCTATAGTATAGTAAATAATAAAAATGATTTGAAATACATTTTTAAGAATTATTAATGTGTTTTTTAAAGAAGTATTAATTGTTATTTATGTAAAAACAACTTTGGATAATAAAGAGATTGTGAAATTAACCCTTTCCATTTACTTTTCCTTGGTATAGGGTAGGTTAATCACCTGTATAATTGTTAAATTATTGTTATAAAATTATAAAATAACAACATATATAAATATGATATCATATATGATCCTCTAATATTTATTTGTTAATAATATTTTAGTAGTATCACTGTTTCGGGAGTAAAATGATTCATTTTCCGTTATATGTTTTGTTAAATAAGATTTTTTATGGATTAGATTTATTTATTTCATATCCAAAATTATATTATGTTCTAAAAAATTATTTTTAATCATCAAATAAAATTTATTCTTGAATGGTTATGAGAGGGAATGAAATCTCATCGCATCGAGGAGATGGTGTGTCGTACATATGCACGAGCGTCAATATCATATTATTGATGGTGAAATAATATATAGTTGGATGGTATATTATAAATTATGAATCATTAACCTGTTATATTTTTTATTTACATAAATTATACTAATTATTATAACCATATAAAAAATGATGTGTTGAATGAAAAATTACACATTGTCGTGGAGATAGTATTTAGTACGTACACGCGAATGATGACTTTTCAATCATATGATGTTTATAATAATGAATATGTTTCAACCATATTTGTAATAACATCACAATATGTAGAAGGTAGGAGAGGTATTATTTTGGTATAGAAACGACAATTAAAAAGGAAGTGGAAGAAGAAGAAAAGATTAAATGAGGTGATGAAATAATTACCACTTTTTCGGGAGCTTCTTTTTTATTTTGAACAAATGGGATCCTTAGGCTGACTTTCTAGTAACTGTTAGACCTTTAAGGTGAAGTGAAAAAATATGGGAGGAGATTTGAGTAGGTTTTGTCTGAGAAAAATGGAATTGGAGTTGTAAATTTAGGAGAAGGGAAAGAACCCTTTTATAAGAGAGGGGTGGGGCATTTTAGGAAAAGCATGTAGTATTATTTTATTACAAAATAATTTTCAGTTTCTAATGGCTCAAAATTGAATTAGATTGAGAATAAGGTAGGTATGGGTCAAAAACCCTTTCTCCAATAGAATTAGGACATGTGTTGGGTTATATTTATATTATTAGAGTGTTAAATGTACCTTTAATTACCCTATTTACTTTTAACTCAGGTATATAAAATTCAAAAGATACTCTTTACCAAAAATTATATGCATCATATTGAACCAAATTTTTCTTACTGGGGTCCACTGTATCTATTTACCGAATGTCCTGAAGGACTTCATTTTTATTGATTTTCAATAACCCCCTTTCAGGTATGAAGGGGAACCCTTATAGGTCCTGTTGGCTTAGATGTTACATGACCCATAGGCCATAAAAAATTATATGGACTATACTTGAAACTCTTCCTCAGAGCTTCTTCACTGTGATATCAGCTCTCCACCTTCTCATGGCTATTCGTCTAGGCATTCCTTGAAAGCACAGTCTAGTCTCGATGGAAATTCCACACCCTCTCTTTCTATCAAATCCTTTTAGCTTCTTCTTAGGTGAATGAACCTACTCTGATCCCCATCTGGAGTCTACTCCTTGAATAGTTTGTTTTAAAATTAAGCACAATTTCAAGTGGCCTGAAGGCCTTGATGTGGCCTGAAGTCTTTGAGGAGGCCTGAAATCCTTTCTTGCCCGAAGGCCTTGGGTGGCATGAAGGTCTTAAATGACCCGAGGCCCAAACCGGTGGCCCGAAATCCCAATGAAAATTTTTATATTCCAAATATAAAAATAATTTAAATTTTAGAAAATTAAAAATATTGAAATTTCATAAATTAATTTATAATTAATTACAATTTTCAAAACCAGAAATATGGTTTTTAATAAGTAAAAACTATCAAAATATTGACATGTGTTTATGTCCAATTTAAATGAAAAATTACATAAAAGGACCTAAATTATTTTAAATGATAAAAATATAATATAATTATACATTAAAACCACAAAAATTCATAATTTATAACAATAAATTATTTGGATTAAAAAAATTTGTTTTCAATTAAAAAATAAGTATTTTTCTTGTATTCATCAAAATATTATTTTTTTATAAAAGTACGAATAATTTATCCAAACAAAATTTTTATTTCCCTATTTGAATGAATAATTTAATTTATTAATATTGAATATATAAAAGTATCAAATTTTATATTTAAAAATTGTTCTCAATTAGAAGCCGAAAAAATGGAGTTTTTTGAAAAATAAATCATATATCTGAAAAATTTAATTTTTCCTTATATTATTTCTAAGAAACACAAAATATGAATGTTAAGATTATATAGAATATAAATTAAATTCAAATTGTGGTTAATACTAATCATAACTGCTTTTTAAATGAATAGATTGATAGTTTGTGATGTGCTTGATCTCAGTGTTGAATTTAGAACAAGCTGTTGAATTTAATTAAAGAGATGACGAACTGTGAAATACTTGGGTCTTACATTTTACCCTCCATCAATAAATTGTGTCCTCACAATATGATTTTATTCATCAAAATTAAAATTATGAAAATATAAAATATCTTTATGGATGTCCAACATTGGAAATAGGGTTAATAAAATTTATTCTTAATAAGAGGGAAAGGAAAAAATAGAAAGTCACCACCAAATAAGAGTTTTAAAAAATATAATATTTGTGGTTATTATAGAAAACTAATTGTGGGATGAAATATATATTTATAGCAAGTGAAAGCTTTAATCAATCACAAAAAATGAATAATAAATCGAAAAGCTGAGGGCCTCAATGCCATAAATCAATGATGATGATTTAAAATATCATTGGTTCAACAATCATAAGGTATTAGGATAATAAATTTTATGTTTCAAGATGAATTCCATTATTTTTAAAGACAAAAAATTATACATGACAAGTTGAGTTCCATCAATTAACTAATTTATACTACAAACTCATCTTCTCCCTAAAAGGTAATAGAACTGAAAATTATTATACTAATCATAATCATATAGGTTTTCAAAAAAAAATGAATTTATAATTTATCTCTCATAAAATTTTAAAAATAAAAAACATTATACAAACTAGGACATCGTGTAGGTGAGTGTTTGGTGATGTACCCTTATAGCCCATCGTATAGGGACTCAACCTTAAAAATAACATAATGATGAGTTTAGTTAAGAATTCACATTGATGATTTTTTTTTCAGTTTAGATTATTAGAGATTTATTCCATTATTGTTAAAATACATCTACAAAAATACAAATTAGAGTTTTATAATCAATTTACAATTAAAAAAACTATTTAAGAAGGAAACGTGTCTAGTTCCATGTTTTAGATAACAATGACTTTTCATTTATCCCATACATGACCCTATTCATCTTTATGTGCTGTGGAAAACATTGCAGAAACATGGAATGAGCATAAAAAGATTTTTAAGGGTTATAAATTTATTAATGAAAGAATTAGGCCATCAATACATATAGGATAATGAAATCATACTTTTCAATCTTTAACATACCCCACAACATTATAAGATTTATGATTAACAACATGGAAGTCATATATCATAATGGTAACTTATGGAATAAATAACATACATACATTATATATTTCAAAACTATGTAGGGTGTTACATTTATAATACCCATCACATTATATTCTCCAAATCACATAGGAGAAACATTAACATTTAATTCTGTCATGTTAACCAATTCATTGGAGAGTTATCTCGGGCTCACCAACCGTAGGTTTATCACATACCCACATGTATGCCTAATCATATACCAAGAACCATATCCTAATAATTATACATTATTGAAGAATAAAAGAAAGATAACATTTCCACATTCCAATCACATTATTACATCTTATGATATTAACATATCAAATCTATTTCCAAAACCATTTAAAACATTTAATACATTGATTTTTGAGTTAATTTTTCCCACACAACATTTAAACTTTTAAAACAATTAAAATTTCAAAAAAATTAATTTCTATATATTTAAAGCCTAAAATCCATTTTTTACACATTGAAATTACTGAGAAATATTTTCAAGATTAAATATTTATAATATTTAATCCAATATTTTAGTTAAAGAGTCGGTTACCATATAGAATATACTTGAACAAAAAATATTAAAGAATTACATTAAAAAAATTATAATATCACGATAATAAGGAGATTAATGGTATAATATGTAAATGGGAATTATATATACCTTATAGGATAATAAAGTTGCACAATATCAAGATATGCCTCAAATGAAAGGATTTTGATACATAGTTCCTTACGAAAATTCAGGTGCTTAACGACGTCACATTAAATTTCTGAAATATAGTAGATGAGAGAGAAAATGGTATCTCATCACTTGGGGATAAAATGTACATAAATAAAGATATATAAGAATATATCCCAATATAATATAAAAAAAATTATAATTCATAACAAAAAATAAGTTTTCGACTAAAAGAGGAGGTTGAAAGGTTCCATAAAAAGATCATTTCATTACATTAAGGATAAATCAATGAAATAAATGTGTATGAAAAACATAAATACAACCAATAAAAGTGTATATTAATGGTAAAAAAATAATATTTAATTTACACATATTAATATCACTACATAATCAAGAATAATATTTTTAAACCAAAGAATGGAAATTGGATATAGATGTTCCCTTACCTCATGCTTTACTTGACTCTTTTATTCGTTGTTCTTATTACATAATAAAATAATGTCAATTTATACATGATTCAAAACCATTTTAAATTTTAATATTAATTTTATATCATTTATTACCTTTCAATAAAAATTAGAAAATTATTTGAGTTCATATCGAACATTTTGTCGATGTTCAGAATTTGAGTTAAAAATAAATTTGTTAAAATTACAATTTGTCTATGTGGTCATAATTACATTATCACTAGAATGAAATTCATGATTTATATAAGATATATTTCATTTATATCTAGTAAATATGTATTTATAATAATTCATTACATTTGGATAAATGAAATGAAATGCATCTTTAATGGAGACGGTAAGTCGTACTTACGGATGAACGAAACTTTCATTTTTTTGATTTTAATGGAAATGAAAATTTAACAATACATAAGTATATTATAATTCCATTGTAATATCGTATTCTATATATGTTAAATAATTCCATTAACATCATAATTTATACATTCCATGTATGGTTTGAATGAGTAATTTGACTTCGAAGGTGTGGTAGTCTACACTTCCTCTAATGAAATTATAGTCTTTATACAACATGAAAAGAATAATCATGAATTATAGATGCTAATTTCAGAATAATATTTATCAAAAACCAAATATATATCATATATAATAAAATATTCCTCAAAATGTCCACCATGATTAGTGGTATAAGAATATTGAACAATAATCATTTTGTGAGACAGTAGTTCTCCGTCCAGAGAAATAGTTTGTTAATATCCATTAAATGAATGAGTATTTGTGCAGTTAGAATTATTCTCATTAAAAAAGAAAATTATATTAATGATAATGTTGTTGTTATAAATGAATGGTAAAAAGAGAGTTCAGGGGGTCGGAGAAGGAATATAAAAGAAAATAATTTTATAAAAGACACTACCATTAAATTGGGTAACTCCCTTTGTTTGAACCAAAATGGTTTCATGAAGTGCCTTATTCTTATGTTAAGGATTATAGGTGTAATAGAAGGATGTTGGTGGTTTATTTGTAAAGATTATGGGTGAGAAAATGTGGATTTAGAGGTGTGAGTAAGGGTTAACAGTGATGGATTTTCATAAGGGGGAGGAGGAGCGCTTTAGGAATGTTTGACAGTATTATTTTATTATAAAATGGTTTTCGGTTTAAAAAGGTCCAAAATATATTTAATTAGAATATAAGGTGAATATAAGTCGAAATTAAAACATCCAATGAGAATTGGATTGGTTTTGAATTTTTTTAATCCTTATCTTTTTTATTTACCCTTTTGTTAACATATTTAACTATTACCATATTCATACTATAAGGTTACTATAATTACAATAAAATTTTAAGAGACCCCAAATGGATAATTAATTACAATTTTAACACCATATATGTCATTTTTCTGAATATTATAATTTTGTGATTATTTTAACATTTTAAAAAAATATATTAATTGTTTTAAAAACCCTTTTATGTCAATTTATAAACTATTCCCATAATGACTTTTATAGAAATCTATAACAACATGATTTTTCTAAAAAAAAATCATAAATTCAAATATAACAATTCATTATTATATCTAAAAGTAGTGGATGGCATAAAAATATTCAAAATAAATTTATTGTAATAATTTTAATATCATTTATTTGAATCTTTTATTAATGAAGCAATTACCGTAAGACCATTATGTCATAATTAAATTTACATGTTATATATATATAAATTATAAATAAAATAACACAATGTAGGAAGTATGTTTATCGTTCCAAATAATATTAGTATTTGAAGATTTGGATTTTATAACCCCATATAATAATTATTTTATTAAAAGATATATGTTTGTGTTACTTTTTTCTTTCGTTTAAATTAATAAATATAAAGTCTAATTATCACTCCCAATTCCCTCAATGGGAACCCCAAGTATCCCCATGGATTACCTTGGTTGGATTACCTCATAAAACCAGGTTTGAAAAAATTTATGGGTAATTTAATATTTTTATAAAATTATTTTCACCCTTATTTACGAGATTTACCCTTTAACCATGGTAAATAAAATATTTACAGATTTAAATATTCATAATGTCTAAAAATTAAGGATATCTATTTACACAATTTAAAAATCCTAATTCAAAATATTGAATCCATTTTCCAAATTCAAAACACAGAAGTGGTAGAAAATAATTTAATATTAATTATCGTTGTCAAAACCAAAAAGAGTGTTTTTAAAAAATAATACCTATCAAAAGATTGATCGTTGTTTGTTTCCAATTTCAAAGTGAAATTGATTATAATTATAAAAATTGGATTATATGATGAAAAATATTTTAAATAAACTTTAAAAAACAATGAATTAGAAAATTTAACCATATAAAGAAATAAGATTAAAAAGCAGTTTTGAATTAAAATGCAGTATTTTACACTATTCATTAAAAATGGAACTTTATCAAATAAATACAAAAATTCTATCCAAAGTATATTTTTATGTCCCGATTCTAAAGAAGAATATTATTTGGTAAAAAAGATCATAAAAATGAGCAGAAAAATATATTTAAAATGGGTTCTCCATAAAAAGGAAGTAAAACGAACCTTTAAAAATATTAGAGTATTTAGGGTAAAAATTGAATTTATACTCAATTTAAGCCTCCAAATTTGATAGAATAATTGAAATAATGTTTATAATAATATTTTAGTTAGTTCTGTTCATTCCCTAAATTATATTTACTGTGTGTTTACTACCATTTAAAAAAATTATAATATTATATATTTTTTTCAGCTCAAAGTTATGTGCAAAGAAGATTTCAAAGAAACCCGTAGTTATGTATTAAGTACGCTATCTGAAAGAGAATTCCCTTTAAAGTGAAATTAATATTTAATTAAAAAATATATAAAAAATATGAAAATGTCAAATTATTATTTTTACATTGGATGTTACATCCTCCTCTCCCCCTTTGGGAATTGTGTCCTTGCAATTCTAAAATTGGGCTCTGAAACATCATTAAAAGTCACATATTGGAAAAGTGTCGGTATAAATATCACATTAAAAGAAAAAAATTGAACAAAAAGGCCTCCCAAGATAACACATACTAGAATTCTATGTAGGAAAACATGAATATGAATGAGAAACTAACCATCATGTTCTAATGGAGAGTGATAGAAAACATGATCAGAAGAATGTTAACTATCAAAAAACCATAAACATGTGATGGGTTGAATGGTCTATGATTCCCCAGTAGGAAAAGTTAACAGAAAAAATTATTGTTTTAATTTACCTTTCATAAAGCTGAGGAATTTATTTATGATTTTGACAAATAACATATGGAAATATACTTACCATTCAAGTAGAGTTTCATCCTTTAATATGTTTCTTCAAAAAACTCATTTTTTCTTCCAGCGATGATTAATCAAGATGACTTGGTCTCACTTGATGTGCTACAATAAACTTCAATAGAATCAAATTATCCATAAAATAATAACTATATAATGACCCTATCTTTATACTTTAACCAAAAAAATGGTCAGTACAATATCAGATAATCCCTAAAAGGAATTATCCTTTATAAAAATAAATACTACTCTTAATATCCAAAATTCAACAAAAATCACCCAATGTTCATTAAAGACCTTTTAATACACAATATTATTTAAAATTATTCAAAATAATGAAAATTAGTATTGAAAACCAAAACTCCAAAGGATTTAGTCACATAATCTTCTAGTGTAATTCTTAAAATTTAACTCTAAAAACATCGACTACTCTTAAAGTCTCATTCTTAAGTGTAATTATCCTAATAACATATTATCTATGATAGGTTAATCGTTTCCACAAATAACCCAAATCACCATATGTCTACAATAAAAACAAATTAATTTCTAAAATAAAATTTCATCCATTACACCACAATTGAGATCGCATAGTATTCTATTTTTCTTAAGCATATTGTGTTCCCAAAAGAGAGAACGTCTTAAAAAATAAATTCTATCACATAAACAACAAATTATTTTCCTCTAATAAGGATATCCATTTGATAGAACATAAGACCCAAAATAAATTTATTGTTTATCAAAAATATCATTTAATTAAAAATAATATGTAAAATTACCTATGGACTTCACGTAGTCTACAGGTATGCGATAAATCCCAATCACAAATTGGTTATCAGTTCAATTCCTACAGCTTTATCCGACGTGACAGGTTGTTACATTGTCTGCATGTTGTCCTATTTATATAACACAAATTATCTATAACATGATTTAAACTAAATGGTTTTCTTATACCTTTCATATTCATCCCAATACATTAATACATGAACACCTTATATTTTTTTTATTTTTTTCACCACTATATTATAAACTAAAAATATTCCAAATAAGAGGATCCTCATTCCTTGATCATGGTGTCTATATAGTTTCATCAAAAACATTATTATGTAAATATAAGTTGCATGCATTTCAAAAATGATTTATAGATCTTCCAAAATAAATTGCATCTTTCATCCAAATACACCTTTAAAACATGGGTCATATGGGTGTTTTTAGAAAAAAAGTTTCCAAATATAATCATGTATGCCATATAATTTTAAAACATCTAATAAAACATGATTTTTATAAAATAGTCAGACTGAGTTTGAGTTGAATCATTCAATCATTGTCCCTTTTAAAATTTTATAAGTATGTGCTAAGAGAAAATATTGTAAAAGCAAATATAAATTGGTTTATCAAGGGTCTACTTCTTCATCACCATTTTGAAAATCATAATATTCTTAAAAATCTTATTAAAAGTTAGAATATATGATAATTAATTGATAATATTTACCTTTCAGAAAAATATTAACATATTGTTAAAATAGGATTTGACTAAATACAACCCATGATCCATGATGATATATTGGTATTGTGGAGGTGTTTGATATCTCAAACAATTGATTCCAAGTGATATGTTATAAAAAGTTTCACAATCATCTGAAAACAAATTTGTAATAATTATTGTATGTATGTTATTAAGAAGAGATAGAAATTTTGTTTGAGATCATCCTCCTTCCATTTGTAACTTACATTCTGTGATCTGAAAAAGTGACAAAACATGGATTTAGTATAAATAATTGAAATAGGGACTAACATATTGTTTGAAAAAATCATCTAATCCCTAATGTTGTATATATTGTCCTTTGATACCAACTATAAGGACCTAGCCTTAAACATTACATAATATTGATTTATGAAATGAATTCACATTGGGGATCTTTTCTGGTTTAGTGTTTTATATAATTAAGCCATAAATATTATGTTAGATATCAAAAATTACAATTTTGATACTTTTACTTAGTTTCCATTTTTTCCCTAAAATAAAAACTCTTAAAAAAGGGAAACATGTCTAGTTATATGTTTTAAAAAGAATGACTTTTCCTTGATCAGATCCTTGACCTTATTCAACTATAAGACTTATAAAAAATATTTAAAGAAATACGATGAGCATAAAAATATCTATAAGGGTTATAAAATAAATAATGAAAACATTAGTCTATCAATACATACATTTCAATGGAATGATAATTTTCAATCTTTAACATACCACTCAAGATCATAATATTTATGAATAACACATGGAAAACATAAATCCTAATGGTAACCTGTGGAATCCATAACACACATTTTTTGTACCTTTCACAGAAACATATGGAGTTACAGTTTGAATTCCCATCATATTATATTCCATAAATATCTTCGGAGAAATATTAAGGTTTACCTCCGCCGCATTACCTAATGAAGTTGAGAGATATCTCGAGCTCAGCCACCCTAGGTTTATCACGGAACCACCCATATCCATAAACTATTCCAAATAACTTTATCATAATTTTATCACATAAAACAAGAATAAAGGAAATATAATATTTCCACATTCCAAACACAATATAACATTTCAATATATTGACCAATCCAATCTATTTCCCAACCCATTGTAAACATTTACTAAATTGATTTTTAAGTCAAATTGTCCAATACCACTTTGAAACTTCTAAATGGAATAAAATTTTAAAACATTAATGTCTATATAATTAAATCTGATTTTTTTTAAATATATAGATATTATGGAGAATGACTTAGAATATTAAATAATTAAAACAATGTTTTAGTTAAATAGCCGGTTACCACCTAGAAAATAAATGAATAAAAAAAATAAAAGAATTAAACTAAATAAAACTTATAATATCATGATAATAAAGAGATTCATGATATAAAATGTCAAAGGGATGTATATAGACATTATAGGATAATAGAGATGCACATTATAAGGAAATTCCTCAAATGAAAGGAGATTGTTACATAGTATTTTATGATAATTCGGTTGCCTAATGACATCAAATTAAAATTCAGAAAATTAGTTGATGAGATGGAAAAGGGTATCTCATCACATTGACATTTAATTTACACAAATAAGGATATATAATAACATATCCAAACATATGATAATGGAAATTAAAATAAAAATCATAAAAGATGTCTCTAATTAAAAGAGAGGGGTGAAATGTTACCATACAAAAAACATATCATTACATTAAGGATTAATCACGACAAAACTATGGGTGATAAACACAAATAAAACCAAAATAAGAGTATATTATGTGTAAAAAATCATATTCCATTCCCATATATTAATAGAACCTAATAATCAAGAAGTATATATTTAACCCAGTGAATGGAAATTGGGTTAAGATTTCACTTACATCGTGTCCGAATTGACTCATTTGTTCCTTGTTATTTCTAAATAATAAACTGATGTTAATTTATACTTTATTAGGAACCTTTTTCTTTTTCATTATTTCTTTTATATAACTTATTACCTTTCATTAGAAATTAGTTAATTATTTGAGTTCAAATCTGTCATTTTGTTGATTTTTGGAATTTGAGTTAAAAATGAACTTGACATAATTACAATTTCTCCATGTGGTCAAAGGTACATTATCCCAAGAATTATATTCATGATTTAGATATCATTTATAATATATATATTAATATATATTATATTTTTAATATTCCATAACATTTTGATATATGACATGAAATTCAACGTTCATGGAGATAGTATATTGAACGTACTGATGAACACTACTTTTATTTTTTCATTTTAAAAGAAATGAAAAAATAAAGATAAATAGGTATATTATAATTCCAATATAATATTATATTTTATATATGTTACATAATTTCATTAACACCATCATTTATATGTTCAATGTATGGTATGAATGAGTCATATCACTTTGAGGGGCGGTAGTCCACATTTCCTCAAATGAAATTATGGTATTTATAAATCATGAAAAGAAAAAATATATGTTCTAAATGAGAATTATAGAATCCTATTGATAGATTAATATTAAATATATTTTATATGTAATAAATGATCCATAATAATGGCCATAATGAGTGTTTGTTGAAGAATATTGAATAATCATTGTTCTATGAGGCAGTAGTTCGTAGTCTACAGAAATAGTATGTTTGTATCCATTAGATGCAGGTGTGTGTAAGTGTAGTGATAATTATTTTCATAACAACAACTAAGTATATTGAAGATAATTTTGTTGTTATTAAATAATGGTATAAAGATATTTTATGGGTTTGGAGTAGAAAATAAAAGAAAATATTTTAAGAGAAGACATTACATTTAAATTGGGTAACTTTCATTTGTTTGAAACAAAAAGCTTTATTTATGTGTTGAATGCCTTAGATAAGGATTCTATGTGGAATATAGGGATATTGAGAGCTTATTTATATAGAGTATGAATGATATAGGGGGTTTGAGAGGTGTGAATAAGGGTTAGAGGTGATGCCCTTTTATAAGGTGGAGGATGACCTCTTTAGAAAAGTATGAACGCATTATTTTATTATAAAATTAATTTCTTTTCCAAAAGGGAAAAATCAATTTTAATTTGAAAATAATGTGCATATAAGTCTAAATAATATCATTTAATAAGAATTGGATTGGTTTTGGATATTTTTATAATCCTTATCATTTTTATTTAACCTTTTTTTATCATATATCACTTTTACCATATTCATACAATAAGGTTAATATATTTTCAATAAAATGCCAAGCAACCCTAAATGAATAATTAATGAAATTTTTAACATCATATACTTTAGTTTCACTAATATTATATTTGTAGGATTATTTTATCATTTAATAAAATATTATTTGTTTTAAAAACTCATTTAATTCAATTTATAAACTATTCATATGATGAATTTTACAAAAATCTATAAAAACTTGATTATTTCGATCAAACATCATTAATTCAAAGATAACAAGTCATAATTATCTCTAAAAATAGTGAATAGAATATAATTTTTCAAAATAAATATATTTTAATAATTATAATATCATTTATTTGAACCCATTATTGATGACGAAATTATTGCATCCCCATAGTTTTATAATAAAATTTATTTATTTAATATATAAAAATAATAAATAAAATACCAAGATGTAGGAAATATTTTTAGATTTCAGAAAAAATATATTTATAGTCGAATATATCTCTTATATAACCCCATATAAGATGTATTTCACAAAAGGATATTCGTTAATGTTACATTTGTCATTACCTTAAATTAATTAATATAAAGTGTCATTATCACTCCCATGAGGATCCATGTTGTCCCAAAATAGACCAAAGGATTCCATTGGTTTTATATACCACCTCATATAGTGAATGGACTTGTGTATGGGTAATTTTATATTATTATAATATTATTTTTCACCCTTATTTACCAGATTATCCTTTTAAACATGGTAACTATTATAATTGATGTATTAAATTTTTTTAATGTCTAATAATAAACGTTACATATTTAAAAAATTTAGACCCCCTGATTCCAAATATGGAATCCATTTTTCTATACTCATAACAGAGAAGTGGTAGAAATTAATTTAAAATTAATTATCTTTGTCAAAACCAAAAAGCGTTTTTTAAGAAATAATACCTATCAAACGATTGACCTTTGTTTATATCCAATTTAAATAGAAATTACTTATAATGACCAATATTTGATTAAATGGAAATAAATAATATCATTTAAAATGATAAAAAATTTAATATACAATCAATCTATATAAAGAAATCAGATTAAAAAACTGTTTTTTGTTAAAATGCATTATTTTGTACTATTCATTAAAAAATGAACTTTATCAGAATAATAAAAAAATTTCATCCAATGTAAATATTTATGTCCCAAATCAAAAGGATACTTTTTTTTGTTATATATAACATATAAAAGTTAGAAAATTATATTTAAAATGGGGTTTCCATCAAAAGGTGGTAAAACAACATTTTAAAATTATTAGAGTATTTATGCTTTAAATTGGATTCATTCTCATTTTAAGCCACTAAATTTTATTTGATAAATGTAAAAAATTATAATAATACTTTATTTATTTTTTTCATTATTTCCTATAAATTTTCATGTGTTAAATACAAGTTAAAATAATAATAACAATATTATATTATTTTTCGGTATAACTCCATGTTTTGTGCAGAATAAGATTTCAAAAAAACTCATTTTTGCGGGTTGAGTATGCAATCAAAAATAACATCCCGTTTAAAATTAACATAATATTTAATTCAAAAATATTAATAAATATAAAAATTTCGCATTCTTTATTTCTCTGGGATGTTAACCATTAGTTTCGGGTTCATGTCTCACAGCCTTGCCGGAGGTGGCGGGTTGTCGCATGGCCTTCAGGTTGACCTGTTTTTAAAAATCCAAAAAATAATCATAAGAAATTTTTTATCTTTATACAATATGAACCATTTTCCAACATTATTCATTCCATCCTTTATACTGATCCAAAAAACTTTTCTCTAAACTCACAGTCTACAATTTATAAGGAATTTAAACATATTAAAGATCTCTTTTTCCACGTAAGATCATGTGAATAGACTCATCATGTATTCTTTTATAACATGGTACACACTTAATAACATTAAACCTTACTTATTACATTCATTCTCCCTTATACCTTATATAATACTAGATATGGTCCTTATAACCAAAATTTTTATGAACTCCATCAATTATGTAATATACAAAAAATTAATTATTATCGAGGTAATCATGAATATCCAATATAATTTGTCTAAGTCAATAATATATT
Organism: Viscum album; assembly: GCA_963277665.1. Lineage (NCBI taxonomy): Eukaryota > Viridiplantae > Streptophyta > Magnoliopsida > Santalales > Viscaceae > Viscum > Viscum album. The sequence goes on along the minus strand of OY728150.1, from coordinate 434,192,836 downwards.
ATTATGAAATCATTATCCCATTTTTAGAAACACATTAAGTGTTATATTTACCTAAACCATATATTTTTTGAAATCTTTAACTTGAAACTGTGTCTCTTTACTTGGAACTCTAAAATCACGAATCTTTAATTAAAAACAACTCTAATAAAATCCATATATACATTATAATTCCTAAAACATGTATATAATAATTAAAAGAATCAAATGACACAATTATTTTATAAAATTTTATGATAACTTATCATTCCTCATCATCTACAGTTGTATCATAACATGATTGTTATCCAATAGCATCATTTGGGGAATACTCTGATGATTGGGACATTGATTCTTTTAGTGTCCCAAATCCTTGCAGATGAAACATTATATATTTGATACATTTTTCTTATCCATTCGACCACGAACATGGTTTCATTTTTCTCCACACATATGATAAACTATCATTCCTTTTAGTCTCTTCCTTGGGTGATTCTTACCACATTTATCACATATGGGAAAATCATTCATTGCCTAAATTCCATTTGTCAATATTTGTCTCTTACATCCCCTTCATCTCTTTATTACCTTAAATGATATTAGATTTAATGAATTCAGTACTTATCTTATTATCACATTATATTATTTCATTATATGATGAGAATACATGGGAGACTATTTACCTTCTAAATGTTGGCTTAACAACGTGAAAGATATGACCCTTATTACTCTATAGATATGGTGTATTGATATAGTTCTTATTCATTATAATAGGTGAACTTTATAAATGGAAACATAAACTAGGATAGATGATATCATAATTTATAATAAAAATAAATAAAATGTTCTCAAAATTAATTTATTCTTTTCAAGAATATTTTCTCATATTCATAAATATGGTTTCTTTGCTAACATATATACTCATTAATCCTTCTAAATGATTTCTGAAGAAAATGTGAAATATTCTACGCATATTCTCCAGGAGTGTCAAACTAGGTGTGCTGTAAGGCCCATTGTCGTGTACCAGGATACCATATGTCATCCCTGGAACTCATTCTCAGAGTTATACTCCTAGGTACAACTATAAGAAAACCATTTCAACTTGTAGTATCCAAACAAGGATGTATTTCTTTGGACACCCCAAAAAATATCTACATTATAAATTTTTTGGATGATATTGTATATAAATCATCAAAGGCTATCTTTGGGTAATGTTTCCAAAACAGATTTTATCTAAATCAACATTCAAGGTTGTTTACAATCCTGAATGTTAAATTACACATTCAAACCTAAAAAAATCCTTGGATAATGCCATTATTCTCCTAGCTTATCCCTCTATATCGATCATATTACACTTCTTGGAAATGTGAAAAAACCAATCATTAGAAAGGGGTGAGATCAGATGCTCAGTAAGGGTAAATAATTTCTGAAAAAAAATAAAATTTTAACGAAAGATGTCTAATAAAAAAAAATTATTTTTAAACATAAAAATGAACACAATAAAGAAAACATAAATCAAACATTACCATATAAACATACATATGGATATTCTACTAGTTGAATAACAACATGTAATAATTAATTTTCATAATGAGGGAATTCATAATATCAGACAATCATAACCACATAGTTAAGGCCTCATTCCATGACAAAAAGAAATAATTTTGTCAAGGCATTGTACCAAGACACTAGTTTTTCTCATGAGACCAACCACTGTATCGAGGGGCTATAGCGGGCTCCACCCATCACATACTCTGTATAATGCATTTCTCATATGTAAAGGGTGAAACATAACATAAAAATTTATATTATAACTTGTATATGAAATGTTATCACTTTAACTATATACGATGAATGGTATAAAAATAGCACATCAACAGTCAAACATATCACAAAACAATAAATACAACATAGAAGATTGTGTCATAATAAATCAAATTCAAACATGCATAAAATATCAAAAATGAGGTTGAAATAGATTCAATCAAAACTATTTGAGAGAAATATCTCTTTCTATTTTGAAATCATTTAAAAGTATCGTAATTATAAAAGAAAAAATTTATTTTGAAAATATTTTTATAAGCTAGTAAGGTATGATTTAATGGATTATAATGGAAGAAAATAGCCGCACTCATTATATAAGTTATTAAAATCATTCTTCCTTTAATTTGTCCAAAATCTCATAAAGTACCTTGTTTTGAAAGCGATACAAAGAATACTTTAAAAAAAATTTATTAAGATTAAAAAAATGGTATAAATGAGATTAACCCATATTCTAGTAAATATTAAAAATGTTTTGAAATACATTTCATCAAAACCGAGATGTGGATGATAGATAAGTTCTACTAGATAATTATGTAAAAACAACATCAGATAATAAAGTTATTATAAAATTACCCCTTAACATGTACATTTCCTTAGTTTAAGGTAGTTTAATCTCATGTATAAAGGATAAATAATTTTTCTTAAATTAAACAAGAACTCAATACATAAATATCATATCATATATGATCCTCTAATATTGATTTGTTATTAATATTTTAGTAGTAGTATTGTTTTGAGTGTTGAATGATTCATTTTCCATTATAATTTTTGTTACGTAAGTCATGTTTGTTACAGATAGGATGTATTTGATTCATATTCTGAATGATATTATGTATTTACCAATATTTTTAATCATAAAATAAAAATTATTCTTTAATGGTTATAATGTGGAAAGAAATCTCATCACGTTGTGGTGAGGTAAAGCTGTACATATGCACTAGCGACAATATCATTCTATTGATGGTGATATAATATGTACATAGATGGTATATTATAAATAGAGAATATTTAACATGTTATATTTATTATTTAAATCAATTATACTCATTATTATTCCCATCCAAAAAATCTATTGTTGAATAAAAAACTACACCACAACGTGGATATAACAATCCATATGTATGCACGTATAGTGGATTTGTCAATCATATGATTGATATAATAATTAATATGGTTGTACCATATTTATAATAACATAACAATATGTAAATGGTAACATAGTTATTATTTTAGAATGGAAAAATAAAATTATGAGTAAATGGTAGAAGAAGAAAAAACATTGGATGTGGTAATGAAATAATTACATCTTTTTTTGGCTGCATCCTTTTGATTTGAACAAAAGGGCTCTGTATGTTTCTTGGTGATCAATGTAAGGAATCTAGGAAGAATTTATGGTTATTGTCATAGGACCCCGGGACACCCTGAGAAGGGAGGGCTGAATCAGGGTGACAACATTTTCTTTTAATGAGAAGGATCATGTTCCCACGTTGGTAGGAACTGGTTAAACCTGTATGATGAAAAATATCATAAAAACAAACAATCACATGCAGAGAGATGCCACAACACATTTTACTTGTTTCACCACTAAGGGATACGTCCAAGGAGTATATGCTGACAAGTAGTCGGTCGTACAAAATTCCTCTAATCTTCACTAGTTGTGGATTACAATGGTTCGGGAATAGTAACTATATCCCAGGCTCACTGCTTTTACAAAAGATCAGGGATAGCTCACTGCGTCCCTCAGGTCACTCCCGTTGACTTCCCCTGGCTCACTACCCTTGGAGATGTCACATTCATTTTATATATGTGAAGGTCTCTTCATCATTTCAATATAATTCATCCTCTTTTGAATGTAGATTCTCTGTTGAAGTCCAACATTCACTCGTATACTAAACTCTAATTGCGCCGAAGGTATCGGGAAATCTTCCAGTTTTTGAACAGCTCCAAAAAGGGGCGGCGTACAACAACCTCACCTGGCGTGCTTCTCCAACACCGGCGTGCATGTTTCAAGAATGGTGTGCAAGTCACTTGCGCGGAACAAAATCGGCTCGCAGGTGACACCAACCCACTTTCACGACACTGCCTCCTTCAACTCCAAACATGTGTGACTTTGCATCTTTAACTCTCAAACCGCCTTAGTCGCGCATCCAAAAACATGCATGCATCATTTACCTGTGTGACACAACTACAACTTGTGCAACTAAACCACTTGTACGATGAGAGCTCAAAAAATCTCTAAGTCTTCAACTTCGTCACAAATGAGGAGGGGTGGTCCACAATTTATAGGCAAACTGGACCCCCTGTGCGGTGGCGCTCAAGTGTCCTCACGACGCTCAAGTCCCGGCGCACAGCTCCAATCGCCCTAGCCTATGTTGTGCTACTCACTTGCGCGAACACACCAATTCTTGTGCGACCAACTTTCCATTTCCATATTTTGATGTTCTGATCATGAAGAACAACAGACACGCATGTTTGCAAACATCCTACGCATCGGCGCGCAAGTCCTTTCTTGGTGCGCAGTTCAATTGCGCGACCATCCAAAAACATGAACGTCCATTATCCCTTTTCCATTTTTACATGTTCTAATCTCGAAAAATATATGGTGTGCAAGTTTCCTCTCCTTCAATAAAATGGTGTGAAAGTCACTTTTCCAAAAACACATTTCCCCATTTGTCGATTTCCAGGCCCAAAAATATGGAAAACACTGGGAAACTGCGCCATCTTCAATACTGTTGTCTTCTTGAACTATATGATCACATTGATGGTACACATTCTAAACATCCACTGAGGATTGACAACAATCAAAAACCATACTCCAATTCATGCATAGAAGACCATGGTTCCAACAGTCTCCACCTTTGGGTTTTTTGGAAATCAGAAAATAAATTCAATAGATCCTCATCCATGTGCAATCCAAAAACGCAAGAATCAACTCAGCCAATACTCTTAATCTACCTGAGAAATGATCGGTGTAGAAAACAAGAGAGGAAGTCTGAATTGGGTTCCAGTGTTTTGGAATTCTCAATGACTCTCAAGAAGCATTATATGACCGATGTATTCCTTCTCATCCTTCTCATCCTATCACTGGCAATGAATTCGCATTGTGTCACAGGAGAATTACATGCCTGAACATTCCTGAATTTATATTTTCTCCCCCATTGAAAATAAACCCAAGTACTGGTAATTTGGTCAATGTTCAACTCAAACCATACTTTCCCTGGATAGTAGCTCCCCCATAAACCTGCATGACATCGATAAAAAGATAAAAACCATTATCATAATTGGGGAGAGGGGATTTTCGTAACCTCTTTTTGCACTAGGAGGTGGCCGAACATAGAGGTTCAACCGATGCTTCTCAAACACCACCGCTGACAGTGGCTTGGTCATTATATCATCCACTTTCTCATCAGTTCCAACATGACCCATTCGAATCAAGCCTTGATCAACTTTTTCTTTGATAAAGTGATACCTGATTTCAATGTTTTTTGCATGAGAATGATGAACATGATTCTTCGAAAGATCAATTGCACTCTTGTTATCATATTAAATTACCATTGCATTATCCACCTCATCACCAATATCTATTAGTTGTTGCTTCATCCATAGTAGTTGAGTGGATGAATTTGTGACAGAGATATACTCAGCTTCAGCAGTACTAAGAGAAGTACTTTTTTATTTATTGCTCAACTAGACAACACATTTATTTCCAATATAGAATGCTCCACCACTGGTGGACTTTCTATTTACTATATCACCAGCACGGTGAGCATCAGAAAACACTGATAATTCATTGTCCCTACCTGCAGAAAAACATAACACAAAGTTATTTGATCCTTGAATGTACCCCATGATTCTTTTTAATGCTGTCATATGTTCCTCCATTGGATTACTCTAAAAGCTGGCTGTAAGACATGTGGCAAAGACAATATCTGGCTATGTCACTGTTAGGTACAATAGGCTACCAATGATCCTCCTATACATGGTGGGATCTACAGAGGTCCCATATTCATGCTTTCCATGTTTAGTTCCAACTGCAATTGGAGTTGACATTGGTTTGGAGTCTTGCATATTAAACTTCTTTAGCATCTCTCTTGCATACATCTCTTGAGAAATGAAAGTGTATGTCTTTATTTTGGATCACCTGCATCCCCAAAAAATATGTCAGCTCCCCAATCATAGAAATTTCCAATTCTGATTTCATGTGATTGGAAAATTCATCCACTGATTTCTACCTACTGCCACTAAATATGATATCTTAAAGATAGAATAGAATCATGAATTGATCTATTGGATAACTCTTCACATAGATATTGTGATCTACTCCTCCTCTTTTGAATTCTAGCTTCTTGAGATACGAGTCCAGCCGTGAGTACCACGCCCGTGGTGCCTGCTTTAAACCATATAGAGTTTTCTTTAGTTTGCAGACCTTTGTTTCATCAGTACCTAGAACAAAACCAACTGGTTGTTCAATATAGACTTCTTCTTCTATAACACCATTCAATAATGATATCTTAACATCCATTTGATATACTTTATATCATCTATTGAGTTCCATGGCAAGGAGAAGTCTGATTGATTCTAGTCTAGCCACTAGGGAAAAGTTTTCTTCAACATCAATGCCTTCAATCTGGGTGTGTCCTTTACATACCAGTCGTGCCTTGTTTCTGATGACACTTCCATGCTCATCAATCTTATTTTTGATGATATATTTTTTAATAATCACATTGTGACCCTCGGGTCTCTAGACAAGATCCCATGTCTGATTCTTGTCAATTTGATCTAATTCTGCATTCATGGCATTCACCCAAGATTCATCCTTTGCAGATTATTCAAATGAGGATGGATCCACAACTGACAGAAATACATATTACGTGTTATTCATCATCCTTCTTGTTTGAGTGGGTGCACTATTTTCCCCAATTATTTTGGTTGGATCAATTTCATCTCTTCGATTTCTCCTGTGAGGTTCAGTTGCATTCTATTCAGACACAATTTCTTCTTTAGATTATTCTTCTGAGTCAACATCATGATGTGACGGCTAAGTGTTTGGTTCACCTTCCTTTATTTCTGTATTTGTATTTACTCAATGTTAACATTCATCATCATCTTTTATTTCATTAGCTTGGGTATTATTGTAAGAATTTGGGGTTTTCACTTCAATGATCTTAAAATCATTGCATTCCACAATCCTCCCCAAGTGTTTATTGAGACACTTTTAGGATTTTCTGTTCATTGGATACGCATGAAAAATTCCTTCAGAAGCATTGTTTACAGGCATCCATTGATTTCCTCCATTATTCCAGATAAAACATTTTATTCCGAAAACACGGATGTATTTCAACGAAGGATTCCTTCCATGCCACAATTATCATGGTTTTTTCGTTTATCCCATATGAATACCTGTTCGATTCTGAATGTTCATTGTAGCTTCAAAAGCCTCCTTCTAGTAATGGAGAGAGATAACACTCTCAATCAGCATAGTCCTTGCCATATTGTTGACCTGTCGATTCTGACGCTCAACAACTCTATTTTGTTGTGGAGTTCTCACAACAGATACCTCATGCTGTATTCCATGTTTTTCAAGGTAATTTTCAATCTTAATGGATGTGTATTCCCCTCTGTTGTCAGATCATGAACTTTTATTTCCCATCAAGTATCATTCTCGAAAATCAAGCGATATGTTTTCATGAAATCAAGTACATGTATCTTCATGTGAATCACCATTACACTATCCATTCTTCTATAATCATCAATGAAAAGGAAGAAGTACCTTTCTCCATGGGTTAAATCAAAATTTATTGGTCCACATACGTCTGTAGGAATGAGATCAAGAAGATGTGATGCCATTTTCTTCTTTGGCCGATATGAACTACTGACCAGATTCCCACGAATACAAGCATCACAAGACTTTTCCTGTTCACATTTTAGAATGAGATATCCATGACTATCTTCATCTTAGATATATTTTTCTTGTCTTGTTGATTAATGTGCCCCAGCCTTCAAATCCACAAATTGTTTTCTTCTTCAACAGAAAAATAAGAGGTGTTCCCTTTGCTGTCAACCTGATAAATGTTTTCATATATTCTAAAGACTATCATAAGAGAATTACATATTTTCCTTTTATATTGAATCCTTTTTGATTGAAGGTTACTATGAGCCCTGAGTCATAGAGTTGACTTACACTGAGGAGATTGTGGCATAGACCATCCACATAGAGAACATCAGTCTTCTTTATCTCCTCATTGGCGGGAGCAGTATTCCCACTGCCTTTAATTATCAAAGCACCATCATTAATAAACCGTACTATTCCATCAACCTTCTTTTCAATTTTCTTCAAATGGTTAGAATTTTCCGTTAGATGGGAAGAGCATCCAAAATCAAGGATTGAGGTGCTACTTCTCTTTGTAGCTTTGAGGGATACATATGCAAGATTGGATTTCTCGATCTTATTATTTTCTTTCCATGATATATTGGATTGACCATAGGATATTGATGGCCTTTTAATACTTTCTTCCACTTAATCTGATTATCCATACCCATAATCTTGTTCTAGAGGGGAAAACTGTTTGTGAGAACAACACCATCAAAGGGATGAAAACTGGCCCGTCATTGAGTGTTGATTGAATTTCTCATGTCATACATCTTCCTGAAATACATAGCTTTATGGCCAAAGATAGAAGAATTAAAACAGTATCCGTAGAAGCTATTTCTTCTAGAAGATGGAGGATATGAAATCATGCTCCTTTTTTGACTTCCCAGATCTTCCCCATTTAAGTACCTTCATCCCTCTTCGTAGTATTACATGGTATGGCCCAGATAACCACAGAACTGACACTTCAGGAGAGGAAAAGTCTTTTCACTTGAGTTTCTCCTCATTAATTCTTCCTTGGGAGAATAGTTGAACTACCAGTCATTTCTGAAAGTTTGAGGATAATATTCAGTTCTTCTCTTTGTTTTGATTGAGGGTTTATTTTTCAACATTTCAAGTATTGTTTCAGCATGTTCAACTTTCATCTTGTATTTCTTTTGGCTCTCTTTACCTCCAGTAGTTGATGTCTCAGCTTCACAGCCTATTCCACTCATTCCCATAGAATTGGGTCTCTGATCACTTAAGATTTTTTCAACCCCATCAGAACCACGCATGGATCATTCTAGTAATTCTGCATTTCAGAATCTTCCTAAATAATATTTCTTCTTTCCCTCATTTGTCGCTGATTATCATTCATTTTTAATGCTATGATTAACAACTTCTTCCTCATGTCCCTGAACAGTCTTGGACTTCTCTTCCAGACTGGATGAAATTTCATTTATGACCATTGATTTTTCTTTAATTTTAAGCTTTAGTTCCACAACATCATCTATGATTTCAAGGATTGAAGACCAAAATCTCACTAGTTCTTCTAGTCATTCAATGTCTACTTCAAGCTCATCAATATATTATGATGATTATTCCACCATTTCCATTCACTTATTGCATCTTTTACATTTATTCCGAAGAATAGAAAATGCATCCTTAATTTGAGTCTTTGAATCACCATTAGAAGTAATCTGATTATCTCATTCTATATTGATTAAGGGCTCTGACTTTTAAACCATAACCATCATGGAAGCATGATTTCTGGTTTTAAATTCGTGTTCTTCTTCTTCACAAAATTCAGTATCCTCATCTTCCTCTTCAAAGACAACACTCTTCCTCTATATTTTCTTTCTATATTTGAAGTCTCTATTTTTGAAAAAACTTTTTCGAGGCTTCTCGATGTTATCATCATCACTATCTTCAACATTGATAATTCTTAAACACTTAGAGGACATGTACCCAACTTTTCCACAATGAAAACATGTGAGAGGTAACATCCCTTTGAATTTCTGTTTTCCCTTCTGGATCTTCTTTGAAATGAGAGAAAGAATTTTGTTTTATTCATTATCTTAACCACTACTATCTTTTTTGATTTGCAGTTTATCCATGACGTTGATCCTAATTTACCTGCTCACACAAGTCGTAGCATCTTTTGGTTTGAATCTCATTTTATATGCTACCAAGCTGCTCAGTAGATCATCCAGAGAGTGTTTTGAAGGATATCATTTCTCAAGGGCTGACAACATTTCATTGTACATGGGTGGAAGTATTTTTAATATTCTCTTTACAATATCAATGTCTTTGATTTCTTCACCTATACCCCGAAATGCTTCAACCACTTCAGTAATTAGAATGAATAATTAGTCTAAATTCTCGTCTGGATGCATCTTTAGATCATCAAACCGATTGTGCAGGACTTGTAATTTTGCCTCTTTCACTTTTCTATCTCCTTCATAAATATTTTTGAGTTTATCCCACATGGATTTTGATGATTTGAAACTCATCACCATTAGATAGATCTGATCAGAGAGGACTACAGTGAGTGAATTTTGTGTTTTAGCATCTGCATCAAGAATTTTTCTATCTCCATCAGTCATAGCTAGGCCTGTTGGATTAGTGACATTTATATCTTGCACAGTGGAAAACAGAACTTCCATTTCAAGGGATCTTAGATGATATCTCATTCTATTCTTCCAAATATGAAAATTACTTCCATCGAAGAGATGGAATACCCTGACATTGACTGCATTCTCCATAACGACAAAGGACAGATTCAACACCAGTAACCTCCCTCTGATACCACTTGTAGGACCCCGGGACACCCTGAGAGGGGAGGGGTGAGACATGGTGACAAATTTTTCGTTTAATGAGATGGATCTTGTTCCCAAGTTGGTAGGAAATTTCTAATCCTGTATGATGAAAAATATCAGAAACAAAAACATTCACATGCAGAGAGATGACACATTAGTTTTTAATTGGTTCACCACTAAGGGCTATGTCCACGAAGCATATGATAACAAGTTTTCGGTCATACCAAATTCCACTAATCTTCACTAGTTGTGGATTACAATGGTTTGGGAACAATCACTATATATCAGGCTCACTACCATTACATAAGTACATGGATAGCTCACTGCGTCCCTCGGGTCACTGCCGTTGACTCCCCCTGGATCACTGTCCTTGGTGAGTCACACTCAGTTTATAGATGTGAAGGTGTTTTTATCATTGAAAAATAATGAATCCTTTGTTGAATGTACATTCTATGTTGAATTATAACATTCACTCCTATACTAATCTCAGTTTTCGTTGAAGGTAATGGGAAATCATCCAGTTTTCATGTAGCTCTAAAAAGGGGCGGCGTAAAACAACCTCAGCTGGCGCACATCTCCAACACCGGCGCAGAAGCTTCAAGAATGGTTAACAAGTCACTTGCGCGGAACAAAATTGGCACGCAGGTGACACCAACCCACTTGTGAGAAACTGCCTCCTTCAACTCCAATCTTGCGCGACTATGCACCTTTAACTCCCAAACATCCTTGGTCGCGCAACCAACAACTGGCGTGCAACCTCTACTTGCACGACCCAACTACCACTTGTGCGACTCAACCACTTATGTGATGATAGTTAGAACAATCTCTAAGTATTCAACTTCATCACAAATGAAGAGGGGTGGTCCTCTATTTATAGTCAAACTGGAACCCCACGCAGTGGCGTGCAAGTGTCCTCACGGTGCGCAAGTCCCGACGCGCAACTCCAATCTCCCTAGCCTCTGTCGCGCTACTCACTTGCGTGAAAACTCCAATTCTTGCGCAAACTACATTCCATTTCTATATTTTGAAGTTCCGATCATGAAGAACAACTGACGCGCAATTTTCCAAACCTCCTATGCATCAGCACACAAGTCCTTTCTTGGCTCGTAGGTCACTTGCGCGACCAGCCCAAAACTTTCACGACATTTATCCATTTTCCATTTTTCAATGTTCTTTTCTTGAAAAACATATAGTGCACAAGTTTTCGCTCCTTCAAGAACATGAAACCACCTTCAATACTGTTGTCTACTTTAACTGTATGATCACTTTGCTGGTACACATTCTGAACTTCCACTGAGGATTGACAACAAACACAAACCATACTTTATTTCAGGCATAGAAGACCCTGGTTCAAACAGGTGGGAGGATATTTGTCTTGGGATTGGCTGAGCCAAATGGCTTTGGAGGTGTCAATTTAATGGAAGGGGATGTACCCTTTTATAATAAGATGAGGGACACTTTAGGAATATATAGAAATATAATTTTATTATAAAATAATTTCCGCTTACTAATGCCTCCAAATGAATTTATTTTGGGGATATAGTGGATATTTTTCAAAAGAAATATCTAATATAATTAGGACATGTGTTGAGTTAATTTTATATTATTATAGTATTAATTCTACCTTTAATTACACTATTAACTTATAACTGTGGTAAATAAATTTCAAAAGTTACTATTCACCAAAAATTATTTTCCTCATATTGAACCACATTTTACATAGTTATTCTAACCATGTCTATCAGAATTTTGAAATTCAATTCATAGAAGCGGTAAACATATTGTTTATGTAAATTTTCAAATGTGCCTATAGGGTGGATAAAATAAGTAAACAATTTTTAATAAATTTTTTTACATCTAATAATATTTTAAAATAATTCCAATGAATTAAATTGTAATAATATATTTATTATGTATCTATTTTAATTTTAAGATAGTTTTTTAATGAAAAATAATTATTTAAATGTAAAATTCCGTTTTTATCTACAACGTATTATTTTTCACTATTAATCAAAAATTGATTGTTTTCATAAAAATACCATAAAGTCGCCCAACGATAATTTTGATATTCAAACTTCAAAAATTATGTCAATTTTACCAAACTCAAAACATTTAATTTTCATTATTTAATTTAAATCCAATTCCAGTTGTCGAAACTAGGAGCGAGTTTTAAAGAAGTAAAAACTATAAAAAAAATTGACATTTGATTATGTCCAATTTAAATGCGGAATTACCTACAATAAGATACATTATATTTAATGATATAAATAATATTTAATTATACATTAAAACCACTAAAATTCATTATTTATTACTATATATGATTTCAATTTAAAAAGTTTTTTTCAATTAAAATATAATATATTTTCACTATTCATAAAAATATGAATGATATCAAAAATGTTCCAAAAATTTATCCAAACTAAATTTTTATGTCCCTATTCTAAAGAGGAATTTTATTTCATTTAATTTAATATATAACAGTGTCATATTTTGGATTTAAAAAGGGTTCCCCATTAAAAGGTGGAAAAAAGTATTTCAAAAAAATACATATTTTATATAAAAAATTAAACTTGTCCTAATATTATATCTAATAAATAGAAAATATGAATGTTAACATTTTATATTATATATATATATCTAATTAAAAATGTGTTTAATAAATTTCTAAACTGATTCCCAAACTGCTATTTTGATAGGCCGTGATACGCTCGAAATAAGTGTTGTGTATAGCACAAGCTATTAAATTACATTAAAGAGATAACATTCTATTAAATCATGGGGTGTTACATAAAATACCAGTTATGTGAGAAACATACTAAAAAATACCCTTAATATATGCATTATTAAATGATTTTTTAACCCCATAGTTTATCTCATACCATTCATTGTATAACCGAAAATTTAATAACTCTTAATTACAACAAAAAATGCCTCAAAAAATTCCATTATTTAATATAGAATATTATAACATAAAGCCTAAAATGGGTTTCTATGGAATTGAACTAATGATCATCTTTAAAATTATTATCCCATGATAGTATCCATAACTCTTAATTAAATATCAAAATGTACAACTTTTTTAAACCAATCAATAATATCAACAACAAGGACATATCATTAATACTTTTATATCCTAGTGTTTTTTTAACTACAATTTTATTCCTTAAAGTTTTTTAGTTATTTTATATTTATAGATTTTTAAAATTAGTAAAAACTCATACAAATGAAACTCACAGATTATAACTAGACTCATATACCAAGTATCCATATTTTCTACCAAACATTATTTTTTAGAATAAAACATGGTTTCCATTCAGTAGAAATCATCATCAAATTTCATTATGGCCACATCCTTGCACCGAATCCTCCATAAACCATGTGATTTGTTTAAAAAAATTTGTTATGAGCCCCAAAATCATAGTATGGTGCATAAAAATAAATAAATAAAACCATTGGTCGAGAGAATATAATAAACGCCATAATATAATTACATTCATAAAATTATTATTTATGATTCTATAATTAATAATTTATATATTAACAACATAAAAAATATTCTCAAAGGATAATTTTAAAACCAATATAAATAATTTATTAAACATAATGGAAACATGTGGAATCCTTGGAGTATCCAAAATTACTACTTTTGGATTACCTTAACAGTTAACATAAAATATTATATTAGAGTAACAATCACAAGAAATCATGATTGAGAATTGGAGTTTATCTTTGAATAACTCTTATATTATATTCCCATTATATCATAGGATAAACCTAATTGTTAACCTCTATATCATATATGGAGTAACCATAAGACTCACATATATATCCAGAGTACCCAATACATTGGAGGTTACAATATTACCACTCGTCCATAGTTTATAATGGAACCTTCCATCATTGGTCTATAATGTTTCCACCCATAATAATAAACAATTACCATGAATGATATAATTAACATAAAACAAAAATATTTCCATCATATACATAATCATTAGGAAAGTAATTTTTTTTATAAATCACATTTTTTCAGAAAAAATGTTCACATATAAAGGAAAACATTTTCATGGAATGTGAACATTTAAACTCATAAATTAATATTCAAATAAAATATTAGTCAATAAACGGGAAAATCCTAACATTATTTATATGTTAAAAATATATACTTATATATTTCATTCATAAAATTCCAAAATTTCCTCTTTCAAAAAATGACAGATGGATTTCCTTAAAAACATTTTGTAAAAAGATATATATGTGTAAAAATCTCATTAAAACCCATAAAATAATAATAGAAATATAATTTTTATCATTCTAAGAAATTAAAATATCTAATTATAATAAAAATTAAATTTTTAATTGAATCATTAAATATGATTTTTTAAAATAAATCCTCTTACATCAAGTCTGAAAATTATTGTGTCATCCTTTCATTCTAAACTAATAAACTTATGTGAATTGTATAAATTATTTAGAAAATGTTTACAAATTATTATTCATTTAATATCCCCTCTTTATATCTCAAATACAATTACAAAATCACTTATGTTTATTTATGGTATTTTGATGATATTCAGTATTGAAGTCCAATATAAATTTTACCAGATGACTATGATCAATGTGGAAATTATATTAACACCCCAAAATTATAAAAGGATAAATGAATAAAATATATGACTCATATAAACATGTGGAATCATTATTTTTAGATCCTATCAGATTGGAAATCCAAAGTTATGCATTCTTGGTCTGGAGTAGTTATCATGATTGGTGAACATTAGGGAATTTTCCCAGGATGTGTGAGTGTGTGAGGAAAAAGCACACTAGGGAGAACATGTATTGTTCTATGGAGAAAATAATTAGATAGATGACCAATTCAAGAATGTGGGTGAGCCCCAGGTATAGGACCACATTATTGCGGTGTAACTAGTGGTACTTTTTCTTCCAAGACATAAAAACTAGGTTTAGTACAATTTTCTATTTCTTTAGAGGTGCCTAGTTATTATGTTGATATCATGGGACAAACCCAGACATAAGTGTGTTACACTACTTTGTTTATATGTACAATACAAAACATGGATGTTGTGCTCTAGAGGGGCGTGGGGGGGGGGGGGTTAATGTAACACCCCTTAATTATAAACTATTACATGACAAAATAATATGTCTAATTTAACAAGGTAGTCATTTATTTTATAAAGCAAACCTAATTATAACTCCACAGTTAAGTGTTCTTAGAATAGAGTAATGATACGAATGTGTGACCTTCTATGATGTTCTATTTGGTGTGTAAAAGTGAGTAAAAAAAATTAGAAAGATAATATTTTTATTCTACTAATAGGAATTAGTTCTATGACCCTTTCAAGCATGTGGGTGGGCCCCAGGTAGAGGACCACAAGTCTGTGGCGCAACTCGTGGTACCAGGTGGGCCAGGACCCAATGATCATGTTGAGGTAGGGTGTCGATCCTGTTAGTGGGGAATAGTTGTTAAATGGTTAAATTAATAAATTATATGACTCATGTCAATAACTTAATCCTATATTTTTTTATATTCTACCTAATTCCAAGGCCACAATGAATATTTCATAGCCTAGAGTATTATGATGAATAACCTCGTAGGATTTCTTCCATGGCGTGTGGGAGTGAGGAATGAGAACACTAAATTGAACTTGTGTTGGTATGTGGGGATCATCACTAGTGATATAACTCATTCATGAATGTGGGTTGGAAAAAGGTAGTGGGCCAGAATTCTATGTGGCAACGAGTTTTACTTGGCGGTCCATGACCACATGATCTTATTGAAGAGGGGTTTCCGTGCTATTAGTAGGGCCAAGTTGTTACAATTATTCCATATTATATTTAATAATAATCATGAAATATATATCAATTTTATAAATATATTATTCATTTAAACTCAACCATTATAAATGGTCATGAAAAATGAAATATATTACAATCATAGAGACGGGTGTTCATACAAACGCATTGGTAATGTTTACAGTTTTTAAAAATCATTATGTAAAGAAGCATGTATTATTTTAATTGCCTAGAATGATAATAATATCATATATTTCATATTAATTTGTTAATTAATCTTATATATTTAATCCATACGATGTGGTGATGAAAAATTAGTCACATCACTTTGTGGAGGTGGTAGTTCATATGTACATACGAATGACGTTATAATTTTTTTATTCAATGCAAGGTGAGAATTGATCTGGAATATTATATTTTAGGAATGATAAATAATTTTACAATATGGAGGAAGAGGAGATAAATATGGGTCATATAAAATAATAATTATATTTAATTATATCGATTATACTATAATTATAATTTTAGCATATTTTTATAAGGATTGATCGAGGTTGAAGAAAAAATGACTAAAACATGCAAATAATAACTATACCTCCTATTTAGAAAACCAATTATTTATATCACCTTATCCAGATAAGATGTGAGTTATTTTAAAAAACATACCTCCAGAATATAAGGAGGGAATATAGAATGGTATGTGGTCCATGATTTAATAAATCAATGTGGGTTACTTTGTCAATAAATTAGAAAACGAGGGTTCCTTTTAAAAGAGAGGGAAGGGGAACTCTTCACATTTCTCAAACTATTAAATAAATATAAATTAATTTTCTATAATTAATCGATATGAAGTGGGTTATTTAGAATATAATATAATTATGGGTCTAAATCACCTTATAAAATAATAAATATGTAACAATTTTTTATGTTTATAACCTTATATTTTGTTTTTATCTTATATTTAACCCCTACAACTCTTATCATGATAACATGAATTTTTCCTCATTGATGGTTAATATAGAAACTATAAAATAAAAAAATTACATAAATTTTAAATTATTGATATTTTAAACAATATGATTATATATTTTCTAAACATAAATTTTCTATAAAGTTTATATCATTATGTAAAACAATATTTCTTATAAAATATGAATAAATATAATTTGTAGAACTGTTAATTTCCATGAAATTAATAATATCAAGATAACACTTATAGTTATAGAAAACTATTTTATTATATCCCAAACATGTCAAGATAATCTAAAATATTTTTTAACACATTAATTATCTCAGATTATATTTATTTAAACATTTATAATATAAGAAATATGACTTTTTCTTTAAATAAATAATCAATTTATATTTGTAGGGAAATTATTTTATGTAATTATTTACTCACTAAAAATAAAAAATGGCTACCATGTTGATTATATTAGAATTAAAAATACAAGTTATAGTTCAATACATCCATTGGATAACACCATAATATAAATATTAATCTTATAAAAATTAAGAGTGTGGAGTGGTTGACTATTTGTAAAATAACATTCAATGAAGGTCATAGTCATATCCATTTGTCCAATGAACGTTCATAAATTTGACTCTATTATGATATTGGTTTAGATAACCTTGTCCAAGAATACTTTGGTCTGTTATTGTGTCATTTTATGGTTGTTATCATTTTATATTTAACCAAAATTGTCCGATTTAACACTTACCATGATAACTAAAATTACTAATATAACTATCCATATAGACCAAATATAAAAGGGAAATTATTACTAAATTTGGACCTAATTATTTATAATATGGAAAATATTTTAAAAAATGTTAAAAGTTGATGTTCTGTAATTTAATTTAAAATTGAACCAACAAAATGCGTTGAAAAACTATTTTTTTAGAAAAGTACAATTTATTAATATAACATTAATTTATAAAAATTTCAAGTATTTAAAAACATTTCATAATTATAAATTTAATTGTTTTTATTAAAAATTGACAAAAAAACCTTTTATAATAAAACCAAAACATAATTAGAAAATATAAATGCTAAAAAATAATATTTAACTTTATATAAAATTCAATATTTTCTACTAATCATTGAAAAAATCAACATTTTTTAAAAATTCTAAAAAATTCATCCAAAGGTATTTATTACTGGATGGAAAAAATAAATCAATTTATAAGAATAAACATTT
Organism: Viscum album; assembly: GCA_963277665.1. Lineage (NCBI taxonomy): Eukaryota > Viridiplantae > Streptophyta > Magnoliopsida > Santalales > Viscaceae > Viscum > Viscum album. Next base: position 434,174,351 of record OY728150.1, on the reverse strand, counting down.
TCTAAATTCTCTAGATTATTATATCCACTAATAAAAATAAATAGAACACATTTTAATAGAACATGTATATTTTTGGTGGGGAAAAATTACTTTACAAAAATAACTATGTGATTATTTTTGAAGAACATACCAATTAATGAATATTAAATATAGTGATTATTTTTATTTAATAAATTTTTTTATCTTATTAAAACATTTTAATTTAATGTATTGGTGAAAAAATCATTTTTAAATAGTTACATTTGGTTTTACATTTATGCTCAATAAGGCTTATATTGTTCGTTTTCAAAAATAGAGCTCCCTTAAAAAAATTCAGGATGTAACAAATAAATGTTCATAACAAGATTTGTAATGAATAAAAAAGATAGAAAATATAATTGAATGTGAAAATTTTTTCAGACATGTTTTTTTATTTCTGTTGCAAAAAAATAACATATAATTTCTTAGGAATCCTTGGTGAGTTGTCTGAACCGGTGAACTAAGGTACATGGTTTATGTGATGATTCCATTATGAAAATTATTTTTTAAATAGATGAAATATATGTAGAATGTTTAGTACCATATATATGTCTTGAATATAATCATTGGCTCGATATAAAGATGTTTTCTGATATTCATTATACAACGTTGAGTTGTTTACAAGTGTGCATTTTTTGGATTCTTCAAAACACATGATGTGATATGTTTTTCATTATAAGATACTAATGTTTATTTATGATAGTTTTTATTAAATTATTTGTTGTTGTGGTTATATCTATGAAACCATTAGGATATGTGGGACTATTGTTGTTCTATATCTCTAGATTGGGGGATGGGGAGTTCAGATGTTGTACGCGGCCTGGTGAGAAGTCTGAGATATATGACAATAAATAATGGCCTTGTGTGTCCAAACCATGAGGAATTTAATAAGACTAATAATATGATGTTGTGAAATTATGGTCTATGTTATCTAACTTTTGGGGATGTAGTAGGGAATGATGGTCTATGACATTTTAATTGGTAGATAATTTCATGGTATGGACTATTGTGGTATTATATAGTGTCATAGTGCCTATATTACATCAAATACAAAACGATGATGGATCCTTAGTTTATGAGATATCTATTATGGGTTTGATATAATCTAATTCAGATTTGAATCCAGTATATCATATTTTTGTGATGTTTAGGTTAGAGAAATGAAACTCTATATGATTCGCTACATATGAGAAAATTAATTTATTACAATTTAATAAACTCATATACATGTGAATTTATATTAAAGATGCATTTTTGATTTCTTACTAAGTTTTATTCCTCACTCTATTCATAGGAATCTGATTCACATATAAATTTAATTTATAGGGATTCGAGCCTATGAAATAGGTTTTTTGTAGATATTTGAGCCATGATGGAAAGAGATAGTGGTGGTACCGAGATAGAATCATGGGTCTGCCACAATTTTATTTATTTATTTACCGCTGACACATTCATACATTATATGTTATATCCTAATTTGGGGATGGGTATTATTGTAAGATATAACTTCCATCTATTAGATTCTGTATGATTAATTGGGTTCTTTTTTTATTTTTTATAATTTATTATTTGTTTTATGACATTTTGTTGATGGTATAGTTTAACCAATAGTGTACTTAGATAATAAATAATATTTTCAAACCTCCTGTGTACGGGGAGGCACACATGAGGTCATGTGGCTATACAGATAAGACTAGGTGGTTTGGGTTAGGGTGTTACATTTGTAAACCATAATCAATAATTTATGATTTATAATGTGGGTTAAAAAAATATTTTTTTCATGGATAAAATGGTTTATAAAATAATGATGTCATACTTATATATTAATAAATAAATAAAAGTCACAACATTATTTAAAATTGTACATTACAATATTCACCTAAAAATATATTTTATGGAAATTTAAAAAAACTAAAGCTAATCAAATTTTGAAAATTTAAATCTCAAAATGATGTAATACTTGTTTAATTAAAATTTTAAAATTTTAAAATTTACATGTTAAATGATATATACAATATATAATAAACAAATATTTTATTGAAAAACAATTTTTTAAAACATTAATTATTCTTGATATTATTTCATAACAATTTTTAAATTTAATTATGATAATATGGTAGTTAATATATAATAACACTTTTTAATGTTTAATTTAATCTATTGGAAAAAAAATCAATAAATAAGAAAACTTTTCTTTGAAAATATATTTTTTACTTGTATACGAAATATATATAATCAATTTAATTATTTATATACTGTAGTTTACGTTTTCTACTCATTTATCAATAAAATAATTATATTAAATTTATATGCACATAATATAAATCTATAATAATAATAATACTAATAATTATATCTATATATATATTTATCATATTTTAATGTCCCTTTTTTATTTTGATGGGAGTTAGATTATTTTATGTTTACTATTTAACAATACAAAATATTAATATAAATGTGTGATTTATGAACAACCAATATATTTACAACAATGAAATTTGAAAGGACTATATTTTCGAGGATCGAATTACATTTCTATAAAAAGAATTATTAATTCATTTGTTCCTTCCACTAACCCATCATAAGCCAAAATTCAAATTTCTTATTATAGAGTTTTTATAATGATTTGTCCTCATTGGGTGTTCTTCACTATTGATATTTTTTTGGATATTTTTCATCATCAAGGATTAAGAGAATACATTTGATTTCTTAATCATGAAGACTATATTATTTTCCATTATATTTCCCCTATTGGATTATACCCCTTTAATGGATGTATTTCATGTATTCTAACTAATAATCTATATAGTGAATTACATATATCTGAAAACATTTAGTTCAATTTCCCACTTATGAATGATTAATTTATCATTAGTATAATACATTTATCTTATAAATTATTACCTAATCAATATAAATTTTAATTTTAAAACTACTTAATAATTATATAGTATGATTACAAAACAAATCATAACTACATGATCCCCCTAAAATAACTTCCATCATAATTTTTTTTACTTATAAAATTGGTGAGGTTATTCTTCAAAATTCATTATCTAGGATACAATTCCTAATATTATACCTACCTTTATTTTTTGGAAATATAATTTTACCTATCATTCTTCTAAAAACATTGTTCATTAATATAAGAATCTACCCTATTTTGTATATATATCCTAATTTTATATTATCTATAACACACCATTCCTTAAACTATTTGAATATCTAAAAAATTAAGTGTTGCTGAGATTATATAACTCCAAAAAAACATGTAATTGAACCATAAAATATATCAATTACTAGTGAATAAGTTCATAAACTACTCAATATATATCATCATATAATAAATAATGTCACACCACTAAAAATATTAATAATAAAAATAGAAAAAAAGAATTTATTACTTTTACTTTAATTAAATAATAAATTACAATACAAAAAGAATCATTATTTTAAAAATAAATCTACCCTTTATACCTCAACATCAAGCTTATGTTAATACCCAACCATTATTCACACCTCAATTATTTTTTCTTAAATATTTATCCAAAAAATATAATATTTCATAAAATCACTTGCAAAAGTAGTTTATTCTATTTAATATATGTTTTAAAATCATTAACGAGAAACCACTAAAGGAAAATCCAGACATTTTTCACATACAACTCATTAATTTTAAAATATAGTATAATAGAATATTTAAATATAAATAAAAAATGTAATTACATACACTATTGATAATGAAATTTCATTATTTTATCCTCCTCACTACCCTATATAAGACTAGGTAATTCAAAAAAATTATCAATATAGAAATATAATTAAATTATCAACATTTTATGTATGATCCATTAATTAGTTATTAAACTTATTCATTTTTAGAAGCATAACCTTCTCAGCTTTAACTTTAATAACATATTTCACCAAAATTCAAAAACAATCATTGTTATTATAATATCTAAAAAATAGATTGTATGATTTAAAAACACCAATATTATGATGTATTTCTATAATAATTAATTTATTTATACTTATTGTACATTAATTTCAATTATGTCATAAATAGATTTTTGTATAATTCACCTACTTAATCCTAGGATAATTTATTTTGGGGTATCTTATACATCTAAAAATAGTTCTAAAATGATACTAGGGAAATATTATTTCATAGAGGTTTATAAAGATCTTATGAACAACAAAATCATATCCCTGAGATTGTATTGCCATGTGTATAGGTCGAACTATTTTCCATGAACCTATTCACAGTTTAGTTAATAACCATTATTCACCCTTCTGGGTTATTACATCAAGGAAAAAATATAACATGTCATTATTTTACATTGCATTATATGGGAATGGATTAGTTTTTTAGGAAAACCAGATGCTCAATACATTTCCAATGTTTAATGTTACCATTCTATTTTAGACTCATTTCTAGGGTTTCTATAACGGTTCTCTCATCCGTATACCTAAATTATTTAAATTAATATTAAAAAATTACTAACCCTTATATGATACAATGAATTGATACTTAGATTATAGATACCTTTAAAATACATTTTTTATCAGATAAACATTAAATTTCATGATTAATCAATCAATTCCATGAATAAAAAATTTAATGTATGTGTGTATTGGTAACATAAGAAAAGTAATATTAATAAGTATTTATTTCTCACTAGATACCCTAATTCACTGTTTATTTGTTACAAAACTCATAATAATCTTGGGATGATGAAATATTAGAAATGTGTGATCTTAGAAAAGCAGTAAGGAAACAATATGAGAGAATAATTTAATATAGTAAGATAACATTAGATGATCGCATGTGTATAATAATGATAAATATAAAAATTATATATAATAAATCATATAATATGACTTGGAATAACATTGGACAATAATAAAAAGAGTTTGAAACATTATTCAACAAAAATATGCCATTACAGAACAAAATAGTGATGAGAATTACCAAAAAACGATGAAATATATATCATACATGGAATATACATTATTAGTATAAGGAACATTAAATTCATGAGAGATACCATCAGTGTCTACACTTATATGAAACTAAAACATACTCGCGAATAACAATATCATGAGATATAAACTCTTAACCAAGGAATCAAAAGGATATATAAGACCCCAAACATCATTATATACTTGGGTTTTTTCCATTTGATGCAACTCATTTTGTAATAAATAACCCATAGAATAAAAACTGGATTCATACAAATTTCAAATGAAATAAATTAATGAAAAAATTATTTATTTATTTAATAATGATGTTAGGACAATCCAATGGAAAATTAGTGGTTATATAATGAAATAAAAAAAATTATATACATATAAAATTCATCCATGACAATAATGAATATGAAATTTACATAGTATAGATAAAGGTTATATACTTATGATAATTAATTACCCAATTTAAATATTTATAAAATCAAGATGAACACCCTGTAAAAAGGAATAAAAATAGAGTATTCAAAAAGATATAAAATGGATGAAAAATATGGTTTATAAACTAGTAATGATTTTCAAGATAAAATAAGTGATTGATTGTTTTTAAGATAGAAGAAACATTTATAATATATCTAGATAACTATGTTTTATGGTATCACTAGAAAAATATCCTTGATAATGAAAAATAAATATCAAAGGAAATTTACATCACTAAAATACAAAATACAATGTCATACAAAACATATTTTCGAATAAGAAATATTGTTGATCTTTTAAAGTCATTTTAAAAGAGTATTATTTTATAAAACATGTTGAAATTTAATTTATTTTAGAAACAATGTATATAGATATTTTCATAGAGAATAAAATCACATTGTTATGATGCATTCACATAGAAGGAGACCTAAATGTGAATTTTGGAAAAGTTTCTAAAAATATCATAATAATATAAAGTTATGGTTCATATTAATACCAAAATTTACAAATTGGTGAGTTGAAAATATTTAAAAATATAATTTTTGGAAAAGACACATCAATAAATGATAAATATAAAAATCAAGGATATAAAAATAAATGTTGGGTGGAAGACAAATTTTTTTATTGTTAACTGATAGTAAACCTTTTGATAATTTTTAAATACCTTTGTTGAAAACCCACATAAGAATAGAGTAACCAAAACAACATTTTCAAAATAATAGAACCCAAATATGATTCACACATGAGAAAACACATTAGAATATAATTATCAAAAAGGAGGATAACTCATCAGTAATGAATATTCTAATATCATTTGATATCCGAAAAATGTAATAGGGTATAATGTAATAAATTAAGTACAAAAAACAAGGATACACACAATAACTCAATAATCATATTTAGTAATTAAAACCATTACATTATAGGGATGATGTTAATCAAAGCCTATTATTATAAAGAACATGAATGGTAGTGATGTTTTCAAGATAAATTTTAATTATGATATTATATGTTAATGGGACTGTGGTTACATTAAAAAAATAAATATTGGAAAATAATATAAAATCATGCCTCAATGAAAGTTCATTGAGACATGAACCGTATGAATTATGTATAATTTATCAAAATTTTACCTCATGTATAATAAACATCACTTTCGTTATCTCCTATATCATAACTTTTTTAATACCATAATATTTTTAGAAAATAAGTCATATAGATACCCTTGAATAATATTATATTTTTGTATTTTAAATATAATTATTGAATGTCATGTAATGATTTTTTTGACATGATATGTGTATAATATAATTGTAGAATATGTCTAAGGAGAGATAAATATAGTATATAATTAATAGGAAATCAATTGGAATGTGATGTGTTGATTATGAACATGTGGAATCATAATCTCAAGGAAATTAAAATCATATAATAATGAAAATGAAAGTACTGAAAATAAGACATTGAGAATCATATAGTGATTTTAGCCATATGACAACTATGCATAATGGAATATGAATTGGATTTAAAGAGAGTGTGGGTAATATAATCTTAACAGATAATTATTTATTTAGTAAAATATTTATTATGAACCAATTGGATCATAATATAATGTAATTAAAAAGTACATACTTAAAATATTTACCTCACTCAATAGGTGGAGGACTAGAACCATTACAATGGTATAAAAATTCATAATGAATGGAAGGGAGCTTGGTAATTTTATAAACTTGTATAGTGGGATTTAAAGAGGGATATGAAAGGATAAATCATTATTGAGACCTAATTGGTTTTGGGGAATGATATAATATGTGGTTTTAAATTCCTTTTATATGTTAAAAAGAGGGTATTTTTTATGGAAAACTAGAGTTATGTAAGAGATAAGAATGGAATGACTTGGGTGTTAGGTTAGTTTTTTAGGATAGATCAATTAGGGGAATAAATAGTATTTAATCCATGTTGGTATAAATTTAACACCTACAAATTATTTCCAGATGGAGCTAGAGACTTTTAAATTATTAAAAATTATAGAAAATCTATTTATACATTTTTACCATTATTGAAATTTATTAAAATTTAGACATGGTATTTAATTTATTAATAAAATACATGATGAACCCTTATAAAAAAAATTACGTAATAAATCCAAATTTCAGATCCATATATAATAAATACATTTTTAAATGGGAGAGAACTAACTTTTAATTCAATAAAAACTGTGTTGAAATATTATTTTATTGAAAAATTCATTTTAATATATAATTTTTCCTAATCATATTTTACTTTTACTACTAATTATATTCGTTTTAATTAAATTTTATATTATATTACATTCTTAATTTTACATAGACCACTTTATTTTATGAATAATATACAAAATTTCTAAATGTATTATTCCTTAGAGAATAACACTTTTAACATGGTAAATAATATTTAAATTGGGAAAATAACATTACAAATCAAATAAAATTGAAGAAATTAAATAATTTGATCACGAGGATTGAAGATATTAAAATAGGATGGTCCAAATTAATTTTTTAATGTTTCAAAACATTTAAAACAATATAATAAATGTTTTTTCTATGATAACAATTTTTTTACGAATAGATTTTCTTTGTTTCGAAATATAAAATATAGGTTTTTAAATAATAATAAATATTTTATAACATGTAATTTTAATTATAAAATAAATATTTTAGTAATAATATTTTTCAACGTTTTTGAGTTTTTACTTATATAATAATAACGACATTAAATTCCAAAAATTATTTAAAATGGAATATTACACTATTATCCTAAAATAATTTTTTTATAAAAAGTTAAAAAATTGATGTCAATATTATATTTACCATATAAAAAACATTGTTATATTTTTCTAATTATGATTCGAAAAGTTTGAAATTTATATTTTTAATGATAATTACAAAATACTATGAAAACCCTATTATATTGAGAAATTATTATTTTGACATTAAGTTCACTTAATGTTATTAACTATAAATTTATAATTGAAATTTTGTTAATATGTTTGTTCATATATAATAATATTTTAAAATTTTCATTGTTATTCACTTGGAAGAAATATTCATTACAAAAAAAATAGTTCCTTGAAAAAACAAATTTTAAATTTATACTAAATAAGATTAAGTGAAATAATAAAATGTATTTTAAAATATTATTTGTATACGACATTGTTATTAAAATTATTATTTAAATATTTATATACATCATATCATACATAAATTATATTAATATTAATATGTTTACATAACACACACACACATATATATATTTATAAAATTTTAATATCATATTATTATTTTATTTTGAGTATTATTATTTAAAATTTAATTCTTACAAGAATATGATATCTATATTATTAGTGGACATATGAACAATGCCTATATTTTAATTGTCCATATTTGAGACAACCATATTTTTAATGACCATATTTAATTCCTATATATGGAATAACTAAATAATGTGTGCATTCCAATGTCACTTCACAGGTATTTTTTTCTCAATATAAATTGTTAATAATTCTATATTTATTCATGGTGAAATTCAACATTATAAGAGGGGGGGTAGGTACTGTTGATTTCCAATATTGAATATGATCGAAGCAAATTCATAATCGATAAGATAATACTATTTTTCATATATTTTAACCTATTTCCTTATAACCTTTTAATAGATGTACATTATCCATGGTGAGTAATACTCGATGGTGTGAATTAGTTATCTTTCTGTGATTGTTTTATAAGGACCCTCATATGAATGAATAATGTGTTATTTGATTAGTTTATATCTCATATGAATTTTTGAATATTCAATTTCAGTTCTTTTAAAAATAAATAAATTATTGTTATAAATTATTTTTTATAAAATAATATGCTTCTTAATTACCGAGGTTGTTACACCACACATCCATTTATATGAAACATAGATGGGAGTTCAGGTTATACATCATTATCATACAGATAGAGAAACCTCTAAATTTAACATGACTGCATATTTTCTATAAAACTATTGAACTCAGCTTATTTCCTCAATAAACACATGAGCAATATTATTATTAGATAATAAATTCAAGGTAGATCTCTAATATTCTAAACCACCATATATTTCATTAAAAGATACCATGTTTTGAAAACAATGTTGCTTCTGAATAGTGGAACTATCAATTCATTCACATCAATCCCAAAAACCTTCTACCGATCTAATATCCATTGATCATAAATTTTATTTCTAAATTTTCATTTCTCCAAACATATGATTTTTTAATGGGGATTCAAGTCCAAAACATATCCCACATGAAATATTTTTCCAATGAAAACCTCAGTAACCATCCTCCACAAACATCCTTCCTTCATCTAAAAAGATAGTGTTTCTCCATAGTATGTTTACTATGTTCACTCAATCCACAATATGGTATTATGATTACATTCTAACTCCTAAAATCTATAATTATAGTGATGATGAATAATTTTATTAATGGAAAAAAAATCTCATAATGAATGATCAATTTTTTATCATAATTGTAAAACAGCATTCATACATGATTACCAAATTAAATTCTAAATATAAAAACATTCCATATGAAAAATTATTTCATCCATAAAATAATCTATATTATCATTATTTATATCATAGAGATACGATTAACAAAATTGTTAGCTTTGGTTCTCAGTAAGGGTTATGTACAATGGAAGATTTCATTATTAAAGAAAGAATAATCTATATAAAAAATTAGATAACTGAAAAAACATCTATTCAATTGAAAATTTTAATTCAATGAAAATACAAGGCTAATATCAACATATTAATTAAATGGATAAATAAAAAAATCATATTAAGGTAAAAGAACATAATTTTACTTTTTCGCAAAGCAAATATCATATTTAATTCATCAGACTCGATGTAAGAGGCTTTATTTCAAAAAATAATTTCTAATGCTTCCCTTAAAAATATAATTTTTTTGGTTGGTTATTTTCTACTAATGTTAGAAATAATATTTCTGCTGTTGTATTATGATTTTTTAAAGTGGTTTTTACTTTTATTTCACTTTTTACAAAATTGATTTAATAGAATATATTTGTCATTTTTTGAAAGCTGAATTTGGGAATTTTATAAAAGAATTATAGAAAGTTTTGTTTTCTTAAATGTAATGAATTATTAGTTTTTTCAATGGTCAAGAAAAATATTTTCATTAAATATTACTTTATGAGTTTTTATGTTTACATTCCATGAAATGTTTTTCAATTATATGTACTCATTTTTTTAGAAAATATGTGATTTAAAAATGAAAATGATATTTTCAGTTTCAGTATGTTTGTGATGAAATCATTAAAGTTTGCTGTTTATGATATGGTTATTGGGCATTTAATTTGATTATGGGTGGAAATTATATACCAATGATGGGTGGTTCCATGATATACTATGGCTGAGTCATAACATTATTTTCCCTGACTCAATTCATCTCCACATCTATGACCCATATCAGTGTGGGGAAGACATTTTATGTAATTTTTTTCCCTAACCATTATCGAAAAATTACTATGATTTTTACATGAGAATTACAAATACAATGTATAGATAAATATATCCCATAGAAAACATCATATAAAAAATATTAATCTTATTAAAAATAAGAGTTTGACATGATTGAATTTTAAGAAAATAAAATTCAATGAAGGTCATAGTTTTTAACAAGTGTCCCAAAAAGTCAAAAATTAGGTTCTTTTAGGATTGCAGTTTACATACACTTATTCAAATATATTTAGGTATGTTTATGTGTAATTTTATGGTTATTATTATTTTATTTTTAACCTAAATTACCTGAATTAACCATTAATATGGAAACCAAAATTAGTAATGTAACTATTCATATTGACTAAATCTAAAAGGTAAATTTTTACTAAATTTGGAAAAAAATATTTAAAATATGAAATCCATTTTAAAATTTTCAAATTATTATGATTTATAATTTATTTTAAAATTGAACCAAAAAAATTGCAAGGAAAAACATTTTTTTATAAAAATTACACTTTTTTAAAATAATATTAATTTATACAAAAATCAAGTATTAAAAAAATTTCCAAAATCATAAATTGGAATATATTAAATAAAAATTTACTAATAAAAATTTATAATTAATCAAAAACATAAATATACATTGTAAGAACTAAAAAATAAAATATATTTTTCAATAGAAATAAATATTTTCTATTATTCATAGAAATTAATAAAAAATTTATAAAACTCCACAAAAATTTATCCAAAGGTATTTCTCACCGGATGAAAAAAATTAAATAACTTTCATAAAATAAATTTTCAATAACTTCTTGAAATTATTATATTCACTTATAAATACATGTAAACTAATTTTTAATGAAAATATATATTCTTTAGTGGGGAAAATTACATTACGAAATTAATTGTGTGAAAATTTTAAAGCACAAACCAATAAATAAATATTGAGTTGGATTATAATTTTTATTTAATAAATTATTTTTTATTAAAAATTATAATTTAATGTATAGGTTATAAAAATAATTTTTAAATAGATACTTTTGGTGGATTATTTATGCTTAATACAGATTATACTGTACGTTATCGAACATAGAGTTTCCATAAAAACAATATAAGATGTTACAAATAAATTTTCATCACAATATTTGGATTAAATTAATAATGGTAGAAAATATAACTGAAATAGAAAGTATTGATAGACCGGTTTTATATATCATTTGTAAAGAAAATAATAGAATAATTTTAATGAATACCTAGTGAGCAGTTTGAACCGATGAAAAATGAAACATGGTTCATGTGATGATTCCTTTATGATTTTTTTTAAATTGAATAAATAAATGTAATAAGATTCTTACTATATAGTGGTCATGAATAAAATTAATTGCATGATAAAAACATGTTTTTTATGTTCTTTAATCCATGATGAGTTGTTTACATGTGTGCATAGTTTTGATTTGTCAACACTCATGATAAGATTTGATTTTCATTATATGATACCAATGTTTCATTATTACAGTTTTTGTTATATTCATTGATTTTGTGGTTCTATTTATGAATCCAATGGGATAGTTTTACTAGTAGTTGTTTGATATCACTAGAGTTGGGATGGGGTGTCCAGATGTTGTATGCCACCTGGTGATAAGACTGAGATATATGACAAAAAATAATGGCCTTGTGTGTCCTATCCTTGGGGAATGCAATAAGACTAATAAGATGATAGTGATTAATTATGGCATATGTTATCTAACATATGGGGAAGAAGTTGGGTCATGATGATCTATGTTATTTGAATTGTTAGATAATAACATGGTATTGACTTTTGTGGTATTACATAGTGTCCGAATACTTATATTTCAACTAATAAACATTTAGGTTGTCTTTTTAATTTTTTTAATATCAATTATGGGGTTTATATCATATGATACAGATATTAATCAAGTATAACAAGGGTATGTGATGGTTAGGTTATTGCAACGTAACATTATATGATTCAGTAGATGTGTGAATATTTATTTATTACCATTTCATAAACTCTTGTAAATTTGAATTCATGTTAAAGAAGGATTTGTGATTTATTACTAGGTTTTATTACTCACTCCCTACCTCAGAATTTGTTTCACATACAAATTTCATTTATAGGGATATGAGCCTAGGAATGGGGTCTGTGGTAAATGATTGAATCGTGGTGCATAGAGCTAGAGATGGTACCAAGATAGATTCTTTGGTTTTCAAAGTTTTAATTATTTATTTACCTCCCACACTTTTACACTTTATTTTTTCATTCTACATTGGGGGATGCATATTATTGTATGATATATGTTCCATCTATTAGATTATGCATGATTATAGTGGTTGTTTATTTTTTATTTTTTAATTTTTTTATGACATGATACTGATGGTATAGTGACCCCAATGGTATAACAAGACCATCAAAACTATTTTCAAACCGCTTGTGTGTGGGGAGGCACACATGAGGTCATATGTCTCTCTAGATTAGACTGGGTGGTTCAGGATAGGGTGTTACATTTATAAACCATAATAATTATTTTAAGATGTATAATGTGATTTAAAAAAATATTTATTTCATAAATAAAATGGTTTATGAAATATTGAAGTAATATCTATATAATAATAATGACATTAAATTAATTACATTAGTATGAAATGTACATTACAATATTTCACTAAAAATAATTTTTAAGGAATATTAAAAAATTGATGCTAAAATAAATTGAAAATTTTAAATCTTAAAATTAAGTAATATTGATCTAATTAATATTTTAAAATTTATAATTTTACATTTTAACTGATATATAAAAAATATAATAAAAAATTATTTTAATCATAACCCTTTTTAAAAGAATTAAGTATTCTTGATGTTATTTCAAATAAATTAGTACATTTCAATATGATAATATTATAGTTAATATATAATGAAACTTTTCAATATTAAATTTAATCTATTATTATAAAATATTCAGTAAATAATTAAAGTATTCTTTAAAAATATATTTCTTACTTTTATACTAAATACACTTAATCAATTAAATTATTTATATATTATAATTTATTATTTCTACTAATTTTTCAATAAAATAATTATTTTAATATTATATGCACATCATATGAAACTATAATTATAATATATATATATATATCATACTTCAATGTATTCTCTTTATTCAATTGTGAGATAGTTTATTTAAAATTCCCAACATAACAATACATGACATTAATATAAATGTGGGATATATGAAAAACCGATATTTATAAAATAATGAAATTTTAAATTATTATATTTTCAATAATAAAATTTCATTACTATTAATAGACTTAATAAATCAATCATTCATTCCACTATGACTTTATATGCAAGATTTCAAATTTCATATTATATATTTTTCATAATTATTTATCCTTTTAGGGTGTTTTTCATAATAATTATTATTATTATTGATATTTTCGATTATCAAGGATGAAGATGATACAGGTGGATTACATATCATTAATATTTTATTAATTTATATTAATTATCAATTATTGTATTAATCACCTTTAATGGATGTATTTCATCTGGGGTGACTAATAATCCATGTTGTTCATTACATAGATATGATAACATTTTGTTCAATTTCACACTTATGAATGATTAATGTTTCAGTAGCTCAATACATTTATCTAATGACTTATTAACTAATAAATTTAAATTCCTTTTTAAAAATTAGTTAGATATTATAATGTATGATAAAAAACAATGATCACATCATGTTCTCACTAAACCAATTTTCATTCTCATAATTTTTTCTACGGATAACATTGGTGAGGGTATTATCTAATATTAATTATCCAATATAAAATTTCTAATATTATAAATACCATATATTGTTGGATATATCATTTTACATTTCATTCCTCAAACAACATTGTGTATTCATACAATCGTGTACCCTTTTATTTATAAATCCTAACTGTATTTGTTATATTACATACCTTTCTTTAATCCAGTTGAACATCGAAATAACTAAGCATGTATGATATTATATAATCCTATAAGAAACATGTAATTAAACCATCAAATATATCAATTAATAGCGCAAAATCTCATAAACTATTTAAAAAATATCATTGATTATGTTTTCATTAATTATATAGAAAATTACAATTCAAGCCCTATCATTATTTTCTAAAAAAATACTCATTATTACCTTAACATTATGATTCTATTAATACATATTTTTTATGCATACCTCAATCATTTGTTCTTCAATATTTATCCAAAAATATATAAATATTTCATAAAATCACTTTTCATTGTTATTTATACCATTAAATATATGTTTCAAAATATTTAAAAGAGAGCCACTAAAGAATAATCTGTACATGTTTCACATAACCCTCAATACTTTAAAAATATAGTTGAATATAATTAATAAATATCAATAATAAATGTAATTATATATACAATAAATAATTGCATTTCATTATTTTATCTACCACAATACCTTAGATAAAACTATGAAACTAAAAATATTTATCAATATAGTAATATACTTAGATTATCAACACATTAAGTATTTTCCATCAAATACTTATCATACATATTAAATTTTGGATACATTAATATCTCAACTTCATCTTTAATAGCATATTTCACCAAAATTCTAAAAAATATATTTCTATTATAATATATAATAAAATTATATTGTATTAGTAATGATTAGATACCCTAATATGAGTTTTTATAAAAATGAATTCATTTAAACCTATGGTACATTCATTTCTACTATGTCATAAATAGTTATTTTTATAATACACATACTTCTACCTTAGTTACTTTGTGTTGGGTTATCGTATACTTATAATACATGCCCAATAATGTAACATGGAATTAAATCCTTCATGGAGGTACCTAACGAGCATGTAAACAACCAAATCACACCCCTGAGGTTGTATTTCTACATGTATGGGTCAACCTATTTTTCATTATCCTCGTCACAATTTAGTTAATAATCATTATTATCTCATCGGGGTTATTACCTCAAGGAACAACTATAACATTGCATGCTTCTACTTTTCATTATAAGAGAGTGGATCTGTTAATATGGAAAACCACCAACTCAATATATTTCAAGTGATTTATGATACCATCCTCTCCTTAGAATCCTTTCTAGGGTTTCTAAAATAGTTAACTAATTGTTATGCCTGAATTATTTAAATAAAAACATAAATATTAATAATCTATATATGATAACAACTATTGATACCTAGGTTATTGACACATTAATCTTTATGTTTTTCATTAGGTAAACATTACATTTCATGATTAATGAAACGATTCCATATATAAAAGGTTTGATATATTTTTGGACATGTAATATATGAAAAATAACATTAATAAGAAATTTTTCGACAATATATACCCTCATACACACCCTATATGTTAAATTAATCAGAATACCCTGGGGATGAAGAATTATTAAATATGTATGAACTTAGATAATCAGAAAAGAAAAAATAATAGATAACAATTGAATATCTTAAATAAACATATGATGATAATATGTGTATAATAATGATACTCATTAAAAATTAAATATAGCAAATCAATGATAGTAAATCATGTAATATGACTTGGAAAAACATAGGACAATAATCAATAGAGTGTTGAAACATTATTCAACAGAAATACGCCATAATATCATAGCATAATAATGAGAATAACCCTAAAAATACGAAATAAATTTTAAAATTGGAACATATATTATTAGAATAAGGTAGATAACATTCATGATAGAGACGATCAGTTTCCATGCTTATGGGAAACTGAAACATACTCATGAATAAAAATAATATGAGATATAAACATGTAACCAATTAATTGGAGGTATATATAAGATTCCACTAATCAATATACATTGTTTTTTTCTATTTAATGTAACTCATTGTATAAAAAATCTCCCATGGAAGAAAAAATGGATTCATATCTTTTTCAAATGAAATAAAATAAGGAAAACAATATTATTTTCATCAATAATGATGTCAAGAAAATCCAATAGATAGTTAGAGGTTATATAATGAAATCTAGAAACATTATATACATATAACATAAATCTATGATAATAAAGAATATGATATTTACATAGTATATATAATGGGTATATAGTTATGAAAATAAATGACCCAACTGCTAGATGTATAAAATTAGGATGAACACCCTGAATAAAGAAATAAAAATAAAGAATTCAAAAAGGAATAAAATGGATGAAAAATTAGCTTTATAAATTATTAATGATTCTTCAAGATAAAGGATGTGATTTATCATATACATGATGGAAACAGCATTAAAAATATATCTGGATTAATATGTTTAATGGTAAAATTTGATGAATAATATTGATATTAAAATATATATATCAAAGGAAAATTACAGAATTAAAAATAAAATTTAATGTCAAATAAAACTTATTTTAAAATATAAAATATTATGGATATTTTTTAATCATTTTAAAAGAGTATTGTTTTTATAAAACTGGTTAAAAATTAATTTATTTTAGAAACCATGTAGAGAGAAATTTTCATGGATAATAAAATGAAATTAGAATGATGTGTTCACATGGTTGGAGACCTAAATTTTAATTTTAATTTTTTTCAACAATATCACAAAAAGATTAATTTATGTCTCATGTTAAGAATTTATTTTACAAATGGGTGAATTAAAAACCTTGAAAATATATAATTTTTAAAAAGAAACATCAGTAAATGATATCTAAAATGACATGAAGGTTATAAAAGTATATTTTTGTCGGAAGATAAAAAATAATATTTTTAATTAATGGAAAACCATTTGAAAAATTTTAAATACCTAGTTTGAAAACCTAAATTAGAATAGAGTAACCAGATTAACATTTTCAAATTAGGAGAACCAAAATATGAATCTCAGATGAGAAAAAATATAAGTATACTCTTTTCATGATGTATTATAAATCAGCATTACTGAATATTTTAATGACATTCGATATTCTAAGAATGAAATAGGGTATAACATAAATAATTAAATGCCAATAACAATGATACACACTATAACTCAATAATCATATTTAGTAATGATATCCATTACATTACATGGAATATGGTATTAAAATAATAATGTTTGTAAGTGAATGAATTTTAGTAATTTTTTTAATATAAATAATGATTTATGATATTATAAGTGAAGGGACTACAATAATAGTACAGAAATTAATATTGGTACATAATATCAAATCATGCCTTAATGAAAGTTGATCGAGATAGAAACCATATTAATTCTACGTAGTTTTTCAAAATTAAGCCTTATGTATGATAAATAACAATATCTTTGTATCTTATATCATAATTTTTTGATTACATAATCATTTTAGATTGTAAATTTTATAGATACCCTTTAATTTTATAATATTTTGGTATTTCAAAAATAATTATCGATTATCAAGGAATGATTTTATTGACATGATAGGTATACAATAACATTCTAGAATGGGTCTAATGAGAGATAAAAATAGTATATAATTAATAGGAAATCACATGGAATGTGATTTTTTTTGTTATTAACTTGTGGAGTCATAATAGAAGAGAAATAATAAATCATAAAATAATGGAAATGATTGAATTGGAATGAAGACATAGTGAATCATATAGTGATTTCAGACACACGACGACAATGAAGAATGGAATATGAATTCGATTTAATTATATTATGGGTAATATTTTATTAGTATATAGTTATTTGGTTAGTAAAAAATTGATTATGAACCAATGGGAGTATAATAAAATGTAATTAAAATTGATTTACTAAAAATATTTAATTTAATCGAAATGTGGACGAGGAGAAGCATTACAATAATAAGTAGATTTTTAAAGCATTGAAGAGATCTTGGAAATTTTATGCATGTATAAGGAGTGATTTAAATAGCTATGAGAATGTATTAATCATTATCGATGCCTTTTTTCTGTTAATGACATTATAGGTTGTATTGAATCCCTTTTTTAGGATAAATCGATAATAATATTAATAGAAAACTATAGTTAGGTAAGAGATAAGAATGTAAAGACTTGGGTGTTAGGTTAATTTTTTAGGATAGGTATATTAGGGGAATAAATGGAATTTAATCCATGTTTGTATAAATTTAACATCTATTAATTATTTGTAGACAGTGTAAGATAGTATTAAATTATTACAATTATTAACAATCTATTTATGAATTTTTACCTATTTTAATTTTTATTAAAATTTTACCATGGTAATTATTTTATTAATAAAATACACGATGAACCCTCATAAAACTTTTTTAATTAGTAAAACAAAAATAAGGATCCATTTAAAATAAATAAATTCCTAAATAGAAGAAAATTAACATTTAAATTAGTATGAAATGTTTTGAAAAATTATTTTATTGAGAAATTTCATTTTAATCATTATGTGTACCTAATCATATTTTACATTTTCAACCAATTATATTAGTGTTAACTAATTTTAATATTATTTTATATTATTATTTTAAAATAGAACAATCAAATTTATGAATAATATAGATCATTTTGAAACGTATTGTTCATTGGGGAATTACTCTTTTACCATGGTAAATAATATTTACATTTGGAAAATAACATTACAACTCATATAAAATTGAACACAAGAAATAATTTGATCGTGAGTATTAAACATATAAAAATTGTATAATCCAATCTCATTATTGAATTTTTTGAAAAATTTATAAGAATATAATAAATGTATTATCTATGATAAAAAATGTTTAAGAAAATATTACATTATTTTCAAATTAAAAAAATAGGGTTTTAAATAATTAAAAATATTTTATATTATTTAATATAAATTATTTAATAAATATTTATTAAATAACATTTTTTCAATGTTTTTGAGTTATTACCCATATAATAATAATGACATAAAATTCCAAAAACTAGTAAAATTAGTACATTGCACTATTAATATAAAATCAATTTTGTTAAGAAAATGTAAAAAAATTGATGTTAATATTTAATTTACCATAATATAAAATTATGTTATATATATAATTACGATTAGAAATCTTTTACATTTATATTTTAAATGATAAATACAAAACATAATTAAAAAAATATTATATTGACAAATTATGTTTTTTAACATTATGTGTTCTTAATATTATTGACTATCAATTTATAATTTAATATCTGATAATTTGTTTTTTTATATTTAATAATATTATTAAATTTTTAGTGTTATTTACTTGGAACAATTATTCAATACATACCAAAATTGATCCTTGACAAAATGATGTTCTAAATTTATAATAAATAATATTAAGAGAAATAAATATATGTGTTTGAACATATTTTTTTTATACAACCTTGTCTTTAAAATCATTATTATAATTTGATATATACCTCATATAATAAATTAACTTTAATAATATTAATATGTTTATTCTGAACACACACACATATATATATTTATAAAGTATTAATATCATATTATTATTTTATTATTAGTTGTATTATTTTACATTTAATAATTACAGGAAGATGAGATTTTTATGCGTATTAAATATATGAACATTGATTGTATTATCAAGGAAAATATTTGAAACAATGATATTTTCAATGAACCATTTAAATTACAATATATATATAATTAATAAATAATGTTTTCATTCCACTCTCACTTCACAAAGTTATTTTTTTATATTATAGATTGTCAATAATTCATTATTTATTCATCATAACCTTTGACATTATAGGGAGGTTATTAGGGGGTGTCTATCCCTAATATTGAAGATAGTATAAGAGAATTCCTAGCCAAGAAGATAATATTCTTTTCCATCTTTTGTAGCAAATTTCCTTATATCCTTTTAATGGATTTACATTGTCCATGGTGAGTAAAACTAGATGGTTTGAAATTGTTATATTTCTGTGATTTTTTCCTAAGGACCCGATTATAAATTAATAATGTGTTGTTATTTTATTTTATATCTCATATTACCTATTTTATATTCAATTTCAATTCATTTAAAATTAAAAAAATTATAATAATAAATTATGGTTTATAATATAATATGCTTCCTAATAATCTAGGGTGTCACACCCCCACATCCTTTTATATGAAGCATAGATGGGAGTTTAGGTTATAATACATTCTCATATTCATAGAGAACCCTCTAAATGGTATGTCACTAAATATCACCTATAAAATTGTTTAACTTAGGTGATTTCCTCATTTAACACATAAAAATTCTTATTTTTTTAATAATACTCTCATGGGAGTTCTCCAATATTCTAAACCACTGATGATTTAATTTGAATATTAAATGATTTAATAAACATATTACTTCTGAATAGTGTAACTATCAATGCATTCACATCAACCCCAACATCCTTCTACTAATTTAACTACAATTATTCATATATTTTATTTCGTAAATTTTATTTCTCCAAGCATATGACGTTTTCAAAGGGGATTCAAGCACAAAAAATTTCCCACATGAAATAGTTTTCCAATGAAAAACTCGGTATCCCTCCCTCACAAACATGATTATTTCCTTTAAAGAGGTAGTTTTTCTCTATAATTTCATTATTTTGTTTACCAAATCCACGATATGGTTTGATTATTACTTTGTAACTCCCACACTCTAGAAATATAGAGACTATGATTACTTTTATCGAATAAAAAAAATAAAAGGTATCTGTCATGACCCATACCCTGGGGCCCGTATCGTAACTACCCCAAGCCTTCCTTCCATAGGCCTGTTGCTGTAGACTAGAACCAAAGGCATAAATCCATTTATAATTGGGATGGCATTCCCTTTGTGAAATGTAAACACACGCACAACCAGAGTACCAGTGGAAAATACACTAAGTAAAGCAATATAACATATGTGCTGAAAGTACAAAGGGGGCAAAAAAAGAAGCCCAATAGTAAAGTACAAGGAAAATACAAAACAAAAGGAAGTTGTCAAGCTTCTCCTGGATTGTCCTTCGGAGTTCCTACATGATGGGTAGGTAATGATGGCGACCTCAGTTCCCCATGTCCGTATGTCACCTTTGGGTACCGTCTCGTCATGGAATCCACCTCCGAGTACCATCTCATCATCCAGTCCACCTCCAGGTACCGTCTCGTCGTGAAGTCTACCTCCCGGTACTTTCCATCTCTACAAGCCTGAATCATGATTAGTGTTGTCTGTCATCTGCATCCAACACAACGAGATGCGGGCATAGCCCGTGCAGGGTTGAGTATAACGATACTTAGTAGGGACCCCGTGACCCTCAAAGTCTCACTAAAACCAACAAGGATAATCCATAATGAAATATCTCAATAGATATCCTTTACATAGGTATATTACCATACATATACCGAATTTATCAAGTAACCCATCTCAATCATTAGGTAAACACAAAGGTCTTGACTCAGCTCAAACCAGGATTTTCATTATCAAAACCACAACTGTTGGAGAAATCCTCCTCTGTCAAGTATAGTGGCCTTGTCAAGACTCTGAGGCACTACTCACTAACATTAGACTGCTGAAGTACTCCTCCTATCGAGTATGGTGAGTCTGCTGACAAATACTGGGCAGACCGTCCGATGTGGGTTTGCCGCCAAATACTGGGCGCTCCCCCCTAATAGCCTATAAAGTTACTCCTTCAATCGAGTATCGCGGGTCTGCTGCCATCTACCAGGCATTTCTGTCCACCGTGGTTCTGCCGCCAAATATCGGGTTCTCCTTCAAGTGGGCTAATCGAATCATTCCGAGTCGAATTGATCAAGTAGCCGTTAGGTCTACAGCTACTTGGTCTCCTCACTCCATACGCTCATCTCTGGGAGGGTCTGCTCCACGAGATAATGGTCTTTACTTCCAAGGGTCTTGAAGTCTCGCGTATAAGTAACAGAAAGGACCGCCTCATCATAGGCGTCTCAACACAATAGACGGTGCGTCAATCAGATTCCCAGCCCGTGAGTTATTAGATTTTTAGTCCCAGGGGCCCGGTTAGTTTCTTGTACGAACCAACCAGACTGCATATCAACTATACCTAGAACTCTCTTGGGGTATACAAAAAGGGATGGCTTTTCTCCATGAGTATCGGTGCCGCTGATGGTTCATCAAACGGATATCTTGTGGCAATGATATGGCCCAAGAAAGTAATGGGCCAGTAATGAGCTCAGGTCCAGTCCGACCTGGTCAGACCAACTCGGCCTAACCCCAACTGGGCCGACCTAGTCTGGGTCATCCATGTTAGACTCGCTAGGTCTGACCGGACCCATTGGGTGAGTCACCCCTCTATGTTTTAACCCAGTCCACTAGGCCTGACCCCACAGACCGCGAGGGCGGTTCGGCCTGATAGTCACCACGTAGGTGGCTCGGTAACTCGGCCCGGGAGACCAGGCCGGTTCGACCAGCGACACCACGAGGGATTCACGGGTCGGTTCTGCAGGCCGGTGTCCAGGAGGCCAGTGGGTAGACTGCACGGGGCACGGGCGGGCTGGATGGTCTCCTGGCCCACTGCGGGTAAGATTTCGCCAAGTTTTCGGCATCAAGATACTTTACCAGTGATTCGTCTCTTGGTGAAGCCGTCACAAAACCTTCTCCCATACTCCCTATATATAGGATAGGGGGAGAGGTAAGTATCCATCATGTAATTTTTGATGGTTCATTTATTTGGAACCTTCCTAAATTCAAATGATGCGGTTATATAATTTAAAAAAAGGGGTAGGGTGAATTAAATTGCGTTGGCGTAATTTAAGCGGTGCTTTGGAACAACTTAAAAGGGGAGGATGCCAAGAAGTTTCCCCCACATAGCATGTGTCAAAACATAAGACATGGATTATTTTTATGTTCACATATAAAATTAATTGATAGCAATTAATTTCACGTCGACACATAAATTTAACTGAAAGTAATTAATTTTACATTATCCCCTAAAATTAAATGACAACAATTAATTTTACATCCACCCATAAAATTAATTGAGAGCAATTAATTTTACGTCAACACATAAAATTAATTGACAGAAATTAATTTTATATCGACACAAAAAATTAATTGATGGGGGTTGAGAGGTTTCCACTCCCTCCCCATTAAATGGGAGGTTAGGGTGTAGCGGTTCCACCATAAGCTCCCAAGTGGAACTTCTAACCACTTTATCTGCACGACATGTGTTTTACAAAATAAAATAAATTATTCACTTATTTTAATTTATTAACCCACTTAAAACCCCAAAAACTAACCTTCATACACGATCATCTGTCATCGAGGTTGAAGTCTTCATAAGGGAAAACCCACGCGGTGAGTTCAACGGTGCCCTCTGATTTCAATTCTGAGCACCGGTTCAAAAGATAGAAAACCCCGCTCGTACGTTTACTGAATGCACCTGAAAAAAGTTAGGAAAATTTTTATCAGTCACCCTCGACTCGTGCCGGTCGAGGGTAGGATCTAACTATGTAAAACACGCCCTGACGAACCCAACGGTTCTCTCATATTTTTTATCTGACTCACCATTTAGATGTTATGAATTTTACAATAAAATAATTGCCACTTCATTATTTTATTTGCTGTCAAAAACTATATTTTTATGCTGGCCCGTGCAGGCCATGGTTATTATTTTCTTCAATAAAGCATACCCTCACGATTTTAGTGGTGGTATCAGATTTGTAATCCGAGCTACCATTGGTGAGTTATAAGCATTTGAAAAATAAAATAACTTTTTTTAATTATTTTATTTATGGTTTTTCCATTTTCAGGTTTTCTCACAGGAGGCCCACATCGACTAAAAATAAGTCTTCCCTACAGTAAACCCTCCATATTGAGCACAACAGTTCCCTCAGATTTCTAATTTGAGTAACCTTTTAAGAGTTAATCCACTTTTTCAGGAAAACTACTTATGCGCGTTAATTTAAGCTTAACAAAACATCAGAAAATTATTCTGAGCACACCTAGCCTTGGAATCTAGTTCGGTCAGAAATTTTATACATGTAAAATTCCAAAGAATTTATGAAAATAAAAATTTCATTGAAATTTTTGGATCTTTACATTACCCCCACCTCAGGGATTTACGTCCATGTAAACCTAAAACACACTAGAAAAAAAAGTTATTGAGCATGCATATTAGCCTCCTACTCCCATGTGCTCTCTTGGAGGTTCCTGTGATTCCATTGAATGTGAAACATGAGAATCGATCATCCACGTGGGACCCGCTCATGTCAATCCTCAATCTCCACTGGATCCTTCGTGAAAGTCGCCCAATCATCAATGTCCAGCTCCCCGTGGTCAATGATGTGGGATGGGTCATGCACGAATCCCCTCTACTGATATATGTGGAAGACATCATGCACCATGTGCAACTGAGGTGGAAGGGCCACGCGGTAAGCCACATAACCTACGTTATACAAGAGCTGGTAAGATTTCTTCTTTTCCGAAACGGGAAATCTGGTCTCATCCCCTAGATGAACCACGTTCTTTGCCTAATTCAGTCAATCCTGACATGAAAAGTAGAATCCATGTCATGGATCAGGTCGTAAGGCCTCGATGCTACTACCATGATATCCAACCGTTACTCTCGCCTCCAAGGGTTGAGTCACACTGTAGGCATCAGTGTGTGGTTACTGGGTCTCCTCTAGTAGGAATCTCACAAGAGAGGTTCATGTCAATAGTCTTAACTGGAACTTCTTAGTATCAACCATGAAAAATGATAGGATACTAAAAATCACAAAAAAAGTGTCTTTTATTACTGCATCTCAATGTACAAAGACACATGAAACCACAAAAAACAACAACATCGAAACTAGATGCACCAAGAATAAAGGCCTCCATGTCTGCAAGTCGTACCGCTCCTATCCACCAACTTCCGGAGCTCCATAGTCGTGTGCTTCAGTTTCTAGAAGTTGTGCTCTCCCACGCACACCAGCTCCCTGCAATCGGGGTGGTCCTCTTGGTGGTGGTGGTTGAAACACCTCGAAGCGTCGTCCACCACCAGCTGCATGGAAAACTCCTCTTCCACGGTCGCCTGCTCCTTGCAGTCCACCTCGATCGAACCTCTACCTCTTCTGGGGAGGTTCTTCATATATCTTCTGATCGTTTATATGGAGGGTCGGACAATCATGTGCCATGTGACCAAGCCCACCGCTGGAGTAACACTACCCGCACTTGGCACGACTGGATCTGACTCCACTCTGGTTACCCCCACACCATTGAACCTGAGTCGTGCAGTCGGCCACTGGTGGGTCTGGTCTTCTTGGACACCCGTCTCATATGTCTACATCCAGTTGCAGAAGACTCTACTGCAAGTCGACTAGTGGTGGGTTCTGCTGCTGGAGACTGATCAACAAGGAAACTCTCCACTAGGAGGGCTCACTCCAACACCCCTGCCTGCATCAGGATGCTGTGAGAAACGACTGATGCTCTATTCTCTCGCATGATCCCATGCTCAAAGGTCCGTGCCCTGAACAACGAGTCTTGTACCATGTATGTAGAGTAGCTCGAGATATCTGTGAACCTTACCAATTACTGAGCTATACTGATGCTGCCCTGCTGCAAATGAAGTAGCTCCTGTTTCTACACCGCTCGATGGGTGGCTGGTACAAAATCTTCCTGCAATAGGCTCTCGATGTATGCCCATAGGAGTGACGCCTCATCATGCGTCTAGAGCATCAGGCTCCACCATCTGCCTGCCTGCTACCTCAAGGAGGCCGGAAGCAAGGATCACCATGATTTCTGCTGGTGTACCAACTTGCCTGAAGACTCTCACCACTGCCTCAATCCAATCTTCAGCCGTCCGTGGATCCATCTCTCCCTGGAACCTGGGTGGCCTCTGATGCTGGAACTCGTGCAGCGCGATCAAGATGCGTGCATCGCCTGCTGCTGAGGCTAGTAGAAACGGTGGCCCAATGGGTGGTAGTAACGTTGGTGCCTCCGCTGGTGCCTCAACTAAAAGAGGTCCATGTACTGAGGCCTCATTGCTCGGTGGGCTGTCAGTATATTCAACTCTCAGGGCTCTAGCTGGTCGTCCTCGGGATGGAATCCTGAAAGAAATAGATGCAACATGGTCAAAAGACTATACCTGGTGAGCTGACATAAAAGAAACCTCTAAAGACACACATGTAATCAGTGTTTTCATGCACTTAGTTGGAATTTATAAGTCATGGTCTTGGTGTATAGATACGTCGGCCGCCCGCACCAACAATGGACTCCCTGAACTGAAGACCACACTCGGTACGCTTAACACTATTTCTTCACAGAAAGAAAATATCACTGTCATATGTTCTGCGGTAGAACCAACGTGCTTTGATACCAATTTGTCACGACCCGTCAACCGGGGCCCATATCGTATCTACCCCAAGCCCGCCTTCCATAGGCCAGGGGCTAGCGACTAGAACCAAAGGCGTAAATCTCTCTGTAACTGGGAAGGCATTTTCTTTTATGAAACATAAACACACACACACACACAACTTCAGTACATGCGAAAGCAAACAGTAATAAAGCAATATAACATGTGTGATGAAAGTACAATGGGGGGCCAGAAATACATGCCCAATAGTAAAGTACAAGGAAAAGGAAAAATAGCAGGAAGGTTTCATGCTGCTCCTAGATCGTCCATCGGAGTTCCTACCTAAAGGGTAGGTACAGATGGCCTCCTCAGCTCTCCATGCCCATCTGTCACCTCCAGGTATCGTCTCATAATGAAGTCCACCTCCGGGTACCGTCTCGTCGTAAAGTCCACCTCCGAGTACCGTCTAGTCATGAAGTCCACCTCTGGGTACCGTCCAGATCTACAAGCCTCAACCATGATCAGTGTTTTACATCGTATGCATCCAACACAACAAGGTGCAGGCATTGCCCGTGTAGGGATGAGTATAACGATACTCAGTAGGGACCCCAAGACCCTCAAGGTCTCACTAAAACCAAAAAGGATAAACCACAAGGAAATATATCAATTGATAACCTTTATTAGGTATATGCCCATAAATATACCTAAGTTATCAAGTAACCCATATCAATCATGAGGAAAACACAATGGTCATTGACTTAGCTCAAACCAAGATTTTCATTATCGAAACCACAACTGATGGAGAACTCCTCCTCTATCGAGTACAGTGGCCCTATCACAACTCTGGGGCGCTACTCACTAACCTTAGACTGCTGAGATACTCTTCCTGTTGAGTACTGTGGGTCTTCTACCAAATACGGGGCACTATGTCCACCATGGGTCTACCCCCAAATACCAGGTGCTCCCCCCTAATAGCCTACAGAGGTACTCCTCCTATCGAGTACCGCAGGTCTGCTGCCAACTACAAGGCCCTCCGTCCGCCATGAGTCGGCTTCCAAATACTGGGTGCGGATTCCAGTAGGCTAATCTAATAACTCAGAGTTGAATCGGTCAAGAAGTCGTTATTTCTACAGCTACTTGTTTTCTAAACTTTGTACCCTCGTCTCTGGGAGGGTCCTCTGCACGAGCTACTGGTCGTTACTTCCAACTGTCACAAAGTCTAGCATAGAAGTAACACAAAGGACCACCATGTCATATGGGTCTCAATGCAACATACGACTCTTCAAACGGATGAATGCCCTATGAGTTATTATCTTTTTAGTGCCAGGGGCCCGATTGGATTCGTGTACGAACCAACCCAACCATATCTCAACTTTACCCTGAACACCCATGGGGTATACTCAAAGGGTTGGCTGTGCTCTAAGAGTATCAGCACCACTAACGGTTCGTCAAAAAGAAGTCTGGTGAAAAATATATGGCCCATGAAGGTAATGGTCCAGTAATGAGCCCGGGTCTGGTCCGACCCTGTCAGACCAACACGGCATAACCCCAACAGGGCCGACCTGGTCTGAGTCACCCCGGTCAGACTCGCTACATCTGACCCGACCCATTGGGTGAGTTAGCCCTCTATGTTTTGACCCAGTCCACTAGGCCCGACCCAGCAGACCGCGAGGGCAGTCTGGCCTGATAGTTTCCATGTAGACAGCTCAGTAACTCGGCCCGAGAGACCGGGCTGGTTCGACCAACGATGTCGTAGGGGCTTTGTGGTCCGGTTCAGCAGTCCGGTGACCGGGAGGTCACCGGGCAGACCACGTGTGGCGCTGGTGGGCCGGATGGTAGTGGTGCTGGCCGCGGGTGCACAGGGTAGGGCGTGAGTGCGCTAAGAAGGGTGCCGAACACCAGGAAGTGCGCGGGGGGGCACCGGGTAGCGCGGTAGTGCACCGCAAGGGTGTCGGGGTGTGTCGGGCATGCCGCCGGGAGGGGCACCGGGGGTGCCGGGCATGCCGCCGGCACGAGCGCGAGGCGCCGGGCTAGCTGGGCACCACACCGGGGGGCGCCGGGCTGTGCCGGCCGGGCGCCGGGGTGCGCCGGCAGGGCACCGGGGGTGCGCCGACAACGCGCTGGTAGGGGCGCGTGGCATCGGGTGTGCGCCAGGGAGCTGTGGTGGCGGTGCAGTTCACAGAGGACGTGGGTAGAACAACCTTATTTTTCCGCCTTTTTCGTTGTTTCCTCATTGCCAAGCCGTCGTGGAGTCATCACAAAAAGAACAACGGAGGGGTCGAGACATGTTGGTTTGGCCCGGACCCTCCGTGATTAGGGTGGTAGCAATAGGTTCTCGCAAGTATGAAGCACAAAAACACCGTTCATCATTTTGAGAGAAATGAAGAACATGGGAATGGTTCATACTTTAAATGAAATAAAACCCCTACTTCTTGCTCGTCTCTCATTGGAGGAGTCATAGAAGGAAGACGATGAAGACCGTCATTCGTCGCCTCCGCCACACATCCTCAATTCCGAGTTGTGTCGGTTCATTGATGATGTTGCGGAGTATAGGTTTCTGGGGAAGGAAGGTCGAAGAAGAATCGCGTGGAAGATCTTCGTTGGCATTCTTCTCATTCTTCGTTGGAGAGGATAAGATTTCCCCATGTGTTGGGCGTCACGATACTTTACAAGCACTTTGTCGCTTGGTGAAGCCGTCCCAAAACCCTCTCTCAAACTCTCTATATATAGGAGAGGGGGAGAGGTATGTAACCATCATGGAATTTATAATGGTTCATTTATTTGGAAATTTACTAAATTTGAATGATGTGGTTAATTAATTTAAAAAAGGGTTCGGGCGAATCAAATTGTGTTGGCGCAATTTAAGAGGTGCATTGGCACACCATAAGAGGGGAGGATGCCAAGAAGTTTCCCCTACATAGCCTGCATCAAAACATAAGACACGAATCAATTTTATGTTGACACATAAAACTAATTGACAACAATTAATTTCATGTCGACACATAAAATTAACAGACATCAATTAATTTTATGTCGACCCCTAAAATTAACTAACAGCAATTAATTTTATGTCGACCCATAAAATTAATTGAGAGAAATTAATTTTATGTCGACACATAAAATTAATTGAGAGAAATTAATTTTACATTGAAACATAAAATTAATTGATGGGGGGGTGAGAGGTTTCTTCTCCCTCCCCATTAAATGGGAGGTTAGGGTGTGGCGGTTCCACCACCAACTCCCAAGTAGAGCTTCTAACCACTTTATCCGCACAACATGTCATTAAAAAAATAAAATAAATTATTCACTTATTTTATTTTATTAGCCCACGTAAAACCCCAAAAACTAACTTTCATAACCGATCATATTCCATCGAGGTGAAAGTATTTTTATGCGAAAATCCACGCTGCGAGTTCAACGGTGCCCCCATATTTCAATTCCGAGAACCGGTTCAAATGACAGAAAATCCCACTCATACGTTTACTAAACACACCCAAAAAAATGTTCGGAAATTTTTAACAGTCACCCTGGACTCGCGCCGATCAAGGTTAGGCTCTGCCTAGTTGAAACATGCCTCGAAGAACCCAACGGTAGTCTCAGATTTTTAATCCGACTCACCCTTTAGAAGTTATGAATTTTACAATATAATAATTTCCACTTAATTATTTTATTTGCGGCCAAAAACTAAATTTTTCTGCTGGCACATGTTGGCCAATGTAAGTATCTTCTTAAACAAAGCATGCCCTCACGAGTATAGTGCTGGTCTCGGATTTGTAATCCAAGATACTGTTTTTGAGTTATAATCATTTTAAAAATAAAATAACCTTATTTAATTATTTTATTTATGGTTATTCCATTTTTGGGTTTTCTCACAGGTGGCCTACACCGACTAAACATAAGTCACACCTTGGGTAAACCTTCCATATTGAGAACAATAGTGTCCTTATAATTCTAATCTGAGTAACCATTTAAGATTTATTCCAATTTTTCAAGAAAACTGCTTACGCGCGTTAATTTAATCTTAAAAAAACTTCAGAAAATTATTCTGGGCACACCGGTCCTCGGAATCAGGTGCCGTCATAAATTGCGTACTCGTAAAATTCCAAAGAATTTATGAAAAAAAATCCTTCAAATTTCTGGGTCTTTATAGTATCTCATCAAGAATGATCAATTTTTTCATTCTAATAAAACTACATTCATACATGATTACCATATTTAGTTAGAAATATAAAATCATTTCATATGAAACAATAGTTCATCTATTAAATAATATATATTATACTTATTTATAACATAGAGAAATGTTAAAAAATTGTGAGCTCTGATAATATGTAAGGGTTAGGTACAATAAGAGATATCTTGTTCAAATAATGTATAAACTATATATAATATTGGATAAAAAAACATGCAATTTAATTGAATGTTTTTATTCAATGAACATACATGGATAATATCAGTATAGTATTCACATTGAATATGGTAAAAAATATTAATAAGGTAGATGAAAAATTATTAATAGTCAGAATCATGTCCACTAAACAAATATAACACAAAACGTATGCTAAAGCCACTCAATGAAGTCATTATTCAAAATAAATGGTTGGTGTATACAATATACCCATTAAATATGTAATTACTAATATTTTTCCTCGTGATACCTATCGATGAATTAATGAGATATATAAAACTGGTACCTACTTTTCACATTACCATAAAATTAATTCCTCATATTTTTAATAATTAATTAAATTCATTAACAAAATTCCTAATTAGGAAAAACTAAAACACATTTATTTCTGATGGAGTACAATGAATATTTCATCATTGGAACCGTAAAAAAACTAGGGAAAAAATAAATATGGTATTGTTGGATCATATATTGTGTAGTATCAATGGGAGTTATTAAATATCAAAATACCATTACATGATCATTGGATCATTTTTTATGAAATTACCATTTCTATTTTTGACACTATTTGTTTATAAAATACTAATATACCAAATATTGTGAAACATTTGTCATTGAAAATAATCATGGAAAATTTTAATAGAATAATAAATCAAAAGTGTACACATGATGGTTGTAAAATTTATTTATATGGTGTAAATTTAAAAAAATGATTCCTTTCACATCATTGGTAAAAATAAACTTTTTCAGTAAAAAAAATATCAATAATACTGAAGTAAAATCAAATTGTAAAATAAATTTCTTACCTCGAGATTGACATGTTGTATAAATGATTTTATCAAAATTTATAATTAATTTTAGAGTATAATAATTTTTTAATCTTCTATATACATACTCATAATATCATATATCATCTAAAAATGAAAATTGAGAACAATTTTTTTATTATACATTTTTTAAAATATCATTTCGGATTGATAACTTTTTTTAATTTAATATAAGTTCAATTGATTAGTTTCAGTCCATTCGTCTTGATAATTATACCATATTCTAAGGAATTTTGACCATGATTTTATTTCCTATATATATTTTCATTATATATTTACAATCAAAATTGAATGCAATAAATGAAAATTAGATTACATCGCTTCGTCTAGGTAGTAGTCCATGTGTACACTATACTGACATTATAATTTTACATCAAATGGAAGGGTAATAATTTATGTATTATATTATAATTTTAAATTATTAATTATATTATTATTATTATCAAATATATTAATTCAATCCATCATAATTACAATCCTTATGGGGTTTTATGTAAAAATAATTACACCACTATGTGGAGTTGATAGGCCAACTGCACAGATAAGTGATATTTTTTACTGTTATTAGATGGAAAAAGATGATTATGAATTTTTATTACAACATAATAAAACATCATCATTTGTCATGTGTTATTTTTTGTTATATTATCATGTTTATATAATATTTTTACCATATATAAAAATATATAAAATTTGAAATAAAAAGAAAATTCTCACACTTCTAGAAATCTGATTTATACCTACGGTTTAGAGAAATCATGGGTACAAATAGTCTCCCCAAAACAATACTCATAGATTTAAAAAACCATTGGTTTATGTTGATAAATAACAATGTTTTCATTAAAATAGTGTTTATAGATCTTTTGATAGGATTCATCGCTCAGGGTACTCCTCCCCCTCCTCATTCAAAGCCCTAACCCTCCTTCAACATCACCCACTCCACTGCTCAAGTGATTTGTGATGCCCCCCTTCATAGAATCATTTTATATTCAGTATAACCCCTCCACTACCATATCATCCATATCAAAAAAGAGATTGGAGACCTCCCATCCCATCTTTTGATCTCTTCTCCATCAATCATTTTTTTATTTGAATCATCTTAAACATCACATAAGTGAGTTTCAAATATTTTATTTCATTCATCTTAGTATTTTTTTTCAGTTTTATCTATGATATCATGAGATCAATCTAAGACAATATTTATTATTATAATAGTTAAATATATACTTAGTGATTTTTTGTTCATTTTTTTTACTTTCTAGACTTTATGAGTTTCATTCTATCTAAGAAGTAATCCACTAAAACTGTTTTAATTTGTTCTAGATGTGTTTTAATGTTCTTTTTTGTTTTGTTATTTTTGTTCCCTTCCATATTTTTTAGAGCTATATATGTTTTTATCAGTAAAACATTGAGTGGGAGTGTGTGTCTTTGTTTGTGTATATGTATGTTACTTGTGTTGTTTTGAATTTCAAATAGATTTTCCCTAGAAATTGTTGTGTCTTTATTTCTATGCGAGTTACCACTAAACCCTAAGAGTGATGTATTACGTTCTAAATTTCATAAAAACAATATACCTCACTTTTATGTTTTTTAATATATATTTATCTTTAAATAAATATAAATATTTGTCTAAGTGATCTGGTTTATTATAAATTATATTTTTAGAAAATGTCATATGTTATTTGTTTTAATAAATGTTAATACATGGTTATCATAAAATAATTATTATTCTATTTATGAAATAATATAATAATAATTAAAAAATTCAATATTTTTTAATATTTTTTTTACAATTTTATGATTTTGTTTTCATGTTCAATAAGAGTTTTAATTTCATAGTTAACATCCTTCATAACTTTTATCCATTTATGATATGATCTATCATGCTACAGAATAATGTTATACAAACTAAATATTATTGGAATTTAATATGAAAATGGTCATTTTTATTTAAGGATTATTAGGGATGAGGGTAGTGTTTTAATATGATTTTTTATATTTATTGATCACTATGTTTAGACAACATCATGGAAGAGACTTCTATACTCAATGGGGTTATAGAAACAAGTAGAATTTCTTGTTCTTTTATACATTACCATGATTATCTATAGTTTTAATTATCCTCCTGATAGGATAAAATAGTTTTGGATTGAGATTTGGATAATTACTTTTGTGATACCTTCACTATTTGATATTATATACTAGATAGTTACATCACCTATATTGTAGGATCATGATATGGTTAAATGACTAAATTGTGTTTATATATTGAAAAAAATGATTATGTAAATCCTTTCATTAGTCTTCTGGTTATTATCCAATGATGTCCATGAATAAATTATTTAATAGATTTGTTTTATAGATAAATTAATTTAAGTGAATGTTAATTTTGATTAATCCCGATGTATATGAAATTTCAGTTTATTAATTTAATTTTATATAATTTAAAGGACTATTATCTTATATTAATTTAATAATATAATGTCATCATTTTTTCCAAATGGTAGTTTATTGAAAATTTAGTGGAACCCTAAAAGGAATAAATTCTGACAACCTTTCTACACAATTTTTGTGTGTGTAAATTTGATCATATTTCATGAATGTAATGAAACATACATAACATAAGATTATGGATATTCAAAGTATTCTTTAGGATTATATGAGATGATGGATGGGATATTCCTACATTATACATGGTTTGGGGTAGACATAGTTTTTAATTCTACTTTAAATTTGATTAAAAATTTTAGGTTTTTAGCCTCTTGGTCTTCAAATACATGTTTTCTGTTATTTTTATAGATTCTATAATATGTAGATATTTTTAAATGATATTGGTTATTTTAATATTATATTTTTTTATGTTTAATATTACATATCATATTTCATTATGTTGTTATTTTATTTTGAATGTTATTTCTTCTAATAATGTTTATTTTATCTATATTAATGAAAAATATATGAGGGTCATATCCTAGGTTCACAGAGGTGATTTTTAATATCCATCCCATCCTTAATGTCTTGAGATGGCATATGAACATCAGATTTCATTAATAGACATCCCTAATATGCCAAAGGATGAGATTACATTCAATTGACATCATTTTCAATTGGGTGAAAATTTTCCATCTGAAATCAAACAACCAACCATGAAATCCATAACCAAATAACCCACTAGATGATGCATGATATCAAATAAAGATAATTCAAATCAAACCATTGTTATTAGAATAAAACTAAAACAATGTACTATAGTCTAAGAAAACAATATAAATATACACCATGGATGATAAACTGAATACAATAATGGACACCCTTATGTCCAAACATTCTACATGTTCCAACTCCACAATGTATCCCATGTATCATAAAGTACTTATAATTATGTGAAATACATTACTTTTTCCCATTTATAAATAAACAGCATCATCAAAATCACTATAGTTAGAAAAAAGTGGAATGTAATGAAATTCAATATATTTTATCCAATGAATACCCTACTCTTTCCACAAGGATAAAACATTTTATAACATTTATATAAAATAGATAATGCTAAAAAATCTAAAATAAATTTATAAAAAAATATAAGTAATTACAAGTGTAAATAGTTTCGTAAAATAAAAACATGTTCAATGAAAATATGAAAGACAATGTTAAGGACCATTTCCTAAATTAAACATGGAATATCTCATTCATTTCAAAAAAATTCAAAAATATACACATGTTTTCTTCATTATGACATTTCCATACTCATGGAAAATTTATCATCAACCAACAAAGTCATCAAAAGGTAATTAAATCCCTTCTTTCATTACACCTTCTGAACCAAGAACACATTCATATATCAAACAACCCTCATAACTCAATATGAACACACACCACTAAGTATGTCAAAAAACGATTCCAATATAATCATGCCAAAACCATTATAATACCAAGAAATTTATATGAAAAAACCATTGCAAAAAAAAAATCAATCAAATAATTTATTGAATTTTTTCCCATAAATAAAACCAAACTACTATATCGAAATAATCATTTTAGAATTATTTATCAATGTATTCTTCCCAAAAATTACAAAATTTCACACAAAACCAAAACCCATAGCTAAAAAAGGATTCTACCTTTGTTTTAACACTAATTTACAAGTCAAATTAAATCGATTTAAAAAATTCGAAACTAAACCATCATATTCTAAATGGATGAGTCGAGTGTGAATTCACCTACCTCGAAATATTTAATGAGAATAGAAAATAACCTGAAAAAATCTATAGAAATGGATTAAAACTCTAAAAAATCACCTTAGATCTCTTTCCCTATCTCTAAAATGGAAACGTATAAAAATATTTGGCATCCACAATCTAATAACTATACACAATGTACATATATCATAGAAACTATGATAGATAGAGAAGTAGATCTAATGTAAACCACCAAAAAAAGATCACTTACAACAATAATTCAACTTCAAATCACAAAGAGAAGCCTTCATATTACTTTTATATTAAAGGGAGAAGATTATTCAGCGTTTGGAAAGAGAGACTATATATTCAGGGATGAATAAGATGAAAATAAAGAAGTTTAAGATAAAAAATATGAGATCCGTAATTTTAGACTTTCACTTGTACTTAATACATGGATAGTGGAATGATTTTGAAAACATGGAACTCAACATTCATCCACCACATCCTCAAGGATGAACATCACATGATTGGATCACATGGTTTCCAAACCATTAACCAATCATTCCAAAGACTGCCATTTAACATTTCATAGTTTAAACATAGAATATGCAATGCTTTAACAAAATTTTCACCAACCATATACCTTACATTTTTTCCTACCTATTTGGGAATGGTTTCTTATAGGTGTTTCATGGATTTATCAAAACATGATCCAACCTAAAACCCATACAAAATCCACAAAAACACTTCAAAATTTAACCTAAATACTCTCAATCTTCACCCAAATACATTACATTTAAAAAAACATAAAAAAATTGTTACTCACATGAAACCAGGTGTTCTAAATTCTTCACACCATTAACCTATCATTCCCTGATAAGTAGAAAAAAATCATTTCTATGAAAGAGATACATCCAATTCCATTTCATTTTCTCCCTTTCTCAGGTCTCTTCATGAATCTAACCATATTTCCCCAAAACCAGCAGTTGATCGATGAAACATCCAAACAAGAATATCTCTTTTTATATACAATATACACCATGATATATATATCAACCAAGTATCCAAATCTTGATCATCTTAATTACATATAATCACATGGTCATGATTAGGAAGATACTTTTTCAACTGAGATAATTGAGACACATTATACACCACACTAACCAATGGTTGCAATGCCAACAGATATTCCACCTCACCAACCAATTATAGATTCTCAAAATAGACTATATATCTAAGAAATAGGTTTATATTATTTCGAATTCTTCATTGATTTAGACATAATGAGATCCTCGAGGATGCATGATCACTCTTATTTTATGAAATAAATATTCAATGATGGTACACATAGAATTTTTTCCAACTCTAAGACATCTCCTTCAATTTTACAATCAAATGATTATTCCCCATTATTTATTGGACAAGCCTCAACATAACAAGTGAAGTATAAAATATTTTAACCTTACAGTGTGGATAATGATAAGGATGACCATACAAGGATTCAAACAGATCCATTTATATCATGGCATGATTACTATTTTTATAAGATAATTACAATAACAAAATGTGATCTTCCCATGGCCACAAATATCCACTACACATTCCCACAACATGTTTTCCAATGTTTAAATCACATTTTTCATTTCCCATCCATTTAATGATGACAAAATGTAATCATGGTAAATGTATTCCGAAATGATTTCTATGAGGATTTATAGAAACATGAAATAAACAACGAATCTATGTCCTAAACAATTGAAACTAGAATACTGCACCACTTTTCCACATCTCATATATATATTTTTAAAAAGGACACAACTATATGAGATTCATGAATAGGGATAAAATGAGTCAACTTTATGAGTTGATCCCCAATCACCCATTTGGAATAATGTTTTTGAACGATTATTTAGTGACCTTTTATGAAATACATAACTATATTCTCCTATTTCCAAACAATAATATGTAAATACTTAAACATACCATCCATTAATTGATGATATTTCTTAACTTGAATACAATTTAAGCAACTTGAAATAAACTCAACCACCTTTTTTCATACCATCCCAACAATAATTTGATTTTAATGCCTTATAAATATTTTTCATTCTAGGATGAATATCACATATTTAATGGTTGTATATATGAAGAATTTGTGCCTAAAAATCTACTATATGACCATCAAATTTCTGATCCACAACACTGAACTCCCATTATGAATCCAGTTCTCAATTGTCACCCCACCCTTATGTTTTGACCTCATAGACACACATTCTATATCAGATGCATTTTATTCTTTAGCCATATGTTATAGATCAATAATAAACAAAAATAGAATGAAAACCACACATTCACTTCATTCATCACATTCAAAGTGTAGGTGAACTATAACTGACATAAACATTCAGTCATCTAATGTTTATGTTGACCATGGAGCATATGACCTTCTTCATAATTCATCTTACACTGTATAAACTTCTGTCTTTTTCAAAAGATAAGCAGCTTTATCATTTCTATAACCAAATAAATTCATTTTTTTATACTATATATCCATGGAAATATAACTCTCGTATACAAAAATCAATGTTTGATAATTTTAAATATATACAATGATCCCTAAATATTTGTAACACTATCACAAACTGTTTATCATGATTTTATATTCTCCTTGAATAAACCAAGATGTCATAAAAAACACTACCCAAAACAATCCAAATATCATTGAAAAATATGATTCATAAATTCCATAAAAACCACTAGTGAATTCATATGTCTGAAAGGCATTACCATATATTTTTAATGACCATATCTACTACTAATATTTTCTGAAATACACACTTTCCTAACCCACAGTTCTTGATTTCCAGATCTCATGTAAATCATAGACAACCATTGATCTACCCATACCTTATTGAACAAATCATAAATTTGTGGGAGTTTATTTCAATTTTTTGTAACTTGTTTAATGTTATGATAATCCACACACAACTGAAGAGTTACATCCAATTTTTTCACAAACAAGACCTAAGCTACCGAAAGAGACATGCTCAACCAATTGAACCATTTTCCTTCCATCTCTTCTAGATTAAATTTTAATTCCCATAATTCTATTAGTGGAATCCAATAATATGGAATGTAAATAAGAATGGTCCTTAAAAATATATCAATCATAAACTCCACTTCTCAACTATGTGGAATCCCTAAGAAGATATAATTAATCACATATAAAAAATGATCAATGACGGATGTAAAACTTATATTCTCAAAATCTTCCATCGATTTTAAATAACATTATGCTATCTATTACAATACTATTCCAATCGATGGTTCTAACAATCTCATTGCACCTTCTATTAACATCATTCACCTCAAAATAAGTTATCATCCACATCTTATTTTATAAAATTTACCTTTCATGTATAATAGTCAATGAGAATCTTTAACAATGTCAAACAATCCATACCTAGGATTATATAATTATAATCATACTTACAAATAGTTAAATCCTATATCCACTAAGATCCATCAATCTGTATAGAACATGCTCTAAACACACAGGCTCAAAATTCCTTTTGACCAAGAGGTGATTTATTTTTTATCATACAATGAATAAACTCATGTTTTAAACATAGAAATTGATATCATAAAAATAAGTATATGACTAATACGAACCCATATAAATAATTTTTGAGAATAGTAGATTTCCAAAGGATCGTACCTCTCACAATTGATGGTCAAGACCTATCATCCACAATAACCTACTTGGATCCTTATAATTACTTAATCATTGAACTTTATTATTTTTTTCCCTTTTTATATTTCCTTTTGTGAGGATTCGTGGAATTCATGAAATCACCATGGCTATATATGGTCTAGTAAAGAGAAGGATTTGGCGGACCTCATCATCTCGACGCATATGATTCTTGAGGAACCAAAAAAGTGCCTTGAAATATTGAAATTAGAGAACAGTGATAATAGAACATAAGATTCCCCATATAATAGCAATTATGAAATTCTCTAGGTGGTGTACTACACTATCGATTCATGTAGTCAAACTAACCACATTGAAAACATCTTTTCTGGCTCAAGCGTTTTGGAGGAAGATTCACATATCCAACCATCTAATTTTTATTCGGCTTCCACCTCAGAAATATGCATCCCTCTTCCACATTCCAATTACATTAGAGTTCCCAAAATTTACCATAAGTACAAATATACATTCTCCTCTAATAGCTCCTAATATTTCACTTTCATCCACCGGTGCTAGATTAACTATCTCTGTGTAATCGTCGGTTCAAAGAAAAACTATTTTTAAGGGAATATCATAACTCAGCCCCGGTTCAAATATTCACACCTTCAAGGAAGCACTAGCCACAACTTCAGGTGAAAGGTGGACTCAATTTATTTATTTAACTACATACACATTTGTAAAAATATTATACTACATAAAGATGAAAAAATATATCGTTATTTGGATTCGGAATGTGTAAAGATAGAATTATTTTGTGGAACAATTCCTCTAAATCCCTCAAAAAATATTCTGGTATCATTTGGAATCAACAGATAAATCCTACAAGGGTGTGTAAGATCCTCCAACATATACATCACTATATTATCTTTCATATATTTCAGTGTTCCAATGAAATAAAATATTTGAATTAGCTTGTTCAGCCACACCTTCACCTATTCAGGATTAAAATAACTTTGAACGATGGGTTGATTATTCTTTTGGTATATAGTGAAATGATCCACTTTACTTGGTGAATTCCTCCATTTACAACTACTCGCTACATGAAATGCTTGAGTAATACTCTAAACTAGTTTTTGGATCACATGTGGCTCAGGTTAAACTATATTCTCAGCAGTTTCTTGAAGTTGGTTATTACGTTGCCTACGGGGATCCATTTTATAAAAACACACCTAACGCCATAAGTCTCACTCTCTATTAAATATAGGCCTAAAATTTCAAATTTGACCACATAATGATATCACAAGAAATTATTTCCATAGTCAACCTATTTCTATGTTCAAATTTTTTTGAAATATTGATACTAGATTTTAAAAATCAAAAAAATTCAAAATAAATGTTTCATGCTTTTCAAAATATCACTTTTAAAATAAAAATTAATAATTTTCAAAAAACAAAATATTTTACTATAACATAAATCATATATCAAATGAAATATGAAGTCCCAGTGGGAAGTAATTCCTTTAATGAATATCATGCTCGACTCATTAGATAAACCTATGAAAAAGAGATCTAAAAACCTATATGTGTCTCAAAAACACTAATTTTCCCAACACCCTAGTAAAATTATGCTCCACATTATAATGTTAACTACATATTTTTATGATCTACATTTCATGTCCTAAAAATCCTACTCCTTAATATGACCCCTACTCATGGAATAGACCAAACTGAATTCAAATCCATGATCAAAAACCAATATCAATTCAATGACCAATCATGAATAATACCACTTGTTACAAAAATAATTAATAAAGAAAAAACTTATACAACATTCTTCAAACATTGTTCTCGAATGAATAAAACATACACAACTTTTAACATCCCTCCCCTACTCATTATCATGAGAAGGAAGAGGATCATTACATGGACTTAAAAGACAACCCCATGATACCAAAGGATAGGAATATATTCCATGGGATTCAATTATAATTCAGGGATGATTTCACATTTGAATATAAAATAACCATCCAAGAAACAAATAAAAAAATAACCAACTACATGATACATGTTATCAATTGAAGACAATAAAAATAAATACATTTATATTATAATAAAATAAAAATCATGTATTACATTAACAAGGACTCTAAAAACAACTCAAAACTCCAAAAATTCTATATTATCAAGCTCCAAATGGAATCCAACATATGATGAATTAGTGATAATGATGTGTGACACTTCCTCTTCTACCATTTCTCGATAACAAAAATCTCCAAAATCCCCAAAGTGATAAATAAAGTATGGGTAATGAAACTCACCATATTTTCCCTAATTAATTCCCTACTCACACCATTAGAATATAACATGTTAGCACATT
The DNA here is from genome assembly GCA_963277665.1 of Viscum album. Classification (NCBI taxonomy): domain Eukaryota; kingdom Viridiplantae; phylum Streptophyta; class Magnoliopsida; order Santalales; family Viscaceae; genus Viscum; species Viscum album. The sequence goes on along the minus strand of OY728150.1, from coordinate 434,131,576 downwards.
TATATAAAATAAATTATGAAGAAAAATATCTGAAATCAGTTTTTTATGAAATATAAACAAGTTTCATTGTAAAATAAATTTCCAAAAAACATTTTCTAAGGAAAAAAACTAAACAATCCTCTCAAACCAATTCATAAATTCCATTTTCCATATCTCGGTCCAATCAAAAAAACCCCAAATCTACACAAACATGCTTTTTTATGATAGTTCCATCTTCTAAATCATTTTATCAATGATCTATAAAATCATCAAAGGTTAATTAAATCCAATTTTCCATTACAGATTTGGCACTAAGAACAATATTATATTAAAGCTATGTTTCATTATTCAGTATGAACACACACAACCAAGTATGCCCAAATACCATGACAATATAATCATAAAAACCCATTCCAATACAAATCCACTTAAATGACAAAACGATTTTAATTCAAAAAATAATTCAATAAAACAACAATTTTGTTGAAAACATTTTTACATAAATGAAACCATGAAAACGTTTTGAAATCATTTATCAAATAAATTTTCAAAGTAATTAAACAGTTATACACAAAACCACTAACCATCACAAAAAATGGTTTCTACCATTCATTGCAAAGAAATTTCATAATAAAATTAATTCAATTTAACAAATATAGAACTAATCCATTGTGTTATAAATAAAGGATTAGATATTGAATCCACCTATATTGAAATATTATGTGGAAAATGAAAACAAAAAAATAATGTCATTAAAAATGGGTTGAGACCAAAAAACCTTGCATTGATATCTTCCACTATTATAAACAATGAAAAATCTAATAATATTTTTAATCCACTATCTTATAATTTTCCACAGTATACATATATCTAAAAAACAAGGGGATATAGAAATAGACTTAAGATAAACCCCAACAAGCAGCAAAAAAAGATCACTTACCACGAGAATCCAGCTTCAAATCACCATGAAATGCCTTCATACCACCTCTGGATTAATGAGTGAATTTTCATGTAGAGTTTATAAAGAGGTAGTCATAAGCCAGGGACTTATATGAGGAAACTAAAGGGAGTTAAAGATCTATACCCATGAGATCTAAAAATTTAGATCTCACTTTTAACCCATGCATAGTAAGTCACATAGTTAGGAAAACCGTATGCTAACCATGTTTCATCCACTACCTCTATGATGATCCTAGAATATCACATAGTTTCAAAACCGTGAATCATTCATTCCAAATTCCATTATCCAACATAGAATGGTTTTTCCCAGGCATCCACATGGTTTTAACATTAATTGTGCCACTTGTGCGGCTTCCCTTTAGCCAATGTCTCATTGTTCGTGATTTCTATAAGTGTTTCATGAATTTCACAAACCAACCACCAAATTTGAACCCCCTATAAAAGCCCCAAAAACCATTCAATATTTCTTCAAACTCTACCAAACATCACCCATACACATTAGATACTCATAAATCATAAATAAAGGGTTACATAATTGAAATAGATAGTTTTATTGAATTAATTTATTATTTTTATTTTTTATTCAGGTGAGATATTATATATTGTGTATGTTGATGTCCATGGATCTTTTCTCTATACCTTATTGACAAGAAATGAAATATATTCCTTATGATAGACTAGATCTAGTATAGGGATTTATATATGAGGATATTTTATTAATAAATAGTAGAGTACAAGGGAATAATATGGATTATAGTGTCTCAAATTTACTAAATTTATCCCCCATGATAGTGAATTCTTATATGATTTTTATACCCACATCGGTTCTTTATTTTTAGTCATTTCTTATAATATATGTTATTTACCTTAATTTTTTTCGAGATTCTACAATGATTTTATGTAATTAATATTAAAATTGATTGTAATTAATATGTTAATTATGGATTACATTTTTTTTAGAAAAAAAATTCCCAATAATATATTTCATAGAAGCTGAATGTATCATAAAGATTATATTTCAATTGAGTTTCACAATAATTGGTATTTTTCTAGATGTTGGATTTAACAATGCTTAAGATAGAGATTGTATATAGTTTCCATGAAATAGTTATATAGGAAGGTAATAGAAATGTGATTAATTAGTTAGGTACCATATAAGAAAATATGGATTTCAAACAAGATATTATGTTTGGTATCACCATGGAATGATGGGGAAATATTCTATTCTTCATTAATGAAAGGAAAGAAGTGGTTTGTAGAATTTGAAATTTGATTAGTTTAAATTTTCGAATCATCACGAGAGATATTGTATGACTGTGCATGAATACAATGATGAAAACATTAACAAACTGACGAATATGATGATGTTGAATGAGTGAAAAAATTAATGGTTATTCCAACACTCTAGTATATTAAGAATGTACTAAAATGACCAAGTGGGATTTTAATGTAGTTATATCATAGAGAAAACATGTATGGATTTTATAATTGTTCCCTGGATTATATTCATACCATTTTTGAAGAATTTTTTTAATGTTTTATATATACACTTAAATCATTATAATGAATGAAATTTTATTAAGAATCCAAAATTTTATACAAATAATATTGTTTATTTTACAAAATATTATAGCTTATTATAGGAGGAATCAAATTAACTTAATGACTATAACGAATGATGTACATCCCGATGGAAGAAAAATGACGGCAGAACACCGTCATAGGTACCATATAAAGACATGCTGAAAATTATATTTATTCATATGATTATTAATATATTTATTTTTATAGAAATGTCATCTAATATTCGATAAAATGTTTATGAGAGAATTAAAGGTAATGATGTGTTTTTTTATCCTACAGATGGTTTATTATTGAGGTAATTTAATGAAAAACATATTGATTTTGATGTTGAGGTGCGTAATATCAAGTTGGCTCTATATCTGGATGGATTTAATTTGTTTTTTCATATTCTTTCTGATCAAAACACATGGAATTTTTTATTCAAATTTATAATATTCCTTTGTGGATTTTTATTGGAAAACCAAAAATATTATTGAGTATACTAATATCTAAACATTTTATATTGATAAATATATATATATTTCTACTTGAAACCATTAAAAATTTATTTGAGGTGGCATAGGTACATTGGTGTTCTCACATTCAATTATTATTTAAAAAATATATTTTTGATGTGTGCTTCCCTTCTATAGACTACACATAATTTTCCTACTTATTCAATGATGATTGGTTGGAGAATGAAAGGAAATACAACGTGTACTATTTTTATGAAGAATACATGATTAAGAGGGATTAAATATATTCATAGTTTTAGTTTAATGGGGAATCTATGATTACTTTCAATGGATAATAAATACATGAAGAATCACAGGAGTTTTGATAATAATATTTACACTTAACCACAACCTCAATGTATGCTAGCATCTGATGTGCTTACTGAATTGAATGATATCAGTTTATCATTATATTATATATGATGAAATATATAATAAGAATGATTGTTGGAACAAAATATTCCTACAATTAGAAAAATATATGAATCTTTACTATGTTTCCATATTTTTCTAAAAATAATTTATCATGATTTTTATAAGTAATGCATATTAAGAAAAATAGATGTGAAATGATGCATTAAATTAATATAAATAATATGGGGAAGAACAAATATGAATTTTGATATCATCATGAACTTATGGATTAGGGTATTCAACTATAACTGCATCATGCGTTTATTGGTGAAAAAAATAAACTGTTTGATGTTCCTATTTTATGACAAAACCATTAGAGAAAAAAATTAATGTATTGGTGAATATCATGGTTCCTTATGTCCATTCTAAAGACATATCAAAATGAGTCAATAAAAGGGATTTGATACTAATATTCCTAAAACTCATGTTTATCATAGCTTTTTTTAATGAATTTATTCTAATTGAAATTATTCATTTTCTATCCAATAGAATATGGTTTAAATTTATTCACTTGTGCCATTTTTTAAGTAATTTTTTTATCGAATATTATCTATGTCATGATTAATAATAATTCTGCAATAGGTTCTATTAATTTTTTTGTTAGTTGGAAAAAGAATTTCTTCCATTAATTTCACATTTTTTCTACATTTAATAGATAATATTCCAACTAAAATATTTCTTGAAGGACTCATTTCATTTTATTAGATGTATCCTACAGAAATAAATATATGAAAACTGAAATCTTATGTCTAAAACTATAATTATCTCTTTGTTTCAATTGTGATAGGTTTTCTAGAATAAGAATGTATGGATATTTGTTTATTGTATTTTTCTGATATGATTACATGACATAACCAAACAATGAGAAATGAATATCAAGAGTATGGGTAAATTGATCCATATTATACTTCTATTCCCCAATCAATAATAATTCATTGGTCATATTCATCTGCTACATTAATCCTTGAAGTGTGTGATATAGCATGACACATAGTTTTGTTTAACTTTATTTATTTAGTGACTATATTAATTAGGTAACTTTGATATTTATATATTATCTCTTACTACGTTATTTCACATATACCTTGGAATTTTATTACCATTTTATATTGGGAAAAAAAGATTTATAAGTAGAGTTCATTGATCTTTTCTTTTGAGATGGAGAGAGGCTTTTCATAGGAAAGAGTTTGCTTAATGGATTAACTCTTAGGTATGGCCGTTACATTAATTAACATAAAAAACAGTTAAAAATAAAAGTATTATTAATATATATTTCACGTATTGAGTTTACATATTGAATCTGTTACTCAAGAATTAACAGTGTTACGTTTTGGTCCCAATTAATTGATTTTAATGAAAATCTTTAATAAAAAATGGGTATAAATTTGTTACAACCAATAAATTGTTAAAAATTTGAACACAACATGATGGTGTTATATTAACTAATTTAGAAAACAATTTTTCTAGTGCATCATAAATTCAAACCCAATATAAATATGTGTATTGTTATTGACATGTTGAGAAAATATAGTAATTGGATTTCTACTCTCAAGGCCGAATAACTGTGATTAATTGTAAATGGTTTGATTAAATTACATTACAAGGCACATTTATTGATGATTTTGGATTCATAGTTATTGAAATGAGTGTATCACGACTACCAATGAAACATACATTTTAGCCTCAATGAAAAACCATGTTTTTTCTGTGAAAGATCATCTGAGAGACGATTTAGTGTCATTAATGACGTATTCCAAAGTCATTTTTTTCATGATTCTAGGGATGAAAACAAAACCATTATCACCACCATTAAGGATGAACCAAATAGTGAATTTAATAATTAAAATTATCATATTGTGAGAGATGATTTTTAACCTAATGAAGTGGTGGGTAATATATATAAGAAACCATATATGGTCATAATTCATTTAGTTTACCTTATCATGAGATTCTCAGGTTGTTTTTAATATAATTATACAAATTTAGGTTCTTTTTAAAATGATTTTTATTTTTTGGTTTGATTGCAAATAATTATATTTATTTTAATTCATAAAAACATGTTTAAAGGTGTTTTTATAAAAGGTATAACTTGGTTTTAAATTATTGTTACCAAAATAGGTTATGAAATTGTTTATGAATTATTTAAATTCTATGTTTTATGTATTATTTTTAAAAAAAATATCTTGAATGTTTCCATTTATTTATTATAATGAATATGAGAAATAATTTAGAAGTTTGAGTGTAGAAATTATTTGATGTTGATCGACAAATACATGAATGTGGGTTGGATCGTTTTCTTACCCCAATGAGAATTATAATTTTGATTTTTGTCATACAAATTACATATAACTTCATGTTCCTATTATTTAATTATATTTTATTTTACAATATTTTACTCCTCCACATAATACAAGCATAGGTCTGAGTGCGTATTCTCCAAGACCTAGACGGAGCACCCATCTTACACGTTCTACCCCTAACCCACTAGAGAATACCCCATCTACCACACCATTCCATCCACTTCATTGGAATCTTTAGGTTGTCCTACCATTCACCCATTTTCATATAATCTAGCACACTCTTCCCATACCATGTCTATGTCACCTATAGGGATCTTCCAGTCCTTGAATCCATTATCATTTCATTTATCCTTTTCTGCACATACCTTGTCTGAACCTCTTATAAGGATAATTCCACCAATTATATCTCCATATTTGTTTATGTATCCCCAACCATACTACCCATATCCTATTATGTCAACATCACCTATATTTCATTTTATCCATCTAGGATATGATGATTCGATTATGTCTGCTCCTATTCTAGTGCATGAAAATAAACAAAACCATGAATTAGGATAGAAACATCAAACATAGGCTACTGATCCATGATATATCATAGATCCACCACCTCATTTTGATTAGTCTACATTGAGTTTTTATTAACACTATATGATATTATATCACTTAACTTTTGACTTGTTTCACAATGACTCAATTATTCTGTTTTCCCTTCTTTATTATTCAATGAGATCTTCTAGTAGGAGACGTGGGCTTACCAGAATGCAAGAAACATGGAACCGCCAAACAAAAATAAAGGTGGATTATAATGAATAAAATTATATGATAGGTAAAAATTTTAGGCAATGTATTTTTTCATGGGAACTTTAGACATGTCAAATGGCATCATTTCGGTGTTACTGGTTTCGTAGAGACGTCTCAGTAATGGCATCAAAGTGAAAGTATGTCCGTAAATATGGGTTATTTTTTTAAATTTATAACTATATTATTATTGTATTTATATGAATTAATATGTTCATCACAGAGTCAGTCGAACTTCCCCTAATGGTGAAGCTTCTCTGGTTTCAAGGATGATGGATCATGGGAAGTTATGAAAATCATACAAGAAACAGTAATTTTTATATTTGTGGAGTATAAATTATTTTGATTTAGTGGGTGTACCCATATTCCCTGACTTTAAAAAAACACAATATCAAAAATGATCATGTATTGGAAGATTGGTATTTTTAAGGTATCTTCAATTTTTAATAATTTCCATATAAAATATCTTTCTTGTTACATGTATTGAATTTTTTTAGTAATATTTGCGAAAAAAACAAAAACAATGAAATATTCAATGGTGTATGTGGAAACATTTGGGAACACTCTAAATCTCATGAATGAGAAGTTTGAGGAAAATTAATATGAATACAAATAATATATATATATATATATATATGTACATAGTTATATATTTATATTCTCATGTCTTTTTTATTATTCATCGTTAATTTTTAATGGATTAAATATCTAAATTGTAACATATTATGCGATTAAATCATTTTGATATACTATAAAAACATTAATTGTATACTTGATAAAATGTATCTTTACATCCAAAACTATACATTAAGATAATTTTTTTTAAAATAATATATGATGATAGTTTTTACATGAAATAATCCCCTTATAAATGTGATACAATGTTAATATCTTAGATTACATTGGAGACACCTTCCCTCATCTTGTTAAAATGTTAACATTAATTATTAAAACATTTCTCAACATCATTGGTTCATATATTCATATCCAACTCTATGAGTTACATATTGTGATATAGTTTTCATATCTTAAATATATACTTTTATTCCATTTTAATTTTGTTATATGAAATGAAAATAACATTAATAATAATATATTTTTTATTATATAAATTTATACTGATTTGTTATTGTCGATATGATTGATTGACTATTTATTTAATATTTATCAATATATAACTATATTATAAAATTATTTAACATACTATCTTTGCACTAGGAATGTTTGAAATTTAGTCATCCTTTAAAAATTCAATCACTCACTAAGGATTTTAATTTGGATCAGAGGATTTCATCAGTTTATTAAAATATAAATTTAGTAGTGTAGTAGTAAATAGACTATATACCTCTTCCAAATTTGTTCTATTCTGGAAATATTAACTTTCAATGATCTTTTATAATGATCGCATTGACTTTATTTTCATTTTCAGAACCAAATAATAGATTATATTTGTGGAATGTTTACAATGAGTAGATAAAATTATAAAGAGGTAATGATTAAATAATATTTATTAATTTTTCATTAATTTTTATGAAGAGTTTATATTTATGAATTGTTATTTTATTTAAAAGTTATTGTATTTTATTTTTATTCAATATTATAAAATGATTTTATTTTGAATATGTGTATACTAGTCAATGTCATCCGAATCATGCAGTATTGGGAATCAATGTCTGTGTGCCTCAATTAAAAAAATATTTCTCGAGTAAGAATATAATGTAAGTGAAGTAAATGAGAAAAGGAAGGAATATATTTTGATTATTTTTATTTTTATTTTCAATATTTATATTAAATTCATATTTATAGGTCATGTTTATATTTTCAATAGTCTATCCTATAGGTCCTCGATGATATAATAGATGAAAAATTCATCCGGATTGATCATTTGAGTCATATAATAGGTGAGGAGATTCATTGAAGAGTGTAATATTGACCAAGTAAAACAACGCCCCCTGTACATACTGATCCTTATCGTGGTCCTCTAAATCCTCATAGAACCGAAGAAAAAAGCACTAATGAAGAAGCAGAATATGGAAAAAATATCTTTATAGTATAATGAAATAAGTAAGATGAATATCGAACAATTATTGAAGGATTTTTTAGTTATCAATTAATCAATTATATCGGAGGGTACTACTACTGATTCAAGTATTGATTTAAGGAACTATTTAAACTATGGATCGAGTGATGCCAATGAGGTTCTTAGTGGAAGATGAGCTAATGGTGGTGGAAATTATTTTGTTGATGATGATGGTGTTTTATATCTACATGATACTGCTGGTGATGGGAAAGCTGGTGATATTGATGTGGATGAATATTTTAGGGATGAGGGAGATATTATTTTCCTCCATTTTGACTTTGTCGTAATGAGACATGTGGAACTTTTTTAATGACCAAAATTTATTTTTTTATGTATATATATATATATTAGTAATGTAATTTTATTTAAATTAATTTAAATTAGATTGTTGATTAATAGATATACAATATTTGAAATACACTAAATATGTATTATATGGTTTTTTTATTTATAGGTTTAGGATATGGTGGAAGTGGTGAGGGTACTATAACTACCAAATATTTAAAAATACTTATAACCATATTTAGGATAAATGTGGTCAACGGTACCTTATTGGGAAAAGTTATACCCACTTTTCTTCGAACTGTGAGTAGAGATATATTCCTATGGTTTTGGTTCAACTAAGGGTATAATAAAATATATAGGGAATATACCAACGGTTTGTATAGATATCATGTGTATAGGTTTATACCCTTTCTTCTATCATCCATGGGTCCTAAAAATGATGGTATAGAGTGGTTTTACAGTAGTGTCAATTAGGATTATTAGATCATAATTGAAGAAAGCCCTTTGTATCTATATTTGAGGACTCCACAGAAGGAATTTAAATAAAGAAAAAAACACTAAAATGTTTTTTTTGGAACATGATAATATATTACGGTAGGCTTTTTCTAAGATATGTGTCTCAGTATGTGTTAAGAATTTGGGATATTTAGTGGTCTTTATATAAGTGAGGGTGAAGAAAAAACCTCTAATTATTAAAAATTATGAAATATATTAATGTATTAAAAAATGAAAATGACATAAAAACGTCACCTATTTAAAAAGAACATGATATAATGTTTAAATAAGACAATAAAAAATTGTTTATACATGTTTTACATTATTTCAACCCATAAATTAGTAGTTTTAATATTTTTAAATTATTTTATATCATACCCCGGTAATAACTTTTTTGTTACCAATGTTAATATTTATAATGAGAAAAAACTAATGTGTATTGAAAAAAAAATATAGGAAATATGGTAATCAATTTTATGCCCATTTGATCTAATTTTATTTGAATATGTTCATAAATAAATTTTAAAACACACTATCAAAATGCAACAGAAAATGGGTTCCTATAAAAAGATATTATAATTTAATTTATAAATAATAATTTATAATTATATCTCCAATTAGATAAATGGTACAATTTCATTATAATAAATCTATAATTTAATGTCATATTTTGAATTGTAGATAATAAATTAAATAACTATAAACTATTTATATTTTTAAAAAAAAAAATTTATAGAATTCGAAAATGATAAGCATACAGTTTTATGTTAGAAATTATATTTTGTATGAATTATAATTCATCATAAATATATATTTTATTGTAATTTTTGTTTCACAATCATTCATTTTATTGTTAAATTATTATAGTATCATAAAAAAAATTCTCACACTCCATCTAAATAATATAAATTATTAAAACATTTAAAAAATCTATAACAATTTAATTTGATGTTATTAATTCAAAAAAGTCAATAATTTATTCATATTTATATTTTAAAATTCTTTAATTTATATTTTAATCAAATTTGTGGGAAAATATATTTCTATTTTTCTATATTTCCTTCTAAAAGAAAAATTTATCTATAACGACCCAACCATATGACATTACGTAATATTGAATTTTAGTCAAGAAATCACTTCATTTCATATTTAGGATCATTTCATGTTTATATTTTTAGATAATTGGGATTTAATACATATATCACATTCCACATTCTTATTGAGCGGATACCAGACAAACAGTTTCTATTTCTTCCAATATATTATAAATTTATAATAAAACATGATTTACTTGAATGATCTTCAGAAAATTTTACATAGGTTCTTTATTTGTATTTAATAACCTTATAACTAGTGAGAATCATTTAAAAACTTGTTTTTAGCACAAAAATCGCAGTAAGGGATATTAAAAACGAAAATAAAACAATTGTCTATTAATACATGAAAAGGATTGACATCATTTAAAAAACAAACATGTCATAGATATAAATATACATTGAAAAACATGAGATTCCAAAAAACATAATGAAAATAAAGAGAACCAAAAGTTATATTTGGGAATTATATACATAATCCTCTAAACCACTTAGATACCTTATAATTCGTAACCCTCGTAGCTACATTGCAATTTATGTAACCATCAAAATTACACTTGGAGTATCCATATGAACAAACTCCAAAATACACATAACAAATTAATTGGAGGGAGGTATATGTATAAAAATTCATCATATAAAGTTCCCAAGAACCATAACATAAACATACAACATGAAAAATTATATAAAAACATTTCTTTTGAATATTGTAAAATAGAATTTTAACTGAGGATTTTTAAATAAAACGCCATCAGAAATATCATATGATTGAATTGATACTTAATAGATTAAATAGAAAATGTATATACATAGTAAATATATATAAATAAATTAAACTAAAAAAATTCAACACACTAAGAATCAGAATACTGCAATAATAATGCAGTGCAATGCTAACCCGAAAAAATGTAAATTGGCATAGGAATTCCCTTAGATCGGGTTGGTCTTAATTTAATCTTGTTTAAACGACCTGTATAATAGTTAAAATATAATTATTAATATATTAATGAAACATATTATGTTTATAACACCTCATAAGATAATTTTATTACATCATTTCACCTATTAGTTATTATTATTTTTTACTTCCATTATTTGGGGTGCTTTCGTTGCATGATATCCATGGTTGTTTTTTATTTGATTTTATTGATGTTTGGAAATAAAACTCCAGAAGTGGAATGAAATGAAATTAATATGTTTCAAGATTATATAATTATAAAATAAATCATTATTGATTATATAAGATCATGGATCATTAAATAAGAAATTAATTACGTTTGTTTAGATAATTTTTTGCGGTTCCCCGATAATCATAAACTTGTTTCATTATATTATTTAATTTCATGCATAAAATATCATTAAATAACATAAAATATTTATAAAAATAATATTTACATTATGTTTCAACCATTATTAAGGTTTTATTATCATAATTGAAGTATTTTTTGAATATTGCAAACACATCGTCAACGATTTTGGTAAATCAACACATTGGGAACGATGTATTTATTTTTAGAACCAGAGAGATGAGAGAAATGAATATTATGATTCTATTACATGAACATGGTAACATAAAAAATATGAAATATTATTGAGATTTCATACCTTATTGACGAGTTAAGGAAATAATGGCGTATGAAATGAAATGAATTAGAATGAAAACACATGAAAATGGAAAATGATTCTTACCTATTGATCTCTTCACATAGAGATCCACCTTCAGGCCCTTGGATTTCACCTTTTAATGATACCAGAAGTTCTAGGACAAGGGGAAGAGATTTGGGTTGGTTTTTTTGGAAAAACATATACAATTCTCCAGGATTGTGGGCTGTGAGAGGAATAGGAAAATAAGGGTAGTATTTGTATTGTTGAAGAGGAGGGATTTTAATTTATTTTAATCTTTATTCTAACATTTTTCTCAATACTATGAATATTCTAGATTCATGTGACCAAAAATAGTAATATTTTCTTGTTTGATTAAAGTAATTGTGATTATAATATAATTTCACCACCTATTATTCAGTAAAAATTGTATTTAGTATTTATCGTAATTTATAGTATATTACTATTCATCACAAATTCAAGAATTTCAGAAAAATCTCAAAAAATTCATCGTTCCCATTTCACGACATGTAGAACTAAAAATTAAATACCCTTTTTCCAAAATAATTTTCTAAATATTAAAAATTAATTTTTTTTAATAAAATAATAATTTATTCAAAATAATTATTTGAAATCTATAACTCATTTTTTAACACTTGGATAACTTAATCAAGTCTCTATTTTTTTATTGATGAAAAAATAAGACAATATTCTTTTAATTAGGGTCATATTAATAATTATATTACTATTCATACTAGAATGTTACGATTCACCCAAATTCAAGTTTGTTCCACTAGACTCTGAATAACTTAATGATCATAATTTTAGATGAATGTTTTTTGAAATTAAAAACATAGAAGAAAAAAAATTATGTTTAGATGATATTTATAAATATCTATTTAAATCAATGTTTCATGAATTTGAATTTATATTTTATAAATTGTGGTGTTCTATTATCTCCACCTTCTGAAAATTGTGTCCTCATAATTTTATTTACTTATTATACAAATGAGGGTTCGTTTTTTATCATAGAATTTTTAGATTCCCATGTTTATTTTTCAACCAAGTGAGTTCTCCACAAAACCATTACCTACTGGATTACCTTATTCAATAATATTTGATCCCTTCAATCATGAATATGAACTGGTTTCTCTTCATAAGAGAGTTTATCTTCTAGTTGAACTGATTATAGGATCAAAACATTAGATTAATCTAGCACATACCTATTCAGCATCGTGACATGAAAGAGACTATGTACTTGAGATAACTCGAAGGAAATGATACTCGATAGGAGACTAACACTATTCCATGGTGAGATTAATAGAAAAAAATTATAACCTATATTGAAAGAAAACTCTTTCCTTGTATTTTATACAAAACTGTTCGATCTTCTCTGAGCTGTTCTCATGTGTTGCTCTATCATCTTCACATTTCATCAACTTCCTCTACTAATTCTGGTCCCATCAACTTACTTTCCTCATCTTCAACTTAAAAATTTTGAGTTTGACACCGCTTCCCAAAAAACTCTTCAAAAGGTTTCATATATATATTATAAAAAACAATTATTATATGAAAAACTAAACTAAATAATGATGTGCATCCCTACTTCCCTAGTAGTCCAATGAACAAGCTCTAAGCATATCCTCCAATGTCTGAATCGTTCATTCTATCTTCCTATATGATTTAGGATGAAAAGTTGTATAGAAATTTATTTTTATGGCAATTTACTTCTAAAGGTTCTTCTAAAATATTGAATTTGCCCTGGGATCCTTGTTAGATATAATGTAATGAGGAACTCCATGTAACTTGACAATCTTTTTTAGGAAGAATCGTGAAAGATGATTTAATTACATTGTATCTCCAGTAGAAAGAAAATGTGATGATTTTTTCAGATAATCAATAATTAACCAAATCACATTATTACCCAGATATGTATTAGGTAGTCCCTTTAAATTGTCCTTGGATACATTCTCCTACTTACACATTGCTATTGGCAAAGGATTTAGCATCCCCTTCGATAACCACTGCTAAACATTGACTTTTTTACATGTCAATCATTTCAATGTAAAATATGAAATATCTGTTATGATTCCATGAAATCAATAAAACTCCTAATGGAAATTATAAATCATATTACATACATGATAAATGGAAAATGGAGAATTATTAGTTTCACACAACAATTCTTACATTGGGAATCATAAGACATGCACATCCTTTTACCAAATCTTAAAACACAATCCCTCTCAATGTTAAATGCTAAAAAATACATGTTTTAACAAATTATACCTATTTATATAGCTCACTTTAGTCCTTCTAAATATTTTTAATTCTTTCTAATAACGATGAATTCACATAATTATTAAAAAAGGAAGAGGTATTTCCTACACCAACAACTTTTAATAGATAAATCATCAAATCAATATTTAAGGGATCATGTTCCGAACATAACAAGGTTAATGATGCACAATTTTGTTTTACTCAAGGGATCTTCCAATTTGTTTTATTTTCCCAGATAGTAATTGATTGTGTAATTACAATCCTTTATTACTTCATTAAATATCATCCACCTCATTTATAATTCATTTAGAGTGAATATATACTTTAAACTTTTCTAGTCAGTATATATTTGAAATTTGGCTTTGTATAAATGATGCCTTCTAAAGGCCCGGACATCTCCGACCCATTCCATTGTAAAAAAGAAGGCCACGACGTGTTCTGGAGGGTAAAATGGACTTTTCCCACACTTTTCAGAAATTTTTATGTACACTCCGTTTAGTGTGAGTACACGCCGTGTACCCCCTCGCCGGGTATACCCTATGTTGAAGGTCATGTCCTCGCCGTGTGAAATAAATGGGTACACACCGTTTAGCCAATACTACATGCCGGGTAATCCCTCTCGGCGTGTGCATTACCCTCAAACCGCGTATTGACTATTCAACGGTCGTGTGCCGTATTGGATCTGTCTCCTTGTTGTGTGAAATAAATGAGTACATGTTGTGTAGTCAATACTACACGGCGTGTAGTGTCTCCCCGTGTGTGCATTACCTTCAAACCGTGTGTTGACCAGTCAACAACTACATGCCACATTGAAGGCTGTGTTGGAAGCCGTGTGGTGACCGTGTGAAATGGCCAAGTAAATGCCATGTACCATAAATTACACGCCTTGTACTTTTGTTTTTCACACCTATAAAAGGAGGGGTCCCCTCCTCCTTTTCAATACACCCCTCTCCTCCCCTTTCCTCTGAGCAGAGCTCTCCCTAGAGACTTGAAGGATATTTTTCTTCCATAACATCTTTGTCCGAGCTCCGATTTACGATCCGTCCATGGCCATGGGATCGTAACGACGAGGCGGAACTTTTGAGCATGGATATGTCGGCCTTTCCTTCCCATCTTCCACCCAAGGATGTTATGCCGGACTTTTCTAGAATTTACAGATGCCGACAGACGTCATTTAATGTTGATCTGGGGAGAGTGTTGTTATCATAACCTATTGAGGTAGGGATATTACCATCGTCTCTCTAAATTTGGGCATCTTGCGGGGTGGGTGTCCTCTTGTTTACGTGAAACACATTGGAACCAGTTTAATAAAGATAATAACTGGATTATATTATGGGGATGGGATGTTTGTGATTACAGTTACTTATTCTATGTCCTATGATATTATGTTGTGAATTGAATAGGTTTATGCCTACTGAAAATCACGGTCGTTGGGGGACTTTGCTTGCGCAATTAAATGATGCCCTATATTTCTAGACCGTTTATGGACGGAAACATCATGGAATGTGGAAATTGGTTAATCACGTAATGTTGGATGATTAAATGAAAATCTGGAACCCTTGTGTGATCACCCTAGTTGAACTAAACTAAAATAATAAACATGTGGGTGCTGTTGGGGTTAATTTATGTGAAGTGGGTTTATTTTTGGGTTGTTGTGGATCAGGAGAGAAGTGGGGATGTGATTGGCTTGGTTGTGGCTTAGTGACGGGCAGCAGGGCTGTGATAAACGATATGAAGGGATGATGATGTACTGTGTGGTTATGGTTATGGTGGTTGGCAGCGGGGCTGCAAGGATGGGTTTGAATGTGAACGAACAATGGGTTGTGATTAATAAATAAATGTGGAAGAGTTAATCAATAGTTGGGCATGCGGTTGGTGGGTTAATAATATGGGACTTGTTTGTGTTGCATTTGTTTTCCTAACTTGATCTGTGGATGGTAGGGATATGTTATAACGTATGATCGATGTGGTCAGTTGTGGATAGTTGTCCAGTAGTTGAGTAACTAATAAACTGATTCTATTGAAACATGAAAACCTAAATGGTGTTGGGGTTTCTTTGTTGTATGCATGCTTCGTAGTAGCAGTGCCGAGGCACATGCTGAATTTTCTGTTAGAAGCCATAGGTTGGGATGAGTGTTTATTATATAGATACATATCGGTATCTTTGTGTTTTATTGCAACCCACAGATGTTGAGAACTTAGTGCCAAACACTCCCATTTCATGGAAGATGGTGTTTTCCCCTTAGTTACTATCTCCTTCCTACTCCTTCCCTAGGCTGTGATGGCTTGAGGCGACCTTACACCCAATATTATTCGGGTAGTTTTCGATTGGTGTGGATTATACCAAGACTCATTGGGAAGGTTTTACTATTTCCCAAGAACATTCGAGATGAGGCCCAGGTGTGTGCGGGCGGGATACGTGGTTGTGAGGCCCAGGTGTGTGCGTGCGGGAAGTGTGTGGTAGTGTCAGGACATTTGCTGTTAGGAAGAGCAGCTAGCTAGTGGGGGAAAATGGTGCGGGGTACCCAATACTCTTGTTCTTATATACTACTACCTTTTGTGATTTTGTTTTTGGTGAGTGTGGTTGGTGAGGTTGGGTTGATAGAACTCCTTCCTAGGATTCTTCTCTTATTCTCACGCAACATTAGGATGTCTCCCCACTTTTTCATGAGAGCATTAGGTTTCCCTATGGAGTATACTAGTATGCTCACACTATGATTACTTTTAGGTTTCCAGGAGGACTACTAGGGTCGTACGGGAGCCTACTAGTCGTGGTAGTTGGAGTTTTTTTAGTTTATTGTAGTTGTTTCTTTTGGAATTGTACTTTCTGAGGTTCTTTGAACTTGTTCCTTGTTTCAAAACTATTTAAACATGCATTTCGGATTGGTTTGGGTTTATTTCTATACACTTTCTCTTTTTCTTTATGGTGGTTGACTTGTCCTATTTCCCGATCTTAAATAATAAAAAGGTTAATGCCTCCCATATTTGTGAAAAATCATACATTTGGTGATAGTCTCTACCCCGGGGCCTAGTGGAGGCGGGACTCGGGGGTCATTATCTCCCTTTAACCATTGACAGCTTAGGAGGGGCATCTTTGGTGGGAGGGGGATGTGACAGAATGGTATCAGAGGAGATGGTTGAGAGATAGGAAGGAGTCTGGAGTTAGGCATAGTGAGGATTGCATGGGATGGTAGGAAAACAGTGTTGGTTAATCTTGGTGTGTGACACAGGGCATGGAAGACCGACAAGGAAACTGGATTTTAGGGCCCCCTGTAATCCGATGCAAGGACTCTGAGCATACCAAACGACCATTTGAGACCACATTGATTGTAGGGTAGAGACCCTAGGGAAGGCACATCCATCATCATGATTTTGTTTTACTTGATTTGGGTATTCTAGGAAATAAATTGAAATAATGTGATAAAATAAAACCTTTAGAATTTTTTCCTTACTACATGGGAATAGGTGATCCTTGTTTACCGTATAGTTATAGCACCTAGACATCGTCCCTAGGTGACTCGGATGGCTGAGGCCTAGCAGATTCAGGCGGTCGATCAGTTGAGGATTGACCGAGAGGAGGAAGATAGCCAGTGGAAGAAGACTCTTTGTTCTTTCCAGCAGCAAACCCTCATGAAATACGAGGGTAGTACTTAGAATACGGAGACGGAGGGTGGATTGAAGAGCTAGGGATCGCTTTTACCTTGATCTGTGCTACGAGGGAGTACTGCATTCCCCTAGCAGTCAGTCAACTGAGAGGTGTGGTGCGACAGTGGTGGACACTCTACCTCAGAGAGAGGATATAGGCAGAGGATCCATTGGATGACTTTGGGAAGGAATTCCAAGAGGAATTCCTTTCTTCCATGATCAAGGTGGAGAAGCAGTAGGAGTTAATCTCCCTCCAGCAGGGGAGTATATCTGTATGAGAGTTGTGGATCAAGTTCAAGGATCTCCTACGCTTTGCTACGGATCTCTATCCAGATGAGGAGTCTCGGGTGAGTCGTATGGAGGAGGTGTTTCGTCCTTCGCTCCAGCATGCTGTCACCCCCTCCACCCTTTTGACATACATGACTGTATAAGAGAAG
This sequence comes from Viscum album, assembly GCA_963277665.1. Taxonomy (NCBI): domain Eukaryota; kingdom Viridiplantae; phylum Streptophyta; class Magnoliopsida; order Santalales; family Viscaceae; genus Viscum; species Viscum album. The sequence goes on along the minus strand of OY728150.1, from coordinate 434,113,126 downwards.
GAACATTTTTTAGAGAGGAAGCACTCACTGGGAGGTGCACCACGTGGGGGGTTTCAGCCAGGTTCATCAAAGGGGAAGGCAGTCAGCAGCAGGTCTCTTGCAACGGGACCTTCTAGGTTCAGGCCAGTGGGGAGCAGGCCCCAGTAGTTCGAGTTTAGATCTTCAGGTACTTTTCCCTTTTCCACGAGCCCAGGATAGATGTTTTTCTCTTGTAGGGGTTTCAGGAACATTCAGAGTCGGTGCCCGACCCGAGCTTAGTACGGTGGAGGTGGGAAGGTTCAGGGCCCACCTCAATATCACCAGCTGTCGGCGAGGCCCTTCCAGCAGTAGTAGGACCATTCTCTTCCGAGGTAAGACATTGCGGGAGGAGGCCGACCTCATGGTACTGCTCAGGGATCTCGACCGGGGATTGTTCTGGGAGGTGGATGACATCAGAGAGGCAGAGGAGCTGGGCATGGATAGTTGCATGCTGGAGAGTTGGCAGCTCCAGCAAGACCAGAGGTGGTACGAGGTACAATTTAATTGTTCAAAACTCTTGTTTCTGCTTTGTTCGATTCGGGAGCTTCGCACTCCTTTGTTGCACCAGTTCTAGCCCATTCTTTGGGACTATACGTAGAGAGACATTCCATACCACTGGTGCTGAGTACACTAGTTGGAGGCCAGAATAATATATCTTGTGTTTATCAGGGATGTGGGATGATCTTTGGACCACATCTATCTAGTGGGGTCATTCTTTTGTTAATGATGCAGCCATACTATGCCATCCTAGGCATCAACATGTTGTTTTCTTTTAGTGCTGTTATCGACTGCTTCTAGAGAAGAGTCGTATTCTCCGACGTGGATGGGCAGCATGTATCTTTTGTTGGTGAGAGGAGGTATCAGGTCGGAAGCCGTCATGTGGAGCCTCTCCTTTCTTTGTTAGGCGGGTTATCATTGGTTCCAGCTGATGAAGAGATGATGGATGTCCCAGAGGTAGTGGGGGGAATTCCTCGATTTTTTTCCCGAGGAGGTTCTGACTCTACCACCCCCCCCCCCCCCCCCCGCCGTGATGTTGATCTCGGGATAGATATACAACCCGGTGCCCATCCAATTTCGATGGCCCCTTATCGGATGGAACCTTCAGAGCTGCAGGAGTTGCGGATTCAGATTGACGATCTGATGGAGAAGGGTTTTGTTCAACCCAGCGTGTCTCCATGGGGTGCTCCAGTTTTTTTCGTGAAGAAGGAAGATGGTGGTCTTAGGATATGCATAGACTACCGAAGGTTGAACCAGGTAACAAACAAGAACTGTTACCCCCATCCAACGATAGATGATCTCTTCGACCAGTTGAGTGGAGCAGGTTGGTTTTCTAAGATTGATCGATGATCGGGATATCATCAGCTGAGGGTGAAGGATAGTGACATCTCGAAGACGGATTTCAGGTGCAAGTATGGGCACATTGAGTTTGTAGTGATGATGTTTGGAATGACGAATGCCCCAGTTGTGTTCATGGGACTTATGAACTTTTCCTTCTGAGATTTTCTGGGCTGGTTTGTCGTTGTATTTATCGATGACATTCTGATCTACTCAAGATCAGAGGAGGCACATGTTGAGCATCTCAGGGCAGTCTTGTAAGTCTTTTGACACCACCAGATTTATGGTAAACTGTCGAAATGTATGTTCTTGACACAAGAAGTACACTTCCTTGGGCACGTGGTGTCTCAACATGGAGTGTCAGTGGACCCGTCGAAGGTGGAGGTAGTTGTTTCTTGGCAGCACCCAAGACCGTGGCAGAAGATCGTAGCTTCCATGGGTTATCAGGTTACTATCGGAGGTTCTTTTCGGACTTCTCTCGAGTTTCCACTCCATTGACAGCTTTGACTAGGAAGAATTAGGTCTTCTTATAGAGCGAGAAGGGCTGGAAATCATTCGACTACCTGAAGGAGAATTTGGCCAATGCTTCCGTACTCAGGTTACTAGAAGAGGTGTTGTTGTATGAGGTGTTTTGTGATGCTTCGGGACTTAGTTAGGGGTGCGTACTGATGTTGAAGAAGGGTGTGATCTGTTATGGGTCTAGGCAGTTGTGCCCTCACGAGCGTAACTATGCCACCCATGACATGGAACTTGCGGCAGTAGTGTTCGCACTGAAGTTGTGGCGACATTACCTCTTAGGGGAGTGCTTTGTTGTCTTCTCAGATCACAAGAGCTTACATTATATCTTCTCTCAACATGACCTGAACTTGCGGCAGCAGGGATTGGTTGAGTTTCTCTTAGACTATGACTTCGATATCTCTTACACTAAAGGTAAGGACAATGTTGTGGCTGATTCCCTGGGCAGGAAGTCGCATAAGAAAGTGGTTCGGGAATCCACTGATGCTTGGAAAGCGATGGGAGAGTTGGATACCTTGCACATGGATGAAAGGGTAGAGGGAGTTAGAGGATGTTTGTTTCAGATGATGGTGATGTCCTCCTTGTTGAAGTAGGTAGAAGAGTCTCAGTGGGGAGACTCCGAGGCGGATGTGATGCGGGGTCGTGTCGATTGGGGAAACGCTCCAGAAGGATGGTCATAGTACAGCCAACATCGGATTCTTTTCCATGGAAGGTTGTTTGTTCCGTAGGCGATGCGTGAGGGAGTACTCCATGAGTTCAATAGCTTAGCCTTGGCAGTACATCTGGGAGTTTCAAAAATGTACCACGGCCTAAGGGAACAGTTTTGGTGGCCCGGGGTGAAACGGGCAGTGGCGGAGTTTGTGGATAAATTCCTAGTGTGTCAATAAGTGAAGGATGAACACCGTGTTCCCAGTTGTTTGTTGCAACCTTTAGATGTCCCCGAGTGGAAGTGGGATGAAATCTCGATGGACTTCGTCACATGACTACCCAGAGCTCAGGGAGGTTATGATGCTATCTAGGTAATTGTGGATCGTCTGACGAAATCAGCTCACTTCTTAGAAATTAATGAGTCGGGCCCGGTGCGTAACTTAGCACAGAGGAATGTAGAAAAGGTGGTGCGTTTTCATGGAGTTGTGAAGAATATCTTCTCTGATGAGGATACTCAGTTTACCTCACGAGTCCGGATGGGGTTACATCATGCTTTTGGCACCCAACTACACCTTAGCACTGCATTCCACCCCCAGACCGATGGGAAAACATAGCGGACTATCCAGACGTTAGAGGACATGCTGCGAGCATGCATTCTAGATTTCGGAGGATCATGGGTACAACACTTGCCTTTAGTAGAGTTTGCCTACAACAACCGCTTTCAGTCTACTATTGGCATGACATTGTTTGAGGCTTTGTATGGAAGACCATGTCGTTCACCCATTTGCTGGGAAGAGGTTGGTGAGAAATGTACTCTTGGGCCAGTGGTATTACAGAGCACCACAGAGATAGTCCAGATTATACATGAGAGGATGAAGGAGGCTCAGGACCGACAGAAGTTTTATGCAGATCGTCGGATGAGGCCCTTGGAGTTCAAGGTGAGAGATCATGTGTTCTTAAAGGTTTTCCCTCGACAGGGGCAGAGGAGGTTTGGGAAGTGGAGTAATCTCTCCCCTAGGTTCATCAGTCCTTTCGAGGTGCTGAGGTGAGTCAGTGTGGTGGCATATCAGCTGGCCTTTCCACCTCAATTAGAAAAGGTTCCTGACGTCTTCCACGTCTCCTAGCTTCGTCGGTACTTACACGACGATTCTCACGTTATCGATTGGGGAGAGTTAGATATGGGAGACGAAGCAACCATCGAGGAACGACCAGTCATGATCAAATATCGTAAAGAGAAGGTGCTCCGTGGATGAACCATCGCCTTGGTTCATGTGTTGTGGAGGCATTGCGGCCTCGAGGAGAGCACTTGGGAGTGGGAGACCCAAATGCACGCTCAGTACTTGGAGTTGTTTTGACTTGTGGTTGCCTTGTTATTATGAGCTTTGTTTTGATATTATACTTTGTACCTTTGATATATGTAATGCTTGTCTCGTCGGTTATGAGACATTTTGTTCCCTTGTTCCCTACATGTGTGTATCATGTACGGATGTGTGAGAAAAAGGAAAAAACATGATCCTTAATCGAGACGCATTAATATTGAAGCGATTGTACCTATACGAGTGAGCAGTGCTGCCTAAAGTGGATAATATCTCGACATAGGAGAAGGAATTTCCCCAAACCACATGTTCGGGCATATTGTTGGTTGTGTGGTGTTGGGGGTAGTGCAAGTTGAAAAATCCTAATGTATGAAAGTGGGATGACCCAATTCTTAATCGAGATGCATTAATAAAGATGCAATTAAACCCATGTAGGCAATTTAGTGCCACCTAAAGCGGATAATATTTCGACATAGGAGAAGGAATTCCTAAGACATATGATTAGGGTTGATGGTTGGGTTCATGTTATAACAAGAGCCCTAAGAGGTATCTTGTTGGGTTCCTCTGTGTTGGTTTTGAATTATTCGGGATGAGAATGTTTTAAGAGGTATCTAATGTAATGGCCCGAACCTCTCCGTCCCATTATTTTGTCGAGAAGAAGGTCATGAAGTGTTCTGGAGTGTAAAATGGACTTTTCCGACACTTTTTCGAATTTTGTAAGTACACGCCGTGTACCCCATCCTAGGATATACCCTGTGTTGAAGGTCGTGTCCTTGCCGTGTGAAATAAATGGGTACATGTTTTGTACCCAATACTACATGTTGTGTAGTCCCTCTCCGTGTGTGTGTAACCCTCAAACCATGTGTTGACCAGTCAACGACCATGTGCCCTGTTGGAGCCGTGTCCTTGCCGTGTGAAATAAATGAGTACACGCCATGTAGTCAATACTACATGCCGTGTAGTGTCTCCCAGTGTGTCCATTACCTTCAAACTGTGTGTCGACCAGAAAACGGTTGCGTGCCATGTTGAAGGCTGTGTTGGAAGCCGTGTGGTGACCGTGTGAAATCGCCAAGTACACGCCGTGTACTTTTGTTTTTCACGCCTATAAAAGGAGCAGACCTTCTTCCTTTTTAATACACCCCTCTCCTCCCCTCTCCTCTGGGCAGAGCTCTCCCATGAGACTTGAAGGCTCTTTTTCTTCCATAACTTCTTCGTCTGAGCTTTTATTTACGATCTATCAGTGGCCATAGGATCATAACGACGAAGAGGAACTTCTGAGATTGGATCTGTTGGCCATTACTTCCCAGCTTCCACCCAATGAGGTTTTTCCGGACTTTTCCAGAATTGACGGATGCCGATGGACATCTTCTAAAATTGATCTAGGGGGGAGCATTGTTATCAGAACCTTTTAAGGTAGGGATCTTACCTTCTTCTCTCTAAATTTTTTCATCATGCAGGGTGGGTGTCCTCTTGTTTACATGAAACAATTTTGAACCAGTTTAATAAAGATAATAACTGGATTAGATAATATGGATGGGATGTTTGTGATTAGTGTTACTTTTTTTATATACTATGATATTATGTTCTGAATTGAATAGGCTTATGCCTATTGAAAATCATGGTAGTTGGGGGCCTTTCCTTGCACAAATAAATGCTTCCCTAACATTCTAGACCGTTTATGGATGGAAACTTCATTAAATGTCGAAATTAGTTAATCACGTAAAGTTGGCTGATTAAAAGAAAATATGGAACGCTTGTGTGATCACCCCGGTTGAACTAAACTGAAATAATAAACATGTGGGTGATGTTGGGGTTAATTTATGTGATGGGGGTGTTTTTGTGGGTTGTTGTGGATCAGGTGAGCAGTGAGGCTATGGTTGGCTTGGTTGTGGGTTAGTGATGGGTAGAGGGGCTGTGATGAAGGGTATTAATGGATGATGATGTACGGTGTAGTTGAGGTTATTGTGGTTGGCAGCGGGGCTGCAGGGATGGGTTTGAATGTGAACGAACTATGGTTTGTGATTAATAGATAAATGTGGAAGAGTTAATGAATAGTGGGGCATGGGGTTGGTTGGTTAATAAGAGGGTACTTGTTTGTGTTTCTTGTACTTTCTTAACTTGATCTGTGGATGGCAGGGATATGTTTTAATGAATGATTGAAGTGGTTGGTTGTGGATAGTTTCCCAGTTGTTGAGGAACTAATAAAATTATTCTGTTGAAATATGAATACCTAAATGGGGTTGGGGTTTGTTTGTTGTGTGCATTCTTCATAGTAGTATTGCTGATGCACATGCTCAGTTTTCGGTTAGAAGCCATAGGTTGGGCTTAGTGTTTGGTATATATATACATATCTGTATCTTTGTGTTTTATCGCACCCCACCCATGTTGAGCACTTATTGCGGAACACTCCCATTTCATGGGAGAGGGTGTTTTCCCCTTAGTTACTAGCTTCTTCCTGCTCATTCTGCCCTAGGTTCTGATGGCTTGAGGCTACCTTACACCCAAGACTCTTCTAGTAGGATTCGATTGGGGTTGTTTAGTCCAAGTCTCTTCAGGCTGGTTTTACTTTTTCCCAAGAACCATCAGGATGAGGCCCAGGTGTGTGCAGGCGGGATACATGGTTGTGAGGCCCAGGTGTGTGCGGGTGGGATACGTGGTTGTGAGGCCCAGGTGTGTGCCAGAAGGATACGTGGTTTTGAGGCCCAGGTGTGTGTGGGCAGGAAGCATGTGGTAGCATCATGATTTTTACTGTTAGGAAGAGAAGCTAGATAGTGGGGGAAAATGGTGTGAGGTACCCAATACTCTTGTTCTTATATAGTACAACCTGTTGTGATTGTATTTTAGGTGACTGTGGCTGGTGAGGTTGGGTGGATAGAAATCCTTCATAGGTTTCTTCTGTTGGTCTCACGGGACATTAGGATGTCTCCAATCTTGTGCACGAGAGCATTAGGTTTCCCTACAGTGTTTACTTGTATGCTCACCATACGTTTACATTCAGGTTTCCAGGATGACTACCAGGGCCGTGCGGGACCCTACTAGTCAGGAAAGTTGGAGTTGCTGCAGTTTGTTGTACTTGTTTCTTTTGGTATTATACTTTTTAAGCTTCTTTGAACTTGAACCTTGTTTCAGAACTATTTAAACATGCATGTTGGATTGGTTTGGGTTTATTTCTATAAAATTTATCTTTTTCTTTTTAGAGGTTGACTTGTCCTATTTCCCTATCATAAATAATTTAAAGGGTAATGCCTACCATATTTGTGAAAACTCATACCCTTGGTGCTAGTCGCCACCCTGGGGCCTACTGCAGGCAGGACTCGGTGGGTCATTATCTCCCTTCCACCATTTCCAGCTCGTGAGGGGCATCTTTGGTTGGAGGGGGTCGGGACATACCTCCAAATTTTAAAAGAAAAAATCACAGAGTCCACTTCCAAATCATGTGAGTGATAATGTAACTAATGATCATTTAGTTGTATAGAATAATAATAAACTACCTGTTCATTATGCATCATAACATAACCAAGTCCATTCAATGATGCATCACTACTGATGAAAGACTAATTATTTTGGGATGGCAAGGCCAAAACTGGAAAATTAACCAATCTCTAATTTATTTCCTAAAAACAAACATCAAATTCTTTTATCCAAATAATATTAACCCTCTTTTCCTAAAAATTGTTATATTCATAGATAAAAATGCAAAATTTCTAACAAATGGTCAGTAAGAAACTACTAATCCAATAAAAATACGAATATCTTTGACATTTTTAGGTCTTGGCCATTATTTAACCAAATATTTTGTAAGAAAAACTATTATTCCATATTTATTGAAAATGTTCCCATGAAAATAAATCAACATCAAAAAAATCACACTTACTGAATTTTCAATACAGTTTATTTTTCTTTAATGTTTTCAATTCAACCCTTAGATGTTTTTTATGCTCCTCTTTACTCTTAAAAAATACCATAATTTAATCAATAAACACAAAAAACAAAAATATCTAGGAACTCATAAAATATTCTATTCATAAGATCTATTAATGCATTAGGTTTATTAGTTAAAACAAACAAAATAACAAAAGACTCATAATTACTATATCTAGTATGAAATATTTTTTGGGATGTTATCCTTATTCACCTTCACCTGATGATATTCATATGTTAAGATAATATTGGAGAAATATTGATCTCCTGGGATATGGTCAATCAAGTCATCAATTTGAGGAAAATAATACTGATTTTTAACAGTGATGTTATTAAATTCATTATAATAATGGAAAATTCTTATGGAACCATATTTCAATTTAATAATTCAAATAATGGCAACCCATGGTGATGTTCAAGGTCGAATGAATCCTTTATCAAGAAGATCCTAAAATAGATTTTTCAACTCAATAAGATCTATTTCAGCCAATAAATATGAGTATTTTAATATTGACTAATCATCATAAACTATGTTAATTGTGAATTCGACTGACCGATCATGTATGACTCTAGATAACTCACTATAAAATACATCAATGTATTCATTAACCACTATAAAATCATTAATCATAACAGTTCACTTGTTTTCAAAAATATCAGAAAGATAAGTTTCTTTTCCATTGATCTAAAGTTTCTAATATTACCGATATGTTATCAATTTTATGGGTTCATTCTTGTATGAAAACTAAAAATATTTCTGAAAAACAACTTCGTTATCTCTACTTCCAATCATACCATGATAAAAAAATCCAATTCATTCCCCGAATAACATCAAACTCTACTAATAGAAAAAATATGGTTTTTAGTAAAATTATTTCTATAGATTATAATATAATGATTATTATAATTTATATTTACTATAATATTCCCCCTAGTGTTTTAACATTATGTTTTTGTGTCATTTTTTCAATTGATATTTTTAATTTACTAAAAATTTCTTTATAAATAAAGGAATGTGTATACCTCATATCAATAATACATTAGAATAATCAATCTAAACAAACACGGTATCTGATAAAACTCCATTAGATTCCCTGACAACTACTGATGTAGTCACATAGGATCTCACTAAAAATTCCTTCTTATATTTTGTCTTCTTTTCATCATTCAGATAACTATTTGGGAATACGTTCTGATGATGACCCATCTATACACATCACATTATAGTTTTCATTTCCAGATTAGTCTTTGGATCATTTTCATTACAATCGCATGTAATGTTTCCAAATTGAACCTATCAAAAACACTTCCCTGATTTTGTAAGGCATTCCCCAAGGATCATTTTACCACACTTTTCACTAACAAAAATCTGAAATTTCATACCATCTGATTTCATTGGTTGATTCTTACTCATCATATTCAATATTTTCCTCTTCTTATCATTGTTTTCAAAGTGCACGTGATCATCAGCTATCCCTATCACTCTCCACTCAGAAATCAGAAAATATTCTCATTAATTTTGAATTCATAGAATGTCAATTCCCTTCGATACCTAGGATTAAATCTTTAGTAAAAGAGTGTGATATTACAATCAAGATCCAGAATAATATTTGTATTATACCTTGGATACAGAGTGAAGTTTCCATCAGTGACACCCAATAGATCTTACTTTTTTTCTTCAATTCTAGGAATCTCTTCTCCATACAATGTCACACGACCTTAGGAAAATATTATTCAAGGAAAATATAATTCAATTCATCCCACTCTAAGGAATAAATCTCTTCTATATCGCATATATTTTTTAATATTTACTAACAATGACCAGCTTTACATTAAAAATAATTAATAGAAAGACTTACCATTTCAATATTTGAACAACTTATAAGATAGAATATATTTTCAAAGGACATGATCTATCCTACAGCTGCTACTGGGTTAGGATATCCATTGAAATAAAGAGGGTGTTGTCTCATAAAATGTTCCAATATCATTATGTTTCATTTTAGTACCTTTTTTTGTTCTCTTACATTGATTGGACCAACATTTAGTTCCTTCATAATCTAAACCATTACATTCAAAATATTCATTGATCCATTCCCTACCAATTTGGGCTATAGATTTGGAAGGATATGATTCTTTATCTGCATCACCTATTAAGCTTCCATGTTTCCTCTTTAAATAACCATTCTGAACAAATATAACTTTGTTAAAGTAAAATGTTAATCATTAAATTATATATCATATTTAATTAATCATTATGTAAAAAATAATATATGTTATTCTATTATCATCATCCTAACTCAAAAATTTATCTAACCATTCCTCACATACCAACTATAAGGACCTGGCTATATTAAATTATATTATCTTGAATTGTAGTGAAGAACTTGAATCCTTTCACATTGAGGATCATTTCAAGATTATAGTTTTAGATAATTGGGATATAATATATACATAACATTACACATTCATACAAATATTATACCACATAAATAGTTTCCATTTATTCTAATATTTAATACTTTTCAAATAATACATGATTTCTATGACAAATATTCATATCATTTGTCTTGGAATCCCTATTTTCCATACACAACCTTATAACCTATGAAAATCTTTTAAAAACATAGGATGATCACAAAAAGCTCAGTAATGGATATAAAAAGAAGAAAAGAGAACATTAGTCCATGAATTCTTGAAAACACATGAATTAATTTTAAAAAACACATAATTGTTTACACATATATACTTAATTTACAAAACAAAAGAATCCAAAAAATCATAATGAACATAGATAAAACTATAAAGGTATCTTGTTGAATTACTTACATAATTTTGTAACCCTCTCGGCTACCCTATAATTTGGAACCCTCATAGCTACCTTACAATTTGTCCAACAATCATTGTTACACTTGGAGTAACCATACGACTGGCCTCTAATATACACTTAAACAATGCATTGGCGGGAGATATGGGTCACAAACATCATCATAAAAAATTTCCAATAACCAAAAAATTATCATAAAATATGAAACCTTTCATAAAATAATTTCTTTTGAATTTTTTTAAACAAAATTTTAAAAGATGATTTTTAAAGAAAATCCCATTAGAAATATCCTATAATTGTAGTGATACTAAATAGAGTTGATGGAAAAATTATACAAACTATAAATACACAAAATTAAAAATAAATATAAGAAAAATTAATATGACCAACAATCTTAATACCACATAAAAAATGAATTAGAATGTTAACCTAATGAATGGGTGTCATGTTATAAATTATCTTACCGCAGATATGTCTTCCCTCAAAATCCGGTAAAACTATTTTATAATGTTTAAAAGAGTGTTATTAATATCATATAGAAACATATTAATGTTTATAAAACCTTATATAATCATTTCATGACAACATTTCACCGATTAATTATTATTTTTTTCCTTCCATTGTTTTGGGTGCGTTCTTTACTAGATTCCCTCTACCGGTTTGAATTTGAGTTTATATTCGTATGGAAATAAAATTCTAGATGAGGAATATAATTTTATTAATATATTTCTAGAATATATAATTATTGTGACACCCTGAACATTTTTCACGTGTTATAATAATATTTAATGGTTTTAGTTCGTTTAATTTTCATACAATCCAATCAATGTTTTCAAAATAAAAACAATGCATGTTTTATTAAATGAAATAGTATAACAATTACATTAAAAAAAATCCAAAATATTCCCACTAAACATCAAATACTACTGAGAAAATGATAAAAAACAACGGGAGACCAAAAAATACAATAAGAAGTCCATGAAAATAGTGGATTTCCGTCAGATCTGTCACCACGAAGAACATTATAGCTTGAAACACATCAACTGTGATAAGCATCAGAGGAATGATTTGAACTATATTTTTTTGTCTTAGATAATGATGTTGGAAAAATATAATCATGTTTTAACAAGGCCTTAATTCTAATTCTACCATTTCCCCTTTTAAAAGACTATTGAAACTATAGTGGCTATGAGACCTTATAACAATTGTGTATTCTGTTTATTTTATTAATATTTCAAATGGTTTTTATTATGAATTAATGAAATATCATTTAAACATTTTTATAATTAAATATTCTTTTGATTTTAAAATTAAAATGTATTAAAAGTATAAAATTGATTTCAAATCATAACCCTCAGGTTTTATGGAAAATACAAAGAGAAGTATACAATTGTTACTCCATCGTTTTTTGTACAAAGAAATATGTTTTTGATTTTGAAATAATACTTTTAGAAAATGAAATTGAAGTCAATGGTTTTTTTATTAATTTATCCATACAGTGTGAATTAGTTACTTATTTATTTCAATTTTTAAAAAAAGTTACCTTTAGATGTTTTCCCCCTTGGATGAATAAAAACATAGTTTTCATTAAAAATATTTTTTTTATTTTATTTAAAAACTAGTATAGAATTTTTTTATGATGTATTAAATAATGATTTTGGATTTTTAATTTTGATATTTTAAAAATCAAATGACTATAAACAAATATAAATGTCGTTTTTAGTATTTTTTTAACCATAGTAGGTAATTTATTTCCCCTGTCTTTAAGACACATTTATATATAAATATATATTATTATGTTTAACAATGTAATTTCACTTTGAAAAAATTAGGTGAGTACCCCACCAAACCAAGGGAGACCTAGAATCCAAGCCTCTAAATTTCATTATGGGAATCTAAATCAGAACCCCTAGAGCTTTAACCCATGGATGTTCACACATGGTTCATGCCAAGACGCACTGTCATGCATTCATAATGAGGCCCTAGAATGTGCATGGGTGTGTGCAAGGTTTTAGAAGAGCATGCCGCCGTGCGGGGTGGCACATCGGCAAGGGTGGGTGCATAAGAGTTCCCATAGAGACTCAGTATGGATGAAATCTCAGTCTTATGTTCCTTTTTCCCATAGAATCTCCACCTCCACTGTTTCTTATGTGTTTTTATTGTGCTGTTTGATATGATCCACTTCAGATCTCAGATGTATATTTTTTTAAACCTGCATCATGCTGCATCATTTAGATCAAGTTGAGAGTTAATCTCGATCAGTTATCTTTTTTTATACCACAGATTCTACTCAGTCAATGGATCAAATGTCGGTTAATCCAAACTCTCCGTACATTTCCACACTTTTCTACTCTATCTTCTAACTCACACCATTCATTTCATGTACAACCTGCCAAATTCTTAATTTTCCCACTAATGTGACTCCCGGTGGCCCCTTCTCTATCTGTTTTTCCACAGGACCAGCACACATGGTCTTATTTTAAACCGAGGTGCCTCAGTTTCCATTGCAAGTTTCCATAAAAAATTTATATATTCAGCTTATATATAACTATATTTTCACTCAAACCATATGAATTTGGTCTTTCTAACGGCTCTATCAGTCTCCATTATAATTATTATTATTCTAACAAGGTAAGGGTTTGATATACCTTGAATATATTGATATAAACCTATTAATACACTTGGTATATTCATATATATAATTTTTTCTATATATAATTTTATTTTACAATGTTTCAATCCTTTTAGGCCTTGATTCTAGTGTGTAATTGATGTTTTAAAACATTTTCAATTGAAATGGATTTTATGTATTGAACAAACTTGTGAAAAATATGATTAAACATGTTGTATATTAGGAATATATTTATTTTCATACTATTTAAATATATAATAACTCATTTCAAACATTCTATGACTTTTAGTTGTTTATAATCCAAGTCTTAAATGATGTTTTTGAAAATTATCTGATAACTAAGAGTTAAAACAATTTCAATTTTTTAAACACACACACACACGTGCATATATATATATATTGATAATATACATATAGTAAAATACATAAGAACTTATATAGAGCCAACAATGTCTATTCAAGTATTTTGAGTGATGGAATTATATTTTTTGGGGTTTTTGTTGTTTGGTTTTATCGGACCATATAAACACATATATGTATATATATGTGGTATATGTATAAACATATGGTTTTATCCCTTGCCCGGATTAAGTTTTTTGGAAACAGAATTTGGTGATTAAATTATGATTTTGAGAAATTTATAATAAAATTATTATGCATGTAACCATCATATGAAACAACTGTTTATCCATCTAGCCGATTACAGTAGGAATCAAATACTATAATTTTATTCAGTGATTTAAGTTAATTTTTTGGAATGGAAATTTATTATCATATGTTAGGAAAATAAAATAAAACTGTATTAAATTCAAAATTATTCAATTTAAAATATAAATTTTCTATTTTTATAAAATAAGGATTTTATATTTTAAGGGTTATCATTTTATGGTACCAAATTTGTATTTTATGTGAATTAGTTATAATCACAAGTTATATAATATACCTACCATACATGTAATTTATTAAATTTTCATAGCTATATAGTTGTTAGTTTTGTTTTTGACAAATAATGCATGATTCAATAAATATTTGTAATTGCTAAAGAATGTAATTGAACTCTTATGACATTATATGGAATAATAACTAAATTATTCAAAGTGGTATCAAACACTTTGAATAATATAAAATGTGAAACTAAATATTAAAATTGGTATGGGAAATTTTGAATATATGACCTTATTAGAAATAAGAGGAATGTATTCGAGTCAGTATAAAATGAGTTGGATACCGATTAAAGAAAGCCTGATGGGTTGGGGACGGGTTAATGCAATATGTATGGGTTGGGGACCGGTTAATGAAATATCCAACAAAGAACTGATAGTTACCATGAGAAAAATCATGTAATGGAATGAGGTCTTGACATAATCTTGCATTATACATTCTTTTATTATTTTTATAGTATTTAATTGACCAAGTGTGCATTAAACTAGATAATAATATTGATTTATAGTATTTACTTATGAGTATCAAAATAATTGAATGCACATGCCGAAAAGTTTAATCAGAAATCTGAAATTTATCTTCCAATATATAATTTATAGTTATTATTGAAAGCAATTATATTTATTATTTTATATACAACTCTTATTATTCATTTCATTCATTTTTAAATTTTTTAATTGCACATTTTCATGTCTCACATAGATTAGTTAGAATAAATCATAATTTAGATGATGCACACCATATGCTATACATAATAATGTTAATGATTGAAACATGTTTTATTGTAGCACTATTAATTTCATTAAAATTTGTATTGGAAAATTGTGTAAAAACATTGTTGTTATTCTTTATGAATTACAACATTCTTTAAAAAAATTATTTAGGAATATTTTTGAAGGGAATTTTTTTAAAAGGTTTTATTTAAAATATTATTTTAAAAACCCCTTACAGGGCATTCGTATTCTCACCCTATGTTTTCAATTAGTTTTTTTTCAGATATATTATATTCATGACACACTGTTGTGTGGTAGATTTGTAGATTAGTTTATATAATTTTTTTGATGTATTTTAATAATTGTATAAGGTTTTATAGAATCTAAATCAACGGTACCTCTATACTATAACATGATGTTTAATGCTTCACAATTTACATTATAAAACAAATTACACACCATGTTTTATTGAAAATGCACCTCCTCCACGGTATTCTAGGTCTGGGGACTGACAGTTGGTATCAAAGGATCAGTTTAGACAACCCTAGAAAATTAAAACAACATTAAATACTTGATTATGTATTAATATGTAGAATTATTCTTAAAATTTTCATACAGTAGACAAATCAATCATTCTGTCACTTCTAACAAAAATACTAGACTCTATAGTTACCAATCATTTTTAGAAGTCTATGAGACTTTTGAAATCATATTTTTGTCATGTAAACCCATCAACCGAATATCAAATTCTCCACATGTACTTAAACTACTTCAAGGATATGGATTTTACAACCACCTTATGATGAATGCACAATTTCCATTATAAGCATGTAATAAAATGTACATTGAGGGTTTATTTATCTGCATTACCCTGGCCGTTAATTTTTCATTCCAAGAGAACATTAAAGAGGCTGCAAATGGGGTGACCTTCAAGCTGCGTACCTCTATCAAATCATGACCAACGGTCTCTCTGGTCATGTTATGGACTTTCATGTTCTTGAGGACAATTCTACCAATATAAATAACTGACATCAAGTTCATACAGATGTCTTCCAACTTCAAATAGTTCATTCATTCTTCACATGGATTATTATATTTACACAACCCCATTGAACCATGTTTCCCTTGCTACAATTAAAGAAAACATTTTGAAGAATTTTGAAACACATTAGGGATCTATTTGACTAGGAACCAGGGAAATCACCAACATAGGTGGTACCTATAAAAGAGACACCATGGTGGATGTGAGTATTTATATAGCTATGAGTTGTGAGAGGGAGAGAGTGATTATGTAACACCTTGAGTTTTATGAATTTTTTTAATTTATAAATTTATATTTTAAGTTTTGATTCTTTAATATGAATTTGTGAAATAACATATCTGTTTAAATAAATATTTCTATTTTGAAGACATTCTCTTAAAAATTTTCCAAATGGATGATGTGGGTTTAACAAGAAACTTCTAATTACTTCAATATATATTATGAGTGTCCATAATTAGAAAGTCATGTTAAGAAGACTATAAACATTTTGTGGACATACACATGTCTTGAAAAATCCAATATATTGTTTCCCTCACCTCAAATATCCATTATTTCTACAAATTAGAGAGTTATATCTATAACTGCATCACAAATGCATAATTTTCAGAGTATATGCACAGAGGGAATTACCACAAAGGTCTGTTCATATGTTTCACCATGCATGAGGACTACCT
Source organism: Viscum album (assembly GCA_963277665.1). NCBI lineage: Eukaryota > Viridiplantae > Streptophyta > Magnoliopsida > Santalales > Viscaceae > Viscum > Viscum album. The sequence goes on along the minus strand of OY728150.1, from coordinate 434,096,542 downwards.
AGATTTGGGATTGTTTTGAGAATCTTCATTAGAGGGTGACCTTCAGGCGGTCTATCTGTTCAATGTATTATGTTTTACTATGTATGTTATTCTCTTATACATAGATATTTTCAAGCTTGGTGTAGTTTGAGGGATATATATGGAACTTTTTCACTGTAAAATATCGGATTTCCACACCACTCAAGCCTTCTATTGTAAACCAGAATGCTTTATACATTGGGGTAACATTAACGAGACAGAGTGTATATGGACTAAAGATGTCTATAATCTAGTAACTAATCTGGGTATCCACATAGAGGCATCAGTGGATTACCCGCAGGGGTGATCATGGTAAGGGGAGGACCTCATGAGTGATGTTTTTCTGGGTTTTTGTGTGGAAGGCAAAAATTGTTTTAGAATTGCGAGGACACAATTCATTAAATGGGGGTATAATGGGACACCTAAATCAATTTCCATGTCTAATAATAATATTTTATGGTTTTACATTGTTTAATTTTCATAATATCTGAAAAATGATTTCAAAATAAAAACATGGAATGTTTTATTCAATGAAAAGTTGAAAGTATTACATTACAACAAATCCAAAAGAGTCATACTAACCAAAAATTCATAAAAAGAGACCAATTAAAATCATATGGAGACCAAAAAATACAACATGTAGACCAATAAAATAATGGATTTCCATCATATCTGTCACCATGAAGAAAATTATAGCCAAAACCATAGAAACTATGCAATGCATCAGAGGAATGATGGGAACCACATTCTTTGCCTCTACTCTTGAAGATAGAACACCCTAATCATTTTTTATAAGGACTTAATGCTAATTTGATTTTTGTTTCTTTTAGGTGACCATTGAAACTATTGTGGATATGAGACCTTATAGACATTATGTATTCAAGTTCTTTTATTATGATTTCTATGTGTTTTTATTATGAAATAATGTAATATATTGTAAACATATTTAAAATTAAATATTTTTTATATTATTAAAGGATAATGTATTAAATGTTTAAAATGGATTTGAAATAGTAACCCTGCTATTTTATAGAAAATACCAAAAGAAGTATACACTTGTAACTTCATGGGTTTTTGAACAAAGAAATAAGTTTTTTATTTGAAATCATACTTCGGGAAAATGTAATTGATGATGATGGTTTTTTTTAGAATTTTACCAATACACAGTGAAATAGGAATTAAAGAATTTCAAATGTTATAAAATGTTACATTTAATTTTTTCACCTTTAGATGATTAAAAAAAGGTTTCAATTAAAATATGATATTGATTTCAAATATTATACTAGAATTGGATTTTCTTAATGACATATTAGACAATGATTTTTGATTTTCAACATTAATGATTTAAAACTCATATGATTATAAACTAATAGAAATGATGGTTTTTAGGATTTTGTTTAACAATAGTAGAGATTTTATATACACTATTTTTAAGATTACATTATATATATAAACCTATTCTTTTGTTTAACAAAAAATGAATTTTAGATCGCAAAAATTAAGTGATTACCCTACCGAAACAAGGTTGACCTAGAAGGACAAGCCACTCAAGGTCTTTATGGGAATCTCACTCATAACGCCTCGGCCATTGACCCAGGGCTGTGAATGCATGGTAAGGGATAATTTTCAAGTTTAGTTCTACATAATCAGGCCCCAGTGCATGCATGGCCATGCGAAAGGTTTTAAAATAGGGAACCACCGTGTGGGGAGGCACATTGGTAGGGTTGGGCATAGATGTGTGACCACATAGACCCAATATGGGGCAGTACTGGGGAGGGGGGATTTCTGATCACTAGTCCAGAGCTCCAAGGTTATAAAGGAGTGGTGAAACCCATCCCATTTTGATCCAGGAACGTTTTTTAATGAAACACAATCCTGTCTATCCAATCAAGCTGGGGGAAATATAGGTCGTCCATTCATCCCAGCCTTCGAATATCAACTGTCTCGATTTCCTATGAATTTTTCATGGGTCTTCCAATCCACTATATGTCAGATCTCATCCAAACATCATTTTTTTAAACCTATGTCATGCCACAGTCATTCAATTTAGTGGAGAGTTAATCTTGTATGTTCATCATTATTTTAACCCACAGATGCTCCTAAACCATTGGATCTAATTTTGGTTCATCCAAAACACCTATTCATTTCTGCAAACCACAATGTCTTCTACTTCCTCATGTTGTTCAAGCCACATTCAGCCTCCCACATTCTTCATTTTTCCTCTCCTGTGACACCTGGTTGCCCCATATCTGTCTATTTTTCCACAAGACTTTCACACTTAGTCTTATTTTAAACCGATGTGCCTCGGTTTACATTTAATTTTCCCTTAAAAAATATAATATATACCATTTTTATATAACTATTTTTAAACTAAAACCCTATGGTTTTCCTCTTTCCAACACCTCTATCAAGATCTGCTCTTCATCTTCAACTTCTTTAAAATAGGTAAGAGTTTGATATAACTTTTCTTTCTTGTAAAAAACATGATTATAGAATTAGAATAATTAGTTATATATAGTTATCTATATATAAGTCCATTATACACAGTTTTATGCCATTTTTATTCTTTGATTCCAGAGTTTAATTAATGTTTTAAAATGTTTGGTAATTGTAAGAAATTTATTTCATGGGTTACCTTGTGGAAATTATGATTATACATGTTGTATATCGGGAATATATATATATATAAGATTGTGTGTGTGTGTGTGTTGGTGTGTGTGTGTGTTTATATTGTCTGATTAATCAAAACAACTAAAACCCAATAAAATATAATTCCAACGATCAAAATATTGACCAAGTGTGTATTCAACTAGAGAATATTCTTGGTTATGGGCATGTACTTATGAGTAGATGAAGTAGTAAAAAAATGGTATAATGTTTATTCAGCACACATAAATTTATTATCCAATTTATGATTTACAGTTAATAAAAAATGAAATTAATGTTATTATTTTATGCATAACTCTAAATATGAATTACTTTCATTTGTAAATTCTTTACTTGCACTTTCTCAAGTCACAAATAGAATATTTATAATAAATCTTAATTTATATTTTGTAAACCATATGCTTTATATAACCATTCTTATGATATAAACATGTATTATATTATCCCTTTTAATGCTCTTTAAATTTTCAATGCTAATTCTTTGAAAAACAATTTTGTTATGATTTTTGAATTGCGTATTTTTTTAAGAAAACTCTTTATGAATATATTTTAATGGATTTTTAAAAAAAATGTGTTATTTGAAATATTATTTTTAAAACCCCATATTTTCCATTCGTATCCTCACCATATGTTTCCAAACTATTTTTTATAGGTTTAGTAGACTTGAGTTAAAAAATTTAGAGGAATATTTTTGGAGTCTATTCTATATAGATTTTGAAAGATTGTAATAATTTTATATGATTTCCCAGAATTTAAACCATAGAGATCCTCTATAGTGGAACATGATGTGTAATTCTTCAATCATTCCTTTTTAACAAAAATTACACTCCATTTTTTTTGAAAAATCATTGACACTAGTGGATTCTGGGGCTTCGGTGTGACAATTATACCATAAATCATTTTTTATCATATATAATCAAGGATCATTAGATAAAACATTAATGATGTTTTTAGATCATTTTTTGCAGTTCCACGATAATCCTGAACTTGTTTCACTATATAATATTATTTTTGGAATATAAGTTTATTCCAGAACACTAAATACGTTACAAAATAAACTTTTTGTTCTTTTTCAATCATAATACATATTTTATGATCATATTTGAAGCATGTATAGAATCCTGCAAACACATTCACTATGATTTTTGTAAATCGGCACATCATGGTTGGTGTTTTTATTTTTTGAACAAGGGGTATATGAGAGTTAAGAAGATGATGAATATTTTACATGGACATGGTAAAACAATAAATATATACGATTATGGATGTTCCATACATACCGTATAAGTGGAGGTAATGAGAGTATTATAAAAGAGATGAATTGGAACACAAACACATGAAAAAGGAAAATGATTCTTCTCTCTTGATCTCTTCTCCTTGGGATCCTCCTTAAGGCCATTGGTTTTGGTATTTTGGTTAGTACATAAGTTCTAAGATGAGGGGAAGATCCTTAGTGAAGTGATTTGGCCAAATTAAGTCAATGGTCATGTCTTGGGAGGTGTGAGAGGAAGAGGGGAATGAGGGTGTTATTTATAGTGGATAAGTGGAGGGATTTTACATAATTTTAACCATAATACTAATTATTTTCTGAATACTACAAATAATCATGATTCATGTGACCCAAAATTGTAAAAATAGCTTGTGATTTTGAAACATGAGGGATTACATCAGCCTTAAATCACCTATGTTGTTGTAAAAAATGTATTTAGCATTTATAGTAATTTATTATTTTTACTATTCATCAACAATTCATGAATATTAAAAAACTACAACAAAATTACCCTAACAATTTTTCGACATTTAGAATTCAAAAATTAAAATAATTTTTTTTTAAAAAATTCTAAATATTAATAATTTATTTTTTCATTAAAATCACAATTCTTTCAAAAATAACAATTCTACTTATATCACTCAATTTTTAACACCTTGAAAATTTAATCATGATTTCATTATCACAATTTCTTAAGAAAATTAAAAAATAATACTATATAATATTCATTTGGGTCATATTAATATTCAATTTACTATTAATTAGGGTATGTTACTATTCACCACAAATCAAGTTGGATACATTAGAATCCAAATAACTTATTGATCCCTATTGTAGATGGATTTTTTTGGGACTTGAAGCCATAAAAGTTGAAAATTTATTTTTAAATTCAAGTAATAAATATATAATTAAAATTGTTTCATGACATTAAATTTATTTTTACAACATTAGGCTGTTACATTAATATAATTATATCTCAAGCGTTATACTTTCATCATAAAAAAATAATTTCTTGAAATTTCAAAAAATATCTCCTCCTCAGTAAATGTGGGTAGTTCTTCATGATAAATTATTCAGGTTCCCATATATCCACCTCTAATTTATGATTTCCCCAAAGTACCATCAATAACTACGCCATCCAGTTCTGCAATATATTTCCCTTGTGTCAATAATATGTACAATATATTCCTAGTAAGATGAATTTGGTTCTAATTCTATTTATATATTGGTGAAAAAATAAATTAAGTCATTCATAAACTTACTAAATAAATAGACTTTCGAATTCATCATGTTATTTAGAGAGAAAAGGTAGCATTTCCAAATTCGAATAACCAACTTTAATTCTTCGTAGAATATCAATATGCCGATGTAACTAAGATTTAGATTACTTTTATTATGGAGCCATATAACCCCATTCCCAATAGATATCTATAAGAAAACATGATCACCAACTTGAAATTACAAATCATTCAATCAGGTATCCAAAAATATTTTTCTTACTTGAGTGTACTTGTAATGACCCTAAATAGTTCTCAATATTTCAATTATATACTCAATATATTCTGGGATTAAATGTTTCCCTTAACCAAAATCATCTCAACAGGTTGGTGTATGGCACATATTTCCAAAAAAATAATAACACAATCCCTTCAAAATTCTAGAGTTTAATTTATTATTATTGTATAATTTTACCCAATGTAAATAAAAATCCCACATATCTTGAATGTGAAATTATAATGACCTCAACATGACTTATAATGCAGGAATAATGCTATTGGATTGTCCATATATCTGAGGATGATAGAAAATGATCAAATTTATCTCGGTGTTGAGATAATTCTAAATAATTTGATGAAATTAATGTTAATCATATGTAATTATAAAATAATATAAAAATAGTTTTAGTATAATGTCTCACAACATCATTAATATATATTTGCCTAATGATCTTAATATTTAGTTCCTCCCTCATAACAATAAAATGTGATGAATTGGTAAGGTAATAAATAATAACACATATTGAATAATTCTTTCATAATACCTTTTTCAAATCTACTAACATGGCTAATAGTGATAACATCACACATCAAATATGTAATATGTAGATATTCAAAAATACTATAATAATTTTTCTCTCTACCTTTAATTTATGACAAACCAAACATCCTAATATATAGTATGATGTTTCTATTTCATAATATCCCATAAAAATATTTCTTTCTAATCCAAAACATTTTCATTCTACCATGGCTTATAGAGAAATTTGATACATGATATTCAACTAGTAATTAAAATTTTAGATCAATAATGTATTGAATACATATCCACAATCAAAACATATTCACACAAAATTCATAATAAAATACAACAGTTTTACATCAATAAAAAATTAATGTCTTTTGTAATCTCTTATCATCAAGATGTAATTTTTTTAACTTTTAAAATAGGTATTATTTTTAAATATTTTTTAAATAATGTTTTTTTCCTTCCCTATAGAATTAAATATGCCAAAACAATATGTTATTAAATATGAAATACTTTTCCATCCTCATCTTTGTCAAAATTTCATGAAAATTCCATTTCAATGTGTTTATCTCAATATGTTTATTTATATGAATTGGGTTTTATAAATAAATCAATTTCAATGGGTAATCCATCCATTTCAGTTTCCTCATTTTGATATCTTTGTGTGGGAATATATTTTTTCAATAATTTTTGTGATCTATAAATATTTTACATATTTTACATCAATGTAATTGCCTATATAAATTTAGGGTAAATATTACATATTGTTACTATATTTCATAGGATAAATAATTATATTCATAGATCATAAACATCCCCAATTCATAGAGAAAACCTCCATCTCTCTATAATAAGTGAAACCAATGTCTCTTATTTTATGCATCACTACATATAATAAATGCATACAATCTTGATGGGAATTTTTATACAACTACGAGGACTAGTCTTCCCTTTATTTCATCAAAACCTTATTTATAATTTTCCAACCATATGAACTTATCCAATTTAATGTTTATCATTGTTTTCATGTTAATTAATCAATATTTTTTTGAATCAAATGTCAAATGTAACATGCTAACCAAGGAAAATACATACCTTGGATATGTTTATTACCATTGGAAATTCTATAAGTTCTATTTTCTTAGAAGGATCAAAAAATATTTTCTCTATAGATATGATGTTTTAACAAAAATATACTTATTGAAGAAGTAATTCAAATTTTCTAATCTTTTAATTGAAATAATTTTTTTATGTTCACAGATAAATATTTTGGTCATCATATATATTATAGTATATTCCAATATCCTTAATAAATGAGACTATGATATAGTAGATATAATCCTTGAATAGATTATTCATTAGATACCTAATAATAATGGGTGCATTAGGAAAGAAAAATAGAATTATTAAAAATTTGTAATGTATATAGCTCATTTGAATGGCCATATTTGGAATATCCTCATACTTTTCTCAATTTTGATGATACCTAGAATCACGATGAATCATTTCTAATAATTTTTCTCTTACTATTTGATCATAAACATTATAAATATAAGGAAAATAATTATTTTTCAATATATTAATAAAATTTATTTCCTATAATCGATGCACAACCATATAAGCTCGTAATTTTTAAAAACAAAGAATATGGAATCTTTATGGTGATTCAGTTGGGAATACAAATCCCCAATCAAGAAAATCCAATAATTTTATCCTTAGTTAAACTAATTATACTAGTTCCAGACATTAAGAAGACTAATATTCTATTTATTTGTGTAGGTTGAGATCTTTAGAATTCTCATATTAAATCATAGTTGGATGTCCATATAGTTCATCAAGAAACACATCAATGTACTCCCACACAATCAATATATCACTATTATAAGGATATATTTCTCATTAATATGTCGTGTCATCTTTTTTATATTAACACAATTTCCTTCAGGAGACCTACTATTGGTGGATACATATATAGATTATAACATTTAGTATCCTCTATGATCATAAATGATTTATCATCTCTATTACGAATAACAATATCTTTATCTTGGGAAAACAAATTAAATTACAATATTAAATCAAATCTATATCTAAGATTGTATAAAATTAATGAATAATAATAATAATTAAATAAAAATATATATTTGGTTTTTTTGTTTCCAAATTTTAATTGACTAAAATTACCTTATTAAAATTTTATTTCAACTAAGAGACTTAATTGAAAACTCTTTTAATAACATGCTATGGAAATATATAATCTTATTTCAAAACATTGATGATATAAAAGAGTAAAAAGATGTTGAATCAAATAAATTATTTCAAAAATTTGAGGTTACGATCAATCTATCTACCACAACATTATTGGGAACTTCAGACTTAGATATAAGAATCACATAAGCTTTCTATTTCATCTTTGGACAATTCTATAAGATGTTCCCTAGATTAATGGATAATTTTGTTGAATAATTCCCCTTCACTAAATAAATGATGAACCAAATAATAGTTTTCTATTTCTTTTCAACACATTCATGTTCCATATGTATCATATCTCTGTAATTGAAATAAAATCATAATCCAATTAATAAGGTTCCAAGGTGTTTCCTTCCATAATTATCTAATGTTGTAAATACCATCATAATTTTTGGTTTTAAAAACATAGTTATCTTTCCTATATTTTCTCCGAAACTCTTCTATTATTTATTATCATTGAATATATTACCTATTTTCAGAATAGAATTTGATATTAAATCATTATATGAAAAAAAATATATGAAACTAGTTACCATTGAAGACTGAGTTTAATCCCATTAAATTAATATAAAATCATACATTTTGGATTATGTATATAGTTTGATAAATTCCTAAAGAATAATATAATGTAAACCTCATAGAATAAAAAACATTCTTTTTCAGTCAACATTAATGTGAGAAAATTACTCCCAAATTTATTGAAATCTTTATGAATAAAGTCTTTCTTAAATAATATCACCTTATATTTTCATAAATAAATACATTCTATTTCATACTCCCAATTACTATACTAAATCAATGTGAACAATTGATCAACATATTCCTTAAAAAAATATGTGTCTATAAAAACCATTTCAATTTAAAAGCTCATAAAGGGAAGAAATATCTTTTTTAGGGACATAATACATTCTCAAGATACCAATGTATTAGTAGAAAGAAAAAAATATATTGGATTTTATCACATAATGAGTTTCATCATAGGTGGAACATACTGTGGAGAAATTTTTTTATCCATATTAGAAACATTATTTAACATAATTATAGAAGGATTTCGTAATAGAGATAAATTATACATAGATCCAACAGTAGATGTATTATTTTTATCAATTGGGAATTAACTACTTTTAAAATGGATTTTGAATACTTAACTTCCACTATACCCCATCTCTATAGAAAAACATGCACTGACTCGCCTTAGAACCATCAGGATTGTGGATTCACAAAAAATAAAACTCTATAGTGTTAAAAGATCAAAACACTCTATGGGATAATCATGTTTTCATGTTAGCTACGAACATTAAAAACCATTATCTTAAGGGTATTGTAAAAATTTCTCTCATACTGACTATAAATCCCTTACTCTATAATCCACTATAAGATTTTTACATTATTAAATTCAAAAAAATAAATTGAATCTCACCAATAATGATCTATTAGTTTATTATAAATATAAAACTAGATATATAATTGATTTTCAAATTACATTGGATATATAAAATCATAGCATAAGTATAATTATCACATCCTTGTAAGCATTCACAATATCTTTATTCGTAACACGGGGATGTGAAAAAAATAAAGCGTGAGCATAGATACTAATTAGGGATTACTTAAATAAAGATTAATAAATATGGAAGAGTGAATACTCACAACACATGCCTATAAATATAAAAGTTTTGTTCAATAAAAATATTTAAATAAAATCAATATATAAATCACATGGATAATTAGAAACATAATTAATAATAATATAAATGTATAATTCTATACATTCATTGTTTTTTCCTCTCCAGAAGGGTATCCTAATTCGTACTATAAATAACTCTGATCCAAGACATCACTCATAATAAATGGGTTGGTGTAAACCATATACCAATCAAATATAGAAATCCATCTTATTTTCTCATGATACATATCAATGCAATGTGGATTTATAAATATTGGGTCCCTAAAAACAAATTTCACATCTTATTCATTCCTCATATTTAGAATGATCTACAATTCTTTTATCAAAATTCCTTATTAGCAAAAACAATTTCATATTAAATCTTGAATATCGAAAAAAATATTTTAGCAACATGATAATAAACTATCATGATACAGAATAAAATTTTTATCATTGGATCATGTCAATATAAACATTAAAGGGTTTAGTTATAGATGTTAATACATTTAAAATATCATTAGAAAATTTATTGATGAAAATACCCTTTTCATTTTGATATAAATTATTCATAATATCAAAATTTAACAAATATTTGAGACAAATATTTCTGAAAATAAATTTGGAAGTATATAAGTGCTGTTTTAAGGAATATATTAGTCAATATGGTGGGACATTAGTTTGGTGTATGCTAAAACAAATATTTCATTTCCACTTTGTTAAAAATTACCTCATTTGGAAATGGAAACAAATATGCCATTTAAATAATTATATAAATATAAACATGTGCAAAAATGAAACAAATAAAAATTATAGAATAGAAACCAAATTCTACAACAGATTTTAAATATATGTGTTTATGAAAGGAAAGGATTAAAAATAAAAAAATAAAAATATGATTTTGAATAGAAATATCCTTAAATGTGACTTACTTATTTATTCTTAAACCAACAAGGGAAGAAACAAAAACTAAATATATAATACAAAAAAATTCTTTTTGTAAAAATAGATGGGTATTATGGAATTAGAATAACATAATTTTCCTATGGAAAATTTTTCCATAAGAAATAATAAAATAAAATTAGATTTCATATGAAATTACTAACATGAAGTTAAAATGGAACTGTCAGTGATTTTATCCTATAATAAAATATTTATAAATATTTTCTTCATTTGTATTCATATATATAATATATTATATGATATTCTAGTAACATTTGAACAAAAAATTACTAATATTTATTTAATTAAATCATCGTTTACACGTGTTAACTATTTAATTTTCCTTGGATGTTACATATTTTTGTTTCAGTACTTGAATAATTATCATTTACTTATACTATACTTAATTTAATAAATGATATAATATAATATATATTCATTATATTCAAATTTTTAAATATTCATGATTGGAAGACATGAAAAATGATTTTGATTGCTTCATAAAGATTATATTCCACAAGTACGGTTGAATGGAATTATAATTTTTCAATAGAAGCAATGGTAAGAAGTAGAAAAATATATTATATTTTTAGAATCCTAATTAGATTATTAATATCATATATATTCAATAAATTAATTATAATGAAAATCATTTTCTATGGTGAGGAATGAATAATTACATTTCTACTTAGAGTAGGTAGGCCATATGTAATCACAATCAATGTTCTCATTTTTCATAGGATAAAAAATAGATTAATTTAGATTTTACAATTACATAATATCATTTATTAATATTTAATATACATATTCAATTGTATTATCACGGTTAAATTTTATTTTATGGGGGAAAAAAAAGAAAAAAAGAAAAAATATCAGTCATGATAATATTCTTCACATTGAAGAACCCCATTTGGATCTCCCCTTAATGACTATTGGGATGTAATTCAATGAATATGATGAACTATATAATTTATATAATGAATTTATGAATAAGTTTTTGTAGGTTTTCATTGAGATAATGCAACTTATAAAGTGCGAGGCACAAAATTAGTGTTGCTATTATTTTTTAAGCAAGGGAGATGACAAACATAGAAATTTAAAAAAATATTATTATATATTAATTTCCTAATCCATAAAAATGGAAAAAAAAATTAATAATAATAAACTATTCGATGATATAGGGTCTAAATATATCTATCCAATATGATTTATAAATTTTGGTATGTCATTTTAACCCATATAATTTTTCTTTTGAGAATTTATAACGTCTTTATTTCATACCATTGTTACTAGTTTTTCTATCAGTTAATATTAATAATGAAAAAATGAATGTTCAATAATAATAAATTTTTTTATTTTTTATTCCATATACGAAGTAAATTTATATTAATTTATTTATATTTTTTGAAGAAATTAATTTAATATTAAACACATAAAATGCAATGAAAAGTTATTTTCCATAAATGTGCCTTTTATGTATAAAAACAATTTTATACATAAATAAACTATAATTTTGATTAAAATGGTTTTAAGTTTATTATGTAAAATAAAATCATAAATGATTAATTTTAAAATTAATCAAAAATAAATGTTACTTTGTGACTACATCCTAAAAAAATTTAGCTGAAAATAACATTTATTTGATAAAACATATTACTCATATTTCCAAAATGATAAGAATATAATTCAATGTTACAAAAAATTTTATTTATTAAAATTAATTTACATCATAGATATATAATATTTCAATTTTTCCAAAAAACATTCATGTCATCCAGACATTATTATATTTTTATAAGTGTTTCATTTGCAAAATTTGTGATTTCACAATTCATATAAAAATTAAATATTTTTAAAAATTATATAAATTTAATAAACTCCTAATTTTAACATTATAAATCCAAAAATGTAATTCATTTATTATTTATAAAACTTTAGAATGTATTTCTTAATTTTAATTTTAGGTAAATATTTTTATATTATTTTACTATTTCTATAATGAGTATAGATTACTATATTTGACTCTCGAGTGTTATATCCTTAGTTATTATTCGTATATCATCATTGTGAACTCATACATTATGTTATAGATACAAATTATATTCAAATATCCAGAATATTATTAATTAACATATTTGAAATGAATTGGCTCTATATGTTGATGTTCATTTCCATTTCACATAAAACATGATTATTTGAAAAGTTTATTACATAGTGGATATCACTAAAATTATTCCCTCCTTTATAAAATTCTCTCAATTCCTTTAGAAACATTTTAAACCAAACCATGTCCATATTGTATTTCATTTACAATATATAATATGTAATGACCCGAACTGTTATAAATAAAATTCCACATTATCTAAATTTCTCATCATGAAATGTTGTTGTAGAAAAATCATGAACATATTTTGATTTATCATATCCTATTTGATTTTAATGACCATTAGGAATCATTATCATTGGTAATATAGCCTTTAAATAGTGAATATGTGATTATTATAAATAAATGGTTTTAATAAATCCAATTAATATAGAAAAAAGAAGTGATGTTCGCAAATAGAAGGATCATACCTTATAAATACAATTTATCAGACCTTTTGAGGGGATATAATTTAAGGGTTTTCCATTGATCAAGCCCAAAATGAGATCTAATAACATATGCATGATAGAAACTATTTAAGGTAGATGTTCAAAGATCTTAGAGATCATGGCCGTCAAACCTACCTATGAAAGTACCATCATCACAAACATTATTCTTAGGGTTTTTTCTCATGTATTAACAGGATATGTTACAAGAACCTATAAATATGAAAATATTATCTAATTTACTTTGTAATAGAGAATATATTTTCATCCAATATTTTTTACTATGTAAATGATTTTCATTTTTACTCAATAAAGCACATATTCTATTTCTTGATAAAAATAAAATTCATTTAATGAATTTATGAATTACTGGATTTGTAAATAAATAATATGTTAATATTATTAAACAATTTTATCATAGATAAATGGGATTATAATTTTTGTGATGTCAAAAGTAATTTTTATAAGGGATCGAATACTCCTATTTTTAAAAAACCATGAATTTCATAAAAAATGTTTCGTTTTTTTGAAAATTAAATATTTAATTATTTATAAAATTATATAGAAATTAATATAATTTTATTAATTAGAAAATCAAATTTATGAAAATTTTATTTTTTATAATTTTATAGGACAACCGAATTACCAGGTAAAAACTAAAAATCATATAAGGATACATAATTTGTTGTGAAATCATATTGACACAAATATGAAATAATAATTACTATAAATGGGATCCACGAAGAAATATTTTTTTTCAATTTTAAATAAAATGATATAAAGTATATATTATTTTTTTAAGTCCATTATAAAACCTAGAAGACATATAATATATTTTAAGAAGTTAAAATTATTTCTTTAAGAGTGTGACTCACCATCACATTAGAAAGGGAATTGTTTTAACAAGTTCGAACCCTAGAATTATAAAATAATTAGTACAAATACATTTTGTAAGAAACCATAAGATGGTCTGTGGTTTTTGATTTTTTATTATGCAGAGTCAAAAACTAAAATAATAAATGAATCACCAAATTTTCCTATATAAGCCCATTGAGCACCCAATTTATCTTCACTTAAACACATTTTAGCATAGTGATACTCTTCCATCTACTCTATAGATTCCTCCCAAGATTCCCCCAATCTATCAACAAAACCCTCCCAAGCTTTTGATGTTACAAACATGAGTTAGGGGCCATCCTTTCCTTCATTCAATTCAATGACCTTATTTGGATTTTGTATTATTAATTATTATTTTTATGATGTAATTTTTTATAAACAATCACTTATATCCAATAGATTTTATTTTAATAAGTTTTAATTTATGATATCTTATTTTAGAATTCAGCTAATATGTTACTATGCCTAAATTCTGTAATGGATTTCTATATTCCCATTTCCATTAAAGAAATACTATTATGTTATATCAATTAAATTCCAATTTTTTATTAGGTTTATTTTCACAAACTAGCTCAATTAACTTGGAAACCTGATAACCCAGCTGACCCAAACATAACCTGAAGTGCATTCTCGATCCCCATGGGCTAGCTACTGGCACCTGGAATTATTGAAAAAAAAAGGGGAAACAATTTTTTCCATAAGAATTCAGAAAGAAAATATATAATTTTGTATTTATATCAATTAGAAAACTGAATTATGAGTAAAAGTACTAGAAACTAGAAAGGAATAAAAACAAAAGTACTACAACCCAATGTACTAATTAGGGAAACATACCCAAGGTCCATATGTTCACAACTCACCACGTACAAAGATCAACAGATAGATCCACCTCCAAGAGATTCATTTTATTTCTTCAATCCTAGGAGAAGGAGGTCTCATTTAGGAATAATAACCCCCACAACTATACCCTTTAACAAGATTAATGATGTATATGACCTCGAATCTCAACCTAGGAATTAAACTAGGATAAGAATTAAGATCCCTTGTCATTTTGTTCAATCTGGTAGTTGATGCGTCTCTGAAATATGCAACAGAACTTTTCTCGGCTGAGAGACACAAAATTTGGAATTAATTAGACCTAGGGAAAAAACCAAATGAATAAATTTAAGTAGTACTCATGCTGAGTCAGAACATGTACGATGGGGTTCTGAGGTTAAGACCATGCTGGATATGTATGCTGAAAAACCCATCGCCTTGGGTTACAAATTCCACATTAATCCCCTACACGAGGTGTACATCAGGTACATAGTTTCAAACAACTCATGGAGTGAACTACGCATTCATGACATCAATCCTGATCAATATACAAGGTGTTCTCTTAAGGTACAAAGTGTTTACTTTAGTTACAAAACGTTTACTTCAGGTACACAGGGTGTAATTATTCTGCAGTCAGTAGTAAACTGAAGAAAAATATCATAAAAGGATTTTTAACATATCAAGGTCTTATAAAAAGTGTAAAATTACCTATTCAAGGTAATGAAATGTTACAAACACCCACATATAAAATCATTATGTCCCCATAAATCCAATGAAGAATCTTCTATTTTAATGATATGAGTCCACTGCTATCTCATCAGTGCCTCACTCTTCCACATCTCATGACAATCAGAACCATGTTTCCAAATCAATTGAACCAAATGTAACATCCTACCACGAAGTATCATTCTCTCAAAATCAAATATCCTGACTAGCTACTCAGTCAAAGATAAATAATTCTTCCTATCATGATCACTCCATCACAAAACGTTAGGTGAATTAGATAGATATTTTCTCATTTGTGATACATGGAACATGTTATGTATTGACATTAGTTGTGGTGGATGTTCCAAGTGTTACAAAATATTACCCACATTCTCAAAAACCACAAAATGTAAAAAAAACTAAGGTCCATGATTCCTTTGTTTCCCAATCTGTAGATGACCCTACTGGTGTGAATCTTTTAAGAACACTTGATCCCAAAATGAAAACACCAACGGTCTACGATGTCGATCAGAACAACAATTAGATTTTCTTTGGTCTATCAATATCCTATGATGTTATAACTTAACAATTGTTGCGGTCTCCTACACCAAGATTGTGCCACCAAAAAACTTTAAATGTCCTCGACCAAACATAATAGATATTTACAAGGCTAGATATACAATCCCTCAAAGAGTTCCATTTTGAACAAGGACATGTAACAATTGTTATAAAAGAACTAAATAGTCACCGAGTGAACATATCAAGCCCCACAAGAGCCGAGAACATAGGCACACAACACATCCTAAAAAATATATATATCCATTTCTTTCTGGCCATCCAACTATGGTTCTTATGGTGTGATAAAATGGAATTGAGATCCCAGTTCCTCCTTAAGGACTCTCCAAGAGAGATAGAGGTGAACCGGGGTTCCCTATCAGATACTATAGAAGATAGAACTCCATGGAAATGAATAGTCTCTTTCACACAATGATTACCTAAATCCTAAACATTTTCTACAACACGAATGGGTATAATGTGTCCTGACATTGTCAGATTTTTTATCACAACCCATATTTCATTCTTCTATCATTGGGTATGAGGTAACCCAACCACAAAGTCCATAGATAACTCACCTAACATCCTTGTAGGGACTAGAAGAGATTTAATAAATCCTAAAGGATTTTTGGTGCTCGATTTCCACCTGTTAGAATGTATATCAAAGAGAGACAAAATCAGCAATTTACCATATCATACCTGGACACTAGAACTACTACCACATGTCATAGATCATTTTTTTGGTTTCTTGGTAAAAATTCTATAATGATTTATGGAAATCGTTCATTACTTTCTTATTGCCGATAAAAACACAACTAAATGGTATTGATAACATAAAACACCCTATTTTTAGAATGAATACTAGGAAACTATCATGCTCACGATAAAGGGATTCTCTAATGTTATGAATGTTCTCATCAAGCCATTGAACTTGAAGAACAATGTTGAGAATAGTAGACGCCAACAACACACTGGCTAAAGATGCATCATCCACTTCCTCTTCAACATAAATATCATCATCATCAACGTAAATTGTTTTTATTAACACTTTAAAGGGGGAAGTGAGAACCCTTACATCATACCATTTTCAACACAAAAGGACACAGAAGATTTGTTGAAAATGAGTTTAAGTTGGTTGGAGTCATTTTCCCTAAACATTATCAAGGGGATAGAATGAACATGGAGGTAAAGGGAGTGCACTAAGGTTTCTTTATATAGATGATCCAAATTGTCCCATGATTGTCTGTATTCCTCCTTGTTGATATTACCCATGTTGCGACCTCTATGAAAAATACGGACTTGCTTATCTATCCACTCGCTTTTCTATTCAGTAGTGTTCACCTCGAGCGGTCTCATTTTCGTTGATTAATTAATATCCAGATCAACCTCAACCGTTTCATGTGAATGCATTAGAAGGTCCATGTGTTCCAGCACCAAAGACACTTGTCACTGATGGAATTCCTTGGAGACTGCATTGTGCTTCAGCCCAGGATCAAGCATCCCCTTATCACCTTAAGGGATGAATGGCGCTACGTCCTTATGTCATGCTTCCACCAGGTCCTCAGAGACGTCATCCACCTCATGCTGGTCAGAACCATTGAGTTTTGTTCGGGGAGATGGAGTCACCAACTATAGGAGCTTTCGGTGGCAGTTTACTCTTGGATGTGGCTCTAGTAACTGGAGGAGTTAAAATATTGGAGTAGTCTTTCCTACGTCACGCCTTCTGCTTGACCATTATGAAGCCGTCTGAATCCATAGTTATGTTCTTTCTCATCCGCACAGAGGATCTAAAGTATTCCTCCTATATGAATCGATCCTTGGGCTTAGCAGATTCTGTGGCCTCGTCTATCTCTCTGACATCCTCATTAGCCTGGAAAACCTCTTCCCCTAAAACCTCTTCCCCTATAATAGAAAACTGGTTTTGAGAATACAGAGACAAATCCCCATCTTTGAGCTTCTCCACATAAGAAATTATGTCCGACATGACCTGCATTGGAGATGCAGACCCCTTCCGTTCGAACCATCGACCCATGAATTGAAAAACTGCTGGGTGTTTTTTCAGAACCAGGCACTGGGCAGCCTATTTATTGCTTGATTCCACTCCATCAAGAAGCTAGGGCTCCTCCTGCTCTGGTCAAGAATTCTCAGCATCTCTCCCCTCATCAGGACATCTTTTTTCTAGTTGAAACATTTCATCATATATAAAGGACACCTTTTGTACTTCATTTCCTGAAAACATGACCTCCACACAGTTGTCAACCCCTTTAGCAACACTACCTGGGGCCCCTTGAATGCCATCAGCACCCAGATCCTACAACAAAATGCCCAGGTTCTGCTTCAGATAGTTGAACAAGGATATCACCTTTGGGTTCCCACTTGGCCTTATTTCATTACACTGTAAAGAAGCCATCACACACAGATCAACCTCCTTGCGTTCCACAACTGTCACTACCAGTGAAGGGGTTAGGGGGGGGGGGGGCGCTCCACCCCTGTAGCATCCACTACTTCCATTGCCATTGGGGCAGCCCCGCTCAACACCTCTTGCTAGCCAACTGCCTCACTAGACAACAACTGGTGACCCACCTTAGGGAAAGCCTGCACCATGTCCCTGGTCTCGCATACACGCCCATAAACGAGGGCACCCTTGTGCAATGAAACCTTGCTCTGATCCCTCCACCTACAATGAATGGACGAGTGGCCCAGGCGAAGACTAGAAGAACAAAACTACACCCAATTATCAATGACAACCAGTTTCTTACACCTGACCTTTTCATAAGCATCAATCCACACAGACTCAACCAGAGGACTTGAAACATCGACCTCCACACACAGCCGCAGGTTGATCGGATGGCACCCCAAGGCAGTATGCGAGTCGACACAAAGAAATTGACCCACTAGATTACCTAGCATACGGATGATTGCAAGGTCTTGAAAAGGGAGAGGCAGTTGAGGAAGACTAACCAAAACCAGAAGAAGAGGGGAATCACGATTCAGGTAGAGATTATAGCACTAACGGGAAAAGAAAAAGCCACTTACACCGCATCTTCTAAGGGCATAGGACAATATAAGGATGAGATCCTCCGGCAAAGAGCAACAGACCATCAGGTGTCTTCTGTCTTGCAGGCCGACAACCGCTCAATCTTAAAGCCCACAAGAATAAAAAATAAACCTATCAAAAACGTCCACCGAAGGCCAATTTCTCATGAAGCGTGCAACCAATGTTAGGTTCAGAAGACTCTCAACCTCTTTAAACTCCCACACTGAGAGCGGGATAACGGGGGATCCACCCCTAAATGTAGGGACCTTCGGGAAGAGCTGAATCTCTGGAAAGCATGGAAAAGAATCCAGGTCAAAGAAGTGATGGAACTCGCGTCCCCTACCACTGTGAGGAAGCCGAGGATCATCCCCCCCCCCCCACCGTCTATCAGCATAGGGGGGGGGCATCACCGACCCCATTAGGGTTTCACCATCAACGTTGTGGGATCCTGATTAAGGTATATGTCATTTATATCCATCTCTTCAACATCAATATGATACTGTGAAAAGAGAGCCATAAAATTCCACTCTTCTAATGATTCTTGACACTGCCTCGTTTGGAAGTTTCTTGCTCAAAGCATTAGCAATGACATTCCATTTCCCCAGGGTATAAGAGAAGTCAAATTCAAAGGATTACAAGTACTACAACCAAAACCTCTATCAATTATTCAAATATATTTGGGAGAATATGTAACTCCAGATTTTGTAGTATGAAAACACTATAATCTGTTATAAAAAATGTTAGTTCCACCAACATTGAAGAAAAATAATTAAAACAACATGTTCTAGATCATGGTTTCATAATTCTTATCGTGTGGCTTATGATAGAGAGATCCTTATGCTACAACAAGATCACAATGCATACGAAATTATCCCAATCCAGAACCTGATTCCTCACAAAAGACAACATAGCATTGCCAGGATTTTGGAAGAGTTAACACTGTCGTAGTTGTCAACATAAGTTTTAGCTCAACAAAAGAACTCTGACATTTATCATCACAAGAAATCTTTACTCCCTTCCGAGTCAGAGTTTTAATGGGATAATACAACTTCAAGAATTAATTTATGAACTCGAAATAATAACCATATAATCCTAAGAAGCTCCATATCTCGAAGAATTTTTTTTCCTCCAAATTCAGGATAGCCTTAATATTATTGGGATGATCTAATAAAACCTATTCAAACACCTCCTGTCCCATGGATTTCACATCCTAAATCTAGAAATCAAACACTGATATCAAGGCATAAATGATGTGATGTCATTGAAGATTCAGAACTATTCTCATTTGTGGAATGTGATCCTTTTATGACATGGAGTAAACTAGAATGTCATCCTAAAAGACTACATTAATGGTATTAAGATAGTAATGGAAAATCTAGTTCATTATTTCCATGAAAAATACAAGAGCATTTTTCAAGCCAAAGGGCACACCAAGGTACTCAATGTCCCCATGAATTCTCTTAAACACGCATTTCTAAATATAAAATTATTTTATCCTTAACTTGTTGATACCTAATCAAGGGATGATCATTAAAAACCACTTCTCATATTTTAGTTGATCCAACAGATCGCCAATCCGTGGAAATAGATATTTGTTCTTTATTTCTAATCCATTGTTCTTTCAATAATAAACACATTAAAAAAGGGAACCGTCTGCCTTCTTAGAAAATGGAACTGGCACAACCCAAGGTGACACGCTTGGATAAAAAAAGCATTTTCTAAATAAGTTCATCCACTAAGTCTTTAGCTCTTTCAGATCAAGTAGTTCAATTAGGTAAATAAGGATAATGACCAACTAACTATCATTAATTAATTCAATAGAATACTCAACCACTCGAACTAGTGGTGACCAGAGACATCTATAGGGAACACATTGGAAATCTCGACAACAACTAGATAAAGATCCCAACCCATTGAATCTCTATCATGGTCAAAAGAAAATGTTCACATCACATTCCCTATATTTGGATAAGATGGTCCAGATCTACTCGACCATGGGTACCAATATCCTTGATGAATATGGGGAACACCACATGTTTTAATAATGTTGACCACTCAAATAAAACAATAAATTATGGTGTTGTTGGAAAGGATCCAATCTATCCTAAATATGGCATCATTATATTTTTTTATCAAGAACTAGAAAACCCCATACTAGAAAACCTTATGATAGAGAGAAGACATAGGAAGGACTACGATGATACTTATCTCTATTCATATCAAGGGGTGTAGTAATATCCATTGAACAAGATAGTTTCTCCATAGGAAAGTTATGAATCATAACAGAATGGGATGAAATAAAAGTGTGAGATGTAGAAGTATAAAAAAGTGCAGTCACTAATGAAGAAGCAATGGTAATGGTACCTCTTAGAGTCATTGAACCTATGTCTACTTCCTCTAGAGACTCTTATACTATGTGAAGAAGCATATTCTATATTCCAGTGGATGGATCCTTTTTGAATGTGAAGCATTTGATTATCTTATAGTTTTAAGAGGGAGTAGTGATTCTGTCCAACTATGTGGGGGTAGATAAGTGATGGATGAACCACTATAAGTATCCTGAAAATCTATAGGAGGAATAGTTATTTGGTGTCTCAGTTAAAACCCTCCTAGAATGCCCTAGAATTCCACATCGGTGGGAAGTAAATGAACATCCTCCTTGAGCTGTAGGGGGGTCTGGAATGAATATTTTGTCGAGAAATTATATGACGATCATCATGATTCTATTTTTCATCAAATGAACCAACATTAATCATGGGTGGAAAAGGAACACTCGTCAACCCGGACATACTAGAAAAGTCAATATCAATAATAATTTCCCTATCCAGCACATCAGTATAATTAGGAATCATTATAAATAAAGAATGAGAACAAATATATGATCAATGTACCGACTCAAACTGTTGAGAACTCATCCACCCATTAGATAAATTCTCAGTAGCAAACTGCACCAGTTCATAAAAGTGATTTGAAATCATAATAACAGTTTTGTCTGTTGGTTCATGTTTTAAAAATTCAACAACCTTATCCATCACCATCGACTCTGGATAGAACTAACTAGTGAAAAGAACCATGAATTCATTCCAATATAATCCCTCAAATTTCCCTTCTATCACCATCATGTCTCACTATCTCCTTTGAGGTCCCTCCATCACAAAGTTAGAACACTTAACCATGATCACTTCTAGTGTTTCCAAGAACTCAAATAGAAATTATATCTTTCACAACCATTCCTCACCATGTTGAGGATCAGTAGATACATTAATGACTAGAGGATTCTTATGAATAAATTGTCGATAATAATTCTGAAGAGCATCCCCCTGAGGATTCATAGCTAGATTTTGAGTGGGTACTGGAGGTGGTGTCGTTCCCAGAGCTTAAGCAGTGCACACAATCACCTAAAACAGATTTGGTTTGACAAAAGGATTTGCTGCTGAGGTTCAGCCCTAGCCTTTTCTTATATCTGATTCAAACATATCCTCTGAGGCATGATGCTATGAAACATTAGAATATAAAATTATAACATTATAATAACCCTCAATCTATATATAAAGAGCTAATATTCTCAATATAAGGTACAAAAAAAAATTGGATTTCAACCTATCCAAAAATATTTAGGGAATATACTAGAAAAAATACAGAAGATATATTTCCCAAACCACACCTAGATATTTGAGGTTCATTTCAGTTCAATTACAACTACATCCTACATCCCAACCAGATCTCAAAAATGAATATTGACTTCAAAAAAGGGGGAAAATCCATCCTTTGATTCCAATTTGTCACAAACCACCCTACGTACCCTAGAAACCCAATAACCAAGCGAACCCTGACATGATCCGAAGGGAGTTGTCGATCCCTATGGGATGGGGTTTAGCACCAGGAATTGTACAAAAAAAGTGGGCATGATTGTTTTCACATGTATGTGGAAGTGAAAAATAAAAGACTATATGTATATAAAAAGGAAAACTCCACTGAGAGTAAAAGTAAAAAAAAACAGAAAGGCCTAAAATCTAATGTATTACCTTCTATAGTACTAAATAGGAAAACAAACCCAAAGTCCCAAAGGACAGAAATCACTAATTCTAAATCTCAACAGCTGGATCCACTTATAAGATATTCATTTCCTTTTCCTGAGCCAAGAATAAATAATTCAATCTTCTGAAGAACGAAATAGGCAATGGATCCCATAAATTGTAAAGAAGGTGTATAATACCTCACAACTTTATACAAGAATCACCCAATAATATAAAAGAAGATTCTAAGCCGGTTTTATAGATCTAGAAATAGTATAATCTCTAAAAAATGCACCAGAACCTCTATAGGTCGATAGACATGAATTCTAGAATTAAAAGGACCAAGCGAAAAAGTCAAACACATGACGTTATGTTGGGCACAGGCCAAGCCATGACGTGTACCATGGAGTGAAGACATGAAAGCCATGCACAATAATTATGGGGAAAATATCATCACCTCGGGTTACAAATGTGATATTTATCCCCTACATGATGTTTACCTTAGGTACACGATGTGTATAAACTCACGTCCTGAACTCCCCATTCATGTCCTGAATCCATCTCCATGTACAAAGCGTGTACCTATTATGAAATTTGTCGTGAACCTAGAATTATCACATAAAATTATTTTTAACTAAATGAGTACTAAAAAAATTGAAAAATTACATGTTCAAGGTAAAAAAATGTTACAATTATGTTCTACCATATACCCCTTATTTTTAATTTAATTTTTAAATTGTGATATCCCCTTATCACTATAATTAATCCTCCCATAATCCTTTATGTAAACCCATTACCATGCCTAAATTTCAAAAGGGATCATTTCATTTCTCCTTATTTTTCAAGTATCTTCTTCACCTTATATATTTTATCTTAATTTATTTATAACTAGATATGTTATTTCATCTCCAAATTACTATGCAATTAGTTTCTAAATGACAAGATACCCCTCTAAATATCATCAATCCCTTATTAATTTTTTTTGTTACATCATTTTTATACTAAAATTTCACCACAATTTTCTACATCAAAACAATTGTGTAGCGAATACCATACCCATTTTTATATCAAAGGTATCATCCATTATGAAAATATTCATATTTAATAGGGAATAACATATATATATTCGACATTATTTATCATATAATAACAAATGATTATGAAATAATCCATATCGTATGATCTATGTGGAACACATAAGAATTAAAATGAAATGAATATGATTGGTTTTCCTAGTTAATGATCTAATGAATTGGATATTGTTTATTATAATTTTTTATCATATTAGTTGAGGGGAAAACCTAAATCCTTTGGTTATTTTACCCCTTGATATCTTAGAGGGGTTTTCCTTTAAATAGGTTTATGTATATGTTTTGTATGTTCTTTCTACATTTCTCAAGTTATGATTATCATTATACAACATTCCTTATTATTTATAATCAATTTATTACTCAATGATATTTATATTGTATAATATTTTTCACTTATTACATGTTTATTCCATTACTGAGATTATAGCTCATCACATTCTTATGTCTATCCCTAGGTTATCTATTTCATTTTTATGTTTGAAGGAGTACATTGAGAATGTTAATGATGTTATCAATAAATATGTTTTAATCTATGTATTATGTTTCTATAAAATGTACCATGTTACCAAAGACACTATAATTATTTTTCATCTATGTTCTATTATGTGTAGTATTATGTAATAAATCATGTATTAATGTAAAAAAATGGAAGAGTTGTTATTGTTGGTATTAGATGAAAATTTCTTTTATTTGTGGGACTAGGATTTGAAAAATTTAACAAAACACTAAGAGATAAGACTAAGTATTAGAAAAAATCACTAAATTTTAGGTTAATATATAGTAAGTGGTTTATAAATAAATTAAATTCCACTATAGATACTGTAAGGGGGTGTGGTTTTATCATAGATGTACCTAAGAGAAATAACTCTGACATGGTGTTCTAGACCTGACTCATGGAAACTTCGAACATAAAAATGGGCCTCACTATGTACATGGGTTTAATCTCGTAGGGATATTGTTTGGAAAAATTATAATCTCATTAAGTACCATTATTAAGGTAACTTAAAAGATTCCCCTTAGGATATATGTTACAAAATAAAGAATTAATAACATAGACTGAAGCCTATAAATTCATAAGATGAGGAAATAAATTTAATTTATATGTTATCAATTTAATATCATTAGATTTACTAATATGTTCTTAATAATATAAAATACTCAGCACTAATTTTCCATTTATTCTTTCTAATGATAGAAAATAGGATGAATTAAAAACAAAAATCAATGCGATAAGAAATGTAATGACTTCTCCAATGAGATGGCCAATCAAATGGGATCTCAAGTAGGACATATTGTTATTATTCAAAAATTGTTAAAAAAATAATTAAAAATAGATCTTTAATTAAAATTGAAATAATTTAAGTTAGAAGAAGATGAAGTCTCATGGAACTGTATTTGAATAAGGTGATAAGGGAA
The DNA here is from genome assembly GCA_963277665.1 of Viscum album. NCBI lineage: Eukaryota > Viridiplantae > Streptophyta > Magnoliopsida > Santalales > Viscaceae > Viscum > Viscum album. The sequence goes on along the minus strand of OY728150.1, from coordinate 434,070,585 downwards.
TGAAGACCCAATATGCATTTTTCAAAACATGTTAAAAGATTCACCAAGTGAAATTAAATAATGGGACCAAGAGCTCTTTTTTTGTGTGAAAAGGGCCATAACGTATGCAATTTATATGGGAAATGGATAAAGTGATGGAAGGAAATAATGTTCATTCCAATGTACCTAATAATATTCTATTTCATGTGTTTATAATTTGGGAATTCTCCTAGGAAATGAGCTATTCCAATGGTTGATAAGAATGATGAACATAAATAATCTATATGAACATGGAAATAAATAATGTCCTCTACTGATATAGATCATAATGACTAAATTACATGTTACTACTACTAAATAATTGTTTATGACATGTTATTTTTAAATTCATTATCTATAATCATATATTGTATATTTTATAAGAACATAAATTCACCAACTCAAATGATTTTATATCATCAGGGAAGACTTCACTGATTTTGTATCACATGTTGAGGTTATATAAAATGTTCTTATTGATAATAAAAACACTCTGTCTTTATTGGAATTTGACTAAATTATGGGTATTGATTGAATATCGATATATAGAGACAACATACATTGATGTAAGAAGGTATTCACTCTCCATAGCTAAATCTATAGAAGTGAATGATGAGGATGAATGATATTTAGAAAAATATCTCATGAAAGATATTTATTTCCTTATGATATGTTGTATCTTGCTCAAATGATTGATTCTGAGAAAAATATCATCCTTTAATATCTTCCCATTCAAAGGGAATACACTAATTCATTTCTTGAGGAATTTCCTAGTCATTCTACTATCTGAGGAGTTAAATTTTAAATCAAGAATACACCTAGGGAATTGTCGTTATCCATGACTCTATATATAATGGATGTTGTTGAACATGATGAGATAAATAAACTACTATAATTGTTATTTTATAAAGGATGATACAAAAAAATTCTTAACCATGGTGTAAAATTGTCCATTTCATCCTGAAGAAGGATGGGTCAAATCACCGATTCAATGATTATCATAAGCACACTAAGATCGTAGTAAAGAACAGGTACCCTCAATGTCTGATTGTTGACTTATTTGATCTGCTATTTGAAGCACAATACTTCTCCTTGGGGGATATTTGGTCAGGATATTATCAAGTAAGGTTGAATATAGAAGATATCACAAATAATAACTTTTGTACACGGTATGTTCATTAGGAGTTCATATTTATGCCATTCAGACTCACTAATAATCTAATAATTTTTATAGACTTGATGAATAGAGACTTTATTGATTACTGCAACAAATGTTTTGAAGAGATTATAGATTATATTCAAATATAATCAAAAATAATTTAAGACCATTAGGTGAATCTGATCACTATGATAATTACACTATTAAAGGAAAATATTTTTTGATCTCACCTGTTTCGATAATCTCAATTATGTTTTTAATATGTTTAGATAATCCCAAATAATGTCTATCTATATATTAATAATTCATTCAATCTATGATATCATGTTATTATGTTGATAAAATAAACCAAATTATCTTTAGAATGTGTTAATCAATGTTTATCTATGTTTATAATTATTTAGAAATGGTACTAACTCAATATAGATATGATTTTCATAGAACAGATAAGTATTAAGTGTTCAGTCACTAATATAGACCTACCGATAGAGTTATTCCACCAGTATGCACAAGCTACCGATACAAACAGACAGGCAGACAGTTACAAATATAAAGATCACCGATACAAATTCAAAGTCCACTGATACCAACATCTACTGATACAAAGGTCACTGATTTATACAACTACTGATAAGGCTACGTACACCAGTATAGAAGTCTACCGATATATATAAGGTCACCAGTATACAGACAGTTACCGTTACACCTAAGCTACCGATAGAATTAGACTACTGGTATGAAAAAATAGACTGATACTGAATAATCGCTACCATTATGAAGTCCACCGTTATAAGCATGCTGGTATGGGTCACTGATACATACGTTCACCGATACAGAAAGGTCACTGATATGCATAACAACTACTGATAGAAAGAGTTTCCAATACCTAGAGCAACTATTACAAAGAGTAACAGCTACTGATAAAAGAAGCTACTGATTCCTACAAGCTAACATTATAAAGGATAATAACTACTGATATATGAGATATACCAATACAAGCTCACTGATACTAAGATCTAACGATGAAAATCAGTCACGGTTTTTCTAAACTCTATTTCTATTTTTTTGTTTATCAAAGGTCATATTTGATGTTTTTAATACACCATGTAATAATTAATGATAGTGGATGTAATTTTAGGAACTGTTCCACGTACATGTAAAAAGGTAATCATTCATATTTCTGGAGATAAATCTATAAAAGGGAACGTCGAAATACTAATGAAAGAGATGATAATTGATCTGTTTTTCTATCCACATATGAGAAAATCATCTAGAGAAATATAAGGACTCACTTTCATTGAAGAAGAAGGAAGAACGCATAATGAATCCATAGAACCTGATCACTCAAGGAGTAAAGAGCTTCAATGATTTCACTTACACTCAAGATGATTAGACTGATCAACCTAGACCTAGAAGTAAAATACAAAAACAACACTATGTTTCTTGAAAAAAAAACTAGAGAAGGAATCGGAGCTTCATCTATATCAATCCATGGAATCCAGAGCTTCACTCAAAACACATAGAGCATTCTAAACTCACCTCTATCTATTTATCTCTATTATGTTTCATATATTTAAATTTTGAGATGTGTAAGTGATCTATATTATTAGACACATACTATCTCTTATATTCAATTAGAGGATTTATAAATCCTCACTCACTCATCCCTTATAATCTTACATCCCACTAGGGATACTGGTAGAGGTCAGGTGTGACTAAGATAGCCTATATGATATTGTTTTGTTTTTTTCTCACGAAGAACTGTGGTAGAGGTCTTAGAACCTAGAAAGTCTATGTATTGTTGTAAAACCCCGATCCAGGGTGTGGATCATAGTTTATAAAAACTATTTAAGAAGAATAATTCTCATCTTGAGACAAAATCTCTTTGTTATATCTGATGTGCTTGTTTATTTTTCTTTTAAATCTATTTTATATTCTACTGATATGTACTTTATATATAAATATTTTTTAAAGTAACTCTGATAGTTAAACTAGAATGCGTTTCTATCTATTTTTAGCCAATTTGTTAGTTTCAAAAGTTAATCAATCTACAGATTGATTTAACTGAGAAATAATCAATCACATGAGAAGCTAATTGAAAACATACAATCATTATAAATTCACTAAAGTTTAATTTTTATTTAATTTTGTGGATTTTAATCATAATGTTTTTAACATAAATTTTAATTGGTACTCAATTCACCCCCTCTTGAGTATCCACTCCAACCCATATTTGGAATCAGAGGCTTGTTTATTAATAAAGGATTTCCAAATACTCCGTTATTCAATGATGATTATAGTTGTATTTTAAAGATCATAAATTTTTGTTAGTTATAAATTCTTTCTCTTTAAATATATTTTCTAAAATCTAATTATGGATAATATACTAGAAGGTTATACTACCAACATGTCACCTTTCTTTACTGGTGTAAATTATGCCCAATGGAAACTAAAAATGAAAATTCATTTAGAATATATGGGATTCGACATCTGGAATGCTATAGAGACTCAGTATAAGATTCCAAAAACTGAAAGAACTACTTGGGATGAACCTACTAAAATAGCTTACAATAATAATTTTAATGTAATGAATGTTCAGTATTGTGTTTTTGGAGATGAATAATTTAATCAAATATCTGTTTGTAAAACATTTTATGAAATATGGGAAACATTGGCATTTTCCCAAGAGGGAACAACAGTTGATAAAGAATTTAGATTGAATACCTACACTCTTACGTATGATAATTTAAAAATGATGCCTGATGAACCTATTTCTGACATGTATCTCAAGATCAATGAGATAGATAATACAATGAGATAACTTAGAAAGGTTGTTCCAGTAAAAGAGAAAATCATGAGGATACTAAGATGTCTTCCAGAGAGACAGAGAGGCACATCAGTTTCAATATTAGAATCATGTGATATATGTTCACTGTCTGTTAAAGAGATGATTGATAAATTAATGATGTATGAAGAAGAACATAAAGTTAATAAGGAAGAAGATGATAAACCAAGGAAAAAGTCAGTATACTTCAAGACATATGCTTCAAAGAGTAAGGACAAAGAGAAAATTCAAACTTTAAGTGATAGTTTGAGTTGTGATGGGAGTGCATCTGATAGAGATGCAGATATGGCTCAAATAGCCAAAAGATTCATGAAATTCTATAGGAAGAAAAATTTATTCATAAAATCATAATACAATGAAAAATATAACTACAAAGGTCATTGGAAGAACGATTGGTAAATGTCTTATAAGAGTGGTGAAATTGTCTGCTATGAGTGCAAAAGGAAAGGGCATGTAAAAGCAGACCGTCCAAAGTTAAAATTCAAGAAGAAATATGAATACAAGGAAAATAAGTACAAGAAAGCTATGAAATAATCTTGTAGTGCTTCATAAGACAATTAAAGTGATTCTAATTCTACTTAGGATGGAAAATTATATAAATCTAACATGTGTTTTATGAAAAACACATAGGAGGAAACATTGGATAATACTACATTAAATTAATATTGTTATGGAATTGATGCTGATTCTGATTATGAAAATATGTCTAGTTAAGAATTATTTGAATATTGTAATTTTCTAGAAGAAACATGTAATGAATTGAAGGACAAGTATAAGACCTTGAAGAAATATCATGCTATGACCATCTCTATTAAATCTACACTTGATATAGAAAAGGAGAAGAATGCTCAATTGTTAAAGGATAATATTGAAAATAAATTGCCCAATGATCAACTTAGAATAGATCTGAAGATTTTCACAAATGGAAAGAATACTCTTACTCAAATTCTTGGAAAACAAGTTGCACCAAAGTCTACTACTAGTTTAGGCTATCAGCCTGGATAGAGACAGATTACAAAGAATAGATTTATTCCTAAATATGGAAAATATTTTTCTAGTTCCATCTCTAGAAATTATTATGTCTCAACTAGATATTCACATATTTATAGTTCCAACAAAGTTTATCTTTCAAAATATTTTGAATATATTGATTATTTCATGACCCTCGTTCACCAAAAGAAGAGAAGAGACAAAAGATTTCCAGACCCTTACTTCTTTAAGTTGAAGGAGAGGTAATGACCCCCGAGACCCACCTTCCATAGGTTCCGGAGTGGTGAATAACACCAAGGGTATTAAAATCACACACAAGATGGAATACATTGCCTTTTTTATTATTTTTTTATAGGATCGAGAGAGAAGATGAAGAACCCAACAACTCCAAACCTGGATGTAAAAAAAAGTCAGGAAACCAACCCCATATGCATGTATAAAAGTCAAAGACAGAATGTGCATAATGTATACAAAAGTAAAGTACCAAAATAAAGGAAAAAACAACTGAAACTATCACAGCGCCCAAGTTAGTATGGGCCTGCATGATCTGTGAAGTCCTCATGGAAACCTGAAATCTGTTTTATATACTTAGGGTGAGTATACAAGTATACTCATTAGGTAAAACCAAAGACTCTCGTGCACAAGTGGGGAGGCATTCTAATGCCCTGTGAGAAAATAAAAACCAAAGCACATATCATGGAAAATTGTCCACCCAAGTCCACCAAGGCACACTCCCCAAATAACGCAAGGCAAGTAATGTATAGTTATAGCACATCGATATTTGGGTACCCCATGGAACTTACCCACTGGTTATTAAAGACATCTTACACATCGAACCAATAACTCCATTCTCACCGTAGTCCCACTACCAAACCCCATGAGCACACACTTGGGCCACAATCTCACTGCATCCCCACTGCCAAACCCCGTCTGCACACACCTGGGCCAGAACAACTACTACCCCGCCCGAAAACACCTGGTCTAGAAAAACTACTGCCATGCCTGAAGACACCTGGACCTCATCCCGAAGGCACTTGGGAAACAACCTGCCTATATTCACCTGGGCCAACCACCACAACTACCCTGCCCAAAGGTTCTTGGGTTAATAATGGATCTCAGGGCATCACAGCCAGCCTGAAGAGTCTTGGGATATTCAGGAAAGGGAGCATAAAAGGAGTTAATAACCAGCAACTCATAGGAGTGTTGGGAAAACACCCTTTCCCTAAAATGGGTTGTTCGGAACTATGTGCTCAACTTGGGTGGGGCATGAATATGAAACATAAGAAATACAGTATATGTATAGGTAAGAGGCACTCATCCCAACCTAGGGGCTCCAAAACCTAAGCAAAAACACCCTAGTTACTATTCATTCAAAAAAAATGCCACGACACTCACGACCAAGTCACAAATCACTACCAACTAAATCCCCATTCAACCGTTCTTGTTTTCATGTTCAAGTGATCCCATTTGGGTGAATTTTTCACAACTGGGTAACTAACATGCACAACCACAAGCCATAAAAGGAGAAACAAACAAATAGTAATGTAAGCATTCACACCCGGTTCTCTTGTAGAGTTGCATCTTCAAAATTGGATTAGTCAGATCCCACCTGGTACTGGAATCAAAGAAAACCTCAGAAAAGGGATAAGTGAGATCCCTAAAAGTACTGGAAACAAAGAAAACCCTGATACATAGCCCCATGTCCCTAAAACTAGGAACCGATGATTTCTCAACAATAAGGGATTCCACCCCATTTCGTGATATAAGCAGTGAAACCAAAACCCTAGATTCACAACCTACAACCGTGCCACATCAGAGGATCGCATCCTCACCACATCAATCCATAGGAAAAAAACAAAACAATTCACCTACTACCAATATAGATCAGAGAAACTTCGAGGTTGAAGCACATCACTTATTTATTTCCTCTTTCTGTTAGTTAGCTGGGGTGACCACACAAGGGTATATGTTTTCATGGTATCCATTTAATCCACCGAGTACACGTGATTAAAAAATGTCTATGTTACAACCATTTAATCATAGCAGGAGACAATATTTTATCAGTGCACATATAAAGGCCACCAACATCCATGATTTTCATTAGGCATAGATTCATATAGTTCACAACACATAGTAATTAAAAAGTGTAAAACAGAACATCGATCACACCCCCTCAATTCATTCTTTAAAGGTTCGTTCATTATCAATATTAAGATTGGTTTCATCAATTCCCACAGAAACAAAGCGTACCCACCCCGCATGATACAAATAAAGGAGAGGCGAAGGAAATCCCAACTTTATTGATCAAGGATTGACATTTTTCTCCACCTGCCAAGAACAGGTGATGCACGGCTTGAAGAGGAGAAATTTCATGGCTCTAAGACATGCAGAATGCTCCATTAGAGGCACTCCACAAGCCATGGGATGAAGTACGCCAAGAGCCCTAGGAAGAATAATGAAATTCAACTAAGAGGAAAAGGTGAACTCCAGAGGGAGATATAAAGAGGAGATCCGGATATGGAATTTTGAAAGCCTGGAAAAATGAATCATGGTTTCCTATCTGGGTGGGATGTTACACACGATGATATCAAGGAGTTATTTAATAACCCCCATTGGGGATATTTATCAGGATTATTAGGAGTAAATTCTTTGCCTTAAATGACTTTAAAAGGGTATTAAGATTAATTTACGTCAAAAGATACCTTACGGTAACCGAAAAGTCAGGTACTGGAAAAAAAGGAAAGAAATTCCCGGTGAGGGGACACGCTACCACTGTGACTGGTGTGACCGTCACGGTGCCACTGTGACCGGTTCCCCCATTATGGTGCCACCGTGACCCATTCCACCATCATGATGGAGCTGTGTTTTTGGTAATGTAATGGCCAGGGGGTCCAAGCCATTACATCAGATACCCCTCAAACTATTCTCACCCATGAGAATTAAAACCAGACCCGATGAAAAGAGAGGTGTTTGAACAACCACCTCGAAAGATACCTCTCAGGAGTAGACCTCCTTGTTACCAAGGAACTCCCCCTTCCTCATGAAATCATTCAAAAAAAAGATTCAAACTGTATGATCATGTGGGTGAGGGGTTTCCCTTCCTCCATGTTAAGATACTATATGCTTTGGGCAGCACTGACTCACCCGCACGGGTTTAAGTGCATCCACTTTAATGCGTCTTAACTAGGGATCAGGTCCTCCCCTCCCCACAATTTAGGACACTTCACACACATCCATAGAAAAAGTAAACCACCTTTTCCATAGTCAACACTGTAAAGAGTTCTGTCACAAACAAGTACAAATAGAACAACCAAAAACTCAAAAAAACTCTTGGTACTGGGCGTGCATTTGTGCTTCTCGTTCCCAGGTACTCTCCTCAAGACCACCATGCCTCCACAACACACGATCCAGAGGAATGTTCCATCCACGGAGTACCTTCTCTTCACGACCCTCGACCCTCTCTGGTGTTTCCACAAAGGACACTTTGTCCATGATATCCAGCTCTCCCTAGTCGGGGACGTGTGAATCTTCGTGTAGATACTGATGGATCTAGGGAACATGGAAGATGTCATGTATCCTCAATAGAGGTGGTAGTAACACTAACTGATAAGAAACTTCTCTGACTCACCGCATCACTTCGAAGGTCCGATGAATCCTCGAGAGAGCTTTCTCACCATACCGAACCTCCATTATCCTCGTTGAGGGGAGTCCTTCAAGAACATGTGGTCCCCGACCTCAAACTCCAAGGGTCTCCTCCTATTGTCAACATATGACTTTTTTTAGTCCTGTTATGCCTTCATCCTTTCCTATATAAGATGAACCTTCTCTACCGTGCTCTGCACTTCTTCCGGGCCACGAACACTCGCTTCCCCAACCTCAGTCCAACACACGGGTGAGCAACATAGCCTCACATACAAGGCTTTGAATGGAGCCATGTCAATGGTAGAGTGATAGCTATTATTGTAGGAAAACTCTACCAGAGGCTAGTTTCACACCCACAATCCCCCAATATCCAGAATACATTCCTGTAGCATGTCCTACAATATCTAGATGGTGTGCTCTGTCTGTCTATATGTCTGGGGATGAAAAGAAGTGCTAAGACGTAGATGGGTGCCAATAGCATTCTGCAATCCCCTCATGACTAGTGAGGTAAACCACACATCCCTATCCAAGACTATGGATCTCAAAACTCCATGAAACAACACCACCTCATCCACGTACCTTCATGCTAAAGCATCCACTACACCAGACTCCTTGTTCGCCAGAAAGTGGAACAATTTCATCAACCGATCCACCACTACCCAGATAGTGTCGCAGCCTCCTCGATCCTTGGGTAGCCTCATGATGAAATCCATAGAGATTTCTTCCCACTTCCACTGGAGAACATATAAAGGTTGCAACAAGACTCCTTGGAAACGGTGTTTAGATTTCACATACTGACACACTAGGCACATTGCTACAAACTCTGATATTTCCCGTTTCACCCTGGGCCACCAAAACTATCTCCTCAGGCCCTGGTACATCTTGGAATCTTTTGGGTGCACTGCTATGGGTGAGTTGTGGAACTCACAAAGAACGTTTCTGTCCATTTCCTCTAGAAAAAATAGCTTTCCTTAGAAAATAATCTGGTTCTAGCCATTATACATCCATCCTTTTAGAGCATTTCCATGCTCAACTCGGTCACACATCACTTCACATTCTGAGTCTCCCCCTTGGGACTACTCTACCTGCCGCAACAGAAAATATTACACTATCATCTGATACAACTAGCTTCTACCACCTTCTATCCTAGCATCCAGGTGCAGGGAAACCAACTCCTCCATCACCTTCCAAGTATCTACCGACCTCGGACTGCATCCTTCTACGACTTCCTTCTCAAAGCATCATCCCCCACATTCCCCATTCTTGAGTTGTATGAAATATCGAAGTCGTACTCTTGAAGAAATTCCATCCACCTTCGCTGTCATCAGTTCAGGTCCCGCTGGGAGAAGACATACTTCAAGATCTTGTGATCGGTGAAGACCACGAATCTCTCCCTTACCAGGTAGTGCCGCCACAACATTAGTGCGAACACGACCTCCTCATGCTCCAAATCATGGGTGGCATAGTTACGCTCATTGGAACGTAACTTCCTAGACCCATGGGAGATCACCCCTTTCCACTGGATCAAGACACACCTGAGGCCTTATCCTGATGCATCACATAACACCTCATATGCCTCCCCTTATTCTGGAAATCTCAGCACTATGGCACTAACCAACTTCTCCTTCTGATAGCTGAAGGCTTCCTCGCACTGCCCACTCCACACAAAATCCCGGTCCTTCATGGTCAAAGCCGTAAAAGGAGTCTCAACTCAGGAGAAGTTGGGTACGAACCTCCAGTAGTAACCTGCCACCCCATGTAAACTACAAACTTCTGCCACGTTCTTGGGTGCTTCCCAAGAAACAACCACCTCAACCTTCGATAGGTCCAATACTATCCCCTACTCGGACACCACATACCCAAGGAAGTGTACTTCTCAAATACATATCTTGAACTTGGACAACTTCCCATAGAGATGGTTCCGTCATAGGACCTCTAAAACCATTATCAAGTGCTTAGTGTGATCCTCCTCTGATCTTGATTAGATCAACATTTCATTAATAAATACTAATACGAACTGATCCAGGTACTCTCATAAGACAGAGTTCATGAGTCCCTTGAACACAGGTGGATCCTTCGTAACACTGAACGACATGACTACAAACTCAATGTTCCCATATCTACATCTGAAGCCAGTCTTCGAGATGTCACCTTCATTCAACCTTAATTGGTGATATCCAGACCGTAGATCGATCTTTGAGAACCAACCAGATCCCCTCAGCTGGTCAAAGAGATAATCTATCCTCAGGAAAGGGTAGTGATTATTGACCGTCACCTGATTAAACCTCTTGTAGTCTACGCAAATACTTAGACCACCATCTCCCTTCTTTGCAAAAAAAAAAACAGGAGCACCCCACGGTGACGCACTTGGCCGAACAAAACCCTTCTTCATCAGATCGTCAATCTGGATCTGCAACTCCCGCAACTCCAAAGGCTCCATCCGATCGGGGGCCATTGAAATCGGATGAGAACCATGTTGGATGTCTATCCTGAACTCCAGATCACGTCGAGGGGGAATAGTTTCCACCTCTTCAAGGAAGATGTCCATAAACTCCCTGACGACCCCGTTAATTTCCACCATCTCTACATCCATCGACTCCACTGATAGCTCAACCAGCAAGGGGAGGATGGGTTACCCTCTATTTCTTCATCACTGGAAAATCCGCTCAATGATGAAATTCACATGCCGGCCGCCCAAGTATATGAACAAGGCCCTTCCTCGGAAGCAGTCAATGATGACACATACAAGGAACAACCAATCAATGACTAGGATGAAATTTTATCAGTGTATCTGAAATAATAGAAGATCACCGACTAACTGATATGACCCTACCATTAGTCTGCATCCTCAAAAAACATACAATAATTCGGTCTATTCATCGACGGGTGTGCTCAGCACCAAGGGAACTGGAAGTCTCTCAGCGTCTAAACCTAGAGCAAGGGCCAGACTGAGTGTAACAAAGGAGTGAAAAGCTCATATATCGAACAAGGAATACACAAGGGTATTAAACAAGCTGATCGTACCTCGAATGACCTCTGGCCCTGCTGGAATTGCTACCTCTGCGGTGTGAAACTGCCCACTCCCAGCTCCTCTACCTCTCGGCTGTCGGCCACCTCCCCGACCATGCCCAGCTCAAGGTCCATGAGGAGATCCCTGAGTTTGGCCTCCTCCTGCAACATCGGCCCCTGGAAGAGCGGGAGCCTGCTGGCCCTGCTGCTGCTGCGGAAAGGGCCTAGACAGGAACTGTTGCTGCTGAGGTAGGTGCTGGACCTACCCACCCCCACTGTACTATACTCTATCTGGGCATAGGTTTCGAAGGTTCCCATGGTTTCCATATACGAAGCACCTCGGTCCCAGCCCCAAAGGGAAAGGGCGAGGGCCGGGAGACCGGAACTGGAACTACTGTGGCCTGCTCCCTGCTAGTCGGAACCAATAGGGCCTTGATGCTAGAGACCTGCTGCTAATAGCCTTCCCCCTTGACGAGCCCAACTGGATCCCCTCTCGTGACACACCTCACAATTTGTGCACCCTCTCCACATCTTTAGCCTTCTTCTGTACCTCTATGTATGTCGGTAGGGGGAAGGTGGTAACAACGTACTGAAGAGAAGGTCTGAGTGCCTCCTCTAAAGGTCTCACCCGAGATTCCTAATCTGGAAAGAGGTCCAAAGAAAAGTGAAGGGGATACTTGATCTTGATCACCAACTCTCTCACTGAAATACTCCCTTGCTGGAGGGAGAGTAGCTCCTACCAATTCTCGGACTTCATCGTGGAAGAGAGGAATTCTGCCTGGAATGCCTTCTCGAAGTCAGCCCATGCAACATCGGCTTCCCACTTCTCTCCAACATAAAGTGTCCACCACTGACGCACTGATCGACGCATATGGATATTGGCCAGAAGAACCTGGTACTCTGTCGGAGCTCGAATCAGGCCGAAATCAGTCACTAGCTCCTCTAGCCAGCTCTCAATCTCCATGTTAGAGGTGTTGCCCTCATACTTCATGAGGGTCTGTCGCTGAAAGGCACAAAGCGTCTTCTTCCTCAGGTCATCCTCCTCTTCTCGGTCACCCCTCTTTTGATCAGCCGAGTCAACCTCCTGGGCCTCGATCACCCGCACAACTCATGGTCGTCTCCCAGGTGCCATAGCTGCAAGGTAAACAAGGAATGCCTATGCCCGAGTAGTGCCGAATATTGTTCTTAAATTTTCATAGACTCCATTATTTATTTTGAATCCCCAAGACACACATTAAACATAAAAACACATGTAATTATGATTCTTATACATTTCTTAGGGTCTCTACCCTGGAATCAGTGTACCCTCACTTGGTCGTTTGGTAGGTCCAAAGTCCATGAATCAGATCATGGGGGGGGGGTCTAAAATCTCATGTCCTAGACGGTCTTTCATGGCCTAATTCATGCACCAAGGTCACCCAACATTGTTTCCCTACCATACCATGCAATCCTCACTATGCCTAACTCCAAACTGCATCCTATCTCTCAACCAACATCCCACTGATACCACTTTGTCGTGACCCGCCTTCACTAAAAGGAAGGAAGGGACAACAGATTGCTAGAACCTTCCTTATTTATGTTGAAGGAGATATAATGACCCCCGATACACACCTTCAAAAGGTCCTGGAGTGGCGACTAGAACCAACGGTATTAAAATCACACAAAAGATGGAAGACATTACCATTTTTATTATTTTTATTATAGGATCGAGAGTTAAGATGATGAAACCAACAATTCCAAAACTGGAAGTAAAAAAACCAAGGAAACCAACACCATATGCATGTTTAAAAGTCAAATCCAGAACGTACATAATGTCTACAAAAGTAATGTACAAAAAGGAAAAACATAAAATGAAACTATCATGATGCCCGAGCTAGTACGACCTTGCACAATCTCTGAAGTCCTAAACCTAAAAGTTGTTTTATATATGTAGGGTGAGTATAAAATTATAAACAGTAGGGTAAACCAAAGACTCTCATGCACAAGTGGGGAGGCATTCTAATGCCCTGTGAGAAAAGAAAAACCAAAGAACCTAGAATGGAAAAATATCCACTCAAGTCTCCCCAAGGAAAACTCCCCAAATAACGCAAGGCAAGTAAAGTATATTAATAGCAAATCGATATTTGGGAACCCCCCGCCACATTCCAACTGGTTATTAAAGACATCCTATGCATCGAATTAATACCTTCATTCTCACCACACTCCCACTGCCAAACCCCGCCCACACACACCTAGGATTGAACAACTACTGCCACACCCCAAAACACCTAGGCTAGAAAAACTATAGCCACACCCGAAGACACCTGGGCCTCAGCCCGAAGACACATCGGGAATAACCTTCCCACAGACACCTGGGCCAACCACCAAAACAACCCTGCCCAAAGATTCATGGGTTAATAATGGACCTCAGGCCATCATAGCCTACCCGATGAGTCTTGGGATATTCGGGAATGGGAGAAAAAAAGGAGCTAATAACCAGCCACTCATAAGAGTGTTCGGAAAAACACCCTCCCCATGAAATGGGGTGTTCGGCACTAAGTGATCAACTTGGGTGGGGCGCGAATAAGAAACATAAGAAATACATTATATGTATTGGTAAGAGGCACTCATCCCAATATAGGTCCTCCAAAACCTAATCACAAACACCTTTGTTACTATTCATTCAAAAAAAATGCCACAACACTCACGGCCAAGTCACATCTCACTCCCAACTAAATCCCCATTAAACCGTTCGTGTTTTCATGTTCAAGTGTTCCCATCTAAGTGAATTCTGAACTACTAGGTAACTAACAGGCACAACCAAGAGCAAGAAAATAGAAATAACTAAATATAAGTTTAAGCATTCACTCCCGGTTCTCTTGTAGAGTTGCATCAACAAAATGGGATTAGTGAGATCCCTCAAGGTATTGGAATAAAAGAGAACCTCACAAAAGGGATAAGTGAGATCCCTAGATGTTCTAAAAACAAATAAAACCCCGAGACACATCCCCATTTCCCAAAAACCTGGAACCAATGATTTCTTAACAATAGAGGATTCCACCCCAATTCGTGATATTAACAGAGAAACCACAACCACAGATTCACAACATGCAACCATGCCACATCATATGATCTCATCCTTACCACATTTACCTATAGGAAAAAAATAGAATAATTCACATACTACCAAAAGAGTGTATAGAAACTTCCATGTTTAAACACATTACTTATCTATTTCCTCTTTCTGTTAGTTAATCAGGGTGACCACAAAAGGGTATATGTTTTTAGGGCATCCATTTAATCCACCAAGTTCACGTGATTAACAAAATTCTATGTTACAGCAATTTAATCATCACAGGATACAATATTTTATCAGTTCATAGAGAGAGACCACAAATTTCCATGATTTTAAGTAGGCATAGATTCATACAGTTCACAACATATAGCAATTAAAAAGAGTATAGAATAACATTGATCACACCCCCCTTAATTCTTTAAAGGCCTGTTCATTATCTTCATTAAGTTTGGTTTCATAAATTCCCACAGAGACAAATCATACCCACCCTGCATGATACATAGAAAGGAGAGGAGAAGGAAAACCCTACTTTATTGATCAAGGATCGATGTTTTTCTCCACGTGCCATGTATAAAGGATTAACGGCTTGCAGGGGAGGAATTACATGGATTTCAAGACGTGTAGAAGGCTCTATTAGAGGCGCACCCCAAGACATGGGAAGAAAGACTCCATGCATGCCAGGAAGATGAATGAAATTCAACTGAGAAGAAAAGGAGAACTCTAATAGGAGATATAAAGAGGAGATCAGGATATGGAATTTTGAATGCGTAGAAAAACAGATCATGGTTTCTTACATGGGTGGTAAAGTTACACATAATGATATCAGGGAGTATTTTAATATCCTCCATCAGGGATATTTCTCAGGATTTTTAAGAGTCAATTCTAGGCTTAAATGACTTTAAAAATGGAATTAAGATTAATTTACATCAAATAATACGTTACGGGAGTGGAAAAGTTAGGTATTGGAAAAAAAGGAATGAAAGGCTCAGTGAGGGGACACAGTGCCACAGTCACGGTGTCACCCTCACGGTGCCATCATCATGGAACCACTCTCACAGCACCACCGTGACCGGTGCGACCGTCACGGTGCCTCTGTGACCAGTTCCACCATGAGGGTGCCGCCGTGACCGGTGCCACCATCACGGTGCCGCTGTGACCGATGCCACCTTCATGGTGCCGCCATGACAGGTTCCACCGTCATGGTGCCCCCGTGACCCATGCCATTGCCATGGTGCCACCATGATGGTGGAGCTGTGTTCTTGGTAATGTAATGGTTAGGGGGGTCCGGGACATTACATATTATATGAGACCCATTAGGAAAATATTGGTACCGGAATTTTTGCTTGATAACCATTCTGGATCCAAGAAAATCTGGGTACCAAAGTCATTTTCTGTTTAAACCGATTTTGTAGGAAACCTGCATAAAGAGTTCCCATAAGAAGATATGGTACTTGGACAGTGTAATTTAAAGACACATGACTGATGATTACTCATGTTTCAAATGATTAATCAAATTTTATGGGGGACATGTCACCTTTGGTGATAATTCAAAAAGAAAGATCATCGACCTAGGTCAAATTGGTAACACTGATTCCGTTTTTATTTCTAAATTATTATTTTTGATGGACTTATATATAATTTGTTAAGCATTTCTCAGTTGTGCGATGACGGGTTCAATGATAAATTTTAAAATGATTATTGTAATGTTTGTAAATCTAAAATTATTTTTGTATTTTATGCTTTGAGAAATGAATGTGTTTATGTAGTTGATTTGAATTATTCAACTAAACAAAACAATACTTGCTTAAATTCTTTTCATAGAGTCTTGGTTGTGGAATAGATGATTAGTTCCTTGCAACATTCATTCACTTAGAAAACTGACTAGTAAAAAATTATTTAGAGACCTACCTCAACTAAAATTTCCATCATACAAATTTTTTACTCCCTGTCAAAATGGAAAGCAACATAAAGTTTCATTTAAATAAAATAATAAAGTTGCAACTTCTCAACCTCTTGATTTGGTTCACATGGATTTATATGAACATTTTAGAGATTATAGTTTAAATGGGAAGCACTATGTCTATGTCCTAGTAGATGACTTTTCTAGATATACTTGTGTATACTTTCTTGACCACAAATGTGAAACTTGTTCCTATTTTAATAAGTACTACAAGTCTGTAAAAAACTTAGTGGACTTAATATTAAGACCCTAAGAAGTGATCATGTCCATGAGTTTGAAAATCATGAGTTTGAATCTTACTGCTCACTCAATGGCTATTATCACAAATTTTCTACCCCTAGGACACATCAACAGAATGGTCTAGTAGAAAGAAGGAATAGAACCCTTCAAGAAATTACAATAACTATGCTTAATGAATATGACCTACCTGTTTCTTTTTGGACTGAAGTTGTCAATATAGCCAGCTATATTATAATTAGATTCTTTATTAGACCTTTTCTTAATAAGACCCCTTATGAACTATGGAATAATATGAAATCTAATGTTAGTTACATCAGAGGTTTTTGTTTCAAAGTCTTTATTCTTAATAATTTGAATAATCATGAAAAGTTTTCTTCTAAAATTGATGAGACAATTAGTCTAGGTTACTCTATAACCTGTAAATCGTATAGATTATTTTACACAAGAACCAAATGTGTGGAAGAATTAGTTAACATAAAATTTGATGAAACTGATCCATATGAACCTATGACTTCTCTAGAAAATCTTGAAGAAGACCATCTATTCTGGACCTTAATGACAAAAATATTGAACCTGTTGTAAAGACAACCAGTTCTAGATGTATTCCAAAATCTGTTCCTGGTGAACCCGAACATAGAGAAGAACCGGACATTTCTAGTCCAACCATTACTAGATCAACTAGAATTCTTAAAAATCATCCGTAAGATGATGTTGTTGGTAATCTTGATACAGGTACATAGACAAGATCTTCTCTAAAAAATCAGGATGAACATCAATCCTTTCTTTTACAGTTAAAACCTAAAAATATCAATGATGCAATCAATGATGAAAATTGGGTAATGGTTATGCAAGAAGAATTAAATCAATTTGAACGAAACATTGTCTGGTAATTAGATGAAGGACCTAAGGAATCTTTGACCATAGGCACTAAATGGGTTTCTAGAAACAATGTATATGAATCAAGAAAAATAGTTTAAAACAAATCAAAGAAAGTTTAAAAAGGGTATAGTCCAGAGGAAGGAATAGACTATGAGGTAACCTTTGAACGTGTAGCTAGATTAGAATTTATTAGGCTTTTACTGGCCCATGTTTCTAATCTGAATTTCACGTTATATCAAATGGATGTTAAAAGTGGTTTTATAAATGTTTTTATAATTGATGATTTTTTTTAACAACCACCAGGATTTACTGATCCTCATTTTCCAAATCATGTTTTTAATATTTATATATCTTTATATGGTTTAAAACAAGCTCTACTAGCTTGGCATGATAGACTAAGTAATTTTATTATTTCAAATGTTTTTTCTAAAGGGATTTCTTATCCAAATATCTTTATTAAGTTAATTCCCAAAGTTTATTTGATAGTAAAAATCTATGTTGATGATATTATTTTTAGATCTTCTAAAAATACATTTTGTATTGATTTCTCAAAGAGTATGAAAAATGAATTTGAAATGAGATTAAAGGGAGAACTCAAATATTTTCTTGGATATGAAGTATTTCAATATGAAAAATGTATTATCTTAAATCAATGTAAATATACAAAGGATATTTTAATGCTTTTTCGTTTGGATAGTATTAAGGAAAGTGATACACCTATGAGTACTAGTTGTATGTTGGATGTTGATGAAACTCAGAAACCAGTGGATCAAACCAACTATAGAGGTATGATTGGGAGCCTACATTACCTTACATCTAGTCGAACGGATATAATTTGTAGTGTTTGTATGTGTGCATGATTTCAAGCTAATCTAAATGAGTCACACATGCTTGTTGTTAAAATAATTTTCAAATATCATAAACATATTGCTATCGTAGGGTTATTTTATCAAAAAGGACAATCATTAAAATTAATAAGTTATTCAGATGCTGATTTCTCTAGGTGCAAGTTATACAGGAAAAGAACTTCTGGAACATTTCATATTATAGGTAAGTCCTTAGTATCACGGTGTAGTAAAATGTAGAACTCTGTTGCATTGTCTACTGCAGAAGATGAATATATTGTTGCTGGTAGTTGTTGTGCACAAAATTCTATGGATGAAACATAAATTATTAGACAAAGGATATCATTTTAGAAATTTGTCTATAATATGTGATAAAACTAGTGCAATAAATATCTATAAGAATCATGTGTCTCACCTTAGTACCAAAAACATTGATGTAAGTCACCACTTTTTGAGAGATCAGTAGAAAAATGGTGATATTACTCTTGAATTTATAAGTTTTGATCATCAATTAGCTCAAAGTTTTATCAAAAAATTATGTTTAGATAGTTTATGTTACATTAGACATGACTTAGGAATGATATACTCTTTATGTTAGAAACCTCACTGTTTGAAACCTCACCATTAGAAACTTCGCCATTAGAAACCTCACCGTTTGAAACCTCACTATTAGAAACCTCATTGTTAGAAACCTCACCGATAGAAACATCACTGTTAGAAACCTCACCTTTAGAAACCTCACCATTAGAAACCTCACCATTAGAAACCTCACCCTTAGAAACCTCGCCGTTTGAAACCTCGCCATTAGAAACCTCACTATTAGAAACCTCACCGGTAGGAATCCTCACTAGAATACCATACCATTAGTTTGTGCAGTTTTTAAACATGGAATCTGTAGCCGCTAGAATCTATATAGTTTTTATTATACTTATTATTATTTATTTATTTATTTTATGATTCTTAAATGATAAAACAAAATTCATGACCTCTCTCAATCCACCTCAAATCCTTTACCTTCAAGTCATAGCTCCAAAATCTTCGTTTCTATCGAACCCTAAGCCTCGCAATCTGCCGAATGGAAAGAGTTAAGAGGCCATCAGTCTGTGAAAAGGATGACAAGACAAATTCCAAGAGACTCAAAGGAGATTATAGTAGGGGTAGTGTTTTGAAAAAACCTAAATATCTGCACCTCATTCAATGAGAGATAGTAGTTGGGAAATAGTTGTGTGTGGACTGTTTGATGACCAGTAAGTCTTTAGTTATGGAAGCACTGGAATAACCAAAATGGGTCGAATGCTTCTCCAACAACAATGTTCATTGTTATTCGAAGATGGTAAAATAATTCTACGAGTTTTCTCTATTTGAGAAACCAAAAGATGAGAATAGGATGGTATTAGTAGTGAATGACATGAAAATATCCTTTTCTTCTGTTGAGTGAGATGAATGGTTGAATGTTCCACATGAAGGATAGTTTGGGTATTTCCCGAAATCAGTACCTCCTACCAGTAACTTCTTTGAATATTGAAGATTCTTTGGAATAATTAATAGGATATGTCACACCTAAGAAAGTTGTGGTTGCAGATATGGATGGAGAAAATATATAACTTTTTATGTTTATCCAACATGTGAAATGTACAAGAAGAGTGTACTTTGCAAATTTGATGTTCGAAGATATTTATTTGTTGCATTTGCTCAGACATGGTGTCAAGGTAAATCTGGGTAGACTGTTGATGATCCAAATTAAAGATATGACCCGGCCAAAATCAAAAACTAAAGCCCTATTCATTGAAAAGATAATTTTAGTTATGATCAAATTGATGGGAATATCTAAGTCTCAGGATGAGACAGTGGTGGTAAGGAACAACATTTTCATCAGAAGCACTATTTTTAAATACATGAAGATCAATTGGAATCCATGTAGTGTATATTTGGTAAATGATTAAGGGAAACTGTATGATAAGATTAATCCTATGGATCAACCTTTTAGGACTAAGGATGTGAGGGATCCAGGTCTAGGACCTGATGAAGAGGAGCCTCAGTATAACGATGATACTGAAGGGGAGGATACATATATAGCTGATGGAAATGATCCAAACGTCCCTCCAAGTCTTGTTGCTGAAGTTGTATCATCTGGAAAGGCAATAGTGTTGAGAGTAAGCAATAAAGAAGCCGCTATTTATGAGGTAGACCAGCCTGCTCTAGAGAATGAATTAGACATCCATGAAATTGGAGAACATGTTTCTTATTTCTCAGATGAGAACACCTTGAGTTTGAGTCCATTGATTGGAAGAACTGCTATGCCTATATAGGTTGTTCTTGTTGAAGTAAACAGACCTGCACATTTTTATAAGGAGCCTCCTATTATAGAAATGGAAATGGTTGTGGAGGATTCATCTGAGGAAGACTGAGCTCCAGAATGTTCTATTGCTATACAATAGAATGCACAAATTGTGAGGGGGAATCCTACTAGACATGTCACTGTTTAAGTTGCTCATGAGATTGAAGACTGGGCTGAAGACCCAGGTTTTATAGTGTTTGAGTTGAACTATCATTATTTAGAAGGTGAGACACCCATCAGTAGACCTCATGTCACTTATAATCAGCTTTCTGAAACCATACATGAGGACATAGTAAGAAAATATGATTTAAAACATTTTAAATCTGATCTCCAAGTCAGTTTTGTGGAAGAAATGACAAGGATGTAAACCTCTCTAATATCTTCTATTCAGTATGTGATGACTGAATCTGTATCTGGTTTATTGGATGAAGTCATGAACTACTAGAGTGTTGTTTCATGCATGGCAGAAGATGTTGAATCTCTAAAGAATTCAATTGTCTCTATGTATTCTTATATGAGCTCTAAATCTGAAGCAGATAATGAATTGGACTTTGTAAAGAGTGTTGTTGGCCAGATGGTATCATTTTTTTTGTGGAATTTAAGACTTCCATGAAACAACATGTCAGCACCCAGTACACTATTGTAAAAAATATCATAAGTGTGCTGAATTAATCTTTTAAGGAAACAATTTTTTTTACTATTTCACCTCTGAGTCCTACCAGGCCTTCATTGGATATTCATCAAATTCATGCTGTGAGAAGAGAAGATATTGGAAATTCTTCTACTAGTGGCTCTGTATACTCTGATTCTTTGACCCAAGTGGTCACTACAACTAGGGATATAGGGAAAATTGTACATAACTTTATTTGAGAGGTTGCATCTTCTCAAAAAGATGTCAAAGACAAAGTGGATTTCTATTTTCAAAGGATCTACACTAAGAATCAGTTGAACAATCATTTCATGCTTCTGTTAGAAAATCTTAAACTACCTCCAGTCAATCATGCTTTTAGAGAACAAGTATGAAAGATCAGGGAGTTGACTCTTTCTCTAGAAAAATTTGTGGAGAACAATGGTGACTTCATTTCTGCTATGTAGAGAGGAGGAGGAATCATTATTGACATTAGAAATCTGTTGCTGTGATTTTTGCATGTGGATAGTAATCTTGTCATTGTACCTTCAGCTCAGCCTGCCTCTTCTCAATCTACTTTCATTCCTCAGATGACTCCAACACAAGGAATCTAGAGGCTCACTCCTATGATCACCCAGTGAGCTACACAGTATTGGCAAGGCATTGTATCAGTAGCTCGACCTCCATTGAACATCTCTGGTGTTCCAAAGCCTCCACCTGCATCTACCAAGCCTGAATCTTCTTTTGATCCCAAGGGTAAATCACATGATGAGATGGTAGATTGAATAGTGGCCAAGACATTTGATAGGAATCACTTATACTGTTTTTTGTTGAATTTTGTATTTCTCTGTATCTTTTTTCCCCAAGGAATATATACAATCCTACTTTATTTTACCTTCGGTTTCTTCTCTCATCCTTTGCTTCCTACTATTTCCTAATCACAAAGGGGGAGAAATATAAGGAAATGGGGAGAAATATATAGATGGGTGGATATAAGAAAGGGGAGAAATATGAGAAATACGAGATGTAAGAGCATAATATAATTCTGCCTTTGGTACATTTGTTTTATATCTCTGATATAGTTGTTTCATGCCTCTGATATATTTATTGTATAATTATACCTCTGATAAAATTGCATTTATTACTATGTTCTCTGATACATTTAAATTCTCAAATTTGAAAATGTCATTAGTCACACTGAGAAATACAACCCATTTTATTTTACCTCTGATACATTACTAATTATTTTCGATTATAATATCATATTTTATGATTATCAAAAAGGGGGAGATTGTTGACCTCACCTGTTTTGATAATCTCAATTATGTTTCAATATACTTAGATAATCCCAAATAATGCCAATCTTTATAGTAATTATTCTATCAATATATGATATCATATTATTATGTCGATAAAATAATAAAAATGATATTTGGAATGTGTTAATCAATTCTTATATTTGTTTATACATGTTTAGAAATAGTAATAACTCAATCTGGATATGATTTTTGTAGAACATATAAGTATTAAGTTTTGAGTCACTGATACAGACTTACCGATAGAGTAAGTCCACCGGTATGCACAAGCTACCGATACAAATAGACAAACAGATAGCTACTGATATGATGTTCACTAATAAAAATAAAAATTCCACCAATTCCAACAGCTACTAATACAAAGGTCACTGGTATACACAGCTACCGATAAGGATAAGTACATTGGTATTGAAGTCTACCAATATGGATAAGGTCACCATTATAAATAATATAACCGTTACACCTAAGCTTCTAATAGAATAAGTCTACTGGTATGCACAAGTTGACAGATACAGAATAATCGCTACCATTATGACGTCCATCGTTAGAAGAACGCTGGTATGGGTCACTGATACATACGTTTACATATACAGAAAGGTCACTGATATGCATAACAGCTACCGATAGAAAGTGTTTTCGATACAAAGAGCTACTATTATAATGAATAACAGTTACTGATAAGAGAAGCTACTGATTCCTGTTAGCTTCCATTATAAAGGAAAAAAACTACTGTTATAGAAGAGCTACAGATACAAGATCAATGATACTAATAGATACCGAGGGAAATCAGTCACAGTTTCTCTAAACACTATTTCTATTTGTTTATTTAGCAACAGTAATATTTGATGTTTTTAATGCACCTGATGTTAATTAATTATAGTGGTTGTAATTTCAGGAACCATACCTCGTACATGAGAAAAGTTAATCATTCCTATTGTCGAAGATAAATCCTAAAAGGAAACCACAATCTACTAATGAAAGTGGCGATAATTGATCAGTATTACCATGCACATATGAGAAAATCTTATGGATATATACAATGAATCACATGCATAGAAGAAGAAGGAAGAACACATACTGAATCCATAGAACCTGATCACTCAAGGAGGAAAGATCTTCAACAATTTTACTTAAACTCAAGCTGATCAGACTGATAAAACATGACATAGATGTCAAATACAAAAAAAACACTCTGTTTCTTGAAAAAAAACCATAGAAGGGCTCAATGATTCATCTGCATCAATACAAGGAGACCAGAGTATCACTCAATACACATAGAGCATTCTAAACTCATCTCTATCTGTTTATCTCCATTGTGTTTCATATATTTACATTTTTAGCAGTGTCTGTGCTTTGTATTTTTAGAACCACACTGTCTCATATAATGAACTGGAGGATTTATAAATCCTCACTCACTCTTCCATTATACTCTTATATCCCACATTGGATAGTCGTTCAGGTCAATTGTGTCCTTGATATCCTGTATATTATTGTTTTGTTTTTTTCCCACAAATAACTGTTGTAGAAGTCATAGTACCTGGACATCCTATGTACTATTGTAAATATGTGATCCAAGGTGTGGATCATAGTTTATACAAACTGTACATGATGACTAAATCTCGGCTTCATACTAAACCTATATGTTATATCTGATGTTCTTGTTTATTTTTTTCAAACAATATTTTATATTCCGCCGTTAAGTACATTAAATATAAATCTGTTTTGCAGTAACTCTGATAGTTAAAATATCATGTATTTATAACATTTGTAAGACAGTAAGTTAGTTTCAAAACATAATCAGTCTTTAGATTGAGTTAACAGATAAATAATCAATCTTTTGAGGAACTAATTGAAAACTTACAATCTTTATAAATTCACTACAGTTTAATTTTTATTTAATTTGGGGTATTTTAAACATTAATTTTTTAACATAAATTTTAATTGGAACTCAATTCACCCCCTTTTGAGTATCCACTCCGATCAATAAGATTTAAATCATGTACAAGGAAATGTGAGTTTATTTGGAGGAATTCAGTTTCATAGTGCATATCACCAAATTAAATGGGATATCACGGACACATAAAATAAAAAAGAAATTGGATAATGATTGAGGACAACATATATGATATATATCTAGAGTTTCCTATTGTTAGGAGGGTATTATGACTGATTTTTGAGAAATATCTGGTGATTATCAAACTCTCTAATAATGAAAACTCATAAGGGAGTTATGTTTGCATGAAATTATGAATTTGAAGAGAGAATAATTTATTTTAAAATGTATATCATCACTAAATACATTATCAGACTACTTATATGTGGAGAAATATTTTTATTATTATGTTATTCATTGAAAAAGGGATTCAGTTATGTGGTAATGAAGAATGAAAAATTCATATTCTATTCTTCATGGTTGTTGAATGTTCATAAGGATAACTATCCCACCCATGATCTGGACTTGGATGCTCAGATCATTATGTAAATTTTTTTTGCAGAATTATCTCTATGGGTAAAAGTGTGAGATATATAAAGATCACAAAATCATCAAGTATATATTCACATAGAAAGTGGTGAATATTAACCAATAGTTATGGATAGACATAATCATGGACTGTGGTTGTTCAATCATCTACCATCATAGTAAAGTGTATAATGTGCAAGATTATATATGTAAAAAGGATTATAAATCATTATTAATGATGATATTAGATAAGGATACAATTTTCTATGTCCTTCAATTGATGGGAATGAGAATCATAAAGGTTGGAACATCCTTGATCCTTCAAAAATGCTATTTCTCAACAATCTCTTATATAAAGGATAAAGGATACTCAATGAAATGTTTTGGAAATCTAAAATATTGTGGAAACAATGGGAAAGTGAAAGTAAATAGAGTTTAAAATTAATGATGATGTAATTGTTAGATTTGGGTCAAGTCTATGTGTTTTATAAAATTATGAGTTATGGGAGAAAAAATTGGATTATACACATATTTCAACATTCTTCATTCACCGAGGAAGAAAAAATATGTATCAAGATCTCCATGAGTAATATTAGAGGGAAAATAAGAAGAGGTAGATCACAGAATATACATAAAAGTTCCATGTTGGAAAGAAAGTAAAGGATGAATGGGATATGTCTAAGAAGATTAAGCATCAACTACCCATACTAACATGGAAATGACATTACATCACCATAGAATTTTTCAAAGTAATATCAATGAAATATAAGGGTAAAATACTATTTTGGTTGTTTTGGATTATTATACAAGAAAAAATAACCTTATTAAAATTAAAGAAGAATTATCGTTGTATCATCATGATTGAATATACATAGAAAAAGTGTAATGTCACCATTGAGTAACACTGTTGATTATATTTGATCAATATCTAAGATGCAACTAAAAAATTTTGAAAATTTTCTTTCATTATCTAAAGATTGAAATGTGCGTTAGTACGACCTATCATCCTAAAACAAATGTAAAATAACATTAAATTATTAATTCATTAGAAGAAATATTGATATCACGTTCTATGTAATTCCAAGGAGGTTTTGAACATCATATTCCTCTAGTCATGTTCCCATAGAACAATAGTTTCCACAGAAGTATGAAAATGGCTCCATATAAAGCCCATTATTGTAATTGGTGAGGAATACATGCATGTTCAGATGAATTTGGATAACAAAAATTAATAGGTTATAATATATTTGAGGAAATGGTTGAAAATATTTAAACCATTCAGCATCACATCATGGTTACTCAGAGTTGATAAAAGAGATATTCTTACAATCATCAATGAAACCTAGATTTTGATGTTATAGACATGGTATTCTTGCACATATCTCCATGTATGAACATGATGATATTTTGGGAGAAGGTATTTATTAGATAAAGATATATTGACCCCTAATTTATCTTTGATCACATCATAGTGGTGGTCTATCGACTAGAACTCCCACCGAACCTATCTCAAGTACATGATGTATTACATGTATCACTTTTCAGGATGTAAATAAAATAATCCTCCCATGTATTCAATCTAAATGTGGTGACATTTTTTAATTACTCTTCTTATGAGGAGAAGTCTATTATGATATTAGTTGATAGAGAAAAAACTATATAAATAAGATAATTCACCTTTTCAATGTGATATTGGGAAACAAAAATGTTTGAATAAGTATCATATGAACAAGAGGAGGTTTTGAAGAAGATTCAACCTTTACTTTTCTATTACGGGAATTGAAAATTCAAATGGTGAAATTTCTTAAGGGGGAATATTTTAATTTATGAAACTGTTATAATTAAAATTTCTCTTTATATAAATGTATCATCTTGATATATGGTTATAGAAAACACATGAATTTATTTTTTTTTATATTATTTGATTTAATAACCTTTATGAATCATTACTATTGATAACATAGCCATTGAATAATGATTATGTGATTAATGTAAATATAGGGTTTCAAAAAATCCAATTGACAATGAAAAATGAAGTGATGGCCCCAACCAGTAGGGAAAATCCATATGAAAATAATTTCAAGGATATTTCCATTGACCATGTCTCATATGATATCCAACACAATAAACATGATCAAAACCTTTTACGGGAGAAGTTCAAGCTCATCGAGATCACAACCCAAAATATGTTCCCGGAACCACCCCCAAAAAGTCCCACCATCACGAACCTCAATCTGAGGGTGTTTGTTTTTGTGTTAAAGGGAAATGTATCAAGAGCCTAGATATATGATTATGTGATATTTTTATAGAATATTTTAATATATTTTTATCCTATTATCGTCACATTGTAAATATTTTTTATTTTGATACAACAATGAAAAATTGTGTTTTTGGTTAATATGAAAATATTATTAATGATTTAATTAATTAGAGGATTTTTTGATTATATAATATTTTAATATCATTTAATAAATTAAATCATATATAAATGATCACATAATTTTTATGTTTTCAAATTTAATTTTTATATGTGTTCGAAAACTAATGTCATAAAAAAATAATTTATTAATAAAAGACTATTTTATTTTATAATATATAATTTATATATTTATAATATTATTTCAATAAAATGTTTAATATTTTCGGAATTAAAACATCCCAATTTTTTAATAGATAATTTTTCATAACTTTCAGAGATATTTGAATTTTCTCGTAAAAATTAATTATCATATAAATATTCATTTTTGTTTTATGACATCATGATTACCCAAAAGAGGTGTAATAAATACAATAAATGGGATAAGAGGAAAAATATATGAATAAATTTAAAATAATGTAATTTTATTTTTATATTATTTATTTTTTAAATATTATATGACCCATCAATAACATAATGTATATTTATAGTTTTAAAATCCCTTCTTCTAGAGAGTGATACACCACCACATAAGTAAAAACATTATTTTAATAATGTTGTCACTTGTAATTAATAATTTATTAAAACTTATCCATATTTTCAGAACCATGTGAAAAAACATGTAATGGTTTGTGGTATTTGATATTTTATTGTAATCAATCCCAAACGTAAATAATAAAGAAATCACCATATTTTCCTATATAAACCCACCCATGATACCATTTCTCATCACTCAACCTACATTTAAGACAACTATAATAGTACATCCTCTTTATAGATTCCTCCTAAGGTACCCCAATATCTCAATAAGACCCTAAAGTGATTTTGATGTGACACACTCAAGTAAGGGACCTTCCTCTCATTAGTAATATTCAAGATCCTTTAATAGAATTTTCCTTCTTAATTAAACTTTTTAATGAATTAATTTATTTATAAACATCCAATAATTTCCCATTGATTTTATTTTAATTTGGGATCACTTATTCTCTCCCATTTTTACCTTCGCCTAATCTTTTACCATGTCAAAAATCCGTAAGGGATTTCTCTATTCTCATTTCCATTCTAGAAATCCCCTTATGTTATATTTATTAAATTACATCCTATATTGTTGGAATATCTTATTCCATATACCCTTTACATTAAATTTAATTTATAAATTATGATATCTCCCATTTAACTCTCATTAATCATCCCATTATCCTTCATGTACATCTGTTACCATGTTGAATATTTTTAACAGATCGTTTCCTTTAAACTCTTTATTCATGAATCTTCTTCACAATATGTATTTTTTCTTAATTTTATTATTAAGGGATATGTTAGTACATATATAATTTACATTTAATTTTTTTTAAATGGTGATATACCCATTTCTCTCTCATCAATCTATTTTATTGATTTCAAAATATTATCATTATGTTCCTGAAATTTCACCTAAATTATCCATGCCAAAATAATTGTGTAGTGAATACCATACACATTTTTTCTATCAATGGAATTCCACTCTAAGAACATTTAGATTTTTATTTTGTAACTACATGTATTTATTTCACATTCATAGATCCTGTAATAAACTATTTTGATGATCGGATCAATGTTGTATGATTTATGTGGCACACTTAAGCATGATTATGAAATAATTATGAGGAGTCCACCTAGATAAAAATACAATTAATTGGGTAATGTTTAGTATCATGATATGTTATGTTGTGGCATGGTGTCAAAATGGTACATTTATGGGGATTTTTCCCCCATGATGTCTTGTAGGTTTTAACCTATAATATTGTTTATGATTCAATGCTTTACGTTCTTTTTTAGATTTACCATGTTATGATTATCATACTATATCATTCCATATTTTTCAAGTTAATTTTTTTACTCATTGATATTTGTATTGACTAAAATTTATATCATATTCCAGGTTTATTAACATTATGGTCTTTATAGTAATCCCATTTCTTAAATATGTCCCCTGTTTTCCTATGATGTTTTAGGTTTTATGGAGTATTTTGTGGATGTTACAGAAGTTTTTGATAAAGTTGTTATATTTAGTGTTTTATGTTTTTATGTAACATGACTAATTCACAAAGAAAATAGACTTATCATCCATTCTTGTTATATTAAGTATATTCTTATGTAATAAATAAAGTACTAATTTATAATAAATAATAATAATATTATATAATAATATTATATTTTATAAAATGTAAAAATAATAAAAAGTTGTAACATCCAACTAATTTTTATTCCTCTATTAGTATATATGAATCTGATTTTGATCCTATTATTATCATAATCAACAGATTATTATGAATCATCAAAACATTATAATGGTTATTCTTCCCAGAAAATATATTAATATTTTGATCATCTCAAATACCACAATATCAACTTAAATATTTCTCAATGTTCTTTTACTAGGTTAAACAAAAATATTAATAAAAATAATACTATAAAATAAACATCTATTGTAGTATAATTAATTTAATACATTATATTTCTGACTACATAATTGTAAGTATTATTCTCTTTATATCAATGGTTTCCTTCCATTATAGGCTATCATAAATTTTATTGAATGATTTTCTTAGTAAGAGGGGTATAAACAAATATTTCATTAAACCAATATATCCTTTTCAATAATTCTATGGATGCACTCATTCTATGCTTGAAACAATATTCTAGAATTCATAGCTCTTTATAACCTCATCACCATAATATTTAATTAACTACTAATATATTCCATCACAAAAATTTTGGAAAACATAATTTTAAATTAGTATTTGATTTGAGCATCTATTTGTACCATAAATATGTGAATGAAATATAAAAAAGATAAAATTATCATCATCCCATAGCTTCCAATAATATCTATGATCAGTGATACACCTTATTAATCCCTCCACTTGAAGAAATTATTCAATATTATAATTCCATTTACATAGTGCATTCTTAGAAGTGAAAAGAATTTTCTATAGTCTAGTAACATTAATTTGGTCCCTTACTTCTAGAACACGTATTAGTTTATTCATGTAGATTTCATCCACAAACTCACTTTAGTGGAATTTTGTATTAACATCCATCCACTTCATGTAAAAATCATTAGATGGAGCCCTATATAATATTATTCAAATATTATAATGTTAAATTAATGATGAGATGGGTTATAAGAAATATACTAAATCGTTATGTTAAAACACCTTCACTACAATATAGGTTATTTTTTTATCATCATCATCTTCTATAATATAGTAAATCCACATGTTTTCATGTGATTTTTTACACTATAGATTTTAATCTATGTCTCATATTCTATGGAATAATAACTAACCAATCACCATATTAATTTGTGAATACAATTGATTAGAGTCACTAAGAAAATACACCTTATTTATATTTTCAGGTTCCCTCGTAACCATTCCATGTATAAAATGTTAATCATTCCCAAACATCTACATAGGTATATTGATTCATGTTTGTCACCTACATTGAATTGGATACCATGAAATGTAATTATGGTGATTCCACTACCGCTTTATTTATTGTTGATATTATTTTTATTTCTTATGGTTTTAATTTCTGACTTTTGGTTCCATCAGCAACCATGTTTATGTTCACTATTTTTTCTGAGCTACCAATACGTTGATCAATCTATACATCACAGTTTATTTTTCATCGTCATTCAATTCCACTGATTTTTGATCCTTTAATAAAATTGTCTCATCAAATATAATATCCTCCATCAGATTACTGTTTTCCTATCACCATCCCATATGTAATATCCAAAACATTTTCTCTATAATCGACAAAAATAACAAATTTTATTTATAATTATGATTGTACCTATACATATTTTGTGTGTGTATATATATATATATATTTAAATTTAATTAATAATAGTATAATATTAACTATCAATTATTTCTTTGACCAATGATCCTCTCTATGTTTATTTGTGACTGTTGATGATGTACATCTGCTGATTTGATATGACGTTTTGTAGAGTTCAACTGACCAAATTTCTTAATCCATTATCCTGTGTTATTTCAAAATTCTTGATATCCCTATAAAAAATTCATATTAATTATATCTACAACTATATTCTAATTTGGAGTTTTGATATCCATCATGTAATTATATATCCATTCCTTATTGCAGAATTCATGGAGGTTGTGTTATGGGTACCCACCTCCATTGAACATCCAGATGCACTTCTAATTTTGGACTCGTTGAATTTATTTTGATTATTTCCATTGAGTAATAAACTAAAATACACTAGAAATATAATCCAAAAAGTAAATATATTGTTTCTATGTAGAGTTATTAATTAATGTTAAAAAGTAGAGGAAATAACCACAATGTTGGACATAGGATGGTCCCCAAAAACTGTTTATATATTCTCTAGCATGTGATTAAAGGGATTCTAACCATCTAAGATAAAATAAATTATTTTCTTCTTTGTAAACACATAATTCTCATACATTATAATTACAATTTAATCAGGATTTAGTATTACTATGTAAATCATAACCATTATCTTCTTTTCGATGAGGTGATAAAACCTATAGTTCCATAGTTATGAATATTTTTATGTTGTATTTCCAGAATCTACTATTACATTTTATTTTCTATACATATGTCGGGTCCCTTAATTTACTCCTTGTGAAACAGTAACTGTTTTTCATGTATCATTCCTTTCCTTGTCAAGAAAATCTAATCACATAAAATTCATTATAAATTTATCCAACAAAAAATATATTTCTTATATGTCCAAGAGTACAATGAATAATAATTAAAATTTATAATTTATAATTATCAATTTATATATTGACAAGTTCTTTGTATAAAACATCTCGGGATTCAACATCAAATAGATTTACATTATAAAACATCATGGATATTGATTTAAAAATAATATATCATCTATTTTTTAGAGATGTGATGATATTATTTTAACCACCAATTATTCTACTGATGAATTAAAACCTAGTAGATGAAATTATTTTCTAATATATTAACATAATATAATATACTAGAATTTTTCACCTTTCTAGGGTTATCCATTTGATGGTTCTATTCCATTCTGATATGTACTTTTTTTCTAAATTTCTGGCTATTTGGACTAGGAATATCCATATTACATCAACATCATTCATGAGATTTTTAATTTTTTGCATTCTTCTTATATTTAAAATGGTTCTATCTTCACCTTACATATGTATTAAGGGATCTAAAATTATATACCTAATAATTACCTTTACATTAGATATTCATTAATGATTATGGTTGAGATATAATTAAATTCCTTATTTGTATTTATACTAGAGTTAATGACTATAATATCCATTGAATCCCAACTATTTTTATGTTAATATTACAACACCAATATCAATACATCATCATAAAATTCCACCCATACTAATTAGATGTTACCATGAATCATGTTGAAGATATAAATAGTATATTCCACTAGTATTACATCATAAAACCATAATATAAATAATTTTCACAATATTATAGCCTGGTCAAGGGCCATTGATTTTTAATTTATTGATAAAAAATAATTTTGAATAGCCATTACTATTTCCTTTTCATGAATATTGATAAAAAAGTCATACCAGTGCCAATATATTTCAATAAATGCCTTCTGAATAAACATTACCAATTAAAAACGACTTTACTCTAGTTAATGAAACATTGCATTCCAGACGAATCTATATATATTAAACTTGTATCCAATATAATCTAAATTCTTTTTTATCAATTTTACTAATAAAAACCCTTAATTCATATAATTTCATGGCTATTATATGGCAGTGTGTTGGACCTCAAGTGTGGAAAATTCATTAATATGACTTATTGTGGTAGAAATA
The DNA here is from genome assembly GCA_963277665.1 of Viscum album. Taxonomy (NCBI): domain Eukaryota; kingdom Viridiplantae; phylum Streptophyta; class Magnoliopsida; order Santalales; family Viscaceae; genus Viscum; species Viscum album. Next base: position 434,036,911 of record OY728150.1, on the reverse strand, counting down.
AAAAACTAATCACCAATACTTGTAATAAAAGAAATAAAATTATTTAAATAAATAAAAATGGAATTCATATAATGATATGAAGTATAAAATCCATATTTTTACAATTTTATTCTCATTGATTAGGTGTAACATAAGATAGAATTCAATGCACTCTACACAATATACTACGATTACATTATGCACACCTCACCAGATAAAATAAATGAAATAGAAACTCATGAGAATGTTGTATATAAATATTTAAAATAAAAAAAGATATTTAAAATGATTTATAATTTCTCCCATATAAACATGAGGAACCACTGTGACTTCATTTTTATTATTTCTTGAATAATTAATTACATTCAAGTGAAAAAAATTACTAGTAATATTTCACCATAAAATGATTAATATTATTTAGATCTCTTTTTAATTTATATGTGTAAAATTCAGTATTCCATATTTATATTTGTTTTTTCAGGTAGGTCCCCACTACCTTATATAGGAAATATATACTTAAGATCTCGAAAAAGTACATTTCTATATTCAAGGAAAAGCCTTCAAATGGAATGTCTCTATAAATAACTTGTAACACCATTTTCCTCAACCATGTTCATTGGTAACCACTTATAGATTATATTTTCTACATAATTAATAATTTATAGTTCACTTAGAAATTTATAAATGATGAAGTATTATATGGATGATCATGAATGTGTATGGAATGAGGATTTGAAAGATGAATTAGTGGGATTTATGGTCAGTGCTAAAGAAGGGGTGATGAAGTATTTATACTAAAAATAAATTTGGTTTATTGTAATATTATTTATTAGAGTGATAAATTTGACACTAAATTATTCAAACATTGTGGAATTTAATTTTTTTTGAAACTATATACATTAGAATATATAAGAGATTAGAAGCAGAAGATCAATAGTAAAATCGATTCAAAGAAGATGTTCATTAGAAAATATGATTAGAAAATGATATAATCATTTAAAAAATCATTTGTTAAATAGCCTATAATTATAATGATTCTTTATAGATACAATATATGTACACTAAATTATAATGAGTTTTTTAGATTTTGTTTTATTATAGAAGTTATATTGTATATTGGGTAACTATGTTTTGAAGGGAGTACCATAATATGAAGAAGAATGGGGTTTCATTAAATATATTCTTGATCCATATAATTTTTATAATAGAAATTAGATAGATATTTTATGTAATATATATATAAATTAAAATTAATTGTTATAATACATTGGTACATGTCATTGAAGAAAAATTAAAGAAGTTGTAGTCACAATTCTCTCCTTGATATTTGGAAAGCCTATATATTGATTACATAGATTATTCATGATGTTTTAATTAAGATATAATATAATATTTTTGGTTGGAATTTAATATGGTTGAATTAAATTTGATGAATGTGGAAGATAGAAATCTTGATAACTACTTTTATTATAGTAATCCCGACTATATGAATAGTGATTTTATTGATAACTCTTGACCTGATATTTGATAGTGTATAAGATAATGATAGGTTGAATTATATGTTTAAAATATATGATATATTAATGGTATTGAGGTTCTAAAATAGTATTTATGATGTATTTGGGTCGTGTTTTATAATTTTTTTCAAACTAAATGGTTGTGGGAAATATATGTGTTTAGTGGATTCCTTAATAAGCCCCAAACATTTAGGTTCTTGTAGAAGAATAATAACATGAACATAGGTTGTGTAAGAAAGTTAGAAATTCAAGAAATAAATATCAACCATGAGTGTCCAATGTGGTGGATATTTTTTTAAGAATCCATGTTTAAAAATATAGTTTCTGCATATGTTTTAGATTTTTTTTCATGGAGAAAGTAGAAATTACCTATTATGATTATTTTAAAAGCACAAATGAATATCAATATTCATTATGGATACAGTTGGAGTGCAATGAAATCATAAAGGAAAGGTATTGTAAACAATTTATTTGGGTTTTCATTCTAAATTAGTAAAAGTTAGTATATGAAAATTTTTAGGACATAGTAATAATATTTTGAAGATTTAAAATTGTGTAAATGGTGATACATTAGCACAAAATTTGAATTATTGATGAATGGATTATAAAATCAATATAATGGACTAGAACCAATGATATTAAAAGGTAGGTACCCATATTAGGGATGAAACGTTAAAAATACCTTGTTTTTAAATATAATTAATTTCTATATAAGTTCTGAAATTTTTTGTTTAGAACCTAAAAATAATACACTATTATTAACAAAGATGGATAATCGAATACAAAAATTGATTTAAAGATTTTATGTTGGAATATTTTGGTAAAAATGTTCAACCACAAATCACCCACATCTTAGTGTGACAATAAAATTAATCAAACACTTTATAAGTAATGGGTAAATGGATTTTCAATGTTTAACTTGTTAATTGAATCACATGAATGTCTACTTGAGTATCCATAAATACAGTATAAGTTATATGATATTAATATTATAATGGAATGTATCATTAATGATGGAGCATTAGTGGGGAAAAATTTATTATTTTATTATATTATATGAAATATATAAATTTATAAAATGGTTTGACACCACTCAATGATAAAATATATACTATATAAAAAATATAGTTTAATCCATTATAATTTATTTCATGGAGGTATAATTTGTAACATCCCAGGAAAATAAACAATATTATTGTTTCATATTTATTAATATTTCTAATTTAGTTATTAATTTTACTTTAAAGGGGATTATATGTTTGAGGGCGTACCTGATACACGACAACAAGTTTCTTGGAATCTTATGTTTCACACAACGTTGAGTTGTATAGAAAAATAATATAAAATGATTATTATTTTAAATGGTAGTTAATGCCTAGCCATTGTAATGGATTGAATGAATATAACTGACTAGAAAATGATTATAAATGTTTGTTAAATATTTTAACATTTATCCAATAAAAGTTAGAGGCATAAAATGTGAATGAATCTAATTTTAAGAATAATTTACTTTAAATGGTTGATTTAAAACATTTTGAAGGAGAAACCTCCTTAAATCTTTTTTTGGTCACTTTTATATTTTATATGTGACAAAATAAAATTCTCCATTGTAATTGGGACGTCAAAATTAATTTTGGGTAAAATTTTGTTATTTTTAGGGTAAACTTTAATTTTTGATGAATAGTGAAAATACTGTATTTTTATTCAAAACTACCATTTAATATAAATTATTTATGTGGATATATTATTATTTTAATTGGTTTTAAAGTGTAATTAGCTTATGTTTTTACTATTTAATACAATTTTGGTCATTTTAAGTAATTAGTCTCTGAAATTGAACATAAATAATTGTCAATCTTTTAATAGTTTTTATTTCTTAAAAACAAACATTTTGTTTTGAAAGCGAGTATTAATTTTAAATTAATTTCTTCCACTTATATGTTTGGAATTTTTAAAAATGTAGTCCATATTTAGAATCAGAAGGTCTAAATTTTATAAATATGTAACTTTTATTTTTTTCAATATGAACATTTACTTTAGTAAAAAATTTATTTACCATGGTTAAAGGGTAAATCTTGTAAATAAGGGTAACAAAATATTATTATAATAATATTAAATTACCATAACATGTGTCTTAATAGTATTTTTGAATACATTTCTGACCATGGTAATCCTTGTGTCGATTTAGGGACCCCATGGAGCCATATAAGAGTGATAAAGAAACATTATATTAATTTATTTAATGTAAAGACAAAAAATGACAAAAATCGTATATCTTTTACTAAATAAATTTTTACATGGGGTTTTATAAGATATCAATAACACTATTAATATTATTTTGAAATCTAAAAATATTTCATACAACATCATATATTTTATATAATTTTTAGACATCAAATAGAAAAATTTATTTATTACACAATAATGATGCAGTGTTTACCTCATTAAAAATGTTTAAAAAAATAAGATTATAAATATTAAAATAATGTACAAAACCTTTACAATTCCTATTAGATGATTATATTTCTAACAAAATTAGACTTATCTTTGATTTTAATGATTTTTGGATCTTTATAAACCAAAATTCATTATATATAAAAATATAATTTTCATACTTTAATAAAGAGACCATCCTACCCCTTATTAAAGGACATAACTTCTAATACATTCTTCACACATCTCTAGACCCATGGCTTGTATAACCCCTACCCAAATAAGCTCTGATGATCCATATATTCTACCTAGAAGCTTTACCTTAGGCAGAAGTTACTTCATGTATAATTATTTGTTCATAGTCAAGGGAGATACCCAATGTAAAGTTAACATCCTCTCTTATGTCGTTTTGTTTTATTTTACAACTCCAACCATATAATTCATTTTTATTCCCTTATTTTATAAAAAATTTGTATCCTCAATAAAATAGGTTATTTTTTGGGAAGGATTCTAACTACACTAACACACACCTCAATCTAATGGTAAATGAACATATTGTTTATGTATTTATATATCATATAAATTATTTTTATGTTTTCTTTATCATTATATATTTTTAATTTATATCATACCTTTATGGTTTTCATTATGGGTAAATGTGATAATTTCATTTTAGGAAGTGCGGACTATCGCCCCCTCAAAGAGATATGAATTGTTAATTCCATATGTGGGGCATATAAAGGATGGAGATAATGATATTATATTTGATATTATACTAACATTATAATATACCTATGTATCGTTATGTTTTAAATCCAATAAAATAAGAAATATAAGTAGAAGTTGCGTTCATGCGTACGTATGGCTTACCGTCTTTGTGAACGGTTAATTTCATTTCATACCTCAAACTGTTTTGTATTGTTATATAAACATATATATACTGGATATATATTATATATATTATATCTAAATCATTTATATAATTTTATTGATAATGTACTTTTTACCACATGAACAAATTGTAATTAAAAGAAGTTCATTTTTGACTTATGTACTAAATATCAAGAAAATGACTATTATTAACAAAAATGATAACATAATGTTTATAACATGGTAATGAGGGATATAAAAGAATTAATAAACTTAAAAATGGTTTTTAATCAAGTAGAAATTAACTAATGATTATTATTTATGATGATCAAGGAACAAACAAGTCTAGTCAGACACGAGGTAATGGGTTTCTTATCTCACTTTTAATTTAGTGATATTTCCACTGTTCGCCACTAGTTAATTGCAGGTGTTGTATTGTGTTCTGAAATTTGATATATATTATCATTATTCTCTTTATATTCACGTTATTCTATGTATCATTTGGTGGTTATTAACTTTTGGTCATACAACTCGATTGATTTGAACGTGTTAAGTGATTTTCATCTCACTTTTTATTCCCTTGAGATTTATGATATATTTTCCACTATTTAATTTTGTGTGTTGTATATGCTACCCAAGATTTTATTAATTATGTTATATACTTAAATTTATGGGTATTAAATTTTCATTTTATAATTCTTTTGTCATGGGTAGTATGTTTCATAAGTTATCAAATTGGTAAGGGAACCATTATACTAAATTTCCATTCCTTAGGTTAATCTTCTAATAATTAATTATGACATGCTATGAATATATTTGGAATCAATATTTATTTTTTTATATTTTAATTTACACTCCCCTTTGTGATAATATAATTTTGATACACTTAATCACTGCATTTATAAATTCCCAAATCATAAATATGAATTTGATAAGTGTAATTATACCTCAATTTCCATTCATTGGGTAAAACATCCATGTCATTGGTTTTGTATTAAAAAAACACACTTGAATGTCCTATGATTTATGTACACTTAATATACAATCACATTGACTGTATTTATATTTGTCACACATTATTATGCAATTTATTCATCCTTAATCTGAGGATATAGCTTTTATAATTGATTTCGTCTCAATTTACATTCCAATGAGACTTCATTGTCATTATGCCCCAATTCACTCTTATATGGTGTATATACTTCCCATTTATATATTATATCTTAAATATATTTTTTATCATTATATTATAATATTTGATTAATTTAATTCATCAATTACATGTATTCATGTGTCTGTCATTTGTTTTGGTACTCTTTAACAAAAAATTTCTTAAATATGTAAAAGATTTTTTTATAAATAATTATCATTAATGAACATGTTATTAAAATGGGTTTATGGTTTTATTTTTATGGACATTAATGTTTTAAAATTATAATTCCTTTAAAATCATCGAAGTGGTATGGGGAACTTTGATTCCAAAATATCTTCAGTACATGTTTTAAATGGTTTTGAAAATGGTTTAATAATTCATTGGGTGTGTCAATATTCGGAAATGATATATGTTAATTTCTATGTGGAAATGTTATCTTCCTTTTATTATTGGGTTATGTGTTATGATAATGTTATGTGTATAGGGCAATATTTACATATACGGGTGGTTCTGTGATAAACCTAGGGCGAGTGGGCCTGAGATTTCTCTCCAATGCATTCGGTAACGTGAAAGAGGTAAAAATTAATGTTTCTCATAATATATTTAGGGAATATACATTGATTTTTATTGAAAATGTGACTCCTTATGTAGCTGTGATAGAAACAATGTATGTATGTTAGGAATGCCATAAGTTACCTTTAGGGTTTATGATTTCTATGTGTTATTCATAACTGTTATGATTTCATGTTATGATTTCATGAGGTATGTTATGATCGAAAAGTATGGTTTCATTTATTTTTATTTTTTATGGGTTAATTTTTCCTTTCCTTATTTTGTAACCCTTTCTGAGCTTTTTATGATCATCTTATTTTTTTGAAATTTTATTCAAAAGGACTTAATGATGAATAGGGTCAAGGATCAGATCAAGGAAAAGTCATGTTGTCTAAAATATATAACTATAAATGATTCCTTTTAAGAGTTTTTATTTTATAAAAAATGGATACTTTCTAGTAGTGTCTACATCTAATTTTCAAGTTGATATGTAATAGTTATGGATTAATTCTCTAAAAAAATAAACATGAAACGATCCATAATGTGAATAATTCATTTAATTAATGATTATGTAATGTTTAAGATGGGGTCCTTATAGTTGGTATAGTATATCGGTTTAGATAACCATAGAGGTTATGGTGTTTGTTAAACATAAGTAACATAACTATAATGGTTAGAATATTAGAAATAGCCATAGTTATTTTGTATAAATTTAATGAGTTTATGATAACATGAATAAATTTGTCTTAGTATTTACCTTCCTCGTAAGATATTATATTATGATTTTGATGATATAATCACACTGACCTTTTTCGTTTTAGTAAATTGTTGGATCCAGAAGGCACCAAATTACTAATAGATGTAATGAAAACTGTGACGGTTTTCGGAATGAGCAACTAAATGAAATTTGAACTGTAATGAGAACTCTTGTGGTTATTCTCAACCAACTATCTGGAGTAATAATTGAACATCTGAGCCTTGGTGATTTTTATAAGGAATTGTATAAGTGAGAAAGAAATTCCAAATGATGTCCAGGTGATAGCCATAATATTATGCATATTCAAAAACTTATGTGTCAAGGATGTGGAATGAAACCGCAAGGAAAATGGTTAAATGGGGCAGGTAGATGATATATCTATGGGAATGATGGTCATAAAGAAATAACCTACCACAGAAAAAAGATACATCTAATTGAATAAATGAATGGGGATGAAGTTCTTTCTAAGGGATCAATTGAATGTTTTAAATATGGTGTGCATGGTCAAAAAAATATAGATGTCCTATGAATATTTTTCAGTAATGGGATCACTAGGTTCATTCAAATATATGTTTACCAATACCTAATGCCATTACGATTGTGGAAGAGGAAACATAAATGAACAATGAAAGGTATGGATTACTTCTTAATTAAAATTTGGACATTATTGAATCCTATGATATGATTCATGATTTTGTTTTTAGGAAGGAAGTATTTTAGAATAATATGAAATTAAGGGTAAATGGATCATGAATAATTTTAATGATTAAGAAGTCAACAAATAAGGGATTCAAGTGTTATGGTAGATTTTAGGAATGTGAAATGCTTAAAATTATTAAGTCTCTTTTGATGATGGGATTACATTATATGTCTTTTTATAGTATGTGTAACCCTAATATTTGATATATTGAAATTTTATTCAATGAATAATTATCTTTTCTTTTGTGGATATTTTTATAAATCACCACTTCGGTTTATATGATACTTGAATTTGATGAAATTATAGGTTAATTCATTTTGGAATGCAAAATGAAAGTTATTAGATAACCTTTGTGGTTAAAATAAGTTAGGGTTATTTTAAGATGAATTTGTCACTTTTTTGGGAATGTTATAAAATTATATTGTTTTTGAAAAAGGATAACACATATAACTCATTACAACCTGTCACGTCAGACAAAGCTGTGAAAATCAAACCCACAACCAATGTGCCACTAGTATTTATTGCCTACCACTATACTACGTGATGTCTCTAGTTAGTATAACTAATTATTTTTACATAGATTATTTTTGAATAAATAATATGTTGATTTTATGCTATCTATAGAAATGTTTAACCTGTCTTGGAAAATATGTGATTAGGTTAATTAAATTTCAATATGAGAGTTTAATAACAACTGAAGTTATTTATAGATAAATGTTAAGATTTATCTTAGATGACAATGTGATTAAATCCTTCTGAGATTTGGGTTTCAATAATGACTATTAAAGATAAATCTTAACATTAATCTACATGACAAGTAAGTATGTTTCATTATGATTTTAGTTATTCTCATAAATAAATTCCTCAAATTTATAAAAAGTAACATAAAATAAAATCATTGTATGTTATCTTTTCCTACTGGGGAATCAAATACCATTAAACCCATCACATGTTTGTGATTTTCTAGTGGTTAACTTTATCTTAACCATGTTTTCTACCAATATACATAAAACCATGATGGTTTTTTTTCCATCCATATCTAAATTTTCATAAATGAAATCCTACTGTGGGTTATCTCAGTTAAACTTTTTACATCACTTCCTTTATTTTAATGTGATTGATTTATTGATTTTTTTTCTTATTTGATACTTTCAATGAATTTTTTGAGACCAATTTTAAAATTGTGAGGACACAACATCCAAAAGGGGGATGTAACATCCCAGGTAAATAAATAATATCACTATATCAAATTTTTTAATATTTAAAAATTAATTATTAATTTATCTTTAAAGGGGACGCTATGTTCGATGGAATACCTGATTCACAACAAAAAGTTTCTTTGAAATCTTACGTTGCACACAATGTTGAGTTGTACAGAAAAATAATATAAAAATATAAATTTTTTAATGGTAGTTAAAGCCCTTCCATTGTAATGGAGGGAATGAACAATACTAACAAAATAATTATTATAAATGTTTGTTAAATATTTTTACATTTATTTAATAAATGTTTGAGGCTTAAAATGTGAATGAATCTAATTTTTAAAATAATATACATTAAAAGGTTGATTTACACCCTTTTTACAGAGAATCCATATTAAATAATGTTCCGGTAACTTATATATGTTATATTTGACAAAATAAAATTCTTATTTAGAATTAGTACCTCAGAATGCACTTTGGGTAAAAATTTAGTATTTTTCAGAATAAGGTCATTTTTTGATGAATAATGAAAAATACTGTATTTAAATTAAAGACTATAATTTAATATAATATATTAATATTGTTATATTATATTTTTAATTTGTTTTAATGTTTAATTATATTAATTTTTTACCATTTTATCAAATTATGGTTATTGTATGTAACTTCCCTTTAAAATTGGACATAAATAAGTGTCAATATTTTGATAGTTATTATTTCTTAAAACACCTTTTTTTTTTGTTTTGAAAATTTGAATTAATTTTAAATTCATTTCTCCCACATATGTTTTTTGAATTTTAAATATATATTAAATATTTGGAATCAGGAGCTCCAATTTTTGAAAATATGTAACTTTTATTTTTTTGACAATATGAATATTTACTTTAGTAAAAATTTTATTTAACATGGCTAAAGGGTAAATCTCATAAATAATAATAACAGAATATTATTATAATTATATTAAAATAAACTGAAATTGTTTCTTATCCTATTGGTTAATACATTTGTGACCATGGACATCTTTGATCTTATTTTGGGACCCCATAGAGCCACTAAATAGTGAAAATGACACTTTATATTACTTTATTTTATGTATTGACAAAAATTACCTAAATATAGATCTTTTAGTAAATCAATTATTAAATGGTGTTGATTAAGTTATAATTTACAATATAAATATTATTTTTGAAGATAACAATTTTTCCTACATCATGGTATTTAATTATAATATTTTGACATCAAATATATTAAATTATGTATGACAAAATAATGAGGTAGTTTTAGGTCATTAATAAATGATTAAAATAAATAAGATTATATAGATTAAAATAATCTCCAAGACCTATCAAATTCTTATTGGATGATTTTATTAAGACCATGAGTCATCTTTTATTCTACTTTAATGAGAATTGGATCTTTAGAAATCGAATATCATTATATAATAATATAATATTTTCAAACATTCCTAGGGAGCCCATCCTCACCCTTATAAAAGGACACAACTTCTATCCCACTCCTCACATCTCTCAAGACCAATTTTATCATCCAACCCCTTCACAAACAAGCTCTCAGGATCCCTCTCTTGCACCATGAAGCCATACCTTAGGCAAAAGGCTCTTCAAGTAAACCTTTTGGTTCAAACCAAAGGGAGTTACACAATTTAGAGTTAGCTTCTTCTCTTAAGTCCTTTTTGTTTAATTTTACCTCTCCAACCCCATAAATTCTTTTTATTCCCTTATTTTATGACAACATAAATATCCAAAATATAATATGTTGTTTTATGAGAATGATTATAACAAAACATACACAGACTTCCATCTAATGGATAAATATCATAGTATTTCTGTGGATGACAAACTAACGCCTCACAAAATGATGATCGTTCAATTATCTCCTACCACCTCTCATGGTGGCCATTAAGATGGAACTACACATATATATATGATACATCTTATGTTTATTTTATCTTTATTCTTTTATTTTTTCCATTTATATTAATCCATTATGGTTTCCATTATGGGTAAACACGATTTTTTCATTTATAGATGTGTGGACTACCACCCCCTCAAAGTGATTTTACTCGTTAATGCCATATGTGGGATGTATAAAGGATGGAGATAATGATATTATATATGATATTATAATTTAATTATAATATAAATATGTGTCGTTACGTTTTAATTCAATTAAAATAATAAATAGAAATGAAATTAGTGTTCATGCGCATGTACGACTTACTGTCTCCATTAACAGTGCATTACATCTCATACCTCAAAATGTTTTTTACAGTTATTAATACAAAAAAATACTAGATATGTATGATACATATAATATCTAAATCATCAATATCATTCTAGAGATAATGGAATTTTGACAACATGAACAACTTCTAATTATCAGAAAATCAATTTTGGCTCAAGTACCAAATATCGACAAAATGACCATTATTAACATAAATGATTGCATAATGTTTATAACATGGTAATGAGTGATATTAAAGGAATAATAAACACGAAAATGATTATTAATCAAGTATAAATTAACTTAAGTATATCATTCATGAATAACAAGGAATAAACAAGTCATGTAGGACACGAGGTAAGGGGTTTCTTATCTAACTTTTAATTCCATGAGATTTCCATTGTTCGCCACTAATTTATTACATGTGGGGTATTTTGAACATACATTTGATATATACTGTAATGATTCTATTTATATTGATTTTATTTTGTGAATAATTTTGTGGTTATTAACATTTTGTTATATGAGAAAATTGATTACAATGTGGTAATGGATTTTCATCTCACTTTTTATTCTCAAGAGATTAATGCTTTATTTTCCACTATTTAATTTTGTGTGGTGTATTTAATGAACAATATTAAATTAATTGTGTAATATAATTCAATTTATTGATATTTACATATCCAATTTTTGATCCTTCTTTCACGGCTTTTATGTTTCATAAGTTACCAATTCGGTAAGGGAACCTTTTAACCCAATTTCCATTCCATGGGTTAGTTTTCTAATTAATAATTTTGTTATGCTATTATTATTTGTGGAATCACTATTTATTTATTTATGATCTAATTTCCAGTTGAATTTTTTTGGATTTACATTTGATAAACTTAATCACTCTATTGATAAATTCTCATCTCATCGATATGAACTTGATGAAAGTAACTTTAAATCAATTTCTATTCATTAAGTTACACATCCAAGTCATAGAATTTTTCTTAAAAAACATGTGTGAATGTACTATTATTGATTTACACTAAATATCAAACATCATCATCATTATTCACCAATTAACTCTTAGATGGTGTATATAATTCCATTTGACATATTATATCTTAAATCTATTTATTAACATGATATTATATGTTTGATTAATATTATTCATCAATTACTTGTATTCAATCGTCTCTCATTTAGTTAAGAACTCTTTAGCTAAAATATCGTTTTAAATGATTTAAACATTTTCCATCTAAATAATTCTCATTAATGGTCATGTATTAAAAATGGGTTTATAGATTTATTTATATAGAAATTAATGTTTTAAAATGTTAATTCATTTAAAATATTCAATGTGGCCTGGGACACTTTGATTCAAAAATCTTTTCATTAAATGTTTTAAATGGTTTTGAAAATGGTTTGATAAAGCATTTATTATGTCAATATCTTGAAATTATATATTCTGATTTCAATATAGAAATATTATATTCCTTTTATGATTATGTTATGGTTTATCACTATGTTATGAGTATTGTGAATTGATTAATTATACGGGTTGTTTTGTGATAAACCTATGGTGGGTGAGTTTGAGATACCTCTCCAATGCCATGGGTAATGTAATGGAGGTAAATGTTAATATTTCACCTAATATATTTAGGGAATATACTGTGATGGATATTCCATATGTGACTCCCTATGAAACTGTGATAGCTAAAATATAATTATGTTATGAATGTGATATTTTTCCTTTATGATTTATTATTTAAATGTGTTATTCATAAATTATAGAATTTCATGAGGCATGTTATGATCGAAAAGTATGGTTTCATTTATTTGTATTTATTGATGGGTTAATGTTTCCTTTCATTATTCTTTAACCCTTTATGACTTTTTTATGACCATCCCATTTTTTTGTATTTTTTTTTGCAGGACTTAAAGATGAATAGGGCCAAGGTTGGGATCATTTAAATGTCATGTTGTCTAAAAAATTGAACTAGACATGTTTCTTTTTAAGAGTTTTTATTTTATGAAAAAATGGATACAGAATTTTAGTGTCTACTTGTAATTTTAAAGATGATATGTAATAGTTATAGCCTAGTTTTATAACACTCTAAACTTGAAAATATCCACAATTTGAATTATTTATTTAATTCAAGATTATGCAATGTTGAAGGCCGAGTCCTTATTTTATTGGTGTAAATAATAGTCTATTATTCACTATAAATTCATAGAATTGTAATAATGAAATATAAATTTTTACATATGGAAATTTATAAAAATTTAAAATACTTGTGAGATTAAAATGAGTATAACAAAGGGTATATACATAAATACATGTCATAATTTATGGTATAATATTTTTTTTCATATTAATTACATACATAAAATAATGGTTTTTTTAAATCCATATGAATATGAATGACTCTTAATTCTATGTTTTAATGTGTTTTATAATTCCATTTCTTACTTGACGCATTCAACCATCACAATAATACATTAGAAGTATCATACACATCCTTTATCGTTAAAACATGGGACTATTGATAGAGGAATATTACATGGTATGTAACCAAATTAATTTCACATATTATTATATAACACATGAGTAATTTAATGTTATAGATGCATCGATTTTATAGAATCCCAATATCCATTATAACTTAGTCTTATACATGGGTATTTTTTTTACAATACTTTTATAACCTTTGTATAAAAATCTACTCTCTTAAGATATTTCATCATTTACCCTTCTTTACTAATAGTAATCTATAATTTCACGATATTTGAATAATGCCATGAAATTATTTGGTTGATTTAGGGGAATGAAAGTATACATCTTTGACCAAAGAACAATTAAATTATTCATTTATTATTTCCATCAATCATAGTATGAAAAAATGAGTGTAATTCAATTTTGATATGAAAAAAGATTCTTTATATAGTTTTTTATGATTCGAGTTATAAAAATACACTTTTATTTGATATCATGATTTCATTTCACTTATAATAAAATGATTAATGGATAATAAATACATAATATAAAATTATTGTATCACTTTTATTTTATTGAATATTTTATTATAATTAATTTTTATTTTTGATATAATTCATTTCACATGACACTAGAAGTAGTTATATATATATATTATAACACTAATTCAATCATTCCTTTAACATAGAACAAAATTCTATTTAACTACATGAAAAATTTACATATCGTTCACTATACACAACACAGAATTGGATTACATTTCATGAAACTCCCACTTGGAATTAGTTACATGCTATATTGAGTTTCTACAAAATATCATATTCTGGTTATATTTATTTAAAAATGTTAGTTATTACACAGCCATTAAAAGTTTTTAATTTCAATAGTAATAACTAGTTTTTAATTTTTTTTATATTGGTTTTATATAAATAAAATATATTGATATTGAGAAATATAATTTTATTTTATATTTCATGTAATGTTTAAAATTACTATTTTCTCGAATGAACTCTTTTTCATGTCCTAATATGAAGAAAAAAACTATTATTTTTTGACACACCAAGAAATTTATTCGATAATACAAATAATATTTTCAAATTTATAATTCCAAAATTATATTATGGTGAATTTTTTGGATTTTTCTGCAAAACAAAATTTTCATATGAATGCTAAAAAATACAGCATTCTAGTTCCTATGTTCATTTTTGTTGATATAATTATAAATGATAATTTAAAATTAAAATTTGTTTTATTGTCTGATTTTATAAATTATAAATATCCTAATACAATTTATTTCATTAAAATCAATTTCACATTGAATTTAAATTTAAAAACTAAAAAAAATTGATAATTGTTCTTCTTAAAAAATCATTATCTTGTCCCATCTACGAGATTGGCATTAATCATAATTTTTCATATTATGTGAATTAATGTTCAAAAAATTTAAATATGACATTTTAGTTAGTATAATATTATCTTTATGATTATATCATGTTAATATTTGACATAAAATAGTAGATAATGTTATTAAAATTAATCACATCTATTACGACAAAATTAAGCTTAATAAGGGAGTAAACATTAATATTAGGGGTCCAAATAACCAAGAAACATGTGAAAAAGGAATTTCGTGGAAATATTTTTTTTCATAAAACATCAATTA
Source organism: Viscum album (assembly GCA_963277665.1). Taxonomy (NCBI): domain Eukaryota; kingdom Viridiplantae; phylum Streptophyta; class Magnoliopsida; order Santalales; family Viscaceae; genus Viscum; species Viscum album. Next base: position 434,021,362 of record OY728150.1, on the reverse strand, counting down.
TTGAGTTTTGTTTGGGTTTTATGACTTTTTATTGGTAAAAACATGCATACTCTTAACTTGTTTTTAAAAATTCCAAGCAAGTTCTTTTCCATCCTTATAAAAGGCCACTACTTCACACTTTCCTTCACACATATCAAACCTTTTATTTTTGTCCAATATCTTCCAAATTAGCTTCTAAAAATGCATAAATTTCTCTAATTTTTCTCTTCTTGCGTATATATCAATATAAGGACTCCTTTTGGCAGAAGGTAAATGGAGTTAACCTATTAAGTGGTAACCTATTCTCTTGAGTACCCTTATTTTATTTCCCATAAACACACCTCCAATATTATTATTCCTTTCATGTATAACCAAAAAAGTATCCTAAAAATACTAGGATTTTGTAATTATAAGGTTATGATGTTTACATACACACACCTTTATCTATTGGTTAGCGAACATACTATTTACATGTACAACAAACTACCGCCTCACTAAACAATGAAAATTCATTTTTCCTTTACCATCATTAATTGTAGAAATTATATTAGAAGATCAATTTATATATATAATATATTATATTTAATATTTCATTAAGATTATTTATTTATTTTAAAACACATATCTTTATACTTTACAATTTTTTTAATAGTATAATTTTATTTAGCAACTGTGGACTACCACCCCCGCAATGTGATGTGATTAACTAATAAACAACATGGACTGTATTAAGTATAAATATATGAAATATAAGTTTTATATAAGTTATATTATTTCTACTTCAAAATTTATATATATATACAAACATATATATAAATATATATTCTAGTTTCATTCATTTAACATTATAATTTAATAGAAATACAGTTCATGTGTATGTATGACTTACCGTCCCCATTAACAGTGTATAAAATTTTAAACATCTATATCCTATGGATTATTATACCACACATATAATAAATAGAAAGTATATTTAAATAATTCATTAAATAATATAAAAAATGTAATAAATATGAGGACCAGAGATATAACTAATTAAGGAACATGAAAAAATTAGATTTTACTCGAAGTGAAATCTTAACATAGAATTGATAACAAGTGGTTAATATAAAGAAATAAAAAAACCATAAATGGTATTATAAATAATAATATTTTTATGTGATTTAATTATAATAGATTTATATTTATTATATTAAATGTTTGAATGAGTACAACGAGAGTCCAAACACAAAGTAGGGTTACTTCATTTCACTTTTTATTTCCGTGAGATACATGCTTTATTCACCACCCAAACCTTTTGAGTGGTTTGTATAATGACCATGTATGTATTATATGATATTATAATAAAATGTATGTGTATTTAAACATAAATTTCATTAAATTTATTTTATGGTATTTATATTTCAAATTTTATTAAATAATTAACATTATTTTATCTCAATTTTCATTCTTTGAGACACATGCCATGTTATGAACCAATATTTTTCCATTGGGAGTATATAATAACATTTATAGGTAATATAATTAATAAATTTAATTTATTGATTCTATACAATTCATTTAATTTTATTTTCTTACATGAGGAGTATGGTTCAATGTTAACATTTGGTAAGAGATTATTGAATCCATCTAATCTTATTTCGAGATTGTTTTCGTTTATGATTACTTCGATGAAATTTTATGATCAATATCTCAAGGAAAATCCTGAATTTATTATCCCTAGGATATTAATAATTAATTACTATATCAGTACCATTTATTCTAGTATTTTTTATAATATTGTAAAGAATGTGTTTTTAAGAAATCATAACATTACACACTCTTTGGTCGTGAATATGTGCTCCTTTAAATAAATGTTTCATAAAAAGGGTTTATAAGAATATTAAATAATATAATATGATCATTAAAATACATTTGTACCCTTTTCCTTTGTTACTAAATTTTTCAATGTTATCTTCTTATCTCTATCCTAATGAGTTGTGTTTCTAACATTTTTACCAAAAAAACAAACTGCGATCTTTACTTCATAAAACATGTACATATTAATCCAACATCAATCCATTGAAGACTTATTTTTATGTTTAAGAGGATAATTGTTTTTAATTTTTATTAAATTTTATTTAAAAATAAATTCGTATCAAAACATTTTCCAAATTTATATGTTTTAATCGTATTAGACAAGGAAAATGGTCATTAAATTTTTTACAATCATCTTTGTATATTTTCATGGAAAATGGTTTTCAAATGATTTATAATCCTTATTAATATGTTTTCAATTTATTTTAAATGAAATGTATTTAAAATGGTTCAAATATTAATTTATATGTTTTTAGTGAAAAATGATTTCAAAATGTTTTCGGTGATTTCATTATTATATTTGAAGTTCATTTTCATGAAAATGGTTTTAAAAAGGTTTTTAGGTTTAAAATAACAATTTTCAACCAATAAATTATATTTTATAAATTATAATTTTTCAAAATAGATTTCTAAGTGATTATCCTTCAAATATTTTATGTTTTGTTATTACCCATTCTCATATAGGAAGTAATATAATGGTTCCATTCATATCATTTATCGATTTTTTTGATGGCATGAAGTTTATGAATCTCTATTCTCCTTCAGTGGTTATATGTTTATTAAACTCATTTCTATTTATTGGGTTATAAGTTTATGAAACTTGCATCTTTTTATAGGTCATGATTTGATGAAATAGTTTTGAAACCAATCTATTTTTTCATGGGTTATAATGTAATGAAATTTTAATGACAACAAATTCACTTAATGGGATATGATTTAATGATTATAAAAACAATATATTTTAATAGTTAATGATAAGATTAATGTTTTTGTGAACATATATGTATGATAATATTTTGTGATTGGTGGGACCTATTTATCCTTCCAAATCATTTGGTAATGATTGATGGATTGTGAGTTTAAATGTTGCGTGTCAACATAATTACATGTTCACAATGTTATGAATGGACTTTATTTCATGTCTATATGTTTATAAGAGAACCTAATTACATGTTCAAAATGTTATTAGTGAACATTATTACATGTTAACAATGTTATTAATGGGTATGGTTTCATGTCCATATATTTATGATTGAAACTAATTACATGGACAAAATGTAATGAGTGAACCATATTAAGTGTTGGAGATGTTATTCATGGACCTGGTTGAATTTCCAAGTGATTATGATTGAATAATCATACATGTTCACAATTTTATGTGCGAACCAGACTAGATTCTCACAATGGTATACATTGACATGGTTTCATGTCCATAAGGTTAAATGTGATCCTGATTAGACATTCATAAGGTTATGAATTAAACTATTTTGATGTATATAAGTTGATGTCAGGGACTTATTCGATGTGTCTAGATAATTGAGTGATAATTTTTCTAATTATACATGTTTAAAATTATATAAACAAATGTGCATTGCAAAAATTACATGTATTTTTATTTTTCTATGCTTTCTTGAATTATGCAAATAATTTAATTTTGATTCATGTGTTATAAACATCCAATTATAATTATTATCTCTAATATGTGAGGTATGATCTTCAAATGTTATCATCAGGTTACATACCATATTTTTCATGTTATATATATGCATTTACATTATTTACACATAGGGAGAATCTAATCTCACCCCTTTCTTTTGATTCCTTTCTCAAATTAATGAAGAATGGTTTTAGGTAGATGTAATAAAGGTGGAAAAAATTATGGGAGATTTTCAAGATCTTTCACCAAGATAGAATATTTTTTTCCATGTTTCAAAACACACTATACTATTAGGGTCCTCATACATATATTTTTTTATGTATTGAATATTTATCTAAAATGAAGTAATATATATGTATATTAACATTGGTTATCTATAGTTGGTAACAACCTATGGTTTTAGCCAATAATTATAAAACATGATGATAAAATATTAATGATATCCGTAGGATTATTTCTTAGGATATGTGTTGGGATGTATCTAAGGATATATATAAGGATGATTTTACAAATAATAAAATTCCCTAGAATTTTCTTAATGGATAAGGTCAGTGATTTCATTGAAATAAATGCTTATATTGATTCTAAAAGTGAATCTTGTTCTAGAACTAATGTACCTAGAAATAAAAATAATGATAGGACGTTCCGGGCCGGACTCAAGGGTAATTTGGCACATGAAAGCATGCCTTGTTGTACAGCTTTTTTAACACATAAAAGGGATATGATTTGGGGATTCAGAATCTCTTTATAAAACATTTGAAGTATTTGAATATTATATGAATATTAATTACCTGGGATAAACCAATGATATAATTTATTAAATGGTTGGTGTCATTATTTAGACATCATATAAGAAATTTTCATTATTATATGGAATTTTTATATGATATATGTTCCTTACCCTATACCAATCGGTTTTACTAAATTGAGAGAACTAAACAAACATCTTTACTATTGAATTTTTTAGATATGGAAAGGTTTGGAATTTTCAAAATATATTTCCATCGTGGAAGTATATAATTGACAATCAGGATTGTGCTGCAAGTGTTGGTTATAATTCTGACGATAAAGGGACAACCAAAGACATGTGAACGATATGTGATGTTCTTATAATATTGTTTACATTGATAATAAAAATCATTATTAGAATGATTATGAATAAAATTAATAAATTATTCTATTTTATAATCTATGAATGATTCATTAAGGAATATGTTCACGAATCCAGAGTAATGGATTAAAAATAATTTTGGAATAATGAAATTTTTTATGTTTTGTAATTATATTATTATTTAATATAAATCATGAAATTTATAAGTGTTCTCATTATAAATTGTCATTAATTAATGAAAATGTCATATTGAATACAAATAAAGTCCTAGAAAAGTGTTGTCATGGAAATGTGATATCATGATTTAGGGAAGTTAACCTTAATTAATGCCTCAAATTGAGATAATTTTCTTTCCTTAATGATGTTTATGGTATGAATAATTAAATTGGACTGTAAAAATTTACATAAAAATAATTATGGCTAAAATTTTATATATCATCAAGGGTTATGTTTAAAAAAAAATTAATGAATATATATAGTAATTATTAGAATAAGGAAGAATGGATGTGTTGTAAAAGGATTTAAAGAAAATAAGGTTATTACCATTTTTTAAGAAATTATATGATAAAGTTATTGACATATTTATAATGTGACAACCATGTGGAACATTGTAATATTTGGGGGATCATTTTTAAGTTGATTCCAAGACATTCTTCTTAAATTTTTAAATTATCATCTTTCATAAGGGTTTAATGGTAAAGATATTTTTGGATAGATTATGTTAGCATTTGGATGATGCTTGTAGAAATAATGTATAATCTTACCATATAAGGATATTATCATGTTGGATAACATGATCTGACCATTTCAATGATATGTTAAGGGGAGGTATATAGAATTAATTATCATTCTATTTCTGGATCTCAATATATGTTGTTCTTCCGGAATGAAGAATATTCCATCATTAATAGAATAAGAGTTAAAGTGGGAATTGATCATTTAAAAACTAGAGGGAGTAATTTTAAATTTGAAATGGGAACAAATCATGTATGTACTTTTCATTAGGTTCATTGATTGTAAAATAATTCCTTGAATCATGGAAAAGGATATTGAAAAATATTTTTCCAGGAACAATTATTTCTGATAAATCAAATGGACCCATAGATGAACTAGAATTTATGGATTTGGGATCACCAACTTTTAATGATCAATGATCTCTATAAATCACCATCAGAACATGATTGTAATATTTTTAATCCATTTCTATGATTTATCTTCCCACCTATGTTCTATTATGTGGGAACCTGATTATATGTTTTCTTTAGTTAACCTCTATGTTTCCAACATTCATTTTTTAAATGATGTATTAGTATTCCTTTTTTATTATTTGGGTTTCTATGAAATTAACTTTGAATTACTATATATATGATGAAAATAAATAATTTTGAGGGGAAAATTCATTTTTAGTGGTTTATAATGTAACACCTAGAGATTTTTTGAAATATTTCATTTTGAATTTATTAATCATTTATATATTATGTATTTAATTTCACACTAGAAATAAATTTATATATATACATTTATCAAATCACTAGTTCAAACATTCCCTTCAGAGAGAACCATCTTAGATTTCACTACCCACAACATGTAGTTGGATTGTGCAACATGAAACACTGATTTGAATTGTGTGACATGCAACACATACATGGAATATGTGACACACAATACTTAGTTTCCATGAGACATCATTTTCATTTTATAATTATTTATACAGTTTAGTTTAAAACATGACACTAAAAATAGTAATAAGAATAATAATGAATACATTTAAATTATTTTTTTAATATTTTTATTTAAATAAAAATATCTATTGTGAAAATATATTTTTTGTACAGTGTTTATAAGTTAAAAATTTCTTTTTTCATGAATGAACTCTTTTTCAGGTCATTTTGTGAAGAGGAAAATTTAATTTTAGACACATTTAGAAATTTATTTTGATAAAAATAAAAATCATTTATTAATTAAGAATGATTAAATTTAGTTAGGGGTAATTTTTAGGATTGTTCTGAGAAACCAAATTTTTTATAAAGAGTAAAAAATAATACATTTTAGTTAATAAATGGTTTTTTGTCTAAATTTTAAGAACCTGCGTTTTTGTACAAGGTATGTAATCATTTATTTTTCATTATAAATACCTTGTTATGAACTTATGTGGATTTTTAACTTGATCATTGGTGTTTTTGAGGTGTACAAGGCTTGTTCCGAGGCCAGAACAATTTTTTGGGCTAGAAATGAGATGATGCACGGTTTGTGCATGGCCAATGTATAGTTAGTCTAAACCATGTGAGAGGTATAAAAACTATAATTTTTTGAAAGAGAAGTTTCGCATGTTAACTGCACCGTTTTTCATACCGCGTGGGGGTAACCATGAGAAGATCCCATCTTTTGTAGATAGGTGCATGTGGTTCCGGAAAAGTTTGGGAAAATGTGTTGTTCAACCGCAAGACCCCTACAATGTACTTATTTTAAAAAAATTAAAAAAAATTCTATTTTTAAACCCAAATAGGTTTTTTTTTCTGCCAATGACAGAAGCTCACCTTTGTCCAATAGAATAGTCTTTGAGCTAAATCCATTGTTCGACATCCATTTTGATCATCGATCATCTCTACAGATCCACATTAGTAAGGCATGCATTCCTTTTTAGTCGTTCTGGATTATCCAGATCAATGAATATTCTATTTGGTTTTAGTATCATAAAACCTAATATTCCATTATTTTTATGCTGTTCAGATTTATTCAAAACTGGGAAAAATTAGGACAGTATTTTGGATGAGCTGTCAACTATTGAGTTGATGTTTGTGTTCTATACCTTCTTCTGGATTTTCAAGGGGGTTTTTCAAGTGTTTGGCCGAAATGCTTTTCATCGGATTTTCCATATATTTCTTGTTTTTGAGATATTTGCGTTTAGTAGCTATTGTTGGACCTATAGAGGTTTCCCATGGGTTCAATTTAGGTGTGTTGTCACCCATTTCCAATTTTGGTTCCACATAAGGGGTGCATCTTAAAAGAATATATTTTCAATGTCTATTTAAACACCCCAAGTGGTGTGTTCGTGTACTTTCCAAGTTAGAGGAATCCCTTAGATTCCTTGATATCTTGGGTAGCTCAGTTAGGAGATTGACTAGCTCCTGTCATGTTGAATATCATGTTATGCCTTGTCTATTTTGATTGATGGGTTTAAATAGAATGTGTTTAGATGGGAGGTATACCTATATGTAAATGACGGATGGAATGATAAATGGATTATATGGGAGGTAAGGACCATATGATTGGTAAATGATAAATAGTTTTCATGAGTGGGTATAATCATGTCTTGTTCTTTCTAATGTGAGTGGGTATACTCATATGTTTAAGAATAGTTAATTTGAATGCTTGAATGCTTCATTGAGTGGTTTGATAGATGACATGGACTGCTCTCCATGGATCAGGAATGTGGTAGTTAACAACTTGGGTGGACACTACCCCATGTGTCTTGATTCCACGAGATTCCTTGGGCCATCGTACACTACAGATCCTACATGATTGGGCTCGCATAGTACTTTTTATTAATTTCCTCCTAGGACCCCAACTAGCGCCTAACTGAGTTTGCACTAGGGATTCCCTTGGGACTCGATGTGATTCCTTGTAAATTCTACACGGATCTAGACCTCCTTGGTCTAGATATTATTATTTTATTCCTTGGTTTACTGACACCATTGATTCAGCCATTGAGTTCTGGTACATCACAATAAAACATAGTTGTGTGATGCTACTTTAACTATAAATCATGGTCGAGGATTACTGACTTCTTTATAAAATGTTGTTGTGGGTTACAGAATATAGAGGGATGTATGGCATGGTTGTTTGACTGGTTTATTACCTGGTTATAGCTACCTTTTTAGGAGTTGACTCTCTTTTGTAGGTAGCCTTGAGGGTTGTTCAGTTTTACATTACATTAGACTCATGCCATGAGCATCCACACTTACATACTTGTTGTTTACACATTATCGCACATTTTTAGAATTTTTATTAGAACTGTATAGTCCAAGGTGGTTTTTAAATGGTATTTTTATCTCACACCGTGTATGGGCCTCCTCAGGGACCCAAAAATGTTTTTATGGTTGTAGGTGTTGATATGGGTAAGCGCCCTAGTATAGGTTGTTGGTTTTGGCTATGGGTAGGAGGGAATAAGATCATGTTGAGTATTGTGATTCTAGGATACCTTTTTTTTCTTATGTTCATTGTGGGATACTTGTATTTCCTTTCCATGTAATATTCTAGTTGTTTTCTAGACACTTGTACCATCTGTATCATTTTTGGTATATAAGACACTTTTATTATTATTATTTATTCATGACTACTTCTCAATATTTTAATTGTCTTCTATTTATTTCCCTTTCAATATTGTATATATATTTCATCCACTGTGATAATATGGTAATTAGGGCATAGTCTCCCCCAGTGACTCACCTAGGCCCTCACAGCTAATCGACAACCTCATGAATTTGGGGTTATACACATGAGGCATTGTGACCAACCTGGCTCGGAGCCCCATTTTAGGGGGAATCGGGGTCCGGGACATTAAAAAGAGGTCTTAAAGGATTTTTTTCCTTTCTATTTTGACAAACAATTTAGATACATTATATATTAATAGTAAGGAAATGGAATTTCGTAACAAAATTCCCCTGAGAGTAGCTACCCATGTATAGGTAAAAGACAAATTTCCTTTAATCAAGTAACGATATTCCTTATTTTGATAACATAGTTGATTTAATTTCACCATTAGGTGACTCAAAAGATTTATTCTATCACTATTGATGAAAATTTGGGTTATATTACGTTTTAACCTGATGTGATTATGGTGTGACATCTTATGCAGTATATAGGAATTTATTATTATCACTTGGTATGCATTATTCCATTCCATCTATTCTGCATTAGATATAACATGTTTTTGTGATAATTGATGTGATAGATATTCCTTAAGTTGTGTTATTTGGGTGCATTTGATAAAGGTGTGATGTTATCATTCAATCCATATAGTTTATGGACCCTTATGAATTGGTAAATGATGCACCAGTGAAATGTAAATGCTAAATGAACATGATATGTTTTCTTTAAATGGAAGACAAGTTTTGGGTGAAAGAGGTGTAATGGTCCCTCATGGATTCAAAAATAGGTAAACCCTTGGTATAATATACAAAATAACTGAGTGTGAAATAGAAAGGGAAACTTGAAATGGTGAATAGAGACATGACCTCTAACTGGATTTTTAGTGGGAAAAAGGTATAGTATATAGTTTTTATGGATATTCATAATATAGTCTTAGATTTAAGAATAGGTTGTGGGATTGACTCGGTTTCTAGGAGGGTTTTTAAATGTCCTATTCTTGTATCTTTGTGCTTTGATGTTGTTATTTACTGATGCATGTGTTTGGAATTGTAAATACATGCCACCATGACAACCACCTATGGTACACTGTGATGGAGGCGATGACCATACATCGGAGATGGAGGGACATGGGAAACTGATTGATTCTCCAATAGTGATAGCAAAGGAATCTAAGGTTGTTTTGGATATAGTTTCCTATGAAATCTTCCTTGAGGGTTTCTTTCATTATATGAAGTCTTTCCAGGGAGCACAGTTGCTAGCCTTGACTATGGCGGAGTTGAGAATGGTGTTATAGCATCATCATCCTCATACTTTTTTAGGGGACAACATACCAAATGCATTGGAATTGTGGCTATAGACCATGTTAGTGATTTTTGGGGATCTAGAGACACCTACATAGGGTAAGGTCTTGATTGCAACTTACTTGCTACATGGATCGGAAAATTTCTAGTGCAATGTTTTGAACTAGTATGATTGCAGAATATTGGATGGGATGAACTCCAAACACTCTTCTAGAACTACATTTAGCCCAAAAATCTACATGTAGAGCACACTAGAGTGTTTATTCCTCTGGAGTAGGGTACGATGACTGTAATGGAATACTCATCATGGTTTATAGATATACATCATTTTCACCAATTGATCATAATGATGAGATATCATGGGCGAGGAGCTTTGGTGAAGGTACCAAACATGCTATTAGATCTCTGTTCAACATGATCAGGTTTCCTTGTATCATTGAGATTGTAAATCCAGTGGTGATAATAGAACATACCTAGAAGTAAGGTAAGGTTATAGAACATGGGAGTGTTGTTTCTTGCCCTAGTGGATCTACATCTTCAGGCAGGAAGTGCTATTTCGAGGCATCCCATGAAGTGAGTGCCAGTCAGGCTGTGGGTGTAAGAAACATGGTGTTTTTTCATCAATGTTGTAGGATATACCACATGAAAATTTAGTGCGACCCCGATCTAGTAGAGGATCAAACTTGACAATGGATGTGGCGTATTCAACAGTTGTGAAGGAATTTCACTCTAGTTGTGAGTGGTAGTAATTCAACTCCGACGTCAGGTTCAGGAGCATGTTATTCAGCTTCGTGTCTGTATGGGAGCTAGATCAGTGCAAGCCAGTCAGGCCAGGGTAGTCTTGGTCATTGTCATGGTAGAAAAACACTGCATTCTCAAAGGAAGTAGTGAATGTCAGCTCATTGTAATTAGGCATGGTCATAGGGCCATGGTATAGACAATACATATTCAGTGCATGATACCCTACAAGGGAAGGATCCTATACCATCTACGGTAAGTGATAAGATCTTATTAGATTCTACTATTTCAATTACTCTTTTTTTATAATGGTTCTTCTCAATGTATTATCTCTTTATGAGTGGTAAAATGCCTTGGGCATGTGGTGTTTCATTCGAATGTTGTTTGCATTCTAGACGCACCATTAGAAGTTAGAAAATTCGATGTAAACCAATTTATAATGTGTATAATTATGGGAAGAGGGCGTAACATCATCTAGGATGTTTATTTCCATAAGATGATAGGGTTTGATTTCATTCTAAGAAAGAACTAGCTCGTGTCTTATCAAGTGTATGTTGACTGGTATCATTGGTTGGTGACATTCACATCACCAGAGGTTGTGGTGTTTATTCAAAAGGGTGAATGGGATGTTAAAGAAATCAGAGATATACTCGAGCATCCTAGGCTATGTGGGATGAAATACATGGTTAATATATTCTTTCTGGATTATCAGAGTGTGGGTCAGGCGGACTTTCCTCTAGTGGTTGAGTTATTCATAGATGTCTTTACCAATGAATCTTCTGGTCTACCTCCCGATTGGGAGGTGTAGTTCTCCAACTAGATAGTTTCATGAGATGGGAAGGTATCCATTCCTTCATACATGATGGTTACGATGGAGTTATAAGAGATCAAGAGGATGGTAGGGTTTTTGAAGGCAATAGGGTTTATCAGACCCAGTAATTCTCCATGTGGTTATCTAAACAATTCTGTAAAAAAGGTAGATGTAACTCTTATGATATGTGAGGATTATCAGAAACTGAACCATTTGATGGTTAGAAATCAATATCTTTATCCATAGATAGATGACATATTTTATTAGATTTTTGGATATAGAGGTTTCTGAAATATAAAATTGAGGTCTATACATCACCAGGTATGTGTTCGTCCTAATTACCTACCTTGTATAGCCTTTCATAGAAGGTATAATTTATACGAGTTTCTGGTTATGCCATTGGGTCTCACAAACACTCTAGCAGTTTTCATGGCATTAAAGAACCGAGTGTTCCACCCTTACATGGATAATTTTGTGGTGGTTTCGTGGATTATATATTTGAGTATTATAAAAAACCACACGACCATTCCTATTATCCTGAGATCATTTTAAATACAGTAATATAGCATCAATTATATATTATTATCACAAAAAGAAACATTTGAATGGATTATACTCACGTCCTAGGTCACATAATCTATCAGACAATTGTTTAGTGACCTTAAAGAAAATGAGAGCTGTAGTTTTCTTGGAATAACCCAAATGTTTTTTTAATTTACAAAGCCTTTTAAGGTTAACTGGTTAGTACATGCATTTTATGAAGGACTTCTCATACATAACAATTTCCTTGATGATATTGTATATGAAGGGTGTGATGTTTGTGTTGTCATAATCTTGTGATACAGCCCTTCATGAGCTAAAAGAGTGGATGAAATCAGCACCAGTCCTGATACTACCAAACTAGGGCCAGAGATTAATGGTTTACTGTGATTATTTTGGTATTGGGCTATGGGTAGTGCTGATGCAGGGAGATCAAGTATTGGTGTATGGGTCTCGGTAGTCAAGGCCTCATGAGAAAAATTACCCTATGAATGAGCTCGAGTTAGCAGTCGTTGTTCATGTGTTGCGTTGTTGGATACACTATTTCTGGGGACAGTTTTTTCCGGGTGTTCACGGACCACAAAAGTCTCAAGTATATCATTACATATATTTATCTAAATTTGAGTCAGATAATGTTGGTAGAGTACCTATAGTCTATTGAATTTGAAATTTTCTACATGCATGGTAAGGGAAATGAAGTAGTGGATGCATGGAGCAAAAACAATCAGATACAAAAAGTGAAATATTCCAATGGTGAGTGGATGATTATAGAATTTTTTTCTAAGATTCATCTGGAGGTGCAACAGAGACAATGGAAAAATTTTATATCACCCTCAGCTATTACCTATACCTTTCTAGACAGAGTTATGTTGAGGATGCTATCATATTCAGATGGAATAATTATTTAAGGAGGTGTGGAAGGTGAGGACCCTCATCCTAGTTCTATTGTAGGTGATGATGAGATATTACCTATCCATGGACGTGCCTTTGTTCTAGTGGATATACATGAGGAGTTGATTCATCAATTTCTGGGTTAATCATTAAAAGTTCATCTCGGTATTACCATGATGTACTGTGACATGAGACGTCCGTATTGGTGGCCAGGAATGAAGAGAGAGGTATTTGGTTTTGTTACTAGGTATTCTACCTATCATTAGGCGAAGGTGGAACACAAGTGACCTGAGGGGTTTTTACTATAGTTTCCATTCTAGGAGTGGAAATAAAATGAGGTTGCAATGGATTTCATGACCAGTTTTCTGAGGTTTCCTCGAGGAAATAATGTTGTGTGGGTTGTTGTTAACAAGATTATGAAATATTCACATTTGTTGTTGAACAATGAGACCTTCAATGTTGACGATCATGTAACTTTTTACATCTAAGAGGTCATACCACTTCATGGGGTCCCACACACTATCATTTCAAATATGGATGCATTGTTTATGTTTTATTCATTGTAGAGTTTTTAGATGGGCCTAGGTACACAGGTGCTTCTAAGCATATCATTCCACTCTCCTATTTATGGACATTCAGAGCATAAAATATCATTTATAGATGACATTCTTTGAGCATGTGTCTCAGATTTTCAAGTTGGTTGGGATAGGAAAATTCCCTTTGTTGTGTTCTTCTACAAAAAATGTTTTTAGGAGATGATACAGATGGAACCGTATGATGATTTTAACATTATGACATGGCATTTACCTTGTGCTTGTTAGAGGAAAAATAGGTAGATTTACCGGGAATGTGTCTCATTTAGGACACTTCTAAGCAGGTCAACTTCATTTAGAAGCTGATGGATACTCCATTGTCTCATCAGAAATCATAAGTCAATTTCCATAGATGACTTCAATAGTTCGAGGTTGGGGATCATGTTTTCTTATGTGTTCCACTAAGGATGGGACATAGGTGGATCAAAATGCAGGGTAATCATTCACCGAGATCTGTTGGTCCATTTCAGATTCTAAAGAGATTTTGGTTGGTTGCATATCGGTTGCATTTACCTCATAGGTGTTGAGGCATACAGGACGACTTCCATGTATCTCATCTATGTTGATAACAATCTAACTCGTATCATTTTTTCCATCCCAAGGAGGTTGAGTTAGAGTTTGGTGCATCATTGATAGAAAAATGATTTGTATCGTTGATAGGATAACAAAGGTTTTCTGAGGCTGGTATGTTCATGTATAACGGGTTCTATGGAAACATGGTCATCTATATTAAGAGACTTGGGAGAGGGAGTCTGACGTACGCGCATAGTGGTTGGAGTAATTTTCAGATGAATCTTGACCACCCTTTGGAGAGTAATTTAGTGACTAATTGTTATAAAGGGGGATGAATATAAGAACATGTGTTTTCATATGAGGTTCAAATTATTTTTATTTTGGTTTAAATACATTTTTATGGACTTATGTGGATTATTAACTTTATCACGAGTGTTTTGGAGGTGTTTGAGGCTTGTTTGGAGGATGAAAACATTTTTTGGGCTAAAAATTACATAGTGTGTGGTATACACGTGGCCTACGCATGGTTATTCTAAACATTGATATAGTTCAGAAAAAATAATGTTTTGGATAATGTGGTTCCACACAGTTATAGACCATTTAGTCAAACAATGTGGGGTAATCGTGCGATGATCCCCTCTTAGGCAGGGAGGTGCACAAAGTTTTCATACAGTTTCCATAGGGTTTGGGAAACCGTGGGGGTAAACTGTGTGACCCCTATTGTGTGTTTTTATTAATTTTTATAATAAAAATATTTTCACTTTTTAAGACTTAATGGGTTTTTATTCATTCTTAGACAAAATATCACCTTGGTTCTCCCTTTGAATCATAGGAAAGTCTTGGATCCAAATTCGCTATCTGACAACCATTTTGATTACTGATCCCCTCTACAGATCCACATCAGTTTGGCCTTATTTTATTTTTGGCCATTCAAGATTATTATGAATAGTCACTACACTAATTGTATTTAGGATCATATTCACAAATAATACCTTCTTCATCCATTATTTAGATTTATTACAAACTGGGATGAATCAGGACACAATAGTATGCGATTTGTCTACTTCCAAGGTTAGGTATTTGGAATATAATTTCTTTCATATATTCATTGTGTTTTTTGGAATTTCGACTGGAATGACATCTATCTGACTTTCTAGGGAGTTCTAATTTTTATTTATTAGCTTTTAGTAGAAATAGTTCGATGTATTGAGGTTGATCATTGGTTCCATTTTGGTGTGTTGGCACCTGTTTCTCATTTCGAGGCCACCCAGTGGTGCATCTTAAAGTAAAAACTCGGTTATACCTTTATAAACACCCAATTTGGAGTGTTCTTGTGCATACCATGTTAGATGAAGCCCCTATATGCCTTTATATATTGAGTATTTGGTTTTTGAGATGTAATTCCTCCTTTCATGTTTAATATCATGTTATGCCTCGTCTATTTTGATATCTTGGCATAAATAGAATGTTTTTATATGGGTGGGTATAACTATATATAAATTACTAATGGAATGTTAAATGGATTATATGGGAGGGTACACATGTGTGATTTGTAAATGAAAAATGGTTTTCAAGAGTGGGTATACTCATGGATTTTTCATGCTGATGTGAGTGGGCATACACAGATGATTATGAATGATTAATTTGAATGCTTGAATGCTTGTTTGAATGGTTTGGTAGATTCCATGGACTTCTCTACATGAATCTGTAATGTGTTAGTGGGAATCATGGGTTGACCCTTGTGCTTGGGCCTTGATTTTGTGGGATTTTTAACACCCCAATATTTTATAGTACATTATTTCTTCAATATAACTCAATTACACGCGCTACAAGAAACACATACTTCAAGCACAACACTACTTACCAAACTAACCATCAAAAAAAAAGGTTACGAATAATATTAACTGAAATTTGAATTTGATATATTCTATATAATTTCAACATCTATATTATGCATTTTATGGAACTTAATATAACAACAAATTCAATTTTTTCAGATAAAAGAAGTATTTTCCAAAAAAAATGTAATTTTACCACCATTTAATGGTGATCAATTTTAAAATCCAATATATGAAATTTTGATATATTAATTTTGGAAAAATACAATTCTTTTTTAAAATCAAGACAACAAAATTTACTTTGGATGAAATTTTGGTATTTGTTTTATAATTATCATTCTTTAATGAATAATGACAAATAGAGTATTTTAATCAAAACCTACCATTTAATATAATTTATTTATATGGTTAAATTATCTTTTTAATTGTTTTGTAAGTTTAATTAGATTATATTTTTACCATCTAATACAATTATGGTAATTGGAAGTAATTTCACTTTGAAATTGAACGTAAAAAAGTATCAATCTTTTTATAGTTATTATTTCTTAAAAACACGTTTTTTTTTCTGACAACATTAATTAATTTTAAATTCATATTTGAAACTTCTATGTTTTAAATTTGTTAAAATGGGACTCATTTTTTAATTTTGAATATCAAAATTATGTTAGGGTAATTTTTTTGTATTTTTCTGAAAACATTCATTTTTTATAAATAGTGAAAAACAGTGCGTAATTATTTAAAACCGACTTTTTATTTAAATAATAATTTATTTTATTTAAAATTAAATTAATTCAAATAATATATATAATACCTATATATGTTCAATTTTTTTCATTGGAGTCATTTTATAATAAAATCAGATGGATAAAATTTTATTGAAGTATTTAACGTTTTTTCCCAAATTATAGGAGCATTTGAAAATTTGCATAAAAAAATAATTTTACTGCTTATGTGGGTTGAATTTCAAAAATCCGAGAGACACAATTGACCTCAGAAATTAAAATTTTCTTCAATAAGACAAAAATAATATTTGGTGAATAGTAACTGTTGACTTTTATTTACCGCGGTTAAAAGTGAATTGGGAAATTCAGGTTAAAAATGATATTATGATTACCCAAACACATGTTCTAATTATGTTGGATAAGTTTAATCTGAGAAAAAAACACAATAGGATTAATATATGGTCCTCTTTGGTTGAGTTGAATTAGATTTTGACATATATTAGAATTTATTTGAAGAAGAGTTAAAAGTGTTAAATTCAATGTTTAATAACTAAACCATTTTTTATATAGGGTTACACACAATATAAATTCGAATTTAAATACTAATTATAAGGCTATAAAGATTTACAACATAATAGTATTTTATTAATAATTTTTATACATTATATAATTTCATTTATTTATGACAAAATGATGATACAGTAATTAAATTATTAATGAAATATTAAACTAATTAATATTATAAATATCCAAATAAATGTAAATTGATACTTATGATGAATTCAACTAATTTTCTAGTTTAATATGATATTTTAAGGTGGATTAGAATTTTTTTTCAAGTTCATAAGGTTGTTATGAATTTATCGAAAACAAAATACCAGATAGTGTTAAAATTGATATAAATTAATTTTTAAACATATACTATATTTTTGGTTGATATAATATTGCCAAAAATCTAAGGTTCGGCCAAAAAACATAAATAATATTATATATGTCATTAGTGAACCGCATTAGGTTCTCATGAAAGGTTTTAGTATTTTTATTAAATATATAGTGTAAGAATACAAGAAGACGCAGTAAAAGTTAAACTATTTAACTAAGAGATACATCTAAAAAGAAAAAGTTAAACTAGTAACCTAAAATTGTCTAAAACCTATTTGTTGAATTAATTTCAACCTATAAACTCATAAGGATTGAAATAAATTTATTTTAAGACATTATTAATGGAAAATTATTGTATAATAATTTATTATTTTTATCTTCTCCAAAAGTGACCCTCATCCCTCTTATAAAAGGGCAGTTCCCCTTCTCTCAAAATCACAACCCCAACACCATTTGGATCAGAGAAACCCTTCCCAAATATCCTCCCAATTTCTATCAATCCAACCTATATGCCTTATTTTGATAAATGATCCACCCTAGAGAGACCTTTTGGTCAAATCAAAACGAAGCACCTGAACGAGAGGTAAATATTTCATCACCTCTTTCAAGTTCTTTTTCTTCTTCCACTTCCTATTTATTTGTTGTTTCCATTCCAAAATAATAAATATAGAACCTTATATATAATTTGATGTTATTATAAAACTTTTGCAACCATATTTATTTTTATATCTATCATATGTATGACGAAGTCACCATAGGTGCGTACGTACATCTTACCGTCTCCACGTCGTGGGGTAGTTTTTCATTCAGACACTCCATTATTTGGATGGATATAATAATGAGTATAACTAATGTAAAAAATAAATATAACATATCAATTATTTAGTATATATGATATATCATATAACTACATACAATTTAACTATCAATATAATGATATTGTTGGTCGTGTGTACGTACGGATCACCGTCTCCACGACGCGATAAGATTCATTCCCATGTTCACCATTTCAAAATGTTTATAAAAATAAATAAAAATAACTAAGTATTGAATATATGAAATAATAATGATACTATAAATATATATATATATATATACTTACATATATCTCATTCACTTACTTCCGTTCAATAGGATATGAAAATAGATACATCGTTTATGCATATGTACGGTCTACCATCTCTATAAACGGTGCCTTCTATTTCATATATATATATTGTTGGTCGGAGTGGTTTACTCAAGAGGGGGGGGGGTGAATTGAGTACCAATTAAAATTTCTGTAATTAAAAACAGTATCTTAAAGACCCCCAAATAAAATAATAAATTAAACTGTAGTGAATTTATATTAAAGTAGAGGTTCTGTCAGATTCTCAAGAGATTGATTAATTCCCAGTTAATCAACACAGGAGTGTGTGATTATCTTTTGAAACTAACTTACTAATCCACACTAAACAAAAACACTTGCTAATTTAATTATCAAAGTAACATTAAAAACAGTATTGGTTTTAAAGTGATTAGCAGCGGAATAAAACTTTGAAAGAGATGTCACAACAATGTAACCAAGAGGTTCAGTCTCAAGCCGAGACTTAGTCCTCTCAAAAGTTTATATAAAAAATGATCCACACCCTGGATCGGGGTTCAACAGTTTACAACTGTCCAGGTCCAAGACCTCTACCACTATTCTTCGTGGGAAACAGTACAACAGCAACCAGCTGTCCAGGTCACACACGACCTCTACCACTGTTATCCGTGGGAAAGCAAGAATGAAAGAGTTTGGTAAGGATTTACAAATCCTTCAGTTTGAGTACATGAGACAGTGTTTGTGTTAGATACAGCAGATAACACACACTGCTCGAAATGAATGTTAATAAATCACAGAACAAGAGATGTAGAGTTTAGAGATGGTTCTGGTGATTTCAGTATGGCTCTAAACTCCTTTGGATTCGACTAGAAGTGAGTCTGAGTCCTCTTCTCGTTTCTGTTTGAGAAACAGAGTGTCGTATGCTCCAGGTTCACAGGTAGTGAGAATGTAGTCGATGAAGTTCTTCTTGTATGCACAGAACACTTCTCGAGTATGCTTGATTGTCTATGAGCTTCTCTGTGTTCTTCTTGTGCTTGTGTCGTTTTTGGTATATTGGATGCACCACACTTTTCTGGTTCGCTTCTTGTTGTTGTTCGTTTTTCCTTCACACGCTTCACTTTTTGCATCACTACCGTGGGCAGCGTAGTCTTCTCGTATTTATGTCCCATCAGGGGACATACAAGATTTCTTTTCAGCAGGTACGAGGTACGGGTTCTTGACATCCGACAACCTTTATCAGATATTTGACAAATCATCAAAATGTATGATATGACCGTAAGATAGATTAAATATAGGAAATAAAGAAATTCAAACAGTAAGTCGGGTGATCGGTAGGTAATCAGCATCGGTAGCTTGAACATTGGTAGCTTGAACATCGGTAGCTTAAACATCGGTAGCTTGAACATCGGTAGCTTGAACATCGGTAGCTTGATGTCATTAGTTTCTTTGACTCTATCGGTGGCTCTATGCGTCGGTTGGTACATGCTTGTATCAGTGACTTTTTTTATCGGTACCTCCATGCGTCGGTAGGTACATGTGTGGGTGGCTATGAGTCTGTATCGGTAGCTTCGTCCATCGCTGACTCTTATTCCATCGGTAGCTATTTATACTTACACCGGTAGCTCTACGTTTGTATCAGTAGCTGTCTGTGTTAAGTCTATCGGTAGCTCTGTGTTAAGTGTATCGGTAGCTGTCTGTCGGTAGACTAAGTCTATCGGTAGACTGGTTACCAGTAGCTCTTTATCAGTAGCTATAGACAGATTAATTATCTGTTTTATGCAGAACACATCCGATTGTGTTATAATCAATTTATCACTTATATGAACATGGATAAATGAGGATTAACATATTCCAAAGACTATTTTAAAAATTATTATTGGTTTGATCATAGATTTGAAAGAATAAAAGTATAGATCAATGATACTTAACAATATCATAGAGAATGAAAACATAATTGGGATTTTCAACACATATGAATACATGATTGAGATTATCAAAACGGGTGAGGTCAACAATCTCCCCCTTTTTGATAATCACAATTTATGATATTGGCATTTAACATAGTGAAAATATAATAGTAAAGAGTATAATATTGAATTCAATTTTCTCAGAGAAAATAGCATCAGAGATAATAGAAATAGTAAGATATAGATATAATTTATCAGAGGTAAAAATCATAAGGTACTATATATACATAAGGTAGCAGAGGTAAATAAATAAAAATGAAAAAACATAGGTTAATGTGTCTCCCCTTATTCCTTATTGTTCTCCATTGAAAATATTTCTCATTCTCTCATTTGTTCTCCCCCTTATTCTTTCATAAAATGCATAAAATATTTCTCCCCCTCTTATTGTTCTCCCCCTCGTATTGTTCTCCCCCTTTGTGATAATCAAAAAGTGGGAAAGCATATATATATAGATATATAGGAGACAAATAAAACAAGAGAAGTAAAAAGAGTTCTGTATTAGAGTAGTCAAAAAGTACAAAAACAGATTACAAAGGAATTCCTATCAAAAATCCTAGCCACTGGTTCAATCCTCATCTGCAACGTGAGATTTTCCTTTGGGATCCGAAGGATGCTCGGGTGGTGAGGATTCAGGTGAAGGTTTGGGAATTCCAGAAAAGATCAAAGGAGGCTGGCCCACTGACACAGAGTCAGGCCTATAGGTTGAAGATTTTTGGGTGATCATTGGTGTGAGGCTTCGAATGGCTTGAACTGGAGTCAGCTGGACTGGGGAAGCAGCTGAGGCAGAAGCAGGCAAAGCAGGAGGGATGATGACTGGTCTGGCATCAACATGCAAGAAGGGAAGCAGCAGATTTCTAAAATCCATAATAATTCCTCCTCCTCTTTCCATATCAGAGATGAAATCATCTTTGTTCTCCATGAATTTCTCTAAGGCAGGAGTCAATTCTCTTAGCTTGCTCACTTGTTCTCTGAAAGCTTGAGTGACTGGAGGTAGCTTCATGTGTTCCAACATTAGCTTGAAGTGGTGTTCGAGTTGATGCTTGGTGAAAATTTTGGAGAAGTAGTAGTCCACTTTGCTTTTTATGGATTCTTGAGAGGAAGAGGATTATCTCATAAAATCTTGAACAATCTTCATGATTTCTCTGGCAGAATCCCTTGTAGAAAGCACCACTCGGCTCAACTCTGATGAGTCCACAGAGCCACTGGTAGAAATAGAGCCAATCTCCTCCTTCAACATTGCTCAAACTGAATTCAGATCAACTGATAGTTTGGATGTGAGAGGGCCAAGAGAGAAGGAAACAGTTTCTTTAAAACTCTTAGACAAACCACTGATTAGGCTTTGAACTTGAGAGTCTTGTAACTGAACATGATCCTTCACTGAGGTTTTGAAACTTTCAAACACTGAGACAAACTGGATTACTACACTCTTCACATAAGCAAGGTCCTTGTCATCTTGAGACTTGGAGCTCATATAAGAATCCAAAGCAACAACTTATGTCTTGAGAGCTTCCAGGTCAGCTTCGATTCTAGAAGACTGAGTCTGGCACTCTTTCACTTCTTCCACAAGCTCAGACATAAAAGAAGATAAATTACAAGCCAGAGATAGCTCGAAGGATCTCTCTAGAATTTTCATTTCTTCATAAAATCTTTCCTTCATCTCAGCGACTGATGCACTGAATGATTCTTTCAGCTCATTCTTCATGGATTCAAGATCTGATTTAGAGACAAACTCATTTGGGATAACTGCAGCAGATCCCCTTGCTGAGGCCAAATTAACTACAGAAGTAGTCATTATTGAATTAATTGAGGATGCAATAGAGGTTTCCATTAACATTACTTCTTCAACAAAACTGGATTTGAGGTCCTCTTTCATCTTATTCAAATCATGAAATCTGACCACATCATCTGGCAACAACTCAGCAGCAAGATCATAATTGATCTTTAGTCTATCCACAGACACCTCATTGTCAGAATCCGGATAATCCAATCCACAGACTATAAACCCTGGGTCTTCTACCCAGTCTCCAAGTTCAACAGCTACTGTAACATTTCCAAGCACAGACTGATGCTCCCCCTCAATGGGTGCATTCTCATGTATCACAACATCCTTTTCTGCTGGTCTTTCTTCATCAGAATCTTCTACAACAACTTCTACAGGTGCAGCATCTAGAAGATCTTCTGATACAGGTACATCTTCTTCTCTATCTCTTTCTTCTTCAGCAGCAGGTATAGCTGAGTTTCCAATCAAGGGACTCATACTTAACCTACCAGAAGCAGGCGATTCAAGAGCATTCTCCTTTTCCTCTTCTTCTTGGTGAGGTACAGACTGGTCTTCCTCATAAGTAGGCAAAATTTCCTCTACTTTTCCTTTCCTAGAATAAACCAATTCTGCAACAGGACTTGGGGGCAAGTTTGGATCTCCTCCAACATCCATAGGAGTTTCTTCTTCTTCTTCTTCTTCTGTTTCATCACTATAAGCAGGTTCCTCTTCATCAGGTCTCAGACTCGGATCTCTCTCATCCTTTGGTCTTGAGGGATAATCCACTGGATTAAACCTATCATAGATCTTCTGATCATCACTGACCCTTTATCCCTTCCATGGGTTCCAGTTAATTTTCATATACTTGAAAACAGTCGAGGTGATACAGAAATTGTTCTTGACTACAACTGTCTCATCCTGAGACTCATCTATTTCTTTCACTTTTATCATCACTGAAATCAGCTTGGCGAAGAACAAAGCATTGGTCTTTGACTTTGGTCTAATCATGTCTTCCATTTGAAGCATCAACAATCTGCACAGATTGATTTTTACACCATGTCTTAGCAAATGAAGACGATAGATATCTTGATATCTCAGATTTGCAAAATCTCCTCTCCTCGGTATCAACACATGCTGAACAAACTTGAAAAGCAGTCGATTCTCTCCATCCATTTCAGCAGCAACCACTTGCCTTTGATTTCCATTCCCAGTCAGCTCTTGTAAGGCGGTCTCATAATAAAAAATGTCACTACTAGGTGGCATTGCTCTTGATACATACCCAGAAACACCTTCATGTGGTACTTTCAAACTCTCTGCCCACTCTACTGAAGAAAAAGACATCTCTTTTCCATTTACAAAAGAGCTAACGTGATTCTCATTCTCAGACTTCTCAAAGGTTACAAACTCATAGAACTGCTCTACCAACTTCGGGTAGTATGGGCCATTGTTATTCGAGAAACAATCCACCCATTTCTGGTCTTCCAGAATCTCGAGCACTAAGGATTTGCTAGGCAGTAGCCATTCCACGCACAGTTCCTTCTCGATTACTATGTCTCTATTCTGCAAGTGAGGATTCACTGGTCGCCTTCCCGATCTAGTTTTGACTTCACTAACACTGTCTTTATGCTGTGTATTCTGCTTCTTAGCGTTTGGTTCTACACTTTCATCTCTAACGATAGGAAGCTTGGTTTTTGCCATCGCGGGTTTAGGGTTCTTGGACGATTTGGGAGGTAAGGTTCGAAGGTGAGAGTTTTTGAGCTCGGTGAGGTAAGAAGTGGCTTAGACTTAGTTTTATCATTTAGGAATTCCAAATAAATGATTAAAATAGAGTAATAAAATAAAATAAAACGATTCGTATTCTTGGCGGCAGACAGAAGTTTTAAAACCTTGCATCGGTGTGAGTTAATCATCGGTGAGAAAAACAAATCGGTGAGAAACTTACATCGGTGAGCATTTTCACGTCGGTGAGAATTTCACGTCGGTGAGAATTTTCACATCGGTGAGAATTTCACATCGGTGAGAATTTCACATCGGTGAGAATTTCACATCGGTGAGAATTTCACATCAGTGAGGATTTTCACACCGTTTGTGATTAAACATTCCCAGTTCCTGTCTTATGTAACTTAGCCTATCCGAACTTAAAGGTTTAGTGAAAATATCAGCCAATTGATGTTCAGTGCCAATAAATTCAAGAGAAATATCACCTTTTTGATAGTGATCTCTTAGGAAATGGTGTCTTACATCTATGTGTTTGGTTCTAGAGTGAGATACATGATTCTTAGAGATGTTTATTGCACTGGTGTTATCACAGTTGATTGAAACATGTTTAAAAACATATCCATAGTCCAAAAGAGTGTGTTTCATCCACAGAATTTGTGCACAGCAACTACCAGCAGCTATATATTCTGCTTCGGCAGTAGATAATGCAACTGAGTTCTGTTTCTTACTACACCAAGAAACTAAGGATTTTCCAAGCAAATGACATGTTCCTGATGTGCTTTTTCTATCTAACTTACAACCAGCAAAGTCAGCATCTGAATAACTCATTAACTCAAAGGATTTTCTTTTTGGGTAAAACAAACCTAAGTTAACCGTGTGTTTGAGATATTTAAAAATTCTTTTAACAGCAAGCAAATGAGATTATTTTGGATTAGCTTGAAATCTAGCACACATACACACACTAAACATAATATCAGGTCGACTAGCAGTAAGATAAAGTAAACTACCAATCATACCTCTGTAATTTGTCTGATCAACTGGTTTCCCAATTTCATCTGCATCCAATTTACAGGTAGTACTCATAGGAGTTTCACTTTCCTTGATACTATCCAGACCAAAACGTTTTAAAAGATCCTTTGTATATTTACTTTGATTCAAAACAATACCATTTTCATTTTGAAATACTTGAAATCAAAGAAAGTACTTAAGCTCTCCCATTAAGCTCATTTCAAAATCATTTTGCATACTTTTTGAAAAATCAGTACATAAAGAGTGTTTAGAAGATCCAAAAATAATATCATCAACATATATTTGTACAACTAAAACATCTTTAGAAATTCTTTTAATGAAAAGAGTTGGATCAGCAATCCGTTTAGTAAAACCTTTTGAAATAAGGAAATTGCTAAGTCTATCATACCAAGCTCTTGGAGCTTGTTTCAAACCATACAAAGATTTAGAAAGTTTAAAAACTTGATTTGGAAAATGGGGATTAGTAAATCCAGGTGGTTGTTCTACAAAAACATATTCAATTATAAAACCATTTAGAAATGCACTTTTCACATCCATTTGATATAACTTGAAATCCAGATGTGCAGCATATGCCAGTAAGATCCTAATGGCTTCCAGTCTAGCTACAGGTGCAAAAGTTTCCTCATAGTCTATACCTTCTTCTTGACTGTATCCTTGTGCAACTAGTCTAGCTTTGTTTCTAACTATATTTCTAAATTCATCTACTTTATTTCTAAAAACCCATTTTGTGCCTATTGTCAAGGTGTCCTTAGGTCTGTCAACTAATTCCCAGACTTTGTTTCTTTCAAACTGATTTAATTCTTCCTGCATAGCTATTACCCAGAATTCATCATTGATAGCATCATTGATATTTTTGGGTTCTAGCTGTAAAATAAAGGCTTGATGTTCAACCTGGTTTCTTAGAAAAGCTCTAGTTTGTGTTCCTCTATCAAGATTACCAACAAAAGCTTCTAAAGGATGATTCTTTAGAATCCTTGTTGATCTGGTAAAGGTTGGACTAGAAATTTCAGGTTCATCTATAGGTTCGGGTTCAACAGAAGCAGATTCTGGAAAAAGTCCAGAACTGGATACTTTTATAACAGGTTCCATAGATTTATCATTAAGGTCCAGAATAGACAAATATTCTTCAAGATTCTCAAGAGAGGTTTTAGGCTCATGTGGATCAGTTTCATCAAACTTGATGTGAATAGATTCTTCCACACATTTGGTTTTCTTATTGAATACTCTATAGGCATTACTTGAAATAGAGTAACCGAGACAAATTCCTTCATCACTTTTGGAAGCAAAGTTATCCAGATTATCTTTAGTATTCAGAATAAATACTTTGCAACCAAAAACTTTAAAGTAATTAACCTTAGGCTTTCTATTGTTCCACAATTCATAAGGGGTTTTCTTAAGAACAGGTCTAATTAAGACTCTATTAATGACATAACAAGCTGTATTTACAGCTTCAGCCCAAAAATAAATAGGCAGATCATATTCATTGAGCATGGTTCTAGCAATTTCTTGAAGGGTTCGGTTTCTTCTTTCTACCACATCATTCTGTTGGGGTGTTCTAGGGGCAGAGAAATTATGAGTATAGCCATTGTGTGAGCAATAATATTCAAAATCTTGATTTTCAAACTCACGACCATGATCACTTCTCAGGGTTTTAATCTTAAGTCCACTAATGTTCTCTACAGACTTGGAGTATTTGACAAAGTAAGAACAAGCTTCACTTTTGTGAGCTAGAAAATATACCCAAGTATATCTAGAAAAGTCATCTACAAGAACATAAACATAGTGCTTCCCATTTAAACTAGAAACTCTTGATGGTCCAAACAAATCCATGTGAACCAATTCAAGTGGTTGAGAAGTTGAAACTTCTTTCTTTGATTTAAAAGAAACTTTGTGTAGTTTTCCCTTTTGGCAGGGGTTACACACTCTATCATTTGGGAATTCTAACTTAGGTAGGTCTCTAACTAGGTTTTTCCTAGAAAGTTTTCTAAGTGAGTGAATGTTGCAATGTCCTAATCTTCTGTGCCATAGCCAAGATTCTTTATGAAAAGCATTCAAACAAGTGATATTCTGCTTAGCTAAAGAATCCAGATTAACAGCATACACATTCTCATTTCTTAAGGCAGAAAATACCAAAACATTCTTAGAATCAAAAACTTTGCAAGAATAATTTTCAAATTTAACATGAAAACCATCATCACATAACTGAGAAATACTTAATAGATTGTATTTAAGGCCATCAAAAAATAAAACATTAGAAATCAAAATTGAATCAGTGTTACCAATCTGGCCTAGGCCGATGATTTTCCCTTTTGAGTTATCACCAAAGGTGATAAAGCCTCCATCAACTTTTATTAAACTCTTGAAACAAGAGAATTATCCTGACATATGTCTTAAACATCCACTATCCAAATACCACATCTCTTTACAGGAGCTCTTTAAGGAAGTTCCCTGAGAAGTGTTTGTCATAAAGCACATGTTTTCCTTATTTTTGTGTTCAGTTTCAGAGCTTTCAGATTCAGTAGAGCTATCCTCAGAAGCACTCCAAGTAGCCTTCATGGCTTTCTTAAACTTATTTTCCTTATATTCATATTTCTTTTTATACTTTATCTTTGGACAGTCGGCTTTAATATGTCCTTTTCTCTTGCACTCATAGCAGACAACATCATCAGTTCTGTCAGCCTTCTTCCAATCCTTTTTCCATTTGCCTTGGTGATCATACTTACCCTTATAGTTTGTTTTTCTAAAGAACTTCTTTTTCCTATAAAATTTCTTAAATCTTCTAGAAATGTGAGCCATATCAGCATCACTCTCAGAATCACTTCCACTGTCTTCACATCTTGAACTTTCAACTATAGCTTGAAGCTTTTCTTTGTCCTTATTCTTTGAAGTTGAGGATTTGAAAGCAACAGACTTTCTTGCAGGTTCATTTTCTTCCTCTTTGTTCACTTTAAGCTCTTCTTCATACATCATCAGCTTGACAATTAGTTCCTTGACAGGTAGAGCAGCTATGTCACATGATTCTCTGATTGAGACAGATGTGCCTCTCCATCTATCAGGTAGAAATCTCAAAATTCTCATAATTTGTTCCTTCGATGAGACATCCTTTCCCAGCGAGATAATTGTATTGACAATTTCATTGAACCTGAGATACATGTCAGAAATGGGTTCGTCAGGCTTCATTTTAAAATTATCATACTTGATAGTATAAGTGTTCAATCTCATTTCTTTAACATTAGTTGTTCCTTCATGAGAAACAGCTAAGGTATCCCAAATTTCATATGCAGTTTTACATGCAGAAATTCTATTAAACTCTTCATCTCCTAGAGCATAGTACAAGGCATTCATAGCTTTACAGTTGTTATTGTAAGCAGTCTTTGTAGGTTCATCCCAAGTAGATCTAGCAGTAGTAGGAATTTTGTATTCTGATTCAATAGCAGTCCAAATATCAAAACCTATGCTTTCTAGATGGATTTTCATTTTCAGTTTCCACTGAGCATAATTAGTTCCATTGAAGAAAGGTGGCCGGTTAGTAGCAGCACCCTCAAGTCTATTGTCCATGATGAGAAAATTTTAAAGAAATTAAAATTTAGAAATAACAGAAATTTTAAGAACTTTAAAATACAACTAAAATCACAGTTCAAAATCAGAGTACTTTTAGAAAGTATTTTCAACCTCTGATACCAAGTGTTGGTCGGAGTGGTTTACTCAAGAGGGGGGGGTGAATTGAGTACCAATTAAAATTTCTGTAATTAAAAACAGTGTCTTAAAGACCCCCAAATAAAATAATAAATTAAACTGTAGTGAATTTATATTAAAGTAGAGGTTCTATCAGATTCTCAAGGGATTGATTAATTCCCAGTTAATCAACACAGGAGTGTGTGATTATCTTTTGAAACTAACTTACTAATCCACACTTAACATAAACACTTGCTAATTTAATTATCAAAGTAACTTTAAAAACAGTATTGGTTTTAAAGTGATTAGCAGCGGAATAAAACTTTGAAAGAGATGCCCAACAATGTAACCAAGAGGTTCAGTCTCAAGCCAAGACTTAGTCCTCTCAAAAGTTTATATAAAAAATGATCCACACCCTGGATCGGGGTTCAACAGTTTACAACTGTCCAGGTCCAAGACCTCTACCACTGTTCTTCGTGGGAAACAGTACAACAGCAACCAGCTGTCCAGGTCACACACGACCTCTACCACTGTTATCCGTGGTAAAGAAAGAATGAAAGAGTTTGGTAAGGATTTACAAATCCTTCAGTTTGAGTACAGGAGACAGTGTATGTGTTAGATACAGTAGATAACACACACTGCTCGAAATGAATGTAAATAAATCACAGAACAGGAGATGTAGAGTTTAGAGATGGTTCTGGTGATTTCAGTATGGCTCTGGACTCCTTTGGATTCGACTAGAAGTGAGTCTGAGTCCTCTTCTCGTTTCTGTTTGAGAAACAGAGTGTCGTATGCTCCAGGTTCATAGGTAGTGAGAATGTAGTCGATGAAGTTCTTCTTGTATGCACAGAACACTTCTCGAGTATGCTTGATTGTCTATGAGCTTCTCTGTGTTATTCTTGTAATTGTGTCGTTTTTGGTATATTGGATGCACCGCACTTTTCTGGTTTGCTTCTTGTTGTTGTTCATTTTTCCTTCACACGCTTCACTTTTTGCATCACTACCGTGGGCAGCGTAATCTTCTCGTATTTATATCCCATCAGGGGACAGAAAAGATTTCTTTTCAGTAGGTACGAGGTACGGGTTCCTGACATCCGACAACCTTTATCAGATATTTGACAAATCATCAAAATTTATGATATGACCGTTAGATAGATTAAATATAGGAAATAAAGAAATTCAAACAGTAAGTCGAGTGATCGGTAGGTAATCAGCATCGGTAGCTTGAACATCGGTAGCTTGAACATCGGTAGCTTGAACATCCGTAGCTTGAACATCGGTAGCTTGAACATCGGTAGCTTGATGTCATTAGTTTCTTTGACTCTATCGATGGCTCTATGCGTCGGTTGGTACATGCTTGTATCAGTGACTT
This sequence comes from Viscum album, assembly GCA_963277665.1. NCBI lineage: Eukaryota > Viridiplantae > Streptophyta > Magnoliopsida > Santalales > Viscaceae > Viscum > Viscum album. The sequence goes on along the minus strand of OY728150.1, from coordinate 433,990,956 downwards.
TGTTTATCAGTAGATCCATGCGTCGGTAGGTACATGTGTGGGTGGCTATGAGTCTGTATCGGTAGCTTCGTCCATCGGTGACTCTTATTCCATCGGTAGCTATTTATACTTACACCGGTAGCTCTACGTTTGTATCGGTAGCTGTCTGTGTTAAGTCTATCGGTATCTCTGTGTTAAGTGTATCGGTAGCTGTCTGTCGGTAGACTAAGTCTATCGGTAGACTGGTTACCGGTAGCTCTTTATCAGTAGCTATAGACAGATTACTTATCTGTTTTATGAAGAACACATCCGATTGTGTTAGAATCAATTTATCACTTGTATGAACATGGATAAATGAGGATTAACATATTCCAAAGACTATTTTAAAAATTATTATTGGTTTGATCATAGATTTGAAAGAATTAAAGTATAGATCAATGATACTTAACAATATCATAGAGAATGAAAACATAATTGGGATTTTCAACACATATGAATACATGATTGAGATTATCAAAACAGGTGAGGTCAACATATATATATATTAAAAATATTTATATTCTATATATATATGATTTAGAAATAAAGGATTATATTTTGGAAGTATTTTAATCATGATCTAAAAGATACGATCAAGAATAACATTTTAAAACACGTACGATAAAGAAAGAGATTATTAACCAAAATCTTAATTTAACATGGAAATCAATATTAAATGGGTAGTATAAAGTCACAAATAAATAATATATGATATAATAAATATTAATATGGTTATGGTATATTTCAAAAACATACTATGGTCATTATACTAGAGGTTAAATATACCCTCGACCAATGGAATGGGCATGGTAAGGGTTAATTCCCCAATCTCATTATTATTCGAGATTGTTTATGGGTATGTTTTTTCTAGGACATATTTATTATCCATGTTCATGTTTCATAAAATAGTTTTCAAAGGGATTATTTTTAACGTACTCTTATATTAAAACAATCATATTCAATTTTTTAAATATTTATTCTTCTAAATCATTCTCATTAATATCAATGTTTTCAAAATGGTTTTTAAGGATTCATTTATATGGACATTATTGTGTTTTTAAAATGTTAATTCCATTAAAATGATTCAAAGTGGCATGGGACACTTTTATTCAAAAATTTATTCAAATTGTTCTTTTCTATATTGTGTTAATTTTAATGTTTTCACGAAAAAGGTTTATTTCTATCAATGAGTTTTACAAATTATTTTCATCTATATCAACATCCATTTATGGATTTGAAACTTATATGAAGATTATTTATTATGATAGAAATATTCTATAATGTATTTTTTGTTTTGTGATATGTTCGACTGTGGATGTGTTATTTTTATAAAATTCATCGTTAATGGATAATGTATTGACATTTCGTATGAATGTTTTAATTCAAATTTTTTATGATACGTTTCAACCTTTTAATATGAGGAATGTATTGGAGAGTGTAATTGACTAGTGGAGCCCACTATAGCCATTTGATGCATTAGTATATCTTGTGAGACAATTAGACATGGAATTGGATGAAGCATTTCCAAATTTGATATATGTTTTTTTGCAGAGGAATTAATAATTTTTAGACATCTTGGGCGAGGACTTGAAAAATTATACCAGAATGTATGGCATTATTAATTCACTCATTATGAAAAAAAATATTTATGGGTCATGTGGTTATTCGAAAAGTAGAATACCCATGTCTATGCTTTATTATATAATTATTTACCTAACTCATTTTTTCCATAAAGTGTTCATGTTTATAATTTGTAACGGTATGTGTTCTAATTTATTCACCATGCCTATTGTATATGTTATCTTATGCTAAATTGTTTACCCTTACTAAGCATCTGAGCTCACACCTATCTTATGTTTTATTTTCCTATGATTTCAAGAAGTGTATTATGATTGATATTCAGGGTTAAGCTAAACGGGAATAATGGAATTCTCAAAAACCTATATATTCTGTATTTTATGTTTTAAATTGTAATGTGAAGTTGATGTATGTGATCTATTTCCACGACTGTTAAACAGGACAGCCTTTCGGAACATGATTTAATTGTATCATTCCATTGCATTAAAATAATACAATTACTCTGGGTAACATGGGTTGGGGAATTACAGGATTCCTTAGGCCTTTCGACCTCATGGATACAGCTTTCTTGGGCCCATGTAGGAATTTCTATTGACTTTCTCTTAGGACCCCAACTAGTGCCTAACCGAGTTTCAATCTAGGATGTCCATGGGACTCGGTGGGATGCCTTAGACATGATCCTTGAATCTGAACCTCTGTGGAAAAGATATTATTACTTGATTTCCTTGGTCTACAGACTCCTTGGATATGACCCTTGAGGTTTTCTAATTCACTATACGACATCGTTGTTGGATGATACGTGGATTATATGGCATGTCCATGGATTACTAAATCCATTATACACTGTGGCTGTGCATTATAGAATACTAATGGATGTATGTCGTCATCGTGTGACTTGATTATTATTATTTAATAACATCCTTTTTATGTGTTGACTCTCTTTTGCAGGTATCCTTAAGGTCTATTTTGTTTTTCACTACAGTATAATTTTTCCAGGTGAATACTCACTTACCTACTGGTTGATTACACTTGTTAGAACCATTGTAGAACTGTTGTTAGAACTATATATATCCAGGTGATTTTCTACTCAGATGTATATCTAACACCCTGTTTAGGCCTTGTCATAGAACTAATTAGATTATATAGTTGCAGGTTATGATATGGAAATTTTCTTTAGTACAAGTTGTTGATTGTTGCTTTAGAGTTGGGTATTATAAGACCAAGTTGAGGCTTTTGATTTAGGGATACCATTTTTTATCTCTTGTCCTTTTTGGGATACATGTATTGAATTTACTTATATTTTTTTGGTTATTTTATAGAAACATGTACCATTTTCATAATTTTTTGTATATGAGACACTTTTTTTCATTATTAGGTATTCTTGTCTTTTTTTCATACTTTCAGTTATCTGCTATTTATTTCACATATTCTATTGTACACATTTTTCTTCTAATGTGATACTCTTGTAATGAAGGCATAACCCCCCCCCCACTGACTCCCCATGGCCATTGCTGCATGTCGGCAATCTCTGGTGTTGGGGGAGATGCTCTTGATTCCTTTTGACAAACTACGATTAGAGAACTATTTCGAGAGGCATCATGGTGCAAGGCGTTAAGTAAATATTTATTGATGTTAAATTATAATCTGTTTTTTATGTCCAATTATTTCAAAAATGCATCTTCTTATTCAATTTTTGTTCATTATAATAAATTTCACTTTCAAATAGAATATAAAAACATAGCTTTCTTTTGAATATTATTCTAATTTAAGAACATGTTTTTTTTCAATCTAGTGGATTAACAATAATATTAAGTTTTTCGCATTTCTAAATTTTATTTCATAAAAAGTACATACACCATTTCATTAAATATAATTTTCATATTATATTTATATCATGTTAAAGTTTTACCAAAAATATTTGTAAAAGTGAATAAAATTAATCACAGCGATTAATGTAAAATTAATTATAATTATAGACTAAACCATAGTATTATGGTACCAACTGAATTTGAAACATTTCAACACCCATTATATGTCCATATATCTTATATAAACCTTGCATTCATTATTTTTGATTCTTTTATATTACTTTTTATAGGTTATAACCTATATACAAAAATCTTTTTCTAAAAATCCCAAGTGACTAGTTTTCCTTCACCATAAAATGCCACGGATTATCCCTCTTCTTTAAACTACTAAACCCCCTTCGTATTATAAAATATCATAACAATAATATTATATACTTCCCTCCCTTATTCTTAGTAGTATTTCTTTGGGAATAAATAAATACACGTATTTGTATATGCGCAAATGAAAATGAGTTACTTTGTTAAGAGGTGGCATCTTCTCAAAGATCTATTCATTTATTTTACATCACCAACCACTAAAATATTTTTATTCCATTAATATATAAAAATAAAAGTTACATAATTATACTAAGATGTTTTTATGATAATATTTTGACCTAAACTTATAGAAACCTCCATCAAATGGTTAACAAACTTACTTTTCACGTGTACAAAAAACAAAAACCACACAAAATGATTATTGTTCAATTTTAATTTACCACCTCTCCGGGTAGAAATTATGATGTTAAATATATTTATATATGTTATATATTATAATTATTATATATGAAATATTAAATAATTATTTTATAACACATATATTTGTACATTCAATTTTTTTAATACGATAATTTCATTTCGAGATGTGTAAACTACAACCCCTCAAATCGACGAGATTCGTTCATACACTACATGTTATGAATTAAAGATAAATTTAAAAAAATATTCATGATATATATTATATAATGAGGATACTATAATAATGATATATATATATATATACATATATAACATATATTTCTTTTACTTTCACTCGTTCAACATAATAATTTAATGAAAATCTCATTCATTCATACGTACGGCCTACCGTGTACATGAAAGGTGTGTTATATTTCATAATTATATGTATTATAAATTATAATAATAAAAATATTCAAAATTGAAATTATATTTAAATAATGACTTACATTCCGTAAGTCATGACATAAATATAAGGACCAAATACATGACCAATAAAGACAGATAAAAAAACAAATTGGATATTACCCGAAGTGAAACCTTAACATTGAATTGTTTATAAGAGGGTAATATAAAGACATTATCAAACAATATATGGTATTATAAGTAATATTATGGTTCATTGATTTATTTATATTAAATTTATATTTATTATATATGAGTTTTTAATGGTCACGATGAGCGTCAATAAATAAGGCAAGGGGATTTCAACTCACTTTGTATTTTCGTTATATTAATGATTTATTCACCACCCATTACTTTTTAGTTGTGTAAATAAAACCCATGTATTTTTTATAATATTTTTATAATTAAATTTATTAGTATTTAAATATCTATTTTATGATGTTTCTTTGACAGTATTTATGCTTCAAATGTTATAAAATCAATAGAATGATTTTTATCAATTTTCCATCATTGAGACACATGCCATGTTATGGATCTATTTTTTTCATTATGTGTAAATACTAACAATTAAAGGTTATATAATTAATCTTATAATTTTCATTATATTTTAATTATAATTTTCTTGTAATTTTATTATCTAATTGCGGTAGTAGGATTTAAAGATACCAAGTTGTAATAGATTATTGAAACTATCTCATCGCTTTGTTAGATTGTTTATGTTTATGATTCCTTTGACATAATTTTAGGATTAAATTATCAACAAAATTAATGACTTTTATTTTCCTCTTGTTATATTTAATTTATTAATATATTATTACCATTTATTCTACTATTTGGTATATAAAATTATCATTAAAGTTTTTGTAGGAAATCTAAACATTACACTATCTTCAACTGGAAATCAGTGTTCCTTTAAAAAAATTTCTCTAAAAATTATTTCCATCATTATTATATTAATATAAGATAATAATTAAATGTATTTTTTACTACTTTTTTATTTTACCATATTTTTCAAAGTAATCTTATTTTCTCATTCTGAATGGGGATTTTTTCTATTCTTTTTACCTTGAAAAATGAATGTTCCTATTTAGCTTGTACGACATGTATGGATTTATCCACCATCAATCATTTGAAGATTTCCATTCAAGTATAAAAAGATAATTTTTAGGAATTTTTTTTAAAAGTAATATTCAATGAAAAGGGTTTCATGACATATTCAATATTTATATGTTTTCAAATTGTTTTTAATTAAAATGGTTTTTGAAATGCTTTCAAGATTATTTATAAGATTTAAATGAAAATGGTTTTCAAATGATTTTAATAAAACATTTATATGTTCGAAAATTATTATCAATTAAATGTTTTTCAAAACATTTTTAATCTATCTTTATATGTTTTAAATGAAAAATATTTCTATAGTTTTTTCAAAACATTTTAAATAACGATTCATGTTTATTTTAGAGACAATTGTTTTCATTTTTTTTTAATTTTAAAAATCCTTTTTCAAAAACAAATAATGAATATTTCAATTAATAAATGTTTTTCAATTATAATTACATGTTATTTTCTATCAATGATGAAATCCATTAATGTTACACGTTCCCATATAAGTAATGAGCTATAGGTTCAATTAATATAAATTCATAAATGTTTTACGTTTTGATGGAATAATGTTTATGAATAATTTTTCTCTTGTATGGTTTATATGTTTATGAAACATGTTTAATTTCCATGGGATATATGTCTATGAAACCCACTTCTTTTCATGGGTTATGGTTTGATGAAAATGTTATGAAACCAGTCTATTTATTGATAGGTTATGATGTGATTAAATGTTAATGATACCCAATAAATTTCATGGGATTTGATTTAATGTTTGTAGAAACCATCACTTTTCATGGGCCGTTATGTGATTAATTTTTTTAGAACATGTAAATTTGATTTTATTATGTAATTGGTGGGACATATATCTCCCACCAATGCATTGGGTAACGATGGATGAATTAAGATTATAACTATTATGTGTGAACCTGATTACATGTTCACAAGGTTATGTAGAGAACTGGTTACATGTCCAAAAGTTTCTTCAGGTAGTTGATTACATTTTAAAAGTGTTATGAGTTAACCATATTATGTTTTCACTTTATCATACATACACCCGGTTTCATGTACATAAGTTTTGCATGAATCAAATTACATGTTTACAATGTTATGAGGGAACCTTATTATGCGTTCAAAATGATAAGGATGGACCTAGATGCATGTCCATAAACTAATGATTTAATTTTCATGACCCGTACACCGGGGTCTGTACTGTGACTAACCCCAAGCCCACCTTCCATAGGCCAGGGGTTGGCAACTAGAACCAAAGGCATATTCCCTAAAATTGGGAAGGCATTGCCATTATAACATGTAAGCAAACGTAACCAAGAACACAATAAGATAGGAACAAAAGTAAACTTAACTGTAAACAGAGTGAGTGCGGTAATTAAAAGGGTCCCGAATACAAGCCCAATTGGAAAGTACAAGTATAAATATGAGACAATAAATTTGAAGAAAATGAAGATACAACTACTGGATCATCCTATGAGGTTCCTACCTGAAGGGTAGGTACTGATCTTTTCCTCAGCACTCCACATCCACCCATCTCCTCTATGTAACGACATGTCGTATGGTCCACCACCATGTACTGTCTAGTCCTGGTCCTCTTAGCCTCCATGTGTGTTGTCTGTCGTCAACATCCAACAGAACAGGGTACGTGCATATCCCATATAGGGGTGATTATAACGATAACCATTAGGGACCCTAAGACCCTCTAGGTCTCGCAAAATCCATCAAGAACAAAAAAAAATTATGGAATCAACAGATAACCTTACATAGATATATTCCCAAACATATACCTATGTTATCAAGTAATCTATATAAATCATGAGGAAAACACAGAGGCTCTGACTCAACTCACACCAGTATTTATTCTTGGGGTAGTAACAAGTAACATTCCGAGTCACAATGTCGAACACCTCTGTTGCTGGAGAAATCATCTTTTATAGAGTACAGTGGGCCTACCGCATCACACATAGGTTCTTACCACTATCCTTAGACTACTGAGATACTCCACCTATTGAGTACCATGGATCTGCCATGTCCTATAGAGGTTCTCCCATCGATGGGTCTACTATGTTACACAGATGCCCTCCCCCTCATGGTCTACTGAGGTACTCCTCCTGTCATGATCGGTGGGTCTACAATGTCACCTTATCTCTCCCCACCATGGGACATCCACGTCACCAAGGTTCTCTCCATTGGGCATGTCGAGTTACTCTGAGTTGAAACGGTCAGTAGTCATCATGTCTCAAACAGCCACCAGATCTCTACGCTATGATCGCTCTTATCTGGGTAGATCCACTCCACAAACAACTAGTTGATTCTCTAACATCCACGAAGCCCCACAAAAACGTATCTCAAAGGTCCACCACGTCATAGAGGTCTCAACGTAACAGATGTCTCATCAATCATATACCTGGTCTCTGAGTTATTAGCCTTTTAGTCAAGGGGGCCCGTTGGATTCTTGTTTGATCAAAACTGACCATTACCCATATTAATCCAAAACTTAGTGGGGTATTACTTAATGAAAAGTCTCACTCTATGATTTCCTGTGACACGGACAGTTCGTCAAAAAGACGTCTAGTGCCAATGTTACGACCAAAAGTAAGTAAATGGGTCGTAGTGGGCCCGAGTATTGTCTGAACAAGCCCAACCTGGCCTAGACCGACCTCATTCAGGTCGACCTAGACGAACCTCCTTCGGGATGTCCCATCCCAGCCCATTGGGTCTGGCCCAGCCTGGCCCACGAGTGCCGTGAGGGTGTCGTGAAGGCGACTTGCCCAGGGATTCAACAAGGGTGTGGACAGGCCGCTGGTATTGAGAGGGCACAGACCAACCACCAGGGAAGCATACCCTCCCCGAGGTCAGAGGACCATCCATGGGGGCGGCGTACCACCTGTGAGGGCACAAAATGACCATGAGGACACAAGACCGGTCGTGAGGGCGGTAAACCATTTGTGAGGGCGTGGACCAGCAGCGAGGGAATGGACCTACTACAAGGGTGGCCGACTGACCATGAGGGCATGGACCGGTCGTGGGTCGGCGTTCCAGCCGCAGGGCGGCGGTCCTGCCGTGAGATGGCGGTCCGGCGGCAGCGAATGGTGGAGCCGCAAGGGGTAGATCCGCGAGGGGTGGAGCCACGAGGTGGGGAGGGTGTGAGGCAGCAGTGGCCGTGAGGCGGTGTCATGGCACTATCCCCCTAGTCACGTTCAACTCCATAATTCATCACAAGATGTGCAGAGGGGTCGGTCCATTTTTGTTTGGCCCGTACCCTCTCCGTTAGGGTGGTAGCATGTGGCTCAACATAAACAAGAATGAAGAACGTCAAACCCTCCCACAATGATTACTCCCAACCAAAAACTTAAAATTATCAGCATTTTTTTAAGAAGAACATGAGAATATTATCTATCACAAATTAAACCCATACATCAGTTTTTTCTTTGACGTTAGCGTAAGAAGAAAATATGGATGTAGATTCATCGTAGATAAAGACACCCTACATCAGATGATGTCCCAAGGAAGAATCTCTATGTCGATGTCAGCATTATTCATTGGTGGAGAATTCTTCATTGGAGAGATTTCTCCCACAAAGTTCTCTCTCTCATTTTCCAATGAATGTTCTCAAAAGAAAAACACACCAAAAAAAAATTTGATTCCACAATTTTAATTGTTGGCACAATTTCAAATTAGCTAAATTAATTAACAAAGATTGAATAATATAATTTGGAGTGTTGGCATAATTTAATATGGAGGAAGATCAAGAGGATCCTCCACATTAATGAGAGAGTTAAGATGTTTATCCAACATTAAGAGGGGTGTTTAAGGGGGTTAGGCCTTGAGTGGTCCCCACCACTATATCCTTTCATGGGAGGTTAAGATTCGATGGTCCCGACTACTAACATATACATGTAGTGGTTACAAAAAATAAAATAAAAAAAGTGCTTTATTTTATTATTTTATTTACATGAAAAAACAAAAAATTATCTTTCAGCCTCTACCAACTACCATCGAGGTAAAAGTATCCCTATGAGAATAACAGTGTTGCGAGCTCAACGGTGCCCTCATATTTCAATTCAATGAACTGATTCAAATGTTAGAAAAAACCACTCACACATTTATTGAACGTACCTAAAAAAAATTCAGAAATTCATTCCAGGCACTCCATGCCTCATAATCATGCACCTTCAATTTTCGCGGACTCATAAAATTACCATTTAATTAAAAAAAATTAATTAAAATTCCATGTTATTACATTCTACCCTCCTTAGGCTTTACGTACCCATAAGCCACAAATTAAACTAAGGGAAAAAGTGGAGTTACTGAGCATACATCTGAGCTCCCGCTCCCAAGTGGTCTCTTGGAGGTTCCTGTGATTCCAGCAAACACGCACTAGAGGTATCAATCATCCACAAAGGACCCATTCCTGTCGATCCTCAATCTCTATTGGATCCTCCATAAAATTCTCGCAATCATCGACATCTAGCTCTCCATGGTCGATGACGTGAGAAGGGTTGTGCAGATAACTCATCAACTAGGATACGTGGAAGACATTATGCACCCGGAGCAATTGAGGAGGAATAGATAATCAGTAAACCACCTCTCTAACTCAGCTGAGGTCCTAAAATGGTTCGATGAATCTAAGAGATAACTTTCCATCTCGGCCAAATATCGGTAATCCTCATCGACGTGAGACCCGTAGAAAGATGTGGTCACCATCCTTGAACACTAGTTGCCTCTGTCTCTTTTCATTATATGACTAATTCCTGCTCTGTATAGTCTTCATCTGATCTAGGATGATCTTCACATTCCTTGTGGTATCCCGATCCATCTCTGGTCCCACGAGTGTTGACTCCCCTCAGTCAGTCCAGCACAATGGTGATCCCCAAAGTCACTCTTTCAATGCCTCAAAAAGTGTCATCTCTATGGTGGAGTGATACATGTTTTTGTAAGAACACACCACTATTGTTATGTGATCCTCCCAGTTGCGACTGATGTTGGACACACAAGCACCCTACATGTCCTCAATGGTCTGAATGGTCCGCTTAGTTTGTTCATCTGTCTGAGGGTGGAAGGCGATGATCAAATTTAGCTGCATCCTGAATGCCTAATGCATCCCCATCCGTAGTTGGGAAGTAAAACATGTGTAATGATCAGATAAAATTGCCAAAGGTACTCCATGTATCTGCATAATCTCTTGCACATAAGAGGTGTCCCATGATCTCTATTGATCCCTACTCTCTGATCGATAGGAAGTGGGCTGACTTGGTGAGTCATTAGATGATCACCCAAATCAATTCATGTACCCTAAGTGTATGTGGATGTCCTGCCACAATGTCTATGGATACTCCATCCCACATCCACTCTGAGACCTCTAAAGGCTGAACCAAGCCTACTGTTACCTGATGATCTGCCTTCACTTGCAGATATTTGAGGCACCAAGAGACAAAATCAGCTACTACTTCCTTCATTCTCGGACACCAGTGCTATCGTCAGAGATCCTGGTACATCTTCTCCAATCCTAGATGTACCTCTAGAGGGGATGTGTGGAACTCCCTCAACACTTCATCATAAAGTGAAATTGGTACCATTGTACGTCCTCTGAAGAGGATGAAATTCTCCCCACCTTCATAAAATCCATTAGGTTCCTATCCCATGGATATCTGAGTATGTCATTCCTCGAATTCAGCATCCCCACGTTGCACCTCCTTGACTCACTGAAGAAGTGGGGGAGTTACTGTAAGAGATTGTAGAAACGTATCTCTGTATCTGTCCACAAATGATATCTTTAAAGCTACCAGCTACACCATCGACTCACGTAGAAGCTGTATACCAGACCTACTTATGAGTGCACATGATATAACATTCCCCATTCGAGGACTATAGAGTATATTGAAGTCAAAGTCCTAGAGGAACTCAAGCCAATGTCACCATCTCTGGTTCATTTCTTTCTGAGAGATGATATACCTGAGACTCTGGTGATCTATGTACATTGTAAAATGCTCGCCCATCAGATAGTGTCGTTACATTATCAGGGAGAACACCACTGCTGCTAACTCTAGGTCATGGGTAGTGTAGTTCTGCTCGTGCTGTCTTAGCTGTCGAGAGCCATATGCGATCACTGCTCCCTCCTGCATCAAAACACATCCATGTCAGGTCCCTGATACGTCGCAATATACTATGTACGCTATTATCTCTTCTAGCAGCCTCCAGATGGAGGAACTTGACAGCCTCTGCCTCATCTCTTGAAAACTCTATTGTTGTATGTCCGACCACATTAAGGGTTACCCCTTATTTTTCATTGCTGATAGTGGTGCTGTAAAATAATAGATGTTTGGAACAAATATACAGTAATATCTGACCAAAGTAGACGACCCTTTCCCTTTGGGGAGATAATACTAGAAACATCATTTGAAAGATGTCCCCATGTTCTTCCACTCCTGTTTCGTAATGAAAAATTAAAACTTCTACTGCTAAAATGTTATTTCTAGATGACTCATTAGAGATCGGTTGCACCCTCCTATGCACGAATTTAACCTGTGCTGCCTGGGTTTCCTTGTCACTGACAAAGGAACCCCCATTCCAATATTGTAGAGAATCCAATACATTTTTTATTATAACAGTAAACTTGAGTAAGAAATTTGGATGTCCAGTCATACCCAAACTAACATCGTGAGGCCACAACACTTACACCTACAGGTTCCAAACAAAACTATCACTTCAAGGGTCAGATCACATCATCAGAGTATGTTTGATTATCGAGTATCCTCCCCAAGGTATCTCTATACGTGAGGGTAAAGTCTTTGGTTTAAAAGAAATATCTAGGTCATGGACAATATTCTTGAACGGAATGAATGAATGGTACCTATATCTATTGATACGACAACAAGTAGTAGACACATACCATAACTTGAAGCATTTTTAGATCCCTTTGGTCGCACTCCTTGACCGCATCCAGCTACTCTCTTCCCATATCCTCCAATTCCATGACCCTGGTGGGGGCCACATAGGGGGTGGTTGTGACATGTCAAAATGTACACCACCTCATGCTTCTCACCTATATCTGATTCCATGTCTGCAGCCCTGCAGATTCGTTTGTCCCAAACACATACTCTTCCTCAAACATTTTTACACGCCCAAGTCTCTATGTCTTGCGACAGTATCCTATTTTCCAACTACTAACATTCACTGGCTATATTCGATCATCCAAATAATATTCAACTACAATGGTTCTCTCTAACACCCTAACATAGGAAGGAATGCATAGATTAATGGTTCTAGCTCGAATGTCCTTAAACATACCATGCTTGGGAATCCGAGCCCCAAAGAACTGATAATATCATATTCATCGAGTACCAAGAATGGTCGGTAAGCCTCGATGAATACTCAGCTACCAACATGTCGTCCTGACGAAGCTATAGACGCTCTACAGAACTCCCAAAAACCCCCTCAAGCTAGTCCTCACCTGGCAGTAAGTCGGGCTCACCTCAGAAGTAGAGGGGCATCAGATGCTGAAAGTCGTGTACGACACTAAGTTTAAATGCGTCCTCTACTGATGCTAATGGTTGTAACTTCTGACCAACGGGTAGTGATATAGTTTAAGCACTACCCAAATGTACTATCGCGTGCATCGATCCACATACCAAAGCATCATCACTATGTGGACCATCGTCATGGTCACTCGCTGAAAGAGACTAGTAGCTTAGATCACCATCTGTTCTATTGGTGTCTCAAAAAGGTGAAAAACTCTAAAAATCACCTCCATCCAGCCATCAGCTATGTGGGAATCTGTCTTGCCTTGAAACCATATGGGCCAATACTACTATAACTCATGAAACATGCTTAGTCTGCGGGCACCATCTGCTAGTGCAACTGGTGGTACCTGCTTCCCAATAGGTGGAGGTGCTACTGGTACACCACCCGAAGGTGCCAACATAGTAATAGGGCCCTGCACAATATCCTCGTCGCTCAGTGGGCATAAAAATTTACTCACTAGGGAATCAAAGTTGGATGTCTACGCAACTTCATCCTGATAAGGAATAGGTGCACCACATTAATTTAGTTATACCTAGCGAGTTAAAAGTTATAACTTGTGAGCTGACTCAAAAGATCACAATGAAAACTTTTGAAAAAACAAATGCAATCAGTGTTTTCATGCACTAAGTTGGAAATCAGAAGTCAGGGTCCTGTTGTATGGATACATCAGTCATCGCACCAGCATTGGACTCCTTGAACTGAAAACCGCACTCTTTACCCTTAACACTATTGCTTCACAGAAAATTTCAGAGTCCTTGTTCTGCAGTAGAACCGACTCCTCTGATACAAATTTTTCAAGACCCGTCCTTCGAGACCCGTTCCATGACTTACCCCATGCCCGCATTCAGTAGGTCATGGGGTGGAAACTAGCACCAAAGGTGTATTCTCTAAAACTGGGAAGGATTTCCATTATATCCTATAATTACACATAACCAAACACACAGCAAGATAAGAACAATAGTAAAATGAACTGTAAACAGAGTGAGTGCAGTACATAAAAGGGTCCAGAATACAAGACCAACTGGAAAGTACAAGTACAACTGTGATAAAATTAAACTGAATAAGAAGAAGAGACAGCTATTGAATCGTCCTTCTACGTTCCAACCTGAAGGGTAGGTACAGTTCGCCTCCTTAGAACTCCACATCCACCCATCTCCTCTGCGTACTGACACACCGTATGGTCCACCTCCTGGTACCATTCAGTCCAGGAACTCTCAACCTCAGTCAGCGCTATTTGGTGTCTGCAACCAACACAACATGGTGCCGGAAAAGCCCATTCAAAGTTGAGTATAACGATACTCAATATGGACCCCGAGGCACTCAAGGTATCACAAAATCAAACAAGGATAAAACACAAAATATGAAATCCACAGATCACCTTACATAAAAAAATTCCCATACAAATAAATATGTTATCATGTAATCCATTTCAATAATGAAGAAAACATAGAGGTTATCACTCATCTCACACCAGGATTTATTCTAGGGGTAGTAATAAGAAACATTTCGAGTCACCAAATCGAATACCTTCAATGCTGGAAAAATCCTTTTCTATCGAGTACAGTGGGAATGTCGTGTCACACAGTGGCGTTTTCCACAAACCTTGGACTGTTGAGGTACTCCTCATATCGACTATCATGGGAATGCTTCATCACAAAGAGGCTCTCCCCCCCATGGGTCTACCGCATCACACAGAGGTGCTCTCCCTCATGACCTTCTAATATACTCCTCTTGTCAATTACCATGTGTCTTCTGCATCACCAAGGCGCTCCGCCAATGGGTCTACCGTGTCAATAAGGTTCTCCCCACTATGCCTGATTAGACAATTAGAGTATAAATGGTTAGCAGTCATCATGTCTTAACCAGCCACTATGTCTCCGCTCTATGCTCGCTGGTCTTATGGAGGATCTGCTCCACAAACTACTGGTCGATACTACAACTACCACAAAGTCCCACGAAGAAGTTTCTCAAAGGCCTGCCATGTTATAGAGGTATCAAATTAATAGATGGTGTGTCAATCAGATGCCCGGTGTATGAGGTATTGAACTTTTTGTCCTAGGGTCCGGTAGGATTCGTGCTTGATCCATCCTGATTGTTCCCCATCATAATCCAAAACACAGCGGAGTATCACACAAGGGACCGTCTCACTCCATGATTTCCAGCACTGCTGACTGTCCATCAAACAGACATTCGTTGCCAATGTTACGGCCAAAAGAATGTAACTGTGTTATAGGGGGCCCGGGTCCGGTCCGACCTGGTCAGACAGACCCGGCCTGACCAAGATAGTGTCAACCCGGACGGTTGGTTATTGCCTGGCCCATGAGGGCCGCATGGGTGACGCTAAGGTGGCTCGGCCGAGGGGTACCGTGAGGGAGAGGACCTACAGTGGGTATTGTGAGGGTGTGAACCCGCCGCGACGGTGTGGACCAGCCGTAAAGGAGGAGGATAGGCCATGAGAGTGCGGACCGGTCGTGAGGGCATAGGACCAGCCGTGAGGGAGGCTGACCGACCGGGAGGGTGTAGACCGGCCACGGGGCGCAGACCTACCGCATGGGTGAATGAGCGGCCATGAGGGTGTGAACCATCCACGTGGCGCGAACCGACCGTGGGGGAGGTAGATCGGCCTCAGGGGCATGGACCAACCTCAAGGGTCCGGGCCAGCAGTGGGTCAGTGGTTCAACCGTGGGTAGGAGACCAGCCGCGGGGCAGCGGTACGACCGTGGGACGGCCGTCTGGCGGCAGAGCCGTGAAGGGTGGAGCTGTGGGGCGCGGATGTCGTGAGACAACGGTAGCCATGGGGTGGTGTTATTGCGCTATCACCTTTGTCGCCTTCAACTCCATAAATAATCAAAATATTTTTTGACGGGTTGGGCCATGTTTGTTTGGAATGTACCCTCCGTGTTAGGGTGGAAGAAAATGGATCAACATAAACAAGAATGAAGAACATCAATCACTCCCACAATGATTGTTCCCAACCCGAAAAATAAAATCATCTACGTTCATTATTTAAAAAAAATAAGTACATGGGAATATAATCACACACATATTAAACACATGCCATAGGTTGTTGGATGATGTTGGCATGAGAAGGATGTATGGACATCTATTCGTCGTAGATGAAGACGACCCACATCAGAAAAAGACCCAAGGAAGAAGATCGAAGTGAAGGTCGACGTTCTTCATTAGCAGATCATTCTTCGTTGGACAACTTTCTCCCACCAAGAGCTCCCTCTCATTTTCCAACGAATGTTCTCAAAAGAAAAACCCACCAAAATAAAATGTGTTTCCCCAATTTTAATTGTTTGAACAATTTAAAATTATCTAAATTAATTAACAATGTTGGAACAATTTAATGTGGTTCTTTGGCATTATTTAATGTAGAGGATGCTGAAGAGGCTCCTCCACAATAATGATGGAGTTGAAAATTTTATCCCTCATTAAGAGGGGTGTTCAAGAGTTTTAGTCCTCGTGTGGTTTCCACTACTATAACCTCTCATGGGAGGTTAGGATCGGATGGTCCCCACCACCATAACCTCTCAAGGAAGGTTTAAGGTTTTGTGATCCCACTACAAACATTCACATGCAGTGGTTACAAACAATAAAATAAAAAATGTGGTTTATTTTATTTTATTATTTTAGCAAAAAACCCAAAAATTATCATTAACCCTCGACCAATTGCTTTCAAGGTGAATGTATCTTTAAGAGAACAATGGTGTTGTGAGTTAAATGGTTCCCTCAGATATCAATTTCGAGCACAGGTTGAAAAGTTAAAAAATACCGATCGCAAATTTAATGAACATACTCGAAAAAAAGTTCATAAATTCATTCGGGGCACTCCGGGTTACAGAATCACGCACCGTCAATTTTCATGGACTCGTAAAACTCCAATTTAACTACCAAAATTTACATGGAAATTCTCGGTCTTTTAATTAATTTTATAGAAAGTTTAAAATATTATACATGAACATTATTGCATGTTCACAATGTTATTAATGAACATTATTTCAGGTCCATAAGGTTATCAATGGACCTAATTAAACATTCACATGGTTATGAATGGACCTGGTTTCATGTCCATATGTTCATGATATTTCCTAAATTCATTTTCATAAATTAATTCGTGAACTTGTCTCTATATATACATGTTAAATCATTATAAACCATTTTTTATGAAAAAAATCGTTGTCTTATTCATATATTATGATTTCATGACTTATTTTTTAATATCCATAACATTCATGTCTAAGGAATTGAAAAAATTAATTATGATCTATGATATGTTGGTTGTGATATTCAAAAATTATACTAAAGTTCTATGCCATTTTGTTCATCTTAGGCTTATACATAACCATTATTTATCCTTATTTTGAATCCAAGATCATCCATTTCTTATGATTCCATTCCCTTGGTAATAAACAATGTTTTGAGGTATTATTTCATAAGGTGGACATCATTATATGAGATGTAGAATATATTTCACAAGGATAAAATATTTTGTTCTCATGTTTTCAAAGACACAATACTATTACGGTCATCAAGCATGTATTTTTGTTGTTTTCTAAATACACATCTAAAATGATGTTATATTCATGTATGTTAACCATGGGTCTTTATAATTATGTGTTATATTTTTTTTTTCTTGTATTCATATTTATGATATCAATTGTAAAAACATGTATTTTCAAAATCACAATGTTTTCCATTTTGTTAGCCATAATATCTGACGTCATTTTTTTTATTCTTGATAGAATCTTAGATTTTGATATGGGGATAATGAAATGTGTATTTAGTAAAAATAATTTTATTTTCTATAATTCAAAATAATAAATATTATTAGGTTGCATCCAATTAAATAACCAGTATCAATTTCAATAACATATTTACATATCAGTTATATGATATCTCGTTGATTCCTAAAATATTACTTCATATCATATTAATTGAATTGAAAATTTTTCATAAAATATTAATGAAAGAACATGCACTACGCCAAAATTTGTATTTGGCGGTAGTTTTAACCACCGCGAAATCATTCTACGATGGTTTTGGAAAACCGCCCCCAAATATTGCACTGGAAAATAAACATCGGCTATTTTTTAACAGTGTTTTAAACAACCGATAAATCATTTTTAATTTTTCTTTAATTTTTTTTATATTTTTTATAATTTATAATTTTTTTAATTTTTTTTAATTTTTTTTAATTTTTTTAATTTTTTAAATTATTAAATTTTTTAATACGTAGTGGTTTTTTCGAGGAGATTTAAACCATCGCAAAATCTTATTTAATTATTTTTTATCAATTTTTATATTTTTATATTTTTTATTTTTTAATCTCATTATTTTTTTATATTAGTAATTTATTTATTTATTTATTTATTATTTCCATGCACATTCCCATCCATATCAATGCATAAGTATATATCCATTCACATGCCCATAAAAATGCCCATACAATATATATAAATTCTACATTTGATGAGATTTGAACCCCTTACCTCTTGCTTATTCTCCAAAGACATTACTACTCCGACAGACTCTTCATGTGGTCAAAAAATCAAATTTAATATACTTATATATATATATATATTAATTAGAAAAAATGTAATACATTACAAATAGGTAAAAACTACATAATTATAAATCAATAATAAATAATAATTAATTAATCATATATAATATATAACATATAATATATTACATATAATATATAATACATAATACATAATACATAATAAATAATACATAATATTTAATATATAATATATATTATCTAATATCTAATATATAGTGTATTATATATAATATATAATATATAATGTATTATATATACCAGGAATCCTCAGCCAGAGACAAAGCCCCTGACAATTTATTAAAATAAATGAAAAGTTCACAAAAAAACTACAAAAGCCATGAAAATAGGTACATATCATAGAAATCATGCCCATCTCCATAACCATGATCCATTGTTTCATCTATAGTATCTGACTCCCACTATGAGCTATCATATTGTGCCAGGGCCTTGACATACTTCCTTCTAAGATTTAACTTTTCCAAATATAAGAGCTCCTTAGAGGACTACATTCCTTTTCCCTTGCTGGCAGATGACCTAGTAGTCATCGGCTTCGGTATAGAAGAATAACCCTTTCGTGGCTTCCTCCTTAGCAGAGAAGTCCCAGGTTTTTCATTCCCCGACACATTATTCTTCTCTCCCGAGAACAATATCACTATTAGAGAGTCGGTCCTTCCACTATTGTTCTCCCTTTCAGTATGTAAAAGATCCCCCCCATTTTCTAGAGGCGTGCAATTCATGGAAACCATTATTTATTCCTCTCTCTTTATCAAAACGACTATTAGTATCAATCAATGCACAATATTTCATGTTTTCCTAACGATGAGAAATACTAGGATCAACAAAAGGCTCCCTATCCACTGTCACTTCCACTTCTCCTCCTGTATTAATGACAACATACTGCAAGACACCGTCCTCAGTCATCTTTGGATCTTCCAACATCAGCGGCAGCTCCTCAGATTCCAAATTCTCAAACTGGATGCAGGTCATAGGGGTACACATATTCTTAGAACCCAAAGCCAAATTGGCCAACTACTCGTAAGGAATATGAACCAACTGCAGATGACCTGCCCCATCTGCTGCAGTTCGAGACTCAACACCAAAGTCACCTCTCAACCTATCAAAAACCTGGAGCACGGTTGGGTTCAAAGACGCCTCGAGTGCCTTCATACTACAACTATGACTCAGCACATCAATAGTAAGGAATTGCCTCATGTCCCTCTCCAAATTCCCATCAGAAATACCATTAACAAGTGCCAAATCAATGTAGGAAGCCTCAAAATGAGCTCCCTTCCCAGAAGAATCTCCAACATCATAACACAGTGCAGGTTCCATAGGAGAACTCAGATCCCCAGTCACAATCCCAGACCCAACCGGATCCATCCCAAAGCCATCCTTCACAATCGCTTGAGGGAGCCTCTCATCAACACCAATATCACATCCACCACTACACTGCCTCTCCACCACCCGAGAGAAAACACCCACCTTGGAATTACAACAAATGTCCTCCAGGTGCCCAAACCATTGACAACCAACACAGAACTTCATCCAAGATTCAAAGACAACCTCCTGCATCCTGCAGAATTCCTTCCCATTGGTAATGTAGACACAACGCAAAGGCGGCTTGGTGACGTCGGCCTCAACACAGATCTGCGGGAAAATTGGCCGTGTCACAGACTCAGTCCACTAATTCGAGCATAAATACCTCCCAATCATATTACCAATGTCATAGAGAATAGAAGGATTTTGAAACAAAAGAAGGCCAGGGAGACCTACCCATGTTGCAAGACCCGACGACATAGATCTAGGTCATCAGAGGGCTGGTGAGCGCGACGGCGAGAGAAGCCTTTATATATTATATATAATATATAATATATAATATATATTTATATTTTATATTTTGTATTACATAATAGAAATTATATAATATAGAACATATAATCGTTAATATATAATAGATAGAAGATAAAAGATAATATTTAATAGATAATAGATAATTGATATTATATAATTGATAATATGTAATATATAATATATTATATATTATTTATATAAGTAATCTATAAATAATAAATAATTTAAAAAATAATTTTATATATAATAAATAATTAAAAACTAATAATAAATTAATAAATAATAGATAAATAAATAAATAAATAAATAATAAATAATAATAAATAAATAATAATAAATAATAAGTAATAAGTAATAAATAATAAATAGTAAATAGTAAATAATAAATAATAAATAATAAATAATAAATCATTAATAAATACTAATTAATAATAATTAATTAGTGATCATTAAGAATTGAGAATTAAGAATTAAGAATTTATATTTAAAAACTTATATATAATTTATAAATAATTAATAAATTATTATATAAATAAATAATAAATAATTAATACATATTGAATAATGAATAAATAATTAATTAATAAATGAATAATAAAATAATAAAAAAATTAATTTTTAGTAACATGAAAATAAATTAATAAATAATAAATATTAATAAGAAAGAATAAATAATACAGAAATGATAAATAAATAGATAAATACTGAAATAAATAGATAGATAAATAAAAATTAACTAATCTTTAATAATTAATAATAATTAATAATTAATAATTGATAATAATAATAAAATGAATAATGAATAATGAATAATTAATATTTTAATATTAATTTATAATATGAAATATTCATTATTTAATATTTAAAAAATAATTAATAATTAATTAATATTTAATTAATAAATTATCAATAATAAATAAATAAATACATAAATTAATAGATAAATAAATAAATAATTAATTAATAATTTCAAATTAATAATAAATACTAATTAATAATTAATGATAATAAAATTATTTATTTTTAATTAATAATTAATATTTAAATTTTAATATTTAATGTTCAATATTCAATAGTAAATATTTAATAAATTATAATAAATATATTAATTAATAATTCATAAATATTTAATAATTAATAAATAATAAATGATAAATTAATATTTAGTAAATTAAAAATATTGAATAAAGAATAAAGAATAAATAATAAAGAATAAAAAATAAAATAAAAATAAAAATGAATAAAGAATAAAAATTTTATAATAAATAATAAATAATAAATAATAAGTAACAAAATAAATAACAAAATAAATAGATAAATTATAAATTAATAATTAATAATTAATAATAACTAATAACTAATAACTAATAATTAATAATTAATAAATAATAATTAATCAAATAATAATTATTAATTAATTAATTAATAATGAATAAAAAATAAAAAATAAAAAATAAATAAAAATAAATAAATAATGAATAACAAAATAACATTAAACAATAAATATATAATAAAAATTAATAATTAATGTGTATATAATAAAAAATTTAATAAATAGAAAATAAATGAATAAATAGAAAATAATAAATATTAATTTTTAATTTTTTTTAAAAAGATCTTAAATTTGACGGCGGTTTTCAAAATACCACCGGTAAAAAATATTAATTTTTTTACAATATATTAAAAAAAAATTGAATTTTTTTTTTAAAAAATTATCGACGGTTTCTTCATAGCAGTTTTAAAAACTGTCGGTAAAACACTGTTTCCTCGTAGTGATGTAGTTCTATTTTATCATTTTTTTCCTACCATTATACATGTGTCATTAAATA
Organism: Viscum album; assembly: GCA_963277665.1. Taxonomy (NCBI): domain Eukaryota; kingdom Viridiplantae; phylum Streptophyta; class Magnoliopsida; order Santalales; family Viscaceae; genus Viscum; species Viscum album. The sequence goes on along the minus strand of OY728150.1, from coordinate 433,968,481 downwards.
TAAATCATATAATAATTATTTTTATTTTTTATTTTGAATTTAAATTTTTTAAAAATTGTTTATAAATAATTATAAAAAGTATCCTTGGGATATCTATTTTTTTATACTGTATATAAATGTTAATTAATTATAATGAGTTTATAATTAAATAAGTATAATTAAAACATTTATAAATACATATTATACAATATTTATATTTAATATGTAAATAATATTTTACATTTTATATGAAATGCCTTCTATATTAGATATAAATTAGTTAAATAATAATTAAATGATTAATTAATAAAGAATATCATAAATTAAAAAATAAGGGAAATTATATATTTTTTATATTAAAAAATTATTAACGATACATAATGTTTAATTTTAATCATTCAAATAAATTGGGGTGTTATTTGAAAACAACATTAACCCAAAAATTATCTATTTTATAAGATATGGTTAATGATTTATATGATTTTAAAATAATTTATATTGGTTATATAAAATTTATAAATAATTTATGTTCAAATTTAAATTTTTATATTCATTCAATTTGAGGAACCTAGTTAGATTTTGACAAAGTGGTGTATTTGTTGTTATTGCGGTAATATATCTAAAATTCAAAAAATTTAATATATTTGGATTTTTGGGTGATGTGTAAGAGCCCAATAAATATTGATTCCACAATTACATAGATATTAAGTTGATGTTGGGTCACTACTTAAAATAAATTGATGAAAATATTCAATGGTGTAGAAATTTATATGTGATGATTCTAAAATTGAGTTGGAAAGAATGAAATTGAAATGTTATTATGAAGGATCATTGTCTATAAATGTTATGAAAATGTAGTGATGTTGATTATTGAACTAAAATCATAATAAAAATATATATATAGCAGTAAAATTAGGTTATAATTTAAAATGAATAGAATTGTCATTATTGAGATGGATACACTATAATTCATATACAACACTAGTGATGAATGGAGGTAAATGGAATATAGAGTAACCATTCAGGGAGTAATGAGTATGAAGAACACTATTTTTTTAATAATATATTTTGGAAGATGCTATAAAGTGATTGGAATTAATCAAGGTTATTGGAGGTAATTCTATACATATTTAATAAAATTTATAAATTCTATATTTAAAGTGTAAACTATCGAGTTCTGGATGTTCATATGGTTTATTATGTTTTATAGCAGGAATATGATTCAATAGAATTTTTTGTATTTTGTATGTGTCATTTCTAAATTTATATGTGTTTCCCCAACACATAGATAAAATGTTTGTAAATGTAAACATATTTCATTAGATATTGTTGAATTTTTGTAAGGGTCATTAGAAGACACATAATGGTTATCATGGAATTTTATGATTCATTAGTTCATATATAAGATTTATTCTCATGAAATGAATGATTGATGTTGAAAATGTAACAGTCATATGAAAACATTATGGGTAAAAATGATACAATTTAAACTCATATAGAAATAAAAATCATAATTACCTGAATTTTATGGAAAATATCATTATTTTATCAAGGAAACCTTGAAAGTGGGGTTATCAAAAATCAATAAAAATGAATCCCTTCGGGCCATTAAAAATATCAGCCACTGCGGAGGAAGATTTCTATCATGGGTGTGGTGATGGGTATGGTTCTGATGGTTTATAGTTGATGTTTTCGTGCTTGTGTTCTTGTGTACTAAACTTTTCTTTTATTTTATTAAATGGTCGGAGGTTAAATTTAATACAATGATAATGTATTATTGTGGAGTCTAAAATATGAGAAATGTCCTCAATCCTAACATTTCTTGAATCAAAAACATATAAAAAATATAAAGGATTTCCAAAATGACATATTTTAAGGGAATATTTTAGCTACATTATGCATAATTTTTTATTGAAAATTGTTAATTTTTTAAATATTATACTGATTTTGATTAGAGATACGAATAAATAATAAGAAAAAATTTGTTTTGTTAAAGGAGACATAATCACAACTAATGGATGTTAGATTAAGCCAACTATATTCATGTGAACATGTATATTATTTTGGATTAAAATATAGACATAATTTTTGATTTTTTGAAGAATTATATATCATGAGACATTTGGAATGTTATATAGTGACATATTTGAATGGAATATCCTAAGAGGTTAAAATGAATATATTTAGTAGTTTAAATAAGAATTTATATTTTCTATATATTTTGGTAACATACTATATTCAATATATAGAATATATTTTTCGTGATACAATTTAAATATATATAAAGATGCATTGAGAAAATATTGATAATTTTATACCAAAAAAACATAATTATTTTTTTATATGTATGGGAGAAGAAGAAAACATTTAGGTTGGAGGAAACTGAGCTTCGATGAAAAGGATAATAAATGTAATATATGTGTATCACAATCCATATGAATAAAAAAAATTAAATAACGTCATTTTTTAAAATTTAAATTTTAAAAGGGTGAAGTTTAAAATTAAGAAATTGTTAATTTAAAAAAAATGATTGTGAATTAGTATGGAAACACAACCAAGGAATCCCTTTGGTATAAACCAAATGGAGTTACCCAAAAAATTGTATCGTTCTTCAATGTGATTTCTTTACACCCTTTAAATTATTCATATTCAATGAATATATGATAAAAAAGTATACAAAATATACTAATATACATAACTTATAAGGGTGTTGAGAAAACTTAAACACACTTCCATCAAATGGTTAATGAAATTAACGTTAGAATATATTACCGACTACCACCTTAGGAAATCATGTTATTCATTATTCCATTACCAAATATAATGATTGGGAATTATGATGGAAATAGTATTTTTTATGATATATAAGTTATTTAAAATTTCATCATAGTTCATTAATTATTATATAAAAAATGACTTCATGCTTTACTTTTTATGGGAATATGATAACACTGTTTGGGGACGTGTGGAATACCATGTCCAAAAAATGATGTGGTATGTTCACACATTACAATTAATGTATAAATTATTGTTTTAATTAATCATATTTGACATATATGAAATATATATTACATTAATTAAATTAATAACTTTTAATGGAAAATAATATAATATATTATTTAACACCTTTTCACACACTGAAAAAGTGATAACATCTTTCATTGTTGTGGGTACTACCACTAGATCGAAGTGATTTGATTCCTCTTACATTAAAACAAGTTTATGTATAAGTATATATAATTAAATAATATGGTATTTATGATATGATTATCATTTTCTATATATAAAATTTTAAGTACCTTTTTTCTGTAATGATCATTAAAAAATGGGAACATTACTCATTCGTACGCATGACCGACCTTCTATATTATTGTAAAATTGTTTCATTTTTCATAACAAATATTAATCATTAGTTTTAAAATTATAAATTTTTTATATATATGATAATTATATCCTAATTATTGTTATTGAGATGATTAAAAAAATCCCCTTTGACAAAGATGACATAGCAAAGTTGTTTTTGACAGATAAACTAATTATAGTCAAAACACCCAACATAAAGATTATATTATATGTAGTTTTATAAAACAATATGATAAGTGAAATAAAATTAATGAAATACTATAAAAAGTTTCTTAATGAAGTTAATAATTAATATATGTTTGTTATTAATGAAGATAAATACACACATTACAAGCCAAACACAATGTAAGGGATTTCTTCTCAATCTACATTAATTGAAGAAAGTTTTAATGATATACACCAACTTAATTATATGGCATGTATATATATCACCATTTAAATTTCCTATCATGAACATACTTATTAGATGTAATTTAATATTTTGGTTAAATGTTATTCTTTAATGGGGATTGTTATTTAAATATTAAAAGTGGCATGAGACACATTAAATGTTTAATGATTTAATTTCAAAAACTTTTTCCCCGTGTGAATGTTCTTGATAAAATTTTATATATTTATTTATATGAATAAAAATTTATTTTATGGTAAATTATATATCTATATTTATTTTCATTTATTTTTTTTCAAAATTAATCTTTTTATGTGTTTTATAAAAAATATTTGGTTAAACTATAAAGGGAATTTTCTGTTCTTAATATACATGATGACAATGATTTCTCCACATACATCACTATTATTTGATTTATATATTCGTTTGTAAGATTACATGTGTTCTAAAATGGAAATCCTTATTCTCTTTATTGATTATATTTTAAAAAATTGGTTTTTTAAAACAGATTTATTATTTCAATAGCATGAATTGTTTTATTAGTATTGAAAATGATATATTATGAGTAACATTGTTAAAATTGAATTATTTGATGTGTTATGATTATATAATGGTACTTGACATTTGACAGTTGGTTATGTGATAAAATCATGATGGGTATTTCCATGATAAACTAATGATGGCTAGGAATTTTATATCCCACTAATACATTGGGTTTGGAAGTTAGCCATATGGTTATTCCATTTGTTAGGGTGACATTTTTGGAAGTTGAACACATGGTTATTCAATTGATAATATTAATGAGTATAATGAAATCCAATATGATAATATATTCTATATATTCTTATTATGGGTTTTATGGTAATATATTCATTAAAAAATTAAAAGGTATTAATTGTGGGTTTTTTTCAAAGGAAAGAATTTACTAATATATAAGGGTGAAAAGATTTTCATAATGATAATGTTTCGTGTGTTTTCATGTTAGAATAGGAATAACGATTTTCCATCTTAGTGAATCCATTATAATGTATTTTTTTGAGCTCTATGTTTTTAATGTTTTTAATAGGATTTAAGGATGAGTAAGGGAAATGGAAGATTCAAATTTAATATCATGGTTATTTTCCATGAAAAATATTATTTATATAAAAAGATATATGTTATGGAAAAATGGTACTATTCAGAAGGTCCACATTATTTATTATTGTTATTTTATGTATATGTTTTGGAATAATTCTCTAAAAATATAATCTAAAAATTTCCACAATATGAATCAAGTAATATCTTAACTAAAACATAAGATTATGTTGTGTTTCAGGCTGGGCCCTTATAGTTTGTATCAATGGAATGGTTTGGATAACATTGGATTTTAGGATACTATTCAAAGATTTACCTTTAAATATTCCACATTATTGTTAATATGAATTAACATAGAATTTTAATATTACCATATTGGTTAATATGTGATATTTTATTTTAGTATAGTTTTCCACATTAGAAATATGGATGTTTTAGTTGGAAGACACTGAGAGGAAAATATCATCTCGATTCAAAACCACAGGATGGTTCTAATAGGAACGTCATTGTTTTTTAATGTTTTTAAATGGTTGAAATATGATATATATAGTTTTGGTTTATATGAAATAGTGAAACCAAATCTACCACAATGGAAACTGATATTATTAAAGAGTTTTATGGGAGACAATCCTCCATCATTATGGGGATCATCTAACCTTGTGCTTCTTGATCGATGGATTAAAGACCTAGAAAATATATTCTTTGTCATCAGTTTCTCATATGGAAAAAATATACCTCTTACAATTAATCATTTTATGTTGAATATGACCATTAGTTTTCAAGGTATTACAATATCAGAGAATGGTATGAGATTGATTCCCTAGAATGAGTTTAATTTAATAATAAATTCCATGAGAAATTTCATCCTAATTAAGTTCGACTCAGGGTAGATGTTTTTTCAAATTGATAAAAATGTTGAATATTAGGTGGTTTGATATGAATAAATATTTACTCCACTAGAGAGGTACATCCCAAATTTTATCTGATATATTGATAATAATATAAATTCATTTTAATCCATATTTAAGCCAATATACTGAATGGAATTGTTTTATTGAGAGTTAAAGATCTATGAGAAACTTGATTGATGAGATAATAAGGTATAAAAGAAGTTTTTTATGAACATTTATCACGTGAAAACAAGAAAAAAAGTTTTCCAGTTATAAGGAAATGGTAAATCATTCATCAATGATGTTTGGATGTAGAAAACCAATTTACCATCTTTTGAGAAGTGTGATGAAATGTATCATGTATAATGTATTTCAATGTACGGGAAGTGCCTATAATGTTGTAATATTGGTTATATGGTTCCTGAATATATGAAATATAATCCAAAATCTAATTAAACTTTAGTCGTAAGATATTTTATTTGTAAGGAGTTTTGTCATTAGGCCAATTTGATTCCATATTTGATTACATTTGGTGGAAATGTATGAAAATAGAATTCTATGTAATTAAAGTAAAAGAGTTAATTACTTTTTTAAACTAGGGGAACAATTATTTTTGGAACCTAACCTGTTGAAAACCCCATAGTTAATCATTTTTGTTCTGTAGTAGTGATTAGGATTGGTGACCTCCTGGGTAGTGTCCCAAGTTGTGAGTGAGATGAGAAAATAATCATTGGAAAGAACATGTGTTGGTCTGTGGGACCAATCATTAGTCTGATGAATCATTCAAGAATGAATATGGGACCCAGGGAGGGGATTACATGTCCATGGGAAAACTGGTGGTACTTTGAAGGCCCAGACATGATAAGAATGTTTAATAGGGGTGTATATGAAGTCAGTGGGGCACATTCGTTACGTTATAATCAAAATGGGAAACCATCCTTAGGTGTAGTAACACAACATGGGTAGTAATGTATGGTCCACAATAAGGAAATTGTGTTCTAATGGTATGGGTGAATTTAACACCCCAAAATGAAAAAGGATTAAAATACTAAATGATATGACTCATGTCCCCATGGTAAAACATTAGTTTCAATATCTTTTCAGATTAGAACTCAATAGTTAAGCATGATTGGACTGTATTAGTGATTAAGACGGGTGATCTCTTGGGATGTTTACCAGTTCATGAGTATGTGAGTTAGGACAAAGAATATTAAAATTAACATGTGTTGGTCTATGAAGATAGTCCTTAGGTGGATGACCTATTTTAGAAGATAGGTGGGTGCCTGGGGTGAGACTATGTGTTTTCCATAGAATTGATGGTATCTACAGTTCCACGACCTGATGAACATGTTATGTAGGGGGTGTAAGTGATATCATTAGGGCCTAGTTGATATATAAAACTAGGAATCTAAAAAGAATAATATGCGGAGGATTATTTTTCTTCTACTATTATTGATGTTTGGCCACCAAATGAGGTAGTGAAGGATATGTTACTGGCTTATTTGAATTCATCCAATACTCGCATTGACTCTGCATATTTTTATTCTTTCTTTTATGAGAATTTTTTTAAAAAATATTTAATATCTTCACACGAATCTAACATATAACTTTTGTTAAAAACACTAGGTGAGAGTATGGTATAAACACTAATTTATGGGAATATTCATATTTCTATTATTGGGTTCGAATTTCCCAAAAATATTACTAAACTACACATAATGATTTTTGATATAATTTTGGTTATGAATTTATTTTCAGTTTATCATGATAACATAATTGTAAACCCAATAATATTTCATTTATTGATTTCACACTTTTGATAACAAACTAATTAATGTTTTCAATGTCATGTTGTTGAATTGAATGAAATGGTTCTAATTTGTGAAATCATACTAGAAATTGAATTTATGTATGCTTTTCCAAAAGAAGTACAATCTTTTTACGTAATTGGGAAGTTTAATTTAATATTTAATTTTTCATTGATGCTAATACTATTTATAATCCCCTTTATTATATAGATCAAGTATAACATGTGGAATTGAAAAACCAGATGCAATAATTTCTTGATAATGGTTTCATTTGACCAACAAAATCACCATAGAGTGATCCTATTTTATTTTTAAAAAATAACCATGGTTCCATGATAATTTTCATTGATAATAGTTCCATTAATAAAATCACTCTTAAGAATAGGTATACTGTTCCTCATAATGATAATTTGTTTGATCAGATATAGGGAGATCAGTTAATTTGGAAGAATTATATGATGTCTAGGTACCATTAGAATAAGGAATTTGAGGGTTAAATATTAAAGAAAAAATTTAGAATGATATATGAGCGATATTATTATGTATTTATTCCCTTTGGGTTTCCTAATTAACCTAGTATATATATATTAATATTTTGAGTAGAGTCTTCTATTAATTCTTCGACCAGTTTGTGGTTGTATTTATAGATTATATTTCGGTACATTCAAAAAGCCATCAGTAAGATGAAATACAATAAATGATGTTATTTCTGATCACAAAAGTAAAGAAACTGTATGGAATGTATAGTAAGAGTGAAATATGGGAGAAAAAATTTCATTCCTTTAAAATATTTTTTCAAAATCTAGCATAATTGTTACCCCAGCTAAAAAAAGTTATATAAGAGTATCCAAGATCATCCAATGTCATAGATATTAATTTTTTAATAGATTAGAGGGTTATTATAGATATTTTGAAGGAATAATTTTTTAGTAATCTAGTACACTAATGATTATGACACGAAATGTAGTTATATTTTTTAGAGATTATTTTCTAATGTTTGTTTTTTGAAAAAAAAAAGATAATTTAGTGCCCCGTTTTTGATTCTTACTTACAGAAACAGAATTTTTCATCTATAGTGATGATTCATTAAATGGAATTGGTTGTTTCCTGATACAGAATGACAAGGTAATTATTTTTGTTTCACTTTATATGAAAACTCATGAATTAAATAAACATACACATGATTTGGAATTCTATTTTTTTATTTCGGCATTAAAAAAATGAGGCATAATTTTTATAGAGTGAACTATGAAATATACAGTAATCAGAATTTTTTGATGTATATATTCAATAAAATATAGTTGATTATATGGAAAAGAAGATGGATGGATCTGATCAATGATTTGTGCTTCATGGTTCATTAGCATCTTGGAAAATAAAATATGGTTGATGATTATTTGAGATGGAAATATAATACTACATTAAACATGATACATTTTCAATGTGACACTTTGGTTAATGATTTGATAATTTTTTCCATGAAGTTGTGGATATGGGGAAATATCTGTTTTGTTTTAGATTTCAGTGAAGAAAAATTTGTGAGAAAAGATTAAGATTACTAATTAGGTGTATGAGTATTTTTGAAAATGTAGAATTTGTCAAGAATGGTAAGTTTCCTAATTTTAATATTGATGAAGAATGTGTTTTAAAATTTGTAAAATTAATATGTGTCCCTTCTGATAAACTATTGAGGCAATGTTTTTTGAATTAAACTCATTGTTCCTTATTTTTCATTTATCTGGGCATCACTAAGATGTACTGAGACCGTCGATAGTATTACTATGGGTGGAATGAAATGTGACATTTCTGAATTTCCTGTGAATTTTTTGAATTATTAATAGGTTATTGTAGAGTGAATGTTACAAAAGGGGATACTTTTACCTTTACTAGTGCCAGTGTGGAAATGTAATAATATATCAAAGGATTTAGTGGTAGGATTGCCGAATAATTCTCAAGTTAAAATTATAATTTGGGTTATTGTTGATCAATTAACTATATATGAACATTTACATCATATTTGAGATAATATGTATTTAGATCATCTTTCTCGATTATATCTAATAGATATTTTAATGTTATATAGAGTTCCTCCCTCTATTATATCAAATCATGGTCTTAGGTTAACATCTACATTTTGGAAAGGAGTTTGAATTTTTTGCGTTCTAAATTAAATTTTAGTACATATTTTCATCGTTAATTTGATGCAATGTTTGAGTAGAAAATTCATACCTTTGAATATTTGATTCTTTCTTGTGGAATAGATTACCAAGGAAGTTGGATCAAAATATTTCTTTTTTTAGTTTTCTTATAATGAAAATACTCATTCAATTATATACATGGATAATTTTATGGTATTATATAGAAATAGGTGTCATACCATTGATTGTTGGTATTATATAGTTGAAAAGATATTGATGAGACTACTGTTGGTATGGTAAATGGGTAATAAATTTTAGTTTATTCATAGAAACATAATGAAAAATCATATAATTTAAAAATAATTATGGATAACTAGAGATAATATCATACTTTTGAGGTAGGTGATAATGTATTTCCCAAGGTTTTTTGATGTAAAAGTGTGATATGTTTTTGTATGAAGTACAAGCTGAGTCCAAGATTCATTAAACCATATAAAATCCAAGATAATGTTTGATTAGTTTCTTACTGTGTGGATTTTACTCTATGTTTTTCCCAAGAATAAATCATATTTCATGATTCAAATATATGTATATATGCAACAAATTATTCTCATGTTTTAAAATATGAAGCAGTTTAACTAGAAGAGACAAATTTGTCTGAGGAAAAACTAGTTGAGATTCTTTATTATATAGAGAAAATGTAGTGAAAAAAATGTGATTCGAGAGGATATGGTTTTATGGGAGAACCATATAGTTGAAGAAGAAACATGTGAGTCAGAAAATCATATGAGGGAAAAATATATCCACTTATTTGATAAGTGAATAAAATCGTGAGGACCTAATGTTCAAAAGGTAGAAGGATGAATTAGCCATTATAATGATAGAATGACTCTTTTTCATACTTAATATTATTTATTAATAATATTATAATTTTATATAAAATGGGATAGTATTTCAAATAGAGTATATTTCACTAAATAATGTGTTTCTTTGTAATATTTAATTGCACACAAGATTGAGTTATACTAAGAAATATTATACAGTTAACATTCATTTTATTTAAATAAAAGTTATTGCCTTCACATTATATTGGGGGTATAATCATGAATAAAAATACAATTTTTACACATTTTTATAAAATTTTATTATATTCATCTAATAATTATTTTAGGCATAACATAGGAAAAATATAGTTTTACACAAAAAATTGGTTTTAAAAAAAAAGACATTTTGGAACCTTTTAATGGTGATCCTATTTTAATTTTTGTTGAAACATAATTAATTTTTATATATATATTTTTTAAAGTGTATTATAATAATTTTATTTGGGTAAATCTTTGTTAATTCTTTAGAAGTTACATTTTTTGATGGATAGTGAAAAATATTTTACGTTAATTCAAAAATGCATTTTAATATAAATTTTTTAGATAGTTAAATAATTTCATTAATTGGTTTTAAAGAATAATTAGACTAAATTTATATTATATAAACTAATTTAGGTCATTGGATTCAATATCATATTGAATATAGGTATAAAATCTTATCAGGATTCTGAATGTATTCAATTTAAAAAACCCACTTGTTATCACTTCTATAGGATTAATTATAAATTTATTTCTTCTAATGATGTATTTCCATTTTGGGAAAGTAAATTCCATTTTTATAATCAACATAATTTAAGATCCATAATAAGGATAAAATATAATTTTTACTTAAAATAATAGTGAAATAAATTAATGTTAATTACATCGATTAAGGTAAAAATTTGTTTACCTGTCTATTAAACTATAATATTAATTGGAAAATGAGTTATACACAAGTTAAAACCCCATATAATGTAAATTTTCTTACTATATAAGACATTTGGTTGAATTTGGATAATTATGGGAGTCAAATGATTTATGGAAGACCTACTTTATATTGTTTACCTTTTTATAATTACAAGAATTTCACTCATCCTCTACTATAAAAAAGCACTCACCCTCCAATTTTTTTCACACATATAAAGCCTTTTTCACAATCAAAAATTATCTAATAGATTTCCAAAATCCCACCCTTGAACATAGAATCTTAAATTTTTCTAGAAAGGCATCCGTGTAATCTCTTTTGTTGAAACGAAATGTTGTTACCCTGAAAAGGGGTAAAATTCATCTAGATACATTTATAATTTATTTCTTTCTACAATGATTAATAAATAATTATTAAATGATTATATAATAAAATAAGTATCAGAAATATAATTTTGTGACTTTAAATTAAGAGGTATACCTATAACTGCACACACTTCCATCAATTGTGTAATGAAATGATCATTCTTGTGTATGATATAATACCGCCTCGTGAAACAATGTCATTCATTTTTCCATTACAACATATTATGCAAGGGGATTATGATAGAAAAAATATTTTTATATGATAAATATAATAATTATAATGTATTCATAGTTTTATAATTATTATATAACAAATAACATCTTGAATTCTATTTTTTGGGAATACGATAACATCATTTTCATTTGTGTAGACTACCGCCTCCTCAATGCAATGCGACACATTCACACAATTATTGATATTTTTTAAGGCTGATTTTAGTTAAAATTATGTTACATACATGAAATCCATATGATATGAATGAAATAATAAAATTTATATAATTATAATATATAATTTTATTTAAAACCTTTTCACACACTGAAAAATTGATAATGATATTTTTGGACGTGTAGACTATTGCTTCCTCCAAGCGATGCAATTCCTTTTACATAACAAGAATTCCATGTATAAGTATTTATGAATAATGAATATATTTTTAAAGTTGTAATTATTATTATAAAATGATAAATGTTCTGTACCTTGCATCTATATTGATCATTCAAAAAAGGGAATGTTACTCAGGAATACGTATAACCTTCCATGTCAAAGACTGTAAAGTTTGTTAATTTTTAATTACCATATTTTATGATTGTTTTTTAAATTATAAATAATGTATAAATGCGATAATAATTTAAGGAATATAATTATCAATATGTTTTAACAATAACAACTTTGACCATATATGACATGCATAATTCCTTATTGACACGTAAACTGAATATAGTCCAAACACCTTATATAAGCCTAATTATTTATGTAGTTTTATTCAACAATGTAATATGTGAAATAAAATTATTTATAAACTTCTAAAATGATCTGTAAAAATTAAATAACTAAAATATTTTTATTATTGTGGAATATGAATCCACAGGTGAAAAATCATACCCAAGGTAAGAGGTTTCATCTCAATAACCTTTCATTGACGCATATTTTGATATTATACACCCTTATTTTTTTGGAATATACAAAACCTATTTAACCTATACAATCATAAAATAAATTATTCTAATTTTATTTAAGGTTTTTTTAAAATTTTATTCTTTCATAATGCTTATGAGTTAAATGTTTAATGTGGTATGAGACAATTTGAGTGTTTAAATATTTATTTTCAAAATATTTTCTTCCATGTAAATTTTTATGATATTATTTTACATATTTTTCATATTGATATAAATATTTTCTACAAGGAATTTAATTTATATATTTGATTTCCTTAAATATTTTTTAAAAGGACAATTTTACATATTTTATATATATTTTTTTGTTAAAAAAGGAATGTTCAATTGATAATGTACACTAAGATAGTGAATTTTCATCCACAATGATAAATATTTGATTTCATGATTCCATTAAAATATTACATGTTTTATAATATTAAAACCCTTAATTTATTTTTTTGGTAATTTTTTAATTGAAAATGAGTTTTTAAAATGGATCCATTATTTAAATAACATGAAACGTTTTCTGAAGAGTGAAAATGAAATATTATGTATGACATGTTGAAATTTACATTAATTTTTTTTTATGATTATATAATGGATCATGTAATTTTTATGGGTGGTTACATGATAATACAATTTTATATGGATCCATGATAAAGAAATGATGGGTGGTTTCTATGATATCCCTCTAATTCATTGGGTATAGAATTCAGTTGTCTGTCGATTCCATTTGTAAGAGTGATATGTATGAAAATCGACCGCATGGTTCTTCCATTTATAAGAGTGATATGTATTACGATGTTCAAAGACACCAATATACTTTATCTATTTATGATGTGGGTTTTATGGTAATCTTTTGATAATGAGAAGATAATGTTTGAAATGAGATTATTTTCAATGTAATTTATTTACTACATATGAAGGGTGAAAAGTATGACATTATGACAAAGATTCATGGGTCCTCATGTTTTCGCATGGCTAATGATTTTAATTAATTAAATATTTCTTACTAATATTATTATTATCAACCCAATTTTTTTAATTTATACATATTATTTATTGTTGGGTATAGTAAATGAAGGTTTCATTATCAATTCTTGGGAGATTTTCCATGAAAGAATTATTACATTATTTTAAAAAAAAATTATTATTGTAAAAATTGATACTAATTGTAAATTTTTACATTTAATTTAATTTTATATATATGTGATAATTAATAATTTTCTAAATCAGTAATCCTAAAATGACCCTCAGTGTGGGATAAGTTAATTTTTTTTTAAAAATATCATGATTGTGTCATGTTTAATAAGGGGCCCTTAAATTCAAATCTTATGTGTATGCCATAATTACACTTCTTATTAAAATGTTATTCACATGAATCATGTTTTTTATTTATTTATGATTAAGGTATTATAAAATTCCATAAATTATTTCATGTCTCAAAATTATTATATATAATCTATTGGGTATGGTTTTAAAATATTAAACTTGTGTTATTATGCCATTTTTTCATGTAATGCATATATGATTATTAATAACTTTTTTTTCCATAATGATAGTTTATGATCAAAATTTTATTATATTTATTTTTTTTTGTAGAATGGTTTTATGTATGTTATATCGAATATGGTTACAAGATAAGATGATTTTTGTGGGAGAGGATACTGACCTTTTTGAACTAGTTTTTTAATCCAATGTTGAACACGGTTTTTATAAATATCCAAAACTCTAAAACTAAATTTTTCGTAATTATATATGTCTTCATGTTTTTTTTGTCTGATATTTTTTATTCAAAAAATTGGGCCACATTTTTCAGAACAAAAAATAGAAATTTAAGGTTTATGTTTTGTTATATTGGATATATAATTTTGGTGTTTAGGCCATGGTTGTTGTTATTAGAGAATGGTTAAAAAGATTTTAAGATTAAGAGGTACTAAAAAGAGGTTATATTTATGGTTATGGATACCATCATGGGTGTAAAAGTTTGATGATGACCATATATTCATAGTTTTTTGAAACACATTTTATTGTTTTATATGATGGAATTTTAAGGAGGATAATGATATTTTTAGACATTTATGTGTTAGAAATATGTATAACATGAAGTATTTATTGAGGAATATTGAAGTTAAAGTTTAATGTGATGTATTTCAAATTTATTTATTAACATTATTGTTTATATTATATTTTATTTTGAGGTAATAATAGGTTATTATTTTCTTGGTACTCAAAATGAATGTTATGAGATCACCATTGATGTAGAAAATATTCAATAATGTTATATTTTGAGGGTTTTTATCACATTTTTTGTAATTTTATATGAATTATATTAGCAATTTTTTAATGAAAATACAACCCACTTTTCAGGTGACAAACCGACGTATTAGGAAGGGTATTAAATGATTAATTTTTAAATTTTTTTACTCAAAAATTTTGAAGATTAAAATCACCATACATATATGAATGTTTATCCATTTTGGAAATCAAGTTATCATGTGCATACAATTTTGGGTTTTTCAAAGACAAGAGAAATATATTCATTTTATTATTTGGATTATGATACAAATTTGATGATTATTGTATTACTCCATACATATAAAATTCATCTTGATTACTCAAAGTTGAAAGAGAAATGCCAAATTTCTGTGGAAATTAATTAAAGGATGAAACTCTACATTTTATGTAAATAAATTTCTTAATGTTATTTGACAATGAACTAAATTAATATATAAAATCTAAAAAATTACCTGAAAATAAAAAATTATATGTTTTCTATTTTTATCAAGAAATCAATTTCCTTTTAAGCAATCACAATATTATGGTTTTGTGATGATGAACATTATCATGACCATGTTCTATAAAACTATCTATCAGTCATTGGGATTTATTTTTCTCTTTAATATCTATGTTTTCAATTCCCATAGTTGTTTCCTTACAGGGAGACCTTTTTATGTGTTATTCAAGATGAGCTTTTTATTTTCCATTATATTTTTTAAAAGGAATTATTATTGATCATTTTGAAAATAAGGGGTTTCAACTAAGGTATTATGAAAATTAAAACCCTAGGTAACTAACATTGAATTCCAATTTCAAGGATTCAATTTAATATGCGGGGAGGGGGTGTAATGCCCTGTGAATTGACAATATAACACTATATTCGAAAACATACAATATACACAACAATGGTCATAAATGTGAAATTAAATATTATTATTTAAATGTTATTCTTTTAACAGATCAGTGAAATTGGATATAATGAATAATAATAAGTGATTTATGAAATAAATACAAATTACCTATTTAATATAAATTTATTTACGAATTATTAATAATTATCATTTTTATTAAAGTCATGTTATTCGTCAAAAATACATTTTCTTCAAAAATGAATATTTCATGTTTTTAGAGTGAATATTACTATAATAATATAAAACATAAATAAAATTTATTTCAAAAAATTAATTTTTTAATTATACATTTAAAAATTATCATAAAATGAATTTTTGAGATTTTTTTCCCCGATTAAATTTTTTTCAATAGTAATAAATAATTTTTTAATTGAAATGATTGTATTATTAATTACAATTCAAAATTATTTTTTTATTTGTTTAAAAATTAATTGGATCTATTTAATTTAAAATAACTCAATTCAAGTGTTTAAAATTGATTTTAGAATTGATTTTAGTACAAAAAACTATATATTTAAAAGGACAATATTTAAAAAAAAATATTCTTATTGTGTTTTTCAATTAAGTTTTATAATAAAATTGTGCCACATTTTTTTATAGAATTTTAAAAAACAGATTAAATATTTAGAATTAGTGACTAAAAAATTAGTAAATAGGTCTATTCAGTTTCTGGCCAAAACAGAATAAGAGGCCTAATAATTTTTCCTACCCAAGAAAACGGAGTATTTAGTAATTTAAGGTCAAAATTATAATGTTAAAGACTATAATATTTCAAAAAAAATTATTAAATATTTTTGGATGACTATTTTCACTAGAATTATGGTTATACTTTTTTATTGTAACATTATAAATGATTTTTTATTTCGATACAACAAAACTCAAATTTTAATTTTGAGTAATATTTGAATTCAATTAAGGAATATATTTTAATAAATTAATATATTATTCAATAAAATATAATTTAATAAAATATTTCATTATAATTTTTTTATTAAATATAAAGGACTATATAATTTATATGAAGACAAATGTAATTTTTATAAGGGTTCAAAAATAGTTACTGTCGATACAACTCAATATTTGTCAACAAATGATGATTCTTATTTAAAACCTGAATAGTAAAATATTTAGAAAATTATTTTGATAAAACAAATATTATTTTGGTATCAACGAGTCAAAATTATATAATAGTGAGTTTTAATAAGTTTCTGAGATAGTTGAATTTAAAGTATTAATTAAATAAGGCATAAATATTCGAGGTGTTTTATAACATAATAATGACTGAAAATTGAGGTAATTAATAGTATTAATTATTTCCATAACCAAATATATATTTCCCCAATAGAATAAATATTTTCTCATTCTATTTGAGTAATTTTAAAAATACATTATGATTCCTCTAAAACTTAAATAATATTTTATGTTTTTAAAATCTTGTCATAATGAACATGACCTAATTAAAGATCACCAAGGGAAATATTTTAAAAAATCAGGACCTTGAACATATATAATAATTAAACCCAATCCCCTTTTATATAAACCATTGGAAAAAGTATTGGAAATTTTATGGTTTTTATTAGATTATTATATAGATTTCAAAACCTATGATTAAGAAATAATAAATAAATCTCTTATCCTTTCATATATAAACCCACAAAAGATTTCATTACTCTCCGATAAAAAAACATTTCAGAATATATTCACTCTTCCATCACCTCTCTAGATCCCTCTTACATTTCCCCGAAGCACTGAAGAATCTCCTCTCCAATTATTATAATTATACTCTCATGGTATGTGATCTTTGATATAATTTTGATTCTATAATATATTTTATGTCATCCCATATAATTTACATTTATTCTTACTTAGGAATGTTTTTATATATCAATATTACATAAATTTTTAGGTCCATTTGATGATATATCCCTTTAGTTCTCATTAATCCTTCCCACAGATTATTATTTACACCCATTAACATGAGGGAATTTAGTAGGGCATCATCTCATATTTATTCATTTATCTTATTTATATTATGACATTTTTCTCCAATTACTAACTTTGGTATATGTTATCCCATATCCCCTTAAAACCCTTATGATTTCAAAATAAAGATATAACCCTTTTCACTTCATTAATCCCCTCAAATTAATATTTATGCTGCCAAACTTTTTCATGATTTCTCATGTCCAACAATTTTGTAGTGAATTCCCATAAATATATCCTATCAATGGTATTCAATATTGTGCAATTATACATATTTTATTGGGTATTTCCATTTATGTTATCAACAATTATAGATCATGGAATAGAATATTATGAAAAATGACTCTAGGATGAATGATATATATATATCACTTATGCATGTGAATGAAATGAAAGAGATGGGTTTACCCTGAATTATATAGATCACTAATGCATTGGGTATTGTTTTTCTGCCATGAAAAATCAAGAAAATGATTAGGGAGTGAACCTAATCTATCATGATACTTTTTTCATAATTATCTCATTGACTTTATCCTTGAACTATGATTATGATTCCATGTTTAATGTTGTTTCCACATTTACCTTGTTTCCTTATTTTTACCATGCTATATAATGCCTCATTGTTCGCATTTTTTATTCTCACCACTTTTATGTCATGTTGATATACCTATTGTTTATCATGAAATTATTTCTAAATGTTATTAATTTTTATTCTGTTACTGTACTTTATATCTCACCTCTTTTTTATGTATTTCCCCATGTTATCCCGTCTAGTTTTAAGAACGACAAAATATAATGATGATTTTAAAGAAATTTTCAATAGTTTTAATGTACCCTCGATTTTGTGTTTTCATTTAATATACCTAATTCTAACAGAAACTAAAATTTTAAATATTTTGTGTTTTATTATCTATTATATTATGTAATAAATAATGATTTGATATATAAAAAGGGAATAGTTTTCATAGTTTGAATCAAGGAAAAATTTAGTCTTTTCAGGATTAGGATTGGAATGATACCGAGAAAACCATAAATATAATACTAAATATTAGCATAAATCCATAATTTTAAAAAATTATAGTGTATGGGGACTCCAACAAAATATATATTTTTATTGGTACTACAAGTGGATTTGGATCTTGCATAGATTCTGCTAGGGGTATGACCATAAAAAAATGCATTCAGCTTGACACGATAATTTCATAGTGCACAAAAACATGCCTTGATTGGATCCTCATTTGGAACTCTCAGGGTACTAATTTGGTGAAATATAAATCATCATAAGAACCATTATTAATGGAATAAAAATTAAAATAATCATTTATGTTTTAAAATGAATCTTGGACAATATATATTGATTACTATCTGTCAAAAGATAAAGAAATTTTTTTTATCTATACATTATCTATTTAATCTCCTTGTATTTTTTATTTATATAATAGTTTAAAAGAACACATCCAGAATTTTCCCTTTATTCAAGAAAATTTTAGAAAATATGGGAAACCATAAAAATAACTTATGTGAAGGGAAATGTGATTACTGCCTAAATGATATTACCAACCCATTAAGAGTATTAATTGAGAATATTGCTATTAAACTCTCTTAAACAGCTTAGTTTTTGAATAGAATCATAGATGAAAATGAGTTCAAAAATACCCCTAAGATAGAATAAGATACAAATGATTCATTTATGTGATAGAGTCCTATGAAATTAAATATATCTTCTGATCTTATAATCATAGACTAATGGATCAAATCCATTGGGATGATATTTTCCATCCATAATTTTTATCAGAAATAGATTGCTATATAGGCTATATATCATATGGATAGAGAATATGATCAATGTTTGACATTGATCCAGAATATAAATCCTGAGGAAAAAAATCTAATTGTATTGGTGGAAGGAATTCTTGAAAATGTTTATTAATAAATAGTTTCACTACAATTTATGTCTAAAAATAGAAAGGTATTTCATTTCCATCATGAAAAAAGATAATGAATCAATCAGGGAGGAAGAAACAAGATTCATAAGAATTTTTATACACACCTCCAATTTTTAATTACCCATAAATACATAGTTGAAATTTAAATTGGGGGAAGAACTATAGTCAATGAAAATCCATAGTGATCAGTGTCTTTGATAAATTTGAGTAAATTTAATGATGTTCCCTCAATGTTGAAATGATTTTATTCTAATATGAACTGTATCATGTGGATAGTATGTTAGTAGTAGTGTTTAATTATGGTAGTGTGGTGGAGAAATCAAATTGTGCTACAAAATTTCAACTTCCCTCTTGTCAAATGTTTATAAAGAAGCACCATGGAATTCACCTAAACGGGACTAAAAAAATCATTAGGAGTAATAATTAAACCTCTATAAAGATTTATGAATGGGAGAACCCCACTAATTAATTTTTGGAAAGGAGTGGTCTAGTAAATCCTCAACAAATTTTTCATTAAATAAATTTTATGGAATAAGGGAACTTTAAAAACCAATTTACTAAGCAATGGGTTTTTAGAGACAACAATCAAACTCAAAGGTAGCAAGAGAGAGCTTTATAAAATACATCAAATAAGGTGGATACTGACAATGAAGTGGTGATAAGTACTCCAGTTATTAATTCAAGAATTGAGATAGAGCTTTTTGACATAGGTTCTATTCATTCCTTCATATCCAACATGTTTAATAGAACTATTTAAACACCAGCACATAACATGAAAATAGATATGTTAGTGAAAATAAAAAATCGGTCAATTATTTCATCCCATGTATATAACTCCTCTCATACACAACATCATGGTCCAGACAACCTAGAAAGAATTTTCAAAATACCTTTAGTGAAATTTAATACAATTTAGGGTACTGATTCTCATTTTTTATATTTATCCAACATAAAATCGCGTGAGAAGGGTATCACTCCCCATATCATTATTCAACTTATGATTCTATACAAATGAAAGGAGAAGGGTGAATCTTCTTTTTCACCATCATCTCAAGTATTTATTTAATTTTCCTATGAGAATGTCTATCTGAATTGAATGACTAATTCATAGTAGAATATTATCATTGAATAAATTTTTAATGTCAGGGGATACACTAAAGTGTTTCCCAAAAAATTTACTCGTATTCCTCTTAATGTGGAGGTTGAATTCTCCATCAAGATTATACCTGATCCATTTCCATTATCAAATAATCCATATAAAAAGGTTTTTGTGAATATGAGGAGGTAATGAAACAACTACATGAGAATATGCATAAAGGTTTCATACTCCCAATTGCTTTATCATGGGGTGCACTAGTCTTTGTCACCAACAAGAAGGATGGGTCAATGCACCTTTACCTTGATAATCATGAACTAATCAAGATCTAGAAGAAGATATTTTATCCTCCCATATGGATTGGTAAATTTTGTATTTAGATATATGTTGAATAACACTTATCCATGGTGGATATTAGGTATAGCTATGATCCAGTAAGTTCAAAGACGTTGGATTTCCACAAGACTACATTATATATATGGTACATGAACTATGAGTTCATATTAATTCAATTCAGGCACATTAATTCAACAAAAATATTCTTATATATGATGAATAGATTCTTTATAGATTAACATGATATTTTTTTGTTATTATTTATAGTTGAAATTCTAATCTACTCCAAAATCAAGGAGGAGTATGTGGAGCATTTATGCACTATTTGAAATACCATACAAAAAATGATGTTTAATGAATTAGATGAAAAATGTTTGTGATGGTTGAATTACGTATCATTCCTGATGTTTTTTATCACAAGTAATGGTTTATGTGTGGACCCATCAAATATATAATCAATGGAAGTACATATTATTCCATCATCTTTTATTCAAACATATATTTTCCTTGTATTAGTGGGGTATTATTGTCTATTTGTGTGAAATTTTTAATGATTATCAAACCCTCTAAATAGACTAACTCCAAAGGGATTCATGTTACTTTTAAATAATATATGTGAATATAGATTTAAGGAGTTGAAAAACGAATATCACTTCACTTGATATTTTTTTATTCAGAAGTAGAGAAATTTTCAGGGTATTGAAAACTCCTTTTAATTAGGTCTTAGGGTGAGAATTAATATATAATGGACAAGTGCTATCCAATGCGTCAAGGAAATTGAATGTCAATGAATAGAACTAACCAACACATTATCTAGATATTGATTAATGATGTTTACATTAAAAATATGGTGACATTATCTATTTTTGGAGATGTATAAAATATATATGAATCATAAGATACCTACGTATATATTTACAAAAATAAGAGATTAGTATGTAAAAACAATGATGGTTAGATATTAATACGGATAACGAATGATCAATAAAATTCCATAATGAAGATGTGAATAATGTGGAAGATTTTATATTTTAAAGTATCTGAAAATTTTGACATTAATGAAAATTGATAATGATATTGGATTTTTAAACTTGAAAATGATGTACATGAGAATTATAACAGAAGAAACATCATCAATCATTTCAAAAATGACAGCTCCACCATTCCTTATAGAGAAGATAAATAATGATCAAATGGATGATGTGGGAATTAAGATGAAATGAGATGATTAAAAAATTAAAAATATTAGAGCTCATAATTAATGAACATTGGGTTAAGAGATTTGGTTCATGATTTTTTGTACCATAAATTCATGAGTTAAAAAGTTGTTGTTGGATGAAGCACAAAGATATACCTTCTCCAACCATCCATAATGAAAAAATATATATCTAGATATCTGAGTGAACTATTGGTGGGATAATTTAAAGAACGATTTCATAGAATAAACATCAAGGTGTATTCTATGTTATAAATTTATGGAAAAATAATTAAAAACAAAGTGGATGATATGAAAATTACACATACATACTTGGAAACGGATAAAATTACCATGAATATTTTCAGTGTTATTCCAATGGAATGAAGAGGAAATAATTCTTGATGGGATGTTTTTTACTATCTTAAATTGTCTTCCCACCTCATTTTAATTCGAGAGGACTTCTCAATATATAAACATTCCCAGATATTCATTAGAGAAGTGGTGTGGCTGCATTGGACACCACTATCAACTTTATCTAAATGAGACCCAATATTTACCTCTTTGTTCTAGATGAGTCTCTAATATGATATAAATGCTAATCTGAACTTAAAAATAACTTATCACACTCAAACTAATTTCTAATTTGAGTGGAATATCCTAACTCTTGAGGATATGATGGGAGTATAGTCAGTTGACTTCCATGAAGGATGGGATCAAAATCGTCCTTGGGTCGATTTCTCATTAAAAAATAGGTTTTCATTAAATTAACCTAATGGACACATATAATTCCATTTATGTGGAGAGATATAGAAAACCACCATTCAAGTTTGATGTTGTGGAACATGAACTACTAGGTATTGAAATCGATGAGTAAATGATGGAAAAGTTCAAGACCAATAAAAAAATAAATGATACTAAAATATGAAAAAGATATATATGGAAGTCATCGGAATGAAATGTAGTTTTTGGATGGAGAAAAGGCCTTCCTCTACATATTTTCATGGAGGAAAATGATGAGGTCTGTGAAGAATGGAATGATTAGTTGAAGATACATCAATCCATTTGAGATCCTTGATCGTATCAGATCAGTTTCCTATCAAATAGAACTCACAACTAACCTATCTCAAGTACATGATGTGTTCTCTATATCACTCATGAGGAAATACCTTCCATAACCATCAAATTTGATGAATCCAGAGGTGTTATCACTAAAGATTTATCTCTCATTTTAGTATCATCTTTGGAAGATATTAAAACCTATGGAAATCGTTCTACAAAATAATATAATTCATGTAGTAAAAGCGAGAAATATAAACATAAAATTTGAAAAAGAGATGTTGGTATTGGTGGATGTGATGAATAAAAAATACCATCATTTTTTTATTGTGTGAAATGAAAAAATTTAGGAAATATTTTCGAAGGGAGGAAGATTGTAATGAACCAATCATTTATAATTAAAATTTACCTAGAAATTTAATTAAATTTATTATTATATATGATGGTTATAGGAAATACATTCATATAATTGGTTAGATTTTATCATGTTGTATTTATGAGACCAATGATAATCATAACTGGTGATAATATACCCAAACCATGTATTCCAAACCACCGCATAAAAATTACATTATCACCCACATTAACTATAGGGAATATTCTAGTGTAATAATGGTCTATTTATAAAAAATATTAATTTTTTTTATTTTACTTTTAATAGAATAATAGTTATAATTACTTTTTATTATTGCTTTATAAATGATTTTATAGTTTGATATAATAAAACAAAATTTGTATTTTTGGATAATATTAAAATTCCATTAAGGAATTTATATTGGTAAATTTATGTATTTATTAATTACAATATATATAAATAATTTTTTTTATTAAATAATTTTTTTAAATATAAATGATTATAAAATTTTTTTGAATTCAAATGTAATTTTTATATGTGTTAGAAAACATTTCCTTTAGAAAACCCATCATTTCACCAAAAATATCTGTTATAATATTAAAAGTTAAAAGTTTAATATTACAATTTTATACTGAAAAAGTAAATATTTTTTTGATTTATAACATCAAAATTATCCAAAAGTGAATGTTTTGTAATTATTTGAGACATCTGAAATTTTTGTTTAAAAATTAAATACGGTATAATTATACATTGTAAATTATGATATCATAATGACCCAAAACTGATGTAATAAATAAAATTATGATTATAAACTACCATATATTTTTTTCCCATTTAAATTAATTTAATTTTGACGTTATCATATAAATTTTAAAAATATTTTATTAATACTCCAAAAAACTATATTATATTTTACGGTTTGGAAATCATTTATTTAAGAACATGACCCACTTAATCCCCTTAAAGGGAAATATTTATATAAGTATATACCTTGAATATAAAATATAATTAATAAAAACTCACATTTTAATGAATTTGTTATAAAAATAACCATGGGATTGTTTTTAGTTTTCATTACATTATTATATGGTGTTCCAAAACCATGTTTGAGAAATATTGAAGAACACCGCTATATTTTTTAATATAAAACCATGCACTATCCCATTAAACTCTACAAAAAACATTATATCACGTCTATTATATTGTCTCACCACTCTAGAGTCCTCTTACAGTGCAACTAATTTCTCAATAAGCTCCACCCACGCTTTTGGAATCACACTCTCAAGGTAAGGTATCTCTTCCCACTCTCCTTTTTATTCTAGTACATCTTTTATGTTATGCCTCTTAATTTTCATTTTTACTTGTTTAGGAATGTTTTCATACATCCCTGATACTATTATTTATATTTCCATGGGATTATACACTACATTCAATATAATTAAAAAATCCCTGGAACTATTATGTACACACATTACCAAGTCGAAATTTAGTAGGGGAGCCTCTCCTCCTTTTACTTATTAATGTATCTTCATTATCATGTGCCTTGTATTTACTATTACTAATGTTTGGATATGTTTTTACATATCACCCCAAATTCACCAATTATTTATAATTGATGACATACCCTTGTTCAGTCTCATTAATTACTCCTATGACCATTTATACACCCCCATTATACTGATGAAATTTCATAATGATTTTCGATGCCAAAAAAATTAAGGGAATACACATAATAATTTCCTATCAGTGTTATTGAAAATTATTCACTTATACTTCATTTAATGAGTACATCAAATTCTTTATTCGATAATCAATTATCATGTAATACAAATTTATAGAAATTGATTCTATGTTGTGTGATATCTGTGAATCACTTATTCTTGTGATTGAAATGAATGTGATGGGTGAGCCAACAATTATATTATTCAATAATGTATTCAGTAATGTATTAGTCTCATGGGAAATCAAAAAATGGATTATGGAGTTAACCTAATCCATCACAATAATTGTTCCACTATTATGTCTTGGGAGTCATTTCTGAGTTATGTGTTCGATTCCTTCTTTAATGCCATTCCAGCATTTCCCACATTTACATAATTTTACAATGCTATATTATTCTTTAATTTATACATTTATGTTTATTACCACTATTACTACTCATTGATATGCCCATTGTATTACATGTAATACATTCTTACTGTTATTAATTTTTAGTCCCTTATTTGGATTTTTAACTCTATAATTTCTTATTTATGTCCCATGTAGTTTTAATAATAATGGATATTATAATCATGATAATAAAGTTTTCAATAATGGGAATATACCCCTATATTATTCTATAATGAAATTTACCAAATTTTTAAATAAACTATACTTGTCTATAATGATTCGAAATATTAGAAATAATATTATTCTTGTGATGCAATTAGATTTTTTATTATGTAATATTGTTTTCTAAAATACATTCACTTATTTTGATTTATTAAATACAATTGGATTTAAAAGTCCATTAAGAATACATAACTTTGATAATATATCAAATGAAATGATATCAAATTATTAGTATAAATATAAGGTTTTAACAAATCCAATTTTTGCTAGAAAAGGATGTGATATCCTCAACCATTAGGATTGTACCCTATAAATCCCTTATATCAGAGTTTCAAAGGATTATGATATCACTATGATTTTCCCTTGACCAAAACCAATATAAAATCCAGAAACACAATCAAGAGAAAACCCATTTATGAGAGATATTCAAACTCATCGATATCATGTCCCAAACCATGTACGTTGAGCCACCCAATAAAAGTCTCACTATCATGCTCATTCCTCATTATGAGTTTTCTGGTGTATTAAATATATATATATCAATACCCAAGTATTATTACAATGAACAATATTTTTTATATAATTTTAAATATAAACTCTTCATATTATGGATAAATTATAAAATATTTTTATTTAGTTATAATAATACCAAAAATAATATTTTTGGGTAATATTATAATTCAAATAATGATTTATTTAAATGACTTAATGGAATTTGGAAATAAATATATTTTTAATATATTTTTATTATTAAATAATTTTAATTAAATTTAAATTATTATATATATTTTTTAAGTCAAAATTAATTTTAAATTTTTTTGAAAAATTGTTATTCTAAAAAAACCCAGAATTTCTTAATAAATGAATATTTAATTTTAAAAGAGAAAAAAAATTTAGAAATTTATTTATATAAAATGAATTATATTTTTGGACGGAGTGTGTTGAAATACAATGGGGATGCATTCCAAATTTTCTGGAGATAGTCAAATTTTCAGGTAAAAATTAAATATTGTAAAAAACAATTTTCAGTATTATGGCATCATAATGAACCAAATGTGATATAATAAATTCTATAAAGGGTATCCACATCCATATATATATTTTACCTTTAATATATTGTGATTTTAGTTTTATTTTATTAATATTATAAATCCCTTTTGAAACCTCCAAAAACCACTTAAATATTATAATTTTTTAATTCCATTTTATTAAGAGTATGACTCAAATCGACATTATGAAGGGTATTATTTTATTATTTGTGTCCCCTATCCTTATAAAAATTCAAAACTACTCCAATTTGGATTAAAACCGTTGAATAATCAAATGGTTGGTTTTTTGTTATTTTATTTTATTATATAGTGTCCAAAACATAAATAATAATGACATCCCACTCATTTCCTATAAAACCCACCAAATATCTCCATCCTCATCCCTAGATCCCCATGGACCATGTCCATACTCTACTATTCACTATCGACTATACTCCCATCATTCCCTCAAACCCTCAAGAAGCCCCTCCCAAACATTTGAAAAAACACACTCTTACAAGGTATGTTTTCTTTTATACTCTTTATTCAAGTATCTTGTTTACCTTATGTATTATATATACATTTTATTATGATGTGATATGTTATTAAATATCCCCTATTATTTAAAATTTATTTCAAAATCATTAGTGTCCAATTTATCACTGAGAAACCAATTTTACGAATTTTTTTGTGATTCTGCTATGTTTCCAAAATTTCACCATTGTTCTCGAGGGAAAAATAATTGTGTAGTGAATACCATAACCATTTCACATAAATGGTATTAAAATTTTTATAATTATAACTCATTTAATTGGGACTTATGTTTATTTATTCCACACAACTTAATCATGGAATAAAACATTATGATGCGTGAATTAATTTTTTAGGATCTATGTGTCACACTTAAGCATGAGGATGAAATAATTGTAATGGGTGAAACCAAAATTATATAACACTATAATGAATTAGGTAATTTTTAATATAATGATACCACATGCAGGTATAGGGAGTGAACCTATTTCCATTATGGAGAATTTTCTATCATGATGAATTTATAGATTATCCATGACATATGTATAAGTTGCAATGTTTTATGTTGTTTCCACATTTCCCATGTTATGATTACCATGCTATATCATCTCTCATTGTCCAATTATATTATTACTACTATTTCTATAACCCATTAATTTGACTATAGTCTAACATGTATAACCATATTCTATAATTACTCCCTTATTGGTATTTATAGCTCACACATTTATTATATTTTTTTCCATGTTATCCTAGGATGTTTTAGAAGCCATGGAATTTTAGAAGCATATTATGGATGTTTTCAATAATGTTATTGTATCGCATGTTCAAGATGTTATTATATGTACTTAATTTTTTAATTCCGTAGATTTATTGATCTTACAGGTTGTATTACTAGTTCATTTATAAATTAAATCATGTATTAATGTGAAATAATGAGAAAGGTAATTATAATTTGTATCTGAGAATAATTATTGTTATTTTTGGGATTATGAATAAAAGACTCTAGAAAATAATTAGGGTAAAGGCTACAAATAAGAAAAAATCCATAAATTTTTTTATGTATTGAGTAAGTGGCTTATAAAGATAATATACCATTATCTAGATACTAAAAGTGGATTAGAATCTATCGTATTTGTTCCAAGGGGTAAAAACACTGAAAAGGTGTGCTATGATATACTCGGTATGACCCGATACATAAAAATGGGCCTTACTACGCACTTGATTTTATGCTCATGGTGGGATATTATTTGGAAAAATCACAACACCATTATGAAACACTATTAAGGGATCAAAAAACTATTTCCATAAGAATATATTTTAAGAGATAGATCACAAATAACATAGATTAAATCCTATAAATTCTTACACTACGAATTAAATATATGTTATATGTTTTCACTTAAATGTAAATAAATTCTTATATATATGTTTAATAGTTTAAAAATACTCATCCTTAATTGTCCCTTTATTATAGACAATGGTAAAATATATGAGAAATCCTGTTAATAGAATTTGCAATGGGCAATGTGATGACTGCCCGAACAATATGACCAACCTAATAGGAGTAGGAATCAAAAAAATTGTGAAGAAACTCTCTCAGATAACTCGGTATTTGAATATAAAATTGGATTGAAAGTATCACCCAATTCCCCCCACATAAATTCAAAACTAAAATTAAGTCCATTATAAGAGAAATTCGTCTAATAATCAAATGATGATCTAATCCATTAAACAAAAAACAATCCATTTACTCCATCAGGAATATATTCTCTATTCTATAATGTTCTGAGAAAGAGAAATATATACTGGATATTTATTGTATGGATAGAGAAGCTGGTCAGTGGAAGGCATTGATAAAAAATAAATAGTCTATAAAATATATGCGAGCAAAGGAGTCAAAAGAATACTAAAATATGTTTTTTGATATATATTTTCGTAATATTATATTAACTAAAATGGAAAGTTATTTCCTTTCCCTTACGAAAAAAGATGAAAAATATATTAGGACTTATATGGAAAACATCACATGACTTGTATGGTATGCCAATGACTATTTTCCTTCCCTATAATGCTAGTTTTAACACTTTATTGGTTGGATAAAACCTTTTCTATGAAAATACCAAGTGATCTAGCACTTTGATTGCTATAAGAAAATTTTACAATGTTCCCACTGAGTAAAAATGGATATCGGGGAATCTCAGGGGTATAATGGGGATAAATAAGAGAAAGGTGAATTTTTTTTCTTCTAGCCTGATGGAAAAAAATATCAGTGCAAAAAAATTTCAACATTCCACTTTTCAATGGTATAGAAAGAAGAAACAATGATATTTCTTAAGGGGAATGAGGAAATTATTTTGGTGTGGGAAGGAAGGGTACCTATCTAGAGATTTCAGAAAAAAGAAAACCACTAATGTGATAGAGGAATGGAATGATACAGCTAAACATATATGAATTTATCATCCAAATAACCTAATAGAACAAAGTAAATTTGAAAACCATGGCCCTAGAACAATGTGTAGACAAATCACAATATATAGGAATTGGATACTATGCTATGGGATTTCATGTTAGATTTCTCTTAGAGATGGGAAGATAACATTCCCTTGGTATATTTTTCATAAAAAATTATCTACCGATCTACCATCAATATTTCTACTTTTTAGGACCTCTATAGGAGAAATTTTAGCTCACCATTGTGTTGAATATAGATCATAGAGACCATATATTTGTGGTCTCGAGATGGTGAAGGTGATGATAGAGAAGGTCCATGTCATCCATGTGTAGACATGGACAACACAATTCATGGAGAAATATTACACAAATATTATCACATGCCATTGGAGTTCAATAAAGTATACCATGATTCCCATAGAGTCTCTACATAATGAAGATTGTAGAGGTTTGGTCATCGAGGAAAGTTATCCCTATTGTTTATCAGACCATTTGAGATTAGGATGATTCTTGGAGAGGTTTCATACCTACTCTCATAAACCCTACAACTAAAAAAGGTGCACGACATCATCTACGATTCATAGATTAAGAGATTAATGAATGAACCAACATATGTTATCATATGGGGTGAGCTGAAGATTGAGGTTGAATCCACCTTTTCATGGAACTAGGTGTCGATCAAGGATCGATAGGAGAGGACCCAACATGGATTGAACATCCATTTTGTTCACAGGTCATAGAAGTACATGAATAGGTAGGATAGTTCATAGGAGGCAGATATCCATATAAGGCCTTTATATCCCATGTTATTTATGTATTTTTTCTTTTCTTGGATGAAAATATTGAAAGAGGTAATGATTTAAAACCATATTTTTATATTTTATTTCATATATTTAATATAATATATATTTCCATAGATAGATATATAGACGATATGTGATTCTGAGTCCTCATGTTCCTGGATTAAATTTATAAATATATTAATTTTATTTTATATTATTAATTTAATAGTGTTAAAAGGAAATAATGAAACTCTTAAAAGGACGATCAGATAAGAAATATAATAGCACGATAGAGTCTGGATCGTGTTTTTTACCCCATGAATTACCGAAAATGAGTCGTCTGGTGGAGTTCAGTCAACTCTATAATTAAAGGTATGTTCAATATAATAATTCATTCATTCATTTTAACCTAATCAGTATGATAATAAATATATATCCATGGAGATTCACCCATAGTTGGCCTCATAATCCTGGTATTTTATGAGAGCTTCTCGCTAATCCTTTCGTTGTCGAATCACATCACATGGTGAATAAAATCCATATTTTAGTAGATCTGAGTGCATTAAATGAAATGATATCCCTTAATCATTGGCGAACATGATATTTGATAAAAGGATATCTGATTTATATGTAAGAAACTTCAATTTTTATGAACCTTTTGATTAAATGTTTTTAGCATATCAATCAATTTAATTGATATATGCCATTGGCCAAGTTTTATAGAACATTTTTTTGATGTTGTAAAACCCCAATGGTTTTTGAAATATTATTTACTAATTAATTTAACAATTATTTTATTTTTCATTTCAAAAAATATTGAATATTTTTTTACTCTTCTAATATAATCCTATTAGGAATGAGTTATACACAACAAGTAGATATTATGCTAAAAACCACAATTAAAGTAAAATTTAGTGTGCAAATTATTATTCTTCTATTATGTTACACAATGCAGAGTTCTTTTGATAGCATTCATGTCACTCAATACCACATTTTATCGAAAAATGGTATATTAATAAAATATTATTATTTAATATAATAAGATATAAATTAGATGTTAAAATAGTGTTTATGAATAGTATTAACTATCTTATGATAATATAAGTATTATTTTATAAAATAACTGGTGACCGATTAATAAAAAATAAAAATATATAAAAATTGATTATAAATGAAATATTTTTTTATTTTTCCATAGTATATTTTTCATAAATAATTAAATTAATTTAAATTAGTGAATGATATTAATGAAATATATATGTTACATATTTATAAAAATATTTTTTATATTCAACCAATATATTTTATAGGTATAAAATAAGAACCAATATAACCATATGCATAAAAACTATATTTTTTAAAGGGAAATTTTATCACCATTTAATTGAGTACCCATTATATATATAATTTTTGAAAATATTATATATATATATATATATATTCCAAAAATAATTTTCTTATTTTTAATTGGAATATGAAATTTTAATTTGGTTTTATTTTTGGTAATGTTCTGATAAGTTTCATTTTTTGATGAACAATAAAAGATGCTTTATTTTAATAGAAAAAACTTTTTTTCATTGAAATTAATCATAGGGTAAAATTCAATTTTTCATTAGTTTTAAAGTATAATTACATATTAGTTTTTCACGTAAACTAATATAGGTTACTGGAAATAATTCTAAATGTAATTTAGATGTAATTTGTTTTATTTTGCACGTTTAAACATTAATAACCCGTTTTCTCAACCCATAAACAGGATTAATTTTAAATTAATTATGAAATATTATGAAATTTAAAATTTTAAAAATGGATTAAATATTTGGAATCAAAGGTTTCAAATTATTTAAATAGTATTATTTTATTTTTGGGCATTATGAATAGTAAAATTAGTAATTTTTATGAAAATGGTAATATGTAAATCACATAAATAAGGGTAAAAATAGTATTATAAATTATTAAATGTTATACTAAACCATGTCATAATTTAATTGTATGTGTTTTGATGGACGAAAATAATCTCTGGAATGAAATTATAAATTTTTTATGCCATTTAAATTAGAATAATACATTTATTATATTTTATTTAATGAAAAGTTAAAGATGTCATAATCATATTTTCAGTATGTATATATTTGTTAGTATCATGTAATAAAGAATATAAATTAGATTATAAATATTAGATTTAAAAATAAATTTTTTAATATATCGTGGTAATATATTTATTATTTTTATGAAATAAATAAATACCTTAAAGTCTTCTATAATGATGATGTTGAAATTGTATTATCAGTGGAAATACCCAATAAATGATACTCAAAATAATAAAATTCATATGATTTGTTATAATTAATATCATCCAAGTGTTTTATTAAATAATTAGACATTTTGCTGATGAGTTAATATAGTTGGGTTGAATGTATCATGGTGTTATGATATTTCTAAAAGTCATATATTGAATACCTTCAAAATTGACCTTAATGATATTTTAGGAAGTTAATATTTTATTAAATTATTTTAAAAACATAACAACATTTAAAAAGGAAAAGAAGATGATATATGGTCTAAAAGATAATAAATTTACCCTTTATTGTCCAATTGATACTTTATATGTAAAAATTAAATTCAAATAACATTAAAAATATTACTTGAATTCTCATAATAAATATAGGTAAAGATTAGGTTTATAAAAAATATATACATATTAAAATTACATTAATAGATGTATATAATTTATGTGTTTATGAGATTAAAATGTTATAACATATTCTATTTTAATATATATTATTTTTAGGTATTTATATTGAGTTTCAGTTTGTTATAAATTCATATTTTTGAGACTTTCTAAAAGTTCGCTTTCATGTCCTATAAAAGGGAAACCTCTAATTATATTTTATTCAGTCCTCTAAATCCCTTTTTATTTAATATAATATTCCCAAATCACCACCCAAATTACTCCCCATATTCCATAACGACATAATTTGGATATAAACCTATGTCAAATTAAAAACGAGATACCCAGAGAAGAGGTTTCCTTTTTAACGAACATTTATGATTAATTTCATCCATAATCCGCATAAATGTTTTAAATTTTATTTTTTATTATAACATAATTAGACTAAATATACTTATATATTTTTATATTATCATTTAGACTTTCACTTTCACACAATTCTATGTAATGGGTAAAAAATTATGTTCTTCTATTTGTAGGACTACCACCTCATGTGGCGCTGATTGGCTATTTTTTCATTTACAAACTCTCATCATGTTAATTTTGAAGGACACACTATTTTTTATGATTAATAATATATTAATCAAATAATTATAATTATGTAATGATAATATCATATATACCCTTTTTTGTCAATTCTTTTGTGAAATGATAAGTTAGGTTGTACGTACATATGAATTACCATCTCCAAGATGTGATGCATTTAATTATTCATTATATTTATGGTGATATCAGGATATATTTAAGTGTAATATGGATAAGAAGTCAAAACATGATTAGAAAACAAAGCTGCTATTAACTGATACATAACTTTGACATGAAACTATTAATATCTGAGTAATATAAGGACATACATATATCATATATGGTATTCAATATAATAATAAATTATTTTGTAATATATATATTAAACTTGTTTTTATTTTTTAGGAGGACATCATGTGTGTGATGGATGTTAGGACTTAAGGTAATGGAATTTCATCCCAATTTTTATTTATGTGAGATGCATGCTATATTCACCACTCACATCTTTTGTGTCATGTATATACTGAACAATAATATTTAATATATTTAATATTAGTTACATAATTATATTTAAATTATTAATTGATGTTATTATTTTATGGGGTTCAAAATTCTAATGATACTCAAGTAGTAAGGGATTTTCATATAACAATAATTTCTGTGGTACACATGCCATATTCTCTACTTGTTTCTTTTGTGTAGTGTATACATTATCCATGAAATTATTTTATGAGTCTCAGAATAAAAATTTATGTGTCTTTAAATATTTATTTTATAATATCTTTTTTAATGGTGTATAGTTCAAAATTAACCAAATCGAGAAGGAATTTTGTAAATGATTATTCATTGAAAAAGATGTTACTTATCTACGTTTATTATTTTATAATGTGTATATAATTCAATCAGACCAGTTGAATCATGATTATAATTACATTAATGCAATATTAAGATTCATGTTTTTTTCTCTTCAGTCGAAAATAAGTGTTCCTTAAAAAGAACGGTTTCAAAAAATATTTCATAATGTGTTTTAATTTATATTTGAAACATTTTCAAGAAAAATAATTTCTAATAAGTTCAAAAATATTTAAAATCATCCTTTTAAAACTTTCAATGTTATTTTATAGGGAAAGGTTTTGATAAATCTTTTATTATTTATAAATAATATTCAAATAAGAAAGGATTTTTTCCTTGGGAAATGTTTAAAAATGATCTTTCCAAATTATTTTTCATATAAGATTACATAATTTTCATAAATTGTTATTTTAAAGGTAAATGATTAAATAATAGAATTCATATTATTTATTGAATGATTTATCTTAATAATGGAATGTTATTTGTGAAACATTTTTATTTTGTATCGTTTATGTTAGGATGGAATGATGTTTACAAAACCCATTTCAGTCCATGGATTTGGATATGAAGAATGGTTTATGTTCTTATAGAACATATGTATTGTTTTAATTGTGTGATGGGTGAGACCTGTATCTCCCTTAAATGAATTCGGTAATTAGTTTTATCTCATTATATAGACCGGGATGTAATGTGGGTGTAATTGGTTTTGTATATGACCTCTTTTTCTAAGATGGCCTTCAGATTGATCCTAGAATACTAAGATGGTCGTGGTATTAAACCATGACTAACAAGATGTCATGTGGAGTGAACCCATACTACTATGATGGCCTTAGAAGATATGAATTTTCTATTATGTAAATAATTTTATATTCCTATATGTCTACACCAAATTCCATGTCTTATTCATATATTATTATTTCATGAATCATGTTCATTATTTTCATAGGATTCATATTTTATGAACTATAAATTCTTATGCCATTATTCAGGTTTATGATCTTTTTTATGAAGGGTATGATCTTCTATTGTTATTATCACATTATAACACCTACATACTCATGATATGATTATTTATCATCCATTTTTACCCATATTGTACAGCTACACTCACCCTTTATTACTTTTTCTTTACCTAGGTTATAAAGAATTTTTTATATTAGAATAATAATAGCATGATAATTATTGGATACGTGTATGGTATTTTAAAAAATTAGAATAATTTGTTTTCATATTCTAATGTAACTACACTGATATGTTATTTTATCATGTTTATTATATAATAAATGAAATGTTCCACCAAAGGGATGTAAAATACAAGTTTTAAAATATAGGTCCATTATAGTTGGTATCTGAGTGACGGTTTAGTTATCCTTTGGATATTAGAATGAAAGAACATTAGTTAGATCCCTAGGGATATTTCTATGTATATTTATATGGTAATATCTTAGGATAAGTCTAAGGATTAGTTTATGATTAAGAAAATGTATTGTAATTATGGTAAATGATATATTGATTGGTTTCATAGAATTATATCCCTTTGTTGATACTAAAAGTGAATGTTTCTATAGAATTGATGTATCATGGGGTAAAAACTCTAACAAGCTACATCAGGATTGAATTTAGTGTAACCATGTACACAAAAATGTCCCTTGAGACACAAATAGTTCTACATTCTTGGGGGATATGCTTTGTAATTTAAAAATTCTTAATGGAAAATAATAAAGGATTTTAATAGAATCTGGATATGGAAAAACTCTGATAAACCAAATCTGTCATGGATTAAGAAAGGTGTCATAATTTAGACCTAATATAAATGATTTTTCATGATTATATGGTTCATTGCTATGATAATTGTATCATAATCAGTGATTTATGATTTTATTCAATGTATGCAACCAGAAGAAATTGAGTTAACATTGAATGTGATAGAAATATTTTTTCAAAAGATGTAAAATGGTATGGTCACTATAGTGATAGGTGTTTTGATCATGCCTTGTTAGTTATCTAGAAACATTATTAATAATGTGTAATGTAATAGACTCTCTGACTCATCAAGGTAGAGGAGGAAGGTGTTTACTGTTATTTTGGTTTACTGGAGACCATGATGGAAAGAAGATTCAGTTTCCTTTTTTTTCAAGAATGAGAAAATAATCACCTTAGTCAATGTAATATAGGAAAAAGAATTTGTTTTGATAATTGAAAATAATTAAAATAAATCAATTAATATAAAATGGAAAATGAATAGTTCAAATAACAAAATGGGTGGATGTATTTTCCTCCTCAAGTTGATATAAATTATTGACTACATTAAATGTGAAAAAATTCTCATTATAAAAAATGTTGTAATATGTGAAATATCATGATGATAATCAGAAATGAGGTACAAGTAACAGTTATATTACATTTGATGATGAGAATATAGGTGAAATGTAAATGGAAATATGTATTATGTAATAGGAAGAGGTGTCCTTGTTAATAGATTAGAAACAAAGTTAAATAATTGAAGTGTTTATGTATTTGGATTAAATAATTATGTTATACTTATTAAAATTATATAAATATTGTTCAATTTATGTTTTTTTCACTACGAATTTATAAAAATATGTTTAATTGTTCCAATGGACATAAAAAATTTTTTAATGTAGGGGTGATATTTTTGGAAAAGACATGATAATAGAAACGAAAACTTTTTATATGTGCATGATTTTAGGATAATGAATTAAGGTGATGTGTTATTATGTGATAAAACAAATGGTATAGTATATGTGACTTTATAAGTCTTCATTAATATGATTCCAAGATTGTTTAAGGATTGAGTTTATAGATTTATAGTATGTGGAAAGAGTAAATTTTAGAAAGAAAGAATGTTTTCACTATTGTTTAAATAGAATTATGGATATTAAAAGGTTTTATGAATGTTTATTATAATGGAATTATTATTATTTTTATGTTCTAATTAATAGATACATCAAGTTGTTTGGGGGATTAATGACGAGTTGATTGTCTATGGTTTGTTACCTTCATTTTAATGTTCTATATTTTAATATTTTGGAATTTTTATAAGTGTAAACATTTATGAGTTTGTTTTTGTCAAACATTGAATGATATTTTTATTGATTAATGTTTTATCTCACCATAGGGGGATTTATGCATATTTTATAACTTTTTCAATCCGTTTTGTTTTGATAAATATATATGGATGACACTATTATTCTCTTTATATATATCATTATCCACAAATTCATTCGGATTAAAAAATTTTGCTTCATTCCTTTGAATAATTGATTAAATGGATGATAAAGGCACCTAAAAGTAATAGTTCTTCAAAAAATCAAGTAAATATAAATTCTCATGAAAATTATCAAACATTATGAATACTTTTATTGGAATAATATTTTGTCTTGTAATCATCATTTTTTATTATATCAATGATCTTTTTCAAGACTCTTTGTGTTATGGATATATGAATGATATCTTTTTACTAACCATGTTATATAACACTCTCCATCTAAACATGATATTTAGTTTTCTCTTATATGTCCATGTTTTGACTTTCAACCCATGTTGTTCTATTTGAAAACATGGTTTTGAGTTACATTGGTTAATTGTAATGTATCAAACATTACTTTTTCAATGTAATTTTTTGTATTAATTTTATCAATTATGTGAGTTTCTATGAATGAATTTTTATGTATTAATCCATTGATAACATAGATAAATTGTGAGGTATAATTGCATCTTATTTAGTGTAAAATTTAACACCTCCAAATTTTGAGAAAATATTATTTATCATATTAATTTAATTTTTGAACACTTTTCATTTCACATAATATTGAATATTGCTTTTGTTATAAAAAACTCTATATTTATTCATTAATTATATGAAATACTATTTTTAAATTTTAATAAATTATGAAAATATATTATTATTTGGAATTCATAAAAAACAACACATGGCACATTTTACAAAACCCTATTTTCTTTTGATAGCATTAATTACCCATAATATCAAATTTTACTAATGAATAATATATTATTAAATTATAATTATTTAATATAATAAAAAATAACAAAGTTATTAAACTAGTGGTTATATATAGTAATAAATAACTTATGAAAATAGATGTTCTATACTATTAAATAATTTGTTACAAATTAATTTGAAATGAAAATATATGCCAATTGTTTATAAAGGAAATATTTTAAATTTTTATTCTCCCAATGTCGTTTTGTCTTAAATAATTATATTAATTACAATTAGTTAATGATTTAAATTAAATATATATGATACATATTAATTAAAATATTTTTTATATTCATCGAATATATTTATAGATATAAGATAAAAACATGGCAATTTTATTCATAAAAATCAATATTTTCCAAAAGGCTTGTTTTATCACCTTTTAATGGAGTAACAATTTAAAATCAAACTTTTGACACATTTAAATATTCTATTTGAAAAAAAATAAAATTAAAATGTTCAATTTCAATACAAATATTTACTTTTATTTAATTTTTGGTTCTAATATAGAATTTTTCTTGTTTTGATGAATGGCTAAAAATGCAAAATTTTAATTTTAATTTTTTTTTCATTGAATAAATTTATAGTGTTAATTTATATTTTTTAATGTTTCTTAAATTATATTTCGATCAATTTGATATTATTTAATATAATATAGGAAATTGGATTTTATTTTACATTGAATTTATATATAAAAACCATTCAATCTTTTTCATGTTATAACTTTAATAACCCATTTTCTAACCCCATCACTGGGACAAATTTTCAATTAATCACTACAAATTATATTTTATGAATTTTGAAAAATTTATTCCATATTTTTAATAATATGTTCCAAATTATGTAAATTGTATTCTTTTGATTTGTGAATTATGAAAATTAAATTTTGTAATTTTCTATGAACCAAGTAAAATGTAAATCAGGTAATTAATTATACAATATAATATTATAAGTATTAGAATATTTCCCTAATAGTAATCCTAATTTCTTTTTATAGTTTTGATTTGAAAAAATTCATACTTGGGACAAAATTTTAACCTTTTCAGTATACTTTAGTGAGAGAAAGACATTTAGCATATTATATTAATGAAAAGTAAATGCTGTCATACGTATATTTCCATTAACTGTATCATTCTTATTTTTTGGTTATAAAGAAGACATATTTAACTATAAATAAAAATTTGAAATATAATTGTATTTATTTATCATGGATAATTTTTTATTTCCATAAAATTTCTAAAATACATTAAAATATTCCCCAATAATTATTTTATTAATAAAAATAGCAGAAAATGATATTAAGAATATTTAAAAAATGTAATTTAATATAATTATTGTCTTAAAAGAATTTTATGGATGAGTTGATATAGTTTTTTCGATGGTATCATGATGTTATGATATATTTAAAAATACAAATAATGAATATGGTCAAAATTGAAACGAATGATATTTTATGAATGTAAAATTTTATTAAATTATGAAAAATCCTAAAATGTTTAATAAGGAAAATAGGATAAGATTATGTCTCAGATATCTTAAATAAACTATATACTATCGAATTTAAATATTATATATAATCATTAAATTCTATTAACAGTGAACACTTTGTAATAATATTTAAAATTAGTATAAGTTTACAAAGGTTTAATAAAAAATATATGAATTATAATTATATAAAACATGTATAAAATATATTGGTTGAATATATTAGAAAACAATATCATCTTATATTTGAATATATTACATTTTAAGGTATTTCTATTGTGTTTTTATTTATTATAAATTAATCTTTCAGAGAGTTTCCAAAAGTGCCCCTCCCATCTCTTATAAAAGGGACCTCTGCTTCTATTTTATTCATACCTATATTTTCATTTGTATAAGAAGAAATATGACCGAATATCATCCCTATAATCGTACCATCATCTTAGAAGCCTTTTTTGAGTCTAATTTTAAACAAATAGTTTTTTATGTAAATCTAAAAGAAATGCCTAAAGAATAGGCATCGTCCTACAATAGACATTTTTTTTATTTAATCCATAAACCCCCTTAATTATTTTTATTTAATGTTTATATAATAACACTTTTATCCTAAATATAATGAGATATTTTTATATTATGGTTTTTACCTACACTTTCAAACACTTCTATCTAATGGTTAATGAACTTACTATTTCTATGTTTGGTGGACTACCATATCGTGAAACGATGATTATTCATTTTTTCCATCGACACCACTCATGTTGGTAATTACGATAGAAACAATATTTTTATTATATATATGATATTTATGGCATAATTATACTTCTATAATTTTAATATCTAGTCTACCATATTTACCATTTAATCTTTTCGGAAATGACAGTGTCGCTAATGCCTGGGTTTGAATTTCCATCTCCATGATGCGATGTGATTCATTTTTAATCAATATTTCGAATTGATATTTATAAGGATAAATATTGTCAATATATATGATATATATGACACAAAAAATATTATTTAGTGATAATATATGATAATTTTTTTTTCTTTTTACCGAACAATAATATTAAAATAGTATTAATGCATACGTACGACCTACTATCTCAAGAATTGATGTATTTTATTTTATATCTATAACTATTATGAATAACCATGAATAAATATATAATGAATATATATATATATATATCATATTAATATCATTATAATCCTTAAATTTATGATACAATTATGATCCATATAATAGGAATTATGGTAGAAAGTGGAAGCATTAATGAAAAACAAAGTGGTTTTTTATAGTTATATAACATTAACATGGAATTGTTAATATGAGAGTAATATAATATTATAAGTGAATAATATATTGTATTATATAAATTAATTTGGTTCTATTTAATATTTATAATAAAATTAAATTTATTATACAAGAGTTTTTTATGTGTGAGAAGGATATTAGGACTTTAGGTAAGAGAATTTCATCTGACTTTTTATTTTATTGAGATGAATGAATTAATCACCACTATCCTATATTTTGTGGTGTATATAATGAAATATGATATTTTATATCATTTATTTAATATATTTAAAAAAATATTTTATTGGATGTTATTCATTTATGGGGTTTAAGATTATAAATTTTCTCATGTTGTAATTGTTTTTTGTATCACTTTTATTTTTTTGGGACACATGCCCTATAGCATGATATTTTATTTTTTTAGTTTATATAATATACTTGAATTTTTTTTATTTTTTTATTGTAAAAATTTATGGGTATTTAAATATCTATTTCATGACCTCATTTTCATGGGATTTATGATTCAAAATCTATAAAATCAGTAATGGAGTTTTTTTTCAAATTCTCCTTATTGAGTAAGATGTTATATTATTCACCATTATTATTTTATGAAGTGTGTATATATTTCTATTTGACCTATTTTATAATTAATATACTTGTTTTCATGTTTTTTATAGATTCATGTAATGTTATTCTCTCTTCTGTCTGAAATTAGTTATCCTTCAAAATAGGGTTTTCTAAAAATGTTTTAATAGTTATATAAATGATCTGTTAAAAATTTTTAAGAACAATTATTTCAATGAGTTTTAAAATTGTTTAAAACATTACTTTATTTGTTTTTATTATTATTTACAATTAAATAGTATTTATTTTTTTTATTTTAATTGAATTTTTCAAAGAAGAAAATATATTTTACTTAGAAACATTTTTAAAAAGATATTTCAAAATTATTTTTTGTATAAGAAGACATATTTTGTCATATTTTATAATTTAATGGGGATATGATCCTAGAATAACATTCATATTATTTATTGAATTTTTAATGTTTACAATTGAATGATATTTATGAATCCTTTTTCTTTTCCATGTGTTATATTATGATTGAATGATGTTTATGAAAACCATTTCATTAC
Organism: Viscum album; assembly: GCA_963277665.1. Classification (NCBI taxonomy): domain Eukaryota; kingdom Viridiplantae; phylum Streptophyta; class Magnoliopsida; order Santalales; family Viscaceae; genus Viscum; species Viscum album. The sequence goes on along the minus strand of OY728150.1, from coordinate 433,925,205 downwards.
AAGTGATCTAATATGATTAGTGGTTTATGTTTTTGTGTAACATGTGTATATTATTTATTATGTGACTAGTGGGACATATATCTCCCACTAATTAATTGGGAAATGATTCATATCTCATGAGATACAAATGTATGGAATAGTGAGCTAACATCGTTTAGTAAAATAATTTGTTCGCTAAGTTGGTCTTGGGAGTGGACCATGACTACTTAGATTTTCCTTATATTAAACCATGGATTCCAAGATTGTATGGGGAAGGAACCCATAGTACAAATATTTAATTGGATGTAATGTGTTTTCTACTATGGATGCCATTTTATAAGCTTATGTGTCTTTTACATATTCTATTTATTATTCCCATGTTTTGATTTCTTATATTATGTGCTTTATTTACTTATGATTCTTGTCTTAAGAACTACCGATATATATTCCACTGTTTGTTTTTATGATCTTTCGTACATACTATATTAAATTCTAATGTTATGATCAAATTATAATATAATTATTGTCATTATATTCTTATATATATTAATGTTTTACCCTTATTGATAATCTAAGCTCATAGTTTCTTATTTTTATGATCCCAAGGTAATAAATAAAAGTATTATGAATGAGTACCATAGGTGATAATATTTATGGGAGATTATGAAGTTACATTACCAAATTAGAGTTATGTGTTCCATGTTTCCAAATCTAATAAACTAATATTGTACTTGGTCATGTGGTTGTATAATATATGAAATGATTTGAAAAAATGATGTAATATTCATGTAAGGAATGATAGGTTCATCATTCATCTAACAAATATATTAATTGTTGTATAACCCAGTTATCCCCACTGATCATTGGAAAATATTTCTTGGCCAACAATGGATACACCTTTGTTCTTTTATTTTACCCATCAATTTCATTATATTTATCACAGGTAGGACATGGAGGGTCACATTTAGACATCACTTGGTGGTACTAAGCTTCATTAGTCCCTCAGAATAATGATAGAACAAAATAATATGCATGTATAAATGAAAAAAGGATAGATATAGGGTGTTTTTGTGCTGCAGATGTTTTGTTATTTTGATCAGAAAACAAATCATCATTGAAGGTAGAATCCAATGCATGATTTGTGTGATGCGACACATGGAGAACATCAATAATAAGGTTTCTGAGCACCAGAGTTATGGAATCCACCATTTGATGTTAGATCCCCTAATTTCAAGTATAAAATGGGCTGGAATTGACGTAGAATGGCCATATTAGAAGTGTCAATCATAGATCACGAAAATAATTAAAAATAAAAGTACAATCCTTGTACCATGATGAACACATGGTGTTTTTAACTTAGATAGATTCGGTCAGGTTTATGAAGATTAAAAATATAAAATGGTTTGTATCCCTCATACATGTCATGTCCCTCATCCCTATATGGATATTCCATGGGATGGATTACATGGGTGTGACCTGTGTGGGAGTATAAGTCCAAATACAAAGTCATCCACCAATGCACATATACATGAACATAGTAAACATGAGGAACATCATGTAAAGAAACACTCCACGTAACAATGTACAAATGCAAGACTTCAATATACAAACAATACCAAAAATACATGACCTAATACCAGATAGTTTGGATACAAAATGTAGTCCACCTACATGATGTGTACTTTTACATGGATAAGGAGTTGTGCGATGGCTTGGGACACATCCTTGCTGTGGAGTGGGTCCACACACTCTGTGGGTCCTCATACCTGTTTTGTAGTACATGGTTCCATATGAGAAAACATCAATATTTTATATCTATATTTTGTAAATTGGATTTAGGATAGTTAGTATCATATCATTAGTTTTTTATCTATAAAATGTGATGGTTCTCTCCAATTTGGATGTTGAGATATGTGGTGAAATGTTAGTAGGGTTATTCTTTTCAACGGAAACACCTAATGATGGGAGTGATCAAGAGGGATCACCAATGACTTTTAATAGAGTGGAACCCCCATCAGCATGGTAATTGGTCCTCTACAACAACTTTCACAGTGGAACCTCCATATTGGTTTTAGTGTGGGTCCTCAATGACTATAATAGAACCCCCTGCTTTATTAGGGTTAGAATATGTGAATTCTAAGTGGAACCCCTTTTTTAGATAGTGTAAAAGACCTTGATGACTATAGTAGAACCCCCAATTTTTCTAGAGAACCAGTATTCATCTATTTAGTGGAACCCCCTTTTAAATCTGGGGTAGCACCATGATGACAATTTTGAACTGTAAGGACCGATAATTCTATCAATGAAATTTCAATTTGTATAATTATATCATATATTATAAATCACATAAAATTACATAGATAAGAAAATGAAAAATTTATAAATAATGAATGAATTAAATAATAGGTATTTCTATATGATAATGAATCTATAATGATCAAATGATAACTTGACATTAGGAATAGTAATATGAACCATATGAATAGTATCCTGACCAAATGAATAGTAACATAAAAAATTTAAGTATAAATAAAATTTAGGAGTCCCATAAATGAAATTATGATATAATTATATCATAGTATATGTTAATGAATATTTTATAACTTATTTACAATGTGTGGGTATTTTTGCGGGTCATAAATATTTCATTAAAATCTTATAATTTCTAAAATGTTGTAAAAGAAAATTCGTTTTCATAAAATTTATCCATAAATAAATATTTTTTATAATGATTTTATGATAATTTAATGAGACTAGTAAATTTTTTATCATGTTATAAAATCAGTTATAAATTTAAAAACTGTATTTTTCATGTGAATGATGATTTTAATTAAAAATTAAATTTCTAATAATTAAGGAACAATTTTGAAAAAATGGATTTAAATTTTTAATTATAAACATAAAAAAATGTTTAGGGGGAATTTTTTTTATTTTAGTAAAATAATTTTAGTTTTGGTGAACAATAAAATATAGTAGTTTGCGATAAATGAAAAATATACGAAAAATTATGTCATAGTTTATTTATATATTTTTGAAGCCCATAATCTAAAAATATAATTAATTATTTAAATATATTTGATGATAATTTTAAAATGATTCATTGTCAGGATCCAAAATAACAAACAAATAAATAAATATTAAAAAAAATCGTCTCACCCCCACACTAAATACAACCCCTCAAAACATTTTATCCTCATAGCTTATAATATCTAAGAATTGTTAAATTCATTCCCAATACTAATAAACAACCCTATCCCACATATAAGATAACTTGGTCCCATAAAAAACCAAAACAAATCCCCTGATGGTGGTTCACAAGGAGGAGAACTCAAGAGGTAAAAATCCCCTTTTTTATTTTACTTTTATTAAATTTATTTTATTTTATTATCCTTCCCTCACAAAACTAGTCGCAAGTAACATTTTAACCCCAAGATCATATATATACTGTAATTATATCATTTTAATTGAATATTCAACCACAAATTCCATTATCTATATATTTTATTCTATAAATGAAAACATCACATGTGGTGTGTCAATTTAAGATCATCATAAACGATGCTTCATCGTTATCCATTATATCAGTTAATGGTTTAAAAATACCATTTTAATGGTTAAAAGTATAATACTATATATATTAAAAGAAATTTAATGTTATATAACCATTATATTAACATGATTTTAATTAATAAAACCAAACTAGTTTCTGATGATCAATAAACTATGAAAATAATCTAAACCACTATCACTAATGACATATCTAATGATTCCCACTCATTCCAAATAATGAAATGAATTATTTAAATATTTAATCTTTTATGTGTTATTTAAATACATATAACTCTATTTATGGAAAATTATACCAATTTTACATGAACATCGTTAATTAAAAACAAGAGAAAAAATCATAAAAACTGAGAAAACAGACACTCCAAAATGGTAAAATTAAACTCTATGACTAATAAAAATTAAATAAAAGAACTTAATAAATATATAATGAGTAAAATTAATTTGATTTTATTATTAATTAATTAATTAATGGATTTAAGTTTATTATACTTTGATGTTAATATTAAGTACATAACACTTTCGAACATAAAGTAAGGGATACTACCCGAACCATCATTTTTCCATTCTAGATATTATTCCAATACATTTAACCCAATGTATTGTCTTTTTATTTTTATGTGATTCTTCTACAATCTGTTTGTATGTTCCAAAATCATATATCTAGATCACATTATCTTTATTTTTTTGGAAAAACATCTTTTTACATGGTTCCCTTCTCAAATAAAAACACATGATTAATGGAAACTTCCTGAGTTCTTACCCACTCTCATGTACCAAAAATATTAAGTTTCAAAATTCTTATATTTTTAATAATTCAGTAATTTATTCGTTGAAGAATCTATTTTTTTCATTTTTTGGTTTTTATATAATAAATTAATACAAACACAAATGGTTTTTTAAATAAAGCTCTTCTTTGCAATGTAAAAGGGGTATTTCACTGAAAAATTGTTCAATTATTTTATTATTTTATTTTAATTTATTTCAAAACCTATTTTTAAATTTACTATGAAATGATATTTATCTCTTATTTTTATCATCTAAAATACTTTATTATATTTTTTATTATCATTTTGACTATGGATAAGATATCTTGATATCATTCACCATAATACTCAGAATTGTTAGTGATTATTTTTACATATTAGGGAATGAAATTTTCATTACATATGTATATGATTTTTCAATTTTAACCCCATTAATATTAATAATCCCTCTCATTTAGTATGTGATGGATGGGACCATCTTTATCCCCTCTATACATTAGTAGGTCTCATGACAGAAACTAGAAAGGGACTTTACCCATTACATATGGTATATTGGCCGAGGCCATTTTGATATGTTTATGATGTACCAAATTATGAATTACCTCATTATGAAAATAATAATCGATAGACCATATGTTATTCAACTAGTTAACTTTCCATGTTTGGTTTTATTATTGATTTATTTCATAAAAATTTATTAATGACATTTTATACTCAATATTATGTTTTAATGACATTTTATTATTCACCACGACATATTATTGATGTTTATGATTGATTCATCTATATTACTTACCCTTAATAAGAATCTTAGATCACCCATTACATTTATTTTATTTTTCCTCAGGATTTAATGATTTATATTTTGAATGACATGCATTGAGAATCTAGGATTTATGGGATTGTCCAATGGATTATCATTGTTATTTTCCATTTCATGATATAATGTAAAAATTATCTATTTATTATTGATTCTATGAATAATAAACTATATAGTCTATCATGATATTAATTACTTTTTAATTATGAATATGTAATATGGTAAGGAATCAAATCCGAGAGACTATGGTAAGGGTCTTTATTGTTTGTATCAAATGATGTTTAATGGAAACCATGGAAACAAGATTTCGAAAACATGTATTGGGGAACATAACTATAAGATTTACAATGAGGATAATAATAGAAAAAAATCATAGGATTTCTGTAATTTATAAAATATGAGGGTCTTTATAGAAATACATGCCACTCTGGATAATACAATTTGATGTGGTTCTGGATCATTTGAAACTAGAGGTAGCAAATCCGACAAGGTATCTTAGGCCTGACATGGGGTAACGAGGTACACGATAGTGGGCCTTACTGTACACCTAGTATGACATTCTTGAGGGATATGATTGGGACAAATAAACATTTTCTTTACAATCCAAAATGAATTATTCAAATGTAAATATTTTCCCACAGAAAATATGATTCTGATTATAAGATTATCTATGCATAAAGATTTAATATATAATTTTTTTTATTTCTAGATTATGAATTTTGATTTATTACCTAATTTAATGTTTTCCATTACGTTGGAACCTATTGGAATGAATTGAAAATTAATGTATGCTTGAATCCCATGTAGTGATTTTACTCCTATGTAAGATAACTATATTGGTACCAAAGATGTCAATAGTTTTAGGAAACATATAATTATACTAGGATAACTGAAACAGGTTTTGAATAATAAAATTCCCTATATATACATCCCAATCCACATTATAGAGGATCAATGATAGTAAACATTATAATACAAACACATCAATTATGAAATTTCACTACAATCACATTTTTAGTGGAGCAATAGATAAGTTCCATGGAAAAGATATTTATTACTTTGGAAGGAAACAAAAAAGAGAAGTTTAACATGGAAGTTTATCAGGTCTTGGGAGACACAGTTATGTAGTGGTTGTTAATTAGTAACACAAAGGATGAGGAAGGATGAAAAAATAACAAATGAATTTATTTTAAGGATTTTTATTTCGAAAATATTTCTTTTAGGAAAAGCGAGCTGATATGGAGAGGAAAATATTGAGTCTAAGGCAGAAAGGGTATGGAAATATTTCCATTTATGAATCAAACAGTACATTTATTTAAAATCATGATATAGAATATATATATTCTATGTTGGAATATTTTTTTATTTTTTATGTTTTATAACCATTTCTCTAAAGGGAACTGATCTTCTAAAATTTTACATGATATGAAGATATAGAGTCATGAACTATCAATAATGATGTATTATTATCTATATAAAATGAATTTAATGGAATGAAAGAGAAGAAGAGGGATACATAATACTATATAATGTGAAATAAGGAAAATTAGATGATGAGAAGTTATACAATAATGATGTATTATTATCTATGGGTGATTGTTACAAGTGTCGAGAAATACCACAATGATCATGATTTCAAGGTAATGTATGAAAATATAAAAGTTCAATTATACAATTGAAAAGTGAAGAGAAATTATACAAATTATTTTTTTAATAATCATGTTAATGTTCCATAAAGAAGGCCAAGTAAAACAATTCAAATTTTGTGGTCACAAATACTAAGGATTAATTTACTAATGATGGGGTGGTAGGTAAATTAATCTTTTACTAAAACATATCCAACTATTATTTTTATTCAATATAGTTTCATTATTTTAGATCCTCCTAGTTTTATATAAAAGTTAGGCATTTCCCTTTTTATTTAATAATGGAGTTGGTAGTTATAAATCATAAGGGATGTATTATTATAAAAATGTTTTTTCGGTCAGTCCCCAATATTACACATTTAAATGATTTAGTTTTGAACCATTTCATGACTCCTTTGATTTACCTTGACATAATACTTAGTATGGATTGGGTTTCAAAATATTATACAAAAATGTATTTCATGTTGGATGAAGTCAAAATTTGTGAGGAAAATGTAGAATCTGTTATCTTTAGAGAAGACACATCATGATCTTGTTCTTATCCAAATCCACCATTAGAATATTTTCTAGAAGAATTTATTGGATAGGTTGATAGAAAATAATCTATGAATCCTAAAATTGAATATGTACCTAATGTGAATGAATATATTGATGTATTTATAAAGGATTTACCTATAAATAAACCATAATGGGAATTTGTATTATTTATTGATTTAATTCATGGTACATGACATATATACAAAAATATTGAAATAATGATAACTATTGAATTTTTAGAAATGAAGATTCAACTAGATTAACTAAACAATAAAATATTTATTATCCCTATTGTTTCTCTTGGGGGATGCCTTTTTCTCTTTATCAGGAAGAATGATGAATACATGTGATTTTTCATTGATTATAGAAAAATCAATGTTATTACAATAAATAATATATATCCCCAGCCTTGAATTGATTATTTATTTAATCAAATTCTTAGAGCTAAATAATTTTTGAATATTGAGCATCAATTATTATATCATTAATTTTGTGTGAGGAAGGAAGATTTAAAAAGGTAAAATTTTGATCCATGGATAGAAATTGTGAGTTTAAAGTAATTCCATTTAGACTGACCAATACACCATATGTATTCATGGATCTAATGAATAACATTTTGAAGTAATATGTTGATGTCATTGTTATGGTATTTATTGATGATATAATGGTATTATCCAGGATCTATGAAAACCAGGAGAATCATTTGTGGTTTTATCTAAATAAACATATAAGAAATGAATTGCATGGGAAGTTTAGTATGTTGAGATTTTGGATTTAATTATTGTTTCTATCCATATTTTCATTATGTGTGTAATCATAGTTGACCACACGAAGGAAGAGGTGGTCCAAGAATGGACTAAAACAATGAAAATAACTAAGGTACATAGTTTTATTGTTTTAGAAGCTTATTATCAATGTTTTGTTCAGTACATCTCCCAACTAGCTAATATGTTAACCAATATTACTCATAATAGGGTTATGTTTGAACGAAAAAAGAATGATAATAATGTTTTGATGAACTAAATATAAGACTATTGATTGATCTGGTCCTATCTCTAATATTGTGAAACATTGGGGTAGTGATTTATAGTTATGGTTCAAAGAATGGTCTAATGTGTGTCTTTATGAATAATGAAAGAGTTATTTCCTAAGAATATAGGTAGTTAAATATAAAATTAAAATGAACTTAATCTCATGATCTTGATTTCTCAACTGTAATATCTTCTCTAATGATATGGAGACATTATATCTATGGGTAATGATATGAAATATATAAGAATAACCAGATCATGAATTATATATTATAACATAAAAAACTCAATATCAGTCAATGAACATGGATCGAGCTACACATGAATTATTATTTTCAATACACTATAACATAGTAATGTAATAAAAGGTAGATGATGCTTTGAGTATGAATGATCATGGAGTTCAAAACAAATTGAGGATTTAAAGGGATCATTTTTTCATGTATATAGTAAAGATGAATATGTGAATTATCAATGATGCTGAGACAAAATAAATTTTTCCATTGGTTTCCCAAAAATATTTAATGGAAACAATTAAATTTTCTTGGTCTTATTATAGGAATCTTAAAATATAAATTAATTCATTGAATGATGGGATGTTTCTAGACATTGTGTGTGAGGATATAATTGTGAAATTTTTGAGGTGGCAATGTTTTCCATTTATACTGATGCTAAAAAATGAGTTACTAGATGACTCCCATAGTTATAATTTCTTAATACACCTTGTTACCAGTAAGACACGTATTGATTTGATGGAAAAATTCTGGTATAATAATATGAATTGGAAAATTGGCGATTCAGTATCATGATGTTTAGTCTGTCAACATGTGAATGATGAATAGAAACATTATAGTGGATTCATGGAACATCTACATATCAATAAAAGTAAATGGTATTATATTATTATGATTTTTCCCTTAGATTACAAAAATCTCTAATATATAATGATTCAATATTTGTAATTGTTAATCGACTTAATAAATTTGAGCATTCCGTCTCTATATGGGTGGATTTTCTATCAGAGAGAATTGAATGGCTGTGTATTACTGATGTTTAAAGACTACATCGAGAAAATATAATAAATATGTCTAATCATGATCCACGGTTTAAAAAATATTCTGGAAAAGTCGTTAAATTGTTTTTTATACTGATCTTTATTTGACGACTTCTTATAACCCTCAAGCTAGAGCTAAACCATAAAAACTCTAAAAACATTATAATAAATGTCATGATCATGCTCACATGATTTTTAAGGTATGTGAGGTCAATATTTCTCTTTGATAGAGTTTTATTCAATAATAAGTTCCATTAATGTATTCGAATTTATATATATAAAGCATTGTATGGAATGAAATGTCTTAAAACAAAATGTTGGGATGAAGTTGGTGAAAGAAATATTGTAAGACTAAAGCTTCTTGAGGAAACAAAGATAAAGATAAATACTACTCAAATAAAGATCAAACAATATAAATGAAGGCAAAACATCTATCCCAATAATCGGAGGAAGGATTTATAATTTCATGTTGAAGATCATGTTTTGATGAATGCATCTCCAAGAATAAATGTTATTATATTTTGGAATAATGTGAAACTAAGGCCCAAGTAAATTTTTCCTTTTGAAATAATGGATATAACTGGAGGTGTGTATTATCATTTGATGATTCCACCTAGATTTTCTAATGTGCACAACATGTTATAAATATCTTTGTAATCAATATAAATTCCAGACCAAATACATGATCTCACATATGAAGGAATATAATTTGAACCTTTCATATCCTATTGTGAAAATCCAATCCAGATTATGGTAACTAAAGAACATGTTTTAAGGAATTAGATAACTCAGATGATAAAGGTAATTTCGAAAAATCATAAACTCAATAGGTAATGTGGGAGCCTGTGGAACATAATATGATGAATTAAACAAAAAAATTTATGAGGTGACATTATAGAAATTTAGAAAAAGAATTTTTTGTAGGAGGGGACAATGTAATGACTCGGTTGAATGGTAATTGCATCAGCGAGTTCTTAATTCTTCTATAACCTCATCTCTTGATTTCTCTTTTCTCACAAGTTGTCCTCAGTTGAATGTTTTTAATGTTTTTCTATATCGATGTCATTATAGGGTTATTCAAGTCTTTTGGTTAAATTATATTAGTCTCACGATGATGAGGTAAGTGGTTTTTTGACTTTATGTAGTTAGTCATTGAATTTTATTTAAACAAGTTCCCAATACCCAAGAACAAGGTATTGCATGTTTATGTTTTAGCAATTTTATTACCTTATATTGCTTTTTTTGAATATTGGTTAATTTTTTTTAATAGGGTTAACATTTCCATGCTATAGATATTTTTCCCATGTTTGATTGTTTTTGACAATTGGGTTTAGTTTTTCCTGTTAAGAAGCTACTTTGCATTACGTCCTTTGTATTGTAAGGATGGAGTGATTTTATCTAAAATGATATGATATGTTGTAGATTGTTTATTCAATTATTTGTTGAAATTTAATTGGCTACCACATATCGTTTCTTCTTGACGGACTTACATAGGGCCGTGAGAACCTGGTTTTGAATACCATAGGGAGATTGGATGTTGGGGGCTTCTCTAGTGTTTCTAATTTACTATTACGTTTTGAGACTATAAGGTGTATGGATGTGTGGGATCCTACATAGTGTTTTTAGTTCCTCAATGTGGGCCACAGGGTAATTGGACATTGAGTGATACTTCAGAGTGCCTATTAGTTACTGATACGATACTTAAGGTGGATTTGACAGTGAGTGCTTCTTCTGAGTGTTTGTGAAAAAGATGAACTAGAGAGGTTATACTAGCTTTACATTCCATAGAGTTTCTTATGTTTGTTTAAGATGAACCAAATAGGATTTGATGTAAGTACTTACCAGAGGGTTATCATATTTTTATTAGCTGCATACTTGATATATGAAACAGAATGAAATTGAATGTATATGATTGTTACTATGTGTACTTCTTTGTTTACTGGCTAATTTTGTTTGTTGTCGGTCATCTATATTAACAGACTATTAGGTATTGATCATTGGGTGGTTTTTTACTAATATTAGTCTCATACCATGTTTGGGTCATGCATTTGGGCCTAAATAGATTATATTATTGTAGGTATTTATAATGGAAAGCACCAATCTACTTCAGGTACTTGATTAATGCAGCTCTAGGGTGCATGGGATGAAGATGAGTCGTGCATTGTTTTGGATCAGTTTATCAGTTTTATATTGTTCTTTGGTTTGGTATTTTTTTCCATCTTTGTGACTTATTGGCTGCTTTTCTATACATATGTATCATCCATCACATATATGTGTGTTCTCTTTTTTTATTACTTACGTTGTTATCCTATTTCATGTTTTACTACTTCCTCTATTTCTATATGTTTTACTTGTGATGTGTTACACTAAAAATAATGTCATAGTTTCTCCACTCTCAGTCACATGGCCCTCGCTGATAGTCGGTAGCTTCTGGCATTCGGGGAAATGAGCTTGAGGCCATGTGACCAACCGGGTACGTGGATCCTCTAGGTGCCTCTGAGAACTGGGATGCCACAAAGTGGTATCAGAGGAGTTATTTTTTTCTTGAAAAACTATTTAGATCTTATATCCAGGTATATGAATGAAATAGATACTTGGTAATAAGTTGTGCCCAGATGTAGCTAACTTATGTTCAGGGAAAATCCAAATTACCTAGTAATTTAAATTTTTCTAATTTTGAAATTTGATAGTTGATTATATTTCACTATTGGGTGATTCACATGTTTTGTGTTGTTATGTAGCTAACTTATGTAGCTAACTTATGTTCAGGGAAAATCCAACATGGTGAGATGAGGGTATTCCATCTCATGAATCATATATTCAATGTTATAAATCACATGTCATCCATTCCTGCCATGCCATTTAGGGTGCATTAGTGATTTCATGTTGTTATGATAGATGTTGTGATAGAGATGCGTGTAGATGTGATAGATTCCATTATATAATACCTTCTTTTCATAGGGTATTTTTTCTGTAAGTTTTTGTTTGATTGGATGCCAAAATTTGGTTCTTTAGGTGTTATGGGCCCTCATGGATCTGAATTTGGTGGATAATTGTTTTTATTTTCCTTTAATATGAAATGTATAATATTACATGCTTTGATTCGTAGGGAGTATGGGCCCCCACCAATCAAAATTTCTAACATTAATGTTCAATTTATTGATTTATGGGTTCAAGAGTAGTTCTGAGGCTTACTGTTCGGAAGAACCTAGAATACACGACATGTAAAGATAAATAAATGCCATGTGTACTTCAGTTTGTGAAGAAATTGTTTTTCTTAAGTACACACTATGTACTGTATGTACATGGCATGTTGTCTCTAACCATGTCACTGACTCTGTGGGAAGATTCAAAGGGTTGGGAAATCTTTGGGGGAACATGTCGTCTACCTGTTGTACACACCATGTTGTGTAGACCATGTGTCCACCCAAGTGACTAATGACACTGAATGATAAATTATATGTTACACACACCGTCTTAGTCCCCAACACACCATATAGTGTAACCCATGTATCCATACATGTATCGAAAACACGGGTCACTGAAATCTTTCTAGTACACTCTATGTCTAGCACAAACACGCTGTGTAGAGTGAGCCATGTAACTGGCCGTGTGACTAACATCTCAGGTCCGTAATGTTTGTCTAGTACACATCATTTATAGCACTGACACACCATGTATTATTTTTCTAATTATATCATGTTTCTTAGCTGTGTGGAAGAACTCAGGCAGTGGAAGATGATTCAAGTACACACCTTTTGTAAGATCAACGCTCCATGTGTTTGGGGTGTTACACAGCCTGTTTTGGAAGAATTACACCCCCATGTGAAGGCTTATGGGAACACACCATGTAGGCATGATACACACCATGTACCCATGTTTTGAAAAACATGAATTATTTATTTCTCTTATTTCCTTCTCATAATACCATGTTTCGGTCTATATTAATCTTGATCAAAGGTGTGCACTTGACCTTTCAGAGCCATTCCATCAAGACATCCATCAGATGTTTGTCAATTATTGGGCAGTGATCAAACATCAGATATGGCTGACTAGGGACAACCACTAGATCCTCCATTTGTTCCAGTCTTGGCACCGACCATCGTTCCAGACATAGCTGCTGACACAGAGTTCTGAGGGGGCATTATAATATTTATGAAAAACTTCTGAGGAGTACTGAATCCTTCCCCTTCTATGACAGTGTTGAAATTGGTTTTTCAGTAGCAGCTTCCTCCCACCTTCTTAGGGGAAAGAGGACCTCAGGCTACGGAGTAATGGTTAGATTCCATGCTATCTATCTTCGACCATTTCGATACATCTCAAGAGAGGAGGGTAAAGTTCACTACATATATTATATAAGACACAGCCAAGAGAAGGATGTATGTGATCTCATGGGTGGGACACAAGTAAGTTATGGTGTGGTATGAGTTCCAGCATGACATCTATGAATACTTCTACCTAGAGAAATTGGGGGCCAATCGAGCTTGAGAGTTCACGAGTCCAGAGAAGGGTACTATTTCAGTTATGGATTATTCTTCTTACTTCACAGAGCTACTGTGAATCATTCCTATTCTAGGAGGTGATGAGTTATTTTTGGAAATGATGTTTTATGAACTCAAGAAGAATTTTGGAGGAGTTGCCTCCCAGATTGCTGGTCTTGATATGGATGACTAGATAATTTCACATATGTACTTTCCTCCAGTGGTGTATTGTTTTAGGGATGTCTTTCAACAAGAAATTTTAGGTTTAACTCCATAGAGATAGGTAGACTTTTTTAATGAGCTTTTGAAAGAGAAGCATTGGTTTCTATTCCTCTTTATACGATGGCTACACCAAAGTTGTAGAAACTCAAGAAGCATTTGGAGGAGTTGTAGAAAAAGGGTTTCATCTAACCTAGTACATCTCTTTGGGTTCCACCTATCATATTTGTGAAAAAGGAGGACATTACCCTTAGACTTTGTGATGATTATCTAAAGTTGAACCTATTGATGGTCAAGAACATATATCCCTTATTGAAGATTGATGATCTCTTTGATCATCTTCAAGGATACCTTGTGTTCTCGAAGATTGACAAGAGAGCTGGTTTTCATTAGCTATGTATTATAAGATCAGTTATTCCTCCCACAACCTTTCAGAGTAGGCATGGTCTATAAAAGTATGTGGTTATGTCGTTCGGTCACATGACTATGCCTGCAGTTTTCATGTCACCGATGAACCAAGATTTCCATCCATTATTAGATTATTTTGTTATAGTATTCATGGATAATATCTTGGTGTACTCTCACACTCGAAACGACCATGCCACACATCTTGACATTGTTTTTTGTACACTAAGATAGAATCATTTATATGATATGATCTAAAAATGACACTTTTGGATTGACCAATTTCATTTCGTGGGTCATGTTATCTCAGATACAAGAGTATCAGCAGACCCAAAGAAAGTGAGTGCTTCAGTTTCATGGGAGTATTCGAATAATTCCATTAAGGTACAGTGTTTTCAAGGGATTTTTGGTTACAATAGATGTTTCATACATGAATTTTCACACCTAGCAGCTCCACTGATGGGAATAACTAAGAAGGGTGTGAAATACTTGTGGTCAGATTCTTGCGAGTTAGCCTTTCAAAAGCTTAATATGAGGTTGAATTAAACACCAGTACAAGTATTTCTAGAGACGTGCAAGAGAGACATTGTATACTATGATGCATTAGGTATCGTTCTGGGAGCAGTGCTAATTATTGAGAATGATTTGTTATGTATGAGTCTCAGCTCTTGAGGAAAAATGAGAGGAACTATCTAACGCTCGATATCAAGATGGCATCAGTTGTTCATGCTTTATGTTGTTGGAGACAATATCTTATGGGAGACGATTTTGTGGTTTTCACCAACGACAAGAGTCTCAAGTATATTATCACACAACATGATCATAATTTGAGATAGTGAAGGTGAGTTGAGTACCTTCAGTCCTTTGACTTAGATCATGCCTACACGCCTGGGAAAACAACACTATGGTAGATAGTTGGAGTAGGAGGGCTCAAATACAGGCTGTTCAGAAGGCTAGAAGTAAGTGAAAACTTATGGCTCAGTTCACTGAAATGCATTTGGTGGTGTACGACATACATGGGTATAGGTTTCTTTCTTATGTGCTTGTTACCCTTAATCTACTTGATAATGTGCGAATGAGGCGTCTATTAGATTTAGAATCCCAATTCCAATGGGATAGTGTTTCAGAAGTGGAACCTATTCCTACATGGGTAGTAGGCGTGGTTGATATCTGGTGTTTTCATGGTTTCCTGTGGGTTCCAGGTGACATACATGAGGAGCTGATGCAAGACTTTCATTCTTCAGATTGGGCAGTTCATCCTGGTGTTGCCAAGATGTATCAGAATTTGCAGCATCAATATTAGTGGCCAGATATGAATGGAGATTTTGTGGATTTTTTCATGAGTTGTTCCACCTATAAGTAGGTATTTTATAGTATTGACCCATTATCAAGTGGAAGTAGAATGATGTCACTTTGGATTTCTTGACAGGTTTGGCGAGATTGCCTCAACGGAATGATGCAGTTTGGGTTGTCATTGACAGACTTAGGAAGGTTTCTCACTACATGCAAATAAATGAGAAATTCAGTGTTGATGAGTTGGGAAGTTTGTACATACAAGTTATTTAGTGTTTACATGTAGTTCCAGTCTCCATTGGATTAGACATGGATGCCTGTTTTACTTATGGATTCTGGTAGGGGCTTTAGAAGGGTTTGGGTACATAGGCACTTTTGAGAACATTTTACCATCCCCAGATAGATAAATAGTCAAAGAAAACAATTTAGGTGTTTGAGGACATGATCCAAGGATGAATTTTAGATTCTGGAGGTTCTTTGGAGAAACACATACATCTTGTGTAGTTTTCCTACAATAATAATTTTCCAGCAACTATTCAGATGGCACTTTATAAGGACACATACGGTAGTCCATGCTGAGCACCCGTATAATGGATAGTGATAGGAGAGGTAGCTATGATGTGTCCACGACTTGTCTATGATACCATAGTGTAGATAGAGATGATTCGGAAGAGGATGACTACTTCACAGTCATGACAGAAGTCTTATGTAGATAAATTGAAAATAATTCTTGAGACATAGGTTGGAGATCATGTTTTCATGCGTGTCACACTAAGTTAGGGACACATGAAGATTAAAAGGTAGGGTAACCTTTCACCAAGGTACGTTGGACCATTTGAGGTGTTGGAGAGAGTCAACCCGGTTTCCTAACGGTTTTAGTTAACTCAGTGGTATCGGGATTCACATGACGTCTTCCAAATTTCTCATATTCGACATTACTTCTCAAGTCTATCTAACATTTTCCAATCCAAGGAGGGTGAGATAGAGGTGGATGCATACTTCGAAGATATTATTATTCGGATTGTAGATCGATGTGTGATGGTTATATATGGCTGATCTGTTCCTCTGGTTTGTGTTCTATGGAAGAACGGGCGAGTACAAGATTAGACCTAGGATATTAATGTCGATGTACAATTGTAGTAGCTGGAGTTGTTTGAGGTTTCTTCTTCTACGGTGCCTTGTTAGGGAAATTTGGGATGAATTTCATCAATGGGGGAAGTTTGTAAGAAACCAGGCAATCTTTTTAGGTATGTTTTTATTTTCTAGTTGTTTTTTATAAAATGAGGTGTTTCTAGAAATTTCAAGAGTACATGCCATGTAATTTAAGTACACGTTAAGTAATCGGCTACCGTGGATGACCGTGTACTGGATAGGTAGCGGCCGAGTACATGGCCCTATATGGTGACCTAAAGAATGCCTAAAGGGGAGCCCTGAAAAGGTATGTACACCTCGTATTCTTTTAAAATACACATCGTGAACTTTATTTTTTTAATAAATTGACTAAGGTCCCGTCTGATGGACACAACATTCTTCTTCATCGCATGTCTCGTCCATGAATTACTGTACGGACACAGATCTTTTCTAAAACCCTGACTCTCCATCTATTCTCCGAGTTGAACTTTTTCATTTGCGTTGGAATTACATAGGTGTGTTCTTCCTGCTTCTAGAAACACATCTCTTTATTTCACCTCTCTAATGAGTTGTCATTGGTTGACTTTTTTTAACATTTTTGTAGATCAATGGTGTTCTAGTGAAATTCAAGGAATGGGGTTCAGAATATTGATCTCACGATGTCGAGGTAGGTGGTTTGTGCCTTTCTCTAGTTATTCTTTGAATTTTATGTGAAAAAGAGCCCAATAACCAGGAATGGGGCATTGCATGTGTATGGATTTAGCCCTGGTATTACCTACTACGACTTGTTGTTTGGATAGAGGTTTATTATTCTGAATAGGGTTAACTTTTCATTGTTATGGATGTTATTCCCATTTTTTCTTTCATTTGACCATTTGGTCTAGTTTTTCTTGTTAGGTCACTTATTTTCTTTCCAAGCCTAGTATTGTTAAAGTAGAGTAATTTTATCATACATGAAATGATATATTATCGATTTTTACCCATGAATTTTTTAAGGTTTACTTTGGCTACCACATATCGTTTTTGCACAAATGACTTACACAAGGCCGTGGGAACCTGGTGTAGTTCACCATAGGGAGAATCGATGTTGAGGACTTATCCAGAATGATAGTTTTACTATTACATTGCGAGACCATAAGGGGGTTGGACGTATGTTCTCCCTGAGAGTGTCTGTAGGTCCTAGATTCAAGCCACATGGGGAATTGGACATTAAGTGCTTCCTCAAAGTGCATATTAGTTTCTGATACGAGACTAAAGAGGGATTTGACAGTGAGTTCTTTCTAGAGAGTGTACTAAATCTGGTCCAGAGGGGTTAATTTGTGTGTACATCCTAGTTGGTTGCTTGTGTTTGTTTTTGATGAACTAGAGGGGTTAGGCTGTGAGTACTTCCCGGAGGGTTATATAATTTTAATTAGATACATACTAGATATTTGAAAATGAATGAAATTGAATTTGTAGGATTTTTACTATGTGTACTTCCTTGTTTTCTGCTTCATTGTGTTTGTTTCCAACCATATATATTCATTGACTGTTAGGTATAAATATTTGGGTGGTTTCCTACTGTGATTAGTCTCACACCCTCTTTGGGTAATGCTTTTGGAACCAAACAAATTATATTGATGTTGTTATAGATAAGGGTAGGCACCCTTCAAATTTAGGTACATGATTGATGCTGAGCTGGGGAGCATGGGACTAAGTTGAGGCATGCGATGCTATGGATCATTTTATGTGTTTTATGTGGTAATTTTGTTTATTATTGTTTTCCAGCATTTTTTCTTATTGGATGCTTTCCTAGACATATGTATCATGCATCATATATATATATGTGTGTGTGTGTGGTCGAGTAGTTTATTACTTCCTTTGTTTACATATTGCTTGTTTTACTCCTTCAGCTATTGCTATATGTTTTACATCTACTGTCCTGCTCTACCAATGAGGGAATTTTTTCCCACTATATCACCAAAGGCCCTCACTGCTAGTCGGTTGCCTCTAGCATTCAGGGAAATGTGATTGGGGACATGTGTCTAACCTGCTACATGCCACATTTAGGCGGCTCTTGGAATTAGGATGTTTCAATGATGTAATCCAATAATGGTGAACTATCCTTAATTAATTTAATATAAATGGTGATCATTATCAAGTTATAAACAGTCTTCAAAAAGAAATAATAAATAAATTAATAAAATATAGAAAAAACTTACCTCCCATACTATAAATTCCACCTGTCACCACACTTTCTGATAACACATTCCAAGCATTGAAAATTTCCTAATTTCTACAAAAAACCCTTTTCTAGACCATACCTCTCATTCATGTTCTCTTGGTCTCATAAAAAAACCAATCCCATTTTGGAGGTCCTAAAAGAGTATAATTGAAGAGGTAAAAATCATCATAATTTTATTTTATTTAAATTTAATTTATTTTATTATCCTTCCCTAAACTCCCATATCAAACGTTTCATGATAAAAATAATATCATTTATATACTGTAATTTTATAATTTTATTGTATGATCATTCATCAAACTTCATTCTCTCTCTCTCTATCTCTTTCTCTTTTATTATACAAATGAAAACAACATCGACGATTTGCAAGATTACCAACATCTTTGATGATGCAACTTCATTATCCATTAACTCCTAAAAGTATAGCTGTAAATCAATTTTAAATGTTAAATAAATTAATATATATGAATTACATCATAATTAAGGTTTTGGAACCAATTTATACACATGAGATTAAAAAATAAAACAAAACTAGTTTTTGATGATAAATAAATGTCAAAGGAATCCAAAACATTTTCAATAATGATTTATCTAATGGTTCACCCTAATTAAAAATACCCGAATTAAATAAATATCCATTTAATATTATGGACGATAAATAATAACATATAATTATAGTGATGGAAAATTATACCCATTTTATATGAACAACATTAATTATAAAAAAGCTATCCAATCATGAAAACTGTGCAAATGAACCCGTCTGAATGATGAAAAAAAAACAATATAAATCATTAGAAGTGAAATAAATGACTATAATAAAACAATAATGAATCAAATTATACTATAAATTGCTCTGAATTAATAAATTAATGGATTAAATTTAATTATTCAGTACATTAATGTCATGTGTCAAACACTTTTGGACATAAGGTAATGGATTCTACCATATCCTTCAATTTTTTATTGGGTTATTATTTCACTACAATTAACCCAATTTAAAAATTATTTATTTTTATCTACATATTTTATATTATGTTTATTTTTTCAAACTCATATATCCATAGAAGTTTATCTTTAATCTACGAAATACATATTTTACAATGTTCTCTTCCAAAATAAGAGAACCCAATTAAAGGTAACATCCATATTTTATCCCCATTATCACATAACATCCATAATCTATTTTAACACACCCTTATTTTTATTAATTCAATAATTTGTTCATAAAAAATATATATTTTAATTTCTTGTTTTATACAAACAATTATGAAAAATGAAAATAATTTTTTTTAAGAACTATTATTTAAAAAGAAAAAGGGGCACTTCCCCCAAGATGATCTCAATGGTTTTATTAGAGTGTTTTCATTTATTCTAACACGTATAATGTATTTTATTCTTTATTGATATAGATCTCTTATGTTTATCATTTAATTTTTTTTATTAAATTGATTACTATCAATTTGACTATAGATGTTCTATATTTATACCATTCACCATACTACTCCAAATGGTTTGTGATTATGTTTATGATTGGGGAAAGTAATTTACAATTCATATGTTTATGTTTTCAAAGTGTAACTGAGTATATATGAGAAATTAATTAGACTTAGTAAGTGATAGGTGGGTCCCTCTATATCCTCTCGATGCATCAATATGTATCATGAGACAAATTAGAATTGGACTATAGCCATTTTAAATTGTGTCTCAGACAAGGCCATGGTAGTTTGTTTATAATGTCTAGAATTATAGATTCCCTATTTATGAAAATATTAATTGACAAAACATTTGGTTATTGAACTATTAAAATTTCTATGGTGATGAAATATTATGGATGTTTGAATCATATTTTATTCCTTCCATTTTCGTCTCAATATTATGTTTTAATGACATGTTTTTTTGTTATTCACCATGCCTTATTATTTATGTTTGTGATAACTTATACTATATTTCATACCCAAAATGTGTATTTGAGCTAACATCTTTATTATGTTTTTTTTCATATGATGTAATGAATTATTTTATTAATCACTTTCAGGGATAATCTAGAAGTTATGGAATTTTACAATGGAGATACTTTGATTCTTTTCCTTTCAAGATGTAATGTAAATATTATGTATGAATTATATCTTCCAAAACTACTAAATAATTGGGACTATCATGATGCAAAATCGTTGTTAATTATACCATTGTAATAATGTAAGGAATAAACTCTAGTCAAGTGGGGTCATATTTCTTATAGGAACCCTCATGTCACACCAGGCTACATTTCATTAGCCTAAAGAGTGGAACCCCGATCAGTATGAGCGTAGATCCTCTACCTAAAATATAGAACCCCATATCAGATTTGGTTTGGGTCCCCATGAAACCAGAATAGAACCCACCATCAGCATGTGATCATGTCCCATACCAATAAATATAAAGTGGAACCCCTAAAATTATAGGGTGTGCGTCCTCTACAAGGAGTTTTTTGCCACTCAACTATGCATCATAGTGATGAGGTGTGGTTTAACTTGTTAAAATTCATCTGGGAAGATGAGTGAGAAGTTGGGAATAGTTGTTGGACTTTTGAAATAATGGGATAATCACATGGGCTATGTTATGAGATAGAGATCCTCAATCCCTCTCAATTGGGATTCATTGATTGGGTGTAAATATATATATTAATATATATCCACACCATTGGTTTTGGATACTATAATTCCATGAGATATCAATACATGTGGGGTATTCCACAAGGATTATGTGTTTGTCTTCTCATGGTTTATTGATTCAACTCTCCTATTACCGATGGTAATGACTAGATGTTGATTTAATGCAGACATAGTGTTGATCCTCATGTTATTGTAAGAGGTTACATTACCTATTTTTTACTTTCAATATATATTTATTAATTTTATTTATGGGGGGGTAAAAAGCCTTCAAGGTGATCTAATGAAGTAATACCCAATGTAATCTATAAAAACAATTTCATGAATTCCTAGTGGAGGGACAGAAGAGAAAACAATTCATGTGGGCCTTGTCCTAATATGCCTTCATAGATTGAAATGATAGAATATTACAACCTTTATTCTATTTATATAAGTTCTCTATGTCATTGGATATTAGATAAATTTCTTTTCTAATAAAATAGCTATTATTATAATGAGTAACAATTGAATAATTGGGGGGGGGGGCTAAATTGTTATAGGGTATTTTATTTAATAAACCAAAGGGATCCTTCCTGAGTGTCATAAATCAAGTCCATTAAGCATGGCCTTAGCTTTCAAAATCAAGGAATCTCATTCCAAAAAAAAAATTGATGGCACGAATCACTGAGCCTGTGGAGTCATGTATCGTTCCCCCCAAACAAAGAACCATGTCTGAATGCACCATCGGTGTTACACAAGATGCCTTGGTGGGAGAAGACTAGCATCCACAGTTCCCCATAGATCTGGTCTGGATGCCACATAGGGGATTCTAATTCATGTATATGGTCTACAATTATAGGTCCTCCCCTGTTGTTTTATAAGTCCAAAAAGATCCCATAGAAGCTACAATTCCATTACAAAGTGTGTCGTACTAGATGGGGAGGGTCTATTATGGAGTGATTGGTTATTAGAATTCCAAAAAGACCAAAAACTAGCATTAATGAAGATCGACTAAGCCTTTTGTCATGAATGTTCATAATCTTCATGCCAAAACAGCCTTGTATGAGCTCCCCTATACATTCCACATCCTTAGAGAGGTCATTGATGTTCATAGATTCCCCCATATCCTCTATTACCATTCATTATGGAAGAAAATATGCATCATGATATCCTTATTTGGAACCAAAAAACAGGAGCAATTATAATCTTGTTGGACCCCTTTTCCCTTCATAGCTACATTCATGGGAATGTGTCGGTTACAATCCCTCAAAACCAGAAAATAACACTTAAATGGAATGGACATGCACCAGATAATCCTTCATAAAGAGTAACATGAAATATCCTTGCGTAACACCTTTTGTTGGTCCGGTCCATGAATCTTCATTATGGGGAGAGAAAAGAAAATGTTATGTATATAATTATTATCTGTCATAATCACATCGAAATAGCTTTTTTGATTAGTGTTATGAATCGAATTAATGAGGGTGGGATTTGATCTGGCCTACATGGACGTCTGGTCTGGCATTGGTAGTCCTAGAAACCCCATGATTCTCCTCTCCTATTTTCAATCTATGAAATTGATGTATTTAATTTCTATTATCCACTGAGAGTATTATTGGAGAATCAGGACGTGCCCCAATGAATAGTTTTGTTAGGGGATGGATTCCCGATTTTCTATCTCGAAACGTAGACTTATTTTTCTAAATTAAATATAATCTAATGTGACAAAACCACTATGACATCCCATAACAGATTTCTCATAATAACATAAATTGATATCTAAATGTTCTACATGTAGATCCTCCATGATCCACGAGGTTTGAAACACTATTCGATGAGGACCAGTGTAATTTTCCATCCCCTTGTGAATCTTAGATGAAAGTGTATTGATATTCTATATTTCCTTTAGAATTGACTTGTCCATCTTGATCACTAAATAATTTTTCATTATAATAAGTGATATAAAACATATGACTAAGGTAATTATCTCACCAAATTGTTGTAAACAGTTTATATTATTATTAATTTTCTCTAAATTTTGTTGATAAATCCATCAAAATTCCTTAAACAGATTCTTCCATGTTCTATGGGAGCAACCAAACAATAAATAAAAAAGGTCCTCCCTAAGATTCAAATAATAGATTCTTTGTTTTTAATTATTATGATTGAAAGAAAGGATTCATATAAAAAATTTATTTTGTCTTGATGATTATTCTTACAACTTCATATAGTTTATACATCCATTATATTGTTGAATCCCATGACAAATGTGTTATGTTCGTAAATTAAAAAAGATCACATCATCATAAAATAGGAGGTGAAATACTTGAGGGAAGTGGCCAAAAAATGGTGAGTATTGATTTGTCAATATTTTATATAGAAGGAAGTCTGTATACGAAGAGAATCTTGGATAACACTAAAGATGATGATGGAAAGGTGATCCCCTTGTCTAATCCCTCATTCTAATTATATATAGCCTCATTTCATCCTCATGAAAACAATGTTAAAAAATGGTTATCTATTACATAAGAACAACAAATCCATGGCACACTATGGATATACCTTGTACCTCATGACCCAGAGGATGAATATCCACTAAATTTAGTCATAATAATTATCCAATTAAACTATAATGGTTTGATACCCTATCCTTAATATTTTTATCACCATCTATCTATTGAAAAATTCCAATAGCACTGTAGATAGACTTTAAATTAATGAAATCATTACATTCTCTTGAGACACAAAATTGAATGAATTGATATAATCGACTATTGATAATGGATGATAGAAATTAATATTTAAAGGAACACTTCCTAATAAGATGATAATTTTTGAAAATGAGGGGTCTTTTAAATAAGGGATAAGGATAATCATTTTGGAATAGGCAACCTAGGAGAGTGGCCACCCATTGACGAAGATTTGGATAGATATGACAAGATCGTTCGAGATGAAACTCTAATAGCTAACATAAATTGAGCCCATGAATCCATCAAGTCCCGGTGTGGTCTCCTGATTGAGAAAAATAATAGAGTCCCATTACACTTTCTTCTATGGCTATCTAATAATCATTTCATTTTCATAGATAGAAACCACTCGTGGGACTGAGATGAAGATAAATGTATGGCATTTATGGATGACATTATGCATGCATAGGTTTTGATCACATAGTAAATAATTGAAAGGTGAAACCACCGTACCACCAATCTATTCCATGTCACTGGTAAACAAACCATCATCACATTGGATATTTGGTGTGCATTCTTGATGTTTCAATTTCAAGAAGGTGTAGAAAAATTTTGAGTTACAATCTCCATCATTGACCCTAGTTCCTTGTAACTTTTTTAGATATATCTCTCTTGTTCCAGAAAAATTTCATTGAATTATTGTTTTTGGAGGACTAGAAAAACAAATAGATATTTTTACCATGATTCCTAAAATCTTAGAATTACTCTTTAAATATCACTTTCAATGAAATCATATAAATAATGGAACATGGGGATTAAATCAGCCCAAAAAATGAAGTCATGTTTCAATCAACACAATTGGTTATGAAAACAACCCATCTATCCCCTATATTGGAGACTCCCAAGATTTTTTCACTATTGGGAGAAATCAATGAATATGAAACCATCTGTTAGATCAGAATAATCACATGTCCCCATCATTTCCTTCCTACAGAATAATGAGGAGTTGGGAATGATCTGATAGTGTATTGTATAAGTGAGTAACCAATATATTTGGGTAAGATGAGTTAACATGTAGGTTTCAGAATTATTGGTCTTGTCTACACCACATTAACTTGTTTCCTTTCTTGTAATTACAGTAGGTGTAGTTATCACCCATGTATCCCAAATCCACAATCCCCTCTTTAGTTGTGAATGAAACGATGGAAATCCATTCACTAAGAGGGAGAGGGCCTCATACATTTTTCATTGATGCCTACATGATTGTGTTAATATACCATTCCACCATCAAAACCTAATCTCTCATGTTAAACGGTTATATTTCTAGAAAAAACTCTTCTCTAAGCCATGCATCAAAATTTTTACATACTAAGGAGAATAAAAATTGTTTTCTAACCAATTACACATTGATTGAGAGATGTTGATATGATTTCAAGTGATAATCCACCACAGAAGTGGAGTTCCAAGAAAACTAAATATGGTTGTTAACCAATTCTCTATGTAGACATTTTTTCAAGCCTATTACATTGGGAATCATCCGTATTTTAGTAGTGATTTTCATTGGTTATAAGAAAACCACAGAGGGAGATATATTCTTGGATGCCTCATGGAAGATGATGTCTATTTTTACCTAGCATTCGAGTCCCTAGTATTTCCATATGATCAATGAGATCATTAAAAATTTATAAACCTAAAACTATCCCTTGGTGTTGAAAGCCTTTTACTTTGAACAGAAGAAGAATATGACATCATTCAAAATTTTGATCGCATACATACCCCCAAACACATTAGAGTGTTGAGTGGGATATGATCGTGTCCTCCAAACCCCATCAGAAACTCATGGGACCAATTGTACACCCTTCTAAGATAGTAGATGAGGAGTGGGTTTTGTCTCCCATTATGATAATCCAACATATATTTTATATATTGGAAATGAAGAGTAAGGTGTCTTGGTTTCATAATAGAAATGTTGTTCTGGAGGAGAGTCATAGAATATGATCTCCTTCCCATTGAACAACCTGTTAACGATTGTGGAGAGATTGTGGAGATGGGATAAGAATAGAGGGATATGGTGTTCTCTAGGGATGTAATGTACAAGGACTCTTCATAGATAGGGGATGTCATTGATATTATCCAAGTTTGGGGTTGAAGAAACAAGGTGGTAAAGAAAAGGTAATGCTGGAGGGCCACTTTCTACCATGCAATGCTAGATAGACATGAAGAATGGGGGTTGGATGAAACCATATACATGGATCAAGGATTTATATTTGAACATAGGATCACCTATTAATGAATTGTCTGATGAGAATTCTACTTTCTACAATATTACAATGCGTGGTTGAGGAAGAGACAACCTGTACAGAATTGAGGTTCCACATGGTAAAATATAGTCTATTTCCAATACAATATTCCTTCATGTAACTCCTCGATCCCAGTTACCTAGAGTCGGTGCATTATTTTAATACATTGGTATGATTATAAGGAATCATGTCCCAAAGGACTGATCAATTTAGCAGTCTTGGAAAATATATTACATACATGAAGGTTACATTACACTTTCTAACATACATCAAAACATAAATAATATTTTGATAATTCCACTGTTCCCTTAGCTTAACCCTACATCTCAATCATAAAACACATCTTGGGAACTTGGAAAAAATAAAACATAAGAAAAGGGAAATCTCAGATGCTCAATAGGGGTAAATAATTTAGCGGAAGCTATTAACTTTTGAGGCAAGATGTGTAATAAAAACAACATCCTTTTAAACATAAAGATGAACATAATATGGAAAAAATAAATCAAACATTACCTTATCAACATGCACATTTATATTCCACTTGTCAAATAATCACATGTAATAAATAATATCATAATGTGGGAATGCATAATTCCATACATTCATAACCACATAGTCAAGGCCTCATTTCAGGACTAAAAATATTTTTTTTTCCAAGGCCTGGTGCTAAGACACTAGTTTGTCTCATAAGACATTCTAATTCATCGAGGAGCTATGATAGGCTACACCCGTCAATTACTAATTCCAATGCAATCCTCATATGAAAATTTTGAAGCATAACATAAACATTTGTATACAAACTAGCATACATAATGTCAATTCTTTATTCAGAAACCATGAATGGTATAACAATAGCACATCCATATTAAAAAGAACTCATTCAAGACAATATGTAGGATTTTATTGTATCAAATTAACCTCAATCAAGAATAATTGAGGATATAGATATAGATGAAAATAATCATCAAAAATATTTTAGATAAATATCCCCATTTTTCATGAAAACATTTAAAAATCACAGTATTTGTCAAGAATCCTTTTCAAATAGATTTTTGAATCAAAGTTTCCCATACCACTTTGAAACATCTAAAAGGAATTTTTAATTTTAAAACATTAATGTCTATATAAATAAATGGTTAAAACCATTTTTAAAACATGGACATTAATGAGAAATATTTTGAATAAAAAATCTTTAAAACTTTTTAAGATGATATTTCAGTTAGAGTTCGTCACAAAAAGAGAGACACTTGAATACAAATAATTTACATAATCAAAACATTATAAGATCATTATAATAAAGGTATTCATGATATACCATGTCAAAGTAGATTATATACACCATATAAAATTGATTTGGTGTATAATAACAAAGAAGTATCAATGAAATGTACATAGAGATGAAATCTCTTATAAAGACCGTATCCTTAGGTTAAGGATAAATCAATGACATAAGTATGTGTGAACAATATAAATACACACAATATGATTGGACATGAAGTGAAAATCAATCAAAGTAAATTCACACATATTCTTGTAAAAACAACACCAATGAATTGGATATTTAACTCAACAAATGGAGATTGAGTTAAAATTACTCTTATCAAGTTCATATCGATTACTGTAGAATTTATCAATGGAGTGGTTATGTGTATAAAAAGTATATCCACAGTAATGGAAGTTGGAATTATGACATAAGAAAATGAATAGTGATTCCACACATAATCCTGGAGTAAAATAATAAATAAGTATGCGTAAAGCCGAATGAGTCAAAATTGAAATTTGTAATTGTCACGACCTGTCCTCGGGGCCCGTGCTGTGACTACCCCAAGCCCGCCTTCCATAGGCCAGGGGATGGCGACTAGCACCAAGGCGTAAATCCCTGAAAAAGGGAAGGCATTTTGTTTGTAATGTAAACCAAAAAAACACAGATAAAGCAGGAAAAAGTAAACACTAAGTAAAAACTGGTACAACAGTAAGTGCAGAAAGTAAGTGGGCCAGTATACAAACCCAAACTGAAAGTAAAGTACAACTGGAAAGGGAAAACACCAACTCAAAAGGAAATCCGCAACGTCGAGTTGTCCACTAGAAAGCCCAACTGAAGGGTGGGAATAGATAGCCTCCACTACTCCTCAGGTCCAGCCGACCTCTCTGAGTACGTCCCGCCCAGTGGTCCACCTCCAGGTACCGTCCTACTCCACGAGCCTCAACCACAATCAGCTCTATCCGTCATCTACAACCAACACAACGTAGTGTGGGCATATCCCGTGCAGGGATGAGTATAAGCTACTCAGTAGGGACCCTGAGACCCCCGAAGGTCTCCCAGAATCAACAAAACATAATACACAATGTAAGGATACAATCACGAAGTAACATCCGACACTTCTTAGGTATATTCCCATACATATACCTAAGTCATCAATTCTCATTCGGCTCCAACATCCAAGCCCATGTACAACCCAGTCCACACAGGAAAGAAAAATGTAAATCCACATAGGATAGCACAACACAAGCCAAAAAGGATGCAAAACGAGATTTCAGCTCACACATGTATACTTCTTCATATGACGATAAAGATGACCAGATATTGCCACTGATTAATCTAAGCCATCGGACCGACAAAGGATCGATAGGTACTAACCCCCGCAATTCCCACAAATGATATGACCCACAAATAATCGATAGGTAACTAACCCCCGCAATGACCCACAAAGGATCGGACCCACATAGGATCGATAGGTCACTAACCCCCACAATGACCCACACAGGATCAGACCCACACAGGATCTGTAGGTGCTGGCTCACACAGAACCGCTGAGCGCTGACCCACACAGGATCGGACCCCCACAGGATCAGTTTCACTAACCCACAAAGGATCTGTGAGTGCTTTAGTCATCGTCGTCGAATCCACTGAGGATCTTTGTACAGTCGACGTTGTCAAAGTAGTGGTCGCAGCCAGCTCTAGGGTTCCCGCACACAGCAAGCTCGTTTTGGAGGGTCCGCTCCACGATCCGAGAGGCTGATACATTAACTGACACATAGTCCAGAGTTGATGTATCCCAAAAGTTCCGTATCGTCAACATGAACTCAACATCACAGACGACACATCAATCGGATGCCTGGTCTGAGTGTTATTGGATTTTTCATCCAAGGGGCCAGGGTGGATTTTAAGGAAAAACCAACCCGACCGTAATCCACCAGAGTCCAAACTCGGGCGGAGTAAGTCAAAAGATACGTCTCACTAATAGGAATCCAACAAAGTTGGTGGCACATCAATCAGACGTCTGTAACTCAAGATATGAGTGTTTCCACTCCGAGGGCCCGGTTGGTTTCGTTTACGAACCAACTCGGCCGAACCCAAAGTATTCTGAAACCTTGAGTGTAATATACCGAAACAACCATCCTGATCCAAGGATCACATCACCACTGACGGCGTGTCGATCGGAGGACAGTATCTCAAGATACAGGCAAAAGTCCGAAAAGGTCCGAAAACGGGGGGTCTGGGCCCGGTCTGACCCGGTCCACCCCCCCCCCCTGGGCCAGCCCGAACCGGGTCGACCTGGCTGGCGTGGCCCAGCCCGACCAGGGTGGCCTAGCCCAGCCTGGGCATGACCAGGCCCGGCCGGCGCGGGCGCGGCCCGGTCACCTGGCGGCTCAGTCGTAACCACCGAGCGGGTGCAAGGGGGCGCCGCCCCCTTGATGGTTTCACGGCCTTGCATGGGAGGCCGCCTCTTGCCAACAGACGCGGCAACGCCGCGTCCCTCCTCCGTGGTCCTGCGCGGCCGCAGGACCGGCCTTCGCCGCCGCGGCTTCCGCCGCAGCGGGTCTTTCCGGCGGCGCGCCAGGCACCGCCGGCGTTGCGCAACGGCGGGGGCTTCCGTGGACCACTGGACGCACTCTGGTGGTCCGATTTGCACGCGGTCTTCGCCAGTGCTCGTCCCAGGACTTGTTCTTCACTGCAAAGCCTTCAAAATTAACTTGTGTCCCCGTTTGTCATCGCCTGCCAATCCGCGCATAAAAAACAAAAAGGGCGGTGTGTTAGAACTTGTTCATTGGTCCGCACCCACCGCGTTAGGAGTTTTTAAAGTCTCACAACATTCATATTTAACAACTGGGGATATAAATCACAAAGATTTAAAAAGGAACAACCCCTACCTCGTCGTAGTTGTCGGACGAGTTCTTTACGGAATTGACCGTTGTGGAAGAAGAGGATCATCGCGTCGCGGAAGGGCGTCGTGTCGTCACGGTATACGGCGTCGCGTCGACGATCTCCAAGGGTTAAAGAAAAACACACAGATTTAATTTCATTAATTAAATCCGTGTTGATGATAAAATCCACAAAGGAAAAATTAAAAGATCCGCAATCTCCTACCTTAAGCAGTTGATCGAAGATTTGTCGCGGGGAAAGAATCGTCATGGAAGAAGCATCACGGAAGGAGAATCGTCGGCATTCTTCGTCACCTTTCATTGAAGGCCGGCGTTCTTCGCGTCTTTCGCATTCTTCACGAAGAAAGATGATGATCTTATAGATTTAGAGATTTCTCTAAATCCTCAAAACCAAACACCTATCAAAAGACATGTTTTGGTCTTATTTTGTAATCTCATTCCAGCAATTGATTTCAAAGATAAGTAAAGAACAAATTAATTCATAGATTTAATTGCAATGAATTAACCTCCCAATTAATAGGGGCATTAAGAATTTAGAAAATGTGTCAGTTGACATTAATTTAGAAGGGGTTTTCGCAGGTGCGTTACTTAGAGGAATAGAAACGGTGGGGCTCGTGCGGGCCCCACCTCAAAAATATCCTACCAAGACGGTAGGATATTTTGGGTTCCACCCTATCTGCTTCAACTCAGCTTATGCACCTTTAAGTAGCTTTATGTGGCTTTAAGTGAAATAAAATAAAGTTTACGCATCACTTTATTTTATTTTCATCACTTAACCCCAAAAATTTAAAACCACACCCAAGAAAACACAACTCTGGAAGAGGTGTTTCTAAGCAAATACTGGCGCTGCGATTCTATAGGTGCCCTCGGAATTCGATTCTGAGCACCAGTTAAAAAGTTATAAAAACATGCTCATTTGTTCACTGAACTTACACGAACCAAACTTTGGAAAATGATTCCGGGCACACCGGGCCCCGAAATCATGTGCCGTCAGAAACTGCGTTATTGTAAAATTCAAACGAAAATTAAGAAAAAAATTTCCTTGAAATTTACGAGTCTTTACATCACTCCCACCACAAGGCTTTACGTCCCGATAAAGATACATCATAAACTAGGGAATCCAAAGCGGGTACTGAGCACGCATATGATCCTCCCGCTCCCAAGTGCTCTCCTGGGGGTTTCCCGTGCTGCCATCTGATGCGCACAAGAGGAATCGAACGTCCACGTAGGACCTGATCCTGTCGATCCTCAATCTCCAGTGGGACTTCCGTAAAAGTATGCCCATCACCAACGTCCATCTCCCCATGGTCAATGATATGTGTCGGGTCGTGCACGTATCTCCTCAGCTGAGATACGTGGAAGACGTCGTGCACCCGGTGCAACTGAGGTGGAGAGCCAGGCGATAAGCCACCTCGCCAATCCTGTTGAGGACCTGGAAGGGACCGATGAAGCGTGGAGAAAACTTGCCGCCTTGACCAAATCTCTGTAACTCATGTCGAGGTATGACCTATAAGGAAACATCGTCACCATCCTCGAATTCTAGTGGTCTCCACCTCCTATCAACACAAGGATTTTGCCGGCTCTGAGCTGTCCTCATCCGCTCTTGGATGAAATGGACCTTTCTGGTCCTACTTGAGCTGCTGAGATTTCTTCTTTGCCAAGAAGATAAATCCGGTCTCATCCCCTGGATGAACCACGTTCTTCGCCTAATGCAGTCAATCCCATCATGGATGATACAATCCCATAACAAGGATGACGTCGTAAGGCCTCAACGCTACTACCAAGAGATCCAACCATTACTCTCGCCTCCAAGGGATGAGTCACACTGTCAGCTTCAGTGTGTGGTCATTGGAACTCCTTCAGTAGGTATCTCAATGTTAGGGTGAAGTCAACGGTTTTTAAACTGAAACCTATTAGTAACAACACAAAGAGAGGATAAGAAGGTAAATGCCAAAATAAAGGGGTCTTTTATTACTAGAGCTCAATGTACAAAGACACAAAACATCTACAAACAAACATCAACAACGCTAGAAGCAGCATAAACTAAAGTCTCCCGGTCTGGAGCTAGTCCCGCTCCAGTCCATCTGCTCCTGGAGGTCCACGATCGTAGGCCTCAGCTGCCTAAAGTTGAGCTCTCCCATGTCCACCAGCTCCCTTCAGTTGGGGTGGACCTCCTGGTGGTGGTGGTGGCAACACCTCGAAGCGTCGTCCACCTCCAGCTGCACGGACAGCTCCCCTTCCTCGCCCGCCTGCCCCATGCGGACGGCCACGGTCGACCCTCTGCCTCTTCCTGGGTGGCCCCTCAACCCTCTGCTACTCCTCGGCAAGGCGGGTCGGGCAGTCACGAGCCATGTGACCAACCCCGCCGCATGAGTAACATTGCCTACTCCTCGAGTAGCTGGATCTCCTTCGTGTGCCCCGCACAACCGAATCATCACCCTGAGATTGCCCATCTGAAGGTCTGGCCCGCTTGGACCTCTGCATCACCTGTTGAATGCCAGCTGCAGAAGACTCCGCTATGGGTCGTCCTATGGAGGGTCCTGCCGCTGGTGCCTGCTAGGCGAGGAAACTATCCACTAAAAGGGCTCTCTCCAACACCTCTTCCTGTGTCGGAATATTGAGGGAGATCATTGAGGCCCTGATCTCATGCCTCAGTCCCTGCTCGAAGGTCCGAGTCCAGAAGAATGGATACCGTACCATATCGGTGGAGTAGCGCGAGAGATCAGTAAATCTCGCCGAGTACTTGGCAACCATCATGCTGCCCTGCCGCAGTTGTAGTAGCTCCTGGATGCGCACCGCACGGAGGGGTTCTGGGAAGAACTCCGAGCGGAAGATGCTCTCAAAGTCCGTCCAGAGGATAGATGCCTCATCGTGCACATGGAGCATCAAGCTCCACCATCTACCTGCTGCCACGTGCAGGAGGCTCGCAGTGAGGATCACCATGAGGTATGCTGGTGTCCTCACTAACCTGAAAACCCATACAACTGCTTCCAGCTAGTCCACGGCGGCCTGAGGGTCCATCTCACCGCGAAACCTGGGTGGTCTCTGGTGCTGAAACTCATCCAGTGCACTAAGGCGACGTGCATCGTTAGCGGCTGGGGCTGGTAGCATCGGTGGCTCGGCAGGTATAGGTACCACCGGTGCCTCAGCTGTCAAAGGGCCCTTTACCGAGTCTTCGTCGCTCGGTGGGCTCTCGCCATGCACAACGCTCGGAACCCTAGCTGGCTGCCGCCGTGGGGCCATCTTGAAAAGAAATAGCTGCGCCACGGTCATAACAGTATACCTAGTGAGCTAAAATAAAGTAATCAGAAAGAAAAATTGAAACACACATGCAATCAATGTTTTCATGCATTAGGTCGGAAATCAAAAGTCAGGGTCCTGGTGTACCGATGCGTCGGCCGCCGCACCAAAACTGGACTCCCTGGACTGATAACCACACTCAATAATCTTAACACTATTTCTTTAAATAGAAAAATATCAGAGTCCCATGTTCTGCAGTAGAACCGAACTCCTCTGATACCAATTTGTCACGACCCATCCTCGGGGCCCGTTCCGTGACTACCCCAAGCCTTCCTTCCATAGGGTAGGGGCTGGCGACTAGCACCAAGGCATAAATCCCTGAAAATGGAAGGCATTGCCTTTTTAAAGTAATCCAAAAACACCACAGAGAAAGAAAACAAAAGTAAACACTATGTAATAACTGGTACAACAGTATGTGCTGAAAGTAAGTGGGCCAGTATACAAACCCAAACTGAAAGTAAAGTACAACTGGAAAGGGAAAACAACAACTGAAAAGGAAATCTGCAATGTCGACCTGTCCATTGGAAACCCCACCTGAAGGGTGGGTACAGATATCCTCCACTACTCCTCAGGTCCAGCCAACCGCTCCGAGTATGTCCCGCCTGGTGGTCCACCTCCAGGTACCATCCTGCTCCGCAAGCCTCAACCATGATCAGCTCTGTCCGTCGTTTGCAACCAAAACAACGTAGTGCGGGTATAGCCCGTGCGGGGGTGAGAATAAGCTACTCAGTAGGGACCCCGAGACCCCCGAAGGTCTCCCAGAATCCACAAAGGATAATCCACAAAGGAAAGATAAAATCACGAAGTAACATCTGACACTGCTTAGGTATATGCCCATACATATACCTAAGTCATCAATTCTCATTCGGCTCCAACATCCGAGCCCAAGTACAACCCAGTCCACACAAGAAAGAAAAACGTAAATCCACATAGGATAGCACAACACAATCCACAAAGGAAGCAAAATAGGATTTCATCTCACACATCTATACTTCTTCATATGACGATAAAGATGACCAGATATTGCCACTCATTCATCTAATCCATCATACCAACAAAGGATCGATAGGTAATAACCCCCGCAATGACCCAAAAAGGTTTTGACCAACAAAGGATCGATAGGTAACTAACCCCTGTAATGACCCACAAAGGATCAGACCCACACAAGATCGATAGGTAACTAACCCTCGCAAAGACCCACACAGGATCGGACCCACACAGGATATGTAGGCGCTGTCTCACACAGAATAGCTGAGCGCTGACCCACATAGGATCGGACCCACACAGGATCGGTAGCACTGACCCACAAAGGATCGCTTAGTTCTGTACTCGTCGCCATCAAATCCACTGAGGATCTCTGTACAGTCGTCGTCGTCGTCACAGTAGCGGCCGCAGCCAGCTCTAGGGTTCCCGCACACAACAAGCTCGTTTTGTAGGGTCCGCTCCACGAGACGAGAGGCTGATACATCAACTGACACATAGTCCAGAGATGATGTATCCCAAAAGTTCTGTATCTTCAACAGGAACTCAACGTCGTAGACGGCGCGTCAATCAGACGCCTGGTCTGAAAGCTATTGGCTTTTTCGTCCCAGGGGCCCGGTTGGTTTTTAAGTAAAAACCAACCCCACCGTACTCCACCTGCATCTAAACCTCGGGCAGAGTAATCCAAAAGATCCATCTCACTAAGAGGAATCCAACAAATATGACAGCACGTCAATTAGACGTCCGTAACTCAAGATATGAGTGTTTCGGCTCCGAGGGCCCGGTTGGTTTCATGTACGAACCAACCCGGCCGAACCCAAAGTATTCCAAAAGCATCAGTATAATATACCGAAACGACTGCCTCGACCCAAGGATCGCATCGCCGCTGATAGCACATCGATCAGAGGCCCGTATCTCATGATACCGGCAAAAGTCCTAAAAGGTCTTAAAAAGGGGGGTCTGGGCCCGGCCCCCCCCCCCCCGCCACCCCCTGGGCCGGCCCGAACCGGGTCGACCCTACCCGGGTCTTGTTCTGCCCAGCCGGCGCAGCCCGGCCCGGCCTGGGTGCAATCCGGCCCCGCCGGCGCGGCCTGGCCCGGCCTGGGCGCGACCCGGCCCGGCCGGCGTGGGCGCGGCCCGGTCGCCTGGCGGCTTGACCGTAAGGGTCGAGCGGGTGCAAGGGGGCGCCTCCCCCTTGATGGTTCCGCGACCCCGCGTGGGGGGCCGCCTCTCGCCAACGGACGCGGCAACGCCGCGTCCCTCCTCCGTGGTCCCGGACCACCGCATCCTGGCGGCCGCCCGCTGCCGGGCGCCACCTCCGGCCGCCGGCGCCGCTGTGCCTGCGTGGCGCACCGGCGGGGGCATTCGCGAACCACCGGACGCGCTCTAGTGGTCCGATTTGCGTGTGGACTTCTCCAGTGCTCGTCCCAGGACTCGTTATTCACTGCAAAGCCTTCATAATTAACTTGCGTCCCCGTTTGTCATCACCCGCCAATCCGTGCATAACAAACAAAAAGGGCGGTGGGTTCGGACTTGTTCGTTCATCTGCACCCAACGCGTTAGCGGTTTTTAAAGTCTCACAAAATTCATATTTAATAACTGGGGATATAAATCACAAGGATTTATAATGGAACAACCCATACCTCGTCGTAGTCATCGGACGAGTTCTTCGCGGAATTGACCGTCGTGGAAGAAGAGTATTGTCACGTCGTGGAAGGGCGTCGCATCGTCGCGGTATACGGCGTCACGTCGAAGATCTCCAATGGTTAAGGAAAAACACACAGATTTAATTTCACGAATTAAATCCGTGTTGAGGATAAAATCCACATAGGAAAAATTAAAAGATCTGCAATCTCCTACCTCATGCAGTTGACCGAAGATTTGTCGCGGGGAAAGAATCGTCACGGAATAAGCGTCACAGAAGGAGAATCATCGGCATTCTTCGTCTCCTTTTGTTGAAGGGCGGCGTTCTTTGCGTTCTTTGCATTCTTTACATTCTTCGTGTTCTACGTGAAGAAAGATAAAGATCTTCTAGCTTCAAAGATTTCTCCAAATCCTCAAAACAAGACACCTCTCAAAAGACAAGTGTTGGTCTTATTTTTTAATCTCATGCCAACAATTGATTTAAAAGATAATTAATGAACCAATTACTTCATAGAATTAATTACAATGAATTAACCACATAATTAATAGGGGCGTTATGAATTTTTAAAACGCATCAATTGTATTTCATTTAAAAGGGGTTTTCGCCGGTGCGTTACATAGAGGAAAAGAAATGGTGGGGCTCGTGCAGACCCTACCACACAAATATCCTACCAAGAGGGTAGGATATTATGGGTTCCACCCTATTTGCTTCAAATCACATTATACAACTTTAAATGGATTTATGTGGTTTTAAGTGAAATAAAATAAAGTTGTCGCACCACTTTGTTTTATTTTCTTCACTTATCCCCAAAAATTAAAAACCACACCTGAGAAAACGCAACTCCGGAAGTGGCGTTTCTAAGTAAATACCGGCACTGCGATTCTATTAGTGCCCTCGGAATTCGATTCCGAGCACCGGTTCAAAAGTTAGAAAAACTCGCTCTTTCGTTCACTGAACGTACCCGAGCCATACTTCGAAAAATGATTCTGGGCACACCGAGCCTCGGAATCATGTGCCGTCAGAAACTGCGTTCTTGTAAAATTCCAAAGAAAATTAAGAAAACAATTTCCCTGAAATTTACGGGTCTTTACATTAATTACCTTACCAATTTGGTATGTTATGAAACATACATCACATGAATGACGGATCATACCATGATTATGTAAATATCCATAAAATAAAGTATATTACACAATTAATACAATAATGGGGAGTACACACCCCACATGCAATAAATAAGTGGTGAAAATGGAAATGTCACAGAATTAAATGTGAGATAAGAAACCCCTTAACTCAAGTCCGAATTGTCTTTTGTGTTCCTTGTTCTTCCCAAATAATAAACATATGTTAATTTCTAATTGATTATGAACACTTTATCGTTTTATTATTTCTTTTATATCACTTATTACCTTTCTATAATAAATTGATAATTATTAGAGTTCATATTGGATATTTTATTGATGTTCGGAACTTGAGGAAAAAATGAACTTGTTATAATTACAATTTGTCCATGTGGTCAAAAGTACATTAACTCCAGAAGGATATAAATGATTTATAAATCATATATATATTATAAATAGAGTATATATATGTATTTATAATAGTACATAACATTTGGAGATAAGAAATTAAATGCACCTTTCATAGAGACGGTAAGCCGTACGTATGCATGAACGCTA
Source organism: Viscum album (assembly GCA_963277665.1). Lineage (NCBI taxonomy): Eukaryota > Viridiplantae > Streptophyta > Magnoliopsida > Santalales > Viscaceae > Viscum > Viscum album. The sequence continues at coordinate 433,886,665 of OY728150.1, read as the reverse complement.
CTTTCATTTCTATTTTGTATTTTAATGTAATTAAAACATACTGATACATAGGTATATAATAATTATAGTATAATATCAAATAATATATGTTTTACATAATTTAATTAACTATATCCTTTATACATTCCATGATTTTCATGAACGAATAACACCACCATGAGGGGGTGGTAGTCCGCACTTCCTCAAATGAAATTATCGTGGTCACACATATTGGAAAGCATAAAGGTGTGTTTTTAAATGAAAATTTCTGAAGAATAGATAGATCATAAATATAATATACATAATATATAAATACAGATCCATCATAAAGGCCACCATAAGAGTCGGTAGGAGATAATCGAACAATCATCGTATCGTGAGGCGTTAGTTTTCCATCCACAGAAACTTTATGTTCTTCACCCATTAGACAGATGTGTGAGTTAGTGTATCTCAAATAATTCATAAAAAACATCCTAGTATATTTAAAATACTTGTGTTGTTACAAAATAAATGAATAAAAATATTTCATGGGGTTGGAGATGTAAAATAAAAGAAATGAATTTAAGAGAAACTGTTACCTTTAATTTCGGTAACTCCCATTGGTTTGAACCAAAAGGATTTCTTGATGTGCCTTCATCCTAAGGTAAGGCCGCTAGGCGGAGGTTAGGGATGTAGGGAGATTAATTGGGTAGAGTATGGACAATCCAAAAGGATTGAGAGGTTTGATGAATTGGTCAGCTGCGGTATTATTTTATAAGGGAGAGGAGGAGATCTTTAGGAAAGTGTGAATCTATTACTTTATTATAAACATACCATCATTTTAAAAAGTTCAAAAACACATTAAAATTAAAGATAAGATGACTAATATTATAAATAAAATAATCCAATAAGAATTGGACATGTTTTGGATAATATTTTAATCATTATAATCTTATTTATTTAAATAATTTATTAATGAGGTAAACACTGCATTATTATTGTTCCATAAATAATTTAACATATTTGATGTATAAAAATAATTAAAAAAATACCATGATGTATGAAATATTTTTATATTTCCAATGAATATTTATATTCTAAAATATAACTTATATAACCCCATGTAAAAATTAATTTAATAAAAGATATATGTTCGTGTCATTATTTTATTTACTTTAAATTAATTAATCTTAAGAGTCATCATCATTCTCAAGTGGCTACATGGGGTCCAAAATAGACCCAAGGATTCCCATGGTCGGCCATGACTCATCCAATAAAGTTAGGAATATTTTTAAAGTAATTTTGTTTTATTAGAATATACTTTTAACCTTGAATTACCCTATTTACCTTTAACCGTGGTAAATAAAAGTAAAAAGTTATTATTCACCAAAATTTATTTTCATCTTATTGAACCAAATATTACTTACTAATAACAACCATGTTTGTTGGATTTTTGAAATTCAATTCACAAAAGTGGTTACATTTCATTTTAATGAAAATGTCAGTTTTTTAACTATTACTTAGTGGTTTCACTATTCATCAAAAATTGACGTTTTTTTTAAAAAATACAAAAAATTAATCTTATGATAAATTTTTATATTAAAAATTAAAAAATGATGTCTATTTTAAAAAATTTACAACATAAAAGTTGCATTAGTTAATTCAAAATTAATTCTCGTTTTCAAAATATATAAAGCGGGATTTTAAGAAACAATATCTGTTAAAATATTGACACTTGTTTATGCCCAATTTCAAAGTGAAATTTAATCCAATGACCATAATTGGATTAAGTGGTAAAAATATAATCTAATTAGACTTTAAGACCATTTTAAAAGAAAATATAACACTAAAAATAAATTAGATTAAAAGGGAGTTTTTAATTAAAATACAGTATTTTTCACTATTCAACAATTAAATGAATGTTATCTGAAAAATATGAAAATTTTACCCAAAGTAAATTTTTTATTTTCAAATTCTAAAGATGAATTTTATTTTGTTAAATATAACATATAAAAAGGACCAAAACTATATCTAAATAGGGTTCACCATCAAAAAGTGGAAAATCGACCCTTTAATGAATATCAGAGTATTTATGCTTAAAATCGAATTCCTTTCTTATTTTAATCACCTAAATTTTATTAGATAAATGTAAAAACATTTATAAAACATATATAATCATATTTTAGTCATTTCTATTCATATCCACCAATACAATGGCTCGATGTTAAGTACCATTTAAAATAATAATATTATATTATTTGTGTGCAACGTAAGATTTCTAAAAAACCAGTTATTATGTATCGGGTATTCCATTGAACATTGAATACCATTTAAAGTAAAATTAAAATTTAATTCACAAATATTAATATATATAAAATTTTCTTATTCTTTATTTACCCAGGATGTTACATCCTTCCCACCTTTTGGGAATTGCGTCCTCGCAATTTTAAAATTGGGCTCGAAAACATCATTGAAAGCCACACATCAAAAAAATAGTCAATAAAACTATCACATTACAATAAAGTAAGATAAGTAAAAAGGTTACCCGAGACAAAAGATTCTAGGATTCGATGAAAACATGGATATGGAGGAGAAAACAAAGTGTCATATTCTGATGGGTACTGATAGAAAACATGATTAAGAGATATTTAACCACAAAAAATTCACAAACTTGTGAAGGGATAAATGGTCATTGATTCCCCATTAATAAAAATTAATAGACAAAGTTTTAGTTTTATGTTACCTTTCATAAATTTGAAAAATTTATTTAAGAGCATAACTAAAACAGAAGGAAACATACTTACTTTTCATATAGACTTTCATACTTTACTACATTTCTTCCACAAAATCATCTTTTCTCCAAACGATGAGTATTCATGATTTATTGGTCACACCTAACATGCTATAATCAAATTTTATAGAATCACATAATCCAAAAAGGATGATCTATATATTTCTCTGGTCTTTATATATTTAACCAAAAAATGGTTAGTACAAGGTCAAATGATCCCCATAATAAATAATAATCATAATTTCTAAAATTAATCCAACAATATCCAAAGTTTAATAAATACCACTCAATAAACAGTTGTCCTTAATATCATTCAATATAATAAAAACTAAGATTGAAACCCAAAACGTAGAAAAATTTGATTACGTAGTATTCCACGATAAATTGTATCTCTATATAAGATTGAATACTCTTAATGTCATAGACTTAAATGTAATTAACCTAATGACATAATATCTATGATAGGGTTATCATTTTCATAAATAACCCAAATCACAATAAATTCACAATAAAAATATAGATAAAAATCCACCATTACTCCTCAAATGAAATCCCATAGTAGGCTATTTTCCTTAGGAATGTAGGATTCCTAACAGAGTGAACGCCTTCCAAAATAACAGTTATCACTTAATCACAAAATCATTTTCCTACACTAAGGATATCCATTTGATAAAACATAATATATCAAATAAACTTATTAATGATCAGTAAAATCATTTAACTATAAAAAAATAGTCACACTAACCAGGGACTTCACGTTGTCCAGTGGTAGGTGATAAATCCCAGTCACACATTGGTTGTGGGTTTGATTCCCACAGCTTTTCCCGACATGACGGGTTTTCACATGGTGTGTGTGATGTCCTTTTTCAAACAATATATTTTATAACATTCTCAAAATAAAATAAATTTCTCAAAATAACCATAACATAATTTAACCACAAAGGTTTTCTCATACCTCAAATTTTCATCCCAAAAATTAATAACCTGGATTTTCCTCAAATTCATGGATCATATAAACCCAAATTGTTCTTTATAATTATATCCACAAAAGAAAGGATAATTCATCCCTTGATTCCATTCAAATCCATAGGACACATGAAATCATTTAATTATCTTATTAACACATGGTACTATTTCTTCATATGATGAGAATACATGGGAGAATATTTCCCTTTTAAATGTTGTCTTAATACTAGGAAATATATGACCCTTATTACTATTTGGAACGTACGTATTTCTAGAGTTCTCATTCCTTCTATTCAGCACCATTTCTAAACAATTTCATACACTAGGTCAGTTTATAAATCACAATTCATAATTCGAATCTCGTAAATTAACTAATGCAAATTAAACAGTTTCTGGATATAATCCATAATAATTAAAAAAAATTCAATGAGTAAGTATATACTCATAAACCATTCATAATGGTTTGTAAAGAAAATTATAATTATCCTAAGAATATCCCTCACGAGTGTCGTAACCAAGAGTGCAGCAATGCCTGTTGACGTGCACTCGTTCTCATTCGAGTCTAGCTCTAAGCAGTGTTTTCGAATTTTACCCCTAGGTACATATTTTCCAGAGCCGCATCTGCTTGCTTATATCCAGACATGGATATATTGCACAGAAAACTCACAAAATATCTACATTACCAAAATTATATGATGTTATTCTCTATTAATACTCAATGTCTATCTTAGGGTATGGTTATCTAATCATAGTTTATCTAAATATAGTTTCCAATGTTTGTACTAAACATTCTATGATACCAACAGTAATGCCCCGATCGCAGTTACCCAGAGTCGGTGCATTATGATAATACATTGGCATGATTATAAGGAATCAAGTCCCAAAGGACCAATCGGTTTAACCATCTTTGAAAATAGATTACATATATTAATATTACATTAAACTTTATAACATATAACACAAAAAAAATAATGTTTTTTAGAATGCCATATTTCTCTTAGCTTAACCTTGTATCTCAATCATAAAACACCTCCTCGGATCCTGGGAAAAATAAAACATAAGAATAGGGTGAGCTCAGATTCTCAGTAAGGGTAAATAATTTTGCAGAAGATATAAACTTTGAAGGGAATATGTGTAATAAAAACAACCTCCTATTAAACATAAACTTGAACATAATATGGAAAAAATAAATCTAACATTACCATATTAACATGCACACGGATACTATACTAGTCAAATAATCACATGTAATATCTAATATCATTTTGAGGGAATGCATAATGCCAAAATTTCAAAACCACATAGTCAAGGCCTCGTTCCATGACGATAGATAAATATTTTTTTCCATGGCCTTGTGCAAAGATAGTAGTTTGTATCATGAGACCTACTGATGCATCGGGGAGATATAGTGTGATCCACCTCTCACTTACTAATTCCAATTCATTCCTTACATTAAATGTTTGAAACATTACATTAACATTTGTATTAAAACTAGCATATGAAATGTCAATACATTATCCAAAAAAAATTAATGGTTTAAAAATTACACATCCACTTTCAAAAAATAATAATTCAATACAATATGTAAGATTGTATTGAAACAGAGTAACCACAATTGAGAATAATTAAGGATATCAATAGAGATGAAAATAACCATCAAAATTATTTGTGAGAAATATCTATCTTTTTCCTGAAAACATTTAAAATTCTCATTATTTTTCAAGAAGATGTTTAAAATATTTTTTTAAATCAAAGTGTCTCATACCACTTTGAAACATTTAAAAGAAATTTTTAATTTTAAAACATTAATGTCCATATAAATAAACCCTTAACACCATTTTTAAAACATGGAAATTAATGAGAAATATTTAGAATAATAAATCTTTAAAACATTTTAAAATGATATTTTATTAAGAGTTCCTAACCAAAAGAGAGACACTTGAATAAAAATAATTGAGGTAATCAAAAAATTATAATATCATTAGAATAAAGGAATTCATGATATACTATGTCAAATTACATTATATTCACCATAAAAAAGTGATTTTATTTATAAAAACAAAGAAGTCTCAATGGAATGTAAATTGAGATGAAATCACTCATAACAATTTTATCCTTAGTTTAAGGATAAATACAAGAAATTAGAATGTGTGAAAGATAAAAATACACTCAATATGATTGGATATTAATTGTAAATCAATCAGAGGACATTCACACAAATTCTTGTAAATATGACCCCAATGATTTTGATATTTAACTCAACAAATGGATATTGAGTTAAAATTACACTTATCAAGTTCATATCGATGACTGGAGAATTTATCAATAGAGTGATTATGTGTATAAAAAGTATATCCACAGAAATGGAAGTGGGAATTATGACATAAGAAAATGAATAGTGATTCCACACATAATCTTGGAGTAAAATAATCAATGATGTGTTTGTGAATCCTAATGAGTGGAAATTGAAATTTGTAATTTTCTTACATATTTGGTAACATAAAAAACATACATCCCATAAAAGATGGATCATGCAATGATGATGTAAATATCCATAAATTAAATTATATTACACAATGAATACAATCATGGGCATTACACACACCACAAGCAATAAATAAGTGGTGAAAATGGAAATCTCCTAGAATTAAAAGTGAGATAAGAAACCCCTTACCACAAGTCTGAATAGTCTTGTGTGTTCCTTGTTCTTCATGAATAATAAGATTAAGTTAATTTATACTTAATTAATAAAACTTTTTAATTTTATTATTCCTTTTATATATCTTATTTCAATTCTATAATATTTAGTTAATTATTTGAGTTCATATTGGATATTTTATTGATGTTCGGAACTTGAGAAAAAAAATGGACTTGTTATAATTACAATTTGTCCTTGTGGTCAAAAGTACATTATCTCAAGAATTATATAAATGAATTAGATATAATATATATATTATATATCCAGTATATATATGTACTTATAATAGTACATAACATTTGGAGATAAGAAATTAAATGCACCTTTCTTGGAGACGGTAAGTTGTACGTACGCATGAACGCTACTTTCATTTTCTATTTTGTATTTTAATGGAATTAAATACTAATGATATTTAAGTATATTGTAATTACAGTGTAATATTATATGATATATGTTTTACATAATTTAATTAACTCTATCATTTATACATTCCATGTATGTCATTAACGAATCATATCACCATGAGGGGGCGGTAGTCCGCAGTTCCTCAGATGAAATTATCGTGGTCACACATATTGGAAATCATAAAGGTGTGTTTTTAAATGAAAATTACCGAAGAATAGAGAAAAAATAAATATAATTTACATAATATATAAATACAGCGCCATCATAATGACCACCATAAGAGGCAGTAGGAGATAATCAAACAATCATTGTTTTGTGAGGTGTTAGTTTTCCATCCACCGAATCATTTTGTTCATTAGCCATTAGATGGAGGTGTGTGTAAGTGTAGCTCAAATAAATCACATAAAAACATCATAGTATATTGAATATACTGGTTTTGTTACAAAATAAAGAAATAAAAATTGTTCATGGGTTTGGAGATGTAAAATAAATGAAATTAATTTAAAAGAAACTGTTACCTTTAATTTGGGTAACTTCCTTTGGTTTTAACCAAAAAGACTTCTTGAAGTGCCTTCTACACAAGGTAAGACTTCTATAAGGAGGAGAGGGATGTTTGGAGCTTAATTTGGTAGAGTTTGGACGAGACTATAGGCTTGAGAGTTTTGGAGAATTGGTTAGAAGTGGTCTCCTTTTATAAGAGAGAGGAGGGGCTCTTTATCAATGTGTGAAACTATTATTTTATTATAAAAGTATCTTCGGTTTAAAAAGGTCAAAAACACATTAAAATCAAATATAATAGGAATAATATACGAAATAAAATCATCCAATAATAATTGGACTTGTTTTTTATATTAGTTTAATCAATATAATTTTATTTTTTTAAATCATTTATTAATGTGATAAACACTATATCATTATTGTGTCATAAATAATATAATATATCTGATGTATAAAAATTATTAAATATTACCATGATGTAGGAAATATTTTTATCTTTCCAATGAATATTTATATTCTAATATATAACTTATATATCCCCATGTATAAATTAATTTACTAAAAGACATTTGTTTGTGTCATTTTTGTCTTTACTTTAAATTAATTAATCTAAAGAGTGATTTTCACTCTCATGTGGCTCCATGAGGTCCCAAAATAGACCCAAGGATTCCCATGGTCGGACATGACTCATCCAATAAGGTTAAGACAAGTTTTAAGGTAAATTTGTATAATCATAATATACATTTTACCTTGAATTACCCTATTTACCTTTAACCGTTGTAAATAAAAGTCAAAAATTATGATTCACCAAAAAATATTTTCATCTTATTGAGCCAAATTTTACATACCAATAACAACCATGTATGTCAGATTTTTGAAATTCAATTCAAAGGAGAGGAAAAATTTCATTTAAATGAAAAATTTCGTTTTTAACTACTACTTAGTGGTTTCACTATTCATCAAAATTGATGTTATTTAGAAAAATACCAAAAATTAAGCCTAAAATATATTTGATATTCAAAATTCATAAATAATGTATGTTTTAAAAAATTCACAACATAAAAGTTTCATTATTTAATTTAAAATTTATTCCCTTTGTCAAAATAAATAGCAGGTTTTTAAGAAACAATATCTGTCAAAAGATTGACACTTGTTTATGCCCAAATTAAATATGAAATGTCTTCGAATGACCAGAATTTGATTAAATGGTAAAAATATAATCTAATTACACATTGAAACAGTTTAAAAATATTATATAACCATATAAATCAATTATATTAAAAGGGAGTTTTGAATTAAAATACAGTATTTTTCACTATTCATCAAATAAATGAATTTTATCAGAAAAATACCAAAATTTTACCCAACGTAAATTTTGATGTACCAATTCTAAAGAAGAATTTCATTTTGTCAAATATAACATATAAAAAGGACTAAAACTATATTTAATGTGGGTTCGCTATCAAATAGTGGTAAATCGTCCCTTTATTGAATATCAGAGTATTTATGCTTAAAATCGAATTCCTTTTTTATTTTAATCCCCTAACTTTTATTGGATAAATTTAAAACTATATAAAAAACATATATAATCATATTTTAGTAATTTTATTTGATTTCTTCAAATACAATGGCTCAGCATTACGTACCATTTAAAATAATAATATTATATTATTTGTGTGCACTGTAAGATTTCAATGAAACCTGTTGTTGTGTATCGGGTATGCCATCGAACATAGAATACCATTTAAAGTAAAATTAACATATAATTCAAAAATATTAATAAATATGAAAATGTCTTATTCTTTATTTACCCAGGATGTTACACTTCAACATAATGAATTATTGGGGATAGAATAGTGGATTATAGGTCCATCAAAATTTAGATATATTCTTTCTAGGTGTCTTGAAATAGAATGGGGGTCATCCATGCAATGGACCACGCCAAGGGAGTCTGTAGTTTTATCTAGGAATGGTATTGTTTAGAATGGGAGAATTATCATGTTAATCATCAACAATATAAACAACTAGGAGAACTCTCAACCCTGGTGGACTGATATCAACCACAAGGAGAATTTAAAACACCAAAGACCAATCGAATGAGGCGTACATTCCCCAGACATGATTAAATCATCCTGGGAGTCTATGATGAAAACATAAGATTTCCTATTTAACTCTAAGATCCAGGATGAGTTGTTTAAATTACATGTGGGGATTTTTTTTGAAAAATGTTAATGGATGTTTTCCATTATGAAGCAGGATACTAGGGACCACTTAATGATTTATGAAATATCCAAGATCCGGATGCCATTCTAAAGTGCCTTAAGCGTAGTTTTCCACATGGTCTCATGAGTTCTTCCTGGTATTCTAGAGGCTTCTAACTAGAAGTGATTGTATAAATAGTATATAGAGGGATGGCTATACCATAATGATAGTATTGAGTAGTAGTATAACAAAACTACATTTCAAAAAATAGTGGAAGAAGTAACGAGAAGTGAAAAAGGTGTCGAAGTCAAGTATTATAATAAGTGAATAAAAATGGACTATTCTAATTTAAACGAATTCATGCATGAAAGAAGATGATACATAAACTAAATAAAATACATATAATAGGTTATGATATTGTATAGTACAAAATTAATACAATCATATTAGAAAAGTTTTATACTAATCCTATACTCGAACTTTATGTCCACCTCCATACTCATAGGTAAAAGCAAAGCAACTCATGAAAAAGGCCATTTTCCATCAATGATAAATTATTCTCAAGTACCATAGTGAAATGGTTACCTAATAAGGGTGTGAGATATTAATTTTAGTATGTTGGTACCCATAGTTTCTAGCCCAATCCATTCTATACAATATATGTTAAGCAGTGTATGGGTAATACGAACGAATTAATGTGTGTACTCAAAAGTAAAAATCCTATAAATATAGATTCCTCTTTTTAACCAAATACAATTAATCACATTGATTTAACTTATATGTATCTAATATAATTGTTAGGCATGTTTAATTTAAATTTAATGTAAATGATTATTGAGAATATTAAATTAAAAATACATGAACATCCAGACATTTCATGTCACACACTTCATTTTTATACAATCAGAAGTGTCAAAACAGCCGTAGAAAAATCCATTCAACCAATAATTTTTTAGTTCTCGCGGCCATATATTTAATCAAAATTTCAGACCATGAAGGTGTAGATCCGTGGTTTTGAAGACCAAAGAATCCCCATCAAGTCCATGAATTATCTTGATGGAAACTCTAATAGGTACTGGCTAGAGTCCTAGGATCATTCCATACAAAATACATCCCACACAAGTTCAAGAATACCAAATCCATGGTTTAGTTATTTCAATGTCATCCCATGGAATCACCAACCAAAGAGAATACACTATCCAAGGAATCCACTACCATGTTAAATATAATTGGATCCCCATCTAAGTAATTTATCAAATAATATACCATTTTAGACCATATGAGTCTACCTACACATATAAAATTTCACATATCAAATTCATCTTAGGATTATACACACCCATATATCAAAATTAAATAAAAATAAATCCAATGAGTAAGCCCAATTAGTGATCACATTTCACATTTAAAGATATAACATGATTTTACCCAATCATGTGAAAGAATTCTAGATAACCATTTAATCAAAACCATTTAGTCATAATGAGGTTATAATTTCTGTTCAGCACTAAGATAAATTCATTTACACCAAACAGAAAAATTGTTGTTAAAGGCACATCTATCTTAGAACTCATAGCCTCTAATTTTAATCACATTAAAAATTAATTCATTCAATTATTTAATTACTCTAAGGTCAACCCATAATAAAAACCATGTATACTTCACCTCAAATGGTTAGAAAAGTAAGGGTAAAATGAACAATCTTTTACCTTAATTATCTATCATAGGAAATTTATTTTAATCATTTATTTAGTCTAAAAATAATGTTGTGCTATTTAATAACAAATGAAGGCTAGATAAAGGTATATGTTAATGCATTCTTAAATTTAATGTCAAATATAAAGGGGTAAAAACTCAATAAGAAGAAGGACAATCCAGACTATCTGATACTTGAGATTTTCATTAGTGACCACTCAAGGCATCTCTTTCCCACCTCCGTGCATATTACCCTTAGCATATACATAATCACACAAAGAACCAATGTATATATTCACATGGTTATGACTATGTACAAGTGGATCCATAAACATATGCTTATATGCTCATATACCAATTTCCACTTACAACTATATGAATTTTTCATATATATATATATAATAAGAACACCATACCCCATTAATATATATTAACTGAAATTGGTGAATATAGATATAATGGGGGAACACACACACACACATATATATATATGTGTGTGTGAGTTACTGCCTATGAATATGCGGTAAGTCACCTTTGACAATTAGAACTCGAAACCACCCCAAGGATGACCAAACAGACTATAAATAAATACTAGAACCTCAAAATCATTGAATGAAACTAAATAAAGTTCGTATAGAAAAAATAACAATGAGAAAACATTAACTCATGTGGTGATAACAAATTGAAATGGACCGAAGCGCATCACCATTATTGGTGGACAATGAAACACTCATAAATCTATCTAGAGAAGCCCTTCAAACACCCTAGGGTTAGAAGAATAACCATACTTCAAATTATTTATAGCCCTAGGGTTTAGATGAATGGTGTGGGGTATGTAATGAGTGGAAAAATATCTCGAATGATGATGACGAGGGAGAAAGAGACCTTACCTTGAAGAATCAATGTAAAAATCATGATGAAATCTAGTAGAACTAGCATGCTAAGAGGAGGCCACAAAGGGGGGCTGTCACACACCCATGTAATGGAAGGGGAACGTGTGTTGTGAAAGTGAAATGGGAGGAAGAGTTAGATTATGTTTTGTTTCTATTTTATAATAATGTTTTTATTGAATTAATTTAGTTTTTAAAACAAGGATCTGCGCACCGTTTCAGTCACATTGTTAAACAAAAAATAAACCAACCATGCACCCATTAATAAGAAATTAAAACACCCCGCATGAGCTGGCCACACTATTTAGAAAATTCTGTGACAACCAAGTGGTTAATAGTGATTTGGAACTACATAGGTAGAACTACGCATATTTCCTAGGAACATTGTTTGGGTAAAATATGAGAAAACAATGGGGGCACCTACACTTCTCTAATCAAGGACGCACGTTTTCCTGTTGGGACGCACAATTTCAGACTATCTATACACCTTCTTTAAACCTTCTTAACATGGGATTTTATACCATGGTTATCTATAAAAATAATGATAGAAATATTTAACCTCTATTTCCACTACCCAAGTCTAAAATTAAAACATTTAAGTGTTAAAACTATCATAATTTGTTTTATGCTCAGTTCACAAAACGACCCGTCTAATAATCACAAAAATTAAAATTCCCTTGTAATTTAATATTTTTAAAAAACAAAAGAGTCTATAAAAACCCCACATTTGATATTCTCATCCTTGAGAAGACTTAAGGAACAAAAAAACAACTGTTGACCTATAAGGGTTGAATTCATGTTCATAAATTGGTGTTACAATCCCTAATGAGAAAGACAACTCAATGATTTTTTAGGAATTCAACACATCAGTCTCCAAAAAATGACAAAATACACATTTTTGAAATGGAACACCGAAATTATTATTAACCAAGCTCGTTTATCTAGAGACACACTCACATCATCATCTATTTCATATATGTGTAATGGTTCTCCCCACTTGAGGATTTATATTTTAATGGCCAATTTCAATCCATGGTAAACACCACAGTTGGAATTTCCTATAAAGAATACAGATAAGAATTATAATGATTTTAGTACTTTTATTTGAAAAATATTAAATGGTCAATTTCCCATTGAACACAAGGCCATGTTGAGAGACCTTTCCAAGAAAATATTTGATTGGAAAATATATCACTCTCCTTCATCTAAATACATACCATAAATCTATCATTCACCTATGGTATACATTAAAAATTACTGATAAAATGTTTAACCATCTCTGGATGATTATTCATGAAAAAAGTGGCTTAGATGGCCTACATAATTACAAATAGAACCATAATACCTTATTCCATGGTGTCACACATTTAAAAAACGTTCACCAAATTCCAGAATATACATTAGGAGAATTTTTCATGTTCAAATCATCATCTAAATATTCAATTTTTTATTCCTTAGGACAGACAAGGGTTTCAAAAAATCCACCCCTATGGATTCAGCACCATTTATGGAACACCTTTGAGCAAAATAACATGTTTAGGATAACATTAGATTCATTGAAATCGATCATAAGTAACTATCCCTTGGATTTCTATACCCCATGTTTTAAGTGAGACGCTGGTATGAATCCATGACATCCTTGTTAGAACATTAATTGAGTCTAGGGAAACATCCATGTTGCGATCAACTTAAGAGAGATTGGTTGGTGTCCCAATTTAATTACATGTAATTCTTACTTAAGAACCGAAAAATCACGTATGATTAACCATTTCATGTTAAGAACAACATATCCACAATGAATCATAGATATGGCCAACTTATTAAGTCTACGACTTTTAAAAAATTATCAGGGAGTATAACTGATGCTATCTTATTGCATCATGGATAATATAAGAAGAGGGGGCATGTTCCTATCTACGATAGAGTAAACCAATATGATAATAAAAAACCAAATAAATTTTATTATAACCATTAGTATCCTGCTTCAAAAAATATCTCAACTTCACCTACTGAGGCATAAGCACAAACTGATCACCATGCCTTCAAAATCTAAGGCATTCTATGATCGTCTATCCAAGAACAAAAATATATCATCAAGGTTTTAGACATAGAAAACCACATTAGCATCGTTCTTCTTAGAAATCACCAACATGTTTTTTAAAATAATCAAGACACAATGTAATTTAAATAAAAAAAATCTAAATTGGTCTTCCTTAGTAATGCTCCTATATGAAAAGATTAAATTTACCAAAATTGGAAAGAAACATCCCACCCAAGGGTTATCCTAGATGTTGAATGAAAATAATTACCAACCACTCAAAAGTGTGGTCAACCCAGATACCCCTTAAAAGTTCACGTGACACTCCAAAAACCCTGATCACTACACGAAATCATATGGAATGAATGAAAAACTAAAACTCACTAGCATTCTAAACCACCAGACTCCCAAAAAGTCATCTAGAGTAGTGGGGTGAATAGGACACCATAATTTATAGGTCACTCATCTTCATAGTGGACTCGATAACCTATTTAACATCACAAATCTCAACAAATACACCGAAATAAATCGGTTATTATAACATTTATGCTCTAAAAAAGTACTACATATATTCATGCATACCACCACTTGATTTATATGTGAGGAAAGTCACTCTTAATACATTACAAATGTATTCCGAAAGATCAATTCTTGTATCCAGTGGTTCACATATAACAATGTATCATGTCTTATAATCATATGATTGTCAAAAAATTAAAGACCTCTTAAGTTTCTAAAGGAATGAAACAAGGAAACGATACGAAATAAAAATCCTAGCATGATGAAGGAATGTGTATCCTAATAAAATCGAGAGTCACTTGATGATCCTACCCATAACAAGGGTCAAACATACAACAACCCATCGAAAAATAGTGTTGTATAGAAGGTAATAATCCTATAAAGGACAAAAACACCTGAAAGAAACCACACGATAGATATATCACAAAATTAGTAAAGAATTAAATATCTAGTAGTACTACCAACCATGAGCTAGCCCCTTAAAAAGTATAACCATTTTATATAAGGACTCATCCTTAAATATTACATATTCTTGAATTAAATGGATAATTAACATTGAGGCTCTTTTCAGGTTTAGAGTTTTAGAGAATTATGTCATAGCATTTACATAACAACATGAATATTACATGCAGAAAAATCTACATAGTATCTATTTTTTCATAATATAAAAACTCTTGAAAAAAAGAGTCATGTATAGTTCTATGTTATAGATAGAAAGATTTTTCCTTGATCCTATCCTTGACCCGATTCACCTTAAAGTCCTCTGAAAATAATTTCAAAATGTGGGATGAGCATAAAAAATCTTACTAAGGGTTATAAAATAAGAATGAAATAATTATTCCATCAATACATAAAAAACATGAACACTTCATGAAAACACAAGATTTATGAATGACACATAGTAATCACAAATCATAATGGTACATATGGAATTCATATCATACTTACACTGTAGTTATCACAGCTACATAGGGAGAAACATTGGAATAACCATCATAGTATATTCCCTAAATATATTATAAAAAACATTCATGTTTACCACAATCACGTTACCCAATGCATTCGAGAGCTATCTTGGGATCACCCACCCTATGTTTATCACAGAACCACCTGTTTAAGTAAATAATGCCTATGAACAATAACATATTCATAACACATAAAACAAAGATAAAGGAAAGATGCCATTTACACATTTCAATCACATTATATCATTTAAATATATTGACATAACAAATCTATTAGAAAACCCATTTTAAAAACCAAAATACATAAAAAGTATATGGTATTTATTTTCCTTTTAAAAAACACTATGGATTATTATGGAAGCCAAAGATCAAATAACACTCGAGGTGGCAGAAATAGGTCATTGTCACCGTTTACGTTAAAAAAACATTATTTTATATCATTTGTTAAAAAGTGTCAAATACAAATATTACCTTTTAATGAAATGAAAAGAAATAGGGGTTTATACAACAAATAAATTAATGTCGTGTATAAAACAAAATATGCCTCAAAGAAAGGAGATTGAGAGGAAGTCCCTTACCTCGTGCCCAACATTACCCGTTCATTATTTAATCTAAAAAATAATTAACTAAAGATAATTTATAATATCTTAATAAACTTTTTCATGTTTATTATTTATTTTACATAACTTATTATTATTTTATAAACATTAAGTAACCATTTAAGTTAATAATGTTCATTTTGTTGATATTTGGTTCTTGAGTCAAAAATGGACTTCTTGTAATTAAAAGTTGTTCAAATGGTCAAAGATTCATTATATTCAGAATTATATTAATGATTTAGATATAATATATGTCATATATATCCATTATATACTTTTATTTATAATAGTACATATTATTTGGAGGTAGGAAATAAAATGCACCGTTCATGGAGACGGTAAGTCGTACGTACGCATGAACGCTACATTCATTTATATTTCATATTTTAATGAAATTAAAACATAATTATACATAGGTATATTATAATTCCAGTATAATATAATATATAATATCATCATCTCTATCCTTTATCGTCCCACGTATGACATGAACGAGTCATATCACTTTGCGGGGGCGGTAGTCTCCACTTTCTCCAATACAATTATCGCATTTAATCATTATGGAAACCATAAAGGTAGAATATAAATGTAAAATAAAGAAGCATAAAGAAAACATAAACATAATATATATCATATATAATTACAATTCCATCTTAATGGAAACCATGAGTGGAGGTAGTAGATAATCGAACAATCATCATTCTGTGAGGCGTTAGTTTTCCATCCACAAAAAGAGTATGTTATTCACCCATTAAGTGGAGGTGTGTGTATTTGTAGTTCAAAAAATTCTAATAAAAATATACTAGTGTATTGAGGATAATTTTTTTGTTATAAAATTACTGACTAAAATGAGTTTACGTGTTGGAGCAGTAAAATATAAGAAAATAAGTTAAGAGAAATCGTTCTCTTTAATTTGGGTAACACCCTTTGGTTTGAACCAAAAGGAATTTTTAAGTGACTTATTCCTAAGGTAAAGATTCTAGGAGTAATATTGGGATCATTATAGATTATTTGGTCAGGATATGGATGAGACAAGGGGCTTGAGACGTGTGATGAATTAGTAATAAGTAAAGGCTTTTTATAAGGGGGAGGAGGGGCTCTTTAGGAATGTGTGAAAATATTATTTTATTATATAATTATATTCAGTTTCTAAATGTCTGAAACTAATTGAAGTAAAATATAATATGCCTCATGGTCGAAATAAAATAATCCAATAAAAATTGTTTATGTTTTGTACAATGTTTTAAATATTTATAATCTTATTTAATAAAATCATTTATTAACGAGGTACATACTGCATCATTATTTTGTCATAAATACATTAATTTATATGAAGTCTAAAAATTATATTAAAAATACCATGATAGTTGAAATCATTGTTTCTTTCCAATTAATATTTATTGTCAAAGATATAGCTTATATAACCCCATGAAATAATTTAATTACTAAAAGATATTTTTTCTTTCAATTTTACCACTACATTAAGTAAATTAATCTAAAGTGTTATTATCAATCCAAAGTGGAACTATGGGTCCCAAAATCAACCCAAAAAACCCCATGGTCATAACTGACTCAACCAATAAGGTTATGAAAAGTGTAAGGTAATTGTTTATTTTTATGATATTCTTTTTACCTTGATTTACCCTATTTACCTGTAATTGCGGTAAGTAAAAGTCAAAAGTTACCATACTCCAAAAATTATTTTCAACTTATTAAACCAAATTTTACTTAATAATAACTACCATGTATATTGGATTTTATAAATTCAATTCACATAAGTTGTAAAATTTCATTTAAATATAAATTTCATTTTTTCACTACTACAAAGTGGGTTCACTATTCATAAAAAATTGATGTTTTTCCGTAAAATAAGAAATATTTAGCCTAATATATATTTGATATTCCAAATAAAAAAATAATTTATATTTTACCAATTTAAAAACATAGATGTTTCATTATTTAATCTAAAATTAATTCCCATTAATAATACAAATAGCGTGTTTTTAAGAAATAATAACTATCAAAAGATCGAAACATGTTTATGTCCAATTTCAAAGTGAAATTAATTCCAATGACAAGAATTGGAATAATTGGTAAAAATATAATCAAATTAAACCTTAAAAACAATTAAAAATGTAATATAACCATATAAATAAATTATATTAATAATCAATTTTTAATACAAAATACAATATTTTTCACTATTCATTAAAAATGATCTTTATCAGAAAAATACCAAAAATTTGGCCAATGTAAATATTGATGTCCCGAATAAAAAGAAGAATTTCATTTTTTCACGTAGAACATATATATCTAACAACAACTACATTTAAGGATGGTTCTCCATCAGGAGGAGGTAAATCCACCTTTTAGTGAATATTAGAGTATTTATGATTAAAATTAGATTAATTCATATTTTAAGAACCTAACATTTTTTGGATAAATGTAAAAGAATTTAACAAAAATGTATAATCATATTTTAGTCATTTCTATTCATTCTTTCCAATATAATGTCTAGGCGTTAACTGCAATTTAAAATAATAATGTTATATTATTAGTGTGCAACATAAGTTTTCAAAGAAGACTATTGTGGCATATCAGGTAAGCCATCAAACATAGCTTCCCATTTAAAGTAAAATTAACAATTAATTGACAAAGGCTAATAAATATAATAATGTATTATTCTTTACTTGCATGGGATGTTACATCCTTCCCACCTTTTGAAAACTACAACCTCGATTTTTTTGCACTTATCAAATAAATGAGGGGTATTTATCCCTCATAGTATTTTCTGATTCCCATTTTTCTTCTTCAACCATATAGTTCTTCCATAAAACCTTTACCTGTTTCATACTTTATTCAGCACCACTTTCTCTCTACAGTCAAGAATCCGGACTGGTTGTTCCTCAAAAACGATATTATTTTCCAACTGACTACCTCTAGGCTCAAAACATGAGATAGATCTGGAATATACTTTCTCAACATTAGAACATGAAAAACATTGTGTACCTAGGATAAACATTGAGGTAAATCCACTCTATACACAATAGATCCAACATTGTCTTAGATTTGATACGGTCCTATGAACCTCAGACTCAACATTCTTTTCTTACAAAAATGTAACACACTTTTTCATGGATAAACATTGAGAAAGACATGATCACTTACATAAAAAGATAGATCCTTACTCTGATTATCTATATAACTTTTCTACCAGCTCTGTGTTGTTCTCATGTTCTTCTTAATCAACTGAACCATTTCTGCCATATCTTCTACCAATTCTGGTCCCATCAGCTTCCTTTCACCAACTTCATCCCAAAATTCTGTTGTTCGACAATTCTATCCATATATTTCATCAAATGGAGCCATCTGTGTACTAGAATAAAAAAATTTATTATAAGAAAATTAAACCATATAACGTTGGTGCTCCCAACATCCATGGTAATCCAGTGAACAAGCACGTAGCAAATCCCCCAAGGTTTGAATTGTTTATTCTGACTACCCATCTGATTGCAGATGAAAGCTCTAATAAAATTTAATTCAGTACCCAACGACATATGAAGGTCTTTCCAAAAGTTAGATGTAAACCTGGGATCACGATCATATGAAATAGAGAGGGGAAATCCATGCAACCTGACTATCTCTTTAGCATACAACTTTGAATGTTTATCTAGAGGCAAAGTATCTCGAAAAGAAAGGAAATGACCAGATTTAGTTAAATGATCGACAATTACCTAGATTTCATTATTATATCGAGATGTCTTTGGTAATCTCACAACGATGTATATAGATATATTTTCCCATTTCCACCCAGGAACCGGTAATTACTGATGCATCCCTTTGGTTACAGCCGATCTACTTTATCCTGATGACAAGTCAAACGCTTCACAGTAAAATCAGAAATATCTCTTTTCATTTCATCCCACTAGTAATGCTCCTGAAGATCTTTGTATATCTTAATACTGCCAGGATGAACTGAAAAAGGGGAATTATGAGATTAACATAACAACAAATTCATCAACTATGAATCACAAGGCACATATAATCATTTCTGAAACATAAAAACACAATTATTATCAACATGAAAATTAGGCACGTTTCCCTTTATAACCAACTATAACTTTTTTATGCAACTCACTATCTTATTTCTGTGATTTATTTATTCTATCTAACAGAGATGATTTTACTAACACCTAAAACAAAATAGAAGAATTTCCATCCCTAACAACTTTTATGCCAAATTTCAACAAATAAAAAACCCAAGGATCTCGTTGAAAACATACATGGTTAATAGAAGCATTACTTTTTAGACTTAAAGAATCATCCAATTTATTTCCCTTTCCTAGTTGATAATGGATCGTGCTATCATAATTCATGATTAATTCCAACCATTCCCAATGTCTCATGTTAAATTATTTTTGTGTGAATATATTCTTAAAACTTTTTTGGTTAGTATATATTTCATATTTTAATCTATAAAATTGATGCCTCTAAATTTTTAAATAAAAAAAACATCAGATAATTCAAAATCATGTGTATGGTAATTTAACTCATGAAGTTTCAACTGACGTGATACTTATGAAATTACCTAATCATTCTACATAAGGACTCATCCATGTACTTTCAATGATGCGTCACTTTAAGTAACAAACTCACCATTTCTATAAGCCAGTGCCAAAACCGAATACACCACCAATCTTCTTTTAAATTTGTGAAAAAAATTATAAAATTATTTTTTCCAAATGAACTTATCACATTTCCGAGTTAACTTATTCATTGTGATAGATAACCGTGAAAGGTTTTCAACAAACCTTCAGTAATAACATGCTAATTCAAGAAAACTACAGATCTTAGTTATATTTTTGGGTTTTTTCCATTCTTCATCAATATTTTTTAGTAGGATTAAAAATAATTCCATTTTTATAAACAATGTGACCATGGAAAATCATATTCTATAACCAAAGCTCCCATTTGATGAATTTCCCAAACAGTTTATTTTTTTATGGTTTGCAAGAAACCCCTTAAATGACTTTCATGTTCCTCTTTAATTTTAGAATAAATGAAAATATTAACAATGAACACAACCACAAACTTACCCTATAAATCATGGTAAAATTCTATTCATATGATCCATGAATACATCAGGTGAATTGGTTAAACCAAAAGGAATAACTAAAAATTTATAATGGCCATATCTAGTACGAAATGCAGTCTTCAAAATATCTACTTCATTTACTTTCAACTGATGGTACCCCGACCTCAAATTAATCTTAAAAAAATTATGATCCCCTTTGATATTATCAAACAAATAATCGATATGAGAAAAAGGATACATGTTCATAACAGTGATGTAATTCAATGCCCTATAATCAAAACATAATATTATTAAACCATCTTTCTCTTTAACAAATAAGACAGGAGCACCCCATAGTTATGTGATTGGTCAAATTAATCATTTATCTAATAACTCTTGAAATGTATTCTTTAACTCTAAAATTTCAATTTCATCCATTCGATAAGGGGGTTTTGAAATTATCTTATCATCAGGAACAAAGTCAACAGAATATTCAACTTTTTGGTCAGATATAATACCAAGAAACTAATCAAGAAAAACATCAAGGTACACATTTACCAATAAAAAGTCATTAATCTCAACACATATTTTATTTTCAAAAATATGTATAAGGTAACATTCATTTCCACCTTTTACTAGTTTCTCAGCTTCCTGATATGTTTTCATAATCAAGGGTTCATTCTTGTACACAAACTAAATATATTTCTGAAATGAAACATCTTTGGATCTAAATTTAATCTTAGCATGATAAATAGAAAGAAAATCTATACCCAAAATTTTATCAAACTCCACTAGAGGCCAAACAATAAGGTTTTTTCATGTATATTCTATATGCACACATGGACATGAAGCTTCTTATAATTTTTTTATCTGAACATTTCCCCTAGTGTTCTAAAAAGTAATTCAGGATTCATATCTTGAGATGGAATTATAAATTTACAAGAAAAATTTTCAGAAATGAAAGAATTTGAAGACCATGAATCAAAAAACACATTTTCATAATCTGAACACAAAAATAGTGTACTAGATATTACTTCATTTGATGGAAAAATATCAGCTGAAGTAGTTGTAAAGGATTTTACCACCCCTTTCATCTTGTAATCTGGATACTTTTTCCTCAGTTGAGTTCTTAATTAGACACTAATTTTCATAATAACTCATTTCATTTCACTGAAAACATTTTACTGACTGTAAATCAGATTTTGTTTTACTATTAAACTAATCATTTTTATTGCAATTTCGATCCATATGGACCATTTAACCACATCAGTATCACTAACCAAAATAGAAAAGACATTCCCTATCATTCTTTTTACCACAATTTTCCAAAACTGTAAAATTAAGTTTCTTACCATCATACATTTTTGAAAAGTTATTCCATTTTTCTTCACACCAAGACCTCTTATTCTATAGTTTTTTAAAGAACACCAGATCATCAGAAACCCCTATTTCCTCCTTCTCCAAAAAATGAATTAGTTTTTTCATAACTTTTTAACTAAAATGATTCTAAATCCCTTCAATATATTGGATTTAATCATGAGTATAAATGGTTGATTTTACTATCAAGAATACATATGAAATCTATATTATACCTTGCCAATCGAGTGAATTTTCCTTCATAAGAATCCACTGAGTCATCCTCTTGACATAATTTTAGGAAGTATTTTTCCATTCTAAATGAAAAACTAGAGAAAATATTTCTTAAGAAACATTCATTTGAATTAATTCCAATTAAGAGCATCAATCTCCTAACTATCCCTAAAATTTTTCACTATCAACCTCCAATGATCACCATCACCATCAAAACAGTAAATAACAAGTCTAACCTTATGATGTTCTGAACTCCCCATGACAACATATATATTATATAGTGATCTAATCATCCCTTCTTCTAGCACATGGTTAGATGATCCTCTAAATGATGGTAGATGTTGCCTCATGAAATTATCCACTACTGAAATGTTCCTCTGTGGTTGGTATGTATAATCTCATGAATGGATACCACAACCATTTATAACCTGAGTCAATTGTTCCATCACTACAAAAAACTATTCAGTTCCGATTCTGACCATCTCAGGTTGCTGATTTTGACAGTTGTCTTCATCTTGATGTCATCCCAACATAGCTTCCCTGTTTTCCCTATGGAAAACCATTTTGAACACAAAAATAACTTAGCTGAATCAACATCATAATCTATAAATGCTATATTATTTCAATTATAACATAATCAAAAAATAATTTATGGATATTATTTTTATTATATTCTTACTTTTAATGTTGTCTAAACCAACCTCTGAGAGAAACTATAATGACCCCACCTCAAACATTACATATTATTGAATTAAATGGATAATTCACATTGAGGATCTTCTTAGGATTAGAGTTTTAGAGAATTATGTCATAACATTTATATAACAACATGAATATTACATGTAGAAAATTCTAATCAGTATAAATTTTTTTATAAAATAAAAACACATTAAAAAAGAGTCTTCTCTAGTTCCATGTTTTAGATAGCAAGACTTTTCCATGATCCCATGCATAACCTTATTCACCATTATGTATTGTGAAAAACATTTCCAAACATGGGATGAGAATTAAAAATCTCATTAAGGTTTATAAAATCAGAAAGAAATCATCAGTCCATCAATATATACAAAACATGAAAATCTCCTGAAAACATAATATTTATGAATGACACATATTAATCATAAATTATAAAGGTACTTGTGGCATTCATATCATACCTACATTGTATCTATCATAGCTACATAGGGAGATACATTGGAATACACATCATAGTATATTCTTTAAAATATTTTAGGAGAAACATTCACATGTACCTCTGTCATGTTACCCAATTCATTGGAGACCTATCTTGGGCTCACCCACTCTAGGTTTATCACAGAACCACCCATATATGTAAATAATTCCTATGAACAACATCATATTTATAACACATAACAAACCTAAAAGAAAAGATTACATTTTCACATTTCAATCACAATATATCATTTAAATATATTGAAATAAAAAATACATTATAAATCCATTTTCAATACCAAAATACATAAAGAGTATATGGTATTTATTTTCCTTTAAAAAACATTATGACTTGTTAAGGAAGCCAAAGATCAAATAATAATCAAGGCGGTGGAAAAAGGTCATTGTCATCATTTATGTTAAAAAACATTCCTTTTTTGTCGTGTAGTAAAACACTTCATATAAAAATATTCCTTTTAAATGAAATGAAAATTCAAAGGGTTTATACACTGTATAAATTAACATCGTGTATAAAATAAAATATGCATCTATGAACGGAGATTGAGACGAAGCCCCTTACCTCGTGCCCCACAAGGCTCGTTCCTTCTTTAATCTCTTGGATAATAAACTAATGTTAATTTCTACTTGAATAAGAACCTTTTCATGTTTATTATTCTTTTTATATCACTTATTACCTTTTTATAAACATTACATAAACATTTTTGTTAATAATGTTCGTTTTGTCGATTTTTAGTACTTGAGTCAAAGACTAACTTCTTTTAATAACATGTTGTTCACTTGGTCAAAAGGCCATTATATTAAGAATGTTATTCATGATTTTGATATCATATATATCATATATACATAGTATATACATGTATTTATAAAGGTATATAACATTTGGTGGTACGAAATTAAATGCACCGTTCATGGAGACGGTAAGTTGTACGTACGCATAAACGCTACTTTCATTTATATTTCTTATTTTGATGGAATATAAAACATAATGATACAGAGGTATATTATAATTATAGTAAAATATCATATATAATATCATTAAATCCATCCTTTATACGTCCCACATATGGCATTAACAAGTCATATCATTGGGAGGGGGCGATAGTCCGCTCTTCCTCAAATGAAATTATCACATTTACCAATTATAGAAACCATAAAGGTAGTATATAAATAAAAAATAAAGATTAATAAAAATTACATAAAAATAATATTTATCATATATAATTATATTTCCATCTTAATGGCCACTATGAGAGGTGGTATGAGATAATCGAAAAATCATCATTCGGTGAGGCGTTAGTTTTCCATCCATAAATATGTTACATTTTTCACCAATTAGATGTATGTGTGTGTATGTGTAGTTCAAATAAATATCATAACAACATCCTATTACATTTAAGATACTGGTGTTGTTATAAATGAAATGAATAAAAAGAGTTTAGGGTTTGTGAAGTAAAACAAAATAAAATATGGTAAGAGGATTCCTTATCTTTAATTTGGGAAACTCCCTTTGGTTTGAACCAAAAGGACTTCTTGAAATGCCTTCTGCCTAAGGTAAGGCTTATAAGAGGAGGATAGAGATCGTTAGATCTTATTTTTATAGGGTTTGGATGAGACAAGGGGCTAGAATGTTGTGAGGAATGAGTAATTAGTGAAGGATTTTTATAAATGGGAGGAGGGGCACTTTAGGAATGTGTGAAAATATTATTTTATTATATAATAATATTCGATTAACAAATATCAGAAACTAATTAAAGACTAAGGTATGATGACTCATAGTTTAAATGAAATCATAAAATATGAATTGGATTAGTTTTGGATATTTTTTAATATTAATAATCTTATTTATTTATATCTTTTATTAACGAGGTAAATACTGTATCATTATTGTGTCATAAATAATTTAATTTATTTCATATATATAAATTATAAAAAATACCATGATGTATAAAATATATTTATATTTACATTTAATATTTATAATCGAATAGATAGCTTATATAATGCCATGTAAAAGTTTTTTTACTAAAATATATTTGTTTGTGTCATTTTATCATTTCTTTAAGTTAATTAATCTAAAGTGTAATTATCACTACCATGTGGATCTATAGGGTTCCACAATCGACACAAATATTCCAATTGACATAAATGACTCAACCAATAAGGTCAGGACAAGTTTAAGGTAATTTTTTTATTATGATATTCTTTTTACCTTAAATTACTCTACTAACATTTAACCCCAGTAAATAAAAACCAAAAGTTACTATTCACCAAAAATTATTTTCATCTTACTAATCGACATTTTACATACTGATAACAACCATGTATATTGTATTTTCTAAATTCAATTCCCATAAGCGGTAAAATTTTATTTAAATGAAAAATTCAGTTTTGTAACTACTACTAAGTGGTTTCACTGTTCATCAAATATTGAAGTTTTTCAGAAAAATACTAGAAATTCAGCTTAGATATATTTGATATTCAAAATTCAAAAATGATTTCTATTATACCAAATTAAAAAAATATAAGTTTCATTATTTAATTTAATATTATTTATTGTTGTCAAAACAGATAGCATGTTTTTAAAAAACAATAACTTCCAAAAGATCTTCACTTATTTATGACCAATTTCAATATGAAATTAATTACAATTTTTAACATTGGATTAGTTGGAAAAAAATAATGTAATTACACATAAAATCCAATTAAAAATATAATATAAATATATTTATAATTTATATTATCTTCAATTTTGAATAAAAATACAATATTTTTAAATATTCACTAGAAATTGAACTTTATTAGAAAAATATGAAAAAATTTACCCAAAGTAAATTTTAATGTCCCTATTCTGAAGAAGAATTTTATTTTGTCAAAAAAAAACATATAAAAATGGCCCAAAACTAGATTCAAGGTGGGTTTACCATGATAAGGCAGTAAATAGACCTTATTTTGTGATTATTAGATTATTTATGATTAAAATTAGATTCGTTCATATTTTAATCACCTAAATTTTACTGGATAAATGTAATAAAATTTCACAAACATGTATATTCATATTGTAGTTAGTTCTATTAATTTCATCCAATACAATAGGTAGGTGTTAACCACCATTTAAAATAATAATATTATATTATTAGTGTTCAATGTACGATTTCAATGAAACCTGTTGTTGTGTATTAGGTAAGCCATCGAACTTTGCGTCCCCATTAAAGTAAAATTAATATTTAATTAAAAAATATTAATAAATATGAAAATGTTTTATTATTTATTTACTTGGGATGTTACATTGAACATACCTCTAGGCCACACAAAACATATTTCACTAAGCCCAAGAGGCATTAATTTAATCCATTTCTTGAAGAATCAGCCTTAGGATAAATGTTATCATCTTTTTTAAGGAATACCACATGAAACATTTAAACCACCCTTATACATGGTTTTAAAAAACGATACCACAACATGATAATGTTTTAAGGTCATTATATTGATTTAAATTCAATACTTAGACATTTAAATTCTTTCAAACTATGCATCAAAAACTAATTCATAAGGCATAATAAATAAGTAACTTATTGAAATTATATCTCAGTGAAAAAAATGAATGTGTCATCAAAATTTATTTTTAAATATTTAAATAATTATAGACATGTTGTCTTATTTTTGAAATATATAAGATATATTCCATTTAAATATTAAAAGATAAGGTGACTGATGGGGGGTACATTAAACCAACCTCGATTCTGAAGAACCAAAACAATAGAAACTAATAAAAATAAAAATCATTAAAACACCCTTAGTGGGTTATATCATAAAAACATAGCCTTGCTAACCAACTTGGGACAAGTTTTTCATTTAGAAAAAAAATCAAAATCCATTATAAAGGAAACCATCATTTGAAATCATGTCTTAAAAACTAAATCATTTTAACCAGTTCAGGAACATACCACATGCTTATATATATAGTAGATAAATTCTAAAGGTTTCTAACTAATTATCAATAAAGAACCCATACACTCTACAAGGTGAGAATGTTATCCCATTTTAATAAAAAAATTCAATTTAACACATGATCTATTAAATCCTTTTACATTATAAGAAGGTTATATATACATTTATAATGGTCCAGTGGTGGTTTTATTATATGGGTTTCCCTTTCCAAAATATAAGGTACTCATACACCTTACAAATAAAAAATGGATCCCATAAAAATTGCAACTAATAAGTTTAACCCATGAAACCATTAACATATATTAAATCACTAGCATGTTACAAAAAGAAGTCAAATAGAGAAACATGATATGAAATTAGAACTCATGGAATATAAGTAACTAAACATGGAAGTTGTTTATCATCATAAATAAATCATCCATGAATGTTTAATAATCAGCTATACTATATAAATCTAAAATAATGACTTAACACTCAAGGAAAAATATCAAATTAGTCTGATTCCTACTAATATGACTACATGGAATGGAATATGAAGGACATGTGAAGTCATGTATTCCTATAATATGAGGTATGAAATGTTTTATCCATTCCATATAATGAAAATTAACAATAAAATAAATACCATATAGCAATATATAGTTGAATATACACCCATTACTCATGGTGAATTAAAATAAACTATAATATCTAAAAACAATCTCATCCCTTACAATAGGGTAAATTCACCATGGGTGGGGCATCAGACCTAGACATGACTATTTACCATGTTCTGACATAGTCCAAGTATCCTATCTATCATCCCAAAATTTTATTATAAAGGAAAAATATCTCTAACACCACTTTGTAATGTTCCTTATGTTGATGCCGCTCAATAATGCCTCGAGCCCGATTGGGAACATGGAATCAGGCATGTTTCCCAATATTCCAGTGGATGTCGACTTGTAGTGAGGGTCTAATGTAGTGATATGGGAATGAGTATCATAGTGGTACAATAAAAATAAATATAAGTCAATAGTGAATGAAATAATAAGAAATGATTAATTAGTGGAAGATGGATATTATAATAACTGAATAAAATGGCTAATGAATATTTTCAGGAATAAATTAATGAAAAATGATTCTATATAAACTATAATATATACATATAATAAGTAGTGTTACAATAGTAAAAACAAAATAATAAATGAAATTTAAAAATATACGTAAATATTCATTAGAAGCATGAGCTTATTCTTGATTCGCTACTCATAAACCAACAAAATGATAAAGGCAACACAATCAATAGTCTAGATTGTTTATGAAAACTAGTCTACATGGGTACCCTACTGTAATGGAAGACCATGAAGGTTATAAGATATAAATCTCAATAGGTCTTCACCGATGCAGTCTATCCCAATCTATTCTATGAAATTTCAATTAAGGAGTCTGCATCCAATATCAATGAAATAAACGAAGTACTGAAATGTAAGAATCCTATAAATATAGGATCCCATTTATAACCAACTACATTTAATAAATTTTATTTTTGTAAAATGTCCAAAATTTTATATTAACTCATGTCCCATTATATCTATTTTTAAATTATCATTAAACTCATTAAATTAACATGACACAAACAAACACACATGTAACATCAATCATGATGTTTCAGTAAAACCCAATGTGTAAAAACATCCATCTCTAATAAATAAAACCAACAATGTAATACTTATCCGGGATATTCCATTTAATAAAAATATCAGAGAATGAAGGGATTAATCTAAGGATCAGTAGAGCATCACATACTTGTTGAGTCCTAGGAGCATCGCTATAGAATTTCGATTAGGTACTGGTTGGAGTCCAAGGAGAATGTCATATCAAACATGTCGTATGAAAGTCCTGGAAACCCGATTAAAGTGGTATAAAAACTAAATTCATCCCCTAGAATCAAGTCCCAAGTAGTATACCCTATTCATGGTTTCCACTAATGTATTCAAAATCCAAGGAGCACTATCCATGATATCTATGTAAACATTTACCATTTCAAACCATATGAGTATACCCACTCATATAAAAATCCACATATCAAATTAATTTTATGAGTATACCCACTCATAAATGAAAATTCAATAAAAAGGAAACCAATGAGTATTCCCACTCATTTTCAAAATTAACATTTAAAAGTATCAT
The DNA here is from genome assembly GCA_963277665.1 of Viscum album. Lineage (NCBI taxonomy): Eukaryota > Viridiplantae > Streptophyta > Magnoliopsida > Santalales > Viscaceae > Viscum > Viscum album. The sequence goes on along the minus strand of OY728150.1, from coordinate 433,856,463 downwards.
GGGAGTTTATAGACTCATTTTCAAAATTAAAAATACATTTAATCCAAACCATTTATTCAAAATGATTTAATAAATCAAGGTAAACTCCATCATCATTTTATTTACACCTCACAAAAAAATTAGAATAAATGCATGACCATATTAAATGTCTAAGCCTCTAATTCTCATCACATGAAAAAAGCATACATTTAATTAATTATTTATTATATGGTAAAAAATAATAATCAATCCCATCTAGAAATAACCTCAAAAGGTTATAAAATCATGGTAATGTATTTGAGGCTTATCCATTAATTATCTCACCTTGGTGAGTAATTTTAAAGAATTCATTATTCTCAAAATCTTTTTGGGATATTTAATAACCAAGGAAGGTGAAAAATGAGATCTGTTAATGAATTATTAAATTTAAAGTGAACTGTAAAGGGGTTCTACCTTATAAATAAAATTTTCAATCCCAACACTTCGACACATGACAGTTTCATCAACAACAACTCAAAAATACTCATTCCCAACTCTGAGCATATTCCACTTCACATAAATGTAAGGAAACATTTCCCCTTTTATATATTCACGTGTACATGAATATGTACAAATGTATCCAAACATCTAGGATTATATACACATACACACATTTCACATTACACCATTATTATGTTTTCACATATATAAATAATCACACATTACCACATATATATATATTAACTACCATATGTGAAGTTACATATAAAGGGGGAACATACATACATATATATATGCCTTCCTAGGAATACCTAGTAAGTCACCATTAACTCTGGAAAATTAAATCTTCAGCAAAAAAATCCAAACACACTGATGATAAATAGTATAACCTGAGAACCACTAAAAGACTTCGAATAGGTTTGGACACACCAATTAGTGGAAAAACACCTTATGTTAAGAAGCATAGAAAAAAAATTAAAGTACTGAAGAATATGTCCTTCAGCGCTTGATGAATAAATATCTTCAAAGACAACCTAATTAGTCCATCGCACACCCTATCATCGGAATAAAAACAAATGATCTAGTTGACCCTAACCCTAGGGTTCGGCTGAATGCCATTATGAAATTAAATGTCGCAAAAATAACTAAAGTAAATAAGTGGAATGACCTTGAGATATTAAAATGAAGAATCAAATATAATGTCATGTATTATTGTGGTGGAACCGGATGGTGAAGAAGAGGTTGTAGGGGGGATGTTGCACACGCTTGTAGATAAAGGGGGAGGTGTGTCGAGCAAGTGACGGGGGATGAATATTGATATTAGGTTTTGTTTTTATATTATTTTAATTGTTCAATTAAATTCATTTAAATTTAATTTTTTTTCATGAGCTTTGGGATACCCGTTTTAATAAACTATCCACCAACTGCGTGCCTTCTACGGGAATATGGAGAAACACGTATGGGTTGTCCGCACAATTTGAAAATTTTGGAACCAACCATATAGTTAATACTACTTGGGTACTACCTATGTTTTACTGCCTTTTTGGACTAGGTACACAGTCTAGGTAAGATATTCCCAACCTATATGGGGCACATCTTCTCCTTTAATAATGGTTGTATGGTTTTCTACTACACAACATGGCTTTAAAAAAATTCCACATTTAAGAACCTCAAAACTTGTGATTATTTTACTAGACTCTCACGAGACGTGAAGAGACATGTAAAGAAAATATTGGGCCTTTACCCAAGTACCAAATAAAAACATTCAAATGATATAAAACATGGAATTAAATTTCAAATATTGGTTTAAAAAATGGCTAGTCCAGTAATCACTAAAATTCAAAATCACGGGAAATTTCATCTAGTTCAAAAAACGAGACTATATAAGGTAATTGGATTTAATGAAGTTTTGTCCAAAAATTGAGAGAAAAAATGTTCCATATACTAATACTACACTAGTGGAGTCAATATGTAATTACATAAACGGGATAGAAGGAATAGGTTATTTGATTTTATTACTTCCTGTATTATGTTCTATATATTGTCTTTATTTTACTATTGTATCTCCTATTACTCAACTGTTTGTTTTCAGTATGTATTACTGGGTATGTATATATTCACTCTTGAATGGTATTTTCCCACACATTTCATATCTTATGCAGACAATAGAATTTCCAGAAGTGAATTAAGATAAGACTAGGAAAAACTGGTACTTTAGACCATGTATGGTGTTTATATAATGGAGATTAGAAGATGAGATATCTCAATGTTTTAATTTGCAGTTTGGTCATGTTAGAACATATTTTTTGTTTGGTGTATAATTATACTCTTTACTATTCAGTTTAAACTATTTCATTCTTTTTCATTCTGGAGGTTTTTTATGCATGGTTGTTCTCCTATATTTTTATTCATTTAATATTACTCCCTATGAAAATTTTTATAGATATGTTTGGGAGTATACATATAGGTACTTAGGAAAAGTAATACATGTGTCAGTTATTCTTTCAGTGCTAGTTGTTAGACCAAGAAATATAGAGGCATGCTTGGGGTAGTTTCTACATGAACCCCGACTTGTTTTGTGTCTTGAGGATAACTATATTGACTATTATAGTGTAAACATTCATGTTGTAATGGTAAGAGGAAAAGGGATTAAATTAAGGTTATAAAAAATATATAAGTTTAGAAATATTGTAAATAAAATTTTTTATAGTGATATTATATTGACCCACCCTCAATTTATATTTGAAATAACTCACTTTGAATCCATTTTTAATTTATATTAATTTATATTAATGTAATATTTCACGAAGTTCCAATAGTTCCACTCCCCTCTCTTATAAAATAGAATATATTTCTCTTACTAGTTAAAACATAATAGACCATTTAAACCTTCCGTTATCAACCCCAATACATTTATAGAATCCATAATTTCATTATAAATTTATTTTTTAGTCACAATAGAAATCATAGATGACTTAAGGTGTTAATAAAAGGTGGTACTCCAAATAATATGTTTTAGTTTTAATCAAATTTTCATGTTTTATTTATTATTACTGATCCATCAAATATAATTTAACCATTATAATGCAATATCACCAGTAACATCCTTTTAATTTAATTTTATAATGTTAATATTTTAACTATATTCATCTCATGTTCCAAAAAATTAGAATCAAAATAGTCATTTGTCTGTATGGATGACTGCCACCTCACGAAATTATGTAAATTTTTTTCAATAACCATTTCTCACGACTATTATTAATGATGAAATTAATATTTTTTTATTACATTCAATAAATATTTATTTCTATAAAAATATAATATATTGTTTACCTTCCTACCATTCTATTAACATAAAAATAATAACATCGTTCGTATGTACATGTGGACTACCACCACAATTGAGAGATATGATTCATTATTAGAAATATAAAATAGATGATATATGTAATTTAATTTAGATAATTAAATAAAAATATAAGATATGTTTATTTGATTATAAATATGTAAGGAATAAATAATACAAACCAAAATTCCTTAATTATTGGTGAAATATTGAAAGGTTACTCATGCATATATACGGCCAATGGTCCCCATGATTGTAAAAAAATTCATTTTTCATTACCATATTTAATATATTGATTTAAATGTATAATTGGTTTATATAAATTATAATTATATAATTATTATTATTCTAGATATTATGTAAGAATTGTCACTTGGACCACATTCATCCTATCAAAATAATATTTGACATATGATCTAATTATCTATAATACGACTGATATTAACATAAATTATTATGTAATTGTAATAATATTGTAATAAGTGACATAAAATAAATAATAAATATTATAATTTTTATTAGGAAATTTAATAATTACATAAATATTATTATTCTAGAATACATGTAATGTGTATTATTGAGACACAATGTAATGTATTTTTTCTCACCTTTATTTAAGTGGGGTAATTACTGTATACTCAATATTTTTCTTCGGTTTTGTGTATATTATAACCATGAATTTTATTTTATGTTCATATCATGAAATATATGGCATATAAATATCCAGATAATTGTATTTATTTTAGAGGAAATGTGATTCTAATTATTTCAAAGTAATAATATTTTATTCCACAATCTCATCATTATTAAAAAAAATTATATTTAAGCTTATACTGGGAAATATTTTTCATCCTTTTACATGTTTTTTTTGAAAATTCCTTCCATGATTTTTCAAGTATTATCAAATTAATTATTGAAGTCATATAAAAATTTTTTTGGAATTTTTTTAAAAAAAATTAAATTAAATTTTCTATCATTTTTTGGACAAGTAATTTTTGGAATTTTCCATCAACATTTTGAATGTAATGTATAATTTCACTTATATGATTACAAAAAAAATCCCCACCATTATAACTCCTCAATTAATTGATGCATACATTGTTAGTGGAAAATTTTATTTTCAATTAATAGTATTTTGTATATATATGAACAATTTTTTTAAAAAAGGAATGTGATTTTAAAATGGAATATTTATTTTCCACGAGAATTATTCCAAGTGATGTTTCAAATTAAATTTACAACTTGGATGACATCATTTTATGTCACATAATCTCTTTATGGGATATGACATATGGATAAAATCCTTATTCATTCTTTGGATTATTTAATTTTTTGATTACATGGTGTTTAGGAAACCTCTTACCTTTCTATAGGTTATACATTGCTGAATTTGGAAAATGATAATAAAATGAATTTATTTTAAATGGGTTATACTATGTTGTGTCACGACCCATCCATGGGGCTCGTGCCGTGACTACTCCATGCCCGCCTTCCATAGGCCAGGGGCTGGCGACTAGCTCCAATGCATAATTCCTAGTAAAAACGGAAGGTATTGACTTTGTAATGTAAACAAACACCACAGAGAAAGAAAACCGTAGAAGTAAACACTAATTAATAAATGGGTACAACAGTAAGTACAGAAAAGTAAGTGGGCCAGAATACAAACCCAAAATGAATGTAATGTACAACTAAAAAGGAAAAACAACAATTGAAAATAAAGCCGCAATGTCGAGCCGCCCACTGGTAGTCCCACCTGAAGGGTGAGTACAGATAGCCTCCACAGCTCTTCGGGTCCAACCGTCCACTCCGAGTACGTCCCGCCTAGTGTTCCACCTCCGGGTACCGTTCTGCTCTATAAGCCTCAACCACGATCAGCGCTGTCTGTCTTCTACAACCAACATAACGTAGTGCGGGCATAGCCCGTGCAGGGTGAGTATAAAATACTCAGTAGGGACCCTGAGACCCCCGAAGGTCTCCCAGAATCCACAAAGGATAATCTACAATGGAAAGATGCAATCACGAAGTAACATCCGAAACTTCTTAGGTATATTCCCATACGTATACCTAAGTCACCAATTCCAGTTCGCTCCAGCCTCCGAGCCCAAGCACATCCCAGTCCACAGAGGAAGAAAAATGTAATCCACACAAGATAGCACAACACAATCCAGGAAGGAATGAAAAAAATGATTCAGCTCACACATGTATACTTTTTCGAATGACGATAGAGATGATCAGATATAGCCACTGATTCATCCATGTCATCAGACCCACAAATGATCGATAGATACTAAACCCCGCAATGACTGACAAAGGATCTGACCCACACAGGATCGATAGGTAACTAACCCCCGCAAATACCCACACAGGATCAGACCCACACTGGATCTTTAGGCGTTGGCCCACACAGGACCGCTGAATGCTGAACCACATAGGATCGGTAGAACTGATCAACGTAGGATCACTGAGTGTTGTAGTCGTCGAAGTAGAATCCACTGAGGATCTGTGTACATTCGTCGTCATCAGAGTCACAGCAAACTCTTGGGTTCCCACACACAGCAAGCTCGTTCGGGAGGGTCCGCTCCACTAGCCGAGGTTCTGATACATCAACTGACACAAAGTCTAGAGTTGATGTATCCAAAAGTTCCGTATCGTCAACAGGAACTCAACGTCACAGACGGCGCGTCAATCAGACGCCCGGTCTGAGAGTGATTGGCTTTTTCATCCTAGGGGCCCGGTTGGTTTTTAAGTCAAAAGAAACCCGACCATACTCCACCTACATCCAAACCTCGGGCGGAGTAAGCCGAATGATCCGTCTCACTTAGAGGAATCCAACATGGTCGACGACACTTCAATCGGACATCCGGAGCTCAAGTTATAATTGTTTTCACTCCGAGGGCCAGGTTGGTTTCGTGTACGAACCAAACCGGCCGAACCCATAGTTCTCCGAAACCTTGAGTGTAATATGTTGACACGTCCTTCTCGATCCAAGGATTTCATCGCCGCTGACAGTGCGTCGATCGGAGGTCCGTAGCCCAAGATATGGGCAAAAGACCGAAGGAGGTCTGAAAAAGGGGGGTCAGGGCCTGGACTGACCCGACCCAAACCCCCCCGGGTTGGCCCGAACCGGGGGGACCCGACCCGGGTCCGGGTCAGAACCGGCGGGGTGCGACCCGGCCCTGCCGGTGCGGCCCGTCCCGGCCTGGGCGCGACCCGGCTGGCTCCGACCAGGGGGCCAGCAGGTCGGCTCGGCCGTTACGGCCGAGCAAAGCGGGGGGGGGGGGGGGGGGGGGGCGCTGCCCCCGCATGGAGAGACCGCGGCCCGCACGGGGCCGCCCTTGCCAGCAGACGCGGTCGGTTGCCGCATCCCACTCCCTCCAGTCCCGCGTGGTTGTGGGACCGCGGCCTGCCGCCGCGGCTCCTCCCGGCGACGCGCCGGGCGCCGCCGTGCCGGCGAGGCGCGCTGGCGGGCCGCTCCGTGACCACTGGATGAGTTACGGTGGTTGGAATTGCGTGATGTATTCACCAATGGCCCTCCCGGGGCACGTCCTTCACTGCAAGGACCTCACATCACCCATGCAGCCTGCTTTGTCATCGACCGCCAATCCGCTCACCAAGAACGAAGAGACGGTGGGTTCGGACTTGTTCGTTGGTCCGCACCCACCGTGTTAGCGGTTTTAAAAAGTCTTATGACAAATATTTAAACAAACCGCAGATATAATCTCATAGATTAAAATGAACAAAAACCCTTACCTCAACATTGTCTTCGAACTTGAGTTCGTTGCGGAATTAATAGTCGTAGAAGAAGAGGATCGTCGCGTCGCGGAAGGGGCGTCGCTGTTGTTGCAGTACATGGCATTTCGTATTCATACTCCGAGGATTAAAATCAAACAGAATTAATTGCACCATTTAAACCCATGTTGAGGATATAATTCAAAAATAATTAAAAGAACAAAAACACCCTTACCTCAATCAGTTTTTGATCGAATATTGTCGCGGGGGAAGGAACGTCGAGGAATAAGCGTCGCAGAAGGAGGATCTTCGGCGTCGCAGTACACGACGTCGCGTCATCGATCTCTGAGGGTTCGGCATTCTTCGTCAGCGATGATGCGTTCTTCACGTTCTTCGCGTTCTTCAACGAAGGAGGATGAAGATCTTCAAGATTTAGAGTTTCTCCAAATCCTCTCAACAAGAAACCCCTCACCAAACCTAGTGTTTGTCTTATTTTATTCCCCATGTCACCAATTTGAAATTCATAAAAGGAATCCAACAATTAAATGAATTAATTTCCATGCTTAAACCATTCAATTAATAGGGGCATTTAATTTTTAATTAAATGCACGGGTTGACATTATTTAAAAAGGGGTTTTTGCGGGTTCGTTACATACAGGGGAAGAAACGATGGGGCTGTTGTGGGCCCCACCTCACAAATATCCTACCAATGGGTAGGATATTATGGGTTCCACCTTATCTTCTTAACTTAGCTTAAGTGGCTTTAAGTGAAATAAAATAAAGTGTCGCACCACTTTTATTTTATTTCTTAACTTAACCCCAAAAATTAAAAACCACACCCGAGCAAACACAACTCCAGAAAAGGCGTTTCTTAGCAAATACCAGCGCTACGATTCCACCAATGCCCTATGAATTCGATTTCGAGCACCGTTTTAAAAGTTAGAAAATCCCGCTCATTCGTTCACTGAATGTACCAGAGCCAAAATTTGAAAAATGATTCCAGGAACACCGGGCCTCAGAATCAGGTGCCGTTAGAAACTACGTTCTTGTGAAATTCCCATGAAAATTAAGAAAAAAAATTTTCCCTCATTTTTACGGGTATTTACATCACTCCCACCTTAGGGCTTTACATCTCCATAAAGATACATCACAAACTAGGGAAACCAATGTGGGTACTGAGCATGCATCTGAGCCTCCTGCTCCCAAGTGCTCTCCTGGAGGATCCCGTGTTGCCATCTGATGTGCACTAGAGGGATAGATCATCCATGTAGGACCCGCTCCTGTCGACCATCGATCTCCACCGGGACCTCCACAAACGTCGCCCCATCATCAATGTCTAGGTCCTCATGGTCAATGATATGCGTCAGGTCGTGCACGTATCTCCTTATCTGAGATACGTGGAAGACGTCGTGCACCCGGAGCAACTGAGGTGGTAAAGCCAGGAAACAAGCCACCTCACCAATCCTGTAGAGTACCTGGAATGGTCCGATGAAGCATGGAGACAACTTGCCGCCTCAGCAAAATCTCCGTAATCCATGTCGAGGTGAGACCCGCAAGAAGACGTGGTCGCCATCCTCGAACTCTAGTGGCCACCACCTCCTGTCAGCATAAGACTTCTGCCGGCTCTAAGCTTTCCTCATCCGCTCCTGGATGACCTGGACCTTCTCCGTCGTGGTCTGGACCATCCCCAGTACCACAAGTGGTGACTCTCCAGGGTCTATCCAGCACAGAGGAGATCTAAAAGGTCGTTCGTACAACACCTTGTATGGTGCCATCCCGATGGTGGAGTGGTATCAGTTTTTTTACGCGAACTCCACCAACGGTAGATGGTCCTCCCAGTTGAGAACAAAGTTGAGGACACATGCATGGAGCATTTCCTTGAGAGTCTGAATGGTCCTCAATGTCTGACCATCTTTATAAGGGTGAAAGGCAGTGCTCAGACGTAGCTGCGTCCTAAACGCCTCCTGCAACCCCTTCCAAAACCAGGATGTAAAGCGAGCATCTCGATCGGAGACGATAGATGATGGCACACCGTGAAGCCGTAAAATCTCCTGAATGTAGAGACTTCCCATGCTCTCCACCGATCCCTTCTCTCTGATGGGTAAGAAGTGTGCCGACTTGGTGAGTCAGTCAAAAATCACCCAAATGGAGTCGTGACCTCTGGAAGTGCATGGAAGTCTAGTCACAAAGTCCATAGATATAAATCCCACTTCTACTCTGGAACCTCCAAGGGATGTACCAAGCCTACTAGAACCTTGTGCTCTTCCTTCACCTGCTGGAAGGTGGGGCATCGAGAAACGAACTCCGCCACGGCCTTCTTCATGCCTGGCCACCATGGCTATCGCCTAAGATCCTGGTATACCTTCACCACTATAGGATGTACTGACAAATGGGAAGTGTAAATCTCCCTCAGCACCTCCTCCCATAAAGAGACTGGTACCAAGGTATGTCCTCTGAAAAGAACTCCATGCTCTCCTCCTACGAAGAATCCATCAAGTGATTATCTTGAGGATATCGGTGCACGCTGCGTCTCACAGTCAGCGTCACCAAATTGTGCATCTCTGACCCACTGCAGTAGTGAAGGAGTGACTGTGAGTGACTGAAGGAAGGATTCCCCATCTCTATCCACGAAGGATATCTGCAAAGCGGCAAGCTGCTCCGTCACCTCCTCAAGTAGATGAATGCCCTTCCTCCTGCTGACAGCATCGACTACTACATTCCCCTTCCCAGGAGTATAAACTATCTCAAAGTCATAGTCCTGGAGGAACTCGAGCCATCGCCGATGTCTCAGGTTAATTTCCTTCTAAGAGAAGATGTACCTGAGACTCTGATGGTCAGAATAGACTGTAAAGTGCTCACCCATCAGATAGTGTCGCCATGTCATCAGAGCAAAGACCACTGATTCTAACTCCAGGTCATTGGTAGCATAGTTCTGCTCATGCAGCCTCAAATGACGTGATCCATATGCGATCATTGCCCACTCCTGCATCAGGAGGCACCCAAGTCCAGCCCATGATGCATCGCAGTAGACTACGTACCCTACTCCCTCCTCCGGAAACCTCAAGATAGGTGCGCTGGTCAATCTCTGTCTCAGCTCTTGGAAGATGTGCTGACAACTATCTGACCACCCGAAGGGTTTCCCCTTCTTCTTCAAAGCTGAGAGTGGTGCCGCAACTCTGGAGAAGTCCGGCACAAATCTCCGGTAGTATCCAGCTAATCCCAAGAAACTCTGCACCTCTGTCACGCTCCTAGGTGTCTCCCTAGCTAGCACTGCCTCGATCATGGCAGGATACACCGCAAAAACTGCCTCAGAGATGACGTGCCCCAAGAAGTGGACCTCACGCAACCAGAACTGACACTTCGAGAGCTTGCCATAAAGCTGGTGCTCTCGGAGTGTGTCTAGTACAACCCGTAAGTGGTAGGCGTGCTTCTCCTCAGTCGTCGAGTATATCAAAATGTCGTCAATGAAGACCACAAAAAATCGATTGACGTATGGCTGAAAGATCCTGTTCATGATGCCCATGAACACTGTTGGAGAATTGGTTACGCTGAAAGGCATAACCAAGAACTCATAGTGGCCATACCGACATCTGAATGTCGTCTTCTGCACGTCCCTGTCTCGAACTCTGAGATGATGATAGCCTGACTTGAGGTCTATCTTCTAGACCCACTGTGCTCCCTTGAGCTGATCGAAGAGGTCTTCAATCCTCGGTAGCGGATAAATGTTCCTCACTGTCACCTGGTTTAGGCGATGATAGTCTACAAAAAGTCGCAAGCTCTCGTCCGCCTTCTTGGCGAACAATATCGGGGAAGCCCAGGGTGAAACACTGGGTCGGATGAATCCCTTGCCCTACAAGTCCTCCAACTGTACCCGTAACTCTCGAAGCTCATCAGGGGACATCTGATACACTGGAGTGGATATCGGGGTTGTCCGGGGGTACAAGTTAATATTAATGTCTACGTCTCAGTGAGGAGGTAGTCCTGGAACTTTTTCGGGAAAAAACACCTGCATAATGATCCACCACTGCAGGAAAACCAGGACTCCGCATGTCAGCTGCTCCTAGGATGAGGCTAGCCAACTGATGAGTAATGGGATTTCCTCTCCTCTACGAGAGTCCATCCTATGCTGGAAAGGCTCCCTTCTCACCGGTGAAGGTGAACCTGCTCCCGTCGGTGTTCACACATCACACCTTGCGCCTAACATAGTCAATATGATCATGGACTGTAGATAACAAATCCATGCCCAAGATGACATCGTAAGGCCTCGACGCCGCTACAAGAAGATCACAGCTGAAGCTCTCGCCTGCTAGAGTAAGCTCACACTACCGGAACCAGTGCGTAATCGTCAAGTCTTCTCCCGTAGGAGTCTCTAGCCGTAAGGATCGAGCCAACGGCTCTATCAGAATCTTCGAGCTCCGAACAAGGGTAACAGCTATGAAAGAATTACTCGCTCCTGTGTCTAAAGAACTGTAGAAAGGGTGAAATAGACATAGATAGTACCTTGAATAATCTCGAGCGCACCTTGGCCGTAGGCCTCCGCTGCCTGGAGTAGTTCCTGTCTATGCCCGCAAGCTCCCTGTGGTCGGGGTCGACCTCCTGGTGGTGGTGGTGGTAGAGCCTCAAAGCGTCTCCCACCACCTGCTGCTCGGCCAGCTCCTCTTCCTGGTCCGCCTTCTCCCTGCGGACCACCATGATCAACCCTATGCCTCTGCCTGGGTGGCCCCTCAACCGTATACTGCTCCTCGGCATGGCGGGTCGGGCAGTCACGAGCCATGTGGCCCTGCCCGCCGCATTTGTAGCACTGTTTGCCTCTCGAAAGAATGGCTCTGCGCTGTGTGCCCCATACAGCTGAGCCAGTGTCGTGAGGTTGTCTTCCTGAGGGTCTAGTCTGCCTGGACCCATGAGTCATCCGTCGACTGCCTACTGCAGAAGACTCTGCTACATGCCGCCCTACGGTGGGTCTTGCTGCTGATGTAGACTCAGAAAGAAAGCTCTCGATCAAAAGAGCTCCCTCCAGTACTCTTTCCTGAGTCGGAATGCTGAGGGAGATCATCGATGACCTGATATCATGCCTCAATCCCTGATCAAAGGTTCGGGCCCAGAATAATGGGTCCCGTACCATGTCTGTCGAGTAGAGCGAGAGATCGGTAAATCTCACTGAGTACTGGGCGACCGTCAAGCTGCCCTGCTGCAGTTGAAGAAGCTCCTGGATGTGCACCGCACGGAGGGTGGCTTGGACGAACTCCGAGCGGAAGAGGCTATCAATGTCTGACCAAAGAAGAGATGCCTCATCATGCACCTGGAGCATCAAGCTCCACCATCTGCCTGCTTCCGCGTGCAGTAGGCTCGCTGTGAGGATCACTATGAGGTCTGTTGGTGTCCTCACTAACCTAAAAACCCGTACAACTGCCTCCATCCAGTCCTCTGCTGCCTGGGGGTCCGTCTCCCCATGGAACCTCGGTGGTCGCTGGCGCTAAATCTCGTGCAGTGCTCTAAGGTGACGTGCATCATCAGCGGCTGGGGCTAATAGCATCGGTGGCTCGACGGGTAGAGGTACCGCCGGTGCCTCTACTGTCAAAGGGCCCTGTACCGAGGCCTCATCGCTCAGCGGGCTGTCGTCACGTACAACTCTTGGAACCCTTGCAGGCTACCGTCGTGGGGCCATCCTGAAAAGAAACAGGTGCTCCATGGTCAAACAACATACCTGGTGAGCTGACATATAATAATCACAACGAAAACTTGAAACACACATGCAATCAATGTTTTCGTGAATTAAGTTGGAAATCAGATGTCAGGGTCCTGGTGTACGGATACGTCAGCCGCCACACCAACACTGGACACCCTGGACTGATAACCACACCCAATATGCTTAACACTATTGATTCAAATAGAAAAAAGACCAGAGTCCAAAGTTCTGCGGTAGAACCGAACTCCTCTGATACCAATTTGTCAAGACCCGTCCTCGGGGCCCATGCCGTGACTACCACAAGCCCGCCTTCCATAGGCCAGGGGCTGGTGACTAGCAGAAACGCGTAATTCCCGGTAAAAAGGGAAGGCATTTCCTTTGTAAAGTAAACAAACACCCCAGAGAACGAAAACCGTATAAGTAAACACTAATTAAAAACTGTGTACAATAGTAAGTGCAGAAAAGTAAGTGGGCCAGAATAAAAACCAAAACTGAAAGTAAAGTACAACTTGAAATGGAAATCAACAACTAAAAATAAAGCTGCAACATCGAGCCGCCCACTGGTAGTCCCACCTGAAGGGTGAGTACAGATAGCCTCCATAGCTCTTTGTGTCCAACCGTCTGCTCCGAGTACGTCCCGCCTAGTGGTCCACCTCCTGGTACTGTCCTGCTCCACAAGCCTCAACCACGATCAGCGCTATCCGTCGTCTGCAACTAACACAACGTAGTGAAGTCATATGTCGTGTAGGGGTGAGTATAAGATCTCAGTAGGGACCCCTAGACCCTCGAAGGTCTCCCCGAATCCACAAATGATAATCCACAAAGGAAATATGCAATCACTATGTAACATCTGACACTGCTTAGGTATATGACCATACATATACCTAAGTCACCAATTCCAGTTCACTCCAGCCTCCGAGCCCAAGCACAACCCAGTCCACAAAGGAAGCAAAACGTAATCCACACTGGATAGAACAACATAATCCACAAAGGAAAGAAAAACAGGATTCAGCTCACACAGGTATACTTCTTCGTATGACATTAAAGATGATCAGATATAGCCACTGATTCTTCCAATTCGTCGGACCCACAAAGGATCGATAGGTACTAACCCCCGCAATGACCCACAAAATATCTGACCCACACAGGATCGATAGGTAACTTACACCCGCAATTACCCACAAAGGATCTGACCCACACATGATCGATAGGTAACTAACCCCCGCAAAGACGCACAGAGGATCGGACCCACACAGGATCTGTAGGAGCTGGCTCATACTGGACAACTGAGTGCTAACCCACAAATGATCGGACCCACATAGGATCAGTAGCACTGATCCACGTAGGATCACTGAGTGTTGTAGTCGTCGTCATCGAATCCACTAAGGATCTCTGTACAGTCGTCGTCGTCGGAGTCACAGCCAGCTCTAGGGTTCCCGCACACATCAAGCTCGTTCGGGAGGGTTCGCTCCACGAGCTGAGGGGCTGATACATCAACTGACATAAAGTCCGGATTTGATGTATCCAAAAGTTCTGTATCATAAATAGGAACTCAACACCACAGACGGCAGGTCAATCGGACGCCCGGTCTGAGAGTTATTGGCTTTTTCGTCCCAGGGGCCTGGTTGGTTTTTAGTCAAAACCAACCCGACCGTACTCCACTAGTGTCCAAACCTCAGGAGGAGTAATCCAAAATATCTTTCTCACATAGAGGAAAACAACAAGGTCAACAGCACGCGAATCAGACGTCCAGAGCTCAAGTTATAAGCGTTTCTGCTCTGAGGGCCGAGTTGGTTTCGTGTACGAATCAACCCGACTGAACCCAATGTTCTCCGAAACCTTGAGTGTAATATGTCAAAACAACCGCCTCGATCCAAGGATCTCATCGCCGCTGATGGTGCATCGATCGGAGGTCCGTAGCCCATGATATTGGCAAAAGACCGAAGGAGGTCTGAAAATGGGGGGTCTAGGCTAGGACCGACCCGACCCAACACCCCCCCCCCATGTCGGCCCGAACTGGGTCCGACCCGGTCCGGCGGGTGCGGCCCGGTCCGGCCTGGACGCGACCCGGCTAGCGCCGGCCGGGTGGCCAGCGGGTCGGCTCGGCCATTACGGCCGAGCGAAGCGGGGGGCGTGCTGCCCCTGCGTGGAGAGACTGCGACCCCACGTGGGGCCACCCTAGCTAACGGATGCGGCCAGTTGCGGAGTCCCGCTCCCTCCGGTCCCACGCGGTCGCGGGACTGCGGGTTGCCGCCGCGGCATATGTCGGGGTGGCTCCTCCCGGCAGCGCTCCGGGCGCCGCCGCCGCCGAGGCGTGCTAGCGGTCCGCTCCGCGGACCACCGAATGAGTTTCCTCGGTCGGAATTGTGTGTCGTCTTCACCAATGGCCCTCATGGGGCCCATCCTTCACTGCGAGGACCTCACATCGCCCGTGTGACCTGCTTTGTCGTCCCCCACCAATCCGCTCACCAAGAACAAAGAGACGGTGGGTTCGGACATGTTCATTGGTCCGCACCCACCGTGTTAGTGGTTTTAAAAAGTCTTCTGACAAATATTTAAACAACCCGCGGATATAATCACATAGATTAAAATGATCAAAAATTCATACCGCAACGTTTTCGTCGAACGTGAGTTCATCGTGGAATTAACCATCACGAAAGAAGAGGATCTTCGCGTCGCGGAAGGGGCGTCGCTGTCGTCGCGGTACACGGCGTTGCGTAGAAAAACTCCGAGGAATAAAATCACAAATATTTAATTGCACCATTTAATCCCATGTTGAGGATATAATTCAAAAATAATTAAAATATCCAAAACCCCAAACCTCAATCGGTTGTTGATCGAAGATTGTCGCGGGGGAAGGAACGTCGTGGAAGAAGCGTCGCGGAAGGAGGATCGCCGGCGTCGCGGTACACGGCGTCGCGTCGTCAATCTCTGAGGGTTCGACTTTCTTCGTCGGCGACGATGCATTCTTCGCGTTCTTCGTGTTCTTCAATGAAGGAGGATAAAGATCTTCAAGCTTTAGAGTTTCTCCAAATCCTCTCAACAAGAAACCTCTCAAAAAACCTACTGTTGGTCTTTTTTTTATTCCCCATGCCAACAATATGATATTAATAAAAAGAATCCAACAATTAATTGAATTAATTGCCATGCTTAAACCGTTAAATTAAGAGGGGTGTTTAATATTTTATTAAATGAACAGGTTGAATTTATTTAAAAAGGGGTTTTCGTGGGTTTGTTACTTAGAGGGAATGAAATGGTGGGGCTCGTGCAGGACCCACCTCACAAATATCCTACCAATGGGTAGGATATTATGGGTTCCACCTTATCCTCTTAACTTAGCTTAAGTAGATTTATGTGAATTAAAATAAAGTGTCGCACCAATCTTATTTTATTTCTTAACTTAACCCCAAAAATTAAGAACCACACCCGAGCAAACGCAACTCCAGAAAGGCGTTTCTAAGCAAATATCGGAGCTGCGATTCCACTGGTGCCTTCAGAATTTGATTCCGAGCACTTGTTAAAATGTTATAAATGCCCGCTCGTTCGTTCAATGAACGTACCTGAGCCAAATTACAGAAAATGATTCTGGGCACACCAGGCCTCAGAATCAGGTGCCCTCAGAAACCTCGTTCTTGTAAAATTTCCAAGAAAATTAAGAAAAAACTTTCCTTGAATTTTACGAGTCATTACATGTTGAATCTTTATGAATATATTTATTTTAAGGGGTTCATATTTGATAATTTTTTTTATTATCATGTGTCTTACATATATTTGATGTTTCATTATGTGATTGTATTTATGTTATAACCATGGACATTGGTTACATTATGACAAAGGATAGTGGTTATGTTATAAATTATATCAATAGTTATGTTGTTACCAATGATGGGTGGGCCCAATATGTCTTCCTAATTTTTTTTGATAAATATTGATATCTCATATTATAAAAAGGACTTGAATGGGGGGTGAAACCGGTTCTATAAGGTCAATTTTCCACTATGATAGTCTGGTGAGTGAATCTTTCTTAATATAATGGTTTTGAATGTGAACCCAATAAACTATAAATGTTGTGGAAAACAATAATGAATTATATAGAAATTTGATTTTATTCTTGTGTGTATTACAATACTAAATTTCATATGAAAATATCTGGAACATGGATCATGTTCATTAAATAATTTATTATTAATGTCAGATGAGACCCCAATATTTATTCTATGAATCATTATTATGATCTATGATATGAATCATATGGTTTTCAAATGTTATTCTTAGGTTCATAAACGTTTTCCCATTTTATGATAATATTATCATTATTTTATAACTTTTAACATTACATATAATTTTATCTCACCCATATATGATGTTTCTTTTATCCAATCCATAAATAATGGTACTAAGTGTATTATACCAAATAGAGCTACTAGATGTGATTATTTTAGTAAGAGATGATGCTGACCATTATAAACATGTTGTTTAAAAACCGAATTAGTTAATATTTTTTAGTAATAATACAAAACTATAAAACAAAATGGTCATTGAGTATGTCATTTAACAAGTATTTCCTTTCTATATTGCATAATTTGTATGGAAAAAATAGGTCCACTTTTATCAAATTAAAATAATAATTTTTACTATTTATGTTATTAGCATCAAATCCATCTGATAGGGATTTATACGGTTACAATGGTCATCTTCCTTATGTTAAAAGGTAACAAATATGTAGTTATTTGATGGTTTCCCTTATGGATTTAATTAGGATGTCATTATTTTTTAGTAGTGTTTAAAATGGGTTGTAAATGTCATTCACTATGATTCCAGAAAGTGGTTTTTAGTTACGTGGAATGGGATGTACTGATTTTATTTAAGAAAGAAATGTGTGTGACTTTAATATAGAAATTATTTAGTTCATTTGATTATATATTAATAAGGTGAATGTCAAAATTTTATGGGTTTTAATTTTTTCCATTGGTTAATTTTTTATTTCACTTTAGGTCTTCTATTACATGTTTTGTGCCCAAACCAAGTTTCCAAAATATTTTTTTCATAGGTTTTAAGTGTATTTTAGGGAATGTATGTTGTCAAGTTGACTTTTGTGAATATTTATCCGGAAAAAAAATTATTTTTTATAATAAATTTTATTATTTAATAAAAAATGAATAGTAATCACATGTGTACGCTATATTTTATATGGGTATTTAGGTATTAAATCTGACCTAATTCTCAAAAAAAATTTAAACATGAATAAATAATAAAATATAAGAATATTTGTTATTTACTTTAATATCAATTATGTATAATGTTTATTATCAGGTCCAAAAAATTTATAATTTAATCACTTGTTCAAAAAATTCATATCACTAATTGTTTTCATGGAGAAAATAGAAAATTCACTAATTTCTATGAGTGCATTTCTATAATTGAAGCTCAATTAGATTATATGGAAATTTAAATGAATATTTATAATCATCAAGCTTATCAGTATTGATTTTTCTATTATATTTTATTTCATTTTTTTAATTATCATTTTAATAACTTTATTTTTTTTGAAACAACACATTCTATATTATCATGAAGTTTTTTATGGTGGAAAAAACAACATGAAGAATAAAAATACATATCAATTTGAGTATCATTGGCTGTAGTTTTACTATCATCATTTTCATAAAAAATAAAACCATATTGATTAACTTTAATATATATTTTCCCATAAAATTTATATCATCACTATAAGATGTTTTACCTTTTGGGAATGAATGTTTATTATGAATTTTTTTGTGCAATAATCTACCGCTCACTTGATTCAGACTAATATTTTTTTAAAAACAAAATTTAGGATATATTTATTTTATTCATCGTTATCATTGTCACCATTGAGTATTCTAAAATACCACATGGTAGAAAAATTACCTATTGTAAAATAGTTAATAATTTTAAATTTTATTTTTCTTTAATAATCCACTTTTCAACTTTTTTTTACAATTGATAAAGAATTTCTAAAACATTTCCATGCTATTATCATCCCCAAGAAAATACTTATCCTATTTAATCTTTGTATTTTTTTATTGATTTAGAGGAATTATTATTCTCTTTGTTATCCATTCATTTCTATGTAAATCATCTATCCATCACATAGGCTATTGGTGTTTTTTTAATATTATCTACTGTGAATTGATCAATATATCAACCTTTATGAGGTGGGATATTATAATCAATTTATTATATAAGTTTTTAATTACTATATTCACTAGAGTTGAGTTTTTATGAAATTATACATATCATATGGTGGTATTTAATATCATGTTAACATGAGTAAATAATGTATCAATGAATATATATTCATTTATTCTAAAATCATTAAAATTAATTCTTCAGGGTTTTTACTTCCCAATCCCCACGATTTTATATCTTCTATAGCCTATGATATTGTTTTCAGCTAATGTTTATAGTGTTTTCATTAAATTACTTTAGTATGGACTTTCAAAACTATTGATAGTAATAAGGAATTTTATAGTTACCAACACACTAAATTTTACATTATAAAACTACGACATGACATTAGTCAGTTATAAAACTATTAAAACATAAAAAGGGACTTAACAACATCAATTCATTGAGATATTAGATGATCTTAAATGCATTATTTATATATATATGGAATAACTTACTATCAATTGTTGGCCTACCATTATTGTTAACAATGTTATGTAGATATATGAATCCTATCAATAAGATATTTTATATTAAAAAACCACAAACTATATAAGAGTTATTAGGATCACATGATAAAATGTTAAATTCTAAAATAGATGGTGAATGTAGGTTGAAAATTAATTTACATTTAAACAAATACTCTATCATTGTGGTTATGCAAGGTATTACTCAATTCCTTCATTGAAAAGTCTTATCGATATAAAAATATTATTCAAAAGTGTTCTTAACCAATGATAGTGGATATATCTATGGTGTATGGTAGTCATTATCACACACATAATTGGTTAATCCCTTTTGATCAAGAATAAAAAAGGTTAATTTAGTGTCCTTGATGAATAATTAACTAGAACAAAAATTTTATATAGTGACACAATATCTATGATGAATCATTAATGGAATAATTTTTGAGATCAATCTCTAATAAAGGAATGAGTCTATAATTGAATTTAATAATATGGTAATATTCAATTTTACATAATAATCATATGTTGTCTCTCACACATATTCTAAAAATATATCATACAAATATCCCATTAGGCTATTCAACTCATTTAGAATCATCTCCACTCATTATGTTACATTTTATTTTGAAATCATATTAGAATATATCATATCAAAAAAACATTGAATTTATCACATGACATCATCTAATTAGTTATAAAAAATTGCTACATAAATAAATTAAAAATTTCTTTCCCATTTAAAAAAAATCTAATTTGTTAAAAAGCCATCGATTTGGGAAAAATATATGGAAATAACCTAATCACAATGTGATACCATTGGTTATGATATTATGGACATCAATTGATAGTTCATATAAATAGAAAATAAATAATTTATATCATGACTGACATTTTTATAGAATTAATGTTTTACATTATCATGTCCCTTTAAATCCCTCAGATATATGTTAGAGTATGAATAACTCCATCACCATATATTATTATTCAATAAAATATTATATGAGAATTATAAATTTATATCTAATTAACTGCATCATGTAATTTTCATTTGTTATCATTTGTTTTGGATTAGTTTACATATCTTTGATGTAAATACATCTTCCAACACAAATCAATATAGAATGAAATTTTTAATGACCATAAATTTTCATGTCATATATCAATGGGAAAATTATTTAATCACTCAAATAAAATAATTATATGACTCAATAATATAAGGTTATTATTTTTAGTGTAATTGTTTCTATAATTACTATTCATAAAAAACTACTGATTTTATTTTCTAGTGGTTAACTCTATTGTCTTTTGAATTTTATTATTCATCATTTATCATAAAAAACAATTTTTATTGTGGCTATGTTTTTTATCTCATTAGAAAAATAATTTTACATTTTCACCAACCTTCTCTTAAAACATCAATTATCACTCAATCGTCTTTAAAACCAACGCAAAAGTTTTCTAGACATTATAATATTTATAAAAACTAATAAAAAATCATCTATATCCAAGAGACAAATAATATCCTCCATGGTGAATAATTTTGAAAAAAACAGGATTCAAAAAAAATATAATTGAATATTATAAACCGAAACATGAGTGTCATGTCCCATATAGACGAGGATTAAAGAATAAGAAAATAAATTAAAATAAATTTAGAGGATAATAATTTCGAAAAATAATATGGATTAAAAGATATATGAAGTTGAGTTTTTATGTATATATTTTATACCATATGAATGATAAAGTAAGGATTAATAACAATTTATAAACATCATATACACCCTAGAGTTAAAATATTATAACATAAATAGGGAAACTTTGATACAACTATACAATACTAATGGAAAGAAATTATCTTTTAATTAGTCATTAATAGTGTTAAATTGAATTAGTTTCATGGTTGAGAAATGATAAAAAAGTATTGTATAAAATAAAATGAGGAAATTTTAATGAGTATATAGAGATATAGAGTTTGATTTATTCATAAATTTAATTTATTATTTGAAATTAAATTAAAAAACTTATTTAAAGAAAATATTTCATGGTAATTTCAGAAATATTTATTAATTAACTGTTTAGAATGTGATTTTCATGTCATATACAGCTCATATACGAAAAAAATTAGATAAAGTCAAAAATTAATCACAAATATATGAGTAAAGATAATGATTAATGAATTTTTTAATTTTGTTGTTATTTTTAATAATAAATATAATTTATATAAATTTTAAGGTTAATTTAGGTAATATAAATTATAAAATATCAAAACATAATTACTAGTGAATATATAAAAATAAACTCAATTATGTATCGTCATATTTAACCAATAATTTCAACTAGAGCCTTATCCTTTCTTGATGATATCATTAAGTATCTATTCATTACTTCTCTTATTTAATACAAGAATTGTGTCAACATTTCTCAAGTATTTTATAATTTATCATTAAATAAAAAAATAGTATACATTAAGTATATAATATTTATATTCCACCTCATATATTTTATAATGTTAGAAAAAATCATTATGTTTCTACATTATATATATATTAATATAGATAAAATATAATAATAAATATTAAAAATATATATAATCTCAAACTATAACATTAACAGACCTTTATACTTTTTTTAAATATATGAACTAATAAATTTATATTTTAACATTCAAAGGTAATTTTTAATTTCAATTATTTAATTTAATTATTATAACACCACTATTATGATTTCTGTAAAATTCAAGAAACACATGTAAAAATAAGACGTAATGTTAAATTAAACAAGAAATATAATTTTATAAATGGAGTTTATCTTTATTAGTTAACCTATAATAATAAAAAATCTGAATATTGAATTTTTAAATAATAAAATTTTTAACTAAAATTTCTCATATATTCCATATATTATAAAAAATTATTATTATTTTGATATTTATGCATTGAAATATATTAAAATTAAACATTATTTTTAGTAGATATATTTTTATTAATAATTAAAAATTAAATTATATCAATCAAATTATAATTATATATTATCATAATTGTTATTTTAGAATCATTTCTTTAATTCTTTAAGGCACATAACTTTTAATTAAACTTCATGTATATATTCTACCATAATTTTGAAATAGAAAATATTATTATGAATCAAATATTATATTTACTATCATACCATGTAATTTATAATTTTAGGAATATAACTTCCACCTATTTTTGAAAATATAATTCAAAATACAAATTTATTTAAAATCAATACACAAATTTGACAAATTAAATATACAAAATAAAAATATAATAATAGAATATATAATAGAATATATTTCATTTTCAACTAAAAATAACATTATCATTTTATGACATGTTAGAATATTATTTTAATACTCTATTAACATATTGAATTAAAAATAAATATTATTAATGTAGTTTTCAATATAAAAAGAAATTATATATAAATAAGTTAGATAATATATAGAATTTATTTAAATAATGATTAAATTTATTTCTAAAACATAGAATAAAAATTAATATATACACATTTCTTGAAATAGATGTTTTTTATCAATAATTATATGAAATATAATCCCATAGAATATATATTAGAAAACCAAAAAAAAATATTCAATCAAAATTTGGTTACAAAAATCGATGAAATCATATGCCATTAAATAACCACATCACTACCACATCATAAAATCATTATGTAATTATTATAGCCAAATACCATATGTAAAAATTGTGTTCCATCATATAATATCAATGGTTCATTTGGTAGATAATTAATGATAGGAGGATTATTCAAATATTTATATGACATCCATCATATATATCTTGGGTACACCAATAACATAAAATAAAATTTAGGAATTTCCCAGGTTACCTGAGTTGGTGGTAATGATTAAGAAGTATTAAGAAAAAAAATTAATAATAAATACAGATAATCTTATCTCAAGTGTACACATCCTACCAAAAATAATCTATACTCATTTCCACCTAAATAATCACACAAATTAATCACCACATGTCATAACATCCTCAAAACAACAATTTATGAGATTCATGTAATTGTTCACATATATTATATGTTATCAGTTACCCATTATCAGTTTATTTTTAATATTATTACGATTAAAAGGGTAACAATAATCCTACATCAATATTCATATTTTAATTAACACATAATAATAAATCAAAATATCTTATAACATTAATGTATTTATTCCACAAAAAATTTCCATTCCAATTTAATTAATTTCGATTTAAATTTTAACGTGTTTCATCATCACTGGAAAAATATAGATAAGTGACATTATTTAAAACCATAAAAACATCATCATCATTTCACCTCATAAAAAACATATCAATCCTCCCTAATTACAAAAATAACCTACGTTATGAATATCATAACAATCAAAATAAGTTATTATTAGGAATATTATAAATACCAACATTAAAAAACATAATTATAATGATGAAAAACAAATATATTTTTATATTATGCTTACTAAATTATTTATTATTTGATGTATCTTATATCAAGTATTAAGATATAATTCTTCATTATTTAATTCATTCTTCCAATTTTATATTTATTTATTCAGATTTATTTAATCATCAAATTTGGATAAAAATTAAATATAAAATCATACCTTCTCTCTTCTCATAAAATCAATAAAAAACACATGGACAATTAAAAAAGAACAATAAAAACATTACCAACTCTCATCCACTTAAATTAATATAAAATTATGATATAAATTTAGTTAATCTAATATATTTAACTAAAGAATTCTAAATAATAAAAAATATGTATTATAAAAAATAGTACAGTGTGAATGGCTCACCTACCTTTAATATGGATTTATTTAGATCTCAAAAAGGATAAAAAATTTATTTATAAAAAAATAATGATTATCTAAAAAATTATAAAACCTATATAACATACATATTTCCATATATTTTTTCCATCATTACATTGAACCAATCATGTCCAATGACATTTGATGGGAAAAAATAAGAAAAATAATAATATTATAGAATAATGACAATGAATAATGTGAATATGACCTTATGATAGAGAAAGAATAAAACACACTAAAGAAGAGTACATTATAGAATCAAAAAACCTTGAAGTTACTAAATTTAGGGATGTATTAATGGAAACCAAATATAATTTGATAAAGTAATATTATTAATAATTGTAAATACAACTATTAAAATATTTTTTTGATAAAATTTATTATGTTGAATGTTTGATCACTAATCCAAACCCTCGAAAACTATTGTATAATACCATCCTTCCACAATCCATATTTTTGTATTTTCTAATAACACATTTAAAGGGTAAGTGTAGAGCCTCACAAAAACACCACAATATTTACCACATACAACCTTCAAATTTCAAACAAACATTATGGCATACCCCATGTACCGCTATTCCCACCTTAAAAAATACAATATTCAAAATTCAAAACCCTTACGTTATTCACGATTCTACCGCAATATCACAAAAATCATACGAGTTGTCCATCTATAGAATCAATCACCTACCTTGATTCATTTAGACATTTCTGACATCATCGCTTCTCGGATCCACCACATTCTTCACTGTCATTGTAATCATAGGTTCTTCCATCACCGTCGTTTCAATCCTCATCGCTCGACATCATCATCCACATTATCATCATCTACCACCAAAATCACCCTTCACCATCATCTTCCACTCCACATGCATCATACGAACACAGATAGCTAGACGCATCGACAGAATACCCAAAACACACAACAAAGAAATTCCCTGGTGTCGAAAGAAACCATAAAAATGAATCTTACGCAAAAATCCATAGAGGATGCCCATCCGATTTCTCAAACACATACCAATGTCTCCTCGGAAGAAAACACACCCAACCAACCTCGGAAGGTATAAAGAACTTGGAAGATAGTGTAGAGCACAAGTGACGAGCCCTCCCCAAATCTGTATCCCTAAGCGATCCCCATTTACAAACTGAGGCCTACGAAGAAGAAGTCACCACAGGACACAAAATCACTCAATCTAACATCCTAGAGCACTAGGGAGACCACCGCCCAATCCTCCTCAGATAGAGAGGTGGAGACCGGCTGCTAGAGTAGAGAAATGGGTGGTTAAATCCCCTTGACTGAACACAACTTCAAAACCCAAAGAAAAATCATAGAACGAACGAAGAAAATAGTGAAAAGATAATGAGTGGGATTAAAAACCTAAAAGAAATATTGAATTGAAACCCTAAAAGAACCCCAATGATATGTAGAAGCATGTGATGGAGGTCACCAAGAGGCTAATCACAGAACCTAGGAGAACAAACCAGGAGAGAAGACCCAACAAGCGAGATACCCAGAGGGAGAGGCGGAGAAGATAACTCGTGGATAGGTGATGCCTAAGAGACACCGGAGGAGAAAGGTCGGGTTCCGCCATGAATGGAGCGAAACCCAATGTGGATAAGGAGGAGTCGGGAGCTGAAGGCGAACACCAAGTGAGTGAGGCACCATTCCCATCAGCAAGAAGGAAGTATTTAGATTGTATAATACCCTCTTTTATCTAAGGTTATATCATGAAAAAATGGGACTAATGAAAATGTAATGAACATGACTCTAATTATTATTGTTAAATACTAACTCATATTTAAATAACCAAAGAATAAAATATTTAAATTTCAACACATGTTAATGATATCAAATTGCAACACCACAATTTAATGTGCAACGAGAAGAACTAAAAGAAATGAAATTAGACGTGAATAGGGAAATGAAAGAAATATATAACCTCCCCATGAAACTCTAAAAACAATGAAATTATGATAAGGAAATAATAAATTATTGGTAAATCATTATCCTAAACTCCACTAGACAATAGAAATCATCACAAAGGGTTGGTGTATTGATATAATTTTCTTAGTAGTGTAAATTTTTGTTAAAAGAAACATCACCTTCCACTGCTACTGTTGATAATGATAATGATCTAATTCACAAACCCATAAAAAACATAAAGGATAAATAAAATCTAAGGCAGTAAACATATATTTTAACAACCCACATTGCAATGGGAGATAATCGTGTAGTTAACTCAAATTGCAGTAACTATTGTTTTATAATAAAATATTTTGTAAGTAAAGTATATAAAAAGAAAAACTAAACTAAAATGAATAATTATATTACATTTAAAAATATTTAATTTTTGGGTAACTAATAATGTAAAAACTTTATAAAAACTCAATAAAATGGTAAAATAAAACAAATTTCATTTTATAACTATAAATATATGTTTTTGGAATTTATTTTGTATATAATTATATCAAAATTGATTTTAGGAAATTTCGAAATTTAAATTTTTCCAAATAAATATCATTTTTTTATACATTATAAATTAATATTATGTCAGAATATTTCATTTTTTTAAAAGAATTGATTTTCTGGTTATAAGTGAAAAAATATATTTTTTACAATTCAATTTCTTTTATCACTTTATTATTATATGTGGATGTAATAAAAGATTATAAAGAAATTTAATTAATAAAATATATTATTTTAGGTAATAATATTGAAATAATGTTTATTATTTAGATCTTTTAAATACTTTTTATATTATTATCTCACCCAATAAACATTATATTAGATTTTAAAAATTATTTTTATCTGTTTATTTTAATTAAATATATTCATAGTGATCTTTTGATTGGAATTTTATTTAACGTTTCATAAATTTTAATATATTTATAATAAAAAATTACTATAATGATAATTAATAACCTTCAAATATTTATCTTAAATTTTATTCTAAATCATAAAACACACATTTATTTAAAAACAATATTATATTCATTACATTTGTTTCGTTTGAAATCATGGATTCAAATATTTATGACGATAATTAATTTAAATGGATAAAAAATTCACAATGAATATTATGAAATATGTAATTAAGTGATCAATTTTGTTTTTTTGTAAAATTATAACTAACATGATAAAAATTTAATTATGATTAATAATTGTTAAAATGTCAAATATATGTTTACTTAAATTTTCATTAATTTACATGAATTGTAGGTGTTATATAAACTTTTTTC
This sequence comes from Viscum album, assembly GCA_963277665.1. NCBI lineage: Eukaryota > Viridiplantae > Streptophyta > Magnoliopsida > Santalales > Viscaceae > Viscum > Viscum album. The sequence goes on along the minus strand of OY728150.1, from coordinate 433,828,975 downwards.
TTAGTTTTTAATGTTATTTTTTTTTCACAAACTGTCCCCCTCCTAACTCACATATAATTAAAACTAACCCCTTCATATAGCTTCTATAAATTTATTTTCCATTGAAAGCACCCTATTACTGACTTCTAAAAGTGGGATTGATTCTACCAATATTTTACATTTCTACCACATATTATTTTACGTGAAAAAATTCCCAAAATTCCTCTTCGTGATTTAGGATACATTCTATAATGACCTTGTTCTCCAAAAATTTACATAATACCCAAAAATATATTAGCTTATTCATTATGATGGTCAAAGTACCAAAGTAGGTAACACATATTTCTTTATGTGACATTCATATTTCATCAGTCATATTGGGAAAATATATTTATTTCCATAGAATCATTATTTTTTTCAAGGAAATTATAATAATGGTACGACCTTTATATATTCTATTTATTCAAAAAATATAAAAAAGAATTGCTGTTAGTGTGTTCCCATAAAATAATACCTAAAGAAGTGACAATATCATTTTTAAAACAAAAAATTTCATAGAAGATCGAGAATGGTTATTTACTTAGATAATATAATAATTATAACATTTTACTGAATATTAAAATATAATCTATTATATTTTCTACTTTTTTAATTTTACGAAAACATGGTCATCATTTATGTGTACATGAAGATTAATACATCCATGAGATATAATATATCATCCATTTTCCATATCAACTAACATGAATAAACATAAACATGAATATAATGAAAAAATGAATATTTTATAATATAGTATAATAATAATTTAATGATGATATTATATAATCCATTATTAATAATATAAAAAAATTAAAATAAATTTTACCTTTTAGATGAAATATTAATGTAGCTTTTTTATAATGATTCCATTCATGGAAAACCATGTTATCTATATAAATAAGGAGAAAAAAAATATTATGAGTTATATTAAAATAAAATTCTGAATATTATAAAAAAGATTCAACCAAAAGAATTCACACTATCAAAAAATAATAATTATTAATAAAAATTTACTAAGAAACCCCGAGTGATTGATGTAAGGGGAAAATATATTAAAAATAATTTACAGAATATAATAAATATACCTTATCTAATTAAATATATATGAATATTGTGTTTGGGTATATAATTTATAAAAATAATTTAATTATAATGATATTTTATTGGAAATGTAGAATTCATTCTTATATAATGATAAGGAACTATTTCTAAAACTCCCTTTGTTAAGACACCTAATACAATAGGCACTATTTAAATTTTTTAAGGGGTATATTATTCAATATTATTGCGTAACAATTATATGAAAATAAATATTTTTTTTATTTTAATGCTATTTATAATTCAATGATTCACGTTAAAATGTAATACTGTTGAAAAGTTCTATTTATATTATTCATGATTTTTATTTTATAGATTTATCATACAATCTTCTATAATCATACCTTCTTTGTTTAAAAATGTTTTATTTAATTTCCCAGGGAAAAAAATAATTCTATTTTTTTTTAATTTTTAATATCAAATAATCATTCAGAATTTATTATAAATAAAATACTTCCCAACTTATTCACACAAATTATTTTTACAAGTCTATGCTTTACCTATAGAAATTACATTCTATAATATTTCACATTTCCTTAATACATAATTTCACATATAATAAATGAATTTTTTGAAATACTTTTTATTAGTTGTATTTTAGATAAAAGTTTGAATGAACTTTAATCAATATATGTTTGGTTAATTTACCAAAACTATTACTCAAAATTAAGTTTTAAAATAAGAAATAGTGAATTTGTTTCAGTTTTTTGAATGGAATTTTAAACATTCATGAATTTCATTTTTTTTTCAAGGAGAAACATTATAAATTATTCACATTAAGTAATTGTATACCAAAAGGAATACCTTTAAAATAATTCCATGTGAAAATAAATTTCCAATACCTTTAAAAGTTTTTATGAATCTTCTTATTTATTATTTCATCTTTCAAAAAAAGGGTAATATTATTATAATTGGAAAAAATTTAAGTATTATATTTTTTTAATAGAGAATGTAAATTTTAATTTTAAATAAATTATTTATAATTAATATATGATTATTATTCATTTATTTTTATTTGTGACTATCAATATTCATCTATTAATACCATCCACCATATTAATCATGATAAATTATTAAATTACTTTTTAATTATATGGTATGGCCCATCACTATTCATTCTAAATCAAGCACATTAGTATGCATGATGTAATAATAATTACCTTACACTATGAATGTAATATGATCTATTCCATGATTGAATTGTATTCAATATGTTTCTGAACACACATATTGAATGAGAGTATTATTTTCCAAACCTTATATACATATCTAATATGTTTTATAAAATATAAAGCTATTAATAATTAATGATTTGTATTTACCTATAATTATAATAAATGTATTTTTATACACATTTATTTTCCATGATTTTATACATTTTTGTTTATTGATTAAATAATGAGTGATTCCATCAAGATTCATTTTAAAATGATACAAAACTGTTATTGTTTCATTTAGATTTTATGAAATGTTTTTTATAACCATGTGACACACATGTGTATGATTTCTATTTTTTGATGGATGCGCCTAGAATTATATTTCCCTAAAATAAATCAGGTAATGTTAATGACTAATGGGAACCTATGTATGGGATTATATAGTAAAGAAAAACCTTTTATATACATATGGAGTGATCCTTACCATATTTTTATGTTTTATGGAGTAATAATATGAATATGAAGTTTTCATGGGGATTAATACATGGAATATAATTTAAATAACCTAGAGATAAATTCTTTTCATATTAATATTGTAAACTTGTTATTATGTTCCAAAATATTTATGATTCCACTATCATTTGAAATCATCACATTATACCATGCTTTCAGGCTTATGAAAATTTTATTTATGATATCACACTATTCTTCTTGACTACCATGTTATTCATTATTCCCATTTTTATTCCCTTATTTTTTTTATCTAAACCTTTACCATATGTATTCCCCCATGGATATCCCATGGAATTTTAGAATAATTATGGTATTAAGGAAACCATTTTGAGTTTTATATATTTATATTTAGTTCATTTTTAAAAAAATATACATTTATATACATTATATTCAATAAAAAAGTACACTTATGGATAATAAATTTTTATTAGATGTAATAATATTTTACAAATCGTATAATAATTAATAATTAAGGCTTATATTATTAAAATTGGAATTATATAACAATTTAGTTATTTATATATATCAGGAATAAAGGACATTAGTTAAAACTATGAGGATAAGCGTAATAATTGGATAAGATCTTGATGTATAAGAAATGAAAATATTTTTGGTTTTCTATGAAATAATTCAATGTTTATATACAAAATGTTGATATGATTTTTTCATAGATACATATATGGGAAATAATAGTAAAAATAGTTTTTCATGTATATCCTAATCATCATTATAATGGACGATAAACGATCCCTTACTATACCGCATGATTTATCCATGAGTGGAATGTAGTTAAGATAAATAAAATATCCCTCATAAACAATTTATAATAATTTTATTTTATTGTTATCATGTATTGTTGAGATAAATATAGTAGATGAATAATCAAATATTATATTTATTGATTTATATAGTGTTTTTAAGGCATAATACACATTGTTTATTTACTATGTTTTTTCAATGATCAATTTTTTGTTATTTATATTTTTTCAAATTTTTTCCATTTAATCAATTATTTATCAATTTGATCATGTTTGAGAAGACCAATTCATCCCAAAACTGGACCCCGAAACTAGATGTCACCATTTAAGGGGAAAAGAGAATATATTATAAAGGAAAAATTGAAGACAGGGTATGGTCACATTGAGTTTCTATAATTGCTTATTGAACATCAAAATTACACTAATATATCCACGGAACCTATAAATGTAATCTTTTGAGATTTCTTATAATGAACAATAATTTGAAAAATGAAATTCCCCTATCTATTTAAATTTTTTCTTATCATTTCATGTGGATATTGAAAAATATATAAACATTCATCATTTAATTTTGACCACCAAATGTTAAATATGATCATATCTTATGGTCAACTAAAAATAATAAATATAGATAATATAACTATTTAATAGTGATTATATTATTTGTATATATTATGTTTTATGATAATGATACATGGAAACATATAATATATGTGATGGTCAAGGTACTTTGGATCATACCCTATAAATCTAATTAATCCTAGCTTCTTAAGAATATAGAATATCTAATATTTAACCGTTACTGAAAACAATATGAGATTCAAAAACTATTACCAAAGGGAAACCAATTATTGTAGAAGGTCATACTCATTGAGATCATGACCTATACTATTTTTTAAACCACCATAATAATATCTCAACATAACACACTTTACCCTTATAGTTTTCATTAATGTAATTAAGGGGTATGTATCACGCCCCAAAATCTATGATTTTTTATATTAAAATAATTATTATATTTGTAATTTTTTTTATAATTCACTTATATAATTATTTAAGAATTTATAAAAACTATACTTTGGTATGAGTAAACTAAAATTTTATTTCAAGAAAACATATAACATTAAATAAAACACATATTTCATTAGTTAAACAATTTTTAAAATAATACTTATTTATATAAAATTGATAATAGAGTATAATGGAGTCTAATGTAATTTTTAAAAGTATATGATAACTATTATTGTCAAAAAACTAGAATTTTTCAGTAAACAAGGATTTTGAGTCAAAAGTGTAAAATATAAAATATATATTTTATTGATAAAATTAATATCATTTTTGAAATTATGTAATTAAAATTTCTAATATTGTGAATTTTATTATAATTTTTTGTTAAATTAAAATTTTATGGTAACAATTTAATATTATATAGATATAAAGTATTTATTATTACATCATAATGAAAAAAGTAATTTAACGTATTACCTAAAATTTATATGTTGAAAGAATATATATTTATAATTTAAAATAATTATTTATTGGGGTTATTTTATTAATTTTATAGTCACAAAATAAATTCTCCCAAAAAAATAATATATTTCATGGTTTTAAAATCAATTACTTATTAATACAACACATATAAACAACATCAAGGTTGTTATAATAATGACCTCGATTATTATAAAATTTTAACAATGATATCACTCATCTATGGAAGAAACCATAAGAATACCCATTGGACGGTTTGTGGTTTTTATTACCTTATAATATTATGTCCAAAACATGTTCCTATATATTAATAAGGAATTCTTTTATATTTTTCTATATAAACCCACAAAAAATAAATAAATATTCCCTAGAACACATGGATAATAAAATTACTCTACCATTCACATTTATAATCCCTCAAATGGTTCCCCCAAGACGATAATAAGTCCCTCCCTATCATTATGAAGCTTCATCTCCATATTTGACATCCTCTCATTCACTTTTTTATTCAAGGAAATCATTTAATCTATGGTTTTTTATAAATTATTAATTTAGGAATATGATTTTATATATAGATATTAGTAACCGTATGATTTCCAAGAATTGATATTCTCCTTTCACTGTCATTAATAAATCATATTATTCTTTATATAGTTCTATTACACAGATAATGTTTTCATTCGATTTTTAATTCCAAACAATTATGTTGTCATTACTTGTCCCCATTTCTACTCAATGGTATTTACCTACATGTAACTCTCATTAATTGATTTGGAACTTCCAAGTATATATCTGACAATCCAATATCAAAGTATTAATAGTTATAGAATACAAAATTAATTTGCTTGATATATGTAGAACCCTTATTATTATACATGAAATGAATGTGATGGGTGATCCTAAAATTATATATCCCTATAAAGAAGATGGTTTTTTTCTCATCATGATATGAAATCTATGTGATTAAAATTTATGCCTAATATATTATGAATTTTTTAAAGAAAAATTTTTTCATGTAGAATTTATCATTGACTTTTTGTTAGGTCATGGTTTATGTTTTTGGCACATTCATATGTTTCCTCTATTCAATCAAGCTATCTCATGCCACATTGGTCAAGATTTCAATTCTAAAACCTCTTATGTTACCTTGATATTTCTCTAGTCCCACATGTACTACATTAACATATTCTATGAATTTTTATTCCATTATTGAACTTTATAACTCATAAATTTCTTTTTACGTCCATAGGAAATCCCATAATGTTTTAAAAGAATGATTGAATTTTAAGAGAATGTAATCGATGTATTCAATAATGTTTTGTATTTATATAGAATTTTTTGTATTATATGTACCTATTTTACAAAAGAAAATAAGACTTCATATCTTAAGGGTTTTAATAATTTTTCATTAAGGTAAAAATAATTAAATTAATGTTTAATAAAATATTAATTTTCATATATTTTAAAAGAGAAAAGAAGGGGGTATTTTTAGAAAATATGATTAGAAATATATAATTAATTTTTTAGGGATAAGAATAAAAATACCTAAATTTTGGATATTTAAATAATTATTGGTTTCTAATAAAACTCATTTATATCTGGATAATTCAAGATGATGTGGCTCTAGGACAGTGGTTCCTTGGGCTAATAACATTGGAAGGGTGCATTTAGCCGGTCTTGATCATCACCTGCTACACAACAATGTGACTATTTTCACACCTGGAATGATACTCATAGGGGATACTGTTTGGTAAAGTCAAAATATCCGTATGAACTATAATTAATGGAATTTAAATGTCTATAAGATTTTATTATTTGAAATAGATCATGGATAACATAGATTGAAACCTTATAATTGATAGATTAATGAATAGATTTCATATATATATTATACCTTTAATGTTAAGGGATCCTTATTTATATATTTAGTTTTTTTAAAAACATCCCTAATTTTCATATTTAGTTGTCAATGAATGTTAATTGTTGAAAACAAAAACTGTATCTTATTTTAAGGGGAACCATGATGACATCAAAAATTAGATTCCCACCTTGATTGGAGTAGGAATCATGAAAATTATTATAAAAATTTATTACAAACCCAATTTTTTAAATGAAAAATGGATTCTATAAGAACACCCAAATAACCATTGTGAGAGGAAGCTCGAACAAATATCTTTTGATGGAAATTCCTACGACATTAAATAGATATTTCGATCACTTATTTGGGAATAAGTTGATCGAATATATTGAAAATATATTCTTTTCCCATCAATTCTATTATAAATAAAATGTAATTATAGATGATTAATATCTAAAACTATAAGACTATTAAAGAAACAAAATACTTAAAAAGATGACGTATGAGGATGAGATCGAATAGGCTGAGTGGATAGAATTATGGAATTTTTTTCAATAAATATTTTCCTTAAAATATCTCACTAAATATATAGAGGATCTTATTTAGCCTTATGAAAAATGAAGATTTATCCATTGAGACATATGAGGAAAATAACACAAGACTTTATAGATATTCTTATGGATTTTTCATTGCCCCTAAATTTAATGTTAACTGCTTATTTTGAGAAAAACCTAACTTTATAAACATTTATAAACATTTATTTATTTTAGAGATATACATTTTTTCTTTTTTTCCCTCAATATCGAAATAGTGATCAATGATTATCAGGGTCTCATGGTATGAGATAAAATACACTATGAATTTAATTTAATTTTGGGGGTGTGGTGGATTATTTTAAAGGAATAAAAAATATCAACATCCAAATTGTAAAAATTAGGGGATAGGTCATCTATAAAATAACATGAATGAGATAATGAAATTATCTAGGAGTTTGATAGAATCTAACCTATAATGTGATTTACAATGGGAGAAACCAACCCATGTGATGAATGAATGGAATGCTCCTGTCAACTGTTATCCTATTTTTAAATGTTTCAAATTCCAAGAATAAGGATACAATGTGAGTAATTGCAGTAAACCAAGGGTGGTTGATAACATCCTATTGAAAAATCCTCTATGTCCAAGAGTCCAAGGGATACCATGGACAATCAAATATGAAATAGAGGTTCTTAAAAGGAAGATTTATTGGTAAAAAATATATTATTTCATTAATGAAGAACATAATATTTGATTATGGTTCTATGGATTTATTCATATACCTCATGTTTATTAGAACTATTCAAACATGAAAAAAATATATATGTCATGTTATCGGTGAACATAGGGAATGAGATATTGTTTTTCCCTAGAATATAACTAATACTATATCTATATATTTGGTATTCATTTCCTGGAAGACCATTTTATACATCCCATATCATAATTCAATGCTATTATTTGTATCTATTGTATTTCATTTAATAGAGAAAATAAAAATTTCTAAGGGAAGTAAATCACACTTCATATCTCAAATCTCTCTATGATTATATACAATTATAATAATAATGATGAATCTTCTATGGTAATAAAATATCATTCATCGGCATTATTTCAATATGAGTATGTGTATGTAGAAATAACAATTGAGACTAATGAAAAATTAATTCTTGATGGCATTCCCCTTATAAAGAATTCATAGAGATGTTTCCTAAACAATTGAATTTTCTATCTTACAGACACGAGGTTTACATCTCAATATCGATCATTCAAGGATCCTTTTTAATATCGAAATTATTTTATATAATATATATTATTTTAACATATGTAGATTAAGATAAAATTATAGGAGAATCACGATAATGGGGTTTTATGCCCATGTTCTTCACCGTGGAGTGCATCAGTCTTTTTCATTATGAATAATGATGGGTCAATACACCAATGTATTTATAATCATTAGATAAAAAATATCACTATTAATAACAAGACTATTCTTCCAAAAATTTAGGAATTATTTGAACAAATTCATGTTGTATAAGAAGGCACTAAGGTGGAATATTGGTAGAGATATTATGATGTAATTGTGATAAATTAAGATATTCACAAACTGACTATTCATACATTGTATGGGAACTATGAGTTTATAGTGATGATGTTTTGACCTCAAAATTATGTAGAAATAATTTTGTACATGATGGATGAATAGTTTAGAGGTAACCTCTACAAATTTGTTTTTTTATTAATTTATTGTATTCTTATATACAAGAAAGTGTGTTGGAAGATAGGTATTATTGAAATCCTATTGTAAATACTTTTGAATATGAAATGTTTATTGAAAATAAATGTAAATATGAAATTATCGAATTATAATGTGACATTCTTAGGGAATATTATCACTAACATGGGGATATCATTGGATCAATCAATATGTGAGGAAATTCAAGGATTTATGAGAAAAACATATGTGATGAAAATGTTCCATTTTTTATATTCGTTTAGTTCTATATTCGATTTTTGAGAAAATTATTTTGATATTCTATAACTATAACCAAGCTAACATGGAGTGGTTTATTTTTTTCATGACTGATGATTGTGATGATATCTTTAATGAGTCTATGAATATATTAATAACTACCATTATGATCATATTACATATTAGTGGGAAATTATTTGTGATATAGAGTGATGCATCAAAAAATGGTTTGGATTGTGCACTCTTGAACCATGAAAATGTGATAGACTATAATTCATTCCAATTAATGACTCCTGATATGAAGTACTGAACACATGACCAAAAATTTACAGTATCTACCATTATATGAATGATTAAGAGGAATAATTTTTATGTAAAAAAATTTAAAGAATGTACAGATATAAAAAAAATAAGTATTTAATCACATAAAACTATCATAATATGATAAAAAAGTTTGTCATATTTGATCAAGTATTATGAATTTTTAATGCATTAACATCTAAAGAAAGAAGACAAAGTAAACTATTCTTTGGTTAGAAGGCATTGTAAAACAGTATCCATTTTAAATATTTCAAGGGAGATAATCTTTAAGGACATGTAATGGATGTACATTGGAATAATAAGATGATCATTGTCATACCATGAACAAATAATTTTTAACAATCAATCCTCGAGAGTATCGAGGAAAAAACGATATGATGGTTATTAATAGAATATGTTAATAAATATTGTATAGTTCAATTTTTCTTATAATGGAGTATTATTGTTTGGAACCCTGATATGTTTACCAAAAAATCTATAAATTAAGAAGGAACTTACGAGTAATGTATATAGCTCATAATTCAATATATATATATATATATCTATAATGTATAGTGATTTGAATAAAACAATTAAATGGGATAACATGATGTGGTAGCCTATGGAGTTTGTAACTCAATGGTTTGTCTTCCAACAAGACATAGTAGAATTATAGAATTCTAAGGGTATGTTGCATCCATTTCAAATAAAGTTATTGAAATGGTAAAAAAAACAATGATGATTTTCATTGTACTCTTCAATACACCTATAGAAAATAAAATCGTCTAGGTGGTAGTACATCACCTTATATAGTGTACACATTTCTTTAAAATAAATTATGATTTCCACAAGACAGACTCACTATGATATGTATAAGGTAAGTTGTAAGTCTACCTGGAGTAACACACTCTATTTTATCTACTATATTTTCATTGTTTACCTCATGGTTTTGGAAAATACATCAGCCAAAATTGGACATTAAACTGAAATTAATCTATACTTTATCACTTGTATTGAGGGTCATTAAAAAAGTACCATTCAAACTATTGAGAACATTTTGAAATACTATTCAATGGATTACAATGTACTTTTAGATCAACAACATCCCTTATTAGAGTTCTCATATAAAAATAATACACATTCATGCATTGAAAAATAACCTTATAAGGATTTACATGTGTGGATGTGTTAGAGTCCAAAATGTGGGGATGTTTTTAAAGTGTAGAATATTTTTGGCCTGATCTCTTCCAGGAGATGATGAAGACTGTTTAAAGAATTCAATGTGAAATGAAAACTTCTCAATGATGATATAAAATATTTTTATAACATAACCAATGATATAAAGAGTCTAAGCTTAGAGATATATTAATAATTTGTATAATTACTTAGAATAATTTCTCCAGTATTGGTTAGAAGGGGAAGCTTATTCATAGATATATTAGCCCCTATGAGATCCTTGATCAATTTATATTGGTGAGCTAATGACTATAACTTCCACATACAACATATCAAGTACATGATGTGTTCCATGTATCCCTAATATATATATATATATATATATATATAAACAATAATAAAAAATAGTAAATATAGAGGTGTAACCATTGGAGAATGATATTTCATATAATGATTGATTAATGTAGAGCATAGAATTTAGTGACAAAGTACTACAAAAATGGAAATCTCACATGGTTAAAGTATTTTGGTAGAACCACAATATAGAGGAAGAAATATGGGAACCGAAAAAGGTGATGAAACAAATATATGATCACCACTATTAGTTTATGAAATAAAAATTTTTGGGGTAATTTCTTACCTAAGAAATAATGAAACCACCTAATTTATATAAATTAGATAACATATTTAACTGAATGGATATAATACCAGGTATTTTAATTATTGAAAATATGTGCACATTGGTTATTTATAGGATTTATATGTTATATATCATCATTTATAAATGGATGTTAATTATCAAACTAAAAAAGGTATCCCCACAAGTAAACTTCTTTGATTTTTCAAACACTTTCAGAAAAGATGGAATCTATTCAAATCAAAACAAAGGTTCATTACCAATAGAAAGAGCTAACCTATTTATTAAAGATGAGCCCATGATTATTTTCATGAGACACACTATATAACTCTTAGTAAAGTTTATTTTACATAGATATCTGTATAATTGTTGATACAATATTCATTTTTAAAATACATCTTCTCTCATATCTATATATATTACAATAAATAAACCTTATTTTTACTAAATCCTTGATTTTTTTAATCCATGCCATTTTATCTACAACTGCAACAACTTGAAGATGTGTATAAAAAATTATATGGGAATCATCCTTAATAACATTGATCTAAACACTCATTCGAAGATTTATTCCTTATTGTTTAGAGTAATCTCCATAAAATTTATTTGTTCAACATCAATTTCCCCTATTATTCCATTATAATCGTTAGTAGGCCTAGATTTTATAGAAAAATACAGTAATTTCACATTCATTCCCCTTATTGACCTCACTATGAATTTTATCCCCCTAATGTAAATGATTTTAATTATCCACATTATCAATTATTGATTGAGTCAACTTTATTCATGACAATAATTTTTTTTACATAATGATATAGTTACAATCATCCTTGGTAAATCGGAATATTCTTTTTTGGATCTTATCCCCCCACCCTTTTGAATTAAAAAATTTCCATATAACATATTTTCTTTATTCTCTGTCTATGATCCATTTATAACATTTGTGTTCACATAGGGGTCCCACTAATAATATGTCATTTTATGTGAGTCATTATATTTATCACTCATTTCAGTGTCTTCATTTTAACTTGACCTTATATGTTTCATCATTCTTCTTGGCATAACTATCAATCACCATTAAGAGTATATAACTTCTTTCACATATCCAATAAATGATGAAAATGAATTTTTATATATTATCCAACATTAAAAATCCTTATTTCCTTCTACCCCTATTCATATATAACTGTTATATTATATTTTGGAGACAATCAGAGTGAATAATGTGGTATAATCATAGAAAGACTATTATCATGAATCTGGAAACTAATACCACCAAAAATGACTTTTCTATTATTCATATGTTAAAGACTTGAGATATATACAAAGGAAGAAAAATATATCAAATGGGTCAATAGTTACCCTTTTGAAACCTTCACTAATATCTTGTAATCACCAACATCATGCTTCAAAATCAAAAAGGTATTAGCAACATTATGTTCAAAATTCCATGGTCCTTTCTCTTTTTGAAGAGGGTAATATATACCAACTTCTTCCACACCCAAATTAAGAGTAGAGGGTCCTTAATGTGCTACAATTCTATTTTGATTAATAATAACAGATTTTAAATGATGGGATATAAGTTTATGATTAAAAAATATATTATAATTTCCACAAATGAGGGTATAAAGAGAAATATTATGTCCATACTTCTTAAGTCACTTATTTCTTACACAAAAATTTCTCCCCTATTGTGATCCTAACCCAATGAATAGGTAGTGTAGAAATGTCAAATTCCATAAATATAAATATATATATATGTACGGATATAGGATTTCACATGGAGTATGTTTGGATTTTAGAGAACAAGAAATTATAACCCAAATTTCCAAGTATTCAGATAACAGAGGGGTTTTGAAAAGGAAGAGAAGGATTGGGAATACATACCAAAATATCCATAGTTGTTATCCAATATTATATGAAAGTCATAGAAACATCAATATAGGTATTATTGGGAACTACTGCATGTGTGAGGAGCTCTAGAATAAGAAAGTATTAGATCCACCTATAATTAAAAGCATACCGTAATATGTTGATTATCAAGAAGCCTAACTATTGAACATTCCTATAATCTTGAGGAACCAAAATAATATATATCGAATGTGTCAACTTATAGATGATGTTTCTTGAAGCAAGACACTATGGTCTGGTCCAGGGGTACTAAAGCTTTAGAGAACTCTAAGACCAATTAGGATAGATTATGGAAACCAGAGTGTTGATTCAGAACATTTGGTAAAATATCAATTTTATTAAAAGGTGAAATGAATTTTATTTTGTAGAATATAGATATAGTGAGTAGACCCATAAAAAGTGGGTCCCCCATAAGAAAGAGATTAGTAATATCATCCACCATCACCTCTTATTTACTTTGAGTTCCATTCATCTAGGAGACTAGGGAGATCCACCTTTTACAATTGATATAATTGTGGTTATATAGTGATCATATGAATAGTATATATTATGATTTATGATAAATTTTTTTAGACACTGAGAAATTAATCGATGACCTTGACTCGTAGTATAATTATTAATGAATCCCATTTGTCATAGAATTCAATGGAGATAGAATTAGTAGTCTCTAACCATTTCCAATACCAGGATGAGATTTTAAAAATAATGAATAATTGAAACTTTTTATAGGAAAAATTCATGATCGTAGAGATCACACTCTAAACAATGTTCTCTAAACCACCTAATAAAAATATCACAATGGAAAACCATACCCTTTGGGATTTCATATGTGTAATAGTGGTATAAGTATCTAGACCGTGACAGTATAAATATTATCTTAAAATTATTATTGAATTTATCCCTTTTCATTAATACTTTATATATAATATTATTTAAGATGTGAGGAAAATTCTAATTTTTTATGAATAAACATAATTATATTTTTAGAAAATATATGAGATGAATTAAAAAATTATTATGATAAGATAATTATTTTGGAAATATATTATTTTTATATAATATTATTTAAAAATTATATTTATATATATAAAAATGATAATATAATTTTATGTAGTTAAATGAAATCATTAAAAATTAAATAAAAAATTACTGGAGTAAACATGAATAATTTTATAATGTGGATTCTGAATTAATTCTTAAAAAACATTTCATTTTTTTAAATGATAAATGTTTTTTTAAATCATGTAATTGAAATTACCCCCAACGATTTTTTCCGAATTTTCTATGGAATTTGAATTTTCAGGTAAATACAAAACATTGTATTTGTATACAGTATATATAATGAAATTATAATGACCCAAAAGTGTTGTAATATATTTCATAAATGATATAAATGTTAAAATATATTTTTTTGTCATTGAAGAAATTTTTTGTGTTATTTTACTATTTTTATAATCACTTTATGAATCCTATTAAACCAAAATTATATTTTTATTTTTAAAAATCAATTTTTTGTTTATATTTCCCACATTCACATCAAAAGGGATATTATATTATTTATATTGGTTATTATTATTTTAATATAATTAAATAATGGTTTATTTTAAATCATAGAAAAACATATAATGGTTTTTTGTTATGGATTAAGTAATATTATAGATTCAAAAACCTTGGTTTTGAAATTAATTAACAATTATCCTCACCTTTTCCATATAAGATCCCATTTCCACCCATTAAACATCATGTTTATCTCTTGTAACATTATATTATTCTACCATTCAATATATATATATATATATATATGCATATGTTCCCATGGAACCCAACAAGTTAATAAGAATCCCTTCCCATGCATTAACAACAACCCTCTCTAAGTAATGGATCCTCTCACTCTCTATTTTGAAAGAAGAATAATGAAATTATTAACATTATTTTAGATTTTTCATATTTAAATATAGATATATATATATATCCCAATTTTATAATTTATTTTATACAATTGTTTATATATTACTTTTACTCCAAAAAATTATTTATAACAAATCTTATGTGTCACTGTTATGATGTTGGATTTTTCCCATAATTTTTTATTGTGAAAAAATTGTATAGAAAATACCCATAACTATTTTTAATTAATGTTATCCACCATAACATACCTGAAATGAACCAAACAATTATAAATAAAATTCTCCATGTGATTTGATTAAATGAATTATTATATTATATGTTTGTAGAAAAAACATGAACATCATTTGTTTTATTATGTTCAATTGGACATAAAACACCATTCAGTGTCCATACCATTTTTAATATGGAAATCGAATAGGGAATACATGATTAGTATTAATAATTTGTTTTAACAAAACCAATTGACACAAAAAAAGGATGTAATGTTCTAATCCAGTATAACCGTACCCTATGAATCCAATTTATCAGAGCTTCCGAGGGAGATAGAATCACTATGATTTTAGAATGAAGGATCCCAAGATGAGATCCAAAAATATAAAAATGATCTAAACAATTTACGAGGTAATTTAAATCACATCGAGATCATGACCCAAACCTCTTATGATGAACTCCCCCATGAAACTCTTACAGTCATGCACATTTCTATTAGGGGGGATTTTCTAGTGTATTTTAGGGGTATGTTTAATTACCCTAGAATTATGTTTATGTACAATATTTTTTATAGAATGATGAACATATTTTCATCACATTATATTACTTTATAAATTATTATAAATTTAATATAATAAAAAAATGTATTTTTAGGTATTATTCAAATTCAATTAAGAATTTTTTATGAATTAATATTTTTTTTGAAATATATACTATGTTAATAAAATATTACTTTTAAATAATTTTTATTAAATATAAATGATCCAACATTTTTTATAAAGTCAAATTTTATTTGTATAATTGTTCAAAAACTATTACTCTCCAAATATACAAAAAATTCAAAATAAATGTCAATTTAATTTTAAAAGATAAAATTATCATATTTATGAAATTAATTAGATGAAAATAATATTAAGTTTGGAATATCAGTGTAAAAAATATCTGATAGTGAATTTTTTATAATTTTCATAGACAGTCGAATTTTCAGGTAAAAATTAAATATCGTATAAAGATACTTTATGTAATATAATATCCTAATGAAAAATAATTATTCTAATAAATTCTAAAAAGGGTATATATTACCTAATGTAGGTTTTACATTTAAAATAATATTATGTTATGTTTATTTAATAAATTTTATATATACCTTATAAATCTTTAAAAATGATTAATATATTTTAGGGATTTAAAACCATTTATTTAAGTGTATGACTAACATCTACATAATCAATAGTTTTATTTTATTAATTTTGTTACTTTTCCTTATAAAATAATGATATTAAACCCCATTTTTAAGAAACCATTAGAAAAAACAATGGGTTGGTTTGCAGTTTTGGTTATATTATTATGTAGAGTTCAAATCCTAAATAATAAAGAAATACCACTGTTTTCCTATATAAACCGAAACTTGATCTCATTTATCAATACAAAAACTCCTTAGATAAGATCCATAAAATACACTAATCTCTCTAAAATCCTCCCAAGACACCCTAATTTCTCAGTAATCATCACCAAAGTAATTGGAGTCACCGAATCTAGTAAGGGATCTTTTACTTTCTCCTTTTTATTCACGTATATTGTTCAAAATATGCATTTTATCATAATTTTATTATAATGGGATATGTTATTACATACCCCCAATAATTTAAAATTGAATTTAAAATTCATGGAGACCCATTTCTCTCATATCAACAAATTTTATTAATTTCTACGTGATACAATTATCGTGCTAATATTTCACCGTGATTTTCCATGCCAATAAAATGGTGTAGTGAATATAATACACTTTTATAATCAAGGATATTCAAATTAATAAACTTATAAAACATTTTTTTTGTACATTAATTTATTTATTACATAATTCTTTATCATTTAATAAAACGTTATGATGAATGAATCCACATAGTATGATCAATTTTCCACACATAAGAATGAGAATTAAATGAAGGTCACGAGTGTTCCAAGAATTATATAGTGCTTTAATGCATTGGGTAATTTTTAGAATCATGAGATGTCTTGTTAGGATAGGTAGTGAATATGATTTGATGGAACTTTTTTATCCTTTATTTTATTTTGGTTTAGCCTTTACCTATATTTCAGATTTAGTGTTTTATGATATTTCCATATTTTTTATGTTATGATTATCATACTATATTACGTCTCATTGTTCATGTTTATGATTCCAACCATTTTTATTACCCATTGATATGATTATTGTCTAAAAATTATCACCATAATTCATGTTTCTTCCCTTATATTATTTTTATGATCACCCATTTTTTATATTTTCCCCTATGTGATCCCGGGTAGTTTTAAATACCTAGATTTTTAAAGGCATGTTAAGGATTTATTCAATAATGTTATTGTATCTCATGTTCAATATGATTTGAAATTCACATATTTCTTAAATAAAAAGAAATTCTATGTATTTTAGGTTATACTATGTGTACTTTTATGTAATAAATCTTGTAATAATGTTAAAAAATTGAAGGGTTATTATTGATGGTATCAGAAATTTTTTTAATTATTTTTGGGATTAGGATTAGAAAACATCAGTTATATGTTTCAAAATAAGACAGAGTAAAATAAAACATACCTAAAATTTGTTAATTATAGAGTAATTAGTATATCAATAAAATAAATTTTATATGGATAACACATTTTTATGTGAATTTGGAATATATGTACCTATGGGTAACAACTCCGACAAGGTGTTATAGGTCAGACTTAGTGTAACTTGGTACATAACAATGGCCCTTACTGCCACCCTAGTTTTAAAGTTCTTGAAATATATTCATTAGTAAAATCATAATATAATTAAGAACCCTTATTATATGAACAAAAAAGCCAATAACAATATGTTTTATTAAATAAATCAAAAATAAGATATATTGGAGCATTAAAATTCATATGTTTATAAATAAATGTATGTTATATGTTATCCCTTTATTGTCATTAAATTCCCATTTATTTTACTAATATATTAAGAATAATCTTCCATAATTTTCTCTTTTTTGTATCGAATATCCAAAAATTAGATGTATAATGTAAACAATTAATGCGCGATAAAAAATGATTAATTCCCTAATGAGATGCCAAAACCGATGGGAGTATGAATCAAAAAAATTTGGAGATGATATCTCCGATTAATCTGGTTTGGAATAGAAATATAGACTAGTAAGAGGATCCAAATGGACCCAAGGGAGTAATAAGCTGGAATTGATTAATTTATACGAAGAAGGCCTCTGACATTCATTGTATCATATGGTCCCTTAATAATAGAAGAATGGAATGACTCTATATAAAAGAAATTCGCTAGAATTTAGTTTTTAGAGAAAGATATGGTCCTACTATATATTAATAATAAAGAGGGGTAAGATGATCATTGTTGGAGATTTATAAAAAATATAAATCTTAAGGGATAGATCGAAGTAATGTGGTAGAACGAATATTGAAAAATGTTTTTTGATAAATATTATCCATGAACACTCCAACGTATAGTGGAAAGGGATTTTCATTAACTAATAGAAAAAGACAATAAATCCTTCATGTAGTAAGAGTAAAACATTACATGACATACATAGTATGACCCTATATTTGTATTTACCTCCAAATTCACAGTTGACTACTTCTTAAGTGGGTCAATACCCAGTCTATGAAAATCCCTACTGATCCATGCCATTAAATTATTGGAGGAAATTATATCATGTTCCATGAAATTCGAGATCTAGATCGAAAAATCTAAAGTTTATCTCGTGGATATGTACTGTAAATTTGAATTGAATTATGGGATCCCAATAGAAAAATTTAAGGGTGCCCAAAAAATTATCGAACCACTTGTCAATGGTGCATAATAAAGAACCTTAGAAATAGAATATTGGTAACTTAAAAAATATTTAGTTATAGGAAGAGAGGGTAATAATATAGTTATTGATGATAAAATTAAACCATTATTTTGATGGAGGAAATGAATTATATAGTAAACCCTTAGCGCTTTTGTCATTGTTTCAACTATAATGAACCATTGAACATTTCCAACAAATTCCTTAAGTCTATTGTTTTTGTAGATAAAAAATTGCTTCAATGGAAACAAGAGTGATCTTTTTCCATCACAACCATGTTAGTGTAATTTAATAATGATGTTTTGATAGGAATTATAGATATTAATTTAGGAATAAAGAACATTATTTTTTATTCAAGTAATAATAATTCCTTCATATCATGAAATTTTAGTAGATCTATTAGAAAACCACCAATAATGATAAATGTTGAGTTATCTTTGAAAATGTAAATGGGGAAATTATATTATCCCAATTATATAAATAATAACCTATACAATTTTGTTAGATGAAAATTAAAATGAGGAATTTTATACTTCCCTTGGTAGAAACATATACAATTTGGGGTATGTATTGGATTTCCCTATGTTGATCCATCATAAATTTTCAGAAGAACTAAATCACTCTCCGTATAGAGAATCATCCTCCGATTCATTATTAGTTAAAGGGGGATAATGAATCTCATTTAGAAAAACCATATCAAGAATTTATATATTTCCATATGAAAAATGATATCTAACTCAAATGATTGAATCTAAGGAAATTATCATCCAAGAAGACATGCGTTTTATGAGGGAAACCACTGATGTGCTTCCCAAGGAATTTCCTGGTCTTGCTCCTAGCTTAAAGGATGAATTTTAAATAGAGCTTATAAATGGGTAATTTTAATAATCAAAGGATACATATAGAATTTATGTTGTGGGAATTAATAATATGATAAAATAAAAACATGAGAGTATAGATAATGGGTTCATATTTTAAAATGCTTCACCATGAGGTGCACCTTTCCTCTT
Source organism: Viscum album (assembly GCA_963277665.1). Classification (NCBI taxonomy): domain Eukaryota; kingdom Viridiplantae; phylum Streptophyta; class Magnoliopsida; order Santalales; family Viscaceae; genus Viscum; species Viscum album. The sequence goes on along the minus strand of OY728150.1, from coordinate 433,808,579 downwards.
CATCATGAAGAAGGATGGTTCAACATATATTTTCGTTGATTATCATGACCTTATCAAGAACACGTTGATGAAAAACTTTCATCATCCATGAATTGATGAATTATTCAGTCAATAATGTGGATCAAAATAATTCTCCAAGTCATATCTACAGTGAATATATTACAAGGTTATGGTGAATAAACATGATATCACCAAGACTTGTTTTTTTTCATGGCATAGGAACTATGATTTCATAAGGATTACATTCAGACTCACTAATTCTCAACAAATATTCATGAAATTTATGAATATATATTTATTATATTATCTCGAATAAATTTTGGTTTTCTTCATAGATGAAATTACAATATTATCCAAAACCAAGGAGGATTATATAGAGAATTTAAGCACCAATCTAAAGATATTGTTAAATTATAATAATTATAAAAATTAAAACAAATGTGAGTTATTTTTTATGTAATATTAATTCTAAGTGAAAATATTCATAAGAAATGGGATATATTTGGAACCAGAAAAGATAGTTGAAATTTAATGTTCACTCTGGAAAACATATATGAATGATAATAATTGTTTCTTTTGTTTAGTTGGGTATCATCATCTATTTGGGATTTTTGGTGATTTTCAAACCCTATACCCCCGCTAACTCAGAAATGGTTAATGTTTCCTTAAATTTTTAATTTAATGTGAGATTCATTTAATTGAGATGGGGGATTATTACAGAAATAATGCTCAAACTACTAACAAGCTGATCCATTGTGATGATGTTGAGATATGATTCAAATAAGATATTTGGTTGTGTGTTAATGAAAAATTAAATATTCATAGCCTATAATTCACGGTTTTTTAATGTTCATGAAGTGAACTACCTCATGCATGATACAGAGTTGGATGTAGTGATATTAAAGTAGAAAATATGGAAGAATTATCTATTTGGGGAGAAGTTTTAAATATATATAGGTCACAAAATCCCAAAGTAAATATTTACACATAAATAGATGAATATTCACTATCGAAGATGCTTAGAGCTGATCAAGGACTATGGATGATCTATTTAAAACCATACTGGTTAATAGTAAAATTTGGTTTCCTCTCTTACTAGAAACGATATAAAACATATAAAATAATGAGAATCTATAGGGATCCTATCTTCATATATTTAGAATAAATGTTAAAAAGAATGAAAAAGGAAATAACATCATCAATCATTTCCCAAAATTATTTTCCAAACATCCTTTCTGGATAGGTTAGTTTTTTTCATAAGGGATTCTGTGAGAATTTGGAAGAATGTAGAAGATATATTAAAAGGTAATCCCTCATAGTTCGATATTAATAAATAATGAGTTGTGGTAATTGGTCAAATACGATGTTTTCCTCAAATCCCAAGTTAAATATGGAACTATTGGATGACACACATAGGTCAACCTTCTATAGTCACCTAGGTAGCACAAATATGTAATGAAATCTATTATGAAATTACTATTGGAACAATATGAAGAATAAGATCAATAAATACACATCAATGATATTGGTATATTAGCAAGTGAAGGATATAAGGATAAATTATTAGGGGGTGATGCACCCCATTTCCATAGTAATAAGGAAATGGGAAAACATCACCATGGAATTTGTCTCTATAATTCAAAATACTTCCAAGGGAAATAATTCTTCTTGGGATATTTTGTATTTTCATTTGTTGATATAACACATTATCACAATTTGATTGGAATTATCACTATATAAACTTGAACGAATATACAATAGATAAGTTTTAAGGATATGTGGTTTATAAATATCAACTGTATTTGATCGATATTTGAGATTCACCTACATGTTCTATAAAGGACCTTAACATGATCTAAACAATATGATAAATTTTTTAATGGCCTATCATCCTCAATATAATGGACAATTTGAGTAGAAATTCCAGAAATTGGAAGAAGATGTAAAATAATTTTCATTGTACATCAAAGGAGAAGGGGATCAACATCAACCTCTAGTTGTGTTCCATATAACAAAAGTTTCCACTCGATAATCCAAATGACTCCCTATTAGTACCTTAATAGGAAAATGTGCAGTACACATTCTTGATGAGATGGTATTGGGGAAAAAAATTATATGTACTGAAATGGTCGCTCAAATGATGAAAAAGGTTAAGAACCGTGATAATAATACAAAGGCTACAAAGAGTGGACAAATGATATATGATGAAAATTTCTAATGAAAATTAGGGTTTGACGTTATGTTTATTTTATTCCTCTAAATATCTCTACGGAAAAAATTGATGAGATTTGGGAATAAGGTAAATATTAATCTAGGATACATCATCCCCATTTGAACTCCTTGTTCACATCAGAGTGGTGGCCTATCAACTTCATATCCCACATAACCTATCTCATGTACATGATTTATTCTACGTATCCCCCTTAGGAATGTACATTCCAGAAACCACACATATATTCAATTTAGATGTGGTACAATAATAGAATGAAAATTCCAATGAGGAGTATCTAGAGAATATCTTAGATCATTGATACAATGTTCTACGAAATAAGAAAATTGACTTTGTGAATGTGATATAGAAGAACCACATGTTTGAAGAAGCAATAGCTGAACCTGAGGAGGTAATCAAACTGAGTTACCCTTATTTGTTTTAATGATGGAAAGTAAAATTTTGTGGGGGAAGTGTCTCAATTGGGGGATGATGATTTTAATTACCAGAAATTTTATAAATAAAAATTCATAGTGATTTAATTAACTTCATTCATAGGTAGTATGGTTATAGAAGACACAAACAATTATTTTGTTTTATTATATCATGTTGAATATAAAATACCATTATGTGACATAACTATTGATAATATAACCACTGAATAGTTATACTATGATTAGTATTAATATAAGGTTTTAACAAATCTAGTTGACACACCCAATGTACGTGATGAACTCAACCTGTTGGATCCTACCCTATGAAGTACATTTATCAGAGCTTCCAAGTGAGTGAAAATCACTGGGAATTTCATCTAACCAAGCCCAAACTGAGATAAAATAACTTAATAATGACTGAACATAATTACATGATATTTTCAAGATCATCGAGATCATGGAAAAATTCATACACACCAAACCACCGCATGAATGTCCCACTATCGTTCACGTTACACTTAGAATGATTTATGGCTTATTAAAGAGATATGTATCAAGTCCCTAGCATTTTGTGCAGGTAAAATATTTTTTACGATAATGATGAATATATTTTCATCATATTATGGTTACATTATAAATTATATTTATGTCTATATAATAAAAAAAATAGTTTTTTGGGTAATATTTAAATTAATTTAAAGAAATTTTTTTTGATGAAATATATAATTTTTTAAATAAATAATAATTTTCATAAAATATTTTTATTAAATAATATTTTCAAAATAAGAATTATCATGTAATATTTATGATGTAAAAAGTAATTTTTATAATGGTTAAATGAATTTTCATATTAATAAAATAGATAATTTCATAATAATTTCCATTTTTAATTATAAATTCAAAAAATTTAAGAAATATTTACAAAAAATGATTTTTTTTCAAATCAAAATATTGAGATTACTTGATGGTGAATTTCACATATTTTTCTGAGATAGTCGAATTTAATGGTAAATATTAAACACATTATAAATATACACTGTGTCTTATGACTACATAATGACACAAAAATGATTTAATAAATACTATATATTTTATAAATAACCAAATATATGTTCTAATTTGGATATATATTTGTATAGTATTCTTAATTAATTAATTTCATAAAGACTTTATGAATCCTCCAAAACCATTAATATATTATAATGTTTTGAAACCATTTCATTATGAGTATGAATCACATCCACATAATCCATGGTATTATTTTATTATGTTTCGACCTAAAACATATCAAATAAGGATAACTCGTTCCATTTTGGAATAAACTATGGGAAAAAACTATGAGATGGTTTCTGTTTTTGGTTATTTTATTACGTAGATTCCAAAGAATAAGTGATAATGAAATCCCTATATTTAAAAATATAATCACACACATGATCCCATTTATCACACTAAAAGTCCAAGGTGCATGTCCATACTCAAAATTATCATATCTATAGTCCTCTAAAAGAACACCAAAATTCTCAAGAATCCACTCCCAAGTATTTTGAGTCACATTTTAAAGAAAGGGATCTTTTCATTTCCCCACTTTATTAATGTAGCTTCTTTTCTTTATGCCTTTTATCTTCATTTCCTTATGATGGGATAGGTTATTCCATTTCACTTATTCTATACAATTGTGAAATGAATACCATAGCCCTTTTTTATAAAGGGTATTAACCTTTATACACTTATACCTATGTTAATTGGGACATACATGAATGTATTGCACACTTAGGGACTCAAGAATAAAATATATTTATGAACCAATCCATGTTAGATGATATATGTTTCACACATTATCATGAGAAAGAAATGAAAATGAAAGGTGTGCCCAAATATATATTTCACACCAATCCCTATGAGTATTTTCTAGTATCATGAGACATCATGTAAGGATATGTAATGAACCTGATTCATTTATAGGACTATGTGCACCATTATATTAGGGTTATTTATTCTTGACCTATGTTTGTGATTCATTATTTCAAGTTGTTTCAATATTTCCAATGTTATGATTATCAAGCAATATGATGTGACATTGTTTATGTTTATGATGTCTATTAATTTTATACCCCATTGATATTCATATTGTATAGCACGCATCACATTATTCCATTTCTAATAACATATTAGGAGTTGTAGCTAACCACTTTATTATAATTTTCCCCATTCTAACTCGTTATTTTTTAAAATAAATTGAATTTTTGAATAATGTTAAAGTTTTTTTAAGATAATGTTGTTTTATATAATTTTAAATATGTTATTCTATATACCTAATTCCCAAATAAACTATACTTATCAATATTTTTGGTTGTATAATGTGTACATTAATGTAAAATATAAAGTAAAATTTTAATTAATGATAAGGGTTGTGATACTACCTATAATAAATTTATTTGGGAGACATTTATATATATTTCACACTCTATAGACATTTTATGAGTTGTGATGTAATAAAAAAATTATGTATGATATATATGGAACACTTCTTAATGTATATGATATTTATGTGATTGGTGGTCCTAGAATTATATATCCCCCAAAAAGAGTGGGAAATGTTTTTGTCTCCTGAGTAATCCTGTATACGATTTGGAAGTAAAACGTATCCATTATTATAATTTTTCCACCAAGAGTTTTTCCTTTGTGGTTATCCTTGACTTATGCTTATATCATGGAATATGATGTTTCTAGAATTCTATGTACAAATTTTTATATCATGTTAGATCATGCCTCATAGTTCAAGAATATGTTTTTCATCCCGCATATGTTACCTTAGTATGCCTCTTGTCTAACAAGTACATATATACCATATTCAGTTATTTTTTATTATCATATAATCATTTATATCTAATACATTTCTTATTTATGACCCATGTCATACCGTGGAGTATTTGAAGAATGATGTAATATTAGGACCATGTTAAATAATTTTATTGTAATTTTGTTCTATTTGTATAGAAATGTTTATGCTCTATACATACTTTCCCTAATATATTATGCTTCAAATTATTCTTGGTATACTAATTGTGATATATTAAAATAAATTAGGAAATTAATGTGTAATAAAATATATTTTTTCATATTATGTAAATCAATTTATGGGAGTATTTATAGGATATTTCATTATTTATTCCCAAAGAATGGAAGGGTATGAAATAACTTATGTACTATGTTGATGTTCTGAATGAAATAAAGACAGTATCCCAAAATCATCAAATATGAACATAGGATACAATAATTATCATTTATGGATTATATAATCACAATATAAGATATATATATATATAGATTTATATAAGTACATGGTTATTGAGAAATAGAATATAACAAAGAATGTGAAGAAAATCCATAGTTTCAGTAGGATGGATGGATATTATTAATGCTTTGTGAGAATTTTCTTATTTATCTATCCCATTAACCATGGTAACACAAAATGTATTCATGTTCCTCTTGACTCAATAATGTATGTAATTCTTCAGAGATCTTAATAAATATCAAATGATTTTACTTATTAATTTTAAAGACCATGAACCTAGTATCCCAGATCCGGGGGTTACATTACATTTTTTACAAAATAAATAATTGATCACATATCTACGAAGGGAATAATTTATAAATATTTTTAAAAAATAAACATACATTAATTTCAAATTAAAATATAAAACACGAAATACAACAAAGTTAATGTAAAAATCCCAAATTATTGAACTTATTCAAAGATTACTTTTTCGCATCCAAGGGAAATGAATGAAAAGAAGGGTGATATTAGATACTCCGTAAGGGTTTCATATGAAGGAATATAACGTGATTTTGATGATTCATAATCAAAATGATATATAAAATATGCGATATTAAAAATCATCACAAGCATTCCATTTATTCTCTAGTTTGTGAAATATTATTAGATTAGAAATAACCAATAAATAAGGTAAATAACTAAAAAAGAAATTTACTTGATAAAGAAATGATTCTAGAGATAATATAAAGGTTAAAATTTACTGAATACTATTAAAAATTATCAATGGAGGTCTTTTCTATTATTGGTCGTCAAGATTTTAGTCTTCGTGATACCAATATTGTCAATACCTTTCACAATATGGTTTAAAACTGATGTATATATATAAAACAGAAAACCATTATATTAAGGAATTACAAATAACATGAATAATGAGACTGTTGATTAATTTAGGGTCTATATATAACCAAGACCACCCTTATCCACATTTACAACACATTCATCAAATATTGTATGATCAAATTAATTCATAAAATACATGCATCATAAATAAATATTCATATTGAGAAAATGTTCAAAAAATATCAATTTTTTATAGTGAATCAAACAATAATTGAAAGTATAAAAATATAAATATAATTGATATTTTATTCATTTAATAATAATATACATGATAAATAATATAAATATTTTAGGTAAATGAATGTACAATGATCACAAGAAAGTGAATATTTAAAAGGGAAAGATATTGACTGTTTTCATTAACCAAGAATGAAAATTTCTATATTTTCTCTTTTGAAAATGACCCTAAAACATTCATATATATAATAATGATGTTATAATTACATTATATCCCTTGAATATTATATATAATGTTACAGGGGGTTCTTTCAAATGAATAAAAATACCATAAAAATTTAGTAAATAATTTTTTGTAAAAGGAAAATTTTAAATTAATATTTACATTTTAAATAATTAAGTTACATAATATTTGGAATTTATATTATAGTAAATTTATAAATATGTAATTTAGATATCAAATAAATGATCATTTATTACATTATAAGTGTTTTTTTCATACCATGTAAATTAAAGACAATGAATTATTTCAAGTTTTTTATGAAAATCCAAAAGTAACATATTTGTAAATATTCAAGATGATAAATTTTAGAAAACTATTAATAAATACAATAATGGGATCAATGAATTTAAAAAATCATATCCAAATATTATTGAATCAATAAAGGACATCATGGATTTGGAAGAAATTACTTTTCAACCGAAGAGAGAAATAATTACTAATTTTATTAAAAAAATATCCCAAACTAATTAGGAATCATAGAAATGAAAAATGGTGCAATTAACATAAAAATATTTATTTAACAATGTATAATAAGTTTATAGAGACTTATTATAAAATTATCACACAATTTCCATCATTGGAAATATTAGAATAACCTATCTTGATTACAATGATGTTGTGAAATAATCTCATAGAATGTTCATAATACATTGAATTGAGAATTAATGAAAGAAGTTTATATGTGTGAAAATTTTAATTACTAATTACTGAAATGGAAATATGGTACAACACTATCAATTTTCATTATTCACGTAATATTATAATATCAAATAAATTTACCATGTAATAATACCCAATGAAAATAAATTGAGTTATAAAATTCACTACAACTTATAAAATTCATGTAAAATACCAATTGAATGAAATAATTCAAATTAAAAACTAAATTAATATTAATAGTGATGGATTAATAATTTTAAAATTCAAAGGGATGGTGCATTCACCATATAAAATAATATAGGATGATAATAGTACACTATTCCTAAATGAGAGGATACTGAGATAAAGTCCCCACCTTACACATGCATTTAATTTAAAATGACATATACAAATCTATAAAATATTTATAAATGTTATTAAATTACAAAATAGTAATAATATTATATTTATTAACATATATGATCATTTTATAAAATCTTATTATCTGCAAGCTAATAATATTTCATATTCACCCTTGTTATAGGGTTAATTTCTTCATTTTGTTTGGCATTTTTTCACATATTTTTAATTATTATGAATATTATGTATATATATATATATGTCATCTGAATAATTTTATTATTTTTATTAATAATTTTTTTTATTAGATGCATATTTATGAGAATTTTGGAATGATTTATAATGAATGTGAATAACATTTCTTCATGGAGATGATAGGTTGTACGTACGCACGAGCAATTATACCATTCAATTAACAGGTGAAGGTGTAAGAAAGTGGGTGATAAATAAATTTAAAACAATAAATAAAATTTCACATATATCATATATATTAATAAAATTTATATATATTACCTTCCATATAATGTATATGTTAAAACGGAATCACATCACCTCACAGTGCGGTAGTTTCCATACAAAAAAGTGTCAACGACATATTTTAAATTGAATGGGAAGTAAGAATGTGATATTTATATTATAATTAAAAAAATTTAATTATATATTTAATATTATATATATACTTTAAATCTATCATTATGTCTATATTTGATAATTGTATATGGAAAACACGCTACATCGATTCGCGAAGTGGTTGTCTACTGTACCCACAAGAAATGGATTTGTTTCAAATTTGATGTGTACGGAGAAAAATCAATGTTATAAAATCAAAATAATGACATCTCAGTATATGGAAGAGACTAGTGTTAATAATTTTTTATGTGATAATATACAATTGAAAGTGGTAAAATTATAAATGAGAAGAATGAGAATTTATGAGATGAGTTCCTTATCCATGAATAACCACCATTGGACCTCTTAGTAAGGACCCAAGGTTGGACTTATGGTAAGACCATAGAAAACAATGTGTCTAAAGTTATTAGGGATGTATTTTGGTAGAATATTTTGAATAAAAATTGAATTATATGTTTGATGAAATGAGGGGAATGAGTTCCCTTTCTTAATTGAGAAAAAGTTTCATAAAATTAAATACAAAAAAACTGTTAAAAATTTGATGTCATAGTTAGACCAAGTGACTAATTTTTTTAATTAATTTATTTTTAGAAATAAATGGTAGATAAACTCATATTACATAAAAAACACCTTTTGTGATCATTTTGTAGCTTAAAATCATTGTTTCCTTGCATTTAAAAATTTATTTGTCACCATGAGAAATAGTCTATTATTATTTGGATTGGGTTTTAAAACAATTAGAATAGTATAAAATTAAAATATAGATAATTTGGACTCAATAATTTTAAATAATAAATAATTTTTCTGTTATAAAAATTAAAGATTTATTAAATACTAATTTTAATACTAGTGCATGTGATATATAAAACATTGTTTTATCATTAACCGAGGAAATTAATTTTTTATGTATTTCTTAACAATTATTTTTAAATTTTAACTTAATTTTTTATATAAAATTATTAATTATTGCTAAAAATATTTAATCAATTTTAATAAAAAAATTTAATAAATATTAATAATTTAATTTAAATAAAACATCCAATTATTGTTGAATGACATGTTTTCATGAAATTAAATTTCCATGCATAAAATGTTATTATATTTATATATATAAGAAAGGGGTAATAATTAAATGGATATTAATTAATATATTTAGATAAAAAAAATTATTTCATTTATATATGTCCTTTATAGTGGTTATTTTTCTTAATAAATATGGGGTAACATTATGGATTTAAACAGAATTTTATGAAAAATATGTTATAAGACAAAAAATAACCGTATTAAATTTTTTTTGAATATGATTAAAATGTAATTGATTAAATTAAATAATACTATATAATACTGTTTTTTAAAGATAAATTATTTTGTATTCATTATGGGAATTTAAATATATTTAATTTAATGAAATTATAATACATTTATTAGAAAAATATGTCTTTTTTACTGTTCACATAAACATTTATCTTTTAGAACAATATACAAATCACACCTTATTAATATTTGGATATTTATATTTCAATAAATATTATAATATTATCTACTTCATTACCTTTTAATGGTAAAAAGTTATTTATAATATATTCTCACATAGAGTAGTTTAAACCATCGTTGATAAAACAATTTATTTGAAGAAAATTTTGACATTGCTAAAAATTGAGTGACTATTATAAATAAATTATTATAGATTAGGACCCTTAAAAATATTTAATAATTTATTTATTCCTTCTAATACCCTCAAATTCAATGGATATTTCATAATGGCTGAATTCAAATAATAAATTTCACTAGACATTTATGCTCAATATTATGTAAAATATATAATATCAAACAAAGTGTTATTATTTTAAAATATAGTGTTTGTGTGTAAAAAATTATATAAAAAAATTATTAATATTTAACATAATTATAAACATTGGGGCTACAAAGTCTACAAATATTCAATAAATTATGCCCTCTAAAATAGAATATTCCCTAGAAAATAAGGGTTTGAAATTTGTAAATTCTTTTTTTGAAAACCAATATCATTAAAAGGAGATATAAAAAATATTCTTAAAGGATAGATAAGGTATTAAAATGTTCATATTGTATAAAAAATAACTAGGACTCCATGTAAGAGAAAATTATGGAAAGTTGAAATATGTACATATTGGAAAATCATAAATAAATATAGAGAGTGATATAGATCATTGTTCACATAGAAGTTAATGTTCAAGAGAATTGTAATAAAAATCCTAAATATTTGATTTATTGAATGATATTGATTCATTTTAAATTAATGTAATAGGAGAAAACACTTATTTCATTATCCATTTCTAGGAGTTGAGGGATATTATTACAATACTGATATAGAACGCTGGAAAATATTTTGGAAATTTTCCAAGTAATTTATTTTTGTGATTTGACCAATTTAAACATCGTTTATTCTATGGAATTAATATACAATAAAAATTATTATACAAAATGCATTCAAATTTTGTTTTAGTAGATATTATTAACTTTAACAAATAATAATCTATACCTATATTCGTTAAATATATAAAATGAAATTATTAAGATAATTTATTGAACATCATATGAAGAAATAATACCTTTTACATAAAAATTCAATCCAATTGGTAAGAATATATTATACAAAAAATAAATAAATGAACATCCCAATTGACATAAATATTCTCAATAACTACTATTTTTTTCAACCAAAAGATGATCTTATACCTATTAATTTATATCCCTAAAAATTTAATAACATTATTCCCAAATAATACCGTACATTAATCCTAATGGGTATATATAACTTAATATAATAAAATATCTCCAAAAATATCATTATTTGTCCAAAATAAAAAAGATATAATCATTTAATTTTTTTTTCCAAATCTTATTAACATTTAACTGTTAATCAATTTAATTAACGAAATCATCACAATGACCTATACATCACATAGTAAAATGGTAGAAATTGAAATATTATTGTCCTTCATTTATATGTTCAGGCCCCACATCCTTTTAGGATGAGATTGGTTGTCACCTAGGCAATGTATTTCTCTATTTCAAAAAACATATTAACATAATTTCAATATTTTTATCAACTATATGATAAATTTAAAAAAAATCAATGGTCATAAAATTATTATTTAGCTAATGTGGGTTTTAATAAGATTGATTATTTTTCCCATTAAATTAAATAATCCAAATCAATTATTATTACCTTATCATCAATTATCATATCAACTCTAATGGTTATAAACACATTTCATTATATGTCCTCCAAATTTATAGTCATTATTCATTCATTATGATTATCAATAACTAATATACTAAACCATAGTGTTTAATTCCATTACTGTTTTAAAAAAACAATAATAATATTAAATTAACATTGGATAACACATAAGAATTGCAATTTATGGCATTAAACATTTGTTAATCATACACTTATCAATTTGATATGCATCATGTTTAACCAAGGTCATTAACAGTGACTATATATATATATATATTAATTTTTTGGTAATTAAAATTTGAATTATCCAATAAATTCCCTCCATAAATATGAAACAAATTTTGTAGTAAGGTATGTTATCATTCACTATGAGATAATCGAGTGAAATCCCAGTGCATTATTTTTAGAAAAATTACCCCAAGGTAAAACTCTTTCAGAATCATGTCCACATGTAGTATCTAGACATTTATATATTACTTGGAAAACCTAAAAATATTTTCCACTTAAAACATTAGGATGTTCTTATATACGTATCCTCAAAATATATTATAGGGTTATGTTACATATTATATGTATTAATAAATCTAAATCCCATGGATTATTTTGAACTCACATCATGTCGATTGTATAGATCATGAACCTAGTAGCACAGTGTCATCTGCTATATTACTATATTGGCATAATATACAATTGATTTCATCCCAAAGGATTGTAAATTTTTATAGTCTTAGTAATGTAGAGGCAGATTTGAATTTTACATTACATTTGAAAACATGAAATTCAACATAATGAATTTTAAAAAGTCAATTTTCTAGAACATATATAAAGATTCTTTTTCACATAATTAGAAAATAAATAAAAATCATAGTGATCTCAGATGCATAATACGAGTCATGTAAGGAGGATGATATCCTAAATAAATAAATCATGATAAATAAGAACTAAACAACATTACAAGGTAAATAACTAAAAAAAAATTGCATTCAATCTAAAAAATAAAAAATATTATATGATAAGTAATAATATATAAGGATATGAATGTAATTAAAAACAAATACCACATTAAATTTAATTAAATGAATCCAGATATAATATCAATGTGAAAATATCATTGATAACAATTATAACTGTGTTCTCGATGAATAAGATTCTTAATAACATGATTTCATGATCTTAGTAATCATATAACTATAATGTCAATATAATTCAAAATAAAATTTTAATTTGATGGGAAGATATACACTAGAAATACATATAAAAAGGTTAGATAAATGATTCATAACATGAGACTACTAATGCCTCGGGGGTTTATCTATAACATTGCCCCACCTATAAATACATGTCCATCATATTACTTATATCTAATGACAAATTTATTTTATGAACAAAATATGGTATTAACAACATTATGTATTTTATATATAATATTAAATATCAATATTTTCCAATTCCATCAAATAATTTTTTATGTAAAACACCATATGTAAAAATCATATACTGTTTAATAAATATGAATATTCTTGATTAATAATATGGATATTAAGGTGTAATATTTGATAAATGTAATAATAAATTCAATTTTCATGGTCAATGTTATTGATAACAAAAATTAATCATGATAAATAATGTTAAAACATTTCCTAGGAACATCTATAATAAAACATATAGAGAAACAATAATTATAGTATCATTACACTATATCCCCAGATTATTATATTTATGATAATGGGTTATCAACATAAATAAATAGAACTATGGTAAATATGTAATTAAAATTTTCTTCGGCAAAATTATTTTTTATATTTGAAAATATATTTCAAAATTTTGAAAATTATAAAATATTAGGAATAACATTTTAAATAAAACATATAGACATGAATATGATACATCAATTAAATGAGTGTTCATGATGTCAGAAAGGTTCCATTCATGTTGAGTTTGACAAAAACAAGGTTTCAATTAACATTTTTTAAATAAATTTCAATAGAACCATATTTGGAAAATGAAAGGAAGCCTCGTTTCAATTTTTAAAAGAAAAAAATAATGGGTAATTTTAATGTCATGTACATTAAATGTAAGATTTTTTGAAATTATATGGACTATTTTCAAGACCAGGAACTATGATGGCAAGTGATTCCAATGAAAAACATTCCCAATATAAATGATTTAAATATATTAAATTACAGGTATTTTATTCCTTGGAATGTTATAAAATTACAAATATGAGGCATCATTGAGTTCAGAATATGGGTTTAACATAAACAGAACAAAATGTTGGTTAGAATGTGGAATTTTCTAAAACATCATCAAGGTTACAGAAAAGAATAAAATAATAAAATAAATTAATTTATTTCTAAATAATAATTAAATGATTAGTTAGTCTTTAATTATACAACGATAGAGAAATTACAATGTTATACGTATACCCCTTATACCATTCAAGGGAGATTTAGAGGATTTTTCATAGAAAAATAATGACCAGATCACAGAGCGACGATTGATGCACAATGGAATCAATGGATCTCACCAATATTCATGACACAACCCCATTATTTAGTAGTGATTAATCTGAATTGAGGTAGGGAAGTTGATTAAATTGTTTCTTTTTCCCATTTTTATTATAATGTTTAACATTAATTAATAAACCAATATATTGACCCATGTATCTGGCATATTTTCCATATGGGTTTATTTTTTTGGTAATTTGGGATAATTTCACCGTGATTCATTCTATTGGCTACTTTATTGTTTTTTATAATAGATAAAAACAAAGATCAATATAATCATCAACTATGGTCCATTAAAATCCTTGATTTTCATCTTTTTCTTTTTTGAGTCCTTCGTTCATTGTGTTATTTCTTCATTTGGACAATGGATTCACATATCTCGATCAATTGGTCATGAAACTCCTATTTCAAAACACAAAAATTTTATATCATATATTTCGGATTTTCATGACAGAACTGTGGTGCGTTGATTGAATTAGTGACTAATTAGATGATGATAGATATTATATTTTACACTCTTCATAATTCTTCAATGTGAATTAAAGAATGATTATTAGATCATTTTAGAAAAAATTATGGCCAAAACATGATGTTTATCAAAGGAATATTTTGGATAAATCATTAAATTGATTTTTCCTTCAAGTCATGGCTAGATCAGAGTCCAGAGCAATGGATAAGATAACCGAAATATAGATATAAGTTTCTTATAGTATCCCCGCCACATTGAATGTATGTTAGATCTACAGGATTTTTGGGTCTCCATTTGTGGTTGATATGGTTTTGGGAGAAATTTCAGCATCACATGAAGTTTTAACCCTATAACATTGCATGTTGTCTCTCTTAGGAAACATGGTTTGTATTTGAGGGAGTAAACAGACAAATGTTGGAGTACAATGTGTTGGAGCACATCATGTACCCCCCCACCCGGACATGTCTTAGACCAAGTACATGGTCATAGTCACGTACTGGTACAAGAGAAAATTTACATTGGATAAACCCATGTATTGACACGCAGGTAGAATACATGAGAATCCTTCAGGTTGTGTAATTGTACAAATCAATGAGCATGATAAACTGACTATTTACAATTTAAAGACCTATGGGTAAGGGTCATGACTTGTGACCCAATCTACATGTTTTCTACTTCTATTTTCATGGATTAGAGACCTTTTATTGTATACAATGGACATTTTTATTAGGGTGCATTCCGTTTATCCTTTTCATGAGGGTCAGTATGAAATCATATCATACTACTGTGACTATGATCCTTTCCGCATGACATATAGTATAAAGTCATTGGATTATTTTTTATTGGTATGAAGTGAGATCATCTATTATCATTTATTCAATAGGTGGAGTTCTTTGGATCATTATGACAAACAGAATACGAGTGATAATCCAAAACAAAGTGGGTCAATATATATTGAGTTGTTAGAATCACACTATGGACCTGTTAGTGATCCTCATAAGTGTATCCTACCACTTTAAACTATCACTTGGTACATTCACATGATGAAACATAACGATAAATTCCTTTAGGAAGGATATCATCGGTGCTATTAGACTCACGAGTTTGTTCCCTCATATGAGTAACATTTGGGAATTTATGAACTAGAATATGAGGACTGTATACTATGGTTGTTATACAACTCTTGACATTGTGAGTTTATAGAGTGTTTTTAGATATTATAGTAATATGTTATATAGACACACACCTATCTAGATCTAATTGTATTTATATTTTTTGTATAAATTATGGTTTTGAAGTTTTATAGTTTGTATATTTATACTCACCCCACCATGGGGTTTTCCCACAAACTTCATATTTAGACCATACAAACCAATGTGTGTTACTATGGATTTTTTATAGAATCTAACATTACTTACTTTTAGACTTTACTCGTGTTCCAGAATCTTTTGGTGGGCTTGTATTTGATCCCATTTACATTCCATTATTTCTTATCATACTCTGGTTGTGGTATTTAGATGTATACATTCATGTTTTGTTAGTTGTTTTTTATATTTCCTCATTTTATAGTCTCAGATATGGGTGCATGTTTAAAGGTACTTATGTTGTGATCTCCCATGTTAGTGATATGCCTACTCTGTACTAATCACTATCCCCTATCATATTGGAGGAGATCTTTTGGATTCATAGAATATGACCCTCAGGGATGGGTTGTGATAGAGTGGTATTAAAATATGTCAGTTCTACCATAGGACTGAGATTTTGTGTTATTGTTTTGGGAAAACAGTGTTTTGTGTTTCAAGTTCAAATTTATGGCCAGGGACTATAGTGTTGGTGTGGTGGCTGATGTACCCATTCACTGAGACATTGATCACCTTTTCTTCAACTCTTTACATGAGAATTTTTATTAAAGGTAAAACCTGGTACATGTATCATATAGGAACGAGTTGATTTTTCTATTTCCATATTGAATCACCTCTCAATGTAATCTCATTAACCATGGTAAAACTTTTTTTAGGGTTCCTCCATGAATTATTCCACCTAGGACTTTTTAGTAAGATCATGAGGATGATCCACTTATTGATGAGGCCTCAATACAATAAATAGTTCATGGCTTGTTTTCTCTAGGTGGTGCACCAGGAGTAATGCCACCCATAGTGTAACATGTGCTACCAACAATACCAAAAAACGTGGTGTTTATGATGAGAAAACATTATGAGTTTTAGTGAAAGAGACAACCCAAGTTCCTATGAGATCACGACCCCTAGATGGTTAAGTATTATATTAATGGGGTGACCCTAGTTTTTCATCTAATCTAGATACCAAGATATCATATGGTGGTCCTGGTGGTGAGCATTGGTCATGTCTCTGCTGGGTGATGGTGGGGTTTGGTGGTCCAGTCTTAAGATGAGGCGACACTTTCATGGACAGAGTTTGAGTTACTTTTTAGATAATAATTCTTACCAGTTACACTTAGGGATGTACTTATCTATGAGTTTTGAAACTATAGTAGGGAAATATGACATTAGATGAGTATTCATCTATATTTTCCAAACAATTCCATTTATTTGATGGTTATGATTTGTGATCAATTATTTAGTGATTTTACTTTTGAGAATAGACTACGTAGAGACATTTGAGTTAGTTTTATCGCCATATTGATTCCTACCTATGTTTTTGTGAAACAAAGATATATTTTTGGTTGATAGCATCTTGGTTGAGAATATGTATTAGGTTGTTGTCAGTAGTGGGATATGAGTAGAGACCTCGACAACTGGGAGCTGATATCAGTCTCAATGACATGGGAATCCAAGTAGTTTCAGTAGTAGGTCCTAGTATAGTAGATCTGCATTTTTTTATCATAGGTTGGGTCTTGTGAGTATATAAATATGTGGTTATACTCATATTATAATAGAGTACATCTTACATGAGATTGTATGACCCATCATAAAACTATCATAGATACCATTTTCGGGACAATAAGTTTGAGAAAACAGTATGACAAGGTAGGTTCAAAGGGTGGAACACATGGAAGAGGAGCTACGAGAGCAGCTAGAGGTGGTATATATTTTCTGATTTGTTACCACCTACTCCCCCAGGTGGTCCTCTCCATCCTCTCGACTCTAAAGGATATAGATGCAAAAAAACTACATGGGATTTCATATTACAACCTAAAGGCTCTGGTTATGATTTGAGGTATGATATGTGAATTTTCCAACATAAATAAATTACTAATAGACACATGTTCATGTCATTATTTAATTTCCATGTACCTCAAATGTTTCTTAGAGATTGCAGTTGAAAAATTGACTTGTCCCTTATTCATGGAGTGTCCTGCTGGTAATGACTCCGTGATCATGAAATTTATTAATAAGTGTGACATAAATATTATAGATGTGATTTTATTTATTATAATCTATTGGGATCACATTTGAGTCCATATAATTTCTTTTTTTTGGGATAACTGGTTATCTATCCTTTATTTCCAGATTGATTGTTTTAGGAAAAGGGTGTTGTGAGTCCATGGTGGTTGAACACCTAATTACTTTTTCAGTGAAAAGGAAACATAGGGGAGCGCAGGATAGACTCATGCATATGATGGTGTTGTCGATCACTCAACAGTTTTCCAGCTTTTCCCTTGGAGCAATGGATACTATGATTTCTGAGATTCCTATAGTGGTAGGATCGTATGTGTATTTCCTCCCTGAGAATTTTTCTAGTTTACCACACCAAAATTAGATATACATTTTTATTGATAGAAACCCTTGGTTAACAACATTATCCACTCTAGAATATCTAATTTCTCTTATAAAGATTCATGATCTGAGGGTGTAGTTGGAGATATTGTACATTATGGTCATATTAGACCCAACGTTTTACCATGGTCACCCCAAGTTTTGTTTTCATTGATTTATGATAGGATCTTGAGGTTGTGTGTGGACACTGGCTCTTGAACCAATTAACTATGAAAAAAAGTATCCACTAATGGGTATCAATGTCATATTATATTAGTTAATAAAGTCTTGATGGTTCTCAAAGGATGATATCTAGTTCGGATATCACCAGTTTTGGGTAATATATGAGGATATGTCGAATACATAATTCAATTTTAACTACTATAACTATGAGCACTTGGTGATTCTAGTTGGCATGATGAACATCCCAAAAGTGTTCATGGGACCCATTAACACAATCCTTCATGTATTCCTACAGTAGTTCGGGGTATTATTTATAAAAAATATCCTTGTGTAATCAGAATTTGAGGATGAGAACACGAGACATATACATATAGTTTTGGATGTACTCCGAGAGAACCAACATTACAAAAACCTCTCAACATACCAGTTCTGGATTCATATGTATGACTTTATAGGACATGTTATCTCATAAGATGGTTTGGAAGTGGTCCCATCCATGGTTCCATTAGTGTTATGATGAGAGCCACACAATAGTTTCACAAATTTGTGGAGCTTACATGGGGTATTACACTATTTCCAATGATTCATACATTATCTATGCAGAATAATTTAGTCTGTAAAGGATATGACTTCAAAGGGGAAGACTTTCATGATTAAATAGAGGTGAAATTAGGATTTTAAGTAGTTATGGTAGAGTTTTATGTGCTCTCCCTTATTGATATTGACATTGAATAATGAATAATACCAATGCTATGTGATGCATTAGGATTCGGTCATGGTTTTATATTGATGTAGAGGTAAGTAATTATTGCCTACGGTTCACATAAGTTGAGACCATACAAAAATAACTAAATGACCCATGATCGTGATTTATAGATAGTTTTATTTTCAATAATGATGTGGCGACACAACCTGATGGGCGGTTTGTTTTTTTTTACATAAACCAGAAAATTCTCATGAATGTTATCTCTCTGAAGGATCCCCACATGAGGAAAAGATGACAGATTGGGTTCCTACAAGATTAAGACTTCAATAGTTTCAATAAATATGGGATGGGGAACATGGTAGAAGATTCACTCCAAATGATATCTTTTTTGTAGTTGTATAACATTGAAATAGATTATTTTACCACTTTATAGTTATCCTTTACAGATTGAGATGTAGAATCTTACCTCAATTTTATGGTAGTCACCCTCTTCTCTTGCAGTGATTCGTGGAGGCACAACTCGGGGATATAGATTCCAAGACCCTATAAAAAATATATCCATAGGTAATTATCCTATTATATTTTTTAAAAGTTTGAATCATATATTTATTTTTAAAATATTAAAAATGGTACCAGTGACATTGTAGGTAATAGGAATGAGAGAGTTTCAAACAGCTTTATTGGTCATATACCTAGGAGTGGAAAAGATGTACCCGGACAATTGAAATCAGTATTTGTGTCCATATATGAATAATGTATTTATATTGTTTTCCTCTCAATGCCTAACTTATTAGTAATTGAAGGATGAACACCATGTTCTAACAGGTTATGATAAACCGCAAGTGGTACTAGAGTGGAATTGGGATCAGATATCCATTGACTTCAGGATGGAATTACCATGTATGATCAGGGATCACTATTCCATTTGGGATATCATAGAACAAATAAGTATGTTGGCTCAGATCTTATCAATTCAGGATCATAGTTTAGTTGATGAATTAAGACGCCTCTATTTTTAAAAGATAGTTCGACTCTACGTTGTTCCATCAATGATCATTTCCTACTGTGATTTTTTTTCACATTATGATTATGGAAGGAATTCGATGCCATGTTCTAGACTCAGTTAGGTTTGAGAAAAAAAATTCACTCCAAAATTGACGGCCAGACAAAGTGCTCCATTCAGGATATGGATGACATGATGCGATATTGCATGTTAGACTTTGGGATTCATTGGTAGGATCATTTTTTATAGGTGGTGTTTAAAAAAACCAAAAATTACTAATCCACCATTAATATGGAGCCATTTTAGGAATCTTATGGGAAACCCTGTAGCTCACAAATGTAGAGTGATTTTAAAGAGAGTGAGCACTCAGGGACTCATTGATGGTTCAAGAAACTATAAAGAATATATTGATCATCCGTGAGTGGATGAAGAATAGAAAGATCCATTATATGTCTCATAAATATGGATGATGGAGTCTTTTGGAGTTCATGGAATAAGGCTATGTTCTCCTAAACATTTCACCTTGATGCATTCTAAATTTATTTTGTCAGGGTGGAATGAAATCACCAAGGATCACTGTCCCTTTCTAGATACATCATAGAGTTGGAGAAGTGGCATATCACATAACTCTACCTCTATAGTTAGACTGAGTATATGATGTCTTTATCAAGATGCATCTAAGTAGGTACATTCATTACCCATCATACATTATCGATGGAGGTGAGATGGACATTGAGGATGGAGAAACCATTACTGATTACCTAGTAGAGATCGAGGATTGGTACGAGTCATTCCTTTGTGGATGATCAATTCCTTTAAACCACATCTGTTGGTAGAATAATAATATCCATGAAATAACATTGTAATAGAGGGCTCAAGTTCAATATTAGTACCCACATTATTTTAGTATCCCTTGTTTCGGATTTTTGGGGAATGTAATGGCCCAAGTAAGGGAAAATATAATGTCTCTTATTTGATGTGTATTAATTTTTCATATTATATGGATTATTTCCAAAACAATACACTAATATAGAATACAATATAGAGGGCTGTTGTGTCGATAATAAATGATCAAAAAATATTAAATATATTAAATTACACCCACAAATAGTTTTCCTAAAAAATTTCCACAAATCCTAAAAGGGTGTCTAAATCAGAAATCATAAGGCACCTTTGAGTTCATAATTCATTTTTTACTATATGTGAGACATAACGTTGATTAGAATCAATAGTTTTTAGAAAACTCATCATGGGGGTGAATATGAACAAAATAATTAAATAAATTATTTCATTTCTAATTTCTGACACAATGATTAATTGTTATTTAAATATACTATTGCAGATAAATCTCATGATTAGCCACATAACCATGGGACTATTAGAGTGATGTTGGAGAGAGATTAAAATGATTTCTCTCAAGATAATGTTGACTAGATTATCGAACAAATATTGATTCTTAATATATTCAAAGGATCTCACCAATGACCAAAACACAAAATTATTCTTCAAAAACGATTGATCCGAATCAAGGTAGGGAGGTTTTCTAAATTGTTTCTTTTATCGGTTCCTTATTCCTATAAAAATCACTAATTAATCAACCAATTGATTGATACATAGATATTGTATACTTTAAGGATGTTATTGTTTTGGAATATTTTATTCATGATTCCTTTTGTGGATTCTTTGATTATCCTTCTAATAGAAACAACCCCAGATCATCATAAACATCAATTTATGTCTATTCCTCTCATTGTTCTTATGATTATCTGCATTAAATTATTTATTCAGTGTGGTCATTCTTCATTTGTCCCATGATACGAAATATCATGATTTATCAATATTTGTACTCTCATTTGTTGGAAAAATGATCTGATATCATAGATAAATGATCAATATAACACAAAAGTGATATAGTGATGATAAATTAGATGATGGTTGACACTTGATTTCATGTTCATTGTATTTGTATGGTGTGTAATTAATAATGATGATCCGATCAATTTTCTACGAATATTTTTGGGATAAAGGTTGTTGTTTGTCAATGTAATGGCTCATATGATGTGTTACCATATTTTTTCTGGAATGGTATGTAAGGAGCAACAAAGAGGAAAACTGGAATGCAGATATCCATTTATTGAAAATCCCTAGCTACACAGTGTGTAATTTTGATCTACAGACTGTGTGAGGACCCCTTTGAAGCAGCTAAGGATCCATGAGAATGATATGTAACACATAATATTTGAACCTTATCACATAACATGAAATCAATGATGTACACACACAAGGGTTTTATTATATGGGATAGAGCACAACATGTACTCCACCAAATAGATATGGCCTGGTTCAAGTACCTGACAAAGCTATGTACAGGTAAATGGGCACATGTACATAGTTTGGAGCTATGTTCTAGAACACATGTAGACTATTACCCCAGAGAAAATATTATATGCATCTAAATGGATACAAGAATGATATATGGGATATTTACAGGGGTAGGGCACAGGTTAAGGGGACACAGTATATGACCCCTTATACACACCATGTACATTTTTATATTCATCTTATTGTCCTATTTCTATATATAATTGGAAAATTTATTAGGGTTAATTCCCCTTATAAATTTATCTGAGGGTTTTGGATGGAATTGCCTTATACTCTTAAGATTATGATCACTTTGAAAATAATTTTAAGATAGAGTCATTGGAATCCCTCTATGTGGATGAGAGTGAGATCCTCTATTTATCATCGTTCCCTAGATAGTGTTCATGGTTACTTCGTGAAAATTTACATGTGGGACACAATCCCCTCCATATAATTTTAATCTCGACAGGGTTTTTGGTATCACCCAGTGGCCTTTGTAGTGATCCTCATACGTTTATCATATATCTTCACTCATTTAGGGTGTACTTTCTCATGATGAGACCTGGAAATAACAACTTATCGGTGGACATTGTTAGTTCTTTTATAATCAGTAGTGTGTTCTCCTAGACGAGTTATTCGTGGAGTCATTGAGCTGGAATACTTAGCTAGTTTAATATGTTTGTGAGTTATCATTAGATGATTTTTATATTTTTATTAAATCATTAAATTCATGTAATATTTGATATAGAAATATAGATTTGTAGTGATGACTGTATTTTCCTTTTTATACATTTTAGTATCAGGGTTTACTATTTAGTATTGTCATACTCACCCATACAAGAGATTTGTCTGAATGATTTATATTTTTTGCTAACAAATATCTTTTTATAAAGTCCTTAAAAGGCATGGAACCTACATATCGTAATAATTCATGATAGAATAAGGTGTGTTCGTATGGATTTTAGTTAGTAGTCCCTAGTAATTACTTTTTTTTTGAACTTGTGTTCCAGACTATTGTGGTGGGATTGTATTTTTTCAGGTTTACATTCATTTATTTCCTTTTATACTCTGGTTATGATATTTATATGTATTATTTAATGCTTGTTCTATTGTCTTTTCATTTCTATATTTTATTGGACTAGAGATCCGGCCAGGTGTATATATACATGGATTAAGGCCCCCCATTTATGTGATATGCCTACTCGGTGGTATTCCCAATCCCCCATCCTATTGGAGGTTGGTTTGGGGGGTCATGGAATGGGTCCATCTGGGATGGGTCATGAGAGTAAAAAATACAAAAAATAATCGAATTATTAAAATTTTAGAACATTTATTGAAAGCATTGATTAGGATGAATTGGATTTTCCACCTAAGAGAGAAATTAAGTAAGATTTTTTTACAAGAATTTTTCCAATCATATTAAGGACCATAGAGTGCAAAATCACATTATTACATGAAACTATCAAGAATAAAAATATTATAAGAAACATAAATGGGCCAATTATATAATGTTATAATTGTTTTATTCAATGGATATTCTTGAATAAATATTATCTATTAAAATTTGAATATAAAATAATCCCATAAAAATATCTTAATAAATTGATGTGAGAATTAATTAATGAATTGATTATGTGCTTTAATTGTAATTACACATAAAAATTTTAAAGTTAAAACATTAAAATGTTCAAATGAGATTACAAACATATTATTTTAGTAGTAATGTAATTGAATAAAAAATATAACCCAATGAAATGTAATTGAATTGGGATGTTCCTTATAAAATTATAATATTTATGTAAATTACCTATGGATGAGCTACTTAAAATATAAAAAAATCTATAATCATTTATTTATGAGTGAAGATACTACATGAAATAGGGGAAGTATATAAACAATTTAAAATCAGGTAGATTCATAACATGAAAATAATCCCAAATGGAAGGAAATTGAGATGAAGTTCCTTACCTCAAGCATACCTTTAATTGAACATACAGTAACATAATGTATAATTATTTTAAACATTTTATTAATATATATCATTCATATATTATATTTATAATATCCAATATGATCATCTTATAAAAAAAGTAGTATACGTTCATTAAAATAATTTATTTTAACACATGTTTTGATTGTTAATTACCCTGTTTGTTCGGGCATTTTTTCTGATTGAAGTTATGGTTGTTGTGAAAAATGTATATAAATATAATATCTATAATTATATTAGTTTTCTAAATATAGGATTTTCTTTATATATACATATATTTTTTTTATAACCATTATTGAATTTATGAAAAGGAAAATGAATCACACCACTACATAGAGATGGTAGATCATATGTACACACAACCGATGATATCATTCCATTAATCGATTAAAGGGAAAGGAAGTGGAGGCAAAAATATTTTTTCAGAAGCTGTTAAATTTCGTCTATACACATAAATGAATTAAATATATCCTTATTACATTCCACAAAATGTGTATGTGAACCAGAAATTATATCACTTCATGAGGCAATAGTCCATCGTACACACAAGCAAGGTTATCATAGTTCATATATAATAATATGTAAGAATTTATTAGTGATATTAATATTGCTTTAGTATAATTATGTAATAAATATTAAAAATGTACATTAAATCCATTATTATTTCAAAAATATAAATTGTAGATGGGAGATATGTTAAATAGGTTCTCTAAGATGGTAGTTCATTATACACATGAGCGATGGAATTGTTTTGTATTTGATAGTGATATAGAAGGGTAAATGTAATTCCATTAAAATTTTGAAATGTAAATATATTGGATATTTTTTTGAAAATATTAAATTTGTTAGTACATAGTATATGGTGGTTAATGAAGAAATAAATGTTAGGGGATTCGATCTGATTATTATCTTCTCTTAGAGAAACTTCCTTTGGATCTATTTTTAAGGACCCTAGGGTCAGTCTTTTGTTATGAAAATCACCAATATAATGTGTATAACTATGTTCATGATATATATTTTCTTTGGTTTTATATCCAAATGTCTTGAGATATGTAAATATATACGGGGATGGATTCCTGATTTATAATTGAGCAAGATTGGAATTCATCTAAATAGCCAAAACAATTCACTAAATGGAATTAACTTTCACCACATGTGCCACAAAAAATTTATAAGTATGGATGTTTTGGGATTGATATGGATTATATAAACCTCAACTATTTTTTTGTTTTAAAAATTATTTTTATTAGCTTCAATGTTTTCTAACATTTACCAATTTAGTTTTCACCATTTAACTAGTTTCATTTTATTTACTAGGGTAAATAATACCCAGTTACTAGAATAAAAAAAAATACTTTTCATATGATTTTTACCCACTGATTATAAATATTAACTACAATTTATCAAATAAAAGTTTTAAATGTGTTATTATTTAATTACTCTAAAATCAAATATGATGTGCAAAACCGTATTTTAACCATAACCTAAGTAACAAATTCTTGAGGTATTTTCTCTAAATTATTTTGAAAATTTATTATTCCATTACATTATAATATTAAATTTTATTATTTAAAATATGGAATCCATATTATGAAATAAAATTAAAAAGTTTGGTGTAATTTAATTTTAAAATAAACTGACATTTCATGTTAAAAACTAAATTTTCATGAAATTTATTTTTCAAGAATAATATGTTGTTATATAAACTATATGACAAGAAATAATTTGAATAACAATTTTAATTTATGTTGGTAGATATATAATTTTTAAATTTAATTTAAAATTTTCTTTAATATTTTATATTTTAATTAGTTAAAATGGCGGAACATTATGAATTTAAAAATAGTTTTATGAAAAATACGTTTTATATATTCATATAAATTTTTAAATTTTTTTTGAATAAATATTATTCAACTTCTTAAATATTGTTAAAATAAAATTTCTTCATATTTAAAATAATTTAATTATTAAATTGGACTTTAAATTTACATAGTATAATGAAAATAAATAACGACATTTGAAAACATGGTTTTTTCACTATTAAATAAAAAATAACAAATTTCAAAAAATATAATCATTTCATGAAAAACTAATTTTCATATTATTATTTTAAAAGTGGGTTTAATTTAATAAAATAAAATATTTTAATATCTATAAATTTTCATTAAATAATTTTCTCACAGAGCGTAGTAAAACCCATTTTTGACAAAAATATTGTTTTTGAAGACTAAACCAAATATATATAATATTGAGTGATTATTATCAATAAATTTATATTGTGTAGATCATTTATATATATTTTATATTTTATTTAATCATATATATATTCTCTAATTCAATGAATAAATTATATAGAATATTTTATATAACATATTCCATGATCTGTTTCAACATTGTGTTGTGTGTTGTATGTGCTATCAATCATAAACTAATTATTTTAAAAAAATCATTCATATACTAAAATATATCAATGAGATTAAATTTATATAATATACAATAATAAAATAAGGTGTTATATTCTTATATTACCTTATTTGGTGATATGATTGTAATTTGTATTCATGAAACAGTAAATTAGTTGGAATGTGTCATTATGAAAACCAAAAATGTAATTTGATATGAATCTCATAAACTAAAAAATAAAGAAAAAAGTAGATATTGTTCGATTTTAAATAAATAGAAGTTATTTTCTCAATGAAAATATGATTTAATTACATTTACTATGAGACATGTGATATATAATTTAGTCTAAAGTTAATGAAATATAACTTCATGTTAGAGTTAAACATGAACCAAATGATATAGTTTGAATTAATAAGTTATTATGTTTTCTCGATATAGTGCCATCATTGAATGTATATCATAATAACGATTATTTCAATATTAAATACCATACTATAATATCGAATATTAATTTTTAAGGGGAACCATAACTTATTGATTTCATAGGATAAATCATGTAGTAATAATGTGATTAGATAAATATTATTTAACCAATGTTACCACTCATCAATACAATCTCATGATGATAGATGAATTCCAAAATGATTATATAGATCAACAATATTATATAGTGAATACTCTGTTATTCAACACTGATGGAGTTATAAGGTTTGGAAAATGGAAATATGTACCATCTATATGGGAACTAGAGAATAATCTTTTTTGTGATGCACATACCGCGTCCATTACTATCCTTTTTCAATGATGAAAGAGGTATAAAGATATTAATCCTAACATAGTATGTGATAACTTATAGAGGGAAATAAATTTTTTTATATCCTGATTCATGGTATGTAAGAATGTTTCTGAAAAGAGATACAAGGATAAATGGAATCTATAACAACTATCCATTCCAATATTAAAATTGGAAAGAATCACCATGGACTTCATCATTAGAATCCTAAAGATATCTAATGGTCAAAATTATATATGGGTAATAATAGATCTAAATAAATATCAATTTTATTTTATTTCAATCAATGAATATTTATTCCTTGAACAACCCACAATTCAATATATAATGGATGTGGTAATGCAATAATGAGTATTATTATCCTTTATATGTGGTAACAATCTAAGGATTTCCTTGAAATTTTAGTGAAGTGTGTATAAAGTGGTGAAAATATATATGATCTTGACCATTGTATATAATAATCAAATAGATGATCAATATAGAAGGATAATATAAACATTATATGAAATACTAAGATATTGTTCAAGGGATTTATATGTATTATGAGTTCAATAAATCTCCGTAGAATCCTTATAACATGACTATAATTTAAAATCTATAATTTTGATGGAAGCATACTAGTTACTTTATAGAATTATATATAGGACTCCAAATTGTAGTGATGATGTTGGAGAGTAGAAATTGATAGGTATTAATATTGCACAAGAAATTATAGAGATAGTTCAAACAATTCAGTGGAATATGTTAGTGAAAGAAATTTGAAAACATTTAAATATAGATAATAATGGATAAGTTATAGAGATTTATAATGGAGGAAAAATGGTTCTATAAATATATATATGGAAATAGGTTATGATATATATGAATAATATAAAGGTATGTTATTGAGAAATCAACCCCAATGAGATCCTTGATCATGTCATGGTCAATACTATTTCTTACCACTCCTATGTTCTTGTTGTATTTCATATATCATTTTTGGGAAATTAACTAATATATCTATAACATGTACTAATATCAAATGTTTTTCAATGGAAACGTGACGTATCATATAAAGAACAACACATTGAGATCTTGGACCAAACAGACATGGATCTACGGAACAAGACCACCAATATATTAAAGGTCATATAGACGAACCATAAGTTTCTAAATGGTACTTGTTATTGTGAGGATGAAATGTGTGATGAGTAGCCTCAATTTTTTACTCAATCTAGTATATTTTTACGAATAAATTATCTTAATGGGATGTAGTGTATTAGTGAAATATTTTAATAATTACTTTTCTATAATTAAGACACATGTGAGTAAGATGTCTAGCCTGATACCCTGAACAAAAAATATTAATCCCATATACACTATTAAAAATTAATATTTGGCTTTCACAAAATCCAACCACTTTTTAAAAATTATATAAAATATTATTATAAAAAAAGGATATTTTTGACCTAGAAATATATGTATTATAAAATATTTTTCTATGTGTTTATATCCAAATTAATTTCCTCACATATAGACATATAATTTGAGAAAAATAATTTTATTTTTGTATTATACATTAATATATATTAATAATCTGTTTTTTTGGAATTTATTTAATGTAATTGAGGTTAGATGAAATTCAGAAAAATAATGGTCATTTCTATAAGAATAAATATAATCCTTTTATCAAAATATGTGAATGGCCTATATGTTTGTAAAAATATTTTATTCAAAAAATATATTTTTTAAGTATATAATTGAGAAACATTAAATATTATTTTTAGGGGAAAATTTTTACTAGTAATATTTTAGAACGTAATCAACATTTTATAAAAATTTATAAATTTTTTATTTATTTCACTTTATAATATATCTTCATGGTGAAATTTACTTTTTAATTTAATTTAATAAAACATATTATATTAATAATTCAGTTCAAAACATGAAAACAAGTAACCATCAAAAATTAATATTATATATAAATTAAATATTTAAATACACTTTTATTTAAATAAATATTATGTGTTGTGTGTGCTTAATTTAAAATAAATTGTAAAATATTTAATAAATGAAATGGGATAAATAATAAATTTATTTTTTATATGATTGTAAATATTTTGTAATATGATTCTAATTTTATATTTATTATTAAATTAATTGACATGATTAAAGTTTAATTAAGAGTAGAAAAAGTATTAATGAATAATCTATGGTCGCCAAAATTTTACAAAATCTCCATGACCATTATACCTTATAGAAATTATTTTTTAGGTTTTAATGACTCTCATAACAATTTAACAATATTAACATTATTATATCACCTATCGTTTTCTGAAATTCTATTATTACATCTTAGGTAACATTCATCCACACATAGTCTACATTCATTTCAATTAAAAAGTCCTTCTTTCAAACAATTAAATGGATAATCACATTAACCATTTAAATTATCCACTATTATTTAAAATTTTCATTCATCCATGGTATAATATTAATACAGCTAATGTAATTTTAATTCCCTAAATCTCAGGGTCCCCCCATATTATCATAGGTCCCTAAAATCTATGTTTTTCATCAAGTGGATGTTTGAGGTTGCTAATAATGAGACACATTATTATTAATGTTACATTCTTATTATTTCCATTATAAATGAACTATAAACATAGTATAATAATTACCTCCTCATCATCCTTTTTATGTGATTTTATTATAATATTTGCAATACCATTATTTATTTTCATCAACTACAAAGATAAACACGAATCATCACAAGGTTATGTGTATAGATTACAGCCTCCAAGATGAGAAGATTTCATTTTTTCTTCATACCTACTGATGGATCATTTAAAATTAGTTTTTAATTTGATTATTATATTCCAAACATTTTTATTAATCATGAAATATTATTTATTTTATTTTTTACATTAATTCCATTTTATTAAAATGGAAGCATTATACATGTGTATATAAAATCTACACCGCCTTGAGATGATGATTCACTTAAATTATACATATATAATAAAATGGATTTATTTAAAAATGTATTTCATGTATAAAATGAGTTATTTACTAAAATTTTATCATTCTATAAGGATAACATTATAATTTATATAACTAATATTTATAATATACTCTTATAGAAAATTTTATAGTTGAAGGATATATTAATTTAATATTAATATATTCACTACATTCCAGGGATAAAAATTTAACAATAAAAATCATGTTCTAATGTAATATTAAAAACATTATGTTTATTAAAAGCTATTTCACCACCCCTTTTACAGTGGTCAACAAACTAAAAATATAATGCAGAAATTAATGAACCCCATAGTGGCTGGTGTAAGTGAAAATTATATTAAAAAGATGTTACAAAAGAGAATAAATTGAACATATCAAATTAAATGAACATAATTATGAATGATAATTATATATTTTATTATTTTATTAACTTATATAGTTAGATAAGAACATTTACCTACGTTTTTCATACATAAAGTTATAGAATTTTCCCTGAAACTACATTCATAGAGATAATTATTAATTTATAAAACAATTTACAAATTTATTATTTATATCTATAAGAATTGTAAATTAATAAAAAAAAATTAAATTTATTCATGCTATTTTTGATTCATTACAAATCTCTTTCTCTATAATGTTTTTTAAAGTTACAAAAGATTCACCTCAAGTCATTTTACCCTTAGTAATGTTTTTTCTAGATGTTGATATTATTTTTATCCTTAATCATCACATTTAATTTTTTTATTTACCATGCCTTATAAAAAATTAATATATTTAATTAAATTAATATACTTTAATGGACTATGTTGATTTTATAAGTGGGACAGTGAAAGAAATAATACCCACCCGAAGCACAAAACACTTTTTCATCTATATCAATATTTTACCATTTGAATGTATTTTCATTAATATTTCTCATTTTAAACATACTCATATTCAAAATTTACCAATTAAATGTATTATGATAATTTTAAATAATATGGGTATTAATAATTGGTTTTAATTATTAGTAAAAATTTTCGTTAATAAAAGTTATCTAAAATCTGTTATTATAATGAAATGATTTATAGTTCAAAAATTATTTCATTACATAATATTTTTATTATGTACATTTGATCATTCATGGAATATATAATTAAAAAATAGTAATATTTTAAATTTTTCAAAGGGGTAGTTTTTAGAACAAAAGAAACTCATTTATAGGGTTCTAAGTGAACGTATCTTTCATCTACATTTGGTTATTTCTATGTGACATCATATATGCATTGACTTGTTCTGAAAATAGAAATTATAATTCTGGAGGATTAATAAAATATTCCATTTTATATTTTTCATAGGTAAACATAAATCATTGTTTTTAAATAATTATTTTAATGATTCTATCAAGAGTCTAAATTTATGTATTATGGGTGATACTAGTTATTATTCAAGTGATAACCCTAATATAAAAGGATAAAATCTTTCATTGAGTCGTTACCAAAAAATTATTATACATCTGAGTGTGAATCCCCACCCGCATGGAAACTCTATTACATTTCAAATCATACTCAAATTTGAAGGTTTTTTATTGTTAGAAATACTTTTTTTATTTATGGTGCATGTGAATTTATGAAGATGGTGATGTTTTAATAATATTTAATTGGAATACAAATGTTTTTTTAATAATTAAATAAAAATATAGAGGAGATTCAATGGTTCAAAGATATTTTCCATTGTATTTTGTGTAGATAGGAATGGAATGATGAAATGAATTCATCGATATTGTACCACATTCTTGTATTTTAAATCATATAAACATAGTTATCGTTAAAACACAAGAATAAATAAATGATTACCAATAAATGTATCATGAGACAGAAGGACTTTAAATCATCCTCCTGAATAATCAAATGATAACAAATGAAATATGGTACCATCCTATATAACGTTTTATAAACCTAGGTAGATATGTGGCCTATATCACAAATCATTATAATGTACACTGTAAAAACACACTTTATTTATAAAAAAGTTCATTAAAATTTAATAATGATTACTATAGTAATCTAGTTATCAGAAAATTTTATATCCTATTGATTTATTTGTTGATTACTTCCAAAATATTGATAATTATATGTGCATATAACTTTCTAACAACATATGATAATAAAAATATTTATTCTGACTTTTCATCATATTTTAACCGTAATCATTATTATCTATATTAGTTTATTCAAAACAGAAATCCAAATTATTCATTGGAGGATAATCTGATGTAAATAAATATATATAGAAAATTTATATTGATTTTTTATATTTCTCCAAAATATGAATTCAAAGAATAAATTAAATAAGCCTACCTGACATAGAACCAAAATTGTAAACTCGTTTTTATTATTTATATACTTTTAATTTTCATTATTTCTAATTAAAAATTATTTATAAAGATATGTTCATCCCCATATTATTAACTGATTAAAATATATCCTCATCAAATTCCAAATGATTAGGTAAAATATATAGAATTACCTAATAATTCAAATAATTAGAATGAATGCAGAAAAAAGCATCCCTAAGATAAGAAGTTCTCACTCTCAATGATAAGAGATACAAATTTTAATAAATCATGATTCCAAAAATGTAGTGAAATAATTATTTTCATTCAATTATACCGTATATCTGGAGTAATGTTTTCATCCAAAATGAAATATGTATAGTTTTTTAAAGAATATATAAAATTAAATAAACTCCAAAAAATATGTTAACTGGAACATTAGATTAATCAACTCAGCATTCATAGATGTAATATTTTTTGTTATTTATTTTATATAAATTATAATCCATTCATTGAAATTACTCCATGAATTATTATAATACATTATAAAAATCATATATATCTCCATAAAAATTTCTAATAGATTTTGTCAACCTTAGGGATGTGGATAGTTGAATGAAAAATTGTACATCTAATTTCAACATGGGGAACACTATTTTAGAAACCTATA
Organism: Viscum album; assembly: GCA_963277665.1. NCBI lineage: Eukaryota > Viridiplantae > Streptophyta > Magnoliopsida > Santalales > Viscaceae > Viscum > Viscum album. Next base: position 433,774,305 of record OY728150.1, on the reverse strand, counting down.
TGACTATAACACCACTATTATACGTACATATAATATATGAGTGTTGAGATTTATTACCTCATGGGATGCTTCCATGGATGTTTTTGTGTGTGTAAAAAGTGCTCTTAAATAACATATGTGAGGATATGTGAATAATAATTAGTCTGATAATAGACCCCAATCCATAATATCATGTAGTGATATGGAATTATAACTATTGTGTTTTAGGTGGACCATGAGGTCAGATGTCCCAATTCAGGTATATTAGTGGTCTGGTCATGAAAAATTGGTATTAATGATGGGTTCTATTTCCAAGGAATTAATTCCGTGTTATGTACATGTAGAAAAGAAATAATATTTTCAAGAAATATGAGGTAGGTAATGAGTGATTTCATAGGATTATCTCATTGTAAGGATCCAAAAGACACTAAATTTTATTGATATGTGTTTCTTTCATGATGAGATGGGATCAAATTTCACTTATTAACTTCATTTTTCATTTATAAATAATTTTTCACTCAAAATTAATAGCCTTTCATATCTGATTGATATATTCAAATTATCCCAGAACACCTCCTAGAAGTATTCTTGTGGAAGCAATAGACAATGGGAATTTTTATTATTCTTAATGGTGGGTTCAGCATATCCAATATATTGATTAAGAAGTTGAAGAAGATTTTAAAGGGAATGGATTGTTTCTCTTAATGTCAATACTATACCAAAATTACATTGTATGTAGTAGTGATACATTTAATTACAACCTACGATTAAAAAAAGGGGGTATGAGACAAACATTCCCGGAACCTCCAAAATATAGAAACTCATGATCGTAAAAATTAACTTATGAGTTTTTATTATAGATCATTATAAATTAAATCATGACTTAGGTACATCAACACATATGTGTTCTATCATGTAGTTTTATCCTTCAATGAAAACAAGGTTGTATCCACTTGCATCTATAATGTTGAAGGGATACACAGTGGTACAGTCTTTGGTTAACATTGATGTGGGCCCTATAACTGTAAGAATTATTATTTATATTGATTCATCTTGAATGAATAAAATATTTTATATTAATTTTTATCATTATTTTTAATCTACCTACACCTTATATATTTTAAAAATCTAATTAAAATAATCAGCATTATTATATAGTTCAATATGCCTATTATAAATAATAATTATCTAGTTATTCATGTCCCTCATGTTCTATTTTAATATAAGAAGTCAATTAATTTTATGATCTATTTTTCTCATCATTTATTTACTTGATGATATATTTCTTTTGGTTTTTTGGTTTTCACATAAAGTAGTGATAGATATATATCATTATAAATTATATGTTATATCCATTTATTATAGCACCCAATTTATTCATGGAGAGTGTGAGTCATTGTATAGTCGAGTTAGACCTCATCTACCAGAACAGAAAAAATTTATTTCCAATTATTTAGTTGTAATTTTGGATGAACTTTTGGGTATGGATATTCCTTTTGTTGTTGTAGAATTTATTGAAGTGTTTAAGAGGATTTAAATAGTATTAAATTGTTGACGGATTTTTATATTTTGATTAATTTAGTAAGAGAAACATGTTCCATATACTTTTCTTGTAGAATATTTCTATCGAATAATTTAAGGAATTTAATATTTTTTTGAGTGACTCTAAATATAAAAGATTCATTATTTCTACAGTATTATCTTTGGAACCCCTACGCTTTTGGGGAAAAATTCTAATGAGACTACAGATTTACATATCTATTACAAGAATCCTACATGGGAAAAAAATTAATAATATTTATCCCTATATCCAAATGAAGGAAATAGTTGATCAATTAAAATGGATAAAATTAGATCTCAAAAATCAATCATTGGTATGGGTATTATCAACTAATTGTAAAAGGTGAAATATTCCAAATAATTATTTGAGGAGTAGGAATAGAAAAATTTAATATATTGTGATGACATTATGTATAAATTAAATTCCAACTATTTTCACGATCATGATGAATTAAATTTTACACTACTACCTCAATTTCGTTAATATCATATTCATGAAATGAAAATTATGTTTACTCAAGTATTGATGAAAAACAAAGCTTTCGAGTTAGTTAACTTTAATGAATTTCATTTTACATTATGATTACTTGTATTTATTATTTTGAATATTAATAAACTTCAAATCACATATAGATTGTTGTTATGTGTAACATATAATGTAATACTGTCCTAAGAGTATCTTCCATACATTAATGTCATAACAGTATCTCGATGTGATGAGAACCAAGTAGTTCCATGGGAGTATAATGGAATATATATTCTATAGCCAAATGAAATTATTTGAGGGGAAAAATGATATAGGCTTTTAGTGATGGAGGCTCATAGTAATTTGATGCACGTTACCATATTATACACACATGGTAATATTTGGTATTGGTTATTATAAGAATGGGACCCACTAGTTGGAAATCAACTTTTTACTTGTCATTGAATTTACTCTCATTGGACATCTGTATTGATCCTTATACTTTATTAAAGTCATTGTTTAGGGTAGTATTTGAGTAATTTTATGTATTGATGAAAAACATAAAAAAAGGTTTCTGTGGAGATGCAGGATTTGTTTGGTGCATCATGTGTAATATATCATTATTAAATAATGGGAGAATGGATTTTTCCCTTCTATTCTAGAACATAAGTACATATCATAAGACCATTTATGGAAATAATATATCATAAATAAATCCATAAACATGTTTTTTATAGGGATGTTCAATTTTATGAAATTCAAATAATGATACCTCATGCATAATGGTTGATGACATCATCATGAAACTTACATGGCTACATATATTGAGATAAAGAGACTATATTACACAGTAAGAGATTCTTTGAGGTATTTTTTTTACGAAATATAATTCTTTCTCTATGTGTACCAAAGAATATTTTTATATTCCATCCTTAGACTTTAGGCTACTCTTCCTAATGCTAATAAGAACGAAGCATATAGGGACACACAAAATTTTTTTCAAGAATATCAGTTAAATAATATATTAGTATTTATTAATTAACAAACTAGATATATATTATTCATATACATCGTTTAATAATTATTCATCCTTCTATTATATCATATATTCCATAACTAGTTATTTAGGAGAATATTATGTCATCAACATATTTTATAAATATTTATATGCTATTTAGTGGATATAATATTAATTATTTTATTGGGGAAAAATTAGTGATATATATTTGTCAAATAAATAGTCATTATTCAAGGCTCATTAAATATTAGGGACGTATTACAATCCACATTTAATGGTTCAAGTGGGAAATAATATATATTTATTATTATTTGAATAATAATAAATAATTTAATTTCAAACTTTAGTGCATGAAAAATAATAATAATAAAACTATTATTATAGGAAATGGGTTCTGTAAAGATTTAATGAATAATAAAGGGAAAAGTTTCAATTACTTACTCTTTATGAAAACAATTATATTATTATCAGTATTGAGATAAATTATATTTTCAGTTGTGGATAATAAAATCTATAGAGAATACCCTAAATTTATAGAGAGATCCCCCTCCTAGAATGACCCAATAAACAAACTATGATCTATATCTGAAATCCACTCTCAGGTATAGAGATATCATGGAGAATACTTTTGAATCAATTTTCTGGTGATCAGTGTTGAATGATTTAAGTGATCAAATCTATTATGCTAGTACATGAATATTCCTACATCGATGTATAATGATTCATGGGACATGTATGCATAACCATAAGAGATAATCTAATATTGATTACTAAAAAACACCAATTATATGATGTATATCCATATTTAGATCCACAAATAAAAAATAAATTGATCACAATGTATTTTTTAATTTCGTAAATTAATTATTAAAAAATGTGATGATCATGTACATTTGTTTATGAATTTCTCCACTATCTATATTATTTGATTCAATTTCATTGATTAGAACATTAAAAATTGTTTCAATCAAGGATTAATCATTGATCATGAAAATATGAATAGTTTTTCATGAAACATATGATGCATCCTCTACACCATGAACTTAAAAGTTGTATTTTTTCGGGTCAAAACATACATATAATTTTTGATAGATTGTTTATAAGTTTTTTAATAATTAGTTTTCAATTATAGTATAATAATTATTTAATATATATCACAAGATCTACTTTATTCATCTTCTTTTTTCAAATATATAAGCTATTCAAAATATTTTATCAATGAAATAATCTAAAATATCTCAACTGGAGGTTCAACAGAGTTTAGACTGATAAGGAAATACTATAAACCATGTACCATAGAGGTACATGAAGTGTAATACTATTTAATGTGAAAATAATTAATTAGAGATTAATTTTTATTCATTTAGTTTACTAAAAAATGTGAATTTATTAATAAACAAGATGTTAAACGATCCTTCCTAGCACATAGTCTTCATGAGTAAATAATCTGTAACATTCATAAATTCCTTGTAGTCCCTTAGTCATAGTTGATCTATTTTCCCTCCAATATGGAATACAGGAATGGTGACCATGTATCTCAAATACCACATGCTATATAACATATGCACATGTCATGCACACTATTTTTATCATGGAATATTTACAAAAAGAGTCCATAGGCATTTTCTATGGATTGATGTTGAGAATAATAAATTCTATGTAAACATTATTATACACATCATGTACTTTTACAAAATTAATTAGAGTTAACAAATAATAGATAATACATTGAATACCATATCATCATTGGTTATGTGAGGTCATTATGTTGATAGTACATTCGATTTGGTGAGTTATATATATATATATATGTCTACAAAAGTATGCAGAATGTTTTGATCTATATATCTCATATTATACTTATTATACTTATCTCATTAATATCAATAAATCATTAAAATCTACGTGAATATCACGTCTATCCTGTGGTTATAATGTAGACAACATACTCCATGAAATAACCTGATATGTTGTGTATCCCACTTGTCTCAAGAGTAAAATGTATATAAATATAATATATGTCGGCAATTTTAAATGTGATTATGTGTTCCCACAAAAACTTACATTTCATGAATAGATAATATTATATAAATGTATTTATTTTATATGATTTTTTATTATAATCTCTAGAAATATTCATATAATAATTATGATAATATAATTGATTAATTAAGGAAGATAATTGAATGATTCGAGTAGAATTTATCTTAAATAATAACCCATAGAATTGAATGATAATTTTATTAAATTAATAATTAATTTAATGCATGTGGATGATATTGATACTAATATTGAATATTTAATTGGGTTTTTTTGTATTACTTATTATTAAATTTAATTTCATATCTCGTATCTCTATGTATGGTTCTACATTACCATGGTTTCATTTTTTTAAACCACTTCAGCAATCCATTAGTCTTCCTCATCATGGAATGAGTAAAAACAATATGTATTTGATGGAGATCCCATGGTAGTGGAGATAGTCCATGTTTGAAGCTATGTCCAAAAAACCAAGAGAGATACGTAGTTTCACACATGAAATGATAAAACGTGAGATGTAAATGATTTCAAGTGTTTTTCCCTTTGGTGAATGGTTAGTTTATCATACACTAGATAAACTGACCATTTGTAAAATAATATCATCATACCCATTTGTAACAATATTAGTTTTTAACCAAAAAATATGAAAAGGAAATCAAATTTTTCTGTTAACTAGGTAGGCTAGTTTTAAAATTGATGGTTAGAAACTTATATTTTTGATTGATGACACTGCGATGTGACTTTTAATTAATTTTTTATAAATTAATTAGATTAAAGATAATATAGAAATTTTTTTAATTTAGGTTAAATTAATTATTAAAACATTTTAATATTCTATATAATATTTTTAGAGTTGAAAAATTAGTTTATGCGGGGTTTCGAGTCCCGTAGACTCTCGGTGTTGATAGAATAAAAATATTTAATTAATTTTTCATACCCATGATTGTTTCCTTTAAAAAAATAAAATAACGCTCAAATGGTGTGTTTTGTGATAAATATGAGACCACATTTATGTTTCCAATTTCATGTTTACCATAAGCATGGTATAAACTGGATGTGCATCGGGTGTTTGGTACCCTCTCACATGGTAATACCCTCCTTAATTTTACATAATTATTTTTTATGATTTTTAATAATAAATACTTAATTTCTCTCAAAGGATGCATCGTATATAAAATATTATACCACTGATAGTTATGGGACGTGAGGCTTATCCTATGAAGGGTCTAACATTTTTAAGGATTCAACGTTTTGTTAGATCGCACCTGAATCTAATTTATTTTGGTTATAAATAGTGTGTTTGGAAGATTGAGGTAATAATAATAATTTTATTATTAATATTATTATTAGTTTTGAAAAAAATTAAAATGTTCTTCCAAAATTAATAAATTGTTGATCTATGTAAATAATAACTGGGTAATGTAATATATGTGATATAAATAATTTTTGAAATTAAACACAAATGTGCAATCAATATTTATTTACTAATTGTTACCCCTTTTTGTTTATTTTAAATTATTATTGGTTTCATTGATGGGTTTTATTAAATAATATGAATTTTAATTATAGAATTTATTATTATATTGGGTCAAAAATATTGATGTACATATATATGTGCTATATATAAATATAACAGGATTATATATATGTTGATATATATATATGCGTATGTATATATTTAAATATATATATGGTATAAATATATAACACATATATATATAGGTGGATATTAATTTCTGGAATTGGTAAAATATTGTTAATTACCCACATAAATGGATGTAACATCTCAACATAAATCCTACTGTAGACCGTTGAGATTTTAGTCCAAATTTATAAATAGACGTAGATCGTGCACATGTGAACCTTGTTGCAGGTCTCGTACATCTTTTAAAATTAATTAAATGATTTATCGAGTTTTATGTAAAATATTACGTCATTCCCTAACACTAAATTTAGGTTAAAAATAATTAAAATGAATTACATGAATTTTAAATATATAAATGAGATGTAACATGAATGAAAATAATTAATAAAATTAAAAGAGTGAATATGATGAATATTAAAATAATTAATAATGGGTATAATTATTTTATTAATTTTTTACCTTTCTTACATTTTATTAATTTATTTCTATTTTTCTATTTTCTTCTTTTTCTTTCTTCCATTCCTTTTTATTTTGTTGTTTTCTTTCCTCTCCTACTCTCCTCCCCTCTCATGTGTGTGGTTCACACACCTCCCTTCGTGATGCACACAACCTTCTTCCACATTTGGTACATCGTTGCACCCTCAATCATCATCTGTTTTCTTTTTCCATTAAGTGTTTTGTGAACCTCCTAGAATGTCTTAACCCACACACCTAGAATCATGTGATGTCATTCCAAATATGTCACATGATCTATCGTAGAAGGATTTTATAGGAGACTTGGGGTTTTTCTTAAATATATGGTTTCATTCTGTTTTTGTCAAATCAAATCCTACCATGCATCATAGGATCATATATGACTATAATCTAGTGTTTCGAATCACTTCCAACGTTTTTTGTTGTTATTTATAAAAACAAATTGTCGTGTCATTAGTTAGTGCGTGGAAACTCGTGCAAATTTACCCAATTTCTTTAATTTAGGTATTATTTTTAAATATTTCCACCCTAATTTACATAAATTAATTGTTTTAATTTTTTTCAATTTGGTTGGACACCTCTTTAGGCTTGACGATTTGGCCGATATAAATTTCATTACTCCTCACATTAAATTTAATTAACTACATCTATTGAGCAACCTATTTTTTGTCTTTAATTTGAATAATTATTTTATATTAATTATAAAACTTGTATCGTTTGATGAATCATAATTTTTTGTGATAATTTATATAATTATTAAAAATTTCATTTATCTTCTTGTGATGATATGGTATATTGCCTTGATATGTTCTTACACTGCAAGATTAAATTATTACCTTGTGTTACATGGGTGTATCTACATAGATTTCAAACTGAAATTACATATTCATACTATTTCAAATATACTATTGTCATTTTTTTATTAAATTTAGGGTGGGGAATAAAAGAGGTTTCTGTATTTAGGGAGACGCAGATATCATTCATTCATTACGGTTTACGACTGTGCTTCAGGGGGGAGGTGTCTTTTGCTTTTCTAGACCGAGACTTCCATTGGAATTCTAATTCATCTGAGTGAAATCGGTTCCAAAAGGGAGCATTGATGGTGGAGCCATAGGAAATGTCTCTAAGACAGCTAAAGATGGTGCTTGATACCTTTTTACAAGATCGAAACATATTCATATAAAATCCATTCCTCATGGGATACTCGGTATTTCGAATGATTACCTCGTACGAGCTTAATGGTTTTGGGTAAATTGAAGGATATGGTGTGCTTTCACTTTTGACTGACATCAAAACATAGAATAATTTTTTATCTAGTTTTATTTAACAATTTTATACTTATTATCTTTTTAATTAGGATTTATTTATATACTTATATTGTAGTTTTCATATTTATATGATTCCACTATTGTTTATAAATTGTTGTTTCCTCTAATATGCATTAGCTATTACCTATGAGGGAATATTATCCCCCTTGAAACATTAAAAGTCTCTTTATTCTTGTTAGAAACCTCGAGAATTTGGGGAGTTGGTCTTGAGCTCATGAGACTCACTAGTTCAGCCACCGTATTAGAGGTGAGTCGGGTCGAGATATTACAAAAGTGGTATCAGATGTGGTAATTTTTCTTTTTACTTACTATTTTGGGATGGTAGACTAGAGACTAGGAATCTGTCAACTCTTGGATAATAGCTATATCTAGGAATAATGAACCCACATAGTGTAGATGGCCAAGTGTCAAGGGCTGGGAATTGAGGTTCATGGTTTTTTATGTTACATATGATATGATTTCTCCTTGAGTGGTTGGTGTAATTTCCACTGCTTATGATTTATGGTCCTTATAGAATTTTATCATTGTCCGGTTATGGTATGGATGAAGCATTTCATGTAACATAATTAGTACATAGGAATTCACCAGCCATGCATAATTCCATACTATGTAGTTGAATTTTAGGCTCCTAGTTGATCCAAATTATGTGACTCGAATGTATGCCATTTTTTGAAATTTTTTAGTATGAATTTTTTAGATAACATGTTTGAGTGAAATATTTAACACACTATCATGTTTATATGATTAATTTTTAATACTATTTTTTTCTTTTATCATGCATTTTTTTCTATTGGTAGGTCACTATGATTAAAATTTTATAATTTTGTGATTACAACATGTCTCTCTATTAGCTTCATATAGAGACCTTCTTGATTGTTTGTAATGTAATTTATTTCTTTTCAAAAAAATATTGGCCACATTAGATGGTGAGATAAATGTCGAAATATATAATTTGTATAGAAACATTATAGGTTTACTGTCACCCATAAATATTGGATGATCTGTGTTTGAGCATGTTATAATATAAAATGAATTGGTTAACTGCCAAAAGGCACCATTAGGACCAAGTTGGCTAGTTGATTCATGTTCATTTTGAGATCAACTATTATGGGTTATGTGACTGTTATTAATTAGACAAATGTTTTGGGGATGCATTCAACTGAACCAAGTTTGGCTTAGTGGGACGCTTTTAGGTCACCATATCTTCGTAAAAAAAATTTATGAGATATATTCGTTAATTAAGAAAAATAATCCAATTAATATAAAATTTCATAAAATTAAATTTTATAAAACATTCTTGTTTTCCCATGAGGTGTTGGTTAAAATATCAAATTTTTTTTTGTTTCAAAAAAATGTACCTGATGTTTTGATTAAATCATTTGATGATTAAAGATTAAATGTGATTAAAAATAAAGGGCATGTATATATAACCTATAGAAATTTCCTCTATTTAGGACCCTGATATAAGGGTAGTTTGATTTTCTCCTTGATATTCATTAGAACAAAATAATTCTCATGTTGTTGTCCCTAGTTAGACGCCCTTGATTTAGATCCTTCCTTTTATGATATTCTGATGATGGAAGGTTCTATGACTTGGAATTTCCCACATTATAACATTAGAACCTAATGTGGGAAGTAACATTGGATATAAGTTCATGAGACGACACATGTCATGTCTCTAGATGAACGTTTTTGGATACATACATTCTCAGGTTTTTAGTAGTGAAATGAGCATTAGTTATGATCTTAATAGTTTAGGTTTTTCTTTCTTATCTAATGTTTGAACATGGGTTGAGCATTTGGAGATACAATGCAATATGTGGTATGAGTCTGCATGACCCGTTAGATCGGGTGAGGGTTATGTTGTTCCAAAAAGTTTCTTGGGGATGAGATGTTCTAAGGTGGGAAGGTTGTAAGATTTCATGTTTTGAACCAATAAAAATGTGAAGGAAATTAATTTCATCCGTTAACTGTCTTGGAGAGTTTTAAAACCGAGCGTCAATACTTTTTATTTCAGATAGTTGACAATGTGATGTGTTTATTAAATAAATTTTATTAAATTAATTAAATTAATGTAAAAATCCAGACAACATAAATAATGTGTAACATCCTATTAAAAAATTGGAATATTTTATTTTTATATTTTCAGAGTTAATGAATGAGTCAGCATGGGGACCCATAGACTCTCAACCTTGATATAGTAAAAATTTTATATTTATTTTATTCATACTTTTGTTTGTTTCCATTCAAAAAAAGTAAAATAAATCTCAAAACGTGTGACGTATGGGAAATCTGATACCACTATTAGGTCAGAAACACCTTGGTTACCCTTAGTTGGGTATAACCAAGATGTGCATCCAGAGTATGGAATCCTCAAGCATGATAATACCCTACTTAATTTTTATAAACTAACTATTCTGACATTTTAATAATTAATAATTAATTTCTATAAAGTGGTGTGCCATATCAAAAATCTGAGACCACTGATAGTTTCGAGATGTGGGTTTACCCCATGTAGCGTATAACTTATGAAAGGATCAGACATTTTTTCAGATCGCACCTAAAGCTAATTAATATGGGTTATAAATATTTTTTTTCGAAAATTGATATAATTATAACTATTTTATTATTACTATTATTATTTGTTTTGATACAAAAAAATGAAAATGGGCTTCCACAATTAATTAATTGTGTCGTGCTGTAAATAATAACTAGGTAATGTAACAAATGTGATATTATTAATTTTTCAAATTAAATACCAACACGCAGTACATATTTATTTAACATTTTTTATCCCATGTTGTGTTTATAAATTATTAATAGTTTCATTAAAGGGTTGTATAAAAAAATTATAATTTTAATCAAGTTGTTATTTTTAGATTGGGAAAAAACATTGTTGAATAGATATATATGTGGTATATCTGTATATAAAGAGGTTAAATATATATATAGTTATATATAATGTGTGGATATAAATATAATAGATGGGTAAAAATATATTAAATGTATATATCTATATATATGTGTGTGGATATTTATTGTTGGGTTAGAGAAAATATTATTAATTACCCAAAAACATTTAGGTAATTTGTCAACATAAATAAAGGTGACGACCATTAACTTTTTAGTCCAAATATTTAAAGCTATCGTGGGAGTGCGCTTGCGCACCCTATTGTAGGCCCTAGATAGCTTTTAAAATTATTTAAATAAAATCATGGACATTATATAAAAAATTAGGCCATGCCCTAGGACATATTTTAAGTTAAATATAATTAATAAGGATTAAAATAATTTCAAAAAATTTAAATGAGATAGAAAAGGAATGAAAATAATTAATAAAATTAAAATCGGGAATGAGACGAATAGAAAAATAATAAATTTTTATTATTTTAAATTATATTTCCCTTTTACTCTTTTTTTATTTGACTTTTTTCTTTTATTATTATTTTTTCCCTTAATTTGTTTTCTTTTCATTCCCCTCCTCCCCACTTCAACTCTATTGTGTGTGGCTCACCCACCTCTCTAGGTGGCATGCACCCCATTCTTCAACATTCATCAGATTCTCATGCCTACGTTCATTGTCTTTTTTCATAACTGTCAGGTGCGCTGTAAACCAATCAGTAGGGCTTATCTTATGCACCAGCAAACATGTGATATCACTCCGAATCCATCATGCGATCTCACGTAGAAGATGTTTTCGGGAGATTTTTGTTTTATCATAAATATGTTGTTTCCCTCTATTTTATGTCAAATAAAATCCTACCGCATATCAGAGGATCATCTATGAATATAATCTATGGTTTGTACTCTCTTTATGTTCGTTTCTTGGTGATTTATAAAAACACACCCTTGTGTCGTTAGTTGGTTCCTTCTGACTTGTGAAAATTTATGTAATTTCATATATTGAAATGATTTTCCTATTTTCTAGATCCCTAATTGTCATAAATTAATTTTTTTTCAATGTGGTCAGGCAACCCTTTGGGAATGCCGATGTGGCTGGTATAAATTTGATTACCCTGTGAATTTAATTTATATAACTGCATATGTTGTGAAACCTAATTTTGTTGTGTTAAATTTGAATAATTAATTTATATTAATTATGAACCTTGTGTTGCAAGATATTGGATAATTTGTTATGATGATTTATTTAATTATTAAAAAGTGAATTTTTCTTCTTTTGGTGATATAGTATCTTTCCTTGTTATGTTCTTACACTGCAAGTTAACATTAAAATCATATGCTGCACAGGTGTATATGATTAGATTTCAAACTGCAATTACATATTCATGCAATTTAAAATATGATATTGTGAATCATCATTTAAATTCAGGGTGTGTAAAGAATGTGTGTCTCATATTGAGGACCATGATTAGATCCTTCGTTCCTGACTTGATACCACTACACGTCGGGGGGGAGGGGGAGGGTGCCTTTGGATATACCAAATCGAGGCTTTCTTGGGATTTCTAATACTTATGAGTGACACTAGTTCCATAATGGACCACTGAGGAGAGATCCATTAGAAATGAGGCTAATCTAGGCTCATATGATGTCTAACGCCTTTTTTTGTGAGATCAGAACTGACACTTGGTAAATCCATGCCTTGAGCAATACTTGGTCTTTCAAATGATTTCCTTGGATGTGCCCAGTGATATTGGATAAATTGAATGATGTTCCATAGAGGTACCTTTAAGAAGATCTAATACTCCAACTCTCATCTTGGATCTTAATAATGTTGCACTGAAGGTTTATATTAATGCCTCTTTGAGAGTCCTGAGATTTTTGATTTTGTTAAAATGTTGAAACACACCTGGTTCACACAATAAATAGACCCTAAGTTAAAGCACATTCTTGTGGGTAAACCTATTATTTGTTTACCTTGGTTTCTAGGTTTATATATATGTACAAGTTAACTCTGGTTATAGGTAAATCATTCAGACTTCTGGCCTAGGCTGAAGTAGTTGATTGTGGATGGGATTCATGATGAACCCATGCCGAGTTATTTATTTTATTTCACTTAATTAATTGTCTTCATTTATAATATAATGACACAATGTATTTATTTACTACATGAAATGGAAATGTTTAGAAACCCTGGGTTATGACCTACTGGGATTTAATCTCACACCCATATTGGGCATCATTTTCACTCGATTATATTACATACGTGTAGGTATAAAAAAGGGAATTGTACTACTTCCTTTTCTCTATGGTTTCATAATGCTTATGAAGGAGATAAGGGTAGAGTACCAAGCATTGATAATGATAAATTACTTGTATTTTGTTTTCTGTTTTTAGTTTATAATAATCTTGGGCTTCCATTTTTTGTTCTTTTAGTTTAGAAAGACATCATAACATGACATCATTTTGTTTCTGGTTTTATTTATCTGCTTTTATAATTTTCATAAATTCAATTGGGATTTATTTATTTGCATATAATATTGTTTTATTATTTATATTATTTCTCTATTTGTTAAATGGTTTTATTTATTCCACTATTTATTACCTATTACCTATAAAGAATTGTCTCACCCCTATACATGTTTAAAAGGCCCTCGCTGCTAGTCTGTAGCCTGTTGCATTTGAGTAGATGCGCTTGAGGTCTTGTCACCCACCAGTCTAGCCACCATTTTAGAGGTGTGCTTGGTCTGGACGTTACGCCATTTATTATTTTATTTCTTTCGAGTTTCATTTTTATAGCATTATGAATGTTTTTTCATGATCCCAAGAAATAATGAATAAAAATAATGAAAAATATAACTAAAATAAATTTTCATATGTTTATGTATTATCTAAGACATGGTTAATAACTTATGTAAATATTATTAAAATTAACATGCATGTAATAAAAATAGTAATTTGAAATTTATGTAGAAAATATATAATCACTGAAATATATGTGTTAATTTATTATAACCTTCCACTACATCAGTTAAAATTGAACCATAGTTCAAATTGATTGATCATAAAATTTTGGGTTACCTTTAATTATCAAGGTATTTTAATATATTTTTTCGGGTTTACATAATTTAGTTTTAACATGGTTTGACTATATAATCATGAATTTGTGTTACTGAGAAAGAATGGTTGATGAAATACAATTTAAAGATTTTAGGAATGTGGAGTCCTCTCAAAAGATCAAGGTACTTTGAGTTGATATAATTGGTACTTGGAATGCCTTAATAAAACCCTACATTTTTTTATTGAATAAATTTAAAATATTATGAGAAGGTGAATATGATTTTTATTAATATAATATATAATAAAAATGATATTAACAATCCAATGGTGTGGCCTATTGGGGTTTGAAAAAATCATGCGAAATAGAAAACTATAATATTTATTTATTTTTCAAAATATTATTTGTTGAAATACAAATAATTTTTTTGATCGAAAAATTAAAAAACATGCCTTCAATAAAATCACTAACATTTATACCTGAGAAGGAAAACCTTCTTATTCGTAGAATATTTCATGAATAGAAAAGGTTGTTACATGTTATCCTATGTGATGAAAGGAAATTGTATGTGATGGATAAACATATTCCTGATTCACCTGGCAATGAGGTTTCTGTGTAAGAGTTGAATCTCTATGAGAAAAATTTGAAAGATTCTTGATAAGTTCCTTTTTTCACATAATCATCCTTTACCGATGAAAATTTTAAGCAACTTCAGGACTTTGATTCATATATAAGGATGTTTTACCATAAGGATACCTATCAAGATGATGTAACAATATAGAGATATGGGATCTCCAATACTCTATTTATTTCATATCATAGAGTGTCTTTTCTATATAGGCATCATGAAGTGTATATTTTTGGATAACTAAAATGGATAATGATGAGGGGAATGACAATCCCATGGTCATTGTGTTGAATAAAAAAGGGTAAAAATTTATTTGGGGTCCAAGATATATTAAAATTATAAATTTCTAAACAAATGCCCATATTTGAAGAGGTAGATCCAAAGAAGGTCAAGGAAAATGGGGTAGTGTTTTTATATGTGGAAATAAAGGACAGTGGAAGAGGAACTATTAGATGATGTAAGGGGAAACTAAAATTGAATTCATTATGTGGAGAAATATTTTAATATATACAAATTAGTTATTATATTTAAATTATTGTGCATAAATATATATCAAAATATAGGAACTGAGTATATTATGAATGATTTTTCAAGGATTTGTGGATTTTCAAACTACCAATGGTGAGAGATACCTTCTCAAAACATTAGATACTGTAACATTTCATTACCGAAAGGAATGATTTTGGATTTATAAGATTATTAATATATACAAACTTTTACCAAAACATAATTTCCATATTATGGTTATATGATGATAGGTATTATATTTATATTTGTAAATAAAATGTTCTCATTTTGTAAAATCAACACATGTAATGGTATGGAATATTTAAATAGTAGTATTTATGTATAAAAATTAAAAATACATGTATTTAATAAGTAAAAAAAATCAGGTTCACTTGAATTGTGTACCACAAATTAATGGAATAAACATCTTGGTCATGTAAATAAAAACTATTTGAAAATGCATTGTATTTATAGTTATTTAAACTGAATTGAGATAAATAATCTTTAATGATATAATTATTGTTTGTATTTAAAAATGTAAAACACTAATTCATTATAAATTATGACAATCCACATATCATTTAGGATTGTTACACAAGAATGTGTGTGAAATATTTTCAAAAGAAGCTACATGTGGGTATTATCTCTACATAAATTTTACTAATGAATTGAGTAAGTATGGAGATGTCTATTTGATGAGGTATAAGTATTAACACATTAATAAATCAAAATAATTCTAGAATGAAGTATAAAATGAAAATTAAAATATGGTAAATATTTTTTGATTAGATTTTGGTTGTGAATATATTAACCAATATTTTATCAACTTTTTATGGGAGTTTGGGATTATATCTCAACTCACACTACCTTACACACCATAGTGTGTTGGTGTTATTGAAAGGAGGAATCATACCATGTTAGAAATTTTATGATAAATGATGAGTCATGATGATCTGTCATTCCTTTTAGGGGTATGAATTATAAACTAGGGAATATACATTAAATCGAGTACCAACTAAAGTGTAAAAATAGAATTCCCTTAGAGTTATGGGGTGAAAATAAAAATATTTTATAACATGCACATTTTTGGGGATGTGATACATATGTTAGGGCCTTATTCGGAAACAAACTGTATCTTTGGTGGAAAAGTTTATATGTATCAGTTTTCCTAAAAATATAATGGAAAACCTCTTAGGCATCACTATGATAAGAAAGTGATTTCCTATGGATAATCCATGTTTCCTGAGATGTAAAACATCTTAAAAATGTATTGTGGGAGGCAGAATGAATACAATATAGTTGATGCACAAGATAAAAAATAGTTGGTATATAAATATATTCCATATTTCCATATAGAATAAGTGTCTCCTTAAGTACAAGTATTACATTAGAGAATTAGTGAGATAAGAGAACCAGAGAGATATAGGTTTTCTGTCACAGAAGATGGTGACACATTAATGGTTGAAAATGATGAAACACTCTCATAAAATTAGTAAGTAGAGAGATTGAATGATGACATAAGGAAATAGTCAATAAATATTGAAATGTATTCCATTTATCAAAACCACATTCAGGTTTTGGTCGATACACATGTTGATGTAATATTCGTATTGTTAAAATGGGTATTCGAGAGAAAACTAGACATGTGAGGTAATATAAATACCAAAAAAATACATCTAAAAACTACATGGTTAATATATAATTAAAGAATTGACTAATATGGAGCATTTTAACTGGTTTAAATGTTTAAATACATTAGAATTACAATTGATATAAAAACAGATAATGACTATGATATTTGGTAGATAGATGTCAAAAGATAATTAGTTGATGAAAGACATCTAGAATATGTCTATATGAAACAACTAAAAGGTTTCAGACTCCATGATCTGCTAAAATGATTTTCAATATTCATATATCCATATAACGATTGATGAAATCATATTGGTCATGGAAAATTAAATAAATTTATATATAAAAGAATTTTGTTTCATTAAGAATGAATGTGATTCATGTGTTTTCATGGGATTTAGTGGGGATGATATCATTATACATGTATAATATATTAATGAAATATTACATATTGGATATTATATACTATTCTTATACACTGATAAAGAAATATTAAAGAAGTGTTTATCCATGAAAGATATATGTAAAGAAATCAATATTCTAGGGACCAAGAAAATTCATGATATATCCAAGATGATTATTAGACTTTGTAAAAATATATACATTTACTAGATATTATTGAATTATATTATGGGAATATCCATAAGGTGTTTTTCTGTATTTTTAAATGACAATGATCATTCAATTAATATTTGTCCTCATAAATAACAGGAAAAATAGATAATGAGTATGATACCATATGATTCTATGAAAGGATCAATCATGTATTATATGCTATGTATTAGACATGATAATACCTTTGCATTGCGTATGGTAAGAAGACATCATGTTGATCTTGGAGAACATCATTTGTCTATTATTAAGGTTATACATATGTATATGATTATAAATAAAGATACGTTCTTGGTTTGTAGAGGATACATGATGCTAATCACCAAGAGTTATAAAATTGATAATTTAGAAACAAAACCAAATGATCTAAATATGTTGTCAGGATTTGATTTATATCTCAATGGAATTTTTAGTGAGCATTATGAGATTGAATATGATAGTTTTCCCTGATTCTATAGTGGAATATATGTATATAGAGGCTTTTGATGTAGCCATAGAAGACGGTATAATACTAAAATTTTCGTGGATCATAATTTTTTACCTCGTTGTAAAGACCCCATGACATTGTATTGTGATAATATTGTAGTTGTGTATCTTTCCAAAGATCCAAGGTCACAGAAACTAACAATGAATGTACAATGGATTAATTACCTTTGGATGGAATTTTATCATAGGTCTTATGCTCAGTATGAAAATATCCCATATAATAAAACATGGATAACCTATTTAATAAAGGCCAATATCTACAAATTCATGACTATCGTGTGAGAGTTAGTGGACTGAATGTTTTTGGGAATTGGATCTATTGAACGTGGGAGTCTATTGGATTTGGGTCCCAAAAACCATCCTATATGCACTATATGATAACCTGTTTTTATTTTTTTGAATATCAATAAAATCCTTATCACATTATGATTGTTCTCATACATAACAAAACATGTGATAATGTCCTAAGAGCATCTGTCACACTGAACGGTTATAAAAATTCCCTGATATAATAAAAACATTATGTGACAAGACAAACATACTCAATATATATTCTATATATGGAAAATAAATATTTGATTGAAAAAAGTGATATATTTTATTAGGGGTGGAAACTAATACGACTTCTAGGATCCTTCACATAGTGTATGCCCTGGTAATATCTAGTATAAGATGTTATGATAACAAGATGTGCTTTTAGAGAATTAACATTTATATGTGTCATTGGATGTTCCTATTTATTGAAGTTTGTATAAATACTTGTACATTAATATTATTATTAATGAGTTTTATAATTCATATATGCTGGTTTATTTGTAAATATTACGATGACATATGTTTTCGATGAGGTAGGGTACATTTGGTGCATCAGGAGAAATATATTTGTAATGTATAAAGAGATAAAGGATTTGACCCTTCCATTCTTTACCTAATGTTTATATATCATGATTTATATCAAAAAGGTTATTTCTTCAATTAATCAATGACCACTCTATTGTATAATAATGTTTGATTTCTAGAATTTCAATGAAGGAGACATCAAGAAAATAAGATTATGGCACTGTTAGGTATGCTTCATGATTATAGATATCACGATAGTGAGATTTCATTAAACAATAAGCATAAGTACGAGGTTTTATATAATTGTGGCATCAACATATTTCTCTATGGGTTGCTTGGTGTGTTTTTACATTCTAAACATACACTTTATGATGATTCACCTAATTCCAATAAGAAAGATGCCTAGATAGGGACAACCTATGTGAATCTTGAATCCTCATTAAATAATATATTATTATTAAATAATTAACAAGTTAAATTAAAATTATTACAGCCCATGGTATAATAATTATTCATGTTTGTTTGATCACAAGTACAATGAGAATAGTTACTAGATATAATATTTTGTTAGAGGAATATATAAAAATTATTTATTTTCCATTTAGTGGATGTAATTTTTTATATATATTGAAGAAAAATGAAAGGATATTTATTTATTAAATAAATCATATTTATTAAAGGCTCAATAAATATTTTGGATGAATTAAATATCACGTTTAATGGTCTCGTGATAAATATTATATATTTATTATTATTTGAATAAATAATAATTAAATTAATTCATGAGTTTAGTGAAACTTAATAAATAATAATAATATTATTATAAACCTCATGATTTATTGGCAATAAATAAATATTAACTAGAACTGGTGAAAAAAATTATTCTATCCCCAGTGGTACATAGTCCAAATTATTTTATTTTATTAATACATCCAAATCAGTTTTATGTCATGAAAAATGATATCTAGAGACAATCCATAGAATCTTTTCAGAGATCCATGTCCAAGATTTCTGAATAAAAGAGAGAGAGATTCCTTCAACATACACTCAATATAATTAAAAAATCAAGGGGAATCTATTATAAGTAGTTCTCATGGTGGTCAACGGATAATGACAAAAGTGATAGAGCTAATGTTCTAGCAGTGAATGATTCTTACAGTGACATTTAGAGATTCTTGGAACATGTGTGGATCACTGCTAAATGAACTCTATTCTTGATTTATATAATGAAACAATTGTAATCCATAAATCCATTTTCTAGATCTTTAACGAAAAAAAAATCATCCATTGGTAATTATTTAATGGATAAATATTTTTAAAATGTTGGGTTCGAAGCCTCATATTATTATTAAAGTACAGAACACTTTTTGACCAGGTATAGGGAGACCCACTACATGCCCTGAAGGCCCAAGGTAATGTGGCTAGGATACTAGGCTTCAAAGCCCAATTTATTTGTCTTAAAGGACCCTTTATTGAATTGTACTAATACAGTACCTGGGAAGCTATAGTACCGCCACTACTAAAGTTCCAGCTACAGTACTATTGCCACTACAATGTCTCTGTTCCTACAGTTCTACCATTTCAACAGTACTAAAACAGTGTCCAGATCCATTAATGATATATCACCCTGAAAATATTTCCCTACCCAGATTTGATCTGGGGACTTTTGGATGCCAAGAAAGAGCTTGTACCACTTGGGTACAATCTATATTTAATTGATAAAATTAATTATAAATAATATTAAAAAATCATATGCATTGGAATCAAAATTTATTGATTTTCTTTATTCTATGATTCAGTTCTATTTATCATGGTATTTATCTATGTGTATATATCAGATTAATCATTGATCAATAAAAAAATAGAGTTGTGAATAACCCATCTGATGCTTCTACGACACCAGAATGCTACAAATAAAAATCACAAAAAATGGGTTTTTGTAGATAATGGAAATGAGAACCTAGTTTTGGGGTTAAAAAAACAACCCAATGTTCTCATGGAAATTATAATATGATCAAAATATTTATTTCACTATTTTATCATGTTACATAAATACAAGAAACTTCTCTATGATTCCTTAATATATTATATTGATTTTTAGATTAATAATAATTTAATTATTCAATTGTTTGTTGAGTAGATGTTGGTTTTATAAAACATCAATAATCTTATGTTGAGTAGGAAGGAATTAATGGATATTAAATTTGATATGGAGGAAATATGAGAAGATATACTTTACATTGAAAAAATTAATCTTAGTCAAATATAGGGAAGACTGTGATATCATATAAGAATTACATGGGGAAATTCTTATAGTGCTTACACATGATATAACATATATTATGTATACATCTATTAGTATCAATTAAATATTTACCCAATTATGGGACCATTAGTGAAAAAAATACAAAGACGATGTCATGAGTACAATATATATCACCGATGGAGATTATGATGTACTCTATGGTTAGTATTAAATAAAATTCAACATATAGTGGGATAAGATGTTTGATATATATATAATCCAAGATAAGGGAATTGAAACAAAATGATGTTTTTTTGAGATGCATCATGTAGACCTCATATGTTATATTTATTTTTGAAGGATTAGATATTATTATCATAGGCTATATTGATTAATAATTTGATGAATATTATTACCATTATACATTCTATACTAATTACATAGTTACTCTTATTCATTTTGATTTTAGATGGGTTATAATGGTAAATAGAATTAGTTATTTATTGATGAATCTCATATAGTACATAAGATATATATGCTATAAAAAATATGTGATTTTGAGTGTATAGTTATAGACTATACTTGGAACGAGAATGAATAATTCAAAAGATCTATACACCAATATATGTTAATAATATCATACTCTAAAGTTGTTGGTTATGATGTAAAATATGGTTATCTAAGAATCACGTTCATGATTGTGATGTAAATTTATATAAATATTCATTAAATATCACAATAGTGAATTCATACAAACCATAATGGTTTAGTGTTATTATTGAATAGATATTTATTCAACTTATTTTATGAAATATTTTCATAATATCACTTAATTTTCAACTAAAATAGTACCCTTATTTGGAATAACATACATAAAACCCTTCTTAATAAACTGGGAAATGGAAACCTAAAAGTGGGGCAGCTCTGATTATCAATAATCTTATAAACATGAGATAAAAATTAATGATCATAACAGATAATATGATTACAATAAGGCTCTGTGAATATGATCATAACATATGAAAATTATACCCATCTAAGCGGACTATAATAAATATTATGACATATAATAAATATGTTGTACAGAAGTCTGATGTCACCATTATTCAATCATGATCTATTTTATAATAACATAATAATAATACATAACTCATTGATATAAAATTAAGGAATAAACATAATTACTGAAATATTATGTGAATGACTCCCACCATGAAATTCATTACATAATAGGTAAGGGAAAAATATATATTTACCAACTAATATGTCAAGGGTAACAAATGACACATTCATCACATAATAGGCTATGGATAACCACTTCTATAGCTTATTAGACTTAGTATGCACTCTTGTTCATCATCATGAGATTAAAAAAGACATCCCTACACCCTTTACCATAGGATGTATCAAAAATCTCTAAATGTGTTATAGGGATATATTAATTCAGCCTCACTTTATCATATTTAATATAATAGACATGCTTTAGGCATTTTTAAAAAAAATCCATCACTTAATGAAAAAATGAATTACAATAGGGGAGGAAATGATTTTCATGAAATAATCCTTAAATCAACTTCTTCATTATCAAATCTAGAAAAATAATGTTAATGTTATCATAAGATAATTTCCCCATGTAAAAATAAATATAATTTATGTATTTTGTCATTTAATAAAAAAATTATCATTTAAAATTATTTAAAAATTTATTAATTAATAATAAAAAATTTTATATTTCATTTGGAGTATTTTTTAAAATAAAATTCTAACAAAATAGAGAAATTATTTTAGATAAATAAATGTTTTTAACTTTTAAAGGAAAACTCATGTTAAATGGGAGACATTATGATTGGAAAATATTTTTATATTATATATGTTAAATTACACATTCATTTGATAAATTCAAAAAAAGTAAAATATTAGGAATAAAAAACAAATTTTAAATATCTTTTTTATTATTTCATAAATATATTAAAATTTAGTAATAAAAATATTTTTAAAAACATTATTGATAGGGAATTAATTTCATATAATGATTTTATGAATATGAAAATCAAAGAGAATGATTCCCAAACCAATTAAACAAAATAAAGTTTATTTCTGTAAAAACTCATTTTCGATCAGTTTAAGTATCAAAGAGAGTAAAATGAATGGAAAAGATTATAATATATAATATAACCATTTTAGATTATATTACATGGAATTTTTTATATTCGTATATTATAATACACTTAAATAATATCGATTCATAATGAACCTTCATTAAAATAAATTAAAACATAAATATTTTACTCCTTTTATCTTTTTAATCATAATAATCATTAGAATATATCATCAATTGAAATATTAAATACCCAGTATATTAATTAATTGATGATATGACAGATCAATTAAGAATTATATAAACTGTATAAAGACAAATAGTTTCATAATGTGAAAATATACTTAATAAAAAAAATATTAAGACAAAGAATACATTCTCAATTATTGACTATCTTCATATCCTCTATGAAACTCGTGTATACTAAATTTGTATTTATTAAATATATATATATATAAATCAAACATATAATTTATTATATCATTCCATTATGATTTCCAATTATCCATTATTAAGAATTCTTCAATTAAAATCAATATTTTAAGTATTAACTATTCTATTACACATTCACGTGTCAATTCAATGATTATAATCCTTTCAAATTTATTATAGATTTATTATATCTATAATATTAATCATTTTATGAAGATCAATTTTTTATTTAAATATACTATTATAACAGTCCATATAATAATGTGATGTAATATTAATTAAATTGCTTCATGGAAGAGGTAGTTGAAGTTCACTTGAGTGATGTTTTTTACATTTTAGTTTATAGATTAAAAATTGAAAAAATATTTCACCAATATTGATGTATAATTATAAATATTTTAAAATATATTTTAATTAAAATTATATCATGTCCATTCCTGTAAAAAGTAAATGAAAAAAAATCAAAACCTTTACTAGTAGTTGTTGGGAACACGTATGGTTGTGAAATGTTATCAACATACATCAAATTAATGGATAAGAATGTGGGTAACAATTTACCATTACAGACTCATAACTATATCATAAAAAACATATATAACCATTAAATTCATGTATAATACCGTTCAAGAGTGTTAGTGAAGAAAAATAATATACATCACTATATAGAGATAATATTTGAATCATATAATGATTGGATTTTTTATTTTCTAATAGTAGTAATAGAGAAATAAAATTGTTTTAAAATTAACCAAATAACATTTTTTTAAATTAAAGATAAATATTTAATCATTTAAATTTTTTTTTATAATATTAATATATTTTTATTTAAGATGGAAATTGAAAATGATTGGTAATGGAAATTACCTCATCTTCAGGTATCATAATTTTTCTTACACTTTACAACATCTTAATTAGTTATTCTAGTGAAACAAAGATCTCTTGAATATAATTTTAAATTAAATAATTATCCTCATTTTTTCATTTATGGGTTGGTAATGTATTGATTAATGTTAATCATTAATAGACTCTAAAAAATCCCTTGGTTCATAATCATTAATAAACACAAATAATATCCTATTGTTGGTGTCCTGCATACCACTATTTGCAGGATTTCTTCTATTGATGATGAGAATAGTAAATTTAATGTTTCAACTCATGGTTCTATTTCTTCACCAAAACTATCATAAGATGAAATAAAAAAACATGGATGGTGGTATATTCATTTGATTATGATCAATTAAATGGTACTTAGACTATAATCCAAAGTTAAGTTTATGAGGTAGTATCTATGGAACGATCTCTCCTTGCCTCCAATTGAAATGGAAAATGAATGTTGATGGTCACCTCTTCGCAATAGAGGATGCATTCTAGTTATGTATTAATGTGTGTCTATAGACACGTAGTTTTTAAAAAATCTATGAAATTATAGTGGATTTATATGTATTCCAAATGGTTCTTCCTCATAAATAAAAATATTATGTCATGATACATGTTCGTGTTGCAATCCCATTCATGATTATGGATAATCACAAGAATCTAGATAGGAATTACCCTTCCAATTTTTCTTATATCACGATGAAATCCTAAGAACACATTGGTAAGGACTCGGATGGGGAATAAATTAGTGCATGAATGATAAATATGAATTTCACCAACTCCAAATACTTTAAAGGGGAATGAAAAATTGAATTCATTATTAAGAATGTACCAAATTAGTTTTTTTCAACAGTTGGAGGTGATCTTTTAAATGATAGATAAGGATGTGTTTTTATGTTACGACAATTTAGTATACCAAAAACGAAATTCTATAAATTTTGATGATGAATTAGACTCCAATTCATAGATGAATTTCCGAGACCTATATCGGAAATTCAAAATATTGGACGAAACCCTAAATTCATCATCTAATGAAGACAAGGACCCCCACAATCTAATATGTGGCAGAGAGGAATACATCCAAATGGAAGGGGTAGATATCCATTTATTATGGGACCTAGGAGAATCTCAAAGAAGTGATTTTTGTTTCACTGTTGTCTTGTTCTGTTATGCTTCTACCTCAATCTATAATCCACTTTTAGTTTTCTTGATAAATTTTGAGTCATGGGTTTGGGAACCAAAACATTTTCAAATCCCATTGAGTATATATGTATCACCCCATACCCACGATCGCCAATACAATTTTAAAGGTACATAAAAAATAATAATATATTTGATATAAATCTATTATCACAATATACTTCATACATTTACAATCCATGTAACTTTTATCAAAATGTTTTAGGGAATGTAGTAAAATTACTAACTAATAAATCTCCAATATTAAAATCAAATTTAAAATTATTATTCTAATACAAAAGAATTTAGTAATATAATAACGATTCTTTAATGTATCCTGTATTTTATCTATAAAATATAGTAATCTTGTCTTATCATGAATAATATTTTCATTCAAGCCAATATAAAGGGGCACATAAGAAGGGGTATTCTCAAAGAAATTTTTAGGATAAAAATATAAAATAGGATATGTGAGGAATTAAATGAGATCACAATGAGAAGATAATCAAGGATTAAAAAATTATTAAATATGGTCAGAAAATAATAATGTCTATATTGTAATTTAATGGAATAATTTGAAATTTCAAAATAATAAAAATATTACATCATAAGCATATATCAAGTATCCTGGTGTCATTAACATAACAAAATTTGATATGAAAACTACCCACACATCTTATTGTTTTATGAATACTAACTAGGCCACTTAATCTCTCACTTGCGGGATATATAACCAAATGAATTAAATATTTTAACAATTATGGTACTACACTTCAAATAATGAATATCATATCTTTGAGTTCCACGTGGTTTCAATCAACATATTAAAATATATCAGGGAAATAAAATATGTTCCATATCATTTTTAAGTGTTTCCCTATGTAATAATTCTGATATCATCAATAAAAATCACATAACAAACACACAATAAAACAAACCAATATTGAATTACTATAATAATTATTTTTGGTAAATGCCACTCAAGAAATATTTTTCTGAATAATTTTTTTCACAATATATGAAATTGATATAAGTTGTATGTAAAACATTCCCAAATAAATCGATGTATTGTGTATCAAAGTGAACACTATTCATTAATGTAATGGTATATACAATATTCATAAAGAAACAAAATTTAATTTTAATCATGAATATATATGTGGATGAATATTCAATCCAAAACCAACGATGTATCCTACAATACATGTAAAATATAATTTTATAATTTACTTACATAAAAAAGGTCTATGGTATCATTTTAATAATACCGTTAATCAATATGATTAGAGAGATAAATATCACTCTTATTTGTCTACAAACATTATCTTTAAAAGTATGACATCTGATTTTCCATTGAAATCATTAAAAATTGTCATTTTAATAAAACATTTGAATCATTATTTCATTTTTAAAACATTATTTTTTATAGGATGTCCCTAAAAAATGTAAACGGTAGTGGAATGACACATTCAAATAGAAATGTGAAAATGAGACCACTTCCATTAAAAACATTCCATTTGGAAAATGTCAATAATATTTTCTTTTATATAATATTTACACAATTTTATAAAATTTAATATAAAATTGATAATAAATTTATTTAATATTTATTTTTAACCTTTTTTACATTACAAAAAATGAAAACCCTATTTTTAAACCATATATATGGAAAAAAATAAAATTCATTTAAAACAGAGTTTTGAGACCAACATAATAACAATTATAATAATGATACCTTATGAAAATAGGTAAAGGAGTCTTTGATTTAATCAAGGGTAAATACATTTTTGTTATAGATGACATATTAGATAGGGAATTCAGTATTCTAATAAAAAATTGCCTTTATAAATTATTTGAGTAATTATAATGAACATCAAGATATTATTTTGGGAAGAATTTCATAATAGAGGAGGGTATTAATGGAGATAATAAATATCCCTATTATAAAATTAAATATACATTTACATTATATAATGGTATAAAAATGACACCTAGAAGATGGATGTAAATAATGTACTTGATGTGTTATGGGAACATTAAATTTTCTCTCAAAAACAATCGCAAAATCTAATTTTTTATCAAATCCCATGAAGGATAAATGTATTGAAAATGAATATTAATTAAACTGAATAAAATATTTTTTCGGATAACAAACCAATTTCAATGCATATATACAATATAAAAGAAAATTTGTAACACATTTCCTTTTTTATGGACCTTTATTAATAAATTTAATTTTAATTTATTTCATCCAATCCACTAAGTCAAACATTTCATTCACATGACACCCAATCAATTTAATTTACATATAATATTTACTTGTAATATGTTACATGGAACAAAGACATGGCTTAAGTTAAACACAATACCGATATTCCTTATGTTACATGAAACACTGATATTTCTACAAATATTATTTTATGGTTATAATTATTTATATAGGATAATTGTATCCTAAATATTAAACATATATATATTATTCATTATAATTAATTTTAAAATAATTTATTTAATTTTTTTATATTAAAAAACATATTTGTAATGAAATAAATATATTTGGTGAAGTCAATATATTTTATGTAATATACTTTTTTTCAAAAAATACTTCTATTAATATTTTTTTGGAAAACAATAAAAATAATTCTAGACAATTTTAAATTTATAATATTTTTTTTTAAAAAAAATTAATTTTTTAATTTAGAATGTAAAATTTAACATAGTAATTTTTTAGATTTTTATGAGAAACATCATATTTTGATGAAGAGTTGAAAATACCAGATATTAATTCAAACCTAATTTCTCATTAAATGTATTTACAAGGTTAAATTATATTTAAATTTGGTTTAAAAGTTTTATTAGATCATATATTTTTAATTAATAATTTTTTTTAATTTTAATAAATTTCACTTTGAAATTTGGTTTAAAACACATAGAAGACCATTGTATTTTTTACATCAAAAACCGAAACTATTGTCCTGTCACATGGGTATTTTATAAATTAATTTCTAAAACATCTGTAATTATAATTTGGATAAAATTATTCAATATTTTGAATCATAATATTTAGAATTTATAATAGGTTAAACATAGTTTTTGAAGAAATTTTCTATTTATGTTACTATAATTAATTATAATGATTAAGTTTAAATTAAGTTTAATTAGAGACTAAACCATAGACTTAATGCCCCAAACAACTTATAAATATTACCAAAATCCATTTAATGTATATATTTATACCATATACTCCATTTTATATAATTTTTATCATTATTATATCCACTTGAATTAAAAAACATGATTGGGGTGTCCCTTTTCAAAAATATTACAAGAGTGCTACTACCCTTCCACTATAAAAAGAAAAGAACTCTACCCCTTATTCAAAACTATCAAACCAAGTATGTTCATCCCTGATCTTCCATGTAAAAATAAAAAAATTCTTCACTTCCTCCAAGAAGCCTCTTTTTTGGAAGAATAAATCAAAAAAATTCATTTGGCCCAAACCCAAAGGACTTATCTGATTTATAGTTAACATCTTCTCTCAAGATCTATTGTTTTATTTTGATTATCCACCACCTAAAATTTATTTATTACATTCACGTATAAAAAAAATTATCATAAATATATATTTATTTTTAATCCTATGTGTTTGACGAATACTTACCCACACCTCTATCTAATGGGTATCAAACATACTATTTATTTTTAGAGAAAAGTACCACCTCACAAAACAATGATAGTTAATTTTTTCTTATCATTAATCATGGTATAAATTATGATGGAATATATATTTACATATAATATATATTATATTAATTATTCCGTTAATATTTTTTAATCCATTTAATTCACAAATATTTATACTTTTTTCGGTGTTAAAATGATAATTTTGTTTGAGGAAGTGGCTATTACAACCCCCTTAATGCATAGGGATTTGTTGACAGATTACATGGAATTTATAAATGACTAGTTTTGATAAATTATATGATATATAATATTAGTAATTATACTTTAATAATGATATATATTAATATATATACATGTATTTCTGGTAAATGGTTTCTTATAAAATTATTAGTAAACAAAAACATAATTGATGCTTGCATACGACTTACCATATCTATGAACTGTGTATTCCATTTCATAATTATATATTATAATTTTTAATAAAAATATAATTATTTTCAAATTATATTTATATCACAGGTCAAATTATTTAAATAATGTATATGTATAAGGACCAAAGATATAACAAATTAAAAAAATGCGAATAACAAAGAAAATATTACCCAAAGTGAAAACATAACATATGACTGGTAAAAAGATGGTAATATATAGTCATTATAAAACCATATATTATATTATATATAAAAATAATGTTCTTAAAAATATTTATAATAATTTTATATTTATTATATAGGTTGTTTCAAGGAGTATGCTAATTTTCAAGACACATAGTAAAGGAATTTCAACTCACTTTTATTATCTTGAGATACATGCCTCAATCAATAGTCAATTATTCTGTGTGGTGTAGTTAATTTCTTATAATTTATTCTATTTACATTATAAGTAATTTTGTGGTTATTCCAATATCAATTTATGTTCATTTTTTATAGGGCTTATGTTCCAAAATATACAAACTGAGTAAATAGTTTTGTCTCTTTTTTCCTTCTATGATAATCGTGTTTTCTTATGAACCTAAATTATTTTTAGTGGTATATATAATTCCATTTTACATATTATATCATGAGTAAAATTCATTTTATAATTTTTTAAGATTCATTTAAATTATGTTTCTTACATTTATAGTTTGATCCAATATTACCATGTTATAAGATAACATTGAATTATTCTCACCACATATCGAGAATGCTTATGATTATGATTTAGTTAATGATATATCAAAATAAATTGCTATAGAAAATTCAAGAATTCTATTATCCTCTATATATTCACGTTATCCTCATGTATTAGTACAATTATTCCAATCTGTAGAACATTAGATAATTTTTTATGTAATATCTATAGGTCTCTCTTATTAGCGAGAGATATATTGTATTCAAAAACTATTTTTAAAAAATTGTTTTCAAAAAATGTTTCAAAAATATATTTGAAAAAAAAATTAAGGGAATTTTTTTTAAACATTTTATGGTTTTCAATAATTCTTATATAAGTATTCAATGATATTTTCAAAGAAAAAGGTATAGAATTTTTTGTTTATTAAATATCACATATCAATAAAGAAAGGATATTTTAATCATGAAAGTTTCAGAAAATATCATTAAGAGTTATTTTATATCTAAGATGACATATATTTGTGTTTCTCATGCCTTTATGGTGAAATTATTCAATGGTTCCAATATTATTATTTCTCATAATAGATTATGTCTTCATGGAATGTTGTTTATGAAACTTTTTTCTCAATCATTGGTTTTATGTTTTTGAACCTCACTTATTTTCATGGGTTATGTTTGAAATTATATTATTATGAAACTTTACATTTTTTCACATGTTATGATGTGATTACATGTTTATAATTCCCTTTTTAATTAATGGGTTATGATATGATTATTTATGATCTTGTTGAACTTGTATGAATAAATTCAATATGAGATGGGTGGGACCTATAACTCTTTTTAATGGATTGGGAAAAGGTCTGTATCTCATGAGACAAATAAGATGATCTTCAAAATGAAACACAACTAATAATACTGACATGGGAGTGAACAAAGACTACCAAGACGTTATGTTGGGTGAAAGCATGTTAATAATATAGTAATGGGAATGAAACATGAATACCTATATTGAATGGGGAGTGAAACCATACAACCATGTTGGTATTTGTAGTGATGAATTGGTTAGTATGGAAATCATATTATATTCATATGATTCTGATACAATTCCACATTTTATTCCCATGTTAAGATTTCATGTCTTATGTTCTTTATTTCATTATGATTATTATTTCATGAACTTCAAAAATTTATTACATGATTAATTTTTATGATCATTGAAATGAATGGAATGATTTACCTTTTCTTGATCATATTTTAATACACATATTCTCATGATTATTCTTACATATATCCCTTTTCTACCCTTACTGGTCAACTAAGCTCACACATTTTTAAAGTTTCATTCCTATTTTATGAAGATATCCATTCTACTGATGTGTATTTGAAGGATGATATTCAAGAGGAACCTAGTAGAATATAATTTAGCTATTTTCTGTACTAGTGTTTAGGTTTCCCTGTTTCCAAAGTCACTTTATTAGTATGGTCTTTGGTATCTATTTGTGTAATGTTGAATGTATTCTATAAAATTTATGTACTGTTAATATATGAAAAGAGAGGGTATATATAGTTTTTATCAGAGAAATGTTTTCGTTGACCTTTGGAATCAAGGATGAGAAAAACATAATATTAAACCAAAGGATATCTTTAGGGGTAAATATAAGGATATGGAAAAGTATTGGGAATTTTGTTTTTTGTAATATTGGTAAAGGATAATGTGAGTGGTTTCATAAACATACAAAGCATTCTGAATATTACAAGTTTATGTGGATCCGGAATTGATATACCTAGGAGTAAATACTCCACCAATATGTTCTTGGCCTAATATAGGGCAATGCAGTACACAACAAGATGCATTGCTGCACACCTTTTTTGACACTCCCAGGGGATATTCGTTGGTAATTTACAAACTCTTCATGAAGCATCACTACTTAGTTAAATATAGGTTATCTATGAATGATGTACGATTAACCTATTCTACAATAGATTATGGATGGTACCATAACATACACATCTTATAAGTGAATATTCATGATTATATGGTTCATCGATTTGATAAATTTTTCTTACAAAATTATATTTTGTTTTAGTAAATGGCTAGAACATGAAGGAACCATGTTAATGATTGTTGTGATAAAAATTGAAATGATTATCCTTGTGATCAAACAAATTATTTGGGAGTAATAATGAAAAATATCATTGTTATTATCAAATAGATTTATCAAGCAATGAATCATGGTGGAATACCTCATGATAAAAAATGAACTACATCATATTGAGTTTTTATTATGAAATTTCAACCTTCACTCAGAGGGTATTCTGGTCCAATTATTTCTCAACAATGGATCAGTACTTCAAAAATGATATTCTTCACTCTTATGTGTTTAGAGCACCAGAATGTCATTTTGGATGCATATCAGTTAGAAGGTGAAGTATACCAGTGCTGGAATGTAATCAATATTAAGAGAAATCATCATGAGATTAAATTAAGGTTTTGGGATGAGTTCAAGAACATTTTTTTAATAATTAATATTATAATAATATGTAAACATAGAAGGATAAAGAGTTCCATAAGTCGAATAAAATTTATGATGAATTTTTTGGTACATATGAGTCTAATTTCACAATACATGAGAGGTATGCTTGAATAATACTCATCCAACAAGAACTTACAGTTGATAGGTTCTTTATTAGCTTAAATCCATGTCATAAAAAGTAAATGGATGTGAGAGACATTAATATATTTGAATATGTTTTGTTACATCAAATCATGGATGAAATTGAGTTACGTATCAATATCATGGATTTGAAAAGAAATAGATGATGTAATTTAAAGTAAAATCTAAAAACCATGAAGATATGAAGATGACCTATCATTTATGGTCTATGTGGGGGAATAATAATGTATAAAATTTCCTTAAGAGGACCCAAAAAAAATTTTATTGTGGAATGGAAGGATATAGGGCATTTGATTTCAGAAGTGATTGATTGAATTTTTTGTAATGGTGTGATTAGAGAAAAAGTAGAACATTACACCTCCCATGATTTAGTGCTACAAGATTAAGTAGAATAGGAATTATGATAACCAAATCCCAATCCCAAGGGATGTTGATTTTGATTGAGGTCAGCAACCTATTAATATAGGGGAAAGGGTAAATCCACTAAAATAAATATTTTATATGAGGTGTATGGTAATGATGTGTCGATAGGTATACATAACATCAAAACTAGAACTACTGCGGCATTGTTTGATTCTATATTTACCCACTTATTCCAATCTAAAATTCATTATAAGGGTCTTATGATTCCCCAGAAACAATTATATGTGGAATAAGTAGTAAAAAATTTCAATGTTTTGATTAATTCATCCCAAGTATACAATTCATCTCTATTTTATGTTTGTGGAAATTTGCATCCTATCAAAAAAATTCTTCCATTCATTTAATTGGATGTTATCTTAGGAATGGATTGACTTTCTGTATAATAAAAAAACCTTAACATTCATTTAAGGAATGTTTCTTTTGATATTTCAAACTCTCCATTGATCATCCATCCATGTGAAAATAAGTATGATATTTTTTTGGAGATTACATCTAATGTATGGGTCATAATTCCCATTCATAAAGGTATTTTCCACTAATGGTTTGGGAGAAAATTGAATTTGATGATATAACAATTTTTCACTATTTTGTGGATGTATTCCTATAATAGGGTCCATGCCTTCCACCAAAACATGTAATTTGTTTCTCAATAGAAATCATACATTTTTCCACAACAATTTCCAATACTCTTTATTGAATTTACCATTTTGAGTTGTAGAAATTGAAGATGAAAATACATGAAATTATTAATAAGGGATTAATTTTTCCATTGGTGTCCCTCTGTGGTGCATTATTCTTTTGTGAATAATAATGTTGAAACAACATTACAATAAATTTTTTATCATGATTTTAAAAAGATCATGATTAAGAAAAAACATCTACTCCATTTATTGAGGACTTATTTGATCAACTATGTGGAGATCAATACGTTTCAATGATTTAACTTTCTTCTTTATATTATCATTTGATGACTAAGAAAGACTATATACCCATGATGACATTCCATACATGGTATAGACACTAAAAAAATATAGTGATTACATTTGTATTAATAATTCATCTGCTATCTTTATTGACATGATTAACATAGTATTTTGGGATCACCTCGACCAGATTGTTGTTTTTTTATAACATGAATTTTTATCTATTAAAAAGGGTGGAAGAGAATTATTTTCACATTATAATTATACTAAATACCCAATGGAAGGGTAATATCTATGAATTATTTAATATGTGTGAATTTTTCCCGTAAAAGAATTCATTTTTGGGTCACACAATCTAAGGTGACTGAAAATGTTTAGATCCATCAAAGATGGAGGCTATTGAATTATATCCTAGACCAACTATAGTGATTAAGATCATTAGATTTCTTAGTTTAGTCAGATATTAAGGATGTTTTAATGGAAATTTCTCATGAATATCTAATATTATAACCACATTAACAAGGATGGGTGTCCTGATTCACTTGAAAGATGAACATGAGGAGAATTTCAAGCGTCTAAAGAAAAGGATAGTTAGTGAACCTATGCTTATATTACCCAGTACTGGAGGATGTGTTTAAAAACTATACAGATGCATCAAAATAAGGGACATAGATGTTATATTATGAATAATACCATTGTTATCGCTGATGCCTCACAAAATATGAAGATCCATGAACAAAATTACTATACTCAGGATTCGCAGTTAGTGGGAGTACTATTTTTATTAATTATATAGAGGAATTTTATTTACAGAGGAAAGTTTTACCTATATTCGGATCATATAAGTTTTAAATATATATTCACTAAGAATGAGTTGAAAATGTTACAATGACGATGGTTAGAGTTGATAAAGTATTATGACAACTTAATACATTACAACCATTAGAAGGCTAACAAGGTGGATGATGCTTTGAGTTTTAAGGATCATTCATTATTATCCATGATGAGGATCACAAAATATTCAATATTTATTTATTTTCAAATTATATATCTTGGAATCCTGAAAGAAAATAATAATATTATCTTTCTAAAATGAATTTTCAACCCAATATCCATGTGATGATTTAAGAGGCACTGAAGGAAGATTAAGAGCATCAAAAGAGTGGTAAAAATGTTTTTTAGTTTAACGATGATCAAGATGGAGTAATAAGGTGTACGGACCGTGTATGTGTTCCATCCATACCAGATTTGACGAAGGATATGTTTGGGGAAGCTCATAGTTTTTCATTATCTACTCATCATGGCTGTACAATAATGTATATGGATTCAAAATAATTCATTTTGTATGATTTCATGAAGAGAGATATCGTAATTTTATAATCTTGGTGCTCATTACGAAAAAAATTTAAGGATGAAAGGAAAAATTTAAATGGGATATTTCATCCATTAACCACAACCGAATATAAATGTGAAAACAACAATATGAATTTTTTCTTTATACTACTGAAAACCCATAATTTGTTTAATGCTATATCAGTGGTAGTAAATAACCTTACTAACTCATAATACTTTATCTCTATTATATAAGACTTCTCCATAGTTCATCATTCCATGATATACATTAAGGAAGTGGTAATCTTTCATGGATCACCCCATTATATTGGGTCATAAAGAGATCTGAGGTTTTCCTTAATGTTTTGGAAAAGTATCCTACAGTATCATTATAAAGAATTAAATTTTATTACTAATTATCATCGTGACATATATTTCTAGTCTGATGTTAAAATTAAAACCCAATTTGAGATGTTACGATCTTCTTATTTGGATTTCAATGGTGTTTGGGATCAACACCTTCCTCTGGTTGTGTTTTTTTACAAAAATAGATTTCAATCTAGCATTCAGATGGAACCATATGAAGACATCTATGAAAAGAAATTTAGAGCTCAAATGTATTAAGATGAGGTTAGAGGAAGAAATCTATTGGGACCTAATATTGCTGCTAAAATGTTTAATAAGGTTAGAAACATTAATAATCTTATCATGGAAGATCAAATTTATAATTAATGTTTTGCTAATAACCAATGGTGTTATGTAGAATTTGAAATTTGTGGACAAATTTTTCCTTTAATATCACCCTAGATGATGTTTATGAGATTTACGAAGAAAGGAAAAATAATCCCTATATATATCGTCCCCTCTGATATTCTTGATCATATTATAATGGTATTCTATCACATGGAACTTCTTCTGAATATCTCTCAAGTCTATGATGTATTCCATGTATCTCTCTTTAGGAAGTACGTACTAGACCATTCAGATGTACTAAACTTATATTTTATACCACTAGAGTAAGATACATTTTACAAAGAACAACCAGTTGAAATTATGGATTGTATAGAGAATTTTCTATGATACAAGCCAACTCTCCAAGTCAATGTTTTTTGGAAAAATAATTGGTCAAATTAATATACGTGGGAACGTCAGGATTTTATGAAGAATAAGTATCCAAATTTGTTACCCATGTGATGAATTTCAATGGAAAAATTCATTTTACGTGGTGTATAGTGTAACACCTCGAGTTTTTATGGACTATTTTTGAATAAATTATATTTCCATTTATGTGATCTAATGCACCAACTCAGACAATAATTTCCTATGAAACAAAATAGAAATATGTTACCCATAAATTTTAATTGTACTAAAATATGTAGAACATTTCCTTGGCATTTGTTACATGAATATCTGACTTCACATACATTACATCCAACGTCGACATTTCTATGAAACATCATATTATTACTATAATTATTTAAATGATATAATTATAACCTTGACATTAAACTTATTTATATTAATTGAAATTACTACTTTTGAAATAATTTTTATTATTATTTTATAAAATTTAAAAATATTGATCATGAAAGTTATAATTTTTGGTAAAGTTTTTATATGTTTAAAAATAACATTTTTTAAAATGGTATGCTTTTAATGCCCTTCAATGAAAAATAATAAACATTATATTAGATATAATTTTATATTTAATTTTTAATATAAAAAAAAATTAATTCACTTTTTCAAATTTATATTAGTTTCAATTTTCGCTATTTTTCATAGAAACTACAATTTTTTTTATAAATATTGAATTTTAGGATATTTTATTTCAAATTTTCATTTTCATAAAATTTATTTATAAAGATAAATTATATTATAATTTGGTTTAATATTTTAATTAGATCATATATTTATCAATTAATACTATTTATGTAATTTTAATCATTTTTACTTTGTAATTTGTTATAAAAACATAACAATCTTTTGGATGGATTTAAATTAAAAA
Organism: Viscum album; assembly: GCA_963277665.1. Taxonomy (NCBI): domain Eukaryota; kingdom Viridiplantae; phylum Streptophyta; class Magnoliopsida; order Santalales; family Viscaceae; genus Viscum; species Viscum album. The sequence goes on along the minus strand of OY728150.1, from coordinate 433,736,153 downwards.
CCCACTTTGCTATTCTGTGAGTGGGATTATATTATAAACTAATTTCATCTCTTTCTATAATTATAATTTAAAAAAATGGATTTCATATTTTTAATCATCATAATTTATAATGTCTAATAATTAAAAACTTGTTTTTTATCAAAAATATTAGTGATAGTTATTAAAATTAATTACTACTATTAAGGTAAAATCATTACTGATATAGAAATAAACCATAAACATATCACCCCAATGACCTCTGAAGTTATCAAAAACCCAATATATGTACATATTTATTCCCTAACCACTCTTTTCGTGACATTTTATAATTAATTTATTCTATTTAAATAAAAAACGAGGGAGGGGTTTCCCTTTTCAAAAATATTATAGGAGTGCCACTCACCCTCCATTATAAAAAGGAAATCACTCTACCTATTATTAAAAAAGATAAAAAAATCATAGGTTTTGATAATATCTAGCATATATTCTTTACAAAATCCCTACCTTTCCCATAGTAGTGTCCCAATGAGGATGAATCAATCAATGTAATTCTTTTGGCCCAAAAAAAGAAGTTAACTGATTAAAAGGTAACATATTCTCTAAATGACTTTATTTTTCACAACCCACAAAAATATATTTATTAAATTATTTTATGAAAAACATTATCCTAAATATTTTATTTTTCTATGCAAAGGTGTTGAACTATAGTTACACACACCTTCATCTAATGGGTGATGTAGATATTGTTTATATGTATGACAAACAAACGCCTTACAAAACGATGAATGTTCATTTTTCTTTCTATTCTATTGTAATGTGAATTATTATGGAAAATATATTTTTATATGATATATATTATATTTATTATGTCATTAATCATCATTAGTCTTATTAAATTCGTATCGTTATACTTTCCATTTTGTGTAAATGTGATAATTTGGTTTCAGGATCTATGGACTACCACCCCCTTAATGTGATATTCACTAGTATAAAAACAATTTTTAATGATTTTGAATTCTTGTTTCTTATTTATAATCATCTTTAGAATATATAAATATTTCCTTGTCACACAATTTTTATAATAATACTTCAAAAATCAATTTTTTACTTCAGTTTTTATCCATACTGAAATGAAAACGTGTATATTTTCCACAATTTCACATCGGTATTAAAATTTTACTATTTATAAAGAGTGGTTTTATAGGTTGGTTGTAGTATTTCTAGGATAAAAAATCATGACTATTATTTTTTCATGTTGTTTAACAAATAACCAATGAAAAAAATATTTTAAAGCATTATGTACCGCTCGAGGTTTTCATTACATTGTCTTCCTATTTCGTGACAGACCTCTCGTTTCTATTTCACCAAAGCCCTAAATTTTTTGTTTCATCCATTTTGTGGTTGAAATATCACCGTAGGATCTAAATCAATCAAAATGGTTTCATCATCCTCGATTATTACATCTGAAGTAACCCGCAAACTATATTGTTTCTCTCTTTTTGGTCATTCTTTGGCTTCACATATCTAACAAACTATTGTTCAATGAGGTGTTCTTCATTCTGGAATTACCATATTCATACATTGGGGTATTAAATCTTCATCATTTTTTAATTTGTTATAGATCTTCTTGTCTCCAATATCCTCACCTAAGGGTTTGATGTATTTCATATTTTTTAATTTTTAATTTTATTATTTTAATTTTAAATTTGACATATAATATTATTTGTTATATAAGTGTTATTTGTGGATATATGGTGTTTGAATAAGATTATTTTATACAAAAATCAATCAGTATCACTTCATTGGTGATTCAAAAAATTAGTATAGTGTACTAGTAAAACCATCAATTATATATGGGAATATTTTATTCATGGGACAAAAAAGCCTTGTAATAAGAAATAGTTCATAGGGTCTAGCTATTAATTATATGAATTACATGTTTGATTTCCCATATATTACACTACCCTTGAGAGTTTTTACCTCGAATGGTTTGGATATTTTAATATATATATTCATAGTAATTTATTACATAAATAATGGAATAATTAGTATATTATTTTTTTCAAAACATAAAATCTTTTCTATTGAATATTAAGTTAGAAAAATGTTGATAATTACTTATTTAATGTGATGGTATTCTAAAAGATTAATGAATTTGGAAAAATTATTGTATATTAGAAATGCATAAGTAACTTTAAAATTTATCAAAACATTTTGTTGGTGGGGTAAAACAATATAAACAGTATAATAAGAGTATTTAATTTATAATATTTGAAAATGGATTGGGATGCATAAGAGTTCACTGCATCTCATATGTTAGAGCCACTAACCTAATAGTATATTATTTCATGGAACAATTTCATTCTTAATAAAATGAATCACTAATGTGGCTTCGTCTAACAAATAGAGTTTTAGTTATGTTTCACTATTTGATCCATAAATGGATTTACAAAACCTGAATACCCAATAGTATTTTATTGGTATTGCTAAACCATCTTTATTTTATATAGACATATTCCATATTTTTTCTAGTAAGTAATGTTTCCTTTGTATAATAAAACAAAATATAATGATAACTGAATATTCTATGCCATGAATAATTTGAAATAATTATAGCATTGAGATCAGTGTAATATAAATTATTATTAAATTATAATTCTTTTTTTATTTTACCATTTTTATACAATTATATGTAATTAACATTATAATAACATAACATAATAATAAAATCCAAATTGGTAGCTATTATTTAGTTCAGACACTTAATAGAATATGTTAAAGTCAAATTATCACTGCCAGCAACATATGATTGAGATTCTACATTCTATTTCTAATTTAACAATGTGTTCAATAGTTTATTATTTAATTTAATGTGACATTTTTTCATACGAAGACTCGATTTATGACTATATTATATTGTTAATTTCAATATATAATAGATTATTTATTTTCATTAATAATTTACTATGAATTACTTGATCTCATTATTTATTTATTTATGGGTATTTTTTTATTCATATATTTTTATTTATTTATTAAAAATTGCACATGGTTATATTTATTTATTTTTACTTGAGACATTTTCTAATTGAATATTTTTTTAATTATATCTGCATGAAAGAATTTTCCAATTAAAAGTTTCAAATTTCTATCTAGTGTTTCCATTCTTGGTTTTAAAAAATTTGGTTGTCATTTCTAATATCAATATTTCATAATTTATTGTAATTTTATTTATATTTATTTTTGATTTTTTATAGATAATGAATCAATGTTGGATTAATTTTACTCAAATATGTGATGAATATGAGGAAGGTGACAATGATTTTTTGGAATTTTCTAAACACAATGTTCCGAACAACAAAATGTTTTTCTATCCATGCGAGAAATGTTTTAATTTGAAAAGGTTGAAAAGTAGGGAGGTAAAATATCATTTAATTTTTTTTTGGTTTTAATTGGAGATATAAAACTTGTATTTGTCTTAGTGAAACTGTGTATAATTTCTTATTTATTGATGATGGTGATTTGTAGATGATAAATATTATAAAATTGATGAAATTATTCATGATATATATGTGGATACAATTGATAAACAATATATAATTGAGAATTTATATGGTGATTCTGAAAAAATATTATATCTTGGTTGTATAGAAAATTAAGTTTTATTGACATTTTATAGATCAATTTACATGAAGGTGAAACATGGTTGTAGTGATAAGAGTTTAACAGAGCTGCTATAATAATTGAATGAAATTATTCATAAAGAAAATGATATTCCATATTAACATTATTAAGAAAATGAAATTCTAATCCAAATAGGATTAGGGAATAATAAAAATATATGCCTGCTCGAAGGATTATGTGCAATATTAGTATAAATACAAATTTTTGTGAGACTGTCTAAAATGTGGAACATCACAGTATAAGTTGAAAGAAAAAATCATAGAATGATTCTGGAGATTTAATGAACCCTATCAAATCATTTTGGTATCACCCTATAATTCCTCATTTGAGATATTTATTTTTTGTTAAAAATGATGAAAAAAGGATAATATATAATGTTGATGAGATGGTATGTGATGATAAAATATTTCATATAATTGATTTTCCACAGAATAAGAACATTGATCACCAGTTTTCTACATTCAAAATTGATGTTTGAAATATCATACATGTGTTGTACATATATGTAATGAATCCATATTGAATTCATAGTATCACATATAGTTAATGAAATGTTTTATAGGTGACATACAACTTATCTCCTAAATTTTTCATGAAGAGAAAATCTGTAAATTGTTATTTAATGATCAGTGGAAGAAACATATGGGAAATGGTATTGACAGTTTCCTATACCAATTTATTTATAATTAAATCTATTAAGGGATGATGGTATAATGGTGTATGATTCATATAAAATGGAATATTTTCAACTTCGTGCAATGAATATGTTAACAATAAATGACATTCCAGAAAATTGAAATTTATCTTGATACAGTGTTAAGGGGAATAAATATAGACCAATTTTTGAAAAGAAAACTATACTTTTTCAACTAATTCATGGGAGAAAAATAGTACACATAGTTCATCTAATGTTTTTTCTTAATGATTAATCTTATAGAAGATTGAAAAAAATAATTCAAATGCTCATAATAAATTTTATATTGATCCGAAACCATTTTCCGAAATTCATTATTTCTAAAGGGTGAGAAACATAGAAGTTAATTCTAGAAATAATTTTAAATATGGTAATTATGGAAATATTTGGACGAAATGATCTAATTTTTTTGAGCTACCATATTATATATATCAGAAGTTGAAACATGAAAATGATTTCATGCATGTGGAGAAGAGTATATGTGAATGTATTATTGGAAATTTTATAGATATTAAAGGAAAAAACTTATCATGGGTTAAATGAAATAATGGATTTACAATAAATGAGAATATGATTTAGTTTGGATCCCACTCTTCATGGGAGGTGAAAATTCCTACCCCCAATTTGCGATAAATTATCCAAAGGGTTAAAAATAGATTTTATCAATGTCTTCATGATATCAATGTTCCACATGGTTAATATTAAACTGTAAAATATTTAGTGTCTTTAAAGGATTTTAAGATGACTTTTATGAAATGTCATTATTGTCACATAATGATGCAATAACACCTACCAATTTCATTTTGTGGAATAATTCTCACCTGTGTCAGAATGACTATCAAGAAGGTGTGTTAATTTTTTAAAACAATTTGTATTAATGAGATTTATTTAAATTCATTAAACATTTTGGATAATGTAGTAGTATTTATACTTTTTCCATTGGAAATTTATATTCCTCCATTTTTTGATATCATAGTGCATTTAAATGATCTTATTTTTTGAATTTTTATTCTATAGTTATTTTTTGTATAACATGAATCTTTTTATTACATAATCAAAAAGCCAAACCAACAATCAAGGGGGAATGTAGTAGTGTAGTCTGAGGGCATCCTTGCTATCTATATCCACACCAATTGGGGGAAGATACCTAAGGGAGGTGAAAATCAAGATAGGGTGGTCATGGGACACACTATCAGCCAAAAAATATTCCAAAAGGTTCCCCTCTCGCCACGTGTGAATGGCCTTAGTATTAATTTAATGAATCAACTTGCATTTTCTAATGAGGTAGGTGATCTTCGAGAAGGGACATGTCACCCTTAAGGGATCCCCCAAATGATCATAGAGTAATTTTTCATTGAATTGAGGGGAAGGAAATTTGAACGGAATATCACAAGACCAGTGTGCATCACCTTAGCTTTCGCCACAAGGGAGTCACCCTCCCCATAAATGGCGTTGAATGTAAGATTGAATGATCTAAAAGGGTCCCAAATAGTGACTTATCCCCTCATACCCCCTGACCATAAGCCCCATTGGTGTTAAATGTCAACCCATTTGAAGGGGTTGCCATCTCACCCAGGAGACAGACATTAGAGGGGCTGAGGGGCCAGGGGGACAAGCGTTCTTGATTTATCTACATGGGGAGGGTGTGGATGCATGATTCATATTAAGAGAGGAAATATATGTTATGTGAAACCTTGTGCAGAGAATTAGAACATGAAGGGAGGGACAAAGCCCAATGTGTCGAGCATGGTTGTGTGCCTGCCAAAAGGCACTATATTAAAATGTTTATTTAATGTAATAAATAACGCATTGCGAACATGTATGTCTATGTTGGATGTTTCAATTTGAAAGGTATATGATGATATTGAATGGTTATGTTAATAATCCACGTATACCTAAAGAATATATTTTTGAGGAGGCTTCAGAGTTATGTGTAATCTTTTATTCTGACATGGATAACATCAATTAACCTATATCACACCATGAATGAGTTAATTTTGGGAAAAGGGGATATGTGGCTTGAAAATCAGATCATTTAATGGTTAAAACATAAATAATATATTTTAATACATATGGAATGACATATATGATTCTAAACAATATATAACATATCATAGGATTGAGTTGAATCAATGTTATCCAATAATTAATGATATGTGTAATTTGAATGCGCATAACAGAACTTTTTTTCCATGGTTAACTGTGATTTTGAAAGAAGATTCATCAAAAACATTGATATGATTAGTGGGTGGTCTATGATTCCATTTGATAACATTGACCTGGAATGATATTAATGTGTATAAATTTCATATAAAACATCAAGACAACAAATGTGTAGTTTTTAAAAAGTAGTGTGTCATTGTTTGCAGAAGAAATGATTTTTTCAATTGCCAAATAAAAGAACCCAAATCCCACAAATACCACATATTATGGAGTCATTGATGAAATATGGGAGTATTATTAAATAAAATTTCATGTTTCAGTGTTTATGTTTATATTTTTTATAAGTTACAATGTTGTCTAACAACATGAATTCTGAATAAAAATAGTTAATCTGAATAAATTGGTTTACACAAATGATGAGTTCATCATGGAAACACATGAAAACCAAATATTATAAGTTCATGATCAATTCAATATGCATTTGGATATTTATTTATAAGAAAAAATTAGCATGTTGGTGATGAAAAACTTGACGAATATATTGATTTATATGTGATCCATGAATCTATAGAATGATTGACAAATAATATTAATGAAAACATCGAATAAATTATTTTTTCCACACAGAAAGATCATAAAGATAGAATTTTAGAAAATAATATTTAGTAAATTCCTAATATTATAGGTAAAATATGTTTAATTATGGTTTTCTTTTTTAATATTCATAATTTTGTAATTTTAATACTATTTACTTATAAAAAATGTATTTGAATTAATATGTTACTTTTCTGCATTATATTATTTTTGTTTTGCATAATTTTCCATGCATTCATTAACTATCTTATATATTAATTATTTTTTTTGAAATCCAATTATTTATTATTTATTATTTTAAATAAAAATAAAATATAATGTATAAGAGTACATAAGAAGAGAATTATTTTTTGATGTAAAGAGGATTTATTAGGTTGGTCAATTTTTAATATGTCATTTCATATGTCATTAATATTTTTAGATTTCATTCATTTATGACTTTTTGTCTCTCAATAACATTGTTCACATTTTTGATGACTATAAAAAATATAAGGAAAAATGTGGAATGTTTAGTTTACGTTTCTTTTCGTTAGAAAATTGTTATTTTTATTTTTAACCTATTCATGTAATTTGTGTATTTTTAGATTTTTGTACAAATTGATGTTGCTTTGATTTGTAGGTTGAAAGATCAATCCTCTGATCCACCACATATTTTTAGAGATGTTTATACTCATACCATCAGGGCGCAACATATTCATTCTCCATTTGATTATCCTATCCATCCTTCTTTACCTATGACATGTACGTCCATGATGGAAAAGAAGAGGTCATGGGTTGGTAAACACAGAACCACACATTTTCCAAAATTAGTAGTTTTTCTTACATAGGAAGAGAGGATATAGTTGGAAATTGAGGATATTGATATTCCATTAGGTAAAAAGGTAAATCAATTCAATATATCTATATTAGTACATGATAAAATAAATTTTATTATATTGTTTGATGATTGGATAATTTTTGAGAAAATGACACTATCACTATTTTGGGATACCATTTTTTTAAGGGTGTTTTTTATTATTTTACTTATCTTGGATTACTTTTTATATTAATATCTATTTTCTAATAATTATCATATGAAATATGATATACCTCACATTAGAGAAGTGAGGAGTAAATGTATGTCATTGGCAGTTTTGAGATGGTGAGATTTTAAATAATCACTCACATTAGAGATCATTTTTAGCAGTAGAAAAAATGAAACTCCATATGATATTTATTCATTTATCAATAAATATACATGGAAATAATTTGATGAATGTAGATGATTATATGAGTTATTATAAAGTGGAATTTTATATTATTAGATGTTATTATATTAATTACAAAATTATATATTTCGTTATTATTAATTCTTAATTTATATAAAGAAAAGGGATCTCATTAGAAGAGTGATGCTAAAAATGTATACCCGCAGACATTATCTCTGGGTGGGTATATGTTATTGGAAGAACAGAAGGTAGAATTAAAACATTATAAACTGATATCTGAGTCCTCAGGATCTGGAGAGGTATCCCCTCCATCCCCCTGCTATATAGAAAAAATGGAAGAGGGAACAAATTAGAAATAAGGCCAATATCTTACAAATGAGTCAAGAGTTGTAGATGATGTGATTGAAATATGTATATATATTTCTGGGAGTTAAATAAACACTATATATTTTGATTCATTTTATATTATTTAAAAATATTCGATAAAAGATTATCTTGAAGTGTAAAACAAAAAGATGTTCATTATTATCAAGGGTAGACATGATATTTTAGCTATATCATAGGGAATTCTGAACCACCCAGGTTGTGTACATTGATACGTGACAAGTGTTTTGTTAATAATAGTGTTTCCACATTTAGATTCATCATCAATGAATAATGTTAAAAATTAGAACATTAAAAACCCAATGTTTAGGATATTCATTTTATAATAGATGGTGGTAATATAGAATCATTATAGGTTAGGACTACAAACATGAAAGGTATGTTTCAGTCTACCAATCTGACCACTCCACCTCCATCAGTAGATCCCACTTCGTCTAATCCTACCCAAACATCCCAATTCAATACATTCCAAGTTACTTTGATTTTTTGTTGATTATCCTAATTATATTTTTGAATATTGAATTGTATATTATATCAGTGATACCATTCATCATCACTAGAGTGAGATAGAGTATCATAGGGTCACTATTCAAGAAAGAATAGATAGACCCAAAAAAAATTCCATGCCCTATAGATGAAGTGAGGATAGTTTGACAAATTATCAGTCATTTTTTTGGGTTTGGCCATATTCATACATAGACATATTATCATCTATATATTTATATATTATATATTTAATGTCTCTTTTTTGTTAAATTTTTTTTCAAATTTTATTGTTTGTATGTTTTTCCAATTATTTAGGACTACTTTAATGGAAAATAATTACTCATTATAAAACATAAAACTCAATTTAAAATGACGTTAGATACAGATTCTACATTTCATGATTGATTTTAAATATACTCTAAATTTTTATTGAGATTATGTGAGACTCAATTTGATTCATATATTTATTGGCTTGAAATGACTATAAACCTTTTGAAATGCGAAATCATAGAGCTTATAGCTAGGGATAAATTAGGCATCAACATGATGCATGTTTTTTTATGTAAGTTTATTACTAATTTTTCATTCCATTGAATTATTGAAATTTTTTAATTATGTATACATTGTATTAGGTATCTATTTGAAACATGTATAGACCATTAGATGATAGATGTGTATAGATTTATGGACCCAAATTTCTTTCTCTAGTATGGAAAACATAGTCTGCTGCTCAAAGAACATTTTATTTAGACAAATAATTTCAACAATATTACACCATTCAGTTTTGGATGTTTCCATATCATGAAAGGTATAAAATATTTTTCTTGGAAAATTTTATATAGAACATAACATATTAATAACTTATATTAAATTTTCTTTTGTATAAGTGTTTATTTGATGTCTGATGATTTTTTTCAAGAGAGAAGACATTTTATTGGCATTTTTCTCTCCATAGTGATGTGAGATTAGACATTATGAATATATTGAACACATAAGATTTTTTATTTTAATAAATTTTTATATGATAATGAATAAAATTTATTAATATTTTTATTATTTTTAAATAGGGATTTGAATTTCATTAGACAGAAGACAAAAAAGAATAGCAACAAGACTACCATGATCAAATATGTAAAAACTATTGTTAATTTTCATTTAAAATTACTAATTTTTTATATATTAGTTAAAAAAATTATTTTGAAATAAAATATATTTGAAATAATGTGCTAAACAAAAAGGTTGAATTTCATGTGGTTATTATGTTTTATGATTCTTGTAGGAAATAATTTCAAATGGAATAGTTACAATGTTTTATAAGGATACATTTCTTCATAAATCTTTCAGAAATTTATAATACGTTTTATGGAAAATTCAAGTAAAATGATTTTAGTATTAATTTTTTATCTTTTTGATGAAACTAATTTATATAGTGTTGATAACTTTAGGCATTAAAAATTGAATGGGAAAATAATTTTATAGGTTTTATTATTTTTTAATTAATATAAAAATTCAATGTATTATACATTTTTATGGATTTTGGGGTGCCTCATTAGTTATTTTTGGTATGTTATTTTTGGATGAACGAAATTATTATATATTGGTTTTTAGTTTACTTGAAACATCAATCGTATGCATATTTTACTACCTTTTTTATATTCTACCTCTTCTTTTGTATTCTACAATTTGCATATTTATTTTTTATTGAAAGTTCATTCTAGTGGAGGGGGAGAATATGTGTACCTTTAAAAAAATCATGTCAGTTATCTGATAACAGATGTGAAAAACACATGCATTCTATTTTTTACGCTGGTTATTCAATAAACGATGTGAAAACCCATTTATCATGTCTCTTATTCAACATAAATGACATGATAAATGGTTAATAATATGTATTTCACATTAGTTGTTGATTAACCGATGTGAGAAACATACTACACATGGGTTTTCACATCATTTATTTAATAACAAATGGAAAACCAATTTATCATGTTGGTTATTTTTAATAAATGATGTGATAAATGGTGTCATATGTTTTTTTTAAGTCAGAGGTTGAATATAAGATATGAAAAATCAGATACAATAATTATTTATGACGTTTGTATTATGTAGATGACATGAAAAACCTTACATAATATGTCCCTAGTAACCCCATCTTCTAAAATCCAACATGAAAAAAATATGTGAAAAAACCCTTATGCACTAGTGGTGCTTCGTTCACACACTACACTGAATCTATTAAGGATGGTTCTAGAGAAATTAAACAATATATATGATATAATAATGAGATGTTATTAATTATATATATTCATGTATATATTTAAATTTCGTTTAAGTAATCTCATTGAATAAGACTTTTATTCCAAATCGTCATTCAAGTATATGTATGCATTTCCATAACAATGAACGATGTATTTCACTTCATACTTATTTATAATTTATATTATTATAATAAAATAATAATGAATATAAATGATATATTAAATCATGTTTTACAATCATTAAATCATTATATAATTATAAGAATCGATGATATAACAAACTAAGATAGTTGTGAAGAACAATGAAGATATTACACGAAGTGAAACCTTAACATATGATTGTTAACATGAGGGTAATATAAAATCATAATGAATCCATATATGGTACTAGATATAATAATATGTTTCTTAAAAATATTTATAATAAATGTATATTTATTATATTGGTGGTTTGAATGAGAATGATGAGAGTCAAGACATAGGGTTAGGGAATTTCATCACAAATTGTTTTTGAGATATATGCCTTAGTCCCAACTTTTTTTGTGGTGTATGTAATGAACATGAATTTATTATATTAATATTATATATAAATTTATGTATATTGAATTTTTCACTTTAGGATATTTATTTCATGTGTTTTAGGTTTCAAAAGATACCAAATTGGAAAAATATTTTTGCTATAATTTTCTATATGTGAGTCTAATGTTTCGTTTTACAGCTAAATAAATTTTCATGGAATATATATTTCCATTAAACATGATATATCATGATTATATTTATTTATATTATACTTTATGATTTAGGTAATCTAATTTTAATACATGGATTGTATTATTCTAAATTACCCTGAGATAAGAGTTTATTGAAACATTATCTTCACATTTTCATGTTGTTTATGATTATGCTTCAATTAAATCAAATATCATGATCCATATAAAAAAACTCATTAATTTTATTTTCCTCTAGTTATTCAATACATAATCTCATATTAGTACCATTTTGGATCTTTTTTACTTAGGAAATTATTTTTAAAAAAATATGACCATCTCTCTCTTCGCTCAGAAATCTATTGTATTCAAAATCCACTTTTTTAAAAATGTTTTCAAAAAATATTTTAAAAGATATTTGAAGACCATTTTGGTGGAAAAAAGGATATTAATATCTTTTAATGGTTTTCAATTTATCCTTTATATGTTCTTTAAGGGATTTTTAAATAAAAAGGTTATCGAAAATGTTTTATGTTTTAAAATGAAATGTTTAGTAAATAAATGATATTTCACTCAAGAAATGATTTTAAAATATGATAAAAAATTAATTTTCAACTAAGATAACATCCATTTTTTTTAATCATGTGTTTTTTGGGAAACTATTCAATTTATCCATTGATATTTATTCATTGAATTTGTTATGTTAAGATGAAATAATGTTAATGAAACTTTTTTCACTTTCTTGACTTATTTATTTTGTAAACATGCTTCCTTTCATGGGTTATGTTTATAAATAAATGATTATGAATTCTGTCTTTACCTTAGGATATGATATTATTAATGTTTTATAATACCAATTTAATTTCATGGGGTTTGATATTATTATTTATAATCTTGTTTCACAGGTACATATGTTATCACTATTAGAAGGGTGGGACCAAAATCTCCCTCTAATTCATTAATTAATGATTTATATCTCAAGAGGTAGATTAATATGGTCTTGGGAATTAACCTTGACTACTAAAATGGTCATGGGTGTCATCCATGAATACCATGTTTGTATTATGAGTGAAATCATTCTAATAAGATAGCCATGGGAGTGAACCAAGACTACCAGGATGATATGGGGAGAAAACCCATTCTACCAAATGTTATTGGAAGTGAATCCTTGACTCCTATAGAAATCAAATTTTAAACATATGTTTCATCCTAAATTACATGTTTTCCTCAAATTTTAGGATTTCATTCCTTATGATGTAAATTTTCTTATGATTCCTACCTTATGAACATCCATGGTTAAGAAAATAATTCATGTTTATGAGATTTGTAATATAGGGTATCATCATTTATTTTCATGATTATATTATCATAGCATTGTGCTAATGACTCAAATCCTATATCTCCCTTGTTTACCCTTACTGATCATATGAGAACACCCATTTTTATTTTTCCTTCCCTTAGTGAAGAAGATATTTATTATTATTGATATAAATAAGAAGGCAGATAGTCATGAAAAACCAATTTTAATATAATTTTTCTAATGTAACAACTGGTGTTTTTTACCTAATTCTAAAGTCACTATACTAGTATTGTCCTTAGGAATATATTTTTATAATATTTTATGTATTAAAAAATTTATATAATGAAAATGTATTAAAAGAGAGGGTCCCTATAAAATTGGTGCATATAGTTAAACCATAAAAAATAAAGTGATTTTGATAAAAAAAAATGCATACCGTATTTACCATTTTAATAGATCACACTATATTATAATATTATAAAAATATATGTGAAACATCCCTTATTTTTCATAATTTATTGATAAGGTGGTATAATGACACATGTAAATAAGATACATTCCCAAGGCACAAAATATTGGAAATAAATTCTGACCGATTTCAATACTTGTGGGCGTCAATTTACCCATGAAGAATAAACAACTAACAAAAAAACATATCAAAAAATACAAATATATGATGCATGATAAACAAGGAAAATAACCAATTTCTTTTAATAAAAACCATATTCAAATAAAGTACCACAATTGAAGACCACATCATCAATGTAGTAAAGGAATTTATTCTGATAAAACTGCAAGATTACCACAAGACTCCATGATACATAGGATCTGTGATTCAACATCACGAAACGACCCCAGTATGACGATGTAGTGCTAAACATGTGATAAATTACATCTGTAAATGTCTTGATAGAGGAAATCTACAAAAATGAAATGTTCCAATGAAGGGTTGAGAATTAAAACTCAATAGGTTTTCCCCAATCAATTCCCTACTCACAGCACAAGGATAGAAGATTTAACATCATTTATGTTATATATATATATATATACAATTTATATAAATACAATTTCAAATATATTTTATAAATAAATATTAAAAAAATTATAAAATAGTTTATAACTCAATATATACATGTTCTATATCAACAATTTTCCAGAAATCTATTTTCAATAAAATGACCAAGCCATGCATTAAAACCATTAAAATTGTTCCACATGGAATAACCAGTCCACTTCACATATTCTCACAACAAACCAATCAACATTATTTATGAGATTTCCATACTCATTATTGTTATCTCGTCAATATATCATTTATTGACACCATAATTATCTCTCATGATTCAATACACTTTTTTCACTGATAAAATTTAATATTTCAACAAAGCCTCCTAAATATAATATTAATACACGTACATGTATTCCCTAAACCATTTCTCAAATAATGATATCAAAAATAATTTCAATAAAACAAAAATTAATTGAAAAGCAATTTCCAAAAAAACCCATTTTAAAAATCCAGCAAAGTCATTTTTTAAAATAACTATTTTAAAATTAATAACTAAATCACATTACAGAACAAATCAAAAAAATTTCAATATTTCTCCAAAACCATAAATCATCACCATATAAGACTTGCACCATGATTTTAACAAAAAATTCATAATAAAATTCATGTAAATAAATTAGTTTGAAACATCACCAATCAATTTTGGAAAGGAGATTTGAGAGTGAAGCCCCAAACATTGAGAGTTCTGGAGAAAATAATAAACGAATGATCAACACTAATGAAATCGGGATAAATATCCATGAACCCACATCAAATATATTCCCCAATCACAATAAAAGACAATATAAAAACATATTTTGTATAAAAAACCTTAAATCAACACACAATGCATGATGAACTAAAAATCATTAGAGTATGGTGAAGTAGATCTATGAAATATGACAAGAACGATGATGAACAAACATTCAATGAGGAATCATCATCTAATCACCATGTGAAGCTTTTTTATCATCTCATTTTCAATGGTAGAACCTTCCTTTACTTTTGAGGATGACAATTACCGACTTTTGGCTACATTAGAGGGAAAATGAGACGATAAATGTAAAAAAATGTTATATATCAACTTTTTTAGGAGGTGATTTCCACCCGTGAATGGTTTTATCATACGGTTAAACAAACTATGAACTAACCATGAATTTTCCACTACATTAATTATGACCCTTTTTAAGATTCCAAAACCATGATCCTACTGTATAAAAGTAACATACTCAAACATCCCAAGACACACGATATCTTCTATGTTGTGGCATGGATTGGAAAAACTATGCATATCCTATGCGCCTTCCCTTTAGAAGAAAACATGATTTATTCTCAAAACCAACGTAATATTCATCCTTATAATTTATAAACATCCAAAGAGTAATAAATGGGTTACCTACAAAAAAACTAGTGCTGCTACATTCTCCCCACCATTGATCTTTTCATTAATGTAATGTAAAAAACCATCGGTGTCTTACAATAGTTCTGTCCATTTCTCTTTCATTTAATTATCATGTTTTGAAGTCACCGCCTAAACATTTCCATCATTCTACAATATCTATACTGGAATTATATTTTCCCATTAAAAATTTCTCTTATTTATCCCCAATTAGCAGTAGTATTTTTACTAATGATGAATCTAGCTCTTGGTCAACATGATCCCATTTGATCTCATGGTCAGAATTAGGCTGATACATTTTTTGGAGTTATATATAAAGCACTTTTTTCACCACACTGAACCGTGGTGGAAACTATTACTAAAATACCACCTCTCAAACCCATTACGGTATCATGAAAGGGCCATTTTACCAAGGATATTACATTCCCATCTTCCCAAAACATCATTGATAAATCCTTAGATAAATATTTAAAAGAACATGATCTCTCACTATGAATGTAAATGGTCTTTTACGACAATACACATTAGATTTTTGATGAATCTGAGTCATCTGCGTCCATTTTATGATAAAATGGATCTTCATTATTGTTTATTGTACAAGGTTCAACCCAACTAGTGAATTCTCACCTATTTCAACCCAACATAATTGAGAATGATAAGGACGCCCATATAATGCAACAAAATGATTTATATGCATCCTGTCCTGAAAGCTGTCGTAACATGAGAAATATAATAAGGGTATGTTCAATTCCCATGAGCCACCAAAAACCATTACCGAAGCCCAAAATAAGACATCCAACATTTGTATTATTTTTTGGGATTTCCCATTTGTCTTTGGATGATAGGCCGCACACATAGTCAACTATGTCCCAAGGGATTCCTATAAGGATTTTAAGAAACAATAAATGAACTACGAATCAATTTATAACACTATAAAAAATGGTATTCCATGCCTCTTTAACAATTATTGGATATAGACTTCAGACATGTCATCTACTATTTAAGTTTCAATAAAATGGATAAAATAAGCCGACATGGTGAGTTGATCCACTATCACCCATAAGGAATTCTGTTACTACCCCTTTGTTGGGATACCTGTAAAAAATCCATACCTATCTTCTCCCACTTCCACAAAGGTATAGGAAAATATTTCCACATACATGATGTTCTTTGATGATCATCCTTAAATTGTGGACAAGTGAAGAAAATTGAAACAAAAACAGTTACCTTCTCTTTCATAAAATTTATCCAAACTATTATTTAAATTTTTTATACATTAGATATATTACCAGATCAATATCACATCTTAAATGGTGGTTAGAATGAAGAGGTTTCTCCAAAAAATCCATATGTACAACCATCCAGTTTCTAAAGGGCACCACTGAACTCCCTTCCAGTCCCCTTCTCCAAATAGTCTCCCCACCAATGTGTTTGGAACTCATTTCAACACATTAAGAAATATATATCTATTCCTCCATTACCATTTTCATCAAATCAATAACCATGGAAATAGGAAAGGAAATTGAAACATAACCTTTTTCCTCACATTCCATGTGCATGTTGGCTATGATTGACATCTAATTCCACTTTTTTTAATCCTCTATTTTCGGCTATGCATATGAAATTATTCTTAAGGAATCCTCCATTTTAATTCCTTTTATTGGTGTATGAAACAAGTCAAAACCAAAAATCTGGTGATACTTTGTCCTACCGCGTTTCCTCATATTCAAGTCACACAGTAAGAAAATATGTTTCATGCTCATATGATCCATTGACAATATAAATGTCTCACCAAGGTGATATTGATGAAATTTGGTCCATGCATGTATGACTACATATATATTAAAATCATGCGTTAGGTAATTATTCTTTTGGATTCTAATCACCGTTGATTCATATGCAACAACGTGGACACTTTATATCTGAACACACCCCATCTCTGCTCATATAACATCAAAATACGCCACATACCACTATATTGATTCCAGTAATGTCAAGATATATGATAATGTAATAAGATCATTCATATCTTTGAAATACATATGGTGTTCCTCATTGTATTGGAATTGAATTTAATTCTTTGTACAAGATATCAATGTTGATGAATGTCATGAGAAGTCACAGAAAAAGTGTCAGTAATTACTAGAGATACCTAGAAAACATTGTATCTGATAGTCATTCCTAAATGGCTCCAAAGGGACAAAAACATCTATATTTTATTGATAAAAAACATATTTTTTTGTAATACATGGGAATAAATCATACATCATGTACCCAAAAATTAAACTTAGATAGTTTGGAATACAATTAATGATCTCTCAGGATTACCAATGTATTCTCTAATTGTTTCTCATGTTCAGCATTTATTCGTGAATGCACAAGTATTTAATCCATAAACATCACTACAAAAAAATATAGATATCTAAAAAATATACAATTCATTAGTGATATAAATATTGCTTTTTCATTTTTATGACTAAAATTAATTACCACATATTCATAAATTCCATATGTACTTTTTAATGTTGTCATCATAATATATTCCTTCCAAAATCACAATTCATTATATCTTGGTCACAATTAAATTTTTTCAGAATGATCATGATCCAATAAATTAATCTAAAAATCATCAATACATGGATGTGGATATCCGTTCTTTATCGTAACTTGGTTAAGCCTAACATAATCCACACATAGCTTTATAGATCCATCTGTTATCATTACGAATAGGAAAGGTGCTACACATGAAGATGTGATGTCCAAATTAATCATTTATATTCAATCTCTTCCAAATGAACATTCTACTATTTTAATTATATTTGTTCTATTCGGTAAGAGAGAATTTGATTGGGATGGTTTCTATGAGGAGATCATACATAAATTCTACTTCTATTATGTGTTGTAACTGTGAGAATGCTATATAAATTTTTTTTAAATTTATCAATGAAATTGGTAAAACCATAATATCGATCTATTCCATAAATTCCAATGTCAATTCCACAAACTAGTAAGAGATTTTTCCCACTATTGGTGCATGAAATCCTACTGCACCTATCATTAATATTCATTCTCCTCTAGAGTTTAGATCAACACCATCCTCAGTAGTGAAACTAACTATTATTCTATAACAGTTAGTTTGATATTTAATCATTTTAAACCAATTCATACATAGAATAACTGCATAGGCATTCATATCCAACAAAAAGAAGTCACATTTTAGTTTAACTCCATCATTTGTTATAGAACACGTTCAAAAAAATCATCATTGTATAAGACCATGAGGAGTTTGATGTTTTATCATTGAAGGCATAATATAATATTCTCAACATAGAAACTAAATAACATGATAATATATTATGGAATGATATGAACCAATATCAAACAAAATATGCATATTTGTGGAATTCAAAAGAATCATACCTCTCACTGTAGATGGTCTTGCCTGATCATCCACAATCACATGCTTAACTACTTATAATTTCATATTAACAACACTCATATAATTGTTTCCTGTCTGAGGAGTCATGTTATTCATAGAATCTCCATGGATAGCTTTTTTCACTGATCCACCTTTCTGATTCATATTTCCACTCCTACCCAAGATGTAGGTGTCCCTCTTCCTCGTGCTCCCAACAATAGACATCCCACCATTTACCATGGGTATCAGGATACTTCCACTTCCCATAGCCCCAAATATGTCTCTTTCACCTACTATATCTCTCTTCACCATCAATATATTTTATATATATATATATATATGAAATCTACCATTGAGTGAATATTCTGTCACAACCACAATTTCCAGATTTCACTAGCAGCAACCTAAGGTGACCATTTTAGTAAATTAAGGAATTTATAAGAATAATCAATGGTAATGAGATTTTACTTATTTAGAATGAATAATTATATATTCAAATGTATCATTAATGTGTAAGGATATATTTTTCAATAGAACAATTCCTCAAAATCCCCAAAACTATGACCATTATCTACTCGATCCTACACTGCTACATCCAATCACTGTAGTGAAAGCTCCTTCATAATGTATGTTACATGTGTGTCTATCATCATCATGGGTTTTCAAAGTATATAGAAGATTAAATTTATCATATTAACTCATAACTGACACTTTTCTAGTTTAGTATCACCCCGAAGGATGGGTGGATTCATTTTCTTGAACTAGATATAATGATCTCCATGCCTTAGTGAATTCCTCTAGATCCCTCTGTCTACTGCATGATATGATTGGATGATATTATGAACATATTCTTGTTAAACCGTTGGCTTTGGTTCAACACAATACTCCAAATCTTATTTGATGTGTTTTTGATGATCCCTATCAGGATCTATTTTCTTAACAAACCACAAAATCTATGATTCTCAATCTCAGGAAACTGACTTATTATAATTTCAATTCTACCACATAAATTATCAGATTATTTATTAACTGAAAAATAACCCTATTCATGTTGAAACTCTTTTTAAATCATTATGTACTTTTATTTAAAATCAATTTATTTTCAAAATACACTAACTATTCCAATTTATATTTTTTTCATTTAAAAAAATGAATCATTTTTTCAAAAATCAACATAGTTCATCAAATAATATATCCTTAATCAAAATGAAATATGCAATCCTAGTGTTATTTCTATCTTGTATTTCATTGCATGCTGGTATCATTAGATAAACTCCTAACAATGAGATTTCAGTATCCCAAAAGTGTATGTGAAACTCGTATGTACTCGACTAAATGGTAATATGATGTTCAGAATAAAAAGGTTTTTTTATGTATTTCTAATTTTGGATTTTCATTTCCCAACAATCCTACTCCATTGTATGATTCCAACCCAAGGAATAAGCAATAATTAATTCAACATTGAATCCATAAAAAATAAAAAAATTTTGATTAAAAGGAAATGATTAAGATGATACCATTTATCTAAAACATGATTTTGAACTGAGAAAAACTGATACCATTTCTAACATCCTACATTCTTCTTATTGGATTTAGAAGGTGGTGGGATGCTACTTAGCCTTTAGCGACATCCATAAGGATCTAAAGTCAAACAATAAATTCCCATGGGTTTCAATACATGTAGGGGATTATTAACTGTATAAGAATAAATCAAGTAACCAACAAAACATAACAAATAATAATACTATATTATTTTTGACAACCATGGATGATCACTAAACATTTCTTATACAAAAATTGGTGTTGAAATATTGTACCCCAATTAATAACCACCTCATCAAAGTAAAAATTCGAAGACATACAATTAAAACATTATAATGACTTCAACAATCTATGATACATAATATCTATACACCAACATATCCAAAAATCCCATGTATCATGATGTATAGCTAAATATTTGATGGTTTACCTTTTCCCATGCCCCTCTAGACGACATCTGCAACCACACCTATGTTCCAAAGTAGTGTTGACAACAAAAACCTAGTAGGATTCCCCCAACAACTTCCTTACTCCTCCCACTAGGATAGAAGAGTTAGAATCATGTATATAATATATATATATATATATATACAATTTACAATACAGTTTAAAACAAAATATGAAAAATGTTTAGAATAGTTTATAATTTTAAATAATTAATTTCTATATTAAGAATTATCTAGAATGATATTTTCATGAAAAAATTCAATCCCTTCTTTAAAACCATTCAACAAGTTCCACATGGAATAACTAATTCACATCACATATCTAATCCACCAAAAATGCATTCTTTATTAGGGAAATTCTATACTCATGAGTGGTGTCTCATTGGTCTATAATTCCATCACTTGATAATTATGTATCGTGTTCCATTACAATTTTGGAACCGAGAATAATGTCTCACTTCAACCAAGTCTCATAAATTCAATATGAATAAACACAAAAGTAAGCACAAACCCACTTCCAAAAGAATCATTTCCCAAATAATTTCGATAAAAGAAAAATTGATTTAAACACCATTTTCCAACAAACCATTTCAGAAATCCAGACAATCCATATTTTAACATCACCATTTTAAAATAAATAAATAAATCACAAAACACAAAAATCCACAACAATTTCAAAATTTCAACAAATCCAATAAATCATTAGTAAAGAGGATTTATAAATAATTTTCACAACAATTTAATATTAATTTTCATGAAACTCAATTAGTTTGAAACTAATAAAATAAATTTTAGAAAAAGGAATCACGAGTGAATCCACATACATCAAGAGTTACAGTGATAAAGATAACCATATGAATAATGCCAATGAAACCTCGATAAATCCACAAGAACCCACCATATATCTATTTCCATATAAAAAAGTCAATGTAAAAATATATTTTGTATCCAAAACAATAGATATACACACATATTGTGTAGATCTAAGAAGCAGAGGGCTGGAGCGAATTAGATCTTGTAAAAACATCCAGAAGGATGAGTAATGAACACTTTCTACAATGATCTGATTTGGATGGGATAGTCAAAGAATCTAATTTGATAGAGAAAGTATATATCCAAAGATCTATAATCTATGATCTATTAATTATATCACACTCTAAACATAGTAGTTATGATATATACTATGTAGTTCCTGGGAACATTATGACCCACACTATATGGGTGAAAATCCACAACATAGTGGAAAAATATAGATTTAGTTTCCAGTAAACACACATGTCCCTAGTAGTGATCCTAATATTTGTATCATATCTCTTCCAACCATCACTGTGTACTTTATCATGATGAATCCCGATAAGAAATACCTATTAGAATGATATCAGCAATGGTATCTGACTCAGCAGTGTGTTCCTACATATGAGTTGTTTGTGGATTCTGTGAGCTGGAATCCTAGGCTCGTATACAACGGTTGTGACTACCTCTATATTATGTTCATTTGTTGAGTATATCTAAATATTATAGATATATGTTTTATATATGTATACCTATTTAGAGTTTATTTTATTTTAATTTTTTGTATGCTTTGTGTTTTTGAGGTGTCATACTGAGAATTCATATACTCAACCCTCTATTGGTTTCCCCACACATTTCATGTCTTGTGTAGATGAATGGCCTTTTGAAATATTCCTAGACCTAGTAAGACCATATAGTTCTTACCGAGTCATGAATAACCAAGGTATGTTCCTATGGATTTTTTTTATAATCCCACAATACTTACTTTTTTGAGACACAAGTTTTTCATACCCTTTGGGTAGACTTGTATTTGGCCCCATTTACATTCCATTATTATCAATCGTAGTCTGGTTGTACGATTTTGATGTATATATTAATTTTTGTGTAGTTTTTTTTATATTTCATCATTTTATAGGCTTATATATGTATGTTTGTTTAAAGGTAATTAATTTTTGGTCTCCAAAATTAGTGATATGCATACTCGGCACTAGTCACTAGCCCATAGCCTATTGGAGGCAATCTTGGAGAGTCAGAGAACAGCCTCCTTCGGTAAGGGTCATGATAGAGTGTTATCAAAAGATTTCATTTCAACCATATGACTGAGAGTTTGTGTTATTGGATTGGGAAACCTATGTTTTTTAATTTGAGTCTGGCTTTCTGGATAGGTACTCAAGTGTTGGAGTAGCGGTCGAATTATCCATACACTAAGACTTTGATCACAATCATTTCGACTCAATACATGAGTATGATTGATACATGGAAAAAATGTTCTATGCATCATACAGGAATGAGTGGTGTTTTCCATGTTCTTATTGAATCATATCTCAATAAAAACTCATTGTCCATGGTTTACCTTTTTAATTCAGTTTTCCTCCATGAAGTGTGATAGCTAGAATTTTTTAGAACTATCATGAGGATGATCCACTCAGTGATGAGGTCTCAATAAAAGAACATGTCGCATAGTGTTACCTCATGGTGGTGCACTAGGAATACCACCACACATAGACTAACCTGTGGTTACCGCAATAAAAACTAACGGGTGCATATGATAAGCGCACCTCATGAGTTTTTTCGAAAGAGATAGATCAGTTTCCATGAAGATATCACCCCGAAGGTGGATGAGGACTGGATAAATGGGGTGGCCAGTGGGTTTCATCTAATATGGACACCAAAAGATCACATGGTGGTCTTGGTGTTTATCATTCATCATGGCTCTGCTAGGTGATATTGAGGTTTAGTGATCTAGTCTTTACACGTGGATAATCATTCACAGATAGTGTTTTAGTTCCTTTTCAGATGGGAATTCGCACAAGTTACACTAAGGGATGTTTTTATATAGGATAATTTGAATATACAGCAGGGAAACATGACAGTTGATTAGTTTTCATCACGGTTTCACAACCATTCTAGGTATTTTATGGATATGATTCATGACCAGTTCTTTAGTACTCTTACTTTTGAGAAGGGTATTCAAAGAGACTTCTGAGACAATTTTATCCCACTATTAATTGATAAAATGTTTTCTGTGCTAAACAGAGATTTGTTGGATGAAAGCATCTTGGTTGATAAGATAACGTATGTGGTTATCAATAGTGGGAAGGAAGGAGCATAGACCTCGACAGCAGATCGCCGATGTCAGTCTTAGTGAATTGGACATGCAAGATGTTTTAGTAGTAGGTCAGAGGATAAAGGATCTAGGTTTATGGATCACATGGTTGGTCCCGCCAATCTATAAAGATGTGTTTCTACTCATATGATAGTGGATGAAACGTTTCACAAGACTGTATAAACATTCATACAACTAACAGTGAAACCATTGATGGGAAACCATGTAAGAGAAAATAGAATGAGAAGGTAGGCTTGGAAGGTGGAATCTATGGTAGATGATCTGGGAGAGTAGATAGACGTGGTATTTTTTTGACTTGTTACCACAAAAATGCCCAGGTGGTCCACTTTATGCTCCTAAATCAGTATGATAGGGACATAAATAACTACATGTTATCAAAGATTATGACCTAGAAGAACTGTGTATGATTTTAGTTATGATCTGTGTATTTTCTACCTCCGATAAAGTAATTATAGAAACGTAATTAGGTCATTCATTTATTTCCCCATACCTTGTATGAAACATAGAGATTCCAATTAAACCATTTTCTTGAGCCATACTCGTAAAGAGACCTGTAAGAGAAAAATATGTCATCATGAACTTGTTCCAGTAGTGTGACCTAACACATAGAGGTGATAGTTTCTATTGGAATCTCTTCGTATCACTTTTGAGGCAAAATAACATCATTTTTTTTGTAAATTGTATATCAATACTTCATTACTAGATTGACTATTTTTGCTGAAGGATTTTGTGTGTTAATTATAATGGATGTATGACTTACATTGTTAGTAAAAAAGAAACCCAAGCAGCATAGGATAGACTTAGTCATAGTATTGTTCAACTGATCACTCAGTATTTGTCCAACATTTTCCTTGGTGTAATGGATTTTATGATTTCCAAATTTTTTATAGTAGTGGGAGAGTTTGAGGATTTCCTCTCTCAGGATGTTCCTGGTATACCTCACCGCTAAGAGATATACATTTTCATTGATCCAATTCATGGGAAGACTTAATTATCCACTATAGAATATCAGATGTCTCCCACCGAGCATCATGAGATGAGGGTGCAGTTTGAGGAAATGTACATTAATGTCTTGTTAGACCCAATTCTTCACATTGGTCACCCCTAGTCTTGTTTTGTAGAAGATATTATGGGAGCTTGAGGTTAAGTTTAGACACCATCTCATGAACCAATTGAACATGAATAAAAAGAATCCACTAATGAGGATCGATGTCGTATTTTATTAGTTGATATGGGAATGATGGTTCTAGAAGGATGACCTCAGGTGGGTCTATCACCAGTTCAAAGTACTGGATGTGGATATATCAAATACATAATACAATTATTGCAATAATAATTATGAGCTCTTGGTGATTACCATTGGCATGATGAACATCTCAAAAGGTTTAATGGGACCCATAAACTATATCTTTCAGCTATTCCTAGACTAGTTCAGGGTTTAGTTTAATGAAAATATCACAATGTACTCAGCATATGAGGAGGATCACACGAGACAAATGAGGATAGTTTTGAACATACTATGAGATTACCAACCTTATGAAAAGCTCTCATCCTGGTAGTTCTGAATTCAAATGTTCTACATTATAGGATATTTTTTCTCATAAGATGGAGTAGAATTAGTCCCAACCATTGTTCAGGTAGTGTTAATTTGGGATCTACACAAGATCAAAATAGAGGTGTGTAGCTTCCATGAGTTGGAAAGATAATACGAAATATTCATACATTATTTCTCTAAAATATTTGCTTCTATGAATGATTTGATTAGAAAGGGGAATCATTTAATATAGATATAGAGGTTGCATCCAGACATTTAGTAGTTAAAAAATAGTTTGACAGGCAGTCCCTTATTGCGATTTATAGAGGAGGGTGAAGATTACTAGTGTTCTGCAATGATTCAGAATTTGGGATTTTTTGTGTATTGATTTATATGAAAGTAGTTATTTCTTATGGTTTACCTCAGCTGATAAAACACATAAAGAACTATAAGAACCGTGATCTTTAATTAGAGATTGTATTCGTTGCCCAAAATATGTTGAAACACTAACTGATGTGTGAGTTGACAAACTTCTACTTCGATCAGAACAGTCTCAAGAATATTTTATCTCAGAGACTTCAATGTGAGACTAGAGAGACAGATTGTGTTCCTCTAAGATTAAGTGTTAAAATATTTCTATAATCCTGGTAATGAGAACATGGTAGAATATTCTCTCAATAAGATGTCTTGTTTGAAGTTGTAAAACATGTAATTAAGAAATTTTTCATTATTATATATATCTTTTTCACATGGATATGAAGAATCTTACCTCTTATAGATGGTTGTCACCTTTTGATCCTGTGGTATTCCAAGGAGGAACTACTAAGGGAAACAGATCGTGAGACCCTATAAACATATATATCCATAGGGAATGCTTATAATATATTTCTAAATGTTTGGAGCATGTATTTATTTTAAAAATATGGGCAATGGTACTAGTGACATTATATATAGAGGGTATGAGAGAGTTTCATTTGTATTTATTAGTGGACACCTAGGTGTGGAAAAGATGCACCAAGACCTCTGACATCAGTTTTGTTGGCTAGATTTGAATAATGTATTTTTAGTGTTTTTTCAAAATGCATCACTTATTAGTAAGTGATAGATGAGCACCAGGATCCTGTAGGTTATGATCAACCCATTGAGGCATTGGAGTGGAAGTAGGATATGATATACATGTATTTCATGATGTAATTACCATGTACGTCCCAACAACACTATTCCAATTAGGTTATAATATACCAACTAACCATGTCGAACAACATCTTATCAATTGAGGATCGATGATTACCAGAGGGACTTAGAGGCCTCTACCTTCATGAGATAGTATGAATCCACATGGTTCCATAGATGATCATTTCAAACTATTATGTTTCTTTTACATCCCAATAATGTAAGAGATCTTTCAACGTGTTTGAGACTTATTTACACTTGGGAAAAAAATTTCACCCTATAATTTACATCCAGATTATGCGTTCCATTCATTTTATAGAGGACATGATACGAGGATACATGTTAGACTTTGGGTGTTGTTGAGAAGATCACCTACTATATGTGGTGTTTACATACTCCCAAAATTACCACTCAACAATTAATATAGGACCATTTTCAAAATTTAATGGGAAGCCCTATTGCTCACTTCGGTAGGGTGATTTTCAAGAGAGTCAGCACTCAAGGGCCAGATTTGGGTCACGAAACTATACAGTAGATGTCAATCATCCAAGAGTGGATGGAGACTAACAATAATCCTTAAATGTAATATAAAGATGGATGATGGAGGAATTTTTAGTTTAAGAATGTGGTCGTGGGTGCTGAATTGTTTCAAATTGATTCATTTTAATTTTATTTGTTTAGGGTGGAATGAAATCACCAAGCTACATTGGCCCTTTCAAGATACATCATAGTGTTAGAGTGGTGTAATATCACATAGCTCTACCTCCCTAGTTAGATTGAGTATACAATGTCTTTAACACGCCACATTTGAGGAGGTATATGCATTACCCATCACAAATTATCGACTGAGGTGAGCTAGACATCAAGGATGGAGAAAATGTTGCTGAGTACCAAGTGGAGATCAATGATTTTTAGGAGGAGATCCATTCTGGATAATCAATTCATTTAGATCATATCTGTTGGTAGAATAATAATCTCCATGAAATCACATGGGAGTGGGAGGCTCATGTTCATTATTAGTACCCACATTCTTTTATTAGTCACTGTTTTGGATTTTTGGAGAATTTAAAGACCCAATGTGGGGAGAATATATTGTCTCTTATTTGAAGTGTATTATTTTTTCATATTATATGGATTATTTTCATGATAAGACACTAATATGAAATGCAATTTAGAGGGACTATGTGTCGAAAATAAAGGATTGGAAAATTGTAAATAAATTTAATTTCACTCCCACTTAGTTTTCCTAAAAATATTGCAATAAATCCCAACAGGTGGCTGAATTAGAAATATTAGGGCACCATTGAGTTCATAATGTGTGTTTTACAGTATGTGAGACATAACATTTGTTGGAATCATATGTTTCTAGAAATCTGATAATCCATGTGGAAATGAACAAATTTATTAAATAATTCAATTCAATTCTAATTCCTAACACAATGATTAGTTGATATTTAAATATACTATTGAGGATAAATCCCAAGATTATCCAAATAACTCTGGGATTATTAGTGTGATGTTGTAGATATTTTCTAATTTTTTCCCTCAAGAGATTGTTGATAGATCATTGAAAAAATATTGATCCAAAATATATTAAAAGTATATCGCCAATTATCATAGGAAAACCTTATTGTTCATGAAGATCAATTCATATTGAGGTAGGGGTTTTTAAAATTGTTCAATTTCCTAGTTCTTGATTCCTAAAAAAAATAATGGCCAATAAAATAATGGATTGATCCATTGATCCTATAATTTTGTGGATGGTTTTATTTTAGGAGAATTTATTCATGATTCATTTTACTGAATCTGGCATTATGCTTCTAATAGAAACAACCCCAGATCGACAAGATAATCAATTATGGTATGTTACTCTAATTTCTCTTAAGCTTTTCTGTAGAGACCCAAATCAAGAATTACATGGACATTAAATTACTTGTTAGGAATACTTAATACATAAAAAACCAACACTCACTAGTGCAGAGAATGTTTTTTACGTCACCATTTTTTACGTCGGTTATATATACTCGACGTGAGAATCTGTGAAACATGGTTTTTTATGTCGGTTATTTTATAAGAGACATAACAATTGCATTGAGTAGATTTTTAACATCAGTTATTTTAATAACAGATGTTACATATCGCGCGTGTTCGGTTTTTACGTCGGTTATAAATTAACCGATGTTAAAAATCAAAGCGTGGGGTTTTTTTACGTCGGTTATTTGATAACTGACGAAAAAAATGAGATATCTAGGCATTTTTTAGGTCGATTATTTTATAACCGACGTAAAAAACAAAAGCGCAGGGGGTTTTTTACATCTATTTTAAAATAACCGGTGCTATAAATTTAAAATATAGTTTACAATGTCGGTGATTATATAACTGACTTTATAAAACATTTAAAAAATTAAAGCCCCGTGGACTGTCATTTACGATTTTTCGATCGATAGTCCGCCAACTCGTCTCTCTCTCACGGTAAACCCTAATCGGCTCATCGATCGACCTTTGTTAAACTCATTTTGGCTTAATTTTTTATCATCTTTACTCTCCTCGGATCTATCATCTCAACTCACAACACTCATGTAAGCCTTCCACGAATTTATTTCGTTCGTTTTTTCCCGGATAGTCTATATTTATGTTTTGCAATTTTTTTGTTTAAACTAGGTTAGATTCTTCCATTTTGAACACTATTACATCTTTTTGAATATCTTTGGCATCGAACATTCATTTTTATCTTGAGTGTCTTGTTTTTGTATTTCTTTATAAAACAAATTTGGATATATTACCTTGCATTTAATGACTCAAAATCCTCCTATGATGGAAACATATTTGGGGTTATTTATTGAAGGACTATGGAGTGATTAAAGAAAGATTTGGAATATTTTCTAATTTGACCGGTTTGAATTTCATTATCAAACAGAAATTTGAGGTATGGTTGATTCATCCATTCCATTTATCCAATATTTCATTTAACACTCAGGTTCATCTAACAATTTTGTAGTTGTATAACCAATAATGTTAATGTGATTAGAGAATTAAAAGAAATTATCATCATATATAGTGAATCATCCTTATTGAGTGTCTTATCATAGATTAGGAATCAATCATCCATATTGAAGATGTCATTTTTTAGAAAAAAAACCATTAATTTAAACCATTTATCATTCATTAATTGAACTAAAATAAATATTTACACATGAGTTTTAATGGAACATAATAAAATAAATATTTATCATTCACCCTCATAGAGTCTAATAAATCTATGATAAACCATTTGTTTTCTTTAATGGAAAAAAATTCACTTTTACCCAATTTTTATTTTTAGAAGACAATAAACTCCCTTATAATTTCACCCTTCTTGGAAGTATTAAACATCATTATATCCGTTTAAAAAATGTAAATGTCACAGAAATATCGTGCATCCATTTTGTCTTATAGGACTCTACTATAGATAAGTATATAATTTTTTATATTATTAGTCATGATATACTCTATCATAACATCATTAATATATGTTTATAAAAATGGGAATATCACAATTCTCATGATTTTAGTTGATAATAAAGATAATGTTTTTTATTAATGATAATATATATGTGGTTAATTTTACAAAAAGAATGTGAACTTCAATAATGAATGTTACTTATATGTATTTCACAAGATTTTTTGATTTTATGTCACAAAAATAATTGATGATTGAATACAACAAATAATTGCACCACCAACCAAAGTGAAACAACTGTATTGTTCTATTTTATAAATTCAGGATTCAATCAATGAGATTGGGATTTATTTATTTTTTAGAGTTTCTGAATCAAGATACTAGATTCTATTTCAAATGGGTATTTGTTTGTTTTTTGATGTTTCACGATTTTATTTGATGTTGGTTTTTATTTTTCATGGATTACTTAATAAGGTGGTCTCAGTTCAATGAGATTGGGATTTATTTATTTTTCTTAAATACCCATAGATTTGTTTTATATTTTAAATTTTTTTACAATCAAATAATGATTTTTTTCATATAAACATAGAATTGTATTATATTAAAAATATATATTTTTTGTTGATATTTGTTATAGGTAATAATGAGTCAAAGTTGGATTACGGAACATCGAATGAGCAATGAATTTGGGGAAGGTGTTGATGCCTTTTTGGAATTTTCCAAACGAAATGTTCCAAGTAGTAACATTTTTTTCTGTCCATGCCTGAAATGTTTGAATATGAAGAAGTTGAAAAGTGGAGAGATAAAAGATAATCTGATTTGTCATCATTTTAATTCGAGTTACAGCCCTTGGATTTGGCATGGTGAAACTGGATGGAATGTCACTGATGATAATGATTCGCAAGATGGTAACTTTGATGGAATTGAATAAATGATTCACGATATTGTAGCTGAACAAATTGAGATAGAACCGACAGTTGTGCATCTATATATTGATGCTGAAAATCCATTATATCCTGGTTGTACAGATTTTACGGTTTTTTCGGTGGTGTTAAGATTGATTAACCTGAAGGAGAAACATGGATGGAGTGATAGAAGTTTTACAGAGCTGCTACAATTGATGATAGACATTCTTCCAAAAGATAACGATCTTCCAGATTTACATTACAAAGCCACGAAAAATATTATGCCCGATGGGATTGGGATACAAGAAAATGAATTCATGTCCGAATGACCGCATTATATATAGGGAGGAATATGAATTTCTGTCAGAGTTTCCTAAATGTGGGACATCACAGTATAAGTTGAAAGAAAAATCACAAGCTGGTGTAGAGATTATAAAGCTCCCTTTAAAGGTATTTTGGTATCTTCCTATAATTAATCGTTTCAAACGTTTATTTGGTAATTCACAAGATGCAAAAAGGTTAAGATTCCATACTGAAGAGTGGGTATGTGATGGAAAAATACGTCATCCAGCTGATTGTCCACAATGGAAGAAAATTGATGCGCATTATTATACATTTGGAAATGAAATTAGAAATCTCAGACTAGGGTTGTGCACAGATGGAATGATTCCATACCGAACCCTCGGTAGCACACATAGTTCATGGACTGTTTTATTGGTAATTTACAACCTCTCTCTTGAAGATTGTATGAAGCACAAATATTTCATGTTGAGTATAATGATATCTGGTCCAACGCAACTCGGTAATGATATTGATGTTTACTTGTCACGGTTGATCGATGATTTGAAACTATTATGGGCTGATGGTATTAGGGTGTATGATTCTTATAAAATGGAATATTTTCAACTGCATGCAGTGCTTCTGTTCACTATAAATGACTTCCCAGCATATGGAACTTTGTCTGGATACAGTGTTAAAGGGCATAAAGCATGTCCAATTTGCGAACAACAGACGTCATATTGTCAATTGAATCATGGGAGGAAAACAATGTACATGGGTCATCGAATGTTTTTGCCTATGGGACACCCTTATAGAAGAAAAAAATGTCATTAAATGGTTCACAAGAATTTGATACTGCTCCAAAACCTTTATCCCCTGATCTGTTTTTTGAGAGGGTGAAAAACCTTGATGTGACATTGGGAAAGACATAGAAATCTGGTAATGATAGACATATTTGGAAGAAAAGTTCATTTTTTTTGAGCTACCATATTGGAGGTATCATGATGTTAAACACAATATTTCTTTCATGCACGTGGAGAATAATATCTGTGATTCTTTGATTGGAACATTTTTAGATATTAAAGGAATGACTAAATATGAGTTGAATGCAAGATTAGACTTACCATCAATGGGAATACGTTTGGAGTTAGCTCCCACTCCTAAAGAAAGACTAACATTTTTTCCCCCAGCTTTTCATACATTATCGATGGGGGAGAAAATTAGCTTCTGTCAGTGTCTTCATGATACCAAAGTGCCTCAAGTTTATTCTTCTAATGTAAAAATTTTTTTCTCATTGAAGGACTTTATGTTGATAGGTATGAAATCACAAGATTGTCACGTCATAATGAAAAAAATTCTACCTTTTGCATTGCGTGGAATATTGACCATTCATTTTAGAAAGTCTATAGTGAAGTTCTGTTAATTTTTCAATTCAATTTATAACAAGGCGATTTATGTGAATGATTTGAACATTTTGGAAAAGGATGAAATTTTTATTCTTTTTCAATTGGAAATGTATTTTCCTCCAACTTTTTTTGATATAATGGTGCATTTAATGATTTATCTGGTTCGAGAAATAAAGCTTTGTGGCCCTGTATATCTTCGTTGGATGTATTATTTTGAAAGATATATGAAAATATTAAAGGGGTATGTTAAAAATCAATATCGACCTGAAGCCTCAATTATTGAAAATTATATTTCTGAAGAGGTAGCAGAGTTTTGTACGAGCTACATGGCTGTGGCGCAACACATAGGTTTGCCTCCATCTCGCCACGAACAAGTTAATAATGAGGGAAAGGGGATTCGCAGCTTGAAAGTAAAATCATTGTCAGCTAAACAGATGAAGAAGTTAGAATCGTACATCTTGAATAACATAGCTGATGCTCAACCGTATATCACATTGCATATTAATGAGTTGAAACAATGTCATCCAAAGAAGAAAGAAATGTGGATTTTGAATGACCACAACAAAACTTTTTTTTAATGGATTAAAAAGACTTTTCTAGGTAGATCAGATGTATCAGAGACATTAAAATGGATAGTGGGTGGTCCATGTTTAAATGTGATAACATGGCCCGGTTATGACATTAATGGTGATACATTTCATATGAAAGATCAGGACAACAGAAGTGCAGTTCAGAATAGTGGTGTATTGGTGTTTACAGAAGCAATGAATTTTTCAAGTGCTAAGGACAAAAACCTAATTTCTGCATCAAGTGTATATTATGGAGTGATTGAAGACATATGGTTGGTTGATTACTTTAAAATTAAAGTTCCCGTTTTTAACTATAAATGTTTTAACGGTAACAACAGTGTAAGATATGATGAATTTGGAATGACACTTGTTAATCTAAATAGATTGAAAGACACAGCTTATTCTTTTATAATGGAAACTCATGAAAACCAAATTTTCTATGTAGTAGATCAATCAGATATGAAGTGGGCTGTTTTTTTACAAGGGAAAAAACAATATGTTGGCGAGGATGGAATTTATGAATATGTTGATTTATGTGAGATACCTACTTCCATGGAAAGATTAACAGAACATAATGATGATCATGTTGAAGACATATTTTTTGCCATAAGGAATGATCAAGACGATGGAATTTGGGAAAACAATCCATTTGTACATTCCTAAAATTACAGGTAACATATGTTTATTTCTTGTTTAAATTTATTTTTTCCATAAATGTTAGATATTGTAAGTTTTTTATTTATTAAAACATGTTTTAAAACAAAATATGTTTTTTTGTTTGTTTTAAGTTTGTTTAGTTTACTTTATCATGTTAATAACCATTACATGAATTATATATCTATTATTTTTGTTCACAAACAATTACTTTACCATGTTTACCATGATTACCAGGTTTACCATTTTTACCATTTTGACCATCTTGACCATCTTGACCATCTTTATCATCTTTACCATTTTTTAACATGATTACCATATTACCAATGTTTACTATTATGTAACATAGTACACTTTTCTATTTTTTGATTACAATAGTATTAAAATATTTGAATTTTTAAATATGTGAACTAACATTTTTTTTGATTTAAAGGATAATGACAAATCATTCAGATGATCAACCACATGATTCTGGAGAGGAGCATATTGCTGGTCATACCTCTGGGTATGGACATTCACATGCTCCTATTATGACAAAGAGTTCAAAGGTTTGTAAACGTGGGTGTGCTCATTTACCAAAATTATCAGTTTCCCGTACGCAGGATCAAAGGATAGTCGTTGAGTTTGATGATGATGATATTCCTAGAGGTCCGAATGCAAAAGATTTTAAGAGTTTTGTAGAAACTCAGGAAAAGAGGAATGTAAGCATTTTGTATGATTATTGGAGAAGTGTGGATAAAGCGATTATCTCTCAGATGTGGGAGACGATTTTGGTAAGATCTTTTGTTATTGTTGGACTATTCATTTAATTCTTCTAGTATATATAATATGTTTAACCACTTCTTTATCAGATGAAATTTTATATTCCTGACACTGGAGGAGTCAGGATGAAATGCTCATCATTGGATTCCAGGAGATGGAGGGATTTCAAATCATCCCTCTAATCTGATTTCATTTATGGTCATAGGAGTCATAACAATCCATGTCGTCTATATCCTTTTATAGATGAAGACACATGGAGACAATTTTTTGAAAGTAGAAGAAAAGAGTCATTTCTGGTAAGGGCAATGTAAACTTTTATGAACTTTATTTGATAAATGATTTTATTAATGTTTTGTTAATTATTTCTTATTCTTAAATTACAGAAAACAAGGAAAGCTCTTCAGGAGATCCATTCTAAAAATGTATACCCTCGTAGTTTATCTCGGGGAGGGTATGCATTATTGGAAGAACAAACGATGGCAGAAAAATTTCAACAACTAAGAGATGAGTCTTCACGCTCTGGAGAGGTGGCCCCTCCATCCCCTCCATCTAGACATGAAAAATGGAAGAGATCTCGGAAGGGAAAAATGGGCAATATCTTTCGGAAGAATCGAGAATCGTAGCTGAGAAGATTATAAAATATCTATTTTATTTATTTAAGTTAACTATTTTCTTCATTTAATTTCAATCATTATAGAAATATTCAATTAATTAATATAGGACTCTCTTGAGGAGCAGAGTTCAGAGGGGACATTTACCGCTATTGGGAGGGAAGATATTTTATTTGCAGCATTGGGAAGGCCTGAACATCCTGGTCGTGTAAGAGGATATCCTACAGGTGTATCGGTAAGAAAGTGTTGTCACGTTCTTCAACATCTAACATTGAGGGGGTTTATAAAAAAAGTCGAATCCTTGGAGGCTGAAGTTCATAATATTAATGCGATGATAGAGGAAAAGATTAGAGAGTCGGTGCAGTCTATGATTGCAGAAATGCAAAGACAATTTCAGACTGTAGCTCCCACTCCTCCACCTCCCCCTGCAGACCCCATTATTTATCCTCCACCTCTTCCAGTAGCTCCAACACCCCCACCTTACCAAGTGAACCCCATTTTTTATCCGATGCTTCCGTCACAACTTTCTACTTATTGCGAGTTGTATGTTGATGATTCTCAACATCATATAGTAGCATAAGGGTTGGTATATTGTATAGGAGATACAGTTCACCATCAAAAATTAGAGGTAGAGAATCAGAGGGTCAGTGTACATGATATTATAGATAGATCAGCTAGGGTACCAATACCTACAGATGAGGTGGTAATAGTTGGACAGAGTATCGGCCATTTTTTAATTTGGCCATCCAGACATCTTCGACTCATTACCATAGAGGTATGGATGATATATCTTTTTTTTTATTAAAGTTGTTTTATTATTAGAAAAATAATATATTTTTTAA
This sequence comes from Viscum album, assembly GCA_963277665.1. Taxonomy (NCBI): domain Eukaryota; kingdom Viridiplantae; phylum Streptophyta; class Magnoliopsida; order Santalales; family Viscaceae; genus Viscum; species Viscum album. The sequence goes on along the minus strand of OY728150.1, from coordinate 433,699,530 downwards.
TTTTTTAATAGGAATACCTCAAAGTTAATGAAATACTGTATAGACATCAAAAAAGAAAAATGGCTATAACATCAGATACAAATTCAAATGGTCTTGAAATATTGTCAATATATTCACATTTGTTGTCGTGTTATTATGAGTTTCCAATGGACGCTCATTTTTGTGGATGTTAAATAAGAGTGGGGATTATAAAAACTGATATCATGGAGCTTGTTATTGGAGATAAGTTGGGCATCAACATAGTGAAAAAAATTTCCATGTAAGTCTTAACAATTTTTCCCTGCGTTATATTTATTAAAAATGTATACTTATGTATGTTTTGTATTAGGTATATTTATAAAATTTTTGATAGGAATGAGCTGACTGAAGTATATGGATTCATGGACCCGCAATTGATTTCCCCTGAAGCATTTGCATTGAATGAGGAACAAAGAATGGTTTATATTTCTGAAAGATTTGAAAAGAATATAATCACACAATGTTGGATGATTCCTTTTTGCGAGAGGTATGAAACACATTTCTCTCAAAGAGTTAATTATCTTTTAACATAAAAAACCACTAACGTCAAATTTCCTTTTATCAGTGATCATTGTATTTTAGGGGTTTTTTTTCCCAAGGGAGAAAACCCTTTACTGGATATGATCTTTCCATGGTGATGTGCGGGAATGTTTTAAGAATATATTGGAAAAGTAAGTTTCAATTTCTCAGTAGTTTTATATATTATAATGAATTTTAAATTTACCCCATTCGTATTATTTTCTAACAGTGCATGGGCCTACTTTCGAAAAAACACAAAGAAAAGAGGTGCAAAGATCAAATATGTAAATGCGAAGGTAAATATCCTTTTATAAATTGTACTTTTTGATTTATTACATAAAAATAATATATTGAATTTACACTCATTCAAACAGAATTTTCATGAACAACAAGGCATCATCGAATGTGGATAATATATGTTAAGGTTTAGGAATGAAATAATAACAACTAGGACAGTTGTGAATTTTGACCTGGTACGATTTCCTCTTAAACTATGCCATAATATTTCAATTTGATTTATTCATTATACACATTAACTACGTTCTTTTTCATTTGTAGCTTTTTGATAACCCTAAAACCTATACTGCTGAAGACATCAAACACTTACAAGTGGAGTGGTCAAATTATTTTACAGGTTTGATTGAATATTAGTTTTGGTAATGTAAAATGTAATTTTGAATATTGTCATTGTAATTGTGTATTTGGTAGTTTTTTAGGTTGGATTTTGTTTTTTTTATGTTGACAGTGTATGTCTTGAATGTTATATAAGTGAATGTTTAATTTTGCTCTGCTTCTTGTTTTGGTTTACTTATGATGGTTTTTCTTGGAAGGATTTGGGTCTGTGGGGGAGGAGTTCCAAGGGTGTGGGGGTGTGTTCAGTGGGGATGGGGGGGGGTGTCCAACGGTCTGGGAGGGCTATCCGGTGGGGTGGGGGGACAGTCCAGGGGGGTGGCTGGGCTGTCCAGGGGTGTGGGAAGGCGGTCCAGGGGAGTGGGAGTGTTGTCCAGGGGAGGGGGGTATACATGAGGGTGGTGGTTGTATAGGGGTGTTTGGGGCTGTCTAGGGGTGTGGTGGGGGATGTCAAGTGGGGTGAGGGTTGAGGGGGTGATGTTCAGGTGGGTGTGGGTTATCAAGGGGTGTTTGGGGCTGTCTGGGGGACAGGGGGAAGTCTAGGAGTGTGGTGGGGGCTCTAATGGTGTGGGGGAGGGTTGTCCAAGGGGTATACATGAGGGTGGGAGCTTTAATGGGGTGGGGGAGTGCAGTCCAGGGGGAATACATGAGGGTGAGGGCTCCAACGGGGTGCCAGGGCTTTCCAGGGGTGTGGGAAGGCGGTCCAGGGGTGTGGGAGTGCTGTCCAGGAGTGGGGGTATATATGAGGGTGGGGGGGGGTTGTCTAGGGGTGTTTGGGGCTGTCTAGGGGTGTGCTGGGGGCTGTCAAGTGGGGTGAGGGGGTGCTGTTCAGGCGGGTGGGGGGTTGTCGAGGGGTGTTTGGGGCTGTCCGGGGGTCGGGGGGCAGTCCATGAGTGTGGTGGGGGCTCCAATGGGGTGGGGGAGGGCTGTCCAAGGGGTATACATGAGGGTGGGCGCTCCAAAGGGGTGGGGGAGGGCTGTCCAGGGGGTATACATGAGGGTGAGGGATCCAACGGGGTGGGGGAGGGCTGTCCATGGGGTATACATGAGGGTGGGGCTGTCTAGGGGGTATGTTTTATATGTTATCAATTTACATGCTTAATTTCTATCTACTTCTTTTTTTTGGTATGATTTCTTGATTTGTTTTCGGGTTGATTCTGGTTGAGAGTAGATGACTTCATTCAATTATTTTAAAAAAAAAATTGGGTTTATCACCTCGGTTATTTAATAACTGACGTGATAAAAGTTGTAGAAAATGGTTTATCACGTCAGTTATTTAATAACCGACGTGATAAATGGCCTATAAAATGGTTTATCACATCGGTTATTAAATAATCGACGTGATAAAAGGCCTAGAAAATGGTTTATCATGTCGGTTATTAAATAACTGATGTGATAAACCCCCTCCCCCCAGTTTATCACGTCGGTTATTAAATAACCGACGTGATAAACCCCCACCCACCCGGTTTATCATGAAAATTATTGAATAACCGACATGATAAACCCACTCCCCCCGGTTTATCACATGAGTTATTATATAACCGCCATGATAAACCCCCCCGGTTTATCACGACGGTTCTATAATAACTGACGTGATAAACCACTCGCCCCCCAGTTTATCACGACAGTTATTTAATAACCGACGTGATAGACCATTTCCTCGTCCTTTTATCAGGTCGGTTTTTTAATAACCGACGTGATAAACCATTTTCCAGGCCTTTTATCACGTCCGTTGTTAAATAACCAACGTGATAAACCCTTCACATTTTATTTATCACGTTGGTTCTAAAATAACTGACGTCATAAACATCGCGATTTTATGTGTTTGACATCGGTTTTTAAATAACTGACGTCAAAAACATTATTTATAACATCGCCCGTATTAACATCGGCTAGAAACCGACGTAAAAATGAAAAATAGCTGACGTAAAAAACGTTTTTTGCACTAGTGACTCAAGGATCGTAATAGTTTAGTGTCTTTGGAAACTCGAAACATAATCTTCTAATCATGGTGAAAGATCTTCAATATCTCCCATAACGATCTTCCCCTTTTGTTTTCTTACCTAAAACCTTTCTTTATATCCTAGGGAAAAGAAAACATATATGGTGTGAGCTCAAATGCTCAGTAAGGGTATGAATGGTGAAAATAAAACAAAAAATATACATTTGAGCATACAAACATGAACATAATATTTAAACATCAAAATCATGAGAAATGACATAAAATATGGAAGTACGTAAGGAATAGATCATAATAGAACATCAGTAATGATTAAATAGCATGTGAATAAAACATGTAATTGTGTAAAACCATTAATCACATGTTATGATTTCCATCATAACCAAGGCATTACTGCCGAGACCATCATAGTGGACAAAGTCCCTTACGGAATTGAGTTCACTCCTCATTCCAGTCCTGTATCACTAAACCAGATTAACTTATCGTTCCAGACATATCTATCTCATGAGATATAAATCATTACCCAATTAATTGGGGGAGAGAGATAGGTACCACACATCGCATAATGAAATAATTCTTACTTGTGCCACAAAATAATAATCAATCATTCATCATTACCCAAATAATAAAATGGGTTTCATAAACATCATCCCATCATAACTTTGGGACATTATGATATGGGTGGGACATTATAATTTCATCATAAGTAAAGTTAATCCATGTAAATCATAGGGAAATTGTACCTGAAACATACACATATGAAATAAGTACATCTTATATGGAAAAAGGTTTTGATAATACACCGGAAATGAATTCTTGAGAAAAATATCCTTTCTTTATCAAAATCATTTTGTTTTCACAAAATGCCATGAAATTTTAAAAGAAAATGATTCTGTGGAAAAATTCATGAAATATTTTATAGTATTCATCATTAAAATAAGGTGTTATAAAACCATAAAAATCTGTTCATTCCATATATGTTAAATAAACATTCTTCTCGTACATTTACCGGAAAAGTAAAAAAGTTCCTCTTATGGTAAAAAAAGAAATATTATTTCCATAACACAATGTTAAATTCAAATAGGGGAAAAAATTATTTTAATCAAACATGGAATAATATTAAAAAATTTATGAAATACATTTTTATGGACATGGATGAAAAATATAACCCCAGTAAATACTTACGTATAAGCAATCTCGGATAAAAATGATATTGCAAAATTATCCCTTACCTTAGGTGAAATTTCATACGTACGTGTCCGAAACTCATGTATAGTGGGTTCAAACATATTATTAACTTGTTTCCAAGACATAATAATATTTATGATATCATATATGATTAACTTAGGACTTTATATTACCCATTCTTTTGTTAATTCCATGTTAAAGCAGCGTTTTGGGTAAAATCGTTTCAGTTATCATACGTGTTTGGACTTATTATTCATGATATTATTAATAATTATATCATGATTTACTTACTTCCAAAAGGTAATACATGATTTATATATCTCATATACTCATTATATATATACATATAATAGATAGATAAATCAAATGAAACACACCATTCATGGAGACGGTAGGCCGTATGTATGCATGAACAATGTTTTCCTTTCTTTATTGACTTGAATGGAAGTAATTTGATACAATATATATATACATAAATCTAGTAGAATTATTATGTCATATATACCATTATTATTCATTATATATACTTTATAATCATTCTTGAATGGTTAATGTGGAGAATAAATCTCATCGCGTCGTGGAGATGGTAGTTCGTACGTACGCACTAGCGATGATATCATTCCCATAATGGAATTGGAGTTGATTAAATAATATTTTAGAATCGGTATCATGTTATAATAATCATATTTAGTTAATATTCACACCATTATACCCATCCATGTAAGGTGGTGGTGGAAAACAGATTACACCACGACGTGGAAACAGAATTCCGTACTTACGCACGCGTAGTGATTTCATTTTCCATTAGATGGATAGAAGGTGAAGTAGGGTTGTTTCGTATTTATAATAACATATGAGTATATATGTAATATTGATTGTATTACTTTATAAAGAAACAATTAATGAAGAAAAGGTATAAGAAGAATGAAACTTGAAAGAGTCGGTAGAAGAGATTACCTCTTCCTCGACACACCTCCTTTAATCATCTTCTTAGGGCACTAGACATTGTCTTTTGAGAAGACCAGAACCTCTATGATCTAACTAGAGATTTTTAGGTGTTGTATTAGTCAAATGGATTGGGAGGATTGAAGTTTAGAGAAGAGGGAGTTCCCTTTTATAAGGGGGGTGAGGGGAACCTTAGGAAAAACTGAAAATATTATTTTATAATAAAGACATATTCAATTTATAATAGCTACAAAGTTACTTATTTATAATATAAAGTGGGGATTGGTAGAAATAATCTCATCCAATTGGTTTTAGACAAGTTTAGGTTATTATTTAAACCTTATCATTTAGATTTAACTCTAAGAAAAATAATTTAACTTTTACCGTATCTTCTTGTTTTCTTACAATATATGGTTAATTAAATTACTATAAACTACCAAAAAAACCCCAAATGGTTCATTATTAAAATACATAAGCTTATCTAAGTCCGTTGTATTATCCTTATATTTTTTGTAATATAATATCAATTTATAATAAAATATTTGTTTTAAAAACTATTATATGTAAATTTTGACAATATTTGGTAATTGATATTTTTGAAAATCATAACAGCATGATTAGTTAAAAAAAAGTTAATTAAATCAATAATAACATGTCATATTAACCATTAAAATTAGTGTAATTCATAAAAAGTGTCATGACCCCCTCGCCACAAAGTGTACCCCTCCTGGGACGGCAATGTTAGAAGGGAGATAATGACCCCCGAGTCCCGACTCCAGTAGGCCACAGGTTGGCGACTAGCACCAAGGGTATAATAAACATACAAATGGGAGGCATTACCCTCTAAGAGAAAACATGAAGAAAAGATAGATAGAATAGACCCCAATAAACTCCAACTCATAACTGAAATATAAAAGAAATCTGAGTACATATATGAAATTTCATGCAAAAGTACTACAACTGAAAGGGGAAATTAAAAGTACCCAAAAGAAAGTAAAACGACAGTGACCACATGCCTGAACAGCTCCTCCTCCAACCGCAAGCTAGTAGTAACCAGCATGATCTCCAACCTACTCCAAGTGACCTGAAAAATAGTTTATATGTACATAGGGTGAGTATAACAGTATACTCAGTAGAATCCTCCCCAAGCCTCTTGTGCAAAAGTAAAGAAAGCACACTAAATCCCAGTGAATCATAAGTGAAACTAACTCGTCACCTAAACATGTATACTAAGTTCCTAACCTCACCAGGGATACTCTCACCAAGTAACACATACAAGAATATAGCATATAGTAAAGAATATAAGGGGTACCCCACTAATACTTCCCCACTGGTTTTCCGATTTACCCCAACGACATACGTCCTGTGCATCTCTCTCCAAGGCTTCCCCGCAGACACCTGGGCTAACTCCACAATCTGCACCTCGTGCACCACATAGGCTTGCCCGCAGACACCTAGGAAAAGTACCACACCATCCTTACAACCAAAAGTAACCAGGTAGTTTCCGGGAGCAACCACAGCCCGCATAACGTGTATCATACGTTGGGTATATTACCTCAAGCCATTACATCCCATACTCTGAGTAAGGATTCTCAAGCCATCATAGCCTATACACATTACACCTATAGTAGTCCATAGGATACTATATCTAGAATATGTGTGTGTGAATAACCACAAGCCATTACATCCCTCTACACACATATATTGGGAAACTAACCGTTGTGCCTCATGGCATAAGTATCTACCAAGAGAAGAGAGCGAGGCCAAATGGGGTAGTCTGCCATTCAACCTCCCATCAGAATGTTGGGGAAAACACCCCCCTAGGGCTCAGAATCCATGGGGTGTCAGTTTCCCTTACCGACACGGTGGAGTAGCGTATAGAAACACAAAAAGTAAAGAATATATATGTAACTCACATCCACACTATGGGCATTACCTAGTCTTAGATACAACTAAAGCTAACGTCTCTCAGACTCCAGGCTTCTACTTCAAAGACTAGGTATCCTATAAGCACACAAACATTTGAAGAGCTTTATTAGATTACTCCATTCTCATTTTATCAGTTCCACTGTATGTTAATTTAATTCTTTAAACATTAATTAAGAATGAACAATTCCACATTAAATTGAATTGGAATCACATTCAAAAACAACTGCTCCTTTTAATATTCACATCTCCTTTAAATTCCAGCACCTCCATCCCCGTGGATTATCACCATTTAATCAAACATTCATTATAGAGTTACTTTCCCACATTCCCAGGAATTCTATAAAAGCTTCCTATGCTACTAAAAACAAAGGAGGCTCAACATGGTGAGTAGATATACTACCCGTCGAGTCTTTGCCGCCTATAGAAAGAGAACATACCCATTCTCCCTCGAGAGACTAAACTCAGAAAGCACGTGGCATACCCCGTGCGTCTTTGCCTCCTTCAGAAGAAGGGAAAGAAAGACCAGCTGCCTTGAGCAGTGGGGAAAAACAAAATAGATAAACATTTAAATAACCCACAAGAATCCAACAACCACATCCATCCCATTCCATCACCCCCAGTTTCCTCCCCGACACCCACATGTATAAACTGATGCATCTCGCCACTCTAGGTGTCATCCGCTAACACAACCACAAGGCCTCAAGGCCTCCACATATCACAACACCCATCCAGGCTCACATTACAGTATAAGATGTAGGAAATCAACAATCACAACCATGGATCTTGACCCTTTAGCAAACAAGAGGGTAACTCAGAACCGCTTTAGAAATTCCCACATAATCTGTTCTTTAATCCATATTGAATTGGCAGATTTTTTATTCGTAGGTTCCAATCCCAGAAACCTAATCAGAAAGCTATCACAATTAAATAACCATGATTCCTTCCCTAAATTGATTATCATCAAATTAGAAAAACTACAACAACTGCAATAACCAGATTAATTTACATTCCTCTTTATCTTTATCCAATTCAATTAATTCCAGTTTTACGTTCATTATCAATTTCTATCATGAACGAACAACAAATCAAAGAAAACATAGATATCACTATATCTAGGAAAACAGGAGGCAAACCGTTATCATGATATAAAGCAACAACATGCGATCAACCAATTCCTTTAATCCGGTTCAAGTATTTAATTAGGTCAATTTCATTTTGATCCAAATGGATAAATCATGCTAATTCTATGGTTGCACATATAAAATTAGAGAAGCCATGAATCCCCTACCTCGAATAGTTCTTGATGTCCTTTATCCACACAACGGGCCAAAATCCTTCTCTCGCGTCAACTTATATGGAAGAATGATCAACAAAGCTTGGTTGCATCAAACAGAGCGGAACTGATCCGAGTAACGTTTGACTGTGAAACTCCTATGGGAATGATTGCAAGGTTCTAATGTCTCGTAGATGAGAACCAGGAGGAAGAACAACTAAGAATGATATCAAGTTCCTTTTAAGAAAATTTAGAGGGGCGACAGTTTAAGATCCGATTTATTCTCCATAAAAAACAGATCGCATTAACCCACACGGTTTGTCCAAGTAAAAAAATACCGGCCTTAGGAATAAATAATATAGGATTTATGGCCTCTGAACCAGTCTTAAAGTCCCTAAAGAAGGGTTTTAAAATGTATTTTACGTCAAAGAAAATGTCAAAGGGGTGAAACTGTAGGAAGATGAAAAAACAATTCACATACTCAAAATTTGGCAAAGGAAAGAATCGGTATCTCTTAGAATTATGGAAACACTGTTCAAACGTGAAATTTGGAAAAGGAAGGAATCTTTAGCTCTTAGGATTCTGGAAACACTGTTCAAACGTGAAATTTGGAATAGGAAGGAATCGGTAGCTCTTAGGATTCTGGAAAGACCGTTCAAACGTGAAATTTGGCAATAGAAGGAATCAGTAGCTCTTCGGATTCGGGAAACACTGTTCACATAACTATAAATTTGGCAAAGGAAGGAATCGGTAGCTCTTAGGATTTTGGAAACACTGTTCACAAGAACTAGAAATGTGGAAAAGTGTTAGCCGAGCTACTGCTAGACTGCGGCTACCGGTAGACCGAGGTACCGGTAGGCGGCGGCTACCGGTAGACCGAGCTACCGGTAGGCGGCGGCTACCGGTAGACTGAGCTACCAGTAGGCAGCGGCTACCGGTAGACTGAGCTACCGGTAGGCTGCGGCTACCGGTAGACCGAGCTACCGGTAGGCACCGGCTAGGGGATAAGTCACCATGACCTCCCGGAACACCTCCAACACCACATTTTCACAAAGTAGTGGACCGGAAAGGTCCGAGCCATGACATTAGATAACACTCAAAACAATCTCGTACTCGAGAATTAAAAACCAACTCAGAGGAAAAGAGGGGTCCGAACAACCACCCCATAAGATACCTCTCAGGGGAAAACCACCATGAGTTGTTCGAAAGCTGGAACAAAACTACGGCATCCGAGAATATGGAAAAAAACAATCCATATCCAAAGAATTCAATAATAACATCACACAAAAGGTACATAAATAAAACCTGAAAGGTCTAACCATCAAGGAAACTTCATTACATGAAAAGAGTTAAACATTAAACAACTCTGGGTACTGAGCACGTATCTGTGACTCATGCTCCCATGTACTCTCCTACATGCCACCGTGTCGCCACAAGAAACTAACTAAGGGGATAGAACGCCCACGTAACACCTTCTCCTTGCGGTCTTGGATCACCACAGGTCACTCCTCGAAGGTTTCATCATCATCATTATCGATCTCTCCCCAATCGATAACATTATATTCATCATCAAGGTAACGACGGAGCTGTGATACATTGAAAACATCATGTATCCGACTCATATAAGGGGGAAGTGCTACTCGATACGCCACATCTCCAATACGAGATAACACCTCGAAAGGCCCAACAAACCGGGGAGAAAGCTTACTTCCACGACCAAAACTTAGCTTCCCAAGATGGGGAGTCACCTTTAGAAACACATGATCCCCAACATTAAACTCTAACGGTCTCCTTCTTTGATCAGCATATGATTTCTGACGATCCTGTGCTATCTTCATCCTCTCACGAATCACCTGAACCATCTCTATTGTATTCTGCACTAATTATGGCCCGAGAATTGCTAACTCTCCGACTCCAGTCCAGCACAACGGAGAACAGCATGGCCGACCATACAAGACTTCAAACGGCGCCATACCGATGGTAGAGTGAGAACTATTATTGTAAGAAAACTCTACCAAGGGTAAGTTCTTCATCCATGAACATCCAAAATCAAGAACACAAGAGCGCAACATGTCTTCAAGAGTCTGGATGGTTCGCTCTATCTGACCATCCGTTTCAGGATAAAAAGTAGTGCTAAGGCACAGTTCAGAGCCAAAAGCATGCTGGAGTCCTCCCCACACCCTGGAGGTTAAATGAGGATCACGATCAGAAATGATCATCCTAGGTACTCCATGGAGTCTCACCACATCCTCTAAATACAGCCTCGACAAAGCTTCCACTGAGCTCGACTCCTTGATCGCTATGAAGTGGGCCAAATTTGTTAAACGATCCACTACCACCCATATAGTGTCATGTCCTCCCGGAGCTCGAGGTAAACTTGTAACAAAGTCCATCGAGATTTCCTCCAACTTCCACTGAGGAATCTCTAAGTGCTGGAGAAGACCACCAGGAACACTGTGTTCGGCCTTCACCTTCTGTTAGACTAAACATCGAGACACACACTCAGCAACCGTACGTTTCAGCCCAGGCCACCAAAACTGACTCCTCAAGGATTGGTACATCGTTGTCACACCAGGATGTACTGCCAAGGGTGAACTATGGAACTCTCGGATAACCGTCTAGAGCATCGCCAACGGGACAAAAAGCCTGCCATTATACAACACTCAGTGTTGTTCATCCTCCGAACAACCATCAGGGGCCTCACCAAAAACAACTCTGTCTCTCCATACTTCCACCTCCAGATCACCCAACTGAGAATCTTCCACCTTCTGCATCAGGGATGACTGCACCGTCATCTGGAAAAGACAACCTCTACCCCCAACTTCTCCCATATCAAGATGCAAAGTTGATAGCTCTTCCATCACTCTCTATAAATCACCAGATTCACGCACAACATCATTACGTGTCTTTTGGCTTAGTGCGTCAGCTACAACATTCCCTTTTCCAGGTGTATATGATATTTCAAAGTCATATTCCTGCAAGAACTCCATCCACCGATGTTTCCTCACGTTCAAGTCACATTGGGAGAAAACATACCTCAAACTATTATGATCGGTGAAAACCACAATGTGCTCACCAATGAGGTAATGTCTCCACAGCTTTAGAGCAAACACCACGACTGCCAACTCAAGATCATGGGTTTCATAGTTGCATTCATGGGGACGCAACTGCCGAGACCCATAAGAAACAACTGACCTCTGCTGCATGAGAACACAACCTAGCCCCAGATGTGAAGCATCACAGAAAACATCAAATTGGACTCCCTCCGCTGGAAGATAAAGGACTGAAGCACTTACCAACTTCTCCTTTAGATACTTGAAAGTTGTCTGAAAATGATCAGTCCATATGAATTCTTGATCCTTCCTGGTCAAAGTTTTCAAAGGAGTCGCAACTCGGGAGAAATTGGCTACGAACCTCCTATAATAGCCTACGAGTACAAGGAATCATCGCACCTCTGACATGGTCTTGGGGTCTTCCCAAGACACTACTACTTCTATCTTCGATGGATCCACACCTACTCCCTATTGGGACACAAAATTCCCTAAGAAACAAACTTCTCGAGCCCAGAACTCACACTTGTACAACTTCCCAAACAACTGGTGTTCGCGAAGAACTCCCAAAACGGCTCGTAGATTCTCTACATGTTCTTCTTCAGATGTGGAGTACACAAGGATGTCATTGATGAAAACCACAACAAACTTTTCTAGGAATTCACGGAACATAGCATTCATCAACCCCATGAAAACTGCTGGAGCATTCGTCACGCCGAATGGCATTACAACAAACTCATAATGCCCATAACGACAACAGAAAGCAGTCTTTGGGATATCCACATCCTTTACACGCATTTGGTGATATACTGACCACAAGTAGATCTTTGAGAACCAACTTTCACCCTTCAGTTGATCGAATAAGTCATCAATCCTTGGGAGAGGATAGCGGTTCTTTATTGTCACTTTGTTTAATCGACGATAATAGACGCACAACTGCAAATTGACATCAGCCTTTTTCACAAACAAAACTGGTGCACCCCAAGGTGACACACTTGGCCGAACAGAACCACACTGCAACAGACCATCAAGCTGAATATGTAGCTCCCGTAACTCAGAAGGGGCCATCATATATGGAGACATAGAGATAGGGGACGCTTCTGGCTGTAGCTCGATCCCAAAGTCGATCTCTCATCAAGGAGGTAAGGATACAACCACTCCTGGAAAGACGTCAGGGTACTCCTTTACGACCCTAGGAAACACCAACTGTTGAACCTCTGAAGAACTCAGCATCATCCCATCCATCATGGATGATAAGGATGAAACTCGTCTATGACTCATCCGAGGATCTCTCTCACCAAAAAACACCACTTTCTCTCCATCTATATCAAGGAAAACGACATTCTTCATGTAGCTATCCACAACAGCCTGCACCGAATACAACCAATCCATGCTGAGTATGACATCATATGGTTGTATTCGTAAACATAGGAAATCTCCCCAAGAGCGGTGTTGCCTCAACAATAGCTCACAGTCTCTACATACTTCAAACAAGTCATCTCGACCTCCAACTGGCGTAGTCAACGCCAAGGGAACTGGAAGCCTCTCTACCTCAAGTCCCAAAGCATGGACAAGGGTAGGTGATATGAAGGAGTTTGTTGCTCCTGAATCAAACAAAGCATACACCAAGGTAGAAAACAAGCAAAGGGTAAGTCGAATGACATCTGGTTCGCCTGGGGCTGGCAATGCTAGAGCATGGAGCTGACCACGACCTCCTCCACGGCCTCTCTGACCCTGATGATAACCACCACCATGGCCGCGCTCTTCTCTCTGAGGACGGGGGGCATCATGGGGCTATCCTCTGCCTGCTCCATCTACCCTCTGGTGACCTAAAACTGTTGCAAACTGCTGCTGCTGCCTCAGCTGGAACTACCTCAACGGAGGAACCTGGAGTGGAGCGCCCGTTGCTCGATGACTGCTCTGAAAAGTCGGGCACTCCCACTGCTGATAACCACGACCACCATAAGAAAAAAAAGCACCTGATCCCTTGGAATAGGCCTGAGAGTTTCTGCCTCCGGAGAAACGAGATGGGAAGGGCTGGGACCTACCCCCAGGTGAACGGAAACTCTTCTGTCCGGAAAACCGGGAACCCCGGAACACAGCTCTGCTTCATGAGGAATCATGACGATTCCCCTCTCGTGACGATCCAGTCCTCGCCAAAGTCCTCTCAACAACCTCTTCCCTCGCCAGCACCTCAAGATATGTCTTCAGCATAAATGGGGTGACCTGGCACTGGATCTCTAGATGCAAAGCCTCCACGAAATGCCTCACCATGTCCTCATCATCTGGTAACAGGTCTGAAGCATATCGTAGAAGGTTCCTGAAATGGATTCCAAACTCTCGAACACTGGATCTCCCTTGTTGAAGGGTGAGAATCCCCCAGCAACTGGACACCTTCGCAGTCGACGAAAGAAACTCGACTCTAAACCTGTCTCGAAACTCCTCCCATGAGATTGTTGACTCTTCACGATCACCGAGGAACAAGAACCACCACTGCCTCGCTGCTCCACGCAGCTTCGTCAAAACCAAGGACACCCAGTGTTCCTTCCGAGCATGAATCGAACTGAAGCCTATCTCGATCTCCTCCAACCAGTCTTCTGTGACTGCATCTTAAATGGAGCCCTCTTACTTCTGTAGACTCTGTCGCTGAAACTCTCGAAGTGTCTTCCTCCAAGTATCATCTTCATCAACCTCTATTCGGCGGTGATCTGCTGGAACAGCCTGCTGGCCATATTCTGCGCAAACCTGACGAGGACATAGACCTGGAGCCATACCTATAAAATAACAACTGTTAGAACTCCTAAGCCTGAAATATGGAAGACTCAACATTAATTAATTAATTGTTTTGTTTTATTAATTTCAGGTTACCTATCCCATGGTCTACCCATTCAAACACAGGCGCAAAGAATAATGATGCATGATCCTTTCCTAGGTCTCTACCCTGTAACCAGTATCACTTTGTTTAGTAGCCATCGTAAGCTTAAAGGTCCGTGCAACTGATCATAGGGGGCCCTGAACGCCTATGTCTCTGCCGGTCTCTAGTGTTTACCCCACTTGCTAAACATTAATGACACCGTTTCCCTACCACCCCATGCATCATCACCTGTGCCTAACTCCAAACTCCATCCTATCCCTCAACCAGACCTCTGATACCACTCTATCACGACCCCCTCCCCACAATGTGTACCCCTCCTAGGCCGGCAATGTGAGAAGGGAGATAATGACCCCCGAGTCCCGCCTCCAGTAGGCCCTGGGTTGGCGACTAGCAACGAGGGTATAATAAACATACAAATGGGAGGCATTACCCTCTAAAAGAACACATGCAAGAAAGAGAGATAGAATAGACTCCAATCAACTCCAACTCATAACTGAAATATAAATGAAATCCGAGTACATATATGAAATGTCATGAAAAAGTACTACAACTGAAAGGGGAAACTAGAAGTACCAAAAGAAAGTAAAACGCCAGCGACCACAAGCCCGAACAGCTCCTCCTCCAACCGCAAGCTAGTAGTAACCATCTTGATCTCCAACCTTCTCCATGTGACCTGAAAAACAGTTTATATGTACATATGGTGAGTATAACAGTATACTCAGTAGGATCCTCCCCAAGCCCCTCGTGCAAAAGTAAAGAAAGCATGCTAAAGCCCAGTGAACCATAAGTGAAACTAACTCATCACCTAAACAGGTATACTAAGTTCCCAACCTCACCATGGCTACTCTCACCAAGTAACACATACATGAATATAGCATATAGTAAAGAATATCATGGTTACCCCGCTACTACTTCCCCACTGGTTTGACGCTTTGCCCCAACGACATACGTCCTGTGCATCTCTCTCTAAGGCTTGCTCGCAGACACCTGGGCTAAGCTCCACAATCTGCACCTCGTCCCCACATAGGCTTGCCCGCAGACACCTGGGCGAAGCAGCACAACTTCCTCACAACCAAACGTAACCATGTAGTTTCCGGGAGCCACCACAGCCCGCATAACGTGTATCATACGTCGGGTATAATACCTCAAGCCATTACAACCCATACTCCGAGTAAGGATCCTCAAGCCATCATAGCCTATACACATTACACCTATAGTAGTCCATAGGATACTATATTCAGAATATATGTGTGTGAATAACCACAAGCCATCACAGCCCTCTACACACATATATGGGGTAACTAACCGTTGTTCCTCATGGCACAAGTATCTACCAAGAGAAGTGAGAGGGGCCAAAGGGGGTAGTCAGCCATTCAACCTCCCATCAAAATGTTGGGGAAACACCCCCCAGGGCTCAGAATCACCGGGGTGTCAGTTTCCCTTACCGACAGGGTGGTGTTGCGTATAGAAACACAAAAAGTATAGAATATATATGTAACTTACATCCACACTATGTGCATTACCTAGTCTCAGATACAACTGCAGATAATGTCTCTCAGACTCCAGGCTGCTACTTCAAAGACTAGGTATCCTATAAGCACACAAACTTTTGAAGAGCTTTGTTAGATTACTCCATTCTCATTTTATCAGTTCCACTTTAAATTAATTTAATTCTTTAAACATTAATTAAGAATGAACAATTACACATTAAACTGAATTGGCATCACATTCAAAAACAACTGCTCCTTTTAAGATTCAATTCTCCTTTAAATTCTAGCACCTCCATCCCCGTGGATTATCACCATTTAATCAAACATTCATTATTGAGTTAATTTCCCACATTCCCAAGCATTCTAGAAAAGTATCCTATGCTACTAAACACAGAGGAGGCTCAACACGGTGAGTAGATATACTACCCTTCGAGTCTTTGCTACCTTTAGAAGTGCACAGACACATTCTCCCTCGAGAGGCTAAACACGGAAAGCGCATGGCATACCCCGCGTGTCTTTGCCTCCTTCAGAAGAAGGGAAAGCAAGACCAACATCCTTGAGCAGTGGGGAAAAACAAAACAGATAAACATTTAAAGAACCCACAAGAATCCAACAACCACATCCATCCCATTACATCACCCTCGGTGTCCTCCCTGACACCCACATGCATAAACTGATGCATCTCGCCACACTAGGCATCATCTGCTACCACAACCACAAGGCCTCCAGGCCTCCACATATCACAACACCCATCCAGGCTCACATCACAATACAATCAGTAGGAAAACAACAATCACAACCATTGCACTTGACCCTTTAGCAAACAAGAGGGTAACTCAGAACCCCTTTAGAAATTCCCACATAATCTGTTCTTTAATCCATATTGAATTGGCAGATTTGTTATTCGTAGGTTCCAATCACAGACACATAATCTGCAAGCTATCACAATTAAATAATCATGCTTCCTTCCCTAATTTGATTATCCTCAAATTAGAACAACTACAACAACAACAATAACCAGATTAATTTACATGCCTCTTTATCTTTAGCCAATTAATTAATAATTAATTCCGGTTTTACGTTCATTATCAATTTCTATCATGAACGAACAACAAATCAAAGAAAACATAGATGTCACTATATCTATGAAAACATGAGTCAAACCGTTATCACAGTATAAAGAAATAATATGCGATCAACCAATTCTTTTAATCTGGTTCAAGTATTTAATTAGGTCAATTTCATTGTGATCCAAAGGGATAAATCATGCTAATTCTACGGTTGCACATATAAAATTAGAGAAGCCATGAATCCCCTACCTCGAAGAGATCTTGACGTCCTTTATCCACACAAAGGGCCAAAATACTTCTCTCGCGTCAACTTATATGGAAGAATGATCGACACAACTTGGTTGCATAAAACAGAGCGGAACTGATCCGAGTAACGTTTGATTGTGAAACTCCTACGGGAATGATTGCAAGGTTCTAACGTCTCATAGATGAGAACCAGGAGGAAGAACAACGAAGAATGATATCTTGTTCCTTTTAAAAAAATTTAGAGAGTTGACGGTTTAAGATCTGATTTATTCTCCATTAAAAACGGATCGCATTAACCCACTCGGTTTTCCAAGTAAAAACATCCCGGCATTAGGAATAATTAATATAGGATTTATGGCCTTTGAATCGGCCTTAAAGTCCTTAAAACAAGGTTTTAAAATGTATTTTACGTCAAAGAAAATGTCAAAGGGGGGAAACTGTTGGAATCTGGAAACACTATTCACATACTCAAAATTTGGCAATGGAAAGAATCGGTAACTCTTAGAATTCTGGAAACACTGTTCAAACGTTAAATTTGGAAAAGGAAGGAATCGGTATCTCTTAGGATTCTGGAAACACTGTTCAAACATGAAATTTGGCAAAGGAAGGAATCAGTAGCTCTTAGGATTCTGGAAACACTGTTCAAACGTGAAATTTGGCAAAGGAAGGAATCGGTAGCTCTTAGGATTCTGGAAACACTGTTCACAGAACTAGAAATTTGGAAATGGAAGGAATCAGTAGCTCTTAGGATTCTGGAAACATTGTTCACAGAACTAGAAATTTGGAAAAGTGTTAGCCGAGCTACTGCTAGACTTCGGCTACCGGTAGACCGAGGTACCGGTAGGCGGCGGCTACCGGTAGACCGAGCTACCCGTTGGCAGCGGCTACCGGTAGACCGAGCTACCGGTAGGCAGCGGCTAGGGGATAAGTCACCTTGACCTCCCAGAACACCTCCAACACCACATTTTCAAAAAGTAGTGGACCGAAGAGGTCCGGGCCATTACAAAAAGTCTCAAATTACATTTATTTGGGTTTTTATAAAATCAATTATGTTAATATTTCCTGAATAAGATAATTAGTGCATCATCATTGTGTCATAAATAATTGAAGTTTTTTAAGGTTGAAAATTTATAAATAAAATAAAATTATTTAGAAAATATTTTTATCTTTCTAATGAATATTTAATGTTGAATTTATGTTATGTATAATCCTATATTAAAAATGTTTTAGTTATTGAACATTGATTTTAACTCTTTTAACTCTTCTTTGAATTAAATAATAATAAATGTCCTAATCTAATCCAAGTGGACCTAAAGGGTCATATTTTAATCCTAATGTTTTTTTGGTAGAATTAAACATATCCAATAGAATTAGGGCATGTGTTTGAGTAATAATAATATCATTTTACCCGTAATTATACTATTTACTTTTAACCGTGGTAAATAAAAAAAAGTTCCTATTCACCAAAAATTATTTTTATCATATTGAACCACATTTTACTCCTTGATATTATCCATGCCTCTCGGAATTACAAAATTCCACTCATTGAAGCGGTAAAATTAGGTTTTATGTAAATTTTCAAATTCTCAAAGGATGTGGGTAAAATACGGTGAAAAGTATAATAAAATTTTTTTATATTTATAATTATTATAAAATGAAGCCAATGAATTGCATTGAACATATACATGTATTATGTATCAATTTCTACCTAAAAAAATTAAATAAATTAAATAATTATTTAAATAAAAATTCTGTTATAAACATTAACTCAGTGTTTTTCACTATTCATCAGAAATTAAATGATTTCAGAAAAATACCAAAAAATCACCATAGTCTAATTTTCTTATTCCAAATCCAAAAATGAAGTCCATTTTTAAATATAAAATTTATAAAATTTCAAAAAGTGGGTATTACTATTCATAATGGCAAGTTTATATAATATTTTAATAACACATCCTTATTTAGTAAAACCTGGTATTGCGTAATACACACTCTCTCGAGGAATGACTTGATAGTGTGTAATGAAAGACAAGTAATGTATACATATAGTGAAAGCTCTGTTTGGTGTTTAATATAACATAAAAAAATTTATTTCATTTATACATTAAAAAATTCTATAATTAGTGTTGCATAGAATAATGTCAACAAAACTAATCTAGGAATATGTGTGTAACACGAGCCAATAATAGTGTTGTGTATATTGCAAGCTAATACAGTGCTGCATATAGTATAAGTTAATATTCGTGTAGTGTAATATAGAAAACATTAATGAAATTAAAAATAATATATCTCATAAAATCTCGTGGTGTTATATTTTATCCCATAAGTTATTTATTCCCAGTGGACATTCTTTTTTTGGCTCATGATTTGAAAAATCCCGATATATAGGTATTTATAATCTCATTTCCGGGCACAATGATTAGATATCATATATCTGGGATCAAAAGAACACGTATGTGATGTGGTGATAGAAATGATGCCAAATCAAATGATTTTGGATACCCAATTTGATGTTCATTGGTGATCTATGGTGTGTAATGAAGAAAAATTATTATACCCAATTAAAAGTAATATTTGATGGATGGATGTTGATTTTTTTCAATGAAATGGCTCGAATGATGATTTACTATATGTTTTATGGAAAGGCATGGAACAAGTGACAGAGAAGACCACCAGAATACAGATATGAATTACTAGAAAATCCCACCCTATGCAGCGTGTAATTCAGATATGCACACCGTGTGGGGCCACCATTTTAGCAGCTAAGGATTAAAGAGAATGTTCCATATCACATAACATGTTACCTTTATCAAACTACATTTAATTCAAGATGTAAATAACCATGGGTTGAATTATATGGGATAGAGAACACCATGTACTTCCCCAAATGGACATGGCCTGGAGCAAGTACAAGACTAAGCTATGTATTGGAACATGGGAACATGTACACATGTTGAAGATGTGTACTTGAAAAAAGGAATACTATAAGACAAGACAACTCACTGTCTACTTCAACATGAATATAAGAATGAGACATGAGCTATTTATATGGGCAGGACCAAAGGTTAAGGGACACAGTGTGTGAACCATTCTACACACCCTGTACATAGTTATACGTGTCTTAGAGACATATTTTTCTATATCTTAGACATGTTTTTTGGTTTCATTACCCATATCCATTACTTAAGGGGTTGGATGGAATCTCCACATAATCCACGGATTATGATCACTTCAATAATAATTTTGAGAAATTGTCATTAGAATCCCTCTATAAGACTATGAGTGAGATCTTCTATATATCATTGTGACCATGATAGTTTTCCTGGTATCTTACTGAAAAATAATACTTGTCCCACAATCCCCTAAATATATATTTTTATATTGATTGAGTTGTTGGTTTCCCATTGTGTCCTTGGTAGTGATCCCCATATGTTTATCATATGTCTTCACACAATCAGGTGGTACATTATCATGATGACACCTAATACGAATTACTTCTCATATGGACATTGTTAGTGCTATTAGAATCAGGATTTTGTTCTCTTAAACGAGAGATTTGTTGAGTCTTTGAGTATGAATCCTTAGTAGGTATTCTATGGTTTTGAATTACCACAAGACTGTGTGTATTTGTTAAGTATATATTTATCTTCATGTTATATATGCTATATACATATTTCTATGTTGTGATGATTGTATTTTCCTTTTTTTATTAATTTTGGAATCAGGGTATCCTAATGAGTATTTTTATTCTAACCCCTACATGATATTTGGAAGAATGTGTCATGTATTGTGATAAAAATAAACAATTTAATAGAGCCCATGATAGACAAGGACCAGAAAAACCATAGTGATACTATACATAATAAGGTGCGTTCCTGTGGCTTTTAGGTAGCAGTCACATGTAATTACTATCTGGTTTGACTTTTGTTTCTGACTCTTGTAGTGGGATTTCAATTTTCCATGTTTAATTTCATTTTCTCCTTCCATAATCTAGATATGATATATAGATATATTATTTCTTGTTTGTTCAGTTGTTTTTTCATTTCAATATTGTATAGGTCTAGTGATGTTTGAATGTTTACATGTACATAGGTTACGACCTCCCATGTAAGTGATATTACAACTCAGTGCTAGACCAAAGCCCTTGTATATTTGAGGTGTGCATGAGAAGTCATGGAGTGGGACCCTCTTGGATTGTTCCGGACATTAATTAATTCATTAAAAATTTAATGTAATAATATTTTTAAACCATTTTTTGAAAACATTGATTTGGATGAAATAGATTTTCAAGAGAAGAGAGAAATGAAGTAATATTTAATGAAATGAATTTTATCAATCATATAAAGTACCACATAGTGAAAAATAGCCTTATTACAAGAAACTACGATGAATAAAATTTTAAAAGATACTCTAATGTCTATAATAGACAATGATAAAAAAATTTAATTCAATGTAAATTCAATAATAACAAATATCTATTAAAATTTTATAGTGAAATAATCCCATACAATGATCTTAATACATTAATGTAAGAATTAATAATAGAATTTATTATGCGTGTCAATTTTAATTACACCTAAAACATGTGAAATTAAAACATAAAATTTTCAAATGGAATTTAAACAAAATATTATAACATTAAAGAACATGAAGGAAAAATATATCCAAATCAAGAAAATTGATTTTTCAATTTCCTTATAACATAGAAAAATTAATATAAAATTCCAATGGATTAACTAATTTAAAAATTAAAGTATTATAAAATTATGGTTCAATGATTAATGATATTATATGTAATAGGGGTCATATATATACAATATAACATAATTAAGGTGCATAATATTAAAATATTCCCCAATAGAAGGAAATTGAGATGAAGTTCCTTACATCACACATACCTTTAATTGAAAATACATTAACCTTATGTATAATGACATTAAAATTTTTATTTATATATCATAGATCCATATTAATATTTATAATTTCATATTCGATCATTTTATAAAAAAATTATTAAACATTCATAACAAATAATTTATTTTAAACAATGCATCAAGTGTTAATTACCTTGTTTTTTCATGAATGTTTTGTCAGGGAATTTTTAGTTATTATGAATAATATATATATATAAATAATATATATAATTATTGTAGTATTATAAATACCATTTTTATTCATATATACATATATATTTATTTATTTATAAATATTCATGGATGTTTGAAAAGGTAAATGAATCACACCACTACATGGAGATGGTAGATCTGGTGTACAAACAATTGATGATATCATTCCCCTAACCGGTTAACGGGAATGAAAGGATATGAAAAAAAATTGTATATAATCATTTAAATTTAATATATTCACATATATTCATTAAATTTATCCGTATTACCTTCCAAATAATTATTATATGATCTAAAAATTATATCACTTCTTGAGGCAATAAAATGTCAAACAGACGAGGTATGTTATCGTAGTTCATATAGAATGAGATAAAAAAATACAAGTTAGATTAAAATTAAATGAGTATAATTATATCATAAATATAATAAATATACATTAAATTCATTAGTATCCCCAAAAAGGAAAATTGTCAATGGAAGACATGTTAAATAGGTTCTTGTGGTTTTACTCTACTATACACATGAGTGAGGAATTTTTTTCTAATTTGATAGTGATGTAGATGGGTAAATGTTAATCCATTAACATATTGGAATATAAATATATTGGATAATTTTTTTAATTATATTTTACGTTTTAATATATAGTATATGATGGTTGATGAATAATTAAAAAAATGATTAGTTATTATTATTACATTCTCTTATAGAAACTTTCTTCGGATATCATATTAAGAACCCTAGGGTCTGTATTTAGGTATGAGAATCATCAATATAATGGGTATAAGTTTGTTTAGGATATATATTCATGTTTTTTGAGAATCATGTCTTGAGATATGTAAATAAATGAGTGGAAGGAGTCACCATTTATACTTTAAGCAGACTGGAATTCTTGTAAATAACCAAAACTATTCACTAATTGGAATTAATGGTTTCCCTACGTGCCAAAAAATTATAATGATGGTATTTTTTTGGATTTTATGGTCTACATACAACTCAAATATATTTTTTTAAACATCATTTTACTAATAATCTATGTTTTCTAACTTTTACCATGTCAGTTTTCAACATTGAACAGTTCTGTTTTAATTTACAATGGTAAATAATACATTAATAATAGAATAAAAAAACTTTTTATATGATTTTTTCCCAGTAATTATAAATAACAACTAAAATTTATCAAATAAAAAATTTTAATGTTTTAATCATTAACTAGAATTATATAACATATGATTCGAAAAACAGTATTTTAACCTCAACTAGTATAATAAATTTTAAAAGGTTTTTCTAAAAATTATTTAGAAAATGTAATATTCCATTATTGTAAAATATTATTATTTTTATTTAAAATATGGAATCCTTTTTATGAAATTACATTAATTGATTTGGTGTTATTTAATTTAAAAAATAAATAGGCATTTAATGTTTACAAATAAATTTTCACAAAATGCATTTTTCCAGCAAAAGATGATGTTATATTTAATATATTAATAAAAATAATTTAAATGTGTATTTTAAATCCTATAGGTAGATATATAATTTTTAAATTTAATTTAAATATTTCATTAATAATTTTTATTTTAATTAATTAAAAGTATGTAAATCTATGAATTTTAAAATAGTTGGACGAAAAATATATTTTCTGAATTCAAATAAATTTATTAAAAAATCAGGAATAAATATTATCAAAATTTATTTATTATTATTATTATTAAATTAAAATTAATTTGAATTTATGTGAATTTAATTTATAAATGGGACTTTAAAAATACACAGTTTAATTAAAAGTTATAATGACATTTGAAAACATGGTAATTTATCTATTCACTAAAAATCATCATTATCTAAAAAATATAAACATTTCATAAAAAATTAATTATCAAATTATAATATTAAATATGGGTTTAATTTTACAAAATTCATTATAATTTTTTTTTTAAAATTTCATTAAATTTTTTTCTCACCTAGTGTAGTAAAAAGTATTTTGACAAAAAAAAATATTTTTGTTGGATAATCCAAATTTAATTAATATTGAGTTATTATTGTGAAATTTTTTTATTTATTAGATCATTAATATATATTTAATACATTATTATTCATATCCATATTCTAAAAATAAATGTGTAAAATATATTAAAAAATTATAAATAATATATTTCATGATCTAAGTAAACCTTGTGTTTTGTATTGTAAGTGGTATAAAACATAATGTAATTATTTTAAAATATTGTGGTAACAAATTATAAAATCTATCAAATAGATTATGTTTATTTAATATACATTAAAATTATACGGGGTTATAATTTTATAATACACTTATTTGGTGATGGGTTTGTAATTTAAATTCATGAATCATTTAAAGTGTTTGGATATGTCATTTGAAAAATGAAAAGGTAATTTTATATGACACTCATAAATTTAAAACTAAATAGAAAAATTAGAACATCCATGATATTTAATTAATATTTGTGTATTTTTCAATAAAATATAGTGGAAATACATTTAATATGAGAAGGGTGATATATAAATTAAACAAAAGAACATGAAACATAACTTCATGTAGAAGGAGTTAAACAGACAGAAAAAGATTTAGTTTGAATTAATCTAATATTATTTTTTCTCAATACAGTACCATAATGGAATTTAAATCCTAATACATGATTCAGTCAGTATAAAAGACCATACAATTATATCAAATCCGGGGATTTAAAGAGGAATATAACTCTTGGATTGTACTGGATAAATATTTTAGAAATATTTTGATGAGATAAATACTATTTAACCAATCATACTAATCATCTATCCATTTAAATGATCATACAAGGACAACCAATTGAAATCATGGACCAAAGATACATGACTCTACGAAACAAGAACACCAATATATTAAAGGTCCTATGGAAGAACCATAGGTTTTATAATGATAATTGGTAGTTTTAGGATGTAATATATGATAAGTACCCTATCTTTTTTTACTCAATCTAGTAAAATTGTGAGGAATAAATCATTTCAATGGGATAATGTCTAATGATGAATGATTTTAGTAACAACTTTTTAGTAATTAAAGAATGTGTGAGTATGATTTCTAACATGCTACACTGATCAAAAATTAATAATCATATATACACTATATAAATTAATTTTTTGGTTGTCACATAGTCCAACCACTTTATAAAAATTATATAAAATTATATAATAAAAAAATTTCACCTTATACCTAGAAATATATATTTCATAAAATTATATTATGTGAATTTATATACAAATTATTTTTCTCAAATATTAAAATTTATTTTCAAAAAAATAATTTAATTTTTATATTGTTGATCATAATATATTATTAATATGAATTTTGGATGTTTTTTGAATATAATTGATTTTTTTCTGAATAGTGAAAAAATAATGTTCTTTCCTAAAACAATGACTATTATTCCTTTATCAGTATATGTGAAAGGAATAAAATTTTGTAAATAAAATATTAATTTAAAATATATATATTTTAAATATACAATTATGAAATATAAAAACAAATTATGTGATAAATTATATTAATAATAATTTACAACTTAATAAACATTTTTATGAAATTTAAGAACATTTTTTGATACATTTAATAATATTTATTCATGGAAAAATTCATTTTTTGATTTCGTTTAATGATAAATAAATTTTAATTTATTATATATTAATTCAATTAATAACATGAAAACTTTAATCCATCATAATTTTATCTTATATATTAATTAAATATTTAAATAAAATTTTATTTATTTAAATTTTATTTGTAATGTCTGTTTAATTTACCATCATATTGTATAATATTTAACAAATTAAATAAGTTAAACTATATGGAGATTTATTATATGAATGTGAATATATGGTAATATTTTTATAATCTCATTTTTAGTATTAAAATAAATTACATGATTAAAATTAAATTTAGAGTCGTAACTATTTTAATGAATAATATATGGTGGCTTGAATGTTACAAAATTATCATGACCTTTATAATTATATTACATATCTCACACATCATTCCTGATATTCTATTAGTAAAACATAGTTAACATTAAACCACAATTAGTTAGTATTTATTTTATTGAAAAAGTCCGTCTTCCAAATTTATAAATAGATTTTCACATTTATCATTAAATAATCAACTTTTATTTTAATTTTTCATTCATCCTTGGTACAATATTAAAACCCCTAATGTAATTTAAATTGCCTAAATATAATGGTCCACCAAAATTGTTATAATTTTATAAAAATAATATTCTTCATCAAGAGTTCGAGGTCAATACCTATGCCACAAATCATAATTAATTTTAAATTATTATTATTTCCATTATAAATAAACTAAAAACACATTATAATAATACCTCATAATAACTGGTGCCCTGGGAAGAAATTATTATAATGGTAATACCATTATTTATTTTATTTGATTACAAATATAAAAAATAACCATCAATAGAACCCTTTGGTGTGAGAGATGGCGCTACGGGTTGTGAGAGATTCTCTCCATGATGATGGATTTTAGTGTCTTTCCTGGACATGGTGCTTCCATTCATCCTTATCGTCGATCGCCTCTCTTGTCCCAGTGGTGTGGCATCAGTGATTCCCTCCTCGGTGTTTGCTCGCGACCCTTAGTGTTCTGGCGATGTTTGTAACATTATGGTTGCTATGAAGCCGACCTTCTCTACCGATCTACAATCGGATTTTGATCATTGCAATGGATCTATAAAGGCATCTCACCGGTCATATGTGGCTTTGAAAATTGATCTCAGGCATGGTGATTCATGGGAGTCATCTAGTCCGGATGATGTGGTTGTTGATATGGCATGTGCGGACACATTAATGCGGAATTTTATTCTGCCTCGTGACGATGATATATCGGGATCTCAATCCCACTATGATGTGGTGAGGAAAACAAGATAATGGTAGAATCGTGATGGAGCTAGTTCTTTGGTGATATTCAAAGACTCATGTCATAGTATAATTCTTAGTAAGGGTTAATTGGATCACGTTGAATCCAAACCTACAACGCTTGAAGTGAGAATATCAATTAGAAAAAACTCATTTATTGCATGTTTTGTTCTTCCTAAAGGCGCTCAACCATGGAAACATGATGTTGTGATTCGCAGAACCTCGCATTTGTGGTATTTTTCTATTTATTAATGTGATTCTCTTGGTTGTGTATTTTTACATTGCCTTTTTCCATATGATGACAGGAAGCTCCATGTATGGAGTACTGGAACCCTATTCCTGAAACCAGGTCGGCTTCATTTGCATGATTGGTCTTTGGAATTTAAAGTCTCACGTGAAAAAAATGAATTTTATCAACTCTAGATTTTACTTTATGTACTCAATTGGGTCATCTAGAATCAGAAAATTTTGAATCACAATCGAATATCAATTGGAACAGTGATTTGGCATGATAAAGAGACTAATGATGTTCAGATTGGTCACTTTTCAAGGATGTTGGTGGAGGTTGATCTTAGCTCTACTTTGATTGACAAGGTAACCCTTTCAACCCCTTATTATAACATTCAATTTGATCTTGAGTATAAAAAAAATACTCTTTTATGAAATGTATATATGTTTGTTGGACACTCATTAGAGATATGTCCGGAGAATGTTTCTTGTGATGAATGTAGGGTGAAAGGACATTCGGTAGCCCTCTATCATAGGAAGTCCAAGGTGAAGGAATCAATGTGGCCATAGACTACTACTCATGATGTTGATTCACTTAATGAGCTTATTCCTGATACTGGAAAAGGGTTTCTATTTTATGTATCTCCGAAGAAGTCTCATAGTGGCCCCTCTAATACATTGTCTGATTTGGTTAATGTGGTTGCCCTAGTTGAGGACACCCAAATACGGACCCCAGGGTTGGTGATGCCTTGTAATTATCCAGTCGATGTCTCTTATCTGATTGATGTGACACAACATGTTGATTGTCAATATGAAATCTATAAGCTTTTTCAAGTATCTGAATTACCTGAGAAATGGGGAAACATCGGCGGATTAAAAAAATAATTATGGTACCCCGATTAGGATCTCGGGTAGTGGTGGTCATGCCTCATACCAGGATAAAATATTAAGTAGAAAGGCAATGGTTCATGATAGTGAGGATATCCCCTCTATGAGAAGACAATTTAAGTATTTCCTTAATGTTAATAGAATCCTTTCTACCAGATCATCATATACGGTGTCAAGGAAAGGGGAAACAGATATAATGAAAATATTCATTCCGGAGAAGTCTCAATCTGTGTGGGAGACTTTTGGTGGCTCTGATTATGGAATTGATATATCTTATTATGATCTATAAACCTATTATTGGTGGTTGAGAGTTTTTCTGTTGTTTGTCCCCATCTGCTCCACTATTGTACTTTTTTCTTTCTTCTTAATAAATGATCTGAAGCTTTGCATCTGGATGGACTTGCCTTGTAATAATCATCACTAGGTCATGTGTGTGGATTACTGCCTCCACGAAGAGATTCATTTAGTATTTCATCACCACCTCCAAGGAATATTTAAAATTATTTAATATTCATATTATTAATATT
This sequence comes from Viscum album, assembly GCA_963277665.1. Taxonomy (NCBI): domain Eukaryota; kingdom Viridiplantae; phylum Streptophyta; class Magnoliopsida; order Santalales; family Viscaceae; genus Viscum; species Viscum album. The sequence continues at coordinate 433,670,645 of OY728150.1, read as the reverse complement.
TATAACATTTTGAGTATTATTAAATTATTATTTATTTTATTTTCTACATTAATTTCATTTTATTTAAATTGGAGCATCATCCATGTGTACATGAAAATGAACATCCATGACCTGAGGATTCACTTTAATTATACATATTAATAAATGGATGTATTTTAACATGTATTTAATGTATAAAAATATTTATTTACTAGTAAATTTACATTATATAATGGTAATATTATAATTTATATAACTCATATTTATAAAAAACTATTATATTAAATTTAATAGTACGATGTTATGTTAATGTTAAAATTATATATTGACTACATTCCAAGGAATGAAATTTAACTATATAAATTATGTTCTTATTGAATATTAAAGGAAATAATAATATTCAATTATGGTAATTATTAATCTATTTCACGAAACATTTGACAATGGTCAACAAACTAAAAATATTATAAAGAAATTAATCAAACCCATAGTGGTAGGAGCCCGAATAAATTATCATAAAAATAAGATCAAAGGAGAATAAATAGACCTTATCAATTTAAATAACCATGATTATGATTCATAGTATTTATTTAATGACATAATTTTATTTTATTGGATTATAATAACATGTACAAAATTATTTCATACATAATGTTAAGGAATTTTTCATCAAACTAAATTCATAGATATAAGTTTCAAATTATAAAATAATTGGCCTTTTATGGATTATATCCTTCTAAATTGTTAGTTAATCAATATATTTTATTTATTCATTCTATTATTTGTTCATTAGAAATCTCTTTCTCTTCAATGTTTTTTAATGTTAGAAAAGTTTCAACTCATGTTATTTTTACATAAGTAATGAATTTTATTCCAGATGTTGATATTATAATTATCCTTACTCATACAATTTAATTTTTATATTTACTACACCTTAGAGATAATTAATGTATTTAATTAAAATATTTCCCTTCAATGGATCATGTTCATTTTCAAAATTAGACACCGAATGAACAAATTCAGAACAGAAGAACAAACAACCTTTTCTTTTATAACGATGATTTACCATTAGAATATATTTTGATAAATATTTCCGCTTTTAAAATTTATCATCTTTAAATGTTATCAAATAAATAATTTATTATTATTTTAAATAAAATGGCTTTTTATAAATGGTTTTCATTGTTAGTATATGTTTTCAAAAATACATTTTATCGAAAATGTGTTATTACAATGAAATGTTTTATAGTACAAAAATTATTTCATTAGAAAATAATTTTATTTGTTCCTTTTAAAATTTTATGAAATATATAATTTTAAAAAATAGAAATAACTTATATTCATCAAATGGGTAGTTTTTAGGAAAATATATTAATGTTTACAGGTTTCGAAGTGCACATATATTTTTTCCACATTTATTGTTTTCATTGGGACTTCAGATCTATATTTCCATGTTTTCAAAAGAGAAATTATTATTCTCATGGATTAGTAAACTATTACTTTTTATAATCATCAATGGTAAAAAAAATTATTATTTTTAAATCAATTTTAATAATGATTCTATCAGAAATATTCATCATTGTTATATATGTGAACATAGTTATTTTTTAATTGAAGGCCATTATATCAAAGAAAAAAATATTTATTTGATGCATTACCAACCAAATATAATACATCATAGTGTTGATCCCCTCTTATGAGGAAACAATATAACATTTCAAAATATAGTCAAAATTTTAATCCATTATGGTTAGAAATAATTTTTTTAGTAGTAGTTAACGTAAATTAATGGAGATGGTTATTTTTAAATAATCATTAATAGGAATAAAATGGTTTTTTTACATTCAATAATAATATAGAGGTGACTCAATAGATCTGAGAATTTGTCCAATGTCATGTGTGTACGAGGGAATAGAATGATGAAACGAAAGCATTGATATTTTACTACATGAATGCTTTTGAAATCATAGTAATATAGATATATAAAAACAAAAAGCATATGGACACAATTAAAAATAAATGTATCCTATGACCCAACAACCTAAAATAATTCTTCTAGATGATCAAATAATAACACATGAAATATGGTATCATCCTATATAATAAACTCTATTCCTCAGTTGATGGGTTTCTTATATCACAATACTCTATATTGTACAATTGAAAAAAATATTTCCATATATAAAAAAACATTAATATAGAATAAATATTACTTCAATAATTTAGTAATGAGAATTTTTTAAACTCTAGTGATTTAATTGTAGGTTAATTCCAAAATATTTATAATAATATGTATATATAACCTTCTAAAAATATATGATAAAAAATATATATATTATTCCGAATTTTCATCATATAGTCATATAAATCATTGTTATCAATAGGTATTTATTCCAAATTCACATCCAAAGTCTTATGTTGAGTATCATATGTTGTAAATAAATTTAATTAGAAAATTTAAATTGATGTTTTATATTTCATCAAAATATGAATTCATAGAATTACTCAAATAAGAATATCTGATATGAAAACCACATTGTAAACTCATTTTTATAATTTATATACTTCTAATTTGATTTATTAGAAATTAAATATTGTTAATAAAGATACATTGGTCCCCATGTATGAAAAAATTAAATGAATTCCTCAATAAATTATTAATGATTAAATGAAATTTATAGAATTACCTTATGATTCCTATCTTTACCTTGAATGTAGAAAAACATTCCCAAATATAAGAAGTTCTCACTATCGATGATAAGATATTGTTATTTTAACTAATCCGGATTCCCAACTTATAGAGAAATAATTAATATCCTTCAATATAAATATAGTGAAATTTCAGGTACATTTTTTAATATATGGGAATTTTACGATTCCTCGAAAACTAAAGGTGTGTGATTATGAGGCCTGGAGTGCCCAGAATGAACTTCTGAACTTTTCTCTAGTATGTTTAGGTAACATACAAGTGATTTTTTTTAAATTTTGAACCGGTGCTCATAATTTAAATCTAAGGACACTGATTAACTTGCAGCGCTGGTATTATCTTAAGGGGAGCTTCACCTCCACCATAGTTGGTCAAGGGTAAAAGATAGTTTTTTGGGTTTTATTTTTGGAATGAAAAATAAAATAAAATAAATTTCTATTAGAAATTAAATAAAAGTTTATTTAATTTATTTTTTATTCCCACAGAAATCCCCAAAATACTATCTTTCACCCGCGACCTAATGTGGTTGAGGTGAAGGTCCTCATAAGTGAATACCATCTCTGAGAGTTCAACGGTGTCCTCATATTTCAATTTAATGCATCACTTCATAATTTACAAAAACCCATTCATATGATAGTTGAATGTACCTGAAAAAATGTTCAAATATTCATTGCAGGAACACCATGGCTTAGAATCAATCTCCGTTAGTTTTCACAGACTCATAAAATTCTTATATTTAATAAACATTTACATGGAATATCTGGGTCATTACAGGATAAATAAAATAAAGTAAACATTTATTTTAATTTTAATAATCCTCCTATGTGAAGGATATGGTGGTGGGGTCTACGAGGGGTTAAAACCTCTCAACATGAATGCTCAGTGGTGGGGAAACACAGAGCTAGTAAAAAAACCAATTATAAGCATGGTGGCCGAGACCATGTGAAACCCTTATTATGGGAGAATAACCTCTCAACTCTCAACATTAATTTTGAAGACTCTTCTTTAATTTATGAAGACATCTCTATGTTAATTAATTAATCCAACCTATTTTTTTCCAATATGAAATTAAACAACAGATTCTATTATGTTGGATAATTTTCATTTTAGTGGATTTAGGAGAGGAGACCCTTTCTAAGGATTAATCTCTTCAACAAAGAACATGTTCCCCAATGAATAGAGTTCTCCCCAATAAGGAACTCTCATGCTGACGAGGAACGTCATCGATGACCATGAACCGATGATCGGGGAAATCCTGACGTCACTAAATTCACCCTCCCAACGTCAACAAGGAATCTAGGTAGGGTTTTAGTTGGTAAAAATATTTATTCCAATCTTCATCCCTTATAAAACAATGAATGTGGATGAACTCTCTAACTAGTTGATCTGTAGATGATTTCTTTTGCGGGATTGGGAATAATCATTGTGGGAGGTTAAGGTTTTACGTTCTCCATTCATGGTCATGTTGAGCTGCATGATACCACACTAACTTGGAGGGTTCATGACAAACAAACATGGCCCAATCCGTCCATCATTCTTTATGAATGGTGTATCCTTCACAAAGGAATATGGAGACTTTGTTCCATGAGAATGAATAGATGCGGTGGCCGGAACATCGTCGAACGCAATGAAGGCGATGGAGAAATTGCGCCACCCTGTGTCCCCCACTGCCCCATGGCCACTGCCGGCAATGGACACCATTTCTCACCGCTGATGCCGCCCCACGTCCCCCACTGCCCTGCGACCCCATCCACCTGCGGCCCCCGCCGCACTGCGGCCTCCGCCGCCGCCTGCCACCCCCCCCCCCCTCCGCGGCCTCCATCACCCCACAGCCTCGCGTTATCCAGGACCTTCACAAAAAAGTTTACTCACATAGCCAATGGCCTTTCCACCTCGCTGGAACCTCGGCCCCATCTCCCAGTGTCCCTCTGCGGCCCCCACAACCTTCGTCACTTTGTGGCCCCAACGGCCCCCCGCGGCCTCGCCACCCTCATGCCCTTTGTGCCGCTCTCACAGCCTCACGCTGCTCCGCGGCCTTCGGGTAACCTAGCGCGGCTGGTGGGGGCTGGACCCAATGGGTCGGACCGTACTCCATGGGGCTGGTCAGCCCAGTCCAGGTCGGGCTGGGCCGTTCTGACCCTGTCAGACAAGACCCGGGCTGGCTTCAAACTTTACGATCGTTTGGCCATAAGGTTGGCACCAGACGTCCGTTTGACGAACCGTTATTGGTTCTTGAAATCGTGGATCGAGACGGTCCCTCTGAGTATACCCCACTGGAGTTTTGGATAATTCTGGAGTACAATTGGGTTGGATCAAGCATGAATCCAACTGGGTCCTCTGGACTAAAATACTAGTAACTCATAGACCGTGCGTCCGATTGACGCATCATCTATTGTGTTGAGACCCCAATGATGTGGAGGCCCTTTGAGATACTTCTTTGTGAGATTTCAAGGAAGTTTGAGTATCGACCAGTGGCTTGTGTATCAGACCCTTTTGGAGACATGTGAGAATAATTCGGGAACCCTATAGCTAACTGTGACGTGAAGAATGAATAGAAATCTTATGTGGGTCAGTATCGAGCGATCCTGTGTCGGTCAACACATAGGGATCCTGTTTTGGTCTGCCTCGAGCGATCCTATGTGGGTTATCACTGAGAGATCCTCTGTTGGTCAGCACTGTGTGATCCTGTGTGGGTCAGTAGTAGAGCCTCTTAACAGAGTATGATTATTCATTACATACATGTAATCGTCTCTACTACTGTACCTATGTTATACCTGGAGTGAGATGAGTCTGTACCTTGTGGTACATTACTTTATGGTAATAACTTGGCGGTATTCTTCTGTGTGGCGTACTTGTGTGGTACATACCATCATGGTATTACTTCATTTGTGGATCATTTGAGCTTTGGGATTTTGGGCTGGGCCATGTGTTTTCTCATGATTGAGATGGGTATACATGTTAACATAGGTATATGTATGGGCATATACCTAAGTAGGGTTGAAAGTTCACTTCATGGTTTTTTGTTTATCCTTTTTGGATTTCTAAGACCATGAGTGTCTCGGGGTCCCTACTGAGTATTGTTATACTCACCGCTGCACGGGCTATTCCCAAACCCTATTGCATTTGGTGCAGATGACGGACATCGCTGACTGAGGACTAGAGTACCATTACTGGATGTAGTTGGGATGTGTATGTTAGATTAGGCGAACTGGAGTGATGGTAGATCATGAAATGTAACTACCCTTTAGCTAGGATTCATGGGAGATGATCCAGGAGCTACATTTCACTTATCATTCATCTATTACATTCTAGTTATACTTCTACTTTCCAGTTTGGTCTATATTCTGGCCCCCTTTTACTAACAACACATACACAATTTACTATTCAGTTTACTTGAGTTTGTAACTTATTGTGTTCATGGTTGTGTGTTCTTATTGGTTATAAAGGCATGCCATCCCAGTTTTAGGAAATACATCTTCGGTGCAAGTCACCATCCCCTAGCCTATGGAAGGCGGACATGGGGTAGTCACAGAACGGGAGCCAGGGGATGGGTTGTGACTAATTGGTATCAAAGGAGTAGGTTCTACTCTATAACATAGGACTCTGATCATTATTTTTAACGACAATATTGTTAAGTGTAGGGAGTGTGGTTATCTGTTTATGGAATCCAGTGACTGGTGTGGCGGCAGACATCTTCATAAACCAGGACCCTAACCTCTTATTTCCAACTCAGTGCACGAAAACGCTGATTGTGTGTGTGTTTTCAAGAGTATTCTCTGTGAAGTCTTTGATTTAGTTCACAATGAATATCTTATTGAACATGGTACACCTGTTTCATTTCAGGATTCCTCCACATAGACATCCAGCTAGTGTTCCAGAAATAGTATGCACTGATAGTGCACCGAACTACGAGGCCTCGGTGTAGTGACCTCTTCTAGTAGAGGCACTAGCAGTGGCACTAGAGGTACCATTTCCCATTGGGCCACCAATTACACCTTCCCCAGTAGTAGAGGGTTCACACCATTTGAGTACATTGCCTGAGTTCCAGTGCTAGAGGCCACCCAGTTTCAGGGGAGAGACAAACCCACAGGTGGTTGAGGATTGGCTGAAGGCCGCTGTGAGAGTCATTCGACTCATAGGGACACCAACCAATTTCATGGTGATCCTTGACACCAGCCTCCTATAGGAAGTATTAGGAAAATGGTGGATCATTATTCTCTAGGTTCATGAAGAGGTAACACTTCTCTGGGCAGACATCGAGAGCCAGTTTCGGGTAGAGTTTGTTATAGCGACTCTTCACGCAGTGCACATTCAGGAGCTACATAATATGCCGCAGGGCATCATGACTATGTCTCAGTACTCATAGAGGTTCACTGACCTCTCATGCTACTCCACTGATATGGTGCAGGACCCATTTTTTGGGGCCTAGGCCTTTGAGCAGGGACTCAGACGGGAGATTAGTGCTTCTATGATTTCACATAGAATTCCGACGCAGGAGGGGGTGTTAGAAAGATCCCTCTTAGTATAGTGTTTCCATGCTGAGCAGTCACCAGCAGCGATACCCACACCTATTGTGACATAGCAGAGTTCTCTACAACAGGCCGCAGACAGATGTCGTAGAGGTCTAAGAGGACCAGACCTACAGGTGGATGACCGCAGGATTCAAAGTCAATTCTGTGGGGCACCTGGGGCAAATCCCATCATTCCAAGAGCAGGCAGTGTTATGCATGCAATAGGTAGGGTCATATGGGTCATGACTGGTTGACCCACCATATGAATGATCAGAAGACGGTCAAAGGACCTCTTAGGCATATACATAGGTTCTATCGTGGGGGTCTGCAGGGAGAAAGAGGGTGTGGCAGAGGAGATGGTCTTGCAGATGACAGTGGAAGATGATTCGAGATGTTACCGCCACCATCACCAGGTGGTCAACCCTGACCACAAGGAGTTGGAGTAATGGGGAGAGTTCAACTCTAGGCAGCTAAGTATTATGACCATGGCGTTTCAGAGATTATATAATGTACGAACTGTGTCTAGTCGACCTTAGTTGCTGTATTTATAGACACATGTTCTAGCCATACATTTATTTACACTACCCTCGTTCAGATCTCAATGATTCTGATGGATCCATTGTCTCGATACATATATCTATAGACCCCTATGATAGAATATTCAATGATTATGAACTGGTGCCTGCTGTGTGATCTTACTCTAGGAGGTGAGAGTGTTGGCTGAGATCTCCTAGTAGTGGTGTCGACGCCTTATGATGTCATCATGGCTATAGAGTGGTTAATTACAATCCATGCCTATATTGACTGTATTGGGCTCATAGTACGGTGTGTCCACATGGATGGGACCTATTTTACCTTCACCGGCGAGAGGGGAGCCTTTGCAGCACAAGATGGACATACCCAGAGGAGAGTGCAAACAATCACTAATCGGTTGCTAGTCTTACCCTCAGAGCTGTTGATGTGGAGAGTCCAAGATTTCTTGTATTGTAGGACCATTAAACCGATGCCTTCCCTGATGATGTTCCCGGTCTACCTCCTCATATAGAGGTGGAATTTTACATTGACTTGTACCTCAGGACGACACTGATATCTACACCAGTGTATCAGATGGCTCCTATAGAGCTTTCTGAGCTATGGGTACATCTAATGGACCTAAAGAGGAATGGATTCATTCATCCAGGTGTTTCTCTTTGGGAAGCCCTGATTCACTTCTCCATAAAGGTAGATGGGATCATGAGGCATTGTGTTGACTCTTGGCCCCTAAACAAGGTGACCATGAAGAACAATTACCCACTCTGGAGGATTGACAACCTCTTTGATCAGCTTAAAGAAGCATGATGGTTCTCGAAGATAGACCTCAGATCAGGCTATCACCCGCTCAGTGTGAGATATGAGGATTTGTAGAAGACAACTATCAGATTTCGGTATTTCAATTACGATTTATTGGTTATTCTACTCAGTGTGACCAACTCTCCAGTAGTGTTCATGGGACTCATGAACAAGATTATTCATACATACCTTGATCACTTTGTAGTAGTCTTCATCGAAAACGATCTGATCTACTTGACTACTCAGGAGGATCAATTTTATCATTTGCGGGTATTAATAGACACACTCTGAGAGAACTGGATTTATAGTAAGCTCTTGTAGTGCGAGTTTAGGATTTGAGAGGTTCACATTCGGGGACATGTCATATCGGAGGCTGGAGTTGCAGTAGATCTAGTGATGATTGGGTGTTACTTGATTGGGATCCCCCCATGCGTTTGACAGTGGTACAGAGTTTCCTGGGTTTGGCAGGATACCACTGGAGACTTGTGGCATATTTTCTAGAGTTGCAACACCTCTATCATCATTGATGGAGAAGGGGAAAAAGTTCGTCTGGTCAGACAGATGCCATCAATGATATTCGGAGATGAGATAGAGTTTTACTAGTTACCCCATCTTGAGGCTTCTAGAGGACGGAATAGGGTACGTAGTCTACTGTGACACATCTGGGACCGGGATCAGATGTGTCTTGATACTAGAGTAAGCAGTGATCAAATATCATTCATGGCAGCTATGACAGCATGAGAAGAACTACACGTCCCATGAAATGGAGATTAAAATAGTGGACGTCGCATTGAATATGTGGAGACATTACATGATGGGTGAGCATTTTACAGTGTACTCAGATCACAGGAGTCTCAGATATATCTTCTATCAAATGGAACTGAACCAGAGACAACAACGTTGGATTGAGTTCCTCCAGTACTATGACATAGAGATAGTATATACTCTTGGTAAGGGGAAAGTTGTAGCAGATTCACTCAGCATGAGATCTGGTATACAGTTGCTAGGCGAGTCGACCGAGTAGCTGGCTGCATTGCAGATATCTTTTGTGGATCGAGATGGAGGAACGTTCCTTTAGTATCTTATGGTCACTCCCCAACTTATTCGGTGAGTCATGGAAGCGCAACATGTGGACATTGACTGCGAGGCTCGACCTGCTCAGATATCCACAGGAGAGGCACCTGATGGTTTTTTTGAAGGTGGGGAGCACGTCATTATCTTCAGAAAAATGTATCATGGTACCAGTGTTACTTTAGGAGGATTTGTTGAGAGAGATCTACACATCTCCTCTAGTGGTACACCTAGGAGTATCAAATATGTACAAGGATCTTCGATGACATCACTAGTGGTAGTGAATGAAGAAAGTAGTAGTAGAGCTTGTCTCCCGGTGCCCCACTTTTTAGCAAGTAAATGAGGACAATCAGATACCAGTAGGTTCAGTTCAGCCTTTATAAGTCCTATAGTGGATTTTTGATGGGATATCCATGGACTTCGTGATAGGATATCCACGTAAATCCATAGTTGATGACTCTATCTTGGTGATCGTTGACCGACTTACCATGTTTTCCCACTTCCTAATGATCAGAGAGCAGGGAACTGTAGAGATCATGGAACACCTCTATGTGTTGGATATTTTGAGGATACATGGAGTACCCTCGATGATTGTATTTGATTGTGATACAAATTTCACTTCTAATCTATCGAAGTTTTTGTAGGAGGCTTTCAATACACAACGTCATTTGAGCACTACCTTCAATCCTTTGATGAATGTCCAGACTGAGTAGACCATTCAGACTCTCATGGACATGATGTGTTCTTGCGTCCTTGACATTAGTCTCATATGGGATGATCACTTGCCTTTGGTGGAGTTTTCATACAACAATATATATCACACCACCAATGGGATGACACCTTTTGATTAGTTTTTTGGGAGACCTTGCAGATCACCGTTGAGCTGTACTGACCTAGGGGAGTCAGCACTCGTGGGACCAGAGATGGTTTGGGCTACCTCAGAGAAGGTACAGATTATCTAGGAGCGGATTAAGACTGCACAGAGCAGGAAGAAGTCATATGCTGACAGGAGACGAATACCTCTGGAGTTAGAGGATACTGACCACATCTTTCTATGTGTCTCACCTTGACGAGGATTACAATGATTTGGCCATGATGGAATGTTATCTATGAGGTTCATTGGACCCTTCCAGGTCCTCAACAGAGTTGGCATGTGGCATACTCCTTATCTCTTCCAACTCAGTTTCACCGAATGAATGACATCTTCCATGAATTCCAGCTGAGGAGATATGTGCAAGTCACTTCTCACATCATCGACCACAAAGAGCTGGATATCGATGATGGGGTGAATTATATGGAAGTTCTAGTTGTGATTGAGTATCAATAGAAGAAATTATTTTTTGGGCGGTTGATACATCTATTGCACGTTCATTGGAATCAAGAGAACCTCCAGTAGAGAACATTGGAGTGGGAGGCTCTGATACGTTCTCAGTAACCCCACCTGTTCCCTATGTTTGACTTATGGATTATGGGGATACATATCCCTAAGGTGGAGAGAATGTAAATACCCTAAAATTCCTTGTAATTTATTTTAATATTTGAGAATTTTAAGAGTCTGTGAAAACTGACAGCTCATGATTTTGAGGCCCAGTGTTCACGTAATGAATTTCTGAATATTATTTAGGTACGTTCAGTTAATGTATGAGTGGGTTTTTCTATAACTTTTTTTCTGGTGCTCAGAATCGATATCCGAGGACACCATTGAACTCGCAGCGCCGATATTTACATAAGGTTACCTTTACCACGACGACTATTGGTCGAGTGTGAAAGATAGTTTTTTGGTTTTTCGTGGGAACGAAAAATAAAATAAAATAAAATAAAATTTTATTTCTAATAAACCACCCATGTGAAGGATATGATGGTGGGGACCATGAGGGGTTAAAACCTCCCAACTTGAATGCTTCGTGGTGGGGACCACCCGAGGTATAAAAACCCCAATTCAAAGCTTGGTGGTGGGGACCACCTAAACACCTCATTATGGGAGAAAAACTTCTCAAATACATATATTAATTATTCCAACTCTTCTTTATTTAATTAAGAAAAACATACTTTAATTTATTAATCCAAACTATTTTGTTCCAGTATTAAATTAAATAACTTATTCTATTATGTTGTCTACATTTCATTTTGGTGGATTTGGGAGAGGTGAACCTTTGGGAGGATTACTCTCTCCAATGAAGAACACATTCTCTAATGAAGAACATTCTCTACAATAGAGAACGCTCATGTCGATGAGGAACATCTTCAATGACTATGAACCAATGATGAAGGTAACACCAACGTCACTGACTTCACCCTTCCATCATAAATGAGCAAACAAGGTAGGGGTTTAGTTGTGAACGACTATATATTACCATGTTATTCTCTTCTAAAATAAATAACGTGAATCAACTCTCTAACTATTTAATACGCATATGATTTATTTTTTGGGTTTGGGAATAATCATTGCTGGAGGATTGGGTTTGTGGTTCCTCATTCAAGTTCGTATTATGACGCTTTCTACCGCTCTAAAACAGATGGTGCATGCCAAACAAACATGGCCTAAACCCTCTTTCATTCTTATTGAATGGTGATTACTTCTCGATGGAAGACGGATACTTGGTTCCATGACAACAAATGGATGTAGTGGCCGACGACGAAGGTGATGGTGCAATGGCGCCACCCCGCGGACTATATCGGGCTGTGGCCTCGACCGCTCTGTGGCCTCCTCATCCAGTGACCACTGCCGCCTATGACCCCAGCAGCCACCTCATTCCGCAGCTTCCACTTCCCTGCGGCATTGCATTGTCTGTGGCCTCCACCGCCCTACGGTTTCCGCCGCCTTACGACCTTGTACCACATACGGCCTTGCCGCACGTGGCCTCTCCATCGGCTGCCTTACGTGCCGGTAGCACTCCGCGGTCCTGTGGCCTCGCGCCGCCCGCAGCCACAGAGCCGTTGTCTAGTGCCCCCTATGACCTCACCACTGGAGGCCTCTCTACCCACGACTATCCCGCCCGTGGCCTTGCCACCTCACGACCCCCGCATCCCCTAGCCAAGTGGCCCTCTATGTCCCCCCACGGATTTCATTCCCCCATGGCCCCTTACGGCCTCACACCACTCTGCAGCTTCCCTGTCGAGCCGGACCAGGCCCAGTGGGCCGGATCGACCTGAATAGGGTTGGGTAGGCCCTAGCCAGGTGGGGCTGGGTGGGACCAGACATGGTCCAACTTCTAACTTTGTACTCTTTTGGTCATAACATTGGCACCAGAAGTCGATTTGAAAATCCGTTATTGGTGCTAGAAACCTTGGAGTGAGACGGTACCTTCGATTGTATCCTACTAGAGTTTTTAATAAATTTAATGTATGATCGGGTCGGATCGAGAATGAATCCAAAAGGGCCCTCGGGACTAAAAGGCTAATAACTCATAGACTGGGCGTCCGATTGACGCACTGTCTGTTGCGTTGAGACCCCAATGATGTGGCAGTCCATTAAGAAACTTCAGAAGACTTAGTTGAAGTTTTAATATATACAAATTTCTAGTGTATCAGACCCTCCAAGACACAAGGAAACGTAGTGCGGGAACCATGTAGATGTCTATGAAGTTAAGAATGAATAGTGATCATGTGTGCGTCAATACTGAGTGATTATGAGTGGGTCAGCACATCAAGATCATGTGTGGGTTATCATTGAGCGTTCCTATATGGGCCAACATTGAGCAATCCTCTGTGGGTCAGCACTAAGCGATCATGTGTGGGTCAGCACATAGCGATTTTATGTGGGTCAATAGAGGATCTTTATAACAGAGTAAGATGATTCACTAGTTACATATAATCATCTCCACTACTGTAAATATGTTATACCCGGTGTGAGATGAGTGTGTACCTTGTGGTACATTCTTTCATGGTATTACCTTGGTGGTATTATTTAGTGTGGCATACATGTGTGGTACTTACCATCCGGGTATTCATTGTTTGGTTGAACTGTTGGGCTTTGGTATTTGGGTTTAGACCTTATGTTCCCTTAGGATTGAGATGGGTATACATGATAACATAGGTATATTTATGGGTGTATACCAAAGTAGGGTTGACAGTTGACTTAATGCTTTTTGGTTTATCTGTTGTGGATTTTGTGAGACCTTGATGGTCACGAGGTCCCTACTGAGTATATGTTGCAACTGGGTCCTGGTGACAACACAGACCCCCGGCCATAATAAGGCCCCTGGGTCCTAGCCTAACAGGTACCACCAGTTACCCCCGCAGACACATGGGCCACACCCTAGGGTCCAACCATATGCCTGAATGAGTCATCTGACTAATGACAGTCCCCACAGGCCAACACTTGTCCTTTCCACTGTGCTTTGTCCTCACTCACACACACCCTGGGAAACTTCCCAGAAGGTCACCCATCTTGATCAGTACTCCAGGCCAAGCACACTTAGCTATGGAGTTCTAATTAGGTAGGCTCCCGAAAGGAAGCTTCACCTTATTGACATGAGTCATATCATTTAGCCATTTAACCCTTTATCCTTTTAGTGGTGTTACAATATCGTTATACTCACACCTGTATGGAAAATGCCTGCACCCTATTGTGTTTGGTGCAGACGACAGATAGCGCAGACTAAGGATGAGAGTACTAGGACAAGAGGTAGGTCAGAGGTGGATGTTAGACGAGGTGAACAGTAGAGATGGTTGTTCATTATTCGCACCTACCCTTCATGTAGGATTCATGGTGGACGATCCAGGTGCTGCTTTTCACCTATGAGTCATCATGTAATTTCCAGTTTCCCTTGTTCTTTCTAGATGGTTTGTCTTCTGGCCCCTTTTACTTACTGTACTCACTCTCTTTACTATTCAATTTACTTGACTTCATATCTTGTTGTGTGCTTGGTTGCGTGTGCTTATAGGTTATAAAGTCAATGCCATCCTTGTTTTAGGGAATACGGCTTCGGTTCTAGTCGCTTTCCCCTAGCCTATGGAATGCAGGAAAATGGAAGTCACGGCATGGGACCTGGGGGATGGGTCATGAAATTCAATAATACCATATACCTGGAGAAATGTAGTCATCCTGGATGAAATATTTATAGTTTTTGAATGAATTTATAAAGGGAAATATAATCCAAAAAATATCATAATTGTTACATTATATTAATCAACACAACATTCATATGTTGCATATTTTTTGTTATTTATTATTTATAAAATTCAATTCATTCATTGAAATAAATCCATGAATAATTATAAGATATTATAAGAATCATATAAATCTCAATATCAGTTATAAAATATTTTTTGGCCCCGTAGGGATGTAAAGAGTTGATTGAAAAATGGTACTTCTAATGTCAATTGGGTGCATAATTTTTTATAAACAGTCATGATTATAGCACCACTGTTAGACGTGTTTGGAATGGAGGAAGTTCATGATGGATAACCTCATGTGATTATTCTTAGGATGTTTTTGTTTGAGGAAATTATTTATAAAAATAACATATGTGAAGATATGTGGATAATAGTTAGTCTGATATCAGACTCCAATGCATAATAGCATGTAGTGAGCTGGGAATATAACAATTGTGTTATATGTGACCCATGAGATTAGATTTCCCTATTCATCTACATATGTGGTCAGGTTATGAATTTTTTTTATCAATGATGGGTACCCTATCTGAGGTCATAATTCATTACTGTGTCCCTGTAGGGATGATATAAGATTGTTGATAACTAATGGGTAGTTTGTGAGCCAGTTCATTTAATATTCTCATTGTAATGATCCATAAGATACAAAATGTTATTGATAAGTATTTCTCTATGATAAGTTTGGATAAAATCTCATTTATTCACTTCAGTTATCTTTTATAAAACATTGATTTCACATATATTTGATAGTCAATCATATTTTATTTATATATTCCAATTATCCTATAACACCTCCTAGAAATATTCTGTAGGAATTTATAGATATTTGAAAATCATCTTTTTCGTAGAGGTGGGTTCAGCAGATCCAATATTATTAATAAGAAGTTGAATAAGATTTTAATGTGGATGTAATTTTTTCCAAATGAAACTATTATACCACAATTACATAGTATGTAGAATTGGACCATTTAATTACTACCTAGGATAAAATATAGTGTGGATGAGACAAACATTCCCTACACCTCTAGAAAACTTTAACTCAAAGAAATAGAAAAAATTAATATTTTTTCTTTTAGATTTTTATAGATTACATTATGACATAGGTACATCAACACATACAAGTTATATATTGTAGTTGGGTTGTTCAATGACTATAGGGTTGTAGCCATAGGCATCTAGAATGATGAAGGGACACACAATGGTCAAGTATGAAGTTGAAGTTGATGTGGCCCCTATAACTATGAGATGTATTATTTTTATTGATTCATCTTTAATGAATAAATTATTTTATTTTAGTTTTTGTAATAATTTTTATTCTACCTACTTATTATACTTTTAAATCATCTAATAGAAATGATGTCCACTATTATAAAGTTGAATATGTCTTTTACAAGGATTATGTATATGTATTTTGATGTCCCCCATGCTATATATTAATATAAGAAGTCATATAATATTAATATTCTATGGTTTTTAGCTTATATATCTTTGATGATATCATGGGGGTGGTTTTTTGGGTTCCTCATAAAGTAGAGATAGATATCTATCACTATAATGTGTACATTTTATCCTTTTATTATATCTCTAATGTTATTCAAGGAGAGTATGATTCAAGGTCTAGTCGAGTGAGATCTCATCTTCCAGAACATAAAAATTTTATTTCCAATTTTTTCATTTTAATTTGGGATGAACATGTGGGGTATGATATTACTTTGGTTGTTGTGGACATTATTGAAGTGATTCAAGAGGATTAAAATGGTATAACTTTGGAGAGGGAAGTTGATTTTTTGATCGATTTTGTAATAAGAACATATTCCAAATATATGTTTTTGTAGAATATATATATCGATGAGTTGAAGGAATCAAATATATTTTTGGATGACTGAAAATATAAATAATTAATTCATTATATTTTATTTCCTTGGGTACCCCATGTTATTTTTGAAAACAATTATTATGTAACCAACAATTTATATGTAGATTACAAGAATGACATCTCTATATCAATTAATTATATTTACCCCTTTACCCATATGACTGAATTAGTTTATTAATTAAATAGAGAAATTTAGATGTCAAAAATTGAACATTATTCTGGGTACTAACCACTCATAGTAAAAGAGTGAAATATTCCAAAGACTGCATTAAAGAGTATGCATAACAGGTTTTAATATTTTTATTATGTCATTATGTCTATCTGACAGTCAATAAATTTTCACAAACCTGAGGAATTAAATTTTACACATGTACCTCTATTTTATCAGTATTGTATTCTTGACCAAAAATTGTGTTTACACAAGTATTGAAAAAAACATGGTTTTGGAATTGGTTCCCTAAAATGAAATTATCTGTACTTTATTATAACATGTATTAAGTATTTTGAATATTAATAAACACCATATCACATCATGATAGTTCTTATGTGTAACATATCATGTAATATTGTGCTAAGAGTATATATAACACAGAATGGTCATAACAGTTTCCCAATGTGCTAAGAATGTAGAATTTCCATGACATTATTATGGATTATATATTCTATATATGGATTATTTTATTTATGGATCACAAATGATGTATTATTTTAGGGGTGGAGACTCATCATAATTTGATTCACCTTCTCATGGTGTACATACATTGTATTATACGGTTTACGATATTATGAGAATGAGACCCACCAGTTAGGAATCCACAGTTACATGTGTCGTTGGATTTCCTAACTGTGGACATTTATATTGATCCTTAGAATTTAATATTATTATTTGTTAGGGTCATAGTTGATTAATTTTTTTTATTGATGAAAAACCAAACAACATTAGTTCGTGGAGGTGTAGGATTTGTTGGGTGTATCATGAGTAATATTTTATTATTAAATAACAAGAGAAAGGATGATTCCCTTCTATTCAAGAACATATGTTGATATCATAGGAACATTGAATGAAATTATATAATGTAAATAAATACAAGACCATTTTGTTGTATATGGATGTTGTATTTCAGAAAATTTAAAGAAAGATACATCATGCACATAAGATTATGAAACCATCATGAAACACACATGACAACAAATATTGTGATAATGATACTAGACTTCATAGTAAGATATTTTATGAGGTATTATTTAATAATGATATTTAAATTATTCTCTATGAGTACCCATGAATTTTTAAGATTTCATACATATACATTAGGCTACTCTTCCTAATGAAAATGGGAAAGTGGCATATAGGGTAACACAATATGTGTATCATGAATTACAATTAAATAATATATTATTATTAAATATTTATCAAATTTGGTAAATATTATTCTTATAAATAGTTTAATAATTATTCATATTTTCATGACAACATATATTACATGAAAAGTTATTTAAGAGAATATAATGTCATCAAAATATTTTATAAATAGTTATAAGATATTTTTTAGATATAATATGTAATAATTTATTTATTATTATTGTAGTGATATTTATTTTTAAAATTTATTGTCTTTATTCAAGTCTTGTTAAATATTGTGGAGGTATTGCAAACCACTTTTAATTGTTCAAGTGAGAAATAATATATATTGAATGATATTTGTATAAATAATAATTAATTTAATTTGAAACATAACAACATGCCAATAAATAAAAATGAAATTATTTTTATTGAAAGTAGGTTCATTAAAAAATTATTGAATAATAATGGGATCTTTTTTAATTATTTACTCTAACATTATTTTTTTACAAACAACTTTATATTATTACCATTATTGAGATAATTAATTTTTTAGTTGTGAAAAATGATATTTATAGAGATTACCCTAAATATCTAGTGATATCCCTCTCCCAAAAATTTTGCATGAACAGACAGTGATATATCACTATCATCCACTGTTGGGTCTTGAGAGATCAAGGATAAATCTTTTGAATCAATTTTCTGGGTGATCCAAGGATAATGATTTATGTGATACGATATACTATGCTAGTAAATATATATTCCTACATCAATATTTGATAATTCTTGGGACATGTAGGCATCACCACAAGAGGTAATCTATTCATGATTCTTAAAATAAATGATACGATGCAGAACCATATTAATATCCATAAATTAAAAATAAAATTCTCATTAGGTATTTGTATAGTTTTTTAATTTAATTATTAACTGTATTTGATGATCATGTGATTTGGTTATGGAATTTTTACACTACCTATGTTATTTTTTGAAATCCATTATTCACAAAATCTATAATTCTGTAAATATTTGATTAATTATTGATAATGAAAATAGAAATTGTTTCTCATGTCCCATGTGATGTTTCCTCTACACCAAGAACCTATATATGCAATTAGACGAGGATACATAACTACATATAATTAGTTATGGATTGATTATTAGCTTATGGATAATTATTCATCAATTTTATTTTAATCATTATTTAATCTATATTGATATATCTACTTTATTCCTATCCATTTCTCAAAAATATAATCAGTTCAAAAAATATTATGAATGAAATAAACTGTAAGATCTCAAATGGGATTTCTAGGGAGATTGGATTGATATGAAAATATCACACACCATGTACCATAGAGGTACTTGAAGTTCCATACTATTTAATTCAAAAATAAGTAATTAAGAATTAATAGATATATATTGAATTTATTAAAAAAAGTGAATTTAATTATAAACAATATGTTAAATGAGCCTACCTAGCACATATTAATCCAGAGTACATAATTTGTAACTTTCATACATGTTATGTTGTCCCTTAGTCACAGATGAGCCATTTTGCACTTATATGGCATATATGATTGGTGAACCAACATCTCGAATACCCCATGCTATATATCATATGTACATGTAATGAAATATATTATTTTTTATGGAACTATTACACAATGAGTCTGTAGGCATGTTCAAGGGATTGATGTTGAGGATAATACATACAATGTAAACATTAATATACACATCATGTATAAATACCAAATTAATTAGAATTAATAATTAATTTATTATACCATGAATACCATATCATCATTGGTTATGTGTGGTAATTATGTAGATAGTACTTTCCATGTGATGAGTTATATATAAATATATATATGTCTAATAAATGTCTACATAATGTTCAGATATACATATCACATATAATTCATATTATATATATTACTATACACTCATCAATCATTAAAATCTACTTATATACCATGTATTTCATGTGGTTATAATGTTGATAGTACACTCCCTACAATAACATGATATGTTGTGTATGCCACATGTCTCATGAGTAAACAATATATGAATAAAATATGTTTGTTAATTTTAATGGGACTCACATTCTCTTCTCTAAAGTACATTTCTTTCTTGTTTAATTGTTAAAAATGTATATTATTTTATTTTTTCTGATAAGAATATCTATATAAATTCAGATGAGAATAATGATATTATAATTGATTTATTAAAAAAGATAATTCGATGATTTGATTGAAATTTATCCTTAATAATATCCCATAGAATTGAATTCTAATTTTATTAAATGAATAATTGATTTCATGCATGTGGATGATGATGGTACTATAATTGAATGTTTTATGTGATTTGTTTTATTTTATTTATTATTAAATTTTATTTCAACTATCATATCATTATGTAAGCGTATACATTCCCATCGTATCATTTATTTAAACCCACCAACCAATCCATTTGTTCCCATAAACATGGTGTGAGTAAAAGCATATGTATTGGATCGAGATCCCATGGTTGTGGAGGCTGTCCATGTTTGGAGTTGAGTCTAAAAAATTCCAAGAGAGATACTTAGTTGGAAATTTTTAATGATAAAACGTGATCCATAAATGTTTTTATGTGTTTTTACGTTAGGTAAATGGTTAGTTTATCATCCAATAGTTAAAATTACAATTACTAAAATATTATCATCATACCTATTTATTATATTGTTTCTATCGTGTTTCATTTATATTTCACTATGTACATTTTTTCTGGATTACATGAATTAATGAATAATGAAAATTAAAAAAATAGTACTAAAATAATATTTCTTATGTGTAAATATTACCAATGTCATAGTTAATCACTTATATAAGTATACTTAATATTAACATGTATGTACTCATAATTTTAATTTAAAATTTAGGTAACAAATATATAATCTATGGAATATATTTTTTATGAAATCATATCGTTCCCCTACATCAGTTGAAATCGAACTATAGTTCCAATTGATTGATGATAAAATGTTGGGGTTATTTCAATATTAGGGTATTGTAACATAGAGTTTTGGTTTGACATAACATAGTTCAAAACAAGTGTTGACTACCAATGATGGAATTGGTTTAATTGAGAGGAAAATATTGTGGAAATACAATTTAAGGAATTTAGGAAAGGGTAGTCGACTAAAAAGATCAAGGAACCGGTAGTTTATATATTTGAAACTTGGAATGCCTTCGTAAATCCCTGCATGCTTTTTAGGTTGAATATAATTGGATTAATGGTAGATGAATATGATACTAATTACTAGAATGTCTGATTAAATGTATATTACAAATCAAATGGTAAGGGCTATTGGGATTCGATAAAAAGGGGGAAATTAAAAAATATAATATTTATTTATTTATTAAAAAAGTTTCTGGTTAATGTAATATAATCGAACAATATTTATGTTGGAAAAATTATAATATCATCCATCAATAAATTCACTATGATCTATACATAAAAAGGATATCCTTCTAACTTGAAAAAGATTTCATGAATGGAATAGGTGCTTACGTGTTATTCAATGTGAATGAAGGAAATTTTATGTGATGGAAGAACCTATTCATGATACACATGGTAATGAAGTTAGTGTGTAAGAGTTGAATCTCTATGAGAATCATTTGAACGATGCTTCAGAAGTTCATTGTTTCACATAATAATCCTTGACTAATGAGATTTTGAAGCATCATGAGGACTTTCATTCATATATATGGATGTCTTACCATAAGGATCTCTAACAAAAATAGGTAATAAATGAGATACACGAGATCTCCAATAAACTATTTACAGGTAATCATGGATTTTCAATTCCATATGGTCCTCTGATATTATATATTATTATCTACATTAAATGGTAATAAGTAATAGGGATTAAATTCCTAGATTGGTTACGGATGTATATAATACTTCCTTGACTATCCAATATCTTGCATGGTTTTATTTATTACTATAACATGTTCAATAATGAGAATAGTCTTTGGGAACTTCTTCCTCTTATACTCTAAGTAGATAAGTACAAGGGTCATGACAAACCTATTGTCATTATAGGGAATTAAAAAAGGGTGAACAAGGATATGGGGTCCAAGACAAATAGAAAGTCTAAATTTCTTATGTAACGCCAATCCATGAAGTGGAATATCCAAAGAAGGTCATGGAAACAAAGGAATTATTTTTTTCATGTAGAAAAAAATGCCGCTGGAAGAGGAACTATTCCACGAAATGAGGGTAAGATAAAACTAATTTCATTAAGTAGTGTAATATTTTTATATATACACACTGGTTATTAAATATTTCATTGTATGCTCAAATATGTATCGAAATACAGGAACCAAGTAGATTATTATATATTTATTGATAATTATTTTATCGTAAAACTACAAAAGTTTATATGAAACCTTCTATTGACCTTAGAGACTAACATTTAATTAAACATTTGAGTGATACTGGTTATAAGAAATTTCTATTATATACCAACTGTACCAAAACATAATTTATATATTATGGATAGAAGAAGAATAGTTTTTTATATTTTTAAATGAAATGTTCTACATTTTTAAAGTCAAAAAATTTTATGGTATACAATAGTTAAGTAGTAGTATTAATTTATAATATTAAAAAAATCCATTTTTGATTATATAAAACAAATCACGTCACATGAATCATATAACACTAATAAATTGAATCACTGTATTTGTCATGTAATTGAGATCTATTAGAAAATGGACTGTAAATTTATTTATTTACACTATTTTGATGTAAAACAAATTTAAAGATATAATTCTTTTTACAAGTAATATTTTCCAAACTACAATTCAGTAGAAAATAGGAAAGATCACTTATCTTTTAGCATTGGTAGACAAGAATGTCTATGAAAAAAATTCATAATAAGAAATAGGTGGGTATTTTCTCTTCATAAATTTTATTGACGAATTGAGTAGGTATGGGTATTTATATTTGATGAGGTATATATTTGAACCCTATGATAAATTAAAATAATTCCAGAATGGTGTATAGAATGAACAAGAAAAAGGTAAATGATATTTGATTATATAGTGGTGTTGAAAATATTAACCAATATTTTATCAACATTTTATTAATGTTTTGGATTATATCTCAACTAAAATTACCTTACACACAGTAGTGGAATGGTGTTAGTGAAAGGAAGAATCACATTGTGGAAGACATTTTACGATCAATGATGAGTCTTTAAGATCTTATTCTCCATTTGGGATATTAATTAAAAACTTGGGAACACATAGTAAATTGAGTACCATCTAAAGGGTAAATATAGAATTCCTTAGAGTTATGGGTTGAAGATAAACTATTTTTTAAAAAACACTATTATAGGTATGTGATAAATGTATTAAGGCCTTCCTAGGTAACAAACTATATACTTTGGGGGAAAAAGTGTATCCATATAGTGTTTCCTACAAAAACAAAGGAAAATTTTTTATACATCACTCTAATAATAAATTGATTTCTTCTATAATATCCATCTATTTGGAGAAGGATCACATCTTAAAAAATGGATAATGGGAGAAATAAAGAATTTAAAATAGTTGATGCACAAGACAAACAAGTGTTGGCATAGGAATAGATTGAATATGTCCCAATGAAAGATTGGTCTTCATAAATAAATGTAATATATTGGAGGATTAGAGAGGTAGGATAAACAGAGAGATATATTGTTCTTATCACAGAAGACGATGACTCATTATTAGTTAAAAATGTTGAATCTCTATTATAACACAAGGAAGTATAGAGATAATAATATGAAATAAGAAATAGTCCATCAATTTTGAAATGGATTCCATTTATTATGGCCACAATGTGGTTTTGGTTGATACAAATGTTGATGTAATGGTCATAGGGTTAAAATGGATATTCAAGAGAAAAACATACATGGTAGGTACTATAAATACCTACAAAATTAATCTACCAGCTCAAGGGTTTAAAAATAATTGATGAATTGACTAAAATGAAACATTTTAATTGATTTCAATGTTTAAATCCAATATAATTATGATTGATATAAAAAATATAATGATTACAAAATTTGGTATATGAATATGACAAGTAAAATAATTAATGGAAAACATCATTAAGTCTTCTATTTGAAACAACTTGAAGGGTTTGAGACTCCATGTTATGTTGAATGGTTTTTCAATCATTATATATCCATATATAGAATTATGAATGCTTATAGGTACAAAGAAATTCAATAAATTAATCTATAAATTAATTTTTCTTCATTAAGACCGAATATCAGCCATGAGTTTTCAAGGGGTACAGTGGGAATGAGATAATTATACTAGTATAATATGTTGATGAAACATGACATTTTCAATGTGATATACCACTCTTATAGTCTAACAAGGACTAATTAAGGAAGTTTTTGTCCATGATGAAAATATGTGAAGAAATTCATATTCTAGCCCCCAAAATCAATCATGATATATCCAATAGAATTATAAGAATTTTTCAAAGTAAGTACTTTTACATAATACTATTGATATATAGTATGTAAAATCCATGAGGCATTTGGTTCCATTGTTAAATGGTATAAATCATTCTATGAATATGTGTCCCCATAAATAATAGTTGAAAGAGATAATGAGTAAGATATTATATGATTCATTTAAAAGATGAGTCATGTATTCCATGTAATATACTAGACATAATATTACCTATGCATTGAGGATAGTTGGAAGGCATATTTTTGATCCTGGAGAACATCATTGGTCAATTATTAAGGCTATACTTATGTATATGGAAATAAATAAGGATATATTATTGGATTATTGAGAGTATATTGATATGGTCATCCAGAGTTATATTATTGATATTTTTGAAACATATAAAAATGATGAAAATTAAAATTCGGGATATGTTCTATATCGCAGTGGAGGAGTTGTGAGGTGGAAGAGTTCAAAAAACACAGTTTTCCTTGATTCTATAGTAGATTATGAATATATGGAGGATTTTGAAATTAGCATGGAATCTGGTTTAATACTAAAATTTTCTAGGATCATAATGACATACATAGTATTAAATACCCCATCACATTGTATTATGATAATACTATCATAGTGGATATTGCTAAAGAGCCATGGTCACAAAAACAGACAATGAACATACTCTAGATGTATCATCACAGTATGGATTTTTATCATAGGTGTTATGTTCATTAATAAAATATCCCATTGAATAAAACATAGAGGACCCCCTTGAATAACAGACTATGTAAAAAATATTGAGTATCTTGTGAGAGTAAGTGAGATGATATTTTTTGGGTATTGGATATTGTGAATGTGGTAGTCCATTAGAGATGGGCCCCTAGAACCAACCTTTTTGTACTATATGATAAATTGTATTGATTTTATTGAATATTAATAAAATTGGTATCACATTTTGGTTTTTATCATATATACCAAAACAAGTGATAATGTCCTAAGAGGAACTAACACAATGAACGATGATAAAAATTCCCCTCTATGATAAAAATAGGACGTTACAAAACAAAATTACTTAATATATATTCAATAAATGGATAATATCATTTGATGGACACAGGTGATATATGTTAGTAGGGGTAGAGAATCATAAGACATATGGGAGCCTTCACATTGTGTAGGACATGATAAAATCTAATGTGGGATATTATGAGAATGAATACTGGCATTAGGGTATGATCATTTATATGTGTCATTGGATGTTCTTATCTACAAATGATTTTATTAATCCTTGGACATTAATAATATTATTAATTAGTGTCATAATTCAGATATGCTTATGAATTAATAAAAATTTCTATGACATATGTTTTCCAGGAGGTAGTGTATGATGGGTGCATCGAGAAATATACTTCAGCAATGAATAATGAGATAAAGGATTTGACCCTTACATTCATTAACTAGAGTATATATATCAGTTTTTTTATTAAAATTACATAGCTTAAATAAATTAATGGCCATGTTTTTGTATAATAATGTTTGATTTCTAGAATTTCAATGAATGAGACATCGATAAGAAAGGATAATTGAGCTCTAATGTACCTTTAATGATTATGAATATCATAATAATGATATTTCATTACACAATAAGCATTTTCATGAGGTGTTATGTAATTGGAACATCAAAATATTTCTTTAGGGTTCCTTTGTGTGTTTTTAGACGCTAAACATAAACTTTAGGATTCATCACATAATTCCACTAAGCAAGATCCCTATAGAGGTACAACATATGTGTATCTGGAATATCCGTTAAATAGAAAATTATTATTTAATATGTAATATGTTTAATAAATATTATTAATGAACATGGATTAATAATTATTCATGTTTGGTTGATCACAAATATTATAATACTAATTATTTGATAGAATATTATTTTAAAGGAATATTTATAAATATTTATCTTATTTTTAGTGGATATTTTTTTTCTTAGTGATAAATGAAATGATATTTATTTATTAAATAAATCATCTTTATTCAAGGATTATTAAATATTGTGGAGGATTGAAAGAAAGATATTAATGGTCTGGTGAAAAAAAATATATTCAATGTTATTTGAATAACCTATATTTAATTTAATTCTTGAGTTTAGTGAATCTTAATAAATAATAATATTATTATTTATAATCATTATGTTTCATAGGGAATTAATATATAATAATGGTAAATTGTGCAAAAATGCATTCTAACCCCAGTGGTATACAATCCAAATTATATTATTTTATTAAGAGTTTTGATTCATTTTAATGTTGTGAACAATGTGATCTTGAGACAATGAATTATATCACTAGATAGATCCCTATCCGTGATTTCTTCATGAAAAAGAGATATATTGTTACACCTTCCACTGTAAAGAATTCGGTTTTCAAGGGGAATCCATTAGAACCCATTTTTCAGGGTGGTTAATGTATAATGACACAAGTAATAAGAGCTACATTTCTAACTCCAAGATATTCCTATAGTGACATTTAATGATTCTTAAAACATGTTTGGATCACTGCTAAAAGGAATCTATTATTGATTTATATAGTCCAAAAATTGTATGCCCTAGATCCATTTTATGTCCCTTTCAATGAAAAAATTATTTGTCAAAAGGTAATTAATTATTTGATAAAATTAATTATATATAATATTCGACAATCTTATGCTTTGGTTTTAGAATTTATCTATTTTCTGTATTCTCCAATTCAGTTTTGTTTATCATTGGATTTATCATTGTGTAACTATCATATTGATCATTGGTGATTAAAAATAGAGTTGATAATAATCCATGTGATGCTTATAATGCAGTAAAAAAGATATACAAGAAATCACTAAAAATGGTTTTTCGATGAATGAAATGAGAAAAATGTTTTAATGTTATGAAAACTACTAAATTTCATTATGAAGGATTAAATATGTTAAAAATATATATTTCAATCTTCTAACATGATACATTAATACATGAAACATCTATACTATTCTATAATATATTTTAATGTTTTTTAAACAAATAATTATTTCATTATTTAATTTTTTTGTTCAATATATGTTGGTTGTTAGATGAAAAATGAATATATGTTGAGGAGAAAGGGATATATGGATATTAAATTTGATATTAAGGAAATTTATGTAGAAAAAATTTATATGGGAAAAAATAATTTTATGGAAATAATCAGAAGATTAGGATATCCTAGAATAAATAATTGAAAAAATAATTATAGTTCTTCAACATGAGATAACAAATAAAATTTCTACCTCTATTAGTATTTATTATATATTACCCTTATGATGATCTCATTAGTGAATCATAGAGGAAGATTATGTCTTGAGTACTATATATATCAACCATAGGGAATAGATAACCAATTTTGTACCTTCATAGGCATGGTATGCACTCTTGTGATTAAACATGAGACTAGAATAAAAATATGTAGACCATTTACCATAGTAGTTATCATAAAATACCGAATTTATTATAGTTATATATTAATTCAGTCATAGTGTCTCATATTTAAAATAATAGATATGTTTTCCTCATGAAAAAAAATTCATCACTTAATGATAGCATAACTTACACATGGGAAGGAAATTATTTTCATGAAATAATAATTAAATCATCTTCTAAATTATAAAATGTTGATTAATAATGTGAATTTTATCATAAAAGAAAACCCCATATAAAATATATATATATATATATATATATTATGTATGGTCCCATATAAGAAAAAATATACTATATAAAATAATTTTAAAATTTATTTTCATGTCATTAAAAAATAAATTTTTCATTTAGAATATTTTTAAAACACAAATTATAAGAAAATCAAGAAATTGTTTTCATTAAAAAATATTTGAAACTTTTAAAGGATGATTCACTTTTAATTTAGGAAATTATTATTGGAAAATCTGTTAATAACATATTTGTTAAATAAGAATATTCTTTTGATAAATTCATAAAAGGTAATTAATTAGTCATTAGAAACATCTTTTTAAATTATTCTCTTAATTAGAATATAAATTTAGAAAAATTTACTAATAATTATCTTTTTAAAACATTTATTAATGGACAATTAATTATATATAAAATATTTATGAATATTAAAATCAAAGAGAATGATTCTAAACCCAATTAAACATAATATGGTATGTTTCCTTAAAAACACATTTTTAATCAGTTTATGAATCAATGAGAATAAAATAATTTAAAATATTAATACCCATAAAATAAGCATTAGAGATTAAATCACTTGGGGTTTTTATTTTAGGATATTATAATATACATAAATGAGATTCATTCATAAATAACCCTGATTAAACAACAAATTGATACATAAATATCTTACTCCTTTTGTATCATTTTAATCATTAAACTCTTGATAATATATCATACAATGAAATATTAAATACCCTATATATTAATTTATTCATTATATAAAATTTCTATTATGAGTTATATAAACCATAAAAGGTTAATTATTTTATAAATTGAAAATTTTCTCAATGAAATAATATTAAGATAAATAATAATTACATAAGTCATGACTATCTTTATATCATTTATGATATTCATTTATATTAAATATAGATTTATTAAATATCTATAAAAAAATATTTTAATATATCATTCCGGTATGAATTTCAATTATACATTACTAATATTTCATTATTAAAATAAATATTTTAACTGTTATCTATTTTATTTAACATTCAGATTTCAATTCAATAATTTCATTCCATGCCCAATTTTCATATATTTTTTATATCTAGAATATAAATCATTTAATTAATATCATATTTTTCATTTATATTAAATTTTATGACAATCCAAATAAATGAGTTATGTAAAATTGTTTTGATTAAATCATGGATGGGTTAGTTCAACTTTCACATGAGTGATGTTTTTATTTATCAGTTGATAGATTACAAAATCAGATAATAATTAACCAATATAGATTTATAATTACACTAAATATATAATATATGTTCATTAAATTTCCATTTACTTCCATTCAGGTAAATAATAATTTATAAAAAATTACATCCTTTAGTGGAGGTTGATGGTAACACGTACACATGAGAAATTTTTTCAACATACATTGACTGAAAGTGTAAGAAAATGGATAATATTTTACCATTATAGACATCTAATTATATAATAAACATTATATATAACCATTTAATAAATATATTAACCCTAAAAGAGTGTTATTGATGAAAAATAAAATATATTACCTCATAATGATAGTAGTTATAACATACAAAACCTGGGTTTTATTATTTTCTGATAGCTGTAAAAGGGATATAAAATGGTATTGAAATTAACATTAAAAATTTTAGTAAATTAAAGTTATATATTTAATCATTTCAAAATGGTTATATAAGATTAATTTTTTAATGGAATAAGGATAATGTAAATGATTGGTAAAAGAAAATTACCTCATCTTTATGTATCTCCCTTTATCGTAATCATTACAACTTCATGATGTGGTATTTTAGTGAAACCAGGATCTATGGAATGAAATTTTAGAATTGATAAATATCCACATTTTATTCCTTGCTGAGGTAACGTATTTTTTAATAAGAATCATTAATAAACTCTAATAATATTTTTGGTTTTTAATCATTAATAAACATTAATAATATCATATTTGTTTTTTCCTAGATACAATTGTTTCCAAGATATCATCAATTGATGTTGAGAACGGTAAATTGAATGTCTCAACTCATGGTGCTAATTATTCACCCAATCTATTCAGGGATGAAATAGAAACAGATAGGTGGGTGGTATATTCTTTTGATTATGATTAGTACAAAGGTAATTAGACTAGAATCCCAAGGCAGAGTGATGTGGATGTATCTATTGATTGATTATCCCTCACCTCTAAATGAAAATGGAAAATAATGTTGATGGTTACTTCTCTCAAGATGACGAATCATGAATGTTCTATATTTAGTTGTTCCTCTAAACATATTGTTACAAACAAATCCCGGAATTGTATAGTGGATGTGGAGGTATTGCAATTAGTTCCTCCTCGGAAATAAAAATATTATGAGTTGGTACATGATCAAGATTTTATCCCAATAATGATTATTTATAATCACAATAATTTGGATTGGAATTACCCTTCTAATTTTTATTATATTATGAAGAATTCCTATGAAAAAATTGATAAATCCTCATATAATGAATGTCTTAGTTCATGAAAGATAAATTTTAATGCCACCTTCTCATGAGATTATAAAGGGGATTAAAAAATTGATGTCTTTGATAAAGAAGTAGCCAGTTAGTTTCTTCTATAGTTGGAGGTGATCTTTTAAATAAAGGAGATGGATGTGTTTGGATATATTAACTATTATTTAGTCCAAAATATTATTACTATAAACATAGATAATGAATTATTCTTCAATGCAGTGATGAATTTCTGAGACATATATTAGAAATTTGGAATATTGGATGAATCCCCAAGTCATCATCTAATAAAGATGAGGACCCCACCCCAATCTACGAAATGGATGAGAGGAATACAACATAAGAGAATTGGAATATATCCCATGAATATTGTATCTAGGAGAGTCTATAAAAAGTAATCTTTGTTTCACTATTTTCTCATAGTGTTATTCTGGTCCCTAAATCTAGGTTTCACTTTTAAATTTTCTTGAAAAATATTGAGTCATGTCTTTGGGCTCCAAAATTATGACTGAACCTTTTGAGTATATATATATCACCCTCATATACATGATACCAAATCCAATATTTATGGAATATAAAATATATTAATGTTTTTGATATAAATATATTATAACTATATATTTCAATCATTTAGAATCCATGTATATTATATCTATGTTTTTTAGGTTATATAGACAAATTAATAACTAATAAATCTCCCTTATTAAAATCAAATATAAATTATTTAATATACAACTCAAGAATATAAATATTTAATAATGACCCCAAAATGTATCCCATATGTTCCCTAGATAAGATAATCTTCTTGTGTTATCATGCATAATATGTTCAATCAAATCCTTGGTAATGGGACACATAACAAGGGGTATTCTCAATGAAATATTTAGGTTAAACAATATAACAAGAGATATGTGAGGCATAAATTGATATCATATTGAAAAAATAATCATAAAATAAGATATGATAAAATAAGGGTACAAAATAAGATTGGACATATTATAATTTCATGGTATAATTTGGTCTTTGAAAAAAAAAATATAATAAGCAGAGTAAAATTATCCCATTGTCATTAACATACCAAAATTTGATTGGAAAACTACCCACCCACCATATTTTTCTAGGAATACTTACCAGGACACTTGATCTATCATTTGAGGGAAACATTAACAAACAAATTAAATATTTATACCATTATAGGACTACTCTTCAAATAATGAAAATAATATATTGAGTTCTACCTAGTTTCAATCAATAAAATAAAATATATATGGGAATTAAAATGTGTTCTATATCCTTTTCAGGAGTTTCCTTGAAGAATCATTCATGTTTTATTCAATAAACATGACCTCACAAACCCATAAGAAAATAAACAATTATCATAACACTATAATTATCCTTTTCATTAAATGTCACTCAAGAAATGTGATTATGAATATATTTTTTATAGTTTATATGAAATGTATATATGTTTCATTTGAAGCATTCCCTAATCAATCGATGTATTGAGAATCAAGGAGAACGCCATTCAATAAAGTAGTGGAATATAGGTTATTCATATATGAATGGAATTTAATGTTAATCATGCTTATATATGTGGATGATTATTCATTTCAAACCCAATGATGGATCATTGAATAGATTTAAAATATAATTTCGTAATCATTCTAAAAAATAATTTGTATATTATCATTTTAATAATACCCATAATTATGAAGATTACATAGATAATGATCACTCTTATAAGAATACAAAACTTTTCATTAAATGTATGAAATCTTATTTTCACTTAAAAATATTAAAAATATTTATTTTAATTAAATAGTAAAATCATAATTTCAATTTTTAAAGATGATTTTTTATAAGATGACCCTTTGAAAATGGAAAAGGTAAGAGAATGATACATTCACAAAGAAATGGGAAAAAAAGATTACATCCATTATAAACGTCTCATTTGTAAAATGTCAAAAGTATTGTATTTTAAGTAATTTTTATATAATTTGTATAAATTTCAATATAACATTGAGAAAAAATATATTTAATACTTTTTTTAAACATTTTACATTACTTTAAAGAAAACCTTTTTTAAAATCCATCCATATGGGAAAAATGAAAGTCATTTAAAATACATTTATGAAATCAACATCATAAAAAATATAAAAAAAAATATAATTTGGAAATAGTTAAAGTAGACCATTAATTTATTTAAGGGTATATATATTTTCAATATAGATCACCCATCTGATAGGTATAAGTTGACATAAAATAAAAAAACTATAATAAATTGTAAGAGTTATTATAATGAACATCCAAATTTTATTTGGAAGATATTTTCATAAAAGGGGAGGATATTAATAGACAGAATAAATATCCATATTAAAATTTAAAAAAATCATTTAAAATATATAATTCTATAAAAATGACACGTAGAAGATGAAAATAATGAAAATACTTGATGAGTTATGGTAATAGTGAAATGTCTCTAAAAATAATCAAGAATTCTATAAAATTTTAACGGAAAAAATAAAGGATAAATAAATCATCAATGTTCTTAGAATAGAATAAATAAAATATATTTTAGGATAAGTAATGAATTTCAAAGAATAAGCACAATGTGAATGTAAATTTTTTATTCCTTGAGTTTTTCTGGTCATTTTTTAATAAATTAAATTTTCATTTATTTCATGGAATTAACTAAGTCAAACATTCCTATAACATGAAACCTAATCAGTGCATGTAACAATGAAAATAAATGTGTAATATGATACATGTAACATAGGATTTTCATATATTACTCTCAACACTGACATTCTATATGTTACATGTAACACTAATGTTTCTACGAAACGTCATTTTATTGTTATAATTATTTAAATGAGATAATTATACCCTAACAACTAAAAATAGTTATTTTAATCTTATGAAAAAAAATTAAACTAGTTTTTTTAGTTTTATTATATTAAAAAACATATAGATAATGAAATATATTTGATTGGTAAATCTAATATATGTTTAGAAATACCAATTTCTAAAATGAAATTTTATTAATGTCTTTATGTGAAAAACATTAAATTAATTATAGTCATATTAATAAATTTAATTTGATAAAATAAAATTAATTTTTTTATTTATAATGTAAAAATTATTTTTGGTATGTATTTTTATTTTTAATAGAATCATCATTTTTTGATGAATACTGAAAATATATTAGATTTAAATTCAAAAACCAACTTTTCAAAAAATATATTTATAATGTTAAAATATGATTTAATTTGGTTTAAAAGGAATAAAAGATCATACGTTTAATTATAAATCCAATTCATAACATTTTAATAAATTTCTCATTAAAATTGGGTAAAAAAACCTAGAAAACTTTGGAATGTTTTTTACATTAAAAACATGTAGTGTCATCACATCAATATGATTATTTTATAAATCAATTTTTGAAATATCTGTATTTATCATTTTTATATCACTAATTAATATTTTGAATCAGAATAATTTATAATGACTAATATTTTCAACTTATTTTTTTGACAAAAAATAATAGTGAATGTTATTAAAATTAATTACAACGATTAAGGTAAAATTAAGCTTCATAGGGGAAAAAACCATAACCTTAAGGCCCAAAAAAATCTATAAAAGTTTCAAGTATATATTTTATGTACTTATTTAGAACCTATAATACATTTTATCTGATTTGGATCAATATTAGATCCACTTGAATTAAAAAACAAGGGTGGGGTGTCTATTTTTCAAAATATTACAGGGGTGCTACCCCCTCCACTATAAAAAGAAATGCACTCTGCCCCTTCTTCACACCTATAAAATGAATTTGGTTCAGCCATGAACTTCCAAATACTCTTACCAAAATCCCCCCACATACTCCTATAAGCCTTTCTTTAGGATCAAATAAATCCATGGAATCCTTTTTTCACAAACCAAAAGGAGTTATCTGATTAATAGGTAACATCTTCACTCAATCTCTATTATTTTATTTTGTTTATCCGACACCACCAAAATATTTAGTAAATGTGTGTTTAAAAAAACCAATATCATTAATATATTATGATTTTTTATTCTATGTTTTCCAACAATACAAACAGACACCTCCATAAAATGGTTAATAAACATAATGTTTATTGGTACGGATATGTATCACCCAACAAAATAATGATTGCTCATTTTTACATACCATCTAAAATGGTAGAAATTATGATGGATAATATGTTTATACATGATATATATTATATTTTTTTTATTCTGTTAATATTTTTTAATCCTTTTACAACACATATATTTATTTCATTAGGTGTAAATATGATATATTCTTTTGAGAAAGTGTGGATTACTGCCCCATTAAAGCGATGTGATTCGTTCACACACTACATTTAATGTATAAATGATGGGTTTTGTGAAATGTTATGACATATATTATATAATAATTATACTTTTGTGATGTTATATCTACGTATATATACATTAATTTCATGTACTTACTTTCTTCAGATGTGATTATTAAGTAGAATCATCATAGATGCTTACATACGGCTTACCATCTTAATGAACTGGGTATTCCATTTCATATTATATATTATATATTTCATTGTAATAAAAATATAATAAATATAAATGATATTTATATCATTTTATACATTCTTGAAATCAATTTATAATTATAATGACAAAAGATATAACAAATTAATAAACATGCGAATAACAAAGAGGATTTACCCGAACTGAAAACATAACATAATATTATTAACAATAGGATAATATAAAGTAATAATAAAACCATGTATTATATATATATGGTTATTAAAATTATTTATCATAAATTTATATTTATTATATAGGTGTCTTCAATGAGTATGATAATATTCAAGACACAAGGTAATGGAATTTTAACTCACTTTTCTTCTTTGACATACATTCCGTAATGACCACTCACTTAATTTTTTGGTGTATATAATTCCCATTAATAAATTATATTGATAATATAATAATCTATAGGGTATTAAAATATCTAATTTCTGACCATTATTTCATGGGGTTTATGTTCTATAATATACCACATTAGTAAATAGTTTTGTCTCGATATTCCTTCTTTAATACTGTTGTTTTGTTATGAACCTAAATAATTTCTCTAGGTATATATAATTACATTTTAAATGTTATATCTTGAATATAATTAATTTTATAATATTTTAATATTCATGTACCATCCTTTTTGTACATGTAGAGATTGATCCAACAATTCCACGTTATAAGAGTCCATTAAAACATTCTCACCGCATTTTGAGATAGTTTATCCTTATGCCTCAATTAATGAAATATCAAAATACATCTCTATATATCATTACATATTTTTATTCTATTCAATTTATTAAATTTATCCTAATGTATTAGTATAATTCATCCAATATTCGGAACATATGATAATTTTTTACGTAAAATCTAATTGTCTCTCTCATCGGTTGGAAATATATTGTATTAAAAAAATAGGTTTTAAAACTTGTTTTCAAAAAAATGTTTGCAAAAGATATTTTAAATCCATTTTGTGGAGAAATTATTTTTAAAACGATATATATTTTCTTTTTATTCCTATATACATTTTCAAATTTATTTTTAATGAAAAATGTTATCAAATTTTTATGTTTTAAATATCAATTTTCAATAAGGAAATTGATATTTTAATGAATAAATGTTCTTAACAGTTATGAAAAAATTATTTTATATCTATAATAAAATATTTTTGTGTTAATCATTCCATTATGGGAAATTTATTCAATGTTTCCAATCATATTCTTTCACATAATAAATTTTTTCTTAATTGAATGGTGTTGATGAAACATATTTATCTTACACATGTTATATACTTTTAAAACTAGATTTTTTTTCATGTGTTATGTTTATGATTAAATGATTTTGAAACATTTATTTTTCCTCATGTTATGATATGATTACATGTTTATAATTACCATTTTTCATGGGTTATGATATTATTATTTATGATCATGTTGAACATGTTTATATGATTTCACTATGAGATGGTTGGGACCTATATCTCCCTCTCATTGATTGGGTAATGGTTTTTATCTCTTGATATAGACTAAGATTCTCTTGGTAATGAACCTCAAATAATATGATTTCCATGGGAGTGAACCATTACTAGCACGATTGTATAATGAATAAAATCATTCTAATTGGATGTTAATGGGATTGATCCATGACTAAAAATATAGTATGGGGAGTGAACACATACTACCATTGAGGTCATGGTAGTGATTAGTTGGCCACTAAGGAAATCTTATTATATACATATGTGTATGAAATAATTCCACATTTTATTATTATTTTGTGATTTTATGTCTTATGTTTTTTTATTTAAATATGATTTATATCCCATTAACTACCAAACATTATGCCCGGATTGATGTTTTAGATCTTCGAAATGAATGGTATGATCTTCCATTTTCATGATCATGTTAAAATACACATATTATCATGATTATACTTACATATCTCTTTTGTTTACCCTTACTGATCATCTGAGATCACACCATTTTATGTTTTCTTTCCTAAGTTATAAATATTTCCTTTGCATTTGATTTGTCTTAGAATGGTGTTATTCAAGAAGAACCTAGTGGGAGATAATTTATCTCATTTACATACTAGTGATTATGTTTCCATGAATACAATGACACTAGAATAGTATGGTCTTTGGGAATCTATTTGTGTAATTTTTTATGTATTCTATAAAATTAGTGTAATATTAATGTATAAAAAGATAGGGTATCTTTAGTTTTTAAGAGTGAAACTTTTTAATTAAACATTGTAGTCTAGAATGAGAAAACCTTAATAAGAAACCAGAGTACATGTCTATGGATAAATATATTGATATGGAAAAGTATTGGAAAATGTCTTTGAATTTTCATAAAGGAATGATTGAGTGATTTTGTATAAATGCCTATATCTTTAGATATTACATGTGGATGTGGCTCTAGAAAAAATTTAACTAGGAGTAAAAACTCAATCAATATGTTTTAGTCATGACTTAGATTAATATAGTACATGAGAATGGACCTTGATTCACACTTTTTTTTGAAACATCCTTGTGATATTCATTGGTAGTTACCAAACTCATCATGAACTATCATTAATGATTTAAAAATAATTTCTCTATGAATAACCAAAGATAAACCTATGGTGTAATAGATTACGGATGGTTTTATAACATACATATACAGTATGTTTATTTTCATGATTATTTGGTAACTCGCTTTGATAAACGTTTCTTACTCTATGATAATTTGTTTTAGTCAATTGCAGGAACATGAAAGAACCACGTTAATGTTTGTTGAGATAGAAAATGAAATGATTATCCTATTGAGAAACCAAATGATTTTGGATTTGGAATGAAAAATACCATTGTTATGCTCAGACATATTTTCATGCAATTAATCATGGGTGGCAAACACATGAGAAAATGAAGGAACAACATTATGTTGAGTGTTTTATGAGGAAATTTCCACCTTTATTAAAAGGATATTATGATACAATTTTTTCTTAACAATGGAAAAGTGCTACTAAAAATATATTCTACATTCTCCGGTGTTTAATGAAACAGAATGTCATTTTGGATTTTAATCATTTAGAAGATGTAGCTTACCTATGGTGGAATAAAATCAAGAATATGAGGTGGAATTATGATATAAATACATAGATTGGGGTGAATTCAAGAACATATTTTCCAATAAGTAATTTCTTCATAATATTCATTGCAATATTGGGAAAGAAATCATTGGGTTGAAGAAATGGGATGAGGAATATATTGGTAACTATGAGTCTATTTTCAAGATACATGTGAGGTATTCTTGAGGAATTTTCATCCAATTTGAAATTATAGTTGATAGGTTTTTATTATCTTAATTCCATGTATTTAAAGGTAATTGTCCATTAGAGAAATTAATAGCTATGAAGATATAATGTGTCATCAATTCATGGTTGAAATAAAGGTTGGAGTTACATATTAATCTCATGGGTTTGTCAAAAAAGAAGATGGACATTAATGGAAAATCTAAAAACCATGAAGAAAATAAGATGATATATCATTTATGATCTATGTGTGGGAATAATAATAGATACAATTTCAATAAAGGTACAAATAAATAATTTTACTGTGAAGGGGATGAAAAAAGGGCATTTGATTTTCGATTTGATGGGAAGAAGTAAGCTAATGGTCTCATTGGAGAAATAACAGAAAAAATACACCTCCCATGATTTAGTACTACAATATTAATGATAATTGATGTTATGATAACCATATCCTAATCCCAAGGGATGGTTATAATGAATGATTTCAGTAACCTATTAATCTAGGGATAAAGGGGAAATCTCATGAAATCAATATTTCTTGATGAGGGGTGCGATAATGACGCGGTGATATGTAAACTTACCATGCACTTTAGATATTCTAATTCACTATTTGATTTTATATGTACCCACTCATCATATCTAAAATATTTTATAAGGTTCTTATGATTCCCCCAAAATAATTATATTTTGAATAAGTAGTGAAAACACGCAATGGTATGATTATTTCATCATAAGTATATTATTCATCTCTATTTCAAGTTTGTTGAAATGTTATTCTAATAAATAAATTGTATTACACAAGTTATCCATTCATTATGGAAACAAATGGAAGTAAAATTTTCTATGTTGTTGATCAATCTGATATGTAGTGGGAAATTATATCACAAGGAAGAATAGTATGTTGGTGATGATAAACTGGATGAAGATATTGATTTATGTGAGATCTCTACATGCATGGATTGATAAAAATTAATATTGATGAAGACATAAATGACATGGTTTGTTCCATATAGAATGATCATGAATAAGTAATTTTTTAAATATTATTTACTACATTTATAATGTTATAGGTAACATATATTTAATTCTGATTTAGTTGTTTATAAATAATATGTCAGTTAATTTAATTTAATTTTATTTATTAAAACATTTATTATATCTAATAAGTGAAATTATTTCTTTTATATTCGTTTTTTTATCAAATTGTCCTCGTTTACTATTAGGTATCTTATCTATTAATTGATTTTATAAAAACATTTATTCAATTCCATAGAATCACATTCTTCTAACTCCTGTTAGCTCTGTTATGGTGAATGTGCCTACTTTGAATACTAATCTAGATCCTTTTCCCTTTGTAGTATCATTGGTACATCTACATATTCATGTGGCCAGAAGGCCTTGGAGTGGTCTGAAGGCCTTGAATGACCTGAGGACCAAACTTTTGGCCTAATGGACTAGTGGATGATTATTTATAGCTACTATAGTACCTTCTACATTACTGCTACAATAACCTAGAAATATGTATCCACTCAGATTTGATCTCAGGTCTCATGGATGAACTTGCTAATTTTTCACCAATCTGGTTTAGTATCATGTGATTAGGTTGGTCAATTTGGACTATGTTATTTTATATGTCCTTAATACTGTTAGTTTTCATTCATTTATGTCATTTTTCCTCTAATTTATATTGTTATACTTTTAGTGAAGTACAGTATTTATAAATAAAAATGTGTTATGTTTATTTTACTTTACTTTTCATTTGAAAATGGTTAATTTTATTATTTACATTTTAATGTAATTCATGGATTTTTTTTATTTTCATACTAATTTACATTTCATTGAATTGTAGGATAAAAGTTCAATACTATAATCTGTCACTTGTTTCTGTAGAATATTATACTCATAACATTTGGGAGGAACATACACATTCTCATTTTGATGATCCTATTTATCTTTCTTTACTAGAGATTATACTTCCATAAGGGGAAAAGGGTTTCTGGGTTTGTAAAGGTTGAACCACATATTTATCATAATTAGCAGTTTCTCATTCCTTGGAATATATTATAATGTTGGAAATTGATGATAATGATATTCTAGTAAGTCCAAATATAAAACAATTCTAGACATTTTTATTAACATGGGCTACAAGAAATGTTAGTATATTGTTTGATGATTGGAGAAGTGTTGTGAAAACAACACTATCACTATTATGGGATACCATTTTGGTAAGAATTTTTATTATTATTTTAGTTATCATGGATTAAATTTCAAAATAAAATATGTTTTTAATATTCTTATCAGATGACATGTGATATACCTGACATTAGAGGAGTCGGGAGGAAATGTATTTCATTGGTGACTAGGAGTTAGGGGAATTTTAAACCATCCCTTGCATCACAGTTCATTTTTTTATGTAAACAACATGAACATCTAGGTGATATATATTCATTTATACGTGACGATACATTGAAATGACTTTTTGAAAGTAGATGAACGGATTATTTTTTTGTAAGTGAAATGTTAAATTATTAGAATTTTTTATATTAAAGATGATTTTATTGATTTAATTTTTTTTAATTATTAATTTATAGAAAGCAATAAGATCTCATTTAGAGAATCATGTTAAAAATTTACACCCACATACATTATCTCTGGGAGGGTATATGTCATTTGAAGAACTCAAGGTAGGCAAAAAAACATCAAAACAAGAGATCTGAGTTATCAGGATCTGTAGTGGTTTTCCCCCTCCCCCTGCTAGATATAAAAATTTTAAGCAGGATCGAATTGTAAAAAATTCCAAAATCAAACGGATGAGTCATGAGTTGTAGTGGATAATATTGTAAGATGTATATTTATTTTTTGATGTTATGTCAACTCTCGTTATATTGTATTTCATTATATATTTTTACCAATATTTCATAAAATATTCTCTTAAGGATCATGTCATAATGGGTATCTTTCTTGTTGAGGGTTGACATGATATTATTACTGTAGAATAGGGAAATCTCGAACACCCAGGTCATGTATGAGGATACAAGATATGTGTTCCGGTAATTAAAGTGTTTCAAAATTAGGATTCTTCTTCAAAAGGGGATGTTTATAAAAAAACTATAATCTTTAGAATACAATGTTCATGATATTCTTACGAAAATAGAATTGTCGAATAGAGAATCAGAATAGGCGAGGTTTGGAAATATGCAAGGGATGATTCAGTCTACCGATCTAACCCCTCCACCACTCTTAGTGGATCCCAATCCTTCTTATCCTACCCCAACACCCATCCTCCACAGCATCAAATTTAATCTGAGTTATTTTTTTATTATCATAATCATAATTTTTTATATGTCATTGTATATTATATCTGGAATATAATTAATCATCACGAGAGTGAGATAAAGCATTATATTCCCACTATTTAGGATATTATAAATAGATCAACAAAAAAACTGCGTCAAATAGATAAAGTGATTATAGTTGTACAATGTATCATTCATTTTTGGTTTAGACATATGGACTACATATACATATTACCCTCTAGGTATTTATATATGTTATACTTAATATCATTTTGTTAATAAGTTTTTCCATTTTAATGTTTATATATTTCACTAATTTTTTCAGGAATACATTAATGGTAATGAAATTTTGTACTATAAACAAAAAACTCAATTTACCATGACTTTAGATACCTATTCCATAGGTCATGAGTTATTTTCAATAAACTCTACATTTTTATTGGTATAATATGAGATTCAATTTGATGGTGATATTTGTGGGCATGAAATCAATACGAACCATTTGAAATGTTATATCATGGAACTAGAAGCTTGAGAGAAATTGGGCATCAACACGATTCATGTTTTCTTTCATGAATGTTGATTATTTTTTAAATTAATTTACATTATTGAATATATAAAATATCAATAATTTCCATTAGGTATCTATATAAAATTTTATAGAGCCTAACAAGATAGATGTGTATGGATTTATGGTGCCATGGTTTTTTCTCCAGTATAGAAAACAATAACTGATGCTTAAAGAACAGTTTTTATAGATGAATATCTTCAGCAGACTGTAATCATTCAGTGTTGGATTTTTCTATATCTTGACACATATGAAATATTTTTTCTCACAAAATTATATATAGGCCATAATTTATTACCAACAAATATTAAATTTTCATTTATATCTGTGGTCAATTGTATATGTCTGTTTTGTTCATGAGAGAGGAAATTGTATTGGCTATTCTCTGTACTCAATAATAAGAGATAATATTTTTAGAATGTATTGAAGGCATACATTTTATAATTTTAATAATTTTTTATATTTTAATGAATAAAATTTATTATGTTTTAAATTATTTTAAAATAGGGAATTGGATTTCATTAAAAAGATGAAAAAAAATATAGCAACAAGACTACCAAGTTCAAATATGTATATGATATGGTGAATTATCATTTATAATTACTAAATTTTGGTTATATAGATTAAAAATGTAATTTTTAAATAAAATCTCTTCGAAACTATGTCATAAACAATAAAGTGGAATTGAATGTGTATATTATGTTTTAAGATTAATGTAAGAAATAATTTCAACACACACAATTTTTAAGTTTCATAAGGCTGGATTATTTATAATTCATTCTGTAATATTTAATAAGTATTATTGAAAATTGAAGTCAAATTATTTCAATAATATTTTTGTAGATGTTTTATGACACATGATCATATTTTGTATATAAGTTGAGGCATTTATAAATTAAATGATAAATTCATTTTAAATGAATGATTGGTTATTTTTATATGAATGTTCAATGTATAGAATATTTTTCTAGATTTTGGGATTCATCTTGTGTTCTTTTCCCATATTTGTTGATGGAAGACATAATTAATTTATATTAGTTTTTAGTTTATTTGAATCTTTAGTGGTTTGTGTATTTTTTTTCCTTTAATGGATTTTTCATTTTGTGTTGTATTCTGCAATTTCAATTTTTTTTATTTCAATTTATAGTAGCTACTAGTGGACGAAAACATTCCTTATACCATTATTCAAAAAATATTGTTTTTTCATGTCTGTTATGGGATAACCGATGTGAAAAATACAAGCGAGGTGTTCTTCACGTCAGTTATTCAATAAAGACAGAAGATACTAAATTTTAGATGAGACCAAATATGGTGATTGAGATATGTTGATTTCATGGTTTAGTTTTATAGTAATGATGGTTTCGGGAAACATTATCATGAATATATGTTCTCATAACCATGTTAACAATGAAGGGTTTCATGTTCCTCTGGACATATGAAGGTGAGGAAATATCATGACCTGTCCAAGTGTGTCCCGTGCCGTGACTTCCCAAGCCTACCTACAATAGGCAAGGGGCTGGTGACTAGCACCGAGTAGGCATATCACTAACATGGGAGGCATTGCCTACTTAACTGTACACACACACACATCTCCAAACCCACAAATGCTGAAATGTAAAACAGTAAGGAAAAAAATTCATGCTTACAACTAAACCCAACCAACAGAGTACGATGAACGGTAGAGTACTAAAAAGTAAATTGGGCTAGAACACAAGCCCACCAAAAACAAACAAACAAGAGTCTGAAAACTGCAAAGTCCAACCTGTAAGCAAAAATGGTACTGGGACTGGTGCTCATAATTGTAAGAACACCTAGGCCTGAAGGGAACTCAGAAAGCTTGGTCCTATCCTGGTCCACCCTGGACTCTATCAAAATGATGCTCGTATGCACAAGACAGTAAACGTGCGTGCAAATCCCGTGCATGGGGGACTATAACAATACTGAGTAGAGGACCGCGAAAACCACAAAGTAGTACACAAAGTAAAGGTACAGTAATCTATGAACTGAAAATGTCTAATGAACATATAGAACAAACCAGATATACTCAAAACCCAGACCGTTGTCTAGAGACAAGTCACACGACCACATACCCCCGTTAGGGATTTTGTTTGAAGATTCCGTGAAGCACTCGTTCCAGAAGAACACACTCCACGAGTCTTATAGCTCTGATGACATCTATCAAAGATGTGATGTTCATTGGGAACCATCAAGAGAGGTAGCTACACTTATTACGGGAGACACACTCTTGAGTGGGGCGATTACGATAGGTAGAAGCACTCACTCTGGGAGACACACTCTTGAGTGGGAAATATCACGATACATATATTAGGATCACTTCTAGGGCCATGGCGGATGCCACGACTCATCCGGATTCACCAGTTAGGTGATACACCTACTAGGTAGAGGATAAATGCCCGGAAGAGTTGGTCACATCGATGCCTGACTCTACCTAGGGTTCGGAAT
The DNA here is from genome assembly GCA_963277665.1 of Viscum album. Classification (NCBI taxonomy): domain Eukaryota; kingdom Viridiplantae; phylum Streptophyta; class Magnoliopsida; order Santalales; family Viscaceae; genus Viscum; species Viscum album. The sequence goes on along the minus strand of OY728150.1, from coordinate 433,625,787 downwards.
GGATAGAGGATCTCTCTTCGGGCCTCTCGGAGGGATGCCGACTCTATCACAAAAAGTCCGGCTGAAGGGATCATACTCCTATAAATGTAAACGATGACTGACCTTCACTGGAACGTGAACAAGGTGCACTAACCTAAATGAATGATTTCCATGATACGGTGAAAAAGTGGACCATGCTGTTTTCCAAAAAGTACACAGCGTGTAAAGAAATACACGCCGTTTTCTCTGACCTCGGGTACTGCACGTGTACAATGGTCCGTGTCTGAGGCTGGTCATGTAGGAAAACTTAGTACACGATGTGTAAAAAATATACACACCATGTGCGAGTGACTGGGGATGGTCTCATGTCGCTGGTCGTGTGGCTGTACACAGCTATCAATCTGTGTACTTTATCTCGTGTCTGTGTATCCCCTGTATACATACCGAGCTTCACGTTGCCGCCTCTACCAAGTTGTACACGACGTGTCGCCTGAAGCATGGTAGAACATCTCGTGTCCATGTACTACCTGAAATACATGCCAAGCTTCGGGGAAAGTCCAACATGCCATGTGACTAGGGTCACACGCTGTGTTTTTCCTCTCTGACCTCGAAACCCTAGCCGCCACTGCCTGTACCACACGGCGTGTTCTTTGGAAGTACACGCCATGTATTCTAGAAATTTCCAAAAACACGGACCTCCACCATAGCACCTACAACGATGATCTGTTCATCGATCCAGACCTATGATTGCCACGAAACCATCAGTTTTTGGTTGCCCCATCACCACAAAGCTGATTCCATTGTTTTTGGACCTCCGATCGGCTCTGAAAACGTGCTTTGATCTTCACTCATGAAGAATTCTCGAAGAACTCCCTTTCCCAATATTGTCTGATTCGTCCTCCTCCATTGTCGCAGCACCTCCACAAGGTCATTGCGGTATCGAACCTTCGATTTGGGATCGTTTCGTCATGGAACGGTTTCACAACGATCCGTTGTTCGTTGCCTCGCGAAGAACATGAAGAACCCACATGAAAAGAAAAGGGTGAGGAAATCCAATAAAAAAAATTGAGGAAATAACCACCACTGTCATTCTTCACGGTGTTGATCCACTCCCATTAATAGGTATAAATAGAGAAACGATCAACATAAATAAAAGAATGGATTATTTCCCAAAAATCCTCCCAAATAAAACCCTCCCATAAGAATGTACGATCCCGTGGATCCAGGTGTTCGTGGTTGATCTGTGTTCGTCGTTGAAACTCAAAAATGGGGGAAATAATTTGAAATAACAAACCCCTATTTTTAGAAAATATCGATCGTTGATGAAGGTACAGCGCTGCCGTTGTCATCATGATCCTTCAACGTCGGCGAAACGATTCTAGATTTCGATCTATCATCGTTCGTCGACGAGAATTATCTCTAATGCCTCGTGGATTCTGCAGAGGTTCCTCTAAAACATTGTGAATGATCATCACATGATTATCCAAATAAAAAGTGAAATGTGATGGAATTTAATTATGTGGCATTATTAATGATTCCAACTTGCCATCATTAATTTAGGAAACAGGCATCCCGTCACTAGGCTGCAGCGGACGTTTCAATAAAATAAAATAAACATTTAGCAATTTATTTTATTTTTTTACTTTACTAAAACTTCCGAAAATTAACTTTCCCCCCTCAACCTACAACGGTCGAGGTTAGGCTTGTTCTTTGTTAAAGTCGTCATCCCGAATGCAATGGTGCACTCATATTATTAATCTGGGTATCCATTTGAAAACTGCCACAAACGCGCACCAAGGGAATCGATATCCCACGATGGATCCTCTCCTGTCGATCCTCGATCTCCACAGAGTACTCAGCAAAGGTCACTCCATCCCCGATGTCAAGCTCACCCCAGTTGATGACGTGCGATGGGTCATGCATATACCCCTCAGTTGCGACACGTGGAAGACATTATATACCCGATGCAACTGAGGCAGTATATCTAGGCGGTACACCACCTCGTCAAATATGCACAAAATCTAGAAATTTCCAATGTAACACAGAGATAGCATGACTCCTCGGCCAAATCTTCATAACCCTCTTCGAGGTGAGACACGAAGAAAGTCGTAGTCTCCCTCTTCGAACTCCAGAGGCCACCGTCATCTGTCTGTATAACACTTTTTCCGGCTCTGTTCAGTCTTCATATGCACTCAGATGATCTGCACCTTCTCTGTGGTAGCTCGCACTAACTCTACACCCATGAGTGCCGACTCTCCGGGGTCTGTCCCGAAAATTAGTGACTGACAGGATCTCCCGTACAAGGCATCAAATGGTGTCGTACCAATGGTGGAGTGCTAGCTGTTGTTGTACGCAAACTCCAACAATGGTAGTTGGTCCTCCAAGCTATGACCAAAGTCCATGATGCAAGCTTGCAACATATCCTCTAGAATGGGAATGGTCCTCTCCATCTGACCATAATTCTGGGGATGAAACACTGTTCTCAAGCGTAGCTGATTCCCAAAAGCCTCCAACAATCCCTTCCACAACCAGGATGTGAAGTGGGTATCTATATCCGAGACTATATGCCAACCAATAGAGTATGATTAAATGTAGAGTACTAAAAAGTTACTTGGGACAGAATACAACCCACGAAAAACAAAAAAACAAGAGTCTTAAAACTACAAAGTCCAATCTATAAGCACAAAAGGTATATGGACTCTTTCTCAAAGCCATAAAAACACCTCGGCCTGGAGGTAACTCAGAGAGCTCGATCCTGTCCTGGTCGTCCCCGGACTCTATCAAAATGATACTCATGAGCACAAGACACCTGATGTCTGGGAAAATCCCATGTAGTGTGAGTATAACAATACTCAGTAGAGGACCCCGAAAACCACAAAGAAGTACAAAAAGTAAAGGTATAGTAAGCTATGCACGGTATATGTTTACAGAACATATAGAACAAACCAGATATACTCAAAACCCAGACCGTAGTCTAGAGAAATGTCACATGACCGCAAACCCTTGTTAGGGATTCTGTTCGAAGATTTTGTGATGCACTCATTCTGGTAGAACAGACTCCACGATTCTTATAGCTCTGATGATGTCCTTATGAGAAGTTATGTTCTTCGGGAACCATCATGAGAGGTAGCTACACTCAATACAGGAGACACAATCTTTAGTGGAAAGGTTACGATAGATATAATCACTCACTACTGGAGACACACTCTTGAGTGTTAAATATCATGATACACAGATGTGGATCAATGCCAGGGCCATGGCGGATACCGCGACTCATCCAGATTCACGAGTTAGGTGATACACAAACTAGGAAGAGGATCAAAGCCCGGTAGTGTTGGTAATGTCGATTCCTGACTCTACTTAGGGTCAGGAATGGATAGAGGATCTCTCTTCAGGCCTCTCTGAGGGATGCTGAATCTATCACAGAAAGGCTGGCAGAAGGGATCATACTCCTGTAGAAGGAAACGACGCCTGACCTTCAGGGGAACGAGAAGAAGGGGAACTAACCCAAAGGAAATATGTCCAAGATATGGTGAAAAAGAGGACCATGTTGTTTTCCAAAAAGTACACGGCGTGTAGAGAAATAAATTACGTGCTGTCTGACCCTGGGTACTACCCATGTACAATGACCCGTGTCTGAGGCTGGTCATGTAGGAAAACATAGTACACGGCGTGTATAAAATATACACGTTGTGCCTGAGTGACTGGGGTTGGCCCCATGTCCTTTTCTGTGTGGCCGTACACGGCTATCAACCCGTGTACTTTATCCCATGTCTGTGTATCCCCTGGATACACGTCGAGCTTCACGTTGTCACCTCTACAAAGCTGTACACGCCGTTTCTCCTGAAGATGTGTAGATCATCCAGTGTCCTACTACTACCCAAAGTACATGCCGAACTTTAGGGAAGGTCCAACACGCCGTGTGACCGTGGTCACATGCCATCTTATTCCTCTCTGACCCTGAAACCCTATCCGCTGTCTCCAGTACCACACGACGTGTTCTTCAGAAGTACATGTCATTTATTCTGTTAATTTTTAGAAACACGGACCTCCACCGTCACGCCTCTGGTGATGATCCGTTCATCGATATGGCCCTCCAATTTCAACGAAACATTCAGGTTTTGGTGTCCCCGTCACCAAAATGTTGATTCTGGTGTTTTCGGACCTTTGATCAGCTCCGAAAACATGATGTGATCTTCCTACATGAAGAACGCTGAAAGAATTCCCTTTCTCGATCTGGTCTGATTCATCATCCACCATCATCACCGTACCTCCACAAGGTCATTTCGGTGTCAAACCTTCGACTTGGGATCGTTGCGTCGTGGAACGGATGCGCAATGATCTGTTGTTCGTCGCCCCACAAAGAACATGAAGAATGCGTGAGAAAAGAAAAGGGGGAGGAAATCCAATAATCAAAATTGAATAATGAACATCATCCATCATTTGTCACGACATTGATCTGCTCTTGTTAATAGGTTTAAATGGACCAAGGATCAACATAAATAAATGAATGGATTATTTCTCAAAAATTATCCCATAAAAAACCCTCCTGCAAGAACGTACGAACTTGCAGATCAACATGTTCATGGTTGATATGTGTTCGTCATTTAAACTAAAAAATAGGGAAAATAAATTGAAATAACAAACCCCTACCTTTAGAAAGGATCAATCGATGATGAAGGTGCTACACTGCCATTTTCGTCGAGATCCTTCAACGTCGGCACAACGATTCCCGATTTTAATCCGTCATTATTCGTCTCCGAGAATTCTCTCCAACACCTCACGGATTCTGTAGAGGTTCATATGAAATTTTTCCCACAATCTTCACTTGATTATCCCAATAAAAAGGGAAACGTGATGGCATTTAATTACGTAGCATTATTAATGACGCCAACGTGTCTTCATTAATTTAGGAAACAGACGTCCTATCACTGCGTTGTAGCCAATGTTTCCATAAAATAAAATAAAAATTTAGCAATTTATTTTATTTTTTTACTTTACTAAAACGTCCGAAAATTAACACTCCCCCATCAACCCGTGTCGGTCATGGTTAGGTCTGTTATTAGGTAAATTCGTCGTCCCGGATGCAACGGTGCCCTTTGATTTTTAATTTGGGCATCCATCTAGAAATTTCCACAACCGCACACTAGCGCTGACTCACTTAACATAAAATAGGCTCAAACCACCATTCTAGGCTCACTGGACCTCGGAATGATATTCCGTCTTCGCGCCCAGTCTCGAAATAGTTCAATATAATATTTAAAAAATAATAAATGGAAAAATCTGAGACATTACTGGATATTTTCAAGGGACTACAATGAATGTTAGTTAGTGAACCTATTCATACATTACCTTATAGTGTAGAGGGTTTAAAATCTATAGAGATGCATATAATAAGGGATTGGGAATAGTTATTATGAATAGTAACTTGATTATCACTTATTCTTTTCTAATGTAGAAGATCCATGAGAAAAATTACTGAAATCATGATTCAGAGTTAAAGGCGGTAATTTTTTGTTAATGATATAGTGGAATTGTCTTTATGGAGAAATGTTTGACATATATATCGATCATATATGTATGAAATAAATTTTCACAAAAAAGGATGGTATCATGTTCTAGAGAATATGGTTAGAGTTCATAAAGGATTGTGACAGCTTAATACATTACAGCAATTCGAAAATGAAAAAGGTGGATGATGCTTTGAGTCTGAATGATTATACAAGCTTATCAATGAAGAGGATAACAAAATATTCCATATTTTATGGATTTTCAAAGGAAGTATCTTGAACTCCTGAATGGAATTAATAATATTATATTTCAAAAATGAATGTCCAACCCTCTATATAATTTCATATTAAGGAGGCACATAAAAACTATATAGAGCTAAAAAATAATTTTAGAAATGTTTTTTAGTTTAAGATTGATATGGATGGAGTGATAAGGTGTAGAAACCATGTTTGGGTTCCATCCATACCATATTTGAAGAATGATCTATTAGATGAAGCTCATAGTTCAACATTATATACTTATCCGGGAAGTAAAAATACATATAGGCATAAAAATAATTCATCTCGTGTGATGTCAGGAAGAAAGATATCATAGATTTTTTATCTCATCCCCGGTATAAAAAAAAGACAAGGATGAAAGAAATAATTTAAATGAGATTTTTTCCCCATTACCCATACAAAAATCAAAATCAAAGAACAACTCTATGAAGTTTTTCATTGGACTAATCAACACCTATAAAGAGGTTAATGCTCTATGGGTGGTATAAAATCACCTTACTATGTCATCACACATTAGAGCTATTAGATAATACTTATCTATAGATCATCTTTCTGGGATATATATTAAAAAAGTGGTATGGTTTCATGGAGCACCAAATTATATTGCATAATATAGATATTTGTGGTTCATATTAATGTTTTTCCTAAGTATTGAATAGGAACCTAAAAAAATTGAATTTTATAACTTATTATCATTCTCATATTCATTTCCAGTATGAAAGAACAATTGAACACCTAAAGGATATTTTATGAACTTGTTATTTGGATATCAATTTTTTCTAAGATCAACACATTCCTTTAGTTGAGTTTTATTAAAAAATTGATTTCAATCAAGCATTGAGTTGGAACCATATGATGACTTCTATGGAAAGAAACGTAGAGATCCAATGTATTGGAAAAAGGGTGGATAAAGAAAGCTATTGGGACATAATATAGCTGATGAAATTTTCAATAAGGCTAAAACCATTCCGAAACATATCAAGGAAGCTCAAATTCATCGTTAATGTTTTACTGATTACCAATGCTGTGATTTAGAATTTGATGCTGGTGAACATGATTTTCTTTGAATATCACCCTAGAAGATTTTTACGAGATTCAGGAATAAAGGGAAATTAAGTGTTATGTACATAATACCCTTTGGGATTCTTGATCTTATCAGAATGTTATCTTATCATATGTCACTTTATCTAAATCACTCTCATGTATATGATGTATTCCATATATCTCACATGAGAATGTACATACCGAATCATTCACTTGTACTAAACTTATATGTGATGCCACTAGATTAGAATATTTCTTACAAATAATAACCAATTGAATATGTGGATCATAAAAATAATATTCTACGATACAAGACAAATCACCTGGTAAATGTTTTTTTTAGAGAAATCTACAATTAGAGTAATTTATGTGGGAACATGAGGATTTGATGAAGAATTTTTATCCCCATTTTTTACCATTGTTATGAATTTCAATGGACAATTTCATTTTACATGGTGTAGAATGTAACACCCCAAGTTTTATGGACTATTTATCGTATAAATTATATTTTCACTAATGTCATGCATTGCACTAAATGAAAATTTTATTTCATAGTGAACCAAATTGAAATATTTATAACATAAAAATTAATTGGAGTACATTATGTAGAACATTGACTTGGATTATGTTACATGAAACACTAACATGGAATACATTACATGGTACATGAATACATATATGAAACATTCTTATATGGAAATAATTATTTAAATGATGTAATTATAACCTTAACATTAAACTTATTTATATTAATTGTAATTTCTACTTTTCAAATATAGGTCTATTTTTTATTATTTTTTATAAATAAAAAAATTTGATCATCGAAGATATAATATTTGGTAAAGTTATTATATTTTTTAAAATAAAATTTTCTTCAAATGAACTACTTTTGTTGTACTTCACTGAAAATTAGTAAAATTAATATTTGACATATTTAAAATTTTTGTCTCATACAATAAACATAATTTTCAAATTTATAGATCCAAATTTATCTTAGGTTCAGTTTTTTCGTATTTTTCTGAGAAACTACATTTTTTGGATAAATAGTTAAAGATACCATATTTTAATTCAAAACAGTCTTTTTCATATAATTCACATTTAAGGTTTAATTATATTTTAATTTGGATTAAACTTTTAATAAGATATTATTTGTATCAATTAATACAATTTATGTAGTTTTAATCAATTTCACATTGAATTTGGATCTAAAAAACATATCAAAATTTTCAAGGGTTTTAAATAAAATACCCACAATGTCGTCCCATGAGAGGGATTAATATATAAATTAATTTCTCACCCTTCATAAATTAGAATTTAGAAAAATGGATCCCATATTTTGAATCATTATGATTTATAATTTTTAATAAATAAAAATTTGTTTGTTACCAATTTTTTTTGAATGTTATAAAAATTAATTACAACTATAAAGGTTAAATTAATCTTAATGTGGCAGTAAACCATTAACATAAGTCCCAAAAAGACATATAAAGGTATATAAAAGCTATTTTATGGACATATATAGTCCCTACATTTCCTTTTATTTAATTTCAACCATTATTTTATCCTATTAAAATAAAAATATGAGGGAGGGGTTTCCCTTTTCAAAAATAATACAAGAGCGTCACTCCCCCTCCATTATAAAAAGGAAAGCACACTACCACATCTTAAAATAGCTAAAAGAACCATGGTTTGGCCAATATATACCCAATAAAATTTACAAGATCCCTCAATTATCCATAAAAGTTTCCCCTTGTGTAGAAACCAATCAATGCAATCCTTTTGCCATAAATAAAAAGGAGTTAACTGATTAAGAGGTATTTTCTCCTCAAAATGTATTTATTTTATATTTTTTTTCCACAACCAACACTATATTTTACATAGTAATTTATAAAAAATAGTATCTTAAATATGATTTTTTTTATTATAAGGTTTTGACCTACAATTACATAGACCTCCATATAATGGGTAACATACATACATTTGATGTGTTTGACGAACTAATGCCTTACGAAATGATGATTGTTTTTTTTCTTTCCACCTATCATGGTGAGAATTATGATGGAAAATATATTTATATATGTTTTGTATCATATTTATTATGTCATTAATATTATTTAGTCTTTTTAAACACATGTAAATATAAATTCTATTTGGTAGGAATATGATAATTTTAATTGAGGAAGTGTGCACCAACACCCCCTCAATGTGATGTGAAATTGTAGATATACATTTTTTTCACGATTCATTTTTCCCATTTTTTTATAACTGACCTTAAATTAGAAAAATACTACTTCTTCACACAATTTTTATAAAAAACCGACATAAACAATCATTTAACATTGTTTTTTTATGAAAATTGATGTGAAAATGTGCGTATTTACTACTCTTTCAGACCTATATTATAATTTAACTAACCTTAAATAGTGGGTTTATATGTTGGTTATAGTATAACCTATATAAAAATCCAGACTATTCATTTCTCATGTCATCTATAAAATAACATGGGTAAAGGCAATTTTAAAACATTATGCACCGCTTGAGGGTTTCATTACGTAGTCTACCTATTTCACAATCGAGCTCTCATTTCTCTCTTGTTGAAGCCCTAATATTTTATTTCTTGTATTTGGTGGTCGAAATAACACTTTTGGTGCTAAATAAAACAATAGTGTTTCATCTTCCTCAGTTGATGCATCTGATGTAAGCCACAAACTATTTCCTTTCTCTCATTTCAGATATTCGTTGGTTCACATATCTAATCGACCATTGTTCAATGAGGTGTCCTGCATTCTCATATTACCATATTCATATACATGGGGTTTTCATCATCATCATTTTTTATTCAGTTTTAGATCTTCTCATCTATAATTTCTTTACCTGATGGTTTGAATTTTTTTTATTATGTTAATTAGCCATTTCATTATTATAATATTTAATTTGATATACATTATATTTGTTATATAGGTTATTTTATTATCAATTATGGTGTTTTATTTAGAGTTTGTTATATAAAAAACAATTAGATGAATTTTATTGTTTATTCAGCAAACTAGTATAGGTTACTATTGAAACCATCAATGGTATATGGGATTATTTAGAATGTGGGAGAAATAAACCATGTAGTGGGTAATAGTTTGTAGGGTCTAAATATTTATTATAGGGGATTCTTCCTTGATTCCCACATATTTCATCCTCTTTTATATATTTTACCATTAATTATATTGAAATTTAAATATAATGATTAATGTTAATAGGTGATTTAGTACCTTAATGAGGTATTAATTAGTACATCATTTATTCTTTACAAAATGTTGAATCATGTATATTGAATTTTAAGGTACGTAAATTATGATACTTGATTAATTAATTTAATGATATTCTAAAAGATAAATGAATTTTGAAAAGTGTAGGTATATTTTAAATGTATAAGTAACTATAAAATTATTGAAAAAATTAGTATAAAGGAGCAAAACCATATGAATGGTTGAATAAGAGGATGTAATTTATTATATTTGAAAATGGATTGGGATTCATAAGAGTTCACAGTATCCCACATATATGAGTCCTTGAGCTAATGAAATATTATTTCTTATAACATTTTCATTTTAATAAAAGAAACACTCAAGTAGCTACATCTAACACATATTATTTATTTTTATTCTTTGATTGATTTTTAAAAGTATTTAAAATTCTGGAATACCCTATAGTCATTAATTTATTTCACTAACCCATATGCTCTCAATATATACATATTCCATAAATTTTCGAGTATGAAATTTATCTTTATATCATACATCCAAATATGATGATAACAGAAGTTGCTATGACATGTAGAATTTGAAATAATTGTAGCTTAGATATGGGTGTAATAAAATTATTTTTTAAATTATAATTCCCTTTTTTTGACCATTTTAATTATTCAATTATAATTAAGTAACATTATAAGAATATATTATAATAATAATATCAAAATTGGATGTTATTTTTGAGGTCAGCAGCTTATTCAAATATGTTAAAGTCGAATTCTCAGTGCAAGCCACATATTATTGAGACTTTATATTCTATTTCTGATTTTACAATGTGTTAATTAGTTCATAATTTTATTATATGTGACATTTTTATACTAAGACTCAATTTATTATTAAAAAATATCGTTAATTACAATATAGAATAAATTACTTATTTTCATCAATAATAAACTATGAATTATTGTTCTTATTCTGTATATTTTGTTATGGATATCATTGTATATATTTTTTAATATTTTCATAAGGTTCTATTCATTTATTTTAACTTGAGAAATTTATATAATGGTATATATTTTTTATTTCCTTCTAAATGAATAAATTTTCTCATCAGAAGCTTTTATTTTCCTTCTAGTGTTTTTGTTCTTGGATTTCAATAATTTTGAGGACATTTCTAATGTCAATATTTTTTAAATTATTACCATTGTTTTTATAATGTTTGTTATATATTTATATATAATGAATCAATGTTGGATTAATTCACCTTGAATAAGTGAGGAATATGAGGAAGGTGTTAATGAGTTTTTGGAAATTTCTAAACATTATGTTCCAAACAAAAACATGATTTTTTGTGCATGAATTAATTTTTTATATATTAATAAGATATGAAATAGATAGATAAATGATCATTTAATTTTTCATGGTTTCAATTCAACCTGCAGACCATGGATTGTGCATGGTGAATTTAGGTAGAATTGAAGATCTATTGATGATGGGGCTTTGTATGATGATAAATATGATAAAAATGGTGAAATTATTTCTGATATTGATGTAGATACAAATGAGAGACTACTAAAAATTGAGTGTTTATATGTTTATAACGAAATACCCTTATATCTATGTTGTACAAAATATATGGTATTATCAACAGTGTTATGATTGATAATCCTTTTGGTGAAACATGAATGTTTTGATAATAGTTTTATAGAGTAGCTATAATTATTTGAAAAAATTATTCCAAAAGAAAATGATCTTATAAATTCACATTATTAGGCCAAAAAAATATTATACCCAATGGGATTTGGGAACAATAAAATATAAGAAATACTAAATGAATGTGTGTTATATATGAATGAATACATATTTCTATTAGAGTGTCCAAAATGTGAGACATCACAATATAACTTGAAATCATAAGATGATACAAATGTTTCAGAGAACCCTACCAAATCATTTCGTATCTTCCTATAATTCTTCATTAGTGACATTTATTTCCAAATTAAAACAATGAAAAATAGTTAGCATTCCTTGATAATGAGATGATATGTGATGATAAAATATTTGATACTGCTGATTGTCCTTAGTTGATGAACACTGATAACAGGTTTCCTGCATTTAGAAATTATGTTTGAAATATCAGACATTGTTTGTACATAGATGAAATTTATCCATATTGAATACTTAGTAGCATTCATAGTCGATGGAATGTTTTCATAGTAATTTTCAACTTGTATACTAAAGTTTTTATGAAGAGAAAATATTTAATGTTCAGTTTAATGATCAGTGGACAAAAAATAGCCCGAAAATGATATCGACAATTTCCAATCCCCGTTAATTAATGATTTAAAGATATTATGGGAGGAAGGTATAATGGATTCTTATTTTTATAAAATATAATATTTTAAAATACATGCAATGATTATGTTCACCATAAATGAATTCTAGGCTCCTGGAAATTTGTATAGATACCATGTTAAGGGGGATAATGGTTAACTAATTTGTAAAAACCGACTCCATATTATCAACATATTCATGGAAGAAAAATTGTACACATGAGTTTTCATATGTTTTTTCCAATGGATTATTCTTCTAGACGACTAAAAATAAGCATTAAAAACACACTAAATTTTAATATTTTCCAAAACCTTTATCCACAAAGAAATATTTTGATATGGTTATAAAAAATGATGTTACATTTAGAAATACTCATAAATCTGGTAATGATATAAATATTTGGAAGAACTGAAAAAATTTCTTTGAGCTTCCAGATTAGATATATCATGAAGTGAAATAGATAATTGATATCATTTACACTGAAAATAATTTTTTTAAATGTTTTATTGGATAATTTTTAGATATTAAATAAAAAAATGATGCTGGTTAAAATAGAAGAATGTGTCTACTGTCAATAGTAATATGTTTGAGGATGGATCCCACCACTCTTGGAAGGAAAAAATTCTTACCCCCTTATTGTCATAACTTATCCAAAGGAACAAAATAGATTTTTTTCAATATATTGATTTTGTCAAAGTTCCACATGGTTATTATTCAAATGTAAAATATTTAGTGTCTTTAAAGGATTTAATGTTGATAGGTCTGATACTCCATGGTTGTAAAATCATGATGCAATAACTCTTACCATTTCCATTGCATGGAATAATCTCTAAGTGTGTAAGAATGAATATCAAGAAGGTGTGTTTTATTAATTCCATTTTTATTATGAATATTTATTACAATTATTTGATCATTTTAGAGAGTGAACTTGTTTATATAATTTGTCAATTAGAAATTTATTTTCTTCTATCATTTTTGATTTCATGTTTTTTTAATAGTTCATTTAGTGAGGGAAATAAAACATTTTGGACTTTTATATCTATGTTGGATGTTTTATTTTGAAATTTATATGACGATTTTGAAGGGGTATGTCAATAATATACATAGAACTAAAGGATATATTTTTGATATATTTATTTATAAGGAGGACACAGAGTTATGTACAATTTATTTTTCTGATGCGGATAACCTCAGTTAACCTATATGAATCCATGAATGAGTTGATTTTGGGGTAAGGGGATCCATGGCATGAAATTCAATAAATTAATAGGTGAACAGTTAAATAAGATATGGTAATAAATATAGAATAACAGAGATGATTCTCAAACACATATATCATTTCATATGAATAAGTTGAAACAATGTTATCCAAAGAAGAATGATATGTGGATTTCTAATGCACATAAAAAAACTTTTCTCCATGGTCTAATGAGATCTTGAATGTATATTCATAAAAAATATTGAGATTTTTAGGGGGTGGTGAATGTTTAAATTTGATAACATGTCATAGGTATTATATTATTGGCAATTATTTTCAGGTGAATGATCAGGACAATAGTAGTGTGCTTTATAATAGTAGTGTTTCATTGCTCACATAAGAAATAAATTATTCATGTGCCAAGGAAAAACACACTCTTCATTAACCTCATTTTATAAAGTAATTTATTAAATATCGGAGGTTGATTACATTAAATTTCGAGTTCTAATGTATAAGTGTAAATGGTTTATCCGTAACAATAGTGTATGAATAGATTAATTTGGACTGACAGTAGTTAATATGAATAAATTGGAATACACAAGTGATCCTTTCATAATGGAAAGAAATAGAAGTTAAATTTTCTATGTTCTTGACCAATTTGGTATATAGTCGGAATTTATTTCACATGGAAAAAACCATATGTTGTTGATGATAAACTTGATGAAGATATTGATTTATGTGGGATCTCAACATCTATGGAATGATAAAAAATAATATTGATGAATACATCAATGACATGGTTTGTTCCATATAGATTTATCATTAATAAGTATTTTTAAAAAAAATATTTACTACATTCTTAATATTATAGGTAAAATATATTTAATTATTATTTAGTTATTAAAAATTAATATGTAAGTTAATTTAATTTGATTTTCTTTATTAAAACATGTATTATTTCCAAAAAGTTAAAATATTTCTTTTATATTAGTTTTGTTTTTCTAATGTTTCTTGTTTACCCTTATGTATCTATTCTATTAATTGATTTTTTGAAACAATTTTTTATAATTTAATAGTTTTAATAAAAAATTGATGTATAAGTGTATATTATAAGATAATTAAATTTTTTTTAAATAATATTTATTTGGTTTGTCTAAATGGACCGAAGGCCTATTTTTTTATTTTGTTAATCCAGATTTCAAGGGGTAAGGTTGAACCCTTACAAGGACCAAATGCATAGAGTCAATTACATGTCCCATAGGTCTTAATGTAAATCACCAAGACAATAAAACATGGAACTGATCCTCCATATAACATATAAATAAAATCATTCCACCTTCACTGGGCTGGTAGTCTAGTTTTCCTATGTAGAGAATCACATGCCTGGTAGCGAGGGAAATGCCATACCCTCACATTATTCCAATTCATGTTATCTCTGCTAGGGTGATTGTTACTTCTTTGAATACTAGTCTAGAGCCATTTAACTTTGAAGTATCATTGGTACATCTGCATATTAATGTGGCCCGAAGGCCTTGGTGTAGTCCGAAGGCCTTGAAGGACCTGAGGAAAAAACTGGTGTCTTAATGGCCTAGTGGATGATAATTTATAGCTATTATAGTACTTACTACATTTCTGCTTTAGTAACATAGAAATATGTCTCCACTCAGATTTGATATCTGGTCTCTAATATGCACTTTCTAATTCCTCACCAATCAGGCCGATGCGCGTTTGATTAGGTTGGTCAATTTGGACTATGTCATTTCATATTTCCTTAATATTGTATTTTTCATTCATTTATGTCATTTTTCATCTAATTAATATTTCTATAATTTTAGTTAACTATATTAATTATAAATAAAAATGTGGTATGTTTAGTTTAGTTATCTTTTCATTTGACAATTGTAAATTTTACTATTTACATGTGCATGTAATTGTTGGATTTTTTTATTTTTGAAGTAATTTTCATTTCATTGAATTGTAGGATAAATGATCAATAATCTAATCCACCACATGTTTCTTGAGATGATTATACTCATAACATTGGGGATGAACATACACATTCTCACGTTGATTATCCTATTTATCCATCTTTTCCTGAGACTTCTACTTCCATAGGGGGAACTTTTTGGGGGTTTTCAAGGTTGAACAACATATTTATCATAATTAGTAGTTTCTCATACCTAGGAACATATGATACCATTCTCCATTGATGATAATGATATTCTTGTAGGTCCAATGTTAAGACAATTCATGAAAATTGTATTAGTAGGGGATAAAAGAAATGTTAGTATATTGTTTGATGATTTAAAAAGTGTTGAGAAAATAACACTATCACTATTATTGGATACCATTTTGGTAAGCATGTTTATTATTATTTTATTTATAGTGGATTAAATTATATAATAATATATGTTTTTCATATTCTTATCCGATGACATATGATCTACCAAACAATAAAGGAGTCGGGAGAAAATGTATTTCATTGGAGACTTAGAATTAGAGTAACTTTAAAACTCCTCTTGTATCACAGTTAATTTTTGGATGTAAACAACATTCATATCAATTCAATATATATTCATATATACATGAATATACATTGAAATGATTTTTTTAAATTAGATGACATGATTAGTTTTTTTGTAAATGAAATGTTACATTATTATATATTCTTTTATATTAATAACCATGTTATTGATTTAATGATTTTTTAATTCTTAATTTATAGAAAGAAATACGATTTCATTAAGTGATTCATGTTAAAAATGTACACCCACATACATTATCTATGGGAGGGTATATGTCATTTGAAGAACTAAAGATTGGAAAAAACATCAAAATATGAGATCTGAGTCATCAGGATCTATAGTCGTTTTCCCCCTCCCCCTAATAGATATTTATTGTCCAATAATTATTTATAAATTTTATTACGTATTTATAAAAAAAATTATAGATCCTCACAAGACATATTTTTATGGATTTATGTTGCCACAGTTTTTTTCAGTAGAGAAAATAATGATCGATGCTCAATGAACAGTTTCTATAGATGAATGATTTTATAAAAATGTAATCATTCAATGTTGGATGTCTCTATCGTGACATGTATGAAATATTTTATCTCACAAAATTTTATATAGACCATAAAATTTTAAAAACAGAAATTATTATTTCTTTAATATTATTGGTCAATGGTAGTTGGGCGTTTTTTCATGAGAGAGGACATTGTATTGACTATGCTCTGTCATTATTTATGAGAGAGAATATTTTAAGAATATACTGATCACATTTGTTTTATTATTTAATTAATTTTTTATATTATAATGAATAAATTTGTTATGGTTTATATTATTTTCAAATAGGAATTAGATTTCTTTAAAGATATGAAAAAATATATAACAAGACTACCAAGGTCAAATATAAATAAGCTATGGTGAATTATCATTTAAAATTACTAATTTTTTTTATATAATTTACAAATGTTATTTTGAAATAAAATCAATTTGACACTATGTCATAAACATCATGATGGAACTAAATGCGTATATTATGTTTTAAGATTAATGTATGAAATAATTTCAACATGCACCATTTTGATGTTTCATAAGGTTACATTTATGTATAATTATTTCTGTAATATTTAATATGTATTATTGAAAATTCATGTAAAATTATTTCAATAATATTTTTGTATATTTTTTATGAATGTTGATAATATTGTGTATATAAGTTTAGGAATTTAGAAATTGAATGATCAAATAATTTTATATGATTGATTGGTTTTTTATATGAAAGTTCAATGTATTGAATATTTTTCTAGATTATAGGCTTCATATTGTGTTTCTTTCTATATTGTTTTAATAGAAGAACATAATTAATTTATATTATCTTTTAGTTTATTTGATACTTTTGTGGTATGTGTATTTTAATTCTTTTACTGTATTTTTCATTTTTTGTTGTATTCTGCAATTTTCCTTTTTGATTTCTATTTATGGTAGCAATTGGTGGAGGAGAAGAACTATTGTATCGTTATTCAAAAAATATTGTTTTCTTGTGTCGGTTATTGGATAACCGATGTGAAAAATACATGTGAGGTGTTTGTCACGTCATTTATTCAATAACTAATGTGAAAACCCATTTATCGTGTCTCTTGTTCAACGTAAAAGAGTTGATAAATGATTAATAAAATGTTTTCTTCATTGTTTATTGGATAACCTATGTGAAAAACATACCAAACATTGGTTTTCAAATCGGTAATATTTTAACTATTGTGAAAACCAATTTATCTTGTTCGTTATTTTTAAGAAAAGACGTGATAAATGGTGCATATAGCGTTTTTGACATAAGATGATGAATACAATTTTTGGAAAATCAACTGTAATAATTATTTATGATTTAGGTATTCTATATTCGACATGGTGGTAATTATTTTATATATCCTCATTAGCTATGTTATCTAAAAACAAACATGATAAAAAAATTACATGACAAACCCTTTATGCACTAGTGGTGATTCATTCACACACAACATTAAATGTATTAAATATGGTTTTAGTGAAATTAAATGATATATATGATATTATCATGACAATATATTAATTATATATATATATATATGAATACTTCATTTACATAATTTCCTTAAATATGACAATTAAAGGGAAACAACGTTCATAACCACGCATGACTTACTATCTCCATGAAAGATGTATTCCATTTCATAATTATGCATAATATATTTTTTTTTTGTAAAATTGTTATAAAAAAATTATATTTATATCATGGTGTTCATTTTGGAAGTCATTTTATAATTATAAAACCAAATTATATTACAAATAAATACAGATGCGAAGAAAAAAGAAGAAATTACTCTATATTAATCCTTAACATAGGATTGTTAATAAGAGGGTAATATAATGTTATTATAAAACCATATATAGTAATAGATATAAGAATATAGTTCATATGAAAATTTATATTGAATACTATTTTACTATATAGGTGGTTTTAATGAGAACAAAGTTAGTCAAGACAGAATGTAAGAGAATTTCATCTCATTTTTGTTTTCTTGAGACACTTGCCTTAATCGCCAACGTCTTTTTCGTGTGGTGTACGTACTTCCCATGAATATTTATATAAATATTATACATAAATTTATGAATTTAAAATTTTCCATATATGGTATTTCATTTGTGGGATTTAGGTTTCAGAATTTACCAAATCGGTAAAATTGTTTTTCGTTAATTTTCCATCTTTGAGACAAATGTTTTTTGTCACACCTAAAATTGTTCACAAGGGGTATGTACTTTCATTTTACATGTTATTTCATGAGTATCATTATTTTTATGACATTTTATAATTCATGTTATCTATTTTTCTTACAATTATAGTATGATAAAAATTTCCATGGGATAAGAGTTTATTGAAAAAATCTCATCTCTTTTTGATATTGTTTATGATTATGATTCAATTAATAAAATATCACAATCCATATCAAAAGCAAACTGATTAATTTATTCTCATATAGATATTCAATATACCCTCACATATTAGTACCATTATTGTCCTCTTTATTAATTAACATTATGTTTTTAAATAAAATATTACCAACCATTTCTTTGGTCAGAAGTATATTGTTTTCAAAAACCATGTTTTAAAAATGTGTGAAAAAATATTTTCTCCAATATATTTGAATCCCATTTTTAAAGAAAATGGATTTTAAGATCTTTTTATGGTTTTATATTTTTTCTTTATATATTATCAAATATATATTAAAAAAATGGTTTTCAAAAATGTTTTTTGTTTTAAAAAAATTAAACACAGAAAGGATATTTTCATCAATAAATATTTATAAAATATTGTAAAACATTATTTCCCAACTAAGATAACATCCTTTGTTGTTAGTCCGGAACTTTTGGGGAAATTATTTAATGCTTTCATTCATATTAATTCTATAAATTGATTATGTTTTGATAAAATTATGTTAATGTAAATGATTTCTCTTTCACTTGTTATATGATTTTCAAAAAACCTTTTTTGTGGGTTAGGTGTATAATTAAATTATTATGAATCCTATCTTTTACATCAGGTTTTGATATGATAAAATGTTTATAATATCCATTTTATTTTACGGGGTTTGATATGATTATTTATGATATTTTTTCACATATAAATGTGATTTCACTATCAAAAGTGTAGGAACTATATGTCCCTATAATACATTAGGTAATTATTTGTATCTCATGAGATAAACTAATATGGTCTTTGGAGTGAATCTAGGCTACTAAGATGGACGTGGGAGTCAATCATGACTACCATGATGGTATGATGAGTGAATGTTGGCTAGTAAGATATCTATGAGAGGGAACCAATACTGCCTATATGGTATTAGAATTGATCACATACTACAAAATGTTCTTGGAAGCAAACCCCTGTCTATGGTAGAAAACAAATTATATACTTATGTTTATTAAAAAAAATTATCTTTTACTATGATTTTATGATTTCATGTATTGTGATATTAATTTCATTATGATTCATATTTGAGGGACTTCTATATTAATGCCATGATTCATGTTTATAATATTTGATATGTAGGGTATGATAAATTATTTTCATGATTATGTAACCATACCCTTATTATCATTATTGTGCTCACATATCTCTGTAATTACCCTTACTAATCATCTGATGTCACCCCTTATTATGTTTCCTTCACTCAATTATAATGATATGTATTTTTTTTCTTTGTATATAAGGGTTATAGTTAAGAAGAACCTAGTTTATGATAATTTAGCTAATTTATGTACTAGTGTTTATGTTTCCAGGTATCCAAACGCAGTAGACTAGTATTGTCCTTGGGAATATATTTGTATAAATTTTTATGTACTAGAAAACTGTTATGTAGTGTTAATTTATTTAAAGATAGGTCCCCTAAAAAATTTGTTAACCGAGTTACATTTTTCTAAATTAAAGAAGATTGAGATAAAATTCCATTACCCTATTTACTATTTTAGTTTATCACATTATATAGTAATATTAGAAATCTATATGTGTAACATCCTACCTTATTCTCAATATTTTGAGAAGGTGGTAGGATGGTACATGGCGTTAAGAAAAATCCCCAATGAACCAAATGATAGAAATAAATTAAAATGGATTTAAATAAATGTTGAGGACAATTTACCCTTTAATAATAAAACAACTAACCAAAAAACATAACAAAAACTATGACCATATGATGCATGATAACCATAGAAGATAAGTCAAAATTTTTATACCAATAATCATATACAAATACATTTCCACAATGTAAGACCAAATCATCAATGTAGACAATGGAATATAATCTAATAAAACTAAAAGATGACCACTATACTCCATGCTACAATGGATCCTTGCTCAAACATCACCAAAAAACCCAAGTATCATGATGTAGTGATAAATATTGGATAAATTACCTTTTTTCAACGTCCTAATTGATGACATATGAAAAATAACTATATTTCCAAAGAAGGGGTGAGTATTCCAACTCAATAGGTTTTCCCCAATTAATTACCTACTCATGCCACTGGGTTAAAAGGGTTAAAATAATTTATATAATAACAATATATATATATATATATATAATTTATAAAATTACAATTTACAAAATATTTTATAACTTAATATAAAGAAATTATAAAATTTTATAAAACTAAAAAAACATGTGTTATATAAATAAATACGCAGACAGAAATTTTCAAAGAAACGAACAAGACGTGATTTGAATCCATTCCACATGCTCCATTTTTAATTACCAATCCACTTAATATATTTACACAACCATCCAAAAAAGATTCATTATGATATTTCAATATTCATTTGTTGTATCTCATAAATATTTAATTTATTTAAATGATAATTATGTATCATGTTTCATTACCCATTTTTCACCAAGAACAATGACATCTTTCAACTAAGACTCATAATTTTAAAACGAATACACACACTAGTATGCCCAACACCATTTTCAAAACCAAAATTCCCAAAAAAATTTTAATAAATAAAAAATTTACTGAAAATCAATTTTCCAAAAAAAACCATTTCAATAATCTATCCATGTCATATTTTAAAATAACCAATTTAAAAATGGGAACTAAGCATAATATCAAAATTTCACCGAAATCCATAAATCATCACTAAAGAGGATTTGTACCATTATTTCGACAACTATTTTATAATTAATATAATTAATATCAATTAGTTTGATTCTATTAAAATCAATTTTGGAAATTGGATTCGATATTGAAGCCACTTACATTGAGAGTTTTTGAGAAAACGATAAAAAAATGATGAAATCTTATGAAACCGGGAAAAATATTCTCATCCACACCATAAGTATCTTCCCCTATCTCAAAAAAGGAAAATTCTAAATATATTTGATATCAAAAACCTTAGATCTATAAATAATGAGTATAGATCTATGAAACCTTAGAGAGGGGCGAAGTAGATCAAATAAAATGTCAAGATCGATGAAGAACAAACACTTACAATGAGGAAATATCATCCAATCACCATGTGAAGCATTCATATCACCTCAGTTTCAATGGGAGAACCTTTATTGACCATTGGGGAAAAAACTAAGTATTTCTTGATTTATTGGAAGTAAAAAGTGAAACATAATCGAGAAAATGGGTTAGATCCAATTTTTATGGGAGTGGTTTTTAGTCGTGCATGGTTTTTTCATATGGTTGAAAACTATGAAATGTTCATTCATTATCCACTAAATTAAATGTGACCATTTTATCGTCACCAAAACCATGCTCCAAATATGTTCAAGTTTCTAAATCAAGCTTCCCAAGCCACACTGTGTCTCTTATTATGTCAGATGGAATAGACAAAATATTCATAGCCCATGCGCCTTTAATTTACACAAAAAAAACACAGATATTGTTCTCAAAACCCTCCCAAAATTCATCCTTATAATTTATTAACATCAAAAGCGTTACAAAAGGGTTACCTACCAAAAATTGGTTGTGCTACTTTGTCCCCACCATTGTTAATTGCATCTCTTGAAAGAAAAATATCATCGGTGTCATGAAAGAGTTCTATCCATTTCAATTTAATTTCCTTCTCAAGGTCCCATGTCACTACCTAAACTTGTCCATGTTGCCAAAAAATCTATAATAGAATTATATTTTTTCTTTTTTAGACTTTCTCTTTCTTATCCATAATATGAAATGAGCTTTGTACCAACGATACATTTGGCCCTAGATGAAAATTATCCCTTTTAATATCATGTTATGGATCCAGCTAATACTTTTTATGAAGTGATACATGGAACACATCTTTCCACACATAGAAACACAGTGGAAATGCAGACCAAAATTCCACCTCTCCAACACATTAATTTTTCTCTAATGGGAAATTGTATCAAGAATATAACTTTCCCTACTTACCAAAACGTTAATGATCAAGACATTGATAAATCCATAATAACACATGATCACTCATCAGAAATTAATATTATCTTATATACAATCCATATATAATTTCTGATGACTCTGAGTATTCTCTATCCATTTTATGATCAACAAGATATTTTGTATTGTTTCTTTGACAAGGCTCAACCCAACAAAAGTTGTCTCACCATTTTATACCCAAAAACATTGACAAATCATATGAAATCCCATACAATTTTTCAAAATTATCCATATGCATCGAGTTATGAAAGATGTTAATATATGAGAAATCTAATTAAGGTATGTTTTATTCCCATAATCCACAAAAATCCATTACACAATACTGATAAAATACATCCAATTTTTGTATCATTTTTTTGATTTCCCGCTCGTTTGTGGATGATATGTCATACACTTAGTCACCTAATTTCCAAGGGCTTCCTGTAAGGATTTCAAGAAACAAGACATACTAGAAAATTTGGGGGGATCACATTTATTAAAAATGATAAACCACACAGACTCCTTTTTTTGGAAAAAGGGGAGACCCGTCACACATATGAGAATCCAAAGGCACAAATGCCTTAAAATACAGTGGCCCGATGCCCAATGGAAAAAAACCATTAAAATAAAATGTATCAAAGTCCCAAACCCAATCAGAAATCTACAGCGATGCCCAAGACCAGATGATGACCCATAGACCCCTCCGTCAACAGCCGCACACCACAGTACCTCACCAGCCACCTGACCACAAGGCGTCATGTTGACCGAAAAATCACCAGAACCCCGTGTGAGCACCACCGAAGAAGTCCTCATTGTCACCTGCAAATTGAGCCCACCACCGAGATGTCATCCAAAATCGCTGACATCGTGAGTCCAGTGCAAGCCCGCCATCTCTCGGAATCCTGCCACACACCTCCAATCCCATCAGCCGCCATAGCCGACGGCGTGAGCAGACCCATCCGCCCACTAACATGACATCACATAGATCTGAGAACAGATCTACTAAATCTAACCAGATCAAGACCATGAGTCCCTACATGAAGCCACTACACCACTGTTCTGTGAGGACCGATGCAGAACCACCATAACCCACTGTGATCTAGTGAGGCAGAAGATCTAGGGTCGAAACCCTAGTGAAAACGAGAGACAACCACCAAAGTGACGGGGCTTTCAAGAAACTAGGACTAAACCGCATTTCCTTATCTAAAACTATCAGAAATAGTATTCCATGCCTATTTTCCAATTATTCAATATATAATTTGGATAGATCATCTACCCTATTATTTTCCTGAATATGGATATAATAGTATGGCTTGGTATGTGTATCCACTATCACACATATGGAATTATGTTTTTGAGACTTTGTTGGGAGACATGTAACAAAATCTAAACCTATATTCTCCCACAACCACACATGTATATGTAAATAATGCAATATACCTAAGGTTCCCTGACGATATACCATAACTTGTTGATGAGTCATTAAATTTGAAAAAAACTCAACTACCATATATTTCATACCATTCCACTTGAATTGTTCTTTGATTTTTTAAAACATTTTATGTATTCCCAAATGAGTAACCCATCTTGAAATGTGGTATGAATGAAAAGTTTTCTCCTGAAATGCCATATGTACATCCATACGATTCATGAAAAACACCAATAAACTCATGTCCAGCCTCTATCACAAATAGGTCTTCCCATCAGTGAGTGTGGAACTCATTTCTACACATTTATTATCAAATATCTATGATTCTTTTACAATCATCTTCAAATTATGAACCATAGAAATTCGAACGGAAATTGCAACATCAGCATTGTCCTTGTAGTCCATATACATGTTGGCTAGGACTGACATCAGCTACCTCTTTTTATAATTATTTTGTTGGTTGATCATATGAATTTATCCTTAATGCATCTTCCACTTTAATTCAATTTATTGGTGTATACATCCAGTTAATGTTAAAAAACATGGGATACTCCATCCATTAAATTTTACTCATATTCAAATATCATTGTGAGAAAATATATTTCGCGCTCATATAATCAATGAACACCATTAATGTCTTGGAAAAAATATATTGATTATAATTCTACAAGGCATGGATGACTTCATCTATCTCCAAATCATGTGTTAGGGAATTATTCTCTTGGACTCAAAACATAATTTATTTTTACACATCAACATTGTTTGATTGTATGTGAACACAATCCAACCCCAATCAGATAACATCACAATACATCACGTAAACATATCCTTATTCCAGCAATGTCAACAAAAGTTAAAATGTAATATTATTATTCATCTCTTGTAAAGTCGTATGGAATTCCCCATTACATTTGAATTGAATTTTTTTATTTGTACAAGATATCAAAGACAATTTTATTCATGATAATTAATGAACAAAGTGTCTATAATAACCATTGAGACCAATAAAAAAATCGAATCTCAAAGGATTTCTATAGAAATTACCAAGAGACAATAACTTATATCATTTTTTATCACAAGAAACATCCTTTATAATAATTACATGAACAAAAAATCATACATATTGTAACAAAAAATTAAACATACATATTTTGGAATACAACCAATGATCTCTCATGATTCCAAATGCTTTCTCAAATTGATAATCATGTTCATAAATTTTCCTTGAATACATAAGTATTTCATCCATTAAAACACCAAAAAATAATATATATATCTCTAAAATATACAATTAATCAGTGAAATAATGATTTCTAGAACATTTGTAAGACTAAAATGAATTACCACATATTCATAATGGACATATCTTCTTTTGTATGTTGTTTTCCAAATATCCTCCTTCCAAACATAGACATGATGATATATTGATCAAAATTCAAATATTTGAGAACCACCATGATCCCATAAATTGATCGAACAGATCATCAATCCGTAGAAGTTGATATCTTTTCATTATCATATCATGGTTATTATTATGATAATACACACATAGACCTAGTGTTCCATATAATTTCATCACAAACAAGACCAATGTTACCCACGAAGATGTGCTCAGCCAAATGTATCATTCACATTTCATATTATCCAAATTCACAATATTATCTTTTAATTATATTTTTTCCATTATATATGAGGTAAGTGGATAAGACTGGACACTTGGAGGAGATCAATCATATCCTCTACTTCAATTATGTGTTACAAACATGATAATTGTTTTGGGAAAAGAATCTGGAAATATATCCATGACTTCTATAAAACTATTATCTCTATCTCTTTAATTGATTCCATTGTCAATTCCATGAACTCGTAAGATATTTCTACAACAACTATTGTTTGAAATCCCATTACAGCATTCTTTAAGATCCGTTCTCAAGTGATTTGGTTCTCAACACTATCCTTAGTTTTAAAACTAATTTTTTTGATGTGATCCTTGAACATTTCCAACCACTCCATAACTATGATTACATCATAGATGTCCATATCCAACACCAACAAGTCCCATTTTAGCTCAACTCCATAAATAAGTATAGAACACACTCTACATAGAAAGGCTCATAATTTTTTTTGACCAAGAGGAGATTGATGAATTATCACAAAAGTCATCATCTCATGTTTCAAAAATTAAAAATCAATAGAATTATTGGAAATAAAGGAATGATATGCCCGAGTAACAAACTATAATAAAATAAGAGAATAATTCAAAAGAATATTACCTCTCAATATAGATGGTACAACCTGATCATCCATAATCACCTGTTCAACTCCAAATAATTTCTTTTTTATTACAATTTGTTCTTTGTTTCATTGTTAAGGAGTCATGGTATTCATAAAATTACCATGGATATTATTTTTCTGCAGACTTGATTGATTCTTATATCATTTCCTTGTCAATGAATAGGACACCTATAATAGCTAAGATGTGTCCCAATCACCTGATCATGGAGCACTATGAAAATAATACTTATGATGTAAAATATTTTTCAATTTCTGGCATGCTCTTGGTGGTTTAATACACTCTAACATCATGTTATTGAAATAAAACCACATTTGAAACAACCCACATTTTTCATGGGTCTGAGATAAAGACTCATCAATCTAGCTATCCGATTAAAATTTCCACTCCTAGCATGAAAGTAGGTCTCTATCTTCATCTTTCTCCAAGAAATATATTTCCCACCATTTTTCATATGTACTAGGATAATTCCTATTCCCATAGCTCTTAATATGTCTCTTTCAACCATTTTTTCTCTATTCAATATCCTTATATATTCCGTAATATATATCCCAACTATCATTTTAGTGAATCTCCTTCCAACACATTGATTTCAATGATTTAGTATTAGTAACCTCATGTGAAAATATCAATAAATCCATATCATTTGAAGAATACTCGTTGATAAATATATTTTAATAATTTAGGATGAATAATTCTATCTTCCATTGATTCTTGAATGTGTGAGGATACAATTTTTTATTAAACAATTTCTCTAACTCCACCAAAATAAGACCATGAACTACTAGATCCTACACTCCTAGATCCCACAAATGTCATGCAAGAATGTAATGATTGTATGTTTCAACCATGAAATTCAACATTGTGGGTGTACTAAGGAGAACAAAGATACAATTTATCATATTCACCCACACCTCATCATTTTCTCGTTAATATCACCCCGAAATATGGGTGGATTCTATTTCTAGAACTATGTGTAATGATCCACTTGTATTAGATAATCACTATGGTTCCATGTGTCCAAAGATTACATTGCATGGATGATAATATGAACCTACTCATGGTTCACTTGTGGATTGGGTTGAACGACACACTCCACAACATCTTTCAAGTGGTTATAATGATGCATACATGGTTCTATATTAAGAAAAACCACAAACTCTATAAGTCTCACTATAATGAAACTGAAGGACTAGAATTTAAATTCTAATACATCAAGTATAACAATATTTATTTCAAAAAATCATCAATTTTCACTTTCAAAATATTTATGAATACATTTAAAAAATTGAAGATAACACTAATTTCAAAAAACACCATCTTTTCCCATTTCAATTTTTGACATTTTAAAACAAATACAATATGTTTTCAAAAATAATTTTTTTTATGAAATCATATATTATTAATCATAATGAAATATGAAACCCCAGTGATTGGAAAATCCTTTAATTCATGTCATTCATGTTTCATTAACTATACTCCTGACAATGATATTTTAGAATCCTGCATGTTTCTTTGGAACACTTATGTACCTAACAAATTGTTAAAAGGACGTTCAACATATAATGTTTATCTATGTATTTTTATGTTGTAAATTTCATGTCTTGAAAATATTACATGATTGTAAGATTCCAACCCATGGAACAGACATGAAAAATTCAACCTTCAAGCAAAGAAAACTGATGACTACTTGATTCACAAGGAAATAAAAAAGAAGATAACATTTATATAAAACATTCTTTTGGACCGAACAAAACTGATACCCTTTGTACATCCCTTATTCTCCCCATTGGATTTAGAAGGTGGGAGGATGTTACATGTCATTAAGTGATATCTCCAATGCTCCAAAGGATAGAAATAAATGCCAAAGGGTTTGAATACAGGTGGGGGATGATTAAATAATTATGAATAAAACATGTAACCAAAAAATAATAACCACACATACTACTATATGATTCATGAAAACCACGAATGATAAAACAACACTTATTAAATGAAAAGTCATAGTCAAATAATGTACCAAAATGGAAGACAACATCATCTAAGTAAACTATGGATGATATACTAATAAAACTCCATGTTGACCACAAGACACCATGGCCCACATGATCTATACTCAAACGACACCAAACATTACAAGTATCATGATGTTGTTATAAACATGTGATATATTACCTTTTCCCATGTCCCATTAGATGAAAACATAAAAATCACCAAAGTGCCAATGTAGGGGTGAGTACTAAAGGTCAGTTGGTTTTCTCCAATTAAATCCTTATTCATTCCACTAGAATATAAGAGATAGAATAATTTATATAAAAAAAATATATATAAATATAACCAATTTACAAATAAGTTTATAACTAAATATAAAAAAAGTATAAAATATTTTATAACTCAAAATAAACTTGTTTTATATGTATAATTTTCACCAAGATATTTTCAAGGAAACAATAGATCCATAATTTTAAACCATTCCAGAACTACCACCTGTCATAACCAATCCACTTTCTATATCAACTCCACATACCATGGATGCTTAATTATGAAAATTACATACTCATGAGTGGTGTATCATCAATCTACAATTTCATCGCATGTTAATTATGTATTCTATTCTAGTTACGTTTTTTCACCAATAATACGTTCTTATTTAAAACAAATATCATAAATTCAATATGAATAACCAACAAAGTGTTCCCACCACCTCTGTGAAACCAAAAATTTCCCAAATATTATTAAGGAATTTGTTTATTTCAAATCAGTTTTCTAACAAACCATTTAAAAAATCTAGGCATGCCATATTTTAAAATCACAATTTTAAAATAAAGAATTAAATCACATGACACAAAAATTAACCAAAATTAAAAAATTTCACCAAAAAACATAAATCTATATGAAAGATAATTTATTCCATTCATTTAATGATAATATAATATAAATTTATATGAAAAAAAATTAGTTTGAAATGAATAACATCAATTTTAGCAAGAGGATTTGAGAGTGAATCCAAATACCTCAAGAGTTTTGGTGAAAATGTTAAACACATGAAGGATGCCAATGACACCTACTAAAATCTCTATAAACTCACCATATATATATATTTACTTATTAAAAATGTGTATATGAAAACATATTTTAGATCCATAACCTTAGATCTACCCACAAATGGCGTAGATACAAGAAACTTAGGACAGTAGTGAATTAGATCTATTAAAAACATAATGAATGATGAAGAATGGAAAATTACCACAAGTAATAGGTTTTTAATCCTTATGTGAAGCCTTTTTTTCACATCAGGATCAACGAGATAATCAATCGGGGCCTTTGAGGAAGAAACTTTCTTTGTTAGGGAAACATAGGAGAGAAAGCAAGACAGTTAAGGGAAAACCAGCATTAGATCCACTTTTTAAGGAGTCATTTTTAACCTGTGCATTGTTTAGTCACACTATTAGAGAATCCATGTGATGAACATGAATTATCTATTTCCTTAATTATGACATTTTTCATGGTCTCCTCAAACAGTATAAAAAACATGTTCTCCAACAGTGCTAAATCTACTACATCAAATTACCCAAGCCACACGGTATCTCTTAGGTTGTCACACAGTTAGGGAAAACCATTCACACCACACAAACAATCCTTTTAACCCAAAAATACAAAAATAATGTCCTCCAAAACGTCCCAACTTTTAAACTTATACTTTATAAACATAAAAATATTAATAAAAAGGTTACCTACAAAAGAGGGGTTTTAGAATTAGTATATTAATGATCTATTTATGAACCTTATTCACCTATATACCCCTTTTATATACTTTATATTAATTATTTACTTTTAATATAGTGGCTTATTAATGTATATTTTTTATATTGGGTGTTAATAATTGTAATGTTCTTTCACAATATTTATTATGTAAAATTCTCTTCATTATATTTGAATCCATGTTCATTATTGTTATATTAACAATGGTTATATAATATATATCATATTACCATTAATATGGTTCTATATTTATTTAATAATTATTTAAATTTTGACTCTTTAAATTCATAAAATAGATAAACATGATTGGGATTTTTTAATAAATAATGATGACATATCCTTAACATTTTTTATAGTAAAATTATAACACCGTAAATATTAAAACATATTTAATGCATTATAATTACATGTAATTAAATTTATATAAAATTGCATTATCATTCAATATATAAATACTTAAACATCATATAGGTGGGCTATAAATCGAGAAAACAAAATCATGTTATAATGATTGAATGGGTAGGAATGTGATATTACATATTATTAGTATAAAAATTTTAGAAGGTTATTAAAATAACAAATAAAATTAATAATAATAAATTAAATTCATATAAAAATTAATGTTGATTTTTTTGACTAGTGAATTCCACCATTTAGGGATGCCGTATTCAGAAAATATAGATGATTTACAAACACATTTCATGACACATAGATGAGTGATAGAATGTGATAATTCATCATTAAATAACTATAATGATGTTATAAAAATAGTATTAGATCATTAATTAATATTTTTGAATCATCCCATGGATTCCACATAAGATAAAAAAATGTCCCTCATTGATGCTAAAATATGCAGATACACATGATTAAAGAGTTAATTCTATAATGAATGTATGGAATAAAGATAAATGTACTAGGTAATCAATTAAGAATGTATGTATTTAAAAAAAATAATGTACATCAAAATAATTAAGACTTTATTCTATATATTATATTTAACACTGATAAATAAACCACAACGTGGTTTCGATGTGGTAGTCTGTAGACACAGAAGATCAATTGGTTATTATCCTAGATGATTTTACACACTAAATGAATAATTGGTGTTAAATTTTAAAAATTAAATTTCAGTATATATATTATATTAAATTAACTATATGAAAACTTTTATGAATGATAAAGAATGAGAAAATTAATAATATGATAAAATAAAGAGTAATATTATCATCTAGAAATATGATATTTTATGTAATTATCCTTGAAAATAATGGTACTATTATATTTAAATTTGAAATAGGATATGGGGTGTAAGATTTTATTATTGGTGGATTAAATGATAATGTTTTTTGGCTATGAAACCAATATAAATTAGTAACATTAAGGGGTTTTATTTCAACTTTTTAAAATGTTAGGAGCATACACTTTTTTATAGATAATAATGTTTTCTATCTTGAGAGATTTGAATGGAATAAATTATTAGTGACATAGTATGTGGATGATTATAATGAAATATAGTAAATAATTAAAATTTTAAAAACTGATTCTATATTCTATATAGGTCTTATAAACAATTTAAAATTCCTAATCTGAATGGGAAACAGTTGACGATTCTGATAATGAGAATGACATGTCTTGTTATGACTTATAATTTTGTGCGTGATGGATGAGGAAAAGTTCTTTTGTTTAACCCTAATTTTATCTCTTTTACTTTTTCTGTTATTTATAATAAATGTTCATAAGATTAGTTTCTGGCTGGATTTTCTGGTATATTACACTCTTAACAGAGAGAAGACATAATTAACTATTAATCAAAGTAATTAATTTATTACATACATATTAGTACATCCAGATTACAAAATTTATAAATTATGATTCTAAATTTTGGAACCATTTATCATAATAAATTTAATAATTATGAGAATGTATTATTTTAATTTAAACAAACATAACAATGAATTTTTTAAATGATTATTTTTTCTTCAAACTAATGTGAATGGTAAATTTGTTATGGTTACAAATTTTCTGGATTATAATTTAATTAATATTAATAATATGATGTTTTGATAATGTTATAATTATTCTATAACTTTATAAAAAAAATATAAATTAATTAAATGAAAATGCATAGAAGAGTATTCTTTATTAATAGAAACAAATTTTAATTTAGTTTAGAAAATATTGTCCATTGGTTGTCAAAGTTCAAATAATAATTTAAGAGGTATAATTTGGTTCCGTAATTTCAAAAAACCCCACATAATTAGTATTATGAATTCATGGTCATTCATATGTAATTTTAAATTCATGAAAAGAATAATAAAAAAACAAATTTTCCGATAAAAATGATTTTTTATGAAACATGTCAAAAAATCTTACACAATAAATTTTGATGTTATAAATTGAAGAGACTAATTTTTTTAAAATTTAACTCTATTAATAGAATATTAGTTTTTTATAGATAATAAATAACATGAATATAAATTTATTTTATTTAAATGTGTCCTTCTTAAAAAATGGTTTTTTTTATATTAATTTTAAAAAAAATTATGGTTTAGAGAAGTATATTATTATAATATATATATATTTATATTCAAACTTTTGATAAAGATATTTTAAATATTATTATCATATTGAAATATTGTGTAAAAACCTTAGTTTTAGTTTATGTGAACAATGATATCAATCTATGGATTAATTAAAGGAACATTAATTATTTTTAAATCTCAGGATATAATATTAACCCCCCATATTAAATAAATTTCATCCTAATTATTTATTTAAAATTAATTATTTAATGATATTAAAAATATTCACATGAATTCAGATAAAACAACAAATCAATTTTAAAAATTAATATTTTAATTCACAATAGAATGAAAATCTTCTCCTGATATATAATTATCTGAATTCTTTATTGTTAACTAAGAATAAGATATTGTATTATCTCATACTCTAGAAAAAAACTTTTTCTGCTCTTTTTGAGACATTGCTTTAGATTTTTCCCATATTTTTGTTAGAAAATATATTATTTATTCCTTCCATCATTATCATTAGCACAAATTTTTTGGAAAGACACCATTCTTTCCTTCTTTTTTGTGAAATTAAATTTAACCAAGTTTACTTTGATAATTATCATTATTATTTTTATAATAGTAATAAGATTTATAACCCGAGTTCATGTACCAATACATTTTAGGTTAAAAAGACCATCACATCATCTTTTTCCTCAAATTTTATCTTGGTTATATCTTGATTAGTACATTATATTAAAAACATATGTGTAGAGAATACATAAATTAAAAAATCTACACAAGTAAAAAATGTTATTTGAATAAATTATTCAGAAAAAATGTTCCCACACTAACATATGAATATTTATATTCTATATATGTTATGGAATATCATTATATTAATATGTATTATAATTTAGTTAAATTTATTAATCTACCATGTTAAAATCCTTCATAAAAATCACTATATAAAATGAGAATTAATCCAAGAAAAATGACTAGGGGTTTCAAAATTTCTGTGTAGTAAGTACCCATTAAAAAAACTCTATATTGATTATAAAGATATACCAGACATAAAAATTTTGGGGTTATTTATCCAGGATGAATATGTTCCAAAATAAAACCTACTTGATTGTATCCTGATAGGGAAATAATTTCTAAGAAATTCAAACTATATAAACATCCCCAAAAATTAATGTGGTTCTCTTATACATATACATTTACTCCGGGTTTCCACTAATGATATCCATTTTTATAATCCCCAAACAACATAAACTATTCAACAATTTTCACCTAAATGTTTATGTATACCATTAATTAAAATGGACAATACATATCTCACAACCCATTGATTTTATTCCTTTGTATCAAATAATTCTCATCCAATAAAATCTTAACCCCTAATTTAATCTGAAAAACTACTATAACACCCACTGTATGCCTCACAAAACCTTTATGATATTCTGTAATCTAAAAAATAGAAATATTAGGATAGTGGATTTGATATAAATATATGATTACATAATATTTAACACATTTGAAGTAAATCTACCTTTTAGTTTAGTTTTAAGATAATTATAAAAATTATATTACTTATAAATCTAAATTTTTCAAATCAATTTGACAATTTGTTGACTACACAAAAATATAATTAATGTTTGATGAGTCATAAAAATTTATTATAAGGTCACTACACAAGATACTCAACATGAATTAGTAAACTTTATCCCATATTCCGTAATATTGGGAAACGTAATATCAAGAAGGGATGTGATAAAATGATTTGTAATGAAGATAATATATAATGAAGACTTTATGAATAATAATATATCATAATGAACATTGAATCAAACCATATGAAATGATAATATATTAGCATGGAATAAAAATTATTATAGTAAATGTGAATTCAATTAGTGAAATGTGGAAACAATCTAAAATATTTATTTTTTCCATTAGTTAGGCCTACCTACCTCTTCAAAATTACATATTTTTCTTTATTAATATAACATTAACAATAGATGGCTATGTTTAAGTCCTAGAAACCATGATATCTCATGAGAAAGAAACATTACCCAATGCATTCTATGGATAAATAATTTTGATCCAATATCCGTCAATAAAAAATCACTATGGTATCATTTTATGAATACCCATGATTTGTAAAAATACAATTTTAAAGAAAAATATTATAATCCTTTAGGAAAATTACTGAAAATTAGTAAATACCATTTTTCATTGAAAATCAAAATATATGGAAAACATTTATTAATACATAGTATTAATAATTTCATTATTTAAATTTATGAAATAATATAGTGCATGACTCTTAGAAAAAAATGGTGGATGAAAGATATGTTGATAAAATATTCATAGAAGAAGATCCTTTTCTTGATCAAACATATGTGAAAAAGGATAAAATTATTACCATTTAAACCATTTATATAAAAATAAAATTTATTTTAAAAAAAATTTAAAAAATTTATTAAATACATTTAAAAACATTTACAAAATAACATTAAATGAAGTCATTTTATTTTAACAATCTATGTGAAAAAAATTAACGTCATGAAAAAATGATTAATAAAATAAAAATCTCCAAAATAAGACAAAAAAATAATTTTAAAATTTTATAAGGGAAAGTTTAATATTAATTAATGTCAAATATATTTAGTTTATAGATTTCACATTAAATATTTAAAAAATTTACATGGATTAAAAATAACCATTGTATTGTATAAGAGTTATTATTATTAAAATTTTAATTTTATTAGGGGAAGTGTTTCTTAAAAGGGAAGGATATCATTCAATATATGAAATATCAATGCATAAAAAAATATTACATTTAAAAATATAATGTTATGAGAAAGTGACAATGAATTTCAAAATCAAAAAGATATTTCACGAATCATATGAATAAAATTAAGAATTAAGAGAACTATTATTGACATTTGTAAAATACTAACAAAAACTTTTAAAAGTGGAAATATATTGAAAATAAAAAACAAATTCATAAAATATAGTTTATTATACCATATCAATTTTGAATCATCAACTCCCTATAAATGTAAATTGGTGCATAATGAAAAATGTGCCTCTATGAAAGGATTTTGTGACAAAAATATATATCCTAATTCTCCTACATCATTTATCACACATTGAAAACCTATAAAACCAAAATAAACCTATTAATAAACTATTTTACATCCCTGTTCATCTATATAATGATTTTATATTATATATTTATAGCTATTTATTTATATATAGTGTCTCATTATGGATAGTTTTCACATAACATGTTAACACTTTTAACTATCATTGACATGACGTGTAATTTTAATGATGATCCTTGATATTTTAAATGAAGTTAGTTATTCATAGATTACTTATTATTCAATAATATATATCATATGTTTATTTATGATGCTAAAACATTATACCATGATATTTTTAATTAAAACAATTTAAGATGAAGGTATAGATAAACATGTTTTCAATGTTTTTACGACAAAATATAATACAATGTTAACATTTTTAGATATTAATATTGAAACAATATTATAATTAAAACATATTTAATATGATAGTATTATATTTTATATAATATTTAAAAAATTTAATAAAACATCACTATATAAATATATCAAAATTTCATAAAGAGTTTGTGAAATGACCAATACAAAAGCATGTTTTAATGATTGAATGATTTGGAATGTTATATTACATAATTTTAAAATAATTTTTTTAAAATAATATATATTTAATATATATTGAAAATTTTCATAAAATCAATTTGTTAAGCCATTAATTATGGTTGTTTATTAAAAATAAAAAAAAATTCATTTATGGATGTGGTAGTTTACACGAACCCACAATTGATGAACCTATTTCTCTATGAATTGAATGAGTAAAAATATTTTCAAATTAGTAGTTTTATTATATTAAAAATTTTATATAAATAATATTTTATTATTTACTACACATTTAATTCCAATAATTCATAGTGGTCAATATAAATATAACATCCAATTCATGGAGACCATTTTCCACACATATACTCGATTAATGATCTCATTCCCTAACTAATAGATTAAACAAAGTAAAATGAAAATGTTACAAAATTTTGAATATAAATATTAAAATATAAAATGTAAAAAATCATAAATTTCATCTTTTATAACCATATAAAATATACAATGATTAAAACTAAACCTCAAATGTTGAAGATTCATTAGTTCACACACATTCATGATTATAGGTAATGTTTATTTTCCATAGAGTTATCCTTGGAAATAGTTTGATTAGTCTAATTAAGGGAGGAAAATGAATTTTTTTGTGGGATAGTGTTATAGGAGGAGTAAATTTGAAAAGGTATATTTTTGAATCTATAGTAATGATTATAACATGAATGGGTGGGACTGCTCCCTTTCTCTAAGTGAGGAAGAGGGATATTCTAGGGAAAATAATGATATGTTATGTGAAATAATGGAATTGAATTAATGTTATGTGTGAATGGTGATATAATGTTTTTATGCCATATTTTTATCCATAACAACATACAAAATTTCTTTATTATCATCCTTTGTTTATGTATTCATATGAAAATACATTTCACATTATATTAATCTCATACAAAATAATAATTGAGAAACAAATATTAATCATGGTAAATAATTTTTTACAAAAAAAATAAGGAGGACATTATAAAAAAATTACAAGATGATTGAAATTATGTAT
This sequence comes from Viscum album, assembly GCA_963277665.1. Taxonomy (NCBI): domain Eukaryota; kingdom Viridiplantae; phylum Streptophyta; class Magnoliopsida; order Santalales; family Viscaceae; genus Viscum; species Viscum album. The sequence continues at coordinate 433,588,033 of OY728150.1, read as the reverse complement.
TACACATGACCAAATATATTTAATTAGTATTATAATATATTATTTTAAAATATACTGACATAAAATAGATTTGTGTTTAAAAGTGAGTTTATTTAATATTTAAAATTTGTATAAAATAAAATGTTGATAAGTAATTATTTTTAGGATATTAGTTGAATTATTATAAATAAATTTTATGTAATGTGACAATAAAATAATACCATAACATAACATGTACAAAATATTAATTTATTAATTGAAAACACTGGAAGAGGTTTTCTTGATTAAAGTATATATTTAAATTGGTCTGTGAATGTTTTTTAAGGTGTTCACTAAGTAAAATATTAGTTTAAAAGAAATAATTATGTTTTTTAATTCAAAATATTATCCCTAATTTTTCAATGATCTTATATTATGTTATTATATATTCGTTTTTCCTTCTAAATTATACATTTCTTAAAAATAATTATTTTTGGAAAATTTTATTTCTCTGAATATTCTAGAAATAGATTCTTTATAAATTTTGATATTGAAAATTTAAAATTAATGTTATTGATAATTATTTTTATTCTAAAAAACATTATAAATATAAATGATAATATATAATAAAATATTTTATAATAATCTTATATTATTTTAAAATAACATTCTTAAATTTGAATAATTTATAATATTATTTTCCAAATATTTTCTAATTTTATGAATTTTTATATTTTATTAAATAAATAGAAACATTACCTATTATCTTAATTATATTTTAAATCTTATTATCATATATTAAAAATTTAAAAATACTATCATTTTAGTGATTTTGATTAATGATAATGAACTATGTATTATTTTTTAGAAAAATATATATACTAAAATATGGGGATTCTACAATAGATCATACATTTTAATATATAGTTATTATTTTTCCATTATTCATTCAAAAAGTATTTCCTAAAATCTATAAATAAAGTGGAATAATTATTCAAATAAAAATATCTATTTACATGAGTCATAATCTATCATTGTATAATTCATGAGATTAATGAATCACGATCTACTATTTGTAATATAGTCTCCTTTAATTGTCCTAAAAAAAATCGTAAAATGATCTTCATACATATCATTACTCTTTGAATATATAAGATCACAATTTATATATAATAATGTAAAATGATCTTGGAATTATTTCCAAATTATATTCACTAAATCTATTATAATAGTTGAGGTATTTGTATTTCCAATTGAAATCACAATAATATAAAAATTTGAGTAAAAAATAATGAATGTTTCCTTGGGTATATCCTCCCATCTGACCCCCATCTAATGATATCCAAATTGATGAAATATCTATAAAAAATATTAATTTCCTCATAATTGATCAAAAATAATCTATATAGAGTAGTAGATACATTTTCATAATATGGATCTTTTGAATCTCTTAATAATCAATTCAATGATTCAATGACTCATATTTATTTAGAACAATAAAGATCTGGTGAACCCCACTGAAACAATCCAACTAGGATTTTCTTAAAGTGGACTTCAATTGAGATTCTACAATCCTCACATGTGCCTCGCAATATTAAAGAAGTTTCTGACTAGTATCTAGAGTCAAAATGATCAGCACTGAGACAATATCCCTAGTAATCATAGCCCTACAAAAAAAATTATATAGAACAAACTACTGTATCGATAATAATAAAGCAAAATGTATGACAATTTGACAAAATGGTAAATCGTATATAGGAATAAAATTTCATGTTATCATCCAAATTTAGTTATTATATATTGTAACAAGTGATCAAAATTTTTCGTGGAAACTAGATACACTATCATAATCATTGATTAAAGAGTCATATATGAGTCTCATAGATCAGAAACACACACCCAAATTAAATAACAATCAACAATGGTCAATAAATGTTTTCGAAAATATATAACACATGTAGTCAAAAAGAGTATACAAGGGCCCAAAATGTTATGTAAAATACTAATTTAATAATAATTTTAATGAAAATAAACCCTATTTAGATATAACACAAAAATTTGATCCCATATCATTCCAAGATGATTCTTATCACCAAAAATTAATAGATTCAATACCAACTCATGAACATGAAGGATTTAAAATAAGATTCATGAATTTTTTTGAGAATATAAATTTTTTTACACCAATATACATCTTGTGATCTGACAATGATGCTAGAAATGGGAATAATAAATGGATGTACCACCAAAAATCTATATGCTCCACCATTATACGAATGATATATGGATTCAATTTTTGTTATAAAAAATCTATATACCTATAGAAATCATGATATTTTCAAGAATCTTTTTTCAGAAAATATTAGACCATAATTAATATATAGAAATAATGGTTTTTGGTTCACGTATCAAAATAAACAGGACTCAATGAACTCCAATATATAAGAATCATGAATTTACTGAATTTAAAACATCAAAAAATTCCATTAGAGTCTCTAGATTAGAGAGTGAAAATTTATGAGGAAGATTAAGTCAATATTGGTGATTAATCTCGATACAAGAGTATTTTTGGAACATGAAATCATACTCTTGTGGTCTGGTCACATTTTTTTCTAATTATACACCAATTGTACCAGGGATTCATAGTCTCTATGGAACCCAAATGGATTATTCACATTGTTTTTCATACTAGGAAACAACCATGAAGAAATATATTTACATATTGTTTTTATCAATTGTTAAGAAATAAGACTCCACATTCTTAAAACGTTTTAATTTTATTATTACACGGTTAACATAAAATTCACCATTTTTTTCCATAAAAGGTTGAAAAACCAAATGTGTCCTAAATACATATCATGTATCATGAAATAGATCCAATGTAGGTGATAATTTTGGGTTTCTGACAAAATAAATTTTAGGCACACACATTGGTCGATATGATGGGAGTTCTGTCTCATCACACCCTTGGAATATTATTTCCTATTCTAAGACACTAATATATATTTAAGATATGTTTTTGGCACATTAAAAAATTTTAATATGGTTTTTTTTCACTCGAATAAAACAATTTGGTGTTGAATAGAAATGTATGAAAAAGTGAGTTCTATGAATGTATATATCAATATATATCATTGGATCCCTATCTAGTTCTGAACCATTATTATCAAAGAGGGTTTTCTTTCACTATAATTCTATAATAAAAGGCACTCTAGAATTTGCACAGGTATTTGATAGTGATTTTTTTTTCAGTATTGGGATTTAATCTCTAGGAGGAATCATATGTATCTTGTTATTAAATTAATAAAAACATATTATTTTTATTAGGTCTAATAAATGATTATTATTTTCATTCATAAATCTAAAATATAAGGATTTTTAGGCATTATGTTTTGATCTCATGCTTTTGGAATGTGTCTTATATATCCGATTTTTAACAAGAATTAATATCTTCATAGTTTTATCTATCCTCAACCCACTATTGGGTGGGGATATTTATTTAATACACATGAGGCTTATTTTAAGAAATTATATCAATTTGGGGATTCATTAGGGGATTAAAACATTATAGAGGCCCATATAAGGAGGTATTATTAGAATATTCATAAACATGGAATACACACTAATGTATCCATATTTTTGGAAAATTTTATGATTCAAGTGACACATTCATTGGAACTACATAATCTCACATGAGTCATGATCGGTGTTAGATAATATAGATATAATGTGACCACCGAACTATGAGTGAATGAAAAATATTACGAAATGATGAAACCATAAATCATTATCTGATATATAGATTGGAAAATATGAAGACATATTTGGTATCCTTTTTATAGTAGGAATAAATTTTTTTAGTTTAGTTTTGTTTCATATTTTTTTTGATGGGTAAGAAATAGGGTTATACCAACATATAAGGGGTCCTATGAACTAGAGTATACGTATTATCATGGGACATTCACTCATGTGAGTTCTTTTGAATGATATCCAACCCATATTTTTTATGGATAGTGGGTTGGGTCCATGAGTGGATGATATACCATGCCGGTATGGTATGTGTATCCTGTAATTCAAATAAGGTTTCATGACTGTATATCCCCATTGAATTGTGTAATGTAATTATATGAAGGAGGGATTATAAAATATGATCTCATAGTTTGGGGTTCACAGAGTTTGTGTTTACAAGTCCAATTATTATTACTGGACTTTGTGGATACATCAAAGGGTGTCTACCTAAAATTGCCGACTTTACAAGGGTGACTATCAAGAATTAATCACTTGTTGATGGGTCTACCTGAAATGTTTAAAAAATCCTAGGTTGTATTCATGACATTGTTAACATATTGAATGGTTCCTTACAGAAATGGTTGATATGTTGATGGGTGTTTTCCTGATATAGTTGATTGTTCAAGGGATCTTTGTGACATGGTTGAAATGTTTGAGAGTGTATGTATAATGTTGTTGAAATTTTAGATGGTTTCCCCATTAAATAGTTGAATTTTCAGAGGGATTATTCTTGACAGGGTTGACTCATAAAGGGGTATTCATGTTGTTGAAGCTATCATGTTTGGGAATCCCACTTTTGATTGAATATGAAATGTTTGGGGGACTTTATGTGACAATTTCAACATGTGAAAGGTTTTTTATAGATGATATTTTTTAGTATCTTGGGATTTCCATATAATCTTTCTAAATTAATAGAGGTCTTTCTAATGATTCAACTTATATAACCTATCATTTCACTTGAACTCCGATGATACATCAAAGGTATTATTCAAAACTACTTGATATGACCATGAGTGGTTGAAAAGTCAAAGTATACATTCCCAATGACATTTTGTGATCCTAATATTTAGGTTTGAGGAATGTCACATGATCCAATTTTACATATTTTGGGTGGCCTATAATGACCAAGGTACTGATCCCATGGATAACATACATATTTTATGAGGAAATGAAAACTTATCTTCCATCTCATGAATCATTATTCATTTTCATCCTCATTGTAATGAAAATCCATATTCTATTAGGTAATTGGATACTTTTTAATCAAATGATTGAGATGAAGTGTTGATGTAACCATAAGTGATATAGTTTACAAGATGGATATCTTTCACATGACATATAAATGTATCATTTGATGTGCATACTTATAACATATAGCCCATTAAGTTACTCACCATACATTATATGGTGGGTGAATCAAGAGATCACATGATCAATCACCCTGGGATGTTCTCTTCTAAATTTCTATTTGTCTTTTATATATTTCAAGGATGGATTTTATATACAATACATCCATGAATATTAAACACTTTTTTGGTTCTTAGCTATCATATATAGACATGAGTCATTATAGGGAACATTACCATATGGTAACAAACAATTAACATGATACCACATATGTCATCAAGGATGTTATTTCTTTTGTCACATGATACACAACTACCACAAGATTACTCCATAATAACCATATTTCATTATTCCATGGCATCCAAAATGGATTTCACGAGATTAATCCTACATGAAAAAATGGATTTCATGTAATCAAAATCATTTGTCTGATATGATTTTCATTTTTGATTTTATATGAAAAAGGGCCTATAAATTAATAGCCCAACATGTCTAAAACCCTTATCTAGTGCACGCTACCATGTATCAGTTGCTTCATGTGATCAATCTAGTATATTGTTGGGGAGATTCATGTAATGACTAAACTAAACAATTGAACCATGAAATACCTATGATTGAAAACACCATAACACTCTTTCACATATGGATTAGGTTATTTTTTGCATTTTAACACATAATCCCATTGGGATATGTCTTCTAATTGATATTTCACATGATTAAAAGATATTATCCACAATCATTCATAATATTTACTTAACATTCCTAGGGTCCATCAAAATATATGGCCTACATATATTGGTCACTTTGTGAGATCAAGACAGCATGTCGATGTTACAAGACACGATTAGAATCAGATATTATGAAGTGAATATAACCTTATATTAAAAAATAAAACATAATCACACATTTAATCTATAATTTTAATCTTTTATTAAATGACAGCCCTGGGATATTCTCAGAAATTTTTAATCGGCATGACGTATGGTAAGAATAAAATTTCGTTGGGGCTTAAAATAATCAATAGGACACCTCTAGAATCATTTTTTTGATGATGCAAACACATCAGAGAGAATTTTATAAATAAATTTACAAACCACTAGAATCATGATGCCACATCACATAATGTTAAAAGGTTCTTATGATAATGAGACTTATTAAAAGTAACACGATTTTTATGATTTATAAAATTAATCTATATATGTAAAAAATAATCCTTTAATTCCATTTAGGATAAAATATTATCAATTCCTTGGGTATTTCTCCAATCCAAAAAAAAATAAAATGAACATTTTTCAAGGGTTAACATATTCCCCTCAGAAAAAAATTTCAAATGAACAAGGGAACTATTATAAGGAACTAAATTACCTCCTAATTTTATTTGGATTACATTTGTTGGTATTCTAATAAAATTTTGGGAGATCATTTGTATTCCATTAGGTATCATTTAAATAAGGTAATGAGAGTCTTGTAATTTCAATTGTTACCCAAACCTCAATTTATCTCACAATATCATATATCACAATATTTTTTTATAAGACATATTCACTTTACCCCTTCATGAGAATTATTTGTGCGACATGTTCACATTATCTAAGAACATAACATTATAATACAATTTCCATGACCTGAATATTATGCAAAAACCTTATAACTAATCCACTATAAATTAACTGAATGTTGATGTGAACCTTTTCCTACTGTGTTTCTTCGTATAGTTCAAACATCTCCAAGGTCTATCTCATCATCACTAAATCATTATGAAAATAAAGTGATATTAATATGGTATCATTATTAAAATATATAATATATGTATCATTATAATGAGTGATACTACCTATGATAAAAACATTTAATACATTAAATTTATTTTATTCCTTATACGTTGTTACGACTCTCATGATGTTTTCCTAATAATTGTATAGATAGATTCCACGTCAAAATGTTTTTTGATGTGGATGAAAGGTTATCCATTATTCCAAAAAATTGATATTACAACACTAGATTCCATGTCCCTTTTTATTATGATGTTTTAAATGTGATTCATCCTACTCGGATTCAAAATTATCCCTTGTTACATTAATATCTGTATTATGGATCCAACCATCTTTATAAAAATTCCATTACTTTTCCCAAATAAAATCATTCATCTCATTAGATTTAATCCTCCTTTGATTATATTCATATGATATATTATGAGGAATTGTTTTTAATTTTTTCAACATTTTAAAAGCTATCATATACATTCAGTAATTACCATTTATGTCTTTTTAATAATTATATCACTCATTAACATATTTCATTGAGTTACTCAAACATAATTATCCTCTATCTTATGAGAAGAAAAGTTACATAGATTTCGAAATGGTATTTATTCCTTAATGGAAATTTATTTGATTAGTGGGTGTGGACATTTTGGTTTATGAGAAGATATACATATTTTTTGGACCAACATTATCTTTATCACCTCTATTAGGTGATGTGGATTTATCAATTTATTATCTTTAATCAATTTTAGCTTCACAGAAAATTGATCAGTTATTTGGTGAAATAGAACCATCTCTTTTTATCTAACCCAAGATAAGGTTGGGATTATCGTATGGTAAATTTTTCTAATGGATTGAATAACACATCCTGAATATATTTATAAAAAATGATTCAATTAGGTGGTTATTTGTGATGAACCCAAAAAAACATCAACCATGGCATGAGATAGTAATAAAAAGTATTATTTTTTAAATAAGATAAAATATATGGAACAATAGTCAATGAGGATGAATTTAGTGAAGACCAACTGTCTATACCATCTCAATATGAGTATTATCAATTTAGTGAGATTCCATGAAAAAATTTAAATTAATAAACTCACCCAGAAGACATTTACTATATAAAGCATATTCTTCCATGTTTCATTCTCTCTTTGTGTTCCCAACTGTAATACCATGACTACACTGCCTCCATACCATTAATATTAAGTACATAATCTCCCATGGGGGGTTATCTTTAACTTTCAGTAGGCCAAAAATTACAATATAATTATTTTACACTTCCTTGTGAATAATGTTTTATAGATTTCAAATATATATCCCACTGATCAAAGCCTATACCTACGTCACAAGAGAGTTACATGATCCGTAAAATGAATTAATACACATAATTACATATGATATACCATACCAAACAATACCTCTTTCTCACATAGAACTTGTAACATATGAACCATAAAAATTTAATTTTATTATAGTAGATGTACGGTTCCATCAAACCCACACACAAATTTTGTTCATTGGATTACTTGTTTCTAATAAAATCCTCGTACAAGGAGAACCCAAAGAGGCAATGAGGCACACCCACAATATGTTAGGCCTCTTAAATAATCCACCATTGATTTCAACCAAAATATAATGAATGTGGGTGAATAAACTCTACCATCTCCCACTTTTTCAATGCATCCCAAATTCCCAACAAACAACAGTAATGATCATACTTCCCAACCAAGCCTCCTCTCTGCTACCATCAATATCCTAATAATCAAATATTAGAAAATACAACCTGGAATCTCCACCTCCTGTCACCCTAATAGAATATCCAATATAAACATATATAAAAATTTCCACATCACATTAAAATATTACCATATGGATTATTTGAATGGAATGGAACAACACCAGCATCTGGAGTCCAACAAAACACCTTTATAATGTATATTATCTTCCCTCACGAGTTCCTTATTCCACAAATGGAAGATAAGAAAATGCATCTTTAACGAAATCTATATGGACCAAAGAATATCATCCCAATAATATTTATAACATCGCACATATATTAACTCTTCATTATTTCATCTATTGAAGAACACAAAGGATAAGATATAAAGGACACATATATCTAGTTTTTTTTCAATGAGATATTATCATAATCCACTTTCTACAATAGTTCAAGCATCTCTTGGATAAAGGGTTGGGTAACTAATTAAATATCTAACCATAATATATATTACCCAATGTCCTGGAAAACATAATATGTCACCTCTCTAATTATATTCCATAACATGATCTAATCATACCACATGATCCATCTTACCATATCCTATAGCTCCTCTTGGCCCTAAATCATTGTTATTTCTTGTTTAATGGGATTTATCATTCTTTTAGTCTATTTTTTCTACCATTCATAATACACAATCCCCATGAAACTCGCCAATTTAATATTTCCTTCAATGATTTACCATAAAAATTTATCTTTTATTGCCTTCATGACTCCAAAGTGATCACATTGATTGATTTTCCATAATCCACAAGCATTTCCATTCTCTTCTAGATCCCCCAATGGAACATTCCAATATCATTCTTGTATCATATAAACCTATACATAATTTCATTCCAAATGAGAAATGGTGCCACATTGATACTTGAAAATTTACAGTATGTGAATCCTCAATTATGAAAACTCACATTTTACCATCTTTATGCAGCCACTGAAAAAAAGAAAAAGTATTTTTCTATTTATGGATGAGTCTGGTAATTTTTTTAGTATCTCCTCAAACATTTCATTTCCTGATTCGTCCCTTTGATATGAGAGCACTAAGGTAAATTATTGGGAGATTCCTCTCTTGTATGCCCAGTTTACTTTGAATGTCCATGTCTCCTTGTGTTGAATAGCTATTAGAGATATAAACATAGGTTATACCTTTGATAATTCTCACCCTCATTCCATTCAATATTCCTACATCATTATCATCCATCAACATATGGATATATTATATACATTAATTAAAAATATATTTTCATCATTAAAAATCAAATTAGAAATGAATGTATCCCCCACCTTATTCTTATACGGGCTAATGGATTACTACCCTAAGCATGATTTCATATTCTTTGTGAGTGAATCTTGAGCCATAAATGGTTAAGAGAATTTTGATCACTCTTCCTCAAACCATGATCCTTTTTGAGGAATCAAATGTTCCTCACCATAAATGATGTGGGATTCTATGGAGAGGATATGTATCTAAATATAATTTTGAATCCCATTCTCTAAAAAACAATAACCTCATTACTTCTGAAATATATCCCTAATAATTTCTATCATTCAATTATCCAGGTACACTTTAATAAAAAATATCGATCGATAATTCATCTTATGGATATCATCCATATATCTTCAAAGAATCCTACCTCCCCTTAATTTTGACACCCATTTATTAACGCATGTTTATAATCTAACACAATACATCTAATGATACATTTTATGTGTCTTTACATCTTTGTAAATATATTTTTATATGTAAATATGCATAATCATATAGGGATAAATTCATTAATTGAATTATGGTTCATTACATTGGGTACTATAACATGTCTAGGGGAACATGTTGTCCTCAGAAAAACCCCCCATTGATGATTTTCCATGCAACCTCTCTAACATGAGTTCCAATTATCTCTGAATTATCCATGAATAAGGACCCATGAATACCATCCAGTCATCGATCATTATCAACATTCATACTAAAAACTGCATTATTTATCTAATAAATAGTTGGAAACATCTCTCTATCACCTTTATTTTCCCCTTCAATAAAGATAGTGATGAACTACCAAAACCTATCTTTATAAGCATCAATAATTAGTCATGAATAGGTAGAATTATTGGGCTCATCCAACATGGTCTTTAAATGATCCAGGTCTATATTCCCTGCCTACTCGATATCATTCATTAACTGTCCCATTTGGAAGCATATGGTTAATTCTCATTAACACAATCCTCTCTCTAAAATGGGCCAGAAAATAATCAAGATTTATTTTACCCACTTTATGAAATTAAATCCATTATTTTTCCCATTAAATTACTCGAACATGAAGTATTTTTTTACAAAAAAGATTACATTTTCATTTAGCATTACAAAAATATCAAAATCCCATGATTTTTAGTTCCTCATTTATGTCCATTTAATTTCCTCTTGGATTGAATCTAAAGCATATCTATTGTTGGTCCTACTCTTATTCCATCCCCCAAGGCCATTCCTCAACCGCATGGGTCTTAATGACAGACTATACTTGGGTCTTCTTGAAAAATTATTCATGTTCCATTTGAATGAAACATTCCACTCTTGACTGGCTATGAGAATAAATATACATTTTTGGACTATGCTTCACACTCATGAAATTAATCAACAGTGGGGAGTAGTCTGAAAGAGATCTTGGAATATGGATAACAAAAAATTCTAGAATGGTTTCTAGGGATCAAATATTACTCATATAGTGGTCAATCCGTCTCTATATGTTTCTTATTCTCTCACTATTATTTCAATTGATAAAACAACATCCCACAAACTCTATATCTAATGAATCATTAGAGGTCATGAAATAAATGATGTCCTGGATAGAAATACATGGGTACTCTATAGAACCTTTCTTATCCCAATCTTCCAGAATTGTATTAAAATCACAAGAAAAAAATCATGTTCGATTACCTCAAATAAAGTTACAAAGGGTCCTATGCAACTCCATTCTATCTATTAGATAAATACATGTATAAAAATGGTAGTAAAGAAGTATGAACCCCCAATATTCACTTAATCAGAAATATGAAATTATGAAGCTTCACCAATTCTACCATAAACATCTCTTTCAAAATCAAATATATACTGATTTCATGGGAATTAATGAATGTAATCATAGAACCCAAAAATTTTTCCCAAATTAATGATATAATTACAATATTTTTTATGTTAAAAATAGTCATTAAAGATATATTTAGATGTCAAGATTCATTCATGATGGGGGAATTTTTTCCCTCACAAAAATTCTGCTCACGTTCATGTCCATAAAGGATATAATTTATGGTAGGAAGAAATGGATTTTCATACAAATGTTGAGAAAATTAACATATTTGAGTTGTCAACGAACATTTCTTTAGCATAAGAGAGAGTTATTGGTCATATGTCCACTATGGTTGACTAGGCCTTCTAACTATCTTCCTCTATGGTTCTCAAGCATCCCATGACCTCCAAAGATATTGTTGACATATCCAGAACCATAATATGATCAATAAATCATATCCGGTATGTCTTGAGCTCTATAGGGGATCCTTTTTAAGCCATCCATTTAGGTAACATTACTTTTGGATTGAGAGGTAAAAGATGGTGAATTTACACTACCCCCACTTCAGCTAAGGTCATGAGATAATACCCCAGTTTCATATACAGTTCTCACAAAAATAATATATGTTCACATTCTAAATTGAAAATAGAGAACTAGATACATGAATTTTGATGATGAATGATATTATGGTAGGAGACACAATCTAAATTTCACCTCAGACAAACCATATGTTAGAGACAAGATCCTGGTGTTATCCAGGACATAAGACACCGCATGAAAAAAATTTATTTCTATCCATTTCCTCCACCGACTCTAACACAACCAAAAATAGGTTATTCAGGAGTGTGATTCAGATCAAAAACAAATTGAATAATAATTAAATTTCTAATCCATATTTTGGATTCTTACGCCTCCACTTCCAATGCTGACACACTCATTTATTAAAACCCTCCTTACATATGATCCATAGATCCATCGTACCTACCCTCTACTTAATAAAATATCACTAGGGATACTTTATTGTAATAACCAACTACCTCCACCATCATAATTGACAATGATTTTTTCACCAGTCTACCCAACTAACCATGTAGTTATCTATTCAAACAAAAATCAACCAAGTTCCCCTCATGACAGCATTGAGGGGAGAATCTGTGTAGTTCGTTATTGAGAAATATTATCCACCAGGAAGAACCCTCACAACCCACAATTAGAATGTGGGATTGAAACTTTAGAAAATAATCATTTTCTACAAAAATAGATGGAAAAAATTTCAGTGGTAAGAAATAGTTTTCATCATACTGACTCATAAAGCTACCGAATGAAATTCCCCCCCATCAATTTCTAATCTATATTCTAATAAGGAAGAGGTAACCCATGAAATTTGACCTAATCCTCTATCAGGATAGACTCCTTAACATAAGGGAATATTAGGTCCCTTAAAATATATATAAGCTCCTTGAACTACAAATACTACACTCTATAATCCATGACTTCAAAAAATAATCCCAAGTGGACACATGAATGTAAAATGAATATATAGAAATAATAGAAACTATATATGGTTGAGAAAGGGAAGAAGAATAAATGAAGTTTTTAAAGAAATCCAAATGAGGTTAACTATATTTTTCCATGTTTCAAATTGGATGGATTTTTCTATGTAGGGATGCATGAATAGAAATTACTATTAGCACAGTAAGGATAGAAGTTTTATTGGTAGAATAGAAGGCACCAAAAATAGTAATACCAACTATTTCCTATCATTATCTAACTGATGGAAAATTTCAATAGAGTAATATTCCTTATTAGATTAATGCACCTTTTCAATTATTATTTGGTTTGATTGGATATAATTTTATATGTTATAAAAATAAAAATTGTAATGAAATTCACCATTGTTTATTCCATTTGATGGTATTAAATTTATCTAAGGTTAAGGTAATGTAGTTATAGGTTTATGATGTTATTGATATGATTATATAGTAAATACCAAAAAATTCACCAACATGGATTATTATTGACAACGGATGTGGTTCCCCTAATAAGAGATCACTGAAAGTCTCTCTTTACAATGTGGTTCTTATGTCCCATTTTTAAAATAAAATCAAGTGATATTAATACCCCTAATTATTTTCTCTCTAATTTCACTACACTAAATGAATTTTTCTTGTTCCTGTAGCTACTGTTCAGGGAGAACAGGATCCTGATGTCGGTCATCAATTCAATCTTTCCCTAGGATGTTATGATAAAAATTAATGAATAATTCATCCACATGTCAATTTCCCACATCTTACTATATCATGTTGATGGAAAAAATGGTGGAATCATGGATAGTTGTTAGGATGAGTCTATTAGTAAATCACAGAGATAAGCCCCCTTCTTTTCTTTACCCATAGTTTCTTGCTGTGATGGAGCCAATTTAGAAATTTGGGGAGCCTATAGTGAATTAATCATCCCATGGTGATAACTCTCCCATCAATACGTATTATTATATTAATGAATCTACATCACTTATACAAGTGATCAATGATTCAGGGATTGATGGAAGAATAGATGGCAATTATTCTTCTAATTTCGCATCATCACTACTCATAATTTTTTTAAAGGACATGATATCTATATACATCCCATCAAGAATATATTACCTCTTATGTGATCACTCTAGAGGCCATTGTGATCTGAGAGTCATGAAAGATAATATGACATCAAATCTATGGTTTGATTATTGAGACTCCCTCAGAGATGATCTAGGACTAAGAGAAACCACTTCACTAGCTCTATTCTAGATTTTGGTGTTAGTGTCTTTGACTATCCATAATTATATGACATAAATATATATATTTTCATTACTCAAAAACAATTGGAGAGTAATGAGATGCACATATGAATCATTGAGGATGTGCCATATCTATTTTAGAAAATAAGGGACACTACAAAAGATATAGAATAGTGACATGAGAAAGACTCTTTGTTGCACAATCATATAAATGATTTGACTACAAATAAAACATATCATCAAGTACTCTTATCTCATTCATGATAAAATATTTTGATAAAATGCCTTATATTATTAATCACATAGAAGGTAGGAAATTTTTTTCCACATTTATTGAGGTTCATCTTCATTTGGTGACATCAATGGAAATGGAGAAGATGAAACATCAACATTTAGCCCACATCTCCCACTATACATGGATGATTTAAAAAACTCAACCATCCATATTTTTTTATGATCCTTTTATGTACATATATATATCTATATTTATTCTTTCTAAAACCTTGGTGGAGACAACATAAAGATGTCATTCGTACCTAATTGTACATTTTAAATGAAAAACATTTACAACCATACATGTGCTATCCTGGATTCGTTCATTCATCATGTCCATGTTATTTTACCAAATCAATATCAAGAGGAAATTTATATATTTCATATAATTTAATATTATTGATTAAAATGAAATTTTAATATTAAATAATTAAATCATAATAGACCTTATTTTAGAACTAACCATACATGATTAATACAATAATTATCTTCGTTGTTGTATCTATTCTAGTCATTTCATGATCATCTATATCTAATAGATGTATTTGGTATATATATATCGAAGTGGATGATATTTAATTTATACCTATTTCTATAGACATATATAGTATATCATGGTTTTTAGGGACAAATAATTGCAAATAAATGTATTTTATCTGTTGTTTTTAGAACAATTAGTTAAATAATATATCTATGTAAATACTTATATGGCATGGAATTATATTTTTCCCATGCTTCACCGTAAAGAATTTCCCACCATCATGTTTTGTTAACTATAAATTTCATGAGTGGTCAATTTTTATATAATAAGAGAATGTGAATGTTCCGTTAGAATAGACTCAACTTTTGACCATGGGTGGACATTATTTGTTTTCAATATGGTGTACATTT
Organism: Viscum album; assembly: GCA_963277665.1. Lineage (NCBI taxonomy): Eukaryota > Viridiplantae > Streptophyta > Magnoliopsida > Santalales > Viscaceae > Viscum > Viscum album. Next base: position 433,572,400 of record OY728150.1, on the reverse strand, counting down.
GAAATATTAAAATTGGATGTTTTATTATAATTTTTTTAGATATAAAAGATGATATATCTTTATGTCGAGTATCATTTACCATATACTTTTGTAGTTTTTTGTGTTCTATATCAGATCTTATAATTATTTTTGACATTAAGACATAGACTGGTTGTATGATGTAAATTCATTAAGGGTTTGATTACCCTGCATCATAAATTAAATTATTAATAATGGGTATTCATAAAGGGTTCAAAACCCTTAAATACAATATGATATGTTCATAGACTAGTATTCCTAATTGTATTGATCACCGCACATCAATATTAACATGATGAATTATGTGTATTCATGAAGTGTTCATACAACGCACACCTATGATTCTATTATAAAAAATGACTTTCATTATGAATTAAGACACAATACGTGTATGCTGGGATGATGAAAGACATAAATTCATGAAGGTTTCAGACAACCTGAATCCTTTCTAATAATAAAAGGGATGGGTATTGATGTGGAATTTGGACACCCTACATCCTTTCCAAAACCTAGTTATTTGAATTGCGGTGAAATGTTAGGGACGTAAAATCCACATGGACAGTTGGAATATGGTATGTGTAAATGATTTTTCCATGACTTTTAATCTGTGATGATGGATTGTGGTAGACACATTGGGGATTATAAAAAATATATTTTGTGGCTAGTTCCATTATAATTTTACTAGTTGTCATGAGGTTTTGAATTCCTTTCTTATAAGTAGTAAGTGAATCAAGTTTATGGGTATTTGTCCCTAATGTAGGTCAAACTCATCAATTGTAAATTATATGAATCCCTAGTCCATTCCATGTTCTATGATAGATTTTATATATTCAGATAATTGGGTATTGAAGTAGGGTATGGAAAATGGAATATCCATGAAGGGTTATGAAACCCTATGTAGATTTCATTTTTTGAATATCATGTACTACACCATGTGGTTTTGGGTCACATGATATGGTCCAATAAAATTACAAGAATATATTACAACATTCCTGGTTTGTGAATAGGTAGAATACATGGTTATGTAACACTGAGGATATAAAATCTATTTGAATGTTCATATTATGGGTATTGTAAATCATTTTGTAATAATGCCCGATAAAACTAAAAATCTAGACTAGTGGATATTGTTTTACCATTATTTATTTTGGAATTCTATTTTACATGTATGCATAGAAATTGATCAAGTGATTAAGGAGAAAGTTACATCTAGGAATAGAAAAACTACTAAGAGTATGATCTTGGGAATTGTCTTGTATTACAAATATTTCATATTGGTTCCCCTTCATATCACACAATCACTATTAACAATACACATTAGGTAAGGGTCAATTGAAATGAATCAAGGCCACATGGTTCTAGGATATCACTATAAACTAAAGAAATTGATGGGTCTCATCTCATGAATTAGAGAAATGAATTTGATTTGTGAAAACATAATATTCAGTAATGGTGTGGGAACCCTAAAAGTTGTCTCACAATATAGTTAATACACATTAACAAGATTTGGAATTGTGATAAATCATTTCTCTAAAAATTTATCTAAACATGGGGGACCAGTTATCATAGATCATTTTTTATAATGTCAAGAAATAAAAAATATTATATTTATTTAATTTATATTTATGATCTAACTTTTCCCTATACTCTAGAGATGAACTTTTAAGTGAGAGGGAAGTTAATTGTTTCTAATATCACCCTTTATAGATTACTAATGTAACATTTTTACATACCATTCAATACTATTTTACCATCATGGGATTTTGACACATTTTTAGGGGAGTGATAAAAAATATCCAAATTAGTATTTCTATGTTTGATAGTACTTAAAAATCATTTTGAGAGGTAGATTAGAATGTTTTAAATCCTGAGTCAAGGTTATCGGTTCATGAGTAATGGTATGGTACATTCATGTTGACGATGATTTTGGATCACAATGTCTCAATGAGTTCCACTACGATGATTTGTGGTTTTATAATGACCACATGACCGCTTTTCAATTGATAGACACATTTGATTTAAATTCCATGGTCATATATGTATGAACTAGGGGAATAAATTAATATTTAAGTGAAGGGTTCATTTTAGATGGTGTTTATTTAGAAGGGTCATTAAATATATCCTTTTATCCATGGTACTCAAGACATGGAGTGTGATTTATTGGACTTGTTGTTCAAAAATAATTGAAGCACTCCATGCATTGGTTGAATAAGATCATGATTTTGTAATGTATTGATATGGTGTGACGATGTGAGATGGATTGCATTGATTAACTTAATATAGTGTGGATGCTTCTATATTGTGGTTTCATGTCTAACAATTATGATGTATTCCTTAATATATGACATTATGAGTTATGTACACAAGAAACTAAATACATTTATTTTAGATATCGATAATGGCACCCTACACTATTTATAGAAGATTATAGGTAGAAGGAATATTTTATCCCAATATTGAAATATTGGTGTGCTTCCATATTCTGTATCCCATCTAAAACAAATCTATAACATGTAGAATAATTTCACATATAGAACCGAGTCTTGTGTATGACAATCATGTCTGTATGATTTAGATACACTGTGCACTTACAATATAGACTAGATCTTATGGATATATTATACTTCAATTGATGGGATTCCTTAAGATCCCATATAATTTTTTTAATGTATAGGAAAAATTCCAAATTCTTTGTTGCAATATGGCTCCCCATAGGGATAAAATTCATATGTGGGGAGGAGTATTTTTACCCTATCATAATGGGTTATGACATCCTAATCAACCAAGGGGTCCCCAAAATAAAATATTTTCAAACATAGGAAAATGTATTTTTCAAATTTTATTATTATATGTAGATGAATCATTCATCTCTATAAAATACTAATAACTATGAAAGACATCCCTAAATAGTTTTAGTTCAAGATAGATAGACCATATTTTATGTTTTCTGACATCATGAAACTATGATTTTCTAACTTTATTTAACATCATGTGTTTAAGGAATTATGATGTCATCCAACATCATGTTACTAGAATATTGTTGAACAGTTTAACATCATGTTATTGTGATATATTTTCTGAGAGGATTGAATATCTCACGGCCATTTGGTCTTCATTAGATATGATTAGCCTATAATGGTGAGGTATGAGAATCTGATGGAGTATTATTTCAAGGACAATGGGTATGGTCCATATATGTGTCACATTGAGGGAATTTTAATGTAATTGAATTTATTTGTTATACAAATATAGAATAATATCCCAAGAATATATGAGTTAACAGGAAGTGGGGATCAATGGGTATAGAACAACCCTTAAAATGGAGAAAATATTATATCCCACGAACATAGGACTAAAAATCCTAGATTTATGGCTGGGGGCCTTCCCTCTGGGATCTGAACATCCACTAGGCACATTTTTGGGGTCGTGCATTATTTACCAATGAATCATAGTTTTGTACCCATGGATTAAGTAGACCTGGTTACAATTTTTATATGGTGTATGACTAAGATCAAGTGGGTTTAATGTCCCTCATTTTCCCTGGTAAGGATAACTGACTGAAACTCAATTTTTTATTTTTCAAAACACTTTTGAGAAAAAAGCCAGAAACCACTTGTACCATACAATACATACAAATAAAACAATAGAAGAAGTTAATCTAAATCATATGTAGAATAAATTCCCCCCTCCATCAACAATAACATTATTTTAAGTCACCACCCTTGCATGATTTCTCAGTTCGCTATCCCATGTAGGGTTTCACGGGCCTGGAATAGATGGAAGATCCATAACCTCTCAAACAACAAAATCTGAATGACAATGTTCAGGTAAATTCTTTCTTCTCTGATCCTCTTCTAGAGCTGAACCATGTAATAGGTTGATTTTATTCACTTGAAAATTTCAAAATAAAAACAATTTCTAAAAAGATCCTAAAATCCCGCTCAAAACAGAGTCCAAAAATATCTCTAATGTTTTAAAAATTCAAATCTAGAGATATCATGGATCTGTAACAAACTGATATCATCACGTTTCCATCCAAACATCAACACACTTATTTCAAGTCAACACAAAAAATTCATCCTCAAGCCACTGTTTGGAACCACACATCAAACTCATCACCGTATTCGATCACTGATTCCACCATTGCTAGAACATCTACACACTACTAAACCAACAAATGATCCGACCATCCATTTGTAGGGGATAAACACCAGTGAAAACCAGAGCAAGAAAACTCTTGTAATAGAACAAAACAGAATAGAAAAAATCAATATGAAACCATTTCAAGAAGACATATGCATTAGAGAACCGACTCACACTGATAACACTATCAACTGACATAGGAACATAGACCATCTGACGAAAAAAACATGGTAACGTGTTACCTACCACACCTTTAAAAGTGACACCCCAACCTGCCAACTAAAGGTCAACATCGATTCACGGAATACGATACAACTATACATTGATCATGGAGTACCGATATCAAAACAGAAGGAAACTACCATCGTCAGATTTGGAACAACTAGGGTTGAGAACCACCACTTTGGGCATGGACAATATAACTATGAAACATCTTGATGAACCATTATTGGGAGATGTGAGAACTGGCGATTGAAGAAGGAAAACAGAGAGAGGAGGAATCCATGAAGACTAAGAATTGAGACACTGTGTATGGGAAAACAAGTCATGGGAAAAACAAGGAAGAAAATAAGCCTATGTATGGGGATAATAAAGAAGTAAGGGGGAGGCGATGCTAGAGAAGCACAAAAGACTCCCCCCTCTAGGTTATCGCCATTGCGAACCCCTAGCCACGAGAGTGCAGGGGAGCGAGGTCTCTCTAATTATTTAATTTTATTAATAATCACCATGGAAAGTATAACAATATGAGAAACAGGTTGGTATAAATTCTGATATTGATGATATGATGTTGGTTTGTGGAGATTGTAAAATTAAATAATGTTTCGATAACCTAAAAATCAATATAGTGTGTATTGTATTTTTTTAGAGAATGGGAAAAAATGAAATTCATGAGTACAAAATCAAAATAGATGATTATTTGATCAATTTTAAGACCACTTTCCATTTTACTAAATACCATTTGATAAGGATGAGGTTTTCAGACTTTTAAAAGAATGCACATCGATTAAAAAAATAGAGAGACTTTCTATGTTCTCTAATATTTTCAGAGTCTTTCTACTTATGATAAATAAAAGATAACTATAATCTATATTTAGAATTTAGAATTTGAATGACTGCGAATATAAGGTGTGGGTGGGGTTCGGTAGGGATATTCACATTTTTCAATGATTGGGAATCCATACATAAATTTGGCTCTCACTGAGAAAAATTGTTGAAGGTGAATATAATATATAGCTATCCAAAAAACATAAGATCTATAAATCACTACATATCTAATGGTAATGATAATCAATCCACACATAGTTTATAATAGTGAATTCCCTATAAAATATTGAACCATAGATATGGAAATGGGAATTTAGTTTCTCGGCAACAAGGTTTGAACTGATATTTTAAAATATAGAGTCACTAAATATCATGTAATCAACGAAACTATGCAACACATAGTTCCCTATAAAAATTCATTCCACATAAATAAGGCTCATGTACAGTGATGAGGGACCTTTTACTCTCAGAAATAATATTCATGTATCTAAAATGTTTTTACATGGATTTAATTATCATCTATGGATCAATTAATCTTGGATTAAAAGAGTGATATCCAAACATAACAATATATATCATTTGAATAATAATCAGTCCACACATAGTTCACAAATTTTATATACACAATGATCAATAAAATATAATAGAAATGTGTATTTTATCATTACATCTTGGATGAACCTTGGATTGGATAACTGAGCCACTCCAAATCGTATAAACACTTGAATCTAGACAAATATAGTTTTTTATAGTCTCTAGATTAATTTTATTATTACATAAAATTGATGATTTTAATTTTATTTCATTTAATGGTTTGAATTTCATAATGGAATTATAGGATTCATGTTTCACTACGAATATTGTGAAAAAATAAAACAAACCACACGTAGTTATTGTAAAGGTTTTGTGTAGTTTAATGCCACCATTTCATGGAATAGATATAATGTCATAAACTACTAATTCATGCTTAATCCCTCATGGTAATGTGTGAATGGGTGAAATAAAACTTTTCATTCAATAACTATTTTAGGGATAATTTCATGATCATTTAAGGGAAAAGAATAAAAAATGTATAGAAAGTAGATAGGGTATTATGGGGGACCACTCGAATGGGATCATACAACCCCATAGTCAGAAGCTATTATATATTGTGTAATTAACCATGGAATCCTAGAGATATCCATATTAAAAATAGAGAATCCCCTTGGAACAATTTATTTTGAGTTGTATTACCCACACATTAATATTCACTGGGTTCCTTCAAGATTAGTCAGCCCGTATTACCCATATTCCATGAAATCAAAAGTTAACAAGCACTCATATTGTATGGTGACTTAGATATGAAAAGGGTGTATGAATGTTTTATTTTGAATAGGGGGTGAGTCTTAAGTAACATAAAATATCATGGATGTTAGTTAATCACAGTGTATTCATAACCCAGATGTATTTGGTATATGAATGTGATGTCAGAATATTTCATTTACAACGAGAACCATTAAAAGAAGAGTGAAATCAGGGGTATATAAATCAAGTTTAATAGTTCAAATTTGGAATGTGGAAATCATAACCCATGAATCTACAAATTAAAATGTGGTGGATACATGATAGTAATTCTTAAATCTCAATAATAAGGGAAAAACTATATCCTAGAAAACCATGACTGTTGTTCTTGGATTTAAGGGGGGATTCCCCTCTAAGACCACAACAAAAATAAAGAATAAGCCTACAGTAATTGTGTTATTCCCCAAGTAATCATATTATTTCACCATTATATTAACCAGTCCATATTAAAAATACCTTATTGGGGGAACCATGAGGATGATATATTATGTATCATGAGGTTACAAGGTAAGGATATCAAATCAAGCTATTTATTGTTATTAAATCCGATATGAATTAAATGATGTTTATGCATGGAGAATATAATACCAAATATGTTTTTAGGGACTCTAATGTATATGAATATATTTTTTCAACACATTTTCATGGTGTAGGAATAAAAAATCAATTATTTAATACATAGTGATAAGCATTTGATATATTTGGCATGAGGACCTTTTATTGTGTAGTTTAATGTCACCTGATAAGGATTGGGTTCCCTATCCCAAAAATTTCTTTATCAAACTGGTCAATAAATATTTCTAATTTCCCTATCCTTATTTGTTTCATGGTCATCCTGATAATTAAGGTATAATTGGGAAGCCGATTGATCTTCTAGAGATTCTGTTATGGGAAATATGTGGGGGTGTCAACAATTTAATGTCTACTAGATCCATTACATGGATATTACTCTCCTAAAGTTAAAAGGTTACGAGTGATGAAATTTCAATGAAGGGGCTCTAATGAAGGATCCATGCAACACTATATATCATATAGAAATAGGAATCAAGCCACATTTTTTTCTAGATAATGCTCGTTGCATTTGACCATACCATGTTTAGTGCGGGGGGTTTATTTTCCCTCTTATTATTTTAATATTTTGGTTCACACAATATTTGAGTTATGGGTATCAATTTGTAACATATATAAATGAAAAAATCTACATTTCTTTCTTTCATGAAAAATTCCATCCATTTTTTAAATTACATTGTGTTTGTGGGGGATTATTTAATCATATTGTTATTACGCCCATGATTTGGGATATGTAAATCACTATGTATTTTGTGAGGACATAATTAAATCCAAATTTAGTTAATATAAGAAAAATTATCAATGAAATTATTATCCATATGTAGTGATGGGGTTTTTATGAAATTATATTATGATTCGATCCAATTTTTTTAGATTTGAGAGTTAATATGCTTCCTGTATAATTAAGAATCCGGACAAAAAAATTTCTTAAGAACATTCCATCCATAGATCCATCCTATATACATGGTGGGTAGATTTTTTATACATTTTTTTCACCCATGAATTAAGATCTTGGCATCACATTAATTCTTTTGGTAATAGGAATCAAACGACATATAGTTTTTGAATGTAAAATTTCCTTCGTTTCTTTGACCCATAATTAGGGAGGGGGTGATTACATTTTTATTGATTCTAGCTCCCAGATGTGAGATCTGGGAATAATTTCATATAATTTTATAATATTTTTCATGACACATGATGTTATCATATAAAATTAATTACAAGAGTTGAATCACAAATAGGGATGAGGGTACTTCATTTTTTTCCTCCTCATATATATATCTCTTTTGTAGTGAGTCATTTATGATGTAATGTTCCATATAAGGAAAGTGGGAAACCTAGAGTGAAGGAGGTTTTAGTTGAAAAAAGTGGGAACACTTGGGCCTTGTGTGAAGTTATTGGAGGATGGTTGTAATGGCTTGGTATGCCTCTACACCAATAACCATTTACAAAAAATGGTATAATTTATATATAAAGGTGTAAGGTCCAAAAATATGACCCAATTTTGTATAAATTTAAATAATTCTGATAGTGACAATGTTCTCTGCAATTTAAAATCATGTAAAATATTTATTATGCACATTTTAACATCATGTAGTAGTGAATCATCCTGGATGTATAAGTTAGTGTGGTATGGACATAAAATGTTTATTTGTTAAAATTTATTTCTACTATGAAATATATTACATTATGAAAAATATGTTGTGTACATCATAAGAAACATTGTATTTATGTGTGGAATAATGTGTTCCCCATCCATCCAATAAAATGAGTATTCTCCCTCAAAATAAGCCTTTTGTATAATATACAGCCCTCCCATCTTTGGTTCCATCATTAGATGTGTATTACCAAGTATCAATGATGTGTTGGGTCCCTTTCCAATTCTCTAGAGAGTATTGATCAGAGGAAAATCATTGTATTTATGTCTATAATGCTTTGATTCAAATGATCATAGAGGTTTTGTAGTGTATATAACATTTTCTCATTATGTCATTCTAACTCCTCCAGTTGCTTCTATGGTTGTTAATAATATTAGATATGACTAAAAAGATCTATTATGAGAGGGGAAACTATAATTTGATGTGAAACTCTGTCTATATTCCTTATAGTAATGAATATGTGGTCACTACTGTATCATTGTGTTTGGGGGAATGACAGGCTCATAAACCCCAGAAGAGCTTGTAAGCTGTGACTTATTGTCCATGCCACAAATTTTATGGAATATATTTGAAATTTACTTTTTGAAGGCCTATATATGACCATTTTCCTCAGCATGATAGCTTTACAAATGGAATACTTGGTTCTATATTCCTGATAAAATTATTTCAACTCATATTAAAATATTTTGTTTCCATTTCCCATCAATATAAAGAGAGGGTCACCAAATATGGGGAAAATATATTATTGTATTATGCTGATAATATTCTTAATCCCATCTTCCATTAGTTTAATTCCCTCAACATATTTGAAAACATTATGTATCATTATAGATTTATTTAAGATGATTAGATGTATATGGGTAAATGGCCCCACAAGGGCTATTCTATATAAAAAAAATCTAGTAATACATAGCATTATGTTTAAACTGTAATGCCTAATAGAAAATTTTTTCATAATTCATTATTGTGCGACCCTACCAAGTTAATTCCATGAATCTCTACATCATTAATTTATAGTAGCAAATAAGAACCGTAATTTGGATGCAGAGTATGTTTCTTATTTTGTGAGTTCCATATGGACCTGTACGGACTTCCCCTATGTAATTAGAAATATGTCCATCAGTAATGCATCTAAGTAGGAATGCATCTAATTATATTTTATATCGGTATTTATGCATGACTAGATAATTCATAATTGTGAAGGTCACTATTTGGCATCAAATATATTCAATGTAGTCATAATATGAGATGGGTTTTCCTTTTATATATAATATTTTATGTGATCCATATATCATGGGGTGGATGTTGGGTAATTATTATCTAGGGTACGATTGACCAAGTGTATTTTGACCACATAAAATATGATGAGTAGCGAGACCACCCTTCCATGGATGACATGGAAAACCACTTCCACCTGATCAATATTGGAAAAGACTATGGATGCACAGGAAAATGTATCATTACTATAATTCTGTGATCATGTGTAATGATATAGTGTTGGAAAATAAGAGATTGTTTCCATATTTCTTCTAACAAAACTAATGATGGAAGCCAATTATACCTTTTTATGGATTACTAACAATTGATTTATTTTATTACAATAATTGAGCCTTCATTGATATTTTGGTAGACTATTAGTTAATATAGGGTCTACTAGATTACATTGATGATGCATTGTTATTATTACTCATTATGTATATATCATTTTTATAGTGATGAAGAATCTAAAAAATTTCCTTTATCCTAGGAAAAAGTACAATCCCTAGAATAAACTTCTTTACATTTATTTATTCAATATTATTCTAATAGTACATCAAGAGGCACTATAAAAATACGTCTCCCACATTCAAGGAATTTCAGGGGAAATACAAAAAAAATCTATGTTTAGATGTTTGGTGTCCATTAGAATGGTTTTTAGTGTGGGATGTGCTAGAAAAATTTATCAAAGGCATTATAATTCTATTTCTTTTGTGTCATGAATTATATTTCACAATATATCATGTTAAATTCCAATCGGTCTAGATACAAATTAAACATAAGTTATGCAAGAATTTACTTGAATAGGTTGACAAAAGAGACCATGAGTACTTCATGAAATTATAATTAATTCCAAACAATTTTCACTATGAATATTGGTGGGTGGAAATTCTATTCTTTGTAAGAATATCATTTTTTGGTATTATTCATTGTTCAAATGAGATATTGGATACTGTTTTTATTATAAATTTCATTTTTCTGCATGAGTATTGGAACAAGTGACCACTATATTGTGGCCATATAATGGTTATTTATATTTCCTTTTATGTTTGAATTATGATTGGTTGATGTAGTACATACAAAAAAACATCTTTAAATCTTTTGGTAGTCATCATCAAATTACTAGGTTAACCCCCTCTTTTATTAGCGTAGTACCAGGGATTTAATTTACATTCAGGTTAGATATTAAACAATTAATAAAAGATAGTTTCTCTTCGAATAACCTTAGGGTTTTATTTAGAGTGGGTTAAATTTCTAGGATTATAATAGTATTTTGTATAAACATTTATGTTCTGGTGGTGTACCAAGATAAAAAACAATTTACCTATCACTACTCTGAATTCACACATCAGATGAGTAATATTCATACTACATTACAGTATCTTACTGAATAGTAAATTCTAATTAGTATGTTGATCGCATTGATTTCTAGATTTTTCAACAAGGCCATCGACATAACATTCCATGATTCTTATTAATATGGTATTAATTATGTGATTTATATATTATTTTATGTTAATTCTATCCATTATTAATCCAAATGGAATGACCAGATAAAAATGTTTCCTTAAGGTTCTCTGAATGCAGTAAATTATTTTTTACCATGGACCATCATTAACAGATTATTCCATAATTACGAAGCCATATTTTAATAAGAATTAATGGAAGGGGTTGCAGGGATCAAAATTATAGAGATTGTTAATGGAAAATAATCCTTCTATTAGTATCGATTTTGTTTACTAATTTCAATATAGAACATTATTTTCCCTTTCATTTTATTCATAGGGATTATTTGTAAATCCATTTTTGAGATATCACCTCTCAGAGAAGAAAATCATTGATAAATTTTATAAACTATATTTTGACATTAGTTTCATTAATGGTGTGTATTCTCTTGGATAACATCTTAAAAAACAATTTTCATTGGTAAACCATATGTGATGATTATACACAATTGTGTTTAGAAAAGGAATCTTGGTATAATCATACTAAAACATTTATAAATTCATCTATAAAAATGAACATTACATATACTTATCATTGAGAGGAATAATGATACTGATCTATATAGGTAGTGGGACTTCATATGACCAAATATTCAACTTCTATAAATCATATATGGTGGTGAAGATGTCATCATCAAATGATGGAGGAGGACATCTAAGGGAATCCTATTCCTCTTTCATTTTCATGTCTATGGGGTCATTTTTATACATGGTGGGTGATTTTGGGGAATATCTTTCCCTATAAGGATAATATCGGTTATGATAAGAGACACTATGATATGGAAATTCGATATTCATCATAGAGATATTTTGATGATTCTTTTTTTCCATAACATGACTATAGTTTTAGGATATGTAAAGATATCATGAGTTTCCATGAATATCATGGGATCATTTTCAATTATTGATAATGTGACAGGATAATGAAATGATCCTCATGGAAAATTATTCTGAATATCGTTTTATGTACACACTCTGACTGACATAATTTCTAGAACATGGGCATAGGCTAGTGAATTATTTGGTTTTATAAAACATTATGGGATTTATTATACTCCCTTTATCACATTTTTGATATGAAAATTATCATAGTTGAGAATGATCCAGTGATCATTATAAGAATTTACCAATTCATTTTGAGCTACAACCCATATATCACTATCCACCATTGGTTTTTTTCATTCCATAAAAAATAAAATAGACTTAGAAATTATAAATTGAGAATATATAATGGTGGAACTCTCACCATAATGGGTGAAGAACATTCCATTAAAGGTGAATTTCATGAATTGTTAAAAAATTGATGTTTACAACATGTGTTTATGAACCTATGGTCATTCAAGGTAGATATTCAGTATTGTGACTAGTTGGATAACATTAGAAATATAATTTGATTTTTCATCCAAACACTGATCATTAATCATGATCTTTTTGAGATTCCTTTACTCACTAATTTCATACACTTGAATGATTTGTTTTTTTAGAGACAAGACCCCATGCTATATCTCTAAAATAAGAGGGTATGAAACCTAATGAGTCTGATCTAGAAACCATTATGATCTAGTTCCCTTTATATGTATAAATTATCATGTCTTATTGAGTCATGAAGAGGTATGATCTCTCCCTAGATAACTTCTTCTTATTCATATTACATGAATGAGATGATGGTATAAAATTCATCCAGTTTAGTCCCATATAGAATACCATGGATTCAATGACGTCTATCATAAAATATTATGGGTTCTAGTGGGATACAATGAGTTCCCCTATGAGTTATTTTTGAATATAGAGAGTATTCAGGATTGTAAAATTATTTTGGACAACTACAAACTATTTCAACATATAATAAATTTTCATAAGGTGTATGCGCCTCCCAATGTGGTGTATCAATAAAACAAGAATTTTTTGAGGTGAGGTATTTGAGATATATGGTCATGGTGATTAGGATGTGTTTGAGGAATTATCTATTGAAAATAGGGTATTTCACATTGACTAAACCCATTTTTGGTCTGATCGGACAATCATGCCCCCTCCATTTTTTCGTTTAAAATGAATTAGTTTGAAAAACCACGAATGGGATACGATGAATCTCCATGATCATATCAATATTTCTAAATGACAATTAAATATTTCTACACAGTATATATTGATCATGTTTGGGATATGATATGTATATGTTTTTCTCACATGCCCATGCCATCTCTCGTACCCTTGGATTCTACATCCTTGGTCTCTGCCTCCTTGTCAAACTATGAAAGCTCATTTTCTTGGGGAATATTCATCACCAAGGAAGGTATATGTAATTTGGACAATATTAATATAAAACATTGAGCTATTAATCTGACTCGGGTTCCATTTGGTGTGGTAGTTTATATTCTATAGGTACAAAAGTGACAAAATCCACAAGAGTTTGTGTTTCTTGGGGAGTTGGTGGACCCCTTATATTAAGAATACTCAACTTTTTTATGATTTTCCCACCTCCATGAGACTTAATCACAAACATCTTCTATTTTATTGGGATCATAAATTTTTGTTGTAGTTTTTTTCTTAGAGTGACATGATATAGGTCAACTAATTTTTAAGTCATTATTTTATCAAAATTTACTTCACACCGAGTAGAAGAATATTTCATGTAACCCTTTTCATCTAGTTGGGTGATGGTCACAAATTTCACCTGTACTAGAGCATTACCATTAAAACTTTTCTATATTTAACAATTCCTTGGATAATTTCATTGAAGATAGCATTGTCCAAGATTTCATTGATGATCACCTATGATGATTTAAATATCCAAGGTGATCACATAGATTGATCGTATTATGTATAATAGGATTTGGTAACTTGAGGAGGTTATTTTCGATATCTTCAAGAAAATACCTAGGAACATGTTAAATTTGGAACAAATAAAAAATGTTCATCCATTTATCAAATATCAGGTGACCATGATCTCTCTTCACCTATTATGAAGTGTTGTTCTACTATAATTTTTACTTTTTAGGAGGTTAATGTAAATTTGATACCTGTATAGGTTCTATAATGTAAACCAAGATTCGGTTAAAGGGAAAAATAAAAATTATCTATAATAACATCACATATGTTCAATGTTTTTATGTCGTGGGTATGATATTTGATGAGTTCCCCAATTGGAATCATCCTGGAATTGTGACATTACTAGAAATACAATGAATATACCTATATATTTCAATATAATCAAATTAATTAGTAGTTCATCTCAATTATTATTTTAATAAATTTCAATAAATTTCTCTTATGAGTTTTAAATAATGAATTAATATGATAAAACCTTCTAACTATCGATAAGGCCATAAATCCGTAAATTATTGCATTACCTATGAATATGTGAGGTTGAAAATATTTTATTTATTTATAATGGAGATAAATTTGTAATATAATTTATTGTAATCATATTAATTGAAAATGATATATTTTTATAGAAAGCTATTATATCAATAATTAATTGAGATACTAGAGTTTTAAAAAACAACTCACTTTATTGGAATATTTTTGGTATCGATGGCCCATCACCAGGCCACATTAGTACAAGATGTGTGTGACCTAATATTCTACATATCCAATTCAATAAACTGATGAGAATATAATTTTTAAAAAAATGGGCAATGAGAAATTTACTTCAACACATTTAAGATATGACTTCCTTTTAAGATATAATATTGTGTTCCACCAATCCAAGGAATATATTAATGAATCCATATATTCAATAGGGTTTAAAAATTCTAGTGGAATCATAGTTCAGAAAAACACCCTTATATGTGAAATAACATTGGATTTATTCAATGAATGTGCTTTTCTTGTACTGATGATTATTGATCCATACATGTACTAAAATATCACCAAGATTGGGGATATATAATAGTTATAGTAGATGAATTTTAGGATCATCCTATAATTATTCATTTATGTAGAATGGTTTGATGTATCCCCAGATGGAATGATTCTAAAATATTGAGATTTTAGCTGGATTAGATCTCTCTTTATGTGTGTGAGGAGGGAATATAATTTTTTTTTAGGAATTACATATAATGAATATTTCTACTTATTAGTTCCCCATTATGTTGTTTGGGTTTCTATATAATATTCTCATCATATTTTTGTAATTATTCTATGGACATGATTTTGGATTATCAAGTTGGTGAGTGGGGTGGAGTCACACGTATCCCCTAATATTCATCATAGTTTTATTGAGGAGGAGGAAACTCATTATTTGGTGTTTCCAGTTTTTCACTCTCTATCTGATTTTGAATACATGTATTCTTAATTTGTGGATCCATATCTCTTTCCACTATGGGTTTTGTTTTTGTTTTTAATCCCGCTATGCTTTCATCTAATTATCATCATTGTATAGATTGCTGGTGATGATGTTTACAGATTAATTTTTCTTGATATTAGTTACCCTATCTCAATTCCCAAAATAGGAATATTTTATACACAATTATCCCCCCTTAGAGTGTTGTATCAATGAAATTTCTCTATCACATGGTCTTAATGAACCATCTCAGGTGAAAACCCTTATGTGTGTTGATTTATTTTTTATGAAATTACTAAATTATTGGTTATTGAATAATGGCCATAAGGGTGTTTTTGGTCAAACATTATGAGAGATCTCCAAATAAAAGATGCTTGTCTCTTGGTATGGGAAATAACTAGGAAAACGATTGATGTTATTTACCTCTTATTGTAGAAAAGACCAATTCCATTTGGGGTAATAATAGTAGTAAAATGAAAATACTCCTATGACATGGGGTTAATTCAAGGACACTATTTACCCTTTCTATTATAATTATAGATGATCTGGTGACCCTATGATGTAAATTGAGATAAAAAAATCCTCCAACACTCGGAAATGGGATTGATCTAGGAACAAAATCAATTAATGTAGGACCCCTTTGGGGGTGATGACCCCAGTGCTTGTGATCGAGATAAAAATTTCCCAACCCATGTCAGATCGGTTTTTTCATAGATAAATTTCCAAGAAACCCCTACTATGATCTTGAAAATTTATTGAATCATTTTTCATAAATGGGATATGTTTAGTGGTTACTTACGATAGTAGTCACCTCTAATGGGAAGCTTTTCGGGTAACACTGGACATTGTATTCTGTGATTGACGTGTGATCAAATTTTATTGAGAGGCCCAACATAGTAGTCTTATAGTAGATATTTCTCCCTATTTTTAGTTTTTATGCATCATAAAAGTGTAATAGCTTTATTTTATAGACAAACTATCCCATGAATTATCCAGTCCCATACCCTCTCCTGTATATATGATATTATAAGATATTTCAACCAAAGAGATTTTCTCTCTTAGGGATATGGTAAATTGAAATTCTGATTAATTTCTCCATCATTAGATACTAACATATAAAAAGGATATGAAAATTAGTCATCAAGGAGTTGTCATGCAGTTGAGGAAAACAAACCATAGGTTTTTTATTCCCTTCCAATCCTGGGTCATTGGCCATAGAAAATATGACCATATACAAATAACAATGGTGTTTGTCTTTTATATGGAGTTGTCCTTAATATCCATGCTAATATAGGTGTATAAGAATCAATTCAGGATTTTTTAAACATATTATGACATAAGTAAGCATGAAATCATATTATGTTTCATATAGATCTCCTAGTTAGAAGTGTCAATTGGATTAAACAACCATTGAATGATGTTTTATCCTAACTCCATCAACATATCTATGCTAGTTTTAGATTCATCAAAAAATTATCCCCCCAACTGGTTGCACCACATAAATCATTTAAAGGGTCTCAAGGTGATTAAGTCCAGGTTTTAGTTTTAGTTAATGGGATTTTATATACAATTTACCCCTTATTTCGAGAAACAATCTTTATGAAGGAGTGTAACAAGAGTTTGATTCCATTGTTTTTGTAATAATTTATAATGGGGAGGTTTTCTATAAAGGATTTCAGGGGAAACCTATATATAATCCATATCTATACTACCATGAATTGGAATATTGAGGTATTTATCATTTAATACATAAAAAAATGAGTTGAAGATCCCAAGATTTGTTTAATATATTTTTTTTCATCCTAAAAAACTTTGTAAATGAATTGATTAGGAATATTAAAGTCATTATATTTCATGGTTGTATTTTTCGTACACAGCTTTTAGGTTTTATATAATATATAATCCAACTAAATTCTATAAATGTTAAAATATTGGAGACCATTTGTTTATAACAAAAAATGATTGTGTTTTAGAGAAGCTATTAGTGTATGTTGGTGAGGTTTTGTATTCCCAGTAGGGTAATGAAACATTTGCATGACAGTCTCCAAAATATATTGACGACAACTTATTTCTATGAGTAAATAATTCTATCTCTATTAATATTTTTATGTATATTAGTGAGTTTATTAATCTTTTACCATGATATGATCATTTTTAGTGGTTCCTAGAATATGATATGCATGCATGTTTGAAGTGGGGGTATAGTGTCAGTTCATTTATGCATTCATTATCATAATATACTAATAGATCATTGGAATGGTATGTGGGGTATTAGACTCATTTTATATAAAATATGAATGATAATGGTGTAGTCATTTATTTGTGGGAGTGGGGATATAATCCTGGTTCCCACAGGCTACTAGAAAATGCTATGTAGTTTCATTAGTGGGTATATGAGCCTAGAATGAGGTGAATTAAAAATTGGAATGATGGTATTCAGTTGGAGTGGGGATATAATCCTAGACTTGTTCATTTGAAAAAATTTACTGCTTTTCTAAAATATGAATTTCTTCTTATCCTAAGGCATTATGTAATTCATATTGGGAGCAATAGATGAAAAAATGATATAATCCCAATATTATGTTTCTTTATTTTTAATGATACGACGATAATCCTTTTTGATGGGTACAAGAATTCATTCATTCTTGAGATTATCCAAATACACCTTTTGATCATGGTGATGTGTATATATAGTTTTTGGTTTATGAATATCCACATGTTATTTCATATGAATTAGTTCCAGAATATGATGATGGAGTTCTTATTTTGTATCTAGTATGTATAGAATCTTTGGCTGAGTATATGTAGGAATATAGGCCTACAAGTTATCTGTATCCGAGATATTCTATAATATGTCTTTTATTGATGTTTAGTCATATGGAATCACCTATATTCCTTGTGACACTAGTAGATTCTTATGGGGCTTATATAGGGGGTGGGGGTATTTGTGCATTACCGAAGCATTATTATTAATTGATTGAGTAATTATTGACGGTTCATGGTGTATAATAAGCATTCATAGGTTGTAAATATGTTAACATTTCATTCTCAAATCATTTCCCTAAATAAATATTGAGGATCCTTCACGTCAAATTTATATTAATTTTTTTAATATTTTAAAAATAAATATTTGGGATTTGTAAATTCTTCATTGATGAATTTTTTTCATATGGAAAGTCCTTTCATATTACCTTAGTTGTGAAATAAGGTTATAAGTATATAATCCCTTTAGAGATGATCCACATGACTTCCTCTAATTCACTGGAAACACAACTCAATCTCTATGTGCTTTTATTAATATTTTAATGTCTTATGTTGTTCATTAATGATCAATCATTCTTAATTATTTTTGAAATTTCTCATTCACTTATTGTTTATGAGAGGGGGAGAGGAGGATTTTGTAGAGAATTCATTGTGCTAGATAATTCTCTATTCCCAATTTTTGAGAATCTATACAATAAACATCACCACCGATTTATAGAGTAAGGACTGAAGATAACATTTTGTTTAATAAATTACTGGCAATTCTATAACATTTACTAACATTAATAAACCCCATTAAACATTATAATAATAATTTTATTGTTACTATTTTGTTGTCTGAGCCAACTTTCATATTAACAAATATAATATAATGGTCTGGTCAATTAATATTTTTCAATAGACTCTGTCTTGGACTGTTTGAACTGATCTATAATTTATTTAATAATTGATCAAATGTTTTATTCATAAATTAATATTATATTTGGACTCTTTTGAATAAATTATTATTTACATATTCAATAAATAAAATAATTTTTTTATTCACTTGCCGATGAATAAATATTTATTTAATTTATGCGATCAAAATATATCAAATAAATGTATTCCATGAACCTTGAAATTTTATTTATCCCATTAGGTACTCTCAAATATATTTTAATCGAGATAAAAAATAATAGATAGTGTGTTACCCTATACTATTTATTCTCTTTGGCATTTGGGGCCTGCTAAAAGTCTAAGATCATAGTCTAGAAAGAGGTTAAGGAATACTGGAGAAAGTAATTAACATAGAAACGTTCAAAAACACATATGAACACTCACTATGAAATATAATAAATTTTCACAATATCTATTTCAGTAGGTTTAAAATTCTTTCCACCACCCTATTTGATATATTTATATCACTTTTACTATCAGGAATAAACACATCATTACACCATGAAACACATGTCACTCGTGTCACACCCAACATTTCTAACATCTTCATGAACCATTGTTATCATTTTTTATAAAATATATCTATGTAATAGAGTGGTAACATGCAATAATTAAAATATTTATTTCTATGGACCATCACACATCTTCATAAATAAAAATATTCGACTACACCAAAACATATAGAATTATTTGTAGAAGGAATGTTCACATAATATCCCACCGTACTGACTACCAAGATTATTCATCAAGAGTAATCCTTTTATAATTATGAGTAACCACACATAAAATTCACTGTACTATGCCTCCCATTATAGTACAATATCTAACTGCAGAACATTATTTGAGAATATCATCATAGAACTTCAATGTTTCCATCATAACGGGGAACTGATACAATCTTATCAGTACGACATGTAATATATGACATGTATACATTAAATTCAGGTATAATAGAAAAAAAATTATAATGGAAATTATTTTTAAAATTCAATAAATTTAATATTTATGAAATCAATTTAAAATTTTTTTACCCTAGGACACCATCTCCCGCAAACTCTAACATCGACTAGAGACAACTTCCTATGACCACCAGTCTACTAAACATCATAAGATTTTCATGTATCTTTGGATATAGGGATTCTTTCAAGGGGACATCCATGTTTTATTTTGTGTAAATACTACTCAATGAAACATCAATTCCATGAGAAAAATTCTAAAAAAGATTATACACTTGATATATGTGTTTCCTCCAATAATTTTACATTGTGTATTTTCCCAAAGCCACCACTGAAGTATTATCGGAATTGAGTGTGATATGATCATTTCTGATAGTTATCAAAAAATTATCTAGGAAAAAGTATCACATACATACAGTTTCATTAGATTCCTTATAAGCGGAAATATACTCATAATATCTAGTTTAATATACAACCACAACCAACTTTGAGATAATCCTACTCACAACACCTCCATTCAATTTGAATAGGTATCCCATTTGTGACTTCATTCCATCCTATCTAGTTTGGAAAATGATATATGCATATCCTCAAATGACTAGTTTATCATATCCTCTATAAACTAGTAACATATAATTAGTACACCTCAGATAATTATGTATAGTTTTGACTATAATCTAATGGTGGTGACATGGATGTCTTCCTACCACTGTTAATTCACCAGTGAAATGTATAAAAGTAAATAACATTGCAAACATGAATAACTCAATCACTAATGTGTATGAAATCCTTATCATTTTTTTGACATGTATGATCACAATTTTTCATTTAATGATAAATTCCATGTGACTTTGGAAAAAATACCTTCTTGGATTGTTCCCCAATAAATCCCTTTAGTATCATGTCAATTTATGTACATTGACTAATGCTGACAAAACACCTCGATATATGATGGAGAATATTGATCCCAATAATATATTTGACCTCTCCATTGTCCTTCTAATAGAATCATTTATTAAAAAAGGGATTAACATACTGTTAGAATGTTATTTAATTTCCATTAATTAATTTTTCATAATCATATACTATTAAAAAATGAATGCATTCCCATTAAACCATTTATAAACACATATCTCACATTCATTCATTATGATGAGAATTCTTGTTATATACTCATCAAAATGAATGTTTCATGATCTAGATTTTTGATTTAATCCCTAAATGGATCTTTCTAACATGCATATAAATTTAGAATCCTTTGGTGTCACAAAACTTTGGGATGAGTCATATATAAATCTTCTTAAATTTTCCTGTTAAGGGAGTCTATTTTGAGAACCATTTTCTAAATACTACAATCATGGAATGAAATAATGTATAGTAGAATAATTATTTGTTTTAGTGTTGCAACTGGTGAAAATTATACATAATAGAGAATACATTGATGCTATATAAACACTTTTCAAATTAGTCATGCCTTATAGATTATGACTTGTCCTTCCAAGTCCATTTTCTTCTTGAATACCAATTTACAACCAATGTATTGTACATCTATTAATGTCTATACAAAAATCCATATATTGTTTTCATATAGGGAATCCATTTCAGAATTCATTGATTATATCCACATGGTAACATCAATTCCACTTACTGAATCCTTCCAGTTATAATGATCGTTATTATCAAATAAAAATGAGTCACTTTCTTGAGATACTAGAAAACCATATCAGTCAGGTTCCTTTACCTATATAGTATTCGTACACTATAATTGTGTCTCTGAAGAAATTTTATTTTTCTATTGGGATTTTTGGAATTTTTTCCTATGACAACTCTTATGTATCTTGAGCATGGTTTTCATCAAAATAAATCTCTCTCCACTTTCTCATTTCGATATAATATCATCATCAATATATTTGGGACATCCTTCAACCTCAAATATTTTTTTCTAATGTATTATATAGGAATTATGTTTTTTGTGTTATTTCATATAAAGATACACTTTTTTCCTTAGGGTTCAATCTTGTTTTCTGAATATTACATAACAAATGAATTATAATTCCACACATGTGTGTAAGACAACATATGTTCTTTTTGATTCAATAATTTGGGTGTTATACCATCTATTTATTTTATGGAACTTGGTTTTGCATATACTTTTCTTTTTGCAATATATATCCCCAAAAGGTTACAGGAAGACTTACATGACTCATCATTAAACCAAAATTGTTAAATAATGTGCACGTCCAATTTTCACATAAACCATTCCACTGAGGTGTATTAGGAGGAGTGAGTAAAGATATAATACATAACTCATGAAGATAATCAATGATGTCTTGATTAATATAATCTCTTCCGTGGTCTATGATATGTTTCCTAGTACTCTTACCAAGATGGTTATCATTGTCATTCGTGTATGCCGTGAAATTCTCAAGAGAATCTGATATATACCTCATCACATGTATATATCCATATCTACGAAAAGCATCATTAAGTATTATAAAATATTAGTACCCACACCTTGATTCAATATGGAATGATCCACACAAATTAGTATAATTTTATTCTAGAATCCCATTTAGCCTTTCACCCTTCCCACTAAATGAGGATTTTGTTGTTTCTTTATAATCATGCATGATATAATCCATGTGGTCTTAGTTCAAAAGAATATAAATATATATTTTTATTTAATATATTCAATCACTTTTAATTTAAATGGTCTAGCTGGCACTTCCCAATTTGGGTGTGGTATGAGTCATGTGAGGTATCTTCGTTTTCAATATTATTTATTTGGTTCTTGTAATCAAACACATAATAACAGTTATATAAATGTTCAATACCATGAAAAAATATATCCTTATAAAATATGAAATATTTATTCCAAAATAGGAAAATAAATCCCTCTTTATCATGTCTTGGTATAGAAATAATGTTTTTGGTAACCGAATTGGAATAGTAACAACCCAATAAAACTAGTATTATACTGGTTGGAATCATGAGGTTCTAATACCAAATACTTATAAAATCACATTAATATCCATTGACTACTTAATGGCGTACCTCTCCTGGAGAAATATTTATAAATCTACTTGGTATCTGTATTTTAATGCAAATTTTATCACCAAAAGAATTATTTAATTACCAATTTTTAGAAACTGAAAATTTTGGTTGATCACAAATGGACCTGATGATTACCCCTTATTCTCTATATTTGGGAAGTTTTTATTCCAGTGTTCCTTCCTTCAATATGCGAAAAAACACCATCTTGTTCCCTTTCATACTCCTTGAACTTTCTATTCTTGTGACGTTGTGAAAGAATATTTGGTCATACATCACTTCACGTTCCCTTTATGTTTATTAACAATAAGAATATAATTTTTTTAATTCTTCATATCCTTGTCTACTTAGTAAAGAAGAGTGAGAAGATCTTATATATAATTATCAATGTTGTCCATATTAAAAATCAAACAAAATTGATGAAGCATAAAGGAAATGAGGCCCTAATGTGGTCGGTGCCCAGTACTCCAGTGAGTTTAAACCCCAAAACCTTTATGTACTCAATTTGTATCATGATCATGAGTACATGAGTCCCTGTTGAGGCACCCTCTCCAGACTTTTTCTGATTGAGTGCCTTGGAAATATCAAATTGACCAGGACTAGATATCACCTGGTTACAGCCATAGATGTTTTTAATCATTCTAAATGCATCTTGTTTATTTTGAGACTTCATTAGTTCACTATAAATTCAAGAAATCATCAAAAATTGATCTTCGACTATTTTGATCAAATTTTAGTCATAGGAAAGGAACTCTTCATAACTCACCTCTTTAGTAGGTGGATCAGACATTGATGATTCTAGCATATAATATATCCTTTCATGGATTTGCATAACTGAAAATCATCTAAACAACATCTAGAAGTTAATACAATTTAGAAGGATATCTTTCTCCAATATTGATAGTAGGGATAGTGTGGATGATGAAATTTTCATTTTTTATTACAATTAAATGGATTATATTATTAGTACTTTTCTGGATTAGAGAATATGTGATATATAGTAAATTAAATTTACTTATTTATTTATTCATTAATTCAACCAATATTTTATGACAACTGAATTTCCATCTCTTTTGATATAAGAATGTCTAGTTTCATTTATAGTTTAAAGTATTCCTATTACTTTTATTGTTTCTCTATAATTTGTCCATGATGAATATAATAAATTAATTACGTAGGTGGTCATGAAAACTACAAACTTCCAACTACATGATCTATTTATTGGTTTCCCTTATCCGGAAATCCGGATATATAATTCCTCAATAAATTCCTCAAAATTATTATTGAAAATATTTTTTCTAATAAACACAATTCAATTTCTATCATGTTTACTGAAAACTATCATTATAACCACTCGCTAAAAGTAAGTGTCAAGTCTTTAGCCATTAAATCACATAGTTATATGGTTTCGTTCACAATCAAGTAATTGAAGGCTTTGTCAACATTAATATTTAATTGAGGGATTTTAATTTATTATGCATAAATTATATATTATTTTACCTTTAAAAAATACTCTTAATATTAAGTCGATGTAAATTAATTAATAAAACATGTCAGATAAAAAAATTATTCACATTTCAATTTTTAAACAACATTATTAAAATTAATTTATTTATTTACGTCATCATGGTCATTAATAGATAAAATAAATAATTTCATAGGAATAATTAAATTTTTAATTAAATGTATTGATGGTGAGAATTAGGTATAGTTGATTTAGTAATAGTTCATTAAATAACCCTTTGACATAGGTTTTATAACTCATATTGTTGGTCATGGAAGGAGATACAACATTCCACTAGTCCACTTGTGTATCAACAAGGATGGAATCTTTATGGTTCCATCTTGAATCACCTCCACATTCCTTTCGATAACATATAATATAAAAATATTTTATACACACATATAGATTAGGGGAATAAAATGATTGGTAAAATGGGGAAATATATATATTCTTGGATATGTAGGTCCAACATTATTTTTGTGGGTAAGACGAGCCATACGAAATAATTTAATTTAACATTAAATAATTAAAAACTGAAGAGATAAATTATATTAAGACATCAAACACATACATATGTCTTGGTCAACATCATAAATTATCAAACAGGAAACAGATACTCAAAATTAAATGCATATAATTCATTTATTTAATTATTACTTTATTATTTATGATAGACCTTCTTTATGAAGTTAATTAATTAAATAGATAATTAATTATTTCCAATTCATCTTAATTATCATATGATCATATTTGAACATACCCTTCATTAATGACATTCATGAAAAATAAACAAAACTTCCACTAACTATTTTTTAAATATAATATATTTTCTGATAATTTAAAATTCATTTAAAAAATTGTTATATATTGAAACAAATATTGTATTTAAAATAAGTAAAATATTTTCTTAAATAGCTAATTTTATATTTTATGTAAATTTAATTTATTTCCCATTAATGGGATATGAAACGGAATATACATGTAGCTAAACTCTATATACTTTGATCTTTTTATATACATGTCACAGACCTGGTGATATGGTGAGTTAAAATTTCCAAAAAACAAGGTGGGTAAATGCCATATACACACCCTATATCCCTTTATTTTGTACTAGGTTATCCTAGTCTGCAGTAAATGTGTAATAAAAGAAGCATATTTTATTAATTCCTCGATGAATCTAGATACAATGCATATGGGAATATGGTGTGTGCTCTGACAATATGTCATGTAACCCAGTTTTACTGGCCAATGATGTGGCACATTCTAGTGGAATCTCCAGTTATTATTCATTTCGTCATAAAATATTTTGAAAATGAAACACATAAAGGATATGGTTAATATATAGATAAAATTTTAATTTATATCAGATTGACAAAAAAATAACATGAGATGAATATCTAACAATAATTATGTAAAAAAATTGAAAAAAAGTATTTATAAATTTAAATTTGATTTCTCTATACCACTATATGGTTACAAGAATAGTCGAAGAGAGCTGAGGTGGGAGATATATTAAAATATACATTAATGATATTTTCCAAAATTTAGAATGAGGATCTTACATGTCAATTTTATAATTTATTTTTTTAATATTTGATGAAATAATTACTCGATATTAGGAAGATTAATTGTTGTACAATTTTTAAAAAAATACCATTTCGGATTACCGTCATTCATCTATAAGAATTCCAAGATAGAATCCCTTATGTAGTGATCCACAAGTGCTCATATAATTGCTGAGAAACACTACTCGATATCTGAGTGCAACTATAGTTATTCAAATATCTTGTGTTATTCTTTATCTATAATTCATTCCTTTTTCATAAAGAGATATCTCTTGTACATCTCATTCATGAGAGGGAAAGTGGTGGAGAGGCTGCGATTGAATTTTTTGTGTGAAGAAATTCACTATTCTCAATTTTGGATACTTTACATAATAAAAATTGGCATTTATTTATAGAGTTTGTATTGAAGGAATAAATATTATTCAATTTCATACAATATATTAAATTAATTTAATTACCTTTAATAAAACCCACTCATAATTTATAATTATATATTTATATTATTGTGGTGCATTCCAACTTGTTAAATAACAAATATTATGTATTTGTTTTTTAATTAACATTTCTCACTAGAATCTATAATGGTCTATTTGAACTATTCCATCATTTATTTAGAAACCAAATAAACATATTATTAATAAATAAAAATTTTAGTCATAAATAAATATTTTACTCACAATCTAGAAAATAAATATTTTTTAAAATAATAAATATATAAAATAAATATTTTATTTACATTCTAGAAAATATATAATTTTATCAATTTATGTGATCAATATGACATTAATAAAATTAATTCTTAGATATGGGAATAATATTTCATTATTTAGTTATATTAAAATAAAATTTAATCAAGATCAACCGAAACACTTCATGTGTGACCCTCTATTATTTTTTCTCATTGGAATTAGGCAGGTTTTCCTAAAGTAAAAGAATACTATCTAGAAATGGGTCAAGGAAACCAATTGAAATAGTATAATGTAAAAACAACAAAAACCATATATATATGATAATAGTTTAATATAATCCATTTATCACAATATATCATTATGCAGGTTACACAATTTTGGGTCCAACTTATATGCTCAATATGTTTTTCTTTGAATATATGAAATAAACATGACATTAAACCATGACCATGAAATTTATGGCAATTTTCTTATTTTAGTCAAAGGGTAGAGATATCATCATGCCTAAATATAAATGTGGAAAATATTTCCATGACTTATTCATTAATTACATGTCACTTTTGATTCACCGAACTTAGCAAACGTAGCCAAGAATTATTATCATCATGGTTTATGTAATACATCTATATAAGTGTGCTTTAACTTTTATGGACAATAATAATCATAAAATTTTCGGTCCTGTACACAATCTCATAGATAGGAATATATAATGACACCAAAACATATGGAATTCCAAATTTGTCATCTTCTCTCATTATCTACCATCTTTGTGAATAACAATTTTGAACTTCATGAGAATAAGTGTCACCTGCTAATGAGTACTCGCACCTTACAGTCTATGTATTGTGTCTCCCATAAAAGTACATTATCTAACTATAGTAATTTATATTAACACATTATCATAGAACATGAATTTTAACTTTATAATGGAGTTGGTATCATACCATATTGATGGTATTAATTATGTATCTTGTTTTAGGCCAAATTCTGAACGCATCGGGTGGGTGATATTATACTGAGACCCATTGAGGATTCCACCATAGTAAAGGTTGCAGAATATTTCCTTGATGATGACATGATATTAGTTCTTGATGATATTCTACTGTGTTATATATAAAACCATACAGATATTATGGTACATAGTCATCAATAAGTGGATCATCTGATGTACTCAACATTATCAATTATCTAGATATGGGTAACAAAAGTTTTTATTCATGTTTTCATTTCTATCATTTTTCATGGATATAATGATTATGGGAAAATAGAATGCCCCATGGGAAC
Source organism: Viscum album (assembly GCA_963277665.1). Taxonomy (NCBI): domain Eukaryota; kingdom Viridiplantae; phylum Streptophyta; class Magnoliopsida; order Santalales; family Viscaceae; genus Viscum; species Viscum album. The sequence continues at coordinate 433,543,831 of OY728150.1, read as the reverse complement.
CTTGATCATATAATTTATATAAATATTTCATTTATATTTCACCATTATTGAGTCTATTAAATATTGTAAAAAATTTACCAATATTATTAAAACCATTCTCATTTATTGTTATAAAGTGCACATCGGATTCACTTTCATCAATAAATTACGGAAACTCTCAATGACTCCCACATGCATAAAAAATTATGAGACTTGTTTTAAATTCTAGGTGATCATTTTGGTTTTTCGACCCAATGAAACATAAAAACTCATATTGGTCGATAATATGGGAGGTTGGGATCATCACAACATTTTTGAGGAATTATTTCTTATTTTGGGACACCCATGTTAATTTATGTTATATTCTTGAATCCTTCCAAATTTTTATTATTAGACTAGTTATCCTATTGAAAAATCTGGTGTCAAATCCATGTGTATAAAAAAGGGTATTCTATTAATGACACAATCAATATGTATTATATATTCTTATTCTGGTTTGAATTATTTCTCCACCATGTGGAACTTATTTTCATTTTAATCTATATGTCTAGAAACACTGGAATTTATCATTTCTAGGAACGAGATTGATTTTTACAATTAGTATTGATCCTCTAAGAGGAATACTATATATTCAATGTAGGAATAAATCATAACCCACATAGTTTTTATGTATAATCCATGAATATTAACATTATTTGAAAATGATGTACATTTGAGATATTTGGCTTTAGGTATTTAGATCCAACCTTAGAATGTTGTCATACATATCTTGATTATAAAATGAATCGGAGTCTTAACCGTTTAGAATGTCCTCCACCCTCTGATTGGTGTGGATATCTAATTAATTCACATTAGAGTTATTTCCCATAACTTCATTAGTATTGGGATGTGTAATGTCTTGTGTTTTGAACCTGATGAAAAATCATAAAAAGTTAAATTTTTTCCATTAGCTGGGTAAGTCGTTTTTAAAGATGAGTGTCATAACATTTTATTTAGAAGTGTTGACAATACAATATGTCTTTTATGTTTATTTTACTACCTTAATAAGATTAAAATTAAATTGGATGTGAATTAATATAATGGTAAAAATATTCGTTAGAATATTGAAATATTGTATGATATATTTTTAGATTTTGACAATGAGTCGGCATGGGGTTCTGATACCACTAGAGCCTTGACATTGTTGGAATAAAAATATTAAATTTATTTTATTCATATGCATATGTGTTTTTCCAAAATATGAAATAACTCTTATATGTTGAGTCGTATAAGAAATATGAGACCCCAATTAGGTCCAGAATGTTGGGTTTATCTTATGAAGTGTATAACCATAATACAAGTCTGGTGTTTTCACCCTTACAGATGATTTTACCCTCCATATTATTAATAAATTTACTTTTTTTTCATATAATAAACAATTATTTTCTAACAAATGATGTGTCGTATGAGAAATCTGAGATCATTGTTAGGTCTGGAATGATGGGTTTACCCTAGGTAGATTATAAAATTTGAGAGTGCTAGATGTTTGGTCTGATCACACTTGAAGATGATTTAATTAGATTATAAATATATTTTTTGGATATTTATAAATTACAATAAAAATTTTATTATCAATTTTATTATTTTTATTGAAGAAAAAAAATAAAAGTTACTTCCATAATTAATAAATTGTTTCAATGTGTAGATAATAATTTGTAAATGTAATAAATGTGATATTATAAATTGTACCAGATAAATAAAAATACCCAATTAATATTTATTTAATTACTGTTATCAATTTTTAGTGGATGTTGTTTTTAAAATATTGTGGGTTCCATTGATGAATTTATTAAATAATAATAAGTATAATTATAGTTACCATTATTATATTTGTATAAAAGCATTGATGAAAATATTTATGAGACATATATATATATGGGGATTATATATATATATATTGTCATATATACGTGTGTGGATGTATATTTATAAAAATACATATGGGTATAATTATATAAAACATAAATATATATGAGTGGATATATATTTTTTTGGATCAAAAAAATATTATTAGTTGACAACATAAATTCTTGTAACATCTCAACCTAAATCAAGATAGAGATTGTTTATGTTTTTAGTTCAAATCTTTAATACAACCAAGGGTGCACGCTCGCGAACCTTGTTGTAGCTCCCTGTAAGCTATTAAAATTAATTAAATAATTTATTAGGCATTATGTAAAAATTTTACATCACACCCTAGCAATTAGTTCTGGCTATAAATAATGTTAAAAAGATAATAAACGAAATATAAATGAAATTAATAGAATCAAATGAGGGAACAAATAAATAATATAATAGAAGAAGTTGGAGACAAATAATAAATTTATTAAATTAGTGTAAACTAATTTTAATTAATTATTAATTTCCTCCACCATATTATAATTATTATTTTATTTACTTATCTTCAATTTTCTATGATTCATGTTTAATGTTTTTCTTTTCCTTTCCTTATTGATTTTCTCCTCTCATAATCTCCTCCCTCTAACATCACACCTCCCCTCTCCATAGGTGGCACACCACCTTATACACTATATGGAAGACTATCATCCTCCACTCATCATCTGTTTTCTTGGCTGTCAAGATCGCTATATATCTTATGTCATGGTTAATCACACACATTTAGAATCATAGAGTATCATTGATTATAATCTGCTTAGTCTACTGTGGGAAGATTTAACCCTATTTTGTGGCTTTTCTAAAATCAACTTTTTTTATGTTTTTGGTCAAATAAATTCCTACCGTGACTCATAAGATAATCTGAAACCACAATGTTGGATGTTTACTTGTTTCCCTCTATTTTTTTGTGATTTATAAAAAAATGCATTGTTGAGTCATTCGTCAGTGCCTACCGACATTTCTCAATTTCATCCAATATTTTAAATTAAATTGTATCACATAACTATTGAAACCTCATTTATTATAAGTGAAATTTGTTCAATTGATGAAACATTGTTGGACACCACAAAGGTGTGCCGACGTTTTTGGTATAAATTCCATTATACCGAGCATTTAATTTATATCACTTCATGTGTTTTGAATAACATTTTAGTTTTGTTTAAATCAAATTATCATTTTAGAATAATTTTGAACATCGAATTATTAGATTATTGGTTGTTTTCTATTCTTGTTTTATTATTTTTAAAAAATATCATTTACCTACTTGTGATGATACAGTATCGTGCATCATTATGTTGACACAGAAATATTAAATTAATACCAACTGTTGCATGGGTGTATCTACATTGATTTCAATTAATACTATGTAATATCTGCTATTGTGAAGTTTTAATTAAATTCAGGGATGGGAGACAATGTGGGTTCTATATTAGGAACCCACACATAGAATCATTATTTCTGACTGGGTACCTCTACGCACTAGGGGTGGTTTCTTAGACATTGATATACCGAGACTTACCTAGGTTATCTAAATACTTATGGGTGATAGAAGATAAAAAAGGTCCCTTTTAGGATGGATCTTTTTTCAATGTGTCTTCGTCAAGCATCATATGATACTCTACCCCTTTTTTCCGAGATCAGGACATACTATTGGTAAAATCATGCCTCGAGTAATACTTGGTCTTTTGAGAGATATCCTTGGACGAGCTTAGTTGTATTGTATAATTTGAAATATGTTCCATAGTGATACATTTGGGATGGGCTTTGACTCCAATCCCTAACATGATCATATTAATAATGATGCACTTAAGGTTCATGTTAATGTTGCATGAGTCCCGGGAGAGTTGATATATTTTCTGGTATGATGAAGCACATATGAAAGACACATAATTTATAACCATAGTTAACTCAGAATATTTGAAGTATGTCTTTTCAATTGTTTTAATTTTCATTTTTTGGATTATATGTATACATATGTGAATTCTTCTGATTACATATACTTCATTCAGACTCTCATTTTAGGCTGAAGCAGGTGATTAGGGACCGGTACCATAGGAAACTCGGTCCGAGTTATTTTATTTTTCTGTTCATAATTTATTGTCTTCATTTATTATATAATTACACACTACCTTTAATTACTGTACAAAAATGAATGGTTTAGAAAGCGTGGGTGCTGACCTATAGGGATTTTATCTCAACCCCTGCTCTGGAATCTTTGATACATTAGTAGATTATATGCTTGAATTTATTTATAATAAGAAATTTGATGCTTTTGATTCTTGATTTTTTCTGGCTGCATAGGATGTAAATCGAGGTGGAGGACAGAACCATGCTTGTGATGTTGTTGTTTTCAATTTTTGTATTTCATGTTTAGTTGATAGTTCCCTTGGGTTGCTTTTTTCCATGCTTCCAGTTTAGATAGACATCATTACATGACATTATATTGTGAGCTTATACACTTGAATATTATTTAGTTGGATTATTCATAAAGCTTCTCCTACAGTTTATTCATTTATATGCTACCACTATTTAATATTAATTGATGTTTACTTCCTCTATGATAATACATATTTACTAGGGGACATAGTTTCCCCTGAGGACATGAAAATGGACCTCAATACTATTTGGGAGCCTTTGGCATTCAGGGAGATGTGCTTGAGGTCACGTGACACCCTCGGTCTGGACATCGTCATAGTGGTGAGCCAGGCCCGGTTCTTAAAAATTGGTATCAGAGGTGGAATTTATCATTGTCTTACTATTTTTGGTTGGTAGATAGGAGACTAGGAATGTGTCAACACTTGGTTAATAATCGTGCATGGGACTAATTACCCCACGTATATGAAATGGCCATGGGGCCATGGATGGTATGGTTATTCATGCTTTTCAATTTTACAATTGATATTATTCTACCTTCAGTGATTGGTGTAATTTCTACTTCATATAAATTTATGATATTTTACCATTGTTCTATTTATGAAAGATAAATAATTTCATGAATCATAAATGGCACATAGGAATTCACATTCCATGAATAGTTACATGACATGTAGTGGAATTTGGGGATGTATTTTTATTCATATCATGTGCCTTGAATTTATTCCATTTCTTATAATTATTTATCATGAATTTTTAGATACCATGTTTTGGTGGTTTATTTAACATGCTATCATGTTTCCATGATTTTGGATTAATAACATGATTTCCTTGTGTCATTATTCTGTGACTATTAGCATGTCTCTATGATTAAAATGTTATGATTATATGATTATATCATGTCTCTCTAAGTTACATTCATGTAGTGACCTAGATTTGTGTTTGTTATGTAATTGGATTATTTTTTAAACATTATTGGTTTCCTTTGAATGGGATCCAAAATCCAAAATCTATAATATGTGTAGTCTCTTTATAAGTTGATAACCAAACATATAACCAGGCTGATGTGTGTTTTAAAATTTTATATTTTGAAATGAATTTGTTGACAACCAAAATGAACTACTAGGACCAATTAGGCTAGTTGGTGCATGTTCCTTATGAGATAATATTGTATGGGTGTTCTGACACTTAATAATTAAAAAATTGTTTTTGGGATGCATTCTAAAGAACCCAGGTCGGCTTAGTGGGACACTCGTAGGTCACCTTATCTGCTTAAAAAAATTAATGTGATAGATTACCTAATTATGTAAGATATTTCAATTACTGTTAATTGTTTTAAAATATAATTTTAGATAACATTATTTTATTCCCTAAAGGCATTGGATAATATCAAGTACCTCATGTTTATTTTTGAAAAATGGTACTCGATGTTCTGGTTAAATATTTTTTATGATTAATAATTAAATGTGATTAAATATAAAGGGCTTGGATATTGATTTTGTAGAGATATCCTAAGTTTAGGATGATGGAATAAGGGTAGATTGAGTTTCTCAGAGATTTTCTTTGAAACAGAACCATTCACATGTCGTTGTCCCTAGTCAGACCCCCTTACATATAGTGACACCTTTGATTTCATGTTTTTTTTCAAGCATTTGTATCAAGAAATGATAATTTCAATTCGGTTAGTAATTCCTTAGGAATGTTTTATTTTTTTATTCATTGTTCGACCATCTCTTCTCCAAAACTTTTGATGACTTGGTATGTCGTCATCTGAGTTAAAATTTATCTTTCTTCTGTATCACCTCGGGGTAGTATATGTTCATGCACGCACTGTCGTAGAGTGATTAACATTGTGACTAATAGGTTGTGTTTAATGGAATCATTAATTCATGTAGTGTTAAATATGTTTTAGTTCATCTTTATAGTACAATGAATGTTGTGTTAAAATAATCATGTTCATCCAGATGCTAGGGATGACTTCTACAAACTCAGGTGTTTTGACACCCTAGCCAGTTTGGATGGGCTTTCATGCTAATTTTTTATGAAAATTTATCTACTAAACTAAAAATTCTACTAGTCTAATCTTCTATATGTGGAGACCATGTCCCCTATCATGCCTTCATCAGTAATGCACTAAGAGAGCATCGATCATACGCTATGATATAAAAATTAAATGTTGAATTGGCCAATTTTGTGTCATTTTATCGATGTTACACACTGACACAGATTTCATATCAAGTATTTGTTTAGTCTTGAGTTACCCTCCAATTTCTGTGTAGGAATTCTTTGTATGAACTCTTTTACACCATCCATTTCATTTGACATGTCCACCAGGTGGATGTCACTCTGGGATCAGTCAATGACATGTTTTGGAGGTCTTACCCTTGTACCAACATCTCACTAGTAATAATGGAGTATGAACTACCTTGAATTGGTTCCTTTAACTATTATTGTGCCAATATGAGGTTACCCTAGATGTTTTGTTGGGATCAGTGATGCCAAAAGCAAGGCATGTCACCGGAAGTCAGTTATAAATTTTTTTTTGACGGGTTTGTGATGAATGTGTCATACCTTGGAATAAGGCATCACAGTTCAGTTCAAAAAACATTGGATGTCTAATCTGGAAATCTTATTAAATGATCAAGAGAAGTGTCCTGACTAGTTCCCTCTATTTTTCAATGAAGTGATAAGGGAAGGTTATTTTTATGGGATATCATCTGGTGAGACGAATGCAGTTTGTGTTGGCCAGGGCTTTTCATCAAAATATGGCATAACATGGGCTTTTAGGTCAATGGTAATCGACCATTTTATTAATTTTAGAAATTATAGGGTAAGCATCACTAGAATGATTAAAGGAATTCCTTGTAAAAAGTTTTGATTCTCAAAGGTTTCGTGACATAGAATATTCCTTTTTCATGATTTAAAACCTAAGGCAGGAAGTAAGATTGGCCAAGAGATAATAATACAATGAGATGGTGGTGTCCCTAGCTTAACATGTTTGGATAAGTGTCATTTATGTGTTTTAGTTGGAAAATGTGCATTGTCTTAGATCTTAATTTCTTATGTGTCGCTTTCCTAACGAATGTATGAATGTGTGTTGAGCGTTTGGAGACACAACATGGACTTTTTTTTTGAGAATTCATGACCCTGTTGATCAGGTGAAGGTTATGTTGTTATCTATGGATTATCGGTGATGATACATTCTTTAGTGGAATGGTTCTAACGTCCCTTTTTTTATCAACATGAAAAGGAACAAAAAATATATAAATTTTTCATTATCTCATTAGGCTGGATTTAAAGGTGTTGTTAGGACTTTTTATCTCTGATAGTTGACACTACAACATGTCTTTTTAATAAATTATATTAAATAGGTTGGATTAAAATTAAAATGTAAATAAATTAAATTTTGTTTCGGAGTCTTCTTTAGAATATTGAAATATTTTATAAAATATTTCTAGAGATAGACAATGAGTCAGTGTGGTGTTTCAATACCCATAAACCCTTTCCTTTGATAGAATAACATAGTTAATCTTATTTTATTCATAAACATATGTGGTTTATTCAAAAAAAAAAAAAATCTTAAACACTGCATTATTTAAGAAATCTGAGACCATTGTAAGGTCTGGAATGTTGAGATTACCCTATGTAGGATGTTACCATGGTTCACATCAGGAGTATGAAACCCTCACCCATGATTATAACCTCCTTATTTTTAATAAATTTATTATTCCCTTTTTTTATATTAAATAATTTTTTCCTCGCGTATTGGGCATCATTGATAAATCTGAGACTGTCGTTAGGTCCAAAACTTTGGGTTTACCAAAGGTGTGGTATAACTTTTTTCAAGCGTTGAACACTTGGTTAGATCACACCCGATGATGATTTAATTTGTTTATAAATATTTTTGTTGGATAGATATAAATAATAATAATAATTTTATTATCAATATTATTATTTGCGTAGAAGATAAAAAAAGAAAGTGTACATCCATAATTAATTAATTGTGCCCTTGTGTAAATAATTTTGGGGTAATTTAATAAATGTGACATTATAAATTGTTCCAATTAAATAAAAATATATAATTAATATTTATTTAATAACCATTATTCTTTTTTTAATGGTTTTTATTTGTAAATTAAAAATGGTTTTATTTATGGGATGTATTGAATTATAATAATTTTAATTACAGTCATTATTATTAGATTGGGACAAAATCATTTTTGTATATATATATATGAGGAATATATATATGGGGACTATATATATATATAAACATGTGTAGATGTATATATATAAATATATATTGGTATAAATATATAACATATATATATGTGGATATTAATTGTTTGGATAGATAAAATATTATTAATTTACCACATAAATACTTGTAATGTCTTGACTTACATCAATGTACGAACCATTTATGTTTTTAGTTAAAATATTTAAAGCAACCCATGGTGTTATTGATCTCGGAAGTTACAAATTCCTCAGATCAACTGTTACTAACAATAGTGGATCATTTCGAATCACTACGACCTTCAGTGGACAGCTTTGATCATTCCGTGTTCGCTTCCTGGGGCCTCAATGAGCGGGCGACAGTCAGTCTATAGAATAAGTGGACATCATAGTTCACTTCTCATAATTGGATGATTTTATCACTACATTGTCAAGTGATCTATGATCCTGCAATGTCTATGAATTATTATTTTTTAGATGGTCCAATGATCTTCACATCATCTCGGATGCTCGGTCGTCAGCTTTTTGTGTAGGATTTCCCACCACTGCCTTTCCATAATCCTTCAATAATACATATGTTGGGATATATGGTGGGTAGTTACCTTTGATCTGGCTCAAGAACTATGTATGTTTGTAACCTGATTTCCCCTTCGGTCTGTGTTGATGTGGATGTCTTTAAACCTCCAGTTTAGTGGGATTGGGTATCAGTTGGGGAAGAATTTAGATATAATAAATCGGTAGTCTTTGAGTCCTAGATAAACTTCTGCATGTCCTATAATCATTTGGGGGGACTCTTCTTATTCATTTATAGAAGGGAATAAGGATGAGTAGGGAGTGTAAAATATGAATGTACCAATATCTGAAGTATCTCCCATTATTGGTGAAGTCATCGTTAATGTTGATCCTCCTTTGAAGATGTTGGCCACAATGTCTATGATGCAGAAGGTAGTAAACATTTTGGAATTCCTGAATCATGACATAGGGATTCATGGTCGGTCATTTCAGGTCCAGGATCATGTTATCCAACACTGTCCTTGGATTACCTCTTACATTTTAGAAAATTTTAATGATGGGGCAGTAGGAGGAAGGACTGTGTCCAACCAACAATACTCATTGCAAGCTATTTTTGACCATCTCCCAAGCCATCTACTATGACGGTCACCAGTTCAGCATATTTCAGTTCAATCATTACAATTATTTCACTGTTTTAATCCTCTAGTCAGGGAAGAAAAGGATAATATTGCCCCTAAAGGGTAGAAAATAGTGATTCCAAAGTGTAAAAGGAAGCTGAATGGAATAAAGTCAATTCAGGATTATGAATGGGGTGGGGTATAATTGGTTTCACATTCACAGTCATATGATGAGAAGGACATCGAGGGGTATAATATTAGTTGACCTAGACCTAAAAAAATAATTAGGGGGCTTCTTATTTCATGAAATTTCCCAGTTAATAAGACTAAGCAATATATACCTCGTAATGACTACACACATTTCCCAAAAATAGTGTCAACATGGTCTTTAGTTAAAGTTGAATACGATGAGAAGGAATCCCGAACATAACATGACATAAAAAAATTTCTAGAGGAGAAACCATGACATATTTTGTTTAATTTTGGTATTGATTGGGTTCTTATTATGGTTGGTGCAGTGGGGGAGGAGGTGCAGGAGAGGGACCTAGTGGATTTAGGCCCTAGGATGGAGGAGGGGAAACCATGTGAGGGGAGTGAGAGACTATTGGTTCTGATGTCTCCTTCCAAGGATGGAGTAAACAGGATGCCTGGTGAGCCTGAAGGTGGGGATTAGATTAGGGACTCTCCATGGGAATTGATAAAACAATATGAGGAAGTGATCGGAGAGAAGGTGATAACTATCGGTGATTCTATTGTGGATGCAAAAATGATGAATTTAATATTGATTCAAGTATCAAAAAATATGTAGAATTTCTAGTGGATTAACAAAAAACACATAACCCTAGTCAGAGGATTCAACATCCCGAAAATAGGTGTTGAGGAGGTCTTGGTAGCATGGGACAAGTTGGATTCCCATTTCCAATTATGTATAAGAGAAGACCCTAAAAGAAGGTAACATCTCTATCCTAGAAATTATTTATGTTAATTGAGTCTAATTGGATAAAGGTAGTCTTTGATAATTTTGTTATGTGCTAGTGTGTTTGATGGCTTGGTTGGACTTGATGGTTTCACACTATTTCCATAAAAGTGTCCATTAATAAAAAAATATATTTGTGGTGTGGGTAAACCCATTTTAATTAATTTATCTTTTTCTTCCACCATTTATTATTATTTTTTTTATCTCATTTTTTTTAATTTTCCTTTTTATTTTTTCCTTTCCCTTTCCACCTCTCTTTATTTTCTCCTCCTTTCCTCTACTCTCTCTCATGTCGCGCCTTCCCTCTCCCTAGGGGGCGCACTACCATCTACCATATTCGAACGATTGTCGCTCCTCTATTTGTCTTATGTTTTCTTCTTCGTCAGGTGCAGTGTAAATATTATTGAAAGGATAATCACACGCATTTAGAATCATAGAGTTTCATGGAGTATCTGTCACGCAGTCTATCACGAAAAGCATTTACCCTAGTTTGTGGGTTTTTATAAATCTTATATTTTCTCCCATTTTAAGTCAAATAATAGTATTCCAATGATCATAGAATCATTTTCAACTATAAGGATGGTATTCTACTAGTTCTCCATCCATTGTTTTGCGATTTATAAAAAACACATGATTGTGTCGTTTGTCGGTGAATACTGACTTTGCTCAATTTCACTCAATAATTTTAATGTAATTGTTTCACATAATCGTTTCAGACATATTTATCAATAAAAAATCATATTAATGAAAAATGGTCAGAAACCCATTGGGTGTGCCGACGTGGTGGGTAAAATTTTCATCATCCATAGAATTTAATTTATTTAACTACATGTATTGTGCATCCAATTTTAGTTGTGTTTAAATAAAATAATAATTTTATATTAATTATGAACCTTGAATTTTTGGTTTTTTTTCATTTCTATGTTGAATTTATTATTTATTAGAATGTTCATTTATCTTCTTGTACAGATAAAGTATCTTTCTTAGTTATGCTTATGCTGAAATATAAAATTAATACCCTTTGTTACACATGTGTGTCTACTTAGTATTCAATCTTCAATTACATATACATACTATTTTGTATCTTTTATTGTGAAATTTTTACTAAATTTATGGTGGGGAGAGAATCTGGGTTTAGTATTAAGTACCCATACATAGACACTATGTTCTTGACTGAGTACCCTTATGCGTCGGGGGTAGTGTCTTAGGATTTTCCATACTGAGTCTTCCTCAGATTTTCAAAATACATATTTGTGATACCAGTTCCAAATAGTCACATTGAGTATTGATCATTTGGAAGTGTGGCTACACTATGCCTTGTATGATACTCTACCCCTTTCATTATGAGTTCGTGACAAATTCATGGTAATAACATGACCCGAGCAATAGTTTTTCTTTCAAGAAATTGCCTTGGATGGGCTCGGTGGTAATGCGTTATTTGAAAAATGTACTATAGTGATACCTTATGGACATGTTTAGACTCCAAATCACAACTTGTGCTTATTAATAATGATGCATTGAAGTTTTATGTTATTTACAATTGACTCTCGGGAGAGTAGTGATCTTTTTTGGTATGTTGACGCACATATGGTTGAAACATAATTTTGACCCCGTATTAAAGAATAAGATTCAAGGTATGTCATTCCATTTTTCTAAATTTAGTTTCTAGGATTATATATATTCATATTTTCTTTCTGCTTTTTACAGGTACTCCTTTCTTACTTTTGGAATAGGCCAATGTTGGTGATTAGGGATGGGTTCCGTAGGGAACCCGGGCAAAGTTGTCTCATTTGGTTGTCCTTAATTGAATGTCTTCATTTATTATATAATGAAACACTACATATAATTACAGAATAATATGAAAAGGTTTAGAGATTGTGGGTTCCAACCTATTTGTATTTGATCTCACACCATGCACAAGCATCTTTGACACCAGAGTAGATTATATTCTTGAATTTATTGATAAAGGGACATGTGTTGCTTCTGATGCTTCATTGTTTCTTGTTGCTTTAGATGGATACTGGGATAGAGGATTGATCCTTGCTCATGATTTACTTGTTTCACATTATGTATTTACTTTTTATTTAATAATATTATTGGTTTTCTATTATCCAGTCATTCAGTTTAGTCTTAAATCAAAGCATGATATTTTTTTGTGAGATTCCGTACTTGACTCTTATTAAGTATGATTTTTCCTATTTATTTTGCAAGAGTTTTTTAATTTATATTCTTCTTCTTTTTATTATTAATTGTTATTTACTTTTTTTTTATAATACCTATTAAATATTAGGGCATAGTCTCCCCTGCAGATATGAAAATGACCCTCGATACAAGTCAGTAGCCTCTGGCGTAAGGGGAGATACACTTGACGTTATGTTTCCTACTCGAATTGGGGCACCCTTCAGGTGGATCCCTAGATGGGGACTCTACAGGATGGATTATAGTCCTACACCATTTTGGATTCCCAATTATAGATTAATTATTATTATCTTTTTGAATAAATATTACACAATGTGGGTTCTATTATTTGTTGAAATTTTATTATTCTAGTGACATGATCAATGAAAATTCCAAAGCTCACATGATTCTAACTCACTCTGGGAAACAACAGATAAAATGAAATTAGGTGAAATGAATAAGGATTTGGTTTTTACCCATTAATAATAAATGATAATGTGTTTGATTTGAAGCTTTGGTATTAGGAGGGAATCATATGTTTCCTATAAATATTTGGAATTAGAATCATCATAGTTCAATTATGTTTTGTAATCCAATAATGGAAAAAAATTAATGGTTGACAAATACATGGAAGGTCCTATGAACTAGAGTAAATTAAATATAAATGGACTTATATTGTGCTGGATTCAAATGAATGCTCTCCCAAATTTATCCTATGATAGATAGACATTAAATACCATGATTAGATGACTAAGAAAGACTGAATAGAATGATGATCCCAAAATACCAAGAATATTTAATGAGTTTATAAACCTAGACCATTATATACAATTATCATAATAAGGGGGATAATTGACCAAGTGATAATTGTTGGGGGTTTAAATTTTTTGGGGGTAAAGTATATGTATTCGTGATATACAAGGTCGACATGTTGGAGGGTGAATTCAAATCCTTGATGACTCATTAGAAGGGGTCTTTCTGACATAGTTTACATGTTGAGGGGTATACATGACGTGGTTGACACATTAGAGGGTGTATTACTGATGTAGTTGAAACCTCATAGGGTGTCTACTAAACATTTTTTGAACATAATATTGTCTCTTCCGGACATGGATGACACATTGGGGGGTGTTCCCCAGACATTGTTGACGTATTGATATGTTTTCCTATCATTGTTGACTTTTTATAATGTTTCTTCCTATCATGGTCTTTATGATTAGGTGTATCTCACCAACATTGTTTAGACATCATAGGGAGTCTTCATAATATTTTGGACATATAAAGTTATAATTATAGAATTTTATATTCTACAGGAGCCTTCGTGCCATTGGAGAAAAAATTTATAGTGTACTTCACATTACAGAAAAGATATTTTTTAGGATCTAAGCATGATTGGATATGACATATACCTAGAGTATTATGTTAACATACTAACACGAAATAATTAATTTGGAAAACTATGTTTGTTTTATGTTATCCAAGATGACAAGTAAAATGTGACTTCACCTAACTTTGTAACTGATTATCATGTACGAACCCAAATTCCACTAAAACAGTGCTCCTAGCAGATTGATTATGATGCCCTAATTGTGCATCCGTGTATTCTAGAGACTACTGACTAGTAGCAAGGGATAATTGTGTGATAGTTGAGTAATTATTCCCTTCTAGAATTGTGTTAAAATAGTGATACTATCTATGTATCATAAAAACAATAAATAAATTGATCACATAACTAGTAAATAAACTGAAGAGAAACATGATGTAATAATAACTGAAAAAATATCATATAAATCCCTGGATCTCATTTCCATACATAAAACACTAGTCACCCACTGGGCTAACCATATAGATTTAGGAAAAAAATAAAATAAAATAAAATTAATGGGCTCTACTAGTAACTATGAGATGGAAAAAAACCTAGTTCCTTGAAATAGACCAACATCGACAGCCTAACCAGAAGAATCCACACAAGTGGTTCCTCCCAATCATGATTCTTTGGGCCTCATCACTATATACTATGCATTTTTTCTCAATTATAATAATAGACATATGGTGTATATGGAGACTGATGTTCACATAGAGGGGTGTGAAATAATCATTATATTCCACCTCAATGATGAACCTATTAAACACAATTATATAAGAATATTGAAATGAAATACTCTTAGCCTAGCTGAGACAAAACTAAAAAGATAAGTAAATAAAATAAAATTGAAAACAAAGTTGATCCCTATGTCCACTATCCTGTTAAACTGGGCATGGTTGACCATGGATATCCATATATATATATATGAATATACATGTATAGTTTCATACCTGTATATATATATGAATATTCTTGAGTAAGGTGAAACAAACAATATAAATACCAAACAACAGTCAAGCCAAGGCTTTGTAATCACAATCGCACATAAATAATATGACAAGGCATTGAGCTGTATGTCTTACCTCTCAATACATGAATAATTAGGATGATCTTTGGGACCGTAATCCAAATTGAAATATAAATTACTCAGCCAATACTGATAGTGTATGTAATAATACTATAAAATTATCTATTTGGAAGAGTCATTGGTGATTGATATGTAACCCATCAATAATAGTCCCATGACTAAGTCAATTTCTGATAGAAAACTCTATCCATCAAAAAATGTGATTATTTTCAATGAAAAAAACATTCCTTGTCAAATATATTTGGAGGCTCTCCCACCTCCCACTGCTAAAATAAATTGTGATGGGTATTTGCGAAGGACTACTAATTCAATCACAAATTCCCCTCAAACTAGGCATCATTGTGAATGAAATATTTTCCTTTTGCAACTACTTTTACCCCCAGACTATTTGCGACATTATTAATTTTATACCAAATTTTCCATCATAAAAAAATAGAATAAACCATACGCAACCCCAATTTTTTTTCCTCCTCCTTATTTCTTCTTACACCCCTCCCATGAGGTGATAGCTCCTCAGTTCTCCACCTCGCACCAACTCCTGCACTACTCTGCTACGCCGCCACACCGTTATTACCTATGATGTTATACCCCCACACTAACGCACCGCGACACTACCACACCACTACACCACTCCCTAGACCATCGAACCTCTTTTCCCCTACATCATGATCTATTTTAACAATTTTCTAACAGCTTTGAGTTTGAATCTATGTGTTATGAGTTCCTCTTATGATAATTTTTATTTTCTGTTGAGTTTTAAACCATTAATTATTTATTCCATTTTGGTAACTCTAGGTTTGATAATTTATCAATATATAATTCATGATTTGATATTTAGGATCGATACAATTTTTTATTCATAATTTTTATGTTTATATAGTTTAATTTTTTCATGTTTATCTATTTATGAGGTCTGACCTATATGATGCTTTGATTTTTGTGTTGATAAACCCTTAGATCAATATTTTCATGTTAATATTGTTCTGCGTTTTCATGTTTATCTGTTTATCATGCATGACCTATGATAATATTTTATTTGTAGTTATATTTCTATTTTTTTCTAACTTATATGTTGTTATTTTTATATTGTTTGTAAAAATCTAATAACATGTGGGACATTAGAAATATCTATGTTAACAGTTGTGTATATAAACATATGCAATTTTATTACCATTGTATATTATATATATATATATATATCTGTGTGTGTGTGTCTAAACATTTGGGATATTATATAGGTGTTTATATATATAAATTATTAATTCCATGAATATGTGAAATTGTATATATATATATATATATATATATATATATATATTTTATGTATATTGGTTACAAAAAATTTAAAATATATTTGATATATATATATTTATTATGAAATATTTTAATATATATATACATATAAATAATAACTTATGAATATTTAAATATAAATGTTTTAAGAAAACATGTATTTTTTTAAAATTTATATATATACATATATATATATATACATGTGTATTTATATATATGTATGTATATAGGTTTGAAAAAACATGTAATTTTTTTGATATATATATATAAGTATATATATTTACATCTAAATATATATATATATATAAGTTTCCAAAAAACATTTATATATAATATATATATATATATATATATTATTTTTCTGTTTTTTAAAAAAGAGTTTGTATGCATTTCATGTGATTGTATTATTTAGGAAATCACAATATACATATCAATAATAATTATTAAAAATAAATAATAATATAAATAGTTAATTCTAATCATTACATAATTTATATTAATTACTAATTAATTGGTCAATGTAATTGATAAATAATTGGAGAATGATTAGATATATTGACTATCTTTCTATATTTTCTCATGCAAATCACCCATTTCATAGGAACATAATTAATTTTACAAATGATTGATTTGAAAAGATAAATCTACAATAGTACTATAAGGTAATCGGGTAAACACTATTATCATTGTATAACCACAATTTATTTTTCGACCAACCATAAACATTCAATAGATAAATTGTACTATGTGAGATCATAATTAGAAAAAGCAGTTTAGTTTTTTGGACCTTCAATATTGGTTTGATTTTTTGGTTCGTCAAAAGGTAGATGTAATGACAATTAAAAATATTTTTTGGTCAACATGATTTATACATAGTTGGATTCAATTAGTAATACTTAAGATAGTGTAAAGTCATTGTTAGATCTGGCATAGATGTGTAGATGTGCTGAACTTCAATTATTTGAAGATGAATGATCACACAAATTATTGAATCCAAATTTAGTATAATCAAATATTAGTGAAAACCATTTTTTATTCTATCAATGTCTTAGATATTTCATGTTAGAAGATTGTTATGATTATAATTTCTATCATTATGTCATTAATGGGCATATTACCATGTTAAAAAGTCCTGATTTTCTTAACATATTTGAAAGATTACTAACTATTGGCTGTAGAGGGATATTAAATTATTCAATGTGTGAAATTTTGAATGAAATGTCATATTATATGCAAGATATTTTTGCAATAATATCAAATTATAATTCATTGAGATTGTAGGAAAAATATGTTATATTAATTTTATATAAATTGGTGAAAATATTCTCACTAAGATTCGTTGATTCCATAGAACATTTAATATTTCTTTTATCATATGAATCTATATGTGGTGGGACATTACAATTCCATTGTATATATCTGTTTGATAGATGCATTTAAAATTATAGAAGAAGGTATAAAACAATTAATTGATTGAAGAATCGATTTCGAAAGGATACATACAGGTGAAAATTGGAAATTTCATCTATGAATATTTTCAGTCAGAATATCTTTCAAAAAATAATTTCTTTTGTCTCATGGAGTCAAATGTTGATGATGTCACATAACATTATTTGTCAATTTTTAATCAGCTCAAGCATGTGTTCAATTGTTATAGTGATTAACGGATTATAGATGAACAACTTCATAGAGATCATAGTTATGTTTACACGATTGGTTTAGTATGTAAAACTTTTTTATTATTTCATTAATAATTTATAAATAAAGAATTTATTAACATAAATTTTTTGTAGATTATATGATGTTCATTTTAAAAAAAATGTTATACCAATTACTTTTACTTCTCTTCAAAATAAATGGTTAAAAAAAATTGTATATTGGATTCAATGACCTGTAAGATAAGTTTCATTAGATGCTGTATTAAATTAATATTTCAATTATATATATTATGAAAATTTTTATGTCTATAGGTAAATGAACAATAAATAAAAATTGATAATAATTTAATTCTACTTAAAAACCCTCCATAAAAATTGGTAAAATCTTATAATGGGTATGTGGTTAATGAATTTAGATTCCAAACATGCATATATGGTTACTCAAACAAATAAATGAATAGTGGTGTTTTTTTGAAATGATTCCATCATAAGATATGTGAAGTTTATTTTTATGATAGACTGATAAAAAAATTGAGTTATGATATATTGGACCAAATTATGTTTCAATTTTTAAATTTCATTGGTTTAATACTAATCCGGGCTTGCATGTTCATCCACGACATAGAGTCGTTAACATTTAATATATATTTCTTCTTGCTTTAAAATAACTACATACGTTGGAACATCATGAAAATCCCATTGAAAAGGAAAATAAATATGATTTTTAGAGATATATAATGAATTAGAGGAGTGTTATAAAAATAAATTCGCATGAAAATATGTTTATTGAAAATGAAAATTATTCTGTAGAAGTGAAACATATTGTATTTTTTTAAGTAAAATCCCAAAATACTTCTCTTACCAGACAAGATATAAATATCAATGATAAAACACCAAATTAAGGACAGATTATATAGATCATGTTGATAAAGTAATAAGTGATAATGAAGATGAATGTATGGTGGACGTGGACAATGATTAATATTAGGATGAATGAATTGATGCTGAAAAAAATAGTGATAAAGATAAAGATTGATATATTATATTCAATTATTTCAATACAAGTAATTATTTATATATTTTATAATATATTTTTTATTAACAATATATTATAGGTAAAATTATTTTATTATGATTTTTTATATATTTATTAATAATATCATACTGGTGAGAATATTTGTTTCAAATGTATGGAGAATATCCTCCTAATATTTTGAGTTCTCTCACTGATGTTGGAATTTCGAATGATGAGAATGATTTAGCTCTTCCTCCTCCACCTCGGGATGGTGTACCTACTAGAATAGGGCATGGTCTAGCTAGATTACTGATTCCAGATTCTATTTTAGAGTAACAACCCTGTATTGCTTTTGATCATCATTTACGGAGCTATGATTAATAATATAAGTTAAATATATTTTATTGACTATGCGTATTAAATTATGATAAAACAATTATGATTATATAATTTTCTCAATTTTCCTAGGTTTTCACATGTTTCCATTGGTCATTCTTTTTCGATTAAGGGAAATTATTTTCCTTAGCCCGGGGTGTCATATGAACTGGTACCCATCGACGTGCATGACCAGATTTTCGACCAGTAGATATTAATTTCTTAAATAAATTATACTTTTGTAAAACAAAATTAATTACGCACATATTTATTTTATTATATTGAAAAAATTAATTTTCCTATTTTTAGATTTCCTATATTGTCCTATATGAGAGGCATGGGATACCTGTATAATTGAGAGCTTTCTTAAGTTCATACATAGAATTAGAAGGAGTGATATGGGTAATTCTTTTTTTATTATGTTTGATCAGTCCTTAATCTCTAATTATCCCGACTATATATCAGATCAGTTATGGGACGAGGTGTTCTCATTCTGATTAGGGTTGGCTTCTATGAAGAGATCCTCATATGATCATTAGAGCTAGGTGAGGCAGGATGTCACTCATTGGGTTAGGAGTCATACATTTGTCTTTCATCAATGATATATGGTAAGTTATGTAATTTATTAATGTATATATATTTTAAATATAACATGTTGCTTATATTATAAAGACCACTACTGACCCATCTATTCAAAGTTTTATGTTTATAAGAAGATGTATACAAATCCATATGAAATATGAGTTGTTGAAAAACATCAATTCCAAATTGTGGTTAGTTATTTTGTTTAAAAATGTCATTAATATCAATTTTACTATTATTATAATTTTTACTTATATTTATAAGAAACAATTGAGGAAATGACTTCTCAATCATGATATATTAAATCTGAGACCGAAAAAATATGTCACTGCAAATTCGCGTTTCGATGAGGGGGTTTGGATACATGCAACATTGCAGGTTGTTGATAATGGTCGATTGATTGGTATTGGTTCTCAACTGACACCTATGAGTTATTATCGTACATCTACGATAGTATTAGTGGTCACTAGGGGAGATCTTGGAGATATTTCATCGACGCTTTAATTTGTTTCACAACATGAGGAGTGGTTGGGAGCTCAGGATGAGTTGATACAACAGATTCAGAAAGTGAGGGAGGTGGATCATGAGTAGTAGTGTCTCAGAGATGATCAAATGATAGAGTATATGTGGGGACTTTCATGTGGCATTGGAATGGAGTTTCATCATGTAGTTCATAGAGTTATCATTTCCCTAGTCTTTCTCGTGATCCTCCATAATTAGACCATAGTTTATGATTTATGATGGATTTATAACTTTTTTGTATTTTCATATAATTGGCATGTTATTTCTTAATAGATATATTAATTTTATGCATGATTCAATTTGTTAAATTTTCTATGATTATTTTAAAAAAAAATTAAATATATAATTGTATCTAATGTTTTAATTTTAATTTAACTATTTTTATGTTTTTAATCATACTTATATATATTGTTTTAATTTTTTTCTAAATATTTAATATGTTAATTAATTTTAACTATATCTTATTTAATTTTTAAATTATATTTTTATTATATACATAAAAGTTTTTAAAAATATATATATTATAAATTTTTTATAAATTTATTATATATATTTAAATAATTTTTTTTATAATTATATTACATTTTATTAGTTTTTATTTTGAGAAAAAAGAATTTCTGACATAAAATGTCATCCATTTTAAATAAACATATGATCCTTTTTTATGGATCATTGTAACATGTTATTAAATAACACTTATGGAAGTCTATTTAGAAAAACCATTTTTCCATTCCAAATAAACACATTTGCAATGCAATCATCTATCATGGGGTATTTTCAATTGAATCCCACTTCAATGGAATTTTTCCAACAAATTTAAATAAAAATTACCACATCAAAATTTCCATTAATTCCTATTGTGTAAAAATGAATTGTCTTTATAGGGGGATACACATGATAACATTGGGTTTTCCCATAATTTCCTCTAATCACTCTAATGAAGAATTCAAAGGAATACATTTTGAATTCTTGTGAATGGCCAATGATATATATGCCATGCTACTCATTCCATGTTAATCCAATAAAAATTTTGAGCCCTACGTTCCAATCAATATAATGTCATGTAATTGAAACTTGTATGAACCACAAGGTTCTTACCCATAGTTCATTAATAAGGAGATCTCAACAGTGATACGTTATTCCCACCCATTTAGAACCAAATAAGAGTGGCAATCATAGGATTGAGTTTCCATTCTCAGCCACCCTGATTAAAAAAGGACTCATAAGCATGATCCTAAAGGGAACATTAGGATAACCTCATCACATGGAGAATCATGGAGTACATAGTCATCGTCAATAATGAATAGGTCAATGGGGGGAATAATCATTCATTATAGAACTAATTTTTATGTTATCATAATCATTAATTGACAACCCGATGTTTAAGAGAGTTTAATTATCATCATTTAAGCCATGAGATGAGGAGAGCATAATCACCCTAATCACTCAGGAGAGCGTAATCATCCATGAGTGTAATTAATAGGGACATCAGACACTTCCATCATAGTATTACTCTAAATATATAGATACTATTAAAAAAACCCTATAATTCCCATAAATATAATACTAAATAATATTTTTATTTATATAGGCTCAATAGCTAGGTCCTTGGTTGTACCTTTAGGTAAAAACAATATCAGAAATGAAATGGCATAGAAGATGGATCCTTTGAAATAAAGATCATAAATCCCAATTGTAAATGAAACATCATGTTCAGCTCAACAACTATCCTAGAATCAACTCTGGTAAATATCACTACATCAGCTATAAACTCGTTAATGTGTAAAAGATTAATGATAGTTCATGAACACCTAAACCACCACTATTATCAAAACCCAATGGCATAAAATATTATCACAATTTCTAAGTTGATACCTGCTTCTATCCCTACATATTCTTGATATACGGGCTCATGGTCAGTAAAATATCATGGAACCCACTGGGCGCCTCTGGGAAAAACCTTAGAGGCATCCTACATGGGATATTAAATGTATAAAAATAATCAAAGGCATTATACATAGGATCATTGACTGGGATGGTAAGGAAGTAATCATATAATTGATCCTATAATGGAATGTAAATAAAGGCATTATACACGGTATCTATAGAATGGTACATTGAAAGAGGTGTCCTACACAACACCCTCACAACATGATATGAAGGAAAGTTCATCATATATGGGATCATCATAATGGATTATAAAAAATGAATTCCTAAAAGGGATTACCTAGTCCAGATAGTATGAAATGAAATCCCATAGGGAATCAAAAGTAATAAGTAAGAATATGGAGGCATCCTATAAGACATCATATACGTGAAAATGTAATAAGGGTAATCCTACATGAGATCCTAGAAAATATCTAGTATCATGGACTACTAGTAAAATAGGTAATATAATTATAAAGTGAATTAATCAAGTAAAAATATAAAAATCAATAGGTCATAAAAGACAGATCATGGAAAATCTTATATCAAATGGTTGAAATCTCAAAATCAATCTATATTTGATTACTAGTGGAATAACCAATACATTTAGGTAAAAACATTAAATACTACAAGGGCGCCGTCAAGACACCATAAGGGCTTATTCATCTAGATCTACATAATAATATATTTATAATTGACTAATAATGGGTCCAAATAAGAATCTTGGGCATGCATTAATAAAATACCCTTAAAGGGTAACAAAAGATGATTATACGACATATACCATCAAGGCCCCACCGGGTCATGTACTATTGTCTTTATATGGTGTGTAAAGCCCATGTACACATTGTGTAAGACTATTACACAATGTGTTACATACAGGGGGTACCTAACCAAGTCCCTCACAAGACCTAGCCATGTTTTGGCTTGGTCATGTATGTCTACACTACATGCAGCCCACATGAGGCAAGTTTGTGTACTCTACCTGACATGCTCAACATACACAGGCAGCATGTTCAGGTACATGGCTACACAGATGAGTCTCTATACATTCCATTTATGACACATACAAGTATTATACTTAGAAAATTCAATCATACCCAAAAAAGAAAATAATACACAACATGTGTTCCCTGAACCACGTGCTCTATAGATGGTATTTCCGGAATAAAACACCACTGAAACACCCAAAACCCACACATTATCCCCAAAAAAACAATAAGAACATGAGGGATAATAAGAAATAATATAAGGGTATTAAAACATGAAATAGAAAAACATATATGAATCAATGATGAAACATTTAAATGCCCTATCTTTGGGAAGGATTTGAAAACAATTCCCTATTTTTATTGGTCTATGGTTTCCACATAATGATTCGGCACATCCTGAGCTCCATAGTGGTACCTAATCTCCCTCTATATTTTTATCACTCCCTATTCATCTCTCTATATAAAAAAAACTAGGAACCCCTTAGTGTATAAACAAAATCTAGGGGAGGAAAGAATAAAAGAATATGAAAAGTCGAAGAAAATAATTATATGAATAAAACAAAATGGTTAAAAAAGAAAAAATAATCCTAGCATACCTCAATGTCAAACTATTGTTTATGCCACACTTAGGAAAAACCACCATTAATTATTTAATGGATGAGATAGAATCCCAATAAAATTATCCATTCAATATTTATTTCCAAAAGATCTTTCCCAAGTAAATTTATATTTATTTTATTAAATATTAAATTTTTATTATTCCTATCAAATTGAAGTGGATTAGGACAATACAAAACTCATATACTAGGGTAAAAACCATATTATATGACCAAAAAAGCTGCCAAAAATTTCCAAGTTCATTTTTATGGGGAGGAGAAAATTTTACACCTTAAAAGTATGTAATATAATAAATTCAAAATTCTACTAAAAATTTCATTAAAGATTAACATGATTCATTACAATATCCCCATAATAAACCATCTATTCAGGGAGATTCCTAGTGGTAAAAACATCAGACATTATCCCAATCCAATCATATTTACAAAAAATCTATTAGTACAATCCAATGTCTAGGATCATATCATTAAAAACTAAATTTTACAAGGAAGACATTTTACTTTGATACGTCGGGTACTACGCACCATATGAATACCCTTATTATCATCTTAAAATCAAAACCTTTCCTAATAGATAAAAAATGAAATTTTTAAAGGGAATATGAGATTCACCTCCCTCAATCATCCAATGGTTTACTCAACACCAAATGGATTGTTGTTCATGGCTCCTTGAGTGAATCCTCAATAGTTTTTCATAACTCAATCATGGAGGAGAATTTAAATGAAAAGAAGCTCAAGATGGGGCCCTCAATATATCATTGTTCTCACGATGATGTTAAGATAGATCACAGTCACATCTAACCATATGTACAATAATATTCCATATAATGGTGTGTACATCTCTCCCTGACTCCCAATTATAAAAATAAGCTAACATGCCTTTAAATGACATCTGAAACCATGTCACCCAATAATGAATGTTGATGTCCATACATGGATCAATCATCACATGAATATTAATTAATTATTTATTTATTGTCTAAAATTAATGGAATTTTTTAATTTAACCCCAACTCATTGGAATTCATATATGTGTAAATTCATTGAACAATCAGTCATCAGCTCGCACATGAACCCTCACTGATATAAAATTAAACGGTACCAAGGAAGCCATCATATACCTTTATTAGATGACACATACTATATAAAATGAATCATCAAAATGATGATCTAACTGTGATACATGGAAAGGATATTTGCAATTCAAGAATCACTTTTGGAACACCTCTTCAAAATAGTTCACCTTAACGATGCCACGATTTATTCCAGAACTGGCCATCACCTAAGGTTGTTACAGTCGTGAGATTCTACCAATGATGTGCCTACATTTATGAAAATGAAAACACTATTCAACAAGACCAGTCACCTAAACTATCATTCTCAAAAAATCTATTATTCCCACCAAAACATCAATGTTTTATATCAAAATATGAGGACATTAACCAGAATATAAAACGAAATATTATCACTTACCATGCATTGATCAAAAAATGAGGGTAAAAAATTCAATTCTATATAAAGAATATGAAATAATTTTCCATCCTCACTCACATAGGTTTCCCTCAAATAAAACGAATATCATCATACATGGTTTTGAGTAAAACAAACGGCCTCTAGGTTTTTCACTATGACAAATTGATCATGTATCACAACTGGTTCACAAGGTTTATGCACCTAGACCATATGATAAAACCTCATTAAAGAAGGTAAATATATTAGTGTCCTACAAGAGAAAAAACTATAAATATATATTAAAAGGGAATAATCCCTATATATAATAGTTAGAAGGAATTTTTCATTAGAGGTCATGATTCCAACAAAAAAAGTCTAAATTGAAACTCATCAAGAATTAAAAAATAGTAAAACCATTTATAAGTCCAATTCAAAATAAAGGTCATGGTATAAAATGTAATCAAACTTACTGATTTGAATATATAACCTTGAACGAAAAAAACACACTACAGGGTCTATAGTAGAAGAGAATCACATGTCATATTGACCATCTAGGATCATTGAATCTGTTATGCATGATAATTTCATCATCCTCCTCACAACCAAATTCCTAAAAAAAATTCCACATAATCTTCCATCATATGGAAATTGATATATGCAAATAGTCCTAGTTAAATCATCATAAATTGTTATTGAAAACACAAAGGGAAGCCAATTTGATGTGAATCCTTCCTACAAAATATGATGTAAGGGACACCCTATTCCTTTTCCAACCAAGAATAAAAATACATAACCAGACTCTTCCAAAATTTAAAATATACATAGATCCATATAGATCACAACATCAATGAATAATGTGCATCAATCAAGGAAAAAATTACTTACAACTATAAAATCACAAATCAGAACAGTTATCCCATACCCCTAGAAACTGAGACTTCTAACCTGAAGAAGTGTTCTCGAGACACTGGTTTGATATCCTTCCTAGTTTCTGACACATTAATAATACTCCAATATACTATATTCCAAATAATAATTACTAGAAAAATATCATCTCTCACAACCCTTTATAATGCCACAACTCATATGACACTAAAATTGAGCTCTGAGATGGTTGGTTACGAGGCCTCAAGCGCACATCCTGGTATTCCAGTGGCTTCTGAATAGCAATGATATACAATGATATGAAATTGGGGAGGATTTTCTCATATATCATTGTTATAAAAAATTAAAAATAGATAAGTATCATACAATTTATTAAATAAATATCATATCTAACTGATAAATAAAATTAAATAGAAATTTTGTAATAATTAATAAATAAGATTCTATAAAATCATGAAAAATTGTTCTTCGAATACAAAACTAGATACCCCCTAGGTCAAACTTATAGTTGAAAGAGTACAAAATGAGAATAAAATAAAATTTTAGGGCTCTACTACTAACTGTGGTTCAGACCACATTCATGATCTCTAGACACTGTCAAACTACACTAACCAGACTTGTAGAATCTACATGAGTGGTCATACATGATCATGGAACAAAGTTAATCATCCTTATCCTCTTTAAAATAATAATAAACCAATGATGATTTCATACTGTCTACACATTCATTGAGTTGCACGCTCAATGATGAAAAATAATCTTATTAGGAAACCCTAATGCTGAACCTATAAAATATGATACTATAAGTACGTTGAAAATACATATTCTAATCCTATCCAAGAAATAATTGAAAATATATGTAATTTCAATAAATGTGAATCCACATTCGAACCCCAGGTCTATAACCCCTATCAGCTAGAAATGATCCACCATGGTTGCCATTACCTATATTTGTGTACGTGTATGGTACCATAACTATAAAAATAAAAATAAATAATAATATTTATGAGTATAGTGAATGAAATAACATAAATAAAAAACATCGGTTTAACAATGGTTCTTTAATAACTATCGATATAAAATCCATTAAAATGGCATTTCACTAGACATCTTGACACCCTATCCATTTATAATTACGTCAATATCGATGTATGAAATCCCATTCGATATATACCTTCTTCACCCAACGCCGAAATTGTATCTAAGTAATATATGTCACAATAGGGGGATAATAATCCAAAAACTAGGTTGACATGTACCATTATCTAATCACTATAATGATGGATTGAAATTAACGACATCTAGAAATCCTTTCACTGGTCCCTCAACTAGACTCCATGCTGCTCATTCCATGTAAATCCAATCCAATGTCTGAGTCCTATGTCCCAGTCCATAGGTTATTCGAACATTGATACTTTGATAAATCCTAAGGGTATTTCCCTTATGATTTCTATATGGAGTGATCAATGGAGATACTCCATGACCGCCCTCAAGATCCTAAAGAGAAAGTCAATCATAGGATTGAGATTCAAAGCTCAAGTAATCTGATAAGAAAATAGATCACAAGTGTTATCTCAAAGAGAACATCCTGATATCCAAATCAACATCCAAATATAAGAGAACATATTCATGCAACAAAATACTTATATTGGGAAGAGAGTAATCATCTCATATAGAATACATTTCAAAGATATTGAAATCATCAACTAACAAACCTAGGATGAAGTGTGCGTAATCATCCCCACTTATCCCACGATATGATGGTGGAATAATCATCCCTGTCACTCGCGATAACGTAATCATCCATGAGAATAATTAATATGGATTTCATTTCCATATATCAATGTAATAGATTCAAAACCCATATACCAGGAAAACCTATAAAAATACCAATATTATAATAATAAAAAATAAAACTATATAAACGCTAAAAAACCAGGCCCAATGTAATGCCTATGGGTATACTAATAGAGACCTGAAATAAAATGACCCAGAAGGAATATAATAGGAAAGAACATTTCGGAATCCCAAAGACAAATAACTCATTACATTGGCCCAAATCTCAGCAAATAGGAAGCACCTCTTGTAAATATCAATGTTTCGGTAATAACCATGAGATATTATAAACAGATAAGTGAGGGTGTCCGAATGTATAAACCACCAATAATGTCACAACCCCAGGGTTTCTATGATTGAAATGGGTTATAAGGTGACACCCACAACCATGTATACCCATATCCAACATACTAGCTCAGGGTCGGTCAAACATCAGGGCACCCAGTAGGCCCCTCATGACAAACACCATGAAGCATCCTATTTATGATACATAAGGAATACACATATGTGATGGAATCCTATGTGGGATCATCATATAGGAAGGTAAGGGAATAATCATATAATGAATCTTCTAATGGACTATTAACAATGGCATCTAAAATGTGGTCATTGTATGGTACATAAGAAGAGGTGCCCTACACAGGGCCCTCACAACACAGTAGGAAGGAAGAGGCATCCTACATGGGATCCCCATAACGTCTTATAGGTATATGATTCCTAAAAGAGATTACCTAAGAAATTTAAGAAGAAAAGGAACCCCATAGGGGGTCCAATGTAACTGTTTATAAAATATAGCAATCGTACAAGTGATCTTTTTTGACAAAATGTATGTTGATGAATCCTATAGGGGATCATTAGAAACAACTTGTCTCATGGACTCATGGGCCAAAATGTCACATCTCATTAGTGAGATATCCACTAGAATAAATATAAAAATTATTTTTCATTAGATATGAATGATGGACCATCCCAAATAATGTTTATCACTCTTGGGGGAAGACTTAATTTGATTACACAAGGAAGAATCTCTCCATTTAGGTAAAAAACTGAAATGCATATATTTCTTCATTAAGAGACATAGGGGTTTAATCATTGTGATATAAATGAAAGGATAATCAAAATGGACAAATAATGGTTTTATATCCTACTATGGGTCAAAAAATAGGAAAATACTATCAAAGGGTACAAAAAGTGTAGTACATGGCGCGTATGGACCATACACGACATGTACATTGAAGGTCCCAAATGGTCATGTACTTATTTCAGTACCTGGTATAAAATTCCAAGTTACATAGAATGTAAGATGGTTACGTAGTGTGATCCAAAAATGGGTTCCTACCAATGTCCCTTACAATACAAGTCCCTATATATGGTCACGTTGTGTACTTCTACCTAGTGTGAAACCCACAAGGGGTTTGGTTGTGTACTCTACAAGGCCTAGCCCACTTACATGTGAATCCAAGCAGGGTACTCTGCTTCATGGATGATCCCCTATACATGTAATGTATGTACCATAGATTATGTCTACATAAAAATGTTATCCTTCTATAAATATTAAAAACACATATCATACGCCATGTAGACGGTATTTCCATAACGAAAACCCTCCCAAACAACTAAAACCCACGTTTCCACCCCATAAATAGTTTACTAAACAGCACGAGGTACAATAAGAAATATTTTGGTTTTAAAAAATGATATTAAATAATATTTGGTGATCTATGTAAAAAATAAAAATTACATACCATTGGGATGAATCCACTGATGTTTTCTCATTTCCGTGGTCCATGGTATTCACACCTCCATTACCATATTTCTTAATCCCATTGATTTCATAATATATTTTTCATGATAAATAAGGGGTCATGAATAATTTTTTTTGTAATTTAATCCATGTATTATATAGTTCATATGGCTGATTCGGAGGAATGACATGCCGGTGGGAGGGACCATGCTTGCATGGGATTGCCGAGCAGTCCTTCTTTGGAGTTAGCGGTTGCTGCTTTTGATTAGAAGTGGTTGGTTCTGGTTTTCTGTTTGGAATTGTTAGGTGTTAGTTGGAACATATGGTTTCTCACTTTTTCCTCAAAAGTATCTTTCTTAATAAAAAATAATTTTCAATCATATGGTTGATTGGACATGCTATGTGTCCCTAATATGATTAGGCCCATTTTTCTAGAACTATTAAAAATATTAATCTAGCCTGTCTAGGTCCCTTTATGAGGTCATATTTTCCTTTTGCGGGGGGATTTAAATTATTTTTAAACTAATAATGAGAAGTAAATTACCAGTTCTCATGAAAAGTTTTGTAACTATACATTGCATAAGGATCATTTTCTTTTTATATTTTTATTACACGATCCCATTGGGATATTGTTAGAATGTTTTCAATAGACATGTTCTAT
This sequence comes from Viscum album, assembly GCA_963277665.1. Taxonomy (NCBI): domain Eukaryota; kingdom Viridiplantae; phylum Streptophyta; class Magnoliopsida; order Santalales; family Viscaceae; genus Viscum; species Viscum album. The sequence goes on along the minus strand of OY728150.1, from coordinate 433,513,013 downwards.
TATCCAAATTAATACTCTTGAATGATTTACATGATATGTTTGAATTTCCATTCGTCTTTCAATTGACCTAGAAAACATATCTAGTTCACCTTATAAGAACAATAAAACATGTCAAAGGACCCTATCATGATCAGAAAACTAGTCAAATGAAGTACATATACTCTTAACGTAAAACAATTTCACTCTTATTCCCATAAGGTTCCATAAATTTTCATATTATATTGTATGAACCCCTTTTATATACAAAAATTATTACATTCCACACACCACATGATCAAAAGTAATTGATTTAGGGGAATGGCTTAATCATCAAGGTTCATCTAGAAGCATTCTCTAGATAATGAGGAACCATCTAATGGATTTCATGTGATTAATTTAGATATCTCATTTGTTTTTTGAAACATTTGTTTTATTTTCCTAGTTTCATTTGATCATATTTATTATTAGTTTTTATGAGATTTATGTGCTTTAGATGATTAATACCCATTTTTCCATGCTTATACTTTCATTCTGTTTTGGGTAAAATAACACATATTCCGCAGGAATTTCTTCAATTCTAATATATACAATGAACATTATGAGGGAATCATGAAACATGTAGAACAAATATATAGATTAGTTATCATATTTTCTTAAAAAATGCACTTCACCAAATGCCACTACCTCTAACTAAATTTATTCATAATGGATCAACATTGTATTGGTAAACCATTATGAAATGAAGAACAAAACAAATTACCCTAACAAACCTTTAATATAATCAAAAACCCAAATTAATCCTTCAGTCAATTAATATAAAATAATATTACCTGGTAGAATTTACACATAATTGAAATTAAAAATTATAGAAAATTATAATATCCCTAATTAAAAAACTATAAATCCCCATGAAGAAACATTATGAATTCTTATTGAAAACTAAGGGCAGTGAGACCATGAATCAGAAAAACAATACCACCATTCCTCATTTCTCCATCCCAACAACAATAGTATTTCGACAAATAAAATTTCCTTCCCCCATAACACAGTATTACTATCATGACCCGTCCTCGGGGCCCATGCCGTGACTACCCCAAGCCCGCCTTCCATAGGCCAGGGGCTGGCGACTAGCACCAAGGCGTAAATACCAATAAAAGGGAAGGCATTGCCTTTGAAAAGTAAACAAGCACCACAGAGTAAGCAAGCGGAAAAGTAAACACTAAGTAAAACTGTAACAAGCTGTGCTGGAAGTAAAACGGCTGGAAATACAAGCCCAACTGTAAAGTACAACTGAAAGGGGAAAAAAGCAACTGTAAAGAAAAGCCGCAGCGTCGAGCCGTCCTCTGAAGGTCCCACCTGAGGGGTGGGTACAGATAGCCTCCACAGCTCCTCGGTCCAGCCATCCGCTCCAAGCACGTCCCGCCCAGTGGTCCACCTCCAGGTATTGTCCTACTCCGCACGCCTCCACCACGGTCAGTGTTGTCCGTCGTCTGCAACCAACACCACGAAGTGCGGGCATAGCTCGTGCAGGGGTGAGTATAAGCTACTCAGTAGGGACCCCGAGACCCCTGAAGGTCTCCCGAAATCCACGAAGGATAATCCACAAAGGAAAGATACAGTCACGAAGTAACATCTGACACGACATAAGTATATGCCCATACATATACCTAAGTCACCAATTCTCGTTCGACTCCAGCGTCTGAGCCCAAGCACAACCTAGTCCACACAGGAAAGCAAAACGTATACCCACACAGGATAGCACAACGCAATCCACAAAGGAGAGTAAACTGTAAATCCACACAGGATAGCTCAACACAATCCACAAAGGAGAGTAAACAGAAGATTCATCTCACACAGGTATACTTCGTCGAAAAGGTGAAAGGGATGATCAGGTATGGATATGGAATCATCTACGCTGGGACCCACATAGGATACAAGACCAGCACGGTTGGGACCCACATAGGATACACGACTAGCTGTCTTCATTGATTCATCTATACTGGGACCCACAAAGGATACAAGACCAGTATTGAATCATCTACGCTGGGACCCACATAGGATACAAGACCAGCATTGAATCATATAAGCTGGGACCCACATAGGATACGAGACCAGCACAGCTAGGACCCACATAGGATACAAGACCAGCTGTCTTCATTAATTCATCTATACTGGGACCCGCATAGGATACAAGACCAGTATTGAATCATCTAAGCTGGGACCCACATAGGATACAAGACCAGCACAGCTAGGACCTACATAGGATACAAGACCAGCTGTCTTCATTGATTCATCTATACTGGGACCCACATAGGATACAAGACCAGTATTGAATCATTTAAGCTGGGACCCATATAGGATACAAGACCAGCACAGCTAGGACCCACATAGGATACAAGACCAGCTGTCTTCATTGATTCCTCTATACTGGGACCCACATAGGATACAAGACCAGTATTGAATCATCCAAGATGGGACCCACACAGGATAGGGCCCACACAGGACCTGTAGCACTGATCCACGTAGGATCGCTGAGTACTGTAGTCGTCGCAGTCCACTGAGGATCTCTGCACAGTCGTCGTCGCAGTCCACTGAGGGTCTCTGCACTGTCGTCGCCGCAGTCCACTGAGGCTCTCTACACGGTCGTCGCTATCAAAGTAGTAGTCGCAGCCAGCTCTAGTGTCCCCGCACACAGCAAGCTCGTTCTGGAGGGTCTGCTCCACGAGCCGAGAGGCCTATACATCAACTGTCATAAAGACCGAAGTTGATGTATCCAAAAGTTTCGTATCGTCAACAGGAACTCAACGTCGCAGAAGGCGCGTCAATCGGACGCCCGGTCTGAGAGTTACTGGCTTTTTTGTCCCAGGGGCCCGATTGGTTTTTAAGGCAAAACCAACCCGAACGTACTGCACCTGCGTCCGAACCTCGGGCAGAGTATGCCAAAAGATCTGTCTCACTTAGAGGAATCCACCAAAACTGACGGCACGTCAATCGGACGTCTGTAGCACAAGATATGAGCGTTTCCGCTCCGGGGGCCCGGTTGGTTTCGTGTACGAACCAACCCGACCGAACTCAAAGTGTTCCGAAACTTTGAGTGTGATATACCGAAACGACCGTCTCGATCCAAGGGTCGCGTTTCCGCAGATGGATCTTCAAACGGAGGCCCGTAGCTCATGTTACGAGAATTTGACCGAAAGAGGTCCGAAAAACGGGGGGGTCCAGGTCCGGGCCGACCCGGCCCGACCACCCCCCCCCCCCCCCCCCTTGGTCGGCCCGAACCGGGTCGTCCCGAAGAGGGTTGACCCGGCCCGGCCAGGGCCGGTCCGGCTCGGCTAGGCCGAGCGGCCGAGCGGCCGACACAGGGGGGAGCCGCCGCCCCGCGTGACACCCCTGCGGCACCCGCGGGGTGTCGGCAAGACAGCCGGACGCGCCGCGTGACAACCTCGCGGCTCATGCGGGGTGTCTCCCTGGACACCCGGGCGGGCCGCGTGACAACCCCGCGGCACCCGCGGGGTGCCGCCCTGGACACCCTAGGGGCGCCGTGTGACAACCCCGCAGCACCCGCGGGGTGCCGCCCTGGACACACGTGGGGTGTCACGAGGCCTGCCCATGTGTCCAGGGCGTCACCCCGAGTGTGCCGCGCGGTTGTCACGCGGCGCGTCCGGCTGTCTGGCCGACACCCCGCGGGTGCCGCGGGGGTGTCACGCGGGGTGGCGGCTCCCCCCCGCGTCGGCCGCTCGGCCTAGCCGAGCCGGACTGGCCGTGGCCGGGCCAGGTCGACTCGGTTCGGGACGACCCGGATCGGGCCGACCAAGGGGGGGGGGGGGGGGTCGGGCCGGGTCGGCCCGGACACAGACCCCCCGTATTTCGGACTGCATTCGGTGAAATGCCTGTAACTTGAGCTACGGGCCTCCGTTTGACGATACATCTACATCAACACGACCATTGGATCGAGACGGTCATTTCGGTATATCGCACTCAAGGTTTTCGGAATACATTGAGTTCGGTCGGGTTGGTTCGTACACGAAACCAACCGGGCCCCCAGAGAAGAAACACTCATATCTTGAGCTACGGACGTCTGATTGACGTGCCGTCAGTTTTGGTGGATTCCTCTAAGTGAGACGAATCTTTTGACATACTCTGCCTGAGGATTGGACGCAGGTGGAGTACGTTCGGGTTGGTTTTGCCTTAAAAACAAACCGGGCCCCTGGGACGAAAAAGCCAATAACTCTCAGACTGGGCGTCCGATTGACGCACCGTCTGCGACGTTGAGTTCCTGTTGACGATACGGAACTTTTGGATACATCAACTTCGGTCTTTATGACAGTTGATGTATCGGCCTCTCGGCTCGTGGAGCGGACCCTCCCGAACGAGCTTGCTGTGTGCGTGGACCCTAGAGCTGGCTACGACTGCTACTTCGACAGCGACGACCGTGCAAAGACCCTCAGTGGACTGTGGCGACGACCGTGCAGAGACCCTCAGTGGACTGCGACGATGACTGTGCAGAGATCCTCAGTGGACTGCGACGACTACAGCACTCAGCGATCCTACGTGGATCAGTGCTACAGGTCCTGTGTGGGCCCGATCCTGTGTGGGTCCCATCTTGGATGATTCAATACTGGTCTTGTATCCTATGTGGGTCCCTGTTTAGATGATTCAATACTGGTCTTGTATCATATGTGGGTCCCAGTATAGATGAATCAATGAAGATAGCTGGTCTTGTATCCTATGTGGGTCCTAGCTGTACTGGTCTTGTATCCTATGTGGGTCCCAACATAGATGATTCAATATTGGTCTTGTATCCTATGTGGGTCCCAGTATAGATGATTTAATGAAGACAGCTGGTCTTGTATCCTATGTGGGTCCTAGCTGTGCTGGTCTCGTATCCTATGTGGGTCCCAGCTTAGATGATTCAATGCTGGTGTTGTATCCTATGTGGGTCCCAGCGTGGAAGATTCAATACTGGCCTTATATCCTATGTGGGTCCCAGTATAGATGAATCAATGAAGACAGCTGGTCTTGTATCCTATGTGGGTCCCAGCCGTGCTAGTCTTGTATCCTATGTGGGTCCCAGCGTAGATGATTCAGTATCCATACCTGATCATCCCTTTCACCTTTTCGACGAAGTATACCTGTGTGAGCTGAATCTTCTATTTAATCTCCTTTGTGGATTGTGTTGAGCTATCCTGTGTGGATTTACAGTTCACTCTCCTTTGTGTATTGTGTTGTGCTATCCTGTGTGGGTATACGTTTTGCTTTCCTGTGTGGACTGGGTTGCGCTTGGGCTCGGACGCTGGAGTCGAACGGGAATTGATGACTTAGGTATATGTATGGGCATATACCTAAGCCGTGTCAGATGTTACTTTGTGATTGTATCTTTCCTTTGTGGATTATCCTTCGTGGATTTCGGGAGACCTTCGGGGGTCTCGGGGTCCCTACTGAGTAGCTTATACTCACCCCTGCACGGGCTATGCCCGCACTTCGTGGTGTTGGTTGCAGAGGATGGACAGCACTGACCGTGGTGGAGGCGTGCGGAGCAGGACGGTACCTAGAGGTGGACCACTAGACAGGACGTGCTCGGAGCGGACGGCTGGACCGAGGAGCTGTGGAGGCTATCTATACCCACCCTTCATGTGGGACCTTCAGAGGATGGCTCGACGCTGCGGCTTTTCTTTACAGTTGTTGTTTTCCCCTTTCAGTTGTACTTTACAGTTGGGCTTGTATTTCCGGCCCTTTTACTTCCAGCACAGCTTGTTACAGTTTTACTTAGTGTTTACTTTTCAACTTTCTTACTCTGTGGTGCTGTTTACTTTTCAAAGGCAATGCCTTCCCTTTTGTTGGGATTTACGCCTTGGTGCTAGTCGCCAGCCCCAGGCCTATGGAAGGCGGGCTTGGGTAGTCACGGCACGGGCCCCGAGGACAGGTCGTGACAAATTGGTATCAGAGGTGGTACCCAGCCTTAAGTGTGGTGCACTCCCTGGGTTGATATGTAGGGCCCACAACGAGGGCGTTGTGCCCTGAAGGGGGGTGATTGTAACATCCCCAAATGATAAAGGGTTAAATGGAAAAATGAGCATACCCTATGGGAGTTCGGGGTACAGTTGAAATGTGACAACCGGGCCCCAGTGACAGCACAACCACCCCGCCTTAACAAGGTCGTCGGGTCCTGGCCCACCAGGTACCACCCGTTGCCCCGCAGACATGTGGGGCCCACCCCAGGGTCCACCCACATGCCCGAATGGGTCATCTGACTAATGATAGTCCCCACATGCCAACACATGTCCTTTCCAATGTGCTTTGTCCTCACTCACACACACCCTGGGGAACTTCCCATGAGGTCACCCATCCTGATCACTACTCCAGACGAAGCACGCTTAAATGTGGAGTTCTAATCAGACAGGCTCCCGAAAAGGAAGGTGCACCTTGTTGACATGAGTCATATCATTTTCCATTTAACCCTTTATCATTTGGGGATGTTACAATCACCCCCCCCCCTTTAGGGAACAACGCCCTCGTTGTGGGCCCTACCTATCAACCGAGGCAGTGCACCGCACTTAAGGATGGGTACCACCTCTGATACCAAATATGACAACCGGGCCCCAGTGACAGCACATCCACCCCGCCTTAACAAGGTCGTCGGGTCCTGGCCCACCAGGTACCACCGGTTGCCCCGCAAACATGTGGGGCCCACCCCAGGGTCCACCCACATGCCCAAACGGGTCATCTGACTAATGATAGTTCCCACAGGCCAACACATGTCTTTTCCAATGTGCTTTGTCCTCACTCACCCAGGGGAACTTCCCAGGAGGTCACCCATCCTGATCACTACTTGAGGCCAAGCACGCTTAACTGTGGAGTTCTAATCAGACAGGCTCCCGAAAAGGAAGGTGTACCTTGTTGAGATGAGTCATATCATTTTTCCATTTAACCCTTTATCATTTGGGGATGTTACAATTACTAGGATCAACAATCTATACTGGGTGTTTGACGAATGAGTTTTTAGGATCCGGCCTAATATCCTCATTGTTAATTACATGTGTAAAATGGGAATTTACACCCATAAATGATTCATATAAAACACATAATTATTATATTTGTTATATGTATGACATTCCAGAAAGTTTGTATCAGTGCTCATACAGTCATAAATTTTTAAAGGATAATTAATATAGGATCTGTCGTTCCCTACTAATGAAAAAATCAATTCCCAATCTAAGGATTCATTGACATTAAATATCTATCACTAACATGGATATAGATGGAAAGTCTCGTTTTATGATCATATGATCTATTCCTAAAATGTGTTGTTGTCTATCATCTCCAGAAAAGTTTCACTCTCTTTGATGTTTCCTATTGCATTATTATCCACACCATTTCTTCATGTCCTACCTCATTCCAATATACCGTTGAATGAAATGGCTGACCATATAGTTCTTCAAAAGGATACATCTTAATAGAGTATTGGAATCTATTTTTGTATGATAACTGATTCAATTATATTTATTTACTCTAACTAATTCTAAATTATTACTCTATGCAAACATCATTTAACCCAATATTTGGACCATTCTCCTCTAATTAAAAATTGGTCTATTGATGATATGTAATATTATGTTTTATCCACGTATCATGAGTATAAAAAAATCCATTAAAATTTTAAAATGTAAAACATGAATTATAGTTTCACACAATTCTAACAGGAACTATATATTAGGCTAAAAGTAATTTTTATACAATATTCCATTCTCATCAATATAATAATAATTCTAGTCTTTTAAAATGTATGAAAATTTTAACCTCTAAGAAACAACTACCAAAACACAAACAGGACACATTAAGGTCAACGGAATCCCACTATAACTTATATAGTTAAATTATCCCACATATACAATAGAAGTTTTATTGTATGAAGAAAAACAAGAATTCAATAATGCTGGAACCTTATCCTCGACATGTATGGAATTTAAGAAGAAATAGTGAAAACCAATTCATTATAGGCCACTATAATTTCATCTGAATATAATGGTACATATTAATTAACACCAGATACACTTCCCATTTTAAAGAATTATAGTTTCTTATCAGGTATTCTCTCAGGGATACTAGTATTATAATTTATTTATGCATGCAGATCATTCCATTATCATCTATTGAAAAATAATGAACTGTGTTTTTTTATGGATGTCTTTTTCACATAACATAACACATATGATATGAATATCAATCATACATAACTCAGTACATTAATGAACAATATATGGACAATGGTATACATGTTAGGAAACTATGATACACAGATACATCAATATAATAATTATCTATAAAAATAATAACTCCACATTTCTCTAGTGATTTCAACATCCCATGCTAGTGAAAATCTGATGTATTCCTTTTAAGATTGTTATAAAAAATATTACATATTCATGAATCATATGATATATTATTTTAATGGTCATAAAATTATAAAATTAATTCATATATCTCATATTGGGATACCAATGGGTGAATATATATTTTATCCACATATAGTTATTGTAAATAAGAAGCCTCTCATTTAATAGAAAACGTCACCAATAGTTATTATTGTAGACAACATCTTCATAATCCATGTTTTTCATTGGGATCCTTTAATCACCTGTCTATAAAATCCGTAACCCATAAGAAATTATTTGATCCATCTATATGAATATATCTCTTATCCAAACTCTTGAGGAATCATTGTACACTATGTTCCTAATCATAGGATATAGAAGAATCAAAATTTGAGATATTGTAAATTTTCTCTCTTACTGAAAAAACATTTTTCTAATAGATCAAATAGTTCCGGATATAACCCATTATTTATAACACCTATAATCATTTCTACGTAGTAGTAAAATTCTTGAGTTGACCGTTGATGGTTTACAATAAACCTAAAAAAATGATGATCTCAATAATATTTTGAGTTTGTTCTCAAGACATCAACACATACACCTTATATGTGTCTAGATAAATTCTTTACCAAGATATCACATGAATGAAGAAAATTTATCTATCAAATATATAAGTCATACTTTTAAAGTAGGGAATAATGAAGATGTTATCCGAGTGTACTAAACATGATATTATGGATTGTAAATGCTACTCAAATGTATATGAATCTATATACATGGATATCATCATAAATACCTTGATTAATGTTTAATGATATTGATAGAATAAATTATTCACAAGAGATATTAAATCATTTAATGAATTATTCAATCTAAAAGGAATAATAAGGCCCCACTACAGGTCAAATGTACTCCTATATTTCATCCCATTAATATCGTCTTCTCTGAATTGGAACGTATATTACTACATAGAATGATCAATATTTTGGAACCATGGGTTCTATTTTACTAACCTAGTAAATAATCATACCTAGAAAATGGATTCCTTTTCATTATATTCACATGATTCATTTTTTTGACCACATAGATCCACATAAAAAAATCTACCTTTATAGAAAACAATTGTGTGTCACCCTATTGATATTTTTTTAGTTAGATGATTCTCTTTACCACTTAATTCATATGGGTGAAATCATATGTTATCCATAAATACATTGTAATAGATATGTACAGTAGTTGGAAAATAAGATTATGAGAAATGAGGTTATTCTTTGGAGTTATGGCTTAAAAATACGGTGTGATGGAATTTATATAACTCAAGAAGGGTCCCACTGTACAAGAAATAATATAAAATTACGTTATCTTTAAAACAAATTCTCATTTGTAATGTCCCGATCCATGGTCCATATAGACCGCGCTCTGATCCGGTGGGTAACATGGCCTCAAGAGCACCTCCCCATACACCAAAGGATACTAAATATCATGGATGGTGTGAAGGTGGTATAGTGGGGGCACTATAAACTCTTATCAGAGTGTAAAATGAATATAACGATTACATAAAATAAGTATGATTATAAATATACAATTATAATAATCTTTTGTTGAATTATAATCAACATTTGAGAATAATTAAGAAGAAGAATACACTAACTGTGTAAATGAATAAATATATCAAATGTTCCATGGTATTGTTAATACATCGATTCTTGGTATAATGGTATACAAAAGGAATTATGGTAAATGTATAAAACCATTCTATAAAGAAATGTATAAAAACGGTTGATCCACTATCATTATAAGCGAATTATTAGTCCTCTGCAAGTATGATCCAACTATAAGAAATCATATTATCAACCTGTAGAGGAGTTCCATCCTTTTCAATATCTAAATATAGATAATATTCTCAGTTACCAAAACTATCATGAGTGGTGTGTGAAAACACAAATCTGAGTAGGCCACCACCAATGGTGTCTGTGTGAAATCCAATTAGTGCTAATAAAAAAATAGTGTGCATGTATAAATTGAATATGAAAAAAATGTTGAAATAAATAGACCTACCACTCAGGTTATTATAGGCCTCCATGTGGGTCTACCTTTTTTAGATAAGGGATGGGATTAATGTATGAGTAGTCAATATATGTCTAGTAGTAATATATTAATATAAAGTTTAGTTATATATTTAACCCACCTATACGAACAATTTATGTGAGGATGTATGTGCTTCTATACATAGAATACTACATTCTATCTGAACTAGGGTGTAACTCAGACATCCATGACTAGTCTAATGAGCCTATATTATATTTAAAATGTGTTAATTCCATACATATCAACAAGAGTGTGAGAATTCATGCACCACACTCAGATTGGTGAGTGATTCATCATGTCATCACTCAATTAAGGGACACAACACGTAAATCCAAAAACCAATCTAGTGTCAATGGTGTGATACACCATGTTAAACACTCTATGTAAGGAAGTGTGATCCCTTCACTCTCAATATATCCCTTAACATCACATCACAACCATAAAGAGGCATAATAACATTTATTGTTAAGAATTATGAAATATTTATTTTGTAATTCAATATCCACCTTTACATATATAGATAATACATTTTTGTGTTTGTAATTATAATCATGAATAATTGTCTCCCACGTTTCATAGTAATGAAGCTCCAAACACAGAAAAGTCTAATAATTCAATTATGATAACTGATTAATCATGAAGGTATAGGCGTGGTCATATCACCAATATAATTCATTTCACTTAATTAAAACAATTAATTTGAGGATGTAAACCACCAGGCATTATCCATTTATATTAATAAAAAATATTTAAACCATTAAAACATAGAAATTAAATTTATAATGTTCACTAGGTCACTTAATATGTGACATAGTCAAATAAGGAAATGGCCTACATGGTTAATTCCAAAAATAGGTCTATAAAATACCTAATTTGTTCTTGGGGTTTTATCAACATTCATATATCTAAGGAATGGACCATTAAAATTGATGTAAAACATATAGGATGTAAATTAGGCATATAAAAATTTATCTAAAAAGAGTAATTTACACTAGAAACAAAATAAGGGTGTCTATATATAAGGAAAAAACCCTCTAAACTTATAAAATTAATGTTCAGTGATGTCTATCATGGCTTGATGATATATTTATTATGAATGAATAAATTTAAAGGGTATTCTATGAAAATTGTATCTTGTGATGAAAAAACATAGTTATTAAGAAACAAAACTCAAAGGGAACTTGATGTGACCACATACCTCAAGGACATAGGTGAATCCTCGCTCGATATCGGCCTTATATTATGTGTATATTAAAAAAACCTGTGAAATGATCCAATTCCACGAAAATAGGGGAAAGGGGATTACACCTAAATATTGTGATATATTATAAGATAGAAATAGAATGTTAAATTAAGGATTAAATAGAATACTGATAATGATAAAATTATTCTAGTAGATCATGAATCAGACTTTAGATTAGAGGGTTGCCTCAATGCCTTTGTGAGAATGATTTTGTGCTCACGAGAGTGGAGATCTGTTTCATGCCACTAGAGGAATGAAGTGAAAACATAAAATTGTATTCATGAATTAAAAATAGAAAATTTTAGTTTTTCCTTGAAATATAGGGCTCAATTTTTTTGTCAAATGTATGGAAACACATATTCCAATCATCTACCATTTCACCAATAAATTTTGGTGCAACACATAATTAGGTGTATTGGTTTAATAATCATGTGTAATCCTTGAAAAAATGACCTATACCAAATCTACATAGCACCACATGACCATGTGCCTTTTTTCACAATGTTCAAGAAAATACATGTGGATTACAGGTCTCTACAATCTGTAACAACGATGTTTTAGATGATCCATGTTGGATGGATAGCATTGTTTTCTCTAAATGTGTATCCAATATTATTCTACTTATTTTAGGGATCTAGACATTGAAAGAGCTGTGTACACACCTGATAGTATCTTGTCTTGAATAAGAATCATTATCTGGAAAATTTATTAGAATTTAGTAAATCATAAAATTATACATACAATCGTTAGAGGATGGGTCATTACAACCTCCCCACCATCACATAACCCATCCCCCAGTTTTCATTTTGAGGTTAATGAGGTGTCATAAGTCAAGTGTTCTATCCCCAATATCATATATCAGCCTCATATTCAAAGGTATCATCTTGCACCTAAACATGAATCTATAACAACTCAACTATAGAAACTAAATGACCTCATATTTTCATTGTGATCTAATCTGAAAGATGCATTAGATAATCCTTGAAGGGACAATCAATATCCAATCTGACCTCACTAAGATGAAAGTCATTTAATGGGTCTTAATTAAATCATTGATGTGGAGATACATTAAATACATCATGAATTGACCAATATTTGTGAGGAAGTGTCAATTGGAAAACCACTAGCAAGCTCTATTTTACAAGATCAAAATGTCCAATAAACCATAGTGAGATGTTACAATAGTTTTAAATATGTCTATGACCTAACTGGGAGAGACTCATAAGAAATAAAATCTACAACCTCAAATAAGAGATTTTTTTGAAGTCTATTGGCAGATGACTGTAGTTTGGACTATGCTATCAACATGAACATTTTGATAAGGTGGATCATATTTGTATTCTCTAGCCCGAGACATGGTACAAGCATTGTTTCCCCCCTGAATCTAGATATAACATCGGTGAGAAGATTTTCTTACCATATAAGGAATAATAAGGAGCCTCCATGATATTATCATGAAATCTATTATTATAATATAACTCAATTAGGGAAATGTGTTTCTCTCAAAAACACCCAAAATGAAGGAAACATGTATAGTGAATGAAATATAGAATGTGAATATTACACTATTTCTATCCATCAACCTATTGGTGACATGATTTGACTAGATGAACCCATGTACCCAGGCCTATTGAAGCCCCTACCAGAACCATGATGTAAAGTGATGGTATAAGTTATAAATTATGGAACAAGGAGATCTATGAACACATAAAACATCCCATACCTACATCCATCATATATCATCTTCTAGTAAGGTCTCTCACATAGGTATAAAGAGTGATACTTCGTTAGATGATCAATACAGACCAAAAATATCTCATCCAAATGAGGTTATCTAGATTGATAACTAAAAAATCCATCAAAACATCATCTCATTTTGTCTCATGAAAGGAAAGTGGTTGTAAAATCCCTTTTAGTCAATTTTTCAATGCCTTCACCACCTAATAGGTGGAACACATTGTGATGATGAGACAAATTATATGACGTATACCTGGCCACCAAAACTAGCGCCATAGATCATGATACATTCTAATGACATCAGGGTGAATGACCCATTTTGAGGCATGGAATTCCCACATCATCTCCCCTATGATGTTTTCTTGGACCAATAAACAATGAGGGAATGGTCATTTATCATCCCCAACCATGGTATAACCTAAAGATGTATCATTATCTGATATTCATTCTCTTAGGAAATTTCCTTTAGGATCAAATAGTTTCCTAAAAAATCAACCATTATATATTATGAGAGATAGTTTATTAGGCTATGGAGATAATATCACAATGGTCCTCCTAAAACTCAATTTTGATCATTATGAATAAGGTTATTAGCATAGTTTCTCCACTAAATTCATAAACTGCATATGCCTCAATCATTCATTTTAGAGCATCCGCTACTGAGTTTCCCTTTCCTTGAATATAAGTAAGAACCAAATTAAATGTATATATGAACTCAACCCACCTACACTATCTAATATTAAGATAAGTATGTTTAAAATTTTAGTTGAGTATTTTTTATCTAAAAATAGAAAAAATAAATTCTCTCTTACTAGATAGTGTCTCCAACAACATAGATCGTGAACTATAACATCTAGATCAAGGTCACACTATGGTTAATTTCACTTAGGATTCCACAACTTATGAGAATTTTATTTGATGACTTGGTCATCCAACATCATAATAGTTGAAATTATGATACCAAATACATCTCAATATAGACTCTATATCCATCCAGGATCTGGCATAATCACTATTGGTGCTGATGACAAATGACACATCAACTCTTTAATGGATGTTTCACATGCTTCTAATGATATGAACTTCGAACCTTTGTTTGAAAAGAATAAAAGGGGAACTTCATGGTGTGAGAAATATTGGATGAAGAATCTATAATTCCAAGAAAAATCAATGAATCATTGAGTTTTAGAGCCATTCCTGGGATATTTCCATGAGACAAAAACTCTGACTTTAACTAGTTATATTGACACTCTAAAATCTGAGATCGTGTGACCCATGAAGTGTACATTATCAATAAATATCTGGCATTTAATCTTTTAGTCATATATTTTATTCTCTCTTAGTGTATTCAACATGATATCCTGATGGGTTTAATAATAATGTATGGAGCACAAATACACTATTATATCGTCAATAAATACTACCTAAAATGATTCCAGATAAAGGTGGAAGAATTGATTAATTAAAACTATAAATATAATTGACATTTTATTGATTCCAAAAAACCTAACTAGGCAGTCATATAGAATATACCTACTTCTGAATGTCATACAAGGTGTGTCTGAAGTCTTGATAAACACCTGATGATTTCACAACTAGAAATCTACCTTTTAAAACACCTTCTCTTATTAGAGATGATTGAAGAGTTATTATATTCTAGGAAGTGGATAATGATTATTTATCTGGATAATATTTAGTTAACAACAATTTACACAGAGCCTAAAGTTACCTTATGACCTCTCTTAAAAGAGAATAGGTGAAACCCAAGGAAATTTTCATTGGCGTTTAAATCCTTTTTCCTCTAAATCCTCCTACAATTTCACCTTCACCAAATTCAGCATAGGTTCTATCATATAAGGAGGGATTTCCTTTGGTGCTTCTCATGGATGAAGCTCAATGGTGAATTATAGCTCTCACACAATAGGAATACTAGAGAAGTCGTAAGGAAGGATTTCTCTAGAAAGCTTCAGTACATGGTGAAAGAAATCATGTTGTATCCCCAAGTTGTCTAGGAATATACTGGTGATATTAGATCTCACATTTCCATACCTCTACTTTTCATGTACAACTCGTTTTTCAAAGACATCCAATTCTCCCTTATACACATGACAAATTCCATCTGGTGATGTTAACGTCACCAACCAATGATTGAATTCAATATAGGCTCAAGAGGATTCTAAACAATCCATCATTTCAATAATGAAGATATTGCACCGTAATTGGTAACCACCTATCTAAATGGCTGATTATTACAATGGAGAATACCCTCTAAATTGAAACATAATTTTGTATCTAATGTCATAACCTCATGAAGGTGTTCAATTTTGAGTCCCATCATTCACATAATCATCTTAGATATAAAAGAGTGAGATGTTCCAATGTTAAATAAAAATAAAACTAATGTAGAGGATACTAAAATAGTACCTCATATAGTATAATGCCGAGAAAATTTACCCTATGTTTTATGAAGGACTTCATGTTACAGGCTTACACATCGGCCCTAATTTACTAGTTGATTACCCTGATCAAGCCCTCTTAACTAGAACTGATAATCATAATTCTGGCTCCCACTTCCACAACCACAACCTCTTTCTGAATGACCATTGGTATTCTAGATACCTACATGTTATGATCATACCGACTACATTAGATTATGGAGTGGGCGTAGATCCTTGATCGGTAGGAACATTCTGAATGTTTCTATAGAAATAATGGATATAAACCATCCCACCATATCCTCAATATTCCACAACATCTCATAAGATCTACGGATTATTATGTTCCCGCCTCCTACACTGGTGAAATATTATAATGTTTTCTTTTCCTAGACAATGACAAATGCTACATCAATGAGAAACCTTTGAACCTCTCTTTCGTTCATAAAAAATCCACAAGCCTCTATAGGTTCCAAAGAACCCGAATTCTCACTATAAACTTCCCTCATGTTTCACTCTATAATAAGGGATTGGATGGTGATTTAAGAAGTATTGGTTAACATGAACACATTTACATGTGACCATATTTCTTATACTGATACGTTATTTAATCTATTAGAAATCATAAGACCATCACCCACTATAGTAGGAGTAAACTGTTGTAGCTCCATGAAACGAGTAGAGTACTCCCTTACTAATATGATCCCTTAATGCATGTTCAAAAATTCTCTTGATCTAAAAACCCTCAATGTGTAGGTAAATTTTTATTCATAAAATATTGTATGGAAATAATCCCATAACATTTTATGATGCTGATCCTTCTAGGTCATAACATCCCATCACTGTTTCAGCAAATCATGAATCATATATGCCGAATGTTTAACCCTCCAATATAGATTCATTCCCATATGCATGAATATATAAAGGATTTTATTAATATAGGACTATACAACATGAATTCATCTATTTCATGAAAAGGTAGGATGTTGTGACTAATGAAATTCATTATCCAACTCTAATATACTTGTGGATGGTCAAACCTCACCATGCATAAAATTGATCATATGAAAAACACCATCATGAAACTAGGGCATGGTTCTCATATCATATATTGGAAGAGGAAACATAAGTGTTAATGTTAAAGGAATCACTAGAAGGATAGGTCTCGCAACCTCAAAAACATGTCGTCACTGCCTTCTGGGTGCACAATTAGAGGAAGACTTGGTGTCATGATTCCACAATTCTGAACACACTCCTTAGTTGTTATTTACAGAATTGAAAGGTGTAATTTATGAAAATAAGAAATGTATGAATCCTTCCTATAGAAATTATATACCCTATCAAAATTCATAAAAATCCATATGTAGAAGATAAAAATTGAACTAAAGTACACAAGAGAGTAAGAGACCAACATCTGCCCAATACAATATCCTACTTCATGTCTAAGCCTCTATATCATATAAATATATAAGATTAATTTTCATAATTTAAGGCCATATTAATTGGAAATTTTTCTTTTTAAAAATAATATCACTTATATTAATTGGTTGTATTAGATAATTTCCAACTTTATGGTCAATAAAATACCAAATCTCTTTATAAAACAAAACATGGTGTCCACTTTACCAATACCAAAACACATTCCATCCCATGTGACCAATGGTCAATGTTTCCAAATTCCATAATTGTATTATTATTGTTCCTTCATTTAACTTTTCCAGAAGAAATAATCCAGTTAAACAAGACTCTTTAAATATAAATTATGTTTTATAGTCCATGTAATAAGTGTTTTCACAATTAAATACATATTTAAAGAACATTAAATATAAAATAAGATTATGTATGATAAAAATAAAATTTTCATAGAAATTAAAATGCTTTTTATTTATACTATTAAAATGATGATGCATGTACTAATGGAAATCCATAATTTTATTAGGAAATAATAAGGAAATAATAATTTAAAATATAATAATATAAATATCATCATAAAACAAGTGCATCACCCAACAGTTAAGTGGTATCTAATTTAAATTCCATAATTAATAAATGAAAATTTACATCCTAGGGAATTTGGGTTTTCTTTTATACATAGGTTATATACTTCCATGATTGAGGATAATTCCATAATCCCTTAACTCTTGATCTATTCATATATCATATGGTAGTATAATGTGAAAATTTCTATGATACCACTTTGTAGCATCCCGAACGAGAGTCTACTTAATTTGTGTCAGATCTAGTGGGTCACATGGGTTATGGGACACCTCCCCATATTACAGAGGATGTTGACTAGTATTGAGGGTGTTAATGTGGTATGGTATGAATACTATACCATATTATCAATGTTTCCCAATGGATACAATAATAACATACAATAATTGATTCATACAATAGACATGAAGTTATAATAACCGTGTGAATAAGTGTAACTAATAATCAGAATAATTACGAATTTGAAGATAATAACTAAAAAATGTATTAATATCTCAAATTCATCAAGGTATTCAAAATACATGGTTACATTGAAAGATAATATAAAAAAAGGAAAAAGGGGTAGATTTATGTAATAATAATATACAAAATTTATAAAAATAACAAAAACCTACTGATGTAGAATCTCATACGAATGCTTAGTCCTCTACTCCCGAGCTCTGACTTGATGTAAATATATAGACATCCTCTAGAAGGGTAATTTTCAGTATAAATACATGTAGATAGATAATATTCTTAGGTAGAAAAGGTATCCTGAGTGGGGTGTGAGATAAAAATATTTTTATCCCACTACCAATGGTGACTATGCATAATATATGTAGTCCTAGTATCTAAACAGTTTTCTAGTATAATAGAAAAGGAAAAATTTTTAAAATAAAAAAATACTCCCATTCAGGTTTATATAAGACACCTGGATGGTCTACCAAAATTGGCTCATGGATGGGAAGAATTATTTAAAAGTCTCTATATATAGTAATAATGTATATATATTATTTATATATTTAATCCTCTTATATGAACCATATTCATATGTACATAAGTTTCCATATATCTGGGAAACTAGTTTCATATTAAACTAGTGTGCGACTCAGACATCCATGACCAGTCTAATGAGCCTATAGTACAATAAAATATGGAATATTCCCTATTACCCAATAAGTGTGTAAGATATAAAGAATGACACTTGGGAATGGTGATTGATCAATCATCTCATCACTCAAATAAGGGATGAGACACCAAAATCCTGGCATCCAATTAGTGACAATGGTATGAGACATCATACTGAACAACTGATGTAAGGGAGAATGATAATATCAGTCTCAATGGATCTCATTAAATTGTATCATAGATATAAGAAATCATAATGAAATTTATTATTATGCATGAAAAAATAACTCTCATCTAATTCAACATCGATGTTCATATATATAGATAAGGAATGTTCATTATTGTAATCATAAGAATGATGAAGTATATCTAATTATTCGTAGTTATCATTACAAAAAATATAAAAATATTATAAATCAAAGAATACATGTTATCATTAATGATGGAATAGGAATTTCCATACAACCCTTATTAGTCATTTCATTTAATTAAAATAATTATTTTGTCTAAGGAAACCACAATGCATTATTCAATCCACATAATAATAATCATTTAAACCATTGAATCATTGGAATTAAATATATAAATTTCAAGTGTTCACATAGAAGGTGACATGGTCAAATACGCCAACTACCAATATGAGGAATTCAAACAATATAATGAGCCAAATACCTAATAGGTGATTTGGGTCAATTAAAATTTACATATCAAAGACATAAACACATCAACCGTATATGGTTCAACACAAATTCCTAAAAAATTGATCACATGAATAAGGAAATATAACTCTCAAATATATAAGTATAAATTTGAAGAATAAAATAATGATTATTTTCTTTGTGTGTACTCAACATGGTCTTGAGGTATCATATATGTTACCCATATTTCTATGAATATATATGCAAGGATATCATCAAAAATACCATGATGAATGATTAATGATATTGGTTAGAGAACCATTTCATGAGATATATGAAATATAATAGAGAATTATTCAATAAAAATGATTGTTAAATAATTACAAAATGCCATATATTCTACTGAATGTTGACTTAATAATATAATCTTCTCGGGAACTATGGTATCACTAACAATGATCAATTTTGGAGAACATTAGGGTCCTAGTAACTAATAAAACAAATAATCAGCAATGTAAAATGTTTACCATATCTTTAAAATAACATAATACATATTTTTTATACCGCATATATCCATAGAATATAATCTACCATTCTAGGGATCAATTTGGAAGAACCCTAATGATATTTTATCGATTTGATGATTCCCTTAACCTCTAATATAACTAACTAAAAATTAACATCTCTTAACTCAACCAGTTCTATTTGGAAACATTGAATAGAAATAGCCTATGATCCTATAATGAGAAATATCATAGAATATACCTCTCATTTAGAAGTTAGAACTGAGAAGTTAACCAAAAATATATTTTAATAGGGATGTAAACGCATGACAAATAAGAGGAAAAAATGGATTTCTTTCTGAGATATGACTTAAATTTAAAATGTAATAGAATTAATAAAACTCAAAAATGGTACCACACTACAGGACATGGTGTCCAATTTCATGATCTTCCCCAAATTATCCAATATATTTTAATTAATGGATTAATTCTTCTAATAATAGTCTAGTTTGCCAAAAATATTATCATTTAGTACATTATTTGCACTTGATCATTCTTGGTCAATATATGGGTCACGAAATCTTAAAAATGTACATATCCACAAATAATTATAGTACCCTCTATATATATCTAAAGAAGATCACCATACTTTCTTTTGGGTGTGTCTATTCAAATATAGAAAGAATCTAACATAATTGATATGTCAAATCCAACAAAATAATTAAAGGATAAAAAATAATGGAAAGTGATACTGTTGAATTGAACTAAAGTAATATAATATGTGGTTACAATCATTCCATATATAGTTTATATTCCATCTAAAAATGTATTCATAACTTGGTTTTTCACATACACTTATCCTGCCTTAGCACCATGAACCAGACCCTGAGGTGAAATATTCACCTAATTCAATATCAATTAATGAGTTCAAACCAACAGTTATGGACCCTACTCAAATACATGTTTCATAGATCACATATTTTAATCACCCATATAGAAACCAAACGTCCTTTCTATATATTATAACTAATATATATTCCCTATATATCTATGCATCTAACACTTTCTTTTAGGAACTATGCTTCTTCAACAATAATGTATAATAATCCCATAGTTGAAACAATATGGAACTCATCATGTGGGTGTAAATGAATCCATACTCTCCTAAACCTACTAGTCCTCTTCCTACCACATGTATTTGGATTTCTTCTTCCAACTAACATAGGAGACACTCACCAAAATAGTACGAAGTCCATCCACTATATTTCTGAATAATTGATGAAGATCAAGTACTACATCCTCCTCCATAGAATTTATAATAGTCATGTACTTTAAAAAACATCCATTTATATCATTATTTAAATTATCATAATCATAAATTTATTATAAATATGATGATAATATGAACATACAAGTATTACACATCTCATTTTCAGTTAATATGTGACAAAAATTATGTAGTTCATTAACATGAATAATGTTTGGAAATTCATGCATGGATCCCTACTAATTCTTCTTGAATTAATAAAATTAACCAAGAATTATGATTTTATAAAATAACGTGCCAAAAAATTGGTTCACGGAAGTCTCTAATGAAAAAATATAATATATTTCTTCTAATCACAAGAAAATACACAATCTCCAAGAAGGTCAATAAAACATAAAAAATAGTTTTCTGACCAACCAATTATTTGGTGTCTCGACAAAATAGATTATTCCATAAATTAATACTATCATGTAATCGGTAACCAATAGTCCCACTATGCTTAGGAAGTATGGTTGATATAGAGATGAATGCCATGCCTATAATAAACCATGGTCATCAATACTCCACTACCTTAAGAAATCATATTCCAAATGGCACTAACAAGAGTATATCTATTGTATACAGCACTAGAGAATGTGTGGAATAATTCTTAAGTTAATCATCCTATGTAGCTTGGGTGGAGCACTTGTATACTCCCGAGAAGGACCATTCAATAATATCTAAGGTTAAATTTTTTTTAAATTCCAAATGTACTTTTTTTGAATCAATAACAATAATCACATGAAATCAACATAATATGGTAAGATCAAAAAATACATTTCCTTGAAAACCTATCTTAGGTTTCTAAACCCATCAAAATGGAAAACATATATGTGACTAGTCAAGACTCTCGATACATAGTCATTATTACCAATCACATGCATAATAAACATAGTAGTATACTTGATTTCAAATAACCAATGCCACACAGATATATCAAAATATTAAAAATGTTATATATATCACTCAATAGAGAACATTGGTCTATCCTAATGAAATACAATAGTCACAATATTTAATTAATTAAATTCCTTTAAGTAAAATATTATAATATATATGAGATATGATACTACTTTCCTACTCAATATTCATAGATGAATCCAACACATATACAACTATAATTGAAAACCCAACATCATTTACTCAATGGTTCATTATACATGAGTTTTTAAGAACATGTAATCTTATATACTCTTGTTTCGAAAACCCTATATCATATCTAAAATGTACCCAAATAACCTTGAATAATATTAATGAATCTAATATATGTTTCCATTTTCTAAAACCTTGTCCTAATTTTTTCATGATCAATATAAGACTAGAGATACCAAAAGATGTCATTGTATACTCACAATACAATAGAGTCTTGTAACAAGAGGAGAGGGTCTAAATATTCATCATGGAGACTATATCCTCATTAATTATTCCAATAAACCATAAAAATATATGAGATATATCAAGCCATATAATTAGTATAAATACCAATAATGCTATGAAAATATTAAATTAAGGGATAAAATTAATTTTTAGGAAAAAATATGATAGGATGATAATTTAGTATCAACAATTTATCTTCATAAACGATGGTGGAAATATATACTATCATAATAAAGAAATAAAGCAACATACATGGGTCTCATAGTCTATATATAGAACCATACACAATCAAAATAACTCATGGTCAACCCATTTATTAAAAAACAAGGATCACATTATTGTTATAAGAGTATATGATGGTAAAAATGTTAGGGAACATCCAGTCTAATTCGTGATGGTTATAAAATCATATTCATAACATGGGATAATAACCGACTCACACAAGAGCTCAAACTATGTAGAGCAGACTCATCAAGAATCCCTAAAAAATATAAAAAATCAATCACCTAAATATTATCGAGTGATTCTCAAGAAGATTCCATTCTGAATGATTTGGTTTTACACCAATATACCTCTCATGATCGAAAAACAATGCTAGAATATATATTAGAAAAAATATGGTTCACTAAAACAAAAGATATCATGTCAATTTTTCTACGACTAAAAATATCATCATTAGATTGTATAATAGTAAATTGATATAAAAAGAATTACTGGATTTATGATTGATTATATGTCAATATGTGTAGATCTTGGTGATTCATAAATAACATTTTATTTTGGATAATATACAATAATTATTTTTGCAGTGATCCTCACCCTGTGTCCATGATTTAGTGTCTATATTATTAATTTGGAATTAGTTACAAGGATCGTTATCCTAAATGGGAAAATATATTAGTAGTCTTGGTAAACTAGATACATACATTAGTCCCATTTTACATATGAAAAATAAAATTACAATTTTTTTGGAATAAAATTATCCCCTCTTGCATGTCCTTACATATCATACATAATACACATCATGGATTACTAATAAAGCTAACAAAATAAGGGTTACCACAAATTTTCATTAAGGGTTTATTATAATAAATGATATAATGAAGAAATATGTATAATCAAAATGTAATAATAAATTAATTAACATACATTCCATTTAATTAACTTGATAAGGGATAATTAATATGGAATTGTATATAGTTAAACACACTTGACATTTAAATAATAGGATATGTCATAATAAATATGGAATAGTAAATAATCAAAAAAAAACAAAATCTATTTAATCAATTTTATGAGAATTAATTTCATCAAAATATAATATTATTTTAAAAATATCATTCATAATAATAACTAAAATTTTAATAGTGGAAATGATTTATTATTGGGAATCATGTCTCTAACACTTTATACCTCATTCGTCAATATCTATCCTTATGTCAGTTTAAAACAGACGTGTAAAATCCCATTTAACTAATAATAGTCAATAGTTTTGTCTCAGTAGACCATTCGATGAATCGAGGGGCTATCAATAATCGAGATACACTCATGTTTTAATGTCCTATGAATTACTCACATATCTAATTATTGATTTAATTAATGACTAATTCTCATTTTCATCTAATATCATTATTGAGTAATGAATGATAGCTAATTAATATTTAACTTGATAAAAATAACATTTAATATATAAAAAATTATGGAGACTTGATATATTTTTTATGAAATACGAATTTCCATTGAAAATATTATAAATTATAAGGGGAAATATAATTTCCAATGGATTGTGAATAATTTAATGGGATGATAGAAAATATAAAAAGCATACAAAAACATTAATGAGGAATCATTATTTATAGAAAAATGATTATAACCCATCCAGAGGAAGAATAAATATTGTACAAATGAAACATATAACCCATGGAGTAAAAATACCTAGTTTATTTACATTGTTAAATAAAACAATCATAAAAATATACATAAAAACTATGATGAAAATACTGTTTACATTTTTAAAATAGATTTATAAAACTAAAATTTCATAAAAAATATTGAAATATTTTTTAGGGAAAATAACCATTGATACAAATAAATTAATTGTTAAAGAAATTAGTTGTAATTAAGGATGGAAATTCAGTTCAGGCCGTCTATGAGAAAAAATATTCTATTCAATTTTTTATGTAAAGGAAAAATAGTATTAATTTGAAAAAACAATGATGATTATATTTTTCTAAACGTAAAAATGTGTAAAAATATACTTAATAAATCATTTTTAAAACGTTAAACAATTTTAAAACATATATTGAAAACATGGTTTTGGATGAAAAATTTCATTGGAAGAATTAGGACCTTATTTCTATCAGCATACATCTCTGTCCTTATTAATGTCACTCCTAGATGGCTTTTTAATTGTTCTAAAGGTGTTAGACAGGGTGAGCCTATTTCTTCCATCCTTTTTGTAATTGCTGAGGATTATCTCAGTAGACTCCTCAGTAATTTGGTTGATCAAAGTAAGCGTAAACCTATATAGGTTGCTAGAAATCATAATTCTCCAACTCACCTTCTATATTCTGATGACATTATCCTGTTTCTAAAAGGTGATCAAAAGAATATTCATATTCTTAAGAAATCCATTGCTCATTATGAGGAGGTCTCTGGTCAAGTGATCTCTTGGAATAAATCATTCATTTTCATTGGTAGGATTTTTCCTGTCGGTTGGAAAAATATTATTACCACTTATTTGGGTATTAAAGAGGGTATAATTCCTTTCACTTATTTGGGAGTTCCTATATTCTGGGGGAGACCCAAAGCCAGTTATTTCGCTAATGTCAACGATCAGATTATAAAACAACCTTCTAATTGGAAAGGGAAATCTCTCTCCATGGCTGGGAGAATTTTCTTGGTTAAGTCAACCATTGTTTCTAAAATGGTCTACCCCCTCATGATTTATAAATGGCCTGCTGGAATTTTCAAGAAAATTAATACTTATATTAAAATTTTCATCTGGAATAGAAGTATTCCGGAAAGTAGGCTTGTCACTATTCCTTGGAATTTTTGTTGTTAACCTATTGACAAAGGTGGGATTGGAATAAAAAATTTAAATCTTTTCAATGACGTTCTTCAAGCTCATCTCACTTGGAATATTATTAATCCCTCTTCTAAAGTCTCCTATTTTTTGTACCATAGATTTCTTTCTAAGCTCTTAAAAGGGAATCACAATTTCATTAACTCTTCCATCTGGCCATCTATCTGGGACTCTTATCGTAAGATCATGGAGAAATCTCGATGGATGGTTAATGTTAACTCTTCTATTAACTTTTGGTGTGGTAAATGGTATGATAACCCCATGATAACTTTGTGACCTTCTAGTCACATTCTTGGGGACACTAATCAATCTATAAAAGATGTTCTTCAATTTCATCGTCATGATCTCCTTGATAATATTATGTAGATAATTGACAATCATTCCTTTTCCCCTGATGGTGATTTCTTGGTTTGGGAACCTGCCCCTAATGGTATTATAGACTCCAAAAACTTTTATAAGCGGAATTTTTCTCACATTGAATCAAATTATATATGGGTGAGCCAATTTAATAAACCTTGGATTAAACCCTCCAGGCTCACTCTCATTCTACGTATTTCCCATAATAGATTGCCTACTGATACTATTCTCCAAAATTTTGGTATCCAACTTTGTTCTAAATGTCGCCTATGTAACCAACACTGGGAGGATGCAGATCATTTTTTCCTGTCTTGTGCGACTGCCTCTTCCTTAGGGAATTTTGTTTTTGATCTTTTCAATTATAGATGGTCTTTTACTGATTCTATATCCTTGTATCTTAAAAACTACACTAGATCTGAAATTTCTTTGCAGAAAAACAAAATCTGCCTGGAGGCAGTGGCAGAGCTCATTCACGAGATCTGGTACGTTAGAAATGACCTTATTCATAATAATCATTCTTTCAATATTAATGCAGGAAAATCTCGGATCCTTGTTGTGATCCAGGAAGCTGCATTTATGCTGAAAGATTACTGCAACAACAGAGTTAGGGACATTGAGATCCTTCACTATCTCCGTGTTCCTGGTAATTATCCAAAGCCAAAACGCACCTTCGAGGATTTCTAGTAGGCGCCAATGCCGGGATGGATTAAAGTTAATGTTGATGGTGCTTCCAAAGGAAATCCAGGTCCTGCCAGTTGCGGTGCTATCATCAGAGATTCTGATGGTCAGTGTTAGGGTTGTTTCTTCATTGGATATGGACACTCATCATCGCTGGAGGCAGAACTTTTGGGTGTCGTCCATGCTGTTGATTTTTCTCTTCAAAAAGGTTGGTGGAATCTATGGATTTAGAGTCATTCATCCACCATTATTCATGCCATCGGGAATGGCAGCATTCATATAGCTTGGAAGCATACTTCTCGTTGGATGAACTGCCTTAACTCGCTCCACGGGATTGATTTCATCGCCACCCATACCTACCGTGAAGGGAACTCTGTTGCTGATGCTCTTGCCAACAAAGGAGTTCACCAACGCATGACTTGGATGGACTCCCTACCGGCTGATTTATTTGAGCTTTTTGATAGAGATTGTAAAAAAATCCCCTATTTCAGACTCTTGTAACTTTCTTGTTTTTTTATTAATAATTTTTGCTTTGTTCTTTGACCAAATCATTACCTTTAAAAAAAATAATGGTTTTGGATGAAAAAATATTTCTGACTAAGGAGAGAAATGAATTCGAGGTTTTTAAATTTTTTTATAAATTATCACAACTACCTAATACTGTAAAATAGTATTATTTTTTGCAAATATCCTTTATAACAAGATTAGAAGACTATTATATGGGAGTATTATACAGTGATAAAAAAAGTATATTAAATAAAATTTATGAAAAAAAAATCTTGAAGTAAATAAGATTGCAAAAAAAAACATATAAAATGATCCTAAACTTTATATGAGAGCTAGTTAAATAAAAAAAGTTATCTATCATAAATTAAACCACATAAAACATGTTTACATATGAAATATGATAATTAAAAGTAAAATATAACATAGTCTTAGAATATAAATGATGATAGTTAAGTAATATAACACAATTAATATAAATTGAGTTATAAAATTATTTTCCACTTAATTGCTCTCATATCAAATATCCATAAATAAAATAAATAAAATTGTAACTTAATATATCCTTAATTATTATTTAATTATTTTATTACATATAAAAGAAATTTATATACTCAAAATAAATTAATTATGTGCCTAACATTAAAATATTCTACAATAACGGGAAATTGAGATAAAGTCCCTTAACTGGTACTTATTAATGGTTGAACATATTTTAACATCAATTATAGTGGTTTTAAACATACTATTAAATTATAAAACAATGATATTAATATTTAAAATATCATATATGATCCTTTTATAACATATATTCTCCAGTCAATAATAACCATTCATTATTCTAAATATTTCTTTTGTTAATTGCCTTGTTTTCTCAAGCCTATTTCATCACGAATGATGCAGTTATTTTTCCCCCTAAATTGTTAAATCATCTCCAAAATATACACCATGATATAAAAAATCTATTTTTACAGAAATTTTATTTTCATTACCAATCGTAAATGATGGTTATGAAATATTTACTATGATAAAGTCATGAAGACCATATATCATACGTATATATAATTAGCACATCCATTTTACAATAATAATTATGAAAATTGTGTAAGTAATATTCTTGAAATTATATACTGAATATAATATTATATATCATATTATTTCTTCAAATATATTTATATATATCATCTATATTTTTTTGTATTAAAAGGCAGTAGTCCACAAGTACCCGCATGAGGTTATCATTTTGCAATGTAAAAAACGATATATTATGTTTTCAAAATAATTATTATATAAGAAATATCATAATTATTTCATGTATGTCACATTTAATAAAAAAAATTATTTTTATTATATTCTATGTAATGCTTTAGGGAAATATGAATCACAAAACTTCGTAAGGCTGTATTCCTCTATTGACACTAGTAATGTAATTATATCACCTATAATTTGGAATGTAAAAAGATATATTTTATATAATTATTCCAAAAGTATATATATGTTATAATGTTCGTATATATATTTTATACCCATCATCAAAGGAATAGTGACCGGTGGTAGTGGACAATTAAATAACATCAGTTCGTGTGGTGGTTGTTCTTTATAACCCAAATGTTAATTTCGTAGCCCTATTGATAGAAGTGGGGATCCTTGTACGTCATTTAAATGTCATAAAATGTATTATTACAGGTAATAAACATAATTTATTATATAATAATGGTTCAATAATAATTTATGAATGTGGAGGATTGAATATTTCACGAACCAAGCCTGATCTCCATCCGACATGGTATATGACCCAGTCCCGGTGAGGCTCATGGGGTGTTCCTGATCCCCACTGACTAGAAGAAGTGTATGGGTATCAAATAAACATTTGGGAATCATTAAAAAGAAAAAAAGACATATAATTGAATATAAACTAAACAAAATAAAAATATCACTAGCATCAAATACAAAAATAAAATTAGCCACAAAACATTCATCCAATTCACCCCATGGGTCACCACCAAACATAGATCCATGCTTTCTCAAAGAGAAATATGAGACTATAACTTGAAACTGAAAATCAAAGTGTTCATGAGAATTGAGATGCATAGTTGGAAATCTAAGGGATAACAACACTCTATTTTGTTACCCTTAAAAAATCCCAAAATTTATAGTTTCAATATAAGACATATTAAAATATCATTTGCATTATTTTCAAAATCATGTAATCATTTTACATTTTTAATGAAAAAATATATATCCCACTATATATTCAAAATATGATCCACAAATGCATTATGATTTCAATATTATAGATATGAAATTTATATGTAAATATTATTTTTACGAAAGATGGAACAAGCATGAATTTACTGAAATGAAAATCACCTCACAAGAATCATGTCACAAACGAGCACCATGGGAAGTATCTATAGTTAACTAGAACATGTGGAACCCCTGGGACATTGTTCCTTAGTGAAACCTTTTATAATAAACATAACCAACAATGTTCTCACACATGATCCACTAGTAGGTAACACACCAACAACCTACTAGTCTCAAATTCATCATCATTTTTTTATGTTTTCATCATCAATCCTGATAGAATAAACAAGGACAAGTTATTTTTTATCCACTAGCATTCAAATCAATGTCCACCAACCTATGTAACTTCGGTGACCAATGTGATATATTTCAAATGGTGATGAGTATTTTCAACATGTAAATACACAAAAAAATCACAATATTTATTTAAAACATTCCAGTTTTCACCACTAATCTCCCACTTTAATCACACATTTATTTTAAAATACACATCATTTCACAATCCACTTCAATAGGCCCATTTAAAATTTTTTACATGTAACATACACATTATTTTTATCAAGTAATTGGGAAATCCATATGTGGGGTATTACTTATTTATAAACCATTCTTAATGTGCCAAATGAGCTTATCAGGAACAATTTTAATTTTAGAAATATAATCATCTTACATTTGTAAGATTGCATTACATTTTGAAAAATTAACTACTCCACAAAGGTGTTATATATTTAATGAAATATTAATACCAAAATTAAAATTTAGGAAATAATTTTAAGATAACTAAATCTACCATTTAACTTTGAGTTCAAATTAAAATCAATTAGATAAATAACATTACAACTTCTTTGGAAAAAATCATGTCATTTCACTTATACGACAAAACAAGTCAAATAAACCACATGTCTTTGGAAATACCTGCTTCACATTCAAAACATCAAGGAAATCAAATTTCAAGAACCAAACCCATTTACAAACATATATATATATATATTATACATTTCATGTTGAAGTAGAAAATACATTTTTAATTGAATATAATGAAATCCTGGAAATTCTATTTAAATGTTATGGCACAGGGAACCTACCTCAAGGCACGCATCTCATGATGTATGAAGCTTGAGACTGCTTCACCTTCACAAATATAAATTTTTGTGTATATATATATATTCCCTTTTACACAAGTAAATATTCCCCACTCCATGACAGAATATACACAAGGAGAATATAAATATATACCTGACTACCCATGAATATACATATAGTTCTTTGTCACTGATGACCTAAACCCCTAATGTAATGAAATAACGTAGTAAAATGTTGCAAGGGAGTCCAATAACAACTAAAGGATTCAAATAAAACCAAATTGAATAAAGCAACTAGAGAAACCTCACCCGAACCAATGACCATCAATACGAAATAGAAAAAGTCACTTTTTCTTCAGTAGTGGGTGTTGAATAATGAAGAAAGGGAACCTGAAAGACATGTTACAAACCCTATAATGTAATACAACAACAAAATTCTCTTACACCGAACCCTATGGTACGACCAAAACCAGAAAGGGAAGTGATGAGAATAAAAATATTCCAAATAGGAAGTGGAAGTGAATAAGGAAAATTTACTCAATTAAATAACCAAAAAATTAGGGGATATATAATTATTTTGTCAGAGAAATACAAAGTCGATATTGATCGAGGGTGGCACACGACTACATGGGCTCGTCTATGGGTGCACCAATAAAGGGGGCCACATGCCAATTAGAGGTGTGCCGATGGGATTCTGGAAGAGGTAAGGAGGTGTTTGAGTGGGACATGGGGAGAGGGGTATGGTATGATGCATTAAGGGGTGGAGAAGGAGGAGAGGAGAGAAACAATGAAAAAAAGAAAAGGGTATAAAATAGGGGGAAAAAGAAATGAAAACCTAATAAAAACACCTCAACAAAATAAGATCCTGGGTAATAATATTTATATAATATTAATAATTTTATTAATAAATTTATTATTATCCCAAAATTTTATAAAAAACATTAAATACAATGCGAATGGATGGGGCGTTACAATTCTCACAATCATGAAAATTGTTTCCTAAGAAAGACCCAAATTAATTGGGTGTTAAAATTTCTTAATAAGGAAGAACGATTCGAAATACGATGCCCCTACCCATTGAGGATCAAAAATATACATTCCACCCATGACCTGTAACCTTGAGACCTGAAGTACCAAGAAATTGAACCAACGACACATGAATCTCATTTCCAAACACAACTATAAAATAAAACACCGTGAACCCTAACATATGAATCTCTCTAGTCTGTTTGAGAACTCCAATGAACATTGACCATGTGACCCATCATATGGGAAAACCATCTACATTGATTAGGGTTGGCCAGAGTAGACAAAAGTTTTCCCAAACAAGAACACCATGAAGACTATATTCATTGCCAATTTGTACTATGTTGGTCTCCCCACCATATTATGACTCTAGACAAATGTAGACATTCCCAAATAGAAAAAATAAGAATACCAATCAAGACCCATGATGCTGTTGTGAGCCAATAACTTCCCAAGTCACACCTAACCGTCATGAAAGAATAAAATAGAGAAACCCACAGTGGGTCTCCGCACTATATTAGAAACTTAATTGTAAAATGTAACCCATAATTGAACCCTCAATTTAGTTTCAAAAATGGTAATTGAATTTCCCATCATGAACCCACCGACATAGGCCTACAACAAAAATTGGGAAGAACATCAACATGGACCTACCTGGAACACCCAATCTATGGGGAATACAAATAAAAGATACACCATAACAACTCCAAGCCAAACTATTATTCAAAAGATCCATAACCTGCATAAATATTCAAATAAGTCTTACCAAAAAGCTATAATTGGTCGAAATAATAAAATCTATTTAACGTTTACACTAACAAGGAAAAACTATTGAAATATTATAGAAGCAGTCACAAAGACCTCCAAAACAAGGACCTAAAACAATCAACCTTAATAGAGGAATATCCAACTTCCTTCCCTTCTAAAATTAGAGAAAATAGGTTTTATTCCCATTCCCCAAACACCTAGTGAAAACCCAAATTCATGAAAAGAATCACCGTGAGACTTATGGACACGGTTATAATATATTGAAGAATCTATTGAACATTATTAAGAAACTCACAAACTCCAACATAGGATTCGTCTTATTGAATGTACACTTACAGACTTCCCCAGATGACCCCAACAACCACACCATTGACAAGCCTTCCAATGATTATGACAAATGGATTTCAATACAAAAATAGACCACGTTGGAAGAAATCATGTGTGTCATTTTAGAATGAGAAACATGAAATATTGAAATACACACTATTAGAATATATGTATTTTTTTCAACCTGTACACCAGATGAGGAAACTTTTACAAGAACCTTGAAAACAAGATTTCCATTTGTCACAGTTCCCTCTCTACGACCCCGAGATGCATGGAGAAGGTATAAATCACCCCCTATATCCCTAAATGACCCGTCAATCAAACCCATGACAACATTCCATTAAAAACATCAGGAGTTCCTAATGTCCCGATGAAACCCTTGATTTATTGAAGTTACATAGAGACCCCTATCGAACCTCAGTTACCACATAGAAACATAGAGAAAACGAAATAAATAACCACACCACTTCACTGGGGTCTTGGTAGAAATAAAAACTACAAATGTCCCAGTGGGAAATTTGGACATTTCAATGTGGATTACTTTATTCAAGATGTTCCCAATCAACTAGAATAACATCACAAAACTAGATTCCATATTTTAACTACAAATCAGTAACTCAAACTCAAAATATAATTTCAACTGTCAAACACTGTCTTGAAAACATGAATCAAGCCCATAAACTAATACATTAAAAAACCAAACCATAACCAAATCCAATATCAAACAAAATAATATGAATGAAACTTCACCAACCAAGTTTAATACAATGTTTCATAAATGACCATTTTCAAAACCATCCAGTTTCAAAACCATCTGATCTCTAAAATCCTCTTTTTTTAAAACCACTTTCCCTTTTAAAATTTCATAATTCAAAACCTTTCTATAACATCACTAATCCAATCAGGCTTTTGAAAACCAAAATAATCCTTGAAAACTCAGCGCCCACCATTATTATTCAATGAAAACACACATACCGACTTTCTCGTTCCAACTTGGTAACCCATCCACCCATACCAAAAACCATCCATATCCAATTACATTCATCCATATATGTCGTTGTCTAGAAGAATTAAAATTAAATAAAAAACCATATAATTTCTAAAACAAAATATCCAACCAAGATTTTGAACTCAAAACCAATTTGAAATATATAATTTAAAATACTAAAACGAAGTGTCTCTAAATTAATGTTTCAAAGATATTCCCATTTTACATTCCATAATAACTTCTAGAAAAATGCCAAAACACTGTCTAAATCATTTTCAATTTAACTTTTCATAAAAAATTTCATGATCTTAAAACATTTTCTTAAACACATTCCATCACCAAAACAACCCATCACATTTTAAGAAAACCCCATATATTAATTTTTGAAATAAAATTTCAAAAAAATAATCATCAATTTTGCAACCCAAGAAAAATACCCCAAAGCAAAATAAATCTCAAACAAAAACATCCCAAAATAACAAATTCTATCCATGAATAACAATTACAAATTCTCAACTAAACTAGTATTAACTATGGTTTTGTTACACGATTTGGTTGACTGCGTTCCAATTGGGTGAGCACAAAAGAATTCATCAGAGGCAGTTGAATTTTCTTCAAATGGCATACCAAGCCATAAAAAACAACCATGCACCCTCTAAAATGACCACAAAATCATATAACTAATAATATTCCACAAAGAATACTATAAAACATAAAGAAAAATAAGAACGAATCCCTGAATTGAATAAAACAACCATCTTATACAACCCTGAAACTTCAGGAATTATTTTGAATATATGACGATCAAGAACCTACATGAAATATGACACTTGAACTCTAACAATATTAATTTCAAAATATCATACATCCGCAAAATACATGGGCTAAACCTCTTCTGATTCCATTTTTTCATGAAACAAATATGGTCGTCATCTGACCCGATGCTCGACCAGGTTCATGACAAGGGCCTAGGGGTGTTCCCAATCCCCACATGCTAGAAAAAGAGCCTGATTATCAAATAAATGTTTGTGAATGAATTACCCATAAGAAAAATATATATAACTAAATATAGACTATAAAAAGAACACTATAAGTGGAAATATAAATAAACTAATCTACAAAACATACCTCCGAGTGACCTCATGGGTTACCACAAAACATTGTACCACACTAGCACCAAGAGCGATCCAGGACAAGAACATGAAACTGAAATGTAAAGTACACATGAGCACCAATATGTTCAGTAGGAAAGATAAATAATAACAACATATTATTCCCTTACCATTAAAAAAGTAACCCAAAATATCATAGTTTTAATACAAGACACATTTAGATATTTTTTTCATTCTTTTAGAAATCATGTTTCGTATTTTCAATTTTTGAAAGAAACACTTATCTCCCCCTGCATTTTACAATAAAATTCAATCATACATTGACATTTAAAAATTTAAGGGAACTAATTTAGATTTAAATATGGTTTTAAAAAATGTGGGAATACTCATGAATCCACTGAAATGAAAATTACATCAGAAGAATCACTTTTCAAATAAACAAAAAGTAAAATCCCTATAGGTAAATAGCACATGTGGGACCCTGGGGAATTCATACCTCAGTGAAACATGAAATATAAACCATAGAAAACAAAATTATCATTCACATGTCGCTAGTAGGGAAAACACTCATAACCTAGTGGTCTCAAATTCGTCATCATTATATTTTTAGCATTATAATTATAAAACTGTATAGATGAAACCAACACAATCCACTTCTGTAACAACAAGAATACTAGTCATCTTTAACCCACCTAGATACCTAGTGTGACCAATTACTCTATTTCAAATTATGGTGAGTTTTATATACATGTAATTACACACCCACATCAAATTATCTATATCTAAAAACATTCAAATTTTCACCCTGACCTCCCCTTTAAGAATGAATCTTTTTATAGAAACATACATCATTTCCCAAGCCTATTTTCTAGGCACATATAACAATTCAATCATTTAATATACACATAATTTTTCTAAATCAAGAGGTAAAGACTTAAGTGGGGTTTTCATTTTTCATAAAGCATTCTTATTGTTCCGAATGAGGTTAATCACTTACAAGGAACACTTTGAATTTTAGAAACACAATCAACCAACATCATTAAGCTTCCAAAATAGTTTAAAAGATCTACTAAACAACCATGGAACTAAATAATTAATTCAAACCTAAAACCACACTTATAAATGAAGCAATCATTTTAAGAAAAATAAAACTACCCTTTTACATTGATTTCAGAAAAATTCCCATTTTGGATATAAATTTGGAACTTATTTGGAAAACAGACAAGCCATTTAACTTAAAAAAACTGGATGAAAAGCATCATGTCCATAGAAATATTGGCTTCAAGTTCAACACATACAAGAAATCACTTTTCAAGAACCATGAACATTTACATACTCCCAAATATATATA
Source organism: Viscum album (assembly GCA_963277665.1). Classification (NCBI taxonomy): domain Eukaryota; kingdom Viridiplantae; phylum Streptophyta; class Magnoliopsida; order Santalales; family Viscaceae; genus Viscum; species Viscum album. Next base: position 433,476,648 of record OY728150.1, on the reverse strand, counting down.
TATATATATGTATGAATGTGAATTTAATGTAGAATCACAAAACACATTTTTAACAAATACCATGTAATTATAAAAATTATAATTAAAATTCGGGGCACATGGAACCTACCTCAAGACACATTCCTCATGATGACTGAATCCCGATGCCACTTCACCTTCAATCATATAAATGTTAATATATATATATATATATATATATATATAAACCCTTTGTCCCAAGAACATATTACTTATGCCATGTGGGAATATGTATAAGGAGGATATACATATATACTTGCTTCCCCATTTAAATACATATAGGTATTTGTTGTCGATGACCGAAAACTACATCATGATGAGAAAAAAACACTATAATGATGAAATGTTGTCAAATAACTTCCAAATGATAAAAATAAAACCAAATTTAACAATAAAACAAGAGATACCTCATGGAAATTGGTGGACATTAAGTTGAAATGGAAAATATCACTTTTCCTTCAGATTTGAGTGTCGAATCATGAGGAACGCAGACCAAAAAGGCCAGTTTGAAACCCTATCAAGAAAAACAACAGAAAAAATTGGAACCTATAGAACCCTAGGGTTCATCCGAAACATAGAGGGGCGAGAAGGAGAAGAAAATCCAAAAAAATAGGAAGGGGAAGAGAATATTGGATCATACATCAAAGAGGGGACCTAAAAATAACATGATGTCTATTTGTTTCTATGGTGAATGATATATCTAAGATGAAGGGAGGGAATGGAGATGCTATAGGGGCTTGGAAATTGGTGCACTAGTCAAGGGAGGGTCATTAGTCAAACAGAGGTGCACCAACAGAATTATGGCTGGGGAAGGTAGTGCCTGATCGAGAAATGGGGGAGATGGGTAAGGTGCCATGTCATATGGTGGATATATGATGTTTTAGAGGAGGGAAGGAAAGTGAAAAAAATAAAAACGAAATAAAAGTGCATAAAAACGAAAAGAAACCAAATAAAAAACACCTAAACACAATAAACACAAGACTAATAATAATAATAATTATAATTATTATTATAAAACTAATAAAAAATTTATCCCTAAAATGATATATAGATTAATAAAACGCAACTCTACAGGTCGGTTGCAATAGAATAAACGAATAAATATCATTGAAGAACGTTATGTCTCCTTTGGGAATCTTTATTAGGTGTACACCAAAGTCTTATGTTGATGTATTTTTAAATAAACTATGGTTTCTAGTTATGTTATTGAATTTGGGAGTCTATTTATGAATTTATTTCATAAAAAATTGTATTATTTTGTTTGGAATAAAAGATAGTGGTGGCCTTTTTATAAGGGAGGTGATTTTCACAATTAAGATTTTTGGAAAATAAATAGGTAGACCTCCATTATTTAAAATTACAAAGATCAAAAAAATGATTTTTATATATTTTTATACGTTATAGGGTCTTTATATGTCCATTAAATACATTATATAGATGTTATTATAATATTTTAACACTTTTATTTTTTGTTTTACCCATAGGTAAATAAATTTTTACGTTAACTGATGTAATTAAATTTTAGTGTATTAACTATTTGTTAATGTAAAAAATTATATGGACCAAATTATATAATATAAATTATACTTTATCCAAATATTTAGTCCATTTTTATAAATTAAATTCATATAACTGTAAAAATGAATTTAAAATTTACCTCGGATATGTGATGAGAAAACATGTTCTTTCTAAATAGAAAATGTTCAAAATTTAAAAAAAAATGTATATCAAAAATAAATATGAAAATGATTCAAAAGAAATAAATGATATTAATATATAATAATTTTTACTATTTTTATAATAAAAATAATTTAAATTATATTTTTAACTTTATATATATTTTAAACAAAAATACATATTATAATTAGAATTCAGTATTTTTTAAAATTCATCAAAAAGTGAAATGTTTCAAGAATATATCTAAAATTAATTCGAAGATTATTTGATATTAGGTTCTGAAATATGAATATTTTGTTTTTCAAATATCATTTCTAATATTGTTAAAAATTATATTAAAATAATGTGTGCAATGCATGACTAAACCATTTTTTTATAAAAAATGTTCTATAGAAAACAATTTTTTTCAATTTTATGATTTAAATTTTATTTAAAAAAATAGATCAAAACAATTATAATAGTTTATTTAAAAATAATAATTATATTCTATTTATAAATGAGTTTATAATAGTGTATTATATTATGTTTCTTATATACTCGGGGTTTCATTTTCCACTTGCTATCGAAGAGGCTAAATTTAATGAAATATATTTTTCAGTTTATTGATGACCAGTGTTCGATGTCACATATATTGTTGAATTAAATTTTATTATTTATGAATTTTATGGTGTTAAATTTACCCCACCTTAAATAAATTTGATTCTATAATTTAAAATTGATCTCTATAATAAATTATTATATATATGAATGTTATTTTTTTCAAAGCCCACATTATAAAAATAGTTTATAAAATTTTTTGTTAACAATTTATAGATAATTTAAAATTTAATTTGAAATAACACATAAATAGGTTCACAATAAAGATAATATTTGTGAAAAATTATGATAAAGACCTATTAATAATTAATTAATAATTTTAGTGTGTAATGTAGGTCAATAGTCATAAGAAAGTGAATGATCAGTGGAGAGTTAATGGACTCGAACACATATGTGTTTGATGACTAAATAAAAAATGATTTTAAATTAAACTATGATAATAGGATAAATTATTTTTTTAGGAGACATTTTTTACGTATGTGTAATTATTTTACTCTCTATGAATATGATGAACTATAGATAGTTGATAAATTTTTTTTATTTCATATGATCAATTTCATCATTTGATTGTGATTTGATAAATATTCAATTCATCACATAATCCATGAAATGAATATAAAAAATGAATTATTTAATCTATAATAACTAAAATAGTATTGTAAAATATATTAAGATCTAACAAAGGGAGATAATTCTTTCTTTAAATATATAACTGTTTTCTAAAACCAACATGGTTTGATCAAATTATCCAATATAAATGAAATATATATCAACCAAAAAATGTAATAACACTTGTTCATCATTTATTATTATTATTTTCAAATTTATTATCTTAATATAATAACATATTTACTAGGAAATCACATAATCTGGTGGTAGGTGATAATCCATTTTCTTCAAATTATATCAGGTTCAAGCCGAATAGAATTTTCAAATGTGATGGATTGTCCCCCAAAATTTGGGCTGTCCTTTTTCTAAACTATATTAATAAAATTCCAATAACATTACAAAGAAATTTTATTGATATCCATTAAAAAAAGTAATCAAAAAATAACCATTATTAATAGGATTTCTATAAAAAAAATCTAAATGTTTAATAATGTTATTTGACTATTAATACAAATTCGTTAATCCTAATATTAACCATAATGGAAATCATTATCAATAAAATTATTTCTATAATATTTAAATGCATTATTAATCAAATAATTTTTTTACTAAAACATATATTTACCTACTGGATTTTATTTTTATAAAATTTTCTAAAAATATACTTTACCCCGGTAGACTCCCAACACATTAATTCTAAAAGGGGTGTTTATGAACCTGAACATATAATCAATCATAATCTCGTAAAACCAAGTTGGTATCCAAAATTCTTATGGTAATGATTACACTTATGGTGATAAAATTTAACACAATCCATAGATATTTATTTTTTTCTTAAAAAAAATAAAATTTGTAATATACATCAACAATTTATTTCTTTAATCCCATTTCACAAATAATTGATCCATTTTATGGCAATATTGGTTCTTCTAGTGTCTTTTGTTTAACCAATAGAATATAGAATTGAAAATGATAATTCTTATGTTCTCCATATTTAAGATAACTATCATGAAATTAGATCCATAGGATGATATTTATTTCTTTCTTTCATAATCTTTATTTATCAGAAGTAATTATTTGATTTATCCCTTTTCTTTCAAACAAAAAAACCTTTTTCCCTTTCCAATAGAAAATTTTCTTTTAATTTCTCTTTCATATTTTATACATGATCAAAATCGAGCTTTATTTACACCGTTGTCTCCACTATATGATCTCTTAGTGAACTCAATAATTATTTTATTTGGTGACATTAAATTATCATAATGTATATATTTTTATTCATACTAGAAGAAGCCTAATTAGGAATAATCAGAATATATTTCTGTATAATTATATACTATTTGGTTTATCGTAGTCACCACCTTATCTATCATATTATGTGTTAACATGATTTATTTGAATTTCCTAAATTCAGTAAAACAAAAAATCATAGTGTGAGATATAATAAAAGGGGATATTATTGGTACAACTTTTTGTATAAGGTTATATTTGTGGTTAAATGTATTCAGTGAAGATCAAAATAATGATTCCAGTAATATTCTTGTTTTGATTGGAATGAATTATGTTTTTAGAAAACATTGAAGTTGGTAGGTTGTAGTACTTTTTCTAAAGAATATGAAAAGACTTGAACTAATTATTCAAATAGTATATATCATATTGGGAGGAGTTTTTTATGAAATCTACTGATTGTTGAAGAAGAAGTATGAAAATGAATTAGAATGGGTGATCTTGCTGAAGCAGATATTTAAGGTTGTGTTGTTTCCATGTGTTTCCAAAATTGTTGGACCTCAAAATCAGGATTGTTTTTCCAATGAAAGCATTTTTTAATAATATTGAATGAGATGATGAATAGAGAAGGAAATCGAAAATGTAGGAAAATTGCATACCTCTGAACATGGACCACGTACAATCTTCTAGGAATGGTTCATGGTCGTGTACCTGGAAGCGGAAATGGTACGCGGGCGGTACGCAGAACCAAATTTTTTTTGTTCCAATGGTACACGGTGATAGTGTGCGGTTGGTAGGAATGGTATGTGAAATAGTTCACAGAATGGGTTGTGTTACCGGAAATGGTTATCTGTGGAAGGAGTAGTGGTATGCGGAATGGCTCATTGTTGGAAAGAGAGATGGAGTACATGGACTAACAGACAGACAGTACCCACTGAAGTTTCATAGATCATAGGAGGGTCCTAGTATGTGGTGGGGGATCATAAAACAATTAATAATCATAGTCTATAGTGAATATTTCTACACATTAAAAATTTGAGTAAATTTGATTAGTGAAATTGGTGTATTTATTTTCGTATTTAAAGTGTTCCAATCATATCATTAAAACAATGATAATTCAATAATAAAATATTGTCGATGATGATAAACTAGACTATATTCAAAATTGGTATGTATGAGAGATTCTGTGTAAGATGAATTAGTACGCGAATGCCAAAACGGTTCGTGATATGTTTAGGTGTAGTATGTAGAAGAGATTTTGCATTAATAAACGGGTATGCATGAGATGAAATAATTCACAGAATTTGAAGAAGTATTCTATGGAAGAAGAATGGGGTATGCAGAGTGGGTATTATACGTCAAGAAAGGCTGGTACGTGGATTAGGAATGGTACTCACTGCCAATGTGGTACACGGATCAGGGCAGTACACGAAGAAGATATGGAATGCAGACCATAGGTGGTAGGTGGAGTAGAGGCACTACGCGGTGCAGCTGCGGTACACTGAGATGGGGTGGTACGTGGAGTAGGAATGGTATGATGAACATGAACAATACATGGAACAAGCACTCTACATAGACTAAGTGAGCTATGCATAGCATGCATGGTACACAGATCAGAGAGAGTCTATAGAATCAGGGAAAGTTCACAAAAACAAATACATGATAAATGGAGGTTGTGATTGTAGTGAATAAAATGGAATGAAGCTCTAGTTAATTTGATAATTTCTTTAAAAGAGAAAATTTAATATAAATAGAATCTATTTGGTACTTCAATACATGAAGTGTCTCATGAAAAATAGAGACAATGCCTTTTTCTTCCAATTGTTTAATGTGACCTTAATGTCGATAAACTGAGTGAGATGTCTCTTAAGGCAGTGAGATAAGGGGGTTCCATCAAGAAGTCTACTGGTGGAAGCTGTGAGATATCCAAGAACCTTTATAAATTTGGCATGCCTATGATGGAGTGAATATTCATGAACCATTATAATTCATAGGTAGGGAATGTTACTGTAATTTGGTATGACCGGAAACCTGTCAGTGTGTACTCCTTGGATGTAGACCTTATTTTTCAACTAAGAAAAATGTCTTCTGTTTTCCTTATTCATGTTTTAATTACTAAACATATAAATAATATAGGTTTAAAAACTTTTCTAACAATGTGGTATCATTATCTAATAATGAATAAAAAATGAAACCCTAATTAACCCACCCCCCCTCATGGTGGTCTAGGGTCCTTCAATTGGTATCAGAGTGCTATGGGTTAACTGTGTTGGATAATCTTCAAAAAATCTATTCAGAAGTGGTTTTGAGTTTCTTTTCTAAATATTATAATTATGCATTTTATGATAAATATTCAGTCATATTTGAGAAGAAGTCTCCATCTAGAAAGACTAAAAAAATAAAAACAAAGAGAAAGGATAGTTGGAGAAGTCTGTATTTACTAAAGAAGATAATGATTATGGTTCTCTATTCTTCCCTATAATGAATAAATATCAGGTATAGAATGTAAAGATCAGGTGTCTTAGGTTTGAATACAAATAAGGTTTCCAACAAATGTGGTGATGTTTACCAATATTTTACATCACGTGAGATGGAAATTTAGCATGTATGAAATTATCTGCCTAATGTTTTTGAAGAAATAATTTCCTATGCTTGAATAATCCATTAATGTATTCAGTCTGATATCACCCAGTTTGAAAGATAATTAGAATATATGGAAAAGTTCTCGGATATAAAAATCCAGAATGTTTAAGGCTCTCAAAACAGGTTGAAGCATTTTAGGAAATAAAGAGGAAACATGAAATAAAAATTTCAAAATGGAAAAAAATAAGTTTAATAAGAAGAGACATTTAGAAGTGATCTTAAATAAGAGAACTATGTTCTTGAAAATAAACACGAATATTGTACTGATATCAAGGGTCTATAATTAGATGGTATATCCAAGAAGATCATGGAACATGAAAAATTTATTTATAATAAAATTATGTTTCACGAAGAAAAATTTGTTAGTATGAAGAAGTCTTGTGAAGAGAAATGACAATTATTGAATATTAGAAAGTCATATTCAATGGGAAATTCCTTGAAATAGAATCTCTTTTGACCAATCTTGAGAAGACACATATTGTGACTTCAGAAAAGAAGGAAATAGTTTCTATTTTTACAAAGTTTTCATTGGAGGATTCTGATGTTGAAATACCTTCAACATGTGACAAAAAGATCATGAAATATGTTGATGATCCATCTCAATAAATTGTTTCTGTTTCTAATCATTGATCACTATAATATTTTACTGTCTAAAGACATAAAACATGTGATACGAAGATCACAACTTCACTCATTTATCTATCATAGATACCTGAAATGATGAGGGTTATATCCTTTCCAATGGGTACAATAATTTCTAAATATGTTTCTACAAAACGTGTAGGATAGAAGAAAAATTCTAAAAATGTAATAATGAGGAAAAGTGAGGAGAATGAATCTACCACCATGTGTAGAGTGGATAGGAGAAGAAGCTGGAATATCATTCCCCTGATAGATCACATGACATTAAGAAGAAGTCCCAACAATTTTATACATAAGATATCAAGAAGAAATTATTTTTTGTTCAATTTTGGTGATACAACAGATTTGGGAATTGATCATTGGATTTTTTGTACAATCCCTTCAATGAAAAATCCCAGAGAAAGCCTATATCAAAGTGAAGAAATATAGAGAAGAAGAAGAAACATCAGAAGGTCCGGAAGAATATGTTTAAAAAAATGATTTTGAATATTTGATAACACATGTGACTTATTAAATGGAAGTTATCACAAGGTATAAAAATTACAATCTCTACATGCATTTAGTGTAGATAATAAAATATGAAAATCGATGCAGGAAATGTTTGAAACATCCAATGAGGAACAAAATCAGAAGAATAATTTGAACACACATTTCCCCAAGATGATATATAGTAGGGAAGCTAAGAAGAATCTATATTTTAGATCCACAAAATTGAACGGAAATTAATATAAAATATAAACTAAGTGGGATGACATTCAAATAAACTTGTGAGGTAGATCTGAACTTGCTGCAATAGTTTCAAAAGTCATTTTGGTCAAATGGCCAGAATATTTGAAATGAATAATGAAACATGAAGATGAAAATGAAATTGATGTTGATAAAAGAAATTTAAAACTTCAACATGATGAAGAAAAATTGCATGAGATATTGAAAAAAGATATAAAAATATTTCTAAAATAAGTTTAGTGTGAGATATGTATGAAATCTGGTCACATTGAAAACTATTTTCTAACCATAATACCAAAAAATGATGTAGTCATTAAAAAGAGTAAGAATGTATCATTCATGATGGCAGTTAAAAAGAAAAATTCTCTAAAAATGTATAATAGAAGGTGAAGAGAGACATGCCAAATCAACATAGATCAGAATATATGTTCAGATGTGAATAATCATTACTAAAATAAATAGATGAACTTGGTTGAGAAAAGCATCTCAATCTTAAAGCTCATATAGAATAAGTAAAGCGGAACTACCTTATTCCTTAAATCATATATGTATTATATTAATTCTAATAATACATGGAATTGAAGGTGAAGTATGATATCAGTGGTAGAACCCAAGAAGTAGTGAATGTTGTCAACTCTTGATAGCTAAGAAGAAAAACATTCCATCCATGGAAGATTCATTACATTCTATTGAAATATTAAAATGTTAATGTTTAACACATTATGGAGGTGATGAGAAGTGTTTCCTTTATGTGGAGAAACATATAAATGCTTCTAGAGATATTATTTCAATAAGTATCAACTTTAGTTCATATTAAATTCAATATATATGTAAAATCCTTGAATAAAATGTCATTGGAAAAGGTATGTCATTTCTCAATATCTTATCCTTGGATACATAAAATGAAGATTATTTTACAAATGGGTAGTAACTAAATTAATCAGTGACGTAATAAGAATGGAAGTTCCATAAGGCCACTTATCCGACAAATTGCACTTGAATTTTATGATCTATTTGTTGATGTGAGTTCAACTGTTTCAGGTTTATTATTCCATATCAGATTCAATTTCTTCATCCTATAATGAAACTGGAAACCCCTTGATGAATAATTAAAAGTGTTCTCATCTCATGTGGTATCATAATCCATGAATAATGGAAAACCTTGTTGTCTAAATCAAATCCTTTTATTTTCACCACCATGAATTTCTCAAGTAGACATAGAGTGAAATGATTGATGGAATATTGCACATGGATTGATACCATTTTCCCATGAACTCTTTATTTCGTATCAATAAGGGGGAGACAAGTGAAATGATATAAAGGGGATTGAGAAGATTGTAATTTTGATATTGACACATTAATATGAGGTAAATATTAAGTTATTGATAACAAAATCAAAGGGGAGATTATTGGTAAAATATTGTGTATAAGGTTTTATTTGTGGTCAATAGTTGTCTATAATGATCAAAATTAAGATTCTAGTCATATTTAGTGTGAACTATAATGATTCATGTTGCTAGAAGACATGGATGTTATTATGTTTCAGTACACTCCCGGTAGAATCTAATGATTCTAGAACAGATTGTTAAAAGTGTATATATCATGGTGAATGGTGTTCATGATCAAAGCTACTGACTATTGAAGAAGAAAGGTGATAGTGAATTTTTATGAGTGTTCTTGTCAATGAATATATTTACGATGGTGATGTTTCCCAGTGTTTCCAAAATTATAGGACATCAAAATCAGTATTTGTTTTCCAATGGTATGATTTTTTCTTAGGAGTGACCGAAAAGAAACCAAAAATGAAATCATAAATGAATGAAAATTGTGAACCTCGGGATAGGGACTAAGTACCTTATTGGTGGAATCATTTTCGGATGCGTACATGGAAGTGGAAATAGTACGTGGAGTGGGGCACAAAATGGAAAAATATTCGCAATGATGGTAGATAATGAATTCTTGCAGTATACGTGATTGTTATGTGGAACAGTTCATAGAACCCGTCGTGGTACCAATCATGGTTCTATATGGAAGGAGATTTGGAATGTGGAATGTATCATCATTGTTGAATGAGATGCAATACATTAAATGGCAGAAAAATGGTATGCAGTGATGGTTTGCAGTTCATTGGAGGGTCACAGTATGCGGTGGAGGCTCACATAACATGGAATGATAATATTCCACAGGGAAGACTGTCCCATATTAATATTTTGGGTAAAATGTATTACCAAAATTTTCAAAGTTTTTTCCTATATAAGACATGATAATCATATAATTAAAACAATGTGAATTTTATTAGAAAATATAATCACAATGTACGATTTTTGATAAGTCTGAATGAGGTACATAGGAGAAATTATTTCGAGGATGAAGTGGTATGAAAAAGCTAAAACGGTTAGCAATATTTGAAGGAGTAGTCTATGGAAGAGATTTTGAGTACGAAAAAGGGGTATGTGGGAGATGAAATAATTTGCTGAATTTAAAGAATGATTCCATTAAAGAGAAAGAGGAATGTGGGAAGGCGTAGTATGCTGAGTAGGGGTGGTACTTGGATCATGTGTGGTACATGGAGTAGATGCGGTACGCGGATCAGGGGCGGTACGTGGGGAAGAGGAGTTATACAGAGTATAGGTGGTAGGAATAACTTAAGAAGTACATAGAGCAGGCATGGTACTCCTAGAATGGGCATCATGTGGAGCATGCACGGTACGCCGAACATGAACAGTGTGTGGAATAATCATGATATGAAGACTAGGTGCAGTACATAGAGCAAGAATGGTATGAAGATCAGAGATTGTCCATAGAATTAGGGATAGTTCGTGGAAACAAATACATCATAAATAGTGTTTTTGATTCGAATGAATAAAAAGGGATGAAGTTATAGTGCATTTAGAAATTTCAATATAAGTGAAAATCAGATTAAAAAGAGCATAAATTCAGGACATCGATGCAAGAAGACTCTTTTTAATAATAATGAAAATGAAATTTCATTCCAATCTATATATCGATAAACCATGTGATCATCTCCCAAGGATGTGAGTATGAGGGAGTCAGTGAAAGTGAACTGAGGAATGTAGTAGTCTACCGCAAAAACTTTGTAATAGATGTTTTTTTAGGATAGAGTGACATTGCTCAAAATTTTGAAATCCACAGATAGTATAGATTAGTGGAAATTGGTACGGTGAAAAAACTATCGATGTATGCTCCATGGTTGTAGCACATTGTGGTGAACCAAGTTAAAAGTGTTTTGTTGTCATTGTGCATGTTTTAATTACTGTAAATATCCATCATATAGGTTAAAAAAAGTTCCTACCAATGTGCTATAAATATCTATTAATTAATAAACAACATTGACACCCAGATTCACCCCCTCTCAGGGTTGTCTAGGGACCTTCAGTGAGAAAATCGTATAATCACTTATAGGATGTCTAAATAATGACACAATATTACCAGTTTAATAGAACTTATGTTTAACCTATATCATTCATTTTCATCATCTATTCAAATCCATCACAATCATTAGTAAATAAGATAATAATTAGCCAATGAATATCCCCTGAGAATGTCAAACTAGAATCATAGTAAGGGACATTTTCATTCAATTGGTGATGATTGGGTTAATCCCAAAGTGAAATTTTCAAATTTATTAACCATATGAAGTTTTATCCATGAATAAAATCCACATGTAATATCAAGAAAAGGTTTTCTTACAAGAAAAAACAACATAATCTCTACCTTTCCAATAATATAAGATGTTATTCAGTACTTATCCCCAAAATATGTTATCGGGTTATCTTCACTAATTTATTACCAAATTTAGTGTCCAATGTTTTTACTAAACTTTCTCAGATATGAACTTTAACTAACCTAACTCGTGTAACCCTGGTCTAGTGTCTTCTTTACTACATTGGAATATGTTATTGTGAATGTCTTCTCAAAATAATGAACAATTTAGTAGTCATAGAGAACATGGTACATTCATAAATCCAATTTTACATTTGAATACAAAAATTTAACCAATTTTTTTGATAACAATAGTATTCCCTCTGGTATATCCTTTCATATCAAACAAATTTCACTTCATTTAATCCAGATGATGTAAATGTAATGGTAAGATCAAATGATATCTAAGGTTTATATATATAGAAAGATATTGTGAATAAATAATAATAATAAACATGGCAAGGTAAATAAATTATCACACATTTCATTTATATAATTTTATTAGGCATAATAATCCTGAAGAAGTTAACTAATTGAACATATATTGAATTTAAATTAATGTATAATAAATAATAAATAATGTAATGTAAATAACTGAAATAAAATTAAATTTTATAAAAATAGAATAATTAATTGAATCATCAAATAATATAATTATGAATATGTCATTGTTAATAATAACTAAATTCTTAGTGAAGAAGATTCTTAATTATTGGACTTCATGTATTAGGAAAATTATTCCTATACCTTCAGGATAAATCCTCATAATGATATAAATATGGTGGGTAGAAACCCCTTAAACTATGTAAAGATTATTTCTTCATTTCATGAGATCTATCGGTTCACATAGGGGTTATCATTCAATTTACACCACCCATATTTTCATGTCCCAAAAATTCTTCATATATCAAATATTTGATTTAATTCATGAATAATGTTCATTATCAATATATATCTATAATCAGAAATGAATACATATTTATCAATATTTACATGGATAAAAAACATAACATTCAATTAAAATAATGGAACGTTGAAATTATATAAATTTAATAGAGAAAATATCCATGACATATAATATTTATAACTCGAGAAAATTTAAAGTCCAATGGAATGTGAATAATTCATTTGAAATATAATAAATTCCAAAATTATCCAAGGAAATGAATATCAATACAATCCTTTATCAAAACAATTATAAAACATCTATAGGAAAAATAAGGATGATACCAATAAAATATATATCCTTTAGAAAAATAATAAGGGGTTTTTTAATTGATGAATACAATTATGATAAATTATCATTAAAAAAAATTTATGAAAATATCATTTTCTTTTTAAAAATAAATTCTAAAAACGAATGTTCATAAATGATTTTAAAAATAATTGTCTTTGAAAAGTAAAATTTAATATTATAAAAAAATCTTTATAAAATTTTAGTGGTAAGTATGGTTGGTAGTACATTCATGTCGTACATGTTAATACAATGATTCTTTCCACTCCTTGGGTAAAATCCATGAATGAATTTCCTTGAAAATGGCATGAATATTCTATTAAGTTCATTTAAGAAAAATATAAATTTATATAAATTTATTTTATGAGTCATTCTTCAATGTTTTAAATAATATTATTTCAATATTTGTTTTTGAAAATATGGTTTTCAAAGAAAATAGATTTCTAACTAAAGAGTGAAACAAAGCCAGCTTATCAAAAAAAATCAAATTTATCAAAGTGAAGAATAAATAATCTCAATTACGATGTGATTTAGAAATAGACCCTTAATATCATCATACTGTTGAAGTGATAATTAATCAATGAATACAGTATATGTATACAAAAAAAGATACCCATAAAACAAATAGAAATTACATATAATATTATTATTATTATTCACACATATAATCTTATAATATCAACAATATGGAAAAAGTAATATGTCTTAATGTAAATAAATTGAGCTATAAAATTATTTACCACTTGTCTAATCTTATTTAAAATACTATTTTTTGAAATAACTCAAATTTAGAGATAAAATAATATGTACTATTATTTAATTTCAATATTACATTTGAAATGGGTATTATATTCACCATATACAAATAATTATGTGTATAACATTACAATATTCCATAATGATGGGAAATTGAGATGCAATCCCTCACATCATGCTTCCATTCTATAGAACGTGGTAAAAAATTTTGAATAGTGTGATTAATAATTTATTTTATATGTAATATAAAAATATTCATATTTATAATATCATATATGATCCCTTTATAACATTTTTTCACTTCTTCATCAATAATCATTCACTATTCTTATTGTTCTTGGAGTTAATTTCCTTGTTTTCTCAAGTGTGTTTTTTATGAATGATTTGGGTAATTCACATATTATATTGTTATATAATATCCAAAATAATAATTAAGAAATAATTTTCAAATTTTATCATCAATTATACTTTTAGGATAAATCATGAAGGATGGATGAGAAAAATGGACTATAGTATAATCATAGAGATGGTAAGTCATGCATACGAATGAGTAATATTAAATTTTTTCAATGACACATATAGAAATAGTGTAAGTAATATTTTATCAATAAATATTTATAATAAATAAAATTATCACATATTATTAAATTAAATAGAATTATATATACCATCTATATGGGGTGGTGTTGAAAAGAGAGTCACATCATTTCTTGAAGGTGGTAGTGCGCATGTATAGAAAGGATGTAACCATTTTGCAATGTAAATAAAAACATAGTATATTTTATTTTATCAATGAAAAATATGTCAAGAATATAAAAAAAATTTCATATAATTTTTCATATATTAACTTATATTATCCTCATTACATTTTGTGTAATGATTTAGTGAATGATGAGTGACATTGCCTCATGAGACAGTATCCCATCGTACACAAAAGTGACATTATCATATATTTACCAAGTGAAAATTATAAATTTTATATATGATTTAATGACTGAAGTGGTAAAATTATATTATAAATAAAATTTATTTATATAATATCAATCATAAAAGTCAAATTTGATACATGTAATTCTAAAATCGAATGACTACGGTTCATACTGTTGTTGTATGCGGAACACAAGAATGATGATTTTGTAACCCATTTTATGGAAGTGGTATTTTTTAGGTCATGAAAATAACATAATAAAAAAATTATTTGTCATATTATTATTTTATTATATTATCATTTTTGGGTAATAATTGTATGAGGTGTGAGGGGAAATAAAATAAAAAATGTTATTATTGAATGTTTCCTCTTATTTTGGTTACCACATAAGGATTCTTCCAAATCCATACATGGTTGGTTTTATTAAAAAATTATGTTTTATAGAATTATTTTAGAGAAGATTAGATTTTATTTGAACAGGTTTTGTATGATAAAAAAGGGGGTTAAGGTGTTAATAAGATATGATAGTGGGTGACTTATGTTTGCGAGGTGGGTGGAACACCAGTAATATTTGAAAAGGAAAAGGTTTTCAAGTTTCAATGAAAAAAAGATTATAATTGATTATTATAGATCCTGTGTCATTATAGGTTATAAAAATTTCAAGAAAATATTTTTTTTACGTTTTAGGTCATTTTAATTCTAATATTTTTTGTTTAACCATCGCTAACTCCATTTTTTACTTTGCTATTGTAATTAATTTTTATAGTTTTGACAATTAATTTTGGTATAAATTAGAATTGATATTATTAGATACTATGTATTAATAAAATTCCAAATAATATATCCTCTTTAACAATTTCATTCACATAAGTTTAAAAATTAAATTTCAAATTAATCTCTCAGCTATGATGAGAATGTGGAGTCATAAAAGATAGAATTTAGAAAAATTAAATTTGATAATTTTTTTAAAATATTTAATTTGAAGAGAATTATAATGACAAACATTGGATTATAAGATATAAAACATATCTAATACTACATTAAATAAAAGTTAATCTAAATTTATCTTAAGGAAATGTGCAATGAAATGTAATTTTACATTAATATTTAGTATTGTTCAACATTCAGAAAAACATTATTCATTAAAAAAACACTATATTCACCATAATAATTTTTTTATATTATAAGAATAAAATTTATTTTATTTTTTTCAAATAAATTTTATATTATAAAAAGAAATTTATTATTAAATATGTCTGCAAAGAGTGACTAGACCACCTTTTAGAAAACATAAAATTGTTTAGAAAACATTTATTTATTATTTAAAAAGATTATTATTTTATTTATAATCTATAAAAAAATATAAGTTATAATTATTAAATTAGTAATATTAAAACATACTAGTTTTATGTATACGTTTTAAAATTATATTATATTATAGTTCCTCTAAACACGACATTGTGCATTCCGTAAGCCATCAAGAAAAATTAATGGAATATGATTCATTATATATTTAATATAGATGTTGATTTTAAAAGGCTCAATGAATTTCTATGTTCTTATTTTATTACATTGTGGTGTTAAATATTTAGAATTAAAAAACATGGATCCATCAAAATAGAAATTGAATGATAATTAAAAATCATGAAAATAACTATGGAGTCTCTATATTTTGTAGGGATACAAGTTGGTGAAAGGGAGGTTGATCAATTTTAGTTAATGATGTTCATAGATACAACAAATCACACACACATGTTTTTACATTATGAGTTTCCAAATTATTATATAACCATTTCGGCCTATCTACCTCTCCACGGTGCCCACATGGGTTGGTTTCTCTGTAGAGAAATAGTGCACCGGTCATGATTTTTCCCACCAGACCATTATACATTTTTTTAGAGTGAGGAAAAACAATTTCAAAAACAATTCTCCATAACCATTTCCCAACATATATCCCATTTCCTTTGATTTTATATTTTCCTCATGCATCCTCAGGTTTTTGGATGATCATGCTCTAACCATGCATTAATAAAAGTCATCTAACATTCACTATAATAGACCAGAAAGGCCTAGAACTATACCAAAGCAACAAATTTTCCATAAAATATTATTAAATGTTGTAATTTACTCATAAATCTTCAGATCAATATCACGACATTACCTCATGGTGATACATTGGTCCATATGTGTTAATTATCATTGGTCACATCAATTTTTCTCTTTAATTATTATAACTCAGTCGAGTGAATTTTATACAGATCCATAAAAGTATGTATAGAACAGGGTTTGAGTACTATTGATAAATCAATTTCACTATTTAAGTTAATATTTGTCATGAGTTTTGGAATCACTATAGCATAATACTGAAAAATAATCACTTTTTAATTGAGGATATTCTCCCTCACGTGTAGATATAAATATACCTCAAGAATAGGTAGTATGAACAATAAATTTTTAGAGATTTCGATTAGAAGTTCATATTCATCCTCACACTAACATATAACCATATGTTTAATAAAAATATAAAATGTCACTTCCCATCCTCATAAATTATTATTGGATCAATATAATGAGAGACCATATTTGGAAAAAATGATATAAAATTAAATTATAGGGATAATTAATATATTTTTAATAATTAGATATTAAAAAAAATTATTGGGGAGGATAACAAAATTTTTACTTGATCATCATACCATTTAGAGTATTTGATTCACACTTTTCAAAAAATAATTGAGGTGGTGAAATGATAAGCTTATAAAATAATTTGTTTATAAAATATATGGTAGCGATATAATAGAATAATATATTTGCAGTTATATAGTGAATGGTAAAATTACCATTCACCAAATTATTCTCATAACACACTTTTGTGGTTTTGATAACATGGTGTTACCATTTTTTCATCCAATAAAAGGTTTTAGATGAAAATTTTTTAATGGTTTTTTGCATTTGATAAATAATTGTAATACTATCAATAATTTATCTAATTATATAATAGTAGTGTGGGAGACACACTAGGTTGTGATTTCTCACCATTCTTGTCATTAACAAGCATGTTCACATTACATAAATATTATTTTACACAATGGACTTATTTTACACTATAAAAACATTTACAAGACCCCAAAAATAAATTTACCCATTCTTCCATAAACACAGTAATCATGAAGGGAGATTAATATTTTACCCATGATATTTATTTCTATTATTATTTCTTCAAAATTTATTGTTTCAAATATTATCCCAATGATCATGAAAATAATGAGTGTCTCAAATCCAAATTTATATATTGAGATAACACCAAAAAAATTTATTATAGGTATCAAAGTGTATTATATAAAATTACTGTTAGATATCCACATTTATGAAACTAATTAATTAATGAATATTTTATTCTAGGTATATGATAAAACAAGATGTATATAATGATTTTTTGGTTAATGTTTTTTCATAGATACCGATTGATTCATTTTACCTCTTCTTAAATTAAAAACATACGTCTCTATATTATTATAATGAGTTATAAGATAATGCTTATTGATAAATATATTCCTAAAATATTAATATTTTATTGTTTAAATTTTCATCATGTAGACTTGTATTCTTGATAAGTAATTATTGTTGATTCACTTCACCTACCAAATAATAAAAAAAGAAAATTATTTAATCATGTTCCAAGCACAATGAAATAAAAAATATAATTTCTACAATATTCATGCTATTTTAATTATTAATTTTTTAAGTGGAACTACTGATGGAAGTTGGATATTTCTATATAAAACTTTCAAGGGGGTAATTATACTCTATAGACATTTTAATGTTTACCATGTTTCATTTTACCATTTTTATTTTGATATTGTTGGGTAAAAATAGCTTCAATAATACGCATCTCATCTTCAATTTCATATAAATACTTATGAGGAAGATAATTTACATTAAAATCATATTCACTATTCAAATATATTCTCCTAGGTATATAAATTGAGTTAACAATAAGAAATTATCATGAGTATTAAACATAAAACAATTTTTGTCAACATATACACTTCTTACCTTCAAATAATTTTTTGCTCAATTTAAACCAACCAATAATAATAATAATATAATTGATAATTAATTTTATTAACATCAATACAACCACATTATTTTAAATAATTTTTTATTATTTATCTTAATATGTTAGAAAATATAATACCTAAAAAACTAACTATTAAGGTAAAATTAATTTATATTTAAAATTTAAAATTGTGTACTTATTTCATAGTAATTAATCATTTATTTTTAATTATGAAAATGATTTATACATATTTTTTGATATTTTATTCCCTACTATTGATACTGACCAATCCTAAATTGGGTTGATAAATATCACTTTTAATAAAAGTGTATCAATATTCATATAAATGTTATGTGGAATGTAATTAATGATACCAAACTAATAAAAAAATACAGTGTAGAATTATATCATGAAATATTGGGTTTTACCAGATCATAACACTCTAAAACATTGAATAATGGATCTGAATCATGTGGAAAATCTATAAGAATTCAATTATAAAATACACCCATGAAAAGATGCAACTCTACAACTGGTCCATGATATTATCCTTTTAAAATTAGAAATCTCTATGAGGGTATTGATATCTATTTGAGGCATATGATAGGGACATTATATAAAATTTAAAAAGTAAAAAATACACAATTAAATAGTTATTCAAATAGTAGACAAGTTATTACATTGTTATAATATCATATCATAATTAATATAAGAAAATGATGATGTTATATTAAGTCTCACAATCCAGAAATTATGATAGATGAATGAAAAATATGACTATCTCATTTAATCGGGTCTTATTATGTCTATCCAATATCTTTTTTTATCAACCATGATATGGAATTTATTAAAAATTTCAATTCCCATAAATATTCAGGTAATTATTTGAAGGAAACTGATTGTGTAGTGGTGGAATAGAATGGCGAATCAACAACTAACTCAAAACCAAATCAACATGGTTCTACACAAGAATTTTAAAATTAATAAGAGGAACAACCCATGTGCTAAAATTAGGCATCATTGTATGTTTATGTAAGAGACTATATAGTCCCAACTCAACATATAGGATCCATGAGACTTGAAGAAATATAAAATCAATGTAGAATTGATTATTATTTTTTAAAATGTGTAATAATTGAATTATATAATTAATTATAACGTATCTCTTCTGGCCAAATATTGTTTAATATATATCTACATGATTGGAAATCATGAATCACTGTATCTAAACAAACATGGGTTTAGATCCACCAACAGATAATATTATTATATTTGTTGTCTTTTTATAATATTATATATTTTACATTCTCATAAGAATGAAATATTAACACATCATCTTGCACATGGGTAGTCTCAATACTACAAATGAGATCATTAAATGTGTTGGAATTTATCAGCACTAGAAAAAAGAATTGGAAAAGTCCACCTTTATTGGTTGTAAAAAGATATGATAATAAAAACCTTTTATCAGTGCTATAAAAAAATATAATAAATGATTCCCTTTATCAGTGCTTTTATCTCTTATAATAGTTAACCTTTATTAGCTATTTTTTATCTCTGATATAAGTTACCTTTTATCAGGGATTTATATTTAGTGCTTATAAATGGGTTGTGGTATGGATATGTGACTACCCTTCAACAAGGAATCAACCACTACCTCTGATAAGAGGTTAAACTAGATCCTATTTGTTGTAAGTACTTAAAAATAATTTATCAAGGTGGCATATCTGCTTATAGGATGAGGATCAACATAGGAATGATCATCTTTATTAAGGATGGGTGTTGCAGAGGACTCAGTTTCTACTAATCCTTTAGTTAAGGATGATCCTTTAGTTCTATGGAATTTATATGCCATGTTAGGGAATCCTTTTCTCTTTTTGATTAGTAATCAAAGGGAGAATACTACCCAACATTTAAGTAGTCCCCAAAACATGTCTAGTATAGAAATTATTCTCAAGGATTATATTGAAGTTGAATAGAAGAATATGAAGGATAATGATCTTAGAACAATGTATCCTATTTATAAAAAAACATATAATTTTAGTTAGAATAATATATCTTTCATTGAAAGCTAGAACAATTTCGCGGTGTTTTGTAGTGATATAAATTATTTAGATGTGTGAGGAACATAGTATATGAAAATAAAAAAGGGGAAAAAAATTCGGGTAGCTACATGGATGAAAATGATTCTAATAAGGATCATGACACGCAAATATTTTATTCTGAGATCATGTAAGAGACTCATGAAAATTATTTTCCTAAAGTCAATACTATGAATGAAAATAAATCTGTAGGAGAATCTGAAGGATTTCTTAAGACAATGAAAAAATTGTGTGCATAGTAAAACTATTCATTTTTACCCGGCCTACAGTCACAAGATCAGCTAGTAATTGTCTACACCATATAAAAAGGGCCCTTGGCGTTTTTAAATCTCTATTATAGGTATTGAATGTGAAAAATGACAAGATGAGGTCTATCCCAAAAACATTAAATGAGGAATCATGATATCTAAAACATGAGGATAATTAATTTCACAATTATTAATCAAGGAAAATTAAGTCTTCTAATATACAATTAGGTAGACCTTCTCTTTAGGAACTCAATACTACATATACACCCCCAAAATGACTAAATATGAGTGCTCCCAATTTTTTGAGGAGATATGTCCTCAGGAACTTGATGAAACATGATATTAGTTGTTTTATTTACAACATAATTTCATTTTCTGGGATTTTGATCAGAACCAATTCCCTATTGGAAATTAGATGGATGTTTTGAATCTTATCACCACTAACCCGGATGGAGGTATATGTCTTTAACCTGGAAAAATTATAATAGATCTATTTTTGAAATATAGGATTGATATCTCCACTATACAAGAGTAATGAATAAAATATTCCATCATCTTCATCTAGATCATGAGATCCTGATGTATCGTCTCCCGTGCTCATGCATGATGAACAATTTGATCAGTGATTCTTATTTCTTATGATATAGTATTCTGGATAGAAATCACAACTTCAATTTTTGAGAGTTTTCCACTAATTTTTGATGGTTTGTACTGGGTGTTTTTTTAGGTTTCCAACTTAACCCTAAAGAGTTGTTATTCCTGAAAATAAAATAGTCAAAATTATTAGAAAAAATATATGTATTCATCATTAAATCAATATATATATCTATATCTATATCTATATCCATTTTTTAATAAATTATATTTTATTAATATAACTTATCAACTATTAAAATAATTTTACTGTGTACTCATATTCAATTATATAATTTCACTCATTTATAAAATGAATACATTTAAGAGAATATATCTATTAATAATGTTAAAAATATATTTATATGGAGATATTTATAAATGAATATAATTATAATTGTATAAATACTATATTTTTTAATTTTTATATTAATATTTATTATAAATAAATAAATATTTATTTAAAAATGTTTAAAAAAATATATATATTAAAATAGTTAGAAAATTATAAAAAATTTATTTAAATAATGTACTTAGTGAGATTTGAACTCAAGACCTCACAAAGACCGAAAAGTGCATCTACCAGTGAGCCGCACCCTAGGGAATGTATATATAATTATATAAATATATAAATATAATTTTTTAAAAGGGTTATTTATATATTTATAAATGTATAATTATATATTTATAAATATTATATTTAAATAACGAATATTGTTTTATTTATATACATTTATTATATATATATATATAGACATATACAATGATTTAAATATAATTATAATTAAAATAATATAAACATTATATTTAAATAATAAATGTTTTTACTATGTATATATTAATACATATTTATTATATATATATAATGATATAAATATATTTATAATTATAAATAAAAAATTATATATATATATATATTTGTTTTTACTAAATTTATAAAAATATATAATTATAATTATTAATAAAATTATATAAACATTATAGATATTTATTAATGTAATTATAAATAAATAATAATTTATTTAAATAAATATAAAATTGTAATAAATAGATATATAATTATATAAATAGTTTTACCAAATTTATATATATATTTTTAATTATAAATCATTTATTAGTGTTAATGTTGTAGTGACGATGATGGTTTGTTTTATCAGTTCTTTTTATCAACGAAAAATATAGAGATTTATAAATACAAAACATGTGCAGATAAGGGAAATCATTATCAGTGAAAAAACATTGGTGAAGAGAAATATGTATTTTATCAGCACTAATTAATTTAGTACTCATTAAATGGTTCCTTATCAATAGGTATTTAAATAGATGATAAAAGTGTCTTTAATCAATTTAAAAGAAACCTAACCGTGACTCATTCAGTCATGATTATCTAGCTTTTGAGTAACTCCACTAAATTTAGTGTTAATCCACTATGGTTTCTCCAACAAATCATGGCTAGAATCCATTGTATGTTATTTAGTCCTTTTCCTCTCTAATTTTTTGATTTTTTTTGTTCTAAAATTTTCATTTTTGCGTTATTCATAACCATGAAAAATAATACATAAGACACACACACACACAGAGATATATATATATATATATGTGTATGTATATATCACTTACCTATAAAAAAAAAATGCAACCCCTACACTATAAACGTATTCCGACCTCATACAAGACCACAATTAATTGCACCTCTAACTACTGTTGCGGTGAGAGTGTTTTTTTATATTTATGTTATATTATTTATTACCATTTAGAAAATATAGTTTTTCATTTTTGAATCATGGATCCACATTATTAAATGCATATAAAAATGAAAAAAGATAATCTTATGTTGGAATAAATTTAGTGGGAATGTTATTCGATATGAATAATATAAAGTGGGTGAAAATACATATTTTTTTAATCTTAAGGGGTTATTCTAATTCAGGTATCTAAAGTTTCAATTTTATTGTTTATATTGGTTAATATTATCGATATATTATATATATATATATATATATTTTAATAACTATCAAGCATTTTAAATTTTCATCTATATCAATATACGAATACATTTTCAATTTTTCATTTGACCTAAACTCAAAATTTTGGATGTATTTTCAATAAGATATGATTTTATAATAGATTGATAGTTTCCTAATATTGGTACATTTACTAAAAAATATTCTCACTAAGGCATTACGGTTTTGTATGAATTTGATATTCAATGGGGTAGAGAGATCACTAATAGAGATTTCATTTAT
Source organism: Viscum album (assembly GCA_963277665.1). Classification (NCBI taxonomy): domain Eukaryota; kingdom Viridiplantae; phylum Streptophyta; class Magnoliopsida; order Santalales; family Viscaceae; genus Viscum; species Viscum album. Next base: position 433,452,579 of record OY728150.1, on the reverse strand, counting down.
TTCTATTATCAAATAATATTTTATAAAAATTTATCATGTCCATTAAATTTAGAACTACATAAAATTATTTTTTAATTTTTATAATGTAATAGTAAATATATTTTATGAATTCAAATTAGTTTACATTTATAAATGAAAACATATATCACAAAACACCATGTCAGAGTAATGTATAATAGTTTCATATGTGGAATCATCTACATAATATGTTATATATCATATTACTTTTCAAATCAATTTATTTTTTAAAAAAACTCCCCTCTAATAAGAAAGTTGTTTATGATTTGGTGAAATGATATAGAAAAAATTTATTTTCTTTTTTAGAGTGTCTGTGTCTGTTAATTTATCTGTAAAATTTTCATTCATAAAACCAAAACATCACAATATAGTCCATTTATTCATAAATTGGCTCGAGTGGAATTATAATATTATTCAACCCATAGAACCATCAACCAACATCCAAATGATTTATAAGAAATTTGTAGCCTTCTACATGATCCATGTTAAATGGTTTAAAAACATACTGAATTGACAAGTGTATCTATTTAAAATATTACACAATATACTCCTATTAATATAATGGCATATAGGCATGAAAAATAACCATTTGATAAATCCAAATTAAAAAAAAAACCCCATATGAGTATCCAACCTACCATTGATGCCACATATTCCACAAGTATCCACTAGCTGCCAATGTATACACTATACCTTCAAATAAATATTCAATATTTTAAACATTCAACCTAATAGATACATCAGTTACATGTGCACCAAGATACACATAATATGGTAAATTAATGTAACAAGTTAGGCTATCTTTAATCATTTCCCATTCCACTAATTCATATGAAAAGAATGTATCTAATTATTATATTTGAAAATATTCTTAATGTAAGATAATATAAAAACATATAAACCAAATAATATTCATAGATGATATAAATATCTTTTTTAAAAAATGTACAACATCTTTCACAAATAGGTTAATGTAAATTTAGATTCATTTTATTAAGCTTTATATACAATAAAATACTCACAATGTATAAAAGTATAAATTTTCGGGCAACCCATAAGAAAATTGTTACTATCTAAAATAGATATATAATACTTTAAAATTATAGTAAATTTTACTATCACTACCTTTATTTTATCTATTCTTAAATGCTTTATTGGCTTCCATCTATTAATAATAGATAAAAATCTCTCTTTCAAAATATCCTTCCTCTTGTCATTATGGTTCCAAAGTAACATGATGGAATACCTCACAATAATATTTTATTTAATAATCTATGTTAAAGACAATTCCACATCATTGAATACCATAGCTTTCAACTAATTATTCAACTCATTAAGCCTTTCAACCTACCCATTTTTTACTACACATGAACAAAAAAAATGACACCAAGAAATTAATCAATAAATAATAAATGGATTGTTTATGTTTCTTTATATACATTTTCTTATATTACCAAATTAGTTAATTTATAAAAAAAATCATAAATATTTATTTTAAATTTTGTTGCAATCGCAATGGATCCTATTAAACCACCAATTAAAATTAGACATTTATTATAATAAAACTAATATTGGTGACATCCACAAAATACTCATGTTGATGATTTTTTATGATGATAACATGGAAAACACACCTTTTAATTCTATTCTGCTTCTACTTTGATAAATTTTAATGGATTCCAACCTGACACTAAATGTTATTCTTCCCACAATGAGAATATATAACTATATATTATTTCAACATCATATTCAGTATATATTCTCTTGGAATATTAGATAAATAGCTTGTTTTCAATACCTCCCATCTTCCTCACACAAATAATAAAATATGTTTTTATATCCAAGAATCCCTATAAAAGATTTAAAAGGAACTGGAAAACTGTAACTATTTTTGAGTGTAATTTAATTACTGTGAGTGGATATCATGTGGATTTTAATGTTCATTCCATTAATTTTGAAATTTTATATGTACGAACAGTTATTTAAAATTTCAGTGAGGTTATTTTTGAACCTCAGTGTAAATTAATATCTTATATTTGAGATATATGTGATGTGAAATGACTAGAAATATAGGTTTTAGTTGTTGTATTTTTTGGATGAGTTAGATGTTTTCAAGGTAGTGTTATTGACCGTTCATTTCATAAAAATTTATTATTGGATTTTGTTTCCCGATATTCATACCCCATATATTTTATGTTTTTTAAACAACACTGTGTAGCAGTCTTCAAAAATGTTAACTAGTTCCTGGAACGAGATGACTTTTGGTCACATTAGTTTAACATAAATATGTATATATACACAAAATTATAAGAATGGGTATAAAGTAACAAAATGAAATAATAAATAAAAGTGGGATACTTCTTCCAGGAAATTTAGAACGTCAATTATGAGAGGAAGGCTAGTTTGGAAGAGGGATTCCAATATGTCATCAATAGATGGATGTAAATCAAGAATACGTGGGTGGATAAAATAAATGTATTAGAATTTAGTTGTAATGGAGTATGAAGTATTATAAATCAGTTAATGACATGAATAATTTTCGTTCCATTTGAATAAAAATGAGTACTTTTATGCGTATAGTTTATTGCATTGTTGTTATTAATGACATATTAAATGTTTGACTGATATTGAAAATAATGACTTCTATACATAATTATGTTACAAATACTATGTATTCATAGGCTACTGATGATAAATACATGGAATTATTAGGTGATCAAAAAAAATTTGATGTCAAAAAAGAGAAATGATAAATCATCATAGTGTTGAATATCATTATCTTGGTGAGATATTTGGTAAAATAATTTGGGGGTTTTGGGAATCAAAATGACCAATCAATTGAGCCCAAAATGTAAATGTTCATTAATTATATTGGGGTTACAATGATGATGAATGTGCTTAATGATATCATTTCGTTGAGCCACATCCAAATTGTTACAATGTAATTTCTTCAGAAAGATAAAATGGTAATGTTATGATGTACTTTCTCATTTTTAATCAACATATACAAAATGAAATGTTCATTTAATTTTCATTATTCCTTGCAGAGTTAGCTTTCTTTAGAAGTGTTTTGAATGAAATATTTTTTGATGACCACTGGAGAAGACTATAGACGTCTCAGAACTCTTATTATGAAATAACATATTAAGGATGATGATGGGAAAGTAAATCCCCACCACCAGTTAATTATGAACACATTATAAAGAATTAAACAGGTACTCCATTCATTAATAGTCACATTGAAATGTCATGTTAAATTCATTTAATTTGATAATATATTTTTTTAAATTTTTTATTTTATACAACATGATTAAATATTGTTATTTTAGGAATTATAAATATTTTTATGAAAATAATTAATTGATATCAAAACCAATGTACCACTATCAAAAATTAAGGGTGGGAACTGTTTATTAGTGATGAAATTGTAAAGCATTTTAAATCATCAATAGTAGTTAATTTATCCAAAATGAAATAGAAAATTTCATTTTGTTTATTTAATGATTGATTAATTAATATCTGAACCCACTTATATCCCATATCATGTTCTATTCATGGAGGATCATGACAATAAGGTGGGTAAATTATTAAAAGAAAATAGAAAAACAAAATTGGAAAACTTCTTTAATTATGATTTAATTGTATGTATTTATAATTTATAAAAATATTTAATAAAAATATATAGTTATTTTCACTATTTTTATATTTTTTATTCAAAATAATCACCAATTAATGTTCCACGTGAAAATATACTTTTAGTAGATTCTATGAGGCCTGACAAATATGGGTATATTAGAGGGTAAGGTTTTGGGGTCTCTCTGTGAACATATTTCGAGAAGATAAACCTACATGAAGTTACATATAATATTATTATATTACTATAGAAAAAAATAGTCTCACTAAAAGGTGTTATTTTATATTCTTGTTTAGAAGACTAGTGTATAGTAAAGGATTAATGTGAACCGGTAAGGAATTAAAAATCCTCACATGAACGAAATGATCCCATTTGATTTGAGTCTTGTCAATCCCCTCAAACTAATTTTTTATAGTGGAATTTTGTTCATTAACTTTATACTAATTTTTAATCAATCAACATATGATAACCTTATATTAAAAAATATATATATGGTAAAGTTGTATGTGATTGTTATCTATCAACAAACAGACAACACCATGTTGTGATGAGTGCATATGATAATTTCTCCGGAGTCAAGATACACAATTCTGTCATCGCAAAAAATCAGATTAGTGTTTTTATTGAGATATCCTAGATCTAACTACAGAGTTGTAGGTTCAACATGATAGTCCAAATTTTATATTTCTCAATTTTGACATTTGAGCTTTAATAAAATGGTAGTATAATTCTATTAAGATACTTGTGTTATGTTATTAACAAATATTTTTCATATGAAACTACTATACAGATTGATGATGAAAGGTTTATAGTTAGGTTTCATATTGTATATGTATCATGATGTGGGGAAATATATGTTTGATTAATGAAAATCTCGAAAATAAACTAAGAAAACAAAATAAACTTCTGAGAGTACATTCCTCAATATAATTCTAGTGTAACATTTATTATCACTACAACTTAATAAGAGACCACATTTAATGAAAAAAACTATATCATAAATGGAATAATTAGAATAAATATATGGAAATTCTATTACAGATGGAATTAGTCTAAAGACTCTAAATGAAAATCTTAGGATTAACTGGATGGCCCTCTCAATTGGGAATAATATATAAGGTCGATTTTCATTATATATCTATCCAAATAGTGATACAATATGGATATTAATGTTTATAACTATTAATAATATTTATATATGTGTATATTACTATTATATAATTTGATGATCATTTGAAGCACTACTCATATTCATTAATTTGGGTATCATTTCTAGGGAATCAAATACTTTAGAGAATGAAAAAATTAAGAAGGGAAAATGTGTTACTCGAATAATATAATTAAAAAATCTTATGGTAGGATCTTTTTTATTCCTAAAATTAAAAGGTAAAACACTAAAATCTAATCAAATAAAAATAGATTTTATTTATTAATAATTTAATTTTTGTAGGGCCTTGTGGATGCTGATTTCAATCAATATGGACATCTTAAATATTAATTTTATGGATACAATGAATGGATATACTAATAAACAACCAAACATGATGTTTATTGTGAATTTTTAACAAACTAAAATCATTAGTTTATATAAAACCATATAATTAGGTGATTTAGTTTGTGTTTTAACATGAGTTTTGTTATGATTTGGTGGATGCAAAATACAGGCTAAATAATGGCATGAAGTTTGTGTTTGAGGTGATAAATCCCATTGATTACTACATGGGAAATAAAATTAAGTTTTATCTATAAATATTTACTTATCAAAAAATATAAAAACAATATACTAATTTTCATCACTGATTCGATAATTTCCAAAAGAATTTAATTACATCTATTTTGGATAATATTTTTTCAAATTTAAAATAGATATCATAAAGAATAATTAGTGCCCACACCAATTTGTAATTTATGAAGGTACTTAAATTTTCATAAATTATAGTTCATAATAAATTATTTTATATGTTTTCTTAGTATTTTTATTTTTTTTGAAAACTTATATAGTAAAAGAAGAAATAAATTTGTTTAGAGATGAGTGGGCTATGTTATTTTTGTCATAATGTTTCTCCATAAAAACAATAGGTGATTACATTCTATTTTTCTGCTTGTGTAAGATTAGTGAACCTAAAAATATATTTTGGGTGTGAATAATTAGCTTTATTATGATTATAAAATATTTTTGATTTCTATATCAAAAATATGTATAATGGTCTAAAAGAATTTTTTTAGAAGTGCTATTATGAAAAAAATGAAATTGTTTAGAAATGTTAGAGGCAAAGGTAGAGGTCATGGAAGAGGTGTATGTAGAGGAAAAGGAAGAGGTGAAGGAATAGGTATATTTGAATGAATAGGTAGAATAGAAGGTGATTGTTGAGGTAGAAGTAGAGTCATAGGCGGTGGTGGAGGCATATACAGAGGTTGTTGTTGAGGTAGATTGAGAGTTAGAGGCCAACATGGAGGAAAAGGTAAGGGAATAGAATTAAGGGAGGATGATATGAAGAATTATCTCGAAAAAAAATTTATTGTGAATTGAAGTATAATGATGATCATTCTAATATTTTGATTGAGAACAATTGTTGAAAATTTTGTACATCACTTGTCACATATGATAAGATCCATTGTGAATGTGTCTTTCCTTTTACATTGAAATACTTTTTTTCACCACATTATTTTATTTTATAGACTTTAGTAATCTAGTTTTAAAATGGAAATTTAATACATAAATAAATATTATAATAATAAAAAGTGTCACTCAGTAAAAATAAATAAATTTCATTTGAATTTTCATCATAATTTATTACAATTATTCATAATTAATTTATGATGTGTATTAATCATCATCATGAAAAAAACAAATATGATGTGAACTATATGAATGAAGTGTTTTTTTACAAATTAAAAAGAAATATTTGAAAAAAAATGTGGAGTTCTTGAAACCATGGAAATTCCTTTAGGCTATTTTGATTTTTGTTTCATAATGATCCATACATCATTTGGGGAATTTAAGAATATTCATGACCTTAATCTAATGAACATTGTGACTTGTATACCCAAGTGGTATATTTAAAATCAAAATTGAAATTAAATTTACAGAAATCAAAACATCCAGGAAAAGTATACATATTGTTTTATTAATTTTGGAAAATTATCTATAAGTAATTTTGACATGTAGGAATCAACTAAACAAAGTTATAATAAATGATATGACTGGTACGAATCATTGTATATGTGTTATCATTTTAAAATTAAGATTTTAATATAAAAATTTTTCACTCATTAAAAATTATGAAAATGATATTGAATTGTCGTGATAATTTATGACAATGATTTATAATTTATATTTGATTTGAATGAATATTTCTAATGTGAAATCCCACATACGATAAAAATTTTATGACAAAAAGTTCATGTTTTCAGGTTAAAATGACATTTTAGTAAAAAACACACTTGATGTACCTAAAATGAGGAAACTAATTCCTATTTTTGGGTATATTTTAAAAAGAATCCATATGTCATATCAAATATTTTAGAATCATTCTCGCTACAATATGACGGTTGTTGTGTCTAGTATGACTCTATGTATGTCTTCTTATTTAAAATTGACATAAGGTTTAATGAAAAAAACAAATGAGATACAAAAAACATAGAAAAAGGATTCACCATTTTTGGTGCAATAGAAAAATTACCCATATGACATTTATTATGTGTATAATTTAGCCACACATCCATCTGATACATGATTCACCCATTATGACTCAATGTGTCTATTATTAGTTTAAATTTTTGATTTTTTACAAAATGTGTTACTCACTAATAAATGACCAATAAAACCCAAATTCCCTTAATAAAGTTGTAAAATGATTCATAGTTCATTTGTTGCATGTAGGTATATGTCTCATGTCAAACCCATACACAATTGAACTTGTATGACTCAATGTTCATGTTTCCATTTTAAAATGATATTGTTGAAAAAAAACAAGTATTGTACTAAAAAAATGTACCACATTCAATTTGTTTAAAACAAAACTATAAGGATCTATAAGTCATTTAAGTGATTTATGAATCAATCTAACCTCAATCTAATGCACGTTGTGATCCGTATTACTCAATGTGTGTCATTTTATTTAAAATATACAATAATTATATTAAAAATAATAATTGAAAAACAAAAAAATGATAAAAAAATTATATTGTTTTGTTACTAAATGAAAATGATCCATTAGTAATTTTTTATGTTTACAAATTATCCTCACCTCAATATGACTCATGGTGTGAATTTTATAATTCAAAGTTTCTTTTATTAGTTTGAAATTTATATTTTATTACAAAAATATGTCCCTCAATAAAAAATGAGAATACTCACTCATATTGCATTAATAATTTATGAATATGACTTATAATTCATCTGTGACATGTATGAATAAGTCGCATGTCAATCCCACACATTATTTAACCAGTATGACTCAAGGTACCTATTTCTACTTAAAAATGTCATTAGAAAAACGCAAGTGGCATACACAGATCTGAGAAAAAACATTTGGATTGTTTTGATATGTTAGGAAAATGATCCTTATGTAATTTATGGCGTGCATGAATTAGCCTCACCTCTTTCTAATGTACGGTGTGGTTGGTATCACTCAATGTATTTGTATTTATTTTAAATTTACATTCTGTTGAATAAAACAAAACTAATATACTCAAAATTATGAATAAACAATCAAATGGTTTTCATACATTTTGAAAGTGATATATAATTCAATTGGGACTTGTAAAAATCATCTAAACCTCAATCTGACTCATGATGTGACTAGTATGACTCAACATGTAGCATTTCTTATTAAAAAATGAAATTAATTTTAGAAAAAAAGTTTATATATTATATTATAATGTATTTATTTTTTTTATCCTTGAAATTATATTTTTCTATAATATTTTATTTCTATTTCATATTTCATATTGCTACTTTTGTTTTAGGTAATTCATTATGTTTTTACATCACATTTCATGCCTTGTTTCTATTTTTGTTGTTTGATATACAACAACAAAATAGTGTTCCCCTTTATTATAACTACTAAATGTGATGATAAATTATTCCTTTTTCAATATTTGTGAAATTCATGATAAAGTGTCCCATTATTAGAAATAAATAAATGTGATGATAAATGGTGTGATTTATCAGTTATTCTAAACGTGCTCCTGAAAGTTTGGTTTTTTCAATGTTTTATTACACTGATAAAGCACCCATTTATCAGGTATTTTCAAGCACTGGAAAAAACCTTACCCGTTTAACTACCATTTAGTAGTAAGTAATTTTTTTACACAAATAAAGGAATATTATAACAATGTTAATTGTGTATTTTTCCATAAATTCTTTTATAAAATCAATATAAATTGATACAAATACAAGATAATAAAAATGAGGTATTCTCTCTATAACACTTATTAATTATAGAATAATAAATCTTATACTATTAATTATATTGATGGAACATGTTCTTAATAACCCTTTATTTTTGTACCCAATATACGATGACCCTCAAGTACATCCTCCCTTTAGGTCACCATGTAAATGTAATTTTAAAAAAGTCATGTTTATTAATGTTCTAGGTGTTTTTAAAATTATCATTCCAATAAATGGCCTCAAAATATATTCGTATCGAATTCTCTATAAAATAATATCTTTACAATTTTCTAATATATAAGTGGAGTTATTTTTAATTCAATGTCTATGTAATATTATTGAGATGAAGAACCTATAATCATACCAAATCACTACATCTTTTAAATTTTATACAAAATATATTCAATAATTAATAAAGTGAGTGTTGGGGGACCCCCACTCAATATGGATTCATAAAATAATAGATTATGTATTGATAGTAATGATCATATCTCCATTTGGTATATGGAATACCGGTGTCTCTAGACTACACCTCTCAATTGGCATCATCTCAAGATGGTGATTGACAAAATTGATGTGACATGTTGCAACCCAATAGAGTACTAAAAGTTACATATAAGGGATGACCATGGGAGGGGGTGTGATTTGATGATTTTTATGTGATCTCTATAAACACATTAGTGAAATTGGAAATCCATGTATGACATCATGAGAAACTAGATATTTCTCGATGGTGAGAAAATTAATGTTCATCATATATATGTATTTAATAATTATTTTTATTTATTCATAATTTGTTATATTTAATAATTTTTTTGAAATATATGGTTAAATATATAGAAGGTAGAATTTATTTGTAATTAAAGATGGTATATTATAGAATAAATTTAATAGTATTCAATCAAATTATAGAATTTAAATAAGTGGGATCTGCTGATGAGATAAGAATACCTTCTTATTATGTTGTCTTTTGTATGGTTGTTACCTTATACTAGACATATGGTGTATCCACATCCAACTCAAAATTAACAATTCCATTCTATCTATTTTATAATTCATTTGGTTATTTTCCTTCCCTATGTGTATAACAATGTAATATTAGAGGCCATGTAGAACTGATATTTTTGTTAGATATAATGATGAAAATCAAAAATAAAAATCCAAGGAACAATGTAACAGTCAACCAAAGTGATTAAGTGATATTGTGGATCAATGTAGGGTTCCGAGGATTAGATAATTCATGTATAAAATGTAATTAAATGTTCATAGGGATACCTTAATTCCAAGAAATACCTACAATCAAAGTATATGTTTTCCAATTTACCCCAAGAACTACACCATTGTTTCCACTGAGTGGTTCCGAAAAATATATTTCATCAATGATAATCCCTATTATATAAATTCATCACACAATAAATAATGTCTTTTTAGGAGAAAAACTATTATTTCCTATTTTTAACATTCCTCTTAAGCTTAACCAATGATTCATCACCTTTTAATCATGTTTTCAGTGTACAAAAAAATACATCATAGATGAATAAAATGTCTCTTAATGTAAGCATATAATTGGTTGATTTCAAACACCCTTCAAGTCACTATTAATTCAATCAAACATTTTTCTGTTCATATGGTCATATCTATATCCACCTAATATACATTAGAATAATTCACCATAAAAATTCACATAACATATCCTTAAATTTCCTTAGTAGACATTATATTTCCATCTAGTCAATCATAAAATTTTCCCCTTAGTGGTTCCAATGTTGAAACTTGTTCATAAAAATTTAAATACAAATAAATATTTATTCTTATAAATATATGTTTAATGAATCAAACCCAATAATAATGTTTTACATGTGATATTCCCTTTACTAATGAATTCAATAATTGATTATTATAACAAATAATGGTTCTTGGTTACCAAAAAATTGATCATTTAATGTTATATTGACTATATATTCCTCACCCACATCATCTCATATTCTATCATCACATACACCTTATAAAAAAGATATATTATGCATTTTGGATTATCGATAGGGATGTATACTATATTTCTCTAAACATTAAGGTGTATATATTCATAATTAGTGTCATTTGGTTTTAACACCTTAGAAAAATTTGATTTCTAGACTCTATTATCGATTTCGTACAATAATACATTAATTAATATATTACTTATGTTCATCATAAATATAAATCTTATAAACTAATACTGGTATAAATGATATAATTTTTTAAATTAAATACTATTAATCTATGATTGTGGGTTAGAGAAAAAAGGAAACTTCCAAAAAAGTATCATCATTGAATAGAGTACACAAAATATGTAATAGGTAGTTATCTTAATGATGACTCAAATAAGTAATTGAAATTATCAATTGATTGTCCCTCAATATTAAGTGATTTTCAATCCTCAAATTACATTCATCCAATGATAAAAAATCAAGAAGAATGGATATTATTTTTGGTGTTAAACATTATGTAATAACGTGACATTAAAAATTACTTATATTTTATAGTATATATCTGAAGACATGATTTACTAAAAATAAAAATATTTATTAAATTATATATAAAAATATATACTATAAAATAAAAAGTGTATCTTTTGGGGATTAGTATAAAATTAGAGAATGTGAGATGGTCTATATAGTTATTATATAGATTTTTTAAATTTATATTTTAGTTAAAAATTACTATAAAAAATATCAGAAAATTTTAAAATCTTTTACCTATATGGTTTTGATTCATGAGATGTGCGGGTTCAGGAAATGATGAACAAAATGAGAGAGAAACAAAATTTAAAAAATGTCATGAATGACGAATTGTTTTAGTAGAAATGAGTTTGGTTTGCAAAAAATCTTTTTGAAGCCTTTGGCAGTCAGAAAATCAATTTGATACCACAAATTCATTACAATGTTCATCATTTTAAAAATGTAAATAGAAGATGATTTTAAAATTTAACATAATTTTCTTAAAACATGAAAATATCGATTCTAATTCTACTTAATATATATAAATATATTAATGAATTATTTTAGAAAAATTATTTTTATATCAAATATGTGTATTTATTTTAAAAAATTAACTACATATTAAATTATAATTAATGTAATTTAATAATAATTATTAAATTATCTACATACATTTACATTAACCACTAATTAATCATTATCATTGAAAAATTAATATGATCATATATTAATTTTCATGTGTTTAATATATCAAAAAAGAATGAAAAAGTAACCAAATGCTAATGTGAAATATTCATATGTTTTGTTAAGATTTATTAAAAAAATATTTCATTTCTTATCAAAAAGGTTGTATGTATTCCAAATCGAACATGATAAACTCATTTTGAAACTCATTTTTTTATAATTGTTCTTAGAGACATGTGAGGATAACTAAGTGATTATGATAAATGAAATTTTTTATGGGGAACCATTTACAACATATAAGGGACAAAGATGCTATATTTTAAATCAAAAATAATATTCAAATTAATTTATTTAAATTATCAATGGAAATATAAAATAAATATTCATTACTCTATCAAAATTATGATCATTGAATATTGTTAAAATTGATTATAAATTTTATTTCATAATTCATTAATTATTTAAACAAATTTCTATTCCAATAAAATAAAATAAATTAATTTAATAATAGATTCAAAAAAAATTAAATAATACAAGTAAACATTTATACTTCATAATTATTTTAGAAATGCTAAAATGAACCAAATATATATTGTTTAAATAAAATAAAAAATATAATTTTTAATAAATATAAAATCTATAATAAATTCAATATATAAACCAACTAAGTAAAAAAACTAGAATAATTAATATTTCCATCTCAATGACATTAAAATAGTAATTTGGGAAAGATATTGATATCTAGTAGGGAGTCATAAATATATCAGAATTCCATAATGATAATACAAGTTTGAGTGTATACCCTCACTTATAGGATTTGGATGGACAATGCATTAAACTTGATCATGCCTCTAGTTTTGAGGGTTTTTAGAAGACAATACTAGTTCAACTCTTGTTTCTACTTTATTGGAATCCTGAACTATTTATATGATTACTGGATGATCTATAATCATTAACAACTATGATACCCTCGTGAACCATATTCTAAAATAATTATAAAAAAATGAATTTTATATTTTTATAAAAAACCAAATATCTGTACAAGTGTAAATATATTGTTTTTATAAAAAAATAACAAAAATTAAAACAACAAACACAACACCAATAATAATAATAATAATAATAATAATAATAATCACTCGAAGATATAATGTTATTTCCAAAAAAAATTATCACACACTATGAATATGTCCAAATGTCACATGCCCCATCTAAAGATACACCATAGACTAGATAGAAAATTATTTGGAGTTTTTAAAATAGATTTTATTAAATATAATTCAACCACTGGGTAATTAATAAATATCCTTAAAGGATAATAATCAGAACAAAATTTTTAATTTGTATTTTTCAAACTCCAAACATTATCTTCATTCCCTTTTTGTAGAGAATGAAAATGTCTCAATTTATTTTCCTATATCATGTGATACTGATTCAACCATCATCTAACCTAGCTCTTTTAGTTATGTAGTATATTCTTATTATCCACTTGAAACAAGTAACTACATACATTTGGGTGACCCACCATTTCAATCTTTTAAAAGCCAACATCCAAATAAAATATTTTAATTTCATATGATCTAAGATGATGACTATGGTAATATTATTAATGATAATGATAATGATAATGATAATAAATGTTAACATCAATTGAAAATAATAATAATATTATAATTTAAATATTTTATATTCAAAGGATTATTTTAGAAATAAGAATTATTATTACAATGACAACTGATATATAATATTAATATATAATATTGATATGTTCCGAAAATACGTAATTAACTTTCTATTATATATATTTAGAAAAAATTATTAAAATACCTTATATACAAAAAACATACAAAAATAACACAAATTACATAAAATGAAAAATTTAACAAATCTATATTGAATAATATAATTTAAAAAGATGGTAATCATATATTATTATATTAATTTTTGGATAGAAACCCCAATACCAATATAATAATCCATTATTTCCAATTGTGTAGACCTCCCCTTAAATAGGGGTCAATAAAACAGATTTTCTATATATTAAATCACAAGAACAATAACTATTTTACAAAAGGGTGAATGATTAAAAAATATGGAAATTTCATTAATAATATTAAATGAGAATAATTAAATGATAAAATTTCATTCATTAATTTATTCCTAAATAAATAATTTTTTTGATAAAATGAAGTAAGTAAAAAAGAATATCTCTTATACTATTACCCTTTCTGAAATAAATATTTATAACCATAAAACATTGTTTCCTATAATTCCATACACTCATTTCTTAATAAATGTCAATGTTAGAAGAATTCATGTAAAAATTAATGAATCCAATAATATGTGAATGTATTTCAGATCACATTATTTATAAATTAAAATACTTCATTATTAATGATATTTTACCATAAGGATGAAATTTTACATATTGCTGAGGGATGTTTGTTCATAAATAAAAATAATATTTTGAGTATAAAATTGCATAATTTAAAAAGTAACAATGTTATATTGATATATGTGTACCGAAAATTCATCACATCAATACTCAGGAAATTTATCCTTATCTTAATGATAAAATAATATTGAAATTAATGAGAAAATTAGTTAGACAAAAGAGAATATTATATTATATGTATAAAAACATATGTTAGGATTTATTAAAAGTTACAATAAATACCTAATTCATAAAGAGTATAATATATCCAATAGGAAGAGACAAACCGCTGAAACAATATAATGTCTTAGTGAATGTGTTTTATATAAATTTATATAGATTTGGTAGCCATTTAAAGTCTCTTTTATTAGTGGCCATTGAAATGAATATTACCTATACTTACAACACTGTACTCATTTTATGAATGAAAAAATAATTCATATTTTAAAATAAAATTGAGTATTGGACAGAGTGGTGATAGTATTGAAACTATAAAAAATAATTAATGATATTATTATGATCATTTTTCTTTTAATTAATTTTTCACACTTATATAGCCCTCTACAAATTGAACAATATCCACATCCCAAATACATTTGAAGCATGATGAATATATCCATGTGAATTTTATTGACATAAATGGGTTATTGGACCATCCTAAAACTAATTAATGTTATATTATAAGGTAAATAAATCCATTAAAAATATTAATTATTATAAATTGGTCAATGTGGTCAAAATAATATAATGAAATAATCTAACTATTGGAATTAAACATTCAACATTCATATAATTATTATAGGGAGACATAGAGTGTTCTACAATTAATATAATCCCACAAGATTATCATATGAATAAAATAACAACAAGGTAATTAATGTGTGTCAATAGTAATATATTAGGTTTGGGAATATGATTTTTTTACAAACATAATATATTATATGTAAAAACAAGAGTCTAAAAATGTAGGTTTCAAAAACAGGTTTTCAAAATAATTTAATAATATTGAAAGACATCGTTTAAATATCCGTGGAGGGTAAAATAATTTCAATAATATACCCGCATGCTTTAATAGTGGCGATAGATAAGATTATGGTTCCACTTATTTTGTTTTCATGGAAATAATGTAATCTCCCACGTGGGTTAAAATTTGAATGATAGGATGAAATTTTTGAAGTCTTTATTGAAATTGAAATGTACCATTTGTAGTTTGAATAAAAATAAAAATAAATACAATAGTTCCATGTTTAATATTTAATTGATGTAGATATGTTTTAATTAGAAAGAGAAGCTAAAATAATGATGAAATATATAAAATATACATATTAGATAAACATAACCACCTTATATCATGCTAAAAACAAATTTGATTTATAATCATTTGTATGATATGTATAATGAATTTAAATCCATAATAACATTATCTTAAACAATGATTGGTTAATTTTTTCATAAATTACTTCATTTGATATAGAATTATATAAATTTATAAGAACAATAAAATTACTATTGATAGAATGATTCTTATTGATTGATAATAGAACATTTTCTTAAACCATACATTGATGAAACATATCTCTGAATGAAGGAAATAAAATTATATTCATATAAAATAATGTTATTAAGACTATTTATTTCATCCATTAAAATGTAATTAATTTATAATAAATATAAAATAACACATTAATGAAAAAGTATATTAAATTATATAAATAATAAGAATATGTTATTTGATTAAAAATAATTAAGGAATAAAACATAATAATAAAAATATCAATTAATATTTATGATTTAAATAAAAGAATATCATTATTTGAAAAAATGTAACCATAAACCGGAAATATTATTAGAAAAGAAAAAATCCATCGTTTAACCAGGTAAAATGGAAACCCTTACATAACCTAGAGGATCACTATCCCATAATCCCATTACACCATGTGTCAAAGTCCCATTGGAAGAAATGCTTATTCCTGAAAACAAAACTAATGAATAATGGTTTTATCATGCCATTACACTAGTATCAGGCCACATTACCAACTATTAATAGACATCACATGATGATCCCAATATAAAGGTTGAATGTCCCATTTCACGAACCATTACCTCATGTTAGTATGATGTATGTGGAAGGGAGCCTCTCCATTCATGTTCTTAGAGAAAGACTTAGTGATATGTGTCAGTAAACATATCGCTTTTTATGCCACACAACAAGTTATTAGAAAAAAATATTTAATTTTTTTTATTATATATCTAATTAAAATAATGAACAATTATAACATAAGTTTTCATAATTTATCATGTAATTTGAAATATATTTTTTTTCTACCTACTAATATTTTCATAAGAGTTCTTAGAGGTTATCCTTCATTGGGAATGAGTGTATTCAGTATTAATATCCACTTTAAATAATGGTTATTTTATTAAAATTTATAATGATTTATAGTTATATTCTATATTCACACAAAATAATTAACAAAACTCTAAATTATGTCAAGAAATGAAATTATACTATTAGTTATTTTATTTTCATTTATTTATGTAAATTATTGACTAAATACTCTCCATATTTGAATTACTGTGTACAAAACCACAACCAATTCCAAAAAAATGAACTAATATAGAAACAAAATGATACTTAAACAAAATAAAATAAAATTTTCTATATTTATATGAATAATGTTTATGTAAATGAGAAGCTACACTAATTTTTGATTAACAAGTAATGATTCTCATTAATATATGTTTTTTATCATTGGTTAGATCTATCACAAATTTGTTCTTATCAGGTGTCACATATTAATGTTAGTATATTACCTAATAAAAAATATAAATTTTCAAATTAATATATTTAATTATTCCATCCAATATCATATTTAATATAAGATCCTCTCACAAAAATAATTAAATACAACAAAAATTAACCATCATATATTCTCTGAACAGTGATTAATTATTAGGAATCTACATGATGAGAACAAGATCATTCATAAATATCACTATAAAAACATGGAAGACATATTTTTAATCACATGAATAAATTATATACAAAAAACCAATATGTCATTCATTTGGGATTGTAAATCATAGAAAAGAAAATAGATAAATATTTATATAAAAATTTGAAAATACCAAATTTGTTTTCCATATATATAAAGACCATGGAATATGAAACATGGATATTATATCTCTTAATTTGAAAATTCATTAAATTTCATAAACACAAGACTTAGGACAATAATATTTTAGTGCCTCTACAAAAATTGAACATAATCTTCTAATCTGGTGAAATACCATCAATGATTCCAAAAAATATAATCCCATTTATTACATTTCATTGACATAATAATTATAAAACTATTCATCAGAACATGGTTAAAAAAACCAATGAAAGGGAAATATTTGACTCACAATATGGGTAAATATAAGAGATATAAATATATGATCATATTAATGAATAAGATAAGAACAAGGGTATTTGATAATGTCCAAAATGGACAATGTTCTCACCCAACCTATCATATATCCAAAAAGTAGTCATTGAATAATTTTTGGGATTTCATTAGAGATAAATCATAAAGAAAATCGATCAATATGATTAATGAGAGAATAAAATTGGAATAAGGCCTGTATTTGATCTATCCACATAATAATATAAAATTATGAACATTTAGGTATAGATACAGGTTAAATCATTAAGTTATGAACATGAAATTAATCCCTCACATAATCCTATAGATAGGAAACCAAGTATTTATATAACACTATAAACATTAAATAAATTTTTATTCATAAAATTGTAAAAATGTAATCATGCTCATGTATAAATTTTTTAACATGTAATCTGATTTACACATATAAATATGTAAATCAAATATGTGTAAGGAACTGACCTTAATCAATATTTAATCATGAGTTATTTTCAAGAACATACATTCGTTAAAATTCAAGATCTTTTTAGGTTCTGAGTTACATTTCAGTAGGACATATCTATTAAACAATAACCAACTTTCATATGAAATGGATACTAGTAAAATAGTTTCCATTTGTTCTATAATATAAAACATTTAAAATAAAACATTGTTTCATTTTGAAGAAAAAATCATTCATAACATTAAACATGAATTCCTCATTTCATTTAACCATTTGTACAACTTGTTATATTTTAAAGAAATGGAATATAATAAAATATCATTTAGGGATATAAAATTAATTATGGTAATCATTTGTAAATTAATACTTAAAAACCAATAAATTTTTCTCACAAACTTATAAATATCCACCCATAAAATAAAATCTCACTAGATTATCTAATTAAATTAAATGTACCAATAAAACCACATATAAAAAATCATAATGGTAATTTTTGGAATTAATTATATATTATTATTATAGTAACTTTGAGGAAAAAATACTGAGTAACCTTCATACTAACATTTAAAATACACACCGTTGTATATTCCCATTATCTATTAGGATACACCCTAATGGTTCAATCTACGTCATTACCTAATTCATTAGAAATACATAATGGGATAACCTACCATCATTAAATCCCATAACACCCCATAATAAAAATCAATCCTCACAAACCATGACATTTTAACTATGCATAAATCATGAATAAAAGACAGATAACTTTTCTTCTTTGAAATCACTTTTCATTTATACAAAGTCGCACACTAAAAAATGAAAAACAATATTTTCTAACAATATTTAAAAAAATTAAATGAAACATAAAAACATTCATGTGACATAATATCATGAAATTATATTATTCCTATATGTGTTAAAAAAATTCTATTTGGACATTGTAAAAATATTTCAATGATTAACTTTACAAAAGTGGTTTCAAAGAAAGTCCATTACTGTAAGTCCGAATCATCATATAAAATCTCCATCATCCTAAATAATAAATGTAAGATAATTATTTAAACGATATTAAAACATTTTAATTTTTTTTAGTCCTATTACATGACTTGTTATAATGTCATCAAAATTACTTAATTATTTGAGTTCATGTGAGATGTTTTGATGATATTCAGTAATTGATTCTAAAATGACTTCTCTGTGATGTCTATAGACAAAGTGGTCATTACTACACCTTAAATGGAATAATATTCATTCAATGATTATAATTTTCATACATTAGTTAAACCTTTAAATGATACAATTATGTATGGCTATGAAAAATGTACTACATTACAATCAAAGAGATGATATGTCGCACATACACTTGACCAAATCATCAATTTTTTAGTGATCACATTGAAAAGATAGTAACTTTTATTTTATATGTAAATAATCATCAGAATATTATTAATATAATATTATAAATTTTAAAATACTTATATATAACATTCATTTAATAATGTGACTAAAAAATGAAACACATCACTTCGTAGAGATGATAGTTCACATGTTGAATGAATGACATTCTCAATTTTCCATTTAATAAAATGTAAGAAAAAAATGATATATTATCCATTATTAATGATAAATATATCATGAATATAATATACAATGTTCAATTCCATCATTTTAGCTATTTTTTATAGAAGGTGATGGAAAACAAATTTTAGCAGTTTGTGAGGTGATAGTCCACCGTATGCACAAATGATTAAATGTTTTCCAATTTGATGGAAGTGAAGCTAGATATTAATTATGATATTAAAAAAATAATATATAATTATATTATATATACTAGAGTTATTATTTCATCATGTTTGATTATGAATTTATGTAAGAGGAATAAGAAATATAATTGAAATATTTGATTAGAATAGTGCCTCTTCTTCCAACGGTCCCCTTGTCATGACACATTAAGACCACATAGGGCGGTGTACTAGATAAAAAATTATCTTTAGAATGTGGGGATGGATTTTAGAATGGTATTTGGATAAAAAAAAATATTGAACCTAATAGGTTTTATGTTTTTAAAAAATATAATAATGGATTTCCATTTATAGGATATGGAAGGCACTCTTAGAATAATTCAAATTATTAAATTAATATAATTTTATTTATATTGAAAATGAAACCAAATAAAATCATTTCAAATGTAGGAAGACGATTATACAAAACCCATTTTACCAATTAAAACATAATATAATTTAATTGTTTTTCTAAATACTTATCTCTTTTTATCCATTAATTTACTCGTTTACCATTAATAGTCATAACATATAATTTACATATTTGATATTTAATATAATAACTATAAATTATATACAACCAATAAATGATTAATTGATTAAATTTTAGGACTTAACCTAATTTTTTTTTTGAATTTCATATTATTTTGAATTTTTAATCATTTAATAAAAAATTATTTTTTTCAAATATCGTTACGTCAATTTGCACAGAATTTATTACTAGACATTTATAAATTAAATAAAAACAAGATACCAGGAAAAATATTCATTGAAATCATCACTAAAATGTCAAATACATCCAAGAAATTAGTGGATGACATTAAATTAGTCAATTTATATTAATTTTAATATTTTTTGTCATAGTTATTTTGTATTTTTATTTATTTTAATAATTAAATCGTCATCATTGTTTAATAATTCACTGAAATTATTTATTCACTATAAATTAATAATAAATTATCATGTGGAATATAAATACATTTTTTTTCAAATAAATATTTACAGTCGATCATATCTCTTATATAACCCCATATTAAAAATATATAACTATCCAATTACAAAATTATGAAAAAATTGACTATTAATTGAATTAAATACTATAAATAATCATTATACAATCATAGTTTTCTATAAAAATATAATATTTATTCATTATTCATCAAAACAGAAAGTGTATCACAAAAATATAAAAAATTTAACCAATGTAAAATTTGATATTTAGATATAAATTAGAAGAATATTTTGACAAATTTATTTTAAAAAATGTACATAACTATATTTAAAACAAGTACTCCATCAAACTGTTGAAATAAATAATTTTTTGAGAAATACTTATATTACATTTGAAATTGGATTTGTTGTTATATAATCTGTATAAAACATAAATGATGAATTTTAAATATTATATTGAATATATTTTATATATATCAATAATATAATAGTACAAATTTTTTTTATTTTCTAGTATAATTTAATCATGTGCACATTTAAAAAGTATTTCTTAAGAAAATTACATTTTATTTTAAAAATTGATTTATAATGATATATAATTAAAATTTAAATAATAAATTAATTATATATAGATGTATAAAACATATTTATTTAAATATAATTAATAATGTCAATTCCTTCAATTTAAATGACTATGATATAATGTGAATATTTAAATTGTATAATTTAGTTTTTTAAATATAGTAGATGTGGTTTATATTATATTTTATTTATAGTATTGTTTCTATTTAAAAATATTAGGATATACAATTATCACCCCCCCATTAAAAATAAATACTCTCAATCTTCAATCCAGGATTAGTAAAAAATGTTTGACTATTCAAAATACATTTAAGGATGTCCAACATCACATAAATGATTGATAAATATTCAACTATAAATGAATGGGAGGGAAGTACGATGGTCAAATGTTCTAACACATATTTTTGTTCCATGTTGGTAAACATTGACATGGAAGAGAAACCTGTCAATCTTGTTTATTTGAAAAGTGGTAGAGAAGATGGACTTGTAAATGTTATCAATCACAAAACCATAAATCATTTATTGATAAAAGGTCATTGACTTCGTGGAATGAAATGTAAATGGGTAATGATATTGTTTTAATATAATTGAGGAATTATATTACTACATGGTCTAATAACATATGGAAACATATTTACATCATAAGTAGATAAGTATCATATATTTAATTTCCTTAACAAACTCATATTTCTCTCAAAATAATGAATATTGATGTTGAATTGTTCTTAAATGAAGCATTATAAAAATCATCTCAAGAATCGCATAATCAACAAATGATTAACTATTAATTTTACCTATATTTACACACTATGTAAAACCAAAAAAATTATTATTATTAAATATGATAATTATACAAAAATAAATATCCTTAAAGTAAAAAAAATTAATTCAGTCTTTGTTGTTCTATAATAATACACAATGTTCAAAAAATACAATTCAACAAAACATTTTCATTAAAATTCCTCAAAATAATAAAATACATTAATGCAACATAATATATAGATGTATTTTATAACATAATCATCCAAGTAAAATTTTAACATTTATCTTCAACTAACATGGATTACTCATAAATTCTCATTCTATAATTTATACGCCCAAATCATTCAATCACAACAATATGATAGTAATCTATATAAATAATGATAATGTCACAATAAAATCATATATGATTCCAATATATAGTTCAAAATTCATTTATAAAACCAAATACCATTCTATTTTATTTAGTTTAAGAATATAGGAATCCCAAAATAGTGAATGTATTATGAAATAACATTAATCCCTTAATCACTAAATCAATACTCATTCCAAATATTATCTATTTTATAATTTTTTTCCCAAAGTCAACTTATTATTAATGTATTAAATTTTTCAACTAAGAGGAAAATTTAATCCAAATTATGACATCACAAAGGAATGTGGTTGGAAATTCAGCCATGTCTCCATTAAGTTGTTGGTTTATTTCTCATGACCTTGGTGGGCATGATGGATTGTCACTAATCATTTGGGATGTCTTTTTTCTAAGAGAATAGAATTTTTATTACATTCCATTATAATCTAAAATCATAAAAAATAAACAAAACACGTTTTAATCTCAAATTTTACATCATACCTTTCATTTTACCACCCAAAATTTAATAACAAATAATTACCTTAAAAATAATTTCTTAAAAATAATTTTATCCTTCCCATTTTAAAACATAAATCCAACAAATTTTTTTTTTACAAAATTGAACCTTTGATAAATACAAGAATTACAAAATAACGATGATATCCATGAATCTTATTATTAAAGGATAATCTCAAAAGTTGTTTAATCCCTCCTTTGATGCTATCTTTAAGGAAATGACCTTAAACATTACATAATAATGAGTTTTATTCAATAATTTTATTTCTTTAAAATTACTTTTCTTTTTAGTTTTATATAGATCATTAATTTGGATATAGATATTACAAAAAAAACCCCTTCATAAAAAGATGATACAATAGAAAGTGTAAAATTTCTTCCAAAACATAAAACATTTAAAATAATACATGATTTCTTTTTCATCAAAAAATATTTAAAACACTCAACTTGATTTCCTTCTTTCTCTTACCAATTATTATACCCTATGAATAAAAGTTAAAAGTTTTATGAGCACAAAATCATAGTTATGTACAAAAAATAGAGAATGAAATAGATATTAGTATGAATAATTATAAACTATTGAAGATATTTTTATAGAGTTATAATTTTTCACATATAAAATATTAGTTCTTTAGATTACCTCATGATTTCATAAGTTAATATAAAAATTTATTATAATCATAAATCCAAAATCTAAATTGATGAATTAATTTTATATCACCCATAGATAAGTTTTCACTACTATACAGTGATTTATCATCATAGTTACATTTGGAATACCCAGGGTAGTATATTACATATATCACTTAGGAGAAATCATATTCGATAACTATGTCTCATTACCTAATGCATTAAAGAGATATAAAAGGATCAATCTCTGTATTATTATCTTAGAACAACCAATACTCAAAAAAAATTTCCCATAACAGTAACATAATATCAATACACAAATCTTTATTAAATGAAAAAAAACATTTCCACTTTAAAATTACATTTTCTTGTTTTCAAAAGCCATATACTAAATAGGATATCAAATTATTTGAAACTAAAATTTCTAACTGGTTAAATAAATAGCAAATCATTAATTTGACATAAAATAAATAAATTTTATTCATTCAGTATATGTAAAAATAATCAATTTTGGCCTCTGTAAAAATAGATGAAAGAGTTATAATAAATGATGTTTTATAAGAAGCACACATACATTGAGTCAGACTCATCATGTACAATATTTTTCAACATTTATAATTAACATATGATACTTTTTAAATTTATTTATAAACCTTAAATATTTTATTATTTCATATATATCTCTTATTATAATGTTATAATAATTAATTTATTCTTAATTTTTATATCAAATATTTTGATGATATTTGACACTTGTGTCCAAAATGAATTTGGTATTATGTCTACAGTTAATGTGGTCATTAAACAATCATCTATATAATAATATTCATTACATTTTTATAATTTTTATATGTCAATTATATATTTAAATGTTACCATTATAAATGGTTATGAAAAATGAACTACCTTGTAATCTTGGAGACAATTGGGCGTACCTACGAATGAGTAACATTTCCATTATTTGATGACCATTGTAGAATGAAGGTAATTATTATTTTAATTTTATAGGATGATCCTAATAACATTATTATCAAATAAATCATAATTATACTTATATATATAATCCATATGATGTGGTGATGTAAAAATGAATCACATCGCTACATGGATCGTTCACACGTATGCACGAACGATGTTTTCAGTTATTTGTGTTTTGAATTGTACGAATAAAGATAATATATTATTTTTTCGTAACATTTAATATGTTATGAATATATTATATAGGCTTAAAATCCATAATTATAACTATTCTTGATAGATACTAATGGATAATGAATAATATCTATTCGTGAGATGATATTTCGATATATGAACGAACGATTAATATTTTTACCATTTGATGAAAGTAGAGAAGGATTTTTGTGATGATATTAGAATAATAATATCTCATTATATTTAGGATACCTTTGTTATTATTTAATCATGGGTAAGAATATATAATTGAAGTAAAATAATAAATAAATTATAAATACTTGATTGAAATAATAGATCCTATTTAGGAAATCTCATTTTCTTGACACCTTGAGACCACTAAGAGCAGTTTTTTTCCTAAACTGAAAGATATAATAATTTGGTGTTGTATTAAAGTATTTTATTTGGTACGAAATTTTCTGATCCAAATAGGTATTTGATGTGTGCAGAAAAGGGAAGTATTTGTTCTCTTTTATATGAGAGTGGAGGAGCACTCTTGGAATTATTAAAATCAGTAATTTAATATAAATTAATATATATTCCAAATGTTTCCAAACTGAAAAAATTCAATTATAAGAAAATTATTGGTCACAATACATTCGCTCAATGAAAATTATACATTTTTTTGATTATTTTTGGAATCCTTATAATAATTTATCTATTATTTTACCCTTTAAACAGTAACTGTGATACCATATAATTTACATTTACATGGTTAATATAATAACAATAAAAGTCCATAAGATGAATAAATGTGTTATAAATGAAATTTGGGATGTATTTAATATAGATGTTTTATGATCATATTTTTATGAATTTTATATAATTTAATTAAATATCAATTTTTTAAATATAATTAATGTCAATATTGACACTATTCAAAAGATAATTTTTTTTAAATATCTAAAAAATATGGAAAAAATCTATAAATATAACCCCGAGTATTTTATGAAAGATTTGTTTAACTAAAATTCATTGATAGATTATGATCCAAACAAATGAATAAATATTAATATTTAATTGTAATAGTTGTATTATAGATTTTTGGAATGGAAAAATTGAATGAGATTAAATAAATTATGAATATATATATATTATACATGTCTATAAAATTAATTTATTGGTTACAAATTACTTATAAATGAATACTAATTGAATATAACAGATGTATTTTAATAAAAATTATTGTTATAACTATAATGATAATTTACATTAATAAATTACATTAATATTTATTAGTGAAATATCATAATGAAATTTATATATTATATATTTAATCTAATATTTTTACATTTATCCCAAATATTTTTAAAGGCATAAGATAAGAATAAATCCAATTTTACACATTAAAGGCAATATTTTTCTAAACGCATTTTTACCACCTTTTAATGGAGAATTTGTTTAAAATACATATTATGATAATTTTATTTATAATATTTTCAAAAATAATCATTATTTTAAAATCATAATATCAAAATTTACTTTGATTTTTTTTTAATTTTGTTGAAAAGTTTCATTTTTTATGAATAGTAATATAAACATAAAAATAATTCTATGACCCTCAGGAATAGTAATTTAGTCAATAGAATAATAACCTTACTTATAAATGTATAAATAAAATTTGGGTATCTTATAAATATAAATGTGATATATCTATATCTGGTAACAATTAAATCAATATTTTAAAAATGATAAATTAGGTATTGGTGTTTATATAATTTGTGAATAGTTATTTAAAATTTTATAATTAATAAAATTATTTAAAATAAAAAATATTTTCATAATGTGGACTTATAAGGTAATATTTTTTGACTTATTTATATAAGATAATACTACACTGCCTTGATTAAATTTTCAATGTGTCACAAAATGAGTTATAATTCTAAAATTATAAAATTTCAAAAAAATGATTATTCTGTTTAAAAATTAAAATTTTCATATTTATAAATTTTTTTAAAAATTGATTTCAATTTTTAGTTATGAATTAATAAAAATTAGGATATATTTGTGAGATTTTTCTAAAATGGTTGATTTTTTTAATGAATAGTGAAATATTACGATTTATGTTAGAAACCTAATACCTGAATTATTAAGTCATAGATGATGTATGGGTGATATAATCCCATAATATGGATCTTTACATCATTAGTATGATATATATTGTGATAATTATCAATCTATTCTTAGGAATTAGCCCAAATAATAAATAAATGAATAAAATATAAAAAAACGCCAACCTCCTCCACTATAAATACCACCCCTCACCAGTAATTCTCTTCACTCCTTCCATGATTTGAGACTTTTTTAATTTAATCCCAATACATTACTTTATTCATATAATCAATTTTTCCCAAAAAAATATAAAAACCAATTTCTTTAGGGGGGTTCTCATGGGAGATACATCAAGAGGTAAACAACCTCTTTCTTTTATTTTATGTTATTTTCTTTTATTTTATGTTCATTTTCATTTCTATTATTATACATACATTAATTAAATTTTCAAATGTTCCATGATAAGTCCCATATCATCGATATAGTGTAATTTTATTATTTAAATAGAAAACTAGCTATCATGATGCTTCCCCTTTTCCTTTTAATTTTAAATATTAAAATGTCATATGTGAGATGTTGATTTACCACCTTCATTGATGATGTATTTTTGTTTTTCTATTCCACCATCATGGCTAGTCATAAATCCATTTTTTGTTTAAAAAAAATTATTATATATGGATTACATCATATCTAATGTTTTGGAACTTGTATATATATACATAATACTAACTAATGTTACAAAAAATTTGTAATGATTGGAAAACTAACAACAATAATGTAAACAATTATCACTAACATGTTATCTAATGATTCATTCTCAACCAAAATAACCCAACGTTATATATAACTACTTCATATTTTGCATTTTCATTAATAAAATATATTTTCAATTTTAGATAGCAATTCGAAATTGATGTTATCTTTTATACATGTATACTTGTGAACCAGTCACAAAAACCAAGGAAAAGAACATATCAAATGATGAAATTGAGTATTATCTCTCATAAAATATAATAAATGAATATAATATAATTATAATAAATAAAATAATTGTTATATAGCTTCTGAATTATATATTTATAGAATCTAATTTCAATATATTGGATGTTGGGTAAAAGTATAGAATGATTTCATTCAAAAGATAATGATTGTCTTATCTCACCTTTATTTCAGTGAGATATTCATTATTCAATAATATTTCATATGTGTGTTGTATTTATAGGGACTATTGATGTATGATATCACCAATCTATATATTTTCGTTGTATTGAATATAATATTTTATGATAATTAATTATATGTGGCATATTGTTTGATTAATAGAAATGTCTTATGGGATTCTCCACTAACATCAGCTTTTCATTCAGGTTAATATTTATTTTACTTTAACACAATGTAATTCATAATTTTTTTATATTATTTTTCTAAATTCTTGGTATATGTTCCACACTCATTTCTATATATAATTTCTTCCTTATTTTATGGGAAATAAATGATTTTATAATGTTCCATTCTCAATTCACTACGATAAAAAAATCCAGATTTAAGGAAACTTATCTATTTAATACCAATTTTCAAGAGAACTACATTATATATTTTAAGTATCCATTATTTATATATAATCACAAAATTTATTCTGAATAACTAACCATGTTCATTCCCAGTTTCCTATCAAAATTAAATTTTTTTCTTTTAAATAATCTATAATATTTTCACTTAAACCCCACTAAAGTGGCTCGGTTCTATAGTATTGTAAATTTTAATTTTATATGTCTTCACTAATCTAGTTAATTAATAATTAGTCAAATATAAATTTATTGTATTTCTATTTTTTCTAGGATTTAAATGTTAATAGTCAATTTTTTTAAAAATAAAAATGATTTTCCAAAAGAGTTATTATTTTTAAATGTCAAGGGGATTTTCTCTCAAGAACTTCTCAATGATTTTATTATAGTACATTTTCTAATGTTTTTGATGAAAATATATAAATGCATTATAGAAAATTTTATATAAAGGATTATTTTTCGTTGAGAGTGTAGTTGTGTATAAGTCATTATAAGTGACTTTTTGGGCCCATTATAGTCCCTCGATGCATCTATGAGTATCATGAGACAATATAGAACAGTTTTTGGATGAGAAAATACCAAATAGTGCAGAATTATTGTCTAAGGACTTAATGATTTTTTATGATGACTAAAATTATTAATTCCCTCATTTTGATATTAATAAGTGATATTATTTTTTGGTTAATTTATTAGTAGAATATTAATAGTTATGTTTCATTCACATGTGATTATTTATATGTAATTATTTTATCATAATTTATCACTAAAATAATATACTCAATATTTTGTTTTAATGGAAGATCTATTTACTTATACATTATGCCTTATAGGATAATTTTATTTATGATTGTTTTTTCTCTATTGGTTACCCTAACTTTGCTTTGGAGGTCATCAGTTTCTTATGTTTAATTTTTCTTTAGTATGCGAACACATATATTATGAATGACTTATAGGGATAATCAAGGAATTTATGCAGTTTTCCAATGGAGTTTCTATGTTATATATCATTTCAGGTTGAAATATAATGCTCATGTATTTAGTCTAGATTCTGAAACTACTAAATTAATCATTCCATTAGGATACAACTATGGTATCAATGCCAATGTAATAACATATGGCACCGGCTCCAGGATACTGTTGGTGGGGTCTTCAAAGTTCGTATTAGAGAAGTGTTAGTAGATACCATAAAAAATAGATTTAGAAAACATAGTTTTGTAATCATAACACAAAATATACATTGATTATAATCATCGAATAACATCTTATATTTTTGAAAAGTTAGATATTATGTGATTCTTACTAACAGTATTTCCATGTCAGGATACTACAAGTAGACGTATTTCTTGAACAGATGTACTTAGGTGTATCAAAATCAACAAGGTGGATCTAGCCATACTCGGCATAACCTAGTACACAATAGTGGGTCCTACTATGCACCATGTTTGACACTCTCATTGTATATTCTTAGGATAATTTACATTTTCTTAACAAAACAATATAAATGATTTAATACTAATATTTTTTCTAAAGAAATCGTGCTTTTTATTATTGGAATCACTATGAAATTTTTGTCAATTTCTATTATGTGTTTTTCTAGTTGGTTATTATGCGTTATTATTCATATAATTATTTAGTGTGGTCCATTTTTTAAAAATGGAACCACGTAAAAGGAATGAGAACATCGCCAATGCAGATCATCTAAACTATAAGAATAATAAAATATTTTCAGGTCTTTATCCAATATCTTAAAGGTACAAATCCTCCCAAACATTATCATAATATAAAGATATTGTATCATGGGCTATAATGGCATAGAAATAATTCTCCATTTTTTATGAGTTCAAATGGAAAAAAAGAATAATAAGATATTGAGAAAATAATGCATAAAGGATAGAAAAGAAAGAAGTATTTACTAAAATGTGATATTTCCAAAAGAAACACCCATGTACTTGATTGAATGAAAAGAGAGTTTGCCTCAAGTGTTGAGTGATAGAACACCATTCATGTAATTTCAGGGGTATGATGAATTTTTTCAATGTGAAATGATTCTAATTCATGAAAATAGGACCCAACTAAAATGAATTCCATAAGTATCAAATGAATATATACAAAAGGTGATAAGGGATCATGTTCAAGCTTATACTGCTACAATATACAAAGAAGAAATATTGTTATTTTTGTTATTTGTTTAAATAATTAATTTATTGTTCTTCTTTTAACAATAATGTTATAGTTATAATAATAATGATAAATATAAGGAATGCATTGTAGTACTTCTTCTTTAATGAATTAGAAGCCTATGATGACTAGAAAAAGTAATCAAGAGGAGTGAATATATTGTAATTTAATAGTATAGAAAAGAAATTTTATGGTAATGATAAAGCTAAATATGTGATTGGTGGTGAGATAATAATAAATATATTTTTATGGTACAATATTAGTCACTATAAAGGTGGTTAGTAATCTGATTGTTTTTGTTATGCTAGAATTATAAGATGTTTTGATTGAGGGAATTTACTAATGAAAAAAATGAAAGTTTCATAAATAATTATATTATATTAAGGTATTTATATTTTTATTATGTTCTAATAAGAGGTACATTATTTGGGTAA
Organism: Viscum album; assembly: GCA_963277665.1. Classification (NCBI taxonomy): domain Eukaryota; kingdom Viridiplantae; phylum Streptophyta; class Magnoliopsida; order Santalales; family Viscaceae; genus Viscum; species Viscum album. Next base: position 433,421,067 of record OY728150.1, on the reverse strand, counting down.
TATTATGTAATGTTTATTTTTCAAATTTTGTAACCTTCTTTCTAAATATTTTTCTCTAAATTGGGATAGACCTAATTTTTATGATTCATAATGTTAGATACATATAGAATGGTGAAAGAACCTTGTTTTTATTTTTGAGGTACAAGCTTCTTCTTTTCTCTTTTACTTAAGTGTTTATGAGAAAATATGGAAGATGGGGAAAATCCCAAATTTGGAATGTACACGCCGTGTACTTTTTCCACACGTCGTGTACTTTTGGCCATGCAGGATAGGTACACGGGGCGTGTGTCCATGCCGGGGATGAAGGGTGTAGGAACCAAATACACGTCGTGTATGGGTCCTTTACACGCCATGTAGTCAGTCGGCCAGCAAGAACAGTATGTCGGTGGAGCAGTCGCCAGCTGGGCGACAGTACACGCTGTTTACATAGGAGTACATGCCATGTACTCATGTCGGAAAGTGATCAGTGCCACACTGGTGGGAAGCCTCCAGAGGAATAGTTTTAAAAATGGGAATTACACGACATGTACTTGGATGTAAACACCGTGTACTTACTTTTTTTCGCTTAAAATGGGCAGTAACCTCCCCTGTTTACAGGGAAGGCTTAGAACCGGAGGAAAAAGTGAGAGGGGACAACCTAACCGTTGAAGATCCGCCAGGTGTTCATCTGTAATCCGATTCTGCTTCGGGCGATCTCGTTGGAAACGCATGGGTATGTCCTCTCTTCTCCTAGAGTGTTTCTTACCAATTATTTCCGTATAAGGAGTTATTTGAGGTTGAATGAAAGTTTTCTTACCTATGATCTGTGTCATTCATGGACGTTTCTATAACCAACGTTTGAGTATAGTGCTCATTGGTGTATAAGGTATGTGTCTTGGTGTTAATTTTTTCCAACTGCTGTGCGTTTTGTGCATTTTTGTACCATGAACCCATGTTGGGGTGTCGTGTGCCTAAGGCCGTAGTTATTTTGAATACTTAGAATTGAATAGGTGATTAATTGTGATATTAAAATGTTGGTTGGGATCATTTTTTGGATCCAGAACCACCCCAGGGGTGGGTTCCACTATTTTATCCATTTGTATAGAATATCTGAGGGTATTCCTTTAAATTAGTAATTATAGAATTTCCTCTAGAGTAATTTCTTGTTTACTGCTTGTTTACATGTTGGGCATGGCCCGGTTACCTGTTTAGCCTGAGGGTGTTGTTGTGATGAGCCTGTGGGCACTGCACTGTTTAGCCAGAGGGCTGTAGTTATTCACCTGAGGGAAACCCTTCATGCCTTAGGGCTTGACTTATGTGCCTGATGGTGACACTTCCTACGCCTAAGGGAAAATTCTGTTACGCCTGAGAGCTATACCTGTGGGTTGGATTCTGCTTACCTGAGGGTAATGTTTTTCTTGTCTGAGGATGTGTACTGTTTACATAGAAATCCACTGTGCTGATTTCTAATATTTAATGTATTAAATTAATAATAAAATGGTAATTTAATTGTTATGTTAGTTGATTTTCAGTACTGCTTACTTTATTGCATTTTATTATTTCACACTATTGTTGCATGATCACAAACAGTTGGGAACATGCCTTTGGTGGGTGCCTATGGAGATATATTTCCCACACCCTATTTGGGTCATGCTTTTCAGCCCAAAAAGATTACATTGTTGCAGGTGTAGATAGGGGCAAGAGTCTTTATACAGGTACTTGATTGCTGCTAAGGAGTAGGAGGGCATGGGACCGAGCCTAGGCTAGCGATGCCACTGCCAGCTGTTTTACTTTGTATTGATGTACTCTGATTTTGTTGTACTATATTAATGTATAACATGTTCTGGATATTTTCATAGTACTCGAGACATGTAGCATCATTATTTATATACTGTTGGTAGTATCCACTACAGATGTTTATTTCAGGTGTGTATGTTTTACTGCTTCCGCTATTGGTTGTATGTTTTATTTCGTATTTCGTTGCGCTACAATTTTACAAATGAGGGCATAGTTTTCCCACTATCAAACCTAGGCCCTCGCCGCTAGTCATCAGTCTCTGGAGTTTGGGGAAATGCGCTTGAGGTCACGTGGCGAACCAGGTTCGGGGAACCTGTTGAGTGGCACCCAGAACCGGGACATTAAAAAGTGGTATCAGAGGGGCTCTTTTCATGGACTTACTATTTAGAGATGTAGTCAGGGAAAGGATGAACGGTAGCTCGTAATAGGCTATGAATGGTCATAGCTAACCCGTGTAAAGGGATAAGCCAGTCTACCTCGTATTTTGCAATTTTCTATTTTTTAAATTTAACAGTTGATATATTTTCACTGTTGGGTGACGCACTAGGGATTATGCTGTTATAATTTATTTGTGGGATCTATTTAGTTTCAACCCTATAAGATGATGGTATGTCATCTCATGCATCATTTAGGAACATGCTAGAAATCAGATTCTATTAATAGTTCCATGCCATGTAGGTGCATTAAAAATTGCATGTTGTTGTGATAGTTTTTGGGCTAGTAAAGCATGATGTTGTGATATCTACTTTGATAAATATCGGCAATGTGATAAGTTATTGTTGTATAAACTTGTTAAATAAATGAACGCCATACATTGGTTTTTTGGGGAGTATGGGACACCATTTTCTGAAATTTGGTGGACCATTTACAGTTTATTATGTTATAACACAGATAAGATGTCAAACATTGATTCGTGGGGAGTATGGCCCTAACAGATCGGAATTTAACTCTTAGGTGTTATTTTTGGTATTTTTTGTGTTCTGGGGATGTTTCTGAGGCATACTATCTGGAAAACCAGTATACACGCCATGTAGTATCCTTACACACGCCATGTATGGCCTTCCGTTCGGGAAGAAAAATGAACTTTTTAAATACATGCTATGTACTCTAAGTACATGCTGTGTAGTTTCTTCCCATGTCACAAACCGTGTGGGTGGTGACATGGGGTAGAGAAAGGCTTGCGGAAAACACATTGTGTACCGAATGTACATGCCGTGTAGTGTTGACCCGGAGTCTGGCCGTGTAACTAACAACCTAGGTCGGTGAACTCCTGTATAGAACACGTTGTGTCAATGATAAACATGTCGTGTAGTGTGACCTCGGGACTCGGCCGTGTGAAAATCAACATGGGTCGTTGTCACATCTCTGTGAACATGCCGTGTACCTATGGGACACGCCATGTAGTCTTGTCTGAGGGCAGACCGTTTGGAGTTAGTCGTGTGGTTGGGAAACAAAGTGGTGTACATGCCGTGTGTGGGTGTAAGACTCTGTTTAATGTCAGTCTGAGTAGTCGGCCATCTCACAAGAAACACAAGAAGTTGTAAATAACACCATACACACCATGTATATATTATACACACTGTGTAGTTTTGTTAAAACAGGAGCAGTGTGGCTTATCCTTGAAGAAGGACCCGGGCAGGGGAAGGGAAGTCAAGTACATGCCATGTAGTCAGTATACACGCCATGTATTCTTGTTTTGAAAATATTGAATGCCTTCTTCCTAGTGTTTCATTTTTGTGTTTCTTCGTTTTTGTTCTTGATAATATTGAATCTATGGCATGTTTTTTTGACCATGTAGTTTCATGCTGCCTAGATGACCGTGCGTTGTTCGCCAGAAGAGAGTCAACGAGAATACTCTAGAGATAGTGGTCCATGTGCTACAAGTTGATCCTCCAAAAGAGCCAGATGTGGCACCAATTGCTATACTGGACACAGGGGCGGAGGCGCAGTTCCGTGAAGGCTTATTGTGGTTTATGCAGACCTTTCAGGGAGCACCGCCGGCTGCCACATCTATGGATGAGCTGACGCGTATATTCCAGCAGCAGCATTTTCTGATGTTTTCAGCGGATGGAGGACTATAGGTTGCGGAGTCTTGGTTGGGGTTGATGCAGACTATTTTCGAGCATCTTGAGACGCCTCCAGGGTAGATGGTGAAGCTCGCAACATACATGCCGTGTGATTCCACTAAGAGCTGTTGGGATGTTACCACCCAATCAGAACATCACATAGACATAGCATTGGAGGTCTTCCAGGCAGTCTTCTAAGACTTCTTCGTTCCAGAGACGCTGATAGATGACAGTGCTCGAGATTTCATGAATCTGTAGCAGGGTTCCATGTTGGTGATTGACTATTCTTCTCGTTTCACCAAGCTTCAACATTTTTCATCCTTGATAGTGGGTGATGAGACTTTAAGGGCCCGACGTTTTGAGGATGGTCTTCGTTATGACATCCGGGCGCTGGTGAATGTTTTCCAGTTGCCTACTATACTTTCTATTGTGAATCAGCTGATGATTACCGAGAGAAACCTGCATGAATCTAGTGGTGTGGGCCATAGTGGTTCTGCACCAGTTACTAGTACTATTTCTACTGGCAAGAAGAAGAGACAGATGGACTTCTTTCAGGGTGGCAGTACCAGCCAGGCAACTTCAACAGGTGTCTTGGTCAGGTGCTACCAGTGTGGTAGAGAGGGGCACAAGAGACCACAGTTTCCACGAGACCCAGTGGAGTGTTGATCTTGTGGTAAGATGGGTTATCTGCAGTGCTTCTGCAGGGCGTTTCTACAGGTGGATAGTGATGGGAGTTCTGTAGAGACTCGACATGCGGGAGTAGGACTAGTTGCTTCTTTCCAGTCCGAGAACTGGAATACGTCAGGGCGTGCAGGTAGAGACTGTGGTTGTGGCCGTGGTTTCTAGACACCAGGATCTCAGAGGCAGCAGGGCAAGATAGCTCAGCGTAGCCAGGCTGTGTCGCAGGGTCGTGACACTGGGGAGGCATATGTAGTTTAATAGACCCAGCAGGAGCAGGATCCCAGAACTTCTACAGTCAGAGGTACTATTCTAGTAACTTCTGTTTTATCTTCATTACTTTTTGATACTGGTGCTTTACATAGTTTCATATCTGTACCCGTTGTGGAGAGCCTTGGGCTCTATTTTTCTACTTCTTCTGATATCATGATGCTAGACACTTAATTGGTGACTAGAACGACTGGTGTGCATCATTTTATGGAGTGTCCCTTTGAGTTTGGTGGTTGTCACTTTCATTGGGACCTCTATGTCTTCGAGATGACAGCTTATGACGTCATTCTTGAGATGGACTTGTTGGTTCCCTTTCAAGCCTTTGTAGACTGCTATCGTCGCAGGGTGCGGTTCACGTCACCAGAGGGTGGAGAGTTTCTATACAAGGGCGAGTGGGATGTTCAGGCGAGTCGAGCTAGACCAGAGCATCATGGGTGAGGTGGAGTCACATCCCAGATGGCGAGTTTATATCTATATGACTAGGGGAATTTCCAGATAGATTTCCCTCCAGTGGTTGATCGTTTTAGGGATGTCTTCCTGGACAAATTTCCAGGTCTTCCTCCAAAATGTGAGGTGGATTTATTTATTGAGCATCTGCCAGGAGCAGCACCGGTGTCCATTCCTCCTTATAGGATGGCCACACCTGAGTTGCAGGAGCTCAAGAGGCAGTTATAGGAGTTACATGCGAAGGGTTTTATCTGACCTAGTACATCTCTGTGGGGTTCACCGATCCTTTTTGCGAAGAAGGATGACGGTACCCTTAGACTTTGTGTGGATCATCGGAAGCTAAACCAGTTGACGGTTAAGAACCGATATCCCTTGCCAAGGATTGTTGATCTTTTTGATCAACTTTGTGGAGCACGAGTGTTCTCGAAGATTAAATTGAGATCAGGATATCATCAGCTATGCGTTAGACCATCTGATATACCTCTCACGGCTTTCAAGAGCAGGTATGGTCTACACGAGTATACGGTTAAGCCGTTCGGACTCACGAACGCACCACCAGTTTTCATGGCTCTGATGAATCGTGTGTTCCATCCTTATCTTGACTCTTTTGTGGTATTATTCGTGGAACAAATCATGGTGTACTCTCACACTCGACACGACCATGCCACACTTATTGAGATCATATTCAGTACAATGAGAGAGCATCAGCTATATGCTAAGCTCTCAAAGTGCCACTTTTGGATGAAGCAAATACACTTCCTGGGTCATATCATCTCAGAGGAAGGAGTTGCAGTAGACCCAAAGAAGGTGAGAGCAGTAGTTTCCTTGGAAAATCCTAAGAACATTTTTGAGATACGAAGTTTCTTGGGGTTGGCTGGTTATTATATACTCTTCATACATGACTTCTCCAGCTTAGTAGATCCATTGACGGGCATGACTATGAAGGGTGTGAGGTTCGTTTGGTCAAGAGCTTGCGAGACAACCTTTCAGGACCTAAAAGGAAGGTTTACATCAGCACCGATCCTGATACTCCTAGAGCAGGGGAAGAGCTATATGGTTTACTCTGAGCTGTGGGGATTGGGCTGGGAGGTGTGTTGATATAGGGCAATCGAGTCATTGCGTATGGGTCTCGGCATTTGAGGCCACATGAGAGGAATTGCCCGATGCATGATCTCGAGTTGGTTATAGTGGTTCATGTGTTGCGTTGTTGGAGACATTATCTGTTGGGAGAACGTTTTGTGGTCTTCACCGACCAAAAAAGTCTCAAGTATATCTTTACTCAGCTTGAATTGAATCTGAGGTAGCGAAGGTGGGTCAAATACCTACAGTCCTTTGATTTTGAGCTTGCCTATAAACCTGTTAAAGGTAATGCAGTAGCTGATGCACTGAGCAGGAAGACTCAGATACAAGCAGTGCAAGAGGACAGTGTCGAGTGACATCTCGTGGCTTTGTTATCCAAGATGCATCTAAAGGTGCATGACAGTCAGGAGAAGACTTATCTTTCCTCAATAGTTTTGACTTCTACCCTCCTGGATAGAGAGAGGATGAGAAAACTATCCGACTCAGAAGGCCTAATTATATTTAAGTCGGTGGCAATTGAGGACCCTCCTCTTGGTTGGATAATAGGAGATGATGAGGTTTTGCATTTCCGTGGATAAGTATGGGTTCCATGGGATATACACGAGGATATAATGTGGGAGTTTCATGCTTCAGCTTGGGAAATTCATCCTGTGGTTACCAAGATGTACTGTGACTTGAGACGTCAGTACTGGTGGCCGGGTATGAAGAGAGATGTAGCTGGTTTTGTTACGAGTTGTTCCATAGGCGGGGCATCAGATGCTAGCCAGAATGTTAAAGCAGTTACCTATCCTAGAGTGGAGATGGGATGATGTCACAATGGATTTAATGACTGGTTTTCCAAGGTCACCTCGAGAAAATGATATTGTGTGGGTTGTTGTGGACTGACTCATGAAGGTATCTCACTTTTTTCCGATCACAGAGACCTTCGAAGTAGACGAGCTCGAGATGTTGTATATAAAATAGGTTGTATTTCTGCATGGGGTATCTTTTTCTATCGTATCAGATAGGGAGGCCCATTTTACATCTCGTTTCTGGCAGTCTTTTCAGTGGGCATAAGGTATACAGGTGCTTATGAGCACATTTTACCACCCTCAGATAGGTGGCCAGTCAGAGGGTACTATACAGGTGCTCGAGTACATGCTGTGAGCATGTGTCCTAGACTTTGGGGTCTCTTGGGTGAATAATATTCCCTTACTTGAGTTTTCCTATAACAATAACTTTCACGAAACTATTGAGATGGAACCATACGAGGCTTTATACGGTAGGTTGTGCCGATCACCTTTTTGCTGGTCAGAGGCAGGTGAGGCAGCTTTTCTGGGACCACATCTCATGCAGGAGACTTCTAAGAAGGACCAGTTGATTCAGAAGCGGATGGCTACCACGCCGTCTCGTCAGAAATCTTATGTTGTTAGCCAAAGACGACCTTTGGTGTTTGTGTACAGGGATCAGGTATTCTTGCGGGTTTCGCTGAGGCTAGAACACAAGCGTATTAAGTGACATAGTAAACAATCACAGAGGTATGTGGGGCCATATGATATTCTGGAGAGAATTGAGCTGGTTGCTTATCGGTTGCAGTTACATCAGATGCACCGAGTCATGCACAACATATTCAATTTATCTCAATTGCGCCGCTATCATTCAAACCCATCTCACATCTTTCAGCCAGAGGAGGTTGAGCTATAGATGGATGCGTCCTTTTAGGAGCATCTGATTCGTATCATTGACAGGAACAAGATGGTTCTCTGAGGCTGGTTAGTTCCTCTCATATATTTGATATGGTAGCATGGAGGAGTGTAAGATGATACCTAGGAGCGGGAGACCGATATACGTTCTCAGTGGCCGGATATTTTCACGGCTATATCCTCTCCACCCTTGGAAGGGGAATTTGGGGACAAATTACTATAAGGGGGATGTTTTTAAGAATTCGGTTCTTATTTTTGAGGTACGAGCTTCTTCTTTTTTCTTTTCCTTATTTGTTTTTGAGAAAATATGGAAAATAGGGAAAATCCCAAATTTGGAAAGTAAACACCATGTACCTTTTCCACACGTCGGTTAATTTTGGTCGTGTGGGATGGGTACACTGGGAGTGTGGCCATGCTAGGGATGAAAGGTGTAGGAAACAAATACACGCCGTGCATGGGTCCTTTAAACGCTGTGTAGTCAGTCGGCAGGCCAGAACAGTATGTCGGTGGAGCAGCCGCCAGCTGGGTGATAGTACACGTCGTGTACTCAGGAGTATGTGCAGTGTACTCATGTCGGCAATTGAACAGTGCCGCGCTGGCAGGAATCTGCCAGAGGAACAATTTAAAAAATGGGAAGTACACGCCGTGTACTTGGAAGTACACATCGTGTACTTTGTTGTTTTCGCTAAAAATGGGCAGTTGCCTCCCCTATTCATAGGGAAGGCTTAGAACCGGAGGAAGAAGCGGGAGGGGATGACCGAACCTTTGAAGATCCACCGGGTGTTCGTCTAGATTCCGATTCCGCTTCGGTTAATCTCATTGGAACCGCATGGGTAAGTCCTCTATTCTCTTGTAGTGTTTCTTACCAATTCTTTCCCTAGTGGGAGTTATTTGAGATTGAATGAAAGTTCTCATACCTCATATCTGCGTCGTTCTTGGACGTTTCTGGAACCGACGTTCGAGTATAGCGCTCGTTGGCGTATAAGGTAGGTGGGTTGGTGTGAATTTTTTCCAACTGCTGTGCGTTTTGTGCGTTTTTGTTCCACAAACCAATGTTGTGGTGTCGTGTGGATAAGGTCGTGGTTATTTTGAATAACTAGAATTAAATAGGTGATTAATTGTGATATTAAAATGTTATTTGGGATCGTTTCTTGGATCCAGAACCACTCCAGGGGTGGGTTCCACTGTTTAGCCGTTTGCCGAGGATACTTGATGGTATGACTTTAATATAGTAATTGTAGAATTTCCTTGAGAGGAATTTCTTGTTTACTACTTATTTACATGTTGGGCATGGCCCAGTTCCCTGTTTGGCCTGAAGTCGTTGTTGTGATTATCCTGTGGGAACTGCACTGTTTAGCCTGAGGGCTGTAGTTATTTCGCCTTAGTGCAACCTTTCATGCCTGAGGGATTCACTTATGTGCCTGAGGGTGACACTTCTTATGCCTGAGGGAAAATTTTGTTATTCCTGAGGGCGATACCTGCGGGTTGGATTTTGCTTACCTGATGGTAAGGTTTTTCTTATCTTAGGACGTGGACTATTTACTTAGAAATGCAATGTGATGATATATGATAACTAAGGATTAAATGAATAATAGAATGGAAATTTTATTGTTAAGTTAGTTACTTTTAAGTACTGCTTACTTTATTGCATTTTACTATTGAAAACTGGTGTTTCATGCTTACAAACAGTTGGTCACATGCCTTTGGTGGGTGCCTACTGAGAAATATTTCACACACCCTATTTGGGTAACACTTTTCAGCCCAAATAGATTACGTTTCTACAGGTGTAGATAGGGGAAAGAGTCCCTAAACCGGTACATGATTGCTGCTGAGGTGTATGAGGACATGGGACCGAGCCTAAGCTCACGATGCTTTTGCCAGCTATTTTGGTTTGTATTATTGTACACTGCTTTTGTTGTACTGTATTGATGTATAACATGTTCTGGTTGTTTTCATAGAACTCAAGACATGTAGCATCATTATTTATATACTGTTGGTTGTATCCACTGCAGTTGTTTATTTCAGATGTGTATGTTTTACTACTTTCGTTGTTTGTTGTATGTTTTATTTTGTATTCCACAGCGCTACACCTTGACAAATGAGGGCATAGTTTCCCCACTATCAGACCTGGGCCCTCACTACTAGTCGTTAGCCTCTGGCGTTTGGGGAAATGAGCTTGAGGTCACGTGGAAAACCGGGTTCCGGGCACCCGTTGAGTGGCACCCCGTACCAGGACGTTACAAATGGATTATGTTAAACTGTATAATTTTTTTTAATGATAACATGAAAATTAATTAATGTTTTTAGAAAATATTTTATTTCAAATGAATAAATTAAAGATAATATTATTTGTTAAAACTACATTATGAGTGAAAAACCCTCCATAAAAATTAATTTCCATCTGTAACGGATGGAGTTTTAATAGATCGAAGAACAAAAACGGTGATATTATTATAATTAAATGGAAAGTAATCAGGTATGATTATTTTCTTACTATAATGGATAGTGAAGATCCCTTTTTTCACAAAAAAAAGAAAACAACAATAGGAGTTGGATGGGATCTTATAAATATTTATTCCCCAATGCCATGAGAAACCAATAAAAATAAAAAATCATAGTCATGGTGATATGAATCATCATAATCACTATACCATATAGAAAAAAATTCCCCTGGACTGTAACACCAGGTTTCCATAGTCGGCTTCAGATGAGAATAATCTTTCATACATCCCACTTTCCAGGGAGGAACAGGTTGGAAAACATCATCATCCACAACACAAAAATTCCTTTCGGAAAATACCTGACAATATGATGACTTTTGTGGGTAATCATCCTCAATATCACCCCATATTATATGGATACCCTAAGTTTCCATTATTTTATTATATTCTTCCCAAATCCTTGAAATATTGTTATCATGATTGAAACTTTAATTCCCCTCAAATGATGTAGTGTGTCCAAGAATTGGGTCACCCTCATCCACTTGGTCACATGCTCAGTCATGCACTAAAAAAGGGGAAGTATCATCTAACATATGGGTCTCCTATGATAATTACATAGCCAAAACTGATGATTCATCTCTTATAAGTGATTTTCCTTTGTCGAGAGTGGGTTTTACATCACTCGGTGAGTGAACATTGGATAACATATGCTACCTCAACATTTTCCTATAAGAGGCTTTATAGTTCCCTTTAATAAAAAATATCGCAAACCTAATTACAGTGACATTTATATTTAACAAGACTCGTAGATTTAAAAACTAATTAAAAGTCAAGAATCTATTAATTATCCACTTTTAATTGAATATCATCATCTAAAACTGATAAAAAATAGTATGGATCTAACTACAGCTCAAATCAACCTATAATAGTATCCTCAATTAATGACCATATTTTGGAGACTCTTTATTTTTATCCATTTTGGCCGTAATTATCAGAGTTAAGGCATTATCGAATAACTTATTAGGATGCCACAAATTCCAATTGAGGCTAATATGTTTAGTCCAGTGTTAAAACCATATTTTTTTTATGGAAAAATAATTATATCCAAAATCCCACTCTTGAATACATATCCAACCTAGTTTTAAGTAGATTGAGATAATTCCTCATGCCATATGTACACTTTTTCTTATGATAAATCAGTAATATTTTAAATAATCACAAATTTATGATTTTGTGATGGTAGAATTTTTAATGGCCATTTTCTACATGTATCTCCATTAGAACATGATAGTTATATTTTTATTCTATGTTTTAGAAAGTTTGTTTGGTGTTGACCTTATAGTTTCTCTTTATGCCTTTTAATATTATGTTTTATATGCTTTTTTTAACTATATGTGGATTCCATAATATAAATTTTAAAGTATAACCTCTATTTTTATGTACAATTTAAAATATTCATGACATAATTTGATAAAGGTAGGGTGAATGCAACACCCAAATATATTATGGTGTGGCTTTTTTAAATAAAACATCTTCAATAACGTTTGAGATTTACAAGTGATTGAATATAATTTTTTAATTATTATAGTTATATCCCAGATATTGGTAGTGGAATGAATTAACGTAGTTATTTAAATTATGAATATATATATCTATATTACAAATTTTTATTTAATTATGTAATTGTTTACCAATTAATTAGAAATGATAACCAATGGAATATGAATGATGTTTGTTTATAAAAATATTTTTATTCCCAAAAATATAATTTATATTAATAAATAAAATTAATCGTTATTAGTTATATTAATAAAATTTATATATATTACATATTAAATAAAATATTTTTACATTCATGTAATAATATTTTTAGAGGCATAAGATAATAATAAATCAAAATTTACACATAAAAGGATATATTTTTCTAAATGTATTTTTATCACCTTTTAATGGAGATATGATTTTAAAACTAAATTTAAGTACTTTTATAAATTATATATAACAAAATAGACACTAATATTTAATGCATAAATCCAAAATTTATTTTTTATAATTTTTTGTTAATTTTCAGATAAGTTTGATTTTTGATTAATAATAATTTGATCGTTTCCATAATTGTTTGATCCTTAAGAATAATAAACAAGTCATTATAATAGTAATCATACATATGAATATACAAATAATTTTTTTCTTCTTATAAATAAAAATATGAAATATCTATATATTTTAATAAGAAAATAAGTATTTTAAAAATGATTAATTAAATATTGGTAATTTTATAAGTCTAAAATATTCATTTACAACGTTATAATTAATACAACGATTTGAATGAAAATATTGTTTCATAAAATTGGATCATAAATTAATATATATTTTTCTTATTATAATAATTCATTTTTATCATAACTTAATTTGACTTTCATTGTCTTAAAATACATGTTATAATGTAAAATAGATTTTTTTTGAATAAATGACGATTTTAATTTAATAATAAATTTCTCAAATTTAGAAAATTATTTTTATAAAAAGTATTTTATTTTGGTATTATACACATAAAAATGGTTTTGGGGAAGTTTTTCAATTTTTCTATAATAGTTCAAAATTAGGTGAATAGAGAAATATAGTAATTTATAGTATAATCTTAATAAAAAATTATGGAGTCATAGATGCTTTATGGATGATGTAGGCCCATAAAATTGAACTCTTCTAAAATATAGTAATATAATTATTTAATATTTTCAAAAGATTCATAGTCTTGAGAAAATATAAAAAATAAATGAAGAAAATATTCATAAAACACCTCTTTACTCCACTATAAATACCACCGTTATCACCTTTTATCGTCACACCATCCCTAATTTGATCCTTTTCCAAATTTTACCCGATACCATTACCCTTACCAAAATCGAAGATCCATTGGGCTCAAATAAATACTAAAACCCATTCATATAAGGTAGTTCTCAAGGAGGAGACTCCATGAGGTAAAAATCCTCTTTATTTTCTTTTTAATATATTTTTCTAACTTATCCTTCCCCCACCTACCATATCCAAAGTGTCATGATAACTTCAAATTCGTTTATATACTAGAATTTAATTATTTGAATGTAAAATCTACCATATCTCCTCTTCTATTTCTCCATTTATTTTAATAAATAAAACATCATCAGTGTGGTGCCGATTTATGACCTACGTGGACGACATGTTATTGTTTTCCAGTTCCTCCATAAAAGATTGTAAAAAAAAATTTTATGGTTTAAAGATTATAATTATATTATTATATCTTATATGGCATTCTATAAAAATTATATATACATAATACTAATTAATGAAACAAAACTGGTTTATGATGATTGAAAACCCAACAAAATAATTTAAATTATTATCACAAACATATTATCTAATGAGGAATCCTAAACTCAAATAACAAAATGTTTTACAATAACAACTATTGATATGTAAATTCATTAATAAAATATAATATAAATTATGTATAACTATTCAAATTTCACATGATCTTTATTATATGTATACTATTGAACCAATCACGAAAACCAAAGAAACGAACACTCTATCCAGTAAAAAATTGAAATCTAATAACTCATCAGAAAGGCCATAAATGAACGTATTATATTTATTTGAAATAAAACACATGATAAAAAATTTTATTAATGAAATAATTAATAATATTATGTCAGTATCTGGATATTATGTACCAGTTCAGAACACATTCCAACATAAGGTATGGATTTATTCATCTCACTTTATTTCCTTGAGATAAGCGTCATTCACCAATATTTCTTGTGGGAGGCGTATGTATAATAACCATTGATGTATCGTATCATGAATATCTTTATTTTCATGTTATTTTAAATATAATTTTATCGGTCATATGGGTTAACTATTAGAAATTTGTCAAGGGAATCTCCTTAAAGATTACTCTCAACTCCCAAAAAAAATTATTACTTGATCATCATGTATGAATGGAAAAGATGAAATAGGTGAAACTAAATTATAATCATCCAAAATAATGCCAAAAAGTGGAGAAAAAAGCATGGAAACATGATAAGTGTAAAAAGATGAAGGAGACCCTTGGGATCTTATTCTTCATTCTTATGAAGAGATTCTCGAAAATGTTTTTCAGGTCAACGCCTCCAAGGAAAATGTTAAAAAAATTATTAAAGAATGTTTTGAGTTGATACCAATGATGAGAAAGAAGAATGGATTAACATGCAATACTGAATACTGGCGTGAGGCTTCAACTATGAAAAAATTTTCAAGGAGGAATTCATACAAACAATATACACAATGGCTAATCATTTTCAAGTGTTCCTCAATGAATATTCAGAAATTCATGTTAGTGCGCATCATTGGGAGTTATATAATGTTTCTAGGTCAAAAAATATTAGTCTTGTTTTTAATAAATTAGTGTGTTATTTCATCACATAATTCATCGGCTATGATGACTGATCATTACCACGTATCCTCAAAGTATATTTTCAATAAAAATTGATATTTGGTTGTATGAATTTGGGCTATGCTTTCTCTCTCTTTAACCCAATGTAATTATTCATATTTTATATAATTATTTTACAATCTTGTTATCTTCCTCAAAATAATTTATTGGGATCATTTTACCCTTCCTTTTAGGGAAATAAGTGATTTTATATGGTTCCCATCTCAACTCATTCGAATAAGCATTCTTGATATAAGAGAACATCCTATTTTATTAAACATTTTCAAGTACACTCTATATTATATTTTACAGAACCATTATTTTTAAAAAGTAATATTATTTTCAGGAAAAATACCCTTGTTCAATCATGGTTTTATAAAAATATTACCACATTTCCTTTTTTCAAGACTATGTAGTATTTTCTATTAAACAACACTAAATAATATCATTTTTAATGTTTCCTAAGTACTATTTTCAAATGTTTTCACATTATTTGAAATAATTTAAATTTCCATAAATTTTATTCTTTAGAAAATAATTTTTTATAATCTTATTTTTTGAAAAATATAAATTATCTTTCAAACGAACTATTATCTCCAATGTTAAAAAGGGTATTTCTTTAAAATAATTTTCAATGATTTAACTATAGTACATTCATAGATGATCATGATTATAATATTAAAAACTGTTATGATACACATTCATATAAATATATATTTTTATTTGAAATATTATGAATGCATAAGACTTAGTAATTGATGGGTGGGTCCCATTATAGCCCCTAAATACATCAATAGGTCTCATGAGACAAACTATAACATGTTTTGGCTAAGGCAATACTTAATTATATAGAATTATTGGATGAGGCCTTGATGGTTATTATGATTAAAAATGTTATGAATTTCCTCAAAAGAACAATATTAATTGATATTCTATGTGATTATTTGACTAGTAGAATATTTATTGTTATGATTCATTCACATTTTATTATTTATATGAAAATATTTTAACAGCTTTTATTCCTACAATATTTTACACTTGATTTTGTTTTAATGTAATTTTTCTTTAAGTTTTCATGATGACTTATCTTTTATGTTTCATTATGATAGATTTAATTGTATTTGATTCCCTTACTAATAATCAGATCGTAACCGTTTTTATATATTTTATTTTTCCCTAGGATGCGAAGAAGTAAATTATGAATTAAGTGTAAGGATAATCTATGGGTTTGTGGGTGATTCCAATATAGTTTATTTTTTATATTACATTCTATATTGTAATATGATGTTAATGTATGAAATCTATTTTCAAAAACATTTGATCGATCAATCCTTTGGGATTTGAACCTTGTATCTATTCATATTGAAAAAATTAAGGCACCAGATCTAGGATACTAAGGTGGGGGTATTTATAAAATATATCATTTAAATAATCACTAAATTGTCAATTTCACCATAAATTTTATGGATGTGTTTCATTAAGTAAAATTAAATTTAAGTTATTATTTCTAATATAATTATTTGATATTTCCTTTAATTAATCAAATATTCTATCATCAGTATGTTATCCTTTAAGTTTTATTTTCCCCATAAAAAGTAATAAATTATTATATTGATGATGATAAATATTTTAGCATTCAATATAATACTTATAGTTGAACAAACACCTTATATAACTCCATATTAAAAATAATTCATCATTTAAAAAAACTATGATAAAACTTATTTTTAATTGATTCTTATAATGTAAATAAATATGATAAAATATATTTTTTCAAATAAAATGTAGTATTTTTCATTATTCATCAAAATAGGAATATTTTAGTTAAATATCAATTAAATTACCAAATTACTTTTTTATATTCTAATTTCAAGGGATATGTTTATTTTTCCTAATGAAATTTTTGAAACTGTTAATAAAATTATTTAAAACAATAGTTCAATTTTTTTTTATCAAAACTACCTTTTTCCAAAAAATACCTTTCATGTAAAAAACATTGATTTGTTCATATATAATGCCTATAAACCAAATAATAAGAATGTTAAAGAATGTATTGAAAATAATATATAGAAATTTCATTAATATAATAAATAAAGAGAGAATTTATATTTACTAGGATAAAATACACTTGTGAACATTTAATTAGTATTCTAGGAAACAAAATCCATTTATTTTTGAACAGATTTTATATTCATTTATAATTCACTTGTCAAAAAAAATATTAATTATATATAAATGTGTAAACCAAAATTTTTTATTTTTTTTAATATTATTAATTCCCACAATTCTAATAGACTGGATATAATTTAAATAATTAAATAAATACATTTTGTTGTTCCCTTCAACATAATGTGGAATATCATGTAGATTATGAAACATAGTGTGTCATTTTATAAATCTCAGGATGTTTCCAGACAAGTCCACAATTAACATTATGGACAAGAAAAACAAGCTTATTCAAAACATTATGAACCTGTAATCTAGTTCATACCTAACATTGTAAATAATTAATTAATTTCATTTATAAAATTATCGACATGAAATAAATGTCCACACATGAAATCATTTTTGCCAAGGTTTACTCTCAAGACCGACATTGTGGACAATGTCCCATTCGAACCAAGGTTCACAATCCATTCCAGTCTTTTATATATAATGAGATATAAATATCCACCCAATATAGTAGGGGGTGATACAAGACCTACCCATCATGGGATATTATGAACCCACCATCCATGGTTAAAACATACCCACCATCCCAGGTTATAATGTAACCACCATTACATAAATAAAATCATACATATATACCCCTCAAGATTTTAATTCATTTATTATATCATAACCCATGAAATGAAACGGCTTTTATAAACATTACCTCAAATATATTCATATATAAACATTATATGATTCATAATAACTAAACCCTCTAATAACCATTTAACATGGGTTGGTTTGATAATAATTTACATATGATATAAAACATTGAAGTGAATTTGGTTTTGTAAACAATATTACATCATAACATAAACCATTTTGAAAAATAATACGAATGATATTTTGGTATCATATCCCTACTAAGGAATATGTAACACCAATGTATGAAATCCTAGATAAAAAATTATTTATTAATTTAATTTAAATCAATTACTTTAGAACAAATCATATCGACTTGGAAATTGTTTTTTTTGAAAAATAAATGTTTTTTGAAGAATTTTCATTAAAAATATTCTCAAAAACATATAATGGAATATTTGAAAATAAATTAAAATAATTTTTAAAAATATTTCATTTAAATAATCCTTTTTATGGGAAATAATTATTGAAATTATTAGGATTTACTTCAAAATTATTAAAATAAATTTTTAAACATAAATCATCTTTCAAATACTCTTATTTTAAAATAAATTTTGATACATATAAAAGATGTATTGAAAAAAATTGAACAAAAATTATAATTAAAACATTATAAAAATAATTTTCCTTATAACATATGTGAACATATCACTGGAGAACTTTTATGAAATAATTTTCCAAAAAATAATACTGTATGAAAATAGATTTCTGATTGAAGAGATAAATAATGTCAAATTTTTTAATAACATTTTTATATGTGTCCTAATTACTAAAGAGTATAAAATATTATCCATTATATGAATATATAATTGGGAGTATATGTATAATAAAATTAATAATAATTATTGAGAGATAGATCATGATATTTCAAATTGGATACATAATTAGTAGTAATCCTCATAAATGATGATATTATAAAATAGTGTTATTATCACACTGGAAACAAAAATTTATAATCACCATTAAAGAATAAAATAAAATTGAAATTTAAAATTCAATAGTAAAAATAAATACAATATATTACATGTAAAATACGTTTTATATGAACCACATGAATTCATATAGTTTCATAACATAACATGCATCTCAAAGAATAAAACATTTTGACCAAAACCCCTTACCGGTTTGGTAATATTTTAACCTTAAATCCCATGAAGGAGATATCCTAAAATGGAAATATAAATACCAATAATATAAATTATATTCATCATAAAATATAATAATGGGATATATACACTCCATATGTATGAAACATGTGGTGTATGAGGATGTTTTCTCACAAAAAAAATATGATATCGAAATCCCTCACCTAAAGTCTTGACTTCCATTGCACTCATTCAAACATTTTATTATGAATGTATACTTTTTATGATTGAAATAATTGACTAATAGGTTTTATTTATGTCCAACTTGAATCTTTTATATCAATTTTAGGGAGGTTGAGATGTCATATTTTCTATGTTTTTCAAAAACTAGATGTTGTGAAGGTGTGAAGAAATGAGGTGAGTGACTACCCTCTTAGTTTGGATGGTGTGTAATTTTTATAAATACCCCCACTAATTTTCAATTTTTTTGGTCTAAATATCATCATGTTCCACCAAAATTGAATATTAATAACTGGTATGGTTTACAAAAAAAGAATAATATGTTTATAATGTTTTTCAATATTCATTTAGTTTGAACAATTATATCCTATTAGTTCTTACCATGATAACCTATATATTTTTATTTAACTATGTAATTTATAAATTAAAAATAAATTTAAAATGAGTTTTATTATATAATTATGACCCACTAATTCTAAATTTGATGTAAATTTTGTTAATATATAATCATATGTGTCTGTAAAATTAATTTTAATTCAAAAATAAGTAATTCACAAACCCCTGGGTTAACCATCAGTGTTGTAATTAATTATTAGTTTTCTCACAAATAATTATAGTAAAAACCATTTTTAACTTATAAATTATTTTAAATTATACTTATTAATAATATAGAATTCAGTTTTTCTAATTATACACACATAAGTGGATGAGTATAATTTAATGTTTATATTAAAAGTCATATTATAAATCGTGTTTCGAAAGTTAAAATGTTAAAAATTTTCCAAATGATATTATATTAAATATTAATAAATAATGATTTCAATGAATGAAATTGGATTAATAGTTTTATAATTTAACTAATTAAACCATAAAAATAATTTATTAATTGTTTTTCTTTTTAAATTATTTATGTTGAATGAATGTTTTTAATTAAATTACATTATTTTTCACTGTTTATCAAAAAAGAAAAATTTTCTGAATAAAATGAAAAATTCACCTCAATGACATTTTGATATTAAATTTTTTTTTTAAAAAATTATTTTTTCACAAGAATTTTATAATAGGATCAAATTATAGTTTTATAAAGAGAGTTCCATAAATATATGCGTCCAAATGAATTTTTTGAAAATTTTTTATTTAATTCATAAAATCGGATTTATTTATATATATTTTATATAAAATACATAAGATGAATTTTAAATAATCAATTAAATATATTAAACATATTATTAATTAAAATTATTCAAAAATATCAGTTTTTTATTTTAATATTGTATAACACAATTTTTTGAATAAAATAACATCTTTATAAAATTATTTCATCTATTTCAAATAGTTTCTATTCTCATTTTTAATTAATTGGTCACCAAATAATTCGTTATATATAAATGATTATAAAATATATCAATAATATAGTAAAAAATAACCATACACACTATTCTAATGTCGAGGTGATAAATAGCATATCAAATAATAATATTTTAGTTGTATGAAATGTTTCATTTAAAATCATTATTGCATGTAACCAAAACAAAACTATATATTGTGTATAATATGAGAAAAAAATATTACGTGGTGTAAGAAAATATAAAATGAGGTATAAATGAATCCAAGTCCATAATTAGTGTCTCTTGTCCCAAAAAATATTGAAAATATCCAATTCAGTTTTAAAAATTAACTTCACAAAATCATAGGGTGTTACATTCTACCCCATTAAATGAAATTTCACCCACAAAATGCATATTTTTAATCAAAGGATTAATATTTTTTAATAAATTTATTGGAACCCATATCATACAAATTAATAATATAACTTCCTTTAAAATGGGAATTCTTGAAATATTATTGTTACCTAATATAAATGATTACTTGGTTTCCACATACAACAAAAAACATGAGATGTGAAGATATGGAAAAAGAAAAAAGGAATAAATAATTATATATATTGATAGATATAATTGACCAAAAATAAGTGAGTGATATCGAGAATATTAAATACTAAAATCTATATAAAAAAGAGGATTGAAAATGGGAAGTTTTATTATAAAAATTAATAATAATAGGAAAACATTTTATTCCATGATTTTCAATATTAGTGATTATATAAAACCTGACTTCAGTACATTTCATAAGTTTAATATCAACCTTGGGCTGTTCCTTGATAAATTTTTAATTCATGTCTTACTTCAAGGAAATAGTTTCAAAAATTGATTTTTCTATGTATGAATCAAAAAAAATTAATATTTAATGTATCATAAGATTGAAATATTAATGACAATTATTTCATTATGTCTCAAAATATTTCCAAAAAACAATATACCTAGAACATGTAATCCAATATTGATAAATATTCATATGGTGATTTAATCCTTAAATCTATAAAAACTCATCCAAATATAAATAGAAAAAATTTAATAAATATTTATCCTTTTGAACCTTCAAAATAATTATGATAACAAAATTTAAAAATGGGTTCACCAAATTTTGAAAATGTTATTTCAAAAAACCCCCAAAAAACATGAGGATTTACATAACAAATAGGTACCAAATATATATATACATTAATCATTTTTTTATCTTAAAACAAGGTAGTAATCAAAATTTAATGAAAAAAATATTGAAAACATGAATGCGCCATTATTCTTTTTATAAAAAATAGATTACATGTAACAACCCAAACTTTTAACAACTGAATTTAATCCTTGTTATAGTTATTCATATACTATAAATCATATAAAATAACATATATAACACGATATAAACAATATAAAATCATATTAAATTATATTATATGTCTTTTATAAATTAAAGAACCTCTACTGATGAAATAGTAATTTGACCTTCATAATAGTAACTTGACCCACAGTAATAGTAATTTTTCTAATAGAATAGTAAATTAAACATTTAAAGAATAAATAAAATTTGAATATCTTATAAAAAAATATAATATATTTATATCATGAAATAATTAAATAAATAATTTAAAATTATTAATTTAGTATTCAAATTTTAATATGTTAAAAATTAATTATTAACGATTTTATAATAAAAATACTCATATTAAATATACTTTAATCTCATTAAATACACATATAAGTAAATATTCTATTGTCTTATGTTTATATGACAATTCTTTGAGCCCTTATATAATTTTTGAACTTTTTATAAAATAAGTTATAATTATAAAATTTTTATATTTTTAAGAAATGATCATTATATTTAAAAAACTAAATAATCATATTTAATAAATTATTTTAATAAAAAGGATTTAATTTTTATATTTTTCATTTAAAAATATTTTTAGGGTTAATTATTAGGATTTTTCTGAAATAAGAAAATTTTGGTAATAGTTAAATTTTATTATTTACGATAAAAACCAAATATCTAATTTATTGAGTCATAGATGATGTATGGCCTATTTGATCCCAAAATATTCAACTGTCCATAATTATTTTAATATAAGTAATGATAATTATCAAAACTATTCATAGCTTAGAGCCAAAATAATAATCTAATGAATAAAATAATATAGAAACACCCCACTCCTCCTCGATATATTCCACCCATCATCATCTATTCTCTTCACATCCATAAATTGTGTTTTATTAAGACCATCAATTTTCATACATTAGCATTAATTCTCATTTTTGGAAAAAATTAATAATTATACAAATGTAAGACCAAAGACAATATTAGTTTAATTCTTTTGGGAATATGGAAATGTGATCACGGGTACCTAAGTGATCAACATTATCTCCCATTATGTTCTCTAAGACCACAACCCCTCTTATACATACCATACAATAAATATTTTTACATATCATTTTGAAGGATTCATACAAATGGGTGAGATCAGATGACCATTAAGGGTAAAAAAGGGATATATTTATGCATAAACATTACTATAGGCATATGAGAACATGGTCATGAAAATAGAAGATCACACCATGCTAATCAATGATCATATACATGAATCATGGAAAAGTGATTGTATTTTTATAATACATGAATCATATTTAAATAGATAACATGATTCATGAAATCTTAACATTAGAATAATACATTGAATTGTGTTAGATGAAAAAACATATATAATGATTTATATAGTAGTCAAGGCCTCACTAAAAATTCCATATCAGAGGAAAAAATAATTTATTGAACCGTGTTCGTAGTCTTTTCTATCCATTTATTAATAAAATCACTCCAATCTTCATTCAATACCTGTAATATTGAATTATATTCGTTTCATCTTCTCACCATGTCTATCGAATGAGATATATATATTTACACAATGAATTAGAGGGAGATATAGGTCCAACCCTTTCAGAATGAAAGAATACATACACATGCAACAAAATCATAAAAAATAATTTCCCAACCTATAAAATTAAATGGGTCTCATAAACATGTCATTAAATCATAATGTGTGAATAAATATTAAGGTTTCATAATATTTTCACCAAAAGTATAACCTATGAAAAGAAGAAGGGTTTAAAAGTATATAACTTGTGGTATACAAAAAGTTAGCATAAGAATTATTCTATCAAAATATAATCCATTGAAGAAACAATATGAATGGAAGCTTTTGATATTTTGTCATGAGATCCTTAGTAATATCAATAGATGTCATATTAAATGGAAAAAGCTTTTAAATATAATTTGAAAACATTTCATGGGGAAAATATCATGTTCTCTTTGAAAAGGGCTCATTAAAACCAAAACCCATGTCTAAAACCATTTTATTGAAAATAAACTTGAATGATTATATATAAATATTTAAAAACTTTTTTGGAGAAATTTACATTGAAAACATAAAAAGGGAATGCAGATGTTTCGAAAACCATTTTCCTTGAACACTTATTAAATGATCATGAAAACATTATCAAAACCATTTCATTGAAAATTATTTACAAAATTATAAATAAGGCATGGAAATCATTTTAAAATAATAATCCTTGAAAACATTTAAAAAAATATCAAAACCTTCATGAGAACCATTTTTATGAAAATAATTTTCAATATTATAAAAATCGCTCAAAATTCATTTGAAACCAATATTCATTGAAAATAATATTAAAGAAGCATGGAAACTTTTGAAACCAATTTTACTTTAATATAGTAAATGGATGAATGAAAACTATTTTGATAAAAAAAAATTATTGAAATTTAGCTTTAAATATATATTTTCATAAAAACTAAACTTTTAAATATTCAATGGAAGCATCACAGAAATGAAAGTTGGTAAATCCATACATGCAGTTTGAAGTAAGAAGAACATTCCTTTTACACAAAAAAGGATATAAAATCGTATTATTTATAATAAAAAACAATGATTCCATTGAAAACATTGCTAAATGAATAAATTGAAACAAAATATTTTAATTATTACTTGAGAATGGTAAAATATTAATGGAAACACTCTTTAGAAAATATTATATTGAAGGAACTCCTATTTCCGACAGATGAGAGAGTAAAGTCGAGCTTTCATAAAAACAATTCTTAAATATATTATGCATAAAAGAGTAGAAAATGGAAAAAATACATTAATAAATCATTAATAAATTTAGGATAATATGTTCTATTAATTTTAATGATAAATAGATCGCAATATTCCCTCAATGGAAACATAAACATACACATTCTCAAAAAGAGATGAGATTATTTCAATAAACATTTAATACTTGGTGAAATAGAACCATACTACCCTTATATTAAAATGAAATTACATGAGTCATAAAATATATTGAAAATAATTATATTTAATATATAACATTTCATGGTCAATATATTCACCTCCTCAAAGAATAAAATTGAAAAACGTATCATGTGTATCAATATAGGAAAATTAAAACAGAATTACATTATCGATTTTGTGACTATTGGAACATAAATCCCATTATAGATAGATAAAAAAATTATGTAAATACACATAATTCTATAAATAATAATAATATATTACATTCATGGGAATTATACACAACACACAAAAGAAATATATGGTGAATAAAGGATGTATCTCACCAAAATAAAAAGTGAGCTGAAATTCACATACCCTGTGTCTTGATTCGCATCTTACTCATTAAAAACTAATGCACAAAAAATATGAATTTATTATACATATATAAAATAACTATATTTTTCAATAAAATTCAGAATATTTTTATGTTATGACATTATATTACCACTTGTTATGAATTCCAGGTTAAGATTATGCTTTAGGTAATATTCACATTATTTTTCATAGGAGTATTTTTTTATAGATCAATTCCATAAACTTATGAAATGATTTGTCTAATGTACACCATGATATTAATATAATTTATATTAATTATATGTGTATTATAATAATAAATTGAATATATAAGTATGAAATGTAATACACTGTTCATGGAGACGACATGTCATGCGTACCCTTGAACATTATTTTCGTTTAATTGTTGCATTGTAAGTAAAAATTTAAATGAAATATATGTATATATATTTTTATATATAATTATTATAGATACATTATTATATCATATATAGTATATAATTTCTCTAAACATTTCATCAATACATTCAATTAAGTGAGTGAATAAATCAAATCACTTTGAGGCGGATGTAGTCCTTAAATCCACAAATGAAATTAACGTAAATTCATCAATTATAATGTATAAAAATATGTGTGGTGAAATAAATTATTAAGAAAAAACAAATAAAAAAATAAACTATATAACATATAAAAACGTATTTTTCCATCATAATTTCAAACTTGAGAGGCAGTAAAAAAACTAACAATCAATGTTTTGTGAGGTGGTAGTTTTCTTTTCAGATATAAAATATATTTGTTACCTATTAGATATATGTGTGTCTATATTTGGTTCAAACCATTTTCATAAATGAATATTTTTATACATATAATATATTTTTATTATATAATAATGGAATAATATGAATTGAAGTGGTCGATAATGAAAAAAAGAAAAGGGTTTTAGGGAGGGTGTTACCTCTTAATCAGGTAGCTACTCCCAATTTGCACAAAAGGGATTCCATGAATGAATTTAAGATTAAATGGAGTCCGCATTGAGGTAGGTATTTATTTGGAGGATCTATTTGTGTAGATCATGTTCATTCCAATGTGGCATGGTAGGTGTGATGAATTTTGAGGAGAGGATAGTTTTTTATTGTGGGGGAGGAGTGTCACACTAGAAATATTTTGAAAAATGAATTCCATACTCGTTTCTTAAAAAAAATTGATACAATCAGATAAATATTTGGATAAAAGGGAGAATAGGGTCTTAATATGGACATAAAATGACTACTGGGGATGTTTCTAGCTTGTTTTGGGTCCTAAATTTATGGTTTAGGTTATAGTTATGATTAAATTTACCATAATAAATATAATTGATTTTTAATTACATTAACTAATTTTTTTACTATAAAACATAATTAAACGTATTATTAAATATAAATTTGTATTATTTAAAATATGGAATCAATTTTTTGTATTTAAAATCATAGAAGTTTATGATATTTAATTAAAATTAATCCCACTAATGGGAAGACACTATAGGGTTTGTAATTTATAAATGATCATAATGATATCTATGTTCTTAAATCATATTTCAGTGTGAAATTGTTTCCAATTACCTACATTATCTTGAATCATAAAAATATTATCAAATTAAACATTGAAAAAAGTTATTGTGTAACTCAACCTTATAAATAAATTAGATGAAAAAGCAATTTTTATTTAAAATTCTTTGTTTTTAACTATTAATTAACAAATGATACCTTGTAATAAAATAAAAAATTATTCCTAATATAAATTTTATGATTTTTGTAAAATTATTATGCTTATTTTGATAAATTAAATCTGTAAAAGATTGAATAAAAAATTTTATAATTAATTCTCAATTAAATGGTGGGAAAACCACAATTATAAAAAGATTGTACATTAAGCAAAAAATTGGATTTTTCTTATCTTATTCCTATCAAATGAAGTTGATGAATAAAAAATTATTTTCTTTAATATCTAAAATATATATTAAATTAATAACAATATCTATTTAAAATTTATTTAATTTATTAGGGTAAAATAACTTTTTTACCATATTAATAATTATACTTCTCTTTATATTCAATCGGTTTTCATATTCATTAACTAATTAACTCGAAACCTATGAGTTCATATTATAATTGTGTAAACAATTGATTTTGATAAATTATTTAATAATATTCATAACCCATAATTTAAAATATAGGTTATATATTATTATATTATATAAGAATATTTTGAAATGTTTTATTATTTCGGTAAACCTTGGTCATGCATGTTTTGAAATCCATAGAGGAAATTAAGAATTACGTAAAATGAAATCTAACATGGATGATCAGTGTACATCAAGAAAAAAATTTATGTTTCATATAGTGCATGACTAACTTGGGGTTGTTTATAATGTAGGATAATCATATTGACTTAATATAAAATAAATTATTTACAGTGTAGCATTAAATGAAAAATATAAAAAACATTAAATTAATTCAATATAACAATTCACAAAATCTCAGGGTGTTACATTGTTCCCCCTTTAAATTATTTTATCCCTATAAATTATCCTAGGATATAAATGGTTTAATAAATTACTATTTCAATCACAAAAACCCACATCGTAAAAATGAATATTAAAACATCCATTAATAATTAATTGTTGGAACCATACCGATTACCCAATGTAACAACTAAACAAGATTCCACATAGGATATAACATGTTGGTAGTGATGATTGTTCATTTAGGAAAAGAATAAATATTAGTAGTGAGTTATTGAGTTCATCAATCATAAATAAGTGAATGATCAATAACAATTGAGGTCCTCAATGTTATTAATCAGTGATGATTTAAAAGTCCATCATCTAAAAAATTTATATTGGAACACCACATTTTTTAGCATTATCCTAATGTTGAAGAATAATTATATTTACCAAGAATATAAGGAAATTTAAATACATGATATATTTACATGAAAAAAATTTCAATCATTAGTTGTGATTTTATCTATTCATAATTCATACATTACTTCATTAAATGGATGTCCAAAAATTAACATTTATGCCTGAAGTTCTAGAATCCACATTTAAAAGATCATATGGCCCATAAAATAATGAATGTATTACTCTCGATCTCTAAATGATTTTTAATATCAATATGGTTAACATATTAATCTTTAAAAGAAAAAATTAACTCTACCGGTTCATCATTAATAATTAATAAATGAAAATAATTACCCACTGACATAGACATCGCATAGGCCAATGGAATGTGTGAAACCCTTATCATCATTTAGTAATGGGTTTAAGACCTACATCACTGACATCCTTCATTAGTTGTCACCCAGAATACATGACAGTTGTTTCTAAAATCAAATTAATATTATTTCCAAAATATAAAATATATAAATCATTAAATTATAGTTAATCACTAAATAGCCTTTTAACCAAGGTTTTTATTATAAACATTGAACAGAAATACTTCCTATGATACTTGACATAAACTTTTCATCAATTTTTACTATATAACCCTTCTAAAAGATGAAAATAGAAAACATTAGAAATAAATTCATGTAATCATTTTAATATTGATCTTGTATATATCATAATGTACCACATGGTTGTCACCTTCCATACATGTGAATACCCTCATCACATTTTTTATTAAAACATGTTAATTCCTATAATTACCACAATTTTTTTGAAACCATTTATGCTGTATTATTACCCTGTATATTGGAGTTATTACTTAAATCCAAATAATATATAAGAATAATCAATGATAACATTAATAACTTGTCAACAAATCCTAACTTAGATCCTTGGTAATTTGTTCTATCCAATTTAAAAATTCATAACCCAAATATCGTTACCAAAACCACATTATCTTAACATAAATAAAACATTATGGATTCTTTCTCTTATCCAAAATACCACCTTTCCATGAAATTAGTTTACTAGTCAATTGGTATAATTCAACATAAATTTTTATACACTAATCCAAAAACATTAATAAAACAATATTAGTATATTTCATCATTTATATGGCCTAATTTATGAATGAAAAAAATATTAAAACATCAATTATTTCAATTCATCTATAATCCATTAGAAATCTACCTCATCCTACTACATAATAAATCTTTCTATTCAAATTTCAATTGTAGTCTCATCATCATCAGAAATATATCCAATAGGTGTACCACCTTTCTGATTCTCTACATGATATTTCCCTTTTAGAACAAATATTTTCACATTGACCATTAATTACACATAAAATTAATTTTACATTTTGTGATATCTTACAAAGTCCAATATTCACATCCATTTCGTTCACCAACCCCTTCATATTTCATTATCAGTTTCTTACTTTGGGTCTCTCATTTCTATAGTAAAAACACATTATTGTTCCTATAATATATTCATTTTGGTGGTTATTTCATCATTATTGACATAAATGTAACTAAAACATAATTCCTCCCTGGTCTCCAATCCTCAAACACTCAAAAACTCTTTCAATATCTTCCTCAATGTGTTTGTGAGTTATTTACAGTAAACATTGTTGACATGATCCATGATAACTGATAATGCATGATCACAAAATCCATCACTCTAGTGATCATCCCATTTGACTTATCATCAATATAGTATCCGTCATATTCATCTTCATTCAAGTTTTTAATGGTCGCCTACATTGATAAAATATTAAATGAATTGATTAAGAAACAATTATCATAGTGAGGAGTCTCATAATAATGAAACCACTTATATGATTTATAAATTTTAGAAACCAACTTAATATATGATACATAAATTTTATCCTATATTATTCAATTAAAAATTATATTTAAATCCTTTATGATGGTTCATGTAGTGTTTGTTAATATTTATGGTATATCCCATAGGAGTGTCATACCAGGTGACCATCAAGTCCAATTTTCAAGAACCAGGTTACCCAAAGTCAATCCTATGACATCTTGTCAGAGTTATTACACAATGGTACATATTTTATAGAGACATATACAATTTTTCTATCTATGAAATCAATTATTTCAATTAAACCACAAAATCTATCCCTAACCAAAATATTAGTACATTTTTATATAAGTTTTTGTATCATTATATTAATCCTTACACATTATAGTAGAGTTCATATTAGGGTTTTTTCATCCTAATTTATAGAGGATAAATAAACCATTGATGTGATAACAACAACAAGGACCCAAAATATTTTAAATCAAAATTAAATAACTTTTCCAAAACACTTTAATATTTATATATATAGATACTCAAAACCGTAATGGTTTCATTCCATGGGAAATAGGGGAACATAAAAAAGTGTACATGAGAAAGATAAATAATATACCACTAGGTTCTCCAAGAAATTCACCAATTTGAGACATATCAATCATGAAATATATCTTCATAAAATGGGGAAGGAAAAAAGATGGAGAGATTAGATTCTCAAATATGGTAAACAAGGAAGATGTATAAGGATAAACATATGAACAGGGGAATGAAAAAATGATCATTAAATTAGATTATCATAACCTAAATATCAAAGATAATAATCATGTATCATTTCATAAATCATAGATTTTAATAGAACATGAATCATAAATAAATAATGAACATATTCCGTAATAGAATAACAAATGAATGACACATGTAATTGTGGAATAAACATAAGTACATATTATAATTTTCCATATAGTTAATGAATCAATGTCAATGCTATATTAGTGGAAAATGTCCTTTTGTGAACTATGTATGCACCTAATTCTAGTTATATATTACTAAACTCTATATACTACTCATTTCAGTCCTATAATACATAACCATGTTCATTTCTAATTTCATCCATGTTAATATCATGAAAGATAAATATTTACCTATTTCATTGGAGGGTGATATAGGTCCCATAGATCTCATAATTAAATCATACTTACGTTCTCTAAAAACTCATGTATAGTTTTTCACAACCCATTTAATAAACATGTTATTGTAAACATGTAATCATATACTAACCAATGAGAAAATATAGAGACTTCTTAATCATTTCTTTAAAAGCTTATCCCTTGAAAAGAATCATTTTTTAGAATCATATAACCCAAACAACAGAAATGGGCATCATGGTAATCATTCCATCAAAACAAAAATCAGTCAACAATGAATAATAATAAAACAATTAGATCATTTATTATAAGGTAATGAGTAACATCATGAGATGTCATCTAATATAGAAAATACCTTTGAATGATATTGTGAAATCATTTTTTTGAGGAAAATATATTTTATTATTTGAAAAGTGATCTTTAGAACATAAAAAAACATTGAAAATCATTTTGATGAAAATAATACTGAATGCTTCTAATTATTGCTTTGAAAAAAATTTGGGAATCCTTTTTCTTTGAAAACATATAAATAAAACATAACAATGTTTTGAAAAAGTTATTTGAAAGCTATTTTCTATGAAAAAATATAAAATAACCTTGAAAATATTTTTTGAACTGTTTCTTTGAAAATTAGGGGAAAATTATTAAATAATCCTTGAATATCATTCCAAAATAGTTTTCCTTGAAAATATTTAGTATATGATTATCAATTTTCAGGAATAAAAACAAGATCACCAAAAAAACAAGTACCTATTTCATGGAATGATGACTTGTTTCATTAACATCAAGGAGATCAATATTCCTCAATGGTGGAACTTCATTATAGATATCGTCACCTAAATCTGAAGAACATATATATTTAGTTGACTGACATTTGTACAATATATGAGCACTATGAATTTATTGATTTTTTCTTCAGAGTTAATAATTCGCCACCAATCATCATAGATTTTATAAATAGAGTCTAACAACATTAACTTTACCAATATTTTCCAGTTTTTATCGATGATATTAAAATCTACTTCTAGTGAATGGAGAAACATGATGAATATATAAGGATTGTGCATGATAAATTGATTAAGGGAATATTGTATGCTGACTTCAGTAAGAGTGATTTTAAGATATACCAAAACACAATATTGGCATACATGATCAGAAGTGTGGGAATTTCCGTGGACTCTTAAAAAAAGGAAATTAAGAAATGGCACAAACCCTATATTATTAATTAAGTACATAATATAATTGGATTACCAATTTACTTCCATTTTTTATTATAAATATATCATCATTTTATTGCTCAATAATTATGTTAACAGTGAAATGTGTAAAGTATTTATGGAAAGTTATTGTGAGGAATTCTTCATGGAACTAATGAAGAGGTTGATCACTTCACAAGTACTCACACTAGTGTCAAGTGGATAATATTTTGGGTTATACATTGATGAATCAAGGAATGTACTATGTTTTTTACTCATGTAGAATGATAAATTGATAGCCTAAACTTCACGGTAGTTGAAGTTATATTATAAGAACAATCTAACACATAATCTATATATAAAATCCATGAAATTTTATTTGAAAATGTAGCAGCGTTTCCTATATGGAGAAAAGTGTGAAATATATACTAATCAAAAAAACTAAAAGTATATATTCATATAAAATTAGCTCAACATGAGTCAAATGTAATGATTAGTGTTAATCAAGGAATATATTTTCCTTATAATCTATCACAACAGGATAGTCAACAAGGTATCTGATTCTATTAGAAGAAAAGAACCTAATAATATATACATGTTGTTGATTGAGAAATACCCTATAATCTTGGATATAAAAAGGATCAATTTTAAAATCATGAAATTGATAATACATCCTTCCATTCCCAAATGATTTTCCAACCATCAATTAATTATAGTATTAAAGAGAAAATATGTTATGACATGGAGTAACAAAATAAAGTGAATATGGAATAATTATGGAAATGATAAGTGTTTCATATCAATGATAATTGTGTGAGTTTATTTGGAATTTGGTTATTTTAACTTAATCACCTGGGAACGAGAATGAGATATTAAATAATAAACATAGCACAACATTCTCTAAATTCAATGGGAGTTCCATGATATAATGTGATCCATGAGGACATTTCTAGTGGAATAATATGAAGAAAAATATTACAGAGTATATATCAAGGTATGTTATATGTCAGATAGATAATGCTGGAAAATTGATGTGAAAAGGGATAATGTAACCATTACCTATACTGATGTTGAAATGGAAACATTTCCCTTTTGAATTTTTTACTATTCTCCAAAAGTCATCGAATATAAAAAATGTGATTGGTGTTGTGGTGGACCAACTCACCCAGACATCTTACTTTTTCTCGCTTTGGGAAGCCCTGTCATTGAAAAACTTTCTAAAATATATTTGGATGAAGTGGTACAATTGCATCAGGATCCACATTCGATTTTATTTGATCATGATCAAATATTCACTTATCAATTTGAGAGGAAACCCTGTCATTCATTATGTGATGAATTTAATTTCAGAATGGCCTGTCATCCCCATACATATGGACAATATGAAAGGTATATTCCAACACTCAAGGACATGCTTATAGCCTTCTCAATGGAATTTAATGGTGGATATAATCATAATATCACATTGGTTGAGTTCTCATAAACAGTTTCTTCCACATGAGTTTTCCAATGCCTCAACAAAATGATCTTTATGGAAAAGTCATGTAGAACTAAAAAATTGTGGGATGAAGTTGGAAAATGAATGCTACATAGACACGATTATGTGATAAAGGTAATAGAGACGGTTCACGTTGTCCAATGAATTATCAATGCTTCCCAGAGTCAAAGAATAAGCTATGTTGACAACCATTGAAGGGACTAGGTTTTGAAATTATATATAATGTATTCCTTTGAAAATTAACATGGAATATATTCATG
Organism: Viscum album; assembly: GCA_963277665.1. NCBI lineage: Eukaryota > Viridiplantae > Streptophyta > Magnoliopsida > Santalales > Viscaceae > Viscum > Viscum album. The sequence goes on along the minus strand of OY728150.1, from coordinate 433,387,119 downwards.
TGGTTTAAGAAGAAAGGTAATATTATCCCATGGTACATTAGACCATTTGAGATCCTTGATCCCCTAAAAGAATTGGCCTATCAGATTGCAGTTCCACCACGTGTGGATCAAATGAATGGTGTAATCTATATATCTATCTTGGTAATGTACATACAAAAACCCTCAACTGTACTAAACTCATAGGTTGTAAATATTGAGGTTGATATATCTTATGAGAAGATGTTGTTAATGATTCTAGACCAGAAAGATAAGGATCTATTCAACATAAAATCCCACCTTGTAAACGTGTTATAGAGGAACCATAAGTATAAACAATAGACATTGGGACCATAGGAGGTGATGAAGGGGAAATATCATCCCCCATTTATGTGAAATTAAATTTCAATAAAAAAAGTTCAAAAGGGGGAAGAATGTAACCACCCAAAAATTTATCAATTGAATTTATACCTTGTTATAGTGATTTTATATATTATAAATCACCTAAAATCAAATTGAGACCATAAAAAAAAGTTATAAATTAATAATGAATGAAATAAGAGTATTTTTTTGAAATTAAGTAACCCCTAACTATGGAATATTATCATGAACTATAGAATAGTAACATGACATATAGAATGGTAACACGACTATTTTGAATATTAGTTCATCAAATAGAGTAGTAAATTCCACTTTGAACGTATAAATATAATTTTGAAATCTATTAATATAAATAAAATATTTTTATATCATGATATAAGTAAGTAAATATTTTAAAAATGTTAAATTATGTACCTATATTTTTAAAAGTCATAAATATTTATTAACAATTTTAGAATTAACTCTATGATTTGAAAGAAAATCTATTTAAATAAAACACACGAAAAAAATTATAGTTTTGTCTCATGATTATAATATAACAGTATGAGACATTTCTAAATTTTTTAAAGTGTCATAAAATCAGTTATAATTTTAAAATTTTTATTTTAAAATAAATTATAATTTTATTTAAATATTCGATTTATTACACATAGAAACCTAGTTACATAAAATGGATTAAATTTTTTAATTATAATATTCAAAATAAAAATTTGGGTTGATTTTCGGGATTTTTCTCGAATAATTGAATTTTTGGTGAATAATGATATTTTATAATTTAAAATAAATAATAAATGCTTATATTATTTTTTCATTGATGATATTTGGACGAATTAAGATCAAAATATTGATTCTAAAGAAATATTATAACATATTTATTTTTATTTATAAATTTATTGAAAGTCTTCTGCCAAAACAATAATCTAATGAATAAAATAATGTGAAACATCACTCTCCTCCCCAATAAATACAACCCCACATCACTTATTCTAGTCACACCTTTCAAGATTTGAGACATATCCAAATTGTAGCCAAATATCTTCCCAAGCTGCTAAACCATGTCTTGGACCCTTTTTCTTACAAAAAGAATTTGACCTCCTCCTTAAAGAGGTGCTCAATGAGGACAAATTCAATAGGTAAAATCCACTTTTTGTAACATTTAATTTCTTTTAATTTGTTTTTATTTTCATATTATATTTTCACCTACTATATAAAAATGTGAATTGCAACAAATTTATCTTTTATATACTATTATTATATCATGTTAATGGATGATCAATCAACATACTCCATTCTTTGAATGTTTTATTCTAAAAATTAATCATTTTCTATGATGTGTTCATTTACAGACATCACGGATGACACATTTTCATTATCCATCAACACCTTAAATAATGTTCATAAACACACTATAATAGTTTTTACATAATGTAAAATGTATTTAATAACCATTTTTATGTTGTATAACTGACTTATATACCTAATAATAATTATTAAAACAAACCTAGTTTGTGATGTTTGAAAACTGGCCAAAAATATAAATTATTATCACAAATTAACTTTTATCTAATGATTCATCCTCATAATACATTAAATAACGATATACATAACCATTTAAACAAATATATTTCCATTAATAATATATATTTTCGATTTTTTAGAATTATACACAATTTATATAATCATCCTTACTCATATTCATGTGAACCAATTCTTAACACAAATAAAATGATCTCCCTCGAATGTTGGAATTGAAATATATAACTAATATAATTATAAACCAATAATTAATCAAATACATGTATAAGATGTTATATATTTCTTAATTAATTAATTTAACATTAATATCCAGGATATTAATGTTAAGAATGCACTCCATCATAAGGTAAGTTTATTCTCAAACCCGATTATTTTCCCCTAGGGTTTCCCTCTTTCAGTCCATTTTCTGTATGGATATTCAATTAATGATCCCTAAATATCATTTCATTATCATTACCAATTATTTATAGGATATACATGTTTCTAATATTCTTTTTTTTTTAAATATAATTTTCTTTCCAAAAAACTGTTCTTTCTAAAAATACATCTTTTACATCTCATGGGATTTCTTCTTCTTCACTCAAGATTCATAATTCCAATAACAATTATGTTTTCCACTCTTTATTTTGCGAACCCCAATGTTTTTTCATGAATGTATTGTTAGTGAAATTTAAATCATTCTGTTCTATGAGTTATTTTATTCCCATTATTGATATGTGTTCCATGTACTATGCCTAATAATGAAAATGTTATGTTGTGATTGGTGGGACAGAATTATATTTCACGTGAAACATTTATTATGTTACATGTGAAACTATAATTATATAATTCTCCAATGAATTTGGTAGTGTTATGTACATCTTGAGAAAAATTGAAAAAAATGCATGAACATGATGCTATATTTTTTCATAATTATGTGTGGTCGATTCCATCTATGACATGATGTTTCATTTTTATACATTACCACATTACAATCCATTATCTAATATTTTGTATCAATTTTTTGATAATGATCTATTACATAGGTCACTGACTGTTCTCAATATTGTTTTATATGACTTATACATCCACTTCCTAGGATTTTAGATCTCCCTTTCTTTATTTTATATCATCAGGTGAGTGACTGTCCTATAGAGAACATGAGGTCCACTAATAATCTAGAAAATTAATTAAATGAAATATGTTTTATTATATAAATGTTAAGTATTTTTCTAATTTTCCCAAGAAATAAAACCTTGGAATCTTAGTTCTGTAACCTTTTATGTTTATTATCCTTAAAATGGTGTAATAAATATTTATGAAAAATTATGGTCAATATATATCAAAATATATTCCCTTGATCCAATAATGTTGTAATCTCCATCATTGATGACATAAGCAAATTTTCCCTGTAATGATTAAGTTGTTCAAAGGTAATCAATTATATAAAATTATTTATCCCAAATCAATCATCTATCTATACCAAGATAATGATCTCATCCTTTTCAATATATATATGATTTTAGTTTCCATATTCATGTTATTTCTAGGAATATAACCTATCAATTATATCAGATTTCATGTTTCTATGAATCCTTGACCAAATTATTTCAATCATTAATGAAAAAATATTCTAAACATTAAAAATATATTTCAAAATTCATAAAACATAAAATTTTAAACCATATAAATAAATAAATCAATCATTCAACTTCAATTAATTGAATGGAATATGTAACTCATTGTTCTAGAAGTTACATATTGTTTTAGGGAATTGATTTGGGTAATTTCGTTATTCTTGAATAAGAATAAATAGAAATAATTGATTTTTTTGATACTATTGCCTATTTTTTCACAAAGATAACACATTATTATCCATTTTTGATATTCCACCTAGTTCATAATCCAACATTCTAGAAAAGTGTGAATAATAATATAATTTTCTATATCATTATTACTGTATAAAAATTAATTAAAATTCATTATTCTACTATTAAATGTGTTGGAAATATCATCAATGTTCACACATTAAATCTGATATTGTTCTATCAAATTTGAAATAGTAAAAACATATTTGTTTCTAGTAATCCTCCAAATTTATTTCCCATAATCACCAAATATTCTATAATATTTATCGTAAACATGATTCTATCTTGATTATGAAATTTACTATATCTAAAAAATCAATTATCACTGTTGGTAACCACATAATCATGAAAAATCAATTGTTGGATGTCTAAATCATGATAGATTTTTTATTATTGGAATCCTTAAGATTATTCTTGTACATTCACAGTGATCATCTATTTAAATCCTTCAAGATGGTATATAAAGAGTTTATGTATTTCAAAAGAATATCCCTCATGAGTGTCATACTAGTTGTGATGAAATTCCCATTATTATGCTCAAGTTCCCAATTAAGATTAGATTTATTCAATATTTTTTGGGTTGTTACCCCTAGTCACATAGGTGGGAGAGAAACATGCAATTTTAATATCCATACACGAATGTATTTTTAAGAAACGACAGTAACTATCCTTTATCAAAATTCCCAAAAAAACATCCTACATAGTAACACATATATATATTTATCCATATATAATTCCCTAAAAATATCATAATAAATATACATAGGGATCCTACTGTTTTATTATCATCATTTATACATAGGGTTAACTGTAAATTCCATAGAATAAAAACTACAGTGACTTAATAATCTCAAACATAGATATTAGATCTTTTTTAGGAATATTAATTATATTTGGAATCCTTGTTCTTAAGGAACAAAATAGTTTAGTCCTATTTGTTGCATGTGACCCAATTTTCTAATCTGGTGATATAACTTTGATATTTAGAATAATGTTTTTACCAATTAGTACTCTTTATAGACACACCCATTATAAATAATTTCATTATAAGCAAGGTAATTGAAACATAAGAAAGTGTGAGATCATATTCACATTAATGTTAAATATAATAGATATCATTATACGATCATATTAAATAATAATATATGAATAAGTGTACTTGATAAAATTCACAACATAAAAATTTTATATGAATCTTGTCAAAGATCATTACTTAGAAGATGATAAGGTCGGCTCACCTTCTCCCATTAAAATATAATAAATATGTAAATTACACAAAAGGAGACCATGGGGAAAAATTACAATGACGAGTATAAATTACTCTATCATGGTCAGCATTGGCAATGAAATTACAATACTCAGGAATAACAAAAGACCAACTTGAACTGACCTCCAAGATGGCTCTCTTTAAGAGGGCATCCGAAACTTGATTAGCCTTTCGATAAACATGAGTGACATCCAGAGATAACTCTTCCATAAGCCGAAGATAATCACCCCAGTCTGATAACATCGTCTATATAACATTTCGTGATCGATCATTGATAATATGGATAGCAACATAAGAGTTTGACGCAATCCATTATTCATTCCAGTCATATCGCACATCATACCTAACTGCTTTTATCACTTATTACAGCTCTTCTTGAATGGAATATCCATTTCTATTATAATGGAAAAAGCATCCTTTCACAAAGCCATGGTACGTATGAAAAACTCCACAACATTCAGAAGGCTATGGCTCTCCGGAGGCTTCTCCATAAATGTTAACCTTCAATATTCGAGAGATTTGTGGTATCCATCTTACACACTTCATCATCATTGGATTTATTTTTCCTTCCATTGACACCAAGTGATCTAAATAAGATCAAATCAGAGACATCATTTTTCCTTGAACCAGTCTACACTTTAGAAGCATTCATAATGGCCCGATTTAAGAATAGAACCCCAGCAAGAAATGATGGCTCAAAATTATTGAATATAAGTTCATTGTGTGCCTTCCATATGAAAGAATTAACACTGAATAAGCAGTAAGCTTTAGTGACCAAACCTGCACACTGCACTTTGTCCTGCATATGGACTGAAAAAGTCCATCAACAGAACTAAAATTAAGAGAGGAGCAGAATACATGATGTACATATGTCCAAAATCTAAAAAAAGTTTACAGGAAATAAAACAAGTACAATAGACTCATCAGCCTCTAAATATATCAGGCAGGCCGAGGCCATATTTATCACTGTACGGTGCAAGTAGTCCTGCAGTGGAAGCCTCTGCTTATATATTTTCTAGATTAAAATAAGGGGTGCAGGAGAAATAAATTCCTTGTATAAAATAGTGACCCAGCTAGGAGGGTTTAATTTAACACCATAAAGGCTTCTATAGCACTCCCTTGTGGTGAACCGGCCAAGAAGGTGGGGCATCCAAACCAAAATATCACAATCATTGAAATAATACCTTGAAATTTCAATCTGAACACTACTGGGTAGCATTCCAGAGAGATCCGGATTCTCATGAATATCCGAAATGGTTATGTTTTTTTAGTGAAGATGGAATAAGAGAATCATCAACAATAAGCCATGAAATCCATGGTGTAGTCCAACAGTTCAGATTTGACGTTTTACAAACCATCCATTTAGAAAAATCCATTAGATCAGTATATTAGTTATTAAAAGTAGGCCATACAGATTACCCGATATAATTGGGGTACCCTTCATGATGTTTCTCAACAAACCTGCTAACAAGAAAATATAGTGATTTATCTGGTATGAAAAATAGTTACCACATGAATTCTTTAATATGAGTATCATTGATGATTTTGATATCTTTGATTCCCAAACCACCCATACTTATAGGATTGACGCAGTCCTTCAAAGATACAATAATAAGTTTCCTTTCATGAATTGATACAGTCCATATGAGGTTTCTGATTTTACCATTTAAATCCTCAATAAGAGCCCTAGGAAATATATATAAATAAAGAGAGTACACAGACATTGACTTTATCACAGAATTAACCATACATACTCTCCCAGCCTAGGATAGACTCTTCCCCTTCAATCATACAAGCTGACTAGTAATCCTTAACACAATACTTTCTAGGTGACATCTCTTTACCCTGCCCCAGAAAATTGGTACCCCAAGTTAATTAAAAGGAAAATATCCCCTAATCACCCCATGCTCACCAGCAATTCTGATCTTCCTTGATATTGAATGTCCTACACCAAAGATGACAGATGATTTTCCCCAACTAATGACCAGACCCGCGACCTCTTCATAGTGTGAAAAGATCCCATTAATACATGAAATGGTACCTTTATATGCTCTCCCAAAAAGAAAGATGTATTCAGCATAGAATAAATGAGATGAGGCACATAACTCTCTCCCCACTTGTATTCTCTGATACGATCCAAAATTAGATTTATGATTAAAATTTTGAAAAATGAAATCTGATTCATGCCTAATATTGTTAACATGAATGATGGGTGAATAGAATATATTATGGAAAACAAATAAAAGTCCCAACATAACATTGAGAACATGTTATCAGGATCACCCATGAAAATTTAAAGGTGTAGTTAGATTCACATGTGGAATTATGTAAATTGATGAAATTGTCACGTATCACAACATAGTAGTGATGGTTCACTCCCAATGAATTCATAGAAGACAAATTCTTTTTATACATAGAGTTTACTCTTCATTTTATAACTAGATGAATCATGCGATATAAATATGTAACCAATCAATTGAATGTATTAATAGGTTCCACCTATCATTGGTTATAACTTATAAACCCTACATTATTTGAAAAAAACCACTATCATCAATTATAAAATACCACTTTTATATAATGATAATCACAGTTATGTGTTGAACATGATTATGAAAGGGTCCACATAACATAAACCTTGAAATTAAAAGGGTATTGCCAAAATTTCATGGTATTAAAACCTGGGGAAAATTAACATATTTCATAATCATTTCATCAAATAATCCTTTAGAAAATTAAGTGGGTTTGACAAGAATTTACTTATTGAATAACTTGTTTGAGAGAAAACTATTTCCAAAACATATTACTATTAAAGGTAAGCCATTTACAGAAATAATCTTATTGGTATCCCAAGATAATATCCCTAATAAGGTAGGTAACACAAAAAAAATATCTTCTTAGATAGAAGATAATATTTAATGATAAATTAAATCTTTTCTTAAGATAAATATGATATCTTCATTGAAAATAGTTTCTAAAAATAGTTAACATTTTAAAAAACATAATCTTTTCAAATACACATGAAGCCATATATTCGATGATAATAATCATTTGAAACAATTTGTAGACATATAATATTTTCTCATTAAGTTTATTTTAATTTTTTTCATATAATAAAGGATTCATTAAGAATAATAAAAAACACTTTTTAAAGATAATATATATTTTAATTCATTATCATTGTAAATTAATTTTGCGAAAAATATATGAATACTTAAAAAAGGTTTATTAATATATAATAAAACGTTTTTAATTGAATATGTGATTAAAATATAGGGTGAAAACTATTTTGAAAACATTTTTATAATACATTTTTTTGGATGAAAAAATATTCTGACTAATGAATGAAATAATATCATATTTTCATTAATACATTTTATTAATTATATTAAGTAAATGTGAGTAAAAACATAGTATCATTAATTTATGATATCATTAATAATAATTGGTGAAGAAATTTTAGGATAATTATTTATTGGTATATTATGTGATATCAATATTATAGACTTAATCAAAAATAGTCCGGATAAATGATGAGATTGTATTAAAAAATATTTACCCATTTGGAAACCCTGAATATTATGACCCAAAGCTGGATAACATAAAATGGAATATAAAATATCATGACGAAAAATAAATAAATTATATTATATTTAAAATTGGCTTCTCATATACCTCATGAAATTATATATTTCCAAAACATAATTTTAATTTCAATTAATGAAAATTGGGAAAAAATACCTTCCTAATTTCATAACAACTGAACCATAAACCATATAAATGAGTGATCAAAAAATGGAAATGTAAATTCAAATAATTTTTATTAAATGAATCATAAAATAAAATATTTGGTAGAAAATACACCAAATAAAAGAGACAGGTGGGGAATAATTCATTGGTGTTATATAAAATAATATTGATATAAAAGTCCCTAACATTAATTCTTTACATTAATCACACTTGTTCATACCTCATATTCATTTCATATCCAACAAAATTATAAAAAAAAAACTTTTAGGTTGTAATTATCCCTGGAAAAAGGATAATAAGTTTGGGGAGGGAAGTTTCAATGTAATTTATATGGGTCTGGGATGAATTAATAGATATGATGTCCTGAAAAATTGATTGTACTATGTTCCCTTTTATAATTGAGTAGACTTCAAAATTTTTTAAATACCCAAAATTATTCCCTATTAGGATGTCTAAATTGCACAATGCGTGTAAAATTTTGAATAATAATATCTAGGAGGGGATACTTTTTCTATAAAAAACCTCCACCACAAAAAATGAATCACATTTTTATAATGATATTCTATAGTATATAAGTTTACTCAATTTTATCCTCCAAGTTTTTACCATTATAATCTAACTTTGATTATTTACCTAGGTAATTTACAATTTGTGAAAAAATTAAAATGAGTATTATAAGATAATTTAGACCCACTAATTATAATAATAAAATAAAATTTAATTAAAAAAATCAATTTCATGCATAAAATTAGTGTTAAATAACAATAATCTATTTTAACTATTTTCCCTAATAATAAGGGATATTCTTTTAGAATGTGTTATATAATATAAATTATGGTTATTTAAAACATGAAATCCTTTTTTCCCAATCCAACTCAAATAATTGGGATAACTTAATAGAATATTAATGTAGCTGACATGATGAGAAATTTGGGTTTTAAAGGGATGATGAATAAAATATTACAACATTTTTTATATAAAATGTCAATATTAATTATATTAAAATGGCATATATTTGATTAATGTATGTATTATCTGACAAAATACACAATAAAATAACTTTAAAATATAATTTAACATTATAAAAAATTTTGTTGACTATACACTTTTCAATAATAATTAATTATTTTTTATAGTTTATAAAAATTAAAAAAATTTGAACAATCCAAACAATTTAATCATCGATATATTTGATTTTATTATTTATAAAGTGTAGTTAAATTTTTTATCACAAATTTTAAAAATGATTCAAATGTATTTTTAAAACTTGTTCAATATAAAAATGTAACAAAACTGATATTATGGAAAAAAATTTTATAAAGTGTAAAATTTGATTTATTGTTATATATTATCAAGAAAACACATCAGTTAAATGTTATAAATTTTATCGGATATATTCTATACAAATTTCATTAAAACTATTAAATAACGATTTTTTATTTTATCAAGAATGAAAATAGTTTTTGGGATTTTTTTCAATAAATAAATTCATTTATATTCAGCTATATTTTGTTTTCAATTTTAATTAATTTTTCACCATATAATTAATTATATATAAATTTTTATATGTATATGAATTTAAAACATTTTATATTGTTTTAATGTGTTTAATTATTTTTTTAATTGATAATCCATTCAAAATTTTGACAATATTATATGTTAATTTTTTTCTTGGAAGGATTCTATGATTCATGGAAATGGAAAAAAAGAGATGTATTTTGCAGAAAAATACGTATTATACCATGAGTGATGCAAAGTTGCAATATAGCAGATATCCAGGGATGATCATAGACCACTTTTCGGGCATAAAACTGATGAATTGAGGAAAATTTAGATTACATATTTGAAAAATAGAATTACATGTCGTGTACTCATTACATGACATGTACTAGTGAATGTGGTGATAATAATGTCATATTTTGAATAAAATAAAAAGATTCGTGAAAATTGCAAATGGTTTTTCCCAGTTACACATGCTTTAATTTCAACAAAAAAAATATTTTTCCTAAATTCACCAAATATTTTTTTTAATAAAAATTTTATGTTGGACTTTCCACGGACAACCGTTTCCCCATTATAGTTTAGAAGTAATTAATTTTAGAGTCCAGAAAAATCCTACAAAATGAGTCCTTGGATAATTATATTCGGTAATATTGATATGGATCTATAGGAAACAAGTTCTTAGATGGAGACATTGTTCCCTAATAGGGTTCATTCTTTGGTTTCAATTTAATTTATATTTATATCCTCCATTACTCCTATCGTCTCATCACTATAATGAGGTCATAAAACCTCAATGTTAAAATGTCTTATAAATATAATGGTTAAGGTGAATTGAATTAATTTTATCATATTTATTTAGATATTTGGTTTTGAGTGATTTATATCTTCATCTCCTAGTCCCTTTCATTTTATCTTATCATGAAAATTGATAAATATTTTAAAAGTAAACATTAAAAATGCACAACAAAAATTATAAATAAGGCCTTACCATTTTTGAACTTAATGGAAATCGGGTTTAAAAATTGAATCCATGAAAAAAACGATTCAATAACACCATAAATTACTAGGCCAAGGGAAATAGATTATTTTAACTTTGATGATGAGGTAACATGACCATTAGATATTCCTCATATAGAATATGAAACCAATCCCGAGTCAATCAAAATATTTTTGAAAATCCAATTACACCCAAATCAAGAAATTACATAACCCTGTAGTGCATTCAAAATATTATTTAATACCAGTCAGTATATAATGATTTTCATTATTGTTTTGTTTATAATTTTTTTTTCTGATACAAAGATCTGATTTTTCCCATTTATTTAATCAATCATTCAAAATCCACCCTGCCTCACTTATTTTTTTTATAATAAGTAAAATTAAATCTTTTAATAGCCTAAATAAATTATTTGAATGTATCAGTGTGTTCAACCTCGATCATACCTATACTACATTTTAATTAATTGACTATCATAGTTTTAGTTTTTATAAAAAAAATTCAAATACCCATAGGTAATTAATGGAGCTCTTTGGTTCAATCTAACTAGAACAACAATGGGCGATGATAAAATGTTACTTGTTTTGTTTATTAATTTTTATTTTGGATTTCATTTTTTATTATAATTTCTCTATTTGTAGATGGTTTCGTCATGTTTTGAGTTTTATATAATTAAATTATTAATGCATGAACAAAAAACATTTATATAAGGGAAAATAATTTTTCATTGATTAATAATTAATGAAAAAACTAAGAAATAATACGATTGAAAACATGTTGAACATTAAAAAAATCAAAATTTTCAATTTTATCTATGGATATGGACTCTCTCAAAATACTAGGGGACATAAAAATAGGATTTTAAATGATAATAATTTCCCCCCTATTACTTCGAACCATTTTTTTATTAAGCATGTAATCATTTCAATGATCATAAATAGTGTAAAATTTACCAAGCATCCTCATAAAGATCCAAAAAACATCTAGAATGTTTGTATGATCTATTTAAAACAATTAAAATGAATAAAATTTCAACATAAGTTTTAATTCATTGTATTTTATGATTCTCATTACATGAGATAGATCAATATCATACTCATTGTTATTCAGGAATTTTCATCATAAAATTGGATGATCTAGAAATAAATTACCTCACCCACTTTCTTCCACCATCTAAATCAATTTATATATGGGTAAATATTCTTGAATTTTTTCAATTTGATGATTATTTATTGAAATTTTCTTTTGAAATATATAAATATATGATATGAATGTTATCTCATAATTTTATAGAGGTTTTACATCTAATAAAAACATTATATAATGGTTGTTCGTACGATAAAAGTTAATTTTTGGATTCTACAGACAGAGTATAATTAATGAATTGGTTTCTTAGAGTGAGATACAACTTCATGGATGAAATAGTGAGAAAAAATTTCTAGTGGAAAAAAGATGGACCAAATTAAAAATGTGTTCATTAATTCAACAACAATGATTTGATGGTGGAATAAATAGATTCATTAACCTAGAATATGTACATCCTGGTGGTCTAGAATAAAAAACCCATGGTATGAAAATACCAAATTAAAATTATGATAATTACAATTAGGGTAATCAATTTTAGGGTTAGAGACCACAGAAAAATGTTCATGGACATCATCAAAGACCACTATCACCCCAAAAAAAATAACCTTTAGGTGACACACTAATGGCCATGTCCATACCTTATAAAGAGCAATAGAAATATTCATGTCAACTTCTATGTATTTCCTCAATGAAATTAAAGAGGATGCATCAAATTGAAAGGCCACATTGCAGAATCTATATCATCGTTTTGGAAAAATTAGAGACATTCATAGAGATAGACCTAGAGGTATGGTACTTGAAATCCCTGAATTACATGCATGTGATTATTTGAAATATGTACCATTAAAAAGATGTTGGTATAAAAAAATAATTTGTATAGAGTATTCTAGATAATAACCCGTGATCTCAAGAGAAGAAGAAGTTGATATTGAAAAAGGAGATGAAGAGTAAGGAGAATAACCACTATAGTACAAGCTAAATAAAAAAAATTTCGAACAAAGTGTGTGAGTAATGAACAACATGAAAAATGTAATTTTTGTAACATTTTTACAAATTCCATACTAACATTTCTTTTGTAGATAGTATTTTGAACATATTAACATATGAGAAATTTAGGAAATATCTTTTAACTAATAAGATTAAACAAGAATATATTAGCACTATTACACTCACGTGAGAGTGATTTTTGGTTGTATCTAAGGACCTTCATAAGAAGAAAACATATCTTGGTATCTTTTCAATTCTATTATCTATCAGAGATAAAAAATTTGGGAAACATTTTTTGGATTTAGGAACTGGTTTCAATATCTTATCATACCATACATTCAATATTTTGGGACTATATGGAATGAATCTAATATGAGTATTTCTCCCAATATCATATTCCTTAATGAATATCACTAAAGATCAATAGAAGATATCATGATAAACGTTTTAAAGTTTATCATTCTAGTTGACTTTCTAATTACGGATGTAGAAGATGGAAGAAATCCACTCCTTCTAAGAAGACCATATAATCTAAAGGGTGTGCATTATTTTATGATCAAAGTAGATAACTTATTTAGAGAGTTGGAATTGTTCAAGTAAGTTTCATCATTAACTGGTAAATAAAGAAATATGTCGTGAAAGACAAAAATGAGTTTCGAGAAGTAGAAACCCCTTATGTAGAGGATGGTGATGATATTCATGAGGTACATGAGTTAGAGGATGTTTTTCCAAGAGGATACTCAATTGATGATCAAAAATAAAATTAAGGACAAGACCAATGAAAATTGTTTTGAGACAAAATCCATATAATTTTAGAAAGGGAACTAGGTATTTACAATACACGATTATCTATTTAGTTAATTAGGATTGAGGAAAAATTAGTTGGTCTATCAAATGGAGATCCAGTATGTACTACCGTATTGAAGAATAAATCTATTAAAATAATAATAACATCAACTAAACTACATAGAAATGAAAAACTAAGACAAATTAATAACCCTGCAGAAGAAGAAAAATTTGAATCATCCATCACATGGACTGTAGCTAAAAAAGGTATGGTTGAGCCAATGATATTAAACAAAAGTAGTTCTTAGAGTCCACTTGAGTTTTTATATTTCCCTTAATTTATTATATGTATTGAGAGGTAAAAATTCTCTTGCGAAAATTGTTTGAAAATTGATTTATAAGTGTCTTATTATTTCACTTTTTTATTTGTAATTTATAAAACAATTAGACTACAATTTTAGAAAGTGATATGGGGAATAAGAGGGTGCTGTAGGTAAACTACACAATGTGAAAAGGTGTAGGAAGAACATGTAAAAAAATGTTTTTTGCATCAAATTTTATGGGAGTAATAATTTCAATTTTTTAAATATCTATTTTATTCTCCACTTTTAATTAGTGAATAATATTAAAATTCCATGCCCCACTCAAGATTATAGCTAAATTAGGATATATAAACTACATATTACAACTGTTATGACATAGATATTTAATTTTTTGTCAATACATTATAATGATTAAAATGGAAAATATAATTATAGAAATAGGCTTGTTGATTAGGCTTAGACAAATCATGATTTAGGGGATCATGTTAATAATTTTAAATGATATTTTTTTTGAGATTTTTCCTTATGTTAAATTTATAATATTTTACGAATTTATTTAATATTCATATGCATTTCCATTTGTTATTTTAACATAAATTTATCTCATTCACTTTAAATCAAATAAGACCATATTCCAATTTTTTTATATATTATCTATCATGTGGAACTCAAACATGCTTTCTCATATAACATTCACTACATATTATCAAATCTAGAACCAAATATAATCACTCTTAAAATGAGTAAGGCATTTTTTTCTAGAACTTATCTAAAGACCCACCTTGCATTAATCTTTTTTTTGCCCGTAAAATCCATGAATAACCTTGTTATGGAATGGTACATGTTACATGCCAATTTTATCATTTCATGACTTCATCTATATATTCTTCATTATTATCAGACATAAAATAGAGGTAAATGGAACTATTTTAAAGGATATAAATTTTCTAATAAACAGGTGTGGGGGAAATTTTATGTGATTTTTGGAAGTCTCCATCAATGTATTTATCACAAAGTATCTTTAAAAAAACATGGAGAAATGGGTGGTTTCTAGGGAAATTAAAAAATAACAATTTTCATAAATGGTTATATTATTAAATAAAATAAAATTGTTTCGTGAAAGAGATTATTAGGGGGTGGGTGGTGGATATGAGATTGTTACCGAGTAACACATTCAAAAAGGAAAAGAAAAGAAAAGAAAAATAATAGCAAAATAGGTTGTTTCCTTTATGGAATTTCATCTCTGTACGAGTTTACTATGGGATACTGTAGTAAAAGGATATATTCATTGGAATTTATTATATCATTATTAGTAATTTCGAGTGGAACCACACTATTATATCCTTACATGATGCTCATCATTTACCTAACTGTCCTATGCTTCAGATTCATTTGAAACTGAATGTGAACCCCTCATAATTAATTGTAATTTTAATATTTACCTAGTGGATAGGTTAGATTCCTCGTGTCTCTATGGTAATTCACATGTTATTGAGGTACGATTGTCACTCTATTAATTCATACCCACATAATGATATAAAATATTCAATGTGAGGTAGAATTCCAATGTATTGCATGTTAATAATGAACTGAAAAATTGGAATGGATGAATTAAAAGGAATGGATATTGTAATGGATAAAAATCAAAATACATGATTAAATTTTATTATTTAAAAATTAGTTGTTGATAATTATTCCTTATTTGATAATTTTATATTTTATTTTTCATTTGATGAATTTTTTATTGAAATTGAATTTGAAGCTTGGTACGGTGAACATTATTTATAGCATGTTGAGACAGATCATTGTGGAAAATTATGAATTCATGTGTTGAGGTATTTGATAAGTGTATTTATTGTATAAAATTTAGCATGTTTTAATGTATAAATTTATGTATATAATTGAAATTTATTTCTAATTTTGTAATAGTGTATTTGTTATATGTTTTTTTGAAAGGATATAATGATTAAGGGAGAAGGAACAAAAATGTGATAATTGTTTAGCTAAAATAAACTTTTCAACATTAGTAAAGAAAATAGGTGTGACATTGGAATTTAAAATATTATCATTGTGCACATATGGGGAATAAAAGTGATGGACCAAATAAAAATGAGTCCTTTAGGGAAAAAAATTGAATTACACATCATTTAATAATTTCGTGACATGAACCCATGCATGTCCCGAAAATAAGAAAAATTCCTGATGAAAATAAATACATCATGAAAATTTATATTTGGTGTAACCTAGTTACATGTGGTGTAATTTCACAAAAAGTATTTTTTCCTTGATTCACCAACTATTAAATTTTGTGACCAAATATTTGATGATTAACACTCCTCAGATGATATTTGGACCATTCTATTTTGGAATTAATTAATTCTAGTGTCCATATAGAGCATATCAATGGAGGGTTTGATTACTGATATTGGGGAATTTAGATCTAGGTCAACCAAAGACCATATCATGGTGTGGGACATGGTTCCCTCCTTGAGTTCATACATTTTTTTCTTTATTATTTTTTTTATTTTTTTATTCCCACTTATTACCTTATCACAACTATTTTGGTGTCTACACAAAATCTTCTCGGGTGATGTAAATTGAAGGGGGAAGTTGTATTGGATTTATTTTAACTCATTTTTTAATGTCTTAAGTTTTTCATGATTTCTATCTTTACATTATAATCCTTATAATTTCATTTAATCAAGAACATTGAAAATTTGTTTAAAAGGGAATATTAAAATAGTTTAACTGATACTCATAAATTATATAAGAAACTTTTTAAATGTAGGAGAAGTTATCTTTAAAAATAGTTTTGAGAAAAACATCATTCATCAACAACCTGAATATCTAGATCAATGAAAATAGAGCTTTTCCACATTGGGGAAGAGATAACCTGAACATTGCATCTTCCTCATCTCAACTATAACACTAATCACGAGACAGTAAAACTATTTTCTAAAATCCAATTGAACATGAAACCTAAAATTAAAAATATTTGGCACACTTTCAAAGTATATTTCAAAACAAATAAAATTAATATTATTTTTTTATTTCCTTAATTTCACAAAAAAATGACAACAACCCAATCTAATTCTTCCTCATTTATTTAATAAATCACAAAAAATCCTTATATTTTGACATCATTCATGAAAAATAATAAAATTTAATCTTTTAAAATCATAAATAAACTAATAGACCATCACTATGGGTTTGACCTAAAAGTTAATGATACATTATTTAAGTTAATTTTGTGGCATAGTTTTTTTAGAAATATGTTTTTTCATAGACACGTTATTAATTAACGTATCTGTTTGGTCATATTAATGTACAAACCAAATTATATTATTTTAGACGATCCTATTCATACAGACCATTCAGTAAGCTATGTGATAACAATAAAATAAAAAAATTAATTGTCCGACATGTTTCATTTATACTTATTTTTGCGTGTAATAGAAAATAAAATTGGTGTTTTATGTAACATAAGAAAAATATAGTGTTGCATGTAATTAATGATAAACATATTTTAACTTGTATGAAATAAAAAAATTATAATTTTGTGTCATGAATAATGGAAAAGATATAATTTATTTAAAAGAATATATTTCACAAAATCTAGGGTAACTGTAATATATCACATTGTAATAATGGAAATATATATATCATTATTTTTAAAATGGTTTTGATTATGATTATTTCAATGATCTTCTAAAATTATTTTCACCATTAAGAGAATACACCAAACCACAAATTATGAAACCAAAAAACACTATTTACTAAAAGATAAATACTATTGATGTACATTTTCAATGCACTAATAATAAAAAATATTATTAATTAGTACAATTATAATTGGTACTAGAAGGTAATAACCTTTGATGTTCACTATCTTTACATCAATAAATTATTAGAACATGATAACTCATCATATGCACAGACACACATGATATAATAATTATGTAATACCTTTTATAACTACCAATGCTTAATATAAATAGATATTACATAATTTTATATGATTATATAGTACATTGAAAAAATACATGCCTGAGGACTGTAATAGTTTAGTGTATTTGGAAACACTGAAAAAATCTACCATCCAGGTAAAAGATCTTCAATATATCCCATAATTATTTATACCTTTAGAACTTTTACCTAAAACCATTATCATAACCCAGGGAAAGTAAACATTATACGGTGTGAGCTCAGATTCTTAATAAGGGTAAATAAAGAAAATGTTTAAACATTAAATGAACAAAAAAATTTGGATTACGAGTCTTGCATTTTAATATCATACCCCCCCATAACGGAGATCATAATATAGGTTGGACGTTCATAATACATTTAACAAAAGACACAAAAGAAGAACATAGGATTAAAACATAGAATTATGGAAGACACATACGTATATAATATTGTGAACAAGTATAAGTAGAAACATGTTCCCTCATTACTTTAAGGTGTTCAAATCAGGCCCTCGCATAAACTTATGGTTAGGAAAATTGGTCCACACATAACATTTTGAACATGTAATCAGTTTCATGCATAGTATTCATGAAATCAATTCCATGTCCATGTTGGTGGTATAGGCTCACTCTCCATACCATCTTGGTAGTCAAGGTTCACTCAGGTGTCCATCTTAGAAACATGAGTTCACTCCTCATATTTTCTTGGTTGTAATGGTTCAATATCATGGCCATCTTATTAGTATAATTTTACTACTCATACCATATTTTTTATCAAGGTTCACTCACATGGTTATATTAGTAGAATGATTTCACTCATCATAAAATCTTGGTAGTCAATGTTCATTACCATGGACATCATAATAGTAATGGATCAAAACGAAAACAATCTTAGTCTATCTTATTAGATATAAATCATTTTTAGGACCCTCGTACACCATGAGATGGGAGGTGGGAATTAGTATGTCAACTTTTTCTTTTAAATGCTATGGATCTTATTCTCATGTTGGTAGGAACTTGTTAAAACAATATGATGGATAATAATGACAGTCATACAACCACACAAAAGGGGACCACACAACACTATTACATGGTTTACCACTATGGGATATGTTTAAATAGCATACGCTGATAGTGTTTCGGTCACACCTAAATCCACTAATATTTACTAGTTATAGAGTACAAGAGATTGGTCACAATCACTCTATTCTATGAACACTTCCCTTGCAAAAGTTCAGGGACGGCTCACTACATCCCTCGAAACACTTCCATATACACCCCCAAGCTCACATATATGAGATAGGTAAAACTTAGTTTATTGACTTAAAGGTAGCATCCATAGATTGAAAAGTATGTGTTTGTCTCTATGCAGCACGAGACACTACTTGCATCAAAGTCCTATGTAGATAATCACTGAAATCCCTTACCACTAAACAATAATACAAAAAACAACCCTTTTCAAAACCATTTTACAATGCTCAACCCTTTTCAAGTCTCTATACCTCATCTGTAGGGAGCCTTCTTCATCATAGAGCCCAACCCTTCGTAGATCCTTCTGCCTCACAGACCAATAACCTTCACGGAGATCACTTCCTCACAGGGCAACCAACTTCACGAAGATCACTGATCCAACACTAAACCCTCAATCTTCACAGATCACATATTTCATTGAATAATTACAATCATTCAAGACATTAAAAGTCACTTCACGAAGCTAATTCTCATATATAACAACCTGATTTGTAGAGAACCCCTTGCAACGTGAGGTCAATGAAATCCTAAATTTTCTCTCACAAATTCACTTCAAATAAAGAGGATTTACATGTTATTTATAGGCATGGTCGAACATGGTTGTCCTCATCTTCAGGCATGGAATCCGGATCTATCAAAAACATCTCTAGGGTGCTTCCAACATCTCGCAAAGCTCTGTTGAATGTTCATGTCCACGGATCTCGTCATAACAGCAACAAAAGGTATCAAATTTCAATGATTCATTAATTTAAAATCCACATTCCATTCATCGTGAAAACCATGAATTTTACATATAAATGAAATGTAGATTCTTAAAGAATACCTTTGACAAATCTCAAAGATAAAACTCTCATAATCACACTGAACATTATATCAATTCTCTAAATTAATGTGAAACACAAATCAAGAAGCCCATCACGGGGAAACTCATTCATTTACCATATTTTCATGATATCATTGTTAAGAAAAATTCACAATGAAATCCATTATCATTATTTTGGACCTAAACATTTTAGAGAACACTAAAAGTGGAGGCCACCTTCAATACTACATATGAATTGAAATTTAAACTACCTCTCCATGAAGTCTTTATGATCATCCATGAGAGTATTAATAGAAGACTAAATCCTTACTCCCTTTTTAGAAAAGAACATCCATTTTGATCCACAGTTAGTAGACATCATCATGAAACATTCTATAGTGATATATTTCCTTTGATTGATCACCTCAGCTTCATCAAATTTTCTAATAAATCCTGAATATGATTGAAAAAAAACTTATCTCCCCTTTTCCTACATATGGAATTCACAATTATTTCTCTAAAAAATTTATTATATTTGTGAAATACAAACAAGTAATGCATTTTCTAGTTTAGTACATTATCATAATCCAAACGATATCATCATTAATTCATAATCACATAACTACTCAGTAAATAATGCATATATCTTCAAGTAAGTTCTATAATAACACCGAAGACATAGTGAAGTATTTCATGAGTCATTCAAACCCGAAATTACTATTTGGATTATTATATCCAAAGAACATGAACCCACCAAACACATTCTAACATCGAATGGAGTATAGTTACTCAATAAGGACATCCAATTCTATGATTCTAAAACCATTATCTAGGTATCATTACTTTAACAAACCGCCATGAACATTGTATCATTATCATCACATATTTATCAACATTGACAAAATTTTACAACCATTTTAAATAAATACAACTCATACACAATGGTGTTCCCAAAAATCTCACCCACTTTATTTATTGAAAATACTCATCACTCTACCTTAAATTAATGCATCGATGTTAATATGTGAATCATCATTTTCACTTACATTTATACTTTCATTTAATTTCACTTTATATCCACCTTATTTAAATAAAATAAAATGTTAATTTGTAAAGAGTTTTTTTCAATTATTAATAAATATTTCATCCATCACTTCAACCTATGTCTACATGATCGCTACAGAGTGTACAAAAAGAGGGATTTGATATATAAAACAGACCTATCCATTCAAAATTGAACATGATACATAATGATATGATAACTCATTACCTTGGCAAAAGTTGTCTTCCACTATTATTCTAGGATGATGATAATGAATTTGATATGATATCATCATAATTTAAAAAAAACAACCTAAAACTCATGACCACACTTAGAAATATGGATCAAGAAAATCAAGTGCAGTGGGAAGGATAAGTGAATTTGGGTACCTTTATACATTTAAGTCACTAATTGATTTAGTTTCTCCCAATTTGTAAGATTATATTTATCTTTAGTAACCAAATATTTGATATTAATAAGTCACATTCATTTTCCAATGACATTTTCATTATGAAATTTTTAGAGTATAGTTATTTTATACATATCAAGATAAGAATTGTGGAATCATCTTTATTCGTCTCCCCCACAAGAGAAAAACATCTCAACATCTTTATCCCAAATGATTCATCTATATATTTTTGTCTGAATATATAATTTTGGAATAATTCAAGGCTGGTGACTTCTGTATCGTGGATATCGTGGAATGATATCCTTGTCTTCTTCTTAGGATCTCCCCTGAGAACTTGATTCAACTTCTTTATCTACACTATAAGAGAAAATACAATCTAATTTTTTTAAGGGAATATGGTGTACACTCCATGATTTATCACAATGAATATAATGATTAAGATGTTCTTCTCAAACATATTACTCCATTCGATCTAGAGATCATTCTTGAAATTTGAAATTATTTCTAATTTATATTGTGGAAACATTGGTCTCTTCACATTTTCTTTTTCTTGGTGTAGAGAATTTGTCTTCTTAAAAGCCACCATGGATGAAAAAATCTTACTCCCCTTAAGTACTTATTCTTGTTCTGGTATTGAGGTTAAACATCCTTTTTCCATGGGACAAGATTTCTTGCACCTCTCACACAAAACATCTTTCACTACCATGTTTCATTTTTTTTGTAAATTTTGATTCACATTGTGTTCATCACATGGAATATGTTATTTTCCTCTTCCACTAGTTTAGGAATGTATATATTCATGTTACATCATTCTTTCCAAATCATCTAGATAGACAACCAATATGTCATTGGGAATTTTTGAGACACGATTAGATCTCCCACATGGTTTCATTTGAGTGTCATTCCACTTAGTAGTTCCTCTGGATGAACATCCCATTAACTTCGTGGGTTTACAATCCAATTCCTTATCTATTTCTAAAATTGAGATCCTGTTTGATAGATTTGTATTCACAATATTCATCAAATTTAATCCAATTTTATCTTTTTTATACATAACATGTTTTTGTATTATTCTTTTCTTGTCAAAAATGAATTATGGATGAGATAAACATGTACCATCCTTGTGACCACTTCCATTGAAAACATCACAGATGTTATTGATAATTACAAACCGACTTTCAACATACATGGTCTTCTTGAAAAATCGATGGTTCTTCATTTTATCTAGATTACTCCACTTTGAAATGGAGTTACATTGTGTTATTATGTTGTTAATATGGTACCAAAAAAGTAATGCACAATACCCAAACATATTACAACAGTATCATTGACCAAAAAATCAAAACATCTTTCTATAATGTGTATAATATGTTTGGTTCTTCATCAAGATGTATTGTGCTATGTTTGGGGATTTAATTTAATAATATCTTTTCTATCCACCTATGTCATGGTTTTAGGTAACTTATAACTTTTTCTCATCCATATTTTTATTGTATTTTTCATCCAACCTACATTTCTTTTGGAAAAATATTTAGAGACACGTGTAAAAGAGGGTATTAATGCTTCTTGTTTATTCTCAGCTACTAGAGAACGATCATTAAATGGTTTCATTGATTTTTTATCACACATTTCCGATATTTTAGATTTAGAATCATTTAGTGAGCATTGAGTAAAGACATCAACTTTTTTCTTCTTATCAATGTAGAATGTCATTCATCTTGAGGGTCCTCCACAGATCATTGAGTAGCAACTTCAACTGTTTACTTATTTAGTGAAATCTCAATATATATCTTCGCAATTTTTTTTAAGTGTTCTTCCAAATCTATAAATCTCATATTGAGGATGGTTTTATTATCATCAATAAAAATCATCTTTTCCACATATGTATTCATTATTCTAAAATTTACTTGTTCATTTACCATAAATTTATTCTGAATCATTGAGTCTAGTTCTTTGATCCTTTTGTATATACCATCTATGTTTTGGCCCTTCAAATCAGTTCTATATTTCAGTTTCTCTTCAAGATAATGGATATTTTCTTCAAGAAACTTTTGGAACTCATCATTCTGTACAAATTCACTGAGGTATTTTGAAGAAATTATTTCATACTCAGTCATGGTTTATTCTATGGTTCGAAACTGTCTGGAGATCATATTGTGTTCTATGAATTTTTTCTCCAAGCCTGCCTCTACAGAGTTTACATCTTTTCTCACCTGGGTGATCTTCTCCTGCAAACAGTGAAATGCTTCAAAACCATGATATGATCTATATCTACGAATTCCAAGCAGAAAATATCTTAATCAATCATGTGAAAATTCTAGTAATTTTATATAATGATGATCATCGTCACATTTTATTGAATCTTTGATATAAGTAAAACTTTAAAAAATGAAATAACATACCACTTGATCACTTGAGAATCTTGATTAACATGAGGTATAAATGTTTTTCTTAGGATTGGTGGAATCCTGATCCACTTTCTCCTTACATTTCAATCCTAATATATAATCATTGTGAGATATGAATTAAGAACCCCATACTATATCTTCTATATATAAGAGGGGATTATTCAGTTATCTCTTCTCTTTATTTTTCCTATTTGTCATGGTCATTATATATATAAAATTTTTCTAAATTGAATCCAACCATTCTTCATAATTTCCCTTCACTATTTTCTCTGGAAGGTAAGCTCAAATACTTCACTGAATATTATTATTGTAGAGTATCTAACATTTGTGAAAATTTCCCTCTGAAACCACTTTTAGGACCCTAGGACACCCTGAGAGGGG
Organism: Viscum album; assembly: GCA_963277665.1. Taxonomy (NCBI): domain Eukaryota; kingdom Viridiplantae; phylum Streptophyta; class Magnoliopsida; order Santalales; family Viscaceae; genus Viscum; species Viscum album. The sequence continues at coordinate 433,362,422 of OY728150.1, read as the reverse complement.
AGGGGTGAATCAAGGTGTCATCTTTTTTTTAATGATTTTTCCTTGTTTCCACATTGGTAGGAACACATTATACATGTATTATGGATAAGAACAATAATCACACAACCACATGTAAGGGTACCACACAACACTTATACATGGTTAACCACTAATGGCTATGTCCAAGGGGAATACGATGATAGTGTGTTTGTTATACATAAATAAACTAATCTTCACCATTTGTGGAATACAAGAGTTTGTAAATAGAAACTCTATTCTAGGAACACTACCCTTACTGATGTTCATGGATGACTCACAGCTTCCCATGGAACCATTCTATAAACATTCCATATCTCACAACTAAGAGAGAGGACTAATTCAGTTTATTAACTTAATGGTCTCTTTAATACATTGGAATTGTAGTGTTTTTCTTTTTCAAGAATGAGAAAATAGTTGATTAAAATCCATGAGTATATAATAACTGAGATCCTAGACCACTAATCACTGATACTAAAAATATCCCTTTGTAAAACCCCTTTACAATGATCAACCCATTAAGTAGATCTTCGACTCATAGAGAACGACCCTTTGTAGAGCTCTCTACCTTGCAGGGCAAAACCCTCAGGGGAGCTCTCTGCCTCACAGAGCACAACCCATCATGAATACTGTTTCCTCGTAGAGAAACATAATTTGAAAAGCTCACTGAGCCAACCCGGTTTACCCCATATTCTAAACTCTCATATTTTTTAGAAGTGATAGAACAAATCAAGAAATTAATGGTCTCTTCATAATGCTCAAACTTGTAAGAACCCAGATCATCAGTTTCAGGTAAGGATCTCTTTTATAGTCTTTTTTTAAGGAAAATAGAAGTTTTTGGAAATTTTTGAAGTATGCTCCATGTACATTATGAGCAGACACCATGTAATCTTTTCCCACCTGAAGCCGTGTGCTGGCAATGTCAGGGCCACACACTGTGTGTAGGGGTGACATGGAGGCCCATTTTGGCAAAGTATGGAAAAACAAACTACACTTCGTGTACTTTAAACGTACACTCCATGTATTTTTTTTATTTCATTAATTGGATCGGGGTCACGCCTAATGATCATTAACGTCTTTTTCTACGCCTAATTCCATCTAGAGTGTCCAAGGAAGCTGATTCTTCTTCGAGACACCGATCTGTCACCGGTTGTCTGAATTGAACTCTGTCGATTGCAGAAGAATCTTAGTGGCGAGTTCTTGGTTCTCCTTTGGCAATATTTCCAGATTACTTATCTCGTGATAGTTATCTAAGGTTGATGGTTTTAGACATTATTGCAGATCTACTCCGTTCTAGGCCAATTCGCGGGCCAAGGGTCAAGTATATAGATCATCAAAGATCGAGGTAGGTGGTTTATTTCCCTACGTAGATGTTAATTTAATTTTTGTTACAAACTTGATGGATACCCATGTATTAGGTATCTCGGGTTTAGGATTATGATCCTATTGTTTTTTTCCCTAGAATTCTTGTTAGCTTATGTTTAATTGCTGCTAATATATGCTTGGTTTCATGTTTGAGGTTCACCCCACTGGTTTTTCTCCCCATTATTGGCTGTTTATCACAGTTTGGACCCGTTTGCCTGTTAGGAAAACCCTATTGCAATTGCTAGTTTACTTGCTTTCACTAATTGCTTGTGTTGCTTGCTGTTTAGAGGCTTTTGATGCATGTTATATATTATCCAAATAGTTTTTGAACATTCATAGGGCAATTGATAGTCTATTACACACGACTAGACTGCTCAGGGCTATGAGAACCTGGTGTGGGAGGTCAAAGTGGGAATAGATTATTAAGGTCATCCCTAGGGGGTCTGTTGGTTTTAGTTCGTATGTAGGACCTACGGGAATAGGACTTTGTGCTTCCCAAGAGTGTACATTGATTACCCACGCATCAAGACCACATAAGGAATTAGACGTGTGTACTTCCTCATAGTGTCTGTAGATATCATTTCAAGACCATAAGGGAATTGACATGAGAGCTCAGTGATATTCTCAAAGTATGTTTCTCTACGAGGCATCGGATTATGGCTTGAGACGAGTTCAAGCTTATTTTCAACGAATACATCTATACGGCGACGCTGAGGGCTGACAGAGCCAGAGAATTCATGAATCTAATGCAGGGTACTCTCTCAGTTATGGATTATTCCTCCCATTTCATGGAGTTACAGTGTTTCACTCCCGTTCTGGGAAATGACGAACTATTTTTGGCAAGGATGTTTGAGGAAGGCCGCAAACCAGAGATCTGATCGCAGGTGAACGTCTACCGGTTGACTTCACATACCCTAATAGTCAACCAGGCGCTGATCACCATAAAAAATCTGTGGGAGACTAGAGTCGTTGACCAGGGCAGTTTAACATCAAAGGATGACTCATTTCATGCTGACAGTAGGAAGCACCACTGAGATTCTACTCGAGGTGACTCGAGGAAGAAAGGTATTACTTCTGGTAGATGAGATCATCCTTATAGAAACTAGGTGGTGTGATATCAGTGTGTAAATAGTGGGAATAAAAACCCCGAGTGCCCGAGAGATCCATTGGAGTGCTGAGCCTGCTGCAAGATGGGTCATCTGTAGCGTTTTTTCAGGGTTCTTCTTCCAGCAGCTAGTGAAGGAAGATCGATTTCTACTCCTCGTACTGGAGAAGTATTACCAGTTCCGCAGTAGACTGGGTGCTGGAGTCCATCAGGTCGTTCAGGCTAGGGTAGAGGTCGCGGGCATGGTGGTAAGGCTCAGGGAGGATCATCTCAAGGATATGACGCTTCTACACAGGGCCATGGTACTGGCTAGAAGTTTGCAGTATAACAGATTCATCAGGAGTATGATTTTAGACCTTCCACTATTCGAGGTAAATTCTTTGTAGCCTCAGTTTTATATTATTCACTTTTTGATATTGGAGCTTCTCATAGCTTTATTTCTTTGCACACTGTGTAGAGCCTTAGACTTGTTGTCCTTACTTATGAGGATACTTTGGCTCTAGACACTCTTTTGGGACATATAACTATTAGTGTGCATCTGTGCATGGAGTTCCCCATTGAGGTTGGTGGGTGACACTTATTGGTAGATATTTATTTCCTTGAGATGAAAGGTTATGATTTTATTCTTGAAATGGATTTTCTAGTTCATTTTCAGGACTTTTTCGATTGTTATCGTCGTAGGGTGAGTTTCTCATCACCAGGGTGCATGTCCTTTATTCAAAAGGGAAAATGGGATGTCCAGGAAAGCAGAGATGGACCAGAACATCATGGGTTGGGCAGAGTTATAGACTAGATTGCTAGTTTATATCTGGATTATCAGGGGACCTCTCAGATGATCTTTCCTCTGGTAGTTGACCATTTTCCAGATGTCCTTCCAGAATATTTGTAGGGTTTCCTCATAAGGGTGAGGTAGACTTCTCTATTGCGCTTGTTCTAGGAGCAGCAGCGGTATCTATACCTCCTAATAGGATGGCTACTCCTGAATTTCAAGAGCTCAAGAAGTAGTTGTAGGAGTTTCCGGCTAAGAGTTTCGTCCGACCTAGTACACCCCCTTGGGGTTCGCCTATGCTGTTTGCAAAGAAGGCGTATGGTACCTTACAGCTTTGTGTGGACTATCAGAAGCTAAACCAGTTTATGGTCAAGAACTGATATCCTTTATTGAGGATTGATGATCTTTTTGATCATCTTCGAGGAGACAGGGTATTCTCGAAGATTGACATGAGATCCGGCTATCATCTGTTGTGGGTCAGACCATCAGATATACCTCTCAGAGTTTTTTGAAGTAGTTATGGTCGGTACGAGTATCTGGTTATGCCATTCGGTCTCACGAACCCACCTACAGTTTTCATGGCATTGATGAACAATTTTTTCCATCCTTACATGGACTCTTTCGTCTTTGTCTTTGGGGTCAATATCTTGGTGTACTCTAACACTTCCCATGACCATGCTACCCATCATGAGATCTTATTGAGTACACTGAGAGGGCATCAGATATATGTTAAGCTCTCAAAGTGCCACTTATGTATGAATGGAATGCACTTCTTGGGCCATGTCATCTCTGAGACAGGAGTATCAGTAAACCCATAAGAATGTGAAGGAAATAGTTACCTGGGAGAAACCAAAGAATGTCTTTGAGGTATGGAGGTTCTTGGGATTGGCAGGTTACTACAGGAGGTTTATACAGGACATCTCACGCTTAGCAGCGCCTTTGACAGGCCTGACTATAATGGGTGTGAAGTATGTTTGGTCAGAACTTGTGACTCAACCTTCTAGGAGATTAAGGGGAGGTTGACTTAAGCACCGATTCTAGTTCTTCCAGAGCCAGGAAAGAGTTATATAGTTCTCTGTGATGCATCTAGCATCAGTCTTGGAGAATTTCTTATTCAAGAAGATCGTGTTGTTGCGAATGGATCTCGGTAGTTGAGGCCACATGAGAAGAACTATCCTACGCACGACCTGGAGTTGGATGCTGTTTTTCATGCATTCCATTGTTGGAGGAACTATCTCATGGGAGAGAATTTTTTTATATACTGGCCACAAGAGACTCAAGTATATCTTCAGGCATCGTGAATTGAATTTGAGACAGCGGAGGTGGGTCGAGTACCTACAAAATTTTGACATCGAGCATTCTTATACGCCTAGGAAAGGTAATGCTGTGGCCGATGCACTAAGCAGGAGGACTCATATTCAGGAAGTTCAGGAGGCCAACAGTGAGTGGAATCTCATGGCTCTATTCTCCGAGATGCATTTTGAGGTGCATGAGAGACCGAGAGAGAAGGTTCTTTCTTCTATAGTTTTTACCTCTACCATTTTTTATCGAGTTCTAATGAGGTAGCTATCAGACACAGAGGGCCTAGACCTACGAGAGGGCGTGTCAGATAGAGACCCTACTCCGGGGTGGAAACTGGGAGATGATGAGGTGCTACATTTTCATGGCCACGTATGGGTTTCAGCGGACATACGTGAGGAGATGATGCGGGAGTTTCATGCTTCATCTTGGGAAGTTCATCCTTGTGTCACCAAAATGTACTGACACTTGCATTGTCAGTATTGGTGGCCAGGTATGAAGAAGGATGTTGCTGGTTTTGTTATGTGGTGTCCCACCAGTCATCAGGTGAAAGTAGTAAATCAGCGACCAGTAGGGATTTTACAGTAGTTACTCATTCCTGAGTGGAAATGGAATGATGTCACGATGGAATTCGTGATAGGATTACTGAGATCTCCTTGAGGAAATGATGTGGTTTGGGTTGTAGTGGACAGGCTCACGAAGGTTGCACGCTTCTTGTCGATCAAGGAGACCTTCAGTTTTGATGAGCAGGAACAGTTGTACATCCAAGAGATTGTACGTCTACATGGAGTTCCACACTCCATTATTTCAGATAGGGATTCATGTTTTACTTTGCACTTCTGGTGGGGGCTATAAAGGGCTTTGGGTATACAGTTAATTTTGAGTACAACATACCATCACCAGACTTATGGCCAGTCCGAGCGTACCATCCAGGTGCTTGAGGATATGCTCCGAGCTTCCATTCAAGACTTTGGAGATACTTGGGAGAAGCATATCTATCTTGTGTAGTTCACCTACAACAACAGTTTTCAGGAAACTATTTAGATGGCACCTTAAAAGGAATTGTATGGTAGGCAATGTCGATCACCTTTATGCTAGCTAGAGGTAGGAGATGATTCTTTTCTAGGACCTCATCTTGTTTAGGAGACCTAAGATCAAATAGAGTTGATTCGGAGTAGGATAGCTATACCACAGTCTCGGAAGAAGCCTTACACTGATCAGTGGTGACGTACTTTGGAGTTCAACGTTGGAGATCAGGTTTCTTGCATGTTTCCCCAAGGATGGGACATAAGAGGATTAAGAGACAGGGGAAACACTCATCGAGATATGTCGGGCAGTTTGAGGTTCTAGAAAGCATCGAGCTGGTTGCTTACAGGTTGCAGTTACCTCAGAGGTACAAGGCTATGCATGACATCTTTCATGTTTCTCAACTTTGACGGTAATTTTCAGACCCCTCTCATGTTCTTAAACCTGAGGAGGTTGAGATGGATTAGGATTCATCATTCGAAGAGAATCCTATCAGGATTGTCGATTATAGTACGAAGGTTCTCTGTGGCTGGTCTGTTCCTCTTGTACGGGTCCTATGGCAGCACAGTCGAGTACAGAACGAGACCCGAGAGAGGGAGGTCGATGTTCGATAGCAGTGGACAAAGTTGTTCGAGTATTCTTCTCCTTTTACTTGTCCGTGAAATTTGGGGACGAATTTCTTTAAGGGGGGAAGTTTGTATGAACCCAGATCTTCAATTTCAGGTACAAATCTCTTTTATAGGCTTTTTTATGAAAACATTATTTTTAAGGAAATTTTTGAAGTAAACACCATCGACATTCTGAGTACCTGTTGTGTACTCTTATCCCACCTGAAGCCGTGTGCTGGCCATGTCCGGGCCACACACACGGTGTGTAGGGGTGATGTGGAGGCTGATTTTGGTAGAGTATGGAATAACCCACTACACGTTGTGTACTTTAAAAGTACACACCATGTATTTAATTTTTTTTATTTCATTAATTGGACCGGGGTCATGCATAATGATCATTAACGTCTTCTTCTCTTCTTAATTCTGTCCAGAGTGTCCATGGAGGCCAATTCTTCTCTGATCCACCAATCTGTCACCCGTTGTCCAAATCGAACTTCGTTGATTGTAGATGAATCACAGTGGTGAGTTCTTGGTTCTTCTTTGGCCTCGTTTCCTGATTCCTTCTCTCATGTGAGTTATCTGAGGTTGAACATTTTAGAAATTTTTGTAGATATACTCCATTATAGGCCAATTCATGGGCCAAGGTTCAAGTATATAGATCATCAAGGATCGAGGTAGGTGGTTTTTTCCCTACATTGATGTTCTTTGATTTTTGGTTGCAAAAGTGTCAGATACCTATGTATCGGGTATCCTGGGTTTAGGATTATGACCCTATTGTTTGTTTTCCCTATATTTCATGTTAGCATATCTTTAATTGCTACTAATATATGCTTGGTTTCATGTTTGAGGTTCACACCATAGGTGTTTCTCACCCTGTTTGGCTATTTATCGCCGTTTGGCATTGTTTCCCTGTGAGGAAAACCCTTTTTCAATTGATAGTTTACTTGTTTTCACTAATTGCATGTGTTTCCAGATGTTTAAATGCATTTGATTCACTGTAGTTATTATCCATGTAGATTTTGAACTTTCGTAGGGTTGCTGATAGTCGATTACTCATGACCGGACTCCTCAGGGATATGAGAACATGGTGCGGTAGATCAAAGAGGGAATAGACGATGAAGTTATTCTATAGAGGGTGTGTTGGTTTTAGTTCTTACATAGGACCTATGGGAATAGGACTTTGTGCTTCACAAGGGTGTTCTTAGTTTACCCACTCATCGAGACCACATGAGGAATTAGACGTAAGTGCTTCCTCAGAGAGTATATAGCTATCGTTGCAAGACTATAGGGGAATTGACATGAGAGCTTCCCAGAGTGTCGGTGCCTTATTGATTTCTGGACTATATGGTTCTGCTATTTTGAGCCACCTAGAGGGTCAGTGTGAAATTTGATGGTTGGTTGTGATTAGTCCACCAAGCCAAATAACAAGCTTGGGTTTTGTACTGCTTTTGTTTCGGTAGTCTTTTGAGATACCTGTTGTGTTACTTTAATAGCTTGGTATAGAATGATTTTCTAGTTCTTCCCTAGTTGTTTAATAAAATGAATGTGAATGGTAATTGGTAGGTGTATTTACTGGTGTACTCCTAGTTCATTTATTTATTTATTTACATTTCCTTTTGATATATCACTCACTGACAGTAGGGCATAAATCATGTGGTGGTTACCTGTTGGGATTAGTCTCACACCCTGTTTGGGTCCTGCTTTTCAGCCCAAACAGATTATATGGTTGTAGGTATTGGTAGGGATTGTGGCCCTTTTACCTCATGTACTTGATTGATGGTTGTAGCAAGAGATCATGGGACCGGGCTTTGGCCCGCGATGTAGCTGGAGTTGTTGTTTACCTTTAGTACTTTGATTTTAGTTGTATTCTAGCACGTTGTTTTGTTTACTGCTTTCCATAGATACATGAAACATTCTTCATCATTATTAAATCATATGTTTCATCCACTTATAGTTCAGTTGTTTTATGATGTTTACTGCTTCTGCTATTGATTATCATTTTTCATCTGATGCATACCTTACCAAATGAGGGCATAGATTCCCTACTGACTCACCAATTCCCTCATTGCTAGTCGGAAGCCTCTGGCATTTCAGGAAATGTGCTTTAGGTTATGTGGTGAACCAGGTAAGGGGAACTAGTAATGTGTATCTGGATTCGGGTCATTACAAAACTCATATAAAACAACCTGCTTTTCTGAGCACCCCTTACTTTACGAGGTCAAAGTGATATCATATTTTCTATATCAAAGTACCCCTAAATGATGAATGGTGGCCTCTTATTTACAGGAACGGTCAAACACTGTTCTCCAAATCATCAGGTGTGAAATCCAGATTGGCCAAAAAAAATTGTGGTGCTTCCTCTATCTTTGCAAAGCTTCATTGAATGTTCATGTTCATAGATCTTTTCTTAACCACAATGAAACACCATCGGAAATCGGAAAGCATCATTTCTTTGAAATACTCACTCCAGTATTTGTGAAGACCATACCATTGATATATAAATGAAAATTTTATTCTTGAAGAATACCTTTCGCAAAGATCAAATATTAAACTATTATAATCATATAGAACACCATATTAGTTAATTAAATCATTGCGAAATAGAAATCAAGAAACACCTAACTAGTAAACCCATGTATTTTCCATATATTCATGGAATATTAAAGAAGAAAGACTTTTCACAATTCTTTCCATTATCCAAATTTTGAAAACCAAAAAATTGGAAAACACTAGAAATTGATGCCACCTTCAATACTGCATACGGATTGAATTGTTTGATGAATGTCCTTGAAAAGTACATGATCATCCAGGAGAGAATTAATAACAGACTCAACCTTAATCAATTTCTAGAAAAGATCATCCATGCTGATCCAAATTCCTCAGATTTAATCCCAAACTCCATCTACCGCAATATTTGTCCTTTGAACGATTACCATAAGCATCATTAGATTTTACAATATAACCTGAATATGGTTGAAACACTTGATCACCCATATTTTTTCATAATTCTTACATCTGATGTAAAAAACAACTTATGATATTTGTGAAATAACACTAAACAAAGCATCATCTTGTTTAGGTCATTCTCATAATCCCTTATATATCATCATTTTTTAATCATCGCATAATTCATACAGAAATAATGAATATCTCCTCATGTAAGTTCTATCATGACACCCATTTCATAGTTACATATTTCATGAATTTCTTAAAATCCTCAATTACTTTTTAGATTATTAATTATAAAGAACTACAATACTACACACACCATTTGACATACAATGGAGTTGGTTTTCAAATGCATGACATCCAATGCTATGATTCCATAACCATTCTCTAAGAATCATCACTTCAACCAACCTCCATGAAAATTTACATGCTTCATCACATATTGATCTACATTTTAAATATTTGACATCCTTTTATTGAAAATACAACTCATTCAAAAAATTTGTCCCAACATCATTACACAAAAAATTGGATTGAGATATTTTCCCACCAATCTCATAATGAAATCATATGCACATGTGGCATATGATCAGGTATATTGATATCAGAACCCATAAAATGAAATGGGTATTATAAATATGTAAACTAATCATAATCTTTAGGAATGGATAGGTTTTATAATCATTTAACTATTAACATTTCCTATGAAAAGAAGCCGATTTAAAAAGAATATAACCCATGGGAGAGAAATTGGTTTCATGAAGACCATGAAATTATACATGACCCATTTATAGAAATAATATTTATGGATCTTTTAGATCATTTAATAAAATGGAATAAGCATCATACAGAGATGTCATCTCGGATAGATAATATTTTTGAAATATATTTTAAAAACATTTCATGAAGAAAATATCTTTTATTACAGGAAAAAAGATTTTAATACATAATCTATTTGAAAATAATTTCCTTATAAAATAAAATTAAAACATTAAATAATTTGAAAAAAAATTTCCATTAAAACTTATTTATTAATATTAAAAACATTTAAAAAATATTTTTATTCTAAATAACATTGAGAACATATAATTAATGATTTAAAACAATTTTAAAACCATTTATTTTAAAATAATAAGGATTGAAAAAAAATTTAAATAAAATTGCCTTGTAAAATATTAATGAAGTCATTTAAACGTTTAATATAATTTTTAAAACAAAATTCTATTTTTGAAGTTTTTTTTCACAGAAACTATTTAAAAAAAATGACAATGTAGAATTATTAGGAGATTACTTTTCTTAAATAGAATATTTTTTTAATCTTGTAATAGAATAATCAAAGTAATGGTGGAAGGTAAATCCTTACATGGCATACAAGGTGAAAAGAACAGTCCTTTTTTCATGGTAAAAAGGATAGAAAGATACATCTTTCAAAAAGAGATAAGGGGATTTAATTATAAATATTGGTAAAATAAAAAACAGAAAGATTTTATTTTAATGAATAATATATAATGGTACAATACACTGGGAATGCTTTTTTAGAAACCATGGTTTTAAAGGAACATAGATTTCTAATAGAATAGAGGGGAAGGTTAGGCTTTTGTAAAAACGCATTATAAACTATATTATGAAAACATGAGTTGATAAAATTTTTAAAATACATGATTAATTATTTAATATAAAGATGATAATAAATATCATGAATTTTCTTTATATGTGGGTCATAAAATTTCATTAAAATAATTAAAAATGTAAACAATCTTGAAATGGGATGAGGTTGTTTCAATAAACTCTTATAACTTTGTCACTTGGGATCATACTCTCTATGTAAGAAAATGGAATTATTTTAATCTAAATATATCATTAAAATTAATATATTCACGTTATAATATGTAAGATACATGCAAATACATGTCATAAAATAATTTATGTACCTAAAAAATATATGTCTCAATGAAGGAAAATGAGACAAACCTATTTCACTGATTAGGTATCTTTTGAATCCTAAACCCCATTAAATACATGTCAAAAAATGGATATCTGAATATATATAAATTTATGTATAACATATATATATATATATAAATAATGTGTAGTACATCCTCCACACAAAAGTAAATAATGGTGAGCATAGCATTTATATTACAATAATAAAAAGTGAGATGAAATTACCTTACCTTGTGTCCTAACTCTCATCATTCTCATTAAAACCACATGTATAATAAATTAAAATTTATTATACATCTATTAAAAAACCATAAAAGTATATCTAATACCATATATTGTTTTATTACAATGTTATATTACCCACGTGTTAACCATCCTGTGTTGAGGATTCACTTCAGGTAATATTTACATGGTTTTTCATATGTGTCTTAATTTTTCTTGTTGGTGGACCCTATAATTATATCATGATTCATGAATTTCAACCATGATATAAATATAATATATATATAAATTAATTTTATCTTATAATAATATATATAATATAGAATTATGATACATAATACATTGTTCATAGAGATGGAAGGTCGTACCTATACAGGAACACTATTTTTTTAATTGTTGTATTCATAGGAAGAGGGTAATATATTATTATTTATCAATATTAAAATAGAATTATTATATCTTATATACAATCTATATTCACTTAAACAATTTTAATTACCATCCATCTAGTTTATAAATGAATAATATCATACTAAGGTAGAAGTAGTGTACATATCCTGAAACCAAATTATCGTATTTGCACAAGATGGAAAGCATAAATTAATATTCAAAATTAAAATTAAAAATGCAGAAATACATTATAAATATAAAATTTATAATATATAAATATATTTTCCGTCATAATTTCCATAATGATAGGTGCTGATGGAAAATAGAACTATCATCGTTTCGCGAGTCATTTGTTTTCTTTACAAAAAAACAGTATGTTAATTACCCATTTGATGGAGGTTTGTGTATGTATAATTAAAACCATTAATATAAAAATGTCCAAATATACATAGGATAAATTTTTTGTTATGAAATCATTGAAAATTATAATTTTATTGGTGGATCAGGAAACTATAAGAATGTATTTTGAGAGAGGGTATTATCTCTTAATAGGGTAAATCCTTTGGGATTGTGCCAAAAATCAACCTTGGATTTCCTTATGCCCAAGCAGGGTATAAATGAAGAATATTGGGATTTTGGGAAGTGTATTGGTATGTTATTTGTCAAAATTATCATATTTCTTCGGCATAATGATTTGGGAGTGGTGGTGAAATTTTTATAGGTATGGAAATGAATCGTTTGGAATTTTTAGAAACAAGTTTGAAAGACACGTTTTATTACATAAAAAATCATAAAAAACAATAAAAAATAAATACTTTATTTTTTATGACCTAAATATGGACATAAAGTGGGGTTTTAATAGGTTTATAGGTCATTTGGGCCCTTATTATTATGTTTTTGTATCTAATTATGTTTAATTTGGCCTTATTCATTGTGATAAATTATAATAACTTTTAATCATCATTTAGGAAACATATTACTAGGTCTTATTAAGTTGTAATTATTGTAATAAATAAAATTATTTATGTCTGACTTTTTGAAATTCAATTTGCCTATGTGAAAAAATTATGATTAATGATAATCTTGTATAGGGATGAGATAACAAATTTTTGTAGTATAAAGAAGTTTAAAAGTTTAGTATTATTTTAATATTCTATTTTAAAAATATATTGCTTCAAATGAACTAAATTATATTAATATATTTAAAATTTAACAAATTTTACAATAGAATAAATTGATAATTACATTTAATATTAACAAATAGTTAGACAAAAATGTAGTTTTTCACTATAAACTGTATTTTCACTATTCATCTATAAAGGATGTTCCTGATAAAAATCTCTAAAATGCACCCTCGGATAATTTAGACATTCTGAATTCAAATAGAATGGTTATTTTATATATTTAAATTTCTCAATGTCTATAAAATTAATTTTATTATTTTCCATAGAATAACATTTAAAGCAGTTCTTTTGATAAAATATTATTTTTAAACAAATAAATTCATTAACAAAAATTATATATCTCATTAAAAATATGTTTCATTTTACCATGTTTAATTAAAATGTTACAATTATCTATATTAAATAATTATAACAATTAAATTATGTTTCATAGAAATATCAATATTCTGTGTATATTACGCCTTGTTGGTGATGCGATAGCGCAATCCATGTCGATATTTCATGTAGCAAATAACATTTTGGTAATGCATGTCACGCAATAAATTTACGTGTGGTGAGAAAAGAATATTTTCAATAATGATTTAATATATATATATATATATAACTACATATATTGTCATGTGGAACAAAAAATATCGAAAAGATAAATTATTTCCACAAATATATTTCACAAAATATCAGGAAGTTAAATTCATCCCCCCTAAAATGAATTTCGACATAGAAATTAATTTGGTTTATGAGAAGTTTAATACATGAATTTTTATTTCATAGAATCACATATCATAAAAATTAATACATAAACCTCCCTTAAAAATGGAATCATTAAACCATAATAGTTACCCAATGTAACATATAACTTGGTTTCCAAATAGTATAACAAAGGATGGGATTGATGATTGGACATAGAGCAAAAGTATAAATATTCATAGGGAGTTATTAAGTTCATCAATAAAAAAATTTAATGATCAATTAAAATTTGCGAGCCTCAAATTCATAATTCTATGAAGATTTATAAGGCCATAGGTTCGACAAAAATTAAGGTATTTGGACAACACATTTTCTTTTAATCGTTATCATTTTTTAATTAATTAATTTATTGATCATGAATATATGGAAATAAACTCTCTTGATACATTTATAAAAAAAATCTCATTCATTATTTGTTATTTCGCCAATTTATTATTCATCAATTACTTTATGTAGTGGATTTATAAAAATTAACAATGATGCCTAAAATTATAAAATAAATTTTTACTAGATCATATTTCCCATAAAAAATGAGATTCACAACTATATTTATTTAATATTCTTAAAAATAAATATTGTTAATAAATTAAACTCTAATCATAATAAGTAACACTATTATTTTATAATAAAAATAATTATTTATTAAAAATAATTACACATTTTTCCTGACATCTCATAAGCTAGAGGTAGGCTTGAAACCCTTATAATTATTTCATCACTGGTTCAAGACCAGAGGCCATGCGGAAAATTATTGTTTATCACACAACATACATTATATCCTTTTATTAAACAACACTAATATAATTGCCAAAAATAAAAAATTTGAGAATCCTTAAAATATGGTAAATCACTAAATAGACTTTTAACCGTGGATTTTAATAAAATCTCATTTCATAAATACTTCCCTCGATGTTTAGCTGAAGCATTTCTTAAATACATAACTTTATAACACTTCTAAGAGGATAAAATAAAAATCTTTAAAACATGATTTGTCAAATTGTATTATAATTGATACCCAAATATATTAAAATGTTATTATTAGATGCCACATTCAAAAAATGTTAATACCATCTGAGTAAATTAGAATAACTCTATTTTGGAAAAAATGCATGATTAATTATTAAAATGATTACTTGATATATTCATTAAATCCAATAAGAAGTAATATTCATCCATGATGACATAGAACAATTTTTCAATACTCTAATAATGGGTAATTTGTACCACCCAATATTCAATTAAAAACCCATATATTATTATCTAATGGTAATTTTCTATATATCAAGCAATAAATGGTGGGTTTTCCCCTAATTTAATTATCACAATTCCATGAAATCACTTTTCAATGTATTTATTTCCATTCAACATTTCCTTTCTAATACATAATGAAAAATTATACTAAATATAATTATACATTTGATGATTTATATAATCTAGTCTTGGAATTTCAAAACATAAATAATTCATTAATCCAACATTATTCTTAATCCATTACTTATGATTCATAAAATTATTCCTTAACACCTCTTTCTGATAATATAATATATGAATAATTTCTTTTTGATCCTCAACCTCAATCATATCATGATTCCTATTTTTAAAGTAAAAAATACTTGAAGAACATCCCATACTATTCACATGTCATTTGTAGTCCTATTATCTTCATATGTATAGCCAATACTCATACCAACTTCTAGATTCTCATTATGAGATTTCCCCTTGGAAAATATATTCAAATAATTCATATGTATTACTCATCTAGAACATCAAATATTGACCATGTTCCTTATAGTTCTTTCCATTTTAAAAAACAAGAATGAAATCGGTGGGAAACCCATATCATATAAGAAATCCACATAATCTAGAATATTTCATTATAATATATCTCAATCATGGATCATATTTCTTTAATCTATATAAACATAGTTATATCTTTGGTTACTTATATCAAAATTAGATCTAAATAATTCCTGATAGTTCAAGAATTGTTTTTAATTTCCAACGAATATCCCCAAGGATTGTGAAACCAGGTGTAAAGCATGGCCCATTTACATGTACCATATTACCCCAAGTCATGCTCGAAATATCATGGTGAAGTTGTCAACCCTATGTACATTTGTGCTAGATATGATTCCCCATGTAGTATCTAGACATGTATTTACTTTTAAAAACCCACTCACTCAATCCATTACCAAAATTTAAAGACATTTTCCTAAATGTTAACTCATCCTTGTATATATCAATAGATACAACCCTAGAACAATCCTTTGAAAAATTATTAGGGATCTCAGTGAATTATTATCATAGTTTTTTCCAATCGTTGTATTATTCTCCAATTTAATATGAACTATTATAACTGAGTCTCAACATACATATATATTACATCAAGTTAGATGAATATTTAATACATTACAAAAATACATGAATATGGACCGTAATAATTTTGTGTCTTTGGAATATTGGAAACAAAATATTCAATCATGTTCAATGATATTCAACATATCACATAATTATCTACAACATTAGTAATTCTACCTAAAATTTTTAATCATAACCTTGGGAAAAATATATATGAAAGGGTTTATCTCATATTCTTCATAAGGGTAAATAAAACAATTCCTAAGAATAACATGAAAAAAAGGTTATGTAACACGAGTATAACATTTGAAGATCATACCATGCATATTAGAGATCATAATATATATTAGAAGTTCATTAAACACAAATAATTATCCCATAAATCCCAACGTAGGAATAAATTAATAAAAATTTAAAACAAGTAAGCACATATATTTTTATATGTATTAGTATAACCATGTTCAGTCAATAGGGTAAAGACATGATATCAGACTCTTACATAATATTTTGGACATTTAACATGGTTCATGCATAAAATTTTCAGCATATATTCATGTTCACACATAGTAGATAAGTTATTAATACTGATTCCATATTGGTAGTATGGGTTCACTCCCCATACAATTTTTGTAGTCACGGTCCACTCTGATGAAAATCTTAGTAACACGAGTTAACAACTCATACTATCTTGGTAGTCATGGTTCACTCCCATGGCCATATTAGTGTCACGAATTTTTTCTTAATACCATATTTGTAGTCATGGTCACTCTCATGCCAATCTTAGAATCTTGAGTTTATTCCTTGTTCCATCTCAGTTGTCATGGTTCACTCTCATGGGCATATTAGTAGTAAAGTTTCACTCTTAAGACCTTATTTGTCTAACTCATGTGATATATATCATTAGTCATTTCATTGTATGGATATATAGGTACCAAACATCTCATAATGACATCATATATAAATATTCCAGAATATCATAAATAATTCTATCATAACCCATGAAATGAGATGGGTTATATATACATGTAAAATTATCATAACCTGTGGAAAATGATAGTTTTTGTAGTAACATCCACATAAGAAATGCCATTTAAAATAAGTGGGATTCAAAATAATATAACCTATGAAAGATAAATAAGACTCATAAAAACCATGACATTAACAGTAACCCATTTAATGAAATAATATGAATGAAACCTTTTGATCATTTTCTATTATGGCCAGTGTTAGCAATGGATTTCATTTCATATGGAGGATGATTTTGAAATGTATTTCAAATAATATCTTGAAGAAAATATCCTAAATTATTTGAGAAGTAATTTTTAATACATAATACCTTTGGAAAATAATTTTCTTATAAAATACGTTTAAAACATGAAATCATTCTAAATAGATTTTCATTGAAAACATATAAAATAATCATCAAAAAATTGTAAAAAAAATTCATCAAAAACACTTTGAGAACATATAAATAAATCATGATTTTTTTAAAACCATTTTGTTTAAAATAATTAGTATTTAAAAAAAATTAAATCTATTTTCCTTGAAATATTATAATGAAAAATTGTATTATTTTAAAATAATTTTTAAAACATAAAATATATTTCAAATTTTTTTAAAATCATTTAAATTAACTAAAAATATCAATAATATTAGGATAACATTTTCTTTTTAGAAGAATAATTTTTTTATGTTGAAAAAGATGATTTTAGGGAATTACTACTGGAAAATCCGTACATGATGTATGATATTAAAATAACATTTATTTTTTTCATAGTAAAAAAGGATAGAAATATGTATCATTCAGAAATTAACATATAGATTCATTTGTAATAATTGTTAAACTAATAAAGGGAAAAAAATATATTTTATTGATTAAAATATAATTGTACAATATTATTAGATTCATTTTAATATAAAATATTGTACTGATGAAAATATATTTCTTGCCAAAGAGTGGATAAATTCAGTCTTACTTAAAAACACTTTCTTCACTATCATGTGATAAAAATAGTGGAACAAGTGGGATGATTATATGAATAAATCATTAATATCAATAGGTGAAGAGAATTATTAATTAATCTTGAGATATGTGGTATAATATTTCATCAATGGAATCATCAATATAAAAAATCTTGAAATGCAATAAGATTGTTTAAATAAACTCTTATACTTGGTAACTTGTGATCAAACTCTATATATATGAAAAATAAAATTAAATGAATCATAAAATATCATGAAAATTTTAATATTTAATATATATCATGTAATATGAATTTTTATACACCTGGAAAAATAATTTAGGTGTATAACCAAACATGAGTGTCAAGGAGGGAAAATTGAGACAAATATATTTTACAAGTTTACTAAATTTTGAAAATTAAACACCATGAAAAAAGGATAAAATATTAGATATGGGAATAAACATAAATTTATATATAATATATATATAATAAAATCATGGACATCACATACACAACACAAAAAGAAAGAGTGTTTAGCATAAGACATATTAAAGGGGAATAAAAAGCGTGATGAAATACAATTACATTGTGTTTTAAATATCATCATTATAGATTTAAAAAACATGTATAATAAATATAAATGTATTATAAATCTTATAAAGAACCATATTATTATATCTAATACTATATGTGGTTTTATTATGACCATATATTACCCTCTTGTTAATCATCATCTGTTAATGTTTTACTTTGAGTAATATTAGCATTTTTTCATATGTCTATTAATTTATTGTATATTTTTTCCATATTATTATATAATGATTCCATAATGTATATCATGATATAAATATAATTTATATAAATTTATTTTTCATAATAATAATTTATATAAAATATAAGTATGATACAGAATACACAATACATAGAGACGTTAGGTCGTACGTAAGAATAAATGCTATTAGCATATAATCATCTTGATGATAACATGAATGTAAAATAAATATATGTTTATATATATTTATCCTTATTAAATTATTTTAATTATATCATATATATCATATATATTCACTAAATTCAACTTTAATACAATCCATGTAGTGTACGAATGAATAATATCGCTCTTAGGGGGTTGTAGTCCACACTTTCTCAAACAAAATTATCGTATTTACATTATATGGAATGAATAATGATAATTTTTGAGATATTTTTACAAAAACATAATGAATTTATAAATATAACATATATCAAATATAAATATTTTTTTTTATCATAATGGGAACTATGTTACTTGGTAATATAAAAGTCAACAATAATCTTTGCATGCGGTAATAGTTTGTTGTACACAAAAACATTATGTTCCTTACCCATTGGTATGAAGTGTGGGTAAGTTTAATTTGATACATTACTCTAAAAAATACTAGTATATTTCAGATATAATATTTTTATAAAATCATGGAAAAATTAAAGTGTAGGGGTGGATAATGAATGTAAATGAATGAAGCTCAATGGTTGGTGTGACATCTTAATTGAAAAAATCCTTTTGGTTTGAACCAAACAACTACTTTAGAATTCATTATTTCTAAATAGGTATTAAAGGAATAATATGGAGACTTTGGGAAGTATATAAGTAAGGTATTAGTTTTAATTAAGTGGTTATATAAGTATGAGGGAGTGGGAGTGGTGGTGGCCATTTATAAGGAAGGAAAATGACTCATTTTGAATTTTTATAAAAGTGTTAGGTGTACATGTGTTCTAAACTAAAAAATCATACCAAAACCGTAAGTCATAAAAATAAAATTTGTGGCCTAAATATAAATAAACAATGGGTTTTGGGAAACTTTATAGGTCATTTGGGCCCTTATTTTTATAGTTCATGACCTAATTAATATTCATTTGGCCTTAATCACTGTTATTAATTTTCATCACGGTTCTTAATCATTGTGTTAAAAAATTAGCTTGGTATTATTAAACTCTAAATATTATACATAATAAAATTATTTATTTCAGAATTTTGAAATTCATTTCACAGAAGAAGAAAAATTAATATTAATGAAATTCTCCCAAACAAGATGAGATAATAGGTTATTAATGTAGAATGATGTTTAAAACTCTTGTAAGTTTTAATATTCAATTTTAAGTGATATTTATTCTAATGAAATAAATTGAATTAATATATGTAATATTGATCTAATGCGGCCCTATAAAAATATTATAATTATATTTATCATTAATCATTAATGATTCCAAAATGATGTTTTTAACTACAATGTATAATTTTCAATATTAATAAAAAATTGATGCTCCTTAGAAATATTCCAGAAATTAAACCTTAGGAAATTTTGAAATTATTAATTCAAAAATATGCTTTATTTTATCAAATTATATTTATAAAAATTTCTAAATATTTTAATTTTTTTCAAAGAAGGATATTAGAATTAGTTCATTTGAGAAAATAATATTTTTAAACATATAAGACATTAACAAAAAAACATATCGTTCATTAAAAATAATTTTTTTTATAAAAAAAATTGCAAAATTGAATTTAAATTTAGTTATAACTATTGATTTTTCAATGTTTTACATATGGTTTATAATTATCTCGGTTTAATAATTTTTTCAATAAAATGATGTTTCATAGAAAAATCATTGATGTGGGTAATGTACGCAAAGGTGGTAATGTGGTATCATATGCCAAGATGGTATTTCATGTAGCTCAATCCATTGTGGTAATGCGTGTTGCGCAAGACAATATCATGTTGTGGGAAAATAATATTTGAATTAATGTTTTAATATATATATATATATACATACATATATATTTATTTATTTTATTGTATCAGAAAAAATATCAAAAATATAATTTAATTATTGGGAAATATTTCACAAAAAGATAAATTTGGAACCATTATAGTTACCCAATGTAATAGATTACTAAGAATCCATATTGTAAAACATAGGTTGGGAGTGAGGATTCAACATTGATAAATTAAGTAAATATTTATAGGGAGTGATTGAGGTCATCAATCACAAACAAATGAATGATCAATGGAAATATTAGGGCTCAAATTCAAAATTCCATGATTATTTATAAAGAAATAGTTTCAAAAAAAATTAAGCTATTAGGAAGAATATTTTCTTTTTACCAGAATCCTATTGTTGAGTAATTATTTAATTGAACACAAATATAAAGAAATAAACTATGTTTATATATATAAATAAACCAAATTTCATTATTCAAATGTTATTTTATCAAATACTAATTCATCCTTACATCATTAAATGGTTTTTCATATATTAGCATTGATTTATGATGTTGTAAAATACAATTTTTTCCTATTGTAAGGCCCATAAAAAATGAAAAGGAGAACTATTTACCTATACATGTTCTTAAAAAACCAAACAGTTAATACATTAATATCAAAACACAGTAATAGAAAATATTTCTTCATTATAAAGAACTATTCATTAAAAAATTACACATTAACCATGACATCGCATAGGCCAGTGGTAGGATTTAAACCCTTATTGTCCTTTGTTCATAGGTTTAAGACCTGAGGCCTTTCTGAACATGATTGGTTGTCACCTATATAGATGATGTATTTTTTAAAATAACAATAATATAATTTCGAAATTTAAATAATATATACATCCTTGAAATATGGTTAATCCCTAAACATCCATTTATCTAAGGTTTTCAATACAGAGTCATTTCGTAAATAC
Organism: Viscum album; assembly: GCA_963277665.1. Lineage (NCBI taxonomy): Eukaryota > Viridiplantae > Streptophyta > Magnoliopsida > Santalales > Viscaceae > Viscum > Viscum album. Next base: position 433,340,757 of record OY728150.1, on the reverse strand, counting down.
TTCCTATAAAGTTTAATATAATCATTACATCAATGGTTAACCTTATAACCCTTCTGAAAGATTAAAATCTAAAACATTAGGAATAGGTTCATGGAATTTTCATAAAATTGATTCCCAAATATATCAAAAAATATATCTTTGTTGTCACATCCAAAATATGTGAATTAACTATTGAAAAATTACCATAAATCCATTTGAAAAACATGCATGATTTCTTATTCCTCTGATTACTGGATATATTCATTTAATCCAAGAAGTTTTTTTGTTCATCCATGTTGACATAAATCACCTTTTCAATGATCAGATCTAGGGTAATAAATAGAATACAATTGAAAAATTCATATCACACATATCATTATCCTAAGATCATTATCACACTTTTAGGAATTAATTAAGGGTTTACCCATCATTATCATAATATCACCTTTCCATGAAATCTCTTTTCTATGGCTTCATTACCATTCAACATATCCTTTTCAGTCCATAATGAATACTTATAAAGAAAACATTTACACATTTTATGAGTCATATAACATAATATTTTTATTCGAGAACATAAATAGTTCCTTCATTCAACTTTATTCATAAAATATTACTCTGCATTCAATAGCTTATTATTTAATACATATTTTTGGAAATATTAAATATGATTTATGTGTTAAGGTTCCTCAATCACAATATAACCATGATTACTATTTTTATTCTAAACATTAATGAAATAAAATCACATACTGGTCACATGACGTTTGCGGTCTCATTATATTTATATGTATAACCAATACTATAAGGGAAAAAAGGGACCTAGATACCTTGAATGGGGAGGGGTGAATCAGGGTATGGATATTCTATTTCAAAATTCAGCCTACCCCATTGGATCTGGACCTCAATATTATAAGGGTCTCCTTTTTTCAAATGTGTGTTAATATTGGTCTTGTTATTTCATTATTTATCTAATAATGATCCTTTAGATGAAATGTAGAAAATATAATAGAAAAACATATATATTTTTACATATTTCACCATCATTGGTCTACATGCAAGGAGCATACAACAATGATGTCATAATGTATGAGATCCCTTAAATCTCATTGTAAATTTACAATGCTCATGATATATCACATATATACCTGGGCTTACTAAATTTACTTGGTTTAGTTTCAGCTCAATGAATTCCCAAGGGTCACTCCCTGGGTGTCACTCTATGGATCACTACTAGTGGAGAAGATCACCTTTTTCATCATCCTTTTCTCACTCTAGTGGAAAGTATCCACTCATAAGCTAAATACATATATGTCCTTTAATTATACATAATTAATGAATCCTATAATTTATGTATATTCTCTATTGAAGTCCAATATGCATCCACTATTGAATACCCATTTACTACAGGTGTACTCGGAAACTTGAAACATTCGTGCAATCCTAGAATGACCAGTGTGCTTCTCAATGACTAGATTACAAGTGTCACCAAACCAATTGTGTGAACCTCACTTTGTTAACTCAAATCATCGAAAACTGACACCCTTTAAGACCAAAACCAATATTTTCCCACAACTATTAACAAGTGCACTACTTATGAATATCTTTATATAATCGTTCCCAAACCTCCACTTACACACCCAAACCTACATGCATGACTCGAGCTTCAATTCATGCTATTTTTTTGGATTCGTAAAAAATGAGGAGGGGTAGCCCTCTATTTATAGGCAATTTGGGAACCCTGTGTGTGGCATATATGTTTTTTATTGATTCACAATTCCATCCACCTGAGCCTTTATCACCCTAGTCACCTTTCGCACCCAAACAAATACATGGGAAACCCTATTTCTTGTCCATTTTTTTGTATATCCACCAGTAATTACATTAATTTTTCATGTCTCCAGGTTAAAATAGGTTTTTAAAAACATATCTAAAACTTGAATACATTCAATTTAAACCCCATTTTCCATTACAAAGATCATTGAGACTGGCTTTGACAACTAATACAATCACCTCAAAAATGCATCAATGATACCGGGAGGTATTTTTCCAATAAAATACTCATACAAACTTCAAGATATTTATTTATGAGATTTCCCATTTGGAAATATAATCATATAATTTATATCAGTTCCACATATAAAACATTAAATGTTAACTATGTTCCCAGTAGTTCTCTCAATTAAATAAAACTATAAGGCATGGTGTGAGACACATTTATTATATAACAAATTCACAAACTCATGAAAACATACTTATAGGATTTCTGAATCATATTCCATTGTTTTTAAACCTATGTAAAAATAGTTTTATTATACGTTATTCGTATAAATTTTAACTAAAACTGTCATTATAATTAATTAAGTGTTTGTGAATTTCTAAAGCATATCCCTTAAGAGTGTTAAAGCAGGTGTGCAATATGGGTCGTTATTGTGTTTCCGATTAGCCCATGTTTGGCCCGAAACGTCTTGTTTGAGATGAAACACCTAGGTATATATATTCTAGATCCAAATCCACATAAAGCACCTATACAAGAATTTTTTTCTAGAAAACCACTCAATCTATCCAATAAAAAAAATCATGGAATTTTTTCATTAATGATAATTCATATTTATACTTATCCTTATAGGCATCCCTAGACATATCCTTAGAAATATACATAGGTATATAACTAATTATTTTTCATCATTGATTCCAAATGTTGACTAAACCTTCCTTTTGATACCTATTATAGTGACCCAAGTTTAACATATATGGAAATAAAATACTTTTATATGAATATATAGTACATTGAAAAAATTACATGCCTAATAACGGTGATAGTTTAGTGATTTTGGAAACATGGAAACAATTTCATCTATCATTGGGAAAGATCTTCAACATATCCTTTAGTGATCTAGAATTTAATTACTTCTTCTAAAACCCTATTTTCTTTACTTAGATAAATTAATAATAGAATAATGGGTGATCTCAGATTCTTAGTAAGTGTAAATATAAGAAATGTAAGAAAAACATGAACATATGTGTATGGAACATGGGAATAACATTGATGATAATATCCATCACATCATAGATAATAATATTTTTTGGAATTTCATACGACAATAATCATAAGATATGAAACAATAACATAGGAATACAACATGGAATTGTGAACGACATATAAGAATATGATATTGTGAACATGTATAAATAGAAACATGATCACATATTTGGTTATGGAAATGAGATCATTCCCTCAAATAAATTTTTGGAAATACATCCATGTCCATGCATAACATTGTGAACATGTAATCAAGTTAATGAAGAGAATTCATGGTATTGATTCCAAATCCATATTGGATGTATGATTTCACCCCTATACAATCATAGTAGTCATGGTCTACTCCTATGGAAATCTTATTATAATTAGATCACTCCTCACACCTTTGTGACTATCATGGTTCACTCCCATGGAAATCTTATTAGAATGAGTTCACTCCTCACTCCTTCTTGGCAATCATGGTTCACTCCCATGACTATATTATAATCATGAGTTCACTACTCATACCATATTAGTTTTAATGGTTCACTTTCATGTCCATAATAGTAGTCATGGGTAACAACTAATACCATATTTTTCTACCATAGGAGATATAAATCCATACCCAACTCAATAAAGGGAGATATAGGTTCCACCCATATGATAATGAAATTGAAAATACATCTTCCAAAAGATCATAAAAATCATATCATAACCCATAAAATGAAATGGGTATATTGAACATGTAATATTATCATAACTAGTATAAAATGAATGGTTTCATAGTCGTTATTCAAAATCATAACATTTGATAAAAAAATTCATAAGAATTCAACATGTTAAAGGGAAATGAGTTTCATGAAGTGTAAGGCATTACGTATAACCCATTCATTGAAATAATATTAATGGTACATTTAAATCATTTCTTAAAATGGAATGAGTAATATCAATGGCTGTAATCTTAGATGGAAAATAATTTTAAGATTTCTTAATAAATAATTTATTTGTGAGAATATGTTTATTATTTTGGAATAAATTTTTAATACTAAATACCATTTGAAAATCATTTTCATAGAAAATAAATTTTTTACATTAAATCATTTGAAATAATTTTTGCATGAAAACATATAAAATAATCATCAAAATATTTTGAAAACACTTTTCTTCAAAAACACTTTGAAAACATATAAAAATTCTTGAAAATGTTATGAAAACAATTTCATTGAAAATTATATGGACTAAAATATTTTTTAAATCCATTGAACTTTAAAACTTATAATGAAAATTTAAAAACATTTAATTTTTTTTTAAAAACTAAAACCATTTTAAAATTAATTTTACTTTAAACTAATTTAAATTAATAATAAATATCTATAATGTTAGGAGAAAATGATCTTTTAAAATGTATAAATTTTTATTTCTGGAAGGAAATCTTAATGGTAATGAAGGTAGTTAAATTAGTATATATCATACAAGGTGAAAAGAACAAACTTATTTTCTCAGTGTAAAATGTTTAGAAAGATTCTTCATTTTGAAAGTGAAAAAGTTATTCATATGTAAAAATTGGTAAAAGACATAAATGTTAAAATTGTATTTTAATTATTAATAATAAATTGTATAATATTCTGGGAAACCATTTGTATAAAACATTATTTCTAATGAATATAGATTTCTGACTGAAGATAGGGTAATGTTGGGAATTCTTAAAAACATTTATTTACTATCTTATCATACACAGAGTTGAGAAAATGCTACCAATATACGAATATATCATTAATAAAAAAATGGAAATAAAATTAGTGTATTTTCTTGAGTTATGGGTTTTAATATCCCATAAAAAACCTAAAGATAGAGAATCTAAAAAAGTAATGAGATTGTTTAAATTTACTCTTCTATCATGGTAAATTGGGATTATAATTTATAAGATTGATATAAAATTTAAAATTAATTTTTAAATATCATGAGAAGTAGTATATTGAATTTAATATATTTTAAATATAACTATATTCCTCATGAAAAATAATTTAGGTGTATAACAATGCATGAGTCTGAATGAATAAAAATTTAGAGAAATGTATATTATCGATTTTCTACAATTTGAAAGGTAACCCCCAATAAATAAATGTAATAAAATAAATATGTGAATACCCATAAATTTCACTATATGTAAAATATAATAAAATCATGGTCATTAAATACAACACAAAAATTAAAGAGTGGTGAGAATAACATGAATCTCATGAGAATAAAAAGTTAGATGAACTCCCCTTTTCTTTGGTCTTAGTTGTTGTTGCACACATTATAATCACATGTAAAATAAATATAAATTTATTATATATTTTTTAATCAACCATATTTTTCATTATAATACTATATATTTTATTATTATGAGTATATATTACTCGCTTTTAAACCATCCTATGTTAATATTTCTCTTCGGGTAATATTTTATTTGTTTTTCATATGTGTCTTAATTTGTTGTATTGCTGGTCCTTATACTTATATCATGATTCAATAATGTAAAAAATAATATAATTATCATTTATAAACTTTTTTTTATAATAATATATATAATATATAAATATGAAAGAGAATACACAATCCATTTAGATGGAAGGTCGTACATAAGCTTGAACCCTATTTATGGTTACTAGTAATGATGAGAGGAAGAATGTAAAACACACACACACACACACACACATATATATATATATCATTATTAAATTATATTTATGATATCATACATATAATATTTATTCACTAAAACTATACTTAATACAATCCATAGAGTTTATGAATGAATCATATGTAACTGAGGGGGCGATAGTCCAAACATGCTCAAATGAGATTATCGTATTGACATAAAATGGAAAGAATAAATTTATATACCATATAAAATATAAATAAGCATAATTACATTATAAATATAATATATATCATATATAATAATAATATTTTATTTCATAATGTAAACCATGATAGGTGGTAATGGAAAAAAATTAACAATTTTCATTTCGTGAGGAAGTAGTTTACCAAACATAAAAACATTATTTCCGCTACCCATTATATGGTGGTCTTTGTTTGTGAAATTAGATCCATTGGAATAAAAAACATCCTAGAATATTTAGGATAATTTTTTAATTATAAAATAATGGTATAAATAATTTATAGGGGAGGAGAAATAATGTAAAAGAAAAAGTCTTGAGAAAAGTGGTTACCTTTAAATTGGGTAGATCATTCAGGTTTATGTAAAAAATATACATTGGATTTAATTATCCCAAATATTTATTAAAGGAGGAAGATAGGGATGTTGGGGATGAGAGTTTTCTGGGATTTTTGACACATATGTGGTTTGTGTTGTGTGAGAAATGGAATGGTGGTTACCGTTTATTGGGAAGGAAAAGGACTCACTTGGAATTCTTAAAAAAGAAGTTTGGTGTACCCATGTTATTACCTAATAAATTCATATGAAACCATACAAAAAAATATTGGAAGGTTTAGGGACGAAAAATGTATACAAATATGTTTTGGACACGTGTATTGGTCATTATGACCCTTAATTTTAAGAATTCATCCCAAATTAAGCATAACCTGTCCTTAATCACCAATGATTAATTTCAGTCACCTTTAATATTCATTTTGTTAAGAAATTACATTAATCTTTTTAGATAATTAATTTTATATTTAATACAATTTTTCATGTTATATTTTATAAATTCAATTAATAGAAGCATAAAAATTAATATTTATGTTAATCCTGCATACGGGATGATATAATGAGTTTTTAAAATATAAAGAACTTCAAAAGTCTAGTGTTATTTAATTTTAAATATAAAAGTGAAATTAATTATAATTATATATATTTTATTAACATATATAATATTGAGATAATTTTACATTTGAAAATATTTTTAACATCATTTCAAAGTAATAATTAATTAAAAAAAATACCTTTTCTTCTAAAAACAGTATTTTTCACTATTCATAAAAATGATCTTTCTCATAAAAAAACCATAAACATCACCCTATAATACCTTTTACATTATAATTTCAAAAATTAAATTAATTTTATGAAATAATATTTATTAATGTTTCCAAAATTAATTTTATTATTTTTCATAGAATGTCATAAAAAGCAGTTCATATGATAAAATATTATTTTCAAACATATACAGACATTAAAAAAAATTATAACATTCAATAAAAATATTTTCAAAAAATAAAAACAATAAAAAAATTAGTATAAATTATTTTATCACTATAAATTTAAATAATTTGGACTTATAGGTTCTAATTATCACGATTAATTAATGGTAATAATAAAATAATGTTTCATAGAATCATCATCATTATGTGTGAAGTACACCATGTTACTGTTATGGTATCTAAAAAAAGTCAGTATTGTGGGAATCACAATCCACGTCGGTAATTTATGTAGTTCAAGACACATTGGTGTTGCGTGAAAGGAATATTTGACATATTCTTTTAATATATATATATATAACTATGTCTAGTGTCATGTGAAATGAAAAATATCAAAATGCTAAACTAATTTAGAAAATAATTTTTCAAAAAATATTGTGGTGTTACCGCTTTACTCATGTGAAAATATATATGTATTTATGACACTTTTCTTCATTGGCATATTCTTATATGAAATAGATATATAAATAGTGTAAAGAGACTATATGGTGTCATGAGGAGACTATACTATTAGTTCCAAAATCCATACATCAGTGTAACATATAAATAATGATAATCTACATGAACCCATAAATGATTTAGAATAATAATATCTATGTGGTAACAATTAGGATACATTTTATACAATATAGTCGAAAATATCACTAATGTGGTATATTATTCTAGTGCAAGAGGAATAAAAAATAAATAAAACATAATGGAATTGATAAATATTCCTTCATAGTATCTCATCTATCACCAAAGATCCATTTGCACAGCTAATAGACATAGATCCCTTGCACTTCCTTGGATTCTTTTCCAAAATTTCTACTTGTGAACTAAGATACTAATGAATGGTGTGTGTGTAAACCCTATATAAAAACACCAATGAATCGATTACATAATATAATAAATATATAAATGCATACTATTTGAAAATAATGTAAAAATATTAATAAAAATCAAGTTTTATACTAGCATGCACAAATAATGCTTCCAAAAACACAGATTCTACCTATATTATCAACATGCATCATTGATGATAAAAAAGTAGACATTTTATGACTAGATACTAGAAATGGTACAAACATAAAAATTATAGATTTATTTAAAATTTAATACATACATGTTCTTCCATTAATTATTAACTACAAACTCTTCGTTAAGGTAAATTAATATTGAAAATTTTAGGTACATTTTATCAGGTCATAAAAATATAACCACCTTTTTTCTATTTCGATTTGTTTAATGTATGTACCAATAACATAAAAACTTTATTAAAACACTACTCATACTTATGGATGTAATCAGTCATTAAAATGTTCTAAGTGATTAAAATTGTGTTTATCATAATCCCTTAAAGGGTCATTAATATATCATCTATACATTTTATGTCTTGAAACTATACAACCCACCACCCAATACTAATGACTAAAAATAATTTCAAACATGATCTATATATAGTGATCAGGTAATGTATTTCAAATAATCATGGTCTTCATCCTTTTTAGAGTAATATACCGTATAAAAATTACACATCAACATACTAGGAAAATATGAAAATACATAAGTTTTCTATATTTTGTACGGTATCCATTTCCATGAACATACACCCACACACAGACTCCATTCATACAATTAAAGGGACTAAGGATCTATACATTTCCAAACATGAAAAATAATATGAATTTATATAAATATTATAAAATTTTATGAACCTTATACCACACCAATACCAATTCCAAAAGATAGAAATTGATATATGTATTATGATTTCTCCCAAAGGATGACAAGAATATTGCAAAACTCATCACATGAGTAATATCGAGTCATGATCCATGTATAAGAATCTGATAAGGGTGAATATTCATTTATTATTACACAATGAGAATCATCATAAAAAATATATCTATATTTTTCTAAGAGAGATAATGCAATTTACAATAAGACAGTCCTCGAAAGCTTCAACAAACTGAGATGTCTATATGAATTCATACGTAAATCCATAGATCTACACAAAAATTTAAAAATATATAATTCAACATAACATTAATATGTTTTTACAATATCTTTTTTATATATAACCCATGAAATAAAACCGATATACTAGATCAATCAACTGTGAAGAGTTTTTGAAAAGGGTTATAAATTCACCATTCTGATGACTCTAGGTTGTCTTTTGATTACTGTGAGACCATCCATTAAATGAATATGTAAAATAATGTTTTTAGTGGAAAATGGCATGGTCTACCTATATGAAATAATTTTCTTATATCTCACTAGTGGTTAAAAATCTCTAGCTAGAACATGGTGTTACTACCTCTACAAAATGTTTCCCAATATAACTACACCAATAATAACATGGAACCCATATTGTTCATGCGCTACTAAAAACCCAATCGTCTAACTTGTGTAACTATAATGGTTGGACGGTTGAACCCTAGTATATCTAGAGCTATTATTTGGTGCCATTAAATACATTACAATAATATTCCCAATATTCACACACAAAAAACATGTAGAAAAACTACATAATAATTAAATAATGATACATCAAATATAAATATTAAAATTATATTAATTTTTTGATGTTATAAATATCCCCCATCAATGGATTCTCATCCTTAAAAAATGTCTCCTAAGGTCTTTCTAAAAACAACTCAGGTCATTGAGCTTAAATATATAATTATCAAACCCAGTTACTCAAATTGATATTCTAGTACTTACTGAACACTTATAAAAGCGTAGAAATCATACAGTGAGGTACAATTTCACTACATTATATTATATAAATTTCAAGGTTTTATAAATGATATTTCATGCTACAAATCAACGTCCTCACTATTAATTACATGTGTAGGGTCTGGTGTGTACTTAAAAAGTTGTGACACATAGAAACAATTTTCCATACAATGATATCATTAATGATTATATAATAAATAATCCACAATTTATTCGCATTAAATTATCATGAAGGGTACAATAATTCAAAACACCATATTTAGAAACATCCCCAACATTCAATTTTTTAATAAAGATGATATTTACAAGTAATACATATATATAGTACATATATTCAAGGGTTGTATCCTCTAGACATCATACAAATTATTCTTATAAAGAGTTGTAACAAATTAAATCCTAAAAAAATACACCTGCATAGAGATCACATAAACACGTCTGGTCACAATTATAAGTAATTAAACCACCTAATGTGATCACAATAATGCATTTCAATGTGAAACATAGATCACTACAAAAAAAATCAATTTTAATTTAATACTAAAAATTATTATTAAGGAATAACTATTATTAGAAAAAACTCTTATAAGAAAAAATGATCTACCCAAAATCTATAAAAATATAGAATGTAATCCCTTATATTTAATTATAAAGTGTATACTATCCTTCTAAAAAGTCACCTTTTATGTGTATTTTCACAAACTAATAGAAATAAGTATTTATTTTTTTCCAGAGGCCTTGAAAAAATAACAACAAAAATTAATCATCTTGAACAGATATAATTCTTATAGGTATTTTATTCAACCACACTATCTATAAAAATATGGATTAACTAACTCAACCATTAAATGAGTATCATAGATCGAAAAATAATATTTAAATATTCAATATATAGTCAACTATATAACACAATACATCTCAAACTCTTGTGGTTTAGGGTAATCCAAATACAACATGATACCCAAATATTATAAGGGGATGTATAAATCAACCATTTCAACCATTCAATAACAAATTTCAATGAGGGTTTAAATAATTATGCAAGAAATCAATAATATCAGTCATTATTTAAGGACATTAGATACATCATACGATATAACAGAACATCATTTTTAGTTCGAGGTGAACATCATATATTGATGAATTTGAGTCTCCAATAATCTTATCTCTAATATGGCAATGACATAATGCACCACTATGAATATTTATCACATTGTTTTTAAAAAAAATAACTTCATGGATGTGGATATTTATAAAAAAATATTCCATATTTCTGATCATTCATGATCATACCACAATTAGGGTTCCACTTAGTATACCAATGTAGAAGTTATGGCAGTGGGAGAGAAATTCATTACCCCATATTACCTAGATACATTAATCCTCCAATTTTTTTCCAACAAATATACATACACTATTATTTAGATGATAATTATATAACTCATGAGTCCTCTAACTATGATAATATGAAAATACATTACATTTATATGGATTTTAATCTATACCACTGACTAGAATCTTTAGGAACTCACCTGAACTCTACTGATGTTTATTTATGACTTTGTGGGACACAATATTCAGTATGATTTTGTGATATGTATAAATGATAAAGATCAATCTCAGAAGATAATGTCACTATAATTTCACTTCATTACTATATCAATAAGGGAATGTTTATGAGTATAGTAGTTTATCCCATCGTTTCATAGTTGACAAGACCCATAAGTGACAACCTGATCATTCTTCACTATAAAATATCCCAAGAACATTTTTGTATATAGTACAAAAATATTTAATATTGTGCTATGTAATTGATAAATTTGAATATATTCCAATACTCTCTTTATCCTAATAAATTCTCCAAACATTGGGACTTTTAATTAGATAATAAAAATTTATTTATAGAAAAATCATAGGCAATGATATGTGGGGAATTCTAAAGTGAAATTCTTCTAGTATCCTACAAAATAATTGAATATTATAATATAGAACACATTCAATGTTATTGACAATAAAACAAGATATTCCATCTCTAAATCAATTGAGAATCCTTCCATAATAATTGTATTCACACTGAAATGTATATATTTTTTCTAAATTTATCACATCAAAAGCATATTATGAAAATAATTCACACATAGTGTGCTCAAAATGATCCTATGATGTCTAGCATGTACCTATGAGGTTTTCAAGAATATAATAATCTCAATAAGGAATATAATAAAGAAAGAGTCTACGTAAGGTTGATATATCTTATTCACGAGTCACATGAAAACTTATGAAGATTTCATCAACACAATGAGAATAGATAGATTATCATATAAACCATATCTTCTCCTAAATTAAATATATACTTTTTACTCATTTTCACTATGATAATGGTGTTTGTGATTATGAATTTAAATCTTATATGACTAATAAGTACCACAAAACATATCATAAAAGTCACGAGGCATTGGAAACATATAAATATTCCCATATATCATAAAATAAATATTCATATTCTCCATTAACACATAAATCAAAATCATTAATTTTTAGAAAAAACAAGATCACTTCAAAGAGAGTATTTCTGTTGAACAAGTAATTTCCCCTAAAAATACTCAAAACTCATTTTTAATTCATTCTACATTGTTGGGTTTGTATGGTAATGATAAAGAGATATAGGATTTTCACCGAGAAGTAGTATAGTATAAATATAAATCCATGTTTTTAGGGGAAAACCTAAGAGTTTATATAGAATTATATTAGGATAATGATGAAAAACTATAGAAACATTGGATTTAATACTTTCTTTATCTTCCATCAGAAAACAAATTTCTAGTAGTGTTGTATAAAATCAAATATTTCTATGGTCTGGTCCCAAATTACAGACCCCTAAATCAAACCCTCTATTATAGGAAAAAAACTATAATATATTAGTGGTGATGTTTACTCATTTTAGATAATAGACGATTTGTGCATGATAAATTGATAAAGGTGCCACAGTAAATGTCACATAGATGTTATTCCACTCCAAAATCATAAAATCCCGAAATTTTCCATAGAAATTTGCTAAAAAAGAAGGGATTTGATATTAATATATATAATTGTTTGTCTATCCTATGATAATGTCAAGAGAATGCATTTTTTGGAAGAACATTTCTAACATTCCTAATAACTCTATTAAATTAGATAATGTAATCATTACACATTCATCATCATTTCTTGTATCTTTATACCATGGAATATGTAATTTATATTTTCATAATAATGAATTTTCACCCAATAAAACAATTCAGATGTAACACACTATTACACTTACAGAATTTATATTTCCTTCCACCCAATCATTCATCCGGACCTTCTCAATTATGGGGGATATAGTAGGCACTTATAAATATATTTTCATGTAGAAATTATTAAACCTGAAAATAAAAAAATAGAACCAGATATTAAAATATTCATGATTTTTATTCAACATTATTATCCAAAAGAAGAGTAATGTGATACAATTAAATATACATATTTTTTTAAGAAACCCATATCATCATTCATTGATCTTTATCTATTAATTTCAAAATAATTTATGGCATTCATATTTCAGATAAAATCCCCAAAATAATATTTTCTTGATGGTACCCTATTTTAAAATCTCGTGCCTCCCATCATGATTCATCATACTCCTATAACTTGAATAAGTTCCTTATAGCATAAATGTATCCAATACCTCCCATTGATCATTTGTATTCTACAACAATTCATCCACTTATTCAATTATTTTTATCATGTCCTCAATGTCCTCGTGACATACAGTGCCCTAGAATCCAGAGCGATGCTAGTGATGGATGTGTCACACATAATCGACAATATGAATACCTCCCCTATTGAACCCACAAAATAAAATAGATAATAGATAAAAACATAGTATAATTATTTTCCATAGTTTGGGCCATTAGAGTGACTATTGGATAATTCATATCAATATTCTTCAGCACTTCTAGAGGAAATACAACAGCTTCCTCCATCGTGAGGGCATTTAGAGCCACATCTATAAGTGTTACCTTTTGATGAGGATGAGATTAAATTCTAGAAATTTTATAACAAACACATAGAAATGAATATAATGAAATAAATTATTTTATAACTAAATAAAAAAATAGGAATGTGTGTATGAACCAAGTTATAAAGAGCCATCCTATGTTGTAACCCAAGTACATGACATAAAACTCAATAGATATAACAAAGGGGTTTCCCAATTATCCAATGGATTACCATAAGTAAAAATCACACATATTTAATAATTTATATGATTATTATATATATATTAATAAACTAATGATATGAAACATCATGAAGGCATAATGTTTATAATTCTTATGGAATTTATTTAATTAACCCTCGATCAATAACACTGAATCATGTGCATGACATATATAACTATGTACATAGTCATGTTGAATGAACATGAGAAAATACCATAAATGATAAAATCATTAGTATACTCACAATTAGTTTTAAACTGTTTCTGTATAATTGAAAACAAAAATCCAATATCTTGTATCTTTGGGGTCCATTTTTCAGATGATTTCCATGAGAATACATGATTTTCCTTTTTGAATTCCAAACATCTTATCTCCTTTTTTATAATACCCAAAATATAAATTACATAGAATAATATAAATAATGATATAAATATATTGATATAACATTAAATTTCATACACATGAATCACTAGGTTTTAGAAGCAATTCCAAATGATATCATGATTACAACCCTTCATGTAAGAGGATATTGACTAGTGTTAAAGGATAGAATGGTACCATACATATAAAATTACCCTGGGGAAAATTTAAAAAAAAATATAACTACATAAATATCTATATAGGAAATTAAAAACGATAAATGGATTCTAACAATAATATCCCTACTGTATTAATTATAAAAAAAATATTATTTAAGATGATGAAAAGATACCCAACTAGGTAGATAAATATATTTTAGGAATATAAGAAATATAAATGAAAAAAAAATCAATAATTTTATGTATATCGTTATTTCAGATCTCTCAACAATGTCCCACTGACTCAAAAACTCGATATAATTCCATTTTTTTCACTGGATCCATTAGCATAATGCTTACTCACACAAAAATTCTCATTTTGGGTGTGGTTATATGTCCGGTATGACAACAACAATGTGTACTTGAAAACTTTAAAAAAATATTAAAATTTTTATACTTGGAAAATATTGTGAATACATATATATTATGTCATGTGTATAGTATATATTTGTTAAAATGCATTCGAGAACCCTGACTCAATGTTCTTTGACTCTATTCCTAGTTAAATTTTCAATGAATTATTCTCATGAATAGATCCTGAATATGGTCCATACGTATACTTGAATGATTTATTGAGTATTACAAAGTCCACATTTCACCTTTAAGGTAAAATTATATAAACTCCATTAAGTAAAAAATGAAAACCCACATTTTATGATTAGTTTTTTTGGTTTTCTAACTAATCAAATCTTTACGGTTATTCCTTTTCACTTGACAGTACACAGAGTTAACACACTAGAATAATTCAAACAATAATATTTTACATAGATATCCCCCATATGAATTATGACTAAAAATTTTGAATGATGTACATGTTAGAAAATTTCTTGGTCATTCCTATATCAGCTAAATTTTTAGGGTTTGACAGTAATCAACATGTTGCCCTGAGCCGTATAATATAAATTTTTTGTATCAAATATACCACCCTAACAATCCAATAATTCAATTTAGAGAAAAAATTTCATCATTATATAATAGTAAAATATTTTGACGAAATTCACAAATCCATGTTAAATGATAATATCATGAGGCACAATGATTTTATATCTAGGATGGAATCATAAACCACACACACACCTTTATATGAATTATATCAATCTAGGGTCTCATAGACCACACATTGAGGAAAATTAAAAACAAGGAACGTAAATTTTTATAATAGAAATTAATTTGGAGGTGCATCCAATATCCATAATGTCGAGGAAAAATGATTTAAATTTCTAACCAGATCAACATCCAAATCCAATTATCTTTATAATCATACATAATTCAAGAAAAAAAAAGAATCTATGATTATGATATAAGAAGAAAACCATGATATTAGATTGAATTTATATGGAATTCTTCAAGAATAACACAAATCTCTAGTGAATCTAGACCATTTTAAGAATGAGAAGGAGTTAAACAATGGATATTAGCTCT
This sequence comes from Viscum album, assembly GCA_963277665.1. Lineage (NCBI taxonomy): Eukaryota > Viridiplantae > Streptophyta > Magnoliopsida > Santalales > Viscaceae > Viscum > Viscum album. The sequence continues at coordinate 433,324,588 of OY728150.1, read as the reverse complement.
AATCCATCAAAAATAATTTTATTATTAATTATATAACCCAATAATAAAAAATCATAGACCAAAATAATAGATCTATGATTCATTATTTAAAAAATAGGTTCCTTAATCTATATTGACATATACATATTATATGGAAGCTACCAGATCAATTGAACCTTAAATCTATGAATAGGTAAGTAGAAAAGTCAAAATTCACCTCAATGAATCCTCTTGGTACCTCAGGTGGTTTATAGGGTTCTAGAACATTATCTTTCTAGCCTGTGGAACTAAACTGGTAATTTTGTCGAACATTATTACATCCAGATCTACTGGTTGTTCTCAAAGCTTCCATTATCCTTATATTACATATCCATAAACATATCAAACATGTATTTCAAGAAGAAAAGTGTAATATGAAGTTACAAAATTTAAAATTTTCATGTTCCATTAAATATATAGTTTTCATGAATATCCCCACATAATTACTTCATATATATAATAAATGTCTCTTTATGTTATTATAAAAATATTTATGTCATTGAGTATAAATAATTAACATCCACTCCCAAGTCCCCTCTTTGATATTCAATATATCCACACCATCCAAAACAGGGGAACTATAATCCTTCGAAGTACATTCTCACTCTGTTATATGATCATAAATTTAATGTTCCATGAATGATATATAAGGAACTAATTAAACATTCTCATTATCAGTAACATGAATAAGATCGATATTTTACATTAAAATCTATGAAACAATGATTATATATACCATAAAATGATATGTGTAGAATGATTTAATTATTAATCCAATATATTGTTTCATTAAATTATCTTGAGGGTTGTAAAAATTTCCTCACCACCTTTTCCTACATCTCTAATCATAGATGACCAAATAGAAGTGACACTCAATATAAATAATGACTAGTTATAGTTATCATCAAGGGTTGTCACCATTGATCTGAATACAAATGAATCATATGCCAAGGTGTGACAAACCAAATCCAAATTTATTACACCATCACTTAGATCCCCTGAAAATAAATTTCCCAAAACATAACTGATTCACCCACCTAATATGAACATACAGGTGAATTATAATTTCAATCATAGATATCCTAAGAATTTTTTGATTGAAATATACAATTAATTATTATAAAAAATATAATCTAATAAAAAGCATCCTCTAAGGCTCTTTGAAAATATATAATGTAATATATGAGCATTAAATCATGAATATATAATGATTTCTCTACTTATTCATTTGTATTTGGATGTCCATACTCATCATAAAGTAACTCAATAATTATTTCTAGAGACTTTACAAAAACTGTGACAAAAAACAATCACCTTGATTACATACAATGATTATATATAATTAATATTAACATACTAAAAGGAAATATATATTTCCAAACTCATCCAATCAATATGACTTGTGAATTTCCATGAATTTTTCAATATTTAATAGCCAATCAACTGCATCCCATAATATATCTTGACCTCTTCAGGTTCAGTGTAATACATGACCAAAAATCCATGTTCATTTCACCCTACTTAGATATATGAATAAGAAGGGTCTGAATTAAACCACATAGATGATGATTCTAAGAAATATTCCAATGATAATTCAGATAATGAGTGATAAATCTGATAATGAATATATTCTTATATTGGAATCCTAAATATTATATGAAATAATAAAAACTATTTTTTAGTCACAGGTTCAAATCACTCAATGATTCATGTGAATCCACAAAAATAATGTATAGAATAGGATACGAGGATACTACAATATTGTGGTTATTAATAACATTTTTTTAAAAAAATCCCATCATGGAACGTGGTTTCTCCCCTCCGAAAATTCCAATATTACGGAATATTAATGATGAGAATCCTGGACTCATTTCATCATGCCTTCCATTTAAAAAGTGACGACTAAGGGACTAAAAGTTATTACACCTTTTTCCATCGAAACATTCTTCAACAATTCATATAACCTTCATATCAACTTATAATCATTTTTCAATGATCACTCTCTAAATCCTTGTTTCCTCATATAGATATAATATGAAAGAATAATCCATGAATGAGGATTACATACCACATCAATGTCAATAATCTATACAATCTAAAAAAACTCTTCTAATATTGGTTCATTTAATAGTGATATATTATATAACATAGGTTATTTTGACCCTTATAAATGAAAAATATCCCACTAAAATTACAGTGTCACCAAAATTTCATTTAATGACAATAACATCAAATGTTATATCATGATTAGAGTACTTCCACTCATGCGTCTATAGATCATCAGAACCATAAGTTAATGCATGTTCATTCTTTATTAGAACATCCAAAATCTAAAAAATGCAGACAAAAAAACTACATAATAAAGACGGGGATCTAGAAAATAAATATTATTGTATATTTCAGTCTTCTCTTTATCCGAACCTAGACTCCATGCATTGGGATATTGATCTAAACATGACATATTTTTTTTGATCTCATTCATAGGCATTGAAAAGAGGTATAATTAAGTACTAAACATCATATTTTATCTAAAAACTCATTCGAAACATTCAATCTATAACTTATTATGTGGTCATGAAAATGAAAAAATTGAATCTATTATCTCTAGATAAATTGAGAATGCTTCCCTAAAAAAACATATTCCCTATGGAATTTAACTTTTATATCCATACATTTAACATTGAAAGACTTTAAAAAAAATCACTCAATGGAACCTCTACATTATCAATGGTTTATAGCATCAAACTCTTTGGTCTTAAAAAAATATCAAAATTTGATCAACAAATAAAATGTTGAAGGAATGTAGGTATGGATGAAATATCATTATAAGGAGTTCCAATAGCACTATTAAAGAATTGATCAACTCAAATGAAATATTAAGATGACATATAACCCAAATATACTCTAATATGATATATGTAATATGTCCCTTTTTCTAATATATATATAGTTTTAGAGATAAGTAATATAAATGTTACGGAACCACCAAACCCCACTCAACTAATCAGGAAAATATATATTCCATGGGCACAAATGCATATTCAATACTATGATCAAGTTTTTTCTTCCTATAATCGAAAATAAACATGATCAACTAATATATTAGTTATCAATTGAATAAATTCCTTTCATCTCTAAATCCCAATGCGATACCTATAGTTTATTCTTCTTCTTTGGTTCCATATGGTAAAGAAGAATCCATATATGATATGCATCTAGAATGTGTTTAGTATCAATTCAAATCTATATTTTTGGAGGTTGATGAAATAATCAATCAAAAAATACATCTACAGAATGATCCACTACTATAGAATTTGTGGATGGAACTCTATATTTATCTTCAATAAGACCCACATTTTCCACTAGTGTTATAATTCATCATTTCTAAGGACCAATCCAACATCACCTACTCATGAATCCAAAAACACATTCATGATATAAGTCTATACTATACGATTAGTAATTTATAATCATCTTTCATAACAGATGATGTGAGTTTGATAACATTTGAATCAAGACACACTAAATATCATCGTGAATCTATTCATCACCAAAATCTTAAAATCCAACAATATAATATAACCATAATCCAACGAATCTCACTATAAATATATTTATATATACTGAAAATTATATTCCATGGTTATGAAAATAGAATCCAACTCATGTAAGAACATTTACATCATTCCAATGGCCTCCATAACATGAGATAATATAATGGAATGGGAAAAAATGTAATAAATAAGATCGAATAAAAGATAGAAATATACAATAATATAAAATATATAGCTAAAGGACCATCTATAGAAACAACAATGACATACTGACCTATATAAATCATGAATGATCAATGTAATCTGTTAAAAGTTACATGACTCACATAGCTCACTAAATTCCAATGAGTCTGTATCAACTACTAGGGATCACTAACCCTTTCATGACCTGACTTCTATAATGAAATATTTTATATATATGAAAAAATAAATAAATTTGACATTTTATTCTTTATTAGAGAGACAATTTAATTGGATTCATTATAGATAACAAAGAATTACATTTCTAGAATAAATTATAACACATGGCAGTACCTCATCCAACAATAGGATTTGAATATACTTTCTACTTCTTTTCTAGTCTCTTCATAACAATTAATTATTCTTCTAAATTTATCAATTTCCTATTAAAGAGTCACCCAAAACACCACTATTTGTGCCAAAAAAACAATCCAATGATGACTATAATAGTCATTATTCCATATCTTCATCTCGAAACTTCTAAAGAGTGAGGGATATATGAAGAACATATGAATATATTTTCACATCAAAATTTATAATGATGTACCAGATCTCGAATTTATGGAAAATATCAAATATTAATTTTTTATGCATCATTATTTTCCAAAAGATGAGTAATCTTATAAAGCTCCATAAACTTGGATGAGTAGAAAACCACTATCATTATTTTTTCTTGTATATCGATGAATTATTATGTTTGATATCACCTTATATTTTCATATATGGACTTTTGAAATGAAAATTTTCTTGATAGTATCTTATGTCAAAACCTCATTCCTCCCAAAAATATTAATCATTCTTCTACTAATTTTTAGAGAGATTTTATATACCATTAAAAACTCATATTTCACACATATATCATTTATATTATCCTCAATGTCATTGATTCCACCATTTTTTAGTATCCAATTATTAACGCACTTGGGTTAGAAAGGGATATAAAAGTTACGGGTACACTCATGTGAGAAGTGTCACACATAATAAACTATAGACATCCTTCCCCTATTAAATCCTTGAATCATAAGGGGTACTATCTAAATGACTATAGAATGAGTTTTTCCATAGTATGGACCATTATAGTGAATCTAGAATAATAATTTTCCATGTTAATCAAATATTCAAGAGGAACAATAAGGGAATCCTCAATCATGGGTAATTCTATGCCACATCTATAAGTGGTTCCATGACAAAAAAATGTGGTCAAATACAATGAAATTTTCTATTGAATACTTAGAAATTCATATAACGGTATAAAAGACTATATTACCCAATAAATTTAGTGTAAAATATTTATGAACTATGTTAGAGTGAGTACTCCTAAGAAGATACTCATTTTAAAAATATAGATCTACTTACATATTAAAATGGCATATCCCAATTGTCATGCACCTCAACCCTTTTCATAGTCACATATATTTAATAATGTATAGGATTATTAGATTCAAATATTTATTTTTCTTATATAGTACATAATAATTAAAAATAGTTTATAATTCTACTAGAGTTTACATATTCATTATTTGGTTGATAACATTAATCATATCCATCACATATGAAACATTTTATCCGCTCCTGTTGTATGAAATCTACCAAATCTAATTAAATGTAGCATCAAAATTATACTCATAATTATTATGAAACTGAATACACACTATGGATGACACCAAACCCATCACTAGTATCTTGATGGTCTGTTTTTTATTTATTAGGACTAGAACATTAATGAATCCTCTATTTGAGTTCCACAGAACCTATACGCTTTTTACCATAACTAAAATATATATTCTGGAAAAGAAAAAAATAAGGAAAATATTATAATCATCATAATTTGTAATTAAATGAATCAAAACATTGGTTTAGGATCAAAATTTAACATGTTGTCAATATTAAATCAATGTCTGAAGGAGGCTGTCAACTAGTGGAGAGGGATAGAATAGTACTATAGAGAGACTCTATCCCTAGTGTAAATAGCCAAACATTACACCAGCATCAATATATATATATATGAAATAAATAATTAAAAATAAATTCCAAAATAAATTTTCAAACATTAGAAAATGGAATATTTATAAAAAAATATAATGAAAATATACCCATTATGGTAAATTAAACTAGTGCATGAAGACTAAAAATATAAATAGAACGCAATATCAATAATCTAGATTAAGTAATACATTCAACTCTATGAACCTTCTTACAGCAACTCGTATATTTGACATAATTCCATTGAGCTTTGATGGATACCCCGCCATAATGTATACACACTGACTTAGATTTCAAAGAAGGGTGTGAGTATAAACCCAATATGACACATCCAACATATCCACGACATTTGTTAAATATTATATAAACACGAATGATATTAATATAAATATATATTTTTAATGACTTGATATGTGATATATTTCATATAGAATTGCACATTGATAACAACCATCACTAATGGATAAGAATCATATAAATAATGGGAAGTATAATTTCAATAGATCATGGATATAATCCTTCAAAAATCAATGAATTTACATATAAATATTATAATAATACACAGAATAATAAATGTAATCATATATCAATGATTAATTCTATGGGAAATATGTGTTTTACTCTATATTGAATGATTCATTTTTTTATGAAGCTACTAGGTTAGTTGTATCTTCAAATAGTTCAGGAATAAGGCGAATAAGTCCAAATTAACCTCAAAGGAGCCTCATTGTATATTTTTAAAGAATGGTGGGGGTGATCCAAGTAAGAGAGCTCTCAAATATGGGTATTCAATGAACAAAATTGATTCACAAGAGGAAAGGGATATCTCAAGATATAAGTGGAATAACATGATATGTGCTATATTTATTCTAAAATACCCCAAATAGAACCTCCATCTCCAATGGATATTAATCCATTAAAAAGGATATAACATATCCTCAATAGATCATAGAGATAATACTTTAAAAACCAAAAATTCTAAATTACATAATATAAGAATCCATTGATATGGGCATAACATAAATGATACATGATTTATTCAAATATAAATAATTTTTTTCTATATTTACTTATGAATACTATATAGAAGCTACCAGATCAATCATATATTAAAATGGGAAATAGATAATTAAAATAGGTCTAAATTAACCTAAATGTATCCTCATAATAAATGTTTAACGAGAAATGTATATCCATGTAATAAAAATCTCAAAAAAAGTTTTCTAAACAAAAAACACTCACCCAAAATTAAATAATTCTTTTGGAGCCCTCCAAAAGGATAGTTGATCCACCATGTAACCTATAGAAGGCCCCCAAATAGACAATATCTCTTATCATATCAATAATCTACTAACTCTATCACCCGGTGGCTGGTATCATTTTTTCAGATAGCTTGTTTTACCCAGGTGGTTTAAGGGATGTTTCTACCATAATCAAAAAAGTTGTTTGATCTAAATTAATATATAGTTGAACTCCAATTACTATAATTCTCTTGGTTGGTGCTAAAATGTCTTTAAGATTCTTATCTATAGCCCCTAAAAACCTATGGGATTTCTAAAAACTAATGGAAATGAAAACCTTGTTATTTTATAAATAAATTCTAATGTACATTTGATCTACATTAAATTTATAATAAAATATCAAACATTACAGCGGTCTATAATATAGACAAATAATAGTTGTTTGTAGTTAATTTATAGAGTATTAGTATGTGGTACTCGAATTGGTTTACTATATAAAAGTATAAGGGGCAGTAATAAGAATTTCTTTCTAAATGGTGGATGATTATGGTAAGATTTGCATAGTCATAGAGGTGGTTAACATTCATTATGATATTTATTCAATATAGTGAATCATTATGGGTTATTATCAAGTTTAGGTAAATAAAAATTAAATTATATATTTCTAGAACATAGATATGTACTGATAAAGATGGGTGAAGGTTTATTATGTCTTCTTATTTTTGATTATAGATTAAAACATTATTTAATTTGTATTATAGTAATATTTTCTTTGAATAATTATGTTGTATTTTTTATAAAACACATAATAATGTTACATAAAAATTAACAAAACATTTTGAAGAAAACCTAATAATTAGATCAATAGAAAACCTTGTTATCATATGAGAACTATTAATAAATTAATTTCCCAATATACTATGAATTTATCCTTGTTTGCAAAAAAAATTAAAAATATCTATTATTAATTTTATATTAAATATCATTATATATAATATATAATATACTTATAAATTAATTCATATGAACAAAAAATAAAAAATGGATAAAATATCATCTGTTTGTTCCCCAATTAGTGGATTCACTAAGTAGTATCACAAACACAAATTACGCAATCCTAAAAATTATTTTTTAACACTTATTTAATGATTAAAATATTAATGATTAATTTATTCAAATTGAAACTAATTTTTTTCCAAATTATTTCGTGGATATATAGATTACAACATTATATTGTTATTTATAATCCATTGTATGATAAAAATATCAAATCAACGACAATAACATATCTCATGGATTTATAAAATGAAAAATTCATCATTAATAAAATTATATGGTTTTAGTATATTAAAATTATCGATATTAATTGTAATTTTGAAAAAACCTAATCCTAAAAAAATAAATAGTATATATCATTTTATAAAATTAAATTTATTATTTAATTCGAAAAATCAATATTTAAAATAAATAAGTTTAAATTCTTATAAATCACAGGACATTGAATCGTAATGAAACATATAAATAATAAAAAAACATCTACCATGAATACATTCATGAATATCTCCCCATGTCATTGGATAATAATATTAATAGAATCAAAACCATACATATATATAATAACCATTTAATTATAGTCAATGTTTGATTATACAATGTAATTATTTTATACAAATTAGAAATGTATTATTTATTTTATCACTTATGAGGAATGAATGAAATAAAAGTGTGTAGAAATAATAAATTCAGACACTTTTGAATAAATAATATAGAAATTTTAATTATTTTCACTTATTTGGAATTATTTTAATATAATGATCAATAATATCATGGTCATGTACTCTATCAAAGATAAGATCCATAATTAGAGGACACATACCATCATTATTGGAACCATGGATATGAACACCTTCTTTATGAACTCTATTTAATATAATGTCAAATAAAAATCGATAAACATATATAAAATACATTTTTTTAAATTCTATGTCTCATAGTATTCCCATAATTTCCATGAAATAATACGATTAGATTCTTTGAAGATCAGTTATGTAAATAATGATATCCAACAACCATTAGTCCTTATTTTAGGGATTAAATCATAAACATTGAATTTCAATATTTCATTCCACTAATGGTATGAACATTTTTTCCATCAAATACTTATAACTTAAAAAGGAAAAATGTATCACATACAAAATTGAGTACATTTTCTGTTTATAGTTATAAAAAAATTGGAAAAATCATACATAAAAAATTAACATGGCATTAAATGAACATTTTTACCATAAAACATTGATTTTATATTTCACATTATGAAATCAAAATCTTCCAATTGAAATCCCTTCAATAATTGTGATTTCCAAAAAATACATTTATAACTTTATGAAAGTGAAATTAAGAGAGGTGAGATGAAGTTATCATTAAGGTAAAATATAATCATTAACAAATGAATGTCATCAGTGAGCATAAGAAGAGAACAAGTGTATGGTGACATAATTAAAATGAATGAATATAACATATAAATGATCATACCCATAAATACATAGATAATTATACCTAAAAACATGGAATAAATAAATATAAAATAGAAAAATTTAAGAATAGGTAATCATGTTCTTTGTGATATTAGTATTGATCAAATGTAACATCATAACCCCAATAAAATCATATATTAAATATATTAGAATATTAGAACAATATCTCATAGAAACATTAAATAATTCTTATATAACCATTAAATTTTTTAATAACTATTAGTCCAGCATCCAATATAAATATATATAAAAAATAATCATTACCCAATGAGTTGTAGTGCTATTGGGGACACCCACCAACTATGATATAAGGGTCTCAACAGATTCAATATTGGTGCACCTATCATATATAATCTTCATGACATAAAACAAGAATAAAGTAAATAGAAATATCTTTACAAAAATAATATAAAAAATAAATTTTATTTTATACCAAGATCATCCCACGGAAAATAATTGTGTTTCATGTCAATATTTTTAAAACATTGTTAACTCGTGGAAAAGAAAAATGTTCTATAATAGTCTATTTGATATAATCTTAATCCATTAATAGAATAAATTAAGATAGTATAATAAAAAATAATCCCATTATAAAAATACCTAAAAAGGTTTTATTTAATTTATGAATGAATATAACATTAAAATACCATTAATGATATTTTTTAGAGAAATTCTTTTCTTAAATTTTTTATTATTTTCTAAAAAATAAATCATTTTTAAAATCTGTATCATTGAAAATAAAAAAAATATTATAATGTAATATTTTATAAATATTTTCAAATATTTATTGATTATGATATCCTTTATTCTTTTAAAAATTGTTTTTAAACTATTATTTGTTGTTTTATAATTCACTTTTTTGGAAAAAAAATGTTTTCTCGATCGAAAAGATGATTTTTCATAAATGAATTCTTGTGAGTTAACGAATACATTAACATGGTGAAATTAATTAATAAAATTTATTTTAATGAAATAAAATTTTGTTAATGAAATTAATTTTATTTATTTATAAGAAGATCATAATATTTCAACATTAGATACTTACTCGCATACAATCTCAATAAAAAAATGAGATTGTAAGATGAAACACTTATCAATTTGGTAACATTAAATCATAAAATCCATGAAATAACAAACATAAATAAAAGATATAATATTATGAAAATAAGTATATTTATGTTATTACATGATATAAAATATATATATTTATACAAATAATAATGAATGATTGGTGTATAATAGAATGGAAGTCCCAAATAAGGAAAATTGAGACAAAAATCAGTTTCCGCTTTGGTAACATTGGAACTATAAAACCAATTAAAGTGAGATAAAAAATAGTTTTTTGTATCCTCATAAATATACATCAACATATAATATAATATATTTATGGTATTTATATTCACCACATAATAAAAAAATTGTTTAATATAGAAAATATCCCATTGAAATTTAAGTGAGATTGGAAAAAACCTTACCTCGAGTCTGATTCATCAAGAATTATCATTATACTACAGAATAATTAACTTATGTTTACCATATAATTTCCTAAAATAAAATTACATTTTTATAACTACTATTATTTTATAGTATTAAAATGTTATAAATATTAACTTAATCCATTATTTCTAGGTTGGATGTTTTGACCATATTATTCTTATGTGTCCAAAGTAACATTAGAAGGTTAACTAAGGGAAAGAGAAGATTATTTAAACATATATATAAAAATAATCATGAAATAAGTATAATATTTTTACATAAATTATTCATTTAATACCAATCATGAAATATTTTTATCTGAAATGAACTTACATTAAGATCATAAATGTAGTATAACATACTTACTCATGACGAACGTTTTCATTTTTCATATATCATTTTGGAAAAGGGTTGAAATCATTTTAACCTTCAATAATTATAATTATGTCATAAATTAAATTATATTAAATTATATATACATATAAAAATCATTTATGTGGTTTAAATGGAATCACCTCTCATTGAGGTGACGGTAGTCCCGATATGTACTAACGACGTTATCACATTTTATATATAGGAAACTATAATAAAAAATTGATATATTATATTTACTGAAATATAATTATGTAATTTATTTCAGATTTTTTCTTTTATATCATATATATTAATTATAATTAACTTTACTGAATTAAATGTATCAATTAAGGTAAAAATTCTTCATATCGCTTCGTTATGCAGTGGTCCACCATAAACAAGAGCATTGTTATCATATCTCGTATGGAATAGAATGAAAAAAATAGGTATATATGATATAAATAATAAATAGGTTTAATCATGTAATAAATATCATATATAAACATTATATCCTTCCTTTTCCAAATCATGAGAGGCGGTAATGGAAACAACCATCCACATCAGTTCCTAAGGTGGTAGTCTGCTATACACACAAAAAATGACTTCATAACCCTTTGATATAAGTGTTTGTTGTTTTAGTTAGTGGCCATAAAATAAAAAAATATCTACATATTGATTATATTAAATTTATTATATAATCATTTAAGAATAATAAGTGGACAGGTGTGGAGAAATGAATAAAAAACAAAATCTGTGTTGATGAATGTTACCTCTACTTGAGCTAACTCATTTCATAATGAACCATAGGCCTTCCTTGGACTTATTTATTCCCAAATTTAATATTATAAGATGTGATTAGAAAATTCATTTGTTCTGAGTAGCTTTGGTCTAAATGGACATATATTATGAATATGTGAGGGGATATGTTTCCTTTTTCTACATTTTTAAGAGTGGAATTCATGTAAACACTGAATATTAATTACTATTTGGGGTGTAAAAATTATCTAAAGTGGCTAAAAAATAAATAATTAATAATGTGGAATCATCTTAAAAAAACTAATAATATGCTTGAAACAATTTTATCCTTGACTCATATGTTTTTATTATTATTATCATTTTTGGTTTTTGATTAAGGTAAATTATTTTCTAACCTAATTAATTTATTTATTATTACAAATTAAAGTGATAGTTATTATAAAATTTATAATGGATGAATATATATATTAACGTAAAATTATAACATAAAAATACATGTGTCTTAGAATTTTTTTTAATCAAAGCACATGTAATGTGCAAAAAAACTACTTTAACCCATATCATGCCAAAAATGATTTTACAATAATAAGGTCAATATAATGATTATAGAAGATAAATTGGTACATTATTTTACATATTTATATTTATTAACATTTCAAAATCCATTTTCATATTTAACGTTTTTTTAGAAAATTTAAATCATTAAATAAAATATCATTTATTATAAACTAAAAATCATCTGTATTTTGAAATTATTTATTTAATTTATATTTTGGAATATAAATAAAAATATATAATTTCAATAAATTAACTTAAAACCTATGTAACATTATATATCCATTTAAAAATTTATTGGAAGATTAAAATTTATTTAATTTACTACATATTTTTTATTTTAGTATCATTTATATTAGAAAATTTTTAACTAAATAATTTCTTCATTTTAAATTCATAATAATTTTAATCAACTATTTCATATCAAAATTTAAATTTAAAAATATAATAATAAAACTTGTATTTATATTTAAAATTATTTACTTAACTGAGAATATGACATTTTCTACTCATCACAAAACATAATTGATATTGAATAAAATAAGGGTTCCCTTTTGTATTTTTATTCCCTTAGCATATTATATTTGTCACTTTCATGGAATAGTGTCCAAAGAATTCATATAAATATTTAATAAGTTCATGAATGTTTTTATATATTCATAAAATGGGGTTTCACAAGTTTCCTGGTAATTTTCTCCTATATTTTAACGCTTTTTATATTGGTAAACATGTTTTTACCTTAATCATTGTCAATAAATTATAATAATTTCAATAATCTATTTGTTCAAAAATTAAGATGGGATTATTTGAAATTATTAATTATAATAATTCTTAATTTGGAGTCTATTTTTTAATATTCAATTCATATAAGTTGGAAATTTTAACTAAATATTAATTGGAGGAATCACAATTAGAACATCAAGATATATAATCTTTAAAATTAATTTAATTCACTATCAAATATAAAATATTTAGTTAGTTGAAATGGAAAATCATTATGTACCTAAAAAAAGTTTTTATAAAAAAAATTTTTAGACAAGAAATACAAAATCATACTAAAAACCAACATAAATATGACTCAAAACTAATTATGAATATTAAATATAAAAAATAAAATAAATATATTTTTTGAAAAAATATTCATAACATACTGGGACTCCTTAATTAATTAAATTATTGATAAATAAAATACTTTCTTACAAAAATCTATATATTTCACTAATCACTAAAAACTCATTATTTTTCTGAAAAATCCAAAAATTGAAAAATTGTAACTTTATATATTAATATTATAAAAATATATTTTTCTGTATAAAATAAATTTTAAATGTGGTTGGAAAACCTATTATAATGTTTTGTTCTAGAAATGAAACAAAATTCTTTTTAAACATATTTTTGAAGAATAAAATCACTTCAAACTGGTTTATTATTTTCTAAATGATTATCAAGAATTTTTATTGATTGATATATATATATAATATAGTATTTGATGCTATTAAAATGTACCAATTTATCATATTAGTTATAAGGAATATATATATATATATATATATATATATTCATTTGTGTTCAGTGTGGCATATTGAATACACTATAGAACATAAAAATATAATGTTATCATATAAGAAAAGTTATACTGAGAGATTTATGTAATAAATGAAAAAATAAATAATTTTTTTTCCTTTGAGTCTTAAAAGGTAATTTTTCTTTTTTAAATTCACATGGTGTTACATCCCCCCATTAATAAATTGATTATACACAATTTGAAAATTTACTCATTAATCCAATGATGGGAATTTAAAAATACATTTATTGTAAATGTACATCATAAAGAAGGTCAATAAAAAATGCTCCTCGAAATACAAAAAGGGTATTACAATGTTGGTATTTAATAACACATATATAGATTTCCAAATAAGTTAATATAGGATGGAATGGGAAAAATTTGTAAATAATTATAGATAGTAATTATAATCATTGATCCTAATAATTTTAATGATCAATGGAATGTTAATAGAGTAAAACCATATATATGCGATGGTAGAAAATATTATCATTTAATTAGAAATCACTGTTCTAGGGGAAAAAATCTCTTTTTAGTTTCCCTTTAGTCAAGGAATTATCTTTCCATCTAGGAAAATATAGTATGTAAATATAATTACGTGATGTGTTTAATATCATAAATTAATAAAATTCACCCAAAATATAATATTTTTCAGAAAATTATGAGTATTCAAGATTAATATTTCTTTCCTGAATCACTAAAATCAATATTTGATAACAAGCTCTTCCTCATGTCATTAAACTTTAACCAAAACCAAAATTGTTATAACAAGGTAAGATAATATCTAAAATGAATAAAACCTCATATGATACACTAATCATGAAAATTATATAGTGATACCCAAATTTTATACTAAATTATTCTACAAATAACTATCATTAGATTTTATTACTAATTTATAAACTATGATAAAATAATAAAAATTAGAATGATTAGATCATATATTATTTGAGTATAAATAAAAATTTATTAGTAAAATAAAACAAAAAATGTTATGGTATTAAACACAGTCACAACCATTAAAAATTTCATACTAAATAGTACATCCCATAGTCTATTGATATATTCTAAACCATTTTCACCTTTTGGTTGTTGGTTCATTCCTTGTTACCAAACTAGATGCAACAAGTTGTCACCTAGCCTTTATGTGGTCATTTTTTAATTAATCATGAAAAAATTATTCTTCTACGAATAACACATCATGTTGAAACTGTGGGTTAACAATACACCAATAGAGTAAAAAATATCTACAAAATTTGGTTAATTACAAAAGATATCATATCTGAAATGATCTATTGGGTATCTATAAATGTGAATATATAATCATCATTAATCTTATAGACCTATATGATATCCATACATCTAATTAAAAAATCTTATGAACTCATAATAATCAATAATGTTATCTAAATCACCCTTTGATACAAACTATAACAGTATATTCCTCGAACTCCGTTTATTCAATGAAGAAATCGTAAAATTTACATTTAAAACGTGAATTATGTTAATGGTGAGAAAATTTGTTCTATCTAGATTATAAAAAATAAAAATATAAATTTAGATAATTTATTTAATAAATAAACATTTCAGTTTAATATTTTAGAGAATAATGAAAAAATCACACATAAACAATTAATATGACATTAAATAAGCATTTTTTCAACATAAAAAATATTTTCATTTTAAAATTAAAGAATTATCATCCTCCATATGGAATACTTTATAAACATAATTAATTAAACTTCTTTATGTATAACATGGGGAAATTGAAACAAAATAAGGGTGATCATAAATGATATTTGGTGGAAAATGTAAGAATTAGAAAATGAATATCATAGTTGATAATAATAATAGCCTAAGGTTACAATGACATTATAAATTATAATGAGTATAAAATATGATTATTTACATAAATAAATACTTGGATAATATAAAATTAAAACATGGAGAAAGGAATAATTTTTTTAAAATTTTATAAAAATCAATAATAATTATACCTGTGATTTAAATCATGAACAAAATAAATATCATAGAGTCATAGAAAGAATAGATAAAACATATTAGTATCTTGGAATATCATCTCATAGAAGCATTATATACCCCGTAAATATTCCTTGAAAAATTAAAATAACTATATATCAAAATTACAATATAATTATATAGATAACATAATCATCATCCAATTCATTAGAGCTCTATCTCGATGCCCCCAATTTATAAGATATAACTGGCTCACTTGATGATATCTGGGTGTAATAATCATATATGAAATACAATAACCACAACATGAATAATTTCAATGGATATTTAATCATAAAATTTATTAAAAAATTGATTTTATTTTATTACCTAATTATCCAATTAAATTATATATGGGTTTCATGTAAATATCATTGAATCTAAATTAACCCGAAAAAAAATAAACGAGCTCCATAACAACCTATTTGAAATATTATTAATCCATATTTAAAAGGAATTAAGATAGTATCATTACAAAATTTCCCCATTGGGTTATAAGTAACAAAATGGGTTTTTAATTATCTTGAATTAAAAAAACAATAAATATGAATTAAATAAATTTTTAGAAATACACACTTTTCATTTTGAAAATGAATGTTAAAAAAATAAATCATTTTAAAAATCCTTTTAAATAAAAATTTCATAGAATGTATATAGAAGATGATTTTAAAAATTATTTAATATTTTTTGTGAAGTAAATATCATTTCATAGTTAAATAATACCGTGCAATTTTTTTTAATTTTTTTATAAAACAGAGTTTTTGAAGAATATTTTAATTGATTCTTTTTATAATAATATTCTTCTGTTCTATTGAGTACATATTGTGAGAAAAATTTCGGGAACCATGTACTCTCATGAACTAATCACAAGATAATTAATTTCATGAGAATTTTTTTATTTATATCATAATATTTCAATATTAGATACTTACTCACAAATAAACCTAATAAACGATTAGAATATAACATGAAACTCTAACAATGTTGATAACATTGAATTATAATAAAATGATAGAGTTACATTAAATGAAACTTATAATATCATAAAAATAATTATATTCAGTATATGACATGGCTTATGTAAATTATATACACAATTCAATAAATAATATTTTTGTATAACATAACAAATGTCTCATTAACGAAAATTGAGACAAATATCTATTACCTCTTTCGTAGAATTGAAACTATAAACCCTATTAAAGAGAGATAATAAAATATATTTTTAACTCTCCAAAAAATTTATGTTTAATAATAATAAAATACATTATTGGGAATTATATACACCAAACAATAATTGGTGAATAAGGTATATATCTCATCGAAATAAAAAGTGAGATGAGAAATACCTAAACCTTGAGTCATATTCATCACAGTTTATATTAATGATCTTGAATAGTAAAATTGTCTTAATTATTTAATTTCTTGTCATACATTTCCCATTTTAATATAAATTTTATTTCTCTTATAATAATGTTATATATAATTATATAATAATTTAATTTTAATTAGCTTGTTTTGAAAGTATTCACCTTGTTAGTCAGAAATGAAATTGGTAGGTTAACTATGGTCAAAAAATAAATTATTTTAATATCTATATAAAAATAATAATGAAAAAAAATATTTTTTTTCATAAATTAAGCATTATAAAACCAACCATGAAATATGGTTATGTAAAATGAACTAACATTTCAATCATAGAGATAATATATCATATATAAACATGAGTAACGATCATATTTTTTTATGTTGATTATGGAAAGAATGAAAAACTAATTTTATCTTAAATAATTATAATTATAAGATATATAAAATTAAATTTAATTATATATACTTATATGTATCATTATTGTAATGAATAATGAACCATACTGCTTCAATGAGGTGGTCATGCAAGCGTCATGAAATAAGGTTATCACATTTTCATTGTCTTAAATTGCAATTAATCAAACGATATATGATATATCTAAAAAATAATTATTTATTATTTATCTAAATTTTTTCATTTATATCCTATATGTTCATTATCCTTATCCTTATTACCTTCCACAAAACACAATATTGAAAAACATCACATCACATCATGATGTGATAGTCTATTGTACAGATGAGCTATGTTATCATATCCCTTATGGTTTAAAAAGTAGAAAAAATATTATATAATTAATCATTATATATATATGTTATAAAAATATTATATAAACATTAAATTCATCATTATTACCATATATGATAAGTGGTAATGGAAAAAATAAATGACATTGGTTCACGAGTTGGTAGTCTAACAAACACATGAATAAGGATTTCATAACCCATTTCATGAATGTTTGTGGTTTTAGGTTATAACATAAACATAGATAATTATATGTATATTTATAATAATATATTTATTATATGATTAAGGAAAAATAAAAATTGCATGAGATAGAGAAAGAAATTAAATAAAAAATTTCATTCATGACCATTACTTATTTTTTGTTTATGAAATTTTGGATAGATCCAAATGCATTACATGGTTTGAATTTATCAAAAATTGAGGATTCTTGTTTGATATTAGGTAATTTTTTAATTTATTGGTGTGGAGGACAAATGATCCTAAAGGATTGAGAGGATTGAATATGAGAAGGGAGTGTGTTCCCTTTTATAGATGAGGAGAAATGATAGTCTTAAAAACACTCAATATTATTAACAATTAGAAGGTCAAAAATAGAAAGAGTTTCAGAATAATATACAATTATAAAAGTGTAAGGATGAAATAGTTAATGTAAAATCTACATATGATAATAATATACATTTTTTACAAATTTGGTTCAAACACTCCCTTGTTTGAATTTTTATTTATTTTTTGTTATTCATAAGTTAACTCTTTTACAAAACATTGAAACTTATTATTTAAGACTAAATTATAGTGGTATTTATTATAAAAAATTACTAAATGACTCTAAATATTAAATAATAATTATAAAATAATAACATGTGTGTTAAAAATGATTTTTAAAATAAGCGCATGTAACATGTAAACAAGACATCTATAACCATAATTCTGTCATCATTTGTTTTCTAGTTATTATAATTTATCGATCCTAGAAGACATGATAACATTAATTAATTTGTTACATTGGAATTATTAAATTTTTTCAAATCTTGAAGGTCCAATCAGTTTTCATTTTTTTGAATTTATATAACGTACATGATACTTATAGTACAATAAGAAAAGAGAATAAAGAACAACAAAAGAAAAAGCTCAGTATCCTTGAAACTCAACTGAAGAATTCATCTTAATATCCTTGGGAAATTAATAAAAGGTCACATAAAATTATCAGTAACAGTAATTATAGTACATGAAATAATGAATAAATGGTAATAATCAGTCTTTCAGAGTTAATAATTGATCATTCATTCCATTAAATAAATAAACACGAATATAATTTCATCCATAGATAATGTGAAATAAAAATATTTTATGGATAAAATTAATAACATGATTGATCATAATTATAATAGTACATTATTGTATTTAATGATTTGTATTAACATGATAACTTTACCATCATGATCTATCCTCAATATTGTCTAAAACATATATGATAGAAAACCATCAAATTAGGACAAAAAATTCATCCCATCATTCTATTAATTTATCAAGTGGCTTCCATTAATCATCCACAAACCATTGTAGTGAATGTAAGAAATATTACTCATATATAATATAAATGAGTTAATGAATTAAGAACATTTCTTATCATTAAATATCACTATTGAGTAAAAGATAACGATTTATCAAGATTTTCCAAATTAGTCAAATAATAGTAAAAGTGAACAATATATATAAAAATAATAAAAAACATATGAATAATGATATAGAACCTAAAATAATATATATATCACAAATAATTATAATTTTCATTTAAAAATGATAATGAGGAAGTGATTGTTGGTGATAAATTTAATAATACTGAAAGAAAGTAAGATTTCAAGTAAATTTTACCATTAGGAAGATTTAAATATAAGACCCCTTGGATAAGATAATTAAATAAAAACCGAAAATAACATGAATATAAAATGATTATGATACAATATATCATTATTGTGGGTATATAAACTACCCAAAAAACTATGTTGAGATTATTACATTTATCTCACCGATGTAAACAATTGAGATTAAAATCCCAAACCACAAAATCACTTTTTGTTGAACACTATTTAACATCATATATAAGAGTTAAAATAATGTATTTAACTAATAAATTAAGCATATTAATAATAACTAAATCATATATATCCACTTTATAACATATTATAACTCATTTGTTAACCATTAATCAATATTTTTTTATTTTAGGTATTAATTAATATGTTTTTCAAGAATATTTCAATTCAATTTTTAATTAATATGAATTAGAAAATGATTTTATATAAAAAAATAATTGAAAACATTATTTAATTATCAATAATATTTAGTCTATGTTTATTTATAATAATCCATTAATGTTTTATATAAGTGATGAAATACACTGTTTTTGTAGATGATAGGACATGTACACATGAACTTTTTCTCCTCTATACATTCATTTTAAAATAATAAAATGAAAATGATAAAAATTTATGTTATAATTCATATATTTTATTTCTTTTAATATATTTATCATTTTTTATTTAAACTATTCTTAACACATTCCTTGTATATCATTGTGAATCACATCGCAGTGAGAAGATTGTGGCCCACACGTCCACAAACGATATTATCTTATTCCCAAAAAATAGAAATCATGATGTTATGTATTATATAGAAATTTAAATATAATATATACATAAAAAAATCCTATAAAAAATTAAAAAAAAAAATCAATAATTATTCTCTATAGTGAATGGTGGAATTGGATGAATGGTTGACATTGGATCGCGAGACAGTATTCTAACATACACAATAATGGTGATAGCATGTCTCATTTGATATAAGTGTGTGTGAGTGTACGTTATACCAAAGACATAAAACCATCCTACTATAGTTAATATTAAAAGTATATTATAAGTGAAATATATCAAAATAATTGAAGAGGTGGATAATGAAATGAAACAATCCTGATCGTTGAAAACGTTGCCACTCTCTTAGGTAACTCATTTTGGATTACACCAAAAGACTTCCATGGGTGGATTTTAGCTCAATTTAATGATTATATAAGGGAGTAGGGATTTTTGGAAATTATGTTTTATTATTTGGATAATAAAAAATTATTTAATTGTTTGAAAAATTGAGGGAAGTGAATGCATTTTAACAGTGGAGGGGTAGTGGCATTCTTGTAAATTTAAAAAGATAAACACTATTGGGAGGTCCCCTTTTCCTCATGTTCCTAAAAAATATAAATATAATGTATTATATTGAAAATATGGACTATAATACCCTATAAAAATAATATTAATTTAACATTCATAATTTGGTTCTTTAACTATTTGTTTTCCCACATTTATAATTTTAGGTTTTATTAAGGTAACGTGTTTTCTAACCTATGTTATTTTACAAGTAAGACAAGATTAATTTAAATTTATTATAAAATATATAAAAATTAAATTTTAAATATGAAAGTAACGTTTTAAAAATAAAAATCAAATATGTGTTGGTAATTAATTTTATAACATGTGCATGTAACACACAAAAACAATACTTTAACCCAAACTGTGCTAAAACTTGTTTTACTATTTAGGGTCAATGTGCACATTATAAAAATATTATATCTTTATTTAGTATAAAATATTTCATATTTCATAAAATTTATAAATAAATTAGATGATGATAGTATTTTTTTTAGTAATTTTAAATCATTTTATAAATCATCAGTTATTATAAAAGTATATTAATATAAATTTTGATATGATTTACTTAATATAAATTTTAAATTATCAACTCAAGGCTAAAATTGTAATAAAATGAGTAAAACCCTATCTAAACTGGTATATTGAACTAAATAATTAATTTAATTCAACAATTCCATAAATTTAATTCATTTTTAATATTTATATGATAATTTATTTTAGTTATTTTTTAAATAATGTATTTCGTCTTTGGAATTCCAAATTTAGTTTCATTACCAAATTCATTTCTAAGAATTAAACATTAGTTAATATGATTAAAAAGATAATTATATTTTAGAAAAAAATTTATAACCAGAATAATGTGGTATTATCCACATATCAAACCTTTATAAAGATTAAAGGTTAGAACAGTTTATTTTAATATTATTCATTAAATATTATATTGTATTGGGAAATTTATTGGGAGAGTATCCTAATAAATCGTGACATTAGAACCAATATGATATATAGTACAAATATGGGTATATATTGGATTTTAGACATGTTTGTAAGTCATTTTCCCCTAATGATTAATGTTTACCCAATAAGTAGAATTATTTTTATCATAATAATTGTAATTAATATTAATTTCATTCACTAATAATTTATATAAAACAAAATTTTGATATAATTAAAATAAAAATATTATATATCTTCTAAATGTTTATCACCTTTTCAAATAATAATATTCTATTAATTAGAGAAAATAAATTTAAAGAAAATCCCAATATGGGGAGAATGATTCTTTTAAACTGATAATGTTCAAAATATCATTATGTTTATATATCTAAATTCATAATAAAAATTATTACAATGACCTGCAATGTGATTGTTGATTTATATTTTATTTATATTGACATTATTTACAATTTTGAATATAATTTAACATTAATAACATTTTTAAATGAAATTAAATTTTTCAACAAAAAGACATTATTTTTCAGTATTCATGAAAAAATTAAACTTCTAAGGAAAATGGAAAAATTATCCTTACATGTTTTTTTATTATTTATTCAAAAATTAAGATCATTTCAAAAAAAAAGTATTAAATGATGTAAATTTAGTTTTAAAATAAGTGTCCAATTAAATGGTGTAAAACATCCTTTATTTAAAAAATTTGTGTGTAAAACTATATTTTTTCTAATAAATAGTCTAAAAATCTCATTTATAAATATAAAAACATTTTAATGATTATATAAAATATAATTAAATATATCTTAATATCTGGGGATGTTATATAAAATTGTTTTATTGGTATTTCAGGTATTTTATACTATCGAATGAACTCGATAATGTGTGCAACACAAGGAAACATGGTGTTGCGCCCAAATTACACTAGAAAAAAATAAACCTATTCTAAAAAGATAACATTTTAACGTATTTATCTTTTACATTATCCCAAAATTAAATAAATTGTGCACTTGAAATTAAAATCTAATGTTTGTAATTGAAGATTTGATATACATAATTACCATTGTGGAAAAAATACACAATGTAAATAATTTTAATAACACATATTCTTAATAAGACAAAAACGAATGTAAAACACTTCTCTTGAAGAATCACATAAAAAAGATTCTAGATAAGAAAATATATTTGTTAAATAAAAAATTTAAGTGGTAGAAAAATATAACTACAATTTTATGATTGAGATTTATGTAGGAAATTGAACGAAATACAGTTAACGAGCACAATTAAATAACCTATATGTTTAAAAAATATCATCGATATCATAAAATTGTTTATAGTTGTAATTTTTTTAGTCCAATAACGTTTTTAGATATTTAAGGAATAATTTCTCTATCTAAACATATAATTATATATATGTTTCTATAAATAGAATCTTAACCTTTGGTTGAAACATGATCTATTTCAACTTTATTTCTTAAAACATGTTGAATCATATGTTGATGTAATGCAATATCCCTTAAAACCTAGTCCAAATCATAATGACCTAGGTATTTATCAAATCATATTTTTTTCATTTATATTTATATTTATTAATAATATATAAATTTTACATTAAACATGACACATATTATGAAAGATTACTTTTCACTCAACAACATGTTTCTCTGAAATCATACATTGCACACAATATTGTGTTATATTAAAAATTAATAATATATTATAATTATTATTTTAAGTGGTACTAAACTCCTATACATTTGAATGAAGGGAATGAATAATGCCAATTTAATTTTATAATATGGATTATACATGTCTATATAATGATTCATTGGATACCAAATTTGTTAGAAATTCAAATAAAAACCAATGGAATATAAAGGATTCGTTTTTATGGAAACCTATTTAAAAACTGAATAATTGTGTTAATAAAATCATCTCACTCATTATGGATATTTAATTAATTAAAATTATATGTTATATATTCAAATTAATGTCTTAAATTCATTATATATGTTTTTTTATTATGATATAATAACAAATTCGATTTTTATGGATAAAAGATGTCTATTTTAAAAAAATGGAGTTTTACCGCCACTTGATGGTAAACCCTTTATATATTTATGTTTTGATACTTTTATATGTTCTATTTTAAAATATAACCTTATTTGTTATATGTTCGACATCAAAATTTATTTTGGATGAATTTTTTATATTCTTCTGATAACTATCATGTCTTGATTAATAGAAAAATTACATTAAATTTTAATTGAAAACAACTTTTTCCATCAAGATTATTTATATAGTTAAATTTTATTATTTAATTATATTAATGTGTAAATTGAATTTATTTTTATCATTTAATATAATTTTTTTATTTTATGTAATTTCACAATTAAATTGGACATAAAATCATGTGAAACTTTTTGAACTTTTTGCTTTTAAAAAACCAATTTAATGGTTTTGACAATAGGAATTTATTTGAAATTAATTTTTTATAATTAATTTTTTTAATTTGGAAAAAAATTCCATATTTCAAATTAAAAGGTTTTGGTTTTTTAAATATGTACATTTAATTTTTTGACATTATGAATAGTAACTTCCCAAATTATTTTTTTCCATGGTTAAAGGTTAAATTAGGTATATAAGGGAAAAAATAATATTAAAATAATATATTAATACATAACACATTTAATAATCATATTTAATAACATAAGGTCGAACATGGGGATCCTTGGGTCGATTTTATGACCCCATGGACCTACATGGGATTGATAATGACATGTTATAATAATTAAATTAATGTAAAGGGAAAAATAACATAAACATGTATATTCTTAATTATAAATTTTTATATGGTGTTATATGAGTGATATCTTCAACTAAAAATAGTTATTATAAATCTAAAAATATTTCCTCTATCAAGATATTTTATTTATAATTTATAGACATTAAATTAATATATATAATTATGACACAATGATGATGGAGTGATTTCTTCTTTAATAATGGATTCAAATATATTATATTATAAATATTAAATATAATAATTAATTGACATAATTTATGTCATACAAAAATTTTCAAGGTGAATATGGTATTTTAGGATTGATTCAATTTTTTTTTGATATAATCATGTTTTGAATTTGTTAAAAATTTATTTAAGAATAGTATCCAAAATTGATATATTTCATAACATAAAATATAACATAGTATATTAAAGGATATTAAATTTATAAAAATATAAGATTTGGACAAATGGTTAATATAAATCCATATATATCATAAGTGGAATTTTTGTGGGACTGTTGACATGATATGATAATTATATTAACACAAAATGTGTAAATAACATGATATCACTATAAGATTAAAAAGGGAAAAATAAGGGTTAAAAAGATAAGGATAAAAAAATAATCATTACCTATTTAAAAATTATTATATGAATTTATTCGAACAAATATATTTTCATATATTAATTTTACGGCATTTGGACCATTTTTAATCGTAATTGTTTTTATAATAATTTAATATTTGATGAAATTCTTAAATTTCCCCTCATCTCTTCTATAAAAGATCACCTCATCATATCTTTATCTCACACATCAAAAGAATTTTGGTTTTAAATTTCATGATGAAATACACTTTCTATAATCTCTCCCTTTCCCCTTGAATCCTTACCATGGGAGAAGTCAATTCAAGAAATCCTTTGGCTCAAATCAGAAGAAGTTACCTGATTTAAGGTAACGACTTCTCCTAAGTTCATTTCATTTAATTTCCTTCTCTACTATCTATTCTATCATTATTATTTTATTACATAACAACACCAGTATCCTTAATATACTAGGATGTTTTTTATGGGGAGGATTTGAACTAAATGTATGTACACCTCCATTTAATAGATATAAACATATTGATTCTGTGTATAGAGAACTACTGCCTCACAAAAATATGATTCATTAATTGTATTATACCAACACTAATTGTGGTAATTATGATAAAAATGTATTTATATATGATATATATTATATATATATTGTTTATTTTGTTCTGTTTTTTTATATTTATAAAATACATTTATGATTTTAATAATGTGTAAATATAATAATTTCATTTGAGGAAGTGCAGACTACCAACCCCTCAAAGTGATATGACTCCTTAATTCTATACATTGATCATATAAATGATATAATTAATGAACATATTTAACATATATAATGTGTATATTATAATGGAATTATAAAAAACCTTGGTATCAATTTTTTTATTACATTTATATAATAAAGAAATGAATGTAGCCTTCATGTGTACGTACGTCCTACCGTCTCCATGAATGGTGACCTTCATTTATTTTCTCCAAATGATATATAATATTATAAATATATATATTAACAGATATATATGATATTTATATCATTAATATCATTATGTAAATGATGTACTTATTACATAATGTTAAATTTTATTCAAAATGAGTTCATTTTTTTGACTCACGTATTGAACATCTACAAAACGTCTAATATGATGTAAAATAATTAACTAATTACTATAACATGGTAATAAATTATAAAATGAATAATTAAATTAACCTCTGTTTATTATTTAGGAAATTAATGAATGAACGAGACATTATTGATTCAGGGTATGAAAACATCTTCAGCCAATTTTCATTCTTAGTTTTGATTTTATACTTCTGGACTATGTCATTCAATGAATATGTGAGAAATGAATTTTGATATAATATATTATATTTATACAACAATTAGGGGGATTTATTATTAATTCATATAATAGATCTGTTTTATTGACAAAATAATTTTTTAAGGGAACTATTAACCCTCTCCTTTTAGTCCGTGACTTATTTTATTTTATGTATTTAAATTTCCATTTTAATATATTGGGATATGTTCTTATATCCCCTTATTACTATAAATTTTAGGACCATGTGATGGGAGACCCATTTTTCTCTCATCACCTCATTTTAAGAATTTTTATGTGACATTGTTAGGCTGCTAAGTATTTGTACGGGAACTTCTTAACCCAATTTCTAAACATTGGGTTTTATACATAATTCAATGATTATGTTTTTCTATGATTATTACTGGAATCACTTTTTATATAATAATGTTGTAATTTCCACTTCACTTTTTTTGGATATACTATTGTTACACATAACCACCCCTTTGAACAATTATTATGTCATTTATATGAACTTTTAAAGGGAAATAATAACTCATTCTCCTTCTATTTAGTTAAATATAAATGTCATTGATTTTTTTTTCAATGATTACATGTGAATGACTTATCATTGTTTTAAAATGAATATCCTCTTATATTAGGTGTACATATTCTTCTCACACATAAATATGTCATTGATTTTTCCACAAACTGATGATAAGATCTTTGTAATGGATTCCATGTCAAGTTACATTCCATTGAGACTTATTTATTGATATACAATAATTCACATTCATATGTTGTATATACTACCATTTGGAATGTTATATCAAGAATATCTTTATTCTAATGATATTCTATTTTTTATTAATTTTATTATTTAATTATTTTATTTCATGTATTTTCTCAAGTGGTAAGTGACTCATTACTAAAAATAACATTTTTAATAATTTAATGAATTTTTATTTTAAAATCATTTATTTCATGCACATGTCTTCAAAAGTGTTTTTATGAATTTACGTATATGTACATGATAGTTCAGACAATGTAAATTTCATTCAAATGTTTGAAATGGTATGGGACACTATGATTCCAATATCTTTTTATTAATATTTTCATATGGTTTTGGAAATGGATTGAATATTTAAATATCCTGATTTGTTTTCTTATGATTAAGGAGTAAATTTTAATCATTTTAATGTTTTATGTGTTATTATTTTGTAGTTTTACTTAGAAATTTTATGGGTGATTACATGATAAACCAAATACATGTGGTTATGTGATAACCCAATGGAGGGTGATCCCATGATAGCTCTCCAATGCATTGGGTAATGTGGAGGAGTTAAACGATAAAGTATCTACTCAGAGATTTGGGAATATAATATAATGGGCATTCGAAATGTACCAATTATGGTTACTCCCTATATAGCTGTGAAAGATACAATGTATGTATGTTAGGGAATTCACTTGTAAAATTTATGTTTTATGATTTCTATAATGTTTTGTATAAATCTTATTATTACCTGATGTAAGCTAATTAGTTTATATTATATGGGTCAAAAGAATGACTTTGTTAAAGAAATTTATTGTTGTTAAATATTCATGGACTAAAGTTTTTATTCCTTATTGAGACTTTTCTTACTAATCACATGCTTGTGAAATATTTTCCAAAGGGTATAAGGAATGATTTGAGAAGAGAATATTTCAATAAGATTTTTATCAACAAAAAAAATCTTCTATAATTTAAAGATTATTATTATTATGGAAAAATTGGATTGAGTATATGGGTATAAATTTTAATATTATATATATAATGTAATATTTATGGCCTAATTTTCTAAAACTCTAAAACTGATAATATCCTCAATGTGAATTCTTGACAAAACTCAAGGTTATGTAAGGTTTATTGTTGGGGGCCTTATTTCTGGTATCAATGGAATGGTTTAGACATCATTTGAGATTAGGATTTCTTATTAAGGGTTGGGGATATCATCACGAGTTTATAATTTAAAGTTATTTTATATTTTCAATGTCCAAGAAACCACTTTTTAGGATTTATGATTTTGAATATTAAGGTGACTAAGGGTATATTTTTGGAGACATTCCCCTATCAGTAAATTAAGGGTTATAAATTTTAGGGATGCCAAATGTGAGGTCCAAGAAATAATTTGAGGTTAATATATGTTATGGTTATTATTTGATGATTTTATCTCATTTTGTTAATTTTATTAGAATTTTAGATTCTTTTAAAAAGGATTACACACTGACCATATAAGAACCCATCATGTCAGACAATGTTGCATGAATCGATCACACAACCAATGTGGGATTATGATATATAACCTACCACTAGGATATGTGAAATCCCTAGTTATTATAACTTATATTTTTTCATTAAATGATTTTATGTATCAAGAATAAGTTAATTTGGGGAACATATTATTTATGAAATGGAAATCCATACTATGATAATGTAATTTGGTGATTAAGGGATAATTATTATTTTGAAAGACAGTTTCTATTTGGTGAAATCAATATGCCTAATTAAAATAGAATACTATGGGATTTTATTTGAGGATAATGGTTTGAATTTTTTTTTGTAAGAATATATGTTTTCATTATAAACATATAATGATTTAGGTTATTTATAAAACTGTAAACCTGTTCTGGTGATCATGTGATTAGGTTAATTACTTTTTAGTGTGATAGTTTAAGATTAGTTGATGTTATTTAGACATTAATCTTAATATTTATAATGGAAGAATATGTGATCAAATTCATATTAATTTTGGGTTTGAATCTCTATTTGGATTATTATTTTGGAGGAATTGTATGGATGAATATTTATTTGAATGCTCTTTTTTGATCTTTTCTATATTGTTGTTGAATTTTCATTATTGGAATTTTTTTATAACTAACTAATCTAATGATTAATAATAGTCCTTATATTATAAATATTATTCTATTTGGGAATTATCAAATCTAATACTAAACAATTTGGTTTTGTTTAATGTTTCTAGATAGGATAAATATATCGTTAATATTTTGTGGTTTAAGTGATTATGTATATGTTTATTCTTGAGATTCATGTCTTCCCAAGTCTTCTTTAATACTCATCATTTGGAGAAAATTTTTGTGTGTGGTATAAATTTATTATAGGACTAAGCTATACTTTATAAGTAAGTATATTTCATTATATTCTTACTCATGCATGTAAATAAATTCTACAAAATTATGAATATTACCTTAAAACAAAAATGTTTTATATTAACGTTTCTAATTAGGTAATCCATGATTGTTTAACCCATTACAAGTTTGTGGTTTTTTGATTGTTATATTTCTTATGATCATGGTTTTTAATGATCTCTATCAGAATATGACACTTAGTTTTTCTTTCATATCCATGTTTTACTAAATGGAATAATTGTTTGTTTTATCTTAGATTACATTCAAACTTCACTCTATTAATTTTAACTTGATATTCTTATTAAATCTTTTTCTGATGTGGTATTTTTAATGATGTTTCTCATCTATGTTTTAAAATTATGAGGACTAATTTTCCAAAAGAGGGAATGATGTAATGACCTGGGTATTTATAGACTAATACATTTCAATTTATATTTATATTTATTAATAAGTTATTAATTTTCAATTAATGGTTATTTTCCCCAAAAGATACTCGACATGCATCATCTAGTTTCACTGAATTTTTTTTGAACACAAGAATGATTTATATCGAAAAATACTACAATAATAATAATAATATAAATGGTTTTTAAGGCCTAACTGTTGGAATGGAGGGAATTAATAGAGTAAACTGAATTTTTAAATATGGTCTACACCTATTTAAATAATAATTCATTGGTTATCCAAGTTATTGTGAATGGAAATAAAATCCAATTGAATAAAAGGATGTGTTTTTATGAAATCCAATTTGAAATAAAATTATGTTTATAAATTCATATCACACTTTATGGATTTTTATTTAAAGAATTTTTTTTATATATTCAATTTAATGTTTTAAATTCGTCTTAATTTTTTATTTATATGATATAACAACAAATTCATTTTTTTATAAAAGAAGTATATTGTTTCTAAAAATGTGATTTTACTACCTTTTGTTGTAGAACACTTTTTAAATTAATTATTTTACAGATTTATATTATTTATATTGAAACATAAACATCTTTTTTTGAATATTATTTTAAAAATTATTTCAGATGATTTTTTGATATTTTTCACATAACTAACATGTTTTGATTAATAGTAAAAATACAATAAATTTTAATTGAAAACGTGTTTTCTCCATTGAGATAATTTATATGGTTGAATCATATTATTTAACGATTTTAAATTTTAAAATGAATATATTTTATTAATTTAATCAAATTTTTTCCATTGTATATAATTTAGAATTTATATTTGAAATAAATACATGTCAATCTTTAAATAGTTTTAACTTTTTTAGAAAACCTTCTGTCTTGTTTTGACAACAAGATTTAATTTTAAATTTATATTTCCAATTACGTGTTTTGAATTTTGAAAATGTTCTCCATATAAGAAATCATGATTTGTAATTTTTTTAAATAGGTACCTTTTATTTATTGAAATTACGAATAATAACTTCATTAATTATTTTAATTTACCATGGATAAAGTGTAAATCAGGTAAATAAGGGTAAAATATAATATTATAACAACATAAAACTACCCAAACATGTAAAATTATACAATTGGATAATATATAGCTGATCGTGGTAATCCTTTGGTCGATTTTAGGATCCCATGTATCCACATGGGAGTGATAATGACATGTTATAATAATTAATTTAACGTAAAACCAAAAATAAAAAAAAACATATACCTTATTACTCTATAAAGTTTTATATGGGGTTATTTATGTGATCACCCAAACTATAAAGAGTTATTATAAATATAAAATTACTTCCTACCTCATGTTATTTTATTTATAATATTTAGACATTAAATTAATACATTTAATAATGATACAATGATGATGCAGTGAGTGTTTCATTAAAATATGATTCAAATAAATGATATTATAAATATTAGATATAAATATTATTTGACATAATTTTTATCATAATATAATTATATAGGTGATTATGAAATATTAGGATTTATTCAATGTTTCTTATAATGAATCATGTTGTTATGAATTTTTAAAAAGTCGAGTAGGAATAATGTCCAAAATTGACTTAAGTTAGAACCTGAAATATAAAAATTGAATATTAAATTATATTAAAAATAAAAAAAAATTAAGATTCATCTAAATGATTAAGAAAAATTTAAATATGTCATAAATTTAAATTTTGTTGGGAATTTTGACATGATATCTTAATTACATTAACCCACAATGTGTAAATAACATGATATCACTATAAGATTAAAAATGGTATAATAATGGATAAACCAAACATATAAGGACCAAAAAAATATTCCAAACCCATCTAAAAATTATTTTATGATGGTAATATGAACCAAAACCATATCATATTCGATTTAATAACTTTTATACTTTTTTCAATTCAAATTGAATTTATAATAAATTAATAATTCAAGACATTCCTAAAGTACTCCTAATATATTCTTTAAAATGGAACTTATTATAGTCATTATATCAGAATTAAAAATAATTTTATATAGAATAATATCAATCATATTCACTTTCCATAATCCCTAACTACCCCTATGAATTTTATCCTTGGGATGAAGGAAGTTCAAGAAAGCATTTTGGCTTAAATCAAAAGAAGTCATCTGATTTAGAGGTAATGTCTTCTCTCAAGTTCCATTATTTTATTTTCTATGACCACACCATATTCTCCACATAGTATTTTATTAAATATCAAAAATCATTTCATCGATATTATATGATGTTTTTATGAGAATTATTCAAACTACACTTCCATAATCCTCCATGTAATGGATAAGAACATATAGTTCTTGTGTACGGTAATCTATTTCCTCATGGAATGATGATTTTTCTATATTATTCTACAAACACTAATTGGAGCCATTATGATGAAAATGTATTTACTTATGATATATATTATATTAATTTTTTTTTATTCTTAGGTATTTTTTATTTTTATCATTCAATTATGATCTCCATAATGTGTAAATACGATAATTTCATTTGAGGGAGTGTGGACTATCACCCCCTAAAAGTTATATGAAATCTGAATTACATACATTGATCATGTAAATGATGGAATTAATAAACATATATTACATTTATAACAAGGTTATTAAAATTTAATTTTAACATTCCAATGTATGTTTTATTTTTCATTCCATTAATATCATAATGAAATGAAAATAGAGTTCATGTGTACATACATCATACCGTCTCCATTGACGGTGTATTTAATTTCTAATTTCCAAATTTTATTGAATATTATAAATAAAAATATTACTAAATATATATTATAATTAGATTATGAATATAATTAATGAGGTGATGAAATTATGACATAATTTACAATATTAATCTAAACAATTTCATTTTTTTTAATAAAGAATCGAACATCAACAAAATGTCTGATATAAACTCAAAAAATTTACTAATTGCTATAAAATGGTAATAAGTGTAATAAAATGAATAATAAAAATTAAAAAGGATATAAAAAATTATAAATTGACCTATGTTTATTATTCATGAAATTAAATAATTATCATGACATGTTTGATTCACTCTAACGAAACATCTTAACCCAATTTTCATTCATTGTGTTAATATTCTACTTCTCGACTATGTCATGATATGAATATGTGAGAAATGAATTTCAATATCTCATGTTATATTTTTTATTTAATTATGGTGAATTATAGTGAATAAAAACTATAGATCTATTGGATTGACAAAATGATTATGTAAGGGAAGCTTTAACCCTCCAATTTTAGTAAATGACTTATTTTATGTTATGTTTTTTAATTTCAATTTTATTATCTTTGGATATGTTCTTATATATCCTTATTGTTGTCCATTTTATATCAATGTGACAAGAGACCATTTTTCCCTCATCTCTTCTATTTCTGAATTTTTATGCTACATCGTTGGGTTGCCGAATGTTGGTAAGGGAAGTTATTAACCCAATTTATACTCGTTGGGTTATGTGAATAATTCATTAAGTATGTTATGCCAAAAATATGTGTGGAATCACTATTTATTTTTTTATGTTCTTTTTCCACTTCCCTTATTTTGGATATTCTTTTTCTACACATAATCACCCCACTAATAAATTATTACCTCATTTATATGAACATTTATTGGGAAATCATAACTCAATCTCATTCCATTTTGATTAATATCCATATCATTTATTTTATTTTCAAAAAATATTTTTGAATGACCAATGATTGTTTTAAAATTAATATCCACTTATATTTGGTGAATCTATTATTTTCACACATGAATATTTTAGTGATTTATCCTTAATCTATGATATAATCTTTGTAATTGATTTCACCTTAATTTATATTCCATAGAGACTTATTTGTTATTATGCACCAATTCCCATTTATATTGTCTATATAATTTAATTTTACATGTTATATCATGAATGTATTTATTATCTTGATATTAATATGTTTTATATGTTATTATATAATTATTTTCATTCAATTGTTTTCTCAAGTGGCGAGGGATTCATTAACTAAAAAACCATGTCTAATGTTTTAATTATGTTTTCATTTTAAATATATTATTTCATGGACATGTTTTCAACATGGTTTATGTGAATTTAATTCTTTGTACATGATAGTTCCGAAATGTTAAATTCATTCAAAGGTTTTAATGTGGAATGGGACACTTTGATTCAAATAACTCTTTATTAAAATTTTAAATTGTTTTTGGAAATGGATTGGAGAATACAATATCGTGAAATGATAACTTGTAATTGATAACAGATATTTTGATAATTTCAGTATTTTATTTTTTATGAATATGTAATGATACATTAGAATTTTATGGGTAGTTAAATGATAAACCAAATACATGTGATTCTATGAAAACCCTATGGAGGGTGATCCCGTGATAACTCTCTAATGATTTGGATAATGTTGCGGAGGTAAACGTTAAATTTCCTCCTTAAGTATTTAGGGAATATGCTATGATGGGTAGTCTAATGGTAACCATAAAGGTTACTCCCTATGTAGCTGTGAAATCTACAATGTATGTATGTTAGGGATTTTACTTGTTATATTTATGTTTTGTGATTTATATTATATTTTTTATAAATATTATTATTACTTGATGTATGTTAAGTAGTTTATGTTTTATTGGTGAAAATTATGATTTTTTTAATAAATGTTATTGGTTTTAAATATTCATGGAAAAACTATTTTATTCCATATTTTATAATCCTTATTTATATTTTTATGTTCATTCCAATTTTTGGAAATGTTTTTCATAGGGTATAAGGAATGATAAGAGAAATAGAGAATTAAAGATGTTTTTATCAAGAATATAATTCATGTTTTAATTTAGGATTATTATTATTATTGAAAAAAAAAATTAGGTATAAGGGTCTACATTTTAATATATCAGAAGTAATGTAATAGTTATGGAATAATTATCTATGTATCTAAAACTAAAAATATCCTCAATGTGAATTCTGGAAATAACTCATGGTTATGCAATGGTTAAGGTTCGGACCATATAGTTGTTATCAAAGGATTGGTTAAGACCTCATTAAGGATTACAATGTTTTCTTAAAAGTTTGGGATACCATCATGGGTTTATAAATTTAAGATATAGTATATTTTCGATGTCCCAGAATCCGCTTCTGAGGCATTATGATTTTGAATAGTAATTTCAATAATGGTATATTTTTGGAGACATTCACCTTTGAGGATATTATGGGTTATTAATTTTTGGGATGCTAAATGTGAGGTATGAGATAACCATTGAGGATAATATATGTTATGGTTATTTTTTAGGATTTTATATCTTTTATTAAATTTTATTTGAATTATATGTTTTTTTAAAGGATACTACATATGAGGTTTGAGAACTCATCACATTGGATAAATTTGTATGAATCAATACCACAAAGATTGTTAGACTATGATTTATCTCCTACTACTAAACTACATGAATTCCCTAGTTAGTGTTACAAATTCATCTTCATAAAATGATTATATGGATAAAAATATGTTGATTTTGGGAACATATTTAATATCAAATAGATATCCCTAGTATTGGAAAATAATTTGGTTATTAAGTTGTAACTATTATTTTGGAATATGTTTTCGCATTAGTGAAATCTATTTTCCAAATGAAAATAGATAACTATGGAATTTTATATGTTGTTAAATTGTTAAATTTTATTTTGGAAGAATCAATATTTTTATTACAAACTTATAGTGATTTGGGTTATATATGGAAATGATTAACCTATCATAGTGAACATGTGAGTAGGTTAATTACATTTTATTGTGATACTTTAAGAGTAGTTGATGTAATTTGGAGGTAAATTTTATGATTTAACCTGGGAGAATATGTGATCAAATCCTAATGAATTTTGGGATTAAATATTATTTTGGATTATTACTTTGGATGAATTATATGGACCAAAAAATTTTGAATGGAATTTTTTAAACATTTGGGTACTTTTAATTGAATTTTATATGAAGTATTTATTATAAATATTGAATCATAAATATTAATAGAATCCTTTCTTCTTATAAATATTATTCTATTTGAGTTAATATCAAATATTTTACTAATATTTTTGTTTTTTGTTAATGATTCCAAATAGGATGAATATATAGTTATTATTTTATGGTTTATGTGATTCTATAAATGTTAATTCTTGTCCATATTATCTGCCAAATTCATATTGAATACTCATCATTTGGAGAAAAGATTTGTTTTTTATAAAAATTTATTAAAGGATGAAAACCTACTTGACATGAAAGTATGTTTCCTTATGTTCTTAGTCATGAATGTAAATAAATTCCACACCTTAATGAAATGTACAATAAAATAATTATTGTGTCTATTTAATTTTCCTACTGGGGAAATATAGATCGTTTAACTCATCACATGTTTGTGGTTTTCATATTTTTAACATTCTATTGATTATGTTTCCTATTGATCTTTATGAAAACATGACACTTAATTTTTATTTCATATACATGTTTTACTACATGGAACACTATTATGTTTTATATCAGTTTACCATCGTACTTCACACTATGTATTCTAAAGTCATATTTTTATTAACTTTTTTCCTGATGTTGGATATCCAATGATGTTTCATATCCCAATATTATAATTTTGAGGAGACAATTTCTAAAACGTGGAATGATGTAATGTCCTAGATATTTATAGAATAATACGTTTTCATTTATATTAATATTTATGAATAAAATAATAATATTACATTGAAAATACTCTTTTTCTGATATCATACTCGATAAACAACAACATGTTTCTCTGAAATCATACGTTGCACAAAACATTGAGATGTATAAAAAAAATACTAAAATAATATTATTATTAATTTAAATGGTAGTTAAGGCCTAGTTATTGGAATATATGTAATTAATAGTTTCAATTGAATTATTAAATATGGTTTATAGATGATAAAATAATTATTCACTAGTTACCAAAGTTATTATAATTGAAACAAAAATCCCATTGAAACTAAATGATGCATTGTTAAGAAATCCTAATTCAAAAGAGTATAATTGTGTTTATAAAATAATATCACCCTTTATAGATTTTCATTTCATGGAAAAGATATTATATATATTAAATTTAATTTTTTAAACTCATCTTATATTTTTTTTCTTGATATGATATTTCAATAAATTCATTTTTTTATAAAAGAAGTATTTTTTCTAAAAAGGTAGTTTTACCTCTTTAAGATCTTAATCCCCTTTTAAATTTAGTGATTGAAACCTTTATATGTTCAGTTTGAAAAAAAGAAACATCTTCTTTTGATGAGTTATATATAAATTTATTTTTCATGAATTTTTTATTTTTTTTCTGATAACTATCATGTTTTGATGAATACTGAAAATATGCTAAATTTTAATTGAAAACAAGTTTTCTTCATTGAGATAATTTATATATTAAAATCATATTATTTATTTATTTTAAAGAGTAAATTGAATATATTTTTATCATTTAATCTTATGTTTTCCATTAGATGTAATTACACATTTGTAGTGGATATAAACACATGTAAATATTTTTATAGTTTTTACTTCTAAAAAAACTTTCTTTTCTTGTTTTGATAACAATAATTAATTTTAAATTAATTTATACCAATTATGTGTTTCTGAAATTGTAAAAATGGTTTCCATATTTTTAATTAGGATTTCTAAATTGTTTAAATAGGTACCTTTTATTTTTGGACATTATGAATAGTAAATTCATTAATTATTTTTATTTACCATGTTTAAATGGTAAATCTAGTAAAAAGGGTAAATTATAATATTATTACAACATAAAACTACCCAAAACGTTTCATAATTAAATTGGATAATATATGGTCAATCATGGGCATCCATTGGTTTATTGTAGGACCCCATTGAACAACTTCGGATTGATAATGACATGTTATAATAATTAATTTAATGTAAAGATAAACATAACATAAACATATATCTTCTTACTAAATAAATTTTCATATGGGGTTATATAAGTGATCACCTAGACTATAAATAGTAATTATAAATATAAAAATATTTCCCATTCCATGTTATTTTATTTATAATATTTAAATGTTAAATT
This sequence comes from Viscum album, assembly GCA_963277665.1. Taxonomy (NCBI): domain Eukaryota; kingdom Viridiplantae; phylum Streptophyta; class Magnoliopsida; order Santalales; family Viscaceae; genus Viscum; species Viscum album. Next base: position 433,285,593 of record OY728150.1, on the reverse strand, counting down.
AATACTTTTAATTATGACACAATTATGATGTAGTGATTGATTCGTAAATAAATGATATTATAAATATTAAATATAAATTTTATTTTAAATAATTAATATTATAAAATAATTTTATAGGTAAATATAAAATATTAAGATTAATTAAATGTTTTTCTATGAATAATGTTGTTTTGAATTTGTAAATAGTCAAGTGTGAAAAGTGTCCAAAGTTGTCATAATTCATAACATAAAACAGAAAATAGTATATTAAATGATTTTAAATTTATAGAAAATAAACAATTATTCAAAATAGTTAATATAAATCCAAATATTTCATAAATGAAATTATTGTGGGACTTTTTACATGACATGGTAATTACATTAACCCACAATTTGTAAATAACATGGTATAACTATAATATTATAATGAGTAAAATAATGGTTAAACAAAATATATGAGGTCAAAAAAATATTCCAAAACTGTGAAAATATTATTTGATGATGGTTATTGGAACCAATATCATCTCATAATCTAATTAAATGTTTTTTTGACCATTTTTAATCTAAATTGAATATATAATAAATTAATATTTCTAGACTTTTCTAAAGTTCCCCTCAACTCTTCTATAAAATGACACTTATTCATTTATTTATCACACACATATAAATAATATTATTTTAAAAAAATATTTATCCAATTCTCTTTCTAATTTCTCTAAAATCCCCTTTGAATCCATACTTTTTTCGGAAGGCAATTAAAGAAAGTCATTCAGCTCAAATCAAATAACATTACCCGATTTAGAGGTAACATCTTCTCCCTAGTTACTTTATTTTATTTTCTTTATCCACTACCAATGATCCCCTTATTCATTTATTAAATATCAAAAATTGTTTTGTTAATATACTATAGTGATTTATGGGAATTATTCAAAATACACTTACACACACCTCCATTAAATTGATTCAAACATATTGTTTCTGTTTACGGAAAACTACTACCTCATGAAACGATTATTATTCAATTTCATTATACCACCACTCATAGTTGATAATATGTGGTAACTATATTAATATATTATATATGTTATTATATATCTCATAGATGTTTATTTATTTTTTATTTACAACATACCGTTATTAATTCCATAATGTGTAAATATGATAATTTTATTTGAGGATATGCAGAGTACAACCCCTTCAAAGTTATAAGACTCGTTCATGTCATACATGGAACACATTAAGGATATAATTATTGAAATTATATAAAATATATAACATTTAAATTATAATGGAATTATAACGTACCTATTTATCATTTATTTTTCATTCCATTAATATAATAATTAAATGAATGTGGCGTTCATGCGTACGTACGACCTACCGCCTCTATGAATAATGAATTTTATTTCATATCTCCAAATGTTTGTGAATATTATAAATACCTATATATTTTATATATATTATATTTAAATAATGAAATTTAATTATGGACATAATTTTCATATGTCACCATGGACAATTTTAATCGAAACAAGTTTATTTTTTGACTCAAGTACTAACTTCAACAAAACGTCCGATCTGAACTCAAATAATTAACTAGTTTCTATTACCTGGTAATAAGTGATATAAAATGAATAATAAACTCGAAAATTGATATAAATCAGGAAGAAAGAAACCTAAATAAATTATTATGTAAATTAAATAATGAACATGACTTGTCGGATTCAAGGTATGGGAACTTCTAAACCCAATTATGATTCTTTGGGTTGATCTTCTACTTCATGACTATTCCATTATATGATTATGTGAGAAATTATTATTAATATCTTATATTTTATTTATAAATGACACATGGGGATGTAATGGGAGTACACACAATATATTTATTTTATTGACCAAATGATACTTGTCGGGTAACCTTAAACCCTCCTCGTTTAGTCAGTGACTTCTTTTTTGTTATGACTTTTAATTTCCATTTTCAAATGTTGGGTTATGTTCATATATATCCTTTTTTCTATTAATTTTATGTTAATGTCTTGAGAGAACATTTTTTATCTAATCATTTCATTTTCTAAAATAATACGTGACACCGTTAGGAAACCGAATATTTTTAATAGAACTTCTAAAAAAAATTTATAATCGTCGGGTTTTATGCATAATACATTGATTATATAATTCCAAGACTATCTATGGAATAACTATTTATTAATTTATATTGTAATTCCCACTTCCATTTTTTTATATACTGTTGCAACACATATTTACCCCATCAATGAATTGTTACGTCATTTATATGAACTTTTGAAGGGAAATCTTAACTCAATATCATTCCATTTAATTAAATATCATTTTCATTGGTTTTCTTTTTCAATGAATTTTTGTGAATGGTGTATGATTGTTTTATAATGAATATCCTAATATATTGGGTGTAGATATACTTTTGACACATAATTATGTCATTTAATTTTCTTTAATCTAAGGATATGATCTTTTTATGGGATTTCGTTTCAATTTAAATTCCAATGAGGATTATTTGTTGATATGCACCAATTCATATTCAGATTATGTATATAGTAACATTTGACAAGTTATATCTTAAATCTCATTATTCTCATGATATAATATGTTTTTATAATTATTTTACTACAAGTATTTTCTCATTTGGTAAGGGACTCTTTAACTAAAACACAGTTTTTAATGACATAATGATTTTTTCTTTTAAAATATTTTAATACCTGCCCATGTTTTTAAAATGGTTTTTATGAATTTAATTATATGTACATTATATTTCATAATTTTTATATTCTATCAAATTTTTGAATCTATAATGAGGCATGTTGATTCAAATTTCTTTTTATAAAACGTTTTAAATAGTTTTGGAAATGGATTAATGATTTCAATATATTTAATCAATTTCTTGTGATTGATGATTGAAATATTGATAATTTCAATATTTTATGTGTTGTGATTATGTAATGGTACATAAAATTTTTATTGTAGGTTACATGATAAATAAAATATAAGTGGTTCTTCAATAACCCTACAAATGGTGAGCCCGTGACAGATCTCTAATGCATTGGGTAATTTTGTAGAGATAAACTAGAAGTCACTCCGCAGAGAATTATGAAAAATTAAATGATGGGGTTTCCAAACATAAACATAATGGTTAATCCCTACTTATATATGAAAGCAATAATGTAAGTATTTTATAGATGTCACCAGTTACATTTGTGTTTTATGATTTATATGATGTTTTTAGAAATATTATGATTACATGATGAAAGTTAATTAGTTTATGTTTTATAGGTGAAAAGTATGATTTTTTTAAAATAAATAGGGGTTTCAAATATTCACAGACTAACTTTTTTATTCCATATTTTATTTTCCTTATTGATATTATTATACTAAATTCATTTATTTGAAATGTTTTTAGTTGGTTATAACAATGTAAAAAAAAGGAATAATTCATAATTAGTTTTATCAAGAAAATAATTCCCATTTTATTTAAGGTGTATAATATTTGTGGGAAGAATTGGATTGAGTATAAATGTATAAATTTTAATATCTGATAGTTAATGTAATAGTTATGGCCTGATTCTCTAAAATACTAAAACTAAAGATATCTTCAATGTGAATTCTTTCCATAACTCATGATTATTTATAGTTTAAGAATGGGTTATTATAGTTGTTATCAAGGTAATGGTTTAGACATAATTGGAGATTAGGATGTTTCTTAGGGTTAGGGATATCATCATGGGTTTATGACTTTAATATATATTATATTTTAAATTTCCAATAAACCTCTTTTGAGGATTTATGAATTTGAATATTATGGTGACTAATGGTATATTTTTGGAGACATTCATCTTTGAGGAAATTATGGGATTCTAAATTTTGTGATTATAAATGTGAGGTATGAGATAAACATTGAGGTTAATATATATTATTGTTATTTTTTAGGATTTTATCCCATTTTGTTAATTTTATTAAAATTATACATTTTTTTAAAAAGGATAACACACAAACCTATGAGAACCTATCATGTTAGACAAATATGCAGTAATTGATCACACAACCAAAGTATGACTAGGATTTATCGCCTACCACTGGACTATGGGAATTACCTAGTTATTATGACTTATTCTTTTTCGTTAAACGATTTTATGGATCAAGAATAAGTTGATTTTGGGAACATATTTTTTATCAAATGGATATCCATAGTATGGGAAAATAATTTGGTGATTATTTAATAATTGTTATTTTGGAAGTCATTTTATATATGTTGAAAACTATATGCCTAATGAAAATAGTATACTATGGGATTTTATTTGAGAATAAATGGATTAATTTTATTTGGGAAGAATCTATGTTTTGATTAAAAACATATAGATATTTTAGTTATTTATGGAAATTATTAACCAATCATGAATAACATATGATTAGGATGATTAATTTGTTGTTTGATACATTAGGAGTAGTTGATGTTATTTGGATAACAATGATAAGGTTTATCAGGGAAGAATAATTGATCAAATCCTTATGAGTTTTGGGTTTCATTTTTAGTTACGATTATTCATTTTGAAGAATTATATGTAAAAATATATTTTTTAGTTATATTTGTTGAACTTTTGGGATTGTATGTTGAATTTTAAATGATTCATTTATCATATCTATTGAATGATAATGTTTAATAGTAGTCATTATTCTAGTAAATAATATTCTATTAGGGTAATTATCTAATAATTTACTATTAATTTTGGTTTTGGATAATGTTTCAAGATAGGATGAATATATAGTTTATCTTTTGTTGTTTAAGTTATTATCTAGACATTGATTCTAGTTCCTCAAGTGTTCCCTTATAATATTGAATACTAATAATTTGGAGAAAATATATGTTTGTGGTATAAATTTATTAAATGATGAAACACTACATAGAAATTAACTATGTTTTCATATTTTCTTAGTCATGAACGTATGTAAATTCCTCAAATTTATGAAAGGTACCTTAAAAGACGATTCCCATTTTATATTTATACTGGGGAATCAAAGATAGATTAATCCATCAATATTTTTTTTTATTTATATTGTTAACTATCTCTTGGTCATTTTTTTATTGTTATCCATAAGAATTTGAAAATTAGTTTTTCTTTCAAATACATGTTTTATACATGGAAAACTAGTATGTTGTATCTTATTTGACCAATGTACTTCATTCTATTTCTTTTAAATATATTTTTTTGTTGACTCATTATCTGATGTGGGATTTTTAATGATGTTTTAGAGCCTAATTTTAAAATCATGAGGATGTAATTTTCAAAAGGTGGAATGATATAATGACCGAGGAATTTATAGAATAATAATTTTTCATTTATATTAATATTTTGGTATAATATATTAATTTTATAACAATGGTGATGAATTATTCTTGATATCATACTCGACATGTAATAATGGGTTTCTTCGAAAGTATACGTTACACACAACATTGAGTTATATCGAAAATAGTACAATAATAAAATTGTAATTTTAAAAATAAGTTAAGGAATATATTTTTTAATAGACAGAATTAATAGCGTCAAATGAAATTTTTAATATGGTCTAAACATGTTTAAATAATGATTCTTTTATTACCAATGTTTTTACAAATAGTAGTAATCTTTTGTTGAATATAAAGTATACCTTTTTATGAACGCCTTGTTGAAAAGAGAATAATTGTGTTAATTAAATCATATCACACTTTATGTTTTTTTATTTAATGAAAACCATATGTTGTATATTCAATTTAATGTATAAAATTCATCTTATATTTTTTTCTTAATATGATAGAACAAAAAACACATTTTTTCGGATAAAAGTAATATTTTTTCTAAAAATGCACTTTTACCACCTTTCAATGTTGAACAATTTTTAAAAATAGTTTTTTTAACATTATATGTATTATTTTAGAAAAAAAAAGTTCTTATTATGATTGGGATATCAAAATTTATTTTGGATAAATTTTTGATATTTTTCTAATAACTATCATGTTTTGATGAATAGTAAAAATTTGCTAAAGTTTAATGGAAAACATGTTATCCACATTTATGTAATATATATGGTTAAATAATATTTTTTAATGATTTTAAAGTATAAATTAAATATATTTTTTCATTTAATAAAATTTTGTCCATTGGGAGTAAATTCACATTTATATTGGACATAAACAAATGCCAATATTTTAATTGTTCTTGCTTCTAAAAAACATAGTTTCTTATTTTTTTCAAACAGAATTAATTTTAATTTAATTTAATAAAATTATGTATTTTTAATTTGGGAAAATGGTTTCCATATTTTGTAATCAAGAGTTCCAAATTCTGTAAATAGTTAGCTTTTATTTTTTGACATTATGAATAATAACTTCATTAATTATTTTTATCTTCCATGGTTAAATAGAAAATCAGTTAAATAAGGGTAACATAAAATATTATAACAACAAGAAAATACCCTAACACGTTTCATAATACAATTGGTTATCATATTGTTGATCATGGTCATCCTTGGGTCGATTTTAGGACCCCATGGATCCACTATGACGTGATAATGAAATTTTATAATAATTAATTTAAAGTAAAGGGTAACATAACATAAACATATATCTTCTTACTAAATATATTTTTATATGGGGTTATATAAGGGATCACATAGACTATAAATATTATTTAAAAATTTAAAAATATTCCCTACATCATATTATTTTATTTATTATATTTAGATATTTTTTTAATACATTTAATTATGATACAATGATTATACAGTGATTTCATTGTTAACAAAGGACTCAAATAAATGATATTATAAATATTATTTGAAATAATTTATATCATACAAAAAATATATAGGTTAATATGAAAAATTATGATTTATTCAATGTTTTTTCTAAGGAATAATGTTTAATGAATTTTTAAAAAGTTAATTATAAATATGGTCCAAAATTAACATAATTCATAACATCAAATATAAAATAGTATATTTAATTATATTATACTTTTAAAAACAATAAGATACTTCCAAATGGTTATGATAATTCCAAATATGTCATAAATGAAATTTTTTGGGACATTTAATGTGATATGGAAATTACATTAACCCACAATTTATAAATAACATGAAATCACTATAATATTAAAAATGGTAAAATAACTGTTAAGCCAAACAGATAAGCACAAAAAAATATTCCAAACCTGTCTAAACATTTTTTTGATGTTTTTCATTCAAACCAAAATCATCTCATATTATAATTAAATGAGTTTAATGACATTTATAATCAAAATTAAATTTATAACAAATTAATATTTCAAGACTTTTCTAAAGTTCCCCTCACCTCTTCTATAAAAAAGAACTTATTATTTTTTTTATATCACACTTAAAAATCCTTTTAGCTTGAAAAAAATCAATCCTATACTAATTATAGAATCTATAAAATCCTCCTTGAATCCATACCTTGGGTATAAGTCAATTCATGAAATCCTTTAGACTCAAATAAAATAATGTTACTGATTTAGTGGTAATGTCTTCTCTAAAGTTCCTTTGTTTCTTTTCCATATCCAATTCTTATACCCCCTTAGCATTTTTTATAATATTTAAAAAAATTCCCTTGATATGCTATGATTTCTTATGATAATTATTTGAAATACACTTATACACACCTCCATAAAATGGATATGAAGATATTATTTATGTTTATGGAGAACTGCTACCTCATGAAACTTTTATTGTTCAATTTAATCCAACCACATTTCATAGTTGAAATTATGATGGAACTATATTTATATATAGTATCTGTTATATTTATGTATCCACTATGATACATTATGTTTTATTTTAATCATTCCTTTATTCATTCCCTGATATGAAAATATGATATTTCATTTGAGGAAGTGCAGACTAAATCCCCTTCAAAGTGATATGACTTGTTCATACTATACATAGAATGTATAAAGGATATTATTAAAAAAGTTAAATATAACTTATAAAAGTTATCATATAATGGAATTATAACATACTTATTTATCATTTATTTTTCTTTCCATTAATATATATTGAAATGAACGTGGCATTCATGCATATGTACGATCTGCCATCTCTATGAATGATTCATTTCATTGATTACATCTAAATGTTATGGAATACTGTAAATACAATTATACTGTAGATATATTATATTTAAATCATGAATATCTTAATGGAGATGATGTAAATATGACATCATGGAAAATTTTAATCAAAACAAGTTCATTTTTAAACTCAACTACTAAACATCAAAAAATCATCCGATATGAACTCAAATAATTATATAATTGATATAAAATGGTATTATGTGATATAAAATGAATAATAAACTCTAAAAATTATATAAATAATGTATAATTTACCCTATGTAAATCATTTAGGAAATTAAATAATGAACGGGACAAGTCAGATTCAAAGAATGGGAACATCATAACCCAATTTCCATTCATTGGGATGATCTTCAACTTCTTCAATATTCCATTATATGATTATGTGAGAAATAAATTTTGATATATAATATTGTATTTATAATTGAAATATGAGGATTTATAGTGAATACACACAATCTATTTATTTTATTGACCAAATAATATTTTTAAGGGAACATTTAATCCTCCACTTTAATCATAGACATCTTTTATGTTATATCATTTAATTTCCATTTTCATATGTTGGGATATGTTATTTTATATCCTTTAGGATTTCAATTTTATGTAAAATATAAGAGAGGATCTTCTTTCTCTCATCACCTCATTTTCTAAATTTTTATGTGATGCTGTTAGGCTACTAAATTTCTGTAAGGGAACTTTTTAACCTAATTTCTACTCATTCGGTTTTATGCATAATTCATTGATTATTTTATTCCAAAATTATGTGTGGAATCACTATTTATTTATTTGTATTGTTATATCCAATTCCATTTTTTTGGATATACCATTTCTACATATAATCATTCCTTTTATAAATTCTTACATCATTTATATGAACTTTTTATAGGAAATCATAACTGAATATCATTCCATTTAGTTAAATATCGATGTTATTGTTTTTTTTCAAATAATATATTTGAATGACCTAATATTATTTTACAATGAATATACTCTTATATTGGTTGTATTTATACTATTCATGCAAAATTATTTCATTTATTAATCCCTAATCTAAGGATATGATTGTTGTATATAAATTAGGGTGAATTTGCATTCTATTAAGACTTTTATGTTGTTATTCACTAATTTAATTTTATATGGTGTATATATTTCTATCTGACATGTTATATCATGAATCTCCTTATTCTCATGATATTATATGTTTTTTTTATTTTTATTAGTTAATTATTTAAATTCAAGTATTTTCTCAAGTGGTATGGGACTCTTTATCTAAAACATAGTTTTTAATGTTTTAAAGCTTGTTTCTATTAATATATTTTATTTTATGACCATGTTTTCGAAATGGGTTTTCTGAATTTACATATATTTACATGATAGGTTTGATATTATAATTTCGTTCAAATTTTTTAATGTTGTATGGGACACATTGACAAAAAATTATTTTTATTAAAAAATTTCAATGGTTTTTGAAATGGATTAAATATTTCAATATCTTGAATAAATTTCTTGTGATTGATGAGTAAAATGTTGATAATTTCAATATTTTATTTTTAATGATTATGTAATGGTACATAAAAGTTTATGTGAGTTTATATGACAAACCAAATACTATTGGTTCAATGATAACCTTAAGGAGGGTGTGCTCATGATAGTTATCCAATGCATTGGGTAATTCATCAAAGGTAAACGATAATGACTCTTCTAATATATTTAAGGAATATACTATGATGGGTATTCCAAACAAAACAATGAAGGTTACTCACAAATTATCTATGTAATCAACAATGTAATAATGTTAGGGATGTCTCATGGTACTTGTATGTTTTATAAATTATATGATGTTTTTTAGAATCTTATAATTATATTATATAAGAAAAGTAGTTTATGTTTTATGGGTGAAAAGTATAATTTTGTTAAAAAAATTATGGGTTTTAGATATTCATTGTCTAATGGTTTAATTCCTGATTTTATATTACATATATATATTTTTTTCTACTCATTCCATGTTTTTGAAATGTTTTTCACTGGTTATAAGGATGGATAATATAAAAGAATAATTCAAGAAGAGTTTTATATTGAAAATAATTCTCATTTTTTAAGTAGTGTTATTATTATTGGAAAAATTGGATAGATTATAAGGGTCTACTTTTTAATATTTGATATGTAATGTAATAGTTATGAACTATTTATCTAAAACTCTATAACTGAAAATATCCTCAATGTGAATTCATGACTAAACTCAAGATTATATAATGTTTAATATCGGGACCTTTTAGTTATTATCAAGAGAATGGTATATACATCATTGGATATTATGAAATTTTAATAAGGGTTGGGTATATAATCTTTGGTTTATAATTTTATTTTTTATAATTTTTTCAATGTCCTAGAAATTATTTTTTGAGGCTTTATGAATTTGAATATTAATGTGACTAATGATATAATTTCGGAAACATTTACCCTTTATTAAATTATGGGATATAAATTTTTGGGATGAAATATGAGAGGAATGAGATAACCATTTTGGTTAATATATGTTATGGTTATTTTTGGAGGATTTTATCTCATTTTGTAAATTTTATTAGAATTATACATTTTTTTTAAAATGGATTACACACATATTTTGTGAGAACCCATCACATCGGATCGAGCTACAGGAATCGATCCCACAACCAAATTGGGAATAAGATTTATCACCTACCACTATACTAAATGAATTTCATGGTTATTATGACTTAATATTTTTTGTTAAATGACTTTATGTTCCAATAATAAGTTGATTTTGGGAATATATTTTTTATCAAATGTATATCATTAATATGGGAAAATAATTTGGTGATTATGTGATAAATTTTATTTTGTATGACATTTCATATTTGGTAGAAACTATATGCCTAATGAATATAGAATCTTATGAGATTTTATTTGAGGAGTTATTGATGAATTTTATTTTTTAAGAATGATTATTTTTATTAATCTAATATAGTGATTTGGTTTATTTATTGAAATTATTAACCTATCATAGAGAACATGTGATTTGGTTAAATTATTTTTAGTGTGATACATTATGACTAATTGCTGTTATTTGGAGATAAATGTTAAGATTTATCATCGAAGAATATGTGATCAAATCCTTAGTAATTTTGGGTTTCAATATTGGCTGAGATTATTCTTTTTGTGGAATTTTATGGAAAAAAAGTATTTTTAATGGTATTTGTTGATCTTTTGGGTATTATTTATTAAATTTTCTATGTATTATTTATTTATAATTGGTGAATCATAAAGAGTAATAGCAGTCTTTCATCTTATAAATATTATTCTATTTTCAATATTATCTAATCTTTTACAAATAATTTTTGTTTTGTTAAATGTTTAATGATATGATGAATATATAGTTAATATTTTTTTGGTTTAAGTGATTCTCTATATTTTGATTCTAGCGATTCAAGTGTGCCCAAGTCATCTTCAATACTCATCATTTTCAGAAAATATGTTTTTTGGTATAGATTTATTAAAGGATAAAACTCTATAAGACATGTAAGTATATTTCCTTATGTTCATAGTCATGCTTGTAAATAAATTCCTCAACATTGTGAAGAGTGTCTTAAAAACAACGTTACCCATTTACTCATACTACTGGGGAATCAAGGATTGATTAACCCATCACATGTTTATAGATTTCATATTGTTAACTTTCCATTGATCATGTTTTTAACCATTCTCAATTAGATCATTCCACTTATTTTTTCATTTATATCCATGTTTTACTATAAAGAAAACTAGAATGTGATGTCTCATTTGACCTTTTTTCTTAATTCTATTTCATTTAAATTGATGTTTTTATTGACTCCTTTTCTGATGTTAGATTTCAATGAAGTTTCAGAGCCCAATTTTAAAATTGTGAGGACACCATTTTTAAAAGGGGGAAGGATTTAATAACCCACATCATTATATAATAATTTTATTTTAATTTATATTAAAATTTATGAATAATATATTAATTTTTTATTAATGGGGATGATTGTTTCTAATAGAAAACTCGACAAACAACAACTAGTTTCTCCAACATCGAATGTTTCACACAAAATTGAGTAATATCAAAAAAGACTACAAAAATATTATTATTTTTTTAAATTGTAGTTAAGGCCACATTTTTGGAATGGAGGGAATTTATATTGTTAACTAAATTATTTAATTGTGTCTATAGTTTTTTAAATATATAATCATTCTTTACCAAATTTATAGAAATGGAAATAAAATCTAATTGAATATAAAAGAAGCATTTTTATGAAATCCTATTTGAAAAAACAATATTTTTGTTTATAATATTATATCAAAAATTATGAATTTTTATTTAATAAAAAATATATTATATATATTATATATAATGTTTTCAATTAATCTAATATATTTTTCTTGATATTATATAACAACAAATTTATCTTTTAGATAAAAGAAATATTCTTTCTAAAAATATAGTTTTACCACTTTTTCATGTTGAATTATTTTTAAATTTAGTTTTTAGAAACATTATATGTTATATTTTAAAAAAAATATTCATATTTTTAATAGGGGTATAAAAAAATATTTTTTATGAATTTATTATACTTCTCTAATAACTATCATGTTTTTTTGAATAGTAAAAATATGAATAATTTTAATTGAAAACAATCCATTGAGATGATTTATACGGTTAAATCATATTAATTAATGATTTCAAAGTATAAATTGAATATATTTTTATCATTTAATCTAATATTTTCCATTTAAATACAATTCACATTTATATTGGACATATTCAAATGTCAATCTTTTAAAAGCATTAACTTCTTAAATCCTGATTTATTTTTCTTATAAAGAAAATTAATTTTAAATTAATTTATTCCAATTATGTGTTTTGAATTTTCAAAAATCGTTTCCATATTATTAATTAGTAGTTCCGAATTGTGTAAATTGTTGGAATTTATTTTTTGACATTATGAATAGTAACTTAATTAATTATTTTTATTTAACTTAGTTAAATGCTAAATCATGTAAATAGGGGTAAAATAAAATATTATAATAACATAATACTACACTAAGACGTTTCATAATATAATTGAATAACATATGGTAAATCCTGGAAATCCTTTGGTCAATTTTAGGACCCCGTGAATCAACTAGGGAGTAATAGTGAAATGTTATATTACCTAATCTAATGTAATGAGAAACACAACAAAAACATATATCTTCTTATTAAATAAATTATTATATGGGGTTATATAAGTGATCACATAGACTATAAATAGTAATTATAAATATAAAAATATTTCCTACATAATGTTATTTTATTTATAATATCATGATATTAAATTAACACATTTAATTATGACACAATGATGTGGCAGTGATTGCTTTATTTATAAATGATTCAAATAAATGATATTATAAATATTAAATATAAATATTATTTAAATAATTTATACCATAGAAGAATTCTATATATGAATATGAAATTTTAGGATTCATTCAAAATTTTATTCTAATGAATAAAGTTGTTATGAAATGGTAAAAATTCAAGAATGAATAGTGTCCAATATTGACATAATTCATAACATAAAATATAAAATAGTATATTAAATGATATAAAATTTAAAAAAAAAATAGATTCTTCCAAATATTTTAGATAAATCATAATATGTCATAAGTAAATTTTTTGTGGGGATTTTGACCTGATATAGTAATTACATTAACCCACAATGTGTAAATAACATGAAATCCCAATAAAATTAAAAAGGATAAAATAATGGTTCAACCAAAGGGATTAAGAAAAAAACATTCCAAACCAATAAAAAATTATTTTTTTATTTTTAATCGAACCAAAATCATTTCATATTATAATTAAAGATCTTTTTACCGTTGTAAATCGAAATTGAATTTATAATAAATTAATATTTCGTATCTTTCAAATGTCCCCTTAACCTCTTCTGTAAAAGGTATCTTACTCTTTTCATTATCTCAAACATTAAAATAATTTTAGTTTAAAAAATATCTATCCCATACTCTATTTGGAATCCATAAAATCCTTTTTGAATCCTTACCTTGGGAAGATGTCAATTCAAGAAATCCTTTTGTCTCAAATCAAATGATGTTACCTGATTTAGAGTAAAAGTATTCCCTCACGTTCCTTTATTTTATTTTACTTATCCACTCTCTATGGTCTCCATAGAAATTTATTATATATGAAAAATATATTCCTCAATATACTCATATGTTTTTATGATAATCATTCTAAATAAAATTACACACACCTCCATCAAATGGATACAAACATAATGATTATGTTTACTATGAACTGTTACCTCACGAAATGAAAACCGTTCAATTTCATCCTACCACCTATCATGGTGGGAATTATGATGTAAATGTATTTTATATATGAAATATGTTATATTTATATCTCCTATATCGTTATTTATGTTTTATTTACACCACACCTTTATTCTTTACATAATGTTTAAATATGATAATTTTATATGAGAAAGTGGAGATTACCACCCCCTCAATGTGATATGACTCGTTTATGCCACACATGGAATTTATAAATGATATAATTAAATAAAATATTTAACATATTTAACATTTATATTATAGTGGATTTTTAATATACCAATTTATCAATTATTTATCAATCCTTTAATATACTAATGAAATGAACATGGTGTTGATGCGTACGTACGACCTACCTTCTTCATGAATGATGCATTTCATTTCTAATCTCAAAATGTTATGGAATATTATAAATACATATATTCTGTATATATATTATATTTAAATAATTAATTTAATTATGGAGATTATAGAATTATGACATCAAGGACAATTTAAATCAAAACAAGTTCATTTTTTGACTCAAGTACCGAACATCGACAAAACGTCCAATATAAACTCAACTAATTAAATAATAGATATAAAATGGTAATAGGTGATATAAATTAAATAATAAAATCTAAAAATTATATAATTCATGAATATATTAACCAATGTAATTTTTTTTGAAATTCAATAATTAATGGGACATGTCAGATTCTAGGTAAGGGAACTTCTTAACAAAAATTTCGTTCTTTGGTTTGATCTTTTACTTCATGACTATGAGATGATATAATTATTTGATAAATGGATTTTTATATCATATATTTTATTTATACTCAAAATATTTGGATATATATTGAATACAAACAATCTGTATTTTTTATTGAAATATGATATTGGAAAGGGAACCTTTCACCCTCATTTTTTAGTCAAAGAATTTTTTTATTATATATCTTTTAATTTCAATTTTATAATTTATGGCTAAGTTATTATATATCCTTATTGTTTTTATTTAAATTTCAAAATGATTAGAAACCCTTTTTTGTCAAATCGTATCATTTTTTTATTTTTAAAGTGATGCCATTAGGCTGCTGAATTTTTTTAAGGGAACTTCTTAAACTAATTTCCAATCACTGGGTTTTATGCATAATTCATTGATTTTATTATACCATCATTATGTGTGGAATCAGAGTTATTTTATTTATGTTTTAATTTCCACTTCCATTTTTTGATATGCTATTTCTATACATAATAAATCCATTGATAATTTCTTACTTCATTTATATGAACATTTTAAGTTAAATTTCACCATAATCTCTTTTCACTATGATAAATAACCATTTAATTGATTTTGTTTTTCCAATAATATGTTTGATTAAACTATCCTTTTTTTAAACTGAATTTAATACTATATTGGGTGTATATATTTTTTCACACATAATTATATCATTGATTTATCCTTAAACTAAGGATACGATCTTTGTAAGGGATTTTTACTCTATTTAAATTCCATTAAGGCTTATTTCTTGTTATACACCAATTCAATTTTATTCGCTGTATATAATTACCATTAAAATATTATATCTTGAATATTTTTATTATCGTGATATTATAATTTGTTGTTGTTATTTTATAATTATATTAATTCCAATATTTTCTCATGTGGTAATGGTCTCTTTAACTAAAACAAAATTTTTAATGTTTTAATGATTTTTTCTCTTGAAATATATTACTTCATGCCCATGTTTTCAAAATATTTATTATGATTTTTCATATATTTAAATATTAGTTCAGAATACATGACACTTTGATTCAAATATCAGTTTATAAAACTTTTAAATGGTTTTGGAATTGGATTCAGGATGTATACATCATGAATTAATTTCTTATTATTAATAACTCAAATGTTGATAATTTCAATATTTTTTGTGTTATGATTATGTAATATGACTTGGACAATTAATGTGAATTTATATGATAAAGAAAATATTTGTGGTTATGTGATAACCCTATGGAGGTTGATCCCATTATAGCTCTTTAATTCATTAGGTAATTTGTGAGGGTTGTCGATATTGTCACTCCTTAGATATTTAAGGAATATACTGTGATTGGTATTCCAAATTTAAACATGAAGGTTACTCCAAAATTATTTGTGAAAGCTAAAATGTAAGTATATTAGGGATTTCAGAAGTGAAATTTATGTTTTATGATTTATATGATGTTATTTTTTTATGTAATGATTACATGATATATGAAAAGTAGTATATGTTTTATGGGTGAAAATTATGATATTGATAAAACAATTTTGGTGTTTAAATATTCTATGACTAATGGTTTTATGAATTATTTTTTATCACTTATTTATGTTTTTATACTCATTTCAATTTTCTGAAATGTTTTTCACAGGGTATATGGAAGTGTAAGAGAAATGAAAAATCAAGAATATTTTTATCGAGAAACAATTCTCATTTTATTTATGAAATATTATTATTGAGGGGAAAAAATGGATATAGTATATGGTCTACTTTTTAGTATTTGAGTTGTAATATTATAGTTATGGCCAAATTATCTAAAACTCTAAAACTGAAAATATCCTCAATGTGAATTTTTTTAACTCATGATTATGAAAGGTTTATGGTTGGTTCGTTATAGTTGTTTTCACGTTAATGGATTTGACATCATTTGGTAATAGGATATTTTCATAAGGGTTAAGGATATCATCATTGGTATTTAATTTTATGTTATTTTATATTTTCAATGTTTTATAAACCTGTTTTTATGCTTTACGGATTTGAATATTATGGTGACTATTGGTATATTTTAGGATACATTCCCCTTTGAGGAAATTTTGGGTTATTAATTTTGGGGATAAAAATCGCGAGGTATGAGAAAACCGTTGAGGTTGAAACATGTTATGGTTAATTTTTGAGGAAATTATCTCATTTTGATAATTTTATTAAACATATACATTTTCTGTAAAAGGATAACAAACAGACTGTGTGAGATCCCATCACATCAGAAAATGATGCAGGAATTGATTCTACAAACAATGTGGGACTAAGATTTATCACCTACTATTGAACTGCGTGAATTCCTAGGTTAGTATCAATTATTATTTTTTTAATGTATTTATGGATCAATAATATGTTCATTTTTTTAACATATTATTTATCAAATGTATATCCATTTTATTGGAAAATAATTTGGTGATTATGTGATAATTGTTATTTTTTAAGATATTATATATTTGGTGAAAACTATTTTCTAGATTAAAATTTAATACTACGAGATTTTATTTTAGTAGAAATGGATGAATTTTATTTTAGGAAAATATATTTTCTTATTAATAACATATAGTTAATTGGGTAATTTATGTAAATTATTAACCAATCACGAAGAACATGTGATTTTGTTAATTACTTTTTAGTGTGATACTTTAAGAGTATTTGATGTTATATGGAGATAAATTTTAAGATTTATCATGGAAGAATATGTGATAAAATCTTTATGAATGTTTTTTTAATCTTAGTTTGAATTATTTGTTTTGGAAAAATATATGTATAACAATTTTTTTGACTAGAATTTGTTGAAATTTTGTGTATAGTTTGTTTAATTTACTATGATTGATTTTTTATAACTGTAAAATCTTAAAGATTAATAGTAGTATTTATTCTTATAAATTTAATTCTATTTGAGCGATTATCTAATATTTTACTAAAAAGTTTGGTTTTGGATGATTATTCAAGATAGGATGGTTATTTAGTTAATAATTTTTTTTATGTGACTCTATACATGATGATTCTAGTTCATCAAGTGTTCACAATTCCCCACGAAAACTCATAATTTGGTGAATAGATGTGTTCGTTGTATAAATTTATTAAAGGATGATACTCTACATTACAAGTAAGTTTGTTTACTTCTATTCTTATCCATACACATAAATAAATTCCTCAAAATTATGAAAAGTACATTATAAAAACGTTTCCCATTTATTCTTTATAATGGGGAAACAAATATCGATTAACCCATCACAGTTTTGTGGTTTTCATATTTTCAACTTTTCTTGATCATGTTTTATGTTGCTCCCCATCAGAACATGAAACTTATTTTTTTTCATATCCCTTATTTACTACATGGAAAACTAGTATGAATTATCTCAGTTGAACTTTTTTACTTATCTCTATTTCTTTTAAATAGACAGTTTTGTTGAATCTTTTTCTGATGTGGTATTTTTAATGAAGCTTCAGAGACCACTTTTACGATTTTAAGGATGCAATTTTCAAAAGAGGGAATGATTTAATAACCCACATACTTATAGAATAACTATTTTTAATTTTTATTAATATTTATGAATAATATATTAATTTTACATTAATTAGGAAAAAAAATTTCTGATACCATACTCAACATGCTACAACGGGTTTTTCCAAAATCATATGTTGCACACAAGATTGGGTTATATAAAGAAAACTAAAATAATAATATTATTATTTTAAATAGAAGTTAAGGCCTTGATTCTAAAATATAGGGACTTAATAGTGTACATTTTATATTGAAATATGGTCTACAAATGTTTAAATAATGATTCATTGGTTACCAGAGTTATTAGAAATTGAAAAAAATACAGTTGAATATTATGGATGCGTTTTGTTGAAGTCCTACTAGAAAAGAGAATAATAGTTTTTATAAAATCATATCACCAAATATGGATTTTTAATAAATGAAACATATATTTTCTATACTCAATTTAATATTTTAAATTAATCTTATATTTTTTCTTGATATTATATAACTACAATCTCCTTTTTTAAAAAAGATGTATTCTTTTCTAAATATGCAATTTTTTTGGCATTTGATGATGAACCCTTTTTAAATTCCATTTTTGGCAACATTAGTTGTTCTATTTTGAAAAATAATCTTCTTATTTTTTAGTGGGATATAAAAAAAATGAAGGATTTTTTCATATTTTGCTGATAACTACCATGTTTTTCAGGATTAGTAAAAATATGCTAAATATTAATTGAAAACAAGTTTTCTCACTTGAGATAATTTATATGGTTAAATCATATTATTTAGAAATATTTAAATATATACTGAATATTTTTTTATCATTTAATCCAATTTTTTCTATTGGATGTAATTTCACATTTATATTTGACAAAAACACATACCAATCTTTTAATAGTATTTTAATTATTAAAACACCATATTTATTGGTTTGACAACAAGAATTAATTTTAAATTAATTTATGCCAATTATGTGTTTTGAATCTAGATAAATGGTTTCCGTATTTGTATTAAGGTGTTGCAAATTGTGCAAATTGTTACCTTTTATTTTTGGACATTATGAAAAGTAACTTCAATAATTATTTTTCATTAGCATGGTTAAAATTTAAATTAGGTATGTAAGGGTAAAATATAATATTATTAGAACATAATACAACCCGAAAACGTTTCATAATAAATTTTGATAACATATGGTTGATCATGGACATCCTAGGGTCAATTTTAGGACCCCATAGATATAAATGGGAGTGATAATGACATGTTATAATAATTAATTTAATGTAAATAGAAACATTACATAAACATATATATCCATACAAAATAAATTTTTATATCGGGCTATATAAGTGATCACATATACTATTTATAGTAATTAGACATGTAAAAATATTTCCCACATCATGTAATTTTATTTATAATATTTTGATTTTAAATTAATACATTTAATTATGACATATTGATGATGCAGGGATTGATTCATTAATACAAGATTCAAATAAATGTCATTATAAATATTAAATATAAATAATATTTGAAATAATTTAAATCACAAATTAATTTTATAGGAGAATATGAAAAATTAGTACAGATTTAATTTTTTTATATGGAATATTTTTGTTATGAATTTATAAAAAGTCAAGTATGAATAATGTCCAAAATTAACATAATTCATAGCATATAAAATAAAATATTATATAAAATGATATTGAATTTCAAAAAAAATTAATATTCCTCTAAATGATTACGATAAATCCATATATGTAATAAATTAAATTTTCGTGGGTCTTTTGACATGAAATAGTAATTACATAGACCCACAATCTGTAAATTACATTGTGTACCTATAGGATTAAAAACTGTAATATAATGGGTAAACCAACTAGATAAAGAATACAATATTCCAAACCTATCATAAAATTATTTGATGATGGTTATTTGAACAAAAATTATCTCATATTCAAATTAAATTATTTTTCAAACATTGTTAATTGAAATTAATTTTATAATAAATTAATATTTCGAGACATTTCTAAAGTGCCCTTCAACTCTTCTATGAAAGGGAACTTATTCGATTTTTTATCTCACAGTTAAAAATAATTTTAGTTAGAAAATTATAAATCGAATAATCTATCTAGAATCCCTAAAATACTCCTTGAATCCTTAACTTGGGAAGAATGAAATTCAAGAAATCTTTTTGGCTCAAATAAATTGATGTTATCGAATTTAGAGGTGACATCTTCTCTAAAGTTCCTTTATTTCATTTTCCATATCCAGTATTTATTCTCCCCTTAGTCATTTATTAAATATCAAATATAGTTTCCTCAATATACTAGGATGTTTTTATGAAAATTATTTGAAATAAACTTACACACACCTCCTTCAAATGGATACGATCATACTGTTTATCTTTGCAACTAACATCTACCACACTAAACGATGAATGTTCAATGTCATCATACCATATCACATGGTGTCCTTTATGATGGCACTATATTTATATATATGATATATGATATATTTTTATCTCATATATTCTTCTTTATTTTTTAATCTTAATCATTCTTTTATGCATTCTATGATGTGTAAATACTTTAATTTCGTTTGAGGAAGTGTTGAGTACCCCCCCCCCAATGTGATATGACTCATTCATGCCATACATGGAACATAAAAATGATGGAATTAAAAAATTATATGTAATATATTACATGTATATAATAGTGGAATTATATCATACCTATCTTTAATTTATTTTTTATTTCGTTAATATAATAATGATATGAACATGGCGTTTATGCATACGTAAGACCTACTATCTCCATGAATGATTCATTTAATTTCTTATCTCCAAAGGTAATGTAATATTATAAACACAAATATATATTATATATATATTATATTTAAATCATTAATATCATTATTATTATGATGGACTTATGACATCATGGACAATTTTAATCAAAACAAGTTCATTTTTTTGACTCAAGTACCGAATATCCAAAAAAACGTCTGATATGAAGTCAACTAATTAATTAATTTCAATAACATGATAATAAATTATACAAAATTAAAAATAAAGTTTGAAAAAGATATATAGAAAGTCTAAATCAACCTATATTATTTATTCATGAAATTAAATAAATAATGGTACAAGTTAGATTCAAAGTAAGGGAAATTCTTAACCCAATTTCCATTCATTTTTTTGATCATCTACTTCTTGACTATTCCATGATATTATTATGTGAGAAGTGACCTATTATATGTTATATTGTATTTATACTTTAAATATGGGGATTTATATTGAATTAACACAATCGATTTATTTTATTAATAAAATTATATTGGTAAGGGAACCATTCACCCAACTCTATTATTCAAAGACTTATTTTATGTTATGTCTTTTAATTTCTATTTTATAATGTTGAGATATGTTATTATATATCCTTTTTATTTTAAAATTTATGTTCATGGGATTAAAAACCCTTTTTTCTCTCATCAAATCATTTTTTTTAATTTTTTTTGTGATGTCATAAGCAACTTAATTTTTGAATGGAATCCTCTTAAAGCATTTTCCACTCATTGGGTTTTATGAATAATCCATTGAATATATTATTCCAATATTATTTGCGGTTTTAGAGTTAATTTATTTACCTTGTAGTTTCCAATTCCATTTTTTTGATATTATATAGCTACACATAATGACCACATTGATAAATACATACATCATTTATATGAACTTTTTAAGGAAAATTTTAACTCAATAACATTTCATTGAGTAAAATAACATTGAAATTTGTGTTGTTTTTTCCAGAATATGTTTGATGGACCTATTCTTGTTTCACATTAAATATAATCTTATATTGGTTGTATTTAGAGTTTTTACACATAATTATTTCTTTGGTTTATCTTTAAACTAAGGATACAATCTTTGTAAGGGATTTCGTCTCTATTTACATTCCAATGAGACCTATTTCTTGTTATACACAAATAAAAATTAATATGGTCTATATATTTCCCAATGAAATATTATATCTTCAATCTCTTTATTATCGTGAAATTATATGTTTTTTAATTTTGTTTCTTTAATTATTATATCTAAGTATTTTCTAAAGTGGTAAGGGACTCTTTGACAAAAACATTGTTTTTTATTTTTTAATGATTTGTTCATTTACATTATTTTCATTCCTATGCATGTTTTAAAAATGTTTATTATTAATTTAATTATATGTACATGATTTTTTAAAAACTATAATTTCATTGATATGTTTCAAAGTGGTATGGGACACTTTGATTGAAAAATATATTTATTAAATTTTTTTAATGATTTTTAAAATGGATTGATGATTTAAATATCATGAATTTATTTATTGTGATTGAAGATTGAAATGATTATAATTTCAATATTTTATGTGTTATGATTATTTAATGTTACATGTACATTTGAAAGTTGGTTACTTGATAAACCAGATGTGGGTGGTTCAATGATAAACCTAGGGTAGGTGAGACCGTGATATCTCTCTTATTCTTTGTGTAATATGATAGAGGATAATGATAAAGATTCTCCTAAGATATTTCAAGAATATAATATGATGGTTATTCCAGACGTAACCATGAAGGTTAGTCCCTAGGTAGCTTTGAAGGCTAAAATGTATGTTTGTTAGAGATTCCACAAGTTAATTTTATATTTTACAATTTTTATGTAGTTTTGAAGTTATCGTATGATTAAATTATGTAGACTATATAGTTTATGTATTATGGATGAAAATTATGATTTTTGGAAAAATATCATGGGATTTAAATATATGTTGGCGCCAAAATTCGGGACAAAGACAAGACCCCAAGACGGCCCCATGGACATCCTCGTGAAGCCCCTTCGTGAAGTCCCCCCCAGTACCATTGTCGCCATGAACCAAAGTAGGCGGGAGGCTCTACGAATGCATTTGATGTTCGTGAGCCCGGCGCGAAGGAAAGATGGTGGGATGGTATGCGAACGCATTTGACGTTCAAGAGGTCGCCTCAAAGGAAAGGAGGTGGGACGCTTCGCGACCCTATATGAAGTTAACAACCCGATGTGAAGCCCCCAAGCCCCTCTTCGAGATGCATGAGATTTGCCCCGCAACGCCTCTTGCTTATAAATATTGGGCTCTCCCTGAGCACTAAATATGAAAAATAAGACCATTCGGCTTCCCATCTCTTGAATCATGAAGCAGTCTTCCACTTGGTTAACCATGACCTATACTAGGTACTTATGCTTCTTGAAGTCCCTCCCCATTGTCTTTTTTTGATTCCCTCTTCCGAGAGGGATTCCCTTCGAGAAGCCTAAGGTATTTCACGTAGAAAGGGGATTCCAAAGAGGACTCGGGTCGTCACAGAGTTTTTATGCTTCAAGAAACACCCTTCATGTACACATGATCCACATTATAAGGTAGGGTCACTGGACCTCGCGAAGAACATTGCTTCACGACACCTTGCATCACGAGGAACCTTTGTGTTGTGAGGATATGCTCCACGAATGCCCTTCCACTTCTCAAAGGACCTCCCATTTCCACCTCTTCCCTATAATAAGGCTAAGGCACCCCACTTCGTGAAGCACATCCTTTCGTAAGTTCTCTCCTCCACGCCGAGCAAAATAGCTCCACAAGGTCCTTTTCTATGGACCCCTCTGCTTGAAAATCCCTTTTCCCGTGCGACCCTCTGGGGTTGCACAATGTGACTTTAAAGTCCCATAAATGATACAACCCATTGCGTTGCTTCGATTAATGCTTCATCGCATAGGCACATTAATTTCTATTTCTTCTTTTCATATCCACACTAGCGTGGACCCCTCTATGGTTCGCTCCATTACACACCATCATCATGGCGTTGCTAGTGTCATCCCTCCCACAAGAAGCTGAGGATACCAGTTATGTAAGTCCTAGGGGAGTAGAGAAAACCCACCTCGTCTGAGCTCCAAGACCTTCAACTGCCGAGCATCATCGTCCTCAAAACATGACGTTAAACTATGACCTGACCTTGTACCTCACACATTGGGTACCCCCGCCTTGGGCATTCTCCATGCCCCCTAGTCTCCACAGGGGATGAAATCCTCATTCATCGGGTAGAGTTAGTCTGCGGGGAAGGGAAACCATCTTGGTGTAAGCCCCTAGCTTTTCTTGCAGGAGGCAGCACCCCTACTCCTCCTCACTTCATCGGTGCCAAGGCCAGCATAGTGTGTGATAGGGAACAGGTCTCCTCCCTTCATCGGTCTCAAGTCCCTCTCCCACTGCACTTTTTCTCACTCGGGCCTCCATCTAGGAGTAAGCCCCAATCAATCTCTCCCGGGGCCACTCCACACTTAAGCCCCACTCTGTATCCCACAGGCGCACCTTTCGCGACATGATCGACAGATTTATGCCGCCTCTTATTTCTCACACCGAGCACAACTCACGTAGGCTTCGAGTACACATCGACCATGACAACACCCCCATCTTGCATGATGTTAAATTGTATTTCACTCCCATCCCAAAAGACGTTAAACTGTACACCCGAACTACGATGACTTTGATCCATGTCAAGGCATGGTACGTAGGAAGCCTCCATGTGGTTCAAGCCCAACAACCATTGGCCCCAACCATCTCTTTGTAGGTGCTCTAATCCCCATAAACACCTTGGGAAACCTTGAGTGTAAGCCCCACACCTTCCTGAACTATGTGGTCTTTGATCCATGTCACGGCATGGTACTTAAGAAGCCTCTATGAGGTTCAAGACCGCCATCCACCTGGACCAAGGTCCTTATTCACATTGGATCACCCTCTTCCTACATGATGTTAAACTTTATTCCAATCAATCCCGAACTACAAAAAATTTGATCCATGTCAAGGAATGGAATGTAGGAAGCCTCACGAGGTTCAAGCCTATCACCCATCCGACCCTCGGTCCATCTTCACGTCCCTTTTCCTACACCCATCTCAAACTATGGGTACTTTGATCCCTGTCAAGGCATGGTATGTAGGAAGACTCACGAGGTTCATTCCCACCACCAGTGGATCCCCAGGTCCACCATCATGTTGGTTCGCTGATGACATCATCTCAAACTAAGTGGACTTTGATCCATGTCATGGCATGGTACGTATGAAGCATCCACGAGGTTCAAGTCCACCACTCGGTTGTTCTCACCTCCTTTACGTCAGTTCACCCCCGTCCCGCATGATGTTAAAATGTATTCCTTCCCAAAATATAAGGACATCGATCCATGTCAATGCATGGAACGTACGAATCCTCACGAGGTTAAATCCCATCATCCATCATACCCCCGGTCCATATTCACGTCGGTTCACCGACACCCATTCTGAACTATGGGGACATTGATCTATGTCAAGGCACTGTACATAGGAAGCCTCCATGAGGTTCAAGCCCACCACCTAGATGTTCCAACCATGTAGTTTCACCAATTCCTTGGGCTGCATAAAGCGTAAGCCCCAAATGCCACCGTCCTGCATGACATTAAACTATTGATCCCATTTAGCGGCAATCTGCTGTTGGATGAACTACGCAGACATTAATTCACCGACACGGGGATACGTAGGTAGTCTCTTCGAGACTCAATCACAAAACCACCATTCATCATGACTCTTACTTGGGCCGCCACATCCTGGTGAGATCATTCTGCCTCATTCACCTCAGATACATTCCTATGGAAATGATTCCCCACGTTCGATGTGGGATTCCTCGGGATTTCGTGCCCTCGAGAATCCATATAATAAGGAATAGAAAAGAGACACAACAATCTCCAGCATCTAGACATGCCCGTGATGCCCATCATGACTACTCCTCTAACTGATGATTTCTTCCCTGACCGGACCCCTTGTAATGTCTTGACAGAAGTAGCATAATTAACTGGTGTCCATGAAGATATGGAACCGAGAAGAGTTTCATGAACAATGTATTAAATATATGTGGGAGACCCGTAGTAGGTGATGAATTCTGAGGAGGAATCCATGAATGGAATAACTGAAATCCCGTCATCCTATTTAGATCATGGAAAAAACGTACCTGAACAAATAATGGATGTCAACTACCTTTCGAATAGTGGAATGCATGGTAACAAAATTTGCTCCTGTCGCGCTCAAGAGGACGGGCGAGCGCACCCCAGAAAAAGTGTCGTAAATAGAAATGGTGAACCTGATGTGAAGATATTCTCCTCAATATAACGATTAGTAGCTATCAATTCATCAATTGATTGACGTGTCACCGGATCCAGACATCCAGCATCGGGTCCCACCATGGAAATAGTAGGTATGGCGTGATACTCACCAGATGTTTGTGCAGTGGAATGTTAGACATCCCATTATGCGACGCTGTCAGCTTGGGTCCCTCTTATCGGTCATCGAAGATGGGGTGGCTTTGGGG
The DNA here is from genome assembly GCA_963277665.1 of Viscum album. Classification (NCBI taxonomy): domain Eukaryota; kingdom Viridiplantae; phylum Streptophyta; class Magnoliopsida; order Santalales; family Viscaceae; genus Viscum; species Viscum album. The sequence continues at coordinate 433,258,432 of OY728150.1, read as the reverse complement.
CATTGGTCGTCAATTCTGTTTTCCTTTCGTCATTTTCAAGTCCATATCTCTGCTTCTCAGGAATCAGGTTGCTGCCACAGGAACACGATCACCACCCACCCGACTACGCAATGGTAGGGGAAATGCCAGCACGGATGCTCCGTGTGTCTTCACTACTTCTGCATCCATGACCATGGGGCACCCACTGCCCATATCACCATCAGAAGTTATCCAAGAAAGGGTAATTAACGACCTTTTACACTGTTATGAGGAGGAGGTAATAATCCCAACACATGATATGGACCGCTTGGACCTAGAGGCATCTAGGCATCGCCGTCAATTCAGCCCCCGAGGGCCACATAGGGAGCCGCTTCTCCCCACCCAAACATTCAACCATTTAGGGAGCCTATCCCTAGAGCGCTTTGATGACTCCATTCCTTACGCTAATGAGGTGGGAGACTTCCAGCCCAGCCTGGTCATAGTACCAATTCAAGGGCCCCCAATCAGGGCCCCCACCCGGTCGCGTCAGCGCAGCCGCCTGGCCTTGTCGGAGGATCATGTAAGGTGTACATATGAACCACCAACCTCAGTTTGTCTGACCCGATGCCAGCTCTGGGCACGAGGTGTGGATGCCCTCTAAGGGGCATCAATTTCAATCACAATTGTGGCCCCATCCACCACCGACCCGTATCATCAATTCCTTTCACAAATTGAGAAGGGGCGCTTATATTCCCAGCCAGGATCGAGGCCCCAACCGCCCCATGGGTAGGCTGGGTCGACTCTCCTTGTCATGGCCATGAGCAGTGGTCTTCGTGAACCAACCCGTATCGATTCCACCCCATACGAATGTCCTCCCCGTATCACTATCAAACAGAGTGTGATCCTTCGATGCATTGAGGCTTAGCGTGGAGGTCTGCCCTGTGTTACCCCCAATCCGAATGAAGTTATTCCCCGTGGCAGTGACATTAGGTAGGGAAGCCTATCCTGTTCCAATCACACTGGGTATGGATATCTTCCTCCTGCCCTCTACCGTCGACGTGGAGACGTTACCCATCTGGTCTCTCTCCAATGTGGGGATCCCCTACTTTCTCTCCACAATTGGCGAAGGCCCTCCTCGCCCCGGAAACTAGAGTGGTGAAAGCCATCCCTGCTCCACCGGCACTAAGCATGGTGGCCCTCTCCATTCTCCCACCAATTCAAAAAAAGGTTTGTTCCACTTAGGTTCTATTCATGGAGGTCCTCCCCATGCCCCCTTCGTCATTTTTCCCGGTGCTCCTCGCACCCCGACTGTCTCATGTGGAAAATATCTTTTCCTTGGCACCAACGAGGCTGAAGGACCACATGTTGGGAATCATCCCTATCCCAAGGAGCCATCCACGGGCAGGAAGGTAGGTCTTCACCGACAAAAGAAGAATCCCAAGAAGGGCCATACGGAGATTAAACAGGTCCGCTTCTCAAACTTTGAAGCGGAGTGTGACTTAGCTCAGGATCCCTCCCCTCACTCATCTGAGTCATGGACCAGGTCAAGAACAAGGTGCATCATCCTAGTGCCCTCAAAATGTAAGGACCACAAGATTACCACTTCCCTCCACAGGTTCATCCAAGAGGATGATAATCTGGCGACCCCATAGGATACGGTCGTGTAGTCACCACCATCATCACCAGAAGCACTTTCTACCTCCACAAGAAATCACAAAGAGATATTCTGGGGGCCAATGGCAGGAGAGAAGCATCGCCACCCACCACTGATAGCCCTAGCCACTAAGCCCAGAATAGCAGTTGTTAGCCCCTCCTATCATGATGTGGCAACCAGGTTTCTAATCTCCTCGGAGGACATCCCATGAATCAGCAGCCAGTCAGCCCCTTCGCTGAATTCTCCACCGGATAACATGTTGTCCCGAAATTATGTCTCAGCACTGCTTCTAGTTCCTCAACCACCACTAGTTGGTGAGTGGTGAAATAAAGGGATAGACCCTAAATTTGATCTGAGGATCTTCTAGAGAATCCTTGCATCAGACCTCTTCCCCAAGAAGTTCTGGCCCACAATAGCGTGGGATTTACGCATACCTGAGTCCCTCACAATAGAGTAAGTTGAGTGTTTCTGCTAAACCCTCTAGGCAACATATTTTAGTCTTTGTCATCAGTGTTTTGTTTATCCAAGGATCCAAGCGCATTTTGAAGATATCCGTGAGAGGTTCCATCTAGTCGATTTGGCTGCACTCCCTGTGGCCCAGTGCCCTGTGTCACCATGTTTTCATGAGGCCCTCCACCATCAATGTGTTAATAGTATTAAGGTACTCCACACACTTATCATGGAGGCTACCCCCAATGTTAAAATCTGTGGTTGGGGGTAGTATGCTACCCTCCTCTTCAGCCCTATCTGATGATAGCCCGACTCTCTATGTGATATTGAGGACATTCTCCCACGAGAGATCATGGTTAACGTGGCCGATATAGTAAAGAAGGAGGATGAGTTGGATCTTCTTGATGGAGACATACCCCATGAGGGTGTTCCACCACTATTGGACCCATCAGGGATAATTACACATCTGTAGAGGAACCTACATGGTCTCCATGTTCCCACCAAAGCATTGGTAGTAAGTCGGAATGATGGTAAGGGAAAATAACTTGTCGAAGTTTTCATGAACTCTGACCCATCCACATTAGTGCATAGGATAGAGGAGGACCCCGAGAAGGCCACATAGCGCCAACAACATGATGAGAAAAAGGGGTTGGTCGATGAACTCCTGGCTGAACGCGCTGCAGAGAGAAGACCAGAGTATGGTGATCATAGGACGGGGCAGCAGGGGTAGGAACAACTCCTGTTCGGTGAGCGGCCCCCAGGCAACCCTGATTATACTGCATTCGCTAATAGGGTGGAAGCTGTAGCTCACAGTAAGAGAGCACGATATGTCTCTCCAAACCATACTGAACGGTGCGACAATCTAAGGAACCCTGCTCGGGCTCCTCCATCACCTCCATGGTTCGCCCCACCAGTTGCACCACGATCCGTTGAGCTTGTCTAACGCATTGAACATCTCGGTAATGTTTTCGTGGTTAGGGACCCCCGTCAAGATAGGGACCCACATCCAAATGATCTAATGGCGGCACTCATCGCCTACCTAGAGGCTTTGGAAACGCGGCAGGTGGGAGTCCCACCAGATGGGAAGCCATACCCGACCTGGGTGGATGATATGACGGCACATTTGGGTTTCCCGAATCCCATGTTCTTACATTTCAACGAAACAGGGGACCTACCGTAGCATCTGGCCCACTTCAACTCGAGGAGTGGTGCCATGGTAGGGACTCCAGCATAGTAGGAGGCCGCAAAACTCTACTGTTTTGTTCAAAGACTGGATGGGCCGACATTCATCATGTATAGCCAGCTCCTCGTCAGATCCATGACCAGCTGGGATGAACTTTGCATGATTTTCGTATACTAGTTGAGCTCTACCACCTATAAGACCATCATTTAAGACCTCGTCATGTGTAAAAAAATGCCTTATTAGAGAGTCATAGACTTTATCTCCCGGTAGAAGGGGCTCACATACTCTCATGACATGCCACTAAATTAGGAGTAATTACTGACGATGTGCATAGGGAATGACAAGACAGAACTGGTTCCTTCACTGATCACCATAAACTACCCTAGAGGGTTCCGAGACATCTCAGATAAGGCCCAGTTCCTCAATGATGCCCGGCAATATGCCAGGCAAGCACGTCTGTTGCCCCCTGTAATCCCATCAAGGATATCTACTAGAGACAAGCAAGTCGCAGTGTCCTAAATAGAGGCCCCAATAAAACTAGAATTGCTACCAGTAGCACCGGCCCCATGTTCTCACAGAGGCCCTCCACCTCAGGCATATCCTCTGGCTCCACGGCATCATCAGAATTGGAAGCCTTCTCCGCGTAATGTGTCGCCACCACCCAAGCGGGACCACCAGGGTCCACCTCCTCGATAGGCCACTCCATATCCTCTTCAAGACCAGGCCCCATGGGCTCCCCTATCCAGAAAGAAGGCACCAAACTTAAAAGTTCATCAAGAATCAAGTCTCCAGTTTCTTTTGTAGAACCCTAGATCAAGGGATTGTATGCCTTCCTGAGTGTTGAAGGCTGACAAAGGTGAATCTCACCGATCGCCCCAACTACTGCTCCTATCATCTGATTTTGGGGCACACACTCAAGCAGTTCTATGTGTTTAAGTACTGTCTCCAAGAGAAGGTTGATAAAAACATTGTCAGGTTGCGCCTAACCCCAGCACAAGTGGTGGGTGTCTTCATGAGGTCATATTTCAATAGCAATGATGAAGGTGAGTGGAAGCATGTTCCTAGTCGCGGGACATAGAAGTATAACGGCTGGATGGATGGAAAAACTGTTACGCACCCCATGGAATCATTTGGGAATTCATGAATCAGCTGAATCCTTCAGATGTTGAGGCCACCACTTCATGATCATCATCTCAGCAGGCCTTTTCCATGATGAGCCAGCATCGGTGGCGCAAGAAAAGGTAATTCACCCCGCCAATGCTATCTTCTTCCCGAACTCTCAGCGACTTAATGACCCCTGAGATGGGGATTCCCCCTAGAATCTTCCCAGTGGTGGATGATTCTTCAAGTGATAGTCAATGGTATGCTTCGGTTAACACCGTCGAGTTGGTAAACCCTTATATGACTCCTAACGAGGGGGAACGACAGGCGAACCTCCCCAACATCCCCAGCTGATACCAACGTCCGAGGAGACATGGATATATGGGTCATCGAGGCATATCCTTTGGCACCTCTAGCCATGCCATGCATTCTACTGAGACCATGAAGCAAGCTCAACATAGATCTCAGCACACGTAGTCTATTCATCCAGTGTCTTCAGGATTTCTTCCCCCACAGTTTGTGCAACTAGATCAGGAAGAATCACTTTGGCCACACCATGACCAGTTTCACTCCGCTGTGGAATGATTTCAGTCATCCAGACCTCATCCGGTAGCTACTCTTCACGCTTTGACTAGTGAGCAGTTGGATATTCCAAGCACCAGCTAGTCATCGGCCCAACCGACAGGGCCCTCCTTTCCTCCAAATGAAGATCAGCCTCTTGTAAGAATAATTTCATGAATGGAACGGATGTATGATGTATTCAAGAACCAATCCGGAATACTAGTGTGGCATTCCATCCTTGAATCCTTTAACCTATCATCAGATATGCGTGAGGCCCTTGCTGATGCTTTAAAAAGCCCCCTCCAGTTTGAGATGGAGGCAGCAGCTGCAGAAACCTGTCATGTTGAAGTAGTTGAGAATGCTGAATGACAGTCCATCATTTCATTCTCAAGAGAGGATGAAGCCTCTCCCTACCAGGGACACATCCACCCGATGTACATCACTATCCAACTTAACGGTGTGGAGGTTCATCACTGTCATGTTGACACCAGCTCCAGGATCAACCTTATCCTGATGGAGACGCTGTGAAAGATGGAATTATTTGAGGATTAAATGACTCCCTCCGATTTAAGGATCTAGGGATGTGAAAGGACATAACAGACTTCGGTTGTCATGATTCATCTAATGACCCATTTTGGTGGCCTAGTTTCCAGTTCTGAATTTATGGTCATCTCCAATGACACTTGGGTCGGCAATGGCTCCACCTGCATGCTACATTCCCTTAATTGCATCACCAGTGCCTCAATTATTCCCTAAATGGTCGAGTAGGTATACTCTATGGTGATTCATCTCCTTTACCCTTTTTTGGAGACCGTTATCTAGAATCTAGCTATTACAAGAACAAGGATAAGAAGATGCTAGCGAGCGACGTTGAACCTCCCATGGTCACAAGTGACCCTTTGGTGGGTCTAGATGATGCCTACATCTTCCCAATCAATCGATTAGAGTCCATGACCCCCGACATGGGGAAATTCTTTGTCATTTCGGGTACAATAGGAAGGCATATTCCGAAGTCCATGCGATGGCGGAAGATCACCTCGTACTCCTACACAAACTAGCCTCAGGTGACCCCGGAACCTCCTACCCTCGTTCGATGTCAGGATGTCCATCCCCTAGCTACAGCGATACGTAATACAGGTCTGTTTCACCGAGCATGGATCAAACAGCACAAGACGATGCACCACTATTGCTTTGATATCATTAAGCATGGCCCCTTGGGCCGAAGACCATAGGGGATTGGGTCAACAACCATCATCGATATGGTCTCAGTGGCGCGTGAATCTCTTGAGGCGTTGTCCACTGCTTTCCAAGCTGGTAGCGGCCTCTCTCCTGTATCCACCGACCCAGTGGAAGCCTCTCCTACTAGGAGTCCCTCCTCTCCATGTGACGAAGAGGATGTAGAGGATGCTCCCCCACCTTTGACGAAGGCCTCTCTACAACAGGCCATCAACTTGTACATGTAAACCTTGGTAGCGAGGCAGATCTGAGGCCCATGTTGATCAGTGCCACTATTCCCCTCGAGGAGCCGCAGTAGTACGTGGACTTCCTTAAACATCACCATGATGTGTTCTCCTACTATTATGACGAGATTCTAGGACTAGATCCTCAGGTAGTCATCCACCATCTCTGTCTCCCAACTAAACATTGTGGGTTCAAGCAGCCTCCCAAGAAGATGAAGCCTTATAATGGTGCCATGTTTAAGGCTAAAGTTGACAAGCTCATCAGGGCCAAATTCTTCAAGGAGGTCTAGAAACCCAGGTCTCTAGCCAACATTATTCCAGTTAGGAAGAATAATGGACAGATCGAAGTCTGTATCGAGTTCCGAGACCTCAACCGTTAATTTCTGAAGGATTATTTTCCCATTCTGGTGACAGAATTTTTGATCGATGCTACGATCGGGTTCCAATCCCTCTCATTCATGGATGGTTAATCTGGGTATAACGAGATCCTGATGGCCCCTGAGAATGAAGATTCCACAACTTTTAGGGCACCCCAATGTACTTTGTTTTACCAGGTTATGCCCTTTGGCCTGAAGAATGCAGGTTCCACCTATCAGCTGGCCATGCACTGCATATTCAACTAATCCTCGTGAAATTGGTGGAGTTCTATGTGGATGAACTGGTGTCCAAGTCATGCCAACTCTAGGACCATCTGAAGGACCATGAGAAATTGTTCGGTTTCCTCCGTTCATGCCACTTGATGATGAACCCGTTGAAGTGTCCTTCGGGATCATATCTGGGAAATTTCTTGGCTTTGTTGTCAGGTACCAGGCCATCGAGATCGACATAGAGAAGATCAGGGCCATTAGCTAGCTGCCCCCCGATCAATATCTGAGAGCTTCAGGTTATCCAAGGCCACTTAGCCTAAATAAGCCGATTCATTGTGAATTTGGAAGGAAAGTGTAAGTTCTCTGTTCAGCTAATGAAGAAGGGCTCTGCCTACTAGTGGGACCAGGAGTGCCAAGCCGCATTTGAGGATATCAAGCAGTACTTCCTCCAGCCTCCAGTTGTGAGTCCATCCATCTCCAAAAATCCTCTGGTCCTCTATGTCATGGGCCTAGAATGATCTCTTGGTGCCCTTCTCACCCAGAAAGATAATGAGGGGACAGAAAACAGTCTCTACTATATCAGTCGAATGCTAATCGTTACGGAGACCGAATACTACTCCATCGAGAAGAGCTACCTTGCATTGGTATTCACAGTAATGAAATAGTGACACTACCTACAACACCATGAGGTATAGCTAGTCTCCTGGGTAGACCCGCTAAAGTACATTTTGAATCGCACCATGTTTCTCAGCCATCTAGCATGGTGGGAAGTAATCCTTCAGCAGTTCGATATCATATTCGTGCATTCGAAGGCTATCAAGGGGCATGCATTGGCATAGTTTCTATCAGCCCATCCAACCACCACAGACTAGTCCTTTGACTTGGATTTTCTGGATGTGGCGATCCTCTCGATAGATCATACCATCCCATGTTGGAAAATGCACATTGACTGTGCCACTCGGAGTCCCAGCGGTAGGAGCCTCTATGATCATGGGATCAATAGAGAGGGTCTGGTTATCGTCTTCATTACCCTGGCACAAGCCATTCATCCATACTCATTCCTTTTTGCAGAAGGTTGTACCAAAAACGAGGGAGAGTATCGGGCTCTTATAACATGCCTTGATGTGGATCTCGAGGTCGTTGTACCAAATTTTCATGTGAAGGGGGATTCCGAGCTATTCATCAAGAAAGTAAATAGTGTCTATGTGGTCAGAAAGCCAGAGCTCTTACCATTTTTGGAATGCACCCTCCAGCTATTGGCCATGTTTTCTTCTCGACCAGAGTTTACCCATGTCCCTCGTTCCCAGAATGGTCGAGCGGATGCTTTGGCCATCTTAGATGAATCAATGACAGATCTCGTGTAAGATGATTGAATTATACAAGTGGTGCACCAGAGATTCATTGCCCCGTAACCCCAGAGGATGATAAAGGGCCGTGAGTAAGCCATCTTACCACTGAATCCTCTAAATCAGGACTGATAGGCTTGTCAGATACAGTGGTTGAAGTGAATCCCAACTAGAGAGCCCCTTTTGTCGAGTAACTCCAAAATGTTTGCCTCCTGGCTGATCAGGCTGAGCGTGAGTGAATTTGATGTCGCACACTACAGTTTTCCCTCCATAGTGGTCCCAGTCTTGAGCAGATCCTCTATAGGCGTAGTATCGATGGATTTCTCCTTCGTTGTATCCACGGAGTCGAGATTCCATATTTCATGCAAGAGGATCATGACTTTTTCTCCAGTTCCCACCAAGCTAGGAAAAAGCTATCCCATCAAATCCAAAGACTGGCGTACTTCTGGCCCCCTATGATACCTGATTATATCAAGTTTTCCAAGATATTCCATGCGTTCCAAGTTCATGATAACCTCCTTAATATGCTGCCAGAACCTCTCCACTCCACCAAATACTCCTGGAAATTTTTATTGTGGGGACTTGATGTCATGGGACCATATCCACTGGCAACAGCTCTCTAATTCATGTTCATCCTGACCGCTACAGATTTCTTTTCCATGTGGGTGGAGGCAATTCCACTCAAGGAAGTCAAATATTGTTCCATCATTGACTTTGTGGGCTCTAATATCATCCAACTATTTGGAGTCCCTCATGCCATCCTCACCAATATGACACCAACTTCCGAGCAGCCTTGCTGAAGAAATTGTAAGCTAAGTACAATATCTGTTCGAACCATACCTCCCGCTATCACGCGCATGAAAATCGTTAGATCTAGGCATTCAAAAAAACCCTCTCTAACATCTTACCAAAAATGGTTGGCCAGAATAAGGAGAGTATGAAGGACAAGCTCCCCAATGCCCTCTGGTCTTATCGGATGATGAATTGTAACTCCACCCAGGTGAGCCCATACTCCCAGGTGTATGGAGCTGAGGTAGTCTTTCCCATAGAGATCTAGCTTCCTTCATTATGCACTATGGTCTATAACCAGCAGGCACTAGATAGAGTGGCTGAAATCCGCCTAGATTAATTGGATGACCTTGACGAGAATAGGCCCCATGCCCTGCACAATCTGGAATGACATCAGAATAAAATGATTAGAGCCTTCAATAATAAGGTTTGCCTCTACTCTTTTCTGCATGGTGACCTAGTATTGGCCCTATGAGCACCAATGATCCTTGACAGGAAACCACCCAAGTTGGAGCCCAAATGGAAAAGTCCTTACATAGACCACATGGTTTACCCCAATGGAGCATACTCCCTTCTAACCATAGATGGTGGGCATATAACTCCTCCCACCAATGCTAAGTTCCTCAATTAATAATTTTCCTAAGCCTTATGGTCCTACATGACCGTAAACTGCCAGTCCCACATGACACTAAACTACACACCGGTCCCTCATTACCTTAAACTGTCATGTCCAGCATGACTTTAAACTGGGCATCATCCAACATGATGTAAAGTTGCATTTTAGGAACTATATATGGCTTGAATTCCATCCTCATGGGATACATAAGAATGCTCGGACACCTCTTCTTGAGCTCATCCAAAACTATTCTCAACTATCCCCATGGGTTTTGTTTTCATAGAGGATCCTCCCATGATATGATGTGGGCCTCCTCAGCACCACTAATACCAGAATTTTAATGGTCGCACCATGTGCACACTCCCATTCTTAAATACTCCCACGTCTTCAAAGAATGATGTTAAACATCATGGACTTCAAGAACTACTTCTGGCTTGATTCTCATCCTCATCAGATACATAGGAACACCTGTACATTTTGTCTGTTGGCCAAGCCCAAATGCCAGAATCTTGTCCTCAGATCAAGACATATGGTGGGGTGATGATTCATTCCCCAATTAACGCTAAGAAAACCATGATCCGACCGTAGGTCCCTCTCCCTGGAGATGTTCACCTCTTTTAAAGATGATTACAGCTATGCTTCACCCACTCCTTGACTTGGATTCCATCACCTTACCTATCTATAATGTCCCCTGAATGGTATGGATGCTAGGCTTAAGGGATCTCTCTTTACACTTTGGGCCAAGGCCCTCGAGGATGCCGAGCAACAAGCCGACAGAAGTCCCGCATTTCGAATATGGTTAGCAATTGATGCTCATTTGTTTCTCCTGTTTCAGGTCACTATAGGGACATTGTGTTTCGAACATGGTCAACAGTCATCGTGGATCGTTGGCACCACCCCAATAGGTCCCAAACATCGAGTGTCGTGGTTCATTCTACCCCTTTATATCTACAAGCGACGAACCCCTTCCAGGAGATGCCTACTGTCAGGCCCCTTGTCCTTTCGGGCCCCCGGCCCTAGTTCTATCTTATGGGATTGTACGGTATGGTATAGTATTATGTCCTCCTTCACATCGGGTTGGTCACCGTACCATATACATCCCTGGATGAAACACATCATCCCCTTCCCCATCCTCACTATAATACGTTAAACTGAAAATAGGTAGGGCCATCCTGACAGAGGCCCAGCCTCAGGCCACTTGGCCTTCTCCGGCTCTGACCCTCATCCTCACTATAATATGTTAAACTACATTTTGGTCGGGCCTTCCTTAATAAGGCACAGCCTAAGGCCCCTTGGCCTTATCAAGCCATCGACCTCATCCTCATTGTATGATGTTAAACCAAAAGTTGGTCATGACTTCCTAACTGAGGCCTAGCCTCAGGCCGCTCATCCTTTTTCGGGCCCTCGGCCCAAGTCCTTACCTAGAGAATGTGGTGTGATGTGGGATTATGTCTCAATTTATGTTGGATTATTCGTCAAGACGTACACCCCCTTCGTTAGGGTATCCTACCACCCCTTGGTGCCTTCGAGAACTATGTGTAGCTTTATTCTTGTCCTTATGGGATACATAGGACCACCCGAATGTCTAGACATCAGGTCCTACCCCATCTCCCAGAAATCTCCATTTCACCATGGCCCCATGGCCTACCCTCTCCTTTCTGGACACCTCCTTCAACCAACTTTGGCAGTTCACAAATGTTCCTAAGGGTACTCTGGTTTTGTACTGGAATGTCAGACTCATCTCGGACATGCTTCCACCCACTTTTCAGGCTTTTCCCCCTTCATTAGGGCTTCCATCACCTTTCACACATGAAGGGTGCCCCGAGTGGCATGGATGTTAGGCCTAAGGGCTCTCCTACCTCTACGGGCCCCAAGTGGCATGGAAGCTAGGCCTAAGGTCTCTCCTACAATTATGGGCCAATGCACCCGAGGGTTGCAAACAACCAACTGAAAAAAATACCATGTTTCGAATATGGTCAGTAGTCGATGCTTATTAATTTTTCCCATTTTAGGTTAACATGATATGGATACTGCATTCCCGCCATGGTCAACAGTTATCCTCCATCACCACACCGACCCCATTAAACCCAAAATGTCGGTTACATGATTAAAATCATCCTCCTCCTCACCATGTCCATGTAGAACTTCGAATCTCTTGGTACTATTCTTCAGTGCGCATCCACACTTTAGGATAGAAAAAGCTACGACCGGGCGATTGTTCGGGGCTTCACTAATTTTCTCCTTCACATGAATCCCATGTATCGTGAATACTGTATATTCCCATGTTTCCTACACAGATTTTAACTCAATTAGGCTTAGGTATTGGGTTAGGGTCTTCCTTTACATGGGATAGTCCTGCTTCTCTATGGTCTGAGTTCATGGACTGTAAACTAAAATCAAATCATATAGCCCATTTCATAGAACTACATGTAGATTGATTCCAATCTTTATGGGATATATAGGACCACCTGGATGCCAAATTTTCCAGTCCAGATCAGCTGGGAGATAGTTTCTCCTTCCCCTTTTCCTTTTAACCCTATTTTGGCCCCTTGTCCCGAGGTTCCCCTCTCAGAATTGCTTATGGTGTGATACGAGATCATTTCACCATTCAGGTCAGGTATGTCTTATAGCACTGTACACATTCTCCACCTAGCATCGTCTTTACCACATATTCTCCACATGATGTTAAAATGTGGGCCTGGTCCCATCACAATACCCTAAACTATGACATTATCATCTTGGCTTCACGATGAGAAACAACACTACATTGTGATGTCCTCAAGGGGCATCATGTTTGGTATTGGTCACATGCCATACCATTTGTCAACACACACTACTGCTTGATTCTTGTGGTGAAACTAGGTCCTACTACCCTGGGAATGTCGCCTCACAAAATAAAAACCACTTACCTTAAATGAAAAACAAGATTTATCAAATACCGATTCTTTTGGTTCGAGTGCAGCGCCCACATGCCCCTTTTATCCCTAACATCGGTACCTTACCATGACACCTAAAGAACTACGTGCATCTTGATCCCCATATTCATGGGGTACATTGTAATGCTTGTGTACTTTTCCTCCGGCCCAGCTCAACTCTCATTTTTGGTACCTCAACCAAAAACCACACCTAAGAACATGTGGTTGTTGGATCCTCAGTTCCTATTTACCACTCTGGTTTGTAATTACCCCAACATGTGTCTCTTGCATTTCTTACCATCCATGGTCTGAATTCTATGACCATAAACTAATATCTCCCTATTGGAAGGGACTCAAATTCCATTATCGAATACGTATCGTTGCCGTATTTATATGTGTTTTGACAAAGAGCCCAATGTGCGGGATTTTCCTAGATACATTCTACTCATTCCATGTCCAAGCATCATGAGATCACTATTTGGATCCACATCCTCTTACATATTGGAAGGGACCCTCTAACGGCTTGGTCCCATGCCTTATTGGCTCACCTACCATCTTGGGCCAACACCCCTAAGGATCTCTGAAGTCATTTGTGAAAAGTCATGTGTTTCAAACGTGGTCAACGGTCGACCCTCATTTGTCTATCCCCATTCCAGGCTAATGCGATATGGATGCTGTGTTTTCACCATAGTAAACAGTTATCCTCCATCGTCACACCACTATCATTGTGGTCTAGATTTCTAGAATCATGATTCACATGTTTCCACTTCCGCATGTTCAAGTGGAATTCTGACATACTCGGCCTTATCTCTTCACGCCTCTAAGAGCGCTACATATATAGGTTAACATCATTAGGCCATTATTCAACAAGCGTCAACTCACCCTAACATGCCCCTTCCTATGTCGGGAATGTCCCACCACTACTTCTTGATTCCCACATCGATCACGACTCATGAGGGCTTAGTAGGGTTGGTAGAATGTGTACCGACGCGGCCAAGCATCTCATTCTCCCACATGACATTAAACTGCGCTCTCAGAACTATGTAAGGCTTGGTTCCTATCCTCATGGGGTATGTAAGAATGCTTGACAACACTGCTTTGGGCCCATCCTAATTCTCACTCTCGGTCCCTCCATGTGAAGAGTTTCCTCTGGGGATACGTGGTGTGATTTGGACTTCATGTCCACATTCATGTCGGTTTTATAGCTACCACACCACATACTCCCTATAATATTCCCCTTCACCCCATGTCCTATCGAATGAATTTAAACTGAAGGAGTTCATATGTCCTTAACCCATGACATTAAACTGTGGTTCTACCTTGAACAAGTTCAAAATGCTCGATATTAGTCATGGGATGAATGAGATCCCCCCTCCAGAGAGGATTTCACCTGTCAGTGTTGGTCTATGATTACATTGTGCTTCCATAACTACATAGGTCATGATTCCCATCCTCATGGGATACTTAGAGACACCCATGTATTTCACCTAGGGTCTATCCCTAGGAATGACATATCCCATCCTTCCCCATTTCGACCTCCTCGCATGAGTACTTGTGGGGAACCGTGCAACTAAAATTTTTCACTAAACATGTTCGGGATGACCCAAGATGCCATTGGGAAGCGACGACTCCCTCTCCAGAGAGGCCCTGTCTAATAGGAGGAATGATCCAATATCAAACCGATGCATCTATCTAGTGTGCATCCACCATGGTGGCATAATTTCAAGAGTTTTGGATTCTGTTCAAACAAACCCTCACTCCAGATTCCACGCTTTGCGTGCCCCTTATTTAGACCCTCTTCCTCTTTCACATCTGTAGGTACCCCCTAAAAATATGGATGGTCGGCCTATGGCCCGCCTATTGTCTTGGGCCAACATTACGGAATACTAACTTATGGAATATTGAGTTTGTTCCCTTGTTTTGAACATGGTCAATGGTCGACCCTCATTTTCTATACCCACTCCCGGATAATGCAATAATAATGTTGTGTTTCAAATGCAGTGAACAACCATTTGTTATTCTCATGACACTCCCACAATGTTCTGAATCCTGGGTATCATGATTCACACCTCCATTTCCAATATATTCAGATCCAGTTCAGTGCCCCTGGTGTTACCCCATTCCTGCATAATAGCACACTATGAAAACGGTAATTCAGATGTTCCGAGAGCTTCATTCTCTAGTCAGGTCTCCCAAATTTCCTCTTGGAAATCCGGATCATTTTTTCAAACCACGGATGCCTGAAGCATGGTTTGCACTCCAACATTTGGATGGGGTGATATGGTTGTCATCCCATGTTTCTCACATCGGTCTCGACCCATGTGATATTAGGGAATTATCACTAGACACCTCGCGAACATCACAAGGATGTAGTAAACCAATTTCAATAACGAAACTCTTGCATGCTATGACATTCAGACAATCTAATCTTGAATGTAAGTTTAAGGGTTTGTAATCATTACAGTATCTGGGGGTTGACTACCCCCATGGACGAATTGACCTCATAAAAAGAGCGTAGATTCTCCGCCACCCTCTGGCTAGTGGCGTCCAGGAGTTGATGCTTCTTATTCAGCTCCTGCTCCTCCTCGGCAGCAAGAGGGCACAATTCATTGGCAGCAATTTGGGGCCACTCCACATCAGGCCGGATGGTGATCATCTCCCTAGAGGCTCGCATTATTCCATCTTCGGCTTCTGCCAGCTGGGCCTTCAATCATGATATTAGCCCAGATTGTGCATTGATGGAGGTCAAGTGCTCATCTTCCTGATTCTGCAGCCGTTGGACCTTTTCTTCAGTCTTCTCGAGCCTCTTTATGTTTATCTCCATCCATCGCTGCCATTCCACACCAAGGCCACGGTTGAACTCCCGAATCGTTTCGTCCATAACATCTTGGATAAGCATGTGTGTACATCGGGAATCCAATCCCCCCAGCGCAAATTTCACACTGTCACGAGTGAAATTGATCCATCTCAATCATCCATAGTGCTTGGGGAGTTTCATTGATGAGGCACGTGATCAGCTTCCCTGATCCGTGACAGAATATTTTGTTCTCCTTATCATCATAGGTCGTCTCGTCCTAGTCGGCATGATTGGGTGGCTCGTACATAGGTAATGACTCCAATAACTCCTCAACCGGATCCACGTTAGGCGTCAGATCGGGCGTCGTGAGGCCTAAATCGTCAAGTTGATCCTCATCATCATACCTTACCATTATAACCTCAGGCACGGTCCCATTGGAACCCCCTCCGGTGATCGACAGCGTTGCAGTTTGGTCAGGCTGGATGTTCACCTCCACGACCATTGGCATGCCCCTGTGAAGGGAGCTACCTGAAGTGCTGACCAACATCACCACAGCAGCCCAAGTCAATTGAAGGACTGTATGCACCAGGAAAGGGATGTGAATGTCAGTTAATGTGGTTAGGGGATGGGAGTTTTGGATTCGGTAGATAAGACTTATAGAGGTCGAATCCATGGTCTTGCTCAAGGGCTGATGTCATCGGAACCCTGAGACGCAGCCCCCCCGCATATGGTTCGCTGGTCTAGAGATTCCATGAGAGCCGCCTCGACTGTACCATCAACGCCAGACATGGAAGTTGATGCAGACACGGGTGCGGATCCAGAAGGTCCCGCGTCGGTGCCCACTGAGGGGTGGGAACGAGGCCTATGCACAAGGTCATCCTATATAGTGGAGACACTGATAATAAACCCAAAGAAACCTAAGGGAATACTCTGAATAATGAACATTTGATTTTACCTTGAGGAACTTCGTAATATCTTCAAGATATGAGGATTGATCACCGACTTCACCCTCTTCTAGAGGACTGTATCTAGTAGCCTCATCTCCCCAGGAGGACTCATCTGATTCGTACTGCAGTGGGAAGAGCTCCATCAGGGTGCCCCAGGAGTGGATGAAATATTCCAGCATGACTATGTATTTCTCCACCTTAGCCTGGGATACCACAAAACCAGCCCTAATTGGGTCTATTCCAGGAATGTCCATCCGGGGGTGATTAAGGTGCTTTCGTAACTTGGATGGGCCAAGGAATTACCAGTTGACTTCCCCAATGTCCCAGGACTCCAAGAAGACTACATTATCTAGAATTTCAATTTAGTGCAGTCATTTCCCCAGAGACTATGTAGAAATTAAGTGGAATCCCCTCGGTGGCTGCCACTCTTGCTGGCTCTCTTCTCTTCGGACCACCGGCTCCACCGCCGCTACCGGATCTACTGCCACTGCTCCCCCCTCAACTGGTGCGAGAATCACCACAACATCCGCCCCACCACTACGAGACGCCCTTGTCGTCTTCAATACTTAGCCCCGAGGTCGGGGAAGCTCACCCTCACCGACCTGGACGGTTGGTCATTTCAGCATCACCCCTGGATAGGCCGCCACCCAGCTATAGGTGTATACTTTTATCATCCCATGGACGACTGTCGGTGGAGGAAATTCATTCCTCATCATCCAGTATTATCGTGTGAACATGACAAACATCTGCCTCATCACACATTGGTGCTCCTCATAGCACACACCAAGGTATTCAGGCAGGGTCAGCTACCGCAGGCACCAGAATTTCCTTCCAAACTAGTGTGGTGCTTGTGGATCACAAAGATACTCACAGTCCACCCTGGCCACCAGGAAACTAAATCAAAAGGCTAGGAGATAAGCCTGATGGTATTCTATTCCTAGGACGTCATCAGTGAATGCCCCCGTTGGAAGCTAGAATGGATAGAAATTGAATTCCTCCAACTTCCACACCAGGTTCAGAACCGATGGTGCAATCACCATGGTCAGATAAATCCCTGCGACATTAAAGATTTATGGATGGAAGTTCGACCATGGAGGTGAGATGGGGTTCGTATTCTCGTAGATCCCCCTGATGTTCTCCTCCATCCACCCGTACAAGAAGTGGTACGACCCGCTTACCATCTGTGGCCTCTTCCCCTCACTGATGTGCCACAACATTTTGTACAACTTGTCAAGAATTAGGATCCCCAGGTTGACCTGCCCTCCTATATCCAATGTGGATTCCATGATAAAACAACTTGGCCACACTCCCATGTTTTTATCCCTCACCAGCAGGATGCACCCACCAATGAGATCTGCGATAAATGTTGTTATCCTGACTATTGGTCATTGTTAAATGCTGACATTGAACCCCCAGGTCTTCCACTGGATATTCTCCAGCAGCCTCCAGTATGATTTTTCCGAGCCCCAGGAACCCTTTGGGAAAGTCCGAGGCCTCGTCGGGAACTACATGTTTTTTGGGAAGTTCAAGAACTTCTTGAACCAGGGCATGAATTGAACATCCCTCACGACCTCCTTGTCATCCCCGGGCACGAGCACCATCAGTGCCATCGCGAGACGCGGCATCAGATCCGCATCCTCCCACACACCCATGGCCAGGAAGAATTCACCGTACGTCGCCCCAAGTATCAGGACCCCTGAGATCTGTTGCACATCCCATAGGCTAATGCCGAACTTGCTGTGATGCAAATTGAAGGTATTGGTCCTCGGTGACCGCCGTCTCAATAGTTCTAGCATTAACTGCATCGGATGGTAGATATGGAACTGAGAAGTCCAATCTGCCTCATACTGGCCCACCCTTCCTAGCTCCACTTTGAACTCCTCGCACGAGGCACCAAAATAGTAGGCCAAGGCCCAATCATCTGTAAAGATGCCGCCCTGGAACAATTCCCATTCTCGAACCACCCCTCCTCAGGTTCCCCAGCGCCGCCTTATGGATGGTTTGGTACATGGGAGGGGACATATATAGCTGAAATGACTTCACGTCGACATTGTTCAGATGATTTTACAGGAATTCGGTGATGAGAGGTGTGAAATCCTACCATGCATGACTATCGGGCGCCCTGAACCATTAGTGCTGACACGGCGCGCTCCGGAACCAATAAGATGGCTCATCCCTAAATTTTTTCGGGTTCAATACGTCATCCCTCAGCCCAATGACATACAAAGGAAACCTCTTACATAGAAGGTAGTTCTTATGGATCTCCAACAGCGGCTCCTCCAAAGAACTATCGTCTGAGTGGCTCTGAACTACCTCTACTAGCCCCATACTATTCTCCATTTTGTCCCTCTAGGCGGTATCCTCAAGGACCCCCTGGGAAACTTCTTAATTGGCCATCTGTTCATGAACTGTGATGTTTCGTCGGCTGCTTCATGAAGATCATCTGCAGAGTGTAATAACGAAGGAAACTCATGAAGGCTGTTTGTGGGTGCACTTTTTAGGTCTTTAATGCCAGATCGCGAACCTCAAACGCGGAGTCAAGGACTCGTTGTGCACTGCGAAGACCTGATTCATAGTGATCACTCGCGGAGTACGTAGAGCTCTGCTAATCGAGTGGGAAAAAGGAACAGATCAAGGATAAGGGAAGGGAAAAAAGATATGGCAGGGGTCCTATTTATAGGCGACAACCTCCGAAGATTCACCACCCATCCATTCCACGTGGAGCTTCGCAGCGCGCCCGACCTGCACGTCCCATGTCCACCTCGCGAGACCTCTTCACGAGTCTACACCACAAATGACTAAGTATTTTGGTGATTTCCCTCAAACATAGACCCTTGATCTCTCCGCGGCTCCAAGTCTGAGGGGGATCATTTGTTTGCACCAAAATTTATGAAAAATAAGAAGTCTCTAAGGCGGCCCCACATGCAGCATCGTGAATCCCATTTTCGGAGTCCCCCCAGCACCGCAGTCGTCGCAATGCAAAGAAGGAGGGAGGCTCTGGGAACACATTTGATGTTCTTGATCCTGACACGAAGCAAAGAAGGAGGGAGGCTCCATGAATGCATTTGAAGATCGTGAGACCACCGCAAAACAAAGGAGGTGGGACTCTTTGTGACCCTAGATGATGTTTGAGACCCGAAGCGAATCCCCCATGCCCCTCTTCGTGCTGCGTGAGCTTTGCTCCGCGTCACCTCTTGTATATAAATATCGGGCTCCCCCTAAGCACTGAAGACAGACAATCCAAACTTTTGGCTTCCCAGCTCTCTAATAGTGAAGCAGTCTTCCGCTCGACGAACCAGGAGCTGTGCGAGGTACTTCCACTATAACACCCCAAGATTTCATAGTATGTTATTTCTTCGAAGTAATTCAATAACTTTCACAACATGCAACATCGTGTTCTAGCACATCATGAATTACCTAACTTGCCATTCAAAAGTAGTTACAAATAGTATTAACTAAATTTTGAACATTATATAATCCTTATAATTTTAGAATCTATATTATGAGTTTCTTAGACATAATGTAAGAACAAATACATTTTTTCAGATAAAAGAAGTATTTAAAAAAAATACAATTTTACCACATTTTAAGGGAAAAGACTTTTTAAATCCAATATTTGAAACTTTTATATATTTAATTTCACAAGAAAAACTTCTTCATTAGATTCTGGACATATGAAATTACTTTCAATAATGTTTTGGTGTTTTTTTGATAACTTTCGTATTTGGGTGAATAGTGAAAAATAATATATTTTAACAGAAAACATCATTTTTAATCTAATAAATTTATAGTGTTAAATTATAAATTTTAATGGTTTGGAAGTATAATTAGATTATATTTTTTCCCTTTAATCCAATTTTTTTCATTGGTATTAATTTCACATTGAAATTATATATAAATATCTGTCAATCTATTGATAGTTATTGTTTTTTAAAAACGCGCTATTTGTTTTGACTAAGAGAATTAATTTTAAATTAATAAATTAAATTTATATGTTTTGAATTTGGTAAAATGGACTCCATTATTAGATTTAGAATTTTGAAATTATCCTAGGGTGAATTTTTGGTATTTATCTGAAAATGTTAAATTTTGGATGAAAAGTGAAAAATACTGAGTTATCGTTCAAAATAAATTTTTTATTTAAATAATTATTTATTTAATTTAAATTTTTTTTAGGTTAAAATAGATACATAATACATATATAAGTAACATTTAATTCATTGGAGTTGGTTTATTATAATTTTAGATATAAAAATTTTTTATTGAACTTTTCACCGTCTTTTACCCACCTCCTAGGAGAAAATGTAAATTCCTATAAAACATAAATTTACCACTTCTGTTAGTGGAATTTCGACAATATGAAAGACATGGATAATATCAAGGAGTAAAATTTGGTTCAATAAGATAAAAATGATTCATTTTTTATAGTAGCCTTTTACTTTTATTTACAACTATTAAAAATAAATAGGGTAATTATGTGTAAAAATGATATTAATATTTCCCTAACACATGTCCTAATTCTATTGGACAAGATTATCTCAACCAAAAACAACCTTAGGAAGAAAATATTATCATTTAGGCCCAAATTTATTAGATTAGGACTTTTATTATTATTTAATTCATAGAAGAGTTAAAAGAGTTAAAAACAATGTTTAATGAATAAACAATTTTTAATAAAGGGTTATAAAAAATATAAATTCGATTATAAATATTCATTAGAAAGATAAAAATACTTCCTACATATTATTTTATTTATAATTTTTAGAAATTATATAATTTTATTTATTTGTGAAACAATGACGATGCAGTAATTACCGTATTAATGAATAATTAAGAAAATTGATATTATAAATACCAAACTAAATGTAATTTGAGACATTATATGAATACAAATAATTTTCTAGTTTAATGTGACATATTAGTACAGGTTATATTAATTTTTTTCTATGTAATAATTATTTTATGAATTTATCAAAAAAAAATACCCAATAGTGTCAAAATTGACATAAAAGGGATTTGAAAACAAATATTATATTTTTAATTGATATTCTATTCCTGAAAATATAAGGTTCATCCAAAAAAATTATATCATGATAGGTGTATCATTAATAGATCACATGAGGATCAATTGGAAGTTTATTGTATATTTATTAACCATATAATATAAAAATAAAAAGAGACATGGTAAATGTCAAACAAATTAACTAAGAGTAAATATTAAAAGATAAGGTTGATAATGTGATCCAAACCTATCTAAAACCTATTGGTTGAGTGGATTTCGAAACATCCCCCCTTATCCTAGAAATAAAACAATTTGGAGCCATTATAAACCTAATATTAATTTATTATAAAATAATATTTTATGTTTTTCCTTAGGTGCCTGTCACCCCTCTTATAAAAAGGCAACACCCTTCACCCTAATTCACACCTTCTAAGCCATTTTTATCAACCAAGACCTACCCAAATACCCTCTAAACTATCTCCCCTTCATCCTAGAGGCCTTATATTGATCATAAAGCCATCCTATATATCTTTTTTGATCAAATCAAAAAGAATAACCCAAAGAAGAGTTAATTATTTCACCACCCACTTTCAAGTTCCTTTCTTCTTACACTTTCTTTTTCTTTGTTTTATCCATTCTAAAATTATAACTACAGTATCATCTGTATACTGTTATTTTTTTATAATTACGGTACAAAAAAATTCATTATTCTATCCTCCCTTTAATGCCATGTCATTATACGTGGGTACGTATGACTTACTGTCTCCACATTGTGGTGTAATTGTTATTCAATATAATAATGATGTGTATTTTTTGTAAATAATAATTATAACATGAAAATAATTCTGTACATATGATATACCATCAAATTATAATTTATTTTAATATCAAATGAATGATATTTTCGCTCATCCGTACGTACGGATTACCGTCTCCACGACGCGATGAGATTCATTTCCAAGTTCACCATTCATCGACGATTATAAAAATATATATTACAAAAAATTATGTAATTTATGACATAATAATGATACTAGAAATATATATATTTATATATGTATGTATTTATGTACTTACATATATCTTATTCACTTACATCTGTTCAATATTACATGAAAACGGAAACAGTGTTTATGCGTACGTACGAACTACCATCTCCATAAACAATGTTTTCCATTTCATATATATGACTATTATAAATATTTATATTCTAAATATATATGATATATAAATCTTGTTTTGTATTCTAAAAGTATTAAAATCATGATTTAAGTGATACAATTAGGAGTAAAAAGTTAAAACATGTACGATAAAGAAAGTGAATATTACCTAAAACTTTAATATAACATTGAAATTATTATTAAATCGTTAGTATAAAGTCATAAATGAATAATGAATTATATCATAAATATTAATATGTTGTTGTTATAATTTAATAACATACTATAGTCATCATACATGAGGTTAAACGTACCCTTGACTAAAGGAAAGTACAAGGTAAGGGGTTTTCATCTCACTCCTTATTCCCGTGAGATTCATACCATATTTCCACTATTACCTTTTGTGTAGTGTATTTAATAAACATAATTGTATTCATTGTGTAATAGACTTTAATTTATTTGTATTTACATATTCATTTTATGAAACCCCTTTCATGGGGTGTATGTTTCGTA
This sequence comes from Viscum album, assembly GCA_963277665.1. NCBI lineage: Eukaryota > Viridiplantae > Streptophyta > Magnoliopsida > Santalales > Viscaceae > Viscum > Viscum album. The sequence continues at coordinate 433,235,393 of OY728150.1, read as the reverse complement.
TGTTACCAAATTGGTAAGGGTTAATTTCAGAATCTCTTTATTTTCCAAAGGTTATTTTATAAAGGTATCTACTGGGATATATTTTTTATCCATGTCCATGTTTCTTAATATTTTTTTCAAAGGGATTATTTTAAGTTACATTTTACTAAAAAATAATTTTAAATGTTTTAAACATTTATTCTTCTAAACCATTCTCATTAATGTCCATATTTTAGAAATGGTTTTATTTAATTATTTAAATGGACATGATTTTTTTAAAATGTTAATTACATTAAAAAGTTTCAAACTGGTATGGGACAAATTGATTCAAGAATATATTTAAATGTATTCCTTTTAAATTGTGTGACTTTTCAATGTTTTCATGAAAAAAGGATATTTCCCTCAAAGGGTTTTATAAATCATTTTCATCAATGTCAAAATCCATTGATGGATTTTAAACTTGTTGAAGTTGATTTATTATGATACAAATCTTCCATTTTGTGTTGAAGGTTTTGTGATATGTTTGACTGTGGATGTGTTATTTTTATACCATTCATGTTTTATTGGTAAAGTATTGACATTTCATATTCCAGTTTTAATACGAATGATTATGTTATGCTTAAACCTTTACATATGATGAATGACTTAGACTTATTAAGTGATGGGTGGGGCCCGCTATAGCTCCTCGATGCATCGATAGGTCTAATGATACAAACTAGTGTCTTCACAGAAGTCCTTGACAAAATCTACTTTGTAGTCTTGGAAAAAGGCCTTGAATATGTGGTTATGAAAGTCTGTAATTATGCATTACATTATAATGAAAGTGGTTAGTGATATTGCATAGGATTATTTGACTAGTAGAATATCCATGTGAATATGAAAATGGTATTACTTCATTATATTTTTTCCATATTATGTTGATGTTCAAGTTTAACAGGCTTTTGTTTTATTTATACACTGCCTTAAATTTTTATGCTTATTTATAAATGTTTCTGTTGTATTGTTATCCTTACTGAGCATCTGAGCTCACCCCTTTCTATGTTTTATTTATTCCAGGATTCCAAGAAGTGTATTGTGATTGATATGAATTGTTAAGCCAAAGGAATAATGGATTTTATAAAGGTTTATTTATGTTGTTTTGTATGTAATAAACAGTAATGTAACGTTCATGTATGTAATATATTTCCAAGACTGCTAAACTGATCGGTCCTTCATGACTCAATTCCTTGTAATCATTCCAATGTATTAAATTAATGCACCTACTCTGGGTAACTAGGGTCGGGTCATTACATCGACTTTGCGAAGTGCCTCCCCATTGCCTTTTTTTATCACCTCTTCCGAGAGGGAAGCCCTTCATGAAGCCTAAGGGATTTCATGAAGGAAGGGGATCCCCAAGAGGACACAGGTTGTCGCAGAGCATTTATGCTTCTCGAAGCACCCATCATGTAAACATGATCCACATGCTAATGTAGGGTCATTGTACGTCGTGAGGCACATTGCTTCAGGACACCTTACTTCATGAGGCACCTTTTCTATGCAATGTTGTTCTCCGCGAATTCCCGTCCACATCACGTTGCACCCCCCATTTCCACCTCCACACCATTCTAAAGATAAGGACACCCACTTTGCGAAGCACACGCCTTCGTAAGTGCTCTCCATCACGTAGAGAAATGATGCTCCACAAAGCCCTTTAATATAGACCCATCTGCATGGAAATCTTTTTCCCGTGCGACCCTCCAGGTTTGCATGACTTGACTTCAATGTCCCCTGGACTATACAACCCATTGCATTGCTTCGCCTAATGCTTCTTCACATTGGAATGCTAATGGCTATTGCTTCATCGCATAGCCACGCTAATGTGGACCGCTCGATGGTTCACTCCATTACCCCCCCCCCCTCACCATGACGTTGTTGTCGCCTTTACTCCCATAAAGAGCAGAGGCTACCGGTTATGTACATCCTAGGGGTGAAGAACAAACCCACCTTGTTCGAGCTGCAGGATATTAAACTGCCAAGAACCATCATCCTCAACACATGATGTTAAACTGTGACCTGACCTCGTGCCTCACACATAGGGTCCCCCCACCTTGGTCATTCTCCTCTCCCCATAGTCTCCAAGGGGGATGATATCCTCCTTCTTGGAGTGGAGATTTTCCATAGGGAAGGGAAACCATCTTGGTGTAAGCCCCTAGATTTTCTTGCAGGAGGTAGCACCCATGCTCCTCCTCACTTCCTCAGTGCCAATGATAGTGGATGGCATGATAGGGAACTGGGCTCCTCCATTTTTTGGTCTCAAGTCCCTCTCCCGTTGCGCTTTGTCGCACTCGGGCCTCCATGCCGGAGTAAGCCCCAATCTCTCTCTCCCTAGGCCGCTCCACGCGTAAGACCCCCATTGCTTCCCACGGATGGACCTTTTACGACGTTATCGTCAGGTCTTAGCCGCCTCTTGTATCTCACACCGAGCATGACTCACGTGGGCTTAGAGTAAGCATCGACCATGAAAAAACCCCCATCCTGCATGACATTAAACTATATTTCACCCCTTTCCAGCTTGACATTCAACTAGACACATTAACTACAAGGACATTGATCCATGTCAAGGCATGGTACATAGGAATCCTCCACATGGTTCAATCCCAACAACCATTGGCCCCAACCATCTCCGTATCGGTGCGCCAACCCCAATTAACACCTTCGGCATCTTAGAGTGTAATCCCCACACCTTCCTAAACAAAATGGTGTTTGATCCATGTCAAGGCATGTTACGTAGGAAGCCTCCCTGAAGTTCAATCACACCATACACCTCGGCTATGGTCCTTATTCACATGGAATCACCCTCAAACCACATGATGTTAAACTGTATTCCAATCCATCCCGAACTACGAGGAATTTGATCCATGTTATGACATGGTACGTAGGAATCCTCACGAGGTTCAAGCCCATCAACCATCGAACCACCGGTCTATATTCACTTCGGTTCACCGACACCCATCCCAAACTACAGGGCCTTTTATCCATGTCATGGCATGGTATCTAGGAAGCCTCATGAGGTTCAAGCCGACCACTAGTGAATTCCCTGGTCCACCTTCATGTCGGTTCAATGAGGACATCAACCCAAACTACGGGGACATTGATCCATGTCAAGGCATGGTACGTAGGAAGCCTCCATGAGGTTCAAGCCCACCACTCGGCCGTTCAGACCTCATTTTGATCGATTCACCCCATCCTGCATGACGTTAAACTGTACGCCATCCTGAACTATGATGAATTTGTTCCATGCCAAGGCATGGTACGTAGGAAACCTCACAAGGTTCAAGCTCATCATCCATCAGACCCCTGGTCCATCTTCAATTATGGTTCGACGACACCCATTCTGAACTATGAGAACATTGATCAATGTCAAGGCATGGTACGTTGGAAGCCTCCAGGAGGATCAAGACCACCACCCGGTCGTTCCAACCATTTCGGTTCACCAACACCTTGGGCCGCCAAAAGTGTAAGCCCCAAATGTCCCTGTCCTACATGACATTAAACTGTAGATCTCATTTAGCAGCAAGATGTAGTCGGATGAACTACGCGGACTTGAATTCTCTACCATAGTGATACGTAGGAAGTCTCTTTCAGACTCATGCCCAAACCACCATCCATCCTAACTCTTACCCAGGCCACCACATTCCTATGAGATCATGCCACGTCATTCCCATCCACAGTATTCAGGGGGCTGCCCATGTGTTGGCCCTAATATCGGTGTTCCCTCTAGGGGGTTCTTCAATCTGATCCACTCTAATCAGTGTTTTAATCAGTTCAATCGGTCTCCGTTGGATGTTAAACTTGCATCATACCATGTGTTAAACATGGGAAGCTAAGGAGAACCTCAAATACATGCCTATGGAATATGATTCCCCACATTTGATGTGGGATGCCTTAGGCTTCCCTGCCCTCAAGAATCCCTACAATAAGGGACAGAAAAGAGACCCACCAATCCCCAGCGTCCTGACACACCAGTGATCCCAGCATGAAAAGTACCCAAACTAAAGGTTTCTTCCCTCACTAGACCCCTTGGAATGTCTTGACAGAGGAAACAGAATTAACTGGTGTCCATAAAGATATGGCACCGATATGTTTTTCACGAAGAACGTATTAAATCTATGAGAGAGACGCAGACAAGGTGACGAATTCTGATGAGGAATCCACTAAAGGAAGAACCGACATTCCATCATCCTGTTTTAATCAATGAGGGAAAGTACCGGAACAAGGAACGGTTGTCACCCGCCATTGGAAGGCGGGAATGGATGGTAATAAAAGCTACACCTGTCGCACTCATGAGGACACACGCACACACCCCGGCGAAAGCGTCCGAAACAATATACATGGACTAGTTTTTTTATTCTTTACATTGGTTTTTATTTTCATACAGTTATTTTGGAATTTTTTTTCAAATTGTATAAGGGAAAATTTGATAAAGGAATAATTCAAGATTATTTTTATCTAGAAAAGTATTCATGTTTTATTTAAGGATTATTATTATTTTGAAAACAATAGATATAAAATAATTGTATACTTTGTAATATTTGAGATGTAATTTAATAATAATGGTGTAATACTCCAAAACTCTAAACCTGAAAAGACCCTCAATGTAAATTTATTACATAACCCATGATTATGTAAGGTTTAAGGATGAGGCCTTATAGAAATAAAAACCGAAAAAATTTCATAAATATTTAACTTTATGTACCTTCTCAAATAGATCCAAAAAAATATAATTTTAATGAAAATATAAAATATTGTTATAATTATTCTAAAAAATAGGAAGGAGCTCTAAATATTATCATAAAAACATGTGAATTCTATAACCATGTGTGTTCTTGAAATACATAAATAACATTAATTACCATAAATTTGTTTTGGACACATGAATTCTTCTTTATTTATTCCCTGAAACAAATGTTGTTGGATGTATTCCAAAAATCAAGATTTGTGTTAAACTCCACTAATTATACCAAAAAGCTGGTTGTGAAAAAAATATTTAATTAGTTAAAAGATAGGATGTAATCTCTGATTTAATATATCCATATCAATCATCTTCTTACCCAAAAATAATTATCAAAAAATTAGTAACATATTAAGGGTCGTATTACTCTCAATAATATTTCATCCAAAAAGTTAATCTTTTCACCAAATCATATTTTATTTGTCGTCAATACCATTAAAACAGTGCCCTTAAATGATAAATATAATAGTACTACAGTAAAATACATATAAAATTAAAAATTATTATAACAAGGATATAATTTCTACAATAATACATTTAAAAACATTATAGAGAAATGAAAATTAACCATTCCTATTATTCTGTGGTAATATTATATGTTTTAACATGTTCCATAAATTTTTTTGAGGTATATGTCCATTATTATTTGGGATTTAATATTATTATTGACCAATATCCTTTTTGATTTAATACTATACTGAATATTTTTTATCCTTACAATTACACTCTATTTTTAGGTTACCCATATCTCTTCAATTATAGAACACTACAAATACAATCTAGCATGCCCTAGTTTTTTTTATTTTTACAATTATTACATGGGGAAAACCATTCTTTGCCTTTTCATTTATCCATATTTTCCCCAAAAAATACTATTCATCACATGATTCCCTTAGAATCCCTAATACTAAGATATTTCTTTCTCTGTCTCATTTTCACATGATATTATGTCCTCATATAAAGATAATTTTTTGGAGACTAGTTACCTTTCAAATATTATCTAATACCATAACATATATGGCCTTTATTACTCCTTGGATCATGTGAATTTGTGGGGTTCACGTTCTATTCAATAGGTTTCGTTCCTAAATGTCTATAAACACTAAAGTAGATCACGCCAATATGAGAAGTATTGTATAAACCTAAAATAGTAAAATACATAACATAAATTGAAAAAAATTATGTGCATCTAATCACATAATAATAAACATGGGTTCCATGGATGTAATTTGATACTAATTGTCAACTTATATAATCAGTTGTTGTTGTGAAATATATTTTTTCCTAAATCTAGTCTCTAATTTTCCTACTAAAATTAGTCAGATACGATCTATAACATCTTTAACCTAGATTCCATGTATCAGTGTCTTACTTTAGTACATTGGAATTATTACAAGGAATTATTAAATGAAATATTAATTAGTTTAGAATTATCGGAATACCAAATTTCAAATACGTTAATAGTAGTTTATTGTGAATGTAAATAAATCATGAATCAAATATTTGTATCCTCGAAACTAAATCTTGAATTCACATTCATATCCTATGGAAAAGAAGAAAAACACAGGTGATATCAAATTCTTGGTAATGGTTATGTATACAAAAAGAAATGGTCATTCAATTTGAATAATCAATACAATAAGCTAAATACCTGATCATGCATAAAATTAAATCCACAAATCATGAAAAAACAATTGTCCATATAAATTTTCAATGAAGAAATACCAATGAAAAAAATAATTAATAATTAATAAATAATGGAAATGCTTAATTAGTGTATATCATGTTTCCCACGAACAATATACCTTTACAATAAATATCTTTTCTAATTATAGTTTAAATAATACTATGAAAAAATCCATCTAATTTAGCCAATAGGTTTTTCAGATGAGACTAACAATCCACCAATGGTCTTGCATTAACTTTTTCATAATAGAAGTACTTCATGTCAAAAGAATTAATCATATATCAAATAATAAATTTAAATTATTAAAAATATTCCTTCACCTAAAATTTATATATTGAGAAAGTGATACATCTTTATCACTATCTCTAAAATTATTAAAATAATAATCAAAGTGAACACCCGATTTAAAAATGGAATACAGTGATGGAAATAAAAATATATATCTTACAATAATATGTATTTCACAGATAATTATAATTTCTAACTAAAAATGATTATAATAATGTTATTGTTTTGATATAAATTTGGCAATCATAAAAATAAATATAGGCTGTAATATAACATTACCAGTTGAAAAGTTTCTAGCTAAAAAACATGGATGAGATAATTCAATAGAAAACTATATATACGAAGAAGAAAAAATTATCCATGATAGAATATATCATGAGGGGAAATTTATACTAGAAAAACAAAATAAGGGAGCTGAAGATGAAATTTATCTAATAGATAAAATAATGGATTTGAAAATCTATTAACTTATGTTGAATTTTGGTTGAATACTCATTAAAATCATCTATAATGTTTTAATAATATTACTAACTTATAATATAATTAATTTAATATTAACTGTATATGATATTTTACTTTTATAACATATTATTACCCATTCATTAATAGTATATCATCATTTTCATCGATTTATATGTTGATTATATTGCCTTTCAAGTATGTTTTGACTCATAATTTTTGTTTATATTACATAGATAATGATTTAATCATATAAAAATTGTCAAACATGATATAAATATCATATATTGTCAGTATATATGTATTTAGAAAATCCTATAAATATAGATATAGGAAATGATAAACACCATTCATAGAGATGGTAGGCCATACAAACACATGAATATTGATTCAATTATATAGTCATTCTAAAAATGAAATGTATGTCTATTATATAACAATTTTATTTTTTATTTCATATTTGATATATATATATATTTTTAAAACCTAATTTATTCAATGAAAATACTAGACAAATAAAATCACTTTGAGCAGACGATAGTCCATACGTCCAAAAATAATGTTATTGTATACCCACCAAATGGATTAAAAAAGGAATGTGTTATTTAAAAATCTAATAAGAATAATTTAGTAATAAGAATAATTTATATAATATAAAAACTATAAATCCATCATCTTTACAAACCATTATGTTGGTAATGGAAGAAAAGAACAACAACGATTCGTGAGCCAATAGTACACCATACACATGAATGATGATTACATATCCCATTTGAGGGAATTTTGTGTTCTTATTTGAAATAAACCTGAAATAAAAACATATCACATTATTGATGATACAAAAGATATTATATGAGAATTATATAGGAATAAATGTTCATGTGGATAATGAAATGAAACAAAAATGATCATTGAATAATGTTAACTCTTTTTCAGGTAACTTCATTCTGTTTATAACATAATTCTTCCTTTATAACATTTATAAAAATATTTTGGATTCAAGTATTATATTAAGGACTCTGGTAGATTAAGTTTTAATGTGATGGATGATAAAAAACATCTGAATGGTTTAATTAAGTGAGGGGATTGATTACCTTTTTGTAGTATGGGGTGTAATTATTATAAATATAAAATAGTAACCCCTACTTGGTGGCTTCCCTTACCTTAGGTGCCCAAAAAATTGATAAAAAATCATTAATGTGAATTTATGATTTAACATTCATCATTAACACAATAATATGTTCAATTTTTTTAATTTTTTTTATTAACATCTATGTTTCCCCAGTTTTACCATTTTTTATTAAAGTAACGAGTTTTATAAGTTATGTTTTTTAAAAATTAATGATAAATTAAAGTGATATAAATTATTAAATATAGAACCACTAAAATAAAAATATTATTTATAAAATAAAAATAATGTTCCCAAAAGTATTGGGTATTATTTTTAATATATTAATATATAACATGGGAAAACTATACTTTTACATGAACTCTGCTAAAAATGTTTTTACAATTTAGGGGTCAATAAGTTCATTAAAAAAGATCAATTGGTCTAATAATAGCCATATATGATATTTATTAACATTTCAAAATAAATTGGAATAATATTGTATTTTATGTTATTTTAAATATTTTTATAAAATATAAATTATTTATAAATAACATTAACATCAATTTGGATATTATTGAATTATGATAAATTAAAAAATATCAACAAAATGGCCGAATTTCAATATAAAATGTAAAAATGTTTAAAATTTATACAAATATAAAAAATTTACTTTATACAACAATTAAATCAATTTATTTCATTTTTAATATTTAAAGTATCATTTATTTTTATTTGTTGTTAAGTAAATAGTTGTTGCATTGGCATTCCTTTTGTAGTTTAAGAAACTAAATTATATATAAAAAATAGATTAATATTACTAAAATGACAGATTAATCATTCAATATAATATTTATAATTGATGTAATGTGGTTTTTTTCACATATCAATGAATTATAAATAGTAAATTTAATTAATTTTCCTCCTGGTATTTTTCCTTACATAACATATCATATATGTAAGTTTCCTAGAAAATTATCTCACATACTCATAACATTACAACCATGAGTCCATTGGTAATATGTGACGAAAATGTTTTTTGTACATGTTTCCAGGTCATTTTTTTTAATTAATGTTTGAAAACTTAGTAAACAAATTTTTACCATAATCAATTAAATTAATTTTAATTTCATTTTCTATTCTATTTGTTAAAAAATTATGTTGATATCATTACACTAAAAATATTTTACTGATTACAACCCATTATATTTTTTTAAAATTCAATTCATAGATAGGTAAAAAAATAATTTAATTCTAATCATGTATATGTGGTAAGAAATCTGGTTTTTAAAGTGAAAATAACCTAATATACATTTTGTTTTTTATATCTTAATTAAATAAGAAATTTTTCCAACAACCCACATTCGATTAATAGATCAATAATTTATGTATTTTCTACATTGATCCCAATTAATTATATAATTTATCATTTATAATTTATATAAATGGTATGGAAGCTATCAAATAATATGAAGTTTATTTCACCATTCATCAGAAAAAGAAACTTTTAAGAAAAAATTCAAAAAATAACCCATTGGAACTTTGGCAAAAAAAAATTAAAAAATGGAATTTTTTTACAAATAAAATATATAAATTAATCTAAAATTAAATTTAAAATTGGTGCATCGTTAATTTATAGTAAAACTGTCTTTAGAAAATTAAATCTTTTTATGCTTAATATATGATTTTTTACTATCATATGTCTATCAAATCTTTTAAATAAAAGTGAAAATATATTATTGAATAAATAATTTAAAAATAAATATTTCAAAATGTATCAGGATTCAATAAACAATTATATTTTTGGTCTTGCATGTCTTTTAATCAACCTAATGAACTATTCATTGTATGTAACATAAACCAAAAAATGTATTGTATTATGAAAGCCAACAATAAAAATAGGTTTTTAAAAAAAGGAAAATGTTTTAAATTCCTCACGTGTTATGTTTATGATAAAATATGGTCATTATTTAGTACAATTATTCAATTAATGGACCATATTTTATTTTGATTTTTATTATAAGATCACTAATTAGAATATTGGGATTTTAGTAATTTTAAATCATTTAAAGAAATTTCATTTATTGTAAATGACATTAATATAAATTTTGAAATTAGTTCATTAATTTATATTTAATAATATTTTTAAAAAGGAAAATTTTCAATCAATTAATTTCAGACCTATATAACAAGACATATTAATATTTAATTTTATTGTAAGAAAATAATTAATTTATTTTACATAACTTTTAATATTTTTAGTTTCATTTAATTTATCCTCTTATTAACAAAATAATTAATACATCGGAATTTCTTAATAATTTTAGGTAATTATTTATTATGTAAATATTCATAATAAAAAACAATTATAATAACAACTCATTTATATATAAAAAGCACATATATGACAAAACATATGTGTTTTTTTATTTATCCTAAGGCTTAATAGAAATTTAATAGAAAACAATACATTTGTGTCAATTTCATTATTTAAAAAATAATATTTGTTAATTTCATGGACTATTGACCCAATAAATCACTAAAATTTTAATAAGTTAATGGGGGTCAAAATATTTCCATAAAATGGGTTTTAGGATGGTATCTAGATCATTTTACTATTATTTGTAATGATTAATCTCCTTGTAAACTAATTTTATCCATAATTAATCTTATATGATTGGATGGTCCATGAGGATCAGCTTCAAATGAGACCTCTCATCCCTTATATAGGGATTTTTCATAGGGGTTTGGATTTGATTTTGTGGTGGAATACCCCAGATTTAATGTTATGGCATGGCTTCATCACTGGTTAACCGATTATTACAGCAGGTGGGTATCTTGGGGGACTTTGGTTGATTTACTCAGTGATGTTTCCTTATTGATAATTAGAGGTGGAATAAGTGATGGTTATTATTATGAAGTCATGGATCGTAGGAATATGAGTTTCTGAAGTGAAGAAGGTCTTGCAGCGACTCCACTCTGGTTTTTTTTTAGATCTAATTCTTTCTATCTGGATTTTTCTAAAATGGAGATAGTCACACTGGCTTTATCGAATGATGAAATAAACACACCCATTGATCACAATTGAGATAGAGTTTTTCAATCTCTAGGTATATGGTGTTGTCTAGGGGGTTCTATAGATTTTTTTGGGGACTCTCCCACTCGTCTTGACATTGTAGTGTTACACTGGACTGATCTATATTTATTGATTAGATATAATCAGGATCATTCATTAGTGATCCCAGGGGATCTATGTGCATTGTGCTTAGATTTTGGGATATATCACATTAGTCATCCTGATGATGGGGCGGATCTATATCATGGTATTGAATACTATTCAAGGAAACATGGGTTCCCCATCTAGCTTTGGTGGCGGGTTCATGGGGCATGATCATGTCAATGACTTTTTTTCATTGGAGGTTCATGTGTGACTATATGTGAAATTGATTTGTTATGGGATATGGGTTTGTAATGGGTTTTTTCCATTGGTATTTGAATCCACCAAATTATAAGGTTTTGTGCCTCAAAACCTATATTCCAATAAGGGGTTTTCCCTTATCCTAGTTCAAAAGGGTATTTTTTCGTTTTTTCTTTATAAAAAGGATCTTTACCCAAACCTTTTTGGATCACATTTATCATAATCATAGTAATTAAATTTAACTATTTATACTCATCACAATTATAAATAATTAATCTTACCCAGTTCTAAATTTAAAAACATTTTTATTAAAAATATTGATACTATATTTCATAACAAAAGTAATAAAATTGAAAAATATAAAATAATCATCCATTAAATGGTTCATGAAAGAACGGTTTTAAGAAGAGTATTTTTTTAGAAAAATAATATGACATATTAAGTCAAAGAATAAAATTGATATTTTTATGAAACAAAATAAATATTTATTGATATATAATCTGTAGTTTTATATTAATATATATCACATTATATATTATTGTAATTAATTTAAAATACGAACCATTAATCATTATAATTTGTTTAGCAAAACTTCTTTTTAAACCCAAAAACAATAACATAATATATCTTAATATATGTTATATTCAAAAGTAATTAGGTGAACTAAATGTTATTAAATTATTTTTGGGTCACCTAAATAAATATTCAAAACATATTGGAACATTAAAATTAATTAAATTATTTAAAATAATTTTTTTTATAAAAATATGTATATTTCAATTTTTCTGGAAAAATTAATTTTACCCAAAGGATACCAAAAATAATTCCCTTATTAAATATTGATATTAAAATTTAGGAAACAGAATTTAATTTTATCAAATACAATTTTTAATATTTTTATATGTAGATTATAATATTTAATTTCATTAAAATAAATAAAAACAATTTTTCGAGAAGGCTGATTTTTGAAGAATAATATGATTAAAAATTGAAAAATTGTTTACTAAACATTTATCAATAATTCTTATTCAGTGTGATATATATTTATATATATTATTATATTATATAAATTAGTTATTATTATATTTACCCTATAATACAATGGTTGGGATATAACGATAAGATATAACATAGGCCATTTAAGATTGGTGTTTCATATTGAATACACTATCGAACATAAAAATATGTGTGTTTTTTGTAATTTAAGTCAAATTAATTGATTATTATAAATAAATACAGAAAAAGTTTTGGTATTTCTTTACACTATAATAAAATAATTTAATTCATATATAATATCATTGAGTTACATAATCATTTCTTTCAATACTACTTGTGATAATGTATTTATAATGACACCATAATAGAGTACATTATAAAATCTTCTTAGTAACTTATATTTAATGTGACACAGTTGTTGGATATTATAAATTTATTGGATTCAAACAATCAGTATGTTTTACATTCCAATTTATATTTTGAAAATTATTTTATTTATTTTAGAAAACTAGTGAATAGATAAAAATACTGTATAAAATTATCATAGGTCTATAAAACAATGGCATGGTTGTAGGTGAATCATAACAACCATAAAATATGTTAAAATCATATATGAAATCTTGAATCATGGAAACATGTTATGTATTAGGTATATAATTGAAAAACAATAGACACATATGAATAAGAAAATAAAAAAACGTAATGGAGTCGGAAACAAATCCAAAATCCAATATCATAGTGGGATTGAGATATAACTATTGTTCCTATTATGGATTTGGAAACATCTAATGATTAATTTTTATCTTCGTTACAAACAATTTTACCTTATATATTAGGAAATATCTAGTGTACTACTATTGGCATGAGATACTCCTTGTGTTCATCATTTTTCTTGGTTATCATCTATTATACATATTTAGAATTCGGAAAAAAACCATGTACCTTCATGTGATAATGAGATATTAAACATTAACCAATTAATAGGAGGGGATAATAAGTCCTCGGTCTTCCTCATATGAAACGATGAGTTCCCTGTAAAATAATATTATTCCTGATATTGTAAATAACCCCGAGATGAAAATGAGTTTCATAACATTTTCTAATGGTATAAAATAAAATATAACATGATCATACGATACCAAAAAAACATAATATCTCAAATAGAGTATTTATGAAATGAAAAAATGTGTAATTAAAATAAAATAATCATAAATCAATAAATCCATTGAAAATAAATGTTAAATTAAAAAATACTTTATTATAAATCATTTCATTATATCTTCCAATGAAGATTTGATTTGATTTAATATTCCAAAAAACCATTATTTTAGAAATTTTAAGAGAAAAAATGTTAGAATATTACATTAAAAATCAAATAAAAAAATAATAAATCTATAAGATATATATCAAAATGTGAAGTATATTCGATGAATATGAGATCATAATGATGAAAAAAAATAAAATATTTTAAAAATACATTATTAAAAGAACACATCATCAAATTGATAATGACCCCTTGATCAAAAACTTAAATAGCAGAATAAATCGACCAATGAAGACTATAATTTTCTATTTTACTCTATATAAATGAGAGAATTATTAGGATTAAAAAAATTGGTACAAATGGAACATTTATTTAAACATATTGTAATTATTTTTCAATAAATAAATTCCCTTATTAAATGACATATTTAACTATAAAGAATAATTTGGTGTGATATATGAATTATAAAGATAATTAAAAGATAATTCAATATAGAAACATCATATATTAGAATATATCAATATAAAAATATTTTAATATTAGTAGGTAGATTTTACCTCTCGAAAAATGTTTCAATCAAGAAAACCCACCACAACTTGAGAATTATGAAAATTAAATCCTCAAAAAAGAGAGAGAGAAAAAATGAAAATAAATTACAGTGGATAATTGAAAATTGAAGATATAATATATCAAATAATTATTATATACCCCATATAAATGAAATAATATTCATAAAAAATTCAATTTCAAATAGAAGAATTTATAATGAAAACACTTGCAGCTTATGAGACATTCTAAAACAAATCCTTTTAATGAGAGAGGGATATATAATATTGATGAAATTTTAATACAACTATTTATGAAAATCCATGAGACTAAATATCCAATTAGTAATATATAAACCATATAAAATAAATTAGGTTCATAATTGAAATATTGTTTTAATGAATTTATTTTTGAGATGAAACCCTTGACTTCTTCCGAATTCATTTTCTGAATATTCTTAACATCATGTATATTTAAAATAATTATATTTAAAATAGTACTTGTGAAATATTTTTTGTTTTTTAATTAATATAAAAATTTTAAAATCATAATTTATTTTCTTATTTTAATTTTTATTATTTTTTCAATGAAATATAATCGATGTTATCTTATTTTGGTAATTTTAGATATCAATGTTGTTTTTTCATTAATAAGTAAAATAAAAAATTTAAATCACATTGAAACAAAAAATTCATTAATTTTATCTTAACGTAAAATAATATTATTCTAAAAGGTCCCATAGTTATATATCATTTATTTTGAAAGCATTTGTACATATAGGCAGTTAATTCAACACTAACGTGAACATGTTATATCGTGATGGGTGAGTATGGTTGAAGATGTGTATATTATCCTTATAAAAATGAATAATTTAGCTATTTAATTTTTTATTTTATTTATTATTATTTTCATATGATTACACAATGAAAGAAAACAAGATGATAAATAAAAAACATTACTTTGTTGATGCTGTAGACGACAAACCACATTATAAAAAAAATTTATCTGAGTGGATAGAAATGACTAAATTATAAAATGAAAATGTAGCATATTAATTATAATTTTATAATTTTATAATTATGACTAGGTATTATTTTCCTAAATTATAGTAAAATAAAATTTTAATAGAAAGAAATACTCTTGATGAAAGCTTCAATCCTCTATTGAAAAATTCCTTTGAGATGAAGCTCTAATTTTAAATATGAGTGTATAAATTCATACACATGTGGTAGAGGGTTCTAGGAGGAGTATATTTTATATGTAAAATTACGAATTCAGATGTAAGTTATTATTAAATTGGTTATGTTTTAATTATTTTATATGTAAATATAAGGGTAGTTCCGCATGTAAACCTTATATAATTAATAATGTAATGTTAGTATTGCATGATAAATGGATAATTAATTTAACTATAAAAATGTGAAGGAGATTTTGTTCTTAAATCCATGAAAATATATAAATTACAATTTATTTAGGTGTGATTTACGGCCTTTTAGTTGAACTTTTTACCTTTTTAACCTAATTCACTTTGACCATAGTAATTAATTTATAACCATGATAATTAATATCAATGAAAATATTTAATATTTACCCATTTTCCTAATTTAGAAATTAGTATTTCAAAATATTTAATAAATTTAATAAATTCATATATCTAATGTTTTTAAAAATTAATTTTTCAATTATCTCACATAATGTGTAAAATCTGTATTAAAAACAGTGTGTTTTTAAAATTAAATTTTTTCTATTACCCATATTGATTAAAATATTAAATTCTGATAACATAAAATTGTTAACAATAAATTAATTTTTTTATGATGATTTCTCGCCAATCAAAAAATGAATCTATCCATAAATATTCAATATTTAATGAAATAATAAAATCTAATTTTTTTTAAAATATTATTTTAATTTAGTATTAATTATTTTTCTATCAAATATATAAGGTCTAATAATATATTTAAATTGAAATAATTATTTCATAGATAAATTTTTTATTATCTAATATAATATTATTTATCTATGATATTATTATAAAAAAATACAAAAAACGATAGTTTAAAAACATTATTTTTTGTTAAAACAATAATTTTATAAAAAAAATAAAAAATTCTTGTTGAGTTAATTTTATTGTGAGGAATGAAAATGTAATTTTTTAAACTTCAAAATTATTTATTTTTTTATATCCATATAGATAATATCAATAATATTTATTTTATTGAAAATAAACATTTTAGAAGTTATTCATATTTATTATTTATATTTTAATGGTAATATAATTTAACAAATTATCATATTAATAACTATTATTGATTTATTAATAAATTTAATCAACTATTGTATAAGTTACTGTATCTTATGACACATGTTATCAATCATTACATCAATATTCCATGACTACCATTTTGGATTGTTACATTATTCCCCCATAAATGAAATGCATGATCACTATACTAATTATTACTTACCCTCGAATCTATATAAGGGTATATATAATGCTACTCAAAATTTAATTTTTCGATTGATTTATAAATTTTTTTTATTTATAGAATAATAAAAATCTCACTTATTTTAATAGTATATGGACTAACTACTCATCTAGATTAGTTTATCAATAGAGCTCATAGTGACTCTCAAATTGGTAGATGTTCATTGGTTTATTTGAGTTATGGAATTTTATTTTTCCATTTTCATAATTTATTTTAGAATTAATTTGAAAATTCACATCAAATTCTTCTCAATGATAACTTAAAAACATCCACATGGAATAAAATAATCAAACAATGTGATTTTTTATTCAATTTCATATCTTTTTAATTGTTTTTAGATGTCATTGAAAAAAATTATTTACTAGAGTTTCCACAAATCTAAAATCCAAAATCTCATCTAATTACCAATATTGATGTATATGTATTTTGTAATAATCATGATCCGAATAATATGATATATATATATATATATGTAATTGTAAATTTTATGATATTTATCATTCCTTTAAATGAAGAGTTTGCTAATATTGGATTACCTAATTAACCCCATGTGTGGTGACCTTTTTAGTATAAACCCCATTCTCCGTATAATTGGAGCAATGGAATTAGGGGTGTACATTATGATAATACATCCCTAGTACATTTCCTTACTTGGACCATTCATATTAATTAGATATTAATGTACTCAAGGACTTCTCCTTCACACTTTGAGAAATAACATATTCCTTAGAGACAATCCCCTATATTCATTTACCTACAAATTTTAAATGAGTAAGGCTAAATATTCATTCTGCCATGGTTTTTGTCAAATCAATTTAAAGGTAAATATAATTTTATTTTATTAATCCAAAAATAAATTGAATAATTACAGTCCCCATTTTCCATTTCATCTATAAGTTCACATCGAAAATCATTTTCACATATATCAAATTATCTTATAGTTTATTCCATTTGATGAATTGCTCTTATGTAATTAAATAATTTTTAAATCTCTCACTCAGGGTTATTAATAAAACCAGAGGCATACCTTCTATGTATAATGAATCGTTCTCTTATGAACCCACTGATTCATGATCCTTTTTTCAACTCTAGGTATTCACACACTATTTTAATGTAATGATTTCTGGTGAAATATTTAATAAATAATAGCTTTTTATTTCAAGTTCTTCAATATAGTAAAGTTATTCATTATTTAATAAATTCATAAGGAAACCCAACCATATGTTATCCAGAATTTTAGATGATTAGTATTTGAAATTTCATTTTTACTCTTCTTGATTTAGTTATGAAAAAAATTATATTCCACTATATCATTTCATTACTCAATAATTGAAGGGTAAAAAGGGACAAAAAAGAATATTTGAGGTTATTAAAAGAAATAATTGAATTAAATATAACCCTTCCATGTTAAATTTATAACATAAAAATGATTCATTTAATATTTCATAAATGGATATAGAAATTTTAGATGGAATTGAAATTAAATTTTATCACAAATTGGATACTCATTGTGGTAATCATTGTTTTTTCTATCAAACCAATGTAATGATAGTTTCCCTTACATCCATAAATATATAAATAATATATGTAATAATTATTAATAAATACTTACATCATATAGAAATTATAAAAAACTCAAACTCAAAATTTGTTACTTCTTGAAACCATCAAATCAGTTTTTGGTTCAACATAAATCACACTTCCTTTAATCTGATATTATTTAGGGTGGGATATCATAAGGTACTTAATATAATTATGTAAGATTAAAATCCTCTCATAATTTAATTTAAAATTAATATAATTTACCATATAATATCCCTTATGAGTTTTAAACTAGGGGTAAAGTTATTCATCTCAGTCACGATCTTTCTGAAGATTGAGATAATATCCATCACACATTTTTAGTTTTATGATGAGAAGGTACATATGTTCTAGAGACTATATCCACTTGAAGTATTCATATAATTATTCTATTAGTGAAAAACCCAAACATATATTTTTTTCGTAGAAAATTATAATATGTCATACTACACATATGATTTCCAAATAGATTTTTTGTTAGGGATTTAATAATGTTCTCAACTACTAATTATAAAGGTATATAATATTATGATGAAAACTAACTAATCTGTTGTCTATAAAAAATAAATCACCTGGACCCAAGCATTTTGATCTAGAGTTAAGATAAAAATATTTACATTATCAATTAGAAACTATGGGATATTATGTAAAAAAGATTACCTAAAATAATATCATTCTTTTAATTTTAAATCTAATAATAGTATGATATTTCCCACAAATAGATAGATATAGTGTGTTTGGGGGTAATTTATATAAACATCTTAATGAACAATACATGTAATGATTTATTCATATCCAAAAAATACAATATGTTATTTTAAATGTGTTGTAAAATATGCACCACCACATAAAATATGGGATGTAAACCTAATAACTATATAACCTCAAACAATCAACAAGGGAAAATTTTCAATGAATCATAAGCAATAGATCAAAATCAAATGAGATAACATGGTACACTAGATAAATATATGATAAAAATAAAATTGGTATTTATGACCACTATAGGGTCATCTATGATGCATACAAATAATAATAATTAATTGGATAGTATAACCAAAATCATGAAAAACAAATCCATGAATGGTATTTATAATATCCAGGAAATCAAACGAAATGTCAGAATATAAAAATAAATATTTATGGTGTTGGAATCCTAGCATGATTCCAATATAATAATGGGATTAACCTATAACTCGTGTACCTATTTAGGATGAAGTGAAAAGTTTGTCCTTATTTGGGTTTTGGATATAACAATTGTACATCTTTAGGGTTAGGAAAGAACGTATATACCAATCTAATATTGGGATACAACTCGGGTCTCTTTTTAGGTTTTCATAATCACTGGTGTACATCATTATTTCATGGATAAAAATCATCTTTTTTTATTATAGGAGTTATTAAACATTAAATAGCTTTTTCGAGGGTGATAAAATACTCAATATCTTATAATAAATATATTTGAGTGCCATGTAAAATAAGATAATTCATCTTATCTAAAAAACCAATGGGAAAAAATGTGTTTCGTAACATTTCCAAATGGTACATGAAGAAATATCATTTTATGAAATGTTCATAGTAAAAAAACGGGTATTTATGAAAATAAAATATAGAATTATATATAACACATTTATACAGATGTATAAAATCTACTGAACATACAAAAGAAATTTTAAAAAATGTTTTCTTTAATTTATTTCATTATATCATATAATAAGGACATGATTTTGTTTTCGTTTACATGTTTTTTTAATTTGTTAGGAAATTTTATTAAAAACTTTCCACAAAATAAATTCAATTGAATAAACATTTATAAGAGAAAAATATACATTTCAAAATGTGATTAATATGTTAAGACTATAATATCATGATTTGTTTTTTAATATAAAAATTATACATTAAAGAAAAATTGCACCATTAAAAGGATAGGGAAACCATTATTATAAATTTATTAAAGAATAAAAAATATTGTTAATAAAAAATAATTAAATTTTTTACTAGGGAAAATATAATATTGTCAGTATGTAGTCACTTAGAAATTTAACAAATATCAGTTAAATGATATTTTAATTATTTTTACCATAATTAATTTTCATAAGAAACAATATATTTATCAAAAATTATAAATTCAGTTTAAAACATGAATTAATAAAAATATAAGATAATAATATAATGTATCACAATAATCGGAAATATTTAATGAATATAAATAGTGGGAATTAATTATAACTCCAAAAAAATATTTTTCTTTTGTAATATCCACTCTAATTAAGTATCTTTTAATACAAATACTTTTTAAAGTGGGTGTATAGATTGAACTTTAATTCCCTTTAGTAAAATGAAATTCATGTTAAAATATTTCAAATATATTATATATTCACAACATATATCTTATTAACTATCAAGAAAAACATGTCTCAAAGAGATGAATATGATAGGAAAACACATATGGGTAAGGAAACATTCTATAAAACACACCATAAATGTTAAATATCATGTATTGGAAGATATAATATAACAAAAAATGATAAAAAAATGATATTATATATATTATTTCTTGTATAAAATATATTTATAATAAGTCGTTTAAAAATAAAACATTGTTTTTTAATGAGTGAAATTTTGAGACCAAACTAACAAATGATAAAGGATTTATTCTCTATAGATGAATAAAATCATTCATAATAAAATTTTGATTGTTATATATTATCATATGTATCCTATTGTTATATATTTAATATATGATGCAACATTTATTATCCAATTCTATATATTTCATGTATTTGGTATTTTATGTTTGTATAAATATTTTATTGTTGTTAGATTACTTTTTTAATTTGAATGATCAATGATGTGGGACTAGAACATGTTGAGTATAACTATAATCCATGTACTTCAATATAAGTAACTATTCATTTTATCTTGTCTATAATCCAATTTTGACCTATAATCTACTAGATCTATGATTCCATGGGGATATCCACTTCAATATCTTGTGAAACATCAAACTTTTCAGATGAATTTCAAGTTGCAATATGGAAATTACCTTTATTGGTGTTCTTATCGATGATAACTTGCATAGAGGGTTCTCAATGGTGGAGTTATTTTATTTACAAGCAGGTGTTGACACCTATAGGTCCCTCCTAATTCATCGATTCCCCATGGGGATCTTTTTATCCATCAAATCCCATATTTTTGTTCCCATATCTTTTTATCTCTAGGACAACAACGCTCACTATGACAGTTCATAAGGGAAGATCCGAAATGTCTTATAGTAAGTTAGGTTATTATAGGATAGAAATGATGTGTATAGTAGAATACTTCCCCCAACCCTAGATCTTCATATGTGGGGATTCCTCATCAATAATACTATAGATCACTGTGAAGCTTTTA
Source organism: Viscum album (assembly GCA_963277665.1). Taxonomy (NCBI): domain Eukaryota; kingdom Viridiplantae; phylum Streptophyta; class Magnoliopsida; order Santalales; family Viscaceae; genus Viscum; species Viscum album. The sequence continues at coordinate 433,213,414 of OY728150.1, read as the reverse complement.
ACACATAATTATTTTAGATTCTTGTGGCAGCCATGTGATGTAGTGTATTGTTACACAAAGAGTGGTACCATCTTAACCACATAGAACTACTATTAAATTTAATCAAAATGATTCTCACACATTTTTTAGACATCATCACTATCCCAGATTCAAAAACACATCTCCCAGTTGGTTCGATGAAAGTACATAACTTTATCCTTAGCAAGGGCCTCTGGAATGTCAATTTCAATGTCAAGAGTTGTAATTGGCTAGAACATATCATACAACAGATACATGGTTAGAATTTAAAACAATATTAACTTCCCTAAAGAGTTTCTTGAATCGTTGTTTCTACAGTCTTAGACTTTCTTTGGTTGAGGAAGTGAAATGGGAAAGGATGTGGGTCGCTATGGCGGTGGACTGGCCAATGGAGAGGCAATTATGTGCATGAACTATAAACTTTAAGATGATATATTTCTCAGAGGAATTTATATCCACACCATCACATCCCTCTTGGATATGGTAATAACCACTTCCTCTAGTTCATGGTAAATTGATGCCAAATGGGGTGCTATTGTGTGCTTGTGGTCTATATGGTCCCAAAAATAATCTCTGCAATATCATGTAGTGGTACGGAATGAAGATCATGATAATAGAGATGGATACACCGTGAAACACTGTAAGACATCCAAAAACTCCTTCAACTTTATATAATTATAAAGGAATTTGGGTATATGATTCATCTCACCTTCTTGTATGATAAAACCCTCACACCCAACACATTCCCAGACTCTGATAAAGATGAATGGGTTGAAAGATCTATCACTGAAAAAAATTTGGTTTCAGAATATAAGAAGGGAATTGGATTTATGATTACTTTTCACATTTTAATGTCATTACTTTAGTGGATAAGATTATCCCTTTTACTATGGGATGAGTCTTCTTATCATAATGAATTTTTTTTAATTTTGTGGCGCTTCATGCAGTGGGTTGATTGTGCAAGGAGGACCTTTACATAGAATTTTTTTGATACGGGTAGGGCCTAGCTTTAAAATGTCATTTTAGTGAGGGGGAACCTTATATTAGACTATGGTTGGAGTGTAGAGGACCATAGCAATGAAACCTATTGATGTAGTAAAGAGGACCTCTCCTTAAGTCACTGTGAAAATGGGGAGGACCTCCATGTTGGTTGTTGGTGGAATGTGGAGGTCCTATTTTTTAGTGAGATGAGGTTCATGGACCACCTGAAGAAATATAAAATTGGACATAGGGATGACCTCCATGATGGTAAAAATGATTATGGGGAGGACCTCCATACTGGTTGTTAGATGTGTGGGGATGACCTCTGTAGTTTTCAGTGGTGAAGTAGGGATGACCTCTTCTTGATTTGATTAAAACACGAGGAATGAATCCATGTAAAATAACTTTGGTATGGGGAGTAACTTCATGTTGTTTAAAATTTATATCATGAGGCATTCCATCATACAAATAATTACTGATATAGGAAGGGCCTCCAAATATGATCATTTTTAGAGTGGGGAGGAACATTGCTTGAATTGGTGGAAACATTTGGAGGACCTCTATGTTGATGACTGATGGAGTGTGGGGACCTCCACTCTGTTTGGATGTAGTAGGGATAGTAAAACAATATTTACTAGTGATAAAGATAAAAGTGACCTTTCATATGGTCCAAAAAAATGACAGGGAATCTGTATATGAAACTATAGGAATGTGGAGGACTTCTGTGATGGATGTAGATAAGTAAGAGAGTAAATATTCATTAGTTGATACTTGGAACAAGTGGAGGTCCTCCATATTTGGTGTTAGAGTTGGGAAGACCTAAAATATATCTAGAGATTGTATAAAGAGGTAATACGTACTAGATCTCATCATCATGGGTCAGCCCGTGATAGATTTCAGCTATGCCAATGATTGAAAGAGTAAACACGACCATTTGTTGACGGAGATGAGGTATCAATTTGGGTCGGGTATTGATGGGTATATTCTCTACAGTGGTAGGTATCGGGTGATATGCATCAGTGGTGGTGTGTTCCGCAAGAAATATGAATGATGATTCCCCCTAATGGAAATCCACATTATCATGGAAATAAAGTTGATTTTGGGTCATCCAGAATTTGGTCATAGAAACAGGGTTATATACCACATTTTCATCTACTTGAAGAACCTATCAGTGGTGGCATTGACGTGGCCTAGTGGGAATCCACCATGGAGGATCCTGGGTGGTTGTAACATCTAGTGTGACATGAGAATCCATTTCCTCCCTGTAATTGGGGATAATTTACTAAGAATGATATGGGAAGAGGGTCCTAAAGCATTTGAACATCAATGTGGGGAGAAGTGGTTCCCTATGTGGACCATGGAAGTGGTGCTGCTGGAATGGTGAAAAATTATCTAGGTCATAAAAGGGCCACATTCCTTTTGTAAATGGCGCCCTCTTACATGTACCAATGTTAGAGTGTGTTTATAACACTCTTTTCGATGTTATATAATGGTGAAATGTTCCTTTGGAATTATTAGAAAATTTCTCGACTAAAATCATTGCAATAGTGGAGTCGTTCAGGGTTTCTTTGTTTTTACATCTCATGCCCCTGTGCGAGTAGGTTGCAGTAATTAGTCTACTACAACTTGGGTCCTTCAAAGAAACAATAGTCATCTATTAGTAAAGATATTAGTAAATAAAATTCAAATGTCTCATTATCATCCAATATTCCATGGTCTAAAGTGTGATACATGTTGATGAATTTTATGACCGTAATACCTAATGATTTGTTCCCAAAATTCTGTTGAGTACCACTCAAATACCACAATTTCCATGGTAGGAACTTGAACCGAATATCTATATCTAGTAAAATAATGATCTATTGATGTATTAAACACTACTAATCCAAATGTATGGGGAGTATAATTCAGGTTGGTCTCACTATTATGGTTATTGACGATTCACTTGAGGTGCGTCCTCCTTGCATGTTATCACACACCGGTGTCACATTCGATACATGCATTCCCATATTTCAAATTTAGCATAAATTCATCATATTATAATTGATTTTTTCTTTTTCATTGAAATGGGATGATGAAATGTCAGTTTCTCCTTCCTTGGATTCCTCGTTATAATTCATCATCTAGTTGAGGTATCCCTCAATGATTAATATGTTTCTATGAAAATCATTCCTAGATCCAACTATTTTGTAGACATCGATTAATTTTGATACAACTGTCTAGAATATGTATGTGGTACTAAAAGGGTATCAACCATTAGTATGGGTAGTATTTACATTGGTAATCGCAGGAATGTATCGAAACTGAAACATTAGTCACCTGTAATATTCTTTATGTGATGGATTTTCAAGGGAACACAACTTCAGGCATCCTATAGAGATCTTATGGTATCTTATGCAACATGAATATATTTTGAGGAATTATTTAGGCATCCCATGTCTATTATATGGTAGGTCACAAGTTTAACATCATTTAGAGATGAAGTGGAACTAATCAGAACACCCCCTGAAAGAGAATTATTGAGTTACATCCCATTAAGTGTCTACCATTTATTTTTACCATATAGATAGATCAAAACACCTATGTTGATGGAAATATGATGTTTTGTATCATAAAAGGAAGGTTTCAATTTGTGAAGGATTTTCTTGATAGCACTAGAGGTGGATCATAGGGGGTTCTCCTCTATGTGTGGGGAACCATGGTTTACCATCGAATGGGATTGAACATTAAATAGGATGACCACATACCTCATATAAAATACTAAGAAAAAAACCAGTGTAGTTTAATTGATGTAGTGGGATTACTCATGATTATCTTCCCATTACAATATTATTTATCTTGTTTTTACTATGTAGGGATTATAAATTAGATCTCTATATATGAGTGGAATGATTCCATGAGGATGCGGTGGCCCATTTTAGAATATCTGTAGAATATGGATGGATTAAATAATGTGGAATGGATGTATTTTTTAGGATGTTGTTGTTTATCCTAGGGAGGTTTTCTACATATCACAGATGCTTCAGAATCAATGTCCACCAAATATTGAGGTCCTTTTTAGTTTTATGTCAAGCAGTTATGATGCTGGGAGAATTGATGTAAGTAGGATGGAATGGATGAAATGTTTGAAGTGTCTGGCTTTCCACTATAGGAGGTTTCATATTCAACCTAGATAGTTGGTAATATAAATATACATAGTTATCTATGGGATGTTGGGGCTCATACATAAGGATTAGGTAGAGCCAAAAGGGTACATATGGTTGGGCCTCATGGATGGATTTTTTCCAAATGAAGGCAGCATGATTTGTCTTACATAGGGTTGGAGAACCATATAGACAAGAAAAAGAAGTGAACTTTATTATGGGACATCATCCCCCCTAGACAAGGTAACTCATTGGAGGGACCCATATGGGAATAAGATATGGGATTATTATAGGATATGATAGGTGTACCCCCTGGAAGAGGGAACAAAGAATTACCATTGGTTCAAATTGATGCATTTGGGAATAATCCTATATACCTTGTTTGGAAAGAAGTTATTATAACCCAAATAGATCAAAAGGGAAGGGTGTTATTCACTGTTAATGACCCATGATGCTGGAAACCATGTTTTAGGTTGGAAGTGATTACATTGGTGGTGGAGAAAGGTGTAATAGTTACTAATAACATGTAATCCCATTTGATTCATGCTTGGTGTGAGAAACAAGAGGAAGTAGTTGAGCACACAGTCACATCATGAAATATATGTCAGTGAGAGAATGTGTGGGGCTTTCATTTAGAATTGTCCCATGTGAAGTTATCATTCCATTTGAGGTGTATCAGATTACATGTGAGGTTGATCTCACTACCATAGAAATGCATTGGCATGGAAACTTTCCAAGAGATAAATACTAATGGTAGAGGGACATATATCTAAAGATGTGAGAAGTAGTTGGATCCATATGACTATACACTCTCTATTCTTATGTAGAGTATTTCATTTCATGTTACTCATACAATGTGATATCCCAGTCATTCCACGCATTGGGAAATCACTATTTACAGTCATGTTTCAATTTGGTGGGTTCTTGGTAGTTTAAAATCCTACCAATCAAACATAGAGGATTCACTCATCCTCCCTTGGAATTATATAACTGGTGCCTCTAAAACCATTGTGAAGGGAACCCATCTACAATGATGGTCTAGAATGGTGCATAGGAGTGGCTGATAGTGGGGTCCATGTTAGCATGGATATAATGAAATGTAAATTCCATTATGATTTATATGTTGAAATGAATTATGTAGGTAAATAAAACAAGGGATAACTAAAGAGGGACTAAGAAATAATAATGTGCAAGACTAGTGGGCCACACGGAATAGGGTCTCATTAACCATGTGGCCTCACTAAGAAAAGATTCTCGAAGCTCGAATGATCTATGATAAACATGGGATTTTTTTTGGAAAGAGATTTGAGAAGAAGGGTGACCATATATTATAATGGGTCCATGGATTAATGGAAGAGTGATTTAAGAGGACGAATACTCAGCAAAGCCTTGAGTAACCCAAAGGGTTTCATTACTCAATGAAATACATGGGACTTTGTGAAGTGAATCACTACCATATGAAAGTTCATTGAGTAATAATGTAAATAGAGTATTTTGTTTCTTCAACACCTTGGGTGATTCATTTTTTCTCTATTTCATGGTGCTCAGGTGCTTCTAGAAATGGGGGATTTTATGTCAAAAGGTTAGTGTACCCAGGACATTGATATGCGGTGAGTGGGATATTTATAGGAAATGGGTATTCACGATGCACATAGTTTTTCTGTATTGAAATATAGGCTATACAAAATTCCACAACTCGATCAAAATCATAGAGATGTTAATCAAAGACATTCTTATAGTCGGAGAGTGAATCATGCATATGGGTGTACAATAACATTCCATTGCATCAGTATTGTTTCGGTGGGTTTCTTTAATGGGCCTCATAAAAGAGAACTCATTGGATGATATTTTTACTCTCTGATCATGGATCTCACCATGAACACCAGGGGTGGAACTCAACTGATTATGTTGAATGAATTTTTGATCCAACAATAGAAAATAATTATAATCACACTAATATTAACATTATTTATTTATATTTGATGATATGGTTTTTTATAATCATCAATATCTAGGTGAATTCTCATTCTATATGGTCAATAGGTTGACATCATTACGGAATTGATTTCCATAAAAAATCAACATGATGTAAAATTGGATTTGTTTCCTTAATATGTGTATTTGAAAACTCATAAGGCTAACCAAATCCAAGGGGATATGATAATTACAATAAATAAATATAATACACACCATTATTGAAAAACCCTATTATATAATAAGAATTCCCAGCATCTCTTCTACAATAATGGTAAAATTCATCCTCGCTATCAAATTGAAAAAATACATTGCATTCATCAATAAGGCTAATTGAAAATTTTGAAAAATATATTATCTATAAAATTCATTTAAAAATATGTAATTTAGTCTCACACTATGAAATTTCATATTAATTAAAATTTGAGATCACGTATATCCGATAATGTAATATCCTCAACTAGATATCTATTACGCATAATGAATAATGGGAAGTCATGGTTTGACTTATAATAATATATGTTTATAATATTAAACAATGATCATTCTATGTTTAACATCACTATACGTAGGGGTTTCATTAATATTAATGAGTTTGTGAGAAATGGATTCCAATAGTTTCATCATTCATAATATATATAATTATTTTGAAATTTAAATAATCTGTTTTAGGAAGAAAATTATTCATTAATTTGATATCTTACGGAATATTACAATAACCATTGTCTAACCCCATGGTTAATTTATTAGAGAACAAGTGGACAAATGGGATAAATCTAAATTATGTAATGGACCCATAACGATTGGAAAAATTTAATACCGACTTAAATAAAATATGATTAAGAAATTATTGAGAAAATAATAAAAATGTGTTTTGTGATAAATAATCTATTTTATCCCAACATAATCATGTTTTAGAAAAATAAAAAGTGATTATAGAATATCAATTATTTATATTTCTCTTTAAATTATCAATAATAATAATTCTATTCAATGAAAACCACTTGAATAAATATGTATTGGTTGATGAAAATAATTTATAGAAGAGTGATAATAGTCATTTAAACTTATATTAAAAAATTATAAAATTTGACATAAATAAATCGTATAAAATAAATTTAAATAAAAATTTAGTAACTTTTTATTTATTATAAAAACATTAATATATCACTCTATTATAAAAATAATTATCATTGTTTGTGTTTTTTTCAATTTGATGTGTATATGTATAATGATATTTTTATATGTCTGGAGGAAAGGTTGGAAATACCAAATGATGGTCATGGATGAAGAATTTTGTAACACGATAACTAGTATTAAACCACGAATTAAGTAGAAGTCTATAAAAAGTGTGCTTTCCCCTTATAAATATAATTTTTTTAGTGATTTTATCCAATTTCATATTGTTTTTCCCTTTTTCACAGCTTGACAACAGGGTTATGCTACATTGTGGGAGCAATGTAAACACTATAAATTTAAATTTATGAACTAGGGATGTTTATTAAATAACATATGGGCATATATTAGTAATGGAAAATACTATTTATGAGTCTCCTCAGTGGTTTATTTGTTTTTTACATTTAAAAATTTATTATTTTGTGATGCAATTTTTTGTATAGTGGAGAAAAAATGAAAATAGTTATGAATATTTCAATTCTCATGGATATATAAACATGACTACATGAGGGAAATTTATATGTAAAAAGAGTCCAATAAAAAAATTTATTGTAAAGGTCATTCCATCAAGACTATCAATTGATTTGCTATAAATTTATAATAATAAGGAATTTGGTTATTTACAGCTAGAACAAATGAATTCACCTTAGACAACTCTTTAACACCATGGTCATTCTATGGTTTTGAAAAAATAAAATTTTTCACATTAATTGTGTCAGTGTCTTAAATTTTTATGTTTTAACGAGAATGATGATATTGTTGTTGAATTTATATAACATCGCTATTAATGAAACAGCGTCTTTACAATTAGTTTGTTAGGGTACACCAAGAAATCAGGGATGTTGAATCATTAATGAAGTACATATAATATATTCTAGGAATCCAAATTAATTTTTATAAAATGAAAGATATATTTCTATAATCTTTATTATAGAAACATAATGAATTAATTTATTTACACTTAAGTTCATAACATGTAAAAAATATATTTTAAAAATAATTAGATTAATCAGTCCCTAATTTTGGAGAATCAAGTGGAGTGAAAATAGGTATGACTGAAATATATTCTCATATCTTGAGAATTAATGTGGGTGAGGAATATTTGTATAATCATAAAAACTAGGAGATAGAGGACCTACATTAATAAATTTGACGACTAGGAGATGGGGGAAGAACTGAAGTAGAATTAAATCGATTTGACTATATTTAACCATTATCTAGTAAATTATTCTTGTATGTAATCATTATATAATATCTATTTTTTACTCATTATATTATACCAATTTAAGAATATACAATACAAAGTTCCCTAGGATAATTAATTTATCATTCCTAAAAATGTTATAACATATACAATACTTAGTGTTAACCATATTACACCTACACACCCATATCATATACTCCTTACGTTACACATTGGGATGAATCTAGTAAAATATTTGTGAACTTGTTTAATGTTTGAGATATGAATACTATATATGTGATTAAATATCAATAGGTTTCTTTTTTTATTATAAATATATGATCAATATTATGTCATAAGGAAATAATAATTTAAAAATGTATTTAAATTTGGTTGCATCATCCATGTAGGTGAAACCGGTGATATAAAAATCATAATTTTTTTCCAGATGAATATATCTCAAGAAATGTGCTAATCTAAATATCAAGATTATTGAAAATAGTGTTTTAATGTTTGATGTCTATAATTAATTTATATCATAAAACCTGATGAGATCTCACATAGGATATGACTGAATTGATGTATTAACTATTTCTATATATGGAATACTTCTCAGTAATTGTAAACAATTATCTATGAATAAAAGATAAATTAATACTATTTTATGATAATTTTAATGAAAAAATGATCTACCCTAAGCATTTTCAATCCAAAAACAGTTGATATTATTAGACTGCACCCCAGATTAACTAATTTCAGATTTGTTGACTGACAAATATTATGGACATATAAAGGTTAAAGAGTGAATGTTATAGATACTAAATAATAATTTTTATTATTTTAATATTTTTTAGTATTAATATTTATTGTTTATTAATCCAAACCATTGATGTTGTGTGACAAATATATGGTCCTAATGACTATAATGATATATTTTAAAATTATGATGAAAATTCATAGAAGACTATCAAAATTATATAATTACATGGGATCTACACAAGATAAAAAAATACTAAATACATGAATCATTATTTTGGATAAATAAATTATTCTAAATAATTAAATCATATACAGCTGGTTTTCAAAAAAATTTTCTTTTAAATCCTTAGACAAAATGAAGATACTTGGTATTAAAATTTATTATAATGATATAAACGATCATTATTGCCTTAATACAAGTCATGTTAAATAATTAAATGTAATATTTTATGATATAATACAATTGGAAAGGTTTAATTATTTAATAATTTTTGATAATTGAAAAATATGACAAAGTAAGGGGAAATAGTGGAAATGATGAATTTTTATCAACAGAATAGAAAAATATTCCTTAAAAGTGTAATATTAGGTAATTAATTTCTATTTGAAGGAGGATATTATAGGGAGAAATGATATATAATTATGTTGAATATGATGATATACATATTAATATGGAAGAGACTAAATTACAACCATATGTGAAAGATTTTATTAAATGGTTGAAAGGAAAAATTAAAAAATTAGTACGATGTCATGTTTGAAAGGGTAGTTTATTTGAGGGGGATGGAGATAGATAACATCAATGGTTTTACCATAAATAGATAAAAAATAATTTTAGGGTGGATTATTGAAATAATAATAAAAATAAATTAATGATTTTGATGTTTATTTTACCTGATTTGAAAAGTAGAGGATATATTGGATGTTATTATAAAGCAGCTAATAAATTAATAAATTCAATGATTGGTATCAAATATTATGAAAATATTTGTATGTGTCATAATATTATGATATATGAGTGTAAAAATGGTAGTATCCCATAGATAGATAGTATAATCATTAATAACGGTGTATGATTATATTCTAAGAGCAGATGGTGATACGAAATATCTATAATGAATAATTTTGTATGTCATGGATTCATCATGAAGAGTGTGAAGAAGTCCAATGATTATTTAAAATATAATATACTATTATATTTTTATGATAATGTGAAATATTGGTTTTAGATGTTTATCTAAGTCCTAATGTGAAGAAGTATCTTCTGTGTATTATAATGGAAAATAAAAAGGTAATGAAAAACTCATTGAACAATGATTATTTATTAGTAAATAAAAAAATACCAATGTTATAAATTATTATAAGTAAATAGTATGTTAGAATTTATATATTATATTATTAATATAAAATCTTATATATTATTTAAATGTATGATTATTACCATCCATGTAATGTGTAAATGAAAAATGAATCGCATCACCATGTGGAGGTGGTAGTCAACACATATTCACGAGCGATGTTAATGTTTTTTTCAATAAATTTGATGGTAAGAATGTATATATATTATTATTAATATAAATAAATTATTATTACAAAATATATTATCTAAAATCTTAACCTATCAAAATAAACATTAATGAATGATGGTAATGAAAATAAAGTCTATCGATACATGGAGGTGTTAGTCAACACGTATGAAAATGTGATAATTTGACATCCCATTTAAGGGATTAGATGGTGGATAATCATGGTTGTATAATAATTATAAAATTTATGTAAATTAATAATACAAAATTTATTATTTTGTAATAAATAACATACATGTATAGGTGGTAGAAGAATAAATAAATTAACATAAGTTGTGCAAGATGATTACTTCTTTTTCAGTAGGCCACTTTTAGATCCTATCTATGGAATATGGGAATTATATCTAAAGAATAAAAACCCATATAATTCATAGATAATGAATTTTAGAAATTAATTTGGTAGGGTATGGTTGATATATATAGATCAATGTGTTATATAGAAGATAATTTCAGGGATAACTTTTATATTTGGGAGATACGAGAGAAATAGAATTGCTAAATTATTAAAATATAATAAAGTAATTCATAGTAAAAATTATTATAATTGGATATAGTTTTGAATTTTTTATATTAAAAGGTAAAAATATATCCATAAATTTTATATAGACATGTTTAATTGAAAAATTTACCATTATCTCTTACTTTAACTCACTATGTAATCTCGTTTTCACCTTCAATATAGTAATTGATTTTTAATATTTATTCTTTACATTATGAAAAAATATTTAGTTAATGTCATCAGAAAAATTAATTATTATTTTTATATATATGAAATAATGTTTAATAAATACAATTCATATATGTTATAGTATTTAATTTATAATAAAACCAAAATAAACAAGAACAAAGTTACGGTTCCATAATTTAATTTATAAGTATTGAAATATATTATAACAGAATATAACATTAAATTAATTATAACATAAAAAATTAGATTATTAGATATTGAAATAAACTATTATTACATTTAAAACAATATAAAAATATTTTACATATTAATTTTTATAAATGAAATTTTAATTTTCAATATAAATATATATTTTCACTATTTAAATAAAATTATATATTCATAAAATTTTAAAAATTTTCTCCAAGATAAATTTTACATGATGATCATTTAATAAATTTAAATTTATAAAATAATTTTTCATAAACTGGAATGAATAATTCTTTTGTCCAAAAAGTTATAATATACATTTTTATTTAAAAATTATTTTTGAATCATATAAATACGTATGATAAAAATAGAAATTATTTGTCAATATAGTTAATTTATCCAAAATATATATACCTAATATTCAAGAACTCGATATTTTAATTTATGTTTCAAATTTATAGTCTATTTAATAATGGTATTCTATATTATTGTTCATTTATATATGGGTTTGCATGCATAATAAGCTATCAAAAATATTAAATTTTCATTAAATAAATACATATAATAAAATCACTGTGTGTTATGTTATACCAACATAAAAATTAATGTCACCAAATAAATTTCATCTCTATTATAAAAATTGATAGAGATATATCTACTTTATCCCATCCTATGATTCTTATGTAGCTTCTTCGAATTTATTATTTATCTTCAGAATAATAACAATAAAAGTTGTCAGGTTTGGTGAAACCTTATAGATATTATCTAATAACTAATAAATTAGTTATTCGTATGAAAATTCAAAATTCTTTTGGTAAAACAATTGATTTAAATATGTGTAATTGATGAAGAATTTACTTCATGAAGTGAGATAAATGGAACATAAGCTTAACTTGAGAGAGGTTTGGATGATGTGATGTATAGTAAGCTACCAACCCTAGTAAATCAATAATATTATAGATACTATTATATTTTTTTCGCAAAATTATCTTATTACTAAATCACATATCCTTATACAGTGGGGAAACTTATAAGAATACATTCTCAGCGACATCGTATTCCATATTTCCTAGACAATTTTCAAATATAAATGTTCAATAATATATATGATTTAGTGACGTATTAATGTGTGGATCGTATATATATATATATATCATTTCAATTTCTTGATAGGGTTATAATATCTATATTTATTTTACTATATCTAAGAATATTGTATTTGTACCCATCCATTTAAGGAATCATATATAGTTGTTTGAAAGAAATAGTTAATGGAATTGTTGTGTGATAGTTAACGTAGATGAAGTTGTTTAACCTAACTAACAGTAAAATACATACATAAAGATATTATAAGATACAATAGGGTTTTAATGGATCTATCATACTAACATATATATGAAAATAATATAAGATGTGGCACTCATCTTAGTTTCAAAATCCTATTGAAGATTATACTTGAACATTGAGGTAAACCATAAATCACAATTAAATACAAAAAATAAGTAGTCTATGTAACATCCTGATATAATTAATTTATTTTGATTCAAAATTTTCTCTTTAAAAATCCATTATTGTAGTAATGATGTATGTTGACTTCATATGGTGATTAACTAAACCTATTTTTCCTTATGGCCTTTAGAACATTTTTGGTGTCTAATGAGAAAATAAATAATGATTTTATTAATTACAATTTTGGTATATGTAATTGATATAACATACAATTCGATTATTTCATCATATTAATAACTTGTTAACATACCATGCATCAAGATACATAATTTTTTACATGACTCTTCATTTTTTTAACTATAATTACTCTTCTAGATATATGTATATATTTTTACATCGAGGATGAATAACGAATTATGAACACTAAATTAAAAAAAGAGTTCCTTCTAAAAATATGGTGTATATAGGTTAAATACATTTTTCATTGAACTTTTTTATATTATTTTCAATATTTAACTCATTAATAATTCTAACCTTTTTTCTATAGCTCTAATTCATTATCCATTTCCAATTTTATTATTTCACGTATTATTTATTGAACATTTATCTAAAAATATATGTCCATTCCTATTTCCTTATGAATTAGTGTTTCATAATGTAAAAATATAAAATTATTCGATCTCATTTAATCACCTTCGAATGAATAATATCATGGTATTTCTAAATTATAGAAAAATACACCCTTTTGTCCTTCTTAGGGTGGTAATGTATTAAATAACCATAATATGTATTCAACTGCAACAATCTTATATACCTCATCATAATCACATTCAAAGAGAATGTGTACATTATTATTTTAATAAGAGTATATATATCTCCCCTTTCACCTTAAAGATAAATTCCATAAATATTTATTGAAACAATTTTCAATGATATTTCCAAAACATGAGTTGTTTAATTTCTCAAAGGAGTGTTAAACCATCAAGAAGAATATGAAGTAACCTAATAATTATTTATTGGGATTCCACCAAATCCCACATTTTATGCATTTATATGTATCACAATATATAATCCACTATAGTGTAAAACAATATTATATTCAATTAATATCCTTCTCTTTGATAACTTTATGATTTACTCGCATTATTATATCCAAAGGAACATATATCCCAAAAGAGTTAACTTTGGGAGTAGATTTCATAATGTGTGAAATTTCACAAATGAATCGATAATAAGGACCTAAACTATAAAAACTATGAATCTCAGTCATAGTGGTTAGTGAAGGAAAATATTATAAAAATATATATTTTATTGATGCATTAATATACACTTTATTGAGATGATATATCCCATAAATGAAACACTTTTTAAACAAAATAGATAATTTCTAAATTTTGAAACCGCCATCTCTCTCTTGTGGGTCTTTAGAGAAATACCATAAATTATTATTACTATCAATCATACTCTTTTAATAAATTTGATTATAATATTTTAAAACTACCAAAAAATGATCAATAGAATATTTAAAGACTCTATTTATTCAATAAATAATTATATTGGTGGAAATAATAAACCAAATATCATAAAAAATTCATTTTTTTGTAACTCATATGAGTTGTTGTCTTTGTAATGATTTTAATTTTGACTCTCCATTGATACATTCTAATTCAATGTTAAATTTGGGAAACATATTGTTCTCTTAACAGTTAATCAAATGGATTGTCAAAATGAGTTAGTGCTTACTTATTCATGATTTAGTTCTTTCTTCTTTTTCTTACATTGAATTAATAGTTTTATCAATTCATATATATTTAAAACAAAATTAATTATTGCACGCCAAGTTTATTTACATGGATAAAAGAACCATGTTCCCAAGATTCTTTTAAGGGGACATCATTAATTCTTACAAATCTAATGAAGGCATTATATAATAATAAAATGAATAATTTTCAAACAAGGAATGAGTCTTATATAAAAATCAACATCATAATATGGTGAAATAATAGACAATTAATCTTGAAATACATCAAAAACATTTCCAAAATAGTAAATATTCAATGTTGAATGTCTCCCAAAAAATTTAAGATAAACACCAATTTTGTATGGAATTAAGACCCAAAACATTTGAAGCAATTTCAACTGGACTGTCACATTTTTCATCCCATAGATAGATGATAATGGGATGTTTTGGAATATAAAACATGAATTTCATTTTGTGTAAATTTATGAGGTATATCTATAAATAAATCTAGTTTATGCATAAGATAACAAAAAATTCAACTATAGGGATAATATTTGTATTTTCATAAAGCACATTACCATAATCATCAATTAACGATGAATCATAGATATGATTTTTGATCATCACATAATTATTGTTTCTACTATTCATTTAACATCTATTCATTGATGTGGAATTGTAATTCCCTTATAAATTTATTCTTCTATAAATTATTTTGTAGATCTAAAATAAATTAAGGCATTATTAGTTCAGGAATATACAGTAAGTATAAATTTCGTCATATTCTTATTATACCCCTTATTGGTTATATTTTTCATTTGATATTAGCCTTTTTATTTATGCTTATTTGTTTCCAAACCTCGATCATCATATTTTTCATTCATATTTGAGCACTATTTATCGTAATTCCCAACACTAATGGAAACATTACTTCTACCAACAGTTTCAAACTATTGGAAACGACCACATAACTATTGGTATAAACTATATGAATGGATACTCAAAACTTTGGCTAGTTATCCATGAAGATATACATATAACAGTGGTTATACTAGAAATATTGGTATATTGATCTAGAATGAAGATTATACCAACAATTTTAGCTAACCGTTGGTGTATCATTATACCAATGGTTGATATCCATTACAAATTTAATAATTTCTGATCTATTCCAATAGTTTCAAAAAAATTTAGAAAAACCATTTACCAATGATTTTCATAAATCTGTTGGTAAATACTGATTACAAGTTCTATAACAAGGGTTTACTAACTAATGATATATAGTATTTCCGAAGGTTTTATTTAAACTGTCTATAAACTATTACTTTTCACACATACACTAATAGTTTAAAACCATTGGAATATCCTTGCTGCAATTTTAGTAGTATGATGGCATGCCTCCCCAATTGCAATACCCTGTGCTCTTATGAATTCATAATTTAATTCAAAACCCAATTACCCTATGCAGTACAGAATTCTGAATTTAATTCTCAATTGAATACATAAAGAATGAATTCAATACAAAATTCTGAATTCTCAATGAATAACACATACCAAATGAATTATGAATTACTTACAGAATTCTTGAAATAAGTACAATGTATTAAATTCAAAATTCATTACATACAAATTTAATTAAGTATAACACATATATAATATGTAATAAAAATGAAATCAGAATATAGGGGTGTCCAAGGGGGTGGTGGGGGTGTCCAGGTGGTGTGGGAAATTCGAAGGGGGTGGGGGTGTCTAGGGGTGGGGGTTTCAAGGTGGATGGGATCTTCAGGGCGGTGTCCAAGGATTGGGGGACTGTCCCGGGGGTGGGGATTGTCCAAGGGGTTGGGGTGTCCAAGGGGGTGGTGTCTAGGGGGAGCTATCTAAGGGGGTGGTGTCTAGGGTGATCTATCTAAGGGGATGTGGATGTCTAGGGTGTGGCGGTGTCCAGGGAGTGGGGTGGTGTCCGGGGGGCGGGGGGGCTGTCTATAGGGGTGGGGGTGTCTCAGGGGTGGGGGTGTCTAGGGGTGATGTTTTGTCCATGGGGGTGGGCATGTCTATTGGGGGGTGTCTTAGGTTGGGGGTTATCCAAGGGGGTGGGGGTGTCCAGGGTGGTGGGGTGTTAGGGGGGATATCCAGGGGTTGGGTCTATTCAATGGGATGTGTGTCTAGGGGTGGTGTTACAGGGTGTGTTGTCCAAGTGGGTGGGGTGTCAAAGGGTGTTGGGGTGTCCAGGGGGTGGGAGTGTCTAGGGGGGTTGATGTTTCAAGGGGGTGGGGGAGTCCATGTGGTGGTGGGATGGGTTTATCTAGGGGTGGGGTGGTTGTCCATGGGGATGGGGTGTCCAAGGGTTAAATGATGTCCATTGTTGGGGGATATATAAGGGTGTGGGGTGTCAAGGGGGTTGGGGCTATCCAAGGGGTGGGGGTGACCAGGGCCTAGGGGTGTCCACGGGGTGGGGGTGTCTAGGGGTGTTGGGGGTGGGTCTAGTGGTGGGGGTTTCCCGGGGCGTGGACAGTCCAAGGGGGTGGGAGTGTCCAGGGGGTGGTAGGGATACCTAAGTGTGGGGGTCTATCCAAGGATTTTTGGGTGTCCAGGGGTGTGGTGATGTGTTTAGGGTGTGGTGGGGTGTCCAGGGTGGGGTTATCTAGGGGGCTATCTATGGGAGTTGAGTGGAGTCCAGGGGGTGGTTGTGTCTTTTGGATGCATGTTTCTAAGGGTGGGGGTGTCTAGGGGGTGGGGTTGACTAGGGGTGGGGGGTTTTTAGGGTACTAGGGTTTTCTAAGGGGTGTGGGGTTTTCTAGGGGGTGGGGTGTCCAGGAGGTGGTGCGCTATCCAAGGGTGATAAGGGGGTTGTCCAAGGGTGTTCTGTCCAAGGGGTTGGGGTTTCCTGGTGGGGTGGTGGCTATAAAGGGGGGTCCAGGGTGGGGTTATCTAGGGGATGTATATGGGAGTTTAGTGGAGTCCGGGGGGTGGTTGTGTCTATTGGATGCAAGTGTCTAAGGGTGGGGGTGTCCAGGGGGTGGGGGTTTTTAGGGTACTAGGGTTGTCTAGGGGGTGTGGGGTTTTCTAGGGGGTGGGGTTTCAAGGAGGTGGTGTGCTATCCAAGGGTGGGAAGGGGGTTATCCAAGGGTGTTCTGTCCAAGGGTTTGGGGTTTCCAGGTGGGGTGGTGGCTATACAGGGGGGGTCCTGGGGTCGGTGTCTTGGGAGGGTAGTTCATGGGTGTGGGGGGGGGGGACTATCCAAGGGGTGGGGGTGTCCATGGGAGTGGTGAATCAGTAAACCATATATTCAGTGATAAAAACACATCAAGTCATGATTTATTATTTATAAATAATGAAATTAATATAATGTGTCCAACCTAATAAAACAAATATTCAGGCATAGAAAATCATCAAACATCAAATGTCTGTAATATCAGTATAAAAGGTAATAAATCAATCTATCCCTCATCACCGTCAATATAATAACTATAATCATTAGCCTCATCCCCATCCTCATAATAATTACTATCTCCAACATCATCCTCCTCAATACTCTCTTCCCCACCCTCGTACTCCACCTCTCCCGCCTCCTCACCCTCATCCTCCTCCTCAGACTCCTCCTCACCCTCCTCTTACACTCGTCCTCTCCTCGCCATTGTCAGTGCTAGGAATCACATCATCATAGAAACCTCTAGTTGTGCCACATGGTGCACATTATATAGAACACATTAGTGAAATATATGAATAAAAATCTGTAATTCCCTCTGGTGTATGTGTTGGATGTAAAATTTTTATCGGTTTCATAAATGTAGTGTTTTCCCTAAAATACTTTTCTTCCATCTCTGTGTCCATTTTTCATAGCATGTTCTGCATGTGCCTTATCCTTCTGGAACACGGTATCTCTACAACATGTACCTATGGAAGGACAATACCTTGTTGGGTCTATACTCCTCCCCATATAGTAGTGTACTCTTCTAGGGTACTTATCTCCCAGCACCTGATGAATGTGATCATTTGGCCCAAAAACATCAGGTTCTAGGAAATAAAGGATGTCTAAGTAGCATATTAAAAATATAAATATATTATTTAGTTAATGAATAGAAATTAAAATTTTAAAAAAATTAAATAAAACGAAAAATTATCTACTGATTCGGTTCGTTAACATCACTTACATCATTCATCCTTAAACTCAAGAAAAATAGTTTTTCTCAAGGAACATGTCCTTCAATATTCAATGCTTTCCTCTACAATGACATTGAATGTAGGAAAATATAATAAAAAACATGTTACCAATAATTTATTTCATAACTAGAATTATATGATAACATTATCAATCGAATAATTTATAGAGGAATCAAAAAAAATTGAATGTTGTAAAGAAAAAACACAAACAACTGTCATACATACTTCTTCTCATGATCTGACATCATAGTGCGTCCCTGTGTGTGGTGGTATTTTTGAGATTCAATGTTTTTTTATTTCTTCCTAATGATTCCTAAAAAATTTCAAAAATAAAAAAGACATTATTAATGAAAAACCTGAAAATATTTATTTAAATACCTCAAATGTGATCAATACCTTAACCTTTATAGTTATCCAATGAGTAATCCCTTATCGATAATGTTCTATCAGAAAATCTTCCATGATAGGTTCCACCTATAAAATTGTCCCAAAATGATCACGCCTTCCAAAATCCAACTTCGTATTATAGGATCTCCAAATCTCAACTAATTAATTTAGATTCGTTATCTATGCACTGTCACTATCGACGAAATGAAACTAAAGAGAACTCTAAAATAATAATTCATATAAATACAAAAAAAATAATGCATTAAATTCAAAAAAAAATTAAACATATCTCTACACAAGAAGTATCATCGGCTTCCTTAGGCAATAGTCTCAATGAGAGTGGGTTGGAAAAAATGATGTCGAAGTATTGGGCACGCATCGCCAAAAAACTCCGACATTGATGCCCTTTCTTTCACTCATTTGATTATATTCATTGTAGTCCACCATCAACTGTGTGTAGAGGATCCACACCGCACACATGCATGTATTACCCACCAACACCTCATATCCTAATATATATATATATATATATTATGAAATTAAAATATATATTTTATTGATACATGTTATTATGAAAATAAGTAATTGTAAAAACATTTGTTAGGATTCTATAAATATACATGTTGAGGTCATACCAATGGGCACCAATAGATCCATAGAAACTAAAATAACAACATGTATCGGTTGATTGGGTCCCAAAGTTTTCTCTATAGGGACAGACTGTGGAAAATCATATGTTGAAGTATATGGACTATAGAAGCTCAATGATAAAGAAGATGAGGCAAAAGAAAATTGAAAGGCTGGATATAATAACGTGGGATGGGGAGTTGGAATCATCATAGGATAATGTGATGATAGGTGAGGAGACTAATATTTAAAGGGTGGTGAAAACATGGGAGGACTAAATATCTCTTGCGGTCCCTAACGGAACATCGAGATCATAATATGGGATACATGGTATGTCAGTTAGAGGGTAAGGGTCTAATTGGGTACGCTGAGTAGATCTCCTAACTCTTGTACCCCCCCCCCCATTCCACTCGCATGAGTTCTGGTACCACTACTAGAATCCTCATAAGAAATGTCTCCTATGAGGTGCATCCTGAAAAAAAAAATTAAAATAAAATTAATCACATCTAATTATATATTACTTAAATATATATATTTGAAATAAAATACTCACTACAAGCACTAGTGGTTGAATGTCCATCTCAGCAATGTGACGATAGTTGTCCAGCATCTTTTTCCATTACCCATCTTCAATTGAATTCATTTCATAAATTTCAAAACAAATATGGATGTAATTATAAAAGTATAACTAATGTGTAAACCAAGACAAAAAATATATTAGATTAAATATGTGGATACATGGATTATTTAACTATAAATTATTTTATTAGAAAGTGAATGGATACGTAATGAATTCAATAAATCATAAAATACGTAATAATGAAATTTTATTTTGAGTAGGACAGATATTTACTAAGTTTCACTATTCTATTAGAATCATATAATGTCGACTCTAAGGGTTTATTTCACTCAACAACCATGAGAGAGAATGCAGAATTATTCCTCTATAAAATTCAGCAAGGTATATATTATGAATGATTAAATCCTTAAGATAGATGGAAATTATTATATAAACACATGAAGAAGGATAATATGTCTATCAGATTCATAAGGGGTAAAGAACAAAATTAAGGAAAATTTTAATTTGATTAGCTCAGATAGATGATACACATTTCTATTCAAGTTTTGCATAAGAAGAAAAACCTTCATGCTCATTATCAGGATAAATGATAAAGGGAGGGATTAGATTTATTCAAATTTTATACATGATTAATAAACATAGAAATGTTCACCATTTTAGAAATTTTGGATTCGTAGGTTTGAATAAATTGAATGTCCAAAATAGAAAATGTGATTCAAATAAAATTTTATCCTTTAAACATTGAAAGTTCAAATAACGGTTAAGTTGTATAAAAAATATTTTTAATGAGTATTAAATAAATTTGAATAGTATGAAGCTTAATAACACATGTCAAGATAAATAAAAATAATTCAGAACATGGATGTATGATTCTATATATTTCCCACCACAAATACAGGATCAGAGTTGACTTTGAAAATTGAGATATTAGAGTCGTCAAAAGTGAATAGTGGATCATTTATAATCACAGTAGGTATGGTGTCAGTTCCATCATCCCCATCATCAAAAATATGTCATTGAATTACCTCAACAATGACACCAAATTTAGTTCTATGATGGTCTTTGACATCAAAAAATTTTTCTCCATTGATGTCAATACATTTGGTTCATCCGTAGGAATAGTGTGAGTTATATCAATTATCGAAATTCACAGTCATCAATAAATATTTCTTACCGCCTCATCAAATCAAACCATTGGAAATTTATCATTGTGGCTCATCCACGAGAGTTATAATCCAATATAATTATTATTTGTTGACTCTATAATAACATACATTTTTTAATCAAGGTCTATTATCTGATGAACTGGCATAACTATCTATTGTGGTAGTAAATATAACACCATCACGTTGTGTTCTCATGTTATTTTCTTATTCAGTTATCATAAATACATACCCACTTCTAACAATTGATTTACTGTCATGAACCATGGTATTAGGACAAAAAGTAAAATCTCTTATTTCATCAGAGACAGAGTCCACAAGAAAACTCAATACCTGAAATATATATGAATGTTTATCAAACATAAATATTGATTTAATTATTTAAAATATTAATTTTTTACCTTAAATTTTAACCTATTAGAAAATTCATTTCAATTCCATGTCTACCACCAACTCAATGATAAATAATGATGATTTCAATTTATCGTCGATTTATATTCCCTGTAGATAAAAAAGGAATTGTTTAACAGATATATATGTATAATATGATTATTCAAATTAAATAACTGATGTAGTCATCGATCAAATCACAGTTGAACAAAACTATGGGATGTACGTTCTGTTGATCTTCCAGGCATAATGTCATCAATGTATATGATCTTGAAATTCCTCCTATTTGAGGATGTGATGGAAAACTGGGTTCAATTTCTTCATATTTTTCATATTCAATTCTCATTGGTCTATTCATTCATGTATTATGACTAGAGATATAAATAAGGAAAAAAACATTACATTCTTGAGCCAAGTAACCATTCACAATGGAACCTTCATAATGATTCCAATTTTCGACATAAGTCTTTAATGTGTAAATTTTTCTTTCTGTTGGATACATCCAATGAATATAAATATATCCTATGAGATGTAATTCGGTTGGAATGTAGAAATTCATATGCCACATTCATGTGAATAATGGTGGAAATATTTTCTCTTAGTCATAAATAATTAAAGTGGCATCTGCCAACATTTATTTCAAGAAAGACTTGGAAAACTTCTTAGCAAAAAGTCCTCTAAATAAATGGTACAAGAAAATATCATCAACCCTTTTATTATTGGACACAATATGGTGGATTTATATAGGAATCCACTCATGCATATGGAATTGATAATCACGAGTCATCAAATATTTTTGCGCAAACTATCTTTTGTTAAAAAATTAGAAACTTTTCTTGATTAGCCATGAAGAACATTAATAATCTCTAGTACTTCCATTAATTTATTTTTTTCTATAGGAGTCACCACATAAGAATCACTTGGAAGATTCCATTTATTTTTACTAGTATACATAAGATGCAATTATTGTCTGATTCCCTTATCCACCATGTAACGCTATGACTATAAATCATCTTCTTTATTTATATTAACATTTAGAAAAAAATAAATCTTGATTTCACATATATTCTCTTCAATATTCATTACGTTTAGGAAATGAAATAATAAATTGTTTGACCAATCAGAAAAATCAATGATGATACTCTTCTTAATCAAATTGAAATAAGGTTTATTGGAAACATTATTTCTCTTTCTATATTTAATTTGACACTTCCCCATATGAAAAAATAAAAAAATTCAATCCATTAAGCACATCAGATCAAGAATGAAGCTGAGGTGGATCATTAGTATCCATGGTTTTTCAAAATATTCGATTATTATATGTACATGGATGGTCCATTGGAAGGAATCTTCGATGACCTATAAAACAGAAACTACAATGATGTTTCAGTCGTCTAAATAGTTTATTCATAATAAAAAGAGGATATGTTAGTTTTCTCTGTGTGTTCCATCTAAAATTCATTGCATAAACAAGAAAATAATTTATCATCCAGATAAGCACATCACAAATCTAAAATATGTCATTCGAACATGCATCGTATGTGCACACACCAATATCCCAATGATTTTTTGACTATTTAATCAAAGGTTCCATGTATATATATTTTTCATTGTATTAATTAGAAGATAATTATATGAGTATAATAATTAACATGAATGGTTTTTTCATACACAACCATGGGGGATGGTTATAAATGCGCCTAAAACTCGTCCATGTTATATGTGAATTATGCATATTGGAAACAGATTAAAACTACAACATGAAAGACCCAACCTCCCATTACACACGTCAGATAAAAAATCAGGATGTCGAGTTTCAAATATCTTCAATGAAAATCCATATGCATGGTTAACCAACTCTACATTAGTATTATTTCTCTAAGTATCATTCCATATAATTTTTTTGATATTTTATCGGTCATAAAAATTTTCTAGAGCATGGGGATCAATGGGAAGTCCAACATTACTTTTTGTGGCACACGATATGGTGTTCCATCAAATTTTGACTTTCAGTGTTATTTACCACATTCTATAAACTCATTTTGTTCAGTAGTTTCCTCGCAGATTAAACTATAGTATTTCCAGAAAGCATGAATTTTTTTCATTAAAATCTATGTACATCTACTAAAATCCATTATATATATTGGATTGATGGAATATTGGCATCAGGAAGAAGTAATTAATTCATGAATTTAAGAATATAATCGATGGTAGTATTATAAATACCATACATAGTTTTCCCATGAAACAATCAGATTCATAATTCCAACTTTTTTATTTTACCACATTGTCAACATACTGGAGTCACGGTGGCATCATTTATTTCTTTTTTCTCCCCGAAAAAATCATTCTACTTATCATGTATTCCCTTATAGATTTCTTCTGGGGTCAATGATATTCTTTTATGATGTCAAATAATCAAAAACTGGTCATATAACATATTTTCTAATTCAGTCTACTGATTTGGATCATCAAAAATTGAGATTTTATTTTCTCCCCATTGTGACACCACACATAGTAGTTTTCTTGAAAACCATTTTTGGGTATGTGATAGCTGACTTCATCATAGAATAACCATTTCCTTCCAACAACATTGTAACATGGGATGTGTATGTGAACACAACTTAAATAATTGTGAAACAAAAAATCTAAAAAACTCCTCAAATTGTTTTGAAAATCGCTTGTGATCTGATCAGTTTTATACATCCTACTTCTATCTATTCTGGTAAAAAAATTTATAAGTCATTTTGTCAAAATATTCTCAATAATATTGATTATTAATTGAAAATATATTAAAATAAATTTGAATTTTTCACTTTATATGAACCCATAACTGAAACAGTACTCAATATGATAACCATAATATAAAAGAAAATAAAATACTATATTTAGAACATAATCCAATCAATTAATATAAAGCCATGATATTAACATCAATTATAGATATAATATAATGAAAGTTGTTCATATTGAGAATAAATATATTATCTGTGGGAGAATTATGAGAGTCATATACATATTGTGTCAAAGAGAATGAGAGATTTTGAATCCAAGAGCCATTGAAGGAGGATCATTCCTTTATTCTCATGTATTCAATTAACTACGTAATAACATGGTCACGTGAGATCTGAAGTGTGTTTTGAGTCACAAAATGATCACGAAAGGTTTTTCATATCATTTAAGAACTATAAATGAGTTTAAAAGATAATTTACACTGGTAGAGGAGAGTTATTTAGTAGTTGGGTAAATTTTAGATAGATTAAATTTTATATTTTGGTAGGTTATTTTAGTGATATTCATATTATTTATTTAAAATAAAATTGAAATATAATTTTAAAATGATGGTAAAAAGTACCTCAGGGAGTGTAACCTCATGGTCATACATGTGGATCCTAATTAAAGAATGATTAAACAGAACTAAGAGGATTTTGATGTCATAAGATAAAGGTTACATCGAAAAAGAAGCATGATTCCATGTACATATAGATTTTGAATGATGAGATTGAAGTTTATTTTACTAATGGGATAATTTATCCCACTTATAAATAACCATAATTAATGTTGTTTATATTTTATGTAGGGAAATATTCCTAGGATGATGATTTATTATTAAAACAATGTTAAGATATACTAATTCAGTTATGTATGATTAAATTTTAGGTGAAATGTGTTTTGGAATTTTTTTCATTTATCATATACAATAAGAAACCATTGACCTGATAGAACATTATACATGATATTACAAACTAAATTTTGTTCATCAGTCATGCAGAATGTGTAAAGTCAAAATTTTAAATATGTCATTATTTTAGAAAATAGAAATATTTTTAAAATGGAGGATTTTTCATAACAAACAATACCTTATTGCGAAGTATTCAATATATGGGGGTACCCTGGGGTTGAGGGGTGTCTCGGGTTGTGTCCAAGGGGAGGGGGTGTCTGGGCAGGTGGTTGGTGGTGTGTAGGGGGTGGGGTTTCTAGGTGGGGTGGGGGGATGTACATGGGGGTGTCTATGGGGTGGAGTGTGTCAGGGGGTGTCGGTGGTGGGGTTTTTCATGATGGATGGGGTGTCATGGGGGTGGGGTTCCTAGGGGGTGTTTAGGGGAGTGGGGTGCTGTCCAAGGGGTGGGGGTGTCTTGTTGTGGGGTGAACTAGCAAAACATATATTCAGAAACAGAATATCATCAATTAAAGTTTTATTATTTATAAATAAATACATAAATATAATGTGAAAAATCTAATCACACATATATTGATGAACATAAAATCATAAAAAATCAAATGTCGGTAATATCAGTGAAAAATGTAACAGATTAATCCATCCCTCATCACCATCATTATCAACACCTTCATCATCTGCCTCATCCCCATCCACATCATCGGTACCATCATCATCCTTGTGCTTCTCAGTAGCTTTCTTGTCACCCTCACACTCTGCATCTCCCTCATCCTCCCCTCCCCCCTCTGCTTCAGCCTCCACCTCGGCCTCCTCCTCCACCTCAACCACCTCCTCAGCCTCCTCCTCTACCTTAGCCTCATCCTCACCATCATCATCGCTTGGAACGACATCATCTAGACTAGCACTAGAACAACCACATGGTGAAAAATATATATATAAAACATCAATGTGATATATTCATCACAAGCTATGATTGCCTCTAGGGAATGTGTTGGACATAAAATTTCCATCATTTTGGCAGTGTTTTCACTAAAAGAACATTCTTCTATCTATGTGGCCCTTTTCTCATCATGTTCTACCTATGCCTTGCCTTTCTTGAACACTATGTAACTAAAACTCATTCTTGAGGAGGTAAAATACCTTGTTAGTACAATATTATTCCAAGATCAGTAGCATACTCTACCAGGGTGCTCATCTACCAACACCTGATGTGAGTGATCTTTTAGCCAAAAAATTTACGGTTCCTGGTAATTAACGGTCTCTAAATTATCCTGTTAAAAATATAAATGGATTATTATTTTCCAAATCGACATGAAAATTTGAAATCAAAAAATTAATACATACTATTTGTTGTTGATACGGTTTGTTAATGGAACATCCATTTTTCTTGCTTCTACTCTGGAAAAATAGTTTTGCTCAAGGCACACATCCATCAATATTCAATTTTTTCATCTACAATGACATTGAAGTTAAGAACCCATAATTAAAAGTATGATAATAATATTTAATTTCATAAATAAAATTATATGAAAACATTTTCAATGGAATAAATTATTGAGGAAACAATACATATTGAAATTTGTAAAGAAAAAAAACAAACAACTGTCATACCAACTTCTTCTCATGATCTGACATCATAGTACGTCCTAATGTGTGGATATTTTTTTGAGAATCAATGATTTCTTATTTCATCCATATGATTCCTAATCAAAATTCAATAATACTAAAGATTTTATTAATGAATAACATTAAAATTTTTATTTATATAAGTCAAATGTGATTAATACATTAAACTGGATAGTCTTCTAATATGTAATCATCTATCAATAAAGTTATATCATAAAATCATCCACGACAGGTACCACATCTTGCATTGTGCCAATGCAAGATTTCCAGCCAAAATACAACTTCTACTTCTAAGCACTCTAAATATCACATAATTCTTTTAGGCGTGTATTCTGTGCTCACTCACCAATCAAAGAAGTTAAACAGAACCTGACAACAAATAATAATTCATATAAATAAAAAATCATATATTGTATTAAATACAACATATTGCTTACCCATATCCATACTCAAGGATTATCCTTGACTTCGTTGGGAAATTGTCTCCATTTGAATGGGTTCACCTGAATGATGTTGATGTATTTGGGAAGTTTTTTCAAAGAACTATGACATTGCTGCCCTATTTTTTTCAATCATTTGATTGTCTTCATTGTAGTCCAACATCAACTATGTACAGCGGTTCAAAACTGCATGCATGCATGTATACTACCACCCCCACCTCATATCAGAATATTTATTTTTTATGAAATAAAAAATTTATTTTATCAATACATGTTATAATGAAAATAAATAATAGTATAAAATTTTAATGGTTTTATAAATATAAATGCAGATGTCTAATCATTGGGCCCCACTGGATCCACAGAAACTAAAGGAACACCATGTGCAGATGGAGTAGGTCCAAATGTATGCTTTTAAGGGATAGTCATTGGTGGATCATGAGTTGAAGAAGATGGAATATAGAAGCTTCGAGAGAAATAAGTAGACGTAAACGATAATGGCAGGGATGGCTAGGTGAATGATGGATGGGGAGTGGGAATCATCATTTGATATGGTCAAGATGGGTGAGGAAACTCATATGTAAAGGGTTGTAAAAACATGGGAGGACTAAATATACCATGTGTCCCTAACAACACATTGAGATCATAATTTGGGATAAATGGTATGTTAGTGGGTGAGGTGGGGTCTAATCGGGCACACCGAGAAAATCATCTAGCTCGTATACCCCCCAATACCAGTGGCCAGTGTACCGGTACCACTAATAGGATGCTCATCAATAAAATGTTTCCTAAGTGGTGGATCCAGCAATAATGTTTAAAATGAAATTTATTACATGAAATTATATATTATTAAAATATATATTAGAAATAAAATACTATCTACATGTTCTAGTTATTGAATGCTGATATCTGCAATGCGAAGATTGTTTATTATAATCTTTTTTCCATTGACTCTCTTCAATTGGTTTTATTTCCAACATTTGAAAACAATATGGATGTAATTTTAAAAATATAACCAATGTGTAACCAAAAATACAAAATATATGAGACGTAATATATATATTATTTGATAATTTAACTATCCATTATTTTCGGGGAACAAGAATGGATATATAATGAATTCAAAAAATCATACAAGGAGAAATAATAAAATTTAATTTTGAGTAGGAGTGATATTTAATAAGTGTCACTAGTTTATTAAATTCATGGAACTTTGATTATTATGTTTTATTTCACCCAACAACCTAGAGGTAGATCATAATGAATTATTCCTCTATAAAATTCAGCAAGGTATATATATTGAATTATTTAACCTTTAATTTAGTTTTAAATTATTATATATACATATTAAAAAAGATAATATATCTACCAGATTCATTAGGGGTAAATAACAAAATTAAGGAAAGTTTTAATTTCTTTACCCCAAGTAGATGATGTAGGTTTATATACAAGTTTTTCAAAAAAAGAAAAACCATCAGGTTCAATATCTGGTGAAATGTTAAAGGGAGGTATTAGATTTATACTAATTTTATACATGGTAAATAAAGCATTGTAATATTCAAATGTTATAAATGATGAATTTTTAGGTTTGTATACAAATCAATTCCAAATTAGAAAATGAAATTCAAATAAAATTTCAATTAACAACAATTAAAAATTCACATAATGGTTAAGTCGGATAAAGCTTATTGGTAATCAATATTAAATCTATTTTAATTGTATGAAGCTTAACAACCGAAGTAGAGATAAACCAATAGAATTGAGAACAATGATAAATTATTCAATATATTTCCCACCACAATATAATGTTTATTGTAAAATATAACAATTGATATATTGGTGTCATAAAAAGTAATAAATGGATAATTTCCACTCGCAGTAAGGATGGGGTTACTTCCAACATCACCATCATAAAAAATATGTCTTGTAATTACTTCAATAATTACACAAAATTTAAACTGAAGATGTTCTATGACATAAGAACATGAATCTCCATTGATTCCAATTCATATTGTTTATAGGTATCAAGATTTTGATTCATATAAATTACTCGAAATCCACAATATTCAATATATGTGCCCCACATAATCATAAAATCAAACCTCTGGCATATCATCATTGTGACACATCCATGTGAGTAATAATTCAATATTATTATTTTTTCAATGACACAATATCAACCAAAATTTTCAAATAGCGGTATACTATATGATACACAGGCATAACAGACAATTGGGGTAGTGAATATATCACCATAATCTTATGTTCTCATGTTATTTTCATGTTCAGTGATAATAAAATTTTACACATTGATAACAATTGATTTATAATCACAAACCACGATATGAGGACAAAAAGAAAAAGCTATTATTTCTTAGAGATAGGGTCAACATGAAAACACAATACCTAAAATATAAATGAATATTAAACTTAATTAAATATTGATTTAATTATTTTAAATAGTTACTCTTTTATGTTCAATTTTTTTGATGTAGAAAACTATTTTCTAAGAAATGTCTCACGCCTACACCAAGATAAAGAATGATGCTTCCAATTTATCATTGATTTATGTTCCCTATAGATAAAAATATGAAATTTTTAATAGATATATATGTAAAATATAAATTTTAAAATTACTTACATGATGTAGTAATCAAAAAAATCAAAATTGAACAAAACTGTGTCATGTGCCATCTGTTGCTCTTTATGGATAGACGTCGTCAATATATATGATCCTACAATTCCTCATATTTGATGAAGTGATGGAAAACATGGTTCAAATTTTCATATATTTCATATACATTTCTCATTTTTATATTCAATCGTATAGTATGATCAGACAAATTCATAGAGTAGAAATCCATATATTTTTTATCCAATTAACCATTCACAATAAAACCATCAGGATAATTCATATTTCTGGAAAATTACATTAATGTGGAAATATTTCTTTCAGTTGGATACATCCATAAAAAATAAATATGTCATATGAGATGTATTTAAGTTGTAATATTGACACTATAATGCATCATTCATGTGAAAATTGAAGGAGTAAATATTTATTCTTACTCAAACAAAATTAATGTGGCATCTGCAATCATTTCCGGCAAGAAAGACTTAGTCAACTTCTTAGAAAAAAACCTCTAAAAATATTTCAACCAAATAACAACTACCATTACATTAATAGACAAAAGAATATGGATCACTATTAGAATCAACACATGCATATGTACGTGATAATCATGATTCTTAAAATATTTTAGCTTCAACACTCTTTTATTCACCTTGTTATATATGTTCCTTGAATAACCATCACAAACCTTAATATTCTCTAGTACATCCAGAAATTGATTTTTTTGTAGGTGTCACCACATAAGAAACACATGGAACATTCAATTTATTTTCACTAACATGTAGAGGATGAAATTTTCTTCTGATTCCCCAATCCACAATGCCACGTCAAGACCGTAAATCATCTTTTGTAATTCAATTTTAATTTAGAATAATCGGAATCAACATTTCACATATATTATTTTAAATGTGAAATACGACGAAGACATGAAATAAAAAATAGGTTGACCAATAATGAAAATCAAGGAAGATACTTCTCTTATTCAAATTGTAAATGGTTTTAGTGGAAAAATTATATATCTTTATAGATTTCATCTCAAAATTACAAAATGAATAACTGAAATATTATAATTCATTATGCACATCACTTAAATAAAGATTCTTGGGTGGATCATTGGTATTCAAGTAATTGTCAAATCATCATCGATTATTTGTATATGGATGGTTCATTGGTATGAATCGTCGATGCCTAATAAAACTGAAACAACCAAGATGTTTCATTATTCTAGATTTTGTATCCATAATACAAACAGAATATGACAGTTTTTTCTTCGTGATGTATCTAGACATCATTTCATAAACAAGAAAATCATTGATCATCCAGATAAGAATAGAAAGAATCAGAAATATGTTTTTTGCACATGCATTTTATGTGAACCCTCCCACATACCAAGGAAGATTCAAATCTTTTATAAATGGTTGCATGTATACATCTATAGAATTACTTGATTAGAAGAGAAATATATGAGTATAATCATGAATGTGAATGGTTTTTTAATACACAACCAAGGGGAAGGTTATAAATGTGTACAAAAACCGAACATGTGCTCTATGATGTATGCATCTTCCAAAATAGTTTTAAACCATCACATGAAGACCAAATGTCATATTACACACGTCATATGAAAAATCATTATATAAAGCATCAAATAACTTCCATGAAAATCCATATACACGGTGAACCAACACTTCATTAGTCTTCTTTCTTTCAGTATCGTTCCATTTCATTTTAATTGATATTTCACCAGTCATAAAAATATTCTGGAAATTGGGGATCACTAGAATGTGCCAAATTACATTCTGGGGAAGATGAGATGATTTTACATTAGTTTTGGCTTCTAGTAGAATGATCCACATTCTATAGAATCATTTTGTTCAGCTGTTTCATCATATAATAAAATGTAATATTTCAGGAAATTATGAATTTTGTTTCATTAAAATCCATGTTCCTCAACTAACTTCTATTACAAATAGTGTTTTGAGTGAATATCAGCATCATATAGTAATAAGTCCTTCATGAATATATGAATATAGTCAATGTTAGTATTATAAATCCCATTCAAATTTTCCGATGAAACAATCAGATTAAAAATTGCATCTTTTTCATTTTACCACATTTTCGATATACTCGAGTCGTGGAATCATCATTCAAATTTTTCAAAATAAAAACATCATAATTTTAATTAGATGCATCATGTGTGCTCATATCAAAGTCTTCATGGGCCAGAATCCTTTATTTTTAATGATGAAGAATAAACAGAAACCGTCCATATAACAAATTTTTTAATACAATCCTCTCTTTGGATCATCAGCAATTGAGATTTCATTTTCTCCAAATTGTGGTACCACACATAATAGTTTTCCTGAAAACCATTTTTTTGTGGTATATGACTTCCTTATGGCTCCACCAAGGAGTTCCAACATAATTGAAACATATGATCTGTATGTGACCACTTTCTAAAGCATTGTAGATTGAAAAATCACAAAATCACTCCAATTTTTTTTGAATATCTCTTGAGATCTGGTCTATTTCATATATCCAACATCTATACATTCTATAAAAATTTTATAAGTTATTTTGTCAAAAAAACTCTATAAGATTGATGATTAATAGAAACATATATATGTAAATGATAATTTTTCACTTTATATGAACCCATAACTGAAACACTACTCTATATGAGAATCATTTTATAAAAGAAAATAAAATACTGTATTTAGAACAAAATGATAAAAATTAATATAAATACATGATATTTACTTCATTTATAAATATAATACCATGATAGTTGTGCATAATGAGAGAAAATATATAATCTATAGAAGAATTATGAGAGTCCTATGCATCTTTTCTCAAACTAAAAAACAGGTTTTGAATTCAGGATCCTTTGAGGGAGAAAAATCCTTTTATTCTCAAGTAATCAATTAACTAAGTGATAACACAATCACATGAGATCTGGAGAGTCTTTTGAGACCAAAAACTGATAAATAAATGTTATTAGTATCTATGAAAAGCTATAATTGAGTATGCAAGATTATATACACTTTTAGTGGAGAATTATTCCAATGTTGAGTAAATTATAGATCAAAGAAATTTAATATTTTAGTAGGTTATTTGAGTGATATTTTTCTTATATGTTATGAATAAATGGGAAATATAATATGAATATGATGGTAAAAAAATCCATCTGGATTGAATAATCATGGTCATACATGTGGATCAGGATTTAAGAATTATTAAATGGATCTAAGAGGAGTTTGATGTTACAAGATAAAGGTTCCATGTGGAAAAGAAGCATGATTCCATGTACATTGAGATTTTGAATGATGTGATTGAAATTTATTTTCCGAATGGGATTATCTATCCCTATTATAGATATCCATAAAATAAAAGGTTTCTAGTTGATGTTAAGAACTACTCCTTGGATGATACGATATTATTAAAACAATATGATGATATACTATTTCAGTTATGTATGCCAAAATTTGAGGTGAATTTTTTTTGGAATTTTTTTCTTTTATCACATTCAAGAGGACACCATGGACCTGATAGAACATTATTCATGATATTACAAACTGAATTTCATTTATCAATGACGCAGAATGTGCAAAAACAGTTTTTAAATAGGTTATTGATTATAAAAAATAGAAATATTTTTTGAAAATCTATGTGATTTCAAAACACCAAATACCCTAAGGAGAAGTATTCATTGGGTGGGGGTGTCCAGGTGGGTCCAGGGGGTGTCCAGGGAATGTGGGTCTCCAGGTGGGGTGGGAGTGGGGTGTCCAGGGGTGGGGGTGTCTCAGGGTGGGGTTGTCTCTGGGGGGAGCTGTCCATGGGGGTTGGGTGTCCAGGGGTAGTGGGGGCTATCCAGGGGTGTGGATACCCAAGTAGGTGGGGGTGTCCATGTGGTGGGGGTGTCTATGTGGTTCTGTGGTGTCCATGGGGGTGGGGGTTGTTCAAGGGGTGGGGGTTTCTAGGGGGAGATGGTGCTCAGGGGGTGGGGGTGTCCATGGTGGGTGGGGGGGGGCTATCTATGGTGTAGTCTGTCCAAGTGGGTGGGGGTGTCCAAGGGGGGGAATATCCAGGGGTGGGGATGTCCATGGGTTAGAGTGGATTCCCGGGGGATGGGTGGTTATCCAAGGGGGTGGGGTGTCCAAGGGGTTGGGTTCACAAGGTGTGTGGGGTTGTCTTGGGGGTTTCCAAGGGGGTGTGGGTGTCTAGGGAATGGGGCCTATCCAGGGGCATTCCATGATTGTGGGGTGTCAAGGGGGTTGGGGGAGTCTTGATGGTGGGGGTTTCCAAGGGGGTGTGGGTGTCTACGGAATGGGGGCTATCTAGGGGTTGTCCAAGGTTGTGGGGTGTCAAGGGGGTTGGGGTTGTCTTGAGGGTGGGGGTTTCCGGGGGTGGTTTCCAAGAGGATGGGGTGTCCAATGGATGTGTGTGTGGGGGGGAGGGTCTAGGGGTGGGGGTGTTCTATAGGTTACGGTGTCCAAGGGGGTGGGGGCTGTCTATGGGGTTGAAGAGTCTAAGTAGTGGGGGCTGTCCAGGTGGTGGGAGTGGGTCTAGACAGAGTATCTAGGGTGGTGGGGTGGGGGCTGTCTAGGGGTGGGGTTGTCCAGGGGGTGCATAGGAGGTGGGGTGGGGGTGATTAAGGGTTGAAATAACAAATTATATGACCTTCAAAACTACCTTTACCAAGTTTAACAAACATCAAAATTCTAATCCATCACCCAACCAAAGTCCATAAAAACTACCATATCACCCCACTTATAAAATGTAAAACCACCTACACTACTACACCGACCACCCCAAATCACTTCATGTGGATCATCCTTGTATCTATTACCCACATCGAGACAATATGACTAAACAATCCCTTTACATCATTAAGTGGGAAAAAATATCAACAACACCTCTATTAGTTCATATGATTTACTAAATTTACATAGAGGGAGTGTCTATGAATACCTAAAATAAAGGTGATTCAACTAATAATGATACATAAAGTATTGAAAAAAATAGAAAATATATCAATGTGTAGATATTGGGAATACAATTCCATATACGGCACAAACCTCTTGTTTAGGACAAATAAAAACATAAATGATAAAAATAGATGCAAAACATTAATACTAAGGTATCCCTTCCATATAATATGGGTAGAACAAAACAATTTCATTATTGAAGATGGATCTATATGGTGGGAGGAGATATGTATCCTAGGGTAAAGATATATATATAAAAGAGCATTGGTTTAGGGCTGCAATCATGTGGATGGGAGAACTGGATCTGCAGTGTATTTGGTTGAAAACATTCCGAATAGTTTTAAAACCCAGTTGGGAATCATTATAAAAAAGAATTATTTCCAAACGGTTTACTCAAACCGTTGGTAAATGATGATTATAAAAATTGTATACCAATGGTTTGTTCAATAAATTGGGAAAGGATAATGTAAAAACTCTATAAAAACATCTTTTTCAAACCATTGGCATAAAATTGATTGCAAAGCCTTTAATTTCTCCAGTTTATACTCATTGTAATTGAATCATTTGAGAGTGGGTGGTTAATTTTATGGTGGTTTCTCTCCATAATTTGAAAATTTATTCTTCAAATCAATATTACATTTAAATTCATGATGAGAATCATTTACAATTAGAAAACATTTACTCGATCCCACAAGAAAATATCATCCATGTTTCCCTCTACGCATTGATAATATAATAAAACTATTCATCTCATATATATGAAATTTAAAATGACCATTTAATTCAATCTATTTTTTCATATCAAAATAATGAAAATTATATATAACAATAATCTCCATTTTCACTATTATAGATAATGGAATGGCATTTTTCTAGTTACGAATGTACCTTATGGATAATTATCATTGAAAACTAGGTTTTAATACACTAAAAAATGGAAAATTCATATATCCATATGGGATTATAATAATTTATTCACAAATGATAGCCCCATGGGAATCGTTAATTCATACATGGTTAGTAAATTATGAAATTTATAAACATGGATCTAACAATATACTAAATTATTGGGCAGTATATTAATTTTAATTCTGAGGTCAATACCATGATGAATGGGTTGGAGAAAATAACAATTAAATAAAATAAACATAAAAAATAGGGTTTAAATAAATTCAATATATAATATATAACATTGTATTGGTAAAAAATGTGGGAGAACAAAACATAAAATGGCTGTCGGGCATTAATAATATTGGTTCATCATATGAAAATGTATTAAATAAATAAATAACAATTATGTAGACATTAAAATTCGGTTGAATCAAATATAATGTTCATGTAAGAAGATATCCATCATATATTATCATTTCCACATGATCAAGTAATTAAGATTAGAAATGATGGGTAACCCAAAAAATAATTTAATCTTAGAGAAGAGATAGATCCATTATTCATGGTTCAAGTCTAAACTCTATATCACACATTAACAAGATGTATTCAATCCACTCAGGAAATGGTTATGCTTAATGAAAGAATTAAATTAAACATATTTCCCAACCCACTCACAATTTTCATGAAATAATAATCAGTAAATAGATATAAACATATAATTAATATGAAATCACAACATGAATTAACATAAAAAATAAAATACTTTATACATTCAATCCCAATTCTTCACACATACCCCGGCTGAAGAAATCACCCCCTCAAGCTCGACATCGTAGGGAAAAGAAAATAATGATTAAAAATTCTTATTATAAGTTGTGAATCGCATCTCCGCAATCATTGGGATATTCTCCACAAGCATCTTCCAATGGTCCTCAGTTCGGTATAATCATCCATGGTGCAGTCTGGGGGAATTTATAGGGGTTTTTGTTAATTCCCTTTGCCATGATACAAATTTCATGAATCTCATTTACTTTATTTTTCGATTCCATCATGTCTTTTAATTATATTACACATCGGGTAATCATGATCCATGTTCCCTTCACCTTTGGTAGAATCTTATGTGAATCTTGTCTGATGATTTTGAACTTTGACAACATTCACAACGTGTAATCAGGACTCACGACGTGTAACTTTATTTCTCATCATGTAATATTGTCATGACTTAATATGGAGGATATAGATAAATTTTATTGGTTAATGGTGTATGATTTCATTTAATGACATGTAGTCAGTATTTTTCTATTTTTCAAGCCATATTCATCTTAAAAAATCTTATGTTGGGTCTCAAGCGAAGCCGACCATCTGAAATTTCGTTGAGGTCCATTAATCTCATCTTTTTTTCCTTTTCCACATATACATTGAATCCATCCATAAATCATAATAAAAGAAACATATCTCAAAAATTGGAAGTAATATTCATTTATGTACATAAATTAATATATTAAATCACCCTGAAATGTATTCCTGAAATATAATTATCAACAACTCATAATTATTTTCATGTTTTAAACTGATGTACTAATTGAATCAGCATCCTTCAACACAATCTCAAGGTGTTCCTCCTTCATTTTTATATGAAGAATATAACGAAATAAAAAATTTAAAAATATTACGTTAATCTAACCTCACTCCATGTTGTTAATTTATCCCCATTTCCTCATATTTTTTATAATATTCCACTATTGATATTATTTTCTAGTCAAATGATAAACATTTGAAATATAATATTCATATTCAGAACACTGGAGGGAAAACAATATATTTTTTATTACATTGATGCATTCCTTATAAAAATCTATGTAAGTAGCCCAAATAAAATAAGTTATGTTTTTCATCCTGAAGGAAATAAAATATCAGCGATCCACCATTATTTTCATTTGGTAGCATATTAGGATTATGCTCTTGAGAATGTTGCGTAAAAAAATATTTTTCATCTCTAATATAAATTCATATTGTTTCTCAAGAAAATAACCACTTATTTTTTCTATTATAGATATTAACAACTTTATTATTTTTGGATGTATCAATTTAATGTAACAGAAGATCATGGTTTGGTAAATAATAATTATAGTGGAAAATCATAAAATCCCAAAAAAAATATAGGATAAATAAGTCATTACAAATTCATTTCAATATATGAAACATGATGGATTAACAAGGTATTTTAGGGTCATAATCTACATAAATTGGTAATAATGAATGTAATAATATCATCAGAGTGCCATACCCAGTTCATAGTTAGGGAACACCCACATTTAACCAGAGAAATGGTCAGATATACTCGACCAACTATTGTTACTGTTATTACCATTGGATTAATTTGTTCTTATGACTATCACATTTTAATATCTTGAGTGGTATTTATTGCATGGAAACAATATAATAGAAACCTTACCAAATCATTAGGTTGTTATCTTATACATTGACATATAAATATGTTTTTCATAAAATTTCTCTAATAATAATTTCTCATGATTAACTAATATCATCTATAATAAAAAATATAACTACACATATTATTAATACATAAATAATAAATACTATTAGAGGAATATTAAATACATAACATCATGATATAAGGTTGAATCAGATAGGTTTGGTGTATTTGGGAACATGTATATATAAAAAATGTTCAAATGGGATTAGTATATTTTTCCAATATTCTTTTATAACTAGAAATCTATTTAGATATATAATTCATAAAATATTCTCCATAACCCAGTGAATATAAAACATTTGAATGGATGAGAATATAATCTCAATAAACGTGAAAATGAGATACTTCAATGATAAATTAATAATAACCTGATAATATGTTCATGAGGACAGGAGATTAAAATTTTAAAACAATACCATATATATCAGAAATCCAAATCATGGATCAAAACATATATAATCGATGTTCTTACGAAATTAGTAATAATTGATTATAATAACTTCATATATTATAAATTAAATTTTTCATATTTCCTGATTTTCTATCATAGACATAAGAATAGAAATTAATTTATTTAGTAAAGGAACATTCTTAATACTATAATAGTGCATTGGGTTTACTACCCATTCCATCATATCAGCATTAAACATTCACACTTAAGACAATCATAATGGACAATGTCCCTTACACAATTGGGTTTAATCCCCATTCCATTTCTTAATATCTCATGATATATTTATTCCTACCTAATTTGTTGGTGGGATATATAATGATCGATCCACCCATTACATGATTAAAATTTGATTTATTAATATCTTAATAATATAAAACATTCATCATATCCTAGTTTCAAAACTAAATGTTGAAAAATAGGTTTCATAAACATTTCATCATTTTAATATGTCAAACCCATGAAAAAGAAAATGGTTTCAAAAATATCTCCTTATAAAATCCATAACAAATCGAGAGGATAAATAAGGATATTATCATTGGATCATATATCCAATAATGAGAAATTAACATCAAAGGATATTCAAATATATTAATATTTCATGAAAATATCAGTTGATAGTTTTTTGAAGAAAATATACTGATGATTTATAAATTACTTATTGAAAATATATTATTTGTAAAATTCTGGGGGAAACACATTCCTTTGATATAACTGTGGTATCTTTTAAGGGATTCTAAAAATCAATTACCAGTCCCGATGGTGGAAATTATGTTCTTATTGTGAACTTCAAAACAAGGATTCCATTAAAATTTTTGGCAAATTTTTTTTGGGTCAAGAAAAATATTCAAATTGGATTAAAAAGTTGTGTAAAATTAGAAATGGAAGGAAACTAAACTGATTAAATAATTAAAGGAAAAATATTAAGTGGATTGAAATCAATAAAGTTAATAAGTCATACTATGAAGAGGGAACCCCTTCCTGGATTTCCACTCAACCTGGGGATCCTTTTTATGAAAACACCCATGTGTAGAACTATTCACAGGTCGAAAATAATTATGACTGATCAGTGAACATGGTCATTTATGGGATAAGGGCATAGAAATTCCCCCCTCACACTCCAGCACTATGGACTCAAACTATCTATGTAAAAGACAAAGCCACAACTTTGCGCAAATGAAATGATGTTATACGCGGGACTGAGGTGGTGGGTTTTACCTCCGCAAACCATAACCATATGGCCTCCACATTCTAAGTCATCTGTATGATCAGTAATGGTCATGGGATTCCATGAAAGTTGGATTGTGACCTCATTATGAATAAATGGATACAATGGTATCCAGTTTCACTATTTTCTATAAATAGTTTTTGAGGGGATCCAAAAGGAGGA
This sequence comes from Viscum album, assembly GCA_963277665.1. Taxonomy (NCBI): domain Eukaryota; kingdom Viridiplantae; phylum Streptophyta; class Magnoliopsida; order Santalales; family Viscaceae; genus Viscum; species Viscum album. Next base: position 433,172,625 of record OY728150.1, on the reverse strand, counting down.
TCGACATTTTGGAGGACTGTCAATAGAAAGAAAAAATAAAAAACTCCATAGTATCATGAATCATTGTACAATTCCAAACATGTTAATACACCTACACATATAGTTAAAAAACGTGAGAAAACTGAACATGGTGATCTGTGGATTGATGATCCCTTAGGGGAACCCTCCCCGTGTGGTGTAGAAAAAATTCCCACATTACAACTGGGTGCTATTTATAGAAAAACACTATACGGATAGAACCTTATACATCATATAAATTCACAATTCATGAAGATTTCAACCTCACATAGAAATATGCAATGTGGATGGAACATGTCCCCACATAGCTGAATGTTATGAAGACTCCACACAAGTTTGTGTTCCACAATGGTATGAGGATATCATCCTTTCCAGTATAGAAACATGATACATTGAATAACCTCAATCCCATGTGATTACATGTTGTTCCAATGAGGTTACCATATAGTGTTCCACTATTTGTCCCAATCATTCTCGTCATTTGCATCAGCAGTCCCAATTTCGACTGCTACGAAAACCAATCCAACGACATTATGCCAAGGGATCATAAAAAACTATCATACATGTATTATAAAACCATTAGGCACACCATTTTTTCTTATTTGTTTTAAAAACCATGGTAAGAGGATAAATTTTAGTTATCCCATTAGAAAGTAGGACCCGAAAAATGATAATAAGATAACATTCAATTTGTAATGTGGGTTACAACCATGGGATACTCCCATACACCTCTCCATTTCAGGAAGTAATAGAGGGTATAACACTTTAATTTCCTTTTTAAATAATATAGGACCCACCTCAACCCGAGAACCAAATTCTGGGAACTCCCACTTAGGTATGCCAATGGGATTTTATGTAAGAGGTTTCAGCTGTGCTCTTCTCTTCCCTCACCCAATACATATCAGGATATGTCACCATATATTACTATACAGGATATGAATTCAACCCAAATACCTTTTCTCTCCCCTTTTCCTTTATTACCATATACCAATAGATGATGTTGGACATGAGATCTTCAGATACACCACCTTTTCATGTTTCTCAAACTGATCATGACTCAAATTGACTTAAAATTTGTTGGAGATCATGACATATGAATAACCCTAAAGAGAATGACTAATACATATATGTAACCCCAATATCAATCCATATAATGGTAATTTGCCATAAATATATTTCCCGGTATCAATCCAAATAATTGGCCTTCCACAAATATGTAATCCCAAATATCAATCCAATGAACTAGCATTGTCTGTAGATGTAATCCCTAATATCAATGTAAAGAAAATTACTTCTCCCTAGATATATTCCCAAATATCATTCCAATGAATTTTGTTTCTCCATATATGTAATCTCCAATATCAATCCAATAAATGACCCTTCCCCATAGATATTGTCCACTTTATCAATCTAAATAGGTCACCTGAAAAGAATATGTCCAAACTAAAACTAAAATATGATGGAATTGATTCCTAAGTAATTAGGATTGGTATGAATCCTCACTATAAGAAAATTAAAACATCCAAATATTTGTAATGTTTTATAGTCTAAATACTTTATAGGGTCACATACCCCCAAGATACTATATCCCTTCTAGGAACCTCATAATATTATAGCATAGGTCTCATAACTTCCTTTATAAGAAAGAATTTTTAATTTTTTTTCCTTGTTGAATGATGCTAAACTGAATTGTTGGGTCCTTTTCACAGGAACCTAAAAGTTGATGTCTCTAGTAAAGAGACATCGAATATTGTGGGTTTTTATTCCTCTCATGAGAATACGTTTGAATCTCATTTATGGGTTTACCCTATCATCTAAATACCCCCCATCCCTAGAGATATTAATTAATTCTAGACGACCATCCCATAATCATTGAAATTACCATTGTCTTAGAAAATGGACAAATCATCCCTGATTGAACTATAAAATAGTAACATTGATGGTTAAACTCAAATACATAATGATCCTTCCGTCAATAGAGAACCTCATATACATCCACATGATTCCAAAACCATGAATATTCATGATTAACTATTTCCCTTATTATAAATTATTGAAACATGATTGGGAATGAACGATGGGTTCTTGAACATATGAACAAAGATTCAATATTTAAGAGACTCCCAAAATAAGAAATACTTCCACACAAAATTGTACGATGATCATAAGTTCCCATCTTATTGACCAATTTTATTTCATAAGTATCATTGGGAAAGTCACCCAACAAATAATTTCCATTAGAATGAAGATCCATGATTCTAGAATGTGAGATTCATTGGGTGTTCATGGATCTATAGAAAAACCCATCGGATTCCAACTGAGAAAATTATACCTGATGTGGATTTATTACACACAAAAATAAATCCCTTCAATCACACATTTAGCTCAATGCACTTCAGGATAAAATACAACTCGCTAACCAACATGAAACAATTTACTATGGAACCTTATTCATAATATAATATGGATATAATTCCCAATCCACTTCAGACCAGTTTTCTAGGTAAAACAACATTCAGTTAAAAAAAATGTGAACTTAATGTGAATCATAAAACAAGGTGGTAGTGTTACCCCACCCCAGGAGCTTTTCACATATAAATGGGAAGAGAGACACGAAAGATCATAAATTATGAATGTGATCATCAGATGCTACTTCTACGATGTTTTTATGTATATGTCACAAACAATGATTTGATTCATAGAAACCTTCTATCCACTATAATTAAAAATTGTTCTTACAGACATGCATATAGAACAACGTGGTGGATGAGTCTTCCATAAATAATAGGACTATATCACCCAACCAACATCTCTAATGCTATGATTCAAATGAGATGATCTAGGATTACCACAAAAATGGTAAAGTCTCCTTAGTGTATGTTATAATACAAACCCTTCAATCATTGAAATCTCAGAAGACTCCTCTTCAGCATCATCCAACATTCCAAAATTGGGTTGTTCTGCTAGCCTCCTTTATTTTTTTTGGAATCCTATTCATAAAATGTGTCAAAGAGTACCTCCTTTATCCTCATATGGAAATATAGTACATAAAAACTAATTAATTATTGATACACATGATCTTTTATTAAGGTCCCCTAATAAAATATTTCACCATCGACACAACACATCACAACATACTCTCTTTGAAAATCAGACTAATCCACAAGTTCCTTAATGGGTAAACAGACCCAAGTTCCCTGGACTGCTTTCCATGGGAGAAAAACTTATAACCATGAATAGGTTATCACCCCGATTGATGAGGAATAGATCATCTTTAAAAATATTAATACACACATATAGTAGACATATATTCCTTCTCCCCCAAATGAAGTCCACCATGAAAATACAATGGAAATATATGAGTAAGCTCATATTCTCCCAAATTCCCATCATACCCACCACAAATGTTGTGAGGAAAATCATATTCATATGGAAATCACTGATGGTGAAAAACAATCCTAGCATCCAAATAAGATTTTAAATATATATATGTTGATAAATTTACCATTATCATAGACCAATACAAATAGCCAAACATGAATGAAAATTATAGTAAGTCATACAACTATGACAATGAATATTATTCCCACTAGTAAAATATACTGGAATGAAAATATATAAATATAAAAAGTTCTTGCTTAACAAAATTAATCCCACAATTCAAATATTGTAAAAAATATATATTCAAAATCACAAGGATTCATATCAATTCAGTTAAAAAATATCATCAAAATTAGGAATAGAAATTCCCCACTCACATAAATGATGCCCATCAGTCAAATATGATAGAATCCTAAGAAACCATCTCATGTATCTCAAAAATAAATCAGTAAAGACACATTCCTATATGATTAAAGATTATAACATTAATTACCCACTTGAAAATAATTGAGTGATGGAGTAGGAACATATTACTTCTCTAATATTGGAATTTACATGCATATGAATTCTATTCAAAGAGGTCTCTCAACACATCCTGGTAATTATATAGGATCGGTTATCAATTTCAATCCATATCTTCAAATCCTATCATGATGTAATCACATCTGCAAAAATATAAATGATGCTTTCCCATAACCCTATCTCCCCAAGTGGATGACTCGTCCAAAAAATAAAATGGTCAACCTAGAGAAATCATGCATCCCTACTCAATTCTAAGAGGGACTATGGATATATTCTATGACGAATAGAAATCTAGATCTGGAATAGATATCTTTTCCAATTGGTGGACACCAGTTCACCATGGTGGACACTACATGCAATACATATATTCTCTCTAAAACACAACATGCTCATCTGTGTGTCCTGGAAGAATAATTGGAACCACTCATATCGAAACCCATATATGAAGTTTGTTACCAACATCAAGAAAGCCTAGTCACCTATAAGATAGAACTCAAAAATATATCACAATAAAAAAACTAGTAAATTAATAGAATATTAATGAACCTTCTCTTATAGAAGAAAAAGTTCTTGACTCCATGAAGACACTATCAATAGAGGATTTGGATACTATTAATCCATTAACATGTTATGGAGGTTGATGTAGTTTGTGTGATGTTTCTCCCCACAGTATTGTTACCAGCAACACCGAAGGCCCACCTCTGAGAACCAATGAAATATATCTTTATGGGCATGAAATGATCATTCATAGTTGTATATCTCCTAATGAGAATCACGACAGACATACACATGGATAGAAGATAAAATAGAGGGAAGGTCACACCTTTCATTCATCCTCTCTGATGGTCCTCTCCATGGTATACACTATAGAAACTCCCCTTACTGTGAGACATCAGGATATGATGGTTGTCTTATCCATGATGGTAGCCATTGTGATTGTTCACACCTTAAATAAATTAAGTAGCCAAAATATCATCCCCTTTTTACAATCAATCCTAAAGTTCCTACTTTAGATGAACACCATGTAAATTTTCCCATGGGAATAGATAATGAGCCTCAATGGTATTCATTCCAATTATGACACCAACTCCAAAGGTCCTCCCTTTGGTGATGTATCAATTTAGAAATAATGACCAACTATTGATAATTCCCACCTAGATGGTTCTCCACAGGGTATGCAGTGAAATAAATATCATGTCCGCCAAACATCAAACTATGATGATATTACTCACCATTAAATCACAAACATCGGAGGTACTCCCAGTAGTCATGTTCTGGATTGGAAGAATGCTCCACCACTTTCAAAATTGAATAGAGTAAATCCCCGGTATTCTGATTCATAGGGAAGGATAAGGTCAAGTGTTTCAGACACCCTTCTAAAAACAACTAATATAAACTCTCTATTAGGATATAGACCCTTACCATGCTCATCGATAGATCCACCTCCATACCATTCACATATGAATGATATCTCTACAAGCCCCACTCCTTGTGAGGAAATTACCAATAAGGATCTGAATTATTCTAATAATGTAGTGGAATCTCTAGTGGATGAAAAAAATGGAAATGTTTCTCCAAATAAGACAATTATAAAGAGATGAAATTCATGTTAATTGTTGGCCAACATCCACTTCAATGTTCTACAAACCATGGGAATTATCAGAGGAATAAATACATACTATTTTCTTCCATCTATGGGTAACCCTCCACTACCTGAAAGAAAACACCTTACCCTATGATGGGTACATACACCATGTCCATGTATTAAAGGATCTCCAACATATGATTGGCCTAAAATACCTCCCTTCTAGGTGGTGACAACAATGAGAGAGGTGGAAGATCGATTTTGAACTAACCTACCTAAATGTGTTATATATGTTGCATTTTATAATCAGTGAAACCCTTTCTGATGTTAATATATGAGTATGGGGAGAGAATGTATTATTTTACATTACCCAACATAGAATCCAGCAAAACCATTCAAAAATGACATCATGCAATTTCATCATCCCAAAAAAATAATCCAATAAAATTCCTATTCTAGAGAGGTGGTATAAACTAAAAGAAATGGTCTATATTAAGTCACAAAAGCATCAGGTCAAAAGTGAGTGAGCCATTAAACGACTCATGAATCAGAGCAAGACCATTCATCCGGCCTATCATTTAGGGGAGGCCAATCAGGAATATTTTGTGATTTCCTCAAAAGAAAATATACCATGTGCAGACTAAGAACAATATCATGCTCACACATGAATGAAAAATAAACGAAATCAAGATACCAAAAACAAAAACATTGCATGCCACAATTTGGGAGGAGCACCAGCCTGTAGGGATGAGGGAATTTTTAACTCAAAAATTCTCCCATAAGACCAGAAAATATAGGTTGATGTATCATTAATATTTAATTACCGAAACCCTAGCCTGTACTACTATGAGAATTTTTATATGAATACCTCGTGTAGAGGATGTCATAATTTTCCCACATATGGAGGAAGATAATTAAAGAAGTCACCCATTCCATTCAATATCATGAATCAGTTCCCGCATAAGTTATTGTTTTTCAATATCCCATCATGGTTCCCTAGAATATACTCTTAATCGCGAAGCGTGAAAAGCATTATAGAATAGAGGGAGAAGAACCAACAAGGGACGCAAGAAGCTCTCATACCATTCAACATCATAAATTCCACCTACAATGTGTTAAATTTTGGGGATCATCATCGATGTTAATCCCACAGACCACACTAAATATAATGAAAATTAAAATGACCCACTACAAAAAATATTCTGTGTTGGAGAGTTTTTTTATATGGTAATGATTTAAACAATTGCTACACTATTTTGAAATTGTTTCAAAAAACTATCACTAAATCGTGTGTCAATACCAAATACAAGACAGTTAAATCCATTTAGAATTGTTTTTTAATGACCATCATAGAAAGTGTATCTAGTAGTGATTAGTTTAATTTTTCGATGGGAATCAGGTAGTGGGAGGAAGAGGATATATTTGTGGTAAAAAAATCCAAAACATATTGAAAATATTTTATAATAAAAACACCTCTAAATTGATTTCAACCATAAATAGATAAATTTTCATTATATTAAGTTGTGTTTTAACCACCATAAAAAACATAAAAACAAATCATGTATTAGTGAGTTTAATGACAGTGAATAACAATATTCCATATGTAGTGGAATTTTAAACAACTGTTAAATGATGGATTACAAAAAAAAGGAAAACTATAGATTATTCATCCCTAGAACTAGCATGAAAAAAAATGTAATCATAGTGTAATGCAAATGAATAACACATAAAATCTCTATTAGAATCATATAAAATGACACATGTAGAAAAAATATTCCATCAAGAAAAAATTATGTTACTTCTCATCCAACCAATAAATTAATTCAGGTCTTCTAAAAAATAATACGTCCATAAATCCTCTCTTTCCATATTAGTACACAACATTAAAAATACAACTAATCAATGCCATACGATCTCTTATTGTCACCATCTCCATCTCCATCTCCATCTTCATATTCATCTCTATCACTATTAATGCTATATATAGATGTAATAAAAATTATATTGAAAATTAAACAGCGTTGTACATTTATATTTAAACATAAAAAGATAAAATTATTTGAACCAAATGATATTGAAGGTGTGTGATTTACCTACTCACTAGCAATCATTGATGAAATATCACTAATAACATACCCATTCTACTTCTAATATAAATCAAACAATGTATTCAATGTCTATATTCGTGTTATAACATCACCAATTGAAAAATAGAAGACATATCTACGAAGATATTTATTTTGAAAAAAAATATAATTTAATAACATGATAACATTCAAATACACCATAATTTATTAGAATTACAATCTGTGAATCAAAATATTCATTTTTTTCAAGTTGAATTCATATGTATCCAATCATCATGTGTAATGAGAAGGGTAACTGACTCTGTCGCATGCTGGCCTAAAATCCTGAAAAATAATTCCACAACATCATCCATAGGGACCCCATAGTAGTGAAGTGGAAAAACAATATTTAGTATCTTCAGATTATAGACATATGATAATTTCATAATATTCTCTTTAGTAGTATGTTTACCATTATGTATGAAAAAGTATTTAATTGTATAAAAAATGACAATAAATTTGTTTATATTATAATTTCTACCTATATGAATCACCCTCAAATATCCTCATGATGATGTAGGTGTGGTATACTGCATAATTTTTTAGGGTCAAATGGTATCAATATAATGCCTCATTCATGGAGTTACATTCATTTCTTCCAAAAAATGTTACATTAGAACATATATTTTCAAATATTCAAGCAAAAAAAGAAATTATAACATATGCATAGTACAGAAAAAATGTCCATAACTAGGATAATAAACGACTGAACAAATGACCCAAGTGGTTGATAAATTATTTGGTAACTAAAAATAAAATCATTTCCTCCTTGAATCATTTCATTTTTCTACTCTATTATTATGAGATCAACATCATCCACCTTTGTAAGGATATTTTTCTTTAATATCATGATAGGAACTAGGATCACTTCTTATTGTAGATGGGAATCAATGTTAGTGGACAAATATTCATCTTTATCCCCCATATCATACAAGTCTTTTTATTTTACATGAGAAACTACACTCCTCCCTTATTCCATGACATCTTCTGCATAATATGCGATTTTCTCTTGAGATGATAATATATATAGATCATGTAATTTGTGGTAAAAAAATCCATCAAGAAAAAGTACTTCATATAATTAAATTTCATGAAATATATTCTAACACCCATTATAAAATAAACCTAATCTTATTTGAATAAAACAACTAAAAACTGCCAATGGTAGTTTAATTTGATAATAACAGTAAACGTTCCATAATATCTCACTTTAGTAAATGTAAATATAAAACTATTTTATGTTTTCAAACCATCATCCCATTCTACTATACAAAATTTAATTCCACTTAAATTTTAAGAATTAAACATTCTATCATGTTTTAGAATACCTAGAGAAATAAAAATCAAATTCTCTGAAAAATATTCTTCAATATCAATATTAATGATCTAAACATTATAATATATATTATTAGGTTTAGAATGTATACGTACAAACCTAATATATATATATTTACTGCAATATTTATGAACACACATTTCATGAAACCCATTCTACAATATTATTATTATCATATTTTATTATATATTTCTCATTTCATGTTCGAACTATCATTAATATCCTTGTTATTATCCACAAATCTTTAGTAAATGAATCTGCACCATCACTATTCAGCTGCACATATATATGTTTCCTGATATAATTCTATTTATGTTAGTGTAACATTTGATCTTCTCCCAACTAATCATAAAATCTTAGGAAATATTTCTTATTTCCCATGTAGTATATATTGTGTCTATGTGTCATCAAAACGTCTAACTTGATTGAATCTTTTAGAAACATCTTAAAATTATCTAGAATAAAATGTAAGAAATTATTATGACAAATCAACTTTAGGAATATATCATTTAGGTTGAGATTTATCTTCTATGTATGATTTTAAATGCGCAAGATATTTATGAAATAAAATAAATAATCATAATTTTGTATTTAATGAATTTAAATAAATTTTTTACATAAATGAAAACCATATAAATAAATTACATATCAATTGGTTACATCCATAGATATTGTATGGGACCTCCAATTTTAGCATGCTAAATTAAATGCAAAGTTAAATAGAAAATCGAATTAAAAAATGATGGTGAAATTATCATATCTATTGACAAATGTGTCAAATTAAATATATCATTATGGCATTAAATATCAAATGGTTTTTTAGTTTTCTCACAAATTTTTTTGAAGAATGTTAAAAATTTTTGTATAATAGTAGTTAATTTTTTTTTTAATAATTTAGTAAATGATAATTATTGAATCAACTATATCAATATATTTGAATGATACCTTTTATATCCTTGTAACCTATGATGTTTTATGTTAGAACACCTTGATATGTTATTTGAATAACCATATGATACCTTGAAATTTTTTAAAATATGTATGAATGTATCCTTATCACTATTTATCACTTAAAAATTATTAGACAATACCTACCATTATCATATGACATAAGATCAAACTTTATGTTCATTTCTTGTATGCATTTACAAGAACTAATCCTTCAATTTTCTTTGCTCATTAAAATAGGTAAAACTCAAATTGTCACAAAAAATCTTATAAATATGCATCACATCAAAATTATGCTATAAAAATATAATTCCTAATAAATATGTATGAAAAATACTATTTTTTAATACCATTGATGCCTTCATATTTCACGTGATGATTAGCATTACACTATATTCTTACTATCATTCAAATGATACTCTTTCCCAAATTATGATTAATCTTTTCAATGTTGTGTTAATGTTTTAGAACAATTAAACAACTATGTAGGTGGTCTATGATAAAAAAATCCATTGAATTTTTACTTGTTCAACTGAAATCATCAAGATGTATTGAGAAATATTTAATGAAATAAGAAGCACTCTTTTTTATTGTGAGGTAGTCATTTCGGCTCAAAATAAAAGTTCAAAACACTATAAGACAAACCTTTGAATGTTTTATAACAAGATGAATTAAAAATTATAGAGAATTCACTAATGGTCCACTTGAGAGAATCATTCATTTTAAAAACTTTTCTAGATGATTCATCATATGTATCAACATCGTTGCTCCATAACTCCAGTAACTCTTCAATTAGTTGTCATACATTTACAACCGTATCATATCTAGGCATTTTTTATCAAGGAATAATCATCCAAATTAAAAAACAAGTTTGTTGAATATATATCCATTGAGGCATATTGTAAGGGTTTAGAAGAAACATATAAATTCAATAACTGGTTCTGAAAGACCGAAATGTATTGAATCCATCAGAATCCAATCCCAATACATCATTCCAAGGATCAGATGGAAAATCTAGTTATAATTAATCATATGTATTTCATGATTGTGAATCTCTTAGATTATTCATAACCAATAATTTTTATTATCTACTGAATTCCTCATTATGTGTTTTGGGATTTTTAATGACATGAATAATCTTTTCAATAAAGCTATTATAGTAAATTTCTAAAAACAATTACAGGTGTGTTCCATATCTTATTATTTATAACATCATGTTGATTCAAACTTCAAACTTCACTCATTTAAATCCATCTAAAAGATGAAATTTTTTATTCAATATTGTCTTATTGAATCCGCTCCCCAATTATTTATACAATCAATGTGACAAATGTGAATTTGTATAATTCATACCAACATTGTAAAAAAAAATTCAATATGAAAAAAAGACTAATTAATATTACTTCCAGAAAACCATCACATAACAATTCCATTATAATGGACATCACCTTATTTTTAATTCAACATTGGTATTTGATATGGTACCACATTATCAAAAAAAATGTTCTGAATATTTTAAGCATCAAGTATACATCCCTTTATTTCAATCGTTAATTAAACCATGAAACACATATATCTTATTTAGTGATGTTTTATCTTGCATTAGACTCATTATAATAATGAAAAGTATCTAATGATATATTACAATCAATATATGGTTTTATTATAGGCTCAAAACATCAGAATTCTCATTGATATTTGTATCACCCTAAACTGGTTTTTATGATATTTTTTGATGTTGATGTTGTTTTCTTTATACACATAATATATCATTAATAATGATTTTCATTTCATTGTACTTTTTTTATGAATTTGAGATCACATTTAGTTGATTGACGTAATTTCTTAATGTTTCTATAACCTACGATTGTCCATTAAAAATCTAATAGAATTATTGAGTTGATAATTTATTCAATATCAAGTGTTCATAATATTTATATCTCATTAACAATATTATATAATTAAATTTAGGAAATTGAAATATTAATCTAAAATCAACTGACCAATTAGAAATTGATAAATATTAAAACTCCTCAAAAAACATTATATATTGGGGTGTGTTACTCGTTAATGTTATCTAGATTTTATCCATATATATCACAATGTTCCTATACATTATTAATAAAGTTATTACTATTACTAAATATTAATAATGATAAATATAGGTAAAAAACCACAACCCAAGTATTAATATGATGATTCAAATAAGAAGTTTCATAGAAGTACTAAAGGGAATGTTAGAGAATGAATCACTATAATTTATATTGGTGTAAGACATCATGAATAAATCCATAAAATTATCTATATTAACAACTAACATTGTTTGAGTCATCATAAAATTTCCAATAGATGTACCTAGATGTTCATATACTAAATTCGTAATATTAAATGTCGATGTTATCATAATATGAAAATAGAAAACATTGTAAATTATGATTTGATTATATTACATGATATAAAAATTACCTCTATCAATATAACTAGTACAATATCATTGATTTGGGATCAATGATTAAATTTATATATTTATATAAATGTATTCTAGAAACTCACTCCTAAACCGATAGGATTTCAAAATCTCCATAGTTAACATCTCTAAGATGAAAGGAAATATAAAAACAATTAGAGAGGAAAACATGTTAAATAAAAATTCTCAATATTTTATCTTGTTGATCAAATTTAGTCCAATAAAAGAAAAAAAAATTGGATATAACTTTTATTGTATATTTAATGATAATGTATTTTTAGAATGATTGAGTATTCATATTCCAAGAATATACATTGTACTTTGTGATCATATACAAAATAAATTAAAAGTACTATGTGATCCTATAAATACATATGGAAAATAATAAAGCATTTGAAAAAGGATAATTTAAATCCATAAAGTCATGTTTTAAGGAAATTGTGTGTGAAAAAGTTACATTTTTTATTTTAAATCCATTAATAATCCCATGAGAAAAAATAATTTTTGAAATTTATTTTTAATAAAAATATTCATTTGTGAAATAATTAAAAAATGTTTCACAATCCATTTTCATTAATTGACATAGATTCTATGAATATTTACCATTTACCTATGATGAATATGCCCTATCAAAAAAGATACATTGGTAAAAAAAATTCTTCATAACAAACAAATAGATATACTAATGGAGGTCAAAATTGTAAATTCTAGTGTTGATTAAATATGACATGATCATTGATATATAAAGTTTCCAAAACCATGTTTTATGGTCATATATCATTGAATATTACTAGTTGTATTAGTGATACCATCAAAGGAAAAAATATATAACATTGACCTTCAATATTAAAATTTTTAATCTATAAAGTACACATGATTTCCGACTCAGAGCACCCCAACTTATTCTTTTCATGTCCATATAATAATTTCAAATTTTTAGATAGATTATAGTTTTGGTGTGAGTATATAGAATCCTATAATATGCACTAATGATTATGTGGGTAGGAAAACTAATAATACCCATTAAAAATACAACCAAAATATTACCACACACGCCACTGGGAATGGATGTTCATAGCTCGCAGTTGAAAATAAAAATAAAATATAGGGAGAAAATCCCAAATAGAAAACTTGTTTATTTCAATTAAATATAAAAATCAGAAATAATTTATGAATATCATCAACATGGAATATCAATTACACATTTCCTAACAAAACAATGCATGCATCCAACTAAGAGAATTCATAACTCATGATAAGAATCTCTTACAACAAGTCAAGTTCTCACATATACATGAATCATAGGTTCCCATATCTATAACGTATCCATGGATGAACCCAAAAATTATATAATATCATAAAATATATTATAAAAGGGTGAATTGAATAAAACTAGTGACTGAATGTGGTTCATGGTTGCAATTGAGAAGGGGTCTGATGGCAAGGGGGCGATGAGGGATAGTAGTGATGTGATATGGTTTAAGAGGGACTAGTGTTCATGGTTCTAGGGTTATATGTGTTTGGGGATGGTGGTAAGGTGAGAGGATTCAAAGGGGGCATGGGTTAAATGGTGAGGGGTTAGCGTTCGATGGGGCGATGTGTTCGGCTGTGTCTAGGGATAGCGGTGAAAGGTTCGATGGGGACATGGGCTATTGGGGAGGATTTCTATGGGGTCTAGGGCCAGTAGATAAGGTTTATACGAGGTCAGGGGCCAGTGGATAGGGGTTTTACTGGGTCAACACACATGGGGGTTGGGGTGTTAGGCTCAGGGGGGAACTGACATTTGTTACCAAAATGTTTATGCATCATTTTTTAAAAAAACTCATCTATATCTGAGAAAATCATATTGATGGATTATGAAAATGACTCTAAAGGACTGCTGGTAATTAATAAATGTTGTGTAGTGAGAAAGGAGAGGGTGGTACTATTAAGAATCTAATCCACTCCAATCCTAATGGTGCACAATACCAAAACCATTAGCAACCCTAAATTTGGGTTCTCCCATGCCCAAACCCTAATTATGTCCCTTTTTAATATCCAGTAAAGGGAATCATAAATTCAAGGGCATATATGACCAACCACATCCTCCCAATCAAATGATTTCCCCTACATATGAAGAGTGATTCACTTGGAAAGTTTAATAAATTAAATAGTTCTGGTGAATCAATGCTGACGTACTCCATGAAAGTTGTCATATGGAATATTCTATTCAATTTCCTCCAAAATCACCATGAAATACACTCTTAGATGGTGAGCATCTTATAGAAGGGTTCATCCCAGAGAATGAAGCAAAGTGGGTAGGATCATCTAGCACAAAACAATGATCATTAGTCAACATAAAATCAATCTCGAAGGTATATCAATATTTTCCTCCATTCATGAAACAAACGGAAGATGTTCAAGTAAATCCACAAACTATTCCCTCTTCTAGGTATCCCCTTCATGTTTCATAAGCACAGACACAACCAAATTTTCATCCTACTACACCAGCCCCAATCTAAGGTCTAAAACATAGACATCAAGGTCTCATTAATACCATTGACTCATTGGATTCTCAATTGGAATCCATGAAAGGAATAAATTATCAAAAAAATCATAACATAACCCTTACCCTGATTGGGTGAGTAACGCTCTACAGCTTCCAAACATTGGGAACCCCATAGTCCCGATATTCAATAGCCCATGTGATTTGAAACAACATTGTTTTCCCTTCTGTATCATATTTTTTACCCCATGATAAGGATCCCAAATAAACACATATAAGAAAAACATAGATGCCTTGTGTGAACCCTACATGGCACATCCATTATATGGTACACCATTTTACCTGCACGGTTGATAACATGATGGGAGAATATCTGATGACAGTATTTTTATAGTTCAGTTCAATTCATCCAATATAATAGTCAGAGGCCTCATGACCTGAAAATAGTGGGATAATTGGAGATTCTCATACTTTTGTTTTAGGTGGAAGGGGATGACTGACTCTTTGAATCGGCTTCTCTTATAAGATTATATGCTCGCTATATGCATAGATAATATCTATGATAAACTAAGAACAAAACTCATCATTATAAAATATACATGTTGGTTTTGTGATTTCACTCTCATTTCTCAAATAATAGAATATTCTGTATGAAAAAATATGCTCAAGTATGGGCCAGCCCTACCGGCTCCCATAAAGAGCATTAGAAAATTTGAAATAGGTTCTATTATTTTATATCCTCCCTTGGCTCCAGCTCCAGATCAAAGGCCATTACATAATCATTTAAGACCCCCTAGATGTCAACATAAATAGTAGATTCAAAAATTAGTTGTGAAGAGGGACATAGAGAAATTAGTTCGTGGAATAATGTAACAATGTTTACATGTTACAGGATGATCTTTTCAAATGAAATATTATAGCGGCTATGAACATAAAACAAATCATTCATCTAGAACCAAAAAAGGGTCGATGTATTTTGTCTCATAGGCCATTGAGATTATTTTATCTTCCACATGATACTTTTCCCCACCATCCTGGTGTGTTTAGTCCTTATGGTCCTCCTTCAGAGAATGATAGATTTAATGTAAGTGAAATTGGGACCATTTCCAGCTCAAGACTCATTTGTGTCAACCAGTACACCCATAGAGGGATATGAGTGTAAATAAGTTTTCAGCGAGAGATCAAAATAGTCCAAAAGTTTTATAAATTGAAATAAAATCATCCAAACTCAGGGAATTACCCATGAATATTTTAAGAATCCAACGGTATCTCAAGTTGGTCCTACTGAAAAATAATAGACATCCTTGGACCCACAATCTAAATGAATCGAACCATCTAGAAGGAAATATACTGAGTAATGTGATGAAGAAGTTCATGAGGATTAATTTTTTTGAAGTCCAACGTTATCCTTTACCTTCTCATATTTCATTCCATAAAATCTGAATGAATGGGCCCTACCACTTCAAATAGAACCACAATAAAAAATTGATCTGGAAGAGTCATCATCCAAGGAAGTGTTTATTTTTTCCTATCATAATTTTATTCAATTAATAAATCCCTTATTATATGATGATTAAAGATATGAACCTGATTACCCAACCCTTGACTGTGCAACTAGAGTAAGAGCCATCAATATATGGGGATATCAAGGAAGACTCCACCATGGATGAAAATAGATTATATGGCCGCAAACCCTCTCAATCATTCAACGTTACCAAAATGGGATGAATAGTTCTCCACCGATCCAAATAAGAATAGTGAAATTCCTTCTCACCTTTCAAAAGTCACATTTTTTCATTCATTCTAAATTATTCATGAGAATAAAAACATGATTCAAATTTACCTTGTCATGTGGGAAGACCTATCCGACCCAATACACAAAAAGGGGAAACTTCACCACCTCTGATCTTAAGGGCTAATCCATCATCATCAACTAATGTTCTTCTGAAAGAGCATAATCTTGTCAGAAATGTCTATCATTTAGATAAAAAATGTGATATTTTGAAGAAAGTTTCTTCTATACCATCCAAAATATCAATACTAGAATCTCTAAATTTGTCATGTGGAATAATGGATGAACATAAAGAAGCTTTTATGATTCCCTAGGAGTTGGAATCCGATGTGGAAACTGCTGATGAATATCATACAGAGAGAGATCCTAAAATTTCCAGGAAGTTATATATTTTACAAATCAATACAATGATTCCATTATGAAAGGAAACATTATATCCCTATTCAAGATCGACATGATAAAAAGTTTCGATGTTATATGAGTATTCCTGGATAATGGATCTATATGTAATCGACACCTAGTGTGAGAAATTAATGGATTGGGCTACAACAAAGATAACTTAATGCCACCAGCCACAACCTTTTCTGTTTATGAAATAATTGGGATAAATTAATTGCACAAAATATATCTCAAAACATGATTCGGTGATGTTGTATCCTACATATAATTTCTAGGGATTTAGATAAACAAGACCTTAAATGTTCTTCTATGAAGGAATTCGTTACACCAAAATGTTGTGATTCCTTAATTCTAACACTAGTGCATTAAATATTTATCTAATGGAAAAAACGGATTTCGTACAATGATACGAACCCATTCAAGTATAGTGATTTTCACTATATTGATGTAGGATTCTAAGAGCAGGAAAGAAAGTGGTCCTACTTTGATGGTACTAATTAGGTCACCACACCAAATGTTTGTGAGATGGTCCATGCAAACCCATTCCAGAAGTAAGGAGAAAAATATTCTACCCATCAATCATGTCCTGTCCATGATTCCCAATCTGAGTGCATATTTGACAGTACTCATGATTTTAGTCATAGACCCAAAGTTCATTATAATTGAAGAACATGCTGAATCCCAAGATAATAGTGAATTATCATATGATAATTCTTCTATTACCATATTAAATGTTCATATAATCCCTTATTTTCGATATAAGATATAAATGAAAGAATACATACCATTTTACCTTACTCTATCCTCTAAAGAAAATCCCCTCCTGTTGGTCAAATCAGAAGAAGTCGCTTATGCCTCTAAATTCAAGTATTATGATTATTTTCTTAACTTAGTAGATATGATATCATTTAATATTTCCTTATAATATGATGAGGATGATTGGGAAGAGGAGGAAGAAGAAGATAAAGTCCTTTGGGATTCCCCTCTATCATTTGTGGAAGGATTCTTTACCACCATTGATGAAATCAATGAAATCATTCAGGGTATGCAAGAAGATCTGTGTCACACCCTAAATAGCGTGTCCATGTCATATATAGATAAATAGGCTTATAACTATTTTCTAAGGTATAATAGATATTATTTTAACTGGAACTATACAGAAATGTGAGGCCTCTATCCCGATGTGGCTACTCAAAACCAAGAATTTCTAGAATATCATTTGGGTTACAAACAAGCATCTTGAAGAACATGACTGACACATGCTGCCAAAATTGAGGTCGAAGATGACAATCACATCATATCCATCATCATTCTCGATGTTCGATATCACATCAGGATGGCCAGTATAGTCCCTGATAAAAAGAAGAATAGGAAAACTATTGTCTTCATCAATATTCAATATCCAACAGATAATATCTGAAAAATGATTTCCCATTATTGATAAAAGAATTTATGTTCGCTGAAATTGTGATATATTAGAATCTCCCTTCCTTGGATGTCTATCTAGGATAGAAACAAGAATAAATTTCCTATGAAGATAAAGAATCCATTGCTTCTAGTTCCCTAGAGATTATTTTTATATTATGTAATTACATTCAGTCTAAATATTTCTCATTTCACATATCATCATTCCATTCACCACATCATCAAGCCCTAATAGTAATGATAATCGAATTATTTTTCGATTAGATGTTGGAAAAATCATGAAAATTCCAATACAAACTCATACATCACAAAAATTTCTTCAACAAACTAAAATATTACAACCTGAAAACGAACCCCATTATGTGTTCATTTGGTGTTACCACATTGAAATTCCTTGGTTTTTTCATACTCCATCATATAGTTGAATTATAACCCGAAAAAAGAAAATCTTTTGTATGCCACCTCCTTACATCCTCAAATAGTTGAGAGTACATCACGAATATATGACATACATTTGAAACTTCAAATCCAACCCTGCATGGAAATCTTTTCTCTTTACCAGGTTGATAACAAATGGTTTTAATATCAATGGATTGATGTATTTCAGGATGCATTCGACAATATCAATAAATATCTCTTAAATTATCTAGTTCTATTTCCTCCCATCAATGAAAGACCAGACATCCTATCTGTGGCTTCCTTGTAGTCATCCTTATGTGCCTTACTTGAATGGGAGAATGATTTCATCAGTGAAAAACAACATTACTATCATATCCAAAACATGACTGATGACTAGATTCAAAAATCCAAGTATCGAAATTGGTTTTCTAGAACAAATATTCGAGGTCTAGAATCTATAACAATACCGAGGACATCATGAGGAAGATTTGGTCTCATGAAACAACCCTCTTAGGTATATTATCAATCATTGAATGCTGATTGGGGATTTTTCTTACTTGGAAGTCATATTGAATTTGTGTTTAATCATTTTATGGCCTCATAAAGGTGTCAAAGGCCAAACACAAGAATAATTCCTAGAAGAGAAACTATTGGAAGAAATAACATTATCAGAAAATTAATTTAAAAATGAATGGTTTTTCACAATAAAGGAAGGCTCCCAAACATGGTATAAGAATTTTTATGGTGCATCCAAAATGCTAATAGGAAAAATGCTAGAGGACCCCAAACATAACAATATTGGACTAGGGTCTATACAAATATCTCTATAAAAGGCAGTCATACATTGATCCTTTATTTTTTTATTGTGGTGTACGAATAATGAAGAAGTGTAAAAAAATGTCATTATAGGAATTGATCTATCATTTAATGTACAATTAATGAACATTAAGATAAAATATGATTTAGAAATGTTCATCAAGTAAATAAATGTTTATTATTACATAAAAAAGGAAGAGAAAATCCCTCTATTTGATAATTTTTTAGGGTTAATGGTATAATTGCACTCAGATCCAACATTAAATCATATCCCCCGATCAAAAAAATCACCATGAAAATGCATTCAAAAATGCATCCACATATCTAGTTGACCTAGATTGTTATGAGACAATAATTACTGTTTCCCACTATCAGATGGTATTATAGTTTATTCAGGTCAACAAGGAATTAATTTATTATATCAATGACATCCATGAGCAGTATGGTCTTACAACATGAAGGATGACTCTCATTGTTGATTACCCTCAAAATGAGACCTTTCCCTAGACAGGGTCAGAAGGGAGAAAATCTAGAGATGCATAATATTTTTTGTTTTGTATGACAGAACTAATCTACAAAATGAACATTATAAGTGGGTAAAAAATATGATCATTCTCATATGCATTTATAGAGAAAATAACTCCACCCTTATGAAGGACATTCATTTGGGAGGTTATTGTTCACTGTAATCAGGATCAATGTTTTTCTGTAAAATATAAAGGCAATGATACTATTGTCCCACTATGACTAGAGAATACACCATCTTTACGAATAAGTATCATTCCTACCAAGTTCATGAAAATTTAACAGAGCTTTCCCTAGAGTTTCTTTACACAACCATCTTCTCGTTCACTTCTCTTATATTGGGAAATGATTTTGTGGGACCATACCCATCTCCCAAGGCATAGAAATTTAATTATATCCCCACATCAACTAATTTTTTCTCTAATTAGGAAGAAGCTTTAACCCTCAAAGTATTCATGAAATAAGTATTTTCAACTTTATAAAATCTAAAAAAATATTTATATTTGATTTCCCACAAAAGACACTGGAAGTAAATGAACCAAAATTCATGTTATGTTGAATTAGTGAAATTATATATAGATTATTATATCAAAACAAACTGGTCATCCCACTATCATGCACTGGCAATCAAACAGACAGCGACATTTATGAAGTCCTTATCCAATATAATCCAAAATATTGTAGATAAGATAATAATCAATGGCCTGAAAATCTCCTCAATTATTTGTGGGATTACAGGACCAGGACTTCCACCACCACTCTAGTAACCCCATACTCGTTAGTATAAGGGACATAGGAAATTCTAACTATTCAAGTTCAATTACCCTGTCTTTATGATTCCATTGGTGACCAATTATCAATAGATGAGAATTCATTGAATTCAATGGATTAATTAGAATGTGTATGTGAAAATATATTGAACACCATTCATAATTTAGATGTTTAAAAATATCAGATTTTACAAAGGTTCAATAAATTTTACCCCTCCTGTCATGCCTAAAAGGAGAAATGGTGTTTGTCATCATTATTCTAATGAGACTCAAAAATAAACCACCAATTATGTCACAAAAAATGGGTTGGACCATATGTAATAAATATGGTAAACTCTAGTGGATCACATTCCATAAATTCAATGGATGGATAGCTCATTATAGAGCCTACCAATACATAGTTCCTAAAGAAATATTTCAAATAGAAAAAAGATCTAAACTGTGAAAAATGATGTCAAACTGTAGTAAATCATCCTTGTTACATGATATAAAATAGTATGAACACATACGTGTAGCAATACAATTAACTTCATGGCATTCATTGTACTTTTCTCATGACATTAAACAGGATGAAGAAATTCCAGATAGCATGACTTTGAACAGTAGAATAAAAAAATTTATATGAAATTAAACGTCATAATGTCTATGTCCATACCAAATGATGTTAAATTGTATGGAATAGATCCCTGTGACATGAAATTAAACAACGTTACCAACATTCCTACAACATTTTGATATACTACATAGCCTATATGTCATTGTTGTACAACATTAAAATATATAACACTATGATGTAATTATCTGAGGAGAAATTACCACTGGTATTGTTTACCAACTATTTTGTTTTA
The DNA here is from genome assembly GCA_963277665.1 of Viscum album. Lineage (NCBI taxonomy): Eukaryota > Viridiplantae > Streptophyta > Magnoliopsida > Santalales > Viscaceae > Viscum > Viscum album. The sequence goes on along the minus strand of OY728150.1, from coordinate 433,150,783 downwards.
TAGTACTACATTTCAATTGATTTCTACCCTAATGGGATTCATTGTGAAGCCTAGACCTTATATATTGGGCCCATTCATCATTTAAAAAGTTTACCTCATTGCCTATGGACCAAACGAATGCAAGGAAGTTTCATCACCAAACTATGTGAGACGTGGTTCTCAATTTCATTGAGAAATGTATGGATTCATTGATCCTATTTCATTGTCTAGCCACCACATGATACAAATTTCCCTTTTTCTACTCTCACGTGTCTCAGCATTTTGGGAGACACATTCCACTCTTTATTTCTCACACAAATTATAGATCACATGTGCTTTGGAAATACAGTATGGTCTTACACTCATAATAAAGGAATAAAGATACAAAATAGACACATTTTAGTCATAAATTATACACCATAAATTTGATACCCTAGGTCCTCTACATATGAAAATAAACCTCATGGTCCTTCAAGAACTACACGTGGTTTGATTCTAATTCCCATGGGATACATAGTGACAGTCAACAGTCATCATTGGTCCCAACCCTGACATTTCCATTTATTTATATTAGTACACCATCATCCTCATTACGTGACGTTAAATTGAAAAAAACACCAAGAACTACAAGTGGATTGATATATATTATTATGAGATATGAATTGATGCCTGGATTGTTTTTTCAATATTCCCCCATCATGAAAGTAAATTTATGTCCATTTCCCATACATGGGTCACAAAAAAATATTAAGCATTCTTGTAACTACACGAGTCATGATATCTATTAATATGGGATATTTAGTGATTCCCATACATTATGTACATGGTCTAGTCATGACCAATAATAAATTACCTCCCCCACCAATGGGTCATACCTATGTGGTTAATCCGCCATAAAAGAATTTTGTATGGCTTGATTCTTATACCTGGGAGATATGTTGTGATGCCAATGTCGCCATATTAGGGACCAGCAATAGAATTTCCATTAATTCACTTCATTATTATTATCTCATTACTATATGATGCTAAAATGAATGGTATTTCAAGATCTATGGACAACTTGATTCATATTCTTACCAGATTCGGAGAAAAGCAAAAATATCACATATGGGACCATCTCATCAGGAAATCATAAAATTACTCCTCCCATACATAATAGCCATGTTGATGACTATGAAATGTAAACAGGTCCAATTTATTGGACTAACACAAAAAAACAACACCCCCCCCCCCTCATGCAATAATCAGATCTAAATATAAAACATCAACAAAACACATATTTATTGATCCATATTTCAATTAGGTATATAGGGTATCCAAAATCATACATCCTAGTAACAACAACCACAAAAACATTGACCCCATATTCAATTCATGAATGTAGATCAATGAATATGGTTTCAAATATGGAGTCCACATTAGGGATCTATTGGGAAGTCATAATACCCCCTATATATGAGTTAGATCTATACATGGAGATCCATAATTTAAATCCAATTGTAGCCTATGTATTTATTGTGTGGCTAGATGCATCATTTCCATTAACCATACCCTACGCCCTAAGAATCTCATATCGTCATAAACTACCATGTCCATCAGAAATAGATAATCAGTTTTATGAAGATAACTATGATTAACTATGCACAATAAGCTCTAATGGCTCTTCTTACATTTCCCACAAGAAATTACTCTAAACCAGTTATCAAGATCACCATTAAGAATTTATTTTCTTTCATATGTACTCTATAATGGATCTCATTCCCCCATATCATTCCTCCATATCTGAGAGTCCTGATGATCACTTTTTACATCTTCCAACCCTTTCATGTTTGGAGCCTGCCATTGTCTCCTGGAAAAATCATCCATCATGTTACTCAGGATTTCAATTACAATCATCCCCACAACATGACACTAAACTATGCTACCACTTTCGGAACTCTAATAAAAAACATTACATAAAAATCTTAATTTCATGACATTAAATTGCATGATATCAAAAAATAAAGTTGGTTTGATTATGTACTGATATCGATTTTCATTCATTGGTCCATCCACCCAAAAATATAAAATATCCCTATCTATGTGTGTGGTAGACTCATGCATAAATTTTTAACTTCATGATATATGTATGGATTGACTCATCTCCTCACATGAAAAATTATTATATCTCCAAATCATATTTCAGTACTAGTCATAAGATATTAATGTCCCCACTATCACTATGTGTGACCCCGAGATACATAGAAAATTTCTGACATTACAATGAATGGTTTACCCTATACTCACATGCATGATATAAATCATCAACGTGGAGTCCAATGTGATCTTGGTCCCAATAGTAAACTCAGATTTATATAATTCAGCACTCCCATGAATAGACTAGACATGAATGGGAGGATACAACATGGGAGTTTCCTTACTGCAAGATGTTAAAATTCATGGCCAATGATTCATCATATTCAAGGGTTTTCCTTGTAGAAGGGAACATACCCATCCTAGAAATGGAAAAAAATATTTATCAATTTTATTAGGAATGTGTGCATTCCAATTACCCTGTCACATTTAGGTACTTTTATTCCATAATCATTACATTGTTTTAATAAAAGTTTGAGTCCATATATCATTAAATTATGATAGAAAATAGAGGCCCATTTTTTAAGGAGACATCTTCTTGATTTTCCACAATATTCACCAATATATCTTCATATGTTTCCCATAATAAAGGGCTTAATATCCAAGAAAATAATTCATCCTCAAGATAATATTTTGATAAAATCGTAAGCCCTGATGCCATGCATGCCTCATATCACTCCATGGATTCTGAAACACCTATATTACAAATTTCATAATTTCCCCCATTTTCATTCTTGAACATGATAGAAAAGATTTAGTCAAGATACTGGGAAAAGGGTGATTTTCCCCTCATATTTTCTAGATAAATATGTAACCAAAAAAATACTTGAGTTTTATTATACGGAAACATGGTTAAACTAGTTTTTACATAATCAAAATACATGTATATGTTTTCTCCAATACATGATTTAAATTTACATGAATACATTCATAATATTCGGACCCAATTCCTTCAAAAAAACATCCATCATTGTATTGAGAAATTCAATGTCCCATGAAATCAGCACGACCATCAGAAATGGATTGTTAGTTCTCTTGGGACAAAAATATTTGACTATGAAAAATAAACCCAAGTGGATATTCATATGTTTCCTACAAAAAAAGGCATTCCATCTCGAGAAACAATTGACATCAGGAGAGTATTTTCCTACCTCTATGTTTCTTAATGATCCATTCCCCACATCTTTACACCCCAAAATCATATAACTAGGTTCATAAATAATCCGTCACTCTTATCTAGAAATTATTAGGTTATTATTTTCCAATATTTACATTTTGGGCTCTCAAACCAGATATCAGTGGTCAAATATGTTTGACATAATACATTATTAATGTTAGTCTAGCTTTCACGACTTTAAACAACACATAAAAAAAGATGTGTATATCATTAAGTTTAAAACCATAAAAGGGAACCTTCGGTAGGATTCGAGTATCATCTCTCTAGATCAATGAACTTTATGGTTTTTAATGGTATAAACCAATAAAAAATAAGAAAAAATATATATTTCCTGGAAAAAACACAATGGGAGGCCTAACAAAAAGTCATGTTATTCCCACTACACCCGCATTATAAGAATCATATGAAACAATAATTATTATAAAAGAAAAAGAAATAAAAATTTTATGGTGTTTAATGTGACCCTAAAAATAGTTATGTTATGATCAATGAGCCCTTTGGCTCGGGAAAATGTTATACCATGATTTGATTATTTCAATTTAATTACTCTATGTCAGGAATAAAATTAATATTTTTTGAAGCCTTTAATATGAGGAGAAAATAAAGGAAACTCATAGGGTGAAAAAACATTGTCTATAGTTTCATAATGATATTGGAAAATATATATTATCAAGGTTTTGTCCTATTTTATTTAGAATTAGAAAAGTATAGAAATGGGATAAACAATGTAATTATAGAGAATCCCATCACTCTCTAGAATGAAATTTGACCACCTCTTAATGGGGAGAATCCAAAACCTATTTCTAGGCCATCCAATGATCGACCTTAGACTCATACATTAGGAATATATGCCTAAAAGGTTCCCAGAGATATTGATATATCTATTTGAAATATTTATTTATTTTAAATGTCAATGATAGTTAGGCCTTTGACGTTACAACATGAGCCTCACACTACCACGGCTACACTCTTGTCGCCATAAATTGATCATAATAATTATCTTCCATAATCGAATGTGATGTAGCTCATTTTAAATTTCCTACAAATCCTCTGTCTGATTATGGTATTTGTTAAACAAATAATGTTCATGTTTGTGAACATATAAGTCCACTCGAGTTATGAGAATGTGGTATCTATGAAGGTTAAAATTACAATAATTAAATCTCATTGAGCCCAAATGAGTGAAAAGAACTAGAGAGTGTCCGATTGGTCACTGAATTCAGACAGTGGGTTTTCTGTGAATATTGTATTTATTTTAATCCATTATCATTACTACATAGCTCATTAACCCTATATAGAATCTGAAATTAGGGATTTCTCACATATTGTATGTCAATATATTTATGAAATTACAATGTGGAATGTGACATTTATCTGTGTTCTCATTCCCTTGTATAGAGGATGTCATCCTCTATATATGGATAATCACATGAAGCTATGTATGGGGGGTTGGATTTGGATTCATGAATAACTATAGTAATTCCACATGGTCTGTCCTCAATAGGGCCTCTAATAGGGTAAAAAAATGATGGATCTAAATAACATTAAATTGATATGGTGAATATGGATAAATTCCCCTAAATATGAATTTAACTACGAGAAAAACACCTCCATACAAAGTAAATAGTGGAAGATGCTACAACTGTTATGAAAATTGATGCACCCAAGGGCCTTTTTACATATCAAATAGATATCACCAATATTTTAGCCAGGTAACAAGTCACCCCCAGTGGATCTCACACTAGTGAAAATTATATTAGATATGATGTGGGGGATAACAATTCAGGTACTAGGATCCTCCCAAACATTAATATAACACAATAAGTGAAGTTTTAAAATATGCGATTCTCTCATAACCAGAGTAACTGGAAGAGGAGTGATATAATGATGGAATTTGAATTACCTAGAAAACCTATAAGGGATATACAGTTTATGTATTGTAACTCTATCAATATGAGAAGTCAAGGTTCCATCCTATACTGAAATAATGAAATAATTTTATTATTAAGAACCATTCATGTCGTCAATTGTTGCTCCCCAAGGTACGAGGTGAGGCACAGAGGTCAAGAAAGAAAAGTCACTCAGTAATTCAACCATAATGTCAACATCCATTGTTTTTGAATAGAATGTGGTATTATTAAGTAGATCTGGGTGGAATTCATAATGAAGAACTATTTCTATATGTCGATTCTCATAGTAGGATTACCTCTCTTCTATACATCAGTATAAAAAATTAAATGGATTGCTAATATGATTTGGAGTTCTCCTCTCCTATATCATCCGCAATAACTCATAAATTCAAGAACATGTGGGAATCTCTAGATTAATAGGCCATCCTTTAGCAAATATGGATTCCATAATCAAAGTTAAAACTCAAATAATATTGTAATCTTCGCAATAATGTAAAATTCTTCCACCTCTGAACATTGAAAATAAAACCACTAATCTCAGATGAGATGATATTTCTAATCGGATTTCATAACCCTATGTGGTATATTTACCCACCATAAGGGTAGAACAGTTAGAGCTGGAAATATGTCCCAACATTTAGGATGGATATATTTGGAAAAAAAAATATCGGCCTTGCTCCATTCACTAGAAAGAAAAATACCATATCATCTCCAATGAAAATGATTGTTCATGCATGATTAGGTTGAGAAAATGTTCTCCCATCCGTGATCAATAATTATCCTTTAAAAATATATAATTATAGAAAATTTCTCTAGTTTTTGGACATTGATAAAAATTTATCAAACATATTACCGAGGATTGGAAGACACCAATTAGATAGATATCCCATAAAGTGATCGCCAAATCACCATGGGAGAAGTGGAAGTTGTTGGTGTATGAAGACTATAGACTATGAAGTCACTGAAGTACCTATATCAATGAATAAATGGAAAAGTGGTACTCCCTTATTAGATGGTATAAGTTGACTACTTCCAAAATCTCAGGGGTCACCAAAAGGGTTTTTTAAACCCAAAATGCCTAATAACATTCATTAAGGAAACATATTCTAGATCCCAGATCCCACTTGGAGCTCCACCCTCCATTGAGGTAAACACATGAAAGGTTGGAAATGAATAGATAATTAGGATTTAATGACTCTATAACTTTTTCATGTTTTTAATGATTACTCTGAGTCCACATGGAACCATAAAAATGTGTTTTTAGCTAGATCCAAAAAAAATATCCCCTACAGTGGAAACGTTTTCATTATCATTCTTCGAGTCATTTCTTGACCTACAATATAGGATTTCTGGTCGATTGGAAGCAACAGATTTTAATCATGGATTCCAAAGTTGTAAAGTAAATGTTTTATGGACAATGCATATTCCATTAGTCATAGAAGAAGAAGGTCTCTAAGAATACCCTCATATGATTGATGTATGAATGAAGATCATCTTCACCATTCTCATTCATAGCATCACTCGACCTAGTTGTATTCCATGAAAAATGAATACGTTACATCACATATCTAAATAAAAATATCATAAAAAATAATATAAAAATGGAAAATGAGTAAAAGTAGTCTGCATACTGAAATTCCCACAAACTAATGGTCCTCAAAAGATGCCTTCTAGCTACTGGAAGCCCACAAAAACATGTGAGGAACAAGCCCACGAAGTATTGTCCATAGAACTATAAATTCATGGAACATGCCAGTCACACCCCAGTACCCACTACAATGAAGTCCTGAATCACTAATCATAGGTTCTTGTTTTTGGTTTTCTTATCCATAGTTCACATCACATAAGAAGATGCTTTCTAATTGTTGTAATATGTAGGAGTTAGTGATTGAGATTGGGTCGTGGGAGTGCTTCGATCTTTGATAAATATGTTAGATGAAAAATGACAGTGGACCCTTTTATATAGTTATAGTCCCCCTCCTTTGAGTAAAACCTCATACCGCTAACCGAATAAAATTAGTACAACATTCTAAATTATAATATCCACATATTCATCCAAATCATACCCCATTCTGATGGGGGAATTTTTTGGTTCTTAAAAAATTTCATTGGGAATTGAAATATCTCATAAAATAGGAAATGGAAGGAAACTAAATGGATGGAATAATAGATAGAAAAATGTTTAGAGGATTGAATTTGAAAAATTAATAATGTTTCATCACGAAGAGGTAAACCATTCACAGATAACTGATCCTCGTGGATATCCACTTCTCAATTATTCCCATGAACAGAACAGTTCACATAATGTAAAACATGGAAATAGCTGTAAAAAGGTTGTGATTTTTATAATGATGGTAGAGAAATTCATCTCTTTAATTACATCCCAATTGGACATACATGGTTTGTGGGAATGGAAAATCAAACAGCTTCCTGCAAACAAAAAACGTCATTCATGGGGCCAAGGTGTTGAATTTTACCTCTATAGACCCAAACCCCATGGACTTTACCAACTATGTCACATTCATGTTGAGTAATGGTCATGGAATTCAATAGAAAAAGGATTACAACCTCATTACAAATAAATAGCAACATCGGTATCTAGTTCCCTGCTTCACTATCAATATAGTTCGAGGGGTGAAAAAGAAAGGATCATCATTTTGTAGGATAATTGATCGAAGGAAATAATTGAATGCTCTATAGAAGCTCGACTCATTCATCAATTCCATGTAGATAAAAACACATCCACATTCTGTTCGGAAGAATAATAAATTAATCTTGGTAACTTGGGACTGATGATCCCTTGTGAGCATACTCCTTGAGAGGTATAGAACCAATGCCCCATTTACAACTGAGAGACTTCATTGAAAAACAATATGAAAAAGGAACCTTACGTGAACTATAAATTCACTATGTGGGGGTAATTCAGCCGCACATAGCAATATGAAATTTGGATGGAACATAGCCATGAATAGCTGATCTCTATGTGGAATCCAACATGGTCCATGTTTTACAATGGTACGCAGACAACCCTCTTTCATGCAAAATAACATTATACATGAAAGAACCCCTATTTAGCATGAGAACCTACAACATTAAGGGGGTACACAATGGAATTACACAATCCACCCCCAATCATTCCCTTTCATCGCATCCGTAGTTACCATGAAAATTACACCGCAATCCATTATAACAATGATAAACAAATTCCTTTTCTAAAGTCGTTGGATCTGTTCGATTAAACTATTTGGTACAGTTGTGTGTTCATTTGTGTTTACATACCCATGGTAGGTTGTGACATATCAGTTATCCCAGTAGTAATGGAGACCCGCAAAATTCCCATATGTTTACAGTTCCATTGTAATGTGGGGTTATACTATGGGATACTCACATGAACCTCCCTGTTTCGGGCATGAATATTGGGAAATCACATTTTTATTTCCTTTTTACAATGATTGAGATCCACCTCCTGCCTCCCAGAAACCCAATTCGGGGCACTCTAATTGTGTAAATCCCATAACATTTCTAGTTGGACGTTTCACATGCGCTCTTTTATTCCCTAACACCGGACATTTCTTGATAAGTCACTATCGATGACTATCTAGGTTATGAAAACAAATGAATATAAGGTCACACACTAAACCATTTCTCTATACCCTTAGGACCCAGTACCATTTATTAGTATATGATGTGGGATGTTAGATCTTTACATCCACTTCCTCATATTGTTTCTCAAGCTGAGCATGACTCAATTGGGCTTAGATGTTTGTGGTGATCATGAAATATTCCTGGTCCCAAAAAAATGGGCATTCTACAAATAGGTATACCCTAAAATCAATATAATGTATTTTCCTTCTCAATAGATTTAAATCCCAATAACAATCCAATGAACGATCCTTATCTATATATATAATACATAATATCAATCCAAATAATATGGCTCCTCTAATGATATAATCCCCTAAATATATCCAATGAAATTTCCTTCTACCTAGATGTAATCACCATTATAAATCCAAATAGCAGGTTTTCATCATCTATGTAATCCCCAATATTAATACGAATGGTCCTCTTATAAGGATTTTGTCCCATCTCAAACTGAACTGCTTGGAATTTTATTACTAATTCAGATGGATATAAACGAATAATACATTAGGTCCAAAACTAGCCTCAACATCGATCTATTTTTTTATATGATACATACCTGGTAGGGTCACATCAACCCAAGGGACCATATCCATTCTAGGTACCATAGTCCCTTTGGAATAAGTTCCAAACCACCCTCGATCTAGAAACATTTTTTTTGGTGTGTCAATGCTAGATAACATTAAAATACTTGGTTATGTCCATGCCACATGCCCCTAAATGACAAGTGTATTGTAATGTCACATCAACCTACACGGTTTCTGATTCCAATCATGAGGATACATAAGAAGAACATCATATAGGTTCTATCCTAACATAAAAATATCTCTTTTCCCCATGGATGATGATAAATTACTGAGCACCATACCATATGTATTAAAACATGCATTGTATTAGAGAACGGTAAAATCGACGATGATTTATCCATAACAGAGTAGAAGTGATGGAGATCCTCAAAAAATACATATCCTTCTAGGGATGAATAACCTTGAATACATCCAGATGTCTTCAAACCCATGCGTAATCATGATTAACTTCTACCATGGGGGTATACAACAAACACATTCTTAGGAATGAACCAAGGATTCTTGAATATATTAACATAATAGATATCTATAAGATAGACCTATAATATGTCGTAGTTCACACTAAAAAGATGATATGATCTGGAGTTCCCATCCTCTCGAACAATATGACTTCTTATGTTTCATTGGGAAAATAAAAAAAATGCCTATATTTTGAAATAAGGTCCTTGATTCATGGATGTGAGAATCATTGGGTGTTTGGAATATGTAAAAAAAATTTGATACCATCCGACGACATTGTACCTGAGGTGGATTGATTGAAAAAAATCATAACCACCTATTATCACTAATGAGTCCCAAAATTAATTGGGTTGAAATAATATTGGCGAACCTGAAGTGAAACCCTTAACAACTAAAAATCCTTTATCAGATAATTGGTATATAATCCGAGACCCCATTAGAACATGTTTTTCTTATTACAACATACATCGGGTCAAAATTTTTTCAAAACCACAACTTTCAAAAATGGATAAAAATATTCCATTTAATTATTCTTATAAAAAATGAAATGAATGAATAAAAGTGACCACACAAATAAAGGATTATAGAAAATAATTATTTAAAACATTTTCATTAAATCATTGAAATAAATGAAAATAAATCCAAACCAAAAGTTAGATATTAAATATATTTATAAATAACATTTTGCAGATCATATTAATTAAAAAAATATGATAATTTTAATATTTGATGAAAATACCATGAATAAATAATAGATAATGAAATCAAAGAGACTTATTTTATAATACCCACATAATATCCTTAATTGGAATTCAATGATATACAATATTGATTATTATGTGATTGAAACATAAATCATTTAACTCAAATTCAAATTGCAGGGACATCCATTTAACATATTATATAAAAAGTATATATTTAATATATTTCTAATCCATATTCATTTACATATTAATAATATAATACATTTCCTAATAATAACATTTCATCAACCATTTATTAATAATTCTTTTGATTAAAATTCAATTCTATGTGTTGGGTGTTTAATTTTTCATAAGAGTTTTTGTTTTGGATATATATTCATTGAACATTGATCATGATTCCAACATATTAAAAATGTTATTTATGATTATAAATTCATATATATATATATATATAATATTTAATAAATGGAATAAATATAAAAGAAGGTACACCATTCACAAAGATGGTAGACCTTATGTACACTTTAATGTTGTTTTCATCCTTTGACGGATGAAAAGAATTAAATATAATGAATATATTATCATTCAAGAATAATTTTCAATAAAATTTTCTATATATAAAGAATAAATAAATCCTTATTAATATCCATGTAAATGGGGAATTAAAAAATTATCACATAACGTTGTCAAGGTGGTAGTCCACACGTATGATGGATCCATGTTATCTTATCTTATAAGATTGGTAGTTATGATGGAAGATTTCATATAATGAATTTAAAAAAAATAATTAATAAATTAATATAATATATAACTATAAAAATCAATAAAAGAACCATTCAAAAATAATTTTGTATTTATAATGAAATTTATCTCTACGTGGGGGAGGTAGTCCACATTAATGTATGAAAAATAAATTAAATTCCCATTTGATGAATTAAGAGTGGATATTACAGGTTTCATAATTTTAAAAAATTTATGTATTTTTTTTATAGTTAATTTAATATTTTATGATTAATTCAATATATTTATATGAGGTGGGAGAAGAAATAAATTTTATGTGCTTGGGTAGAATGATTATATCTTATTCATTTGGAATCATTTAGATCCTTTCATAAGGAACCTTAGAATATTAATTTAGTAAGAAACTGACTTATAATGAATGCTGAGTGAATTTTTTAAGATAATATTTAGGGGTTTTATGTTATATATTATTTTATGTGGTGTTAAGTAGTGAAACGATTGGTTTCAATTTATATATTGTTATAAATGACCCATTTTGAATTTTATAATTGATTTAAGTATCATAAATTCAAAAAAAATACAAAATATTCCAAATGGAATAATGTTTTTTAATATGTGGTTGAATTATTTATAGAAAATTTTATTTATATATTCTTTATTGGAAAACATAAACATGTCTCTCAGTTTAACCCATGATAAACGTGTTTTTAACATAACTATTATTAGACAACTGTATTATTTTTAATTTAAATTAGAAAAAAAACTAAGTTAAAAAATATTAATTATGATGATTTTAAATAAAATGTATATTTGATCATATTCAATCCAAAACATTTCTTAATTTACTTTAAATATAAACTTATAAAATTTAATGAAAATTTATATTCGAATAAAAAAGTATTGCTATATATAAAACATAATTATACAAAAATATATCTTAAAATTAATTATAATATATTAAAATTACATATTAATAATATATATTAAATTATTATTCTATTAAAACCATTTATAAATGTTCCTTTATAAATTTATATAGTGGAAATATACTTTACAATAAAAATCATTTTTGGTAACTATACATCGAAAATTCAATATTTTCCAAAAAATCATAGAAATGAAATCTAATATAATTTATAAGATATATTATCATAAATAAATATATATATATATATATTAACAAAATTCTAATAATGTATGAAATAATTTATATTATTTTCTAAAAAAATTTATTTAGGAATATTATATTCTAGAAGCATAATATGACCTTTATTAAAATAGATTACGAAATTTTCAATATATTGTAATGATATAAAAACTAGATAAATCACATTAAACACTTTTATATTACTATTTTATTTTTCAATTTAACTGTTAGGTTATAACGATATACTATAGTCTGTTTCATTTATACTCAATCTTACGTGAATCACATGATATTGGAAATACATATTTAATCGAAGATAAATATATCAATAAATTTTGGTGTGTTATATAAATAATATTGTTGAATATGTCATGCTGGGAATTATTTGACATGAGTAATTACATATTTTAAAATACTATACAGTTGATCACATGACCTATAATAAATCCCTAGTAAAAAATATATATAACATGCATAGAATAATAAAAAAATTTATGGTGATGGAATAAAAATTTCCATAAATCAGGATATTTTCCGTAAATGAAACATCTAATCCATTATTTATTCCATCATGGTTATAACCATGATATTATTCTTTCATTAAATGTGGTAACCAAGTCATGGAATTCACCCACCCTATAAATGAAATTAATATCAATATATTGTATATTAAAAATTCATGTGGAACCAATAATAATTCATATTATGATAAATCTATATAGAAAATTATTATATTATGATTACATAAATTGGATAACATATACATAATTCATCAAGATAAATTATTTTGATTCCAAATCATCTCATGATTACAATTCCTTTTTAATTGAAAATAATCCATATTTGGATCCCAAAATATGGTTTTCTATGACTTTCCTTCATAAATAAATATTCAAAATCTATCAAAAGAAATAATATATAAAGTTATGTAATAAATATCACATGTATAACACATGTAACTCATGAAACACATAATTTTCACTTTCAATTAGAGTATGTGATGAAAAAGGGATGACACATTTTTTGGAGGATGTAGTCTACGTGTACAACAAATTGATGGAGTGTTATTTTATATTATGAATTGAATGGTTTGAATAATTGTTTATTAATTAATATATTATAATTATGGTTAATTAATAATACATTTTCAATTACCTTGGGTACAATCGATGTGAAAGGACGAGAAATTATAAGGAGTAATGGATAATGAGTAAGAAACACTCACATTGTTAACATATCTTTAATCAAAAAAATTTGCTTGGAAATTGAGGAATAAATCATTAAAGTAGAGAGAAGTTGAATTTAAACATGATATATGAATCTATTTTATATAAATTGTAATATATTAAAGGATAATGTTTGATATGAATATCATGAAGTGGTGGAAGTGGTCTATTTTTATAAGTGAAGGGAGGGGTAATTTTTTATATACCTATTACATTTCAGAAATTTTATATCATTATTCAATCCTTAACTACTCAGAATGTGAAAAATAATTGATATTGGGGTGATATCATATAAAATTAAGCTTTCTCACATTTTTTAAACATTTCATAAAAATTTTACTCTTCTATTTCTCACTTTTATGATTTTTTATTATTACCGTGGCGATTAATTTTTACCTAGTTAATTTAAATTTATTTCCAAATAATAAAATTTGACATATTAACAAATTTATTAATATATTTAATTGAAATAAGAGACATTATATTAAATGAATTTTAAATATTTATGATATATTAATTTTAGTAATGTTTCATTTGACCGATAAATACTAGCTTTTAGAACATGATTATTTTTATGAATAAAAACTACCTCTTATAAAAATTTGGAATGTTTTATTTTTTATAATATAATTTCTTATCTTTAAAGTAAATAAATTTTTTCTGTCTTTTAATGAGATCAAAAAATAAATTTGACAAAATTTATATTTAATAAAAAAATAAATTCAAAAAAAATTCCCTTTTTGGGCAAACATTAATCATGTTAATAAAATGTTAATAATAAGAAATATAAATCTATAATAGTATCTTATAAATCTATATGTTTACCTTGAAAAAAAAAATCAGCATGTAAAATATTTTATTATTAATTTTGTTATACCTACTGCTTCATCAAAGGATAAATGTTATTGTTTTGGTAAAACATGTATTTTCACAATCCAATAATAATAATATATCTAAAAAATAAAAAACTCAGAAGAAGTTTATGTTTTTTTATATATAAAAAAATCATGCATTTGTAAAAATGTTAAAATGAATGTATAATAATACATTGAGTAGTATTTTTATGGAAAATATCTTTTAAAATTTTATGTTTTTAAATTGTCAAATTTTATCCATTAATAATATGATTTTTGTTCTTATATTTTTTATATCATCAATTAATTTTTTCATAATATATTTATTATCATAAAATAAAGTACATAAAATACAATTTTTTTAGAATGGTTACATTTAATAATATCAATAAATACGGTGCTTTATATTTTTAAACTGGTTGAATTTTTTTAAATACTTATAATTAATAATGACCATTATTATTTTTTATAAATATATTTAAAATTTTAGTTCTATCTATTTTACCATAAATTTATATGAAATATTTAAATGTTTTTATATTGTTTCAGAATTCGTTCGGGTTCAGTTTTGATCTTATCACATTCTATCTATTATATTTGTTTATATTGTAATATCTAATAAGAGATCATGTAGTGTTACAATGAATGTGTAAAATAATTCCCATAATGGAATACCTAATTTGTTAATATCTTATTATTATATTGATATGATTCATAAAGATTTAAAGCTACTAGAATAATGAAGAATGTAATATCCCGATCCCAGTTCACTCAAATATAAATAAAACCATTTTGACCCATGGACTCAGCCACACCTCCTGATATAATAGAGGTTTCTAAGTTGACACAATTGTCTATGATGGTACTATGCATAGATTATACCCTCATGATCGGATTTTAACATTGTATTAATGTAATATAAAACTAATATGAAGAAAAATATTACCAAATTTGACTCATAACATCTAGTATAATATTTTATAGTAGATGGGAATCCAAAATAATAATATATCCATAAGCAAGATCTTATTTAAAGAATATAAAATGCCTATATACTGTAAAAAATTGGAAACAAGGAAATAGTGGAGAATTCCTATAAAATATTCTATAAAAAAGTGAACAAAAGGACCCAAGATATATTCAGTATCATCTCATGAATAAGCTTGGTTCACTACTCCCATACTCAATACATGTTAAAAAATAAATAATCTCTTGCTTCAATATTCACTTTATCCCTACCCATATTCATGAGGTCAATCCTAGTACTAATCATTGGACCCATAAGAATGTGAGATAAAATTAGTATTCCACCACCCATACTGTCTAGAACAATGTAGTCTATTTATATACTCTGATTAGTGTGTGGGTAATAATCAATTTATGGGTGTAAATACAATATACCATATATTTTTTTATCTTTCATGTGACATTCAGACGATACTATGTACTTTTTCATTTATAGTATTATCTATTCATCATTATTAGATATGATTTAATTATATTATAGTTTTAGGATTCTAGATCATAACGATATAATCCCCAAAATAATCATACCTGTATAAGGAATTCATATGTCCCAAGTCAATCATATCTTTATTAAGGGAATAGACAATGATATAATTTATTAAAATCATTGACCAAATACATGTATCTTCTTCGAAATTGTGTATTTGTTTTCAAAATAATTAAAATTCTATATTGGGACTATCCATTGATATCTCATATGGGAACCATGGTATCACACTATGGTTTCTATAAACCTTTAACCGAACAAAAAAGTTAATTTAATTCAACATAGGAATCTATGTATCCCCAAGGCATGGAATACAGAAAGAAACTCTTGATCTTATCCAGGTATGTCCTGAAAGGGAGTCCAAGTGTCCATTTATGAATAACATATTGCACTTCAATATAATCCTATCATTGGTTGTCCACATAGAGAACCCATGTTTTCACATTTCATAACATTATCAAAACCTCTAGGTGAGACCATCCATAGTGTTATATATTGGATCCCATGTGTCACCAATGGTGTATAATAATTCACTTATAATATATTTAATTTAGTACTCCCAATTTTCCATCTAAATTCATTTTTAGTTAGAACCCTTGAATCACCCTCAACATGTCATTCTAGATAGTCCAAGAGAGGGGCACCCATATCATTTATTAACTCATTTGATTCCATTTGAGAATATTAATTTTTAATCATAACTAATGAAATTAGAATGAAGGAATGTGGTCTATGTTTTATATTCATGAAACTCTCGTTTTATAATTCTTATAAATTTCATACATAAGGTCCAATTGGATAGAAAGAAATTTTTTTCTTGATTTCATTTATATGGATAAGTAAAATTTCATTTAAAATTGAAAAAACTAAATAGTGGATAATTTTTGAGGTAAAAATTATCATGTAACATGATTGTGTTTCTACGACTACCAAAATAAAGGTAATATCCATTAATTTAATTTAATTAATATATAGAAGGTGTCACATGGGAGGTCCAATATGCAATATGGCATTTAATACAATAGATATCATGAATTTTAAGGGAAAAGATTGTGTTTCCCACATTATAAAGTTTATTGAATCCCCATGTGTTATTAGTCTCTAGTCATATTTATATAATAGGAGAAATAAATAAATTGTAGAATACCTTAAGAATCATTCATATTAGAATTCATATATTTATCATTTCATATTATGTGATAATCAATTAATGATAAATGTTAATCCAGGAGAAAACTCATGGCTATCCAATGTGACAAATGATGATATATTCTATTGTCAAACAAAGGGGATGGATCAAAACCATTCAGAAAGACATAGGATGAAATCTCAATATAGTGGGGGTGGTTTTTTGTGATTATTTGAAGGAGTATAAGTGTTTTTATGTTTGAAAAATATTTGGCAAGAAATGTGATTTCTTCGCGTTTTATGTGGTGCACAATGTGTCCACATTGTTGAACAAACAATGCGTCAACCCTACACATCCACTAACACGGATGGAATCCATAACTCATGTGTTGAGATATGAATTTCTAATTGTTCCAAATCATTTTCATTTCTTTTTCCAAGAGGAGGACCCCCTTAATTGGTTTAATTGATGTTTTACAAAATATGTACAGAATGTGAGGATCACCTATGCAATATGTTCTCACTATTTTAAATAACGATGTGGCCACCATCTTAATTTTTTTTTCAAACCATACTATTTATATACAGGGAATAATAGTTGACCTACATCATTCCAATTATCCATGCATCAAACACCACCCATACATGCTGTCTAAAACGATGAAAAATGGTCTCTTAAGAAGCTATAGAATTGACAAACTCATTCCCTATACTCATTAGTACACATTATGGATTAAAAAATGGTTTAAACTAAAATGTAAATAAACTATACCTATATTAAATGAAAATATAATACAACATGTCCTTATTTATACATATTTTCCCCAAGATTCCTTTCTATGGGTGGTAATGTCTTGGATAAGAATATAACCAGTCACTAACCATGTAAATCAATGAATCTATACCATGTTTTTCATGTACATGGTTGTAATACCATATCTTCCATAATTGATGCACTGGAATTTCTAAGGGAACATTCATTCTCCAATCAATGACATATATTGTAAATTCCTCAAAATACGCATCAACATCCCAATAATCTCAATTCAGGTTAATGATATTAAGTAGTTATGAATAGTTATAGAGATTCATTGAAATATAAAAGAAATTATGTTCGGTCTAGTGTATCTGAGGTAATTTAAATTTATATTATACTAGACTAAATCTCTCAAAAATAACAAAGGGTTTAATTAAAATTGGTGCCACCATACCTTATTTCCAATGATTTTGACTCCCCAATCAAGGTGAAAAACATGGAATGTCTCACCCCCAACTCAAACTCAATTGGTCGGTGGAGAAAATTGAAATAACACTTCATCTTGGACTGAGTTGTGTCGATATGTTTTATGATTATATATACCATCTCTAATGTTTTCGAAATCATACACGGTACTAGAAGATCTACATTTCAAACCTCTAACTAATAAATAGGAGAATCACATGACCTAATGTTTATGGAAACATAAAGTGTAACATGTATCTTTTATAGAATGATATTACTATATGATAATATATTGAGAGTATTTTTTCTCTGATATACCACCAAAATTTAGGACACATTCTTGGATCATTTTATATAATACATGTATCATATGTTCGGACTGTCCATTAGTCTATGAATGATAGGTTATAATCATATGCACCTATGAACTAAGAGCCATATGTAACCCCTTCTACAACAACATCATGAACAATTCATCCATGTATTATATGATAAAACATGGGTATCCATGAAGTCATATTATCTCTATGGATTATATAATCTCTAAATCATAAACTGAAATAGGCTCTAAAATAATCAAAATGTGGGATGCCTTACAATATCCAACCATTATAAAGCATATAAAATCAAAAAACCTAGATGAAGGAGGTCAAAATTCCATATAATAATTGTTTATATGGCCCCACTTACACTTAGTAATGGATAGTATGTGTAAATGTTCATCTAGTCCCCAGAGTTCGACCTTCTGCTTCTAACTAGTGCCATAATGATATATTAAATTAGATATCTCCCTTTTTCTGTTGGGTCCAAAAAAACTAATGGTGTAAATCATCATAATTATGATATATGGATGTAATACCTATGTATAGGAAAGTTAATCTCACAGTATTTCCTCTCAGTTGTCTATAGGAACCCATTATCTCCACAAAATGATTACAAAATCATCCTCATCATTGACCAATCCATGGAACAAGTGGTAACCTTAAACACACACGCTTAGGATTAATCCCTATAGGTCCATAAGTTACCTCACATTAAATATATCCACAAGTGAAGATTGCACAAATAACAACGAAAGAACATGATACCTAGGACTTCCAACAACATCAAAATGAATCATATAAAAAATATATTAGCTTCCACTCACTTCTTACCTCCTAAATGGCCTCTGTTTGGGAATTTTAGATTAGTGCGTCAGCCACTACATTGACATTCAAAGCATTTTAGCAGAATCAATTTCCATATACAATTGGTGTTCAACCCATATTATATGTATACAGTTCATTTCAATAGGATTTTATACGTATTCTAGGATTTCATGGTTAGTCTATAAAAACTCAAACCTAGAATAAAATCTCCAATAATATTAGGTATGGATGATGGTTTCATGATTTTGATAGCGATTTAGGTAAATAATATCGTGATCCTTCAACTAGAAATACCCATATTACATGACATTATCAGATTGAATCAAAAATTCTACCATCCCAATTTCTAAATAAACTCAATAAAATATATTGATTTTTTCCTTTCCATATAAGAATGAATATCAGTTCTAATATTATATTTCCTGTAATCAACTAAAAATCCTTATTATCATACATAAAATATATAGATCATATTCCATTAATATTCAGGATCATAAAATGCGATTCTACTTGTAAAATATTCATGAATGAAGAAAAAATAATTTCAAAATAGCCCTATAATGTTTCATATATCAAAGAAATTCATGGTCTAATCAGAATAAATAAAAAATCTCACCTTTTATAGATTAACCTGAATTCTTAACTATAAGATAATTTGACCTGGGAAATAAATACTATCAATCTAGAAGATCCATTTCGTGAACATGGAATATATAATTTTTTTAGTATTATATAAATATGTTTTTATTTTTATTTCAAGTATGTGACTACACAAAAATGTCATCCAAAAAAACTACCAAAAATTTATTTATATATGGTTTGAATCCTCTATTCAATAAGGTCATGAAAAATGATGGTGCATTCATGAGACCAAAATACATGAGTATCTACTTGTAAGGGTAATATCTAATATGAAAATTTATAAGATATATGTTTGGAGGAATAACATTAAATTGATTATTGTTGAAAATCATATCAACAATTGAAAATACTATATCTATTTAGAGATTATCAACGAGATAATCTATATGATTTAGAGGATACCAACTGTTAATTAATAGATGACTCAATATCTAGTTATCCAAACAATATATTAGGGTAACATACACCTTCACCACCAAAAGTATAGGTGAAAACCAAGGATAAGTATTTGGATTGATAACACATTTTTTCTTCATGTCCTCTAGTTGTCTATTTAGCAACTGATACAGAGTAAGTGACATCCTATATTGAAGAATTGATAGATGTTCCACTCCATGAACTATATAAATAGTACACGCAACATCTACCTAAGGATTTAGAATAAAAAATTCAAAAGGGATTAATTTTTGAAGTGATCCACTAAAAGTGGGAAGTTTATTTAGGTTATTACCTTGTTATCCAAAAAAATTATAGTAATCTAGTATATCACCATACTTTTCCCATGTTGCTCTATTCAAGCTTGAGTTTCTTATATAACCCACAAAAATTTATTAATATTTTTATGACCCTTTGGTTTGGTGGGTTAAACCATCTAATAATAAAAATATTTTAGATAATGGCAAGGAACTAATTATCCCATTATGAGAATGATATAAAATACATTCATCTTGAAAATAAAGAGGTTACATAAGAAATAGAATCCACTAGTATCAAGGGGGACTTCCCTACAAAGGAATGATAATTCTCATATCAATCTCAATGGATTATCTAATATCATAACAAAATAGTAGTAATCTAAATATATCCACAATGTTTAAATAAAATTAAAAATAATATATTTAATATTATAAAAATCCCATAATAAATATGGTAGAAACAAGAGTATAGGATAAAAAATAACTCCTCAATGTGTAGATAGATCGATACTCTACTACTATAGTGAAGGATGAAATACATGTGTATGTCCATATCCATAGTCCTTAGCTATATCATAACTTATCTATGAATGAATGATTAGCTGGTTCTTAATCTCATATTGTTGGCTTCCATGTCCATCTCCAATACCTTGTCCATAGAAGCTGGTAGGAATCCAGATTTCTTCAACACATAATGCTACTAATATGAACTTTATATATGGAGATGGATTATATACATTAAAACTACTAAAAAATGAAAATTTCTATAAAAACACTGAAGTTACCCTATCCTTTCCCATGATTGACACCTAAATGGGTCCTAGTTGAAGTGAGTATTCTAATGGAATGATATAAAACACATGTGTCATTGAAATGTTTTTAGATATTATGTTGTATGGATACCACTCCCCACCATAAAATACTCATGTAAATGTTTCCTTTGTAGGTTTTCGGCCCAGTGGAAGCATGTTGGGGGGTTTTCCCAACATTAATTTTAGCGTTGACAATGATAAATATGTGATTCATCATGATAATAAAATGCTGGATCATCAGAGTTGAATGAAGAACAAAAATGAAATAGGGGGTCCTTGAACCGTAGATATGATCATCACATGTTTTTTATAATTAATTTAATTAATTGAAAAGAATTAACTTGATGGAATTCGTTCTTCTTTGATGTTTTTGGTCACGATCCGATGTGATCCTTTGTTTCATAATAGAATACAAGTGTAGGATTCTTCTAGTAGTGATGCACACATGCTCCACATATCTCTGGGTGTCGCCGAAGGGATCTATGGGTGCTAGTGCGGACGATTCATCCCTTTGTGATTTCCTCCTTCGATCACCTTTATCAGGAGGCGGAGGATCTGTCTCTCGTATCTTGAATGTGTTCTTGGTGGAAAAGAAATTCTATCTTGGCTTTAGAGTTTTTTCAAATCCATTGTGCCCAACCAAACAAAAAAATTCCTGGATAATGATAAATATATAATTGGTATTTTTAATTACATGGAATGATAAAATGAATCAATTACCTGAAATAAATTATTCATTTCATTTAATTATTAGTAATATCCCATGTCTAAAAATCATAGTTGACTATTATTATTACTTGACATGAGAACAACGAATTACAACTAATATTATTTAATTAAATAAATATTATTATTTCTCATAAATTCACAAAAAAATACACAACCTGTATATTTAATATACATGACGTGTACTTTTATTTTTCTATTTTTTCATTTCCTTAACCAAATTTATTAGACCTTGAATAATGGATATTTTTTCTATATTAAATATCACATCATTACTCCGTAATAAATATCTTATTTTTTCCAAAATTTATTCTCTTGAATAACTAGTGTTGAAATAAATGAGGCCCACCATCCTTAAATAATTATTAAACCACATTTAAGAATACTCTTTATTTAACTTGTTAAATTAATATATAACTGAGATACATGGGCACACATAGTGTGTGGCCCTATGGGCCCCTTTCTCAGTGACATTAGATAGGGCCTGCCTAAAGTCAAAGGTTTGCATCTAGAAACACGCCATGGAACCCATAATGAAATAAGTCAGCACCGCAATGGCATGTAACCTCCTATGAATACTTACTGTTTAATATAATCCCTTTGTCATGATATCTCAAATCAAGGGGGTTTCATGCTAGTTCCATAAAACCATGTGCTTGATTATTTTTCCCTTGACATTACATAATTGAACTTACCCATTCCTCACCAAGGAAATGGATTTATTTAGGCTATATCAATTCCATAAAAGGACCTAAGATATCTACTTCAATTAAAGAAAAGAATGGAAAAATCCGTTCTCTCATTACTTATTAATGTAGTATCACTCATGATGCACCCAACGAATCCTTCCTCACTGCAAAATAGTGTGTCATCACAGTTTTCTTCAATAAATCTAAGTACATGCATTGTAATACCAATTAATAATAATCTTAATGTTTAACGACCAATACACATGTCCACAGATTGAAACATCCAAGGACACTATGAAAATAGGATTTCATACCGGTGGGTCTCGTTCTCATAATATTATACTTTATAATACCAAGGTCGCACACCATGAGAAGGCGACTCAATGTTTTATGAGTCCTTATTCCTAATGGCCTATATTATTAGTGTCACTAATATACCATCATCTCTTTATAGAACATATATTAAAAAACAATTTTTGTGGAACTTCTGGGTTCTCAACATCACTGGGATCCGCTATTAGCGTTTAATGAAATATCTATACTTAGTACATTGTCATGTACATTGTCACACAGAAGAATAGCAATGATGTGATAATGTATTTATTAATAAATAAATTACAATGTAGTTGGTTCTAGGACACCAACTCCAATTGACTCCCACATGGACTATAGAAAACTACTAACAACCTTTATCATGCTAGATCTCACATGATATTCATGCTTCTGAAGATATATGCTTTTAGTCTTGGGGTCCACCGTATTTTCTTCTGTAGACACTCTACTCACTACAACTTCACCCCTTTGATAGAAATACCACAAGAATTGATACTTCTGAAGTATGTGATTTTTCTGTTGATGTGACCTCAGTTCTTTTGCAAGAGCCACCACTACTGTATTATCCCAATACAACATTATATGATCATTATTACTAGGAACCACATCAAGC
Source organism: Viscum album (assembly GCA_963277665.1). Lineage (NCBI taxonomy): Eukaryota > Viridiplantae > Streptophyta > Magnoliopsida > Santalales > Viscaceae > Viscum > Viscum album. The sequence goes on along the minus strand of OY728150.1, from coordinate 433,126,703 downwards.
TTCCGGATAGTTTTTCGAATCCAGACATCTTCCTTGGATGCATCAACAGATTCTATTTATTCAGACTCCACTGTAGAATCAGCGACAACTTGATTCTTTGAATTGTTCCATCTCACAGGTCCTCCATTGAGAAAGAAAACATATCCAGATTGTGACTTCATATCATTATGATCTGTCTGAACAACATCATCAACATTCCCTCTGATGACAAGATCCTTGTCTCCTAAATACACCCAAAACATATCCTTAGTTCATCTCAGATACATAAGGATAGTCTTAACAGCAGTCCAATGATTTTATCTTCGATCTTCTTTATATATACCTACCATGCTCAGTGCATAGGCAACATCATGTCTGGTACATAACATGCCAAACAAGACGGATCCTATAGCCAAATATTATGGGATGTTACCCATTCTAAATTTCTCTTGTTCTGTCTGACGACACATTTTCATAAAAAGATATTGGCCATGTGATACTAGAACCAATCCCCTCTTGTATTGTTCCATACTAAATCTCTTTAGTATCTAGTCAATGTATGTACCCTGACATAGTCTAAGCAGCCTCTTGGATCAATCACAAATGATCTTGATCCCTAAAATGTAGGCAAATTCACCTATGTCCTACATAGATAAATACTTTTTCAACCAGTCCTTAACTATATGTAAGACTGTTACATCATTTCCAATTTCCAATATATCATAAATACATATTATTAGGATAACGACCACATTACCATTAATAATCTTATAATAACATGGCTCAGATTTGTTCTTAATGAAACCAAATTCCATTATTTATTTATAGTATCAAATGTTCCATGACTTGGATGATTGATTTAATCCATAAATGGATTTATGAACCCTGAAAACCTGATTGTATTCATCTAGTGTCACAAACCCTTCTGGTTGGGTCATATATACATTTTTCTAAACTTTCCCATTTTGAAATGCTATTTTGATTTCTATTTTCCTAATCTCATAGTCATTGTATGCTACTATGGAAAGTATGTTTCTTATAGATTTAAACATGGAAACTGGCAAGAAGGTTTCATCATAGTCAATTCATTAATGTTGTCAAAATCCATTGGCTATTATCCTTTCTTTATAGGTGCTAACATTACATTCCATGTCTAGTTTTCTCTTGAATACCCATTTTCATCCTTCATGATTTACATCAACTACCTCATCAACCAAAACCCAGACATGGTTCTAATACATGGAATCCATCTCAGAATTCATAGCACTATGCCATCATTCATCTTCTGATCTTTCTACTACTTCCTTGTTGGAGAGAGGTTTATCGATGTCCAAAAATAATGATTCACCATCCTTGGTGACTATAAAACCTAATCAATATGGTTCTGTTACCTCTCGTGAGCTCCTACATAGTAATTTGTTTCTAGAACATCTTTTATGGGGACCTGTGGAACTTGTTCCAGTACCAACTCCTATGTATCATGAGAATCATCTTCATCAATGTCAATCTTTCTCCCACTATCCTTTATGGGGATATTCTCCCTCTCAAGAATGAAGGATTTTTTGGTGATAGTAACTTCCTTGTCTGAAGGGTTATATTAGTAATATTCATTCGTGTACTTGGGATATCCAATAAAGATACACTTCTTGCCCTGGGTAGCTAGTTTTCTTCCTGATAATTTCTTAACAAACTCCTCGCATCCCCATACATGTGTGTGTGACAAAATGGGTTTCTTTCCATTCCATAACTCGGAGGGAATTCTATTTTTCACCTTGGTAGGTAATCAGTTTAATGTTTATGTTGTAGTCTGTAATGCATATCATCAAAATGATAATGGAAGATCTGCATGACTCATCGTCGACCCCACCATGTCCAAAAAGGTGTGGTTACTCCTTTCCCTAACACCATTCTACTATGGTTTATAAGGAGGAGTGAGCTGAGAGACAATCCCAGAATCCCATAGAAGCTTGATGAAATCTTAGTTCAGATATTATTCTCCTCGATTCGATCGAATATTCATTATCTTCTTACCAAAATGATTCTCTACTTCATTATTGAATTTCATAAAATTATTTATGTATTTTGACATATACCTCATTAAGTAGACATAGCCATATCTACTCGAATAATTAGTATAAGTAATGAAGTATGAATATACACCTCTAGATTCTACGGTCAATGGTCTATAATCATCCGTGAGCACCAAACCTAGAAGGTTTATGGCCATTTCACCCTATCTAATGAACGTTTGCTTGGTCATTTTTCCTTGTAAAAAAGTGTGACATCTATTAAGCGGTTTTAGCTTTGTAGATTCTAAATATTCATCTAGGAAGATAGTTTTGAAGTGCTTCTCATTTACATGACCGAGACGGTGATGAAACAGTTGGGTGATGTATGAGTCATGTGATTTTGTTTCGTTATCGATTTCCAGCACTTGGTTTTTCTAATTTAATACATAAAATACCTTATTTAAATAGGCCATACAATAACATCGGTTGTTCTTATAAAATATACAAACCTTATTTCCAAACATGAAAATAAATACACCCATATCTAAACATGATACAAAAATTATGTTCTTAGTAACCCTAGTAACATAATAAAAGTTATGTAAAACCAAAATCATTTCTGTTGGAAATTTTAGGTTGTAATATATAATGGCTAACATAGCCAGCCTTGTGCCATTAGTAGTACGGAGATCCACCTCTCATATTACAATATTTTTAAATCTAATTGGTCCATGAATTTTAATATAGATGTGAGCCCCAGTAGCTATATCTAATACCCAATGTATAGAAATGAAATAATTACACTCAATAACAAATGCACCTTTTGTATCCCCAAACTTATGGGTGTCGTTCCTCTTATAGTGGCCTTTCTTTCCACATGAAAAACATACCGCCTCTCTTTCCTTTCCATGCCTATGGATATTACCTTTCTTGGAGGGATGATGCTCAGGGGCTTCAGACCTTTTATTAGTCTTTGGACCTTTTTCCTTGTCCTTCCTTTTCTTATTCACTATAAGTACTACAAGTTTTTCAAGCCCCATGTCCTTATATACATGTAGAATTAAGGTTTGAAGTTTAGATTGACTCTTCTCATTTTTGCTAATGTTGTAGTTGACAATAATGATAGAGAAGGTCTTGGGCAGGGATGATAGGATGAGATCGGTACGCTGGTCATTCAGGAACATAATCCCTAAAATATCTAGGTGTTCGAAGTAGCCAATGAGCTTGACTACATGAGTCCCACCTGGTTCAGACACACAAACCTTAGTTGTAAACAATGCATTGTATATCTCATATCCCTCTTATCTCACATTCTCATATAGTGAACGATAAGGTGAGACAATATGCTATACAAGTCAATGTTTTCATGTTGCTTGAAGAGCTCATTAGACATGGAAGGCATCATGAAACACTAGAAATCTATGGCATCATACCCAGCTTTCATATAGAGATATAGTTCCCAATCACTGGCGTCTTTTCTAGGAGAAACTGGAAGAGGTTCTTCCAGTACGTACAACTTCCTCTTGTGGCGAAGGATGATGTGTAAACGCCTCTGCCTCTCTTGGAAATTTGTGTCAGTGAGAAGGTTTTCCTTCTCGATTATGGATCAAAATGATTTTTTTGAAGTAATTTTTCTTTCCATTTCTTAAAATTAATATGAACAAAGGTTTAGTACTATATTATGATATAACCGAGACAAATAAATAAATTAATACATACTAGTCTTGCACTATTTTATCGAAATATAATAGCCCTCACCATTGACTATGGAATATTATATTTCCTAAATATTCTAGTTGAAAGGATCCATATTTCCCATCGCATTATCCCAAATATGGTCGGTAAAGGAACATAAATGGGTTTAGGTAGGCATTATAAATTACAACTACATTAACTTTCAACTCTTTGATCTACTTAGTGGAATCCCCAATCAAGAAATAATTATATTTTTGGATTTCCTCATCATTTACTCTTGGTCACACCATATCCTACTATGGTAGTCAACCCTTGAAGCGAACCATGTAAAGTCAACCCAAAAACATGAATTAGAATTCCTTGATAATTTAAAGCACCCCAACTAGGGTTGTTCAAGCCCATTGAACTATCGTTTGATTCTAAAAAATAATATGGAAGGCTATGTCGACTAAATATTTCTATGAGGGATTTTATCCTTTATACGTAAATTTACGTTTTATTATCTATGATTACATGCTTGTTAATATTAAGTGGGATATACATAAGTGGTTAACCATGTATAAGAAAATATTTTAGGTATAAGCCAATCTTATTTTAGTTCAATCATGCATGTTTATTTAATTCATTAATTGTGTGATAGTAACAACACATCCACAATAAATAAACCATGAAAATGATAAAAATAAAATAAATGGTATGATCATGAGATTTTTCTATTCGTTAGTTTATCTAGTGATTGATAAACTACCCCATGACACATGGGATATACACTTTTAACCATTTGGGTTTTTGTTTATATATTTCCACCTTCCCACCTTTGTATCTCTTTGGATTGGTTTCACCTTGGATCTTAACATCAGATACCTCCACCTGCATGGGAGATCTATCCACTACATATGATTTTATCTTACATGAAGGTGAGGGGTAAAATGGGGTTCTACATAAAAGAATCATTGGGTGCATAGGCCCTACATATTAATGAGTAGAAGGCTCATAGGCCAACAAATTTAATATCAAAAAATAAATTAAAATAAACTGCTTATATAGAAAGGTCTCAGTCTAGCTCATGATCATCCATACATGCAACGATATTTATGCATAAATAAAGATAGAATTCAATTATTTAATCGTTCTTGTTTAAGATAGATCATGCTAGAATCAATTAATTTTCTTTAATTAATCAATCATTTAATCCTAAACACTTTCATGAATTTCCATGAGATTCACATCCATCTTAATTTTAAACAAATTAATTCATTTAATATTATCTTTTTACGTAAATTGTACCCTGGTGGAAACCCGATGAATTCCCATTCATAACTACCCAATGAGTATAAATGAACATTATATGGATGTTATATTAAAAACATATATATATATATAACCTATAATAGGTTATGTCTCATCATTACACCTTAACTATGGTACATGTTTCAAGAGTTTGTATTATATAATAATAAATTTTAATAAATCTGCATAATTTGGATGTGTACATGTCATGTAGTTCTGCCTACACGATGTGTATATTAGTTCACCATCCATCTGAAGTACATGCCCGGGGACATGGCATATAGATGTACATTGGAAATTTTTGGACAACAAGGCATCTTCAGTAGGACACATTCCATGTAGTATCCATTTTATAGGGTTTCCAGTCTGGCAAGCCGTGTACATGGTATAGGATCCAACCCTAGCTAGAAGGGAATACACGCTGTGTTCAGTGGACCACACGATGTGTCATCTTGAAACCATATTACACCTATTCATAGTCAACTCATGGAGTCATTTATGAATTAGGAATACTCTAACACACGACCTGATTTGGTGGACTAGTTCGATGAATTGAATCTAGACTAAAATGCGTGTACTTCAGAATACACACCGTGTATTCAGGTGTTATATGGCCAAGATGGTTTGGCACCTTTGGATGAGATCCTTTATTTTATTTTAATCAAAATTAAAAGAAAAATATGTTTATGTAAGGTGAACTTGAAACGTGAAAGGAGGAACATATCTCAAGATTTAGATTTAAAAAACAGATTTACTAGAATTCAAAACAACTAAATTATTAAAAGTGTAAGGCACTAACAAAAAACAAAAAAAAATTACCAACAATAGGATCCATTTGATACCTTTTGTTTGTTCTGGGTCCAGAAGAAGCGTGTTGGGGGTGTACCCAAATTTTATTTTATTGATAAAATGATCAATCTGAGATCTGTCACGATAATAAAACATTGAATATATGGAAGAGAACGAAATAATGAAAATGAAATGGGGAGTCCTAGAACCATAGAAAGGATCATCATATGTTGGTTATAATTAATTTAATTAATTGACAAGAATTACCATGAAATAATTATTTCTTCGTCGATGTTTCCAGTCAAGATCTGATGTGATCTGTCATTGCTTCATAGAATCCATGTCTAGGATTCCTCTAGCGGTGATCCACACATGCTCTAAATATCTCAGGACATCGCCGATTAGATCTATAGGGGCTAGCACAAAATATTATTTTCTTGTAATGTCTACCTTCGATTTCCTTGATCTAGTGGAGGTGGATCTCTCTCTCGTAGCTTGAGTGCGTTCTTAGTGGAAACAAAATTCATTTTTGGCTTGAGAGTTTTTCCAAATATAATGCGCAGAACCACACAATAAATGGATAGGAAAATGACAAATATATAATTGATATTTTTTATTTAATTTAATTATAAAATTAATTAATTTCTCGAAAGAATTTATTAATTTCATTTAATTCTTAGTAATACCCCATTCTAATAATAACAGTTGACTATTATTATTACTTGACATGTGTAACACCCCGAGATTTTATGAAAAGTATTCTTTTCATTAATGTATTTTGTTGTACGCTACACCAAAAGGAGCTTGCACAACACGCATCCTTGAATTGCCTTGCATTACACACAATCACGACCTTCCTCGATAGCATGTGTAGTACGCAATACCGAGTTTCACTAAACAACGATATGCTATTAAAATATTATTATAACTAGCCGTTATGAATAGTAATAACCACTTTTTGAAATTTTTGAAATTTTATTTTTCAAAATGGACTTCATTTTTCGATTCGAAATATCGAAATTATCTTAGGGTGAAATTTTGGTACTTTTCGGATAACTTTCATTTTATGTTGAATAGTGAAAATTACTAAATTTTAATTAAAAACAACTTTTTTAATAAAAATAATTAATAGTGATAAATTATTAATTTGAGTGGTTTTAAAGTATATTTAGAATGTAAATTTACAATTTAATACAATTTTGGTCATTGTATGTAATTTCACATTTAAACCAGACATAAACAAGTGTCAATCTTTTGATAGTTATTATCTCTTAAAAAACACGCTATTTGTTTTGACGATGGGAATTAATTTTTAATTTAATTAATGTAACTGATATGTTTTGAATTTGGTAAAATAGACATCATTTTTGAATTCATAAAATCAAATATAGCGTAGGCCTAATTTTTTGTATTTTTCTGGAAACGTTCATTTTTTGATTAATAGTGAAACCACTAAGGTGTAGTTAAAAAACTGAATTTTTTATAAAACATAATTTTACCGCTTCTGTGAGTGGAATTTCAAAAATCCAAGAGACACGGTTAATATCAAGGACTAAAATGTGGTTCAGTGAGATGAAAATAATTTTTGGTGAATAGTAACTTTTGACGTTTTTTTACCACGGTTAAAAGTAAATAGGGTAATTAAGGGTAAAAATGATATTATTATTACCCTAACACATGTACTAATTCTATTGGATAAATGTAATTAGAACAAAAACAACATTAGGAAAAAAATATGACCATTTAAGCCCACTAGGATTAGATTAGGACATTTATTATTAATTTATTTAAAGAAGGGTTAAAATAGTTAAAATCAATGTTTAATAAGTAAATAATTTTAATATAGGGTTATACCTAAGATAAATTCGACTATAAATGTTCATTAGAAAGCTATAAATATTTACTACGTAATGATATTTTATTTGTAATTTTTAGACATTAAATAATTTAATTTATTTGTGACACAACAATGATGCAATAATTATCTTATTAATGAAATATTGACATAATTGGTGTTATAAATACCCAAATAAATGTAATATGAAACTTTTTATGAATTAAACTAATTTTCTAGGTTAATATTACATGTTAGTATTGATTTTATTAACTTTTTTTTTGAAATAATCATTCTGTTATTATTTTTATTAAAATCAATTACCAAACAGTGTCAAAATTGACATAAATTAGTTTTTAAAACAAATATTATATTATTAATTGTTATTTTATTCCTAAAAATCTAAGGATCGGCCAAATGACTTAGATAAGGTTATATATATTATGAATAAACAACTTGGGGTTCGTTTGGTTTGTTATAGTAAATTTATTACGCTTATAGTGTAATAACACAAGAAAAAACGGTAAAAGTAAAATTATTTAACTTAATGTTAAATCTAAACGATAAGGTTAAAATTGGGACCTAAACTTGTCTAAATTCTATTGGATGAGAGGATTTCGACCCATCCCCACCTTATCTTCGAAATAAATCAATTTGGAGCTATTTAAAACCGAATATGACTATATAATAAAATATTAGTTTTATTTTTCCAAAGGAGCCCCTCTCCTCCCTTATAAAAGGGCACCTCCTCCCTCTCTTCCCCACACCACTTTGAGCCTTCAAGCTCAGCCAAACCCTGCCAATTTCTTCTCTCCACTTCCCTAGATACATCCTAGAGGTCCTGGTATTCTTCAAAGACCAATTTTAGTGACCTAAAAGGAGGTCCCAAAGAAGCGCTTCAATGAAGAGGAGGTTCAGAAACATACAAAGCAAATTGGACCTAAGGTAAGGGAAATATCACAATCTCATTTTTATCTGATATTTTTTATACTTTGGAATTTACGGGGGTGTATTTTATCATCCACATCCATGTTTCCTCAATAATTAATATTATTTCCTTCCATCTATTATTTTTTAAATCCAATTTTACCCTTCTGTGAGTTTTTAGTAAAAGATATCAAAGGAATCTTTTGTCATTTTTTGTACGAGGTATTTTTTGACTTTTCTGACAAAAGTACAAGAAGAATGTTTTTTTATATTATACGAAATTAAAGGATTTTTAAAACATTATTTCCAATAAGATTACTTTACAAGTTTTAATGTTTATTTTTAATAAACTTCTTTTAGTTTATAATTGTATGACATGTTAAGAAAGGAAAAGTGTTTTTGAAGTAGAAGGGATATTTTCCTCAAGAATGGAGTTCAAGTGTTTTATCAAAATTATTTTCCCTTTAAGATAATAAAGGTTTCTATTTCTATCCCTATTTTTACATTGATTTGACTATGTTTTGATGGAATTATTTTTATGAATTCCTTTATCTTATATGAATTGTTTTATGATGTCACGATGTTTAAGATTCCCATTTTTAGTACATGAGTTATGCAATGATGTATGATTTATGATTCTGTGGAACACATAAGAATGGTATCATCATGAGATGGGTGGGACCTATATCTCCCTCCAATGAATTGGGTAAAGATTTTATATCTCATGAGATAGACATGGCTGGAACGATAGGTTATAACGGTTCAGTGAAACCGGACTGAAATGAGGAGTGAACTCGGTTCAGAAAGGGACTTTGTCCACTAAGATAGTCTTGGCAATGATTATTGACTAATAAGAAATGATTCTCTATGATTATGTGTGTATTCCAAAAAGTTTCATGTTTTACGTTATGATTATTGGGATTACATTTCACTACTATGATTTATCCCATGTTATGAAATTATGATCTCTTTTGCTGGTTAAGATTTCCTAAAGATATGTTTTTATGAATATGATGTGATTGATATTTCTTTTATTTACCCTTACTGAGCATTTGATCTCACCCTTTTAGGTTTTCTTTTCCCCAGGATATAAAGAAAGATTTTAGGTAAGAAAAAAAGGGAAGATCTTTATGGGAGATGTTGAAGATCTTTACCATGATTAGAATATTACATTCCGAGTTTCCAAAGACACTAAACTATTACGGTCCTTGTGTGTGTGTTTTTGTTATGTACTATGTATTCCGCAAAAGTAATGTAATGTCCATGTATGTCAAGCTTCGGGTCTCTACAGTTGGTATCAGAGGAAAGGTTTAGTCAACCTTTGGAAACTAGGATGCGAGAACTTTAGTGAGATCCTTAGAGATATTTCTAAGGTATGACTAGGGATTTACGTAAGGTTAAGTATAAGTATAGGTTATATTCCTATAATTTCTCTAAAGATCTTAAAATTAAACTTAATATGTTAGATATTGAAGGTACTCCCCATTTATTATGTTGTTTTCCCTAGCATGATTTTTGCCTCTCACACTATTCTTTTTGGGTTTTAGACGATGGTTGGAACCCGAAGGAACCGTGTTGATCAATACAATGGACAATGCAATGATTGTCCTCCTAAACAATCAAATGTTATGGGAGATGGAGTGCAAAATATTATTGCTATATTTACACAAGCTATGAATCATTCTGGACTTCCAAATGAGCAGAGAAGGGAACAATATTCTATTGAGTCCTTCATGAGGAAACGCCCACCTTCTTTCAGTGGGTATTCTGATCTACTTGTTGCTGAACAATGGATCAGTACCACTGAAAAGATATTTTCAGTTCTTCAATGTTCTGAACATGATAAAGTCATCTTAGCAGTATATCGTTTGGAAGGTGAAGCTGATCAATGGTGGAATCTTATCAAGAATACGATGCAAAGAGATGAAATTGAGTCCATGGAATGGGACGAGTTCAAGTACTTATTTTTCAATAAGTACTTCCCTTGTATTCTTCAAACAAAGATGTAGAAGGAATTTCTTGAACTAAAGAAAAAGGATGATGAATCTGTTGGTATATACGAAGCGAATTTTACAAGGCTTGCAAGGTATGCATCTGGATTTATCATCCAACCTAAAAGTAAAGTTGATCAATTCTTCAGTGGCTTAAAACCAAATCTTCGAAGGGAATTAGCTATAAGAGTCTTCAGTAGCTATGAAGAAATTGTGCATTGTGATATCAAGGTAGAAATGGAAGTTGGTGTTACTTATCCATCTCATAGTTTTGACAAGAAACGAAATATGGAGTTCAAGGAGAAATCTCAGAATAATTGTGAAAAGAAGACGAATGTTTCCTTATGCTCAAAGTTGGAAAGAAGCATGGTGGAGATTGTCTTAAAGGGACAAGTAAATGTTTCAAATGTGGAAAGGAAGTTCATCAAGAATTTGAATGCCGCAATAATGGGAAGAAGATTTATAATGATGCAAACAAAGTAAGGGATACACAGAATGAACCTACTACACTTCAATGTTTCAAGTGCAAGGAGATGGGACATTATGCCAATAAATTCCCTAATCCAAGGGTTAGTGATGATCGACATGAGAAACTACTTAAGGCAAAGGACAAAGGGAAGTCACATGCGATCACCATTGGCGATGTTGAATATGAAAACGATGTGGTGGAATGATTAAGTGTTTATGTAATGGGATTCCAAAATAATGTTGAGTATTGGAATATTTAATGGTCTATTGTGGTCTTCAATAATTTTATGGTACCGGTAACCGTGGATTGTTATTGAGATATTTTTGGAAAAAAGCTGATATGCGCATAACGAAGTGAAAACGAGAAAATGACATATTTGAAAGTATTCATGAGCTCGTGATTGATATAAGGACTAAGTGAGATAATGGTTTGAGTATATAGAATTTTGAGGATTTTCGTATGTGGAAAGTGTTATCTTTTAACTGCATTCATTTTTTCACTAAGGTTCAATGGGTATTCGTGGGAACACATGATTAAGGAATTTAAATGTTTGGAATTTGACCAACAAGACATATCTTATGATATATGGGGATCAACAATGGTATTAAATCTCTGGTAATCGTTTTCACTATATTATGAGAGTGGACTGCAGTATTATGGATAAGCCTAAATATTGGAATAGACTATGTTGGACATAAGTTAGTATTGTTTAAGGATAATAGTTTTTTCGATATTATTGATGGGATGTTATAGTAATATAGTTTTAGAAAAAGGACAACCTGCAGGACGGGCGACATCCCATCGCGTCGGACAAGGCCGTGGGAATCAAACCCACAACTGAAGTGCGACTGGCCTTTATCTCCTACCACTGGCCTACAGGAAGTCCCTGTTTAGTAGAAACTATTTTTATTATATTAAGTAGTATGATATATGAAGTATAAGTCCATTTTAGGAACCATATATGATTAATTTACTATAGATGGACTTATGTATTTTTTTTGATAACTTTTCTAACCTTTTGTTTGAGACAGATGGAATGACCCATCATTCTATCACATGACCTGCTATCACATCACGAATGACAAATTCATCTTCATTTATTTAAGAGATGAAGTGGAAATTGTCCAAAGAACAACCAACGGTGAGACTATACCGAAATCAGGAAAGTATTTCTTCTCATTCCAATTTCATCAACTTTAGTCAAACGATCTTAAAAACCAAAAATGTTCTCCTAGTGCTCTTATATCTGATGAATCAGATGGTACCTTAGATCATCACAAATTTATGGATTTGTGATTGCAGGCTTTTCCATAGCCATGTTCTCTACCACTCTCCATCAGAACATGATGGTTAGATTTTTCTTCCATATCCATATTTTCACCTATGTGGAAACCCAATGATTAGTTTATTTGGGTAACCGTTATGTTTCATATTTTTGTTTTTAAAGATTGGTTTTGGTATTCATTTTTACGATGTGGGTTTCTATCAATGAAACATTCGAATAGTAAACCATTTATAACCCCGACGAATTTCGAGGGAAAAATTCATTTTAAGGGGGGTAGAATGTAACACCCCGAGATTTTATGAAAAGTATTCTTTTAATTAATGTCTTGCGTTGTACGCTACACCAAAAGGAGCTTGCACAACACACATCCTTGACTTGCCTTTCATTACATGCAATCACGACCTTCCTCGATAGCGTGTGTAGTACGCAATACCGAGCTTCACTAAACAACGATATGCTATTAAAATATTATTAAAACTAGCCGTTATGAATAGAAATAACAACATTTTGGAATTTTTTAAATTTTATTTTTCAAAATGGACTTCATTTTTTGATTCGGAATATCAAAATTAGCTTAGGGTGAAATTTTGGTACTTTTCGGATAAATTTCATTTTGTGATGAATAGTGAAACTTACTAAATTTTAATTAAAAACAACTTTTTTAATCAAAATAATTAATAGTGATAAATTATTTATTTGAGTGGTTTTAAAGTATATATAGAATATATTTTTACAATTTAATACAATATTGGTCATTGGATGTAATTTCACATTTATACCAGACATAAACAAGTGTCTATCTTTTGATAGTTATTATATCTTAAAAACACGCTATTTGTTTTGACGACGGAAATTAATTTTTAAATTAATTAATGTAACTGATATGTTTTGAATTTGGTAAAATAGACATCATTTTTGAATTCATAATTTCAAATATAGCTCAGGCCTAATTTTTTGTATTTTTCTGGAAACGTTCATTTTTTGATGAATAGTGAAACCACTAAGTGGTAGTTAAAAAACTGAATTTTTCATATAACATAATTTTACCACTTCTGTGAGTGGAATTTAGAAAATTCAAGAGACATGGTTAATATAAAGGACTAAAATGTGGTTCAATGAGATGAAAATAATTTTTGGTGAATAGTAACTTTTGACTTTTTTTTACCACCGTCAAAAGTAAATACGATAATTAAGGGTAAAAATGATATTATTATTACCCTAACACATGTCCTACTTCTATTGGATAAGTGTAATTCGACCAAAAACAACCTTAGGAATAAAATATGTCCATTTAAGCCCACTTGGATTAGATTAGGACATTTATTATTAATTTATTTAAAGAAGGGTTAAAATAGTTAAAATCAAAGTTTAATATGTAAATCATTTTTAATATAGGGATATACATAAGATAAATTCGACTATAAATAATCATTAGCAAGATAAAAAAATTACAACATAATGATATTTTATTTGTAATTTTTAGACATTAAATAATTTAATTTATTTGTGACACAACGATGATGCAGCATATTATCTTATTAATGAAATATTGACATAATTGATGTTATTAATAACCAAATAAATGTAATTGTAGACTTTTTATGAATTCCACTAATTTTCTAGGTTAATATGACATGTTATTATTGATTTTATTAACTTTTTTATAACTAATCATTCTATTATGATATTTACAAAAATCAATTACCAAATAGTGTCAAAAGTGACATTAAATAGTTTTTAAAACAAATATTATATTATTAATTGTTATTTTATTCCTAAAAATCTAAAGTTCGGCCAATTGACTTAGATAAGGTTATATATATTAATAATAAACAAATTGGGGTTCGTTTGGTTTGTTATAGTATGTTTATTAACCTTACAGTGTAATAAAACAAGAAGACACAATAAAAGTAAACTTATTTAACTTAATGATAAATCTAAATGATAATGTTAAAATAGGAACCTAAACTTGTCTAAATTCTATTGGATGAGAGTATTTCGACCCATACCCACCTTAGCTTCGAAATAAATCAATTTGGAGATATTTAAAACAGAATATGACTATATAATAAAATAATAGTTTTAGTTTTCCAAAGAAGCCCCTCTCCTCCCTTATAAAAGTGCACCTCCTACCTCTCTTCCTCACACCACTTTGAGCCTTCATGCTCGTCCAAACCCTACCAATTTTTCTCTCCACTTACCTAGAGACATCCTAGTGGTCTTGGTCTTCTTCAAAGACCAATTTTAGTGCCATAAAATGAGGTATCAAAGAAGCGCTTCAAAGAAGAGGAGGTTCAGACACTTACAAAGCAAATTGGACCTAAGGTAAGGGAAATATCACAATCTCATTTTTATCCGAGATTGTTTATACTTTGGAATTTACTGGGGTGTATTTTATCATCCACATCCATGTTTCCTCAATATGAAATATTATTTCCATCCATCTACAATTTTTTAAATCCAATTTTACCCTTCGGTGAGTTTTTAGTAAAAGATATGAAAGGAATCTTTGGTCGTTTTTCATACGAGGTATTTTTTGACTTTTCCAACAAAAGTACGAGAAGAATTTTTTTTAACTTATACGGAATAAATGGATTTTTAAAACATTATTTCCAAGAATCTTACTTTATAAGTTTTAAAGATTATTTTTAATCAACTTCTTTTAGTTTATTATTGTATGACATGTTAAGAAAGGAAAAGTGTTTTTGAAGTAGAAAAGATATTTTCCTCAAGAATGGAGTTCAAGTGTTGAATCAAAATTAATTTCTATCTAAGATAATAATGGTTTCTGTTTCTATCCCTATTTTTACATTGATTTGACTATGTTGTGATGGAATTATTATTATGAATTCCTTTATCTTATATGAATTGTTTTATGATGTCACGATGTTTAAGATTCCCATTTTTATTACATGAGTTATGCAATGATGTATGATTTATGATTTTGTGGCACACATAAGAATGATATCATAATGAGATGGGTGGGACCTATATCTCCCTCCATTGCATTGGGTAAAGATTTTATATCTCATGAGATAGAGATGGCTGGAACGTAGGTTATACTGGTTCAGTGAAACAGGACTGAAACGAGGAGTGAACTCGGTTCATAAAGGGACTTTGTCCACTAATATAGTCTTGGCAATGAGTCTTGACTAATAAGAAATGATTCTCTATGATTATGTGTGTATTCCACAATGTTTCATGTTTTAAGTTATGATTATTGGGATTACATTTCACTACTATGATTTATCCCATGTTATGAAATTATGATCTCTTTTGCAGGTTAAGATTTCCAAAAGATATGTTCTTATAAATATGATGTGATTGATATTTCTTTTGTTTACCCTTACTGAGAATTTGAGCTCACCCTTTTATGTTTTCTTTTCCCCAGGATATAAAGAATGGTTTTAGGTAAGAAAAAAAGGGAAGATCTTTATGGGAGATGTTGAAGATCTTTCACCATGATTAGAAGATTACGTTCCGAGTTTCCAAAGACACTAAACTATTACGGTCCTTGTGTTTGTGTTTTTGTTATGTAATAAGTATTCAGCAAAAGTAATGTAATGTCCATGTACGTCATGCTTCGGTTCTCTACAACATGTGCCTAATGAATAACACCTAATATTATTTAATTAAATAAATAATATTATTTCTCATAAAGTCCTTAATAAATACCTAGCGTGTACTTTTATTTTTCCATTTTTTTATTTCCATTACCAAATTTTTTAGACATTGAATAATGGCTAATTATTTCTAAAATAAATATCACTACATTACTCGCTAATAAATACATTATTCTGCCCACCATGTATTCTCTCTAATTACTAGTGTTAATATAAATGTGATCATCCATCCATAAATTATTATTAAACGACAATCAGGATTAATAATTATTTTACTTGTTAAATTAATATTTATCTGAGATACTGGGACAAACTTATTGTGTGAACCTCTTGGCCTCTTTCTCAGTGGAATTAGACTGAGCATGTCTAAGGTCCAAGGATAGAGTCGAGAAACACGCCAAGCCACCAATAGAGAAATATGTTAACAGTGCAATGAGGTGTCACCTTCTATGAATGCTTACCGTGTAATATAATCCCTTTTTCTTGATATTTCGAATCAGGTAGGTTTCATGCTAGTGACATCAACCCATTTGTTCGATTATTGTTTCATTTAAATTTAGAAATTGAACTTTTCCATTCCTCACTATGGACATGGATTTATTTCGGTTCTATCAATTCCATCAAAGGATCTTAGATATATACTTTTGTTACGTAACAAATGGTACAAATCCTTTCTCGCATTATCTACTAATGTAGTATCACTCACGATGTACCGAACATATCTAACCTCATTGTGAACAGTGTGTCATCACAGTTTTCATAAACACATCTAAGTGCATGAGTTGGAATATCCATTGATAATAATGATAATGATTAATGAATAATACACACGTCTGCAGATAAGAACATCCAATGACACTGGAAAATGTGGACATCCAACTAGCTGATCTAGTTCTCATTATATCCTCCTGGATATTTCTAGGGGATTACACCATGAGAAAGGGCTTGAATGCTTTATAATTCCTCAACCCTACTGGGTTGTATTATATTTTTACCTCAAATAACATCATCCAATCGTTGAACATATATTCAAGAACAATGCTATGGTACTCTTGAGTTCTCATCATTGTAGGGATCCACTATGATCCTTTAATGAAACAACTATCCTTATGACATTATCACATGCATTGTCATGTATATGAAAAATAAAGATGTTATATGGTATTTTTTAATGAATAATGTTCAAAGTAGTTTGTTCTAGGCCACCAAATACAACATCCTTCTTCCAGATGATCTGCTTCCTTATGTTCATATTCATCCTCCCTAGCCCACAACATTAACCTCCCTCAAATTATACATGGTGAGAAGCGGATATATTGTTTATTCAAAAATGGTTTTCAATAGGAAAATGTACAACTATGATCATATGAAATACATGATCACATCCTCAAATAATCTAATTGATTCCAACTCATCACCAGTAAGGGTATGTGTGAAGTGATAGAGCATGGTAAAGTGTTAATAATGACAGATAATGGGAAAATAATTCTATTTTATAGGTATAAATTATCTAGTGATATATTCTCTCCGAGTATATGGAAATACATAACCATATAATTCCATTTGGATACCCTCTACACCATATCCTTGTAATAATATTCCTATGTAATGATATCCCAACAACGTGAGATAGATAGACGATGCATATATGTCATGTTATTGAACCACTTGTCTAGAGGAGTCTCAAAAATCACTAAGATATATAGAATTACCTATATCCATGATTCATTATATTGAGGACCTCTTTCCATTGAATTGGGGTGGGGGACTTCTGGACCTCATGTGAAATCTCTCCATATTAGGGTGTGGTCATGTAACTTCTTAAATAGGATGAATAATCCTCAAGAATTCCATTTCAAAAAATGCCTCATCACTATTGTTAAGAATTATAGGAGGTGTTTCAGGTGGAATGAAATGAGGTAATAATAGTGGCGAAGGGC
This sequence comes from Viscum album, assembly GCA_963277665.1. Classification (NCBI taxonomy): domain Eukaryota; kingdom Viridiplantae; phylum Streptophyta; class Magnoliopsida; order Santalales; family Viscaceae; genus Viscum; species Viscum album. Next base: position 433,108,872 of record OY728150.1, on the reverse strand, counting down.
CCTCCACCTTTAGATGGTGGTGATTTCCACCTTCGTAGGGATCAACCAAATGAACAATTGGTTCAATATTTATATATCTTCTAAAAATATTCCTAAAAACAAGATTTAGTTATAGAATATATCCAATATTTTGATATATTATAGGTACATATTTTTCCATTATATGAATCCCATCTATCTTATTACTATTAAATCTATAACTAGGAATTCATAGAATATTATTAGAGTCACAAGAGAAATTCCCTACAACTCATTATAGAGGTTAGGTTAGGGTTATGGTGTCATATCTTATAGAAGGGGTCTAGGTATATAGTATTTCGATTTAAAGGAATAAGGTAAGTCACCCTTTATATTTAAATATTCATTCCATTTTTGCAGTAGCCATTTTTTACCATTAAATAATCTATATTTTCATATTCATATACATATATCATGGTATAGAAAAATGATTCAAAATTAAAAAAAATATAATTTCATTAAAATTATAATTTTTTATTAGCTTGTTATTTTTCTGTAACCTAACCCTTACATCTAGTATTATGAAGTAACAAGATGTTTAATATTATTTTGTAAGTTAAATATATGTTTCTAGTTTATAGTTTAAATGTTTAATAAACTAAAATCATCTTTCATGTAATCAAGATAAACTAACATATCAAATGATGAAACCAATGATTCATGTTTCTAGCATTATAAAATAAGTTTGTTAATGTAAAACAATAATGAAATATTTTAAAACAATATTATTTTTATGTTTCTATGTTATGTATCCATTTATTTTAGCACCTATACTAAATTTTATTAATTTTAAAAGAAATATCAATCAAGGAAAAAATAATATGATGTAGTAAAATTCATGAAATGAAATAAATTTGGCATGGAATATTCCTGACATTTTAATCCTTATGTTCCTATAATGATGAATGATCAATTCATTCATACCAATCCAGGCCATGTGTTAACGATTCCAGTAGAACAGTAATAAATACCACAATATTGTTAATAACCTAATGGGAAAATCAGTTCAAATACAATAGGCACAAAACAAAAATAATACATTTCGGATGTAAATTGTTTTATACCAACATGTGGGTTAGATACTACCAGGCACAACTTATAAAATATTTTTCAAAGATTCTCAATCTCATACACACTAACGTAAATAGAATGTAAAGTTAAGAAAAGGGAATACAATAAAACATTGTTACATCATAACCATGGTTCACTCATATGTAATATAACCTATTAGGAAACATAGCCCAAGTCATGCCTCCTCATATTCTATATAAAGCAATATAGAAGTGAGTTTATATGATGATATGGTGGTTGACTGTAACCTCATCATTGGACTAACACACAATGATAACATAATACATAAATTAGTAGATGAATTATAATATAAAATAAAAATCATCAAATATGGTATAATAATATATAGCTAAAAGTCATCATAAGATATAGCAGATCCATAAACAGTATCATATAAAATAATATGTCTTGTATGTATTCTATAAAAATTCAAATTTCAAGAAATTGAGCTATATAAATTTTCAATATTACATACATATGAGAAAAAAATACCCAAGATATCTACATTAGCATCACAATCATAGGATATATACTATACTCTCATACTCATTATTTATATATAATTGAATGCATCTATAACAAGACACTTCCCTTTATCATTGTATATATCTATGAAGCCATTCAGGGTATGAATTTGGGGCCGTAATATGGTCTACGATAAACACATTAGGACACCGAGAATAGTTTTTGGATCTATATAGTCTATGTATATACAATAATTATCATATTAGAAACAGTTAATTTAAATAATTAAATTAAATAAAACATTTGGGAATGTTTCCAAATGGGACTCATAGTCGACAAATCCTTTTTTGTTTTTGTTGGAATGTCTCTGAATAATTATTAAGTATGTATTAATTATATATCAGTATTAGGACTATGGATTATTTACTAATCATCCATTGGATAATTATACTCATATAAGCAAGTCATGATTCATGTCATAGTTAGAGTTGTATAGAGGCAATAGAAAAGTTTGTCCTATACGTAATGCCTTGGTCAACATCAAGTATCATCATTGACATTCAATATATTTTGCAAAATTTATAAAATTTGAATCATGTGACCATACAAATAATTCCATAAATGGGACCCCGATATCCCTCCATGTTTACATTAAATACGTCAACCTATAATCCTAACTATAACAACAATTCTATTTCTTACATTAATATTAAATCATTTTAATGTAAAAAATATAAAAGTTTTACAAAACCGGGATCCAATTGTTTAGTTTATAGGTAAAATTATTACCAAACATAAAATATAAATAATTAAAAATAAATTATTATTAAATTATTATTCTACAAATTATTAGGGTCCTTGTAATTATCCTTAGTAAAAGTTATCACATGGGGATATACATCAAAGAAAGGGGTAATCTAATATCACAATAAGCAGATAAAAAATGAATCAATATAAACTAGGGATAATATAATCATCATAATAATAAAATAAAAATATATCATAATCATAATCATGATAAGAAACATTTGATAATTTCTTGGAATGTGGTAAAGAATAGAAATGAAAAATCATTCCATAGTGGTGATTTAACACATACAGTTTTGACCCAATATAGCGTCATGTTCACATATAATATATGGGATTCAACAAAACAAAAGAATTGTGAAAAAATAATGTTCATGAATATTGAACACTTTATCATGTGATACATAACACTATCCAATTCATTATGGCACAATGTTTTTGAAGATGCACCGGTCAGATCATATAATTTACATAGTTAAACATGCCACATTTCATATATAATAATAATTTCTATAAAAATAATCATGGAAATTAAATGGGTTTCATTATAATTTTATAAATCATTTTTTCTTGAATAAAAACATGGGGTTCCAAAAAAAATTATATTATTCTTTTATAGGAATTATAAATCTTGAGTGAAGAAGAAATATTCTCCAGAGAAGTAAACAATGTGTTTTTATAAAGAAGTGTTCTTTCAGAAATTCATTTTATTTGTCATAAAACAATATTAGAAACGTTTATAATAATAAAAATAAATGGTATGAATAGTGAAATTATATGTTAATATTGTTAAAAAAACATCTACAATGAAATTTGGCATTAAAGAAGAGTAACCCAAATAAAATAGTTTTGGTTTGAGGGTCCTCTTACTTTATGTTCGAACTATATCTTCACATTAATATACATGAAATTAAAATAAGATTAATTAATCTATAAAAAACATATTGAAAATTTATTTTATTCGTTAATAAATTTTTATTATCATTAATGTAAATTTTTATGTGTTTTAGAATTCAATTCAGTCATTCCAAGAGTGTTCATTTTCTTGGTTTTCATAATCGATCATGTTTTACACTTTTATGGAATATTGGGTAAAATGGGGATAATTATCAATAATTGATATTTTATGTTATTAATGATATTTCATATGATTAATTATATATACATGTATTATTTACCCAAAAAAATAAAATTATTCAATTGAAAAAAACTATTAAGGATGTTTATTTAGATTAATTTGGTTATTTTTTATCACAATAAAATCAGTTTATTTTATTATTTATTATTTTGTGTTTAGAAAAGTTACATTACATAAAATTGTTATAAAATAAATTTCAAAATATTTTTCAACAATTATAGTTTCATAAAACCATTCTTTATGGACGTAAATGAACATATAATCATTTCTTCCTTGAATGCAATAAAATGACACCTCAAATAAGACGTTTCCATTTTTAAAATAAAAGGCAGAGGAGATGAGGTTTAATGATAGATTATTCAATTAAATTAATAAAATTTAATTATATATAGGATTATATATTTATCCTTCCACTTTGATAAAGTGGGATGTGGAGAGAATACAAAAATAATGAAAATGGACAATAACTAAAAGATAATTAAACAGGATTTTACAACATGAATTTCTCTCCTTGAGGATCTACATAGGAAAATAAGTTTTTTTATCTTTATAAGAAACAATTCTCATTGAAATGGGGGAGAGGATTCAGAATAGTATTTGGTTGAAATTTTACATGATTCAAGAATTATATAGTGTGAAGAGAAAAGGTGGTGAGGGGTGGTATTTATAGTGGAGGACATGGATAGTTTTTATTATTTTATTTATTTGTTTATTATTTTTCCTCAAGAATAAAAATGGGTTGAACCTTATCAAGGTATATATTAAAATTATTTATGGTTGATAATGATTCTTCTAATAAATTAATAATAAATTATCTATGGATCAATAATTCTTGTATTTTTTAAATACCCTCAATTATCAAATTTCATTATTCCCCAAAAATTATATTATTTTAGAAAAATACTAAAAAATATCACTAACCATTTTTAAACATTTATAATTAAAAAATTATGTCCATTTTATGAAACATATTAATTAAATATTTGTAATTTATTTTTTAATTAAAATCATCAATTTCTTGAAAAATACAAATATTAAAATTAAAACTGATTTTATGACACATTGAAAAATAAACTAAGGACTCCTAATTTCATATTATAATTATAAAAAAAACAAAATATTAATTTATAAATATATTTTATGACTGTATATGTTCTTTTATTAATATTAATATTATTAATAAATATTTTCCTTTTATAAAAAATACCAACAATTAACTAAGATTCTTAGAATATTTATTTAAATATACTATGATATAATTTTATCATATTATCTTTTTTAAGGTGTATAATTTTTTAATATATTAATATATTTTGTTACAATTATATTTGTTTAATTACTATTATTATTGGTCATATTACTATTCTAAGGGCCAGGATATTATTCCATCGGTATTGGTTTCTAGATATTTTTAAATATAACTTATATCATTGTCAATTTATAAGAATGATGATTTTATTAGGCTATCCATGCTATGATTGTGTTTTATACTATATAAAATAATTATAATAAGTGAAAATATTCCTATAATAATTTTTTTGTTACATTCATCACCTCTTTTGAAATTTCACCGTTATAATTTCATTTTACAAAAATAGGTGAAGGTATTTTTCCCAAATAAAATCATATAATTCCCATGTAGCCTTTTTGTACATATGTTTACAACATAGTACTTTTACCAAGTGTATAGTATTGTTTCATATAACACTATCTATATGGAATAGGATCTACACTTGTTTCTCCTCACAAGAGGGACAAGTTTCTAGTTGTACCACATATAAATTAAATATATGTTAGGGATATGGAATGTAATTCATCTTGATAGATACATGGAATACATTATTTACATAATAAATGGTTGGTGGAAGTTATTTTTAATAGGCTACAACTCCAACATGATCGTGAATATCGAAGGGGATGATGTACCAGGGACATATATTTCCTTCTTACAATATTTCATGATCTTCTTTCTTAGAGATATGTTGTGGAATATCATGTCTCAAACCATAAACGATAGGCATCATCGATTATTGAATACATATCTATTTTTTTACTTTGGGATACAATGATGTGGGGATTAATGGGATTCTTCTTTTCCACCATTACTTCAAGCATTTCTTTTCCTAGTATAATAATATCATCAAACTAATTCCAGCATTTCGGTGTTCAGAATCTTTTCATATAAAAAGATTCATATTGAGATATATGGATTCATTAGTAGAAACTATTTTTTAGCATATTAAGATAGAGGAATATATTGGTCCAATACTCCTTTGACATCAATATAACATGTTGTCAACATATCATCAGGTATCTAAATAGTTCCATCTGATTAGACATAAATTTGAGGATTAAAAGTCCAATTGATGTTCATCTCAGTGTTTGGAGAATTTATTATATTTCCCAAAACATCGAGGTGAATCAGGGATCTCGATCATAAACAATAAATAAGGGTACTAAATATATACTTACCACTTATCTGATATATATCTAGAAAATTATATCATGTGACAAGTCCTCTTCAATTGTGAAAAAGTGATATGTCTTTGTAAGACAATCCAAAACTACCTATATTCCATTATTTACTCTGGTTTCTTTCAGATATCTTGTGAAAATTTCTATGGTGATGTTTTTTCATTTACATTTTGTTATGTGTAATTTTTCGCTTATCCCCTTATATTTTTTTCATTCATCCTTCGCATACTGAAATGTCAGGAACATCTATATATATTTAGTGATCTCCATCTTCATATACACCATAAAATTGTTCTATCAGTGATCTCGATACATATTTGTGATATTGAGGTGAATATAGAAGGTTTATCTATGTGAATCACTCATAATCAAATTTGTTGTCTTTGGATTTCATGGAAGACGTAGTCAGGACAAAAAAACATTCAACTCCTTCCACATTAATTTTTAACTCTTATAATTACTACTTTCTCTTGGATTCCACCTTCTTCTGAACATCCACATATTTTGTTTATGAATATACAATATTCTCCATGTGGGATGGTTGATAAATCATTTGATAATGTTTTGATGATGTTCCTTCCAAAATGATTACCACTTACATCCATTGAAAATATAAGAAGAATTAAACATTATAAATTTTATTTAATGTTGATTTTGTTGGATCCTTTCAACATAGAGATACACCCACCTTATTATCCTTACCATGATGGTAATGGATAGACTAGTCACAATACTTGATAATGAACGAGTTGATAATGAACCTACATAATTGGATGAATTATTTACTTTGAGTGGGGTCTCCTAACTATATCATCTTATGAACCTACTTAATTCACAAAATTTAATAATGATTTCTATAGAAAAAAATTATTATAATAATTCACTCATTATTAAAAACAATTTATACGTAAAAAATCATTGAACTAATCATGAAATGATGCATAATGGGATTTCTAAATTTGATAATCGATCACATGATACATCTCTTATTTTATCTCATTAAAAAGTCTCTTGAAAATAGAAAATATTCATGTTTAAATGAAAAACATAGGAAAAAAACATGTAAAAGTTAAATAATAAAATTAATAAGACACTTACTACAATAATGGGTCAATTGATGGAATATTGAACAATATGTATCGATGATATTGTATCCACTCGATGTTATCCATATCAAATATAGATACATCTCTAACTGAACTATCATGAATCCAAGGGGGATTATCTATTTTTTTCAACATCCATATGATATTATGCACATAAATTAGTACACTCATACATAAAATAACCAGTGGCTATTGATGCATCCAGACGAGCTCTGTTGCTTACAAATCATTTCAATGTATTCAGATACATTTCAATAGGATACACCCATCAAAATTTCACTAGACCAGTAGCCATTACTTCATTATTTTGGTGTACTATCATGTGAACCATAACATCAAAAAAATAGGTGGTAAATAGTTTTTCGAAGTGATAAAACATAAGTACAATTCGGTCCTGAAAACTTTTTAAATCACTCATTCATTGATTTCATAAACATTGATGTCTATAAAAATTACTCATCTCAATCAACGGTTGAACAAAATTGGGGGATAAACAATCAAAAATTTCAATTGGAATCAACTGCCGAAGTATTATATGACTGACATGAATTTTATTGCCATTCAATGTCTTTCTCTTCAAATTCACACACTATGAAATATTAGAAGAGTAACCATCAGGAACCTTGAGCATCTTCAAAATGGAATGAAATGTCCCTTTCTCATTTGTAGTCATCGTATACTGTGAATCAGGCATATATTCATTATTTCCCTCAGAAAACTGTAAATGCAACTGTTTCCTTAACACCATTTCTTCCAAATCCCGACGTTCAATTACATTGTCCTTTGATTTTCCACTAACACCTAAAATGGTCCAAAATATATTATCACAAAAAAATTTACAATGTTCATGGAATCCAAATTGTGCCCTAGCATGTTAGTTTTCCAATGAGAGAGATTGTAAAAAAAATAATTTTCTTTTTCCAATTGTGACTGTGTTGTCTACCTACCCGACGAATATTACATAATGGATGAGAAACTAAATCCTGAAATTCATATACCATGTGGATGTTTTCATCCACAATCTAAAATAACATTTCAACTCCTATAATGATCATTGGTGCTGGGATAAACTCTCTAGAATCATCAAATTTCACCCTGTCCTTTCTGAACCTGTGCTGAGGTGGGAAAAAACGTATGTGACCCATGTATGACCATTTTTTGGAATGTTTAAGAAAGACATTTCATTTACTTTTATTGAAACAACTGCATGAAAAATCCCCTTTCGTACTCTAGTCTGATAAATTCGAATAATCCAGGAAATGAATTATTGTCCACAATAAAGTAGCCTGAAATTTGAACATTTCATTCATTTCACAGTCATAAGTCATCACACCATCACCCCAAAATTCATTCCACTCATCAGTCAATGGCTGAAAGTGAACATAAATCTTATCACCCGGACTTCTCTACATATCAATAAGAGTGTAAAGTAATATAAATTGTTTATTCATTCAAAGACACAATGGAAGATTATACGGAACCAACACTGTGGCCCATGTGTTATGAGTTTCACCAACCATGGGCTTCAATGGATTGAAACCATCTACTGCCTACCCCAATCGAACATTACAATCATCATTAGCAATGTCGGGGTGTATCTTATCAAAATCATTCCTTCCATGAGAGTCTGTTCGGTGGGTTAACATTTCACTTTCATGATTCCTTTTTTCATGCCATGTCATTAAATTAGAAACATTATATGACATAAAAAATATTTTCAACCTCGGATTTAAGGGAGAGTAACATATTTTCTTTGAGGAAATCAGTTTTCCTTATTTCGCTGTCTGATTATGATGAGTCTGATTTCACATGTTCTCTTTCCACCTAGATGAGCCACAGACCATAAAAATATCCCAATTCATAGTTTCCTTTATAAATAATATACAATTTTTTTCACAATCATCTATTGTCTCATATGTAAAACCTAATTTCTCTATCAACATACGAGCATGGTAATATGACTCAGTAATCTTAGCATCGACAGGAAGAACATTTTTCAATAACATCAACAGCATGTCGAATTATATTTTTAACCATAGATTCAATGTCTTAAAATGCAACAACTCCATGTTAAATGGAAAATTATTGTAAGAAGTACATATAGGATATAATTCCGTTTTTGCATCATCAAGTCCTTCATAAAACCCTCTCAAATCATGATCTATGCTAGAGCACTGATTTATCTCACAGGTTTGAATGTTCTGTATGTCAATGCCATCAAGATCCAACCCACATACCATTTCAGTAATCATTTCATTCATTGGACCATTCATCCACAAATCATCATTCATCTAAACTACATATTTATTTTTAAAAATAATATATTATTCACCATCATGAGTATAACTCTTATAATTTTTCAAAAATCCGTTCATTAATTGGTTATCTCTAACGGTATCTCGTGTGAATTGATATCTAATAGAAAATTTTCTACATGATCAACTAATATAGTAACTATTAAATCCTCTAGTGAACTCAATGAACTGCAAAATTCCTTCAAAATAATCTCAAGACATTAGATATGGAAGATCAATAAAACTCTTATCCAAAATAATATCTGTATAACAAATATTTACAAAAATGTGGTCAAGACTCAAACATTTTCTCATGGAATACACACAGACTAAAAAATTAAATAAATCAAATAAAAAAACTTAATATTAATCCGGTCAACATACACATAGACTTTACATTGTATATAACTTCCAACCTCAGGTAAAGTGTGATGTCTTCTTATACAAACAATGTTAACACACATTGTTTCATAATTCTTCATGCAAACAAGCCCATATACACATGAACTTAAATTTCCACAATTATTATTCACACACAATATTCATATAATCTTCATGGATTCCAAATCTGTGTTTTAAAATGACCAAAATCAAAACACTTAAATAGATGTTAGGGAATACACGATAGCGCTACAAATCTAGAAGGGAAGGGAGTCGGAGGTGGTGCTGTGAGAGAGAAGAGGGGCAGCAGAGGGGATCCAGAGTCTGAGGCAATGTTGTGAGGGAGGGGATAGGAAATAGTGGGAGGCCAGAGGCAGTTGCTCATATTCAATAATGACTGGTGACGGTAGGAGGTGTTGCGGCGAGGGTGGACATATGTTGTGGGTATGGTTCGAGCATGAGGGGGGTTCGACCGCGAGGGGGGTGCTGGCGGTCACGTGGCGTCAGTGGTGCGGCGAGGAAGAAAAGGCACTGCGGGTAGGGTTTGGGCAAGTGGGGGTTTGACCATGAGGTTGGGGGAGGGTGTGGTGGAGGCTGACATTGTCGACGGTGTGGGGAACGGTTCCGTCGGTGGTGGTCGGTGCTGCGAGGTACGGTTCTGACGGCGCGATGAGGGTTCGAGAGCGATGATACGAGGGGGGGAGTGGGGTGGGCTATGTGGATAGTAAGAGGGTGTCTGATGGGCACAAGGGTGGTGGCAGTAGGCATGAGTGAGGTGGTGGTCTTTGTTACAGTTTACGGTTCCAGCAGGCGCGAGGGGGCTTCGAGCGCGAGGGGGCAGAGGGAAGGGTGTGGATGAGGGATTTTTTAAGCTTATCGACCGCCATTTGTGTCGCTATTTTGTATCAATATCGACCACCAATGGTGGAATCCCATGTATGGGGGCTCCAAAGACCCCTTTCCATGTAGTGATTCCTCCATAAACTTTTATAAGTTCTTCGTGTCACTTCTACATTCATGAGTTTTGATGATTTATCTCACACACTATAAGAATCTCCCCACCCATTAGAGATAATTACCATGATTCTTATTACAAAATTTTATACATTTTAATAGTATATATTTTATTCCACTATCATTATTATATCCCTTGACCTAAAATTCCATCATTCATTTATTAATCCACAATACTGATAAATTATTAAAAATATATCTCCACACTGAGACCACATTGAACAACTTACTCATAACACTCATTGTATTTAATTACTTTATATTTAATAATTTTTGGTGTTTAACCACAAAATAATATATCTATTTTTCTATCTATAATGATATCAATACCACATGCACTGCATGGAAGCCTTGTAAATGTTTTTGATAAGCAATTAAAGATTCGCCTTCCATTTTATATACCTCTATGCATTATAATTCCTTTATTGAATTAATATTTTTAGGTATATATATGTGATTAAATATTTTCCAAATGTTTTCTCACTCCATATATTCAATTTAATCCATCTGATTGATGTTATCAGTAAAAACCCACCATTGATTGGAATCTTCATCTAAATGGTAAATGGATAGATTTACATTCTCTATGTCAGAATAGTGAATATCATTAAGGATGTTATCCATTTTTTTGACCCACTATTTCGCAACTACTGTATCAAAATATATAAAAAAATACCAGTGGTCATTACCATAAAAAAGACTCTATTCCCATTTTATCACATTTAGGTAAAGGATGAAATTCCACATTAATCATTATATTATTCATTGTCATAGATTGCTAGGTATACATCACCATGAAATTTTGAAATCCACCTCCCAAGGCATTGGGGATGTTGATCGACTAATCACTCAATTGTCCCTCACATGCGTTCTTGTACTAGTTTCTACTGGTTCCCAAAATTTTCTAAATTATAAAATATTTAAACAAAACATAAGATAACAAGTCATAAATAAATAATCTTTTCCACTAGGAATTTAAATCTAAACACAAATATTGTGGGATATCTATGTATAGATTTCTTCAAAAAAATACTCATGGGATATTATATATTCATAGACTCATACTAAAGGATTTCACTAATGTTATGTAATATTAATTAACAAATTTACTAAACCATTCACTATATAAGGCCCCAGCATTAAACATCACATAATCTTGGGTTATTTAAAAAATTCACATTGAGGATATTTTTAGGTTTAGTGTTTTAGAGAAATAGATCATAAATCATGCATTGCGTTCCATATTTAAATAAGGTGGTTATATCCAAGAAAGTATTCTTTTCTTCCACCAAAGGAAACATATTTAAAATAAATCATGGTTTCTTTCTTGCACTTCCTCGACACTTTCATCACATCATGTACTTATCCCTTGACCTATGAAAAACATTTAAAAAATGTGGGATGAGTATAAAATGCTCAGTAAGGGATATATAAATGTTGAAAGAAAACATTAGTCCATGTATACATAAGAATCAATGAAATCATAATTTACTCATAAAAGATATGCATTTTAACATACCTCCTGAAATCATAAGATTTATGAATAACTCATAGAACTCATAATACATAAAGGTAACTTGAGGCATTCATAACATTCCTATGTAGGGATTAACCCTCATGGTTACATTTGGAATACACATCATAGTATATTCCATAAATCTCATTGGAAAAACCTTAGAGTTTAAATCTGTCGCATTACCCAATGCATTGTAGAACTATCTAGGGCTCACCCACTCTTTGGTTATCAAAAAACCACCCGACTTCACAAAAAATTCTCAAGAACCATAACACAATCATATCACATAAAACATGCATAAAAGAAACATAGAATTTCCACATTTCAATCAAAATATATCAATAAAACAAATTTATATAATCAAAACATTATCAAAAAAAATTTAAATACCAAAATAAAATAAAATAAAATCATGGTATTTATTTTTCATTTAAAAAATTTATGGCTTGTAGAGGAATCTGAAACTCAAATAATCGTCACGGCGGCAGAGAAGATGTTGTCACTTCATACGTAAGAAAAAAACATTCCTTTTGTTGTTTAGTAAAATTATTCATATAAAAAAGATTCCTTTTGAATTAAATTAAATGTAAATAGTGTTTATTGTACAACTAATAAAATAAGGTCGTATATAAAATGAAGCATTCCTCAACGAATGGAGATTGAGACGAAGTCCCTTACCTCATGTCCGACTTGTTCTCGTTTGTTCTTTATGTTGCTGAATAATAATATTAGGTAAATTTATATATTCTTAAGGAATTATTTTAATGTTTATTATTCAATTCATATCACATGTTATCATGTTATAATAATTAGTTAATTTATTGAGTTCATATCTTACGTTTGTCGATGTTCGGTACATGAGTCAAAAATGAACTTGTTTGAAATGAATTGCTCATGTAGTTATAAGTACATAATCCCCAGAATGGTATGAATTATTTAAATATCATATATATCCCAAATATATTCATTTTATTCTATTCAATAATATTTGGAGATAAAAAATGAAATGCCCCGTTCATGGAGACGGTAGGTCGTACGTAAGTATGAACAATACTTTCATTTCATTGTCTTATTAATTGAATTAAAAATAAAAGAGACGTTATATATTATAATTACAATCTAATATATATGGTATATAGTTAACATAATTTAATTAATTACAGTCTTTATAAATTCCATGTTTGGCATGAAATATTCACATCACATGAGAGGGTGGTAGTCCACACTTCCTTAGATGAAATTATCGCGGTTCAACAACATGAAAAGCATAACGATGTGATTTAAAAATAAATTTCATAAGAATATAGGGAAAATAAATATCATATATATCATATATAAATACAGTGACATTGTAATGGACACCATGAAAGGTGTTAAAAGAATATTGAACAATCACCATTTCGTGAGGCAGTAATTCACCACCCACAGAAACAATATATTCTTTAACCATTAGGCAGAGGTGTGTGTAAGTGTAGGTATAATACTTATCATAACATAATTATAGTATTTTTAGGGTACTAATGTTATTATGGTATCATATAATAAGAAGATAGTGGTGAGTGAAGAATGAAAATAAATGGAACAAACTCGAGAGAAGACATTATCTCTAAATCAGGTAACTCTTTTTGATTTGAGCCAAAGGCTACCTTGGAAAAACTTCTACCCAATGTGAGGATTCTAGGAGTAAGAGATGGATGTGGAGAGAAAATATGAGTAGATTTTGGATGATACAATGGCTTGAAAGGTGTAGGTAAGGTGGTATATGTGGGGGCCTTTTATAAGAGGGAGGAGGGTCACTTTTGTAAAGTCTTGAAATGTTACTTTATTATAAAATGATTTCATGATATTAAATGTCCCAAAATGATATATTTTTAGGATAAGGTGATAAGGGTTCGAAATTAACCCATATGATAGGTTTTATAAAACTGTAAGTCCTAGAATTTACCTTATCTTTTCATTTTATTTAAATTGTTCATTAAAGAGGTAATCACTGCATCATCATGGTGTCATAAAAAACATATTCATTTAAGGTCTAAAAATTATAAAAAATTACCATGATGTTGGAAATATTTTTAGTATTAAAATGAATATTTTATTTTAAGAGATCACTTATGTATAAATAATTAAAATTGTTTTATGTAGGATAAACAAACCTTTGTTATATTTCCCTTCTTTTTAAAAATAATGTCATAAATGTCACTATCCCAGCCATGAGACTCCATGGGCCCTAATGTTAGGTAAAAAGCATTCCATGGTTGGATGTGACTCAAAAAAGAGGATTGGGACACATGTTGGGGTCATTTTATATTATTAAGATATTATTTTATTACCCATAACTTCCCGATTACTAATTAATCACAGTAATTAAAGAAAATTACCTTAGTTACAATTCATAATTTCAAAAAACAAAAGATTGTTAATTACATAATTTAAACCTTATGATTCCAAAAAATGGTATCCATTTTTACCAAATTCCGAACACATAAATTCCAATAATAAATATAAATATAATTCCTGTTGTCAAAACAAATTGCGTGTTTTTAAGAAAGAATGGCTATCAAAAGATTGACAATTGTTTATTTCCAATTGGAAAGTAAAACCAATTACAATGGAAACCATTGGATTAAACGATAAAAATATATTCTAATTAAACATTAAAACCAATTAAAAATATATTCTATACATATAATTAAATTAGATTAAAAAGTCATTTTCAAGTAAAATGCAGTATTTTTCACTATTCATTAAAGAAATGAACAGTGTCAGAAAAATACCAAAAATTCATCCAATGTTAATTAAAATATCCCATTTCTAAAGAATAAGTTTATTTTGACAAATAGATCTTATAAAATTTTAAAAATTTAGATTTAAAAATGTTTTTCCATCAAAAGGTGGTAAAAAATCTTTAAAAATATTAGAGAATTATATGATTAAGATTGGATTTATTCTCATTTTAAGCCTCTAAAACACTATCAAATTCAATAATATAAATAAATATGAAAATCTCTTATTCTTTAATTACTTTGGATGTTGCATACTTCCCCCCTTTAAGAAATTGTGTCACTGTAATTTATTTACTCATAGAATATGTGGGGGTATTAATCTCTCATTGCATTTTCATATTCCCATGTTTCCTATTCAACTATGTGGGTTTTCCATAGAACCTTTACTTGATGAATCACCTTATTCCACAACACTTTCTCAATTGGTCAATAATATGGACCGGTTGATCCAAATATGATAGATTCTCTTCCATTTGAACTACCTCTTCACTGAAAACATGAGATGGATCTGGCATGTACTTCCTTGACATTGAAACATTAAAAAACGTATGTACCTGAGATAAAATCGGAGGTAAATCCACTCAGTATGCAATTGATCTAACTCTCTATAGAATTTTATATTGTCCAATGAACCTTGGACTCAAATTTCTTTGTTACCAAATCGAATCACACTTTTCCATTGTGAAAATTTAAGGAATACATGATCACCTACCTCAAAAGAGAGATCCTTCCTCATGTTGTCCACATAACCTTTCCGCCTAATATGTGCTATTATCATGAGATTCTTTATCATCTGAACTTTTTCTTCCATCTCTTTTACCAATTCCAGTCCCATCAACTTCCTTTCACCTACATCATCCCAAATAGTTGTAGTTCGAAACTGCTTCCCATTTACTGGCTCAAATAGTTCCACCTGTATACTATAATAAAAACCGTTATTATAAGAAAACTCAACCAATTAAAGATGGTTTTCCCGACTTCTCTAATAATCCATCAAACAAGCATGTAGCATATCCTCCAAAGTCTGAACTGTTCATTCTTACTTCCCATATTATTGAGGATGAAAGGCTGTACTAAATTTTAATTCAGTGCCCAATGACTTCTAAAGTCCTTTCTAAAAGTAAGATGCTAACCTGGGATCACGATCAGATACAATGGAGAATGGAACTCAATGTAACATGACTATCTCATTAATATACAATCTAGAAAGTTGATCTTGGGAAAAATTATCTCGTATAGAAAGTAAATGATCAGATTTAGTCAAGTGATCAACAACAACCCAGATTGCAATATTACCTTGAGGTGTCTTTGGTAATCCCACAACGAAGTCCACAGATATATTCTCTCATTTCCACTCTTGCACTGGTAATGTTTGAAGCATCCCTTTCGGTAACTACTACTCTTCTTTAACCAGTTAAAAATTCAAACACTTCACTGTAAAATCAGCAATATCTCTTTTCATTCCATCCCACCAGTAATACTCTCTAAGATCATTATACATCTTAGTACTGCCAAGATGAATTAAAAATGGAGAACTATGAGCTTATAATAACATCTCTCTCTTCAACTATGAATCACAAGGAACACATGATCTCTTCCCAAATCTCAAAACGCAATCATTATCAATATTGAATTCAAGTAACATAACCTTCTCAACCTGCACTACCTTTTTCTGAAACTCACAGTCTTGCTTATTAGCTTGCTTAATTCTGTTAGTTAGAGAAGATTTCACGTATACCTGAAACAAAATGAAATAATTTCCTGTACAAACAAATTCCAAGACAAAATTCATCAAATCATTAACCAAAGGATCTAGTTCCAAACGTAACATGGTAAATGAAGCATTACTTTTTCAACTCAAAGCATCTGCCACTTTATTTTCTTTTCCAGTGTGGTAGTGAATCATGAAATCAAAATCCTTTATTAATTCTAGCCATCTCCACTATGTCATTTTCAATTCTTTCTAAGTTAATATATACTTTAAGCATTTTTGATCAATATATATTTCACACTTTACACCATACTAATGATTCTACAACATTTTTAAAGAAAAAACAAAAAAACTAATTCAATATCATGTGTATGGTAATTTATTTCGTGAGTTTTCAACTGACATAAAGCATAATCAATTACTTGATCATCCTGTATTAGGACACAACCAGGTCCTTTCAATGAAGCATCATTGTAGGTAATAAACTCATCATTCGTGGAAGTATGTGCCAATACTGTAGAATTCACCAATCTTCTTTTCAATTCCTGAAAACAATCATCAAATTATTTTATCTAGATAGACTTTACACCCTTCCAAGTTAGCTTTGTCAATGACTTGGACAACCATGAATTTTTTTTAACAAACCTGCATAAATATCCTGCCAAAACAAGAAAACTGGGAATCTTAGTTACAAGTCTGAGTCATGTCCATTCTTTAACAACCATTGTTTTTGCAGGATCAACAATTATTCCATATTTAGAAACAATTTGACCAAGGTATGAAATATTTTTCAACCTAAACTCACACTTTCTTAATTTCCCATACAATTTATTTTCTTTTAAGGTCTGCAAAATATCCCTTAAATTACATTCTTGCTCCTATTTACTTTTATAAAACACCAAAATATCATCAATGAAAACAACTACAAACTTATCTTTGAACCCATAGAAAATTCTATTCATAAGGTCCATGAATACAACAGGTGCATTGGTTAACCCAAAAGGCATAACTACAAATTCATAATTGAAATATCTTGTATCAAAAGTGGCCTTCGGAATATCTGATTCCTTTACCATCAAATGACGGTACCCCGATCTCATGTCAATCTTGGAAAAATAATGAGCTCCTTCGAGATGATCAAAAAAATCATCGGTATGAGGCAATAGATATTTGTTCTTTACACTGATTTTTTTCAAGGCTCTATAATCAATGAAAAGTCTCGTTGAGCCATATTTGTTTTTAACAAATAAAATAAGAGAACCCCATGGTGATGTGCTAGGTTGAATGAAACCTTTCTCTAATAAATCGTTCAATTTCACCTTCAACTCTAAAAGTTTAATTTGAGTTGTTTGATATGGGGGTTTGGAAATTGGATTAGCATTCGTAACTATGTAAATATTAAATTCAACTTCCCAATCCAGTATTATTCTAGGAAACTCATCAAAAAAAACCATTAGGATACTCATTTTCCACTAGAACATCAGTAATCTGAACGGTTCCATTGTTTTCCACAATATGTGCAAAGTAATATTCATATCCATCTTTTACAAGTTTCTCAGCATCTTGATATGTTAACAACAGAAAGGGTTTTCTATTTTACACAAACTAAAAGTCTTTCTTAAAAGAACCTTATTTAACTCTACATTCAATCTTAGCATTGTAAACAGAGAGCCAATCCATACCCAGGATATCATCAAACTCTACTAGAGGTAAAACAATAATATTTGCAAGTAGGTTCCTTCCATGGACAAGGATAAGAAAATTATTATACAATCATTTTTCCTCAACAATTTTTCCAGGTGTTTTTACCACAATTTAAGGAGTCATTTCTTCAGACGGAATTCCCAATTTACTAGAAAATTATTCAAATATGAAAGAATGTGTAGACCCTGAATCAAACAACACATTGGCGTAATCTGAAAAAACAAACAATGTACCTGATATGTAAAGACCCGTAAATTTCAAGGACATTTTTTTCTTAATTTTCTTTTGAATATTAAAGGGACGCAGTTTCTGACGGCACCTGATTCTGAGGCCCGGTGTGCCCGGAATCATTTTCCGAAGTTTGGCTCGGGTACGTTCATTGAACGGACGAGCGGGTTTTTCTAACTTTTGAACCGGTTCTAGGAATCGAATTCTGAGGGCACCGATGGAATCGCTGTGCCGGTACTTGCTTAGAAACGCCACTTCTGGAGTTGTGTTTGCTCGGATGTGGTTTTTAATTTTTGGGCTTTAAGTTATGAAATAAAATAAAGTGGTGCGACAACTTTATTTTTATTTCACTTAAGCCACTTAAAAGCCACTTAAAGCTGCTTCAGCTAAGTTAAAGCGTATACGGTAAAATTAAATATATCCTACCCTCTTGGTAGGATATTTTTGAGGTGGGGCCCGCACGAGCCCCACCGTTTCTTTTCCTCTAAGTAATGCACCCGCGAAAACCCCTTTTAAATAAAAGTCAACTGGGGCATTTTCTTAAACAATTAAACGCTCCTATTAATTGGGCAGTTTATTTCATTGAAATTAATTATATGAATTAATGGGTCGCTACTTAGGCTGTTTTTCGTTTGATGGCAAGTTAATAAAATCAGACCAACATTCTTCCTCTTGTGTGTTGTTCGTTTAGAGGATTTGACAGAACCTTAAGCCTTTCAACCTCCTTCGTGAAGAACTCCAAGAACGTGGAGAAAGCAAAGAACCCGAAAAACGCCGGCCTTCAACGAAAGGCGACGAAGAACTCCGAGACCTGGGAGATCGACGACGCGACGCCAAGTACCGTGATGCCGATGATTCTTCTCTCGCGACGTTCGTACATCCGAGACAAATCTTCGATCAACCGTTGAGGTAAGATATTGCGGACCTTTTAATTCTTTGTGGTTTATAACAACAACAAGGATTTAATTGTTATAATTAAATCTGTATGTTCTTGATCCTCGGAGTTCGTCGACACAACGCCGTATACCGCGACGACGCGACGCCCTTCCACGACGCTACGATCACCTCCTTCCAAAACGGTCAATTCCGTGAAGAACGCACGTTCATAGAATTCGACGAGGTAGGGGTTTGATTCTTAAAAATTGTTGTGATTTATACCCACGACGGTTGTTGAAATTTTATTGAGTAATATCTTTAAAATCGCTAACGTGGTGGGTGCAGACTAAAGAACAAGTTAGAACCTACAGCACTTTTTCATTCTTGGTGCACGAAACGGCGGACGATGATAAATGGGACCGTAATGGAGATTTGAGGTCCTCGCAGTGTAGAATGGGACCCGAGAGGAGCCATGGCATAGACGTAAATGCAATCGGACCACCGGAGCAACTCCGGTGGCCTACGGAACCCACCGGCGGCGACCCGGCGCACCGCTGGATGGATCCACCATGGCTGAAGCCGCGGCGGCAGCATCCGACCACACCCACGACCGCGCGGATCCAGTGACTCACGAGACGTGGCCAAGCCGCATTTGCTGACCCAGCGCGGCCCCACGCAGGGCCGCAACACTTCATCCAGCGGGGGCATTACCCCGTGGCTTCCTCTACTCGGCCGCTTGGACGAGCCGAGCCGGGCCGACCCGACCGGCCGGTTCGCGCCCAGGCTGGGCCGGGTCGCGCCAAACCGGGTCGGACCCCGACCCGGGTCGGTCCGGGCCCAGACCCCACGTTTCTGGACCTTTTCGGTCTTTTGATCATAACATGAGCTACGGGCCTCCGAACGATGCGTCGTTAGTGGATATGTGATCCTTGGATCGAGGCGGTCGTTTCGGTATATCGCACTCAAGGTTTCTGAATAATTTGAGTTCGGCCGGGTTGGTTCGTACACGAAACCAACCGGGCCCTCAGAGCGGAAACACTAATATCTTGAGCTTCGGACGTCCGATTGACGTGCCATCAACATTGATGAATTCCTCTAGGTGAGACGGATCTTTTGGCTTACGCCGCCTAAGGTTTGGACACAGGTGGAGTACGGTCGGGTTGGATTTGCCTTAAAAACCGACCGGGCCCCTGGGACGAAAAGCCAAATAACTCTCAGACCGAGCGTCTGATTGACGCGCCGTCTACGAAGTTGAGTTCCTGTTGACGATCCAGAACTTTTGGATACATCAACTCTGAACTATGTGTCAGTTGATGTATCAGCCTCTCGGCTCGTGGAACAGACCCTCCCGAACGAGCTTGCTGTGTGCGGGAACCCTAGAGCTGGCTGCGACTACTACTATGATGACGACGACTGTGAAGAGATCCTCAGTGGATTTGACGGCGACAACTACATCACTCAGTGATCCTTTGTGGGTCAGTGCTACCGATCCTGTGTGGGTTCGATCCTTTGTGGGTCAGCGCTCAGCAGTCCTGTGTGGGCCAGCGCCTACAGGTCCTTTGTTGGCCCGATCCTGTGTGGGTCTTTGCGGGGGTTAGTTACATATCAATCCTTTTTGGGTCAGATCCTTTGTGGGTCATTGTGGTGGTTATTACCTATTGATCCTTTGTGGGTACGACGACTTAGATGGATCAGTGATCATCTCTATCATCATTCAAAGAAGTATACCTGTGTGAGCTGAAACCCTGTTTGCTTTCTGTTGTGGATTGTGTTGTGCTATCCTATGTGGATTTATGTTTTGCTTTCCTGTGTGGAATGGGTTGTACTTGAGCTCGGATGTTGGAGCTGAGTGAGAATTGATGACTTAGGTATATGTATGGGCATATACCTAAGCTGTGTCGGATGTTACTTCGTTATTGTATCATTCCTTTGTGGTTTATCCTTTGTGGGTTCTGGAAGACCTTCGGGGGTCTCAGGGTCCCTAATGAGTAGCTTATACTCACCCCTGAAAGGGCTTTGCCCGCACTACATTGTGTTGGTTGCAGACGACAGACAGTGCTGATCGTGGTGGAGGATTGCGGAGATGGACGGTACCTGGAGGTGGACCACTGGGCGGGAGATACTCGGAGCGGTCTGCTGGACCCGAGGAGAAGTGGAGGCTATCTGTACCCATCCTTCAGGTGGGACTTCCATTGGACGGCTCGACATTGTGGCTTTACTTTTCAGTTGTTGTTTTCCCTTTCGAGTTGTACTTTACTTTCAGTTTGGGTTTGTATTCTAGCCCACTTACTTTTCCGCACTTACTGTTGTACCAGTTTTACTTAGTGTTTACTTCTTCCTCTTGCTTACTCTGTAGTGGTTGTTTACTTTACAAAGGAAATGCCTTCCCTTTTTACCGGGATTTACGCCTTGGTGCTAGTCTCCAGCCCCTGGCCTATGGAAGGCGGGTTTGGGGTAGTCACGGCACGAGCCCCGAGGACGGGTCGTGACAAATTGGTATCAGAGGAGTTCGGTTCTACCGCAGACTCTGATCTTTCATATATGTGAAGCAATAGTGTTTAGTGGTTTGGGTGTGGTTATTAGTCCAGGGAGTCTAGTGTTGGTGCGGAGGCCGACGTATCCATACACCAGGACCCTGAATTCTGATTTCCTACTTAATAAACGAAGACATTGATTGCATGTGTGTTTCAAGTTTTCATTGTGATTAATTTATATCAGCTCACCAGGTAAACTGTTCTGACTGTGGCGCACATATTTCCATTCAGGATGGCCCCACGACTGCAGCCAGCTAGGGTTTCGAGGGTTGTACGTGACGACAGCTCACCGAGTGACGAGGCCTCGGTACATGGCCCTTTGACAGCTGAGGCACCGACGATACCTTTACCCGCCGAGCCACCGATTCTTCCAGCCCCAGCTGCTGATGATCCACATCGCCTCAGTGCACTGCATGAGTTCCAGCGCAAGAGACCGCCCAG
This sequence comes from Viscum album, assembly GCA_963277665.1. NCBI lineage: Eukaryota > Viridiplantae > Streptophyta > Magnoliopsida > Santalales > Viscaceae > Viscum > Viscum album. Next base: position 433,086,310 of record OY728150.1, on the reverse strand, counting down.
GTTCCACGAGGAGATGGACCCCTAGGCAGTCGAGGACCGGCTGGAGGTAGTGGTACGAGTTTTCAGGCTAGTGAGAACACCAGCAGACCTCATGGTGATCCTCGCAGCGAGCCTACTACACGCAGCAGCGGGCCGATGGTGGATCTTGATGCTCCAGGTGCACCATGAGGCATCACTCCTCTGGAAAGACTTTAAGGGCATCTTCCGCTCAGAGTTCGTCCCGACCACCCTCCGTGCAGTGCGCATCCAGGAGCTTATTCAGCTGCGGTAGGGCAGCATGACGGTTGCCCAGTACTCGGTGAGATTTACTGATCTCTCGCGCTACTGGACTGACATGGTACGTGACCCATTCTTCCGAGCCTGGACCTTTGAGCAGGGATTGAGACATGAGATCAGGGCATCGCTAATCTCCCTCAGCATTCCGACTCAGGCAGGAGTACTGGAGCGGGCCCTTTTGATTGAGAGCTTTCTTGCTGAGACATCTCTAGCGGCGAGACCTACCGCGGGGCGGCACGTAGCAGAGTCTTCCGCAGCAGCAAGTCGACCGATGAATCAGGGGTCCAGGTAGACCAGAGCCTCACACAGATGACCTCAAGACACTGGCTCAGCAGTGCGGGGCACACAGCATGGAGGCAGTCTTTCGAGAGGCAGGAAGTTCTACACATGCGGCGGGCAGGGTCACATGGCTCGTGACTGCCCGACCCACCGTGCCGAGTTATAGAAGATGGTTGAGGGGCCACCTAGGGAGAGGCAGAGGGTTGACTGTGGCGGTCCGCTGGGAGGACGTGGAAGAGGCAGAGGAGTTTCTCGAGCAGCAGGTGGTGGGTGACGCTTTGAAGCTCTACCACCACCAGGAGGTCCACCCCGGCCACATGGAGATGGCAGGCAGGGACAGGCACAGCTCCAGGTAGCGGAGGCCTATGACCACGGTGCGCCCGAGATGATTTAAGGTACTATCTGTGTCTATTCCACCCTTTCTGCAGTTCTTATAGACACAGGAGCGAGTCACTCTTTCACAGCTGATGCCCTTGTTCGGAGCTCGGATATTCCGACAGAGCCGTTGGCTCGATCCTTACACCTAGAGACTCCTACGGGAGAAGACTCGATGATTAAGCACTGGTGATGGCAGTGAGAGATTACTCTAGGAGGCGAGAGCCTTAGCTGGGATCTTCTTGTAGCAGGGTCAAGGCCTTACGACGTAATCTTGGGAATAGATTGGTTATCTACAGTCCATGCACAGATTGACTGTATTAGGCGCAAGGTGCGATTTTTACGCACCGACGGGAGCAGGTTCACCTTCACCGGTGAGAAGGGAGCCTTCACAGCACAGGATGGACTTCCAAATAGGAGAGGACATCCCATCACTCATTAGTTGGATAGCCTCATCCTAGGATCAGTTGACTGGAGGAGTCCTAGTTTTCCTACAGTGGTGGATCAGTATGGGGACGTCTTTCCCGACGATGTACCAGGGATACCTCCTCGCATAGAGGTAGACTTTTATATTGAAATGTACCCCGAGAAAGCCCCGATATCGACTCCAGCATATCAGATGGCCCCCGCTGAGCTTCGAGACCTACGGGTACAGTTGGAGGACTTACAGGGCAAGGGATTCATCCGACCCAGTGTTTCACCCTGGGCTTCCCCGATATTGTTCTCCAAGAAGGCGGACGGGAGCTTTCTACCTTTTGTCGACTATCATCCCCTGAACCAAGTGACAGTGAGGAACAAGTATACGATACCGAGGATTGATGACCTCTTCGATCAGCTCAGGGGAGCATGGTGGTTCTCGAAGATAGACCTCAGGTCAGGCTATCATCAGCTGAGAGTTCGAGACGAGGATGTGCAGAAGATGGCCTTCAGATGTCGGTATGGCCACTATGAGTTCTTGGTTATGCCTTTCGGCGTAACCAATGCTCCATCAGTGTTCATGGGCCTCATGAACAGGATCTTTCAGCCATACCTCGATCGATTTGTCGTGGTCTTCATCGACGACATTTTGATATACTCGACGACTGAGGAGGAGCGCGCCTACCACTTGCGTGTTGTACTAGACACACTCCGAGAGCACCAGCTTTATGGAAAGCTCTCGAAGTGTCCGTTTTGGATACGTGAGGTCCACTTCTTGGGGAACGTCATCTCTGAGGCAGTATTTGCAGTGGATCCTGCAAAGATCGAGGCAGTTCTAGCTTGGGAGCCACCCAGGAGCGTGACATAGGTGCGTAGTTTCTTGGGAATAGATGGATACTATTGGAGATTTGTTTCGGACTTCTCCAGAGTTGCAGCGCCACAATCATCTTTGACGAAGAATGGGAAACACTTTGTGTGGTCAGACAGATGTCAGCAGAGCTTCCAGGAGCTGAGACAGAGATTGACCAGTGCACCTATCTTGAGGTTTCCTGAGGAGGGAGTATGGTACGTATTCTATTGTGATGCATCAGGGACCAGACTTGGGTGTGTCCTGATGCAAGAGTGGGAAGTGATCGCCTATGAATCACGTTAGTTGAGGCCGCATGAGCAGAACTACGCTACCCATGACCTGGAGTTAGCAGCATTGGTCTTCGCTATGAAGAAATGGCGACACTATCTGATGGGCGAGCTCTTTACAGTCTTTTCTGACCACCAGAGTCTCAGGTACATCTTCTCGCAGAAAGACCTGAACCTGAGACAGCGGCGATGGATTGAGTTCCTCCAGGACTATGACTTTGAGATAGTCTATACTCCTGGGAAGGGGAACATGGTAGCCGATGCTCTTAGCAGGAGGACAGGTATTCAGCTACTTGAGGAGGCGATAGAGCAGCTAGCCACTTTGCAAATATTCTACATGGATAGAGATGGAGAAGCCTTCCTTCAGTCACTTACAGTCTCTCCTCCACTACTGCAGCAGGTCAGAGAGGCACAACATGGGGACGCTGACTGTGAGACACGGCACGAACATATATCCTCAGGACATGCACCTGATGGCTTCTCCTTTGGAGTAGATCACGACATCCTTTTTAGGGGACGTACCTTAGTACCAGTCGCTTTACGAGAGGAGGTGCTGAGAGAGTTTCACACATCTCTTTTGGCGGTACATCATAGAGTGGAGAAGATGTACCTGGACCTCAGATGACAACACTGGTGGCCGGGCATGAAGAAGGTTGTGGCAGAGTTTGTTTCACGATGCCTCACTTGCCAGCAGGTGAAGGCAGAGCATCTGGTACCAGCAGGCTTGGTACAACCCTTAGAGGTCCCGGAGTGGAAGTGGGACGAGATATCTATGGACTTCGTGACTGGACTTCCACGCACTTCCAGAGGTCACGACTCCATCTGGGTGATTGTCGACCGACTCACCAAGTCGGCTCACTTCTTACCCATCAGAGAGGAGGGCTCGGTGGAGAGCTTGGGGCGTCTCTACGTTCAGGAGATTGTACGGCTTCACGGTGTGCCGTCGTCTATCGTCTCTGAACGAGATTCTCGCTTTATTTCCCGACTTTGGAAGGGGTTGAAGGAGGCGTTCGGGACGCTGCTACGTCTGAGCACCACCTTTCACCCTCAGACGGATGGTCAGATGGAGAGGACCATTCAGAATCTCGAGGACATGCTCCGCCCATGTGTCCTTGACTTTGGTCGCAGTTGGGAGGACCACCTATCATTGGTCGAGTTCGCGTACAACAACAGCTACCACTCCACCATCGGGATGGCACCATACGAGGTATTGTACGATAGACCTTGCAGATCTCCTTTGTGCTGGATAGACCCTGGGGATTCAGCACTTGTGGGAGCAGAGATGGTCCGGGCCCCGATAGAGAAGGTCCAGGTCATCCAAGAGTGGATGAGGATAGCTCAAAGCCGGCAGAAGTCTTATGCTGACAAGAGGCGGAGGGCACTAGAGTTCGAGGATGGAGACGACGTCTTCTTGCGTGTCTCACCTCGACGTGGATTACGTAGATTTGGTCGGGGCGGAAAGTTGTCTCCACGCTTCATCGGACCATTCCAGGTCCTCAGCAGGATTGGCAAGGTGGCTAATCGCCTGGCTCTACCACCTCAGTTGCACCGGGTGCACGACGTCTTCTACGTATCTCAGCTGAGGAGATACGTGCACGACCCGACGAACATCATTGACCATGGGGAGCTGGACTTTGATGATGGGGTGACTTTTGAGGAGGTCCCGGTGGAGATCAAGGATCGACAGGAGCGGGTCTTATGTGGATGGTCGATTCCTCTAGTGCGTATCAGATGGCAGCACGATAACCTCTAGGAGAGTACTTAGGAGCGAGAGGCTCAAATGTGTGCTCAATAACCGAATTTGTTTCCCTAGTTTATGATGTATCTTTATGGGGACGTAAGGCCCTGAGGTGGGAGTGATGTAAAGACCCATAAATTTCAAGGAAATTTTTTTCTTAATTTTCTTTGAAATTTACAAGGACACAGTTTCAGACGGAACCTGCTTCCGAGGCCCGGTGTGCCCGGAATCATTTTCTGAAGTTTGGTTCGGGTATATTCATTGAACGGACGAGCGGGTTTTTCTAACTTTTGAACCGGTGCTCGGAATCGAATTCTGAGGGCACCGATGGAATCGCAGCACCAATATTTGCTTAGAAACACCTCTTTCAGAGTTACGTTTGCTCGGGTGTGGTTTTTAATTTTTGGGCTTTATGTTAAGAAATAAAATAAAGTGGTGCGACAAATTTATTTTTATTTCACTTAAGCCACTTAAAAGCCACTTAAATCTTCTTAGGCTAAGTTAAAGAGAATAGGGTACAATTGAAAATATCCTACCCTCTTGGTAGGATATTTGTGAGGTGGGGCCCGCACGAGCCCCACCGTTTTTTTTCCGCTAAGTAACGCACCTGTGAAAACCCCTATTAAATAAAAGTCAACTGGGGCGTTTTCTTAAAAAATTAAATGCTCCTATTAATTGGGCGGTTTATTTCATTGAAATTAATTCTATGAATTAATGGGTCGTTACTTAGGTTGTTTTTCTTTTGTTGGAATGTTAATAAAATAAGACCAACGTTCTTCTTCTTGTGTGTTGTTCATTGAGAGGATTTGATAGAACCTTAAGTCCTTCAACCTCCCTCGTGAAGAATGCGAAGAACGCGAAGAACACGAAGAACGCGAAGAATGCTGGCCTTTGACGAAAGGCGACGAAGAACGCCGAGACCTCAGAGATCGACGACGCGACGCCATGTACCGCGACGCCGATGATTCTTCTCCCGCGAAGTTCTTCTGCGACATTCCTTCATCCGCGACAAATCTTCGATCATCCGTTGAGGTAAGTGATTGCGGACCTTTTAATTCTTTGTGGTTTATAACAACAAAAAGGATTTAATTGTTATAATTAAATCTGTATGTTCTTGATCCTCGGAGTTCTTCGACGCAACGCCGTATACCGCGATGACGCGACGCCCTTCCGCGATGCGACGATCACCTCCTATAGCGACGGTCAATTCCGCGAAGAACGCATGTTCGATGACTTCGACGAGGTAGGGGTTTTATTCTTAAAAATCTTTTTGATTTATACCCACGACGGTTGTTGAACTTTTGTTGTGTAATTTCTTTAAATCTGCTAACGCGGTGGGTGTGGACTAACGAACTAGTCTGAACCCACCGCACTTTTTCGTTCTTGGTGCGCGAAATGGAAGACGATGATAAACTGGGCCGCAATGGCGATTTGAGGGCCTGGTAGTGATGAATGGGACTTGGGAGGATCCATGGTGCAGACAGAAATGAAATTGGACCACCAGAGCAACTCCGGTGGCTCGTGGAACCCACCGGCGGGGCCGCCGGCTAGAGGCGGTGGCACCTCGGCACGCCGCTGGATGGAGCCGCCGCGGCTGAAGCCGCGGCCGCGGCAGCCGACCAGACCCGTGATCGCAGGGGTCTGGTGACTCACGGGACGTGGGAAAGCCGTGTCCGCTGACCCAGCGCGGCCCCACGCGGGGCTGCGACACTTCATCCCACGGGGGCAGCGCCCCGCGGCTTCCTAATCCATGTCGGATGTTACTTCGTGATTTTATCTTTCCTTTGTGGTTTATCCTTTGTGGATTCTGGGAGACCTTCGGGGATCTCGGGGTCCATACTGAGTAGCTTATACTCAACCCTGCACGGGCTATGCCCGCACTACGTTCTGTTGGTTGAAGACGACAGACAGCGCTGATCGTGGTGGAGGCTTGCAGAGGTCGACGGTACCTGGAGGTGGACCACTAGGTGGGACGTACTCGGAGCGGTCGGCTGGACCCGAGGAGTAGAGGAGGCTATCTGTACCCATCCTTCAGGTGGGACATCCAGTGGATGGCTCGACGTTGCGGATTTACTTTTCAGTTGTTGTTTTCCCATTCAAGTTGTACTTTACATTCAGTTTGGGTATGTATTCTGGCCCAATTACTTTTCCGCACTTACTGTTGTACCAGTTTTACTTAGTGTTGAATTTTTCCGCTTGCTTACTCTATGGTGCTTGTTTACTTTACAAAGGAAATGCCTTCCCTTTTTACCAGGATTTTCGCCTTGGTGGTAGTCTCCAGCCCATGGCCTATGGAAGGAAGGCTTGGGGTAGTCACGGCATGGGCCCCAAGGACGGGTCGTGAAAAATTGGTATCAGAGGAGTTCGGTTCTACCACAGACTCTGATCTTTCTTCAATGTGAAGTAATAGTGTTTAGCGTATTGGGTGTGGTTATATGTCTAGGGAGTCCAGCGTTGGTGTGGCGGCCGACGTATCCATACACCAGGACCCTGACTTCTGATTTCCGACTTAATACACGAAAACATTGATTGCATGTGTGTTTCAGGTTTTCTTTGTGATTACTTTGTATCAGCTCACCTGGTAAACTTTTCTGACCGTGGCGCACCTATTTCCTTTCAGGATGGCCCCACGATGGCAGCTAGCTAGGTTTCCGAGAGTTTTATGTGACGACAGCCCGCTGAGTGACGAGGCCTCGGTACAGGGCACTTGGACAGGTGAGGCACCGACGGTATATTTACCCCCCGAGCCACCGATGCTTCCAGCCCCAGCCGCTGACGATGCCCGTCGCCTCAGTGCACCGCTTGAGTTCCAGCGCTAGCGACTGCCCAGGTTCCATGGGGAGACGGACCCCCAGGTAGCCGAGGACTGGCTGGAGGCAGTTGTATGAGTTTTCAGGCTAGTGAGGACACCAGTAGACCTCATGGTGATCCTCACAGCGAGCCTACTGCACGCAGAAGCGGGCCGATGGTGGAGCTTGATGCTCCTGGTGAACGATGAGGTATCACTCCTCTGGACAGACATTGAGGGCCTCTTCCGCTCAGAGTTCGTCCCGGCCACCCTCAATTCGGTGCGCATCCAGGAGCTTCTTCAGCTGCGGCAGGGCAGCATGACGGTTGCCCAGTACTCGGCGAGATTTACCGATCTCTCGCACTACTCTACCTACATGGTACGGGAACATTCTTCCAGGCCCGGACCTTTGACCAGGGATTGAGACATGAGATCAGGGCATTGCTGATCTCCCTCAGCATTCTGACTTAGGCAGGAGTACTAGAGCGAGCCCTTTTGATCGAGAGATTTCTTGCTGAAACTTCTCTGGCGGCGAGACCTACGGCGTGGTGGCACGTAGCAGAGTCTTCCACAGCAGGCAGTCGACGGATGACTCAGGGGTCCAGGCAGAGCAGACCCTCACAAAGACGACCTCAGGACACTAGCTCAGCAGTGCAGGGCACACAGTGTGGAGCCAGTCTTTCGAGAGGCAGGCAGTTCTACACATGCTACGGGTAGGGTCACATGGCTCGTGACTGCCCGAACCACCATGCCGAGGAGCAGCAGACAGTTGAGGGGCCACCTAGGCAGAGGAAGAGGGTCAACCGTGGAGGTCTGCTTGGAGGCGGCGGACGAGGAAGAGGAGCTGGCCGAGCAGCAGGTGGTGGGCGACGCTTTAAGGCTCTACCACCACCACCACTAGGAGGTCCACCCCGGCCACAGGGAGCTGGCGGGCAGAGACAGGCACAGCTTCAGGCAGTGGAGGCCTATGACCATGGCGCACCCGAGATGATTCAAGGTACTATCTGTGTCTATTCCACCCTTTCTGCAATTCTTATAGACACAGGAGAGAGTAACCCTTTCATAGACGCTACACTTGTTCGGAGCTCGGAGATTCCGAAAGAGCTGTTGGCTTGATCCTTACGGCTAGAGACTCCTACGGGAGCAGACTCGATGATTACGCACTGGTGCCTGCAGTGTGAGCTTACTCTAGGAGGTGAGAGCTTCAGCTGAGATCTTCTTGTAGCAGCGTCGAGGCCTTACGACGTCATCTTGGGCATGGATTGGTTATCTATAGTCCATGCATAGATTGACTGTATTAGGCGCAAGGTGTGATGTGTAAGAACCGACGGGAGTAGGTTCACCTTCACCGGCGAGAAGGGATCCATCCCAGCACAGGATGGACTTCCGTAGAGGAGAGGACAACCCATCACTCATCAGTTGGCTAGCCTCATCCTAGGAGCAGTTGACGTGTGGAGTCCTAGTTTTCCTGCAGTGGTGGATCAGTATGTGGACGTCTTTCCAGATGACGTCCCAGGGCTACCTCCTCGCATAGAGGTAGACTTTTATATTGACTTGTACCTCGGGACAGCCCCGATATCGACTCCAGCATATCGGATGACCCCCTCTGAGCTTCAAGAGCTACTGGTACAGTTGGAGGACTTGCAGGGCAAGGGATTCATCTGACCCAGTGTTTCACCCTGGGATTCCCTGATATTGTTCACCAATAAGGCGGACGGGAGCTTGCGACTTTGTGTTGACTATCGTCGCCTGAACCAGGTGACAGTGAGGAATAAGTATCTGCTACCGAGGATTGATGACCTCTTCGATCAGCTCAAAGGATCATGGTGGTTATCGAAGATAGACCTCAGGTCAGGCTATCATCAGCTCAGAGTTCGCGAGGAGGATGTGTAGAAGATGGCCTTCAAATGTCGGTATGGCCACTATGAGTTATTGGTTATGCTCGACGACTGAGGAGGAGCATGCCTACCACTTACGTGTTGTACTAGACACACTCCGAGAGCACCAGCTTTATGGAAAGCTCTCAAAGTGTCAGTTCTGGATACGGGAGGTCCAATTCTTGGGGCACGTCATCTCTGAGGCAGGAGTTGCACTGGATCCTGCAAAGATCGAGGCAGTGCTAGCTTGGGAGCCACCCAGGAGCGTGACAGAGGTGCGGAGTTTCATGGGACTAGCTGGATACTATCAGAGATTTGTGCCAGACTTCTCCAGCATTGTGGCACCACTCTCAGCTTTGATGAAGAAGGGGAAACCCTTTTTTTGGTTAGACAGATGTTATCAGAGCTTCCAGGAGCTGAGACAGAGATTGACCAGCGCACCTATCTTGAGGTTACCTGAGGAGGGAGTAGGGTACGTAGTCTACTGCGATGCATCAGAGACTGGACTTGGGTGTGTCCTGATGCAGGAGCGGGCAGTGATCGCCTATAGATCAAGTCATTTGAGGCCGCATGAGCAGAACTACGCTACCCATGACGTGGTGTTAGCAGTAGTGGTCTTCGCTCTGAAGACATGGCGACACTATCTGATGGGTGAGCACTTTACAGTCTTTTCTGACCACCAGAGTCTCAGGTACATCTTCTCGTATAAGGACCTGAACCTGAGACGGCAGCGATGGCTCGAGTTCCTCCATGACTATGACTTTGAGATAGTCTATACTCCTGGTAAGGGGAACGTGGTAGCTGATGCTCTCAGCAGGAGGACGAGCATTCAGCTACTTGAGGAGGCGACAGAGAAGCTAGCCGCTTTGCAGATATCCTTCGTGGATAGAGATGGAGAAGCCTTCCTTCAGTCACTCACAGTATCTCCTCCACTACTGTAGCGGGGCAGAGAGGCACAACGTGGGGATACTAACTATGAGATGCAGCGCACACAGATATCCTCAGGACAGGCACCTGATGAATTCTCCTTCGGAGCAGAGCATGACATCCATTTCAAAGGGCGTACCTTAGTACTAGTCTCTTTACGAGAGGAGGTGCTGATAGAGTTTCACACATCTACTTTGGCGGTACATCCTGGAGTGGTGTAGATGTACCTGGACCTCAGACGACAGCACTGGTAGCCAGGCATGAAGAAGGTTGTGGTAGAGTTCATTTCACGATGCCTCACCTGCCAGCAGGTAAAGGCAGAGCATCAATTACCAGTAGGCTTGGTACATCCCTTGGAGGTCCCTGAGTGGAAATGAGATGGGATATCTATGGACTTTGTGACTAGAATTCCACGCACTTCCAGGGGTCACGACTCCATCTGGGTGATTGTCGACCGACTCACCAATTCGGATCACTTATTACCAATCAGAGAGAGGGGCTCAATGGAGAGTATGGGGTGCCTCTACGTTCAAGAGATTGTACGGCTTCACATTGTGCCATCGTCTATCGTCTCCGATCGAGATGCTCTCTTTACTTCCCAGCTTTGGAAGGGGTTGCAGGAGGCGTTCAGGATGCAGCTTCGTCTGAGAACCTCCTTTCACCCTCAAACGGATGGTCAGATGGAGAAGACCATTCAGACTCTCGAGGACATGCTCCGCGCATGTGTCCTTGACTTTGGTCGCAGCATGGAGGACCACCTACCCTTGGTGGAGTTCGTGTACAACAACAGATACCACTCCACCATCGGGATGGCACCATACGAGGCATTGTATGGCAGACCTTGCAGATCTCCTTTGTGCTGGACAGACCCTGGGGAGTCAGCACTTGTGGGACCAGAGATGGTCTGGGCCACGACAGAGAAGGTCCAGATCATCCAGGAGTGGATGTGGACAACTCAGAGCTGGCAGAAGTCTTATGCTTACAGGAGGCGGAGGCCACTAGAGTTCGAGGATGTCAACCACGTCTTCTTGCATGTCTCACCTCGACGTGGATTATGGAGATTTGGCCGGGGCGGGACATTGTCTCCACGCTTCATCAGACCATTCCAGGTCCTCGGCAGGATTGGCGAGGTGGCTTATCGCCTGGCTCTACCACCGCAGTTGCACCGGGTGCATGACGTCTTCCACCTATCTCAGCTGAGGAGATACGTGCACGACTCGACGCACATCATTGACCATGGGGAGCTGGACGCTGATGATGGGGAGACTTTCGCGGAGGTCTTAGTGGAGATCTAGGATAGACAATAGAGGGTCCTCCGTGGACGGTTGATTTCTCTAGTGCGCATCAAATGGCAGCACGGGAACCTCCAGGAGAGCACTTGGGAGCGGTAGGCTCAGATGCGAGCTCAGTACCTGCATTTGTTTCCCTAGTTTATGATGTATCTTTACGGGGATGTAAATCCCTGAGTTAAGAGTGATGTAAAGACCCGTAAATTTCATGGAAATTTTTTTTTTAATTTTCTTTGTAATTTTACAAGGACGCAGTTTCAGACGGAACCTGATTCTGAGGCCCGGTGTGCCCGGAATCATTTTCCGAAGTTTGGCTTGGGTACGTTCAGTGAACGGACGAGCGGGTTTTTCTAACATTTGAACCGGTGCTCGGAATCGAATTCCGAGGGCACCGATGGAATCGCAGCGTCGGTACATGCCTAGAAACTCCTCTTCCGGAGTTGCGTTTGCTCGGGTGTGGTTTTTAATTTTTGGGCTTTAAGTTAAAAAATAAAATAAAGTGGTGCGACAACTTTATTTTTATTTCACTTAAGCCACATAAAAGCCACTTAAAACTTGTTAAGCTATGTTAAAGCAGATAGGGTACAATCCAAAATATCCTACCCTCTTGGTAGGATATTTTTGAGGTGGGTCCCGCAAGATCCCCGCCATTTCTTTTCCGCTAAGTAACACACCCGCGAAAACCCCTATTAAATAAAAGTCAACTAGGGCGTTTTCTTAATCAATTAAACACTCATATTAATTGGGTTGTTTATTTCATTGAAATTAATTATATGAATTAATGAGTCGTTATTTAGGTTGTTTTTATTTTGTTGGCATGCCAATAAAATAAGACCAACGTTCTTCTTCTTTTGTGTTGTTCGTTGAGAGAATTTGACAGAACCTTATGTCCTTCATCCTCCTTCATGAAGAACGCGAAGAACGCGGAGAACGCAAAGAACGATGGCCTTCGATGAAAGGTGACGAAGAACGCCGAGATCGTGGAGATCGACGACGTGACACCAAGTACCGCGGCGCCGACGATTCGTCTCCCGTGACGTTCTTCTATGATGTTCCTTCATCCGCGACAAATCTTCGATCATCCGTTGAGGTAAGAGATTGCGGACCTCTTAATTCTTTGTTGTTTATAACAACAATAAGGATTTAATTGTTATAATTAAATCTTTATGTTCTTGACCCTTGGAGTTCGTCGAAGCAACGTCGTATACCGCGACGACGCGACGCCCTTCCGCGACGCGACGATCACCTCCTACCGCGACGGTCAATTCCGCGAAGAACGCACGTTCGACGACTTCGACGAGGTAGGGGTTTGATTCATAAAAATCTTTGTGATTTATACCCACGACGGTTGTTGAACTTTTTTTGTGTAATTTCTTTAAAACCGCTAACGTGGTGGGTGCAGACTAATGAAAAAGTCCGAACCCACAGCACTTGTTCGTTCTTGGTGCGCGAAACGGCGGACGATGATAAACAGGGCCGAAATGGCTATTTGAGGGCCTGGCAGTGAAGAATGGGACCCGGGAGGATCCATGGCATAGACGAAAACAAAATCGGACCACCGGAGAAACTCCGGTGGCCCGCGGAACCCACCGGTGGCGGCGGAGGCTGGAGGCGGCTACGCCCTGGTGCGCCGCTGGATGGAGCCGCCGCGGCTGAAGCTGCGGCAGCGGCAGCTGACCAGACCCGCAACCGCGTGGGTCCGGTGACTCATGGGACAAGGCAAAGCCGCGTCCGCTGACCCAGCGCGGCCCCGTGCGGGGCCGCTACACTTCATCCCGCGGGGGCAGCGCCCCACGGCTTCCTCCGCTCGGCCGGGCCGAGCCGGGCCGACCCGACCGGCCGGGTCGCGCCCAGGCTGGGCCTGGTCGTGCCTAAACGGGTCGCACCCCGACCCTGGTCGGGTCGCCCGGTTCGTGCCGACCCAGGGGGGGTCAGGCTGGGTCGGTCCGGGCCCGGACCCCCCGTTTCCGGAACTTTTTGGTCTTTATCTCATAACATGAGCTATGGGCCTCCGAACGACGCGCCGTCAGTGGGTATGCGATCCTAGGATTGAGACGGTCGTTTTAGTATATCGCACTCAAGGGTTCGGAAAATTTGAGTTCATCCGGGTTGGTTCGTACACGAAACCAACCGGGCCCTCGGAGCGGAAATGCTCATATCTTGAGCTTCAGACGTCTGATTGACGTGCAGTCCACTTTGTTGAATTCCTCTAGGTGAGACGGATCTTTTGGATTACTCCGCCTATGGTTTGGACGTAGGTTGAGTACGGTCGGGTTGGATTTGCCTTAAAAATCAACCGGGCCCCTGGGACGAAAAAGCCAATAACTCTCAGACCGGGCGTCCGATTGACGCTCCGTCTGCGATGTTGAGTTTTCCTGTTGACGATACGGAACTTTTGGATACATCAACTCTGGACTCTGTGTTAGTTGTTGTATTAGCCTCTCGGCTCGTGGAGCGGACCCTCTCGAATGATCTTGCTGTGTGCGGGAACCCTAGAGCTTGCTACGACTGCTACTGTGACGACAAAGACTGTGCAGAGATCCTCAGTGGATTTGATGGCGATGACTACAACACTCAGCGATCCTTTGTGGGTCAGTGCTACCGATCCTTTGTGGGTCCGATCCTGTGTGGGTCAGCACTCAGCGGTCCAGTGTGGGCCAGCGCCTACAGGTCCTGTGTGGGCCCGATCATGTGTGGGTCCTTGCGGGGGTTATTTACCTATCGATCCTTGGTGGGTCATATCCTTTGTGGGTCATTGAGGGGGTTAGTATCTATCGATCCTCTGTGGGTCCGACGACTTAGATGGATCAGTGATCATCTCTATCGTCATTCAAATAAGTATACCTGTGTGAGCTGAAACCCAGTTAACATTCCTTTTTTGATTGTTTTGTGTTATCCTATGTGGATTTAGGTTTTTCTTTCCTGTGTGGACTGGGTTGTACTTGTGCTCGAATGTTGGAGCCAAGAGAGAATTAATGACTTAGGTATATGTATGGGCATATACCTAAGTCGTGTCGGATGTTACTTCATGATTGTATCTTTACTTTTTGGTTTATCCTTTGTGGATTCTACGAGACCTTCGAGGGTCTCGGGGTCCCTACTGAGTATCTTATACTAACCCTTTCACGGGCTATGCCCGCACTACATTATGTTGGTTGCAGACGACGGACAGCATTGATCGTGGTGGAGGCTTGTGGAGCCAGACGGTACCTGGAGGTGGACCACTGGGCGGGATGTACTCGGAGAAGTCGGCTGGACCCGAGGAGCAGGGGAGGCTATCTGTACTCATCCTTTAGGTGGGACTTCCAGTGGACGGCTCGACGTTGCGGCTTTACTTTTCAGTTTTTGTTTTCCCTTTCGAGTTGTAGTTTATTTTCAGTTTGGGTTTGTATTCTAGCCCACATAATTTTCCTCACTTACTGTTGTACCAGGTTTACATAGTGTTTACTTCTTCCTCTTTCTTACTCTGTGGTGCTTGTTTACTTTACAAAGGCAATTTCTTCCCTTTTTACCGGGATTTACGCCTTGGTGCTAGTCGCCAGCCCCTGGCCTATGGAATGCGGGCTTGGGGTAGTCACAGCATGGGCCCCGAGGACGGGTCGTGACATGATACCACTTCATTTGATGGACAAACATCTATTGAAGTAGTGGAAAAATATTTCACCACACCTTTCTTCTTATAGTCTTACTTCTTCCTATAATTCACGATCTTTGTCGAACACTCATTTTCATAATGACCCATCTCATTACACTTGAAACATTTCACTAACTGTAAATCAAATTTGTACTTACCACTGCCCTGATCTTTTCTAGTGCAATCAGGAGCCTTATGTCCCATATAACCACATCGTAAGCACTTTCTAGAATTCAAAAGGCATTCCCCATCATGCTTTTTAACACATTTATCACTAAATGCAAACTTATTTTTCTTACCTTCAAACATTTTGTATGGATTCAATCGTTTCTCCTGCCACCTCTATCTCTTCTTATGTTAGTTTTCATAGAACACTTGATCATCGGCAAGCTACATTCCTACCTTCTCAACATATCGAACAAGCACTTCATAACTCTTAAACTCATGAGAAGCTAATGACCTTCGATACTTTGGCTTTAATATTGAGTAAAAATGATTGATTTTATTATCAAGGTCTCTGATAAAATATGGAGCATACCTTGACAATCGATTGAAAGTTAATCCATAAGCATCCACTGAGTCGTCCTCTTACCTCAATTCCAATAATTGTTTTCCATCCTAAGTCGAACATCCATATGAAAAAATTTCTCACGAAACATACCGTTGAAATCATCCCAGTCAAGGGAATAAATCTCATCAGCGTCCCTGATATTTTTAACCATCAACCACCTCTAATATGCTTCACCCACCAAACGGTAAACAAAAATACTAACCTTTTGATTGTCTAAACATTCCATGTCATCGAAAATCTTCTCCAGTGCATTAATCCACCCGTTATCTAGCACCGGGTCAGATGATTCTTTGAATGATGAGGGATGTTGTCTCATGAAAAGTTCCACCACTGACATGTTCCTCTACGGTTGATCTTGTTGATCTCGTACATGGATACCACAACCATTTATCTCTTGAGTCAACTGCTCTATTACTGCTACAAACTGTTTAGTTACAATTTTGACCATCTTAGGATGTGGATTTGGAAGGTCATTTCCTTCTGTATGCCTTCCTAGCACTGCTTCTCTGTTTGCTCTGTGGAAAACCGTTCTGAACAAACATGTCTTATATAAAGCATCATGGTAATATTAAAATGCTATATCATTTCAATTTGACAATAATTTGCAATGAAAATATTTTTGGATAATCATTTTATAAAATTATAGCTCCTAAAGTTATCTAAACTGAACTTTGATACCATCTATAAGGCCCCAGCCTTAAACATTACCTAATCTTGTGTTATTTCAAGAATTCACATTGGGGATCGTTTCAGGTTTAGAGTTTTATAGAATTAGATAATAAATCATGAGTTACATTCCACATTTAAACAAGGTGGTTACATCAAAGACAGTATGAATTTCTTTCCACCAATGGAAACATATTTAAAATAAATCATGGTTTCTTTTATGACACTTCCTCGACACTATCATCACATCATGTAATTCTTCCTTGACCTGGAAAAATATTTCAAAAACATTGGATGAGTATAAAAAGAATAGTAAGGGATATAAAAATACAAAAAGATAACATTAGTCCATGTATACATAAGATTCAATTAAATCATACTTTAATCATAAAACATATGCACTTTATCATACCTCATTAAATCAAAATATTTATGAATAACTCATAGAAAGAATAATACATAACGGTAACTTGAGGCATTCATAACATTATTATGTATGGAGTAACCCTCATGGTTATGTTTGGAATACCCATCATAGTATATTCCCTAAATCTCTTCAGAGACACCATAGAATTTACCTCATTTGCATTACCCAATGCATTGGAGAGTTATCTCGGGCTCACCCGCCATTAGTTTATCATGGATCCACCCGACTCTATAAACAATTCCAAAGAACTATAACACAATCATATCACATAAAACATGCATAATGGAAACCTAATATTTCAACATTTCAATCAAAAGATATCAATACAATACGTTGATATAATCATAACATTATCAAAACCGTTATCAATAACAAAAAAATGAAATGTCAAACATGGTATTTATTTTTCATTTAAAAAGGTTATGCCTTTTAGAGGAAGCTAAAACTCAAATAATGGTCATGGCGGTAGAGAAGTCATTGTCGACACAAATGTAAGACAAAAACATTCCTTCTGAAATTTAGTAAAACGATTCATATAAAAAGAATCCATTTGAATTAAATTAAAAGTCAAAAGGGTTTATTATACAACTAATAAATTAAGGCCGTATATAAATTGAGGTATGCCTCAACGAATGGAGATTGAGATGAAGTCTCTTACCTCACGTCTGACTTGTTCTCGTTCGTTCTTTATATTCCTGAATAATAAACATAGTTCAATTTATAATTGCATAAGGACTTCCTTTAATTTTTATTATTCAATTTATATCACATATTTTCTTGTTATAATAATTAGTTAATTTTCTGAGTTTATATCATAAGTTTTGTCGTTGTTCGGTACATGAGTCCAAAATGAACTTATTTGAAAAGAATTTCCCAAGTAGTTATAATTACATCATCTCCAATAATTGTATTAGTTATTAATATATCATATATATCCAGTATATATTAATTTTATACATTTCCATAACATTTGTAAATATAAAATAAAATGCACCGTTCATGGAGACGGTAGGCCGTATGTACGCATTATTGCTACTTTCATTTCCTTGTAATATTAAAAGAATTAATACTAAATGATACATATATATATATTATAATTCCAGTATAATATATATGTTATATAGGTATCATATTTTCATTAATTACATTATTTATAAATTCCATGTTTTCCATGAATGTGTCACATCAATTGAGGGGGTGGTTGTCCACACTTCCTGAGATGAAATTATCGCAGTTCCACAACATGAAAAGCATAAATATGTGATTTAAAAATAAAATTAATAATAATATAAGAAAAATACATACCATATATATCATATATAAATACAGTGACATCATAATGTCCACTATGAATGGTTTTAAAATAGCATTGAACAATCATCGTTTCGTGATGCAGTAATTCACCACCCACAAAAACAGTATGTTCTTTAACTATTAGACAGAGGTGTGTGTAATTGTAGGTATAATGCTTATCATAACAATAACCTATTATATTTATGATATTTATGTTATTTTGGGATCAAATAATAAGAATATAGTGGTGAGTGAAGAAGGAAAATAAAAGGATGAAACTCGAGAGAAGACATTACCTCTAAATCGGTAAACTCTTTTTGATTTGATCCCAAGGCTTCCTTGGAATGTCTTCTTCCCAAAGTGAGGCTTCTAGGAGTAATATAAGGATTTTAGAGATAATATGATCAGATTATGGGCCATATAAGGTCTTTAGTGTATTTGTTGTGGTGGTAGAGTTGGGGGCCTTTTATAAGATGGAGGAGGGTCACTTTTGAAAAGTCTTGAAATATTACTTTATTATAAAATGATTTTCAAATTTTAAAGGTCCAAAAATAATATATTGTGAGGATAAGGTTATAAGGGTTATCTAGAACCCCATAAAATAGGTTTTAGACAAGTGTATATATTATATGTTACCTTATCTTTTCATTTTATTTAAATCGTTCATTAATGAGATAACCACTCCATCATCATGGTGTCATAAATAAACTTATTTATTTAATGTCAAAAAATTGCAAAACAAATACCATTATGTAGGAAATCTTGTTACTTTTCCAATGAATATTTATAGTCTAACATAACATTTATTTAAAAGAAATTAAAATTTGATTACTTAGGATACACAAATCTTTGTTATATTTCTTTTAAAACAAATAATGTCATAAATGTCACTATCTCACCCATGTGACTCCATGGGCCCTCATGTTCGGAAAAAGGCTTACAATGGTCGGTCATGACTCAAAAATGTGGATTTGGTCACATGTTGGTGTCATTTTATATTATTATGATATTATTTTATTTCCCATAACTACGAGATTACTAATTAATCACGATAATTAATGATAATTATCGTTGTTAATTTTCATAATGTCCAAAAACTAAAGAGTCCTAATTACATAAGTTTAACATTATGATTCCAAATATGGAATCCATTTTAGCAAATTCGAAACACAGAAATTGGAGTAATTACTTTAAAATTTATTTCTGTTGTCAAAACAAATAGCGTGTTTTTAAGTAACAATATCTATCAAAAGATTGACAATTGTTAATGTCCAATTTCAAAGTGAAATTAATTTTAATGACCACCATTGGATTAAATGGTAAAAATAAATTCTAATTAAAATTATAAAAAATAATTATATAATCTAACAATATTGTTAAATTAGATGAAAAAGCAGTTTTGAAGTAAAATGTAGTATTTTTCACTATTCATTTAAAAAATGAACATTGTCGGAAAGATACCAAAAATTTATCCAAAGTAAATTCAAATTTTACAATTCTAAATAATAAGTTTATTTTTAAAAATAGGGCTTATAAAATTTTCAAAAGATAGATTTAAAACTGGTTTTCCATCAAAAGGTGGTAAAACAATCTTTAAAAAATATTAGAGTATTCTATGCTTAAGATTGGATTTAATCTCATTTAAATCCTCTAAAACACTATCTAATTCATAAATAGACATCGATATTAAAATATATTATTATTTACTTACTATGGATGTTACACACTAATACCAACTATAGCTACCAGGCATTTTCATTCATTACTAATACATCATTTTAATGATAAAAACAGAAAATTGTTAAAAATGGGATCCAAATGTTTTGTGTCTGGGAAAAATTAAAACAAAACACAATATTTACATTATAAAACATAAAAGTTATTTATTTACATATAATTATGATTCTTAATGTACTTTACCTTCTCAGGAGAACAATTAATTTCCTATGTATATACATCGATGAAATGGATGAGGATAAATCCTAATAAGAGGTCAAATAGGGACATGAATAATTTAACATGGGGTGATCATAATAATCATCATCATAATATAAAAATAGAATCGACATGATAATCATGAGATGAAGCACTAAATAAATTCATTTAATGTTGTAATGCATAAAAATAAAACATCATGTCTTAGTGGTGAACTACCACACATAATTGTGAACAAAGCTAGAATCATGTTCATGCATAACATATATGAATCACACAAACATAATCATTATGAAATAATCTATCATAATATTCCCAAAAATTAAAAATTATCTCATGATATAAAAAACATTATCCAATGATTTGAAGCACTATAAAATTTTGGGCACCCTTATCACATCGTAAAATTTCTATAATCTTGTATTCCACATAGAACTTATAACAATAATTTTAATAAAATAACCCATGGAAAGGAAATAAGATTCAAGATAATTTAATAAATCATACATTAATTAATTAATACTAGGGTTCTAAAAAGGTAATAACATACTGGTATGGAATTCATTAATATTTAGCGAATGATAAATAATCTCAAGAGGTTTACTAGATCCATTTTATGATAGAAGTTTTATTTTAAAAAATATTTGTATATTTTATAAAACAAGATTATTAAAATATATATCCCAAAAAATAAAATGTAAGAACAATGATATTATATTGGGGGATTATTAATTGATCATACACATTGAAATTTGGCATGAATGAAGAGTGCACCAAAGAAAGGAGTTTGGGTTAGAGAATCCCTTGACCTTATGTCTGGATGATATATTTACAGTAATATCCTATATAATCAAATTATATTAATTAATTAATAAATTAATAATAATTTATACACATATATTTTTTATTATAATTTTATTATGTCTTTTTGAGTTCATTTCGATGAGTTGTAGAGCTTAATTCTGTCATTTTGATTGTGTTCATTTTTTTGGTTTCATGATCATTTCACATGTATATATGTACGGATGAACATGTAAAATGAGAATAATTATCAAAACTTTATATTATATGTTATCAATGAAATTATATTATATTAATTTGTATTATACATTTTTTTCATTTCATATCTGAGAATGATTCATTATATTTTTAATGATAATCGTTTAGATTAATATGGCTATTTTTTATCACAATGACCTCATTTTTATTATTATTTAATATTATGTATATAAGTAATTTATAGAAAATAAAAAAAATATAAAAAACATTTAAAATATGTTTCACCAATGATGAAGGATTCAATTCTAGTCATGACGATTTAATGGAACTTGAAATCTTATCATTGTTGAATGTGATAAACCAGCATGTCATGGATGCGATTCCAATTTTTTAAATAAAAGGAAGACGAGAAGAATTTTGATGATAGATTATTCCATTTAAATAATATTATTAAATTTAAAATAATACAATATAGTGATCATGCTACAGGGATAATGGTATATGAGTAGATAATGTGAAATGAAAAAAAATATAATTAAAAGCAAATGACAGAGGATTTTCTTTATGAATTCTCATCCTTGAGAAACTCAGTAGGTAATTTTTATTTGGTTTTTTGTTGGGACCCATAGCTCACGGATGTGGTTAATAGGCTTGAAAATAATACTGGAAATATATTGGGAAATATCCAAGGATTGAAATGTGTGAGGAAAAGAGGTGGTGAGGTGTTGTATTTAAAGTGAAGGTGAGAGTTATTTTTTGATTATTTTATTAAATTTTTTTATTATTTTATATCAATAATAATAATATTTTATAATACATTAATAAATATATTAACATAATTTTTAGATAATTATTATTGGAAGACATCATCAATATATAATATTTGGCTCAATAATTAAGATATTTGTCAAATATCGTAAATTATTTTATTTCACTACACACAAAAGAAAACTATTTTAGAAAAATCCAAAAAATTATACAGTAAAGATTTTTATACATTTATAATTAAATAATAATTTCCAATTAATGAAAATAATTTTATATATATGAGAATTTATATTTTAATAAAAAAATCTTATAGGTGGATTACTCAAAATTCAAAATTATGTTTGATGTTATGACACATTGAAAAAATAATAAAGGTATCATAAATTTATATTACAATATTAAGAAAAAAAATTATAAAATTATATATCAATTTTATGATAATAAATTTTCTTTTATTAAATATAAATTTTTTAATGATCTTTAATGTTTTATAATAAACATCCACACTTAATAAATAGTTTTTATAACATTTATTCTATTATAATATGAGATTATTTTATCATATTATACTTTATATGATTCTTAATTTTTATTTATACTTTCATATATGAGGTTACTATTAAATTGGTTAAATTACTCTTCCTGATCATCGAGTTACTATTCCAAGGGTCGGGTTACTACTACATCTTCATATGTTGCTTAAATGTTTTAAATAATAATTATTGTATTCTTCATTTTTGATAATGATGTTTTTATTATTATCTCCATTATTTGTATTTAGTTTATACTATATAACATAATTATAATAACATAAATAATTCTATTGACAAATGTTTTGGTGGTTACACAATCTATGGAAATCTGTATTGGAATCCAGGTATCATTTAAGTATATAATAATTATAGAAACACATGATCTCATCCCTGGTACTCCACATACTGAAACTATGTGTATATCACGGAATAATATGATTAAATTACCATTTATACCATCCTTGTAATTATATATATATAACTGAGGTTCCTCTTCTAGAATAATATATGCCTTCTAGTTAGGAGTACCCATCCACAACGTTCCTTATTTGAACTTATTTTTCACACATGTCATTTTTTTAATTCACTTATAATGTATGTAACATAATAATGATGATAATAATTTCAAAGGTATTTTGTGTAAGAACCATTTTATTTACTTTGACATGTCATTCAGGATGGTCATGGCTAGGAAAACTCATAACATTACACAATTCACTAAATTCCATTTATCGATTTTCTTTAACAGTATAAATTATGTTGTAATAATTAAATAATAAGGTTATAGGAATATGAGAAAATAATTCTTCCTTTTTAAACTCTAATAATATATCATTCAAAAAGTAAAACTCAATAGAAAACGGTTTGTGGATTGATTTCATTTAATAGAATTTTTCTCATGGGGATTAAGAAGAGACAAACCATGAAGGGTGGCTCATATCAAGGTAATCATATTCTAAAATATTTTTTACATGTATAAGAAAATTATTAATAAGGTGATAACAAAATAATAAATTTGTTAGATGTATTTGGGAATCCCCAAGAATTTTTTTCCAAAATTATGATTATTCATAATAATAAAATTAATATTTTAATGTATAAGTCACTAAAAACCTACCATATAGGTTAGTTGACCCCTCAACTGTTATAAGACTCTTGTAACATATATAATATGAGATTTATGTGAAATATTTTAATACATGAATAATATGGAATATTTTATGGAACTACAATATCATTCCATACAGTGAGCCAAAAAATTAATAGAAGACATAAAATTGAATATCATATAGATGAATGTTAATTGTGATCATTAATGATCTATATTCATACCTGATTGAAAATATTTATAAAATCCAATGTGAAGTACATTAAAAGAACTTTCAATAGGGGGGATGATAGTGTTGTGTTTTTTAGGAAGAAAAAATGGGAATTTATTATTCAAAATGTATAAAATCCACATAATTTAGACAATTTTTATGTGGAAGATAGTTTGGCCACATTGTTGGTCAATTAGTGAACCAACCATGTGTACGCAAATCCTACTTTGGTATCCCCTAATACATCATGGTGTACTGTTTTCAAAACCATGTACATATAGTCAATTCTCTTAAGCTAAGAAGTAAAAAATGATACTTAGAATTCACATGGATTTATATACTGTTGTCACACTATGTTAATTCCCTCTCAAACGTTTCTACAGCATTTCTAATGGACATGTGTCCTTAGATACATTGATTTTTTTGAACTGTGTTTCTTCTTTACTGGTTTTCAAATTTGATCAACTTGGTTACTACTAACCATTGGCCAACTATGAGCCTCTCTTAAAAAACCAAAAACCAAATATCCAATCTCCAAGAATGATGGGATATTCCCAAAAAAATATATAAATTCCATGGTAAATTTATTTTATAATAAATTTATTCCAACCAAATAGAATGTATCTATTCCTCTCAGAAAAGATAGATTGGTACAATTATCTTTAGACTCAACAACGTATAATGGGAACATATCAAACAACATGATGAAAAACATCATCCATATATATTTTTATTTTTTATAGAGTTTAACATGATTATATATATTTCATATAATGTTTAAGACAATCCTACTCAAATTTATTCTAATAAAAATTATTTCCCACCACCATATGAGACCCCAAGAGAAATAGTTTCTAACAAGTGAAGGAAAGGGACAATGATCAAATTTTCAATGATGATTAAAATTATAAGACACTAATAAATGTCACATATCAATGATTACATTCCTGGAATGTTATTTTAAATAATTAAAATGATATATTTTTAGATACTGGTCTCAAAGAAACTAAAAAAAATTACATATGAACATTTTCTATTGGGGGATCATCCAACATTAATATGAATGTAAATATCTGGAAGAATGATATGTGATTCTTTTGATTAAATAATTGATGTATAAATATTCATTGTCAAATAAACCTAGATTATAGGAAAGATAAATAAATATTGAGATTAGATAAAGAATATAATTTTTATTATATATATATACAATGAAAAAAATATTATTAGTAAGACTCAACATTTTATTTTTGATATGAGGTCATAAAACACCAAAAGATATTCTCTTTTAAAGAAATAACATGTGAATATTTTTTTAAAGGGATGGATATCTAGTGGAAATTATAAAAACGTTGGAATAATTGAATACATGCAATTCACTATATGTAAAATGAATAACACAATAATTTTCATTAATGGATTGATCATATAAATCAAAAAGAGTAAAGAAAATATATTTAATCTATGATCTTAGAATGAAATTCCAAATCCATGAGAATATTGAGAGATTTAAAATGATTCAAATTTAAGAGTATTTTTTTCGTTAAATTCAATTAATCAAATGATGAATAGTGAAATAATATTTCTTGATCTAATTAATAATATAAGACCCCATATTTGGGTTTCAAAATTTGTCTAGAAATATTTATTATTCCATTCAAGGGGTACTGAGGAGTAAAATGGAAACATTCACATGACATGATATATCATATAATATTTTTCAATCCATTGGTCCACAAATGGTGTGTTTACACAACAATCAGATTTTGGGGGAATTCCATGTTATTCTGGTTTTAGAAAAATATTTAATATTTAATTAATTAAACATTTAATTATTCATGTAGGTTTATGTGGTGATTTATTTTTAATAGAGCATCAAATTTATATTATGACTCTACTGTTGAGTCTTGAATGGAAATATGGATATGCTGTAGACTTTATTAATGGAGGTGATTGAGACCAGATCATGTTGCAACAGCTTATAGGAGATGATATGGATTCAATAATTCAATCTTAATTCCAAGAGGAAAGTTTGTATTTTTTTATTTCATAATACCCATAGATTATATTTTAATGTTTAAGAGACATTTATGATTTATAGGGGCCTCATGGGGTTTAATATATGATATTCTAGGAGGAAATGGGTATTGAGAGGCTTTGGGGATTTATGATTCGAAAAACAGAACTACATGCCATCTTGTATTAAGAACACATACCATTAATTAATCTTATTTGGGTAATAAGAGAATACGATTAGTACATGACATGTATTCTTTGAGGAAATTCCATGTATTGTCATAGAATGTTTGGACATGTAAATGGTAACACTAATAATTTAGAGGTGCGTTGTATATAGGATAGGCACATGTTGTGTGGAGGGACACAGATGTATGGAAAGGTACAAGGGTAGGTCCATTTGAGGAGGGAAATAGCCAGGTGGAAGTACATATTTAAACCCTATGTATTTTTGGTCGTGTATTAGTACATATCCTGAACCATAGTGTTTTAGGTCATGTTGATGTACATGGCCGGATGGAAGGTTGTGAGGTAACATCTTGTACTAAGGGTACACACAATGTGCTTCCCCTATGTTATTATTGCTGGGTTTTGGGTATTTTTATGCTCCAGGGTTAGAATGAGATACACATGGAGACCATTTTGAGGTCATGTCCACATATATCAGATAGTGTAACCATTTGGATGATATTAGAACTTCTGTTATGTGTTTCATGGTGAGTATGTAAAAAAAGATATGTTTTCATCAATTATGTTTGTTCATTAATCTCATATGGTTAAGACATAATATTAGACCTAGGTGACGGTCCTAATAATGTTTGAGGATGTAGAATGAGTTCATTAGAGACTCAATTCAGGGAGGGAAGAGAATATTCTTTGTTTGGGAATGAATTCTTGAAATTATGTGGTGGATGTATAGGGAATACAATCCAGCCTAGGGCCACATGGAAAAGGATTGGGCTCTAGACCATATAAATTATTATTTTTTACTTATTTTTAGGATATTGTGGTAGTTATACAATAGTTTTTTTTCTTTATTTATATGTAAACATGAGTGATGGGAAATGTTTCGAGTGTTTTTCATTTATTAGTGTTTGGAAGGGGGATGCCTCATCTTGAGTTCTAGTTTGGAGGATCAAAATATGGACTATATTATTTTTATTTGGACATAGAGGTCCATGTTTGTTCATAATTTGTTGGATGAACAAGAGAGAGTGTGTGTTATAGTGTTTTATTGGTTATGGGTATTCCATTAGAACCCAAAGTGATGCATGGGATAATGGAACTGAGGTCATTATGGTTGATATGGATTTTTACCCATCCCATGTTCTGTTTTTTGTTGATGTTGAGGCTTAGATTATTACCATAGGTTTATTTTGACATCTTTTGGTTGCCACATTTAGGATTCCAGACTATTATTAAGGGTTATGATGGCTGTGATATATGGATAGATATTCTAATGTAATAGTTATGGGTATTTGTGACTGAGAAGGTTGGATATTATACTTTGTATTGTTATTGATAGATTTTTTATGTTTTGAGTGATGGAATAAGGTTTTGGATATGTTGTGTGATATTTATTTATATTGAATGTGATGTCACATGGTTGTGGTTTGATTCTATATTGATGTTATATGTATTTATTTAATACTATATGGATGAGGAGTCGTACTATGTCTCTAGAAATATATAGTATTTTTTTCAGAATAATGCTGTAGAAAATGACATTATATCATACTGGATGTATGGTAGTCTAATAGACTATATCCATGGTATTAGTGCATAATTTATTCTCCAGGAATTAATGATTTTAGTTAAGGAATAGTTTTTGTAATAATGATCCATTAATAATTTATTTTAATTCTGGTTTTGGTATTGGTTTTATTCTACATGAATAAATTATTTGATATATGTTTTATGTAATGTAATGATACTACAATAATAATTTTTTATGATATTGCTGATAGAATTTAAACTTATAGTTTAGAGTGGCTAGTAATTTGTTTTGGTAAATCAGATAGATGTGTTGACGTTCCAAATATGAGATAATGTTTTTCTCATGATGTCCTTGAATGAGATGACTTATATTAGTATAATGGATGTTAGGACCATACGAGGATGTGTCCCTATAATTGTCTAGTTTTATTATGGCTACCAAGGATTTGGATCATATATGTTATTTGATATGTATATACACTGATAAATTCTCAGAGACACCCACTAAATGGAAAAATCAATTATAATCTCTTATGTTTAAGGACATAAATATTTAATATTTTTTTATTTGTATTTTTTCCATTCTGTTTCATCTACGATGAGAATATTGCATGGGAATACACATTTATAAGATATTATTGGTTCACCATTGGTGGAGGACTACTAATATTTATTTCTCACCCCCTGACCATGAATTCCATTGTGACTTTAGAACTTATGTATACCTTTAGGATTTGAATTGATTAATGATGGATAGGAAAGAATCCCTTTATTTTATGGTATATCTAGATTCTTGTGTGGAGTCCTATTTTAGGGACCAAGCATCTCAATAAAATACTAGAGATAAGGCATGTGTTATGGCTAGGAGTTAGTTTTAAGGCCTCGTGTACATAATTTCTTTCATAGAGGCTTGTATGTTTTTGTCCTTCATCAAGAATGTTTTGGATAAACACCGAAAAGACCCATTTAACCTCAATGAAATTAATATGGATCTTGATATGTCTATGTTCACTCCATCCAACTAACGGTCCATTAAAACAACGTAATTCAACCATTTTTACCCCTTGGAGATAGTTTATTTCAATAATTAAATCCTATAGTTCATTAGAATTACAACAAAATATAAATTATGCACCTTTTGTATAGGAATAATGTAGTTCCAAGACAAGAAATCCTTAAAAGATGTAGTTTCAACATTATATTCTACTGTTCCTCTTGTTAGAAAAATGGGATGAGAGTGTGAACCATATATTCATTGGGGGAGAATGGGTACTCGATGTCTGGACCTTACTTGGAATGTTTACAGCCTTCTCTACCCGAACCCTACTTGATGCTCTATTCATGGATCTTTGGTTTCATGGATCAGGTGAAAGGGGTCCGAAAAAAATGGTGTCAACTATTGTTTTAAATGATGGATAATGGTGTATATGGAAGTCTGGGAAAAAGTGACATTTTATGCGATTAAAACAACATGTAGGTTCATCACTATTAGAACAATGATAATTTTCCTCAACATGGTCATACTCATCAACTACTAGCATGAATTCCTGACCATTCATGAATATCAAACTCTAACTCTAATCGCCCTATCTGGTTGTAGTGTTGAAGGGGTCATTGGTTCTGAATGAATCTTTACTCATGGGACTATATCATATCATTTAGGGATCTTGAAACACAGTTTAAATGAGAAGAAGTGTGGTTGTTCATGATTCCAAGGGCTCAGTCGTCTTAGAATTTATAGACCACTTTTTTTGAAGATCGTCTCATCTTGTGGTGGATAAAGCTTTTCTCGTTGGTATAAACATATTCTACCCAGGGGAATTTTTATCTTTGATATAAGGATCTTGGCTTAAACCTTACTTAATATTTAATTCAACGAATAATTCACATAGAGGATCATTGCATGTATATAGTTTTAGATAATTAGGACATAACTATTACATCTCAAAAGATTACAAAATAGACACTTCTACATAGTTTCCTTTTTTTACAAAACATGAACTCTTCAAAAAAAAGAACCATGTCTAGTTCAATGTGTAAAACATCATGACTTTTCCTGGATCCCATCCTTGACCCTATTATACATTATGTCATGTGAAAAACATTTCAAAATAACTTGGGATGAGCATAAAAATCATAGTAGGGGATACACAAAGAATGAATTCTGTTAGTTTTTCTAAACAACAAGTATACCATGAATACATTATCAAAGTAATACATTTCACCTTTATGAAGTAGTAAATACTCTTCAGTGAATAAAAGATCATTACTTACACTTTTTTATCAAAAGTATTACCATAAAACCCATATAAATAACACATAACATATAAAGGTAACTTGGGACATAAACATACTTAAATGGAATAACCATACAGTCAACTTCTACACATATAACTAAATGGAATAGTCATTCATCCGACTTCCATACCCAATGCATTAGAGGTTATAACGTAACCACCCATCGTGGTATTCATGACACCACCCATCATTTGGTTTATCACGTAACCACCTGTCAAATGTCCAAGTACCATTATAAAATCATAACACATAAATTAATTATAAAAGAATGAAAACAATTCCACATTACAATCACAATATATCACATAAATATAATAAAATAAAAAATCCATTTTCAATACCAAAATATATAAAATATAATATAGTATTTATGTACTTTTAGAAACATTACATCTTGTTGGGGAAGCCTAAGATGAAAAAATACTGGCGGCGGCGAAAAGGTTGTTGTCACCGCGTATGTTAAAAAGAAACACACTTTATTTCATTTATTAAATCACTTCGTATAGAAAATATTACTTTTAATAAAAGTAAAAGTAAAAGGGTTTTATACACCATATAAATTAAGGTCATGTATTAGAGAAAAATATGCCTCAATGAAAGGAGATTGAGATGAAGTCCCTTACCTCGTGTCGACTTGAATCTATCACTCTTTAATCTCTTGAATAATAAAGTAGAGTTAATGTCTAATTTCTTAAAAACGTTTTTCAATCTTATTATTCCTTTTATATCACTTATTCTAATGTTATAAACACTATATAATCATTTATGTTAATAATGTTCATTTTGTCGATATTTGGTACTTAAGTCAAAAATGGACTACTTACAATTACACGTTGTTCATGTGTTCAAATGTTCATTATATACAGAATGATATTCATGATTTTGTTATCATATATATCATATATATCCATCATATACATGTATTTATAATAGTACATAACATTTATAGGTAATAAATGAAATGCACCATTCATGGAGACGGTATGTCGTACGTACGCATGAACGATACTTTCACATCTATTTTGTATTAAAGGAATTAAAACTAAATGAGAAAAATATATATTATAATTCAAGTATAATATATATGTCATATATGTAACATATTTTCATTAATTACATTCTTTATAAATTCCATGTTTGGCATGAATGAGTCACATCACTTGAGGGGGAAGTAGTCCACACTTCCTCAAATCAAATTATCACATTTTCACAACATGCAAAGCATAAAGGAATATCTTAAATATAAAATACAGGAGCATAGAGAGAGAATAAATATATTATATATCATATATAAATATAGTGATATCATAATGGCCACCATGAAACGTGTTAACAGAATATTGAACAATCATCGTTTCGTGAGGCAGTAATATTCTATCCACAAAAATAATATGTTATTTAACCCTTAGACGGCGGTGTGAGTAATTGTAGCTAGAATAATTCTCATAAAAATATCCTAGTATATTGAATATTCTAGTGTTGTTACAAAATAATGGAATAAAAATTGTTACTAGGGTTGGAGAAGCAAAATGAAACAAACAGACATTAGAGAAGACATTGCCTTTAAATTTGGCAACTCCCTTTGGATTGATCCAAAAGTGTTTCTTGAAGATATTTCTGCCTAATGTAAGATTCTAGAATGAGGAGAGGGATGTGGAAAGATAAAATGATCTGATTTTGGTCGATCCAAAGGCTTGAGAGGTGTGGGTACAGGGTAGATGTGGGAGCCTTTTATAAGAGGGAGGAGGGGCACTCTTGGAATGTTATAAAATGTTACTTTATTATAAAATGATTTTCGGATCTTAATGGTACCAAAATAAATATTTCAAGGATAAGGAGATTAGGGTTCGAAAAACTCCCAAAAAATAGGTTTTTGACAAGGTTATGTCTTAGATTTTACCTTATCTTTTCATTTTATTTAAATCGTTTATTAATGAGGTAATCACTACATCATCATGGGGTTATAAATAAATTTATTTATTTAATATCTAAAAATTATAAAAAAAATATCATGATGTAGGAAATAGTTTTACATTTCTAATGAATATATATAGTAAAAAATATTACTTGTATACCCCCATGGAAAAATTGTTTGAGTAAAATAATACATGTTTGTGACATTCTTATATTAACATTAAATAAAATTTTATTAATGTCATTTCTTAATGAAATGTCTCCATGGGGTCCCCAAGGTGACCCATGGATTTTATTTGCCGTCCTTGACTCATATAATAAGAGTAGGACATGTGTCAAGGTAATTTCATATTATTATAACATTATTTTTACCTTTAATTACACTAATTACCTTTAATCGCGAATAATAAATCTTTAAAGTTATTATTCACCAAAAAATTATTCCATCCAATTGAACCACATTTTACTTAATAGTGATGACCATGTATGTTGGATTATTGAAATTCAACTCACATAAGTGGTAAAGTTTCATTTATACGAAAAATCAGTTTTTTAACTACCACTTAGTGGTTTCACTATTCATCAAAAATTGACATTTTTCAAATAAATACAAAAAATTTACCCTAATATATATTTGATATTCTGAAATAAAAAATTATCTCTATTTTACAAAATTCAAATCATATAAGTTGAATTAATTAATTTAATAATTAATTCCCATTGTGAAAACAAATAGCGGGTTTTTTAGAAACAATATCTATCAATAGATTGACACTTGTGTATCCCCGGTTTTAAAATGAAATTAATTACAATGTCCATAATTAGATTAAATGGTAAAAATATATTCTAATTGAAAATCAAATCCAATTAAAAGTATAATCTATCTATTTAATTAAATTAGATGAAAATTTAGTTTTGAAGTAAAATGAAGTATTTTCACTATTCATTAAAAAAATCAACATTTTCAAAAAAATACCAAAAATTTATCCAAAGCAAATTTCAATGCCTCTATTCTATATAATAAGATTATTTTGACAAGTAGAGCTTATAATATTTTGAAAATATAGATTTAAAAATGGTTCTCTATCAAAAGGCGGTAAAACAATCTTTTAAAAATATTAGAAAATTTTATGCTGAAGATTGGATTTATTCTCATTTTAAGCCTCTTAAACACTATATAATTCATAAATAAACATAGATATAAAAATACATATTTCGTTACTTACAGGGAATGTCACATATTTCCCCCCTTTAGAAAATTTCATCCCCGCAATTTATTTACATATCAAATAAGTGGTGGTATTTATCTCTCATTGCATTTTCAGATTCCCATGTTGCCTCTTCAATCATGTGGTTGTTTCCAAAAAACCTTTACTTGATGAATCACATTATTCTGCAATACTTTCTCCATTTGGTCAAGAATCTGGACTGGTTTTTCATCATAAGATAGGTTCTCTTCTAGCTGAACTACCTCTGGACTCAAACCATGAGATGGATCGGGCATGCACTTCATTAACATTGAAACATGAAAAACATTGTGTACCTGAGATAAAATCGGAGGTAAAGCCACTCGGTATGAAACTGATCCAACTCTCTCGAGAATTTCATATGGTCCAATGAACCTTGGACTCATCTTTCCTTTTCATAACAAATCGCATCACACTTTTCCATGGTGATACTTTGAGGAATACATGATCACCTACCTCAAATGAGAGATCCTTCCTCATATTGTCCACATAACTTTTCTGCTTATTCTGAGTTGTTATCACGTGTTTTTGTATAAGCTGAACTTTTTCTGCCACCTTGTCTACCAATTCTGGTCCCATCAACTTCCTTTCACCCACATCATCCCAAAAAGATGGAGTTCGACACTGCTTCCCATATAGTGCCTCAAATGGTACCATATGTATATTTGAATGAAAACTATTATTATAAGAAAACTCAACAAAAGAATGATGATGCTCCCAAATTCCCTTATAATC
Organism: Viscum album; assembly: GCA_963277665.1. Lineage (NCBI taxonomy): Eukaryota > Viridiplantae > Streptophyta > Magnoliopsida > Santalales > Viscaceae > Viscum > Viscum album. The sequence goes on along the minus strand of OY728150.1, from coordinate 433,053,136 downwards.
CATCGAGAAAGCACGTAGCATATACTCTAAGGTCTGAATTGTTATTTTTGATTTTCCCATCTGATTGAGGATGAAAAGCTGTGCTAAAATATAACTCTGTACCCAAAAACAACATAAGGACTTTCCAAAAGTTAAAAGTGATCCTGAGATCTTGATCAGATACAATGGAGAGGGGAACTCCATGGAACCTAACTATCTCTTTAACATACAATATAGAAATTTTATCTATAGACAATGTATCTTGAATAGGAAGGAAATGAGCAGATTTAGTCAATCGATAAACAATAACCCAGATTGCATTATTACGTCGAGATGTCTTCGGTTGTCCCACAAAAAATTCCATGGAAATATTTTCCCATTTCCACTCTGGCACCGGTAAAGGTTGAAGCATTCCTTTTGGTAGATGTCTCTCTGCTTTAACCTACTGACATGTCAAACACTTCAATGATAAATCTGAAATATCTCTTTTCATCCCATCCCACCAGTAATACCCCCACAGATCTCTGTACATTTTAGTACTGCTTGGATGAACTGAAAATGGGTAACTATGAGCCTCACATAACAACTCATTCTTCAACTGTGAATCACAAGGCACACATAATCTCTTACCGAACATCAAAACACAATCATTATAAATGTTTAGTTTTGGAAACTTACCCTTCTGAGAAAGATTTACCTTTTTCTGCAACCCACTGTCTCCTTTCTGTGCTTGCTTTATTCTGTCTGATAGAGATAATCTCACTGACACCTGAAATAAAACAGAATAACATCATACACCAACAACTTCTATGTGAATGTTCATCAAATAAAAAAGTCAAATGATCTCATTCCAAACATAGAATGGTTAATGAAGCATTACTATTTAGACTCAAAGCATCAGCCACTTTATTTTGTTTTCCCAGATGGTAAAGAATTGTATAATCGTAATCCTTGATTAATTCCAGCTATCTCCTATGTCTCATGTTCAAATCGATCTCAGTGAAAATATACTTTTAGCTTTTTTTATAGGTATATATTTCACACTTTACTCCATACAAATGATGCCTCCAAAATATTAGAGCAAAAACTACAGCAGCTAATTCCAAATCAAGTGTAGGGTAATTTAACTCATGAGTTTTCAATTGACGTGAAGCATACGAAATTACCTGATCATTCTGCATAAGGACACAACCAAGTACCTTCAACAAAGCATCAATATAAATAAATAACTCATCATTTCTGGATGGAAGTTCCAATATAGGAGCATTCAACAATATTAGTTTCAATTCTGGAAAACAATCATCACATTCTTTTGTCCAGATGATCTTAACAGCTTTTCAAGTTAACTTATTCATTGGACTAGATAACAATGTAAATTTTTCAACAAACCTATGTTAATAACCTGCCAAACCAAGAAAAATTCGGATCATGGTTATATTTGTAGGTCGTGGCCATTCTTCAACAACTTTTGTTTTAGTGGGATCAACAGTTATTCCATTTTTTGAAACAATGTGAACATGGAAAGAAATTTTTTGTAACTCTAACTCAAACTTTCTAAATTTTCCATATACTTTATTTTCTTTTATGGTTTTCAGGATAACCCTTAAATTACTTTCATGCTCCTATTTACATTTAAAAACACCAAAATTTCATCAATGAAAACAACCAAAAACTTATCCAATAACTCATGGAAAATTTTATTCATAAGGTCTATGAATACTACAAGTGCATTGGTTAACCCAAAATGCATAACTTCAAATTCATAATGGCCATATCTAGTATGAATCGCAGTCTTCAGAACATCTTCTTCTTTTACTTTCAACTAATGGTACCCCGACCTCAAGTCAATCTTTGAAAAATACTGAGCTCCCTGGAGCTGATCAAAAAAATCACCGATATGAGTAAAAGGATACTTGTTCTTAAAAGTGATGTTATTCAATGCTCTATAATCAATGCAAAGATTTATTAAACCATCATTCTTTTTAACAAACTTGATAGGAGCACCCCATGGTGATGTTCTAGGTTGAATGAAACCTTTCACTAATAAATCTTGCAATTTCTCCTTCAACTCTACATGTTCAATTTGAGCCATTTGATAAGGGGGTTTTGAAATTGGCTTAGCGTAATGAACTATGTCAACAATAAATTCAACGTCCCGATCTAGTATTATTCCAGAAAACTCATCAGGAAAAACATCAGGATACTCATTTACCACTGTAACATCATTAATCTGAATGGTTCCATTTTTTTCAACAATATGTGCAAGGTAACATTCATTTACATCATTTAGAAGTTTCTCAGACTATTGATATGTTATTAATAGTAAGGGTTCATTCTTGTAGACAAACAGAATGTATTTCTGAAAAGAAACTTTTTAGCGCTAAATTCAATCTTAGCATGGTAAATATAGATCCAATCAATACAAGAGATAACATCAAACTCTACTAGAGGTAAAACAATAAGGTTTGAAAGTAGTTTATTTCCACGGATAAGGATAGGAAGATTCTTATAAATTATTTTTTCCTCAACATTTCTCCCTGGTGTTTTTACCACATGTTCAGGAGCCATTTCTTGAGATGTAATTCCCAATTTACTAGAAAAAATTTCAGAGATGAAAGAATGTGTAGACCCAGAATCAAAAAACACATTTTCATAATCTGAAAAAACAAAAAAAGTACCTGATACCAATTCATTTGATGGCCCATCATCTGCTGAAGTAGTTGCAAAGGATTTCACCACACCTTTCTGCTTATAGTATGACTACATCCCATTATTTGAGATCGTTGTTGAACACTTGTTTTCACAATGACCCATCTCATTACACTTGAAACATTTCACTAACTATAGATCAAATTTGGTCTAACCATTACACTGCTCTTTTTTAGTGCAATCAGGAGCCTTATGTCCCATAATACCACATTTGTAGCACTTTGCAGAATTCAAAACGCATTCCCCAGCAAGATTTGTACCACATTTATCGAAAATTGAAAACTTAGTTTTCTTACCATCAGACCTTTTTGAAGGATTCTTCTCATTCTCCTACCACCTCGGTATCTTCTTATGTTGGTTGTTATAGAACACTAGATCATCGGAAAACTCCATTTCCCCCTTCTTAGCACATAGAACTAGATTTTCATAACTCTTCAACTCATAAGAAGCTAAATCCATTCGATATTTTGGATTTAATCCTGAGTAAAAACGATTGATTTTACTATCAAGGTCTCAGATAAAATTTGGAGCATACCTTGCCAATCGAAGCAGCCACTGATTCGTCATCTTACCTCAATTCCAAGAATTGTTTTTCCGTCCTAAGTCAAACAACCTTAGGAAATTATTTCTCAAGAAACATGCCTTTGAATTCATCCCAATCAATAGCATCAACCTCATCAGCATCCCTGATATTTTTAACCATCGAACACCGCTGATCTTCTTCACCCTCCAAATGGTAAACCGCAAGACTATCTCTTGATTTTTTGAACACCCCATGACATAGAAAATCTTCTCCAGTGCTTTAATCTACCCTTTAGCCAGCACAGGGGTGGATTCTCCTCTAAATGATGGGGGATGTTGACTGATGAAATGTTCCACCACTGACATGTACCTCTACAGTTGATCTGGCTAATCTCGTCCATGGATATAACCACCATTTATCACTTCATTCAAATGTGTCATTGCTGCAACAAACTAGTCAGTTACAATTCCGACCATCTTATGATGCTAATTCGGAAGGTCATTTCCTTCTGCATGCCTTCCTAGAACTGCTTCCCTATTCCTCTAAGAAAAAACATTCTGAACAAACATGTCTTGGATGAAGCCACATGGTAATATTCAAATGCTATATCATTTTAATTTGATAATAAAAAAATATTTTTGGACAATAATTTAATATAATTCTAACTCTTAAAGTTATATAAACCAAAATCTGATTCCATTTATAAGGAACCGAAAATAAACATTACCTAATATTTAATTAAATTAATAATTCACATTGATGATCTTTTCAGGTTTAGAGTTTTAGAGAATTAGGACATAACTATTAAATCTCAAAAGATTACAATGTAGTCACTTCTACATAGTTTCCTTTTTTAACACAACATGAACTCTTGAAAAAAAGATATTCATGTATAGTTCCATGTTTAAGACATCAGGAATTTTCCATGATCCCATCCTTGACCCTATTACACATTATTTCATGTGCAAATAATTTCAAAAAAACTTGGGATGTGCATAAAATTCACAATAAGGGATACACAAAGAAGGAAAACTGTTAGTTTTTTCAAAAAAAAAGTAAACCATGAATAATTTATCACAGTAATTATTTTAACCTTTATAAAGCAGTAAATACTCTTCACTGAATAAATTATCATTACGTACCCTTTTGTAACCAAAATATTACCATAAGCCCCATATAAAAACACCTAATATATAAGGGTAACATGGGACATAAACATACATAAATGGCATAACCATACGGTCAAATTTCACACATATCACTAAATGGAATAGCTATACGGCCGACTTCCATACCCAATTCATTGGAGGTTATAATGTAACCACCCATCCTGGTATTCACGACACCACCCGTCATTTGGTTTATCACGTAACCACCCGTCAAATTTCCAAGTACCACTATAAAATCATAACACATATAACAATTATAAATGAAAGATAACATTTCCACATTTAAATAACAATATAAAACAGAAATATATTTACATAACAAATACATTTTCAATACCATAATACATAAATGAGTTTGTGGTATTTATTTACTTTTAAAAACATTACATCTTGTTTAGGAAGTTAATGATCAAATATTACTCGCAGCGGCAGAAAGGTTGTTTTCACCGCGTACGTTAAAAAGAAAAATACTTTTTATCATTTAGTAAAACACTTATTATAGAAAATATTTCTATTAAATAAAATTAAAATTAAAATGGGTTTATACACAATATAAATGAAAGTCTGGTATAAGAAAAAAATATGCCTCAATGAAATGAGACTGAGACGAAGTCCCTTACCTCGTGTCCGACTTGACAAGATCACACTTTAATATCTTGAATAATAAACTAGTGCTAATTTATACATTCTTAAGAGCCTTTTTCAAGATTATTATTCCTTTTATATCTCTTATTTCCATGTTATAAACATTATGTAATCTTTTATTATAATAATTTTTGTTTTGTCGATATTTGCTACTTAAGTCAAAATTGGGCTCCTTACAATTACATGTTGTTCATGTGGTAAAAGGTTAATTACATACAAAATTATATTCATTATTATGATAACATATATATCATATATATCCAGAATATACATGTTTTTATAATAGTACATAACATTTAGAGGTAAGAAATGAAATGCATCGTTCATGGAGACGGTAAGTCGTACGTACACATGAATGCTACGTTCATTTCTATTTCGTATTAATGGAATTAAAACTAAATGAGACAAATATATAATATAATTATAGTATAATATATATTTTATATATTTAACATATGTTCATTAATTACATTCTTTATAAATTCCATGTTTGGCATAAAAGAGTCACATCACTTGAGGGGGCGGTAGTCCACATTTCCTCAAATGAAATTATCACATTTGCATAACATGAAAAGAATAAAGGTATGTTTTAAATATAAAATATATAAGAATAACCAGGTATAAAATATATTATATATCATATATAATTACAGTGACGTCATAATGTCCTCCATTAATGGTGTTAAGAGAAGATTGAACAATCATCGTTTCGTGAGGCAGTAATTCACCATCCACAGAAGCAATATGTTCTTTAACCATTAGACAGATATTTGTGTAAGTGTAGTTCGATCACTTCTCATAAAAACATACTAGAATATTGAGGATACTATTGTTGTTACAAAATAAATGAATAAAAATAGTTTAGGGGGTTGGAGAAGCAAAATGAAACAAAAGGATATAAGAGAAGACATTACCTTTAAATCGGGTAACTCCCTTTAGGTTGAATCAAAAGGGTTTCATTAATAGCTTTCTGCCTAAGGTAAGGATTCTAGGATGAGGAGAGGGATGTGGAGAGATAAAATGAGCAGATTTTGGTTGAGCCAAAGGCTTGAGAGGAGTGGGTAAGGGCGTAGAGGTGGGGGCCTTTAATAAGAGGGAGGAGGGGCACTGTTGGAATGATAAAATTTTTTACTTTATTATAAAATGAATTTCAAATTTTAAAGGTCCCAAAATGAAATATTACCTAGATAAGTTGATAAGGGTTTAAAATCCACCCATCTAAAGTGTAATTATTAGAGCTTACCTTATCATTTTAATTTATTTAAATCATTCATTAATGAGGTAATCACGACATCATGATGGTGTCATAAATAAATTAAATTATTTAATGTCTAAAAATTATAAGAAAAATATCATGATGTAGGAAATAAATTTTCATTTCTAATTAATATTTATAGTAAAAAATATGACCTATATAACCCTATGTAAAAATTGTTTTAGTAAAACAGTACATGTTTGTGACATTTTTATTTTAACATTAAATAAAATGTTATTAATGTCATTTTCTTACCCATGTGGCTCCATGGGGTCCCCAAGTTGACCCAGGTATTTTCATGGTCGGCCATGACTCATCCAATAAGATTAGGACATGTGTCAAGGTAATTTCATATTATTATAACATTTGTTTACCTTAAATTACATTAATTACCTTTAATCGCGATGAATAAAACATCAAAGTTACAATTCACCAAAAAAATTATTTTCATCTCATTGAACAACATTTTACTTACTAATGACAACCATGTATGTCTGATTTTTAAAATTCAATTCACAGAAGTGGTAAAGATTCATTTAAACGAAAAATCAGTTTTTTAACTAGCACTCAGTGGTTCCACTATTCATAACAAATTGATGATTTTCAGAAAAATACAAAGAATTTCCCTAAGAAATATTTGATAATCCGATTTCAAAAATTATGTATTTTTTAAAAAATTCAAAACATATAAGGTGCATTAATTAATTTAATAATTAATTACTGTTGTGAAATAAATAGCTGGTTTTTTAGAAACAATATCTATCAAAAGGTTGACACTTTTTTATGCACGATTCCAATGTGAAAGTAATTACAATGACCAAAATTGGATTAAATGATATAAATATATTCTAATTAAACATTAAAACAGTTTAAATGGACAATATATCCATATAATTAAATTAAACGAAAAAGCAGTTTTGATGTAAAATGCAGTATTTTTCACTATTCACTATAAAATTAACATTGTTTGAAAAATACAAAAAATATATCCAAAGAATATATCTACACCAGTATTCTAAAAAATAATTTTATTTTGACAAATAGAGATTATAAAATTTTCATAAGATAGATTTAAAAATGGTTCTCCATCAAAAGGCGGTAAAACAATCTTTTAAAAATATTAGAGAATTATATACTTAATATTGGATTTATTCTCATTGTAATCCTATAGAACACTATATAATTTATAAATAGACATATATATGAAAATCCATAGTTCTTTACATTCATTGGATGTTACATCTGATGTATAAACTAACTCTATGATCCTGGTCAAATCCTTATGTGGCACTTGTTTTATTCAATAGTCAACATCCTAGACTATCATAAGTTGTTAAGGTATGCTTCACAATTATATCAGAGTGATTTACACATTTTGTGAGGGAAATGAATTTGTGTACCACCTTGTATCTCATGATTCTCAAAGCATCGAGGTTAGATTCTTCTATAATTTGAATTGTTTGAAGCCTTTGATGGTTATTCTCATTAGAGGGGATGTCGTTTGGTTACACTATTTTAGGAATCGTTTGGTTTCTATATTTCCATCAATTTTTCTTTTATTATTTACATTTCACAATAAATAAATATATTATGATGATATTTTTATTATCCATGTGGGTTTTTTATGATTTATTTTTGACATGGATGTCTGGGAATTTACAGTATTTCATTTTCTTGGAAGCATGCTTTTATTTTAGTTTTTGTGTTTTGTGTATTATGAATACTCTGATGTGTATGTTATTTGGTTATTTACTTCTATTTTTGTATGCTTATATGAGATATATAATCTTCATAGTGCAAACTTATACCATATATATAAGTTGGAAAACTATAATTTATGAGGAGATACACTTAAGGGCATGTAGAAAACTACCTTGCGGAACATATTTAGTGAAATATTGGATGGGACATTAAAAATTAGTATCGGAGAATTTTCATTCCTATTATTTTATATTTTTTAATTTTATAGATATAATATATAAGAATGTGTCAAAACCTATGGTGGATATTAGACATTGTTTCATGAATAGTTGTTCTTGTAAGAATTCCAAGCTATATGGGCAACATATAGATTTTATTAGTGTTCTATGTTATCTCTTTCTATGTTTTTTGGAATTGGAAACTACACATGGTGTTTGGATTTGACGGTTGGTGATGGATTTTAGTCACTTTTCCCTTTGGAATAGGGATTATGTATTGGTTTCCACACTTGGACTATAAAGGCAAGGGGTGTCTCATTAATCATGTAGGGAACGTATGATCCACATCTTATAGGCACATTGGTTTTTAATTTTATGGATTTCATTCACGAGGTTGTTATGTGGATCTATAGTGAGACTCCCAATGATGAGGATGTGGGTTTCTCGCCCATACATGATGAGATTAGTGTCCCTAGTTGGTCTTCATGACTTGCGTATGGGTCAGTTAAACCCTTTTGGTGATTTTTTGAGGGGTTTATAGTATTTCAGAGTCGATCAATGATTGGTATGATACGTATATTCTCAAATATGGTGAACACCATAATTGTGGGAAATTGTTTGGTATAAAATTACATTATGGTGTTGGACCCTAGAAGAGGTTTTTTTGACATGTTACATTCATAAAAAATTATATGGTTGCACATTTGATCTTATTAGTGGTGGAATTCTATGAATTTACCTGGACTTATGGGGTTGGACCAAAGGACATGTTGTGAGACATTACCATCTGTGCTCTGTGGGAAATCTTATTGAACTAAATAACTTGAATATAGTATGTAATGTTAGTTCCATGTAGATTTTTTGAATAACCCACAAGAGGGGTTGGATGATTTTTAAATTCATTCAATTGTGTGACACATATTTGGATGTCTTTAAATTTGACTATAGTTCTAAGAGGGTGAATCCTTTTGTGAGGTTTGAACATGATATTTTCCTACAATATTTTGGAAGTCAATTTCATTGATAATGTCTCATACATGTGGTTGGATTCTAGAGGGGAGGACAGGTTCAAGTGCGTAACCTAAGAAATCGTTTCGGAGGAAATACGAGGTTGATGTATTTTATTTGGATAGGGAGAACATGAAGTGATTTAGTTGTTGGGTAATGGACTCTGAGATTAGTTTTTTTTGAGATATTAATAACTAGAGTGTAATATGGTTTTGGGTTTTGATTAAAATAGTGCGTATAATAGCTATTTACATGTGGAATCTTGGAGATGTGAGCACTGGTGATATGCTATATCATTTGGACTACAGATTGAACATTAAATGATTGTATGTTTGGGGTTCTTATATTGCGTAGGTAGTAGTGAGTTGACTGAGGATAATTACAGGTGTGATGAATGTCTTGTGAGAAATAATACATGTGGTCCTCAGAATATAACTCTAATTTTGTGTAATGGATGGGTTTTGATTGTATTAATTTATGAAATATTAGTACACTCATGGTTTAAAGAATATCATTCCCAATATCATGAACTCACACAATTTATATTAAGAGGTAACATGATTTATCACATTCTATAGAGATATATCCTTGGGATGATAAGAGGAATCCAGGGAGGTTACACTCAGGGAGTTTTGTGTGTTAATTCGTATGGTAGGGTGTGTACCATTGGATTTCAATTACTCGGGACCCAATAGTGGATCATATATCAAAAAATATCATGGGATATATTCTCAGATTCCAGGGAGAGGGGATAATAGATTTTTCTTTTTCTTCATTAGTGGGAGACAAATAGCCTTGTGTGGTTTGGTGGTTTGGTTTTGTTAGGGGGACGTGTTGTGGAATAGTTGAATGGTTTAATCATAAGAGTGAAGATAAACCTATGGTGGGGGTACAAAATCAGTTGTGGTGATGTATCCCTTATGTGTATAGGGTCAATGATTCAATTCATACCACATCAATCATCTTGGTGGATCAATGATGATGGGTTTTGGAAGAAAAGTCTTATGATGGGAATAATCATGGGTCAGAATTAGTATATTTTGGTTAACTTCTATGGTCGGAGAATCATTTGTTTTTTGATGAGTATTGAATGGATTTGTGATTCCTTCAGAAGAAATTTTATGGTTAGTCATTGACATAGTGGATTTTTGGTGATGGAAATAAATTTATTGACCTTGATGGAACGAATTCCCTATTACAGGAGTTATGTAGTGAAACATCTATGACATCTCTAGAAGAACCCGTCTAGTTGAGATTGGGTTGATAACCAAGTTTTTTCGGTATTTGTGTTTGGGATACCATAAAGGATTCTCAGGGACATGAAATATTATTGGTGTAATGATGTAGATATGTTATATATTTTTTAGGTTTTAATATTTGAGAAAAAATTAAATTTTTCTTTTGGGAGGTGGTGAGGGATAAAATTATCTATTTACCATAGAAGATGATATTGTATTATTTTAATGTATAAAAATTTTTCCCAGAATATATTTTATACATACTAAATGAATTCCTATAGAATGATGAGCTTTTTGACTTTAGGTAGAATATTTAACAATTATCTTATTAAAAAATTAATATATATATATTTTTTGTTTCTAGGGAATATTCCTTCTAAATGGAGCATCAAATTATGATTCTGACTTAGTTTTTATGTTTGGAATGGGTTGTTCTATATATTGGAATAATAAAGCACATTTGGGCTCTAGGACTGAGGATGGGCTAAGGTGGATGTTTAAATAATTAATTAAAATAAGTAAACTCCCGCAATTTGGATTCCCATATTTGGTATGAAAGGTTGATGTATTATTAAATGGCACCTTGACTGAACCTTAGGGTAAGGGAGATGAATTGGTTCTCAAACGTTTTCCATGTGTGAGACTGTGACCACATAGAGGTGAAACAACTTCTTTATAATGATTTGGTTCCAAAGCATATGTTTTTAAGCCAAGTGGTAGGCCAGTTTTGAGTACTATTCTCATATCCCCGTAGACTTATTTTTTCAATGTTTTCATATAAATTTATGATTTCTATAGAACCCATGGTGGTTGATCAGTTCTTAATCAACGGAAAAAAGGGTTTTAGGAGGTTCATTATGGTTTCTGTTTTGGTAAAACAGACTAAAAATCATGTTATATTAAGAACACATTCCATGTGTTCTTCCTATTTGGGGAAGAAGAGGAAAATAAAACTACACTCTATGTATTCCAGGTGGACTCCATTATGTATTGTCTCTCATCATATGGCCTAATACATGGGAAGACTAAGTGTGTTGACTTACATTCCATGTAGAATTGGAATACTCTATGTGGATGGACATGGTCATGTGGACATGTATAATTGTAGGTTCCCATGTGGATGAACATGGACATGTGGAAGAACAGAAAAAACACCAAGGAGGTTGTGTTTGTATATTAGTACATGAAAAACCCCCATGTGTGAAAGACCATGTGGAGGTACATAGACAGATACATGGATTTTGTCTACATACCAGGTAATAAGGGTACATTACTTGTACTTACCCTTGTTTACCATATGAAATATTTGAGTGATTTCAATCCCTAGAGCTAGGATGGGAAATTAAAGAAGTCCATTTTCAGTTTTTTTAATATATCCTAATGTTCGGCTCGTTGGAGTGATTTGAGGAAGTCTGATATATTTTTTGGGATGATTAATATATAGGTGATATTTTTTCCACCAGGATGTGAGTTTAGCAATATTTGGAGGGTGATATAGGTGATGAGACTTGGGGTTAGGCTCATGAAAAAGATTGGATTTTGTAACATTCATTCATTAGAGACCTTGATTCATGGGGGTATGATATTGTCCTTCGGTATTGGGTCAAAGTTGTGACTTGATGTAGTGGATTAGTTAAGTGTACAGGCCACCATAGGGTGAACTGAAAAATGTATGGGTCCTTATGCCATCTCCCTTATAAGGTGTTGCTTCTTTTATTCAATATGAGGATGTGAAATTCTACTGTTTCGTTTACAAGAATTTTTACCAAGTGATATGTGAATTGGCATGGGATTTTGGCTATTATAAAGTAATGGATGGGGGATTCCTCCACTGTAGTTATCTTTCAAAATATCTAATGAGGGAATCATTATATTATGTTCGGACCCATAGGGAAGTGCATCCTGATTGAATGGAATACCATGATTGGCTGAAAATTATTTTATAGTATTGGTTATGAGTACTTCCTTCGCACATTAGTTGATACATGAGATAATGAGGATGGCATTTTGAGTGTATGGACAAACATTTATCTAAGCCTTAATATTGTTTTGTTTATTGAGATGGAGACATGTATTACACAAATGGTTGGTTTTTATATAGTTGGGATTCAACCTTTTGGATCCCAGTCTAATAGTAAGGGCTTATATGGATGTGATATCTACATATAATATCCATTCTAATGGTTTTACATGTTTGTGATCAATAATGTTGGAAAAGATGCTTCATATCAATAGTAATAACATTCTTATTATATGAGTTATAGGCTGAGGTTATAGGGACATTGTGTAATATTTATGGGTATATTTTATGCGACCTCACATGGTTATGGATTGAGGGAGGATTGATACATCAGGTGGTGATTGTATACTCTATGGATGATGTATCAGACTAAGGCTCTAAAGAGAGAGAGAGTATACATGTTTCTTATGTTCCATACATATGCTATATGAAATACTTGAATAAAATCACGGATGGATAGTGGACCAATTCTCTACTTCTATAGTTTAGGTACTAGATTAATTAACCGTGAACATATGATATATGATTTATTGTTTATGTTGTAGACTGATTCTCGTGGAATGATTGAATTGAATTATGGTTTATGTGCATTATTGATAATCAAAGAATGATTTATTTTATATATGGTTTAGGTGATGGAATTATGATATAGGTAATATTCATTATGATATAAGTGATTAAATAATGATTAACTATTTCTGATTGGTAGTACTTTGGATTGGTAAAATGGAAAAATGTGTCACTGTAAAATGTATTGGAAAAATATTGCATCATGAGGTAATAATATGGGATGACAAGGATTATTCCCCTATATGTTTAGACAATCAATGGTTGTGTCTCTATAATTGTCAGGTTTGGTTGTTGTTGCAATGGATTTTCATCCCATAGGTTATTTGGGATTCAAGGTAATCAAGATGTTCTCAAAGACACACTATAATTGGATGATGTAGGTATAGCCAAAGAGGTCTCAGATCTAAGGATCAAAATATATGTTATTTTAGTTATTTATATTTATGATTCGTTAATGAGGTTTATATTTTCTATGAATGAACCTATGACAATAGATTTAGGTTCATTATTATGGGTGGCATTCTGGGACTTATTTCTCACCATATACATGTAAATTTGTTATTTTACAATGCTTATGGATTCATTTATGATTTTACTAAATCCCTGATGAATAGATATGAGGCCCCAAATTTCATTGTTGAGCATGATTCTTGTGTGGAGTCTGATTACCATGATGGCTCACCTCGATATGGTATTAAAGATAGAGAATGTTATATAGAATAGAGTCAGGAGTAGGTTATAATGTATTTATTTTTTATTTTTTATTTTGTATATGTGATTGAGCAAGTATGATATTGATGTTTTATGAATGAAAGGAATGTTTGATCCTTATTATATTTAAATTGATTAAAACATAATTGTAATATTTTTTTCCATGTATTCTAACGTATATGATTCTTTTTCATATATATCTAAATATTCATTTTAATATATGGGTATATTCTGATAATAATTCCACAATAGGCCCCACTGCTTGTTGGAACCCAGTCGTGCATGTGGTTGAATGCATAAAGACATGTGGAGAGCTAGATTATGAAATTATATTAGTGGAATCTGGATCCATTGTTTATAGAAATAATTTTTAGGGAATCATGAAGGTTGTAATTTCATACCATTATAAATAAAAATAGATTTTATTGAGTACTATAGTATTATGTTCTATATAAAGTATATACTGGGTAGGATTGAGGTGAATTATTTTGTTTTTATTTTTCATAAATTTATTTAGAAAAATACTGGGACAATAATCAATATACTAAGATCTGAAAATGGCATTGAGTACACCTCTAATTAGTTAAGAAATAAATTCATGAAGAATGTGATTAGTCGACAATTTTCACTTATAAGAATACTAAAAAATAGTGTGTGGGAAATAAAATATAAAATTTTAAATCAGAAAGGAAGAAATATTTTATTAAATAGAATCTATCTCCACTATTGGAAGGACATCATTGAATTTTAATTCTATAAAAAAAATAATTATTGACCCCTAAAAATTATATGAATCCATATGATTTGTGGAATCAAATAAACCTAACATTGAACAACATTAAAAATATAATCAGTATCATTTTGAAAAAAGAATAAAACAATGGAAAATAAGTAGATAATGTAGTCAAATGTATATATTTAGTATACTCCATGAAAAGTAAACCCCCTTTGTTTCTAAGTGAAATGATTAAAAAATATATAAATGTATAATAATGTAAAAAAATTTATATAAATAATTTGAAATTGTTTTATAATATCAGATATATGGGGGCTATATGATGAAGAAGAAAACTAGATCTAGATAAAGGTGGTGATGAAAACCCAATATATAAGGTGACTTCGAATTATACATCAACGGATGGAGGAGCTACTCAAATGTGTCAACGAATGAATTCCAATATAAAGATATAATCTAAGGTTGATGAGTAATATTAAATCATTGATAAAACAAAACAAAAATAGATATGAAGAATTATAACAATATAGATGATTGACTTATAGATCTAAATCATCATAATACCAAGGGGAAAGAAAATATAATAAGGGTTAGTTTATATTATTTGTAAGGTTTATGTATAGAAAAACATATAATGAACAAGTAATGAATAATAATTATGGAATGTTAAATAACTAAACACACAATACATTTATCCATCTACAAAAAAATAATCAATATGAATTGTAAATAACTGGAAACATAGTCCATTTAGTTAATAAATTTGAACGAAATTCATCCACTGATTTTTTTCGTATTGGAAATTCTCTTGATAATAATAATAAATGATTACTAAATAAAAGAAATGATTACATATTTGAGATCATTTTCCTAAGAAAATGATAACATTACCATCAAGATCGATAATCAAGAGGTTATAAAATAGACTTAGTAAAAAACCAACTGATTTGGCCAATTGATTTATTTCATGGGACTACAAACTCATTATCGGGATTGGGTTAACTAGTCTTAAACAGTGTCTTTCATGGATAAATAAATCCACATATATCCTATAATCGATTTAACTAACAAATAATGTGACATATCATATATCAATAATGATTAAAGGTTACACATTTATAAGCAATTAGTCATTTAATAAAATAAATTTCAATATTCATGTGTTAATTTCCTAGTTATTCAAGTTTGTTAGGACTTGTTAATTTTTTGTTCATATTACATCAATCATGATTCAATAATTTATAGAATTTAAAAATCATTTAAAAATTATAAATATTAATTTTATATGTTTTTATTGTAATACATAATATATATTGATAGGAGATGAAATACATAATTCCTTGAGACGGTGGCTCAAATGTATGCATGAACAATGCTTCTATTTTTTATCATGTTAATGGAAATTAAATAAAATTATATATATATGTATTATAATTTCAGTATAATTATTTCATATATATCACATATTTTTATGAAAACATTACTTAATACATTACATGTAAATACTGGACGAATCACATCAATTTGGGGAGGCGGTTACCTACACATCACCAAACGATGTTATCATAATCTTAAAAAGTAGAAAACATGAAGATATATATTATATAATAATTTCCTAAATGTAAATAGATTATAAATATCTTATATATCATATTTTAAATATATATCGAAAATTATTCTCAACCATGAATGGGGGTAATGGATGATCAAATGAAATCAGTTCGTGAGGCATTAGTCTACCGTACACGCAATTGATTATTGGGTATCCAATTTGATGGATGTGTGTTTTAGTGTATATATTACCATTAAAATAAATATAATAATTGTATATTTATGATAATGATGTTTTTTATAAAAAATATATAATACTAAATGAAGGGTTTTAAGAACAAATAAAATAAAAGTGATTGTTGATGATTGTTACATATTATTCTTGTAACTCCTTTTGGTTTATACCAAAATACATCAAAATATTTCTGTTCTAAGAATGTGGGGATTCTGGGATTATAGTAGTTGTTTTTGTTAGGTTTATGATGATACAAAGGTCTGGATATGTGTGAATAATTGAGGGGTGTGATTTCCCTTTTATAGTGGAAGAGGGATGACATATCTATAAATATTAATAGGTAATCACTCTTAGGAGGTCTAACATACATCTTGTGCCACCAATAATGAAAAAAAATTTATTCAAGAAGGTATATGGTAAAAATATATTAATACAAATGGTTTTGGGAATATTTTATGTTTTCATCCCACATATGATTAATGTTTAACCATAAAAAATTAATTTTCACATTAATCATTGTAATAACATTTAAATTAATTCACTAATATTTATTGGTTAAAAATAGGTAGATAATACTAAAAAATATAAATTAATCATATAACAAATATGGAATCCATTTAACTAAATTCCATTTACATATGTGAAATAAATTAATTTAATTTTAATCAAGAATAAGGGATTAAATAGTTATTTTTAAGGTAAAAATGGTCAAAATATTGAAATATTTTTATATCCAACTTCCAAGTGAATTTTATTACAAGAACATAAATTAGATTAATTAATTTATTATTGAACTAATTGTAAAATTATATTTGAAATTCTAATTTATTACAATATATTATTTATGAAAAAATTCAGTTTTCAGTTATAATTCAGTATTTTTCACTATTGATCAAAAAATGAATCATCATAGAAAAATAAAAAAAGGTCACCGTATGATAACACTGAAATTAAAATTTAGAAATATATTTATAAATATATTATTTTTTTTAATTACAAAATATATTTTTTAATAGGTTTTCCATTATATGATGATAAAATATGCATTAGAAATTTATAGCTTTTATATATAAATTTGGATTTGTTCATATATTATACCAATAATATCTATTGGATTATTGTGATAATAAATTTATTGAGTATAAAATATTTTTATCTCATTAAAATCATTCTTTAATATGAATGAGTTTTTGTTATTATGACAAAATGTCTTTTGGTGTATAAAATTATTTTTTTATAATTACATTGCCTTTACATTTAATAGATATTTATTTATATTTATAATTAATTAAAAATAAGTGAATTAATTTAATATTTGTGTGAATCATATAGTTTCATATGTTATTTAATCCTTTTCATAAATGCTAGTTTAACTACTATGAGAAAATATTGATTTTAAATAATAATATTAATAGTATTTAGTAAACTACAGTCTTCCGTGTAACCTAAGCTGTAACACCCTGAGATTTTATGAGAAATATTATTTTTAATTACTTTGATGTCTTGTGTAATATGCTACACCAAAATTATCTTGTATTATACGTAGCATAATATTATCTTGCAGTATATACAACAGCATTCATTGCTCGTGTTACACACAATTTCAAGTTCGTTTTTTGAAAATTATTCTAAGCAACATAAAGTATAGATTTTGTTTAATGTATAAATGGAATAAGTTTTGATTATGTTATACGCAACCCAAAAATGAGCTCTCAATACACGCAGCCCTGACTTGGCCTGCATTACTCGCAATCAATACTTTCTTCAATAGCGTGTGTAGTACGCAATACCGAGTTTCACTAAACGAGATATTATTATAATATTATTATGAATTAGCCATTATGAATTGTAATAGCCAATTTTTTAAATTTTATAAATTATATATTTCAAAATGGACTTCATTTTTTTCAGAATATCAAAAATATCCTAGGGTGAGTTTTTGATATTTTTCAGAAAACATTCAATTTTTGATGAATAGTGAAAAAACTAGGTTAGTATTTAAAAACGACTTTTTATATAAAAAATTATTTAATTTATATAAATTTATTTTAGGTCAAAATAGATACATAATACCTATATATGTTCAATGTAATTCATTGGAGTCATTTTATAATAATATTAGATATATAAAAATTTTATTGGACTTATGACCCTCTTTTACCCACCTCCTATGAAAATTTACAAATTTACATAAAACGTAATTTTACCACTTATGTGAGTGGAATTTCAAAAATCCAAAAGACACAGTTGATATCAGTAAGTAAAATGTTGTTCAATAAGATAAAAATAATTTTTGGTGAATAGAAAAAATATTATATTATTAATTGTTATTCTATTCCTAAAATATAAGGTTCGGTCAAATGACTTATATGAGGTTATATATGTTAATAATGAACCACTTGGGGTTCTTTTGTCTTGTTATAGTTTGTTTATTAACCATATATTGTAAGAAAACAAGAAGGCACGATAAAAGGTAAATTACTTTATTAAGAGTTAAATATAAATGATAAGGTTAAAAAAGTAACATAAACTTTTCTAAACCCTATTTGTTGAGCGGAGGTCGACCCATCCACACATTATATTCGAAATAAACCAATTTTGAGCTATTATAAAACGAATATGACTTTATTATAAAATAATATTTTAAGTTTTTCCTAAGGTTCCCCTCTCCTCCCTTATAAAAGGGCACCTCCCCCCTCTTCTCTTTAGAAAATTGTGAGCCTTAATTCTCGGCCAACCCCTGTCCATTTCCCTTCTCAACTTCCTTAGAAACATTCTAGAGGTCCTGGACTTCTTCAAATACCAATTTTAGTTCCCTAAGAGGAGGATTCAAAGAGGTGTGTCGAAGAAGAGGTAATATCCGTTACCGATTATTTCAAATTTATTTTTCTTCTACTTCCACTTATTTAGTTGTTTAATAATGAAGTAATAACATCAGTATCACTCATATACTGATATGTTATTATAATTATGAAACACAACCATTTCACATTCTATCCATCCTACAGAAAACAAAATCACTGCACGTGCATACGTACGGAATACTGTCTACACGTCATGGTGTAATGTGTTTTTCAAACACCACCTTATTTGGATGAGTATAATGGTATAAAGAATAAATATATATGGTTATGATAACATCATACTGATTCTGAGATATTATATCATTCATTCCAATTATATTCATTAATTATTGGAACGATATCATCGCTCGTGCGTACGTACGGACTACCGTCTCCACGAACGCGATGGGATTCATTTTCCATGATTAACCATCCAAGTATGATTATAAAGTATATATGTAATAAATATAAATGAAATATATTACATAATTATGATACTAGATTTATGTACATATGTGTTTCATTTACATAATTCTATTCAATTCAATAAGGAAACAAAAACAGTGTTCATGCGTACGTACGGCCTACTGTCTCCATGAACGCTGTATTTCATTCCATTTATTTATCTATCATAAATATTTATATATTGAGTATATATTATATATAAATCATGTTTTACATTATGGATTAAGTAAATCAGGATATGAGTAATAATATCAAGAACAACAAATTGAAACACGTACGATAAATGAAACAATTTTACCCCAAACGCTGCTTTAACATGGAATTTACAAAAGAACGGGTAATATAAAGTCTTAAGTGAACCACATATGATATCATAATAATGAATATTATTCTTTGATAAGTCAATGAAATTATTTAAATCATTATAGAGGTGGTTCAGATACATACTAAGCATATCATACATAAGGTCATGGATAATTTTTAAATCTCATTTTTATTCGAGATTGCTTATACGTAAGTATTTACTGGGTTTTTATTTTTCATCTTTGTCCACAAAAATGATTTTAATATGGTGTCTAATATTCTTCCATGTATGGTTAAAGTCATTTTTACCCCTCTTTGCCTTTTTCTTTGTGTTATGGAATGTATCTTTTTTTTCATTACCATACGTGGTAATTTTTTACTTTTCCAAAAAGGTACAAGGAGAATGTTTTTCATAACTTATATAGCATGAATAGTTTTTTACGGTTTCATAATGACTTATTTAAATGAAGAATAATCTACAAATTTTCATTATTATTTTCAAAAAAAAATTATTCTTTTAAAATTGAATGGCATTTTGTAAGAAACTGATTTTGAAGAAGAAAGGATATTTTTCTCAAGAAGTCATTTCAAGTGTTTTGTCAAAACCATTTTCCATCTAAGATGAAATTATTTTAAAAGGGTATGTTTAAAGTATAATTTATCTATGAATAAAAAGGTTTCACTTTTCTTGTGATGAAATGATATTCATTTGTTTTATATGGATTATGTGATGATGGGATGATATTTACAAAACCCATTTTATTCTTTGGGTTATGAAGAATGTTTTAAGTTTATTTTCTGGAACAATATGAATGATTTAATTATGAGATGGGTTGGACCAATATCTCGCACCAATTAATTGGGTAAAGATTTATATCTCATGAGATAAACATTTATGGAATGGTATGTTAATCCAGTTTAGGGATACAAGACTGGAACAAGGATTGAACTCAATTCAAAGAGGGACTTTTTCCACAAAGATGGTCATGGAAGCAATGCCTTGGCTACTATGAAAATCATATCATGTGCTTAATGGTTTCCACAATTACATGTTTTATTCCCATGCTATTTTATCATGATTGATGTTACTTTATGATATATGCCTTACATACTTCCATGATTTATGTCATTGGTCAAGATTTGGATGTTTATATTTTATGTTCATGTTTTTGCATTCAAATGTTTATGGATTTCTTTATGTTTCCTATGTTTACCCTTACTCATAATTTGAGCTCGGAATTTTTATGTTTTCTTTTCCCCAGGATATAATAAATGGTTGTAGGTAATAAAACAAAAAGGGAAGATCTTTATGGGAGATTTTGAAGATCTTTCACCATTATTTGAAGATTATGTTCTGAGTTTCCAAAGACACTAAACTATTACGATCCTTGAGTGCTGGTTTTTTTATGTACTATGTATTCCTCCAAAGTAATGTAATGTCCATGTATGTCAATATTTGGGTCTCAATAGTTTGTATCAGAGGGAGGTTTAGTCAACCTTTGGAAACTGGGATGCGAGAACTTTAGTGAGATCCCAAGAGATATTTCTAAGGTATGTATAGGGATGTCCCTAAGGTTATGTATAAGTATAGGTAATAGTCCTTGAATTATGGTAATGATATTAGAATTAAACCTAAGATATTATATATTTAATGTACTCCCCCTTTATTATGTTGTTTTCCTAGTACGAATTTTTCCTATCACACTCTTCTTTTTGAGTTTTAGACGATGGATGGAACCCAAAAGAACCGTGTTGATCAATGTAATTGAAAATGAAATTATTGTACTCTTGAACAAACCAATGTTATGGGAGATGGAGTGAAAAATATTATTTGTATACTTACACAAGCTATAAATCATTTTGGATTTCAAAATGATCAGATAAGAGAACAATATTCTATTGATTCCTTCATGAGGCAACGTAAACCTTATTTCAATTTTTCTTTTGATCCACATGTTGCTGAACAATGGATCATCAACATTGAAAAGATATTTTCCATAATTTGATGTTCAGAACATGAGAAATTCATTTTATCTATTTACTATTTAGAAGGTTAAGCAGACCAATGGTGGACTTGAATAAAAAATACAAGGCCCCAATATGAAATTGAATCCCTGGAATTGGATGAGTTAAAGAACATGTTTTTCAGTAAGTAATTCCTTTGTATTCCTTGAACAAGGATGGAAAATGAGTTCCTTGAGCTTAAGCAAAATGATGATGAATCTGTTGGTATATACGAAGAGAATTTTACAGGACATGCAAGGTATGCATCTGGCTTTATCATCCAACCTGAAAGTAAAATTGATCAATTCATTAGTGCCTTAAAACCAAGTTTTCAAATGGAATTAGCTATAAGATACTTCTGTATCAATGAATAAATTTTTCTTTGTTCTATCAAGGTAGAATGGGAAGTTGTTGTAACAAATCCATCTCATGTTTTTTCCAAGAAACGAAAGATTGAGTTCAAGGAAAGACCTTAGAACAATGGTGAAAAGAAGGTGAATGTTTCTTTATGCTCTAAGTGTTGAATGAAGCATCATGGAGATTGCCTGAAAGGTATTAGAAAATGGTTCAAGTTTGGAAAAGAAGGTCATAAAGTATCTGTGTGCCAAAGAAGTAGGAAAAGTTTTTCTAATGACGTGAATAGAGAAAAGACTACAGTGAACTCTCCACCAACACTTCAATGCTTCATGTGTAAGGAAATGGTGTGTTATCCTAATCAATTCCCTAATCCACGTTTTAATGATTATTGGCGTGAGCAACCACTTAAGGAAAAGGGCAAAGGGAGGTCACATGCAATTACTATTCACGATGTTCAGTATGACAATGATGTAGTGGACTGATTATGTGACGAGATTCCAAAATAATGTTGTGTAATCTAATTTATTGTACTCTGGAATATTGGAATATCTATGTATTGGATTATTATGGTTTTTAAAAATTATATGTTACTAGTAACCATGAAAAGTAATTCAAATATTCTGGAAATTAGATGATAGGCGAATAATGAAGGGATAAGTAAAAAATAATTTGTTTGATAGTTTTCATGAGCTCATGATTGATATATGGACTAACCGATATCATGGTTTGAGTATATAGAATTTTTGGGATTTTGGTATGTGGAAAGATTTAACTTTTGATAGCACTCATGTTTTCACTATGGTTCTATGGTAATTCATCTTTAAAAAGAATACATGATTAAGGTATTCACATGTTTGGAATATGACCAACAATAAGATATATCTTATGCGGGATAAATGATGGTATTCAAATTCATGGTAGATGACCTTTCTAGTAGTAATTTTCTTTATACTATAAGATTGGACAGAAGTATTTTCGATAAGCCTAAATGTTGGAATGAATTAAGTTGGACATCAGATAGTATTGTTTAAGGAATGAATTTTTTGATATAATTTAGTAATTTTATAATAGTATAGTTTTATAAAAATGAAAACTCGTAGGACGGGCGACAACCCGTCGCGTTAGACAAGGATGCAAGAATAGAACCCACAAACGAAGTGCGACATGCCTTTATTGCCTACCACGGGCCTATAAAAAGTCCCCAGTTAGTTGAAACTAGATTTATTTTATTAATTGGGATGATGGAGGAAGTATAAGTCCATTTTTGAACCATATCCGATTAATATCTCCATTGATGGACTTATTTATATATCATTCTCTAAATTATGTTTGAGAAAGATGGAATGACCTATATTTATATCACATGATATACTAAAACATCATGAATGACAAATTCAACATCATTTCTTTAAGTGATGAAGTGGAAATTGTCAACGGCATGAAAAACTGTGAGATTGTAACAAAATCAAGTAAGTATTTCTTCTAATTCAAATTCATGAACTATAGGGAAATTATCTTCAAAACTAAAAATGTTGTCCTAGTGTCCTTATATCCGATGAATTAGATGGTAGATTAGATCATCATAAATATGTTGTTATGTGATTGATGGAGTTTTAATAGCCATGTCCTCTACCACTCTCCATCAGAACCTGAGGGTTCGATTTTTCTTCTATATCCAGATTTCACCTAAGTTATCCTATGGGGAAACCAAGTGATGAGTTACATTGGGTTATCGTTACATTTCATACATTATTTTTTAAAATTATGTTTTAGTATCCATTTTTATGATGTGGGTTTCTATGAATGAAACATTCACGTAGTAAACCATTTATAACCTCGATGAATTTTGAGGGAGAAATTCATTTTAAGGGGGGTAGAATGTAACACCCCAAGATTTTATGAGAAATATTATATTTAATTACTTTTATGTCTAGTGTTATTATCTACACAAAAATTATCTTGTACTATATGTAACACCGTATTATCTTGCAGTATATGAAGCACAATTTTTGGCTCGTGTGACACAAAATTTCAAGATAGTTTTTTGGAAATTATTCTACGCAACATTAAGTATAGATTTTGTTTAATATATAAATGAAATAATATTTGATTATGTTATATGCAACACCAAACGAAGCTTTTAATACACGCAGCCCTGACTTGGCTTGCATTACACGCAATCAAGACCTTCTTCAATAGCGTGTGTAGTACGCAATACCGAGTTTCACTAAACAAGAAATTATTATAATATTATTATGAATTAGTTGGTATGAATATTAAAACCCACTTTTTGAAATTTTTTAAATTATATATTTCAAAATGGTCATCCTATTTGGATTCGTAATGTAGAAATTACACTAGGGTGAGTTTTTGATATTTTTCTGAAAACTTTCAATTTTTTAATGAATAGTGAAAACACAGGGTTACTATTTAAAAACCGACTTTTTATTTTAATAATAATTTATATTATTTAAATTTATTTTAGGTCAAAATAGATAAATAATACCTATATAAGTTCAATGTAATTCATTGGAGTCATTTTATAATAATCTTAGATATATAAAAAATTTATTGAACTTCTGACCGTCTTTTACCCACCTCCTAGGAGAATTTGCAAACTTGCATAAAATATAATTTTACCACATCATTGAGTGGAATTTCAAAAATTTGAGAGACAAATTTCATATCAGTAAGAAAAATGTGGTTCAATAAGATAAAAATAATTTTTGGTGGATAGTAACTTTTTACTTTTATTTACCATGGTTATAAGTAAATAGGATAATTAAGGGTAAAAATGATATTATTATTACCCTAAAAATGTCCTAATTATATTGGATAAGTGTTATTCGACCCAAAACAACCATAGGAATAAAATATGACCATTTATGTTGACATGGATTAGATTAGAACATTTATTATTAATTTATTTAAAGAAGAGTTAAAATAGTTAAAATCAAAGTTTAATAACTAAAACATTCTTAATATAGAGTTATACATCAGATAAATTCGACTATAAATATAAATTATAAATAAAAAAATATTTCCTACATAATGGTATTTTATTTATAATTTTTAGACATTATATAAGTTAATTTATTTATGACACAATGATGATGCAGTAATTACCTTATTAATAAAATATTAACATACTAGATATTATAAATACCCAAATAATTGTAATTTGAGACTTTTTATAAATTACACAAATTTTATTGGTTAATATGACATGTTATTATTGATTTAATTTTCTTTTTTTGAACTAATAGTGCTTTTATGAATTTGACAAAAATCAATTACCATATAGTATCAAAATTGACATCAAATAGTTTTTAAAACAAATATTTTATTATTAATTATTATTCTATTCCTAAAAATCTATGGTTTGGAAAAATGACATAGATAAGGTTATATATATTAATAATGAACCACTTGGGGTTCGTTTTGCATGTTATAGTATGTTTATTAACCATATAGTGTAAGAAAACAAGAAGAAACAGTAAAAGTTAAATTATTTAACCTAGAGTTAAATATAAATGATAAGATTAAAATAGTAACCTAAACTTGTATAAAACATATTGGTTGAGGGTATTTCAAACCATCCACACTTTTACTTCTAAATTAATTAATTTGGAGATATTATATAAATATTATGACTTTATTATAAAATAATATTTTATGTTTTTCCTAGGGTTCCCCTCTCCTCCATTATATAAGGGCTTCTCCTCCCTTTTCTCTTTACACAATTTTGATCCATCAAGTTCTGAAAACCCCTGACCATTTCCCTTCTCAACTAACCATCAAACATATTATAGGTCCTGGTATTCTTAAAATACTGATTTTAGTGCACTAAGAGGAGGTTTCAAAGAGGCGTGTCGAAGAAGAGGTAATATCCGTTACCGATTTTTTCAAATTTATTTCTTCTTCTACTTAAACATATTTAGTTTTATCATTATAAAGTAAAAACATAAGTATAAATCATATCATGATATGTTATTACATGTATTATAAAACCCCATTTCGCATTCTCTCCTTCCTATGGAAAACGAAATCACCGCATGTGCCTACGTACAGAACACCATCCCCACGTCGTGGTGTAATCGGTTTTTCCACCACCACCTTACTTGGATGGGAATAATGGTGTAAATAACGACTATATATCATTATTATAACATCATACAGATTCTGAGATATTATATCATTCACTCAAATTCTATTCAATAATTATGGCAATGATATCATCCCTCGTGCGTACGTACGAACTATCGTCTCCACGAACGCTATGAGATTCATTTTCCATGATTAACCATTCAAGTATGATTATAAAGTTTATATTTAATAAATAATCATGAAAAATATTACATAATAATGATATTGGATTTATGTACATATATGTTTCATTTACATCATTCCATTCAATTCCATAAGGAAACAAAAAAGCGTTTATGTGTACGTACGACCTACCGTCTCAATGAACGGTGTATTTCATTACATTTATCAATCTATCATATATATTTATATACTGAGTATATATTAAATATAAATCATGTTTTAAATTATGTAATTAGATAAATAATTATATGAGTAATAATATCAAGAACAAAAAACCGAAACACGTACGATAAATGAAACGATTTTACCCAAAATGCTGCATTAACATGGAATTTACCAAAGAATAGGTTATATATAGTCTTAAGTGAACCATATATGATATAAAAATGATGAATACGATTATTTATTAATGCAATGACATTATTTAAATCATTATACAGGATGTTCGGATACATACTAAGTATATCAATCATATGGTAAGGGATAATTTTTCAATCTCATTTTTATTCGAGATTTCTTATACAAAAGTATTTACTGGGGTTTTATTTTACATCTTTGTAAATAAGAATTTAATTAATAAGGTTTTTAATATTCTTCAATGCTTTTTTAAAGTCATTTTTACCCCTCTTTGACTTTTATTTTGTGTCAGGGAAGTAATCTTTCTTTTGATTACCATATGTGGTACTTTTTTACTTTTTCGACAAAAGTACGAGGAGAATGTTTTTCATAACTTATATGGAATGAATAGTTTTTTACGGTTTCATAATGACTTATTTCAATGATTCTTCCTCTACAAAATTTCATGATTATTTTCAAAAAAATTCTTTTCTTTTAAAATGGAATTGTGTTTTGTAAAAAAAAAAATTTTAAGAAGAAATGATATTTTTTTCAAGAATTCATTTCAAGTGTTTTTTAAAAACCATTTTCCACAAAAGATGACATTATTTAATAATTGTATGTTTCAAGTATAATGTCTCTAGGATTTACATGTATTAACTTTTCTTTTGATGAAATGATATCCATTTGTTTTATATGGATTATGTGATGATGGGATGATGTTTATGATACCCATTTTATTCTTTGGGTTACGATGAATGTTTTAAGTTTATTTTGTGGAACAAGTATAAATGATTTCATAATGAGATGGGTGGGACCTATATCTACCTCTAATGAATTGGGTAATGATTTATATCTCATGAGATAGGCATGGATGGAATAGTATGTTAATCCAGTTCAGTGATACAGGACAGGAACAATAAGTGAACTCAATTTAGAAAGAGACTTTGTCCACTAAGATGGTCTTGGCAGCAATGCCTTGGCTACTATGGAAATAATATCATGTGCTTAATGGTTTCCACAATTAAATGTTTTATTCCCATTTCTATTTTATCATTATTTATGTTCCTTTATGATATATGACTTATGTACTTCCACGATTTATGTCATTGCTCAAGATTTGGATGTTTAGATTTTATGTTCAAGTTTATGCATTCAAATTTTTATGGGTTGATTTATGTTCCCTATGTTTAACCTTACTGAGAATTTGACCTTACCCTTTTTATGTTTTATTTTCCCCAGGATATAATGAAAGGTTTTAGGTAAGAAAACAAAATGTGATGATCTTTTTGGGAGATGTTGATGATATTTCACCATGATTAGAAGATTATGTTCCGAGTTTCCAAAGACACTAAACTATTACTATCCTTGAGTGTTGGTTTTTATTATGTATGAAGTATTATGCAAAAGTAATCAAATGTCCATGGACTTCAAGCTTTGGGTCTCTACATATGCAATCAATGAAATTCGTTAATGTGTAGAAAATAACTAAATTCATGGTTCCTTGTAGATAAATAAAAGCTTATATTAGAATGTATAAAACTAAAATCTCAATTTCACATCTAAATTAATCTTAAATTTGGTTTTATGTATAATTAAAGAAAATAAACAAATTTAAATATATTATAGAATTAAAATATTTTAATGTATTGGGACAATACATTCTCTCCTTTATAATTAAATTGTGTTCCTAAAATTCACACATGATTCAAATAATTTTGGAATTGATATATGAAAATACTTGTGTTGAAAACCTGATATTGTAATGAAGTTTGACAATACGACCTTATAATAATAAGGAAATTAAAATGCATTGGACCCCATAAAACTAGGCCTTCAAATAGTAGAACATTATTGAATGCATGGACATTGAAAACATGTGAATCATTTATATGAGAACACTTTTATTTCAATAACTGATTAATAGAGTTGAATAATTAATTCAATTGTTTATAGTATAAATAAACACATGTTTCTATAAACACAAAATTCTCATATGGTTTTTCCTTGAACTATTTCTACATCATTTTTAGCATATGTTTCATTGTATGCTGAATTGATCCATTAACAACTAAAATTATTCCATGAGCCAACATAAACCATTTCACCAATGGTCATATGTTCCCAAACTTTATTATCCAATAATTTAGAAAGAGTTCATAAAATTTCCAAAATGAAAGTAAAATTATCATTCAATTAACATGAATCGTCTATTTAATCATCAAATACCAAACATGTGAACACCATCACCATGTATTCTTTTGAAACTACGAAAAAAATGAGTTACCAAATATAGTTATTGAAACATTCAAGAATACTTATTCATTAAATATAACATATATTATTGGATATATTACTATAATAAAAAAATGATGTAAATTCCATCAATAATAGAATAAAAACATTATAAAAAATCATTAATTAGTTCCCTAGAAGACAAGACATATCAAATTTTCATTGTCAAAATCAATTAGTTATCAAAAAAAATTTAAATCCACAACTGTAATAAATCAGGGTTTATCTTTTCCTCAATAACATGTATTCCTAGAAGATAAATGTTTCCAAAGAATAATTTTTCTTATTAAGTGGTATCATTCAACACATTCTTTTAGATTCATAATAAAGAAGTACAATAGTGAAATCCTAATACATTCTATAATAAGAATAATAAGGAAAAAATCTATAATAACTTTTAAAACTATTCTCATAGATCAAAATTAATAACTTAATAATTCATTCTACATTGGTTGTATCAACAACATAAGCTTGACTGTGATCAATTGGCTTCTTCTATGGTATATTCACATGAATATTGGGAAAAAAAATTCATACATATTCACTACTATATAGTTTAACCACTAAATGATATCCTTCTCTTTTTCCCTTAATAATATTTTTCTTTCTGAACATTATGTCCTAGTATATAAAAATATCAAAATTCCATCAAGCACTTACTACAGTGATTATTTCCAATATTGTCATGTGTGGGAAAATCCTTCTTTCCGTTATTTTATTTATCTACGATTTTATCAGATTTACTCTTCTTATCTCAGTTCCTTTTGATCTCATAATACATGGGTAATTAATTCCATATCTTCTAATAACATAATAATACTTAATCATATAAAGAAACTATTCGGGTCACCATCACCATTTGGAGGCCAGAGATATGATCTCCAAAGAAAAGGACAATATTTTATTTCTTTGAGGCATATGAAATTCATATCAATCCTTTTGAATAATGTAATGGTATATTCATACTATGTAACCGATTCTTCCTCATTTTTCATTAATCTAATTAAGTTTATCATCATCTAAATTAATTACTCATGAGTAAAATATTTTTCAAACAATGTCTCCTTAAATTATTTCCATTCCATGGGATCTCTTTCATCTTTCTACCATATATTCAGGATCCAAAACCACAACTGATTTTCATGACCATTGATACAATATAATGAAAGTGTAACATTTTAATTTTTATCACATCACAATTTAATAAATATCTTCTCAAAATACATAATCCATTTCTAATAACCCATTATATTAGATGTTCCGCTAAATGGTGGGGTCCCCTATAACATCATGTTATCAAGCATGAGAGAATCTTACTATAGAACATGTTACCCCATCTGGACATGTTTATTCTTTATAACCTGAATATGCTACCATAATATATTTATAACATGAAATGACCCAATACAATTTTTTTTGGATTGGTTAGTAGGTAACACTCTATATTTTTTATGATTATTGATATCCTAATTTATATAATGTGACATTTCTATTAAATGGTATACACTATATTAGATATAAAAATTATGAAACATAATGTATGATCCAAAACATGTGAACTTCTAAATAGAAGATAAAAAATATTTGTATATAATAACATAATAAAAAACATGGTTTATCTAGTATGTTTGAATATACTTATCTTGAAAATTTATCATTTAGATATTTCATATAATATATTTTTTCCAAAATCCAAATTACTATTGTCTTTATTATGCATCCTCTAAAACCAACTATAAAACCATGTCCCCAGAAGCTTTGACCTTTCACCTTACATCATTACCTTGGCCTCATTATAAGGAATACACTGCTAAAATATTAATCATTTTAGTAGTTTTGGATGACCAGATTACATACATGATACCCATATTACAATAAGGAAATATAAAATAAATCATGAACATAAAAATGGTAACAATCCTTGAAAATCAAAACTTGAATTCATATTCATACCTAGGGGAAAGAATATAAAATAACGTAGATAATAGATTCCCTTTATGGGTGAAGTTTAACAGAAGATATCATATTAAAAATAAATAATTAATATAAATATTTATATAATTTAACAAAATTACCATTTAAACAACTGGATAAGGAATAACGTAAATATAATGGTAAATAATTGAAAACGGATGTCATTTTATCAATAAAATGAATTTGAAATGATTGTAAATATTTTCTCATAATGAAAATACACAGGATTATAAAAAATACTAAATACTCAATGTAATAAATTATTAAATATTGGAAATCTGTTTTCCTAGGAACAAGATACCTCTACCGTCATGATTTATCCTCAAGTAAGTTTAAAACATACTGGTTAAAACCCCATCTAATTAGGCATGCTAATTTTTCTCATGAGACTATAGATGCATCGATGGTATTCCATTAACAAGTGTCCAACCCATTTCATCCACGTCCATATTGTTCCTCATATCTCGAATAATCGATTCAATTCATAAATAAGGTACTTCCTAAAATATTTTTATTGAGTAAAAGATATAGATATATCAATTAATCAACATATAATAAAAAAAATTAAATATATACACCATATTTAAAATTATATATTTTTTGGTCAATAATCAAATCCATGATAAATGATATGGATATTTATATGAAATTTGATTTCTAATAAAAAATATTAAAAATAAATTGATTGTTAATAGAAATATTTAACTATCAAAAAATAAAGTGAGAAAGAAAAACAATATAAATGTAAACATAAAATAACATTATGTTCAAAAATTAATGATATTATAATTCAATGGGGAATTATATACATCACATAAAAGGTAATTGGTTCATAATAAAAAATAATTTTCAATGGAATGTAAATTGGGACCAAATCCCTTACCTTAAACAACATTTTGGTTGAACAGCCATTAAACACATGAAGAGTGATTTTTATATACATATTAACTTATTTTATAACCATATTATTATTTATAATATCATATATTATATTATTATAAATCTTATTACTCGTTTTTTTTAAATAATTATTCATTATTGTAACTATTTCAGGTGATAATTGCCTAGTTATTCTTGTATGTTTGGACTTTTTATTTTTTGTTCCTCTTACATCATTCTTGATTTATTCATATAAATATTTTAGATACATATTTAAATATCCCATATATTAATTATATATTTATTTATACTAATTTATAATATTTAGTGATACGAGAAGAAATGCATCGTTCATGGAGACAGAAGGTTGTACGTAAACATTAATGATTCATCCATTTTCTTGTCTTCTTAAAAGAACGAAATGTAATTGATATATATATATATATTAAAATTAAAGAACCATTTATTTTTCATATATATCACATATCTTCATTAAAACATCCTTAATAATTTCAATGTAATGCATGAATGATTTATATCACTTTGAGGAGGTGGTAGTCCACATGTCCACAAATTATGTTATCATATTTCCAAAAAATGGAAAGAATGCATATATATATAACATATTAATAAAATAATCATAAAAATATTATTATTAAAATATATATAACGTGTAAAATATATATATAAAATTATTACCAACCATAAATGTGGTAATGGAAGAAAGAACGACAACAAGTACCAAGGCGACAGCCTGCCACACACACGAATGGTAATTTATTTTCCCATTTGACGGATGTGTATTTGAGAGTAGGTTGTAAAATGTACATAAATATATATTTTTATATTTATGATATTGAGATTATTATATAATTATTATATAAAAAATTATGGCATTTAAGGAAGAAATAAAACAAAATTCTTGTTGATGAAAGTTACAATTCTACGAGTAACACATTTTGGTTCATTCAAAAAGGCATGGTTTTCAAAATTACCAAAGAGAGGATTATAAGATTAGTGGATTTATGTTTTTAGGAGATATTTAGTCTTTGTTTATATATTCGAAATTTCCTAAAAGGTATGAATATGTGAACTGGGGGGGGGGTTGAGTTCCCTTTTATAGTGGAGTAGTGTCATTCTTATAAATATCAAAGGTTATACCCATTTGGAGGTCTCCCTTATATAATATTCACTTTTAATGAAATAAATTAAATAACACAAGGTATATTTTAGAAATATGGGAATTTTATGGGTCTTGGACAATTCTCAAGGTTATTTGGCTACATCAGAGTATAGTTTTACCATTAGGTAACCTAATTTTTTCTTTATTCACTATAATTAAATTTAATTGATTTAACTGATATTTTCTATAAAATAATTATATTAACAGACTATAAATTATAAATTATTCAAATTCCAAATGTGTAATTTTTTTCCAAATTCAAATCACAGATGCGGTAAATGATAATTTAAAATTAACCCCACACATGGGATGAGAAAAATATCTTTTAATGAAAAAATGTTCAAATTTTTAAAATATTTTTATCCAATTTCAATGTTCAATTGATTCAAAATACATATATTTTGGTAATTTAGGTATAATTTAACCTATAATACATTAAAACCAATTTTAAATATAATTTAACAATATAAATTACTTAGAAGAAATGTCAGATTTTAAGTAAAGTTTGATATTTTTCTGTATTTATCAAATAAATAATCCACACAGAATAGCCCAAAAGTTATCCTTATGTTACTTATAATATTTTGATTTCAAAATATGATGATTATTTTTACATTTTAAAATTAGAATGATTGTTTTTTAAAACGTCTGACATTAAAAAGTGTTAAAAGTCATTAGGAAAAAGATATATTTTAATGATTAAATTTTGGGCTAGCATTATGCAATGACAATCAAACCTATTAGATTTATTTTAAAAAAATTTTATTGAAAAAAATATATATATATAAATATATATATCATTAATTTCATTCAATTATATAAATTACTAACAATTGTAAGAGAAAATTCCAATTTGGGAATAACAATTGTTTGTTATAAAAGCAATTTATTTTAAATTCATTTTTTTTTTTTTCATATCTAATTAATTAATATCCAATTAAATAATTTTATATTTTATATCCATATATTTTCTTATGTTATTTAGACCTATTCATAACATTTATTTTAATATCTAAGAGTATAATTTCGTTTTAAATTATTATTTTAATTGTATTTTTAAAAACTAGTCTTGTGAGTAACTCAAGAAATCAATGAAAGTCATAGATTCATTAAATATAATAGAAATTACATTTTCTATATAGAAAACATTTAGCATAATGTTTCAGGTTTAATAAGATAATATCAACTTACTTGTTCTATAAGTAGAACATATTTTTTCTAAAAATGTATTCTAGCAACAAAAATAAATTAATTTTAAAACAAATATTGTAATGTCTTGAGATGTTATAATAATGTTTGAATTTTAATGATTCTATATTTCCAAAATTGAGCTTTTAATAACATAGGATTACATAATTTTATAAAGATTCTTTTCTAAGTAATTTTTACTAAAAATATTTCATGATCAAATATACAACACAATAAGTCCTTTTTTTACAATTAAATGGCTATAATGGTTTATGTGGAAAATATAATACAACGTATCATGTAGAATAGAATAAATTCAACCTATTTTAGGATTTTATTAAATATTTATAATTTGGATTGGAAAATAAAATCCAATGGTTTAGTCATAAGTTGCATTGGATGAATAAATTTCCATTTACATATCTATTCTAAAAATAAATAATCTATAATGTCTGGATGTTGGTTTAGATATACCTTATGAAGAGACCAATTTCTTTAAATCACACCTAGATTAAAAGATCTATTTCCTGAATTATTTTGAGATTTGAATAAATATTAATTTTTTTTATAATGTAAATATTTTATTCTTGATTCTATATAGTTGTAAATATTATCCAAATGTTTTATTATATTTTAAACTTGGTGAGGTTTATGTTAGAAAATGGTGGTTAAATCCATGACATTATTGGAAGAGTTAATGTGCGACATGTATAAATGATAAAAATGATGTTTAATAGTAAATGAAAAAACACATGTTTTTTCACTAAAGTGTTCTGTGTGGGTATTATTTTATAATTTTGGAGTTCTTTATTACATGCTGAAAATTACACACTATAAAGATGATTTGGTGGAATTATAATATAATAAAGATCATTATATACCATCATTATGGATGTTAAAGTCTACCACAATAAGAAAATTCATAAAATATGAGTTATGATGTTATTCTATGAGAGTGGACTCTCTAAAACTATGGAAACATGATTTTATATATTTAGGATATTAATCATGAGAACAATAGGATTAATTAAAGAATCATAAGCCTCATTGAAAATGTATTGAATGAATTTTACCATAATTTTATGAAACACATTTTCCAAATATCATATGGTGTATGTTCTTTAGTATATTACCATCTTAATAAAAAATATAAATATAATTATCATCATCATACTTTTAGTCTCTTTAAATTATTATTAGATCACACTAAATTAAATATACGACTTAGTATATCCTAATTACTATTTGATTAATGTTGGTGAGATATAATACATAGTTTGAGGATATTAAATCTAAAAAATACTAGATTCTAAAACATATGATTCATTTGAAATATTATGATGACATGACTAAAATGAATCATATATGTTCATATGATATAATTCCCTGAAGAAGATTATGTTTTAGTATCATTTAAACATAGGAAACCATAAAAAATATATAACATGACTTCAAAATTGTAAAGACCGGTAAATTTTAAGGAAATTTTTTTCTTAATTTTCTTTGGAATTTTACAAGAACGCAGTTTCTGACGGCGCCTGATTCCGAGGCCCGGTGTGCCCGGAATCATTTTCCTAAGTTTGGCTCGGGTACGTTCAGTGAACGGATGAGCGGGTTTTTCTAACTTTTGAATCGGTGCCCGGAATCGAATTCTGAGGGCACCGATGAAATCGCAGCGCCGGTATTCCCTTAGAAACGCCTCTTCCGGAGTTTCGTTTGCTCGGGTGTGGTTTTTAATTTTCAGGCTTAAAGTTAAGAAATAAAATAATTTTGCGACAACTTTATTTTATTTCACTTAAGCCCCTTGGAAGCCACTTGAAGCCACTTAAAGGCGGCTTGAACTGATTTGAACTAGATAGGGTGCTATCTGGGAATATCATACCCCCTTGGTAGGATATTTGTGAGGTGGGGCCCGCATGAGCCCCACCGTTTCTTTTCTTCTTAAGTAACGCACCCGCACCCCCCCCTATTAAAAGAAGTCTACCGTGTGTTTTCTGGTTAAGAAACGCCCCATTTAATTGGGCTGTTAATTTGTTACAATTAATTCTTTGAGATTAATTGATCATTTCTTTTCTTTTGAAATTAAATTTCTTATCTTGTGTTAATAAAATAAGACTTGGGCTTATTTTATTTTTTTTGAGTCTTGTCACGTTGGGAGGATTTGGGAGGCTTGAAGAACATCTTCTTCAACGACGAAGAACGTGAAGAACGAATCGGTCTCCGATGAAGAACGTCGTCACGTCCTTCTTCCGAAGAACGACGACGCGCCATCCCTCGTTCTTCTTGCCACATAAAAGGAAGGGAGACGCTGTTCCACCTCGGACAACCTCCGTCTTCGTCTATGAATCCTCTTCCGCGACCACGCGACACCTTTCCGCGACGACGCGACGATCCCCCTCTTCCGCGACGAGCCTTTCCGCGAAGAACGCCCGCGCGCGACGATCAACGAGGTAGGGATTTTATAATTTTGGAATACCCCTCTTTATATTCCCGTGAACGTTCTTTAAAAATTGAAGAACCGGAATCAAAGAAACAATTTTATTTTATTAAAATTGTTGGTTCATGTGTTGAACATTTTATTTTCTCCCGTTGTTTTTATCTAACGCGGAGGGTGCGGGTCAAACGAACACGGCCCGGCAACCCTCCGTCGTTCTTCGTGTTTTTCGGATTTGGAGGGCGACGACGGAACGTGCCGCAACGGGTGTTTGATGATCCCACAGTAATGAACGGAACCCAGGAGGAACAACGGCGCAGACGAGAAGGAAAACGGGCCACCGGAGCGACTCCGGCGGCCCGCGGAAGCCGGTGGTGGCGCGGGTCGCCGGCACGGCGGCGCCGGCGGCCGGAGGCGGCGGCACCCCGCGGGTGTCTAGCGCGACACCCCGCGGGTGTCCACCGTGAAACCCCGCGGGTGCCGCGGGTGTCCAGCACGACACCCCGCGGGTGCCGCGGGTGTCCAGCGCGACACCCCGCGGGTGCCGCAGGGTTGTCACGCGGCACCCCGCGGGTGTCCAGGGCGACACCCCGCGGGTGTCTGGCCGACACCCCGCGGGTGCCGTGGGGGTGTCACGCGGGTCAGTGGCTTTCCCCCGCGTCGGCCGCTCGGCCGAGCCGAGCCGGACCGGCCCTGGCCGGGCCGGGCCGGGCCAACCGAGTCAGACCCGACCCGGTTCGGGCCAACCAGGGGGGGTCGGGCCGGGTCGGCCCGGGCCCGGACCCCCCGTCTTCGGACGGACTTCGTTCAAATGGCTGTATCTTGAGCTACGGGCCTCCAAATGACTCGCCGTCAGCGGCAACACAATCCTTGGAGCGAGTCACTCGTTTCGGTTTATCGCACTCAATGTTTCGAAATACTTTGGGTTCGGCCGGGTTGGTTCGTACACGAAACCAACCGGGCCCTCGGAGCGGAAACACTCATATCATGAGCTACGGACGTCCAATTGACGTACCATCAGCTTTGTTAGTTTCCACTTAGTGAGACAGATCTTTTGGCTCACTCCGCCCGAGGTTTGGACGCAAGTGGAGTACGGTCGGGTTGGTTTTGCCTTAAAAACCAACCGGGCCCCCGGGACGAAAAAGCCAATAACTCTCAGACAGGGCGTCCGATTGACGCGCCGTCTGTTGCGTTGAGTTCCTGTTGACGATACGGAACTTTTGGCATCCTTTGCCCGAGTTTTGGATACAGTTGGTAGTGGCCGGGTTGGATCGCACCCGAAATCCAACCGGGCCCCTGGAACGGAAAACGATGATATCTTTCAGACAGGACATCCGTTGGACGAACCGTCAGCGGCATTGGTGATCACGTTGAAAAACGGTCCCTATGAGTATACCCTGTGAGTGTTCGGGGTATAGTTGAGTTACGGCCGGATTGGTTCGCTCACGAAACCAACCGGGCCCCTGGGACGAAAAGGCTAATAACTCACAGACCGGGCGTCCGATTGACGCGTCGTCTGTTGCGTTGAGACCCCAATGACGAGGTGGTCCTTCGAGATACTTCCTTGCGGGACTTTGTGATACTTGGCGTATTGACCAGTAGCTCGTGGAGCGGACCCTCCCGGAGACGAGCGGGCGGAGCACGGAGACCGTGTAGCTGACTGAGACCCGACGACAGCTGATCGAACGACTCGGTGTGTGATAGAGGTGCGCTTGGTTGTAGCGGCACATGGGAGCGCTTGGTTGTAGCGGCAGACCCACGACAGAGGTGCGCTTGGTTGTAGCGGTACATGGGAGCGCTTGGTTGTAGCGGCAGACCCACGACAGAGATGCGCTTGGTTGTAGCGGCACATGGGAGCGCTTGGTTGTAGCGGCAGACCCACGACAGAGGTGCGCTTGGTTGTAGCGGCACATGGGAGCGCTTGGTTGTAGCGGCAGACCCACGACAGAGGTGCGCTTGGTTGTAGCGGCACATGAGAGTGCTTGGTTGTAGCGGCAGACCCACGACAGAGGTGCGCTTGGTTGTAGCGGCACATGGGAGCGCTTGGTTGTAGCGGCAGACCCACGACAGAGGTGCGCTTGGTTGTAGCGGCACATGAGAGCGCTTGGTTGTAGCGGCAGACCCACGACAGTGGTGCACTTGGTTGTAGCGGCACATGGGAGCGCTTGGTGGTAGCGGCTGGCCCGCATTACTCGATAGGTGGAGTACTACAGCAGTCTTAAGTTAGTGGGTAGTACCTCGGAGTTGTGACAGGACCACTGTACACTCCAGAGACGGAGCTCTTCAGCTGTTACGGTTTCGATGATGAAAATCCTGGTTTGACCTGAGACTTTTGACCTTGTGTTTGCCTCATGATTGAGATGGGTTACTTGATAACTTAGGTATATGTATGGGAATATATCTAAGTAGAGGTTATCTGTTGAGATCTTCTTGTGGTTATCTTTTTTGGTTTTAGTGAGACCTTGTGGGTATCGGGGTCCCTATTGAGTATCGTTATACTCACCCCTGCACGGGCTATGCCCGCACTACGTTGTGTTGGTTGCAGACGACGGACAGCGTTGATCGTGGCTGAGGCTTGCAGAGCAGGACGATACCTGGAGGTGGACCACTGGGCGGGACGTGCTCGGAGCGGACGGCGGGACCCGAGGAGCATTTGAGCAATCTGTACCCACCCTTCAGGTGGGATTTCCAGTGGACAGCTCGATGTAGCGTCTTTTACTTTACAGTTGATGTTTTCCCTTTCGAGTTGTACTTTACTTTCAGTTGGGTTTGTATACTGGCCCATTTACTTTTCCGCACTTCATTTGTAATCTGTTTTTACTTAGTGTTTACTTTTCTGCTTGCTTACTCTGTGGTGCTTGTTTACTTTACAAAGCCAATGCCTTCCCTTTTTACCGGAATTTTTGCCTTGGTGCTAGTCGCCAGCCCCTGGCCTATGGAAGGAGGGCTTGGGGTAGTCACGGAACGGGCCCCGAGGACGGGTCGTGACAAAAATAATAATTAATGGCTCAGTTCCAAGATAGTATAGCAAAGTTCATTAGGATCACTACCGATGCACCATATATAGCATCTCATGAGATGAAAAAATTACCTAACACATTGTGGGACTCTATAATTCTACAACCAAATTTTATATCCATAACATGTTGATGAATTTTCCTACCACATAATAAAATCATATATAGGGAGTAAGAATAAAAAATCCCATGAAAAAAATGGGTTACATTAACATATGTTAAAGAATAATTAATCTATATATTATAATGATTAATATGAAATAAAGAATTAATTTATTCATAAGTATTCATAAATTAACAAATAATAATACATCATGAAAAAGACGTTTATTTGAATTGAATATATTAAATAATATAACATGTTATTTTGTAAACAAACATCTTAAGTCATGTTTTATGAAAAGTGTAATGATAAACTAAATAGAGAATGGTTATAAAAACTTTAGTAAAGATTCAAATGTACCCAAATGTATTTAGATAAAAATTAATGTGTTTAAACACAATATGTTAAATGAATTAGATAGAGTGGTACATTGTAATAGATAAGAAATTAACAACTTCCCTTAAAACATGATATCTTAAATGAAAATACTTACAAATAAATATGATGAAGATATATTATCCCTAAAATGGATTTAAAATTGAAATATATATATATGTAAGTAAAAAATATAAAAAAATGTTATAATTAAAATAACATTATGTATATATGGTGGCATGAAAAATATAATATGTAACCCCATAGTAATAAGGGTGGTTCCAATTATCACATACATATTTCTCTTGATATGTTATCTAAATTCATATAACATCTTATAAAATTAATAGAATTTATAAAATGACTTATTAAGAATATGTTTTTATTATAATTTATTTAAATAATATCATTTTATTTTTTTAACAAACATTTACATTTAGATTTTATTTCATTTTTTACCACAATTAATTGTTACACAGTTTATTTCTTTCATTCTCTAATCATTAATTATAAATGTTCTTGTATAATAAGACCATTTAATAGATGTGTAATACAATTATTTTCATGAAATGACATAGGATTTTATATTCCTAAATATCTATATGTGTTCTGACAAAGGGATTATTCATTCAGTGTAAATGTTTTTTTTATGGGTAGTTCATTAAGTATTCTTTCTGGAAAAGATATAATTATTTAGTTTTAATTAAACATATAGATATTTAACAATTTTAGAATATAAAAAATATATATTATACTAATTTAGATCATTTTCAACATAATTGTTTTTATAATCAACCATGAATGTAGTGATGAAAAAATGGAATACAGTAATTATTACGGTGATGAAATGACCCTAATGTGAAAAAATCATTATATAATAGGATGTGTTGAGGCTATATAATTTATATTACACTAATATAATTTATTTTTAGAATATTAATAATAGTTATTTTTTATAATATCTTGAATATAATATATTTGATATTTTTTAAGATGAAAATAATATAATAGAATTTTTTTGAGAATATTACATCTTACATTGAATTTTCACCCATTACCTAATCTATAAGGATATATATCATTTATTGTTTTTCTAATAAGGATTCCAGGATGTGTGAGTATTGTTTTAAGGATATTTTTGAAGAATTTATTTGAGATAATGGGATTAAAATGTGTTTAAATATGCAGTGGTTTTTATAAATGAAAGAAGATGGTTTTTGAGAATTAAATATTAGTAAAATAAATTTCTCCAAAATTATACTTATCTATTCACCACATAGTATATAATTTAAATCTAATATTATTGGGGACATTAAAATAACTATAAAACATATATAATCCTTTAAAATTAATTCATAAATTATATTATGCAATATAGTATTTATATGACATATTACTCTTTCACCTCAATAAATATTTTTTTAGAAAATACTCATCACCATATACATTTTTTGAAGTAATGATTTAAAAATGAATTAAATTTTAGAAAAATCAAGATTTATTAAATTGAATATTTATATAAAACCATTATTTAATGAAATAATAATAATTTTTGATACATGATCAATAATAAAACGCATTGTGAAATATGGATTTTTCCATTAAATTATAATATAATATATCTATTATATATTTATTTTCCCCTGAACAATTTTATGAAAATTAAATTTTGATAAAATAATTAAATTTGTTACTAAATTTTATTTTAATGAATATAGATAATATATATTTTTTAAATGTTATTCTAAACTATATTTTTCATTCATTAATATTTTAAAAGTTAACACATCTATTTAATATTAGGTTATTTCATTCTATTTATTAGTATAATATATATATATATATAATTTTTATCTTCCATCATTTCAATTAATATTCGAAAAGCCATGTTACTTGGTTTAATGGTCCCATTAATATTTTAATGAACAAAATGATTTTATACTTACTCTAAATATCATCAATTTACATCCTTCATCATTCACTATAACATATGCTATGATTTAAAATTATTTATTTTATATTTTAGCATTACTCACTAATCGTTACACATTATATTATTTATCTATATTTACTAAAGAAATTAAAAAATTATTTTTTTTGATTCATCTGTTTTAAACTGTACTATAATAGTAGGTATGAAACAACCATTTTATTTTGAAGGAAATTTCCAAATATCAATGATTAAATTGTTACACTCTTTGGTTATTACGAAATTTCATCCATTAAATTTTTTTAGGTATAGTATTTTGGGAAAACATGAATGTATTCATATTTCATTTCTTCCTAATGTTTCAATGATTCTTATTTATATTAATTGTTCCTCTAATATATATTCACAAGGTGTAATATATTCTTGTCTACAACACTTCCATTATAGTATGTAATCTTTTCCAAGTGATGTATATAATGGGGATCAAGATTTAGCTATAAAAAAAATATTTTCATTTAAATTCAGGATATCTATAATATAATTACACAAGATGGAAACACATAAAATGTAATGTATATAATACAAGATTATTGGGAGTGTGAGTTGATATGACACTTGGTAAATTTGTTCAATTATTTTAAATAATTTAATGTATCTAAGATATAAAATTCCTTTTAACCAAAACCCTATTACACTAATATACGTATAAATGTCGAGAAAATATTATTTCTAAACTCAAACTCTAGATTATATTAATAATTATTTCCATATAACTTATATCGATCATGTTCTAACCTATTGAGTTATTAAATAAATTTCAAATTTTTTTCCATTTCTTAAATAAACGTTGTCTTAATTTCTTTTTCCAAAAAATATATTTTGGAAATGAGGGTGATTTGAAATTATTTTCAAAGAGGTTTTTGTAAATAGATATATTTATTCTTGAATAGGATATGTTATTTTACAAGAACATTCCCAATGGAAAATATTAATCCAAAAATCCTTTGATAATATTGATAACAATCATACCATATCTATTTGTGGTGGAATAATGAATTAATATTACCTGTCACATATATGTATATATGAAATTATGATGTTCCATATTGTCTTCATGTAATGTTAATAACATTTCCAGAAAAAGTTATTAACCCCCATACCTTGATAAAAAATAACCAATATTGGTATTCTATGTGTTCTAAGAACTTATTTTATGAATATCCTCAAAATATGACCATGTGATAAGGCCTCTTGAATAATAATAATCTGAAACATTTTTTCATATGGATCAAAAAATCCAACGTTTAATTATCTTTATTGGATCACTTGGAAGACTTGTGAAAAAATCCCTAGTGATGTTATCTATTTCTCCAAAATTATAGGTAATTCTTTTGACATCATTTTATACAATTTTTATTTTCCATTGATGGTTTACACACCAAGAACAGTACTGTATCATATATAACATAATTATTTATAATTTCCCAATAAAATTTCTCTTTGATATCTATATTATATTTTCCTCCCTCTTATTATAGATAAATTTGATCTATGGAAATTATTAATTATATCGTTTTCCCAACTTAGCCTCATATTCTCCACAAATTCATGTAAAATATATCACATTTCGATCTGTACTAATTTTATACTCAGTGTAATTAATTATCCCCTTAGTAAGAATATTATTTTCCAACTCAACGTCAACCAT
Organism: Viscum album; assembly: GCA_963277665.1. Lineage (NCBI taxonomy): Eukaryota > Viridiplantae > Streptophyta > Magnoliopsida > Santalales > Viscaceae > Viscum > Viscum album. Next base: position 433,009,145 of record OY728150.1, on the reverse strand, counting down.
TTCACATTTTATAATTTGACCATAAAATTGAATACTATAAATAATTTGAGGAAGGTTGGATGAAATTACATCCTTTATTATTTCCCTTTATATCTATTTTCTGTCAATAAAAATTGGATATTTCTCATTTTTAATCGTTTAGTATGATGAAAGATATCTTCTATTTTAGGAGTGTGAAACATTATTTTCCATAATTAGATGATAATGTATTCAATAGTCTTAGTCCAACACCAACTCTTACTACGTTCATTTGTGAATGCAGATCCACATCAGTTTGAAAATATAATCTATTCCCTTATAATATATAAATATTTTCTACCTATCTATAAATAAATAAATTTCCATAAAAACTATATGAATGTTTTTTTATAATGAGAATTGGTGCACCCAATGGCGATGATCTTTGGCTGATGACACCTTTATATTAATTCTTTTAATATAACTTCATTACATATTTCAATTTAATGGGGTCATTCTGTAAAGGCTAGTGGATACATGTAGTAATCAATATATTTGTTGAATTTATAAATCCTCATCATGGTTAGGAGGAAGATATACACACTTTTATGGAATAATTTAATATATTCCCTTAGATTTGGGATTTTAATAGATTATGAGTTCCATTATGTCAATAATTTTAGTTAGATATGTTTTATCATAATAATATAATATCCATTCAATATAATATATTTATATCTTACTCAAACCAATTTAATGGATTGGGGTTTAATTTTTGGATATGAAAATTGAATTTCTCAAATTGTAAGATTATGTTTGTTCATCAAAAGGACAAACAATCCATTCTAAAAACATAATTAATTAAAATAAAGAGGTTGGAAACTATTTATAAGAGATTAAATAAAAAGATATTATCTGATGAGGATTATATATATCATATATAATAACTCTACCATTTGTTATATTCATTAATAATTCATCCTCTAGGATTTGAGGAGGTGTTTTTATAGTTATAATATTATTTTCTGACATGAAAAATGCAATCAAACAGATTCAAACGTTACATTACTATTATTTAATAAATAACCAACGCATATATCAATAGTTCATTTTCAGGATCCACATCATCTATTTTGATAGTTTAATACCATCTGTTATATCTTTTCCCAGGTGTTTATTAACATGAGTTAAAAAAATACTTACTCTATATTATGATATTATGTTTAAAATTTTCTTTCTTCCGTCCATTTGAATCATTTTATTATAGGTTTAGGATTGATAAGAAGTTTATTTTCCTTCATTATATTAGTTGTATTTTTTATCAATATTTGGTATTATTCATATTTATTTCTCTAATTCTTACACATGAAATGGCACCTTATTACATTGACTCACATTTGTATCTTTCTTACCAAATATATGAAACATTTGTAGTTATATTGTAATATATTTAATATTACCTTTAACCCCCCAAAATTAAGATCCATTGTCCACTTTTTATCTCCACCTTTTTGAAACATTAGAATAAGTAATATATAAATGTACATTAATGGTCAATTAGAAAACTTATACTTAGTTATGAAAGTAATGAATTTAGTTGTCTTTTATAATTCACAAATTTATTCGAATAAATAAGTATTTAGTTAATTTTGGTGGGTTAATAAAAATGATGGTGATGTACTGTTAATTCTTAGTGAACATTAAATTATATGAACCAATTGATTCATCCAAAATTTTAACTATCTCTAGGAAAAACCTCACCATTTTATGAAGGAAATGTGAAGAATATGTTTATAGAAACATATTTTTTGAATCATTCCCACTTCATTGATTGAATTTATTACATAAGATTCATTTCTTTATCACTGTCCACCACTGATCTACTACTAGCTCTGTGTAAAAATTACCGATGAGAATTTATCATGAATTGTGAAATAATTTAAAAAGAATATCATGTTAGTGGAATTCATCATTTGTTCAGAAAATTAGGGGAGAAAATATTTATTGAAAGTTAGAGGCATTTTTTTTAAATTTAATCAACTAAAAATTTAATTTTTCAGTATAAAAAGGGAATTCCATAGAATACTTGTAATTATTCTCTAACTAAAATAGTAGAGGAATAAATTCCTTGATCTTTCCAAATCTTGCGCCTATTTTATGATTTATATCATTTAACAAGTCATCAAAATTCATATCACTTTATTTGTATGAATATTCCATATTGTTCTTAACCGTTATTAAAAGTTATGTGCAATTTTTATTGAAAATTCTAAAGCTAATATTAATATAAAAAAAGTACTATGAATAGAGGAGGAATAAGTCATAAATAAATTGTGTACCTAAACATATGAATTTCTAGGATTTAGTATTGGTTATGGATGATGATTTTATTTATTAGGTTATCTAAACTGATTCATTATATATAATAATTTAAAAAGTAACAGAAATACATTCAGACACCCATACTGGATTATAATATGATGAGTGTAACCAAATTCACATCCCCTATAATTGGAATTCGAGTTTGAAATGAGGAACAATTTGTGTAGACTGAATAAATCTATATATAATACCAATCTATATATTTGAAGGATGATTTTTGATGAAATATTTTGAGATAGGAGATTTAAATGAGTTTAAATATTGGGTGGTTTTTAGAAATGGTTGAAGAGGGTTTCTGAAAATTAAATATTCTGGGAAAAAATTTTATATTTTTTTAAATGATAATTATCTATTCACCTGATAGTATGTTATTGTAATAAAATAGTAAATGGGATAATAAAATAACCATAAAAAATATTTACTCCTAAAATATTAATTCATATACTATATTATTTATTATAGTATCTATACATTATTTTATTATTTCTTCTCTATAATTATTTTTTTGAAATAAGTAATGAACATATCCATTTAATGAAGTGATGATTAAAAAATGGATTCAATTTTATAAAAAGCATCATGATTTAGATAACTCAACCTTTATATAAAACCCTTATTTAATGAAAAAGTAATTTCTGATACGTGATAAATAATCTATTACATTAAAATATTTATATTTTATTTTAAAATTATAATATAATGTATGTAAATATATATATTTTTCCATTAATCCAATTTATAAAAATTAAATTTTCTTTAAAAAAATTAATTTTTTACTAAATTTTATTTTATTGAAAATAATTCATATATTGTTTTTAAAAAATATTACATGGAAATCTATTTGTGAATCAATAATTTTTTAAAAGGTAACACATTTATTCAATTATATTTTATATTATTTTTTTATATAATATATATATATATATATAATTTTTATCTTCCATCATTTCAATTAATATTCTTAAGGCGACGTTACATTTCATAATTGCAAATTACTATTCTAACAACCAAAATGTATTTATACGCTCTCTAAATACCATCAATTGACAACCACCACCATTCACTGTAATATTTTACAAGATGTTATATTCATTATTTTCAAGGTGTTATACTTTCAAGCTAATGTTAGTTATTTATTATTGTAATTATTATATATGTTTTTATTATAGAGGAAATAGTGATCCAAATGCTGCAATTCTTATTATTTCATTATTTAACATTTACTCTCCCTCTGTAAAACATTAATATTTATAGCTATATTAACTAACTAAATGAAATAAATATTTTTTTATGATTCATATGTGTTAAACTATAATATATTAGTAAATTTGAAAAAAATATTTTATTTATATGAAAATTTCTAAATATCAAGTACTATATTGTTACAATCTTCAGTAAATAAAACATTTCACCTGTAAAATTTCATTATCTAGAATTTTTGGGAAAAATATAATGGTAATTATATTTCATTGCTTCTTTATGTTTCAATTTTTCATCTTTATATTAATGGTCCCTCTAATATATATTAGCAATGAGATTTATCTTGTTGTCTATAACACATCTTTTATATTATATGTTCTTTTCCATATGATCTTTGTTAGAGACACCATGCATTAGTTATACACCAGATATAAGTTCTAAATTCATGATATATATTATTTACCAACTCAAGATGAATACAAATATCATGTAATGATCGTAGTACTGGATTTTTGGGTGTGTGGGTTGATATGAAAATTCATAAATTTGTTACTTATAAATTTTAATGATTATAATTTATATAAGACTTAAAATTTAATTTAACCAAACCCTGATGACACAAATATAAGTACAAATATAATTAAAACAGTATATTCAAACTCAATCTCTATATCATAATAACGATTATTGGCCTACCTCTTCTATCGATCATGTTTTTACCTTTTCATTTATTAAATGAATTTAACATTTTTTTTCCATTTATTAAATCAAAATTGCCTTAATTTATTATTCCCACCAATATATTTATAATATGATAGAGTTTTAAAATTATTTTCATATTGGTTTTTATAAATATCTTTCACATCCTTGAATATATGATATTATTTTATGCTAACATACAAAATGTAAAATATTAATCCCAATGTCCAATAATAATATTAAGATAGATGAAAACATATACTTATGTTAGGGAATAATTTATTCATATCATCCATAACATATGGGTTGATATTCTATTCTGAGCTAAAACAATGATTTCATGGGATGTTAAAAACATTTTTTAAAACCTCATACCTCATTTAGAAAAAAAATAAATATTGGTGTTCTATGTGTCCTCACAACTTATTTTAGGAATATCATTAAAATATAACCATTTGAATGGTCCTATGGAAAAATAATAATGTGAGATACTACTTTATATGGTTAAATAAACCCCACATTTAATTATTTCAATTGGATACCATCAAAAGTTGGAGACAAAATCTGTAGTGATGTTATCCTATATCCAAAATGTTATAGGTAATGCATGTGTCATCATTTTATATTTTTTCCATTTTTTATTTGTGGTTTAAACACCGAGAACATTAACATATATTAAAATAATATTAATTATTATTGTCCCAATAATTGTTCTCTTCTATATTTTATTTTCTTTTTTCTCCTTCATTTTATGGATAATATTGATCTATGATAATTATTAAATAGATTATTTTCTCCATGTAGGCTCATATATTCTACATATTTATGTGAAATTTAGAAAAAATTAATTATTGTCATTGTTAAATTCTCTGTACTCCACCTTTATGTCAGATACCATGTTATTTTCCTTCCCAACATCAACCTTTTTATATTTCATTATATTAAGAAAAAATTAGGGATGATAAATAATTTGATGAAGGTTATATGACATTACATCCTTTATTACATCTGTTTATATCCTATTTATATCAATAAATAATTGATCCTTCAAAATCCTCTTCATGTAGTAGTTTTTAAGATCTATTATATTTAAAAAATATGACATGTTATTTTCCTTACATAGATGTTAATTTATTGAGTAGTCTTAGTCCATCATCAACTGTAACTTCCTTCACTAATGAATACAGATCACCATCAGTGTGAATATATACTTGATTCTATTATTAAATATAAATATATATGTCACACTTATATAAATAAATATATTTCCATAAAAACACAATTAATGTATTTTATTACAAACTCACGATCATGTCTTAGATATTTTTACTCTGGGATATGTTTTTAATGATAGGAATATGAAATCATATAAATATTGTAATTTTTTGTGAACCCTATGGCCTTATTTAAATAATCACGATCGATAATAAAATTTCCCCAACAGAGGATTGTGTGAGTATAGGTTCAATGAACGAATCTTAATCAAATCATTAACTGTCCAAAAATAATCGTTAATTTGGGGAAGGGGTTACTATATAATACCATGATATTTTTGAGTTCATTATAATCATTATAGAATTACAATGAACTATATTTTTCCATGTCTAAGAGAAACGGCGAACCCAATGGTGGATATCTTTTGAATATGAAACCCTTAAATTGATTCTTTTGATGTCTCATCATTTGTTATTCCATTTTAATGGTGGCTTTCTATAGAAAATATTGGACACAATTAGTAATCATAATATTTGTTCAATTTATAATTCATCATCACTAATAAGTGGCAAACCTAAATACTTTTATAAATTAATTAAATATATTCCCCCATAATGGGGATTTCTTAAGGATTATACTATCCATTATCACTATAATTTGAGTTAAATTTGTTTTCTCATAAATGAATAATATCCATAAAATATAATACATTTATAAAGGTTATTTATTTTACTCTAACAAATTTAATTGATTGAGGGATGATTTGGTATATGAAAATTGAATTCCGAAAATTGTAAGTTTATGTTTATTCAATATAAGAAAAAATATTCCATGCATAAAATATCATTAATTCATATAAAGGGGTATGGAAATTTTTCCTAGAAGATTAAAAACAACATAAATATTGAGTGATGAGGACTATATATTTGATATATAATAATCTACCCATTTTTTACATTCACTGGTAACTCATCCTCTAGGATTTGAGGCGGTGTTTATATAGTTACACAAACCTTTTATGGGATGAAAAATGCATATAAACATCATTGAATGTTACATTACTATTTTTTAATGAATAACCAACACACCAATCAATAGTTCATTGTTATGATCCACATTATATGTAATGATAGATTAATATCATACATTATATCTTTTACAAGGTGTATATTGTCATTAGTTATATAATACATCCTCTTGATTAGGACATTATCATTCACATTATCCAGGTCCCTTCAATTTCAAGGGTTGGAATATAGTTTTATGATTGATCATAATATTATTTTATTCCACTATATTAGTGGCCTTATATACTTATCTTTAGTGTTAATTATATTTATTTCTCTAATTTTTTAAAATGAAACATCACCTTATTTTTTTAGTCACTTTTTGGTCTCCTTCTTCCCACACATATGACAAATGTGTAGTTACATTTTCATACCACTATTTATTTTTACATTTACCCTTAGAATTAATATATGTTATCATCTTTTTATCCCCATCATCATTAAAACATTTATAATAAATAATATATATATATAAAGTAATGTTAAAATAGAAAATTTATACTAATCTATCATAGTATTGAATTTAAAAGTGTTTTAGAATTAAAAAATGTATTCCAATAAATAGGTTTTTAATTAAATTTTTTGGGTAAATTAAAATTTTTGTGATGTACTAGGGAATACTCGTGAACATTTCCTTATATATACCAATTGATTGATCCCCCATATCCCAGAGACCAAGAACTACCACTCAATTTTATAATGCAAATGTGACGAAAATATTGATCGAAATTTAATTCTCGAATACTTCCTACATCATTGATTGATTAATTATTTAGGATTCATTTCATTATCAGTGTCAAACATTGATAGATTCTCTCTATCTGTAATAAAAGACAAATTTGAATTTTCCATGATCAGGGAAATAGTGGATACTGAATATCATGTTATTGGAATTTTTCCTTTGTTAAGAGAATTAGGGAACAACAGATCCATTAAAAGTTAGAGGCCATTTTTAGTAAATGATTAAACAAAAATATTCATTTTTTATAATAATAGGGGAATTACATTAAATTCAAATAATTATTAAAAAATTGAATGGTAGAGAAAGTAATTTTTTATTGTTCTCAATTTATGCACCTATCTAGTTATTTATCATATTTGAAGAGTCCTCAAATTTCCGATCACATTTTTTGTTTGAATATTCCATAATATTCCTAACCATTATTAAATGTTATGAACTATTTTTTTGAAAATACTAAAATTAATAATAATATAAAAGAAAAAATATTAATAGTGGAATAATAAAACATTAATTAAATCTACACCTGATGATATGAGTTTCTATGATTTTGTGTTGGTATTTCAAGATCATTTTATTTTTAGGATATCTAAACTGATTCATTATACAAAAAAACATAAAATTTCAAAAAATATAATAAATCACTAATACCAGATTTTAATGTGGCATGAGTGAGCAAATTAACAACCCCTAAAAGTGACAACCATTTGTGAAATTAGGCCCACTTTATATAGACTTCATATTTATCTAGATAATACCCCACCATATTTTTTAGTGTTATTTTTGATCATTTCATCTATGTCAGAGAATTTATCAAATTTTTATCTTCTGTAAATAAAGGATATTATTAGATATCCAAATTCTTTAAACAATCCAAAAATTTAATGATGTTTCCTTAGAATTATACCAACAGTTTTATCTAAATTTATTATAAATAATCTTCAAAAATAATAAAAAATTCACCAATTGTAATAATAATAACCCATGATTCATATAAAATTTATATTATTTTTTAATAATAATGTTACATAAAAGTAACACATGAAAATAAAAGTAGTTTAGTGACTTTCATAGATTAGATATAAAATAAAACAAATTACATATAATAAAATTCCCAATTACATTTATATCAATAATGTGGCATTTGATCCTAATGATTATCTATAATTTTATAAGATATCATAAAGAATATATGAGGAAAGATTTGATCTCTTATGTTTGTGAAGGTAATAATCAGAGTACATTATAATGGTAATTTAAATATTAGTTACATGATTTATATCATGATAACTAGAAAAAAAATTATATTATATGTCAACATGTGTGATCAACATGAAGATGATATGAGAATATTTTATGGGATATGACTCTTTGTTAGGACAATAAAAAGATTGGAGCACCAAATGTTTGAGAAATAAATTTATGTTCACAAGATATTCAATCAATTGTAAGTGGATGGGAATGAAGTTAAGGAGTAAGAATTTACTATCTTCAGATGTAGTATAAACAACAAAATATTTCATCTTCTGATGAAATCATGGATGATCAATAATTTCTGGATACATTTATAGTAAATAATTTAGAAATTATACCATATATGTGGTTATTATTTAATTAAATTTTTTTCATCTAAATTATGGGTGATCAATAGTGGAATTCCATTTATAGGGTTCTCCATGAATATGGGAAGCTACTGTGACTAAGACATCATGAAATTTTAAAAAAACAAATCATGGACCAAACAGAAATAGTACATCAATGCATGAAACCCGGAATATAATGATTTCATATTATATCATGTATATATAGAGTGAATAATATATTTAGAGATATTTATAATTTGTTTAATATATATTACTAATGTTTGTGTTAGTTTTATGTTATATGATCTACTTCCGATAATATAATATAAGTTGTATTGGTTCCAAACATGCATGTAGTTAAAATAATGAAGTAATATAAGTATTATTTGTTCATTTTCTACTGTATATAATCTTATTTCATTGACCTATATTCCTTGAATTTCCATATAAATTTATGTTTCTATTGATATGTGTATGAGATTGACATAGTGAAATGGGTATAGTTTAGTGAATCAAACATCATTTACACTTGGTAAAGTGAATGAGAATTATTAAATGGTTTATTTTATAATGTGTTGATCAATGTATGTATTTCTGGTCAACTATCCATTGTATGTTTTAGGTTTTATCACTAGTACAAGTGATCATTTTTTTACATGTCCTTCCTGAACTCATGTTATTAGTGAATGGTTTTGGAATCGATTGTCTATTAACATGTTTCTTCATAAGCATGTAATCAGATCAAGGAATGATAAATATTGTGAAATTAGATTTAATTTATTAGAATTATGGTATGTTTATAAATAATATCATATAATTTTACAGGACATAGACGTATTATTATTTAGGGTAACTGTGATTCCAATAGAGGTTAATGAGTTATAATTACTTGAAATGAATGTGTTGGTGCTAGTAATAATTTCTCAAGCATTAAATATTTCAGTCAAAATTCAAGGGATGAAAAGAAAAATTGTTCTTCTGATGGATTTAGTCAATATGGGTATAAAAATGATGAACCATATACGGTTTTTAGGTTTCATTTATTGATAAAATTAATTTTATTAAATTGAATAATAGTATAAATCAAATTAATATGTTTAACAAGATTCATAAGTTTATCTAATCATAAAATATAACTATTAGAGAGGATTTATAGATTTTTATAATGATATCTTAATTTTTTGAGAGATGGAATGTTATGGTCTCTATAGATAGTAACAACAGAAGATAAATTTTTTCTGGTATTTTATGATATAATTAATATAGTTTTGAATGAATAATTATAGGTTAGGGTAGTTTTGTTATCAATATATTATTCCAAAAATACTAATGTAAGGAAGAGGGAACCCCCCCCCATAAATACAGGAAGTCACTAAGGAAGGAAATATTTCATAAACGGTGCCACTGTATATATACCAGACATGGTAAAACTTTTATAAAATATGGGATGAGAGTACATATTAATGAGAACAAAAGATTTAAAAGGATAACATCTGAATAAGGCCATCATATAATATTTCATTTTCAATGAAAGAAGAAATTAAATAAATGGTAATCAATTCATTTATAATAATATTATTGAATATTGGAAGTTCAATGGGATCATCATATAATTAATGTGTTATCATAAGTAAATTAAAAATTATTTATTTTTGAAGATGTGGAAACAATAACTAGTGGATGGTGAATCATGAGATGTAATTAAAAATGTTTCCCTTATCATACTGATAAATGTTTTTTGAATCATGATGTATACATATGTTCATAAGACATGTTTCTTTAAAACTAATATTTCTCATGTTGGATAAAATGATGTTGAAGGATAATTGAATAGCTTTTTTTGGGGTATGTAATGTCATGTGTGAGATAAATAATAGTTTCATGAGAAGTAAATGGTGGGGATCATTGCATGAAATGAATTTCATATAGGATTCTAGTTTATGGATGTACATATTTTTTCGATGAGGATGTATGGAACTATATGTTTAGTCATAACCATTAATATAAAATTAAATTTCTATGGTCTATGGGAATCATAAATATTGATTTCATCTGAATTTCAATTTTTGAACAATCACTTATTGTAATTTAGAAAATATTTTATTAATATATAGATGGTCAGAATAACATGATTACGAAGTTAGATATTATATTGTATGTATTTTTGGGACCATCCCCTATAATGTCATATGGTGGTTGCCTCCAATTTAACACATTCCGTGATAATTCTGTGAGGAATGTAGATATTTAATTCTTTATGGGTAAAACTAATTTATCTCAAATGTTTACATATAGTATCACATTGATTGAGAGGGATTGTAATATAAATATGATTCTAATATAGGTAAACCATGACACCATGTACACTAAACAAAATATCCATACTTTCTATAATAACTATGTAATAAGTAGTGGGAATATGATACATAGAAAAAAATAAAATAATATTTTATGTGACATAATGAATCAGGATCTGATAGGCAGAGGTCATTGTATGATATCGTAATCAATAATTATGATGGATATTTTATATTAAGTAGTAAATATAGTGAAATAACTTATAAGAATAAATCTATCACCGGTAATTTGGAAGTTCCATCTAAAGGGTACAAGATCATGAAAACAACTTGATGTTCGATATATTAATGTATTGAAAAATTGTGTAATGTTACTTCTACACACTAAAGATTTTGATAAACATCATTGAAAATATAAAATATGATATTTTCATGAATATGTAAATGATAATATTTTATATCCCATTATAGGATATTTACAGGGAATGAGTAATCAAAAGAATGGATATTGTATTCATGTATAGAATTGTCTGGAATGATTGGATCATTGTTGGGTAACACAACATGAATTTTAATATATATATATATATATATATTAAAACATAATATGGTTACTAAATTTATTCAAACTTATCACAAAACCATTATGAATCATAAAATAGTATATACCCATTAAAATGTACATATATAATTTAAGGATTAAAGTAAACATATAATAAATATAAAATATAAGTTTCAATAATTATAAATTTTATTTTAATTATAATTTATTGATAAAATTCAATTACAATAGATAAATAATAAATTAAAGTAATTTATACCTTAAATTTTTTCTTTTACTATCCTTTTTATTCACCATTATGTTTATTATATAATACAAAAAAATGGTTCAAATTAAAATTATATATTATATATTCAATAAATTATTTCCAAATAAACTATATATTAATTACTAGTCATGTAAACAATTATTTTGTTTATATAAGATACATGTCTAAAAAATACATTTTTACTATTATGAAAATTTATTTTAAAATATATTTCTTCTCATGTATTAAATAAGACATATAATTTTTAGGGAATGATTTTTATCCTAACTTCCAAACTATTTGTTATGTTTAATGTTATTTGTATGCATAAATAATGATATACATATGCTAAATACTTATTATGAATATAAAATGTATATTTTTTAATAAAGGGAACATTAATAACATTGGTTTATATGTCTAAATTAATATTTTATATTTTAAAACAATATTATAAATTGATGGTGAAAAATGTATAAACTTATATTAATATTATTTATATTGGTATTTGATTTTATATTTTTTTTAAAAGGATTGAGGCGCAAAGGCCTCTATATTAAATTTAAAAAGAAAATAGGAGAGGAACAACAAAGAACCACAAAAAATACAGATAACCAAAACCAGGGTCCTTAACCCATTCAAGCGCCACATTCTGATTGAGGGATTCCCGCCAGAGTCCAGGCATTGTTGTCTGGCTGGAAGCCCCATGTGCAATACTCCTTCTCAATCAGGGATGGTGTTCAAATAGATGTATTTTCCTCTCTTGTGTTGAACTATTCTTCCATCTCCAGCGCCAGAAACAGTCTGGCCGACTCCTTTAATTCTGAAACAGTATCCTCAAAACTGAACCATCAAGCAGCGCCTTTTCTGCTCCTGAGGGTAAGCTCATCATGGTCTAACCATCCATGCGTGCCTCACCAAGGTCCTCAAAATAAAACCAGATAAAGATACAAATGAATTAGAAAGAAAGAAGAAGAAAAATATGGATAACAGAACATCACTGTTCAGATAATGAAGGATCAATTATGAGGTCTAAAAGAATATAAATTCCCAAATATGAAATTTAGTATCAAGGAACTCAAACTTAAGACCAAACCGTACTGTGAAAAGAATGATAATGCTGCTACACCACATTTAAAAAATCACCAATTCAAGAAATGATCCTAAAAATAGGAGAGCTTCATGAGGGGTAAAAAACATCAGGAAGTTTTTCATACCAAATAAAGACATCTCCATCTCCTCCTTTGTTATCCAATCCATCTGCAATAGAATTATCTTCCCTGTAGACATGAGTAATAATAGGATTCATAGAGAAAAGTGAATCTAAACAATTAATCTATCGATTTTGAAGCTTCTCGGAAAGTTGACATGAACCATCCCTAATAGCAGAGACAATACTAGTCGAATCACTCTCTAGCCAGATATTATTCCAGCCATATTTTTTGGCCTACTCCACTACAATGATTATTCCCATCATCTTAGCTTCAATTGAAGAAACAATACCACAAGAACCATGAAAGAAACCCACCACCATTCCCTTATGATCTCTGAATACTGCACCATATCCAGAAAGACCAGGATTCCATTTTGAAGCACCATCTTAATTAACTTTCAACCAACCAACAAAAGGCTATTTCCATATAACTTCAAAAGTGCCAACTGGAGGATTAAAATTTCCTATGATACCAATTCGGTCAAGAACAGTGAAATCATGAATGGAATTAGCACAATAATTCTTCTTATGCAGGCCAGCCACACCTATCTCAGAATGTACGCGTGAGTGAGCAGAGGTTACCGAGAAGGATTTATTCTCATGAATAATTTGATTCCTAGAGAACAAGAAAGAATGCAACAATTCAAAAGCATGAAGATGAAATAAATTCTGCAGTTGTGAGGAGAGACCAAGATAGTTCAATCTCTGAATAAATTCCACAATAGAGGACATCCTAGGAAGAGAAATCTCAAAGATATCTGCGAAAGCCTTCCATATTTATGTCGTAGTTGAGCAACAGAGGAATAAATGATCAGTATCCTCTCAGTGTTGGTGACAGAAAACACAAGAAGAACATAAATATATACCACAATGTTGAAGATAAAAATCAGTTGGAATCTTGCAGTGATAAATTCTTCAAACCAAATTGGAGTGAGATGGTCTAATAAAATTTTTATGCAAGTTCCTCATCCATTTATTGTAAAAGTTGGTGTTCAAGGAGAACTCATAAAAAGCCTTTGAAGTAAGAATTCGATTAGCCGCGGGCTCCCAAGCCCAAAAATCCTTCTTGTTTAAAAAAAAATAATTTTTGACAATGTTTATAAAGTTGATTGGAAGTCCTTTCAAGTCATGAAGTTTATCCTTGATGGTAATATCAAGATCAATGTTTGTATCATCCATCATCAACTCTATAAGGGGATAATCATTCCATTTGGCTTTCCCAAAATTAAGAGATGAGTCCTTCGAGACTAACCATCTAGAATGATAATCAATTTAAGAAAATATGTATTTGAAAGTAGGACAGACAGAGGAATCAATATGATTAAAAGAACCCATCTTTAGCCTGTTAATGAATTTTTCCCGAAGAAAGTGTGAACTCTCAGAACTGCTATTAAAAAGCCTCCACCGGAATGAAGCTTGCAATGAATCATTAAAGAGAATCATATTCTTTATACCTAAACCCCCAACATAATATGGCTTGGAGCACTCTGACCAAGGAACCATGGCCAGATTTTTTTTGAAGATACTTCCACTCCAAATAAAGTTCTTATGGGAGGTGTTGACACTTCTTATAAGGGAAATAAGACATTTTTAAACCATAGAAGAGTATACCATCTTTGAGATATTGATTGATTTCACTAAACAAACCCTACCAGTCATGGAGAGGGACATTCCTTTCCAGGTAGAGAGACTCCTTCTAATCTTACTAACAATCAATGTGAAATAACAAGTTTTCGTCTTCCCCAAAAACAAGGGAACTCCCAGATAATTGCAACGAAGATCTCCTACCTTAACATTAATCTCATTGAAAATAAATTTTTTCCTTTTCTCACTTATGTTCTTACCAAAGAAAACATAAGATTTCTCCCAGCTTATATCTTAACCAGAGACAGAAGCATAGTGTAAAAGAGCTCTTTTGATATTTTTTATATTTCTCTTATCACCCAAAGTGAATATGATGATATTATCTGCATATAAAATGAGAGTGGGAGAAATGATACCTCTTCCAGCATTAATAGACTTCATCTTCCCATTACCATCCATGATAGAAAGTAGTCTACTCAAATAATCCTCTGCTATAGAGAAAATAATTGCAGAAAGGGGATCACCTTGTCTAACCCCTCTAGAGAAATCAAAGAAACCATGAGGGGATCCATTAATAAGAATTGAAATCCGAGTAGAGCAATATATGGTCTTGATCCAAGTAATGAAAACATCATTAAACCCAAACATAAGAAGAACATTGAAAATAAAACCCCATTTCATAGTATCAAAGGCCTTTCTGACATCATGCTTCAGAGCAATATTACCACCTCATGTAGGTTTCTTAAGAAAATTTACACATTCTGAGGCAGTAATGAGACAATAATGAATAGATCATCCCTTGTTAAAGCCAAATTGATTATGGGAAACAATCCTACTATCAATTGTTGTAATTCATGTGGAAATAATTTAACAGATGATTTTAAAAATGTTGTTGACTAAAGCCACAGGTCTGAAAAAATGCATTTCATTAGCATTATAAGTTTTTGGGATAAGAGCAAGGAACTGAGCATTTATTCCATATGAGAGGTCCCCACCTTTGAAGAAATAAATTACAAGCTTACAGACATCATATTGAATGATTTCTCAGTATGTTTGGAAAAAGAAGTTACTAAAACCATCTTGACCTAGGGAGCTTTCAGGATTGAGACTAAAAACAACCTCTTTTATTTCAATGCTCAAAGTAATTGATGTGAGATTAGTATTATCTTGATAAGTAACCAATTTGGGGATAATACCCTCCACTGGATCATTCTTTGAAGTAGGGCCATTAAAGTGATCCTTGAAATAAGAAATGACATGTTTTGAGAGATCCTTATCATTTTCAATAACTTGGTCCCCATTCTTGACCATCAAGAGAGGTTTAGAAATATTTCTGATTACTTGTAGGGAATTGAAGAATTTTGTGTTCATGTCACCATCCTTTAACCATTTAGCCTTAAAAATGTCCCTTTACAGATCATCTATCATATTCAAGAGGTTATTAAGCTTTGAAACAATCTCAGAATCCTCCTGGAGCCCATTAGGAAAGTTATTCAAAGTATTATGAACTTGAAAATACCGAAGAGAATCTTCCAGAGATGAGATATACTGATCAATAAGGCTAAATTTCTCTTTGATCCATGTTCTCAAAGATATTTTATGGAATTTTAATTTGTCAATGCAATCAAACACATTATGACTTGAGCTGATAGAATTCCAGGTGTTTTTAAATATAGAAGCACAACCAGGATGATTAACCCAGGCATTGTTGAATCTGAAGGGCAATGGAGGTCTAGATTCCTTGCCACACGGATTAACAAGAATTGGATGATGATCAGAATTAATTTTATAAAGACTTATACAGGTGATGGATCCCCATTAATCAAGGGAATATTCATTAATAAATTATCTGTCAATTCTGCTAGCAACAACTCTATTTAAAAAACTCATGTACCAGGTGAATTTAGCCCCAACCAAATTAATTTCATGAAGATCATTGGAATCTATGAAATTCTTTAAATCCCTAGATGAGATGGCATTAAACACAACACCCAGCTTTTCATCCGGATGAATGATTGAATTAATGTCCCCAAGAATAATCCAAGGATCAGAAATGATAGAAGAAAGTACACCAATATCCATCCATAGTCTCCTACGATCCTGATAACTAGTATTTGCGTAAACAAAAGAGAAATAGTGCTGAAGACCAGTGACTTTGAAGGAAGAAGTCACATGTTGTCGACCATTATCAATTGATGAGATGTCAGAAAAAGATGTGTGAACCAAGAACCAGAGATTTTTGACTTTAGAGAAACAAATAATATAGTCCACTAAGTAAAAACCAAGAGAGTTCAGACAAGCAATGTTTCGGGAGAAAATCCTCTTGGGTTCAGAAATCCTAATAAGAAGAGGTCTGTGCTATATAAAAAAGGATTTCAGGGATCTCATAGTGTTTAAATTGGCCAATCCCTAATAGTTCCAATACAAGATCTTCATTTAAACCTAATTCCATGTTTGGAGCCCTCTTCGTTTGGGACATTATATTTGATTTTTATTTCCATATAGGGTCTTCCAACTTTCCTTTTGGGAATTCCTGACCCTTTAACACCTTGAAGAAGATAATCAATATTTGAAACCATGAGATTATCTTTCTCTTGAGATTCAGGGGATATTCTATCATTCAAGATTCTATTCTGACCACTTTGTCTACATCCGAAGTCAAATTATTTACAAAATCATTTTCATTACCCGAAGTAGATAAGAAGATAATAGATTCATGTAATGACTGACTAGAAGTAACTTTTACATCTATAGTCTTAGAAGGAATCAAAGTAATAAAAGAAGGATCTGAGCATGACTGAACAACAACATGCTGATCAGCTGAGTGTGCCTCTAAACATGCATCGGTTTCCAAAAGATTCTCAGCTAAAGTAGGAACTGTAAAAAGATCCAAAGCATTGCATACCGTGGGAGACATGACTGTCATGTCTCACTTAGGTATGCATTCATCCGGATTAAATTGAGTGGTTCCTAATGCACTAGGAACAGAATCTGGATCAGCAGTGCAATCATGCCTGCCAGAGTTAGGGTTTCCAGTCTCCTTACTATTCTGTAAGGACACCACAGGATAAAAAATGTCATTATAATAGTTTTGAAATATTTTATTCTCCTCTTATTCCTTATGTGAGGCCGCAACAAGTTTATGAACCTCAATGAACATTTTAGTACAAAGTTCCATATCATCCTCACAGACCCATTTTAAATTCTTATCTTCCTTCTCAACTATTTCAGACCAATAGACCTTGTGTGAAGAGGAAGAAACAGATTTATTTTCAACAGAAACATTGGAAGTAGTTGTAACAGGTAGGTTTTGAACATGAGGGATCAGTGGGTTTTTTAGAATCCATTTTTTCTCTACAGAGACTGACTTGTTTTTTTTTTGTTCCTATTAACCTCAGTCCAATCCGAGGTTTTGAATATAGTACTAGGATACCTCTGAATAATCCAAAAATTAGAGACCATGTGCCCTAAAATTTTGAATACATCACAAAAATAGGGATTGTTTTCATATTCCAATCTAATATCAGTTTTCAAGCCATTAGCATTAAAAAGAATCCTACTAGGTCTTTTACCTTCCAGATTTATGTCAACCAGAATTCTTGCAAAGAATCCAATTTCACCATCTAGTGTATGCTGATCCAACCCAATTGGGGTTCCTAGACATGATGCAATGTCATTAATAATTCCCAGATGCCAATATACCCAATATAAACCATGTAGTCTCACCCAGATTTGTGCATTCGATTGTTTAAAAGTAAAAGGATTGAAATTAACATCCCAATCAGATAGTCTTAAAATCCCAGTCTTAAGTTGAAAATTACCCAGATTCTAGGCAAAATTAAAAGATTCACATGAATTGAGAATAATGTGAAAATAACCCTTACCGATTGATATTAATCTCCAATCCCTTAAGCCCCCGCAGTGTTAAATTATGCTCTTAAGATCAGCATGAGACCAAGGTTTGCCTCCTTTTGAATAAATCAAATGACCGAGTAAAGAAAATTTTCATAGATATTACCTTTGATGCAAAGCATCCGGGTCCGCCACCACTGGGAAACCACCATTTTATAATCTGATGATATTTGAGGGTTTAGACGACACCTCCTTTACATGATGTGTAGAACCCGAAAGGACTTCCACGAAGGACAAGTTTCTTCCTCGAATATTTGAGGAATCTTGATATCCCAAGGACATACCATCTTCCTTCGAGACATATCGATTTTCTGTATGTATAACTTCCCACTCTGGATTGAATGAATCCATAGAATGACTCAAAAAAGAAGAATAGAAAGATGCAAATCGCCATTGACATGAAGAGGAAATATAGTTTCTCTCTTCATTGCGCTCCTTAAGTGATTCTTCCAGGAAAACACATACTTATTCATCTTTCATTATTCTTCTCTATTTTATTTTATATAAAATTACATGATCTTACTAATTTAAAAATATTTTTCATCAAACATTGTTTTCAACAATTTTTATGTAGTTGTTTAAAAAGTTAATTTCCAAATAACTAAATATTAAAATAATTATAATGGATTCCAAATTAGGAGTTAGAATTAATTAAAATTGTTAGTAAATGTAATAATATATATTTAGCAATAAACTAATTACCAAAGTTGAAATATAATAAAGACAAATAACTATAAAAATGGGAAATTTGATGTGGAAATAAATTATTAAAAAAATAAGATACCTAGATATTAAAACATACTTAGGTTATTGTGTAATTTCATACATACAAAACTCAACCACATTTCCAGACACAACTCACCTAGACCACATTCCATTTCATTTTTACTATTTAACTAACATTTTTTCTAAAGAGTTGTCATTCTTCTTTATTTATAAATATAACTCACTTACACACATTCTAGTTTACAACCCTTGTATGAAATTTCAATAAAAATCTACCAAATATACTTCTTTTATATAATCATTACACATTTCTGATCCACTAGTATCAACAAAATTCTAATATACAATAATTTATATGGGATACTTCAAGATAATATCCAAATAACCCATGTATGTATTATTTAAAATTTGACATCCATTCATTATACATCACATCCACACTCATGCCAAACATTGAATTTATTTTCTATAATTACATTAATATAAATAATATATTTATATTTTTTTATATTTTTTATTAGCATTTTATATTTTCATGTCATACTATTGATGAAATTAAAATGCTTCTCTTACTTGTGAAATGACTGACACCTCTGTGAGTGACATGTTTTGTTTCCCATGAACACCACATAAGGATGCATCAATAAACGAGTTTAGTGAATTGATATGTCCAAAATTTCATTATTTATAATAAATATATATACATTCAGAATTTTGTAATGAATACTAGTAATGCGATTATTTATAAAACTAAAATTTTAAAATGAAAATTCATGAATAAAAATTGAGTAATTAATAATTGAAAACACAATCAATTTGTTTCCTTTTATTATAAATATTTAAAATTCTCATTCATCACCATAATAAAATATAAATAAATAAATTAAATGTTTTCATAATTATTTTATAACAAATGTATCTCTTAGGTAGATATATTCACCCTTAACATGTAACATGTTGATATTGGGTCGATTTAACAAAAAAAT
Source organism: Viscum album (assembly GCA_963277665.1). Lineage (NCBI taxonomy): Eukaryota > Viridiplantae > Streptophyta > Magnoliopsida > Santalales > Viscaceae > Viscum > Viscum album. The sequence continues at coordinate 432,988,775 of OY728150.1, read as the reverse complement.
GGAATATTTTATAATTATCATTCAAGTACATATTTTGAAAATAAATATTAATTATTAGTTTGAAAATATTGTTTTTTGTAATGGTAATAAATAAAATGAACACATTAATTCAAACAATACCACAATTTTGGAATAAATTATAAAACATCAGCATCATTTATTTCTTGAGAGTAAAAAATAATGTATATAAAAATTTAATTAAATTATAAAATTATATATAATAAAAAATAATCAAATATAGTAAATTTTAGGCTTTTGTAATGATGAACTTTTGGTGAGGTTTATTTTTTAATGTTATTATCAAAAATATTCTTTAATGTTTTAAATTATTCATCACTCATGGTTATTTATTTTTTAATTTAAAATTTTATATAGCCTAAAGAAACCTTGTTAATAATTTATTCCCTTGAGAGATCGATTATATTTTTAATATAAAACAAAATTAGATAGGATTTGATTTCACAAAATATATGATTACGCAAAATAGGTTGTCAAAAATATTGAATAATAAAAAGTTGAATCTATAAATGTATAATAATGTGAATGGTTGAGTATAATGTAATTATGTGAGATAATAATTTTGTTGGAATGAAGATCCATTTTAAAAAAATTCAAACATGTGGGATGAAAATCCAATGTAAATGTATTCAATTAATAAGAATATGTTTTATGTGTGGAAAAAGATGAAATTGATCAACAAAATATTGATAAAAAAGGAAGAGTTTATAAATCAATATAGATAAAAAATTTGTGTTTTTTAGTCCTATAGAAGATATAAATTTTGAAAACTCATATGAAAAAATATTTTGAGTTATGAATTTATGTTTTATAATTTCAAATAATTTAATTTGTGAGATTGAAATTAAATTTTTAGGAAGAAATATATTTATGGTTGGTAGGTGTGATGGAAAATTCATAGAATTTAAATTATCAAACTTTATCATTAAAATATTGTGTGTTCGATAGCATTTTTTAAACACATCATATAATAAGATTTAATCTATAAAATAAATATTAAAATTAAAAACATTATATATGTAAGAATATATTTTCTAAAAAATAAACATTCATGTAAAATGAGTTTTATAATATGGTGTCTAAATTTTATCAGCTGAAAAGTATTTATTATTTATAAAATAATATTATTTTAAAATAGCCCAATATTTATCATAATGAAACTAGTAAAATTATTTAATTCTTAAAATATACTTGTTTTGTAAACAGATTTCAATGTTATGTATGAACATATATTAAAATAAGTTTATAACCTATCCATAAATTCAATAATATTAATTATTTTGAATATTATAAATCAAAATTTTTCAATTTATTAATGTGGTATATGTTATATTTATTCATAAATAATTCATTACTTTGGTAAAATATGTGTTACCATTGTCAAAAAAATTCAATGATTGAAATATTTTTAAATATGACAAAATTTGTTTTTATAACAAACAAGGGTACATCTAATATGCATATAAATTGAAACTAGTTAAATTTCTAATTAATTTTAACTAATATTCATAACAAATGGATTAAATTGTTTTATAATTTTTTTTATAAACAATTATTTAATAAAATAATTTATTATTCTAATATTATGAAAACAAGGTCTATTAAATTAATTCTATATTTAGATTTAAAAAACTCCAATTTTTTAAATATTTTTCTTATTAAAATTAGATAGATAAAAAATTTAACTTGGTTAAAATTAAATCAATATTAATAATTTTTTAATATTTTTAATTTAATGTGGTTGGAATATTTCATCTTTATTTTGGAACCAAGTTTATAAATAATAAATTTTTAGGGTTTAATTTCAAAACAATATATCTTACAAACACTTCCTACCAATCTCACCCAACTCTCTTATAATTCTCTTCATACTCCTTACCTAACATTCTTTTCTAATGATTCATCACCATTTTTCACATATAAATGAAGACAACATCCTCATATTTAAGCCAAACACCTAATTCCAGTATCAAATGAAAATATGTAGAATTTATTCCTTTTAGTTACCATATACACATTTCAAATCATATATAATCACAAAATGTCCTCAAGTCCATAAATTCCAGTGGATAATTCAAGAGATGTAATGAATTCCCAAAGAATTTATAATTTACACTTTTACATCCTTTTTTTAATTATCATCCACAAAACTAAAAACCATTATAGTCATATTTATATAACAAAATTGGTGTAAATAATATATAAAAATGTTGTTATTTTGATGTTTAAACTATTATGTATTCTTTTAAAAGGTAAAAGAAAAAATTAAAATATTTCACATATGTGTTTGAGAACTACTACCTCTATGAACGAAAAATTTAATTTTTATCTTCAACATTCATGGTCGGTTATAGAAATTATATTAATGAATATATATTATATTAATTACATGATATATATTATTTAAATATTTATTTGGTATTATATATTTGATATTTCAAATTTGCTTCTATTGTAAATGTAACTTCCTCAAACAAACAATCCATGGGTAAATGTGATTTATATCAAAGTGATCATTTTATTTTATTTTATCTTAATCTTATATCGGTTATCAATTATTATTATTCCACTAAAAAACAACTAATTATTTCAATTAAAATATAACAAAATGGTATCATAAGAGAACTATATCCTCCATATCCATTATCACACATGGATCATCACATGTTCTTATTTGGTCGATTTAACCACTGAAATAATGACAGATAAAATTTTATAAGTTGGAGGGATTTAAAAACGTATTAATTAATATTAATGAGTAGATAATGATTTTTGGTCATGTAATGGTAATAAAAACATTTAACACATTAATTAATACCACACCATCTGTTAGTTATAATTTACCGAAACAATAATGACACCAACACTTTAATAAAAAATAATAATGAAAATATATATTAAAATAAATTATAAAAATATAATTAATTAGTAACAATAAATAAAAATATTTCTTAGGATCATTTATTGATGATTTTTTTTGCAATATAGAATAAGAAAATCAAGATAAGAAAACTATTTCATAACTGTAATGATTTGTGACACTCTATATCAGAAATAGATAATAACTAACTAATTTACCTTTATAAAATATTTATAATAATCTTGTTCTATAAAAATTATATATGAACAATAATATTGAATATGTGAATGAGGTATTTCTTATAGGATCTTAGAGGTCATTCATTAATGTGGGGAACATTGTGAGGGTTTTTATTTTAAATTTCCATCCATTATGACATCTTTATGTTATATAACATTTTTTTATCATATGATATTTTTAATAATCCTAAAATATTCTTAATTATATATTCTTTCTAATGTTTTGAAATTCAATGTGGGTTCATATTCATTGAATATCAATTTCACCTAATTTTTACAATTGTTTTAATGAATTATTTTAGCTAAATATTTCTTAATTGGGTTGAAATGTTTCATATTGAATTTTTTTATTAAAAAATATATTATGATGTATTTTATTTTTTATTTATCTATTTTATAATAATTTTTTAATAAAAATGACTATTTTACTATGTGGATTTTTAAAAAATATATATTCAATGTATTAAAATCGAGGATTCCCTTTTATTTTCAATTATTGTACTATTAGATCCACATTACCTATTAGGTAAATTGTATCATTTTCATAGATTTAAAATTATATTTCAAATATATATTTATAATTTCACAAAATTATTTTCCTCATCATTTCTAGAATAACATTTTAAAAGGGCCATAACTTCATCATTAGTCGATAAAGATAAAAATGTGTCATAAAATATATTTTTTTTCTATTGTGTGAATAAATGTTTCTTATAAATTTTTCATTTTAAAAGTATATTTTCCATGCATTTTTTTCCACAATAAATTATTGTTTTCCAATTTCAAATAGAAATTTCTTTTAATGTTTTTTAAGAAGATATAAAATAATTCTTATATGAAAATCGATTTTCCAAAAAAACAAAAAATTGTATTTTATATACGTTTATTTCCTTTCATTAATTATTTTATTTGTCAATGAAATTAAAATAATTACCATCAAATTACATTTCCTGTATGGATTATGTAATAACAATATTTATCAATGATATAATCCATCACAATCTTTTCATTTTTAACCCTCTAATAATAATAGGAATAAATTTTATTCTAAAACCTTTATAATGTGAACATTAAATATTTCCTTCTATTTACTTAAGTATGTTTACAATGATTTCATTAATCAATTTAATGTGAAAATTATTATCTTAACCATATATCATTTATCTATATGTTGTAAATAATTTTTTATTTATTATTATTATTGAATATTACTTACTTAATATGATACATAATATATATGGATCATCATAAGACTATGTTGGTTCATTGTGATCTTTTGAATAAAACTCAAATTATATACATGGGTTCATTCCTCTATAAAATTGAATAGATTTCAATTCAACATTTCTTGGATTTTCATTATTACTCATGGGTATTAATGTTTTTTTCTTGAGGAACACATGTGTATTGATTCTTTAAATTGATATTAGGGCCTTATATATCCCAATAAAGTGTTAGACAGTGGTTTATATCCCATGATATAATTTTGAAACAAGTAGAGATGATAAATTATCTAAGGAAAACTGTTGAATAAATCCTAAGCCATAAATTTTAATAGGTTAGTGAAGCAGCATACCCTAACAAAAATAGATTGGGATGATATATCCACTATGTTATGATTTTTATATATAATGATGTAAAAAAATTCACACATATTCCATGTTTCTAAGATATGAAAAATTTTCTTGATGTATTATTATTTTATTCCATGATTTATAAAAAATTAATTAAGGGGTATATCATTTTTTTGAATCATCATAAATATAATTTGAATTGGTTTTCAATAAAATGGATTTTTCATTTTAATAAATTATTTTAAAACATCATAAGAAGTTGATCATAAAGCTTTTTTATATTTACATTTCCACATAATGTGTTGTTATGAGAATTATATAATAGCTATAAGAATGTATAATGATTTTAATTAGTTTGGTATATACAAGGCATGTTATGGATTAAGTAGTTTCATATAATATTGGAAAATTTAATATTAGTGGAAAAAGTATTTTGTTTTATATTGATTATTTTATCCATTTTTTCGAATACTATAAACTTATATAGAAACAAGAATATATTTAAATTAAATATTTTCTTTATGTTATTTATTTTTGAAAGTTATGTTTTTTTATTTATAATATTCAAGTAAAACGATGAAGGATACTCATCTTCTAATGTCTAGGTTGATTAATGTACCGACTAATTAGAAAATTTAGGGAACTCAGATGTAGTAGACAAAGGCCCAAAAATTCTAGAATTTCAACCATATGACAAAATAAAAAATTCAAGAGTATTATAAGATCAAGTGGGATATCATAAAATATGTGTCCACAATGTACGAGTACTAGAATATCACTTACTTGAATAAAGAAAATATCCATGTAGATCATAATAGCATATCCAGTTGAGGAGTTAAACCAAAAAATGGACAGCAGTGCAATGTTTTGGGAATGATTTATATTTGACCCCATAATATTTATAGGAAAACAAAAAATTACATTGGATCTATCTTCACATATTTATATCATGAATAGGGTGTCATGTATTCCATAAGATATAGATTTATTAGTGTTTAATAGAATTTGGGATGTGTTTAAAAACTATAGGGTAAATGGAACATGCGAAAAAAATAAATTTATCCTCTTAAATAAGAGGATTATGAAAAGTATGTATTAAATGATCAGTTTTATTTCAATTGGTTTTTATAAAAATAATGAACAAAATTTTAATAAATCATTCCAAAAAATGTCATCATTTTTCTATCTGAATACTGATATGTATGATGGCATAAAAAATAAATATCTATATAATATGGATGGTATGATAGATTATCTTATTTATGAGTTGGTCATAGAAATATATATGATGAAACAAATAGGTGTTCCATATTTATTGAACCAAAATATATATTTTATATTAAAGAGTATATTTTATATTTTATGGAAATAACTGTAACAATCGAATAATAATTAAAAAAAGAGATTATGTAAGAGGAAGGGTATGAAAGCCGTAACTAGGATAATTTTTTTATAAAATGGGCTGATATGAAAATACCTTTTGGATTTTAATTTTCTTATTTCTGATATAATTTGTTTTGAATCATATTCTCAAATGGTATGTAGTTTATAAAATTGTTTTTCGGGTTGTTTAGAGATAAATTATTTGTGTAATGTAATGTAGAAATTGGGTATGTGGATAAAAATACATAAAAAACTAATCATTATATCTATATAAAATGGTTTATATCTAGGAATTTAATTAAATTCCATTTGTGAATGAATATATACCATTTTATACACCTATAAGTGGACACAATAAACTATTGAATGTCTGAGAACCTATATTAGATGTAGAAATATGTATATAGATATTGGGATTTATGATTCTACTGTTATTTATATAATGCATGAAATTGTTTTAACATTATATAATATATAATTTTTAGTGGGAGCTCTAAGTAGATTCATTTATAACATTATAATAATGAATGATATGTTTTTTATGGGATCCTTTAATATTTGAAAGGATTATATGATCAGGATAGTAATTTTTTGGAATAAGATCATTTTAAGGATTCATTGATGGCGACTTTTTTGGAGACTCACTATAACACACTTTAACTAAATTCACAGATCTATCTCCATTAACATATAAATTAAATGATTTAATTTATATAAACTGTATATTAACTAATATAGAAATTTTATAATTACATGTTGTAATGAATATATTTTATTACTTATATTAACAAAAACATACATTTTTATATTATTATATGAATTAAAAAAATTTCAGAACATAAAATATTATTTTATGTTGATATATATTGGTTTAATAATATGGGAAGCTATTATTTTTTTATAATTTTTTAATATTTCCTATCAAATATTGATTGTATATTTAAATGTTAGATATATCTTTTATGAAAAATTTCATTGTAATCTAATAAAATTTAATTATAATGAGGGGTGCTAAAAAATGTTATATAAGGTAAATATATATCTAAATATATTATAAAAAAATCCATGGAACACATAATATAATTCGAATAAAAAACATGAATTATTCCATATTTAACTAAAATTAAGATATTTCTATTTCTGTTGTAATAATGGGAATCATGGATCATAATAATACTGCTCGCTTACTAATGGAATATATAATTCCACATAAAAAAGAATCATTGAAGGAATTGTTTGAAGACATTAACTTGTCATTGATACCACAAACATGAAAAAATATTTATATCCAAATGAATAAAACAAATACACAAACATGTTTTATGTCATGATATCTGTCAATGCATCAAGGGGATATATACATATAGGTCCAACTACATACTAATTATATCTAATTCAATCACTATATGATTAAACAGGACCATTCATACCCATACCTAAGGAAACAATCACTGAATAAAACCATATAACTTCATATAATGTATGATATTTAATATAAATAAAATATCCATTTTGTTAGCGGTCAATAATTAACAAGAAATTGATTTTTTCCCAATATCAATAATATTCCTATCATTATGATAACACATTCTGTGAAGGATTTTTTAATATAAAACAATAAATAGTAAACATTATAATAATAATCCACATAAGAATAATAAAACAAGGTTTTCGTAAATTCTTTCCATGTTAATCAAACTGAAAACGTCATCTTTACCAATATAATGAAATAATGAGGGTGGGATCAAAAATATCATTACCCCTGAAGAGACATATATTAATAAAATGGTTTGTGATATAAGAATATATATCCACACAAAGACGTGATATAATACCACATAATACAATAATATTTTCGATTGTATGCATGTTATATGAAATATTTTCAATAAAAAAATCCTAACTCAATGAACAGACGTTGAGTTACCATAAATCTCTTCTATTAAGGAAACTAATAATAAAATTGAAATTTGAATGAGGAAAAAATATTTGGATATTCAATACCATTAAACACATTTAATATGATAAAACAATATCCATGGGTAATGAATAAAAAATTTAATGAAAATTTTGTAGAAAGAATGTATTATGTCTTAATGAATCAATATTGATACCAAAAAAACAGATACTACTACAAAAGTTAACTAATAAAAATCCTCTCAATGATAGTGATTTTAACCGATAAATGAAATTTCCTAATTAAAATATAATTATTGATATTAATCCTAATATGGATCATATATGGTATACGTAAATGTAATTAGGTTCTCAATATAAATCATATCTCCAAGAGAGGAATCAGATATGAAAAATCATTCATTTTATTCATTATTTCTTAATCATACTATAACATTCTATATAATGAAAAAAAAATATAAACCCAACCTTTCTAGAGATTCGTCCTGATAATTTTCAGGTGCTATTTTGTCTTATTTTGGAAATTACAATGTTGGTATTTGTTTTGGGGTAGTTTCATGTGAAATTTGGGAAATTTTGAGTCCCATAGGGGCCATGAACTGTTGGTTCACTTGTAGAGAAACCAATGTGGTCTTCCCAAAGATATTGTGCACACTTATTTGAGGCACAAGAGGTGGCATTTTTTTGGCACACAGTTTGTCCAAAATATGTGGCCTCCAACCCAAAAACATTTCCCCCTAAATATTTGATTTCCATTATGGGGGGAGGGTTTTTCAAACTATGTTCCTAATAGGATAAACCATTCACCCCAAGAGCAGGGTAGAATGGTTAAGGCACACGGTCTGGTGAATCATAAGCCTTCAACTAGGAAATTGTAACTGTAGGATTTAAAACACCTAAAAATTATTATCTTTTTTGAATCAACCATTTAATAACACAAATCATCTTGGGATTACATTACAAGGACTAATTATGTTTTCTAGTATTTTAAAATAATTCCATGGCTCTAAAAACCACTTTGCCTAAAAATTTATGAGTTCATGGTTTTAATCGACCCATGATATTTTATATAATATCGTATAATCATGGTTCCTTTATATATCCCTTATTTATCACTTATTTTAGATGGATTATTTCATATATTGGTAATGGGTTAATATATAGGTTTCTATGTAGGTTTTTCATTAGATTGTTGTACTATGTTTTGATTATATATCTCTTCCTTCATTGTGAATTTTGTCATTCCACGTCGAATTGGGAATTATAGGTAGGATAAAATTAATCAACAAATTTGAGGATTATGGCCAATTTCTAAATTCCTATAGTCGTGATTTTAATTGGGTTTATTTTTTTATCTAATTGAAACTGGTATAATAAGTAATTTTATTTAAAATTAAATTAAAAAAAATTTATTCCCTTGATATTATGAATCCCTTTTTGAATCCACTGATACCAATTGATGATTTCTAAACAATGTTTGACGGAAATATATGGGTTGTGATGATTTAATTTAAAAGATGAATTATGAATTATGTATGATTAGTTATTATGATTGTGTACTTGTTTAATATATTATTTTATGAAATTTGGGTTAACAATGAAATATGGTTATGGTTGATAAATGGGATATGGAAATGGTATTATAAGATATGATATTTCTGAATGAGTTGTGTGATAGAGACCATTACCCTAAATACCCATGGGATTCTAGAATAATGATCTAGGCCCCCGAGATATATATTTATTGAATGTGATGAGTATGTTCATGGACATGGAATGCTAGTCCAAATACCCAATGTTTTTAAGAATACTACTATAGGCCCCCATAGTTTGAAAGTGATATTGGAATTAATTTATTAATAACAACCCATGGTGGAATGAAATTTGAGATCCCTCTAGTTGATGGATTATAATCTGGAATGGGACTAAGAGGGTATTATTGCTTTAAGTGATGTCATGAACTGGGAAACTGTGTGGTTATTTAATAAATAATTGAACACAACAATTTTTAATATTAAAATTTTTATTTTATTCATTATTTAGATACATTAACTGTTGTAGAATAAATATTTATTTTGACATAATTTTTGTGGTATACTGAGTTTTTCTCACACTATACTTGTGGTTCCTGATTAGAAACATAACATAAATCATGTTTTTTGACAAAATAAGAGAAAGATCCAAATAATAGATTGCTATGCTGGGATGTCAGGTGGATCAGAGATGAAGGAACCAAATATTATACTAGGACCCAATTTGGGAGTTTTTAGTGTTTCATTATTTTGGGTATTCATTGGAAACTAGTCCATTAAATGGAATCGAATATATACTAATATTGTTAATTATAATTTATATATATTAAAGTATTATCATGTGATGTTGGTATTATTGATAATGGTATTATCCTGGTTATTGTATATTTCCATTTCGATAATGTTTGCAGATTTCATCTATTTTTCTACTTTGATAATGAAAGTATTATAACCCCATATTACATATCTGCCCCTAACTATTATTCAAAAGCCTTTGGATTACATAGAGGTGCGGGTGATGTAACCTAACATAATGTCTCATGGAACCAGTGAGTGAAACCCACGTTTGATATATTAAAAATTTGTATCATAGGGTGTTTATTAAGATTACATTCTATTTGGAAAATTTTATAGGAGAATTGGAAGAGTCATCCCTAGGTCAGGAGCTCATTCATGTTAGTAGATAACCCATGTGTGGGGGGGACCCTTGTGCCAAGGTTTGATTATATTTCATGATGATTTCAATTACAATTTAATGTTACATAACCTTGGGTAAAGCAATTGTTTTTTGATGTTATTATTTTTATGAGATTTTTCTTTGTAGAACAGTATGGAATGAGTGTTGGTTAAACATATATCATTATACGAACTCAAGAATTGTTTAGGCATGATTCATTTTATGTATTAATGGGAAATTAGGGTTTTGGTTAATTATGAAAATAATAATGATTTTCATTATTAATGAACTATAAAATAAATAGTTCCCAAAAATGAATTAATATATAATTAAATATTAAAAATATGGTAATTTAAGAAGTATTAATTTGTGTACAATGGGAAACCATTAAATAATAATTTGTTTTACAATATGTTATCCATGACCTAGTTGATAGATGGTTACAGGTTTAGATAGTACCTCTATTTTAACTGTATGGGGTGGAGTATAGGGATATTACATGTTACATATTTATATGAATATTTACCATTAAAAATTTATTATTTATGTGTTTTGTGTCCTATTATGTATATTTTTCATTGTATGGAATTTCTACCATGATGATGCTTGTTTATAGAATGACAACAGGACATGGCTGAAAATGTTCCTACGTAGCGTAGCTAGTGGTTCTGATTGTTAAAAGTGGAGAAGTCTGTGAGAATTATCTTAATAAATTTTCTCACATATTGAATATAATAGGAAGTAACCTATAATGGTCTATGAAAGACATGCTTGAATTGATATATGAGTTACAGTCAAAGTACCCTCTAATATTTACAAGAGAGTGTGGACCTAAGTCATTATTGTTTTGGATAGAATCTATAGTGATGATCATTAACCATTTAGAGTATCGTGAATTGAGGGGAGTTATGTTGGTTATTTATATGTTGTGAGGATTAGTGAGGTTCTTTTGGATTTTCAGACTCGATATTATGAGTTATAGAATATGGAATAGAATGGATTTCGGGAGATGTTATTGGAACACCATTACCCAGTTATGGTTAGGAAGGAGAAAGTGTCATAGTTTATATGGATTTCCCATGGGTGTATATATGTGATGGATTATACAATTCACTTCACCAATTTTATACATCTTGTTCTCAAATAGTAAGGAAAAAAAGAAAACTATAGAAAAATGTTTTTAGTATATGATTAGTTGGGGGATTAAATCTCATGTAAACTTATATTGGGGGAAGAAATTTAATAATTTTTTTTATTACTGATCAAATTTATAATGGTATCCTTAAGTTATATTCTTGTGGAATGGAGGTAGATACGTTTAGATGAATAGAGGTATGTTATTGAGGAGTAGGAATCATATATATGAAAAATTCAACTGGGAAGGTAAAAAACAATGCTATCAAAAATAAGAATTAGATACTCATTATAGTAACTAAATATAATTCCCACATTTTTGTAAGTTTGGTCACAGTATTATCATGTGTTCATTCCTACTAGTGGTGTGAAAATTAATCAAACGATGATTCAGAATTTTATTTTCACCCTTACAGCAATATGATAAACAAGTTTTGTATTTAAAATAACAAAAACAACAACATAATTTGTTTCATGTTTGATTCAATTGTTTTCTATACATTATTTTTTTAATTGTTAAATGTTACATGTTTTGATAATTAAATTTTAGGAAGAAGAGACTTGGAGGGCCCATGGAAAAGTTCAAGAGAAATAGGCACAATTGTGCAGGATCCAAGCACTCTAGTGGAATCAACCACAAAATTAAACTAATCAATCTATCCAGATGTGATGATATTTTATGGAATGGTACAAATTAAAAGTTATATCATTCATATTAAGATAACCATTCAATATTATTCAATAAGTGTCCCATACAAATGAATATATCCATGGGATCAAATCTTCTCGATGTCAAAAAGTGGTCTATGTATCTCATCCATACATCTGGATATGATTGTCTAAATTGTGCAACCATATCAGTGGAGATAGTCATTAGGTAGGGATACAACTATGTTAATTTTTTCAATGCGAGATAAGACTCTCTAGAGGTCAGAATCCATGGCTCATGTGGTTTCTTGAAGTATGGGGGATCAAAACAACAATACAATTTTCTTATAAAATGATACATTGGGATCCCAAGTTGAATGACCGGGAAGGATGAAATGATATGATATTTTAGTGATCCAAATGAGACCCCCTACATCCATTAAGTTATAGAGTCCCATAACCTAATAAGAAAAACATGTATGAAGGATAATACCCACCTGAACTTCCGCCTCCTCTCAATGGCGAGCTAAACTATGGACGCTCATTTCATAAGAGCTATAAATAGGTAGAATAGAGTCCAATAAAATTTTTTATATTTTTTTGTGTAATTTTTGTATAATATTTCACATATGTTTAATATTGATGGGATTATACTCTTAATAATTTATTTTTTTATAATTATAAGAATAACTTTTAATCACAACACCAATTGTGTTGAGATTTCATATGGAGATCATGGGTTTTTTCCGATTAAAAAAACAAGAATCCTTTTTTCCCACACAAAATCATGATATTCCAGTATGCTTGTGTAGGACTTATTCTATTATTTATTTGAAAACCACGATACCACATTTTTTTGTCATGGATTTATCCTTTGGGAATCATTTTAAGAGGTAATAGGTGGAATCAAGTTCATTACAACCCTCAAAAAATAATTAATTTAGAACATATAATCATTTCAAAAAAATAAACTACCCATCATGTTTAGTAAACAAGAAATGAACTCCTTTTATCATTATCTTAAAACACCCCCTTTAAATATCAATTATTTATTAGTTCGAATTATGTTATTCTCCTAAAATAGTTTTATAACCCAACCCCATTTTAATAAATTTTATTAAAAATTCATACTCTATATCCATCAATGATTCTTGAAATATGAATTGAAATTTCCCTTACACTATAAATCAAATCCAAAAAATAAAAAATAAAAATTTGACATGTCATGAAAATACAGTAAAATATTGGGGATATTTCAGAAGAGTGGTTTGGTATTTAATGTGTGTTTTTATAAAAATATTTTTAATATTCTAACTATCTCATTTCTTCATTACATCATTTTTTTGTTGATTTATAAAATTTTCCTTTTATATATGTTTTTTGAATGACATCTTCTACGTTTGGATATTTACCACCTTTTGAACATGAATCGGAAAGGTTCCTATATGAGAGACACCTTGACACACATGAAAACACTTTTAAGGAGGATACATCACATCTTAAAACACTTCTTGATCCTTTTTATTTTTCTACAACTAACATCAAAACAGAAAAAAACATTCATGAATTGCTAAAACTAATAGAACATTAAAATAATTAACCCTGCTTTATGTTTATTTCCAACCCACATATTTCAAATTCTAGGCAAGGAACCCTACTTAATTCATTTATTACCAATTTTTTATAGACTCTCTAGAGAAGAAGCACTTAAGAATTTTTAAAAATTTCAAACTATGTGTTCATCCGTAAGACCTACTAATGTGAGTGAATAATAATTAAATATTAGGGAATTCCCATTATCAATAGAATATACTATAAAATATTGGATTTACATTGTAAATTAATCAATTAGATAATGGAAAGACATGAAAATACTTTTCCTAAAAATTACATCCTAGACACTAGAATAATAACCCTATGTAATGATATATGTGGTATAAGGAAATCAGAAGGGAAAAACATCTTGAATACTGGGAAATATATTTCAAATGTGTTGGTCTTGTTTCCCACATGACCAAATAAGTTATCAACATTTAATTTAGTATTTTTATTGATGTTTTATTCTTTTTGATCATAATATGATTTATGTTGTTGTACGTTGTGAAATATTTGATAAACTCCAATTACATTAAGGACCCAGATTGAGAACATGCCCCAAAACACTAAAAAATTTTATTCAAGCTCTATTGTACTCATTTGATGTGTCCATTTTGTGAAATCCAACAAATTTGAGAAGAATGTGGAAAGGATGTTCTAAGAGGTAAGAAATTTTCATAAAAACATACTTTTTCACATGTTAAATTACAATCTCGTCCTCCCATAAATTATGGCGTAAGTTCTTTTGAGCACCACTACTCTGACCAAAGCCCTCAATTGAATGAATCAACTGAGTGTTGTGAGGTATTATTCATAGTATTTCCTGTTAACGAATACATTGATAAATAAAATTACTATCCAAATAACCCTGGGTAGAAATAAAACAAAGCCTATAAGAAATTGGTGTTAAAACCAAACTAAAAAACCATGAAACCAACTGTGGTAGAGTAGTCATCCACTTTAACCTATAAATCCCCCACCACCTTAAATTCCCATCCAAACAAGCCACTAAAAAACCCGGTCATAGATTATAAGGGATCATGAATGTAATGGATTTCAATAATCTCCAATTACAACATACTATCGAAGCTATCATACATGTCTAAACATCCTAATTAGGCCCACTAGACTTCTCAATTGGGGGAAATCCCAAGTCATGGGCTGGGTGAACAACTTTATCTTCCCCTATTCTACACTAGAGATAAGGGAAATGTCAGTTCCATCACCCTTTGGAGTGTAACATAATTTAAAATCCAAATGAACTCTTTTTTTGAGTCATTACCTAATGACAAATACACCATCTCAATAGTTGAAACGAGTCCAAATGTGAAAAAATCATGTCCTGATAGAAGATATTATCAAAGAAATAGTGGTTTCTATTGATGTGTCACCTATAACAACTATTCCTATTATATTTCAACAAAAACCATCGAATCAAGAAAATAAAATGAAGCTGAGCTAGATAATGAAATCATAGAAGCATTTAGAAATGTGAAGGTTCACATCCCCTTGACCGATATCGTGATGAAAATTTGCAGACACATCATGTTTTTGAAGGAGTGGTGTACTCAACGAAGGGGACTTCAAGGTGACGAAAATGTGATAATGAAGAGAAACATCTAAAAATTAATAGATCCACCACTTCCCACAAAATTCAATGGTCTGGAAACATTCTCTATTCTATGCACCATAGAAGAATATTAATTTTCCATTTCTATTTTTGATTTAGGTTCCTCTATAAGTGTGATGAATTATTCCATTTAAACTTCATTGGAGGTTGGGGAGATGAATCCCTCATTAAATTTTTTCCATCTAGAAAATGGAGTACTGCACACCCCTCTCCTGTGTTATAGGGTGTTCTTATGAGGGGTGGAATTTAATTTTTGGTTCAATATTTTATATGCTGAAAATCAAAGATGAGAG
Source organism: Viscum album (assembly GCA_963277665.1). Lineage (NCBI taxonomy): Eukaryota > Viridiplantae > Streptophyta > Magnoliopsida > Santalales > Viscaceae > Viscum > Viscum album. Next base: position 432,972,774 of record OY728150.1, on the reverse strand, counting down.
GATTAATAGAAATAACCCAAATATATTGGAGAGACCTTTCTTGAAAACTAAAAAAAACCATAATTAATGTCTATAATGTTACAGTATTTATGGACATTTGTGGTGAAATTGTCCACTTCAACATCCTTGATTTCATGAAGCATCCCTTGGAAGAACTTTCTTTTCTCTCGGTTATCTCAATAGATGTACTCCAATCCTTTAAAAAATATTTTTTTTCATTTAACTGAACCCCTTTCTAAGTTTTCATCATTTATTATAATGATAGGTTATGAATCATGCATTGAATGTACTACCAGTCTAGAAAAATCTAATTCATTTTTGTTAATTGATAATTTATTCAACCATGAGGATCCCTTGACAATCTATGATATTGCAATTCTTGTAAAATATCATTCTACTTATGGGGTTGTTACTATTGAGAATTTTGATTAGATCATTGATCACTCACTATCACATTCACTCCAATAAATCCAAAATACTCATTAATTTGAACTAAAACAACTATATTAAGATTTAAAATATTCTTGTTTTGAGAATGGGGACATGTTGCATATCATCATTGCTAGTTAATTGCCTCCAAAGAATGAATTGTGAATCCTTAAAATTTTGAGAGTGTATAAATAATATTTGGGATCAATATTTTCTGAAATTCATGGAATTATACCATAAATTATTAAACATCAAATATTGTTATATTATGAGGATAATCCAGTGAGGCAAGTACATAGATGTCAGAACTCAAACCTCTTATATGATGTGAAAATGGAGGTAACAAATGTATGGGATTTAAAAATAATTTACCCATCCTATGATATCCATTGGGTTATTCCAGTTCAAGTAGTTCATAAAAATATGGGCCTATAGTAATTGGAAATAAAAATAATGAATTGGATTAAACTCACTTGTAGAATAAATTCCATGTCCACATAGAATACCGCTAACTAATCCTACACACTAGGAAGGACCATTTCAAATTTTCAATCATTGACTAGATACTATAGAATATAGAATAAACCTCCCCCTATTGTATCCTTGATGGGTATTATCAATATTTTAAAATACATATTTCCCCCAAGGATGAGGGAAAAATGACCATCACTATCCCCTTTCGAATATATTCATATATAAGGATTCTTTTTGGTCTATGAAATGATCAAGGTTATTTCTAAAGATTCATGGTAAATAATTATTCAAATTTCTTATAGAATTGATTGGAAGTATTCATAGATGATTTCACTATATATTAATTCTCTTTTTATGAATTCTTGAGTAGTCTTGGATCAGTCTTATTTCATTTTGTTGAGAGTAATATCATATTAAATTATGAGAAATTCCATTTTATAGTGTCATAAGGTATAGTACTAGGGTATGCCAGTTTGGGGTATGTTATCCAAAAATATTAGTCAAAAATATAATCAATTTCTTCCCTACCATTACCCAAAAATATGAGGTATTTGCAGTCTTTCCTAGTTCTTGCATGATTTTATCGTCATTTCATTCATTACTTTAATAAGAATGCAGTCCCCCTCTCATGATTTATCTAAAAATAAAAACAATATTTTTTTTGAAAATTAATGTGAGGATGATTTTAATACATTTAAATTTAGTCTCATCTCACCCCTAGTATCACAACCTAGTTGTTGGTGATTACCATTTGAGATCATCTGTGATAACACTAATTATGAAATTGGTACATTCTTATCAATAAGGGTTGTTTGAGATTCACATGTAAATTCCCATGGATCACATGCATTTGGCCTTGTAGAAGAAAACTACACCACAACTAAAAAATATTTACTTTCCATTCAGTTCACCTTGGATAAATATATGTCATACCTTTTAGGGTTTACACTCATAATGTTCATAGATCATGCCACTCTATGGTTTCTTCTAAGAACCCAGATGAAAAACCAAGTAAAATTCATTGTATAGTCCTCATTTATGAAATAAATATATATAGTATAGGTAAAACGAGGTAGAGAATCTTGTGGTTTCCCATATCATTATGATACTACCATCCTAAAACATTTACTCATCCCACTATATTCAAATATATGAAATGTTTCTATATTAGAAACTATACCGAGTGTAAGATATTATTACATGGTTTGCTAAAATTGTGAACTATTTTGTAGAAACTTTCATTCATTCTGATTTCAAAACAAAACCAGAAAACCATACAGAATAAGTATATCATTGGTACATTTTGGAGGATCCCTACCATTATTGCACATATAGTGATCAACACCTTTATTGTTCTGTTCCAAATAAATATTTCCATCCTATCCTTATGTTTTTCACACACTCTGCATATGGGGGACACCTTGGTCACCAATGGATTTCTTTCAAGGTCCTTGATTCATGTCTCTTTAGGAAAAATTATTTGGGATGCCTATGATTTTGGAAAATATTGTCCTCAATGTCAATGAAAGAGGAATGTCTTTAAAAGAAATTAAATTCCAAAACAAACTTTTCTCTTCCATGAAATTTTCGATGTTTTGGGTATTTACATTATTGAATCATTACCAAATTCATTTGAGAACTTGTACATTCATTTGGAAGATGATTATGAGTCAAAATAAGTAGAATCATGCACCACAAGGGATTATGAATCCAAAAATATTCTGGGATTTTGGTGAACTCAATTTTTCAATAGGTTTCCATTACCCAGGGTCTTCCTTCATGAATAGTGTTCTCATTTCTATAACTAATCCTTGATATATATTTTTTATTGGTATTGGGTTTTGCATCGCTTGTGTATTGTATATCACCAATAGACCATTGGTCCAGATGTGGCGTCAAATGAAGAAGTAAAATAGATTCATGAAAAAAATGGTTCAATCCAATTGAAAGGATTAGAGTCGTCGACTCAATGATTCATTATGGGAAACCCATACTACATTTAAAACATCCAATGGAATCTCACCATATGTTCTAGTGTTTTGAAATGGTTATCACCTCCCTATTAAGATAAGGAACTGGGCCTAGTGATCTATCAAACAATGCAATTGTAATCATTCTTGTGTGGGTTCTCAAATAATGTTTCAAATTTAGAAGCTGGAGTAAATGTGAAGAGATTCATATAATAACTAATGGAGTTATAAGTAGAGATGCAATTAAATCCATGACTATATCAACCTTCATAGAAAATTCCATATTATGTTGAAAGTCCTCCTATACAATATAGGGCTGCATTTTTAACCTGGATTAAAATGAGGAATCCAAAGACACCATTATAGTAAATGGCCAGCGACATAAAAACATTCATGAAGCCCATATAGAGTTAGATATAGAAGAAATACTTGTTCAAGAAGTAGTATATGAATGAAACAAATCAAATTTATACATCCTTACCACATTCCATATTATTATAGTGATAAAACTGTATACTGTAGGTATCAAGGATGGGTACATTCTTGGGATAGTAAGGAATATACATCATCCTTCCACTTTTTTACTTTTTAGATTTATTAATAGAATTTTTACATTACCTCCCCTTTCTCCTCAATTTTATGTCTGAATTTTACTTTTTGATTCCAACATTTTCATAAAAAATTATTCCCCCTAAATAATGTATGTTAGTAAAAATGTATGTGTATATTTTTTTTAATTCCACTTGTTTTAACATTCAAAAATATTCGGATGAAATGTGCATTTTCTTAGGAATTCAATAATGTGGTTGACCATTATTATGAAATATGTATTTTTTTAGTGATATAAATGGTTGTATAATTATGAAACCATTAAGAAGAATGGTACACTATTTTGGAATACTTTAATGGAAAATTGTCACTTCATTTCTCCTTGCATATTTACACCCATCCATGAATTGTTAAAATTTATTAAATAATATAAGGTAAATATAAGATAGGATAATTTTTCTCTAAATTCAAAAATTATTTTTCCACACATTATTTCCTTATCTGATCTATTTGATTATTGTACCAGATTTCCCTATGTGTGTGTAACTATTATCCAAATATTGTACTCCCTCATAAACCAATACAAAAAAACAAAAAAAATAACAAAAAAATGATGGTAGTGAAGAAATATAAAACATATGGGTATATCTTTGTTAAGATAATAATGTATGACTTCATGGAATTCTTAAGCGAATGGGTCTTTCAATTTAATTACAATGGATATAGAAAAAGTTCTATGGAAATGATCATGTATGAAGTCAAATTTTAAAATCACCAATGTTTATTTGATATAAATTTGAAAGAATATCATGAAATGGTTTTCAAACACACACATGAATAATTAGAGACATTATTAACTCATGAATTATTTTCTTTGATTGGTATCATGAATCTCTTGAAATTTAATTCTGATACAGTTTTTGAGACTCTTTTATTCATTTATCACTGAGAATAACTCATTAGTTTGATTTTTTATATGATCACATTTCTATGAGCAAGTAAATTTTCATTAAATTTTAATTCATCATGATGTTGAGAATATATACATGCATAATTATTGGAAATTTGAATTTTCCTAGAAGTGAAACTATTTAATAGTGGAGGTGTTACCACACCGGGATTTACTATTTCATTTTCACCCATACCACACTCTACTATACAATTTTTTTTAATATAAAAAAATAACAAATTTCACTTCATGTTAGAAAAAATTATATTGAATTTATGACTATTATAATTTCAATGTTGCTTGTTTTTATAATTACATTCTAGGTGGAGGTGATTTGGAGGGCCCTCGATGAAGTTAAAGAAAAATGGGCAAAATTGCACTGGATCCAAGCACACCAGTGGACTCAACTCCACACTGAAACTAAACCATGAATCCCAATGGGATGATATTATTCGTTCTGGTACAACATCAATGATTGACATTTAATATAGAGAAACACAAGCCTTATTAATCCATTAATGATCCCATATTAACTAATCTTCCTAGGTTATCGAATCCGCTCAATGTCAAAAAGTTGGTCATGTATTTCTTCAATACCATTGGTTAAGATTGTCCAAATTGTTCTAATTTTTTGTAGATATATCAAGGATTTTAGGATAAAACTATTTTATTTTCCTCAAATTTAGATAATATTGTATGGAGATCTCAATCCATGGACAAAGTGGTTTCTTGAAATCTAGAGGATAATAACCACCATCAAATTTTCTTATAATATGATACCTTGGGATCCCAATTTGAATGTTCATCCAGTTTGAATAGCTATGGTATTTTAGATACCCAAAGGAGTAATATACTAATACAAGTTGTTCTGGAGACCCATATATTCATAGTAGGATCAAGGATAATGGTGAAGAACAACTTGAGTCTACTCCACCGCTCGATGGCGATCTAAACGGTCAAAGGTCATTTAAAGGGAGATGCACATACATGGGAGGGAGTTATGTATAATATTATTCTACATATATTGTGAAAATTTTCATTTAAATATACTTATTAGGTTTAATATTGATATGATTATCTTATGAATACATTTATTTAATTATCATTATGTGAATCAATTTGTATCTCAGCACTGATTGGGTTTATAATTCTAATTATGATCTAGTGTTATACAAATTGGATGACATAAGAACCCATTTTATCCAAAAATAATCATGATATTTATTTATTATTTGGTAGCCCATGTTCTATGTGTGTGGTAAAAACCATGATATCATGATTTTCACTATTAAGGGTTGCAATATTCTGCATCTTTTTAAGAGGAAAGAGGGAAATCAACCTCATGACAACCCTCAACCAAAAAAATCATTAAACCATATAAAATTTTAAGAAAATGAACTATCAAATATGTGTAGTGAACATGAAATGACCTCATTCCTTCAAAATTACTAAAACAACACATTTAATTATCAATTATTAAAAAAATAAAATTATTTTTTCTTAAAACTATTTCATAAACCACTCCCCTTTTATTTCATTTTATAAATAATTATCACTCTAAACCAATCTATAATACTTGAGAGATGACGAATGATATTCTATGTACTGCAAAACATGATTAAAAACATAATAAATTTTACATGTCATGAAAACATGTTCAGTGATCCTATAGAAGGATGGGTCACTTATCAAGTTAATAAAAAAACATCAACTAATGTGAAGTGATGGGGAAGACAGAACGGCTCATAGTACTGGAATTGGATATTATACCCTTGATTTATTAGAAATTTGGATTTATTCAATCCATTGATGTTGAGGCAGTTGGATGGTACATTAGGGAATTATTGCCTATATTTTTTTAGTAGTAAATCTAATGGGACTTATATTTCATTATAGGGAATAGGGGATCGAAAATAGAATGAACAAAATCCTATATATATATATATACAGTGATTCGAGGACATATATAGCTTTAAACACTATTTATGTATATTTGTATCCTCCCAGTATCTTATTTTATATATGACCCTATCTCTTTATCATTAGGAATTTTGAGTGGTTTGAGTCTAATATTGGAGTTTGTTAGTGGGGTTGCAATGATCGATACACTATTGAAAGTATAGAAAAGGGACATGTGTTTATTTAAGGTTTGTTCTATTGAATTTGGGGAATCATTTCTATTTGGATCTTTTCATACAAGACATGTCACAATTTTAATTGGTTTTTGGGTATCTACATACTCGTAATGTGATGAGACTATATCGATTGTTACCAAAGGTGATTGAACATTACATATACTTGGGGTAATACTTATATTCATTATGTAGAGTGGGATATCCAGACAGTATTTGAAATTATAGTTCATCAACATCCAGTGGAGCTAACCTCCTAGGATTCAAGTCATTCGTTGGATGATGCATAGGTGAAGCAGGATGCATTTCTACCAATATTAGACTAGATTCATGAAATAATTCCAATGTACATATCTAGGATTCCACCTAAAAGATTCAGTGAGTTTACATTTAATCACATTATAATAAATGAACTAGATTCTATTCCACCATACATAATTGATCCAAATGAGATTCAAGATCTTAAGGCTTAACAAGAAGAGTTGATGGATACATGATTTATCCATCCGAGTATATCACCTTCAGGTCACCAATATTGTTTTATAATATTTCTAATGGGGACATAAAAAACTTTATTACTATGAATTATCTAAATGAATGTGTCTAACCAATATCCATTTATTTTAATTGATGGTCACTTTTACCAGATGATTGGATGTTGTTTTCTCTCTAAGATTAACATCAAGTCATTGTATCATCAATTGAGAGTTATTATTTCTGATATACCTGAGACTACTTCAAACAATATATATGGTCTATATGAATTTATTGTGATGTTGTGTAATGTCCCAGATCCTGGTGCCACTAAATTGGTGCCCTGAACCCAATTGGTCACATGACCTTAAGTGCATTTCCCCAAACGCCAGATGTTGCCGACTAGCAGCAAGGGACCAGGTCTGATAGTGGGAAAAATATGCCCACATTTGTCAAAGTTGAGCGCAGCGGAATACTAAATAAAACATACAACAACAGTGGAATCAATAAACCATACACATTTAAAATATACAACTGCAGTAATATATAACCAATAGTTATATAGATAATGATGCAACAAGTCTCAAGTTCTATGAAAACATCCAGAACATGTTACATAAAAGTAAAATAAGATACAATAGAAAGTGCATGTACAATAGAACAAAACAAAATAGCCGGCAGACTCACGAACATATGCTCGCTCCCATGCTCTTCTACTCCTCTGCTACAATCATGTACCTGTATAGGGACCCTTGGCCTTGTCAACACCTGTAGAAACATTTTATGTTTGGCCTGATTAAATGACCCAAACAGGGTGTGAGAAATAAATCCTAGTAGCCACCCTCCAAAGGCCCATGCCCAACTATGTGAAAATTTGCAACAATAGTGTGCAGTAGTAAAATGAAATAATCTAATCATTACTCAAAAGTAACTAACATTACCAGTTATATTGCCATTTTATTATTCATTCAACCGTCTAATTTAGTAGTATTATTTTCTTAATAGAACCATGCCATTAGGCCAATCAATATCACACCCTCGGGCTAATATAGTAAAACCACACCCTCAGGATATATAATATCTCACCCTCAGGCCATTCCCTCAGGCTATATAACATTTCACCCCCAGGATATATAAAATATCGCCCTCCTACATCTCCCTCATGCTATATAACATATATATATATATATATATATATCCACGTCCTTAGGCTAATATAATATATATATATATATATATCCACACCCTCATGCTAATATATATATATATATATATATCCAAGCCCTCAAGATAAACTTGTAATCGGGCCATGCCCAACATTTAAACATGAAATTATTTACAATTACTCCTTAGGTAAAAGTAATGAATAATGTAATCATGGAATAACCTCAGGTATCCTGGCCAAATGGCTAAACAGAGGAACGCACCCTCGGGGTGGTCCTGGATCCCAACAGCGATCCCAAACAATAGTTTATTATCACATTTAATTACCTTTATAGTTCTATGTATTCAAAAGATCCACGACCTCAACCACATGATACCCCAACAGGTGTTTGTAGCATAACAGTACAAAAACACACACAATAGTTGGAATTTAAACACAATGCCACCTAACATTAATGACCTTGAACGTTATATGTGAATGATGATCCTTGAGTCAAAAAAAATGATGAAGATCTGGGGTGAAAGAAAACCCATTCAAACTTAAATAACTTTCCGATGGAAAAGAATTGGTAAGAACGACATAAGGAGAAGGAAAGGCCTACCCGTACGGTTCCAACGAGATCAACCGAGGTGGAATCGGATTCTCTGCGTGTGATCTGGAGCTTCTTGATGGTTTGTCTCTCTCTCCCTAGCCTTCCTCTGGTTCTAAGCCAATTTTATGAATAGGGTTGTCTACTGCCCATTTTAATCAAAAAATACAAACTACATGGCATGTACTGTTGACTACATGGCATGTACTTTTCATTTTTTAACTATTCCTATGGAGGCTTCTCGCCATCATGGCACTGTTCATCAGTCGACATGAGTACACATCATGTAATCCATTCGTATGTGGTGTGTACTAATTCTCAGCTGGTGGCTCCTTCCACCGCCTTACTATTTTCCTGTCGAGTGACTATACGGCGTGTAAATTCCCACTACACGGCGTGTAGTTGGTTTTTTCACCTTTCATCGCCAGTATGGCTACACACCATATGTACTCATCCCATATGGCCAAAGTACACGATGTGTGGAAATGTACACTGCGTGTAGTCCCAAAATTTGGGATTTTTCTCCATTTTCCTTATTTCTCAAAAACACATAAGGAAAAGAGAAATGAAGAAACCCATACCTCAAGAATAATAAATGGGTTCTTACAAACTTCCCCCATTAAAGAAATTCATCCCCGAAATGGCCTTCCTAGGGAGGTGAAGATAAAGCTCAAAACAGCTCTGGCCACAGAGCACGTACATCGGTTTCCTGCTCCCAGGGTTCATCCTACACTCGACCATGCTGCCATAGCACTCGTACAAGAGGAACTAGACAGCCTCGTAGAACCTCATTGATCCTATCAATGATACGAATCGGTTGCTCCTCAAAGGACGCATCGATCTGATTCTCAACCTCATTGGGATGAAAGACATGAGATGGGTCTGAATGATAACTATGCAACTAAGATACATGGAAGACGTCGTGCATGGCCTGGTACCTCTATGGTAATTGCAACCATTTGGCAACCGACATGTCTTTCTCTAGAATCTAAAATGGCCCCACATACCTTGGTAAATGTTTACCCTATCTTCTGATCCGCTTGTGTCGCAACCTTGGTGAAAACGCAAGAAAACCTGATCCCCAACCACGAAATCCAAGGGTCTTCTGCGGCGATCAGCATATGATTTCTGATGAGACTGTGTGGTAGCCATCCACTGCGGAATCAATTGGACCTACTCAAAAGTCTCATTCACGAGACGTGGTCCAAGTAAAGCTGCCTCACCTTCCTCTAACCAGCACAATGGTGATCGGAATGGCCTTCCTTATAAAGCCTCGTAAGGTACCATCTCAATAGTCACATAAAAATTGTTATTATAAGAAAACTCGACTAGTTGTATGTGATTCTCCCAAGAGCCCCCAAATTCTAGGATGCATGCTCGTCGAATATCTTCAAGCACTTGTATCGTACGTTCTGACTGGCTATCAATATGAGAGAGGTAAGTTGTGCTCAAAAGTACCTGTGTAGCCAGTGCCCTCTCTAAACACTACCATAAACGAGATGTAAAACGGGCATCCCAATATGAAATGATAGAACAAGGAACCCCATGAAGACATAAAACCTCATAGTTATATAGATTTCTGAGCTCGTCAACACCAAAGCTCTCCTTGATCGGAAAAAATCGAGCTACCATCGTGAGTCTGTCCAGAAAAACCCACACGACATCATTACCTATAGGTGACCTCGGTAACCCAGTCATGAAGACAATTGTGACATAATCAGATTTCCACTTTGGGATGGGTAACTGTTGTAATAGTCCAGCTCGCCTCTGATGCTCTGCCTTCCCCTACCAACAGGTGGAACATCTCTTAACAAAACCGTCTACTTCTCTTTTCATACCCGACCACCAGTACTGACGTCTCAAGTCACGGTACATCATTGTAATTCCAAGAACTACCCAAACTGAAGCATGAAACTCCTACCTCAACTCCTCACGTATACCCCCTAAAACCCATACTCGTCCATGGAAACACAATACCTCATCATTTCCTATCGTCCATCCAAGAAGAGGGTCCTCACTTACCATCGACTCCAATGGAACTAGGCCTTCTGAGTCAGCCCCTGACTGTCGTGCACCTCCAAATGAATCTCAGAGAATAAAACCATAAACTTCCACTCACCACTGGGATCAAGAACTACCTATATCAGAGTCTTCCATCTCAGTGCATCAGCAACTGCATTGCCCTTACATGGTGTATTGGCAAGATAAAATTCGAAGGACTGGAGGTATTAGACCCACCTTCGCTGCCTCAGATTCAGGTCACGCTGAGTAAATATGTACTTGAGACTTTTGTGGTCGATGGAAATCACAAAATGATCTCCCAAGAGATAATTTCTCCAATAGCGTATCACATGAGGAACTGCAGTTAACTCGAGATCATCTGTTGGGTAATTCCTCTCATGTGGCCTCAACTTTCGAGAACTGTACGCAACAACTCGGTCGTCCTACATCAACACTGCTCCAAGACCAATACCTGATGCATCATAGTAAACTGTATAGATCTTCCCTTTCTGTGGATGTATCAGAACTATAGATGATGTCAACCTTCTTTTCAGGTCTTGAAAGGTTGTCTTTCAAGCTTCAGACCAAATTAACATCATACCCTTCTTAGTCAAACCCGTCAACGGTGCTTCTATGTGGGAGAAGTCTTATATGAAGGATTTTTAGTAACCTTCCATCCCCAAGAAACTCTGTATCTCAAACACATTATTAAGATGCTCTTAGGAAACTACTGCTCCCACCTTGTCTGGGTCTACTTCAACCCCTGCCTCTAAGATGATATGGCCCAGGAAGTAAATCTGGTCAATCCAAAAGTGGCACTTTGAGAGCATAGAATATAGATTAGGTTCTCTCAGGGTACTCAATACAATCTCAAGATGGGTGGCATGGTCGTGTCGAGTGTGAGAGTACACGAAGATATCATCCATGAAGACTACCAATAAAGAATCCAGATAAGGATGGAACACATGATTCATTAGAGACATGAAAACCATTGGCGCATTCGTGAGTCCGAACGACATTACCAAGTACTCATATAGACCATACCTACTCCTGAAGGCTGTGAGAGGTATATCAGATGGTCTAACGTGTAACTGATGATATCCAGATCACAAGTCAATATTCAATAACACTCGTTCTCCTAAAAGTTGATCAAAAAGATCATCAATCCTCGGCAAGGGATATCAATTTTTGACCATCAACTGGTTCGGATTCTGATAATCCACAGAGATTCTGAGGGTAACATCTAGCTACTTCGCAAAAAGGACCGGAGAACCCCAAGGAGAAGTGCTGGGCCAGATGAAAACCTTTTCCTGCAACTCCTCCCACTATCTCTTGAGATCCTGCAACTCTGGTGTAGCCATCCTATAAGGAATATTGGACACCGGTTCCCCTCCTAGCAGAATCTCAATAGAGAAATCCAACTCTTGCTTGGGAGGTAGACCCGAAAAGTCATCCCGGAAGACATCCGTGAAACGATCAACCACTAGAGGGAAATCCTTCTGACAATTTTCCTGATCATCCAGATATAAACTCACAATCTGGGCTGTCACACCACCTCGCCCATGATGCTCAGGTACATCTTGGCTCACCTGGACATCCCACTCTCTCATTAATAGAAACTCTTCGCCCTTTGGTGATGTGAAACTCACCCTGCGATGATACCTATCTACAAAGGCTATGACGGGTACCAACCAGTCCATTCCATGAATGACATCATAGCTCGCCATATTTAAGACATAGTGGTCCCAAAGAAAGTGAAACCCACCCACTTCAAGGGGAAACTCCTTGAACTAATCCACACCAGCCGTTCTAGTCCCCAACGGAGAGTCTAGCATCATAACAGGAGAAGAAGAAGAAGAAGAAACCCAGAGCCCAAGCCTCTACTCAATTGGCACATATATCAAACGATGCGTAGTACCAATATCGAAAAGTATAGAAGATAAGGCAGAAGCTACTATAATATTACCTTTGATATTAGAAGGTCTGAGATCCTGATTCTGTTGGGTTTGTCGCACTGGATATTCCTGCCCAGTGCCGTGGCCCTCCGACACAGCATGGCTACCCTGAGTTGTCCCCTCTGGCTACCTCTGAGATCCTGGTATCAGGCTATCATGACTGCAACCACCATCTCTGCATGTACATCCGGATGTATCCCGATTCCCCGACTGGTAAGAAGTTGTCGGCCCTGCACCCGCATGCGGAGTCTACAAAGAACCCCTCTCACTAGCCACTGGTAGGAAATTCATGGAAAAGCGTTGCAGATGCCCCATCTTACCGCAAGCTCGGCACTCCACTGGGTCACATTGACACTGCGGTCTATTGTTCCCCTATTTACCACACTGGTAGCACCAGATCGGGCCACCTGAAGTAATCGCCTGGATATTAGTGCCACCGAGTGAGAAACTCATCTGTCTCTTCCTTTTCCCAGTAGAAATAGTACTAGAAACTGGTGTCGAACCACCCTGGCCTGCACTGCTAGCTTCCCGAAGGTTCCTCATAGTAATCAGTGCTTGGTTTACAATAGCTTGTACTATAGGCAACCTGAAAACATTCATGAGTGCTCGGATGTCATAAAGGAGATCATCCTCAAAGCATTTGGCCCTCAACGTCTCATCACCCACTAGAACGGGTGCAAAATGCTGAACCTCAGTGAAACATGCAGAATAATCCATCACCAATATAGTGCCCTACTGCAGATTCAAGAACTCTTTATCTCTATCTTCCCTCAACGTCTATGGGAAGAAGAATTCATAGAAAGATGTATAAAAATCTTCCCACGCTATGTATCTGTGTTGCCCTGTCTGAGTGGTAACATCCATCCACCTTTTGGTGGAATCATATAGCATAGAAGTCACGGGCTTGACCATCCGGCCTGGATGCATCTCAACATGCTTGAATATAGTCTGCATAGACCCCAACCAAGACTCTACAGCCTATGGACCACCATCCCTTGAAAATGTAGGTGGATGCTACTGCTAGAATATATGAGTCAGCTTATCCATTGATGTGGCAGCCAGCGGTGCTCCCTGAAAGGACTGCATGAATAGCCTAAAGCCTTCATGGAACTACGCCTCCGCTCCTGTGTCTTGTATAACAGCTAACACCAAATCTAGCACTGCTGGAGGATCCAATTGTAGCCCATGGCCCTCCATATCTGGATTATAATCATTGTTTCTCTCATGGAGAACAACGCATGGTCGTCTCTCCGGCAAGACTCTACAAGGTCAAACACACACCATAGATCAATATTATCAAAGACTGAAACGAAGGAACGAAAAAGGAAAATATTTGGAAGAAGGAATTTCAAGATTTTCAATCAAGACTACACGACGTTTATAATGACTACACAGCATGTCCTGACTTTTCTTCCCCTTCTTGGGTCCTTCTACACGGCTAAGCCTCACGGCTCCGATTGAACAAGACTACACGCCATGTATATAATATACACGACGTGTATGGTGAAAATTCCAACTGCATGTGTTGTTCGTGACATGGCCGACTACTCATCTTAAACTACACAATGTGTTACACCCGAACAAGGCTTTTACACCACCTCGTTTTTCCATGCGACACGGCTAAATCCACATGGTCTCCCACTTATAAGGATTACATGGTGTGTCCCTCAAGCACACGGTGTGTTCTACATCAACCCGTGTCTGTTAGCTCCACGGCCGGGTCCACAGGTCAGACAAAACAACGTCTTCCACAGTGGACATGGTGTATATGTCTTTTAGTCTCCTCCATCCGTATTTTTAGGTACACGACCGGACTCCAGGTCAACACTACACGACGTGTACATACAGTACACATCGTGTTTTTCCCCAAGCATTTCCCTTCGTCGTGTCACCACCCAGAAGGTCCTTGACAACGGAAGTGACTACATCATGTGTACGTAGGGTACACGGTGTGTACTCAAAAGTTTTCTTTTCATCCCAAACTGAATAACAGACGTGTGTCTGAGGAACTAAATGACATGTAAACTGGGTTTCCTGGACAGTAAGCCTATGAAACTACTCCAGAACCAAGAAAATATAGAAAAAAAACATATAAGTGAAAAATTACAATCTTTGAGGGCCCATACACCCCATGAATCAGAATTTGGCATCTTATATATGTTATAAAAAAATAAACAGTCAATAATCCACCAAATTACGGTCAATGAGGTCCCATACTCCCCAAAAACCAATGTTTGACATCCATTTAATCAAAAACTGACACGAAAATACCCTATCACATAACAGGTATTTATTAAAGAATCATTCAAAACAACATGCTTTTCTAGCACAACAACTCTCATAATAGTATGAAATTTCAAATACACCTACATGGCATGGAACTGTGCATGGTATTTGATTTCTAGCATGTTCCTAATGATGCATTAGACGACATCCCCTCATCTCATCGGGTTGAAACTAAATAGAACCCATGGATAAATTATAAACCACACAATCACAAGTGTGTTACCCTCCATTGAAATCAAATCAACTATAAAATTTGCAAAATATAAAGAATTGAAAAAATACGAGGTAGACTGGCTTTTACCTGTACACGGGTTAGCTACCCCCGGGAATATCTTATTACTGACTACCATTTCCATCATATCTCTTTCTAAGGCTCTAAATAGTAAGTCAAGAAGGAAAAAAAATAAATGAAAAGTAACCTCACTCGGATACCACTTTGTAATGTCCCAGATCCAGGTGCCACTCAACGGGTGCCCCAAACCCAGTTGGTCACATGACCTCAAGCGCATTTCCCCAAACGCCAGAGGCTGCCAACTAGAAGCGAGGGCCTAGGTCTAATAGTGGGGAAACTACGCCCTCATTTTTCAAAGTGGAGTGCAGCAGAATATTTTATAAAACATACATCAACAGAAGAAGCAATTAACCATCACATTTAAAATAAACAACTGTAGTAAAAGATAACCAACAGTTACATAGATAATGATGCAACAAGTCTCAAGTTATAAGAAAACATCCAGAACAAGTTACAAATAAGTACAATAAGATACAGTTGAATGTGCAGGTACAACAGAACAAAACAAAACAGTCGGCAGCATCATGAGCCTAAGCTCGTTCCTATACTCCCCTACTCCTATGCTACAATCATGTACCTGTATAGGGACCCTTTCCCCTATCAACACCTAAAGAAATGTAATCTGTTGGGGCCGAAGACATGACCCAAACAGGGTGTGAGAAATAAATCCCAGTAGGCAGCGACCAAAGGCTCGTGCCCAACTGTGTGAAAATATGCAACAACAGTGTGCTGTAGTAAAGTTCAATAAAATTATAATTAATCAAAAGTATCAAACTTTACCAGTTATATTGCCATTTTTCTATTCATTCAACCGTTTAATTTAGTAATATTCTATGCTTAACATAACAAAGCCCTCAGGCCAATCATAATATCTCCCTCAAGATAATATAGTAAAACCATGCCCTCATGATTTATAATATCCATTCCCTCAGGCTATATAATATCTCTCCCATAGGGCATTCCCTCATGCTATATAATATCTCACCCTCAGGCCTCACCCTCAGGATATATAATATCTCGCCCTCAGGCCTAACCCCCAGGCTATATTGCATATATATATATGTATATATCCACGCCCTCATGCTAATATTATATATATATATATATATATCCATGCCCTCAGGCTAATAATATATATATATATATATCAACTCCCTCAGGCTAAAATAATATATACATATATCCCCACCCTCTGGTTAATATAATATATATATATATATATATCGAGTCCCTTAGGCTAAACATGTAATCGGACCATGCCCCACATTTAAACATGCAATTTATTACAGTTACTCTCAAGGAAAAAGTAATGCATAAGGTAAACATGGCATCCCCTCGGGTATCCTGGCCAAACTTCTAAACAGAGGAATGCACCCCAGGGGTGGTCCTGGATCCAAGAAGAAATCCTGAACTACAGTTCATTATCAAATTTAATTACCTTTACATTTCTAGGTATTCAAAACAGCCACGGTCTCAGCCACACAATACCCCAACATGGTTTCGTAGCAAAATGGTACACAAAAATGCACAATAGTTGGAATTTAACCACCAAACCACCTACCTTTGATGCCCCTAAATGGTATATGCGAACGATGATCCTTGAATCGTCCAAAAACAACGAAGATCTGGGGTGAAAGTAACCTCTTACAAACTTAAATAACATTCCCCCAGGAAAAAATTGTTATGAACGTCTTAAGTACAAGGAAAGGCTTACCTGTACGGTTCCAACGAGATCAACCGAGCCGAAATCAGATTCCCGGTGTGTGATCTGGAGCTCCTTGAAGGTTCTTCTCTCTCCCCCAAGCCTTCCTCTGGTTCTAAGCGAATTATATGAACAAGGTTGGCTACTTCCCATTTTAAGTGAATGAAACAAACTACATGGTGTGTACAATTGACTACATGGCGTGTAATTTTCATTTTTTTAGTTGTTCCTCTAGAGGCTTCTCGCAAGCATGGAACTGCTCACCAATTGACATGAGTACACGATTTGTAATCCATTAGTACATGGAGTGTACTAACGCCCAGTTGGTAGCTGCTTCCACTGCCTTACTATTTTCCTTCCAACTGAATACATGGCGTGTAAATTCCCACTACATGGAATGTAGTCAGTTTTTACACCTTTCATCACCAGCATGGCTACACACCCTATGTACTCATCCCACACTGCCAAAGTACACGGCGTGTGGAAAATTACATGGCGTGTAGTCCCAAAATTTTGGGATTTTCCCCAATTTTCCTTATTTCTCAAAAACACATAAGAAAAAGAGAAAGGAATAAACCCATACCTCAAGAATAAGAATCAGGTTCTTACATGTTGCTTGGGAAAACAAATACTTATTATATTATTATTCCCTTGATAAACTGATTTTTTCAAACATACCTAGATTATTATGTGGATTTTTTTGAATTAATCTTTTCTATAATCCATTACTCATTGTAATCAAGACTATAATCTTGAAATCATACTGAGAAAACTAATAAAAATTCCATTTTATTCCACGATATATAAGTGAGAATTTTGTATCGATCAGTTACATGTATTGGGAGACATCATATTTGATGAATGTGGCCCAGTAGAGATGAAGAAGGTGTATACTGTTGTTTATTGGGAATAGAAAAAGGTTTTTTAATATATGCATATTTTTAGGTTTAGTACGTTATTAATGGAAGTTAATATAGGGAATTTTCTTTTAGGAAGAACCACATTAGAGCATGAACAATAAGGGGGTAAAAATTTAACGTTTTGGTGCTTGTGATAAATATTTCTTGGAATTGATCTAGATTTAAATAATACACCAAATTTTATCCTACATATGGTGGGTGATTTGTATATAGTTTTTTGATGCATCTAGAATCAAACATGGAGATGTGTTGATGTAGGGGGTGTCAAGTTGTGGCATATGGGTATCAAAAGTAGGGGATACATGAATTTTTTTCCCTTATTTATGATCTTCAATTATATTTGGTGGTTTATTAAATGATGTTTTGGTGGCATTATTTAATGGGTTAAATTTTTTACTTTGTATACAGACCCAAAAATAGAATATTACTAGTACTCACCCGTGCAATAGCATGGCTTATTCGATTAATGATTGTTCTTTTAATAAGAATTAATAATTATAATTGTTGAGAAGAAACAATAATGTTGACTAAAAATACAAGGTATTGATTAATGGTTTTACTTTTAAAAATAATTTGTATTTATAAATTTTGAGAAGAAACAATAATACTGACTAAAGAGTGAAAGTCAAATCCAACATAAGACAGTGATTGGAAAAATAAAACCGACAAATGTGAAAATGACGAAAATAAATATGGTAAGTTTAAAAAACCTAGAGAACAAAAACTAATGGAAATCAGTCCAGAAAACTGAAAATAATAAAAAATGATCATAATGAAAACATGGATTTCCCAGCCATTGTTTTGAAGAGCAGTTCAACTATAGAGGTGTTTTCATCCTGTTTGGAAATCATGGACTTCCTCCAAACCATGATTTGAAGATAGCCACCTGAAAATGGAAATAAAATTATGAAATGTATTAAAAAATTTAACATCATAATGATGTTAGTGGGTTACTCATGATGGAAGAAAATGGAGTTAAGAATAAAGACAACAAAAATAGAAGATGCTCGAATGGGGGAGGTGAAGTTCAGATGGTGTGAAATTTACAAATCTGTAGAAAGAAATTGAACTAAAAAATTACTACTATAAATATGGAAACCTCTCATAGCTCTTCCCCTCCCCTTCCCCTCTGCCCAGCACCCCCTCCCTCTGCCCAGCCCCCTCCCCTTGCCCAGCCCCATGACAAGCTCCCCAACCTCCCCCTGCCCAGATCCATCCCCCCCTTGCCCCTGCCCGGCCCCTCCCCTCTGCCCAGCCCCCCTCCCCCTTCCTAGCCCCCTTCCCATGCCCAGCCCCCTCCCACTGCCCAGCTCCCTCCCTCCACTGGCCCCTGGCCAGCCCCCCTCCCCCTGCCCAACTCCCCCCTCCTCCTGCCTCTGTCCAGCTACCCCCCTCCCTCCCCCCTGGCCCTGCAATGCTCACCCCCTCCTACTACCGAGCTCCCCCACCCCTGCCCCTGCTGAGCTCCCCCCCTCCCACTACCCCTGCCCAGCTCCCCCCTCCCCCTGCCCAGCTCCCCCCCCAGCCCATGTCCAGCTCCTCCCCTCCACCTTCCCAACTCCCCCCCTCCCCCTTCCCATGCCCCTTCCCCAGCCCCTGCCCAGCTCCCCCCCACCCCTCCCCCTGCCCAGCTCAAACCTTCCCCCTTGCCCCTGCCCAGCCCCTCCCCTGGCCACCCCCCCTAAAACATGACTGTAGACGCCGGAAAAGTCCGTTTTCCCCAAATGAATCTCCGGATGCGGAAAGCGAGGTCATATTTGGAGTCAGAAGCACGTTTCGGAAGGCTCAGAGGCCTTGCGCGGAAATTAGGGGGCCCGCGCGCAAAGTTGTAGTGCCGCGCGCAATCCTCCCGGGATGCGAGCAAAGCGCCGGGCCGGCGCGTAGTTTTGCGCGCCCGCTACCCGCGCGACTCCCTTGTGCGTCGGGGCCCCGATTCTGCGCCCGCGAAAGAAATTCCGCGCCCGCGCCATGAATTGCGCGCCGGCGGCGAGATTCCGCGCCCGGGGTTGCCTATAAATACAAGGCGACCCCCAACGTTTTGAAGGTTGCCGGAATTTGAAGGGTCGCTCGTTCGCGCAATCCAACCCCCTCCGCGCGCAATGCCGATCTTCAGGTAACCTCCTTTCTTTCGCGCAAGAAAGCCTTGGGGTTCGCCTTCGCGCGCAATCCCTTTGGCTCCTTTCCTTTGAACAAATCTTCACCCAAAGTCCTTTGCGCGCAAAAGAAGCCTCTTGCGTGCAATTGCCCTCGGGTGCGCCCAATCCAGCCCGATTGCGCGCACCCCCTTTTTCAAATTGTCCATTCGTTAAAGAATGGGTCGTTGCCCCCACGCGCTATCTGAGGCCCGTTGCGCGCAATTTCCATCTTCCGCGTGCAAAGCGCTGGCCCAATTGCGCGTCAGCCCGCCCAATTGTGCGCCGACCCGCGGTATTGCGCGCCAAGCTCCTCTTTTGCGTGCAAACCGCCAGGGTCGCCCCCTTTAACCCCCTAAGGGTACCCGCCTGCGTGGCGCCCGATGATCTTCATCCTGGGTGCCCGCACCGTGCGTTGTCTTCTCGTGCGGCCCTCCAGGCTCGCGTGAAGTGACACGGACCCATCGGCGGCAACATTCATCTGCGCTGCAGGACGTTAAACTGCCAGGCATCCCTCATCCAACATGACGTTAATCTGCATTCGTCCGAGCTGCACGACGTTAAACTTTCTAGCATATGGGCCTCCTCAATGTGTAAGCCCCAAACTCCGCTTCGTCCAACATGAAGTTAAACTGCATTCGTCCGAGCTACACGACGTTAAACTGCCTAGAATATGGGCCTCCTCAAGGTGTAAGCCCCAATCTCCGCTTCGTCCAACATGACGTTAAACTGTACTTCTTCCAACATGACGTTAAACTGAATTCGTCCGAGCTACACGACGTTAAACTGCCTAGAATATGGGCCTCCTCAAGGTGTAAGACCCAAACTCCGCTTCGTCCAACATGACGTTAAACTGTACTTCGTCCAACATGACGTTAAACTGCATTCATCTGAGCTGCACGACGTTAAACTGCCTAGCATATGGGCCTCCTCAAGGTGTAAGCCCCAAACTCCGCTTCGTCCAACATGACGTTAAACTGTACTTCGTCCGGCAAGACGTTAAATCGTCCTCTTCGTCCAACATGACGTTAAACTATACTTAGTCCGGCAAGACGTTAAACCGTCCGCTTCGTCCAACATGACGTTAAACTGTACTTCGTCCGGCAAGATGTTAAACCGTCCGCTTCGTCCAACATGGCGTTAAACTGTACTTCGTCCGGCAAGACGTTAAACTGTCCGCTTCGTGCAACATGACGTTAAACTGTACTTTGTCCGGCAAGACGTTAAACCGTTCGCTTCGTCCAACATGACGTTAAACTATACTTCGTCCGGAAAGATGTTAAACCGTCCGCTTCGTCCAACATGACGTTAAACTGTGCTTCGTCCGGCAAGACGTTAAACCGTCCGCTTCGTCTTCAACACACGACGTTAAACTATACTTCGTCCGGCAAGACGTTAAGCCGTCTGCGTCACCCGATCTCGTGCCCCGCACGCAGGGTCCCCCCCGGTTTGGATGTGGCCCCCACCCGCTCGTCCCTGCAGGGATGTCGGGATTTCCCCTCTTTAGGGACTATTTAATTGGTGTGGCCTTCGACCACGGGGGTAGGGTATTACAAACCCCTAGTTTCTTGTGGGGGACTGCACATGTGTATCTCCATTGTGCTTCCCCACTGCCGAAGCCAGTAGAGGGCGTGATAGGGATCGAGGTCTCTCACCTCCGGCCCGAGTCCCTCTCCAACTGAGTTTTTCCGCATCCGGGCTGCCTCAGTGCGTAAGTCCGGATAGAATGAACTACGTGGACTTTAATCCCTGTCTCTTAAATAGGGTACGTAGGAAGCCTCTCTGAGGTTCAAGCCCACCACCTGGTCGTCCCGGTTTCGATCAAGGAGCAGACGCCCCTGAATAAGGGACGGATGCCGCCCGCCTTTGGAAATCGGGACTGCGGGGCCACAAGCCGCGCTCCCATCCCCTCGGGTCGACGGGAGCACGCGCGAACGCGTCCTGGCGGAACAGAGTCGGAACGGAAACCCGACGCACATCCGCACCGAAACAGTGACCTTAGAAAAGTAGTGGAAATATAACTAAATTTTAAAAAAATGAACCGCAGGAAGAGATATCCAAATCAGTTACAATTAATTCCTAGGATGGTTATTCATGAATCTTTAAACAGTGAAGACAGATGCAAGAGCAGGACTAAAAATTTGGTATACCTCAATAATCATCAATGGCCAAAACTGGGAAGCACCTCCACAACCGAGATGCAAACCCAGGCCAAACAGAAAGATATGTTAGAAAGACAAGATAGTGGTAGGTAAAATTTAAACAGAAATAGAAACTTCTAATAAATCGTTATAACAGTAGGAAACTTATATGAATAAATGAAGAGGAATAAAATATAACCCCTCCCCTTCCCCCTCCCCTCTGCTCAGCCCCCCTTCCCATGCCCAGCCACCTCCCGGTCCCCCTGGCCCTACCCCTGCCCCAGCCCCCCACCCCCTGCCCCTACTGAGCTCCCCCCTCCCCCTGCCCAGCTCCCCCCAGCCCCTGTCCAGCTCCCCCCCTCCACCTTCCCATCTCCCCCCCCTCCCCCTACCGCTGCCCCTGCCCCAGCCCCTACCCAGCTCCCCCACACCGTCCCCCTTTCCAGCTCCAACCTTCCCCCTTTCCCCTGCCCAGCCCCTACCCCTGGCCACCCCCACTAAAATGTGCCCTTATAAAAGCAGTGGAAAGATGGCTAAATTTAAAAAAATGAACCCCAGAAAGGGGAATCCAAACAGAAAGATATGTTAGAAAGACAAGATAGTGGTAGGTAAAATTTAAACAGAAAGAGAAACATCTAAGAAATCATTATAATAGTAGGAAACTCATATGACTAAATGAAAATGAATAAAATATAACCCCTCCCCTTCTCCCTCCCCTCTGCCCAGCCCCCCTTCCCATGCCCAACCCCCTCCCCGTCCCCCTGGCCCTGCCCCGTCCCTAGCCCCCCACCCTTTGCCCCTGCTGAGCTCCCCCCCTCCCACTGCCCCTGCCCAGCTCCGCCCTCCCCCTAACTAGCTCCCCCTATCCCCTGTCCAGCTCCCCCCTCCACCTGCACAACTCCCCCCCCTCCCCTGCCCCTGCCCCTGCCCCAGCCCCTACCCAGCTCCACCCCACCCTCCCCCTCTCCAGCTCCAACCATCCCCCTTGCCCCTGCCCAGCCCTTCCCCTTGGCCACCCCCTCTAAAACATGCCCATAGAAAAGAAGTGGAAAGCTGACTAAATTTAAAAAAACGAACCACTGGAAGAGATATCCAAATCAGTTACAATTAATTACTATGATGGTTATTCATGAATCTTTAAACAGTGAAGTCAGATGCAAGAGTAGGAGTAAATATTTGGTATACCTCAATAATCATCCATGAAAAAAATTGGGAAGCACCTTTACAACCGAGATGCAAACCCAGGCTAAACAAAAAGATATGATAGAAAGACAAGATAGTGGTAGGTAAAATTTAAACAGAAAGTGAAACTTCTAAGAAATCGTTATAACAGTAGGAAACTTATATGACTAAATGAAATGGAATAAAATATAACCCCTACCAACCCCTCCCCTCTGCCCAACCCCCCTTCCCATGCCCAGCCCCCTCCTCGACCCCCTGCCCAGCCCCCTCCCCGTCCCCCTACCCAGCCCCCTCCCACTGCCCAGCTCCCTCCCTCCACTAGCCTCTACCCAGCCCCCTCCCCATACCCAACTCCCCCCTCCTCCTGCCTTTGTCCAGCTACCCCCCTCCCCCTGCCCCTGCCCAGCTCCCCCCTCCCCTCCCCTCCCCATGGCCCTGCAAAGCTCACCCCCTCCCTCTTCCCAGCTCCCCCACCTCCCCAGCCCCTGCCCCTGGTGAGCTCCCCCCCTCCCACTACCCCTGCCCAGCTCCCCCCATCCCCCTGACCAGCTCCCCCATCCCCTACCCAGCTCCCCCCTCCACCTGCCCAACTCCCTGCTCCCCCTGCCCCTACCCCTACACCTTCCCCTGCCCCAACCCCTGCCCCAACCCCTTCCCCAGCCCCTGCCCCTACCCCAATTTTGAAACATAATAAATCATATTATAATTGGAAAATTTTAAAACAGAAATTAAGTGGTACATATTATGGAAAAGAAGGAGCAATATGTAGTCATTTATTGAGATAGAAATCTGAATGTAACAAATAACATGTGATTATAAAAACTCAAAATTTTGCTCGAAAAAAAAATCATAAGTCACCAGAATGCCACATCAACAAACCACATTCTACAAATATGTAGAGGATAGAAATATCTACCGTCACAGGAAATGTGATACTTGTTCTAGAGTTACATAATCCCAAAACCCATTACCAATGTTCGTGTATCAAACCTATAATATTATAAAAAAACATTTTCACTGATTGATCATTATGAAAAGAAGAGAAAAATAATAACATGTAACATTATTTTTATATGAAATGGATTGAAAAGGAATAAAGTTGATGCAACAACAAAATGTAATACATGATGTAATAGGGTACCAGAATATCTTTGTCGATGTTACTGTGGATCCCAATAACTGCAATTTTTAGACCGCTCCTGATTTTATATACGTTAAGAGTTGAAACATAATGAAGTCACATAACATTATTTTCTATAACATTTAAAAAGTTATAGATCTAAAAGTGCAATACCACAAAAAACACAGAATCTCCTCTATAACCATAGATCAGTTGAGATTATTTAATCTTGGAATACAACACATTTGTTAGAGGCCAAAACTGGAATAAATGTTACAGAAATGCTGAAATCTGAAATATGCACCAATTTAAAATTCCAGAAATAAATTTTACAGAAATGGAGGAAATAAATGTTACATAAATGCTGAAATAAATGTTAAAGAAATTCTGAAATATTGATGAAATATAAGTTACAGAAATACAGAATAACTGGAACAGAAGTACTGAATAATTTGGAACATAAATTCAGAAATAGATGTTACAGAAATGGAATAACATAATGATCAGAATTATATATCACTTAAAAATTGAAGAAATAAATGTTACTAAAATGTTGAAATCTAGAAAAAAAAAGTTTAGATAATAAGTACAGAAGTGTACATATTGAGAAGTATCGATTGTAATTAGATGTTGCAGAGCCCAAAACTCGAATGTGTATCAACTGTACAGAAAAACAGGGTGCCTTTGAACAACAATATGCTTATCTTCCTCCACCAGGACCATCATCAAGTTCATAATGAAGACCTATATGTAACAGAATTACATAATAGGTAATAGAATTACATAATCTGGAACAGAAGTTATGAAATTGATCATTGAAAGTGTCATCTTCAACAGTTTCTACTGTTTTTAGATGTTACAGATCTGAAAACTGGTTTTGGTATCTAGTATATAGATATCCAGAGCTCCTTGGAACAACTATAGGACTCTGTTCCTTTTACAGAACCATAATTTCTTGTATGAAAACATATTATAACAGAAAGCATACCATTTTTCTTCCCTGGTGGTTTTTTTACCCCATGAGGGGTGCTGTGAGAAGGAATCTATGTCAAAACATAAATGAATTATTCATACAATTGAAATCAAAATAGAATGTATGACCTATTTTCCCAGCAATGTCTTTCATAATGCCATTATCCTACTCTCCCCTTTCATTCCCTCTATCCTGCCCGACCCTTCTGATCCCCTCTCCTCCATTATCATCCCACCTGCCTAGCCCCTGGCCCTCTCCTCCCCTCCCTCCCTGCCCAACCTTTCCATCAATGATTCCCCTGCCCTGCAATTGATTTCCATGGAAATCATAAGCTACAGATTGTATAATTAAAATAAATTAAAAGATGCATTCATTAAATACATATTTTTAAAACAAATATCTCAATATCAAGCTAGAATAAAAAAATTCCACAATCCCATAATTCTATATGGGTACTCAAATAACTTACAAATCTGTAATATACAAACAAAAATTGCAGAAACATGGGATGGTGATTAATAATTAACCATCATTATTTTGATCTTGATTGAGAATAGAGAAAAGTGCTCTATGTAATACCTTGTTCATAATGAACACATTTTCATCTCATATTTCATTTCAAGAAAACTGTTCTATGTAATACCTTCTCAAACACTCCAAACTATAAAAAGATCATTGCCACTGAAAAACAAGCAGCCATGATGTATTACCAATGTGTCAATGAAGTATAAGAGGATTGTTCTAGGAATCAATCTTATGGTATCTGTATTTCATGCATCATTAATAGCCACAACATAGAATTAAAAATAATGGAAACAATTAAAGCAATCCAAGGAAACCGTAAAGGAAAAGTAGCAACAATACCAGAACCAAATCACCCTTGTAATTCCCATTCCTTACACAAACACAAGTGACCAGAAAAAGACAATTGGAATTGTTTCAAATTGAGTGGAAGTGTGACACTTATTTAATTAGGGTGTTTACAGTGCACACATAATGAATAGATGAAAAAAATCAAGTGAATAAAATAGAAAATAAATGTAGATTATAGAAATTAAGAAAAATAATAATGAAGATATTGAAAAATTGAAAACAGTAACGTGTAATAGGAATTGAAAATTTTAATGCAGAGATTATGGATTATAATACATGAAAATAGATCTACATTTAGGAAGGGAAGAAGGATGTTCATACCTGAAACCAAGTAGGAGTTTTTTCGCTGAATTTTAGAACATGATCTTGTGAACCAAGCAGAAGACATAGGTCTGATACCAATAAGGTGGTTTAAATGATCAAAAGACACTCATTTATCATGGAAACCATTAGAATATAAAAATACTAAGACCACCATGTGTGAAACCCAAATACATTATGTATATTAAATAAAGAACCAGATAGTATTCCATTTAGTGGACTTCATGTGTACGAATTTATTCATTCTTATTTATTCCTAATATCCCTCCAATCATTGATCAAATAACCGGCAGGAAGCCCATGATCATCTGATCAAACACTCCTACTTTAAATCAGAGGCATATCAAAAGTAATTGACAGAGTAGAATCAGTCCAGAAGGTAAGATAAGAATGATGAAAATACAAGTACTATGAAGCATAAAGATTCACAACACCAAACAACCTATCTAGGTCTTCATAGTTGTCCATAGAATGTCAAAAAGAGCCATGAAAGAGTCAGAGAAAGAGGCAAAGTAGTCCTATACTGCCATTGGAACATAAATCCAAGACGAAATCCGAAATTAACAAATCCAGCCTGAATATCATCTTCATGGTGAGTCTGTCGACATCAAAAAATAAAATTAAAAAAGCTCCAAATCAATTCTACTCAAATTCACAGAATTCAAATAGTTTTTAAATAAAAGGAGATCTGGAATTTTTAATGTAAGACCAGATAAATTCAAAACCGAGATCATCAGACTGAAAAGACCCAAAGAAGTCTGGTATTCTACTTATAACATCATTTGGAATGACCTATAATCCAAGAAATCCAGTGAATACACCAAGATCACCATTCTGGATGTGTTCACTCCCAAGAACAGATCAGATACAAAAAGGTTGTCCTTGATTCATAGTGAGCAATAGAAGAATCCAATTGCACAAACGACAATGTTTCCTATAGAAAAGAGTGTGAAAATAATTTTTTCTGTTTTATAATAAATTCAAATGGACAAAATGAAAACAATAATAAATTTTTATGGTCAATCGTAATGGAAACTCGTGAAGATTAACTGAATAAAAAAATCTATGACAATATAAATAAATTTGAATCTATATAGATATCAAGTACATTCAGAATATGAAAATACATATAAGTGCATTGAATTTCCAAAAACCACAAAATTCCCTACAATATTATTGTCATAATTCCTCTATGTTACGAATGGGTGATCTCCAGTGCTGATCCCAGTCATAATGTATTATATGATAATCATTAAAAGCTGTTGAACCTGGTAAAATTTAATTATAATCAATCAATATAACCATAACATAATGAAGCAGTTTGATATTATGATATCATATCGAGAATCTTCCCTCAAAACAACTAATCCATGAATGTAAAACACTGACCGAGAAAGCAGTGATAGCCTATTAAAAACATCATAATGGAATAACAATCTTCCCTCAATGATTCTTTGACACATGAATAGTCTTCCCACTGTGTTCAGTGGCCTTCGTATGATTTTCATTTACTGCATTGAAAAAAGATAAGAATTTTTTTAGAAAAATGGATATTGCAAATTCAAATACTGACTAAAATATGTAACATATTGATATCCACTGCTCGAATTAAATACATCATCAAAATACATGAACCTAATCCAGTGATTTAAATAATGAATCATAAGTAATAATTACTATATGTAGAAGAAATTATTACCATGTGTATGTGACTCCCATAATCACCATGTTCTTTTGTAACACTGATAAATGTATAACCATGTCTGGAAAAACCATGAGTCATGCATGGACATAGCCTCTCCAGAAACATGGGCAATGCAATTTTCATTCATTGAATCATACACAAATTTTACATTCCTATTATGTGAAATCATGCAAATTCAATCCTAAAGAAAGTGTGATCAATTTAATAAGTCAAATTATGGGATGATGCACTTAAAATTTAGCCTTTCTCTGTATGATTTTCGCATAAGAAGTAAAATAATACAATGACATTGATAATATTGTTTTGATATCATATAAGCTAAAATTTCGAATGATGTTTTGCAGTAATTGAAAATCATGGAAGTAATGTCAGACCTAGTATCTAACCTTGATCACATAATGGGGTCACCTGCAATAACAATTAAGAGACACTGACACCAAATGTTTTGTATCTATTAAGAACATGAAACTTCTAATTGAATATGAATGTTAAAGCTTGAATAGAGAATAAAAAAAATTAATGTCCATATGTTTTTAATCTATTAAAAACATGAATATTGCGATTGAATATGAAGAATTTAGCATGTTTCAATTTGAAAATAAAAAATCAGATATTCATATGCTAGTAATATAGTTTTTGAAAGAATCTATTATAGCGATTTGAATGTCATACCTTATTGTGGTACTAAGAATTACTTTCTTCATTACCATGCTGGAAAAATTAAGTCACTCTATCAAGCCACATAACATAAATCCGCCTTGGAAACAAATGATCAAGTCCTATAAAATAAGAATACAGAAATGTTTCATGATAACACTTGAAAAAAAAAATTCCTAATCATGGACCCAGACTTTTTCTTTAACTTTTAATCGAAGAGATAGCAGTTTTACAATATTTATGGTAGCACCTGTACATTACTCAATATTTACATAATTTGAATACTACTAGATCAATAGTCACCATATGAAATGAGGAATAGATGGTTGTATGCAGGTGTTGACAGATTCAGTCGTCAACCTAGCCGAATAGGAAGATTAAGTGGGTTCTGCAAAAAAGAAGACAAATGCGCCAATAGATGAACGTACCTAGAGACTCCTGTAATCATTCATGACAGATGCAAGAAAAGACAGATGAACTGAAGATCTCATAATGCTTCGGAAAGTCCACTACTATTTTGAGAGGGCAATGTAGATCAAACAGGTCGAGACAGTCGATCGGGGTCGCGACAGATTCGTGAGTCCATATGGAGGATGTGGATTGTAGAAGAAACAAAGTTGGAAGCGAAGGGGCTAATTCGGGATTTGAAGTAAATAACACTTTAATTTGAAGGTGGAGTGAGCGAGGCTTCAAAATCCATTGATTTGTTGTAAATCTATAGCGGGAGCATCAGTGGAGGCGGCAAGGGAGGCGTGCAAGGTCATCGAAGGTATGCGCGAGGAGATGGAGGCCTTCGTGGTGATGTGAAAACCTAATCATGGATAGAGATGGATGGTTTTATGGAGTGGTGAAACCCTACCCGAGGTCGTCGAAGGAATCCGCGTGGAGACGGAGGCGTCGAGGCGGTGGATGTTTGGGAAGGTGACCGGGAGAGGGGAGTCGTGGAGAAGATCATCAGAGTGGATCGACAGAGGCCGGCGGGAACCCTAGGAGAAACCCGTTGGAATGGAGGTGGAGCGCAGGAGGGGGAGACGAAATTGTGTAGCAGGATGGGGAATTGGGAGTAGAGGAAATTGGAATATGGTGATGTGGAAGATGGATATGGTGACACGTAGGCAAGGAGGAAGCCAATTTTAATATAGATAATAGATATCTCATAACAACATTATTTTTTTATCTATTATTTGAGATCGGTTGATATCATGTAGTCATTTGATTTCAATATAGTCTATACATAAGGGGTGGGAAGTATTACTAATTAGGATTCGAGAATGAAGACATAGTTTCAGGATGTTCATGACACTAGGTATGATTTGAAAATTAGGACATGTATTGTTGAGATTAATATTGTAGTTTAGACGGACAATTAATTGGGGAACCTATCAAATTAATTAGTTTAGTACTTAATTTTGATCCAGATCAGGGAGAGAAAATATGAGGATCTAAAGTGTATGGACAAGAGGGAAATCCTTGAAGGTGATGTACAACATTCTGATTGGAAAATATCTTAGACTGATGTCATCTATGAACATAACCATATTTTTGTGCCTTTTTATATCCATTAGGATCTAATTTGAATTTTTCATTGATTTATGTTTGCGGTGAATTCTAGTTTGCATAAAATGTACAGCGTGATTAAGACATAATATTGGTGGTCAAATATGAAAAGGGATATCTAATGGTTCGTTAAACCATGATTCAACTATCACTCAGTGAATTATGAGCATAAATGAGTTGGTGGTTTTCTATAGATGTTTCTCATTCCATAATGTATTTAGGGAAACATTACCATGGACACATTGGTGGTTCTTCTGATGATCCCTCAAAAAAAAGATGTGTTATAGATGATTGTGAACTGATTTATGAATGAATCCCATTTCTTACCTATCTAGTAGACATTTATAGTGGATAAGTTGGGGGACTTGTATGAATGAGATATAGTCTATTTTCATGGTGTACCTTAAATTACTGTTTGATATATTGATCTACACTTTACATTTTGGTTCATGGAAGGAATACTGATGGAATTAGGTAAATTGGTATTTTTAGAATGGATTTCCACCTTTAGATAGAAGTGCAGTGAGAATGAACTATTCATGTATTGGATGATATGTTACGTTCATGTGTCTTCGATATTAATAGGTATTGTGAAAAAAACTGTGTGATCATTGAGTTATCTTATTATAACAGTTGTTAGGTGACTATTCAGATTACCCTATATGATGCACATTATGATAGGCCATGAAGATCATATTTATGCTGGATGGAGATGGTGAGTTAGAGTCATTGGGCTATGTGTCGTACATGAGACATCATATTAGGATGACCACATTTTGAAACATATACAAATAGATCAGAGTTGGAAGATGTATTATGTACGTCAATGCAACAAAAATTCGTTGAGTTTCCAGTGGGTGATTTTTTATTCCTTCAAGTGCCACCAAGATTAATCACCATAAAAATCATAGGCAAGAAAATTGGGTGCTCACGATATTAAATTTTTTTGATATTTCAGAGAGGATTCGACTAATGTCTTACGGTGTGGATCTTATATAGAGGTATAGTTATATGAACAATGTTTTCCAAATGTCACATGTTTAGTAGTATCTCCTAAACATTATCATGTTATTGGTATTGAAAATATTGATCTTATGGTTGATTCATTTTTTGAAGAGAATTAGATTGATGTTGTGGATCATAGAGAGAATTTGTTTCTAAGAAAATCCATGATTATAGTCCACATGGTGTGGAAATATAGACGTGATTAGTTTGAATAATGGGAGATATAAAAATAATTTTGTGATAAGTGGCATAACATCAATAACATTTAATAACAGTGTTTTCAAGGTTTACAGCTATAATAAGACATATTATAAGGTGGGGGTATTTTATGAATATTTCCTTTCTTAAGATCCTTCATTATATTGTGCATATACGCTTTTAAAATTTTTTTTGTAATACAGTAGTTCAGTTTTGTTTTGTGGTTCATTTATGAAAAGTTAGTGAAATTTTGATGCCCATTGGGAATGTTCTTTTCTGTAAAATTGTAGGAAAAATTGATGTTTTACCAAGGAAACCATGATCCCCTATGAAGAATCACATGAGGTGGAAATATATGGATGTATGATTTTTTCAAACCATGTGGCCTCCATTGAAAAACCATGTAACCTCAAACAAAGTGTATATTCAAGGTGGGTTCATGGTTTGTGAAATGGTGGACCAGTATGGAGAAACCATGAAACCAATGTTTAGGAGAGCATGTATAAACAATGTGACTCTACCAAGGAGAACATGAATATAGAATTTAATACCATCAAAATTTATAATAAAATTCCCGAACCCATTGTTTTTACAACAAAATATCCACACTCAAATTATCCCAAAATCATTTGTTTTTTGATGCTCTAAGGAGGACTCAAATGTTCTACAAACCCCTTCGGATGTGAATAAATAATACAGAGGAATATGTTAACCCCTATTCGAGTAGGTAATCTCATCTTTATATGATTCCATCCTATCAAAATACATCACTCGTCCTTAGACGGATGATTTAATCCATTTTAAATGGGTTATGATATTGGGTTTGAGGGATTTGACAATTGAATCTTGGAACACGGATTTGATTCTAGATCTCATCCACTGTTGGGAAATTAACGATTAATTTTTTTTAGTAATTATGGTTTTGAAAACATTCACCACGAACCTTACGTTTTGTGGTCAATTTGTTTATTATCATTTTTAGTGATTATATATTTGTTCAGGAGTTGATCCAATTGAAATTTCCTTGTTATAAAATTTTTATTTAAATTAATTTAATAAATGTTTTCCCTTGTGATTTTGAAACCCTACATGAATCTCATTGGACATGTTGTTGATTCTGTGACCAAACATGATTGGAATCCATTGGGTGAACTAATATAATTGAAATGTTAAGTTATAAATTATGCAAGATTTATTACTAGGATTCTGAAAATGGATAATAAATGAATTTACACAATTAGTTTAATAATAAATTATGGAAATGGTTGATAAATGGAACGTTGACATGGGACTGTGAGATGTGATATTTTTGATTGATTTGAGAGAGTGGGAATGCTACTCCAAATACCCATGGGTTTGAAATATATATCTCTAGGACCCTAGATATATATTTGTATTATGTGATCACTGACCAGTGGAAAAAAGATTGTTTCTCAAACTACACATGGGATTCCATACCATTTCTCTTGGACAACATTGTATATATTTAAAATTGGACTAAAATTATTAATGAAAACCCATGATAGAATAAAACATGAAATCAATTTAGTGGAAGGTTCAGATTTTAGAATGGGATAAAGCAATAAATATTAGTTCGGATGTCACCATGAACAAATGAACAATGTGGTAATTTAAAAAAAAACATTTTATATGAAAATTGTTAGCATTACCTATTAAATTTTATTTTTATGCAACTGTGCAAATTATTATAAAGTGGATATTTCCATAGAATATTTTGGTGGTGGCTAACTTTGTTGTACTTATATCATAATTGTGATACCTGATGGGTACCAGAATAGAATTAATGTATTATGGATTCTATAATGGAATTAAACCTATATTTGATGGTTTAGTTAGGCTTTATAAAAGAGAATGGATGAGGGAAAGAGACATTATGTCAATAATATATAGGGGGTAATAGTTTCTTTATTTTGGGTTTACATTGGAGATTTGAACCTTATATGGAATGGAATATTTACTTCTTTTGTTTATGGTCATTCACCACCTTTTTGTATTATTAGGTAATATTTTTCCATACGATTATGTTTATAATTCTAGTTATTTTATATTATAACTTGGATAATTTTTGATCATTTCTTCAATTATTATACTTTGATACATTGGGTATAGTCTCCCCAAGATATATATTCGACCTTTGCAGCTAGTCGGTAGCCTCTAGTGTATGGGGAGGCACACTTAAATTTATGTAACTAGTATTATTGGGGAATTGATGAGTGTATCCTGAGTCATGGTGTTACAATAAATAATATAATTACTTATATCAAAAACAATATATAATTATACTATACATTTTATAAATATTTTATATCTATATGTTACCAAATATATAAAATTGTTATATATTTCTATAAATTATTGGGTGCTAAAACTTTATATTTTTATTTCCTAAAAAAATGTGAGGATTGTATCTATTCTCACATATAATATTCATATTTATAAATTATATATTATTAAATGTAAATGAACTGATTTCCAAAAAATCAAAATAAATATCTTATATTACTTCATGTCAAATTTTTTTATAAACTATAAAGATAAAATCAATGATGAGATTGATTTTGTATTTCGTCACAAATACATTGTGTTTTATACATTATTGATTTTAATGATGATAT
Source organism: Viscum album (assembly GCA_963277665.1). Classification (NCBI taxonomy): domain Eukaryota; kingdom Viridiplantae; phylum Streptophyta; class Magnoliopsida; order Santalales; family Viscaceae; genus Viscum; species Viscum album. The sequence goes on along the minus strand of OY728150.1, from coordinate 432,938,387 downwards.
ACACATACTAGAAAAATATTATTTATATCCATAAATATTATTTTATTGATAAATATGTTCTCATATTCATCCTTGATTAAAATTCATAAAATTATTATATTTTTGATTAAACCCACATCAAACATGAAATAATTATGATTAATGGATCATATGGAGATTATTTATCTGTACTATTATTTTATAATATGTATAATGATTTTATTTGTTTTTTATTTGTTTATGTATAATTATTTTTAAAATAAAATATATATATAATTTAAATAAATTCATTTTGTAAAATTAATAGATTATTTCCCTCTTAGTACTATTGTTTTAAATTAATTAATTAATCATAATCATTGGTTGATAATATAATTAAAACGTTCTCACATTTTTCATTAAAAAATTAAAAAATTCAAATAAATGATACTTCCTTGATAAACCATCCCTTCAAACAAATATTATGTGTGGAAATGAAAAATGAATTACATGGATCCCAATGGAAGAATTATTCATGTATTCACGAATTAAGACTTCATTATTCATAAAGATTGAGATAAATAGATAGAAACTTGTAATTTAAAAAATATAAGAAAATTTTATTATAAAAAAAATAAAACAAATATATTATTATCGATATAATATATTCCAATGATGATAATTAGGAATATAAGAAAATTATATGATGATTCTTATGTTAGTGAGTTTTCTTTTCTACAGATTTTTACTTGGAAATGAAGTCCTATATTTAAATTATGTTGTCCAAATGATTTTAATCGTGGGATAGTTTCATATAGAATAATTTTACAAGATTTAAACTATGAAATTCGAATGGATGTTTATTTTTCATGTGTAAGGATTGTTACATTTCTAGGAGTGAAGTGATGTGATATTTTGGAAACACATATCTCATTTTCATTACATTAGTGATAAAATTTCATGTTTGAAGGATTAAAAATGAAAAAATAGTAGGAGAATGTGAGTTTGAGTTGATACTCAAATTATAATATCCTTTTATTGGAAATCATTGTGTGTTATAGCGAGTTTTTTTATTTTATTCATCAACTATTAAAATTAATTCATCTTATATTTTTAATTTATGTTTATACATCGTAATTAATTCTAATTCCAATAATTAAAATTGATCTATTAAAATAATCTCAACATTATAATAAAAATTGTAAAATCTGTTTTTTAAATAATATTTCTATCAGATTGAATATTTTAATTTAAAACAAAAAATAATAATAACAAAAACATTGTTTCTATTAAAATAAAAATTTAAAGATTAAATATAAATATATTATCAAAAATTATATAGAATATTGATTATAATGACATAAATTAATTTGTTTTAAAAATCAATGTTTAATCTTTTGAAATTAAACCTAAAAATAATTTCACCATGATAATTCTTTATGAAAATAAAATATATAAAATATATTTTGTTGAAGTATCATTTTAATTAGTATTAATATTTTTTGGAAATATTGTTTTTAATTTACAATTGAAATTTAAAATTTATAAAATTATTCAAGAAAATAAAAATTTCATTGCATAAATTAGTTTTTAATAATTTATTATAAAAAACATAATGATAAAATCATAAAAATTATTATTTTTATGATTTTTTAAATAATTTATTAATTCATAGAATGAATTCAAAATTTTATATAATTATAATGTCTTTATAAAAAATACAAATTTTTAACATATTGTACTATTAATATTATAATAAATAATAATTCATTTTTTTAAAAATACATATAATAGAAATATTTTTTCATCAAAAAAGATATTTTAAAAAATTAAATATTATTGTTATTATTTTATATAATTTACCAAATAAATTGTTTTTAAATTTTTATGAACATCGTATATAACTTATCATCATTAATCATAAATTTCTAAAAAAATGATTTTCACATATTAATAATTTGTTGATAAATACTTTTATAAAAAAATAAGTTATTTTATTTGTCATTTTTTGAAAACTAATTGAAATTAGTACATTTTAATAATATCCATTAATCTATTTCAATATATAATTTAGAGAGTGGTTATAACTGATAATTATTCAAAATTTTATGTATTGGTTTTAAAGATAATTATATATACATATTCTAAATATATCACATTTTTTTTGTGTTTACTGTTCGGTGGGTTACTATATATTAAACAAATCCAATTTTATAAAGGTGGTCATATATAATGATATCAATGTGTCAAATTATCCACCATAATTAAATTTCACCCTCACAATTTTCCTAAAATGATCATCTTAGTATATATATGGAAGTCATAATTATCCATACACCACAAGATGATCCTAGGTGTATTTAGTATGTGGAATAAGAATTATATTTTTTAACGAAAATATATTTATTTACAATGAGTGACATCTCATTCCAAATTTGACATATAATTATACTAAGGGACAAATATCTCATTCCTAAAGTAATAACTTCTCACAAACGATGAAAATTATTTATATTATAATCATATAACTAGAAGTTTTAATTTATGTTTCAATAGAAAGAAACTGGTAAAAAAGCATAACATTGGACACTAGAAAATAAATATTGAAAAATCACATTTAAATATTTTTTTATTAGTAACATAGTATCTTACATGTTTATAAGGTCAATCTTAACAATCTCTGTCATTGTCCCTTTGATTACGACATTGAGCTATATAATTACATACACCATTTCATTTATAGAAATATATTTATGAATAATATCTATTTATAATAAATTTTTCATTAAGATGGCCTTAATATCAACACTAATGAAATATAAATATCTTTTAATTGAAATTACCCCTATGTATATTCATTTATTGTTAAAATTAATGTTTAGAATTTAATTTTTTATCATCTTAGCAAGTTGAATATATCATCCAATCCAAATTTCTATTATTTGGTATGTTTTGAATTTCAGTTATGTTACTATTGTTAATACTAATTTTCCATATCTGATTTTGAATAGTAATAATATCTCTCAATATAGACCTTATCCCATTAAAATTCATCATTTAGGTAATCTTTATATTATCCCACATACCCATGGTTCTTTTTAGGTATAAATATTACTAAAAAATAATCATATGAGTAGTTAGGAAAATAAGTGATGTATTTAGATTAAATACATCACTTATAAGATCTTATTTTGATGAATATTATATTGATAAAAAATAATCATATGAGTAGTTAGAAACACCAATTTAAATGATCTGCAGTCAATACACGATATGTGATAAAACACTATTTTGATGAATATTATATTGATAATAAATGATATAATTTTCTCACATTGTGTTAATTATGTTTATTTATAAAATATTTGGGACTTGATCATTCATTTGAAAATTTGATGAAAATTCCAGTTTTACAATTTATAGTGAACTGTAGTATTTCGATGATAAATATTATTATATTTATTATTTGAATTTGAACTTTTGTAACAGTGTTTCTAACTTAATTTTATACATCTTTTATTCAGGACACTAGATCAAAGGAATCCAGTTGGATGGAGTAATTGGGCCATAAATTAAAAGGTTGGTTGAACACGACAAAATGGAAAAGCTTCTGTATTACGGTCATAACTCCTTCATCGGGGATTGGATTGAGCCCAATATTTTAGAGGAGGTATAACACCCATATCCTCACATATGAGCCTTCTGGAAGGCAGGCCAATTCAAGCGTTTTCGTGGTCAAATGGGCGGTGCAAGTTGGCATAAAATATTTGTCTGAGATTCCCCATTCATACTTGAAACCACATTGAACCTAGCCTCTGCACGACTATATAAATTGGTGTTTTTATTACTTGGTAGGTTTGGGACGTGCATTAGGAGATTTGATATATAGAAGAATTGGTTTCACCTAAATTCTCCAACCATTGTAATAGGGGTAGCTCTTGAAACAATGATGCCCTCATTGAAACCTCCTTCTCTTCTTCATGATGTAATATTTTAATTTATGTTTCAAAATTCTATGTTCTTCTTTTATATATTCTCTTTTCTTCTGTTTTTTTTAATTTTATTCTTCTATTAATCTTCTTTTTTGTTCTGTAATTTTTGAGTAGAAGCATTATTGGAGTATACCCAATATAAACTTTTGTACATGAAAAACGCTTCTACGATGATTACGCCACTCAGGGAAGAGTAGTTTTTTTAGTGATCGATCTATCTTATACCCTATTAATACAATTATTTTGAATCATTGAGATACTGTAATTCATTTAATTTGATCCATGAATTGTGTTTTTAAATTGTAAGAAACTAAAGAAGCAATTGAACAATTAACAAAAAAACACGCGAGGTCGAGATTTTGTGTAAATTGTGAGAGTGTGATCATAATCGGTAATACAAGACCACATAGGATAAATTTGGAGAGTTCAAATATAATCCCTAAACACAATTCATCCTATTTTATTGAATGGAATTGTGCCTTAATTTACCCCTGACCATAAGCTAATCTTAGAACAACAATCAAAGTAGGGTGCTACGATTTCATTTTCCGAAGATAGCCTAGGGTTAAATTCAAATCATCTTCGTTGTGAAGTTAATTATAATAGGGTTCAGGATTTAAAAAATTAAGGGATCATAATTAAGTTAATGTTAATTTAAATTATAATGATTAATAATTTATTGAAGAGGTAGAGTTAGATCGATTGCGCCATTTAAAATATTTTCTAAAAAAACATATTCTCGTTGTGTCTTTTTAATAAAACATCATTACAAAATTAAAAACAAAAAAATACAATCTTCTTCTAGAAAACATATTCTAGATTTATAAACAATAAACAACCCCATCCTTTTATGTAGTTTTTCAATTCTATTCTCTTTTATTTTTATAATACCTCTGAAAAGTTGTTTTAATTCACTTCCTCCTATGAGAGACGGCCTTGGTCAGCCACTCTGGTGCACCTAAGTACCATATAACCACACTAATCGTTTGAGTGTGCCCACTACATCGCTCATTCAAATTGGCATTGTTTCTGAGGAGGCAAGTATTTTATTCAACTAATTAGAAGTATTTTTTTAATTTTATTTTAATATTTTATCTTCTCTTGTTTCTTTATTCATTCCCCTTTCTCAATTATCTTTTTGGTTTTCTATTTTCTTTTTTTTGGGTACGATCAAATCAAACTTCTTATTATTTTATTATGGTCCACTTTTCTTCACTTCATTTTTCTATTTCTTTGATTTATGACACAAACTAATCTCGAGGACTCTTAGATTTTGACCATGAGATTGAATGCAGCCTTAGGGCGTGAATCCGTCATTCTCAGTCTATGGGACGTGTCGACATTTACCAAACTGGGGAATTCCTCCACTCTAGTAATTTTTAAATTGGAAACACTTCTAATTCAAAATTAAAAAAAGAACCAATGGATGAAAAAAATGGTAATGAATTTAATAGAACCATTCGAGAATTGGCTGCACCAGATATTGACTATCAACCAAATTGTATTGCATAACCAAATCTCCAATCAGACTTTAAACTAAAATCTGGGTTAATTCACTTACTTACAAAGTTTAATGGACTCTCTGGTGGGGATCCCAATAATCATTTGAAAGAATTTAATGTGGTTTTCTCAACCCTAAAACCTAGAAATGTCTCTGAAGATCAAATCAAATTAAGAGAATTCCCATTTTCACATGATGGAGCTGCAAAGGATTGGATGTACTATTTACAACATGAGCATGTAACATGTTGGAATGATTTGAAATGTCTTTTCATGCAGAGATTTTTTCTAGTATCAAGGACCACTTCCATTCGTAATGTGATATCTGTGATCAAGAAAACATAAGGGTAGTCAATATATGAGTATAGGGAGCGATTCAAGAAGTTGTGTGAAAGCTTCCCACATCACCAAATCAGTGTGCAACTACTCATCTAGTAATTATATGAAGGACTCACACCTATGGGGAGATGTATGGTGGATGTTGTGGATGGAGGATACTTGGTGGACAAGACACCAGTAGCTGCACATGCATTGATCGACAAGATGGCCCAAAACTCCCATCAATTTGGCGATAGATGTACACCACATGTCAGGGGAGTACATCAGGTAAGTCCTTTTTCTCTTGAAAGTCATTTGATTGATACCAAGTTAGAAGAATTGACCACTATGGTAAGGAAAATTTCGTTGGCATAATAGACATCTCTACCCCCTCCTTAAAGGCCTTGTGGTATTTACACTGAGACAAGCCACCCAACTGACTATTGCACACAACTCCAAGAAACAGACGATTGTGCAGCAGTGTTCCCAGGGAGACCATATCCATTGCAACAACAACAACCATATCCCCAAAAGAAGACTGATCTAACATAAAACCAAGGGAGAAAGGATCAATCGGACATGAGGTATGGCTCTGAACAATAGCAAAGGCCCTCTTTTCAACAAAACGTCCAGCAGCCTCCACCTTACCATCTAGGTTCCCAACAACCCCAATGGATATTTGAATCTCAACCATCAACAAGACAACAACAAGGGAATCCCCCACACAAGGTAGATTCTAACACTGATGATCTTTTGAATCAAATTGTTCTTAATCAACAGAATGAGATGAAGAGTCAATCTTCAGAGTTGAGAGATTTGAAGACTCAAATGAGCCAGATGGCCACCGCCCTCCATAAATATGTGAGTATGAATTCTGGAAATCTACATTCCCATCCCACTCAAAATCCAAAGGGTAATGTCTGTTCCATCACATTGAGAAGTGGGAAGAAAATGAACAATACATATGTACCTACCATTCCACCGGGATTCACCTTAACTCTAGAGAAGCCGTATTCTATACCAACTGATGAGATATCCAAGGAGAAAGATAAAGGTAAGAAAAAGATTGATGATGTTCCTCCTAAACCCCTTCCTTTTCCAAACAGGGTTCTTCAAACCATGAAGATGGCTGAAGAATCAATGCAATAGGAGGTTTTGGACACATTAAAACATGTTGAGATCAACATCCCTGTACTTGAAGCCATCAAAAAAATCCCATGGTATTACAAATTCTTAAAAAGATCATTGTACCAATTGAAGAGGGCTCAAGGGAAATGAGAGGATCAATCTTCGAAGGAATGTGTCAGCACTCATTATACCAACTCTAGAAATTCCGACAAAGTGCAAGGATCCATCGACATTCTCCATCCCATGAACCATAGGGAAGATGCACTTTTGTAATGCACTTTGTGATTTCAGAGCTTCCATAAATGTGATGCCTCACTCTGTCTTATCTTATTTACAGGTTGGTGAGTTTAAGCCAATGAGAGTAGTGGAGCAATTGGCGAATAGAGCTATGGCATATCCAACAGCAGTCCTTGAGGATGTACTTGTCTAGGTAAGAGACATGATCTTTCTAGGAGACTTCTATATGCTCAAAATGGAGGATGATACGGTAAGTTCTCATGCCCCCATTATCATAGGTAGGACCTTCCTAAAAACTGCAAAAACTATCATAAATGTCAATAAAGGTACACATTCCATGGAATTTTCCGATGATGTTGTGATATTTAATATTACGGATTCCATGAATAACCCCTCAGAGGATCATTCTGCATTTGTTATCTCCCATTTTGAACCACCAAGTAAAAACACCATGGAATTGGATTTTCTTATGCATAGGGAGATTATGAGTATTGGTTCTAGTTTAATTTATAAGAGTACTTCCACACCTATTTCTAAGGAACAAGATTATCTATGATTTGATTTTGAAATAGAGTGATATTTTGAATTAGATCATGTGAACTCTAATTATGACATGTCTGTTGAGTATGCTGATAGATTTGATGCTTTATTCTATGATTTTGATGATGTATATTCTGATACTGATGCTCTTTTTGCACATATTTCAGTTCCTTCTATGTATCCATCCATACACCACCCCCTACACTGGAACTCAAGCCATTGCCACCAAAACTGAAATACTCATACTTATTGAGTGGTGATAAATAACCTATTATCATTGCTAACAATATCCCTTTTGAATATGAAGAAATCCTTTTGAATATTTTGAGGGAGAACATCTGGGCAATCGGGTGGACCTTGGCTGACATATCAGGTATTAGCCACTCCATTTGCATGCATAGGATTCTTTTTGAGGATGGGGCTAAACCGGTGAGGCAACATCAAAAGATACTCAATCCAACACTTCTGGAGGTTGTTAAAAAAGAGGATGAATAATTGGTCGAGACAGGTATAATCTATCCCATTTCAGATTCTCAATGGGTATGTCCTATTTCGGTTGTGCCTATGAAAAGTGGTGTTACAGTTGTTAAAAACAAGAAATATGAGTTAGTTCCAACATGGGTACAAAATAGTTGGCGTGTGTGTATTGATTATAGGAAACTAAATCATTCAACTCGCAAATACCATTTCCCCCTCCCATTTATTGATCAGATGCTTGAGAGACTAGCTGGGAAGACACACTATTGTTTCTTGGATGAATTTTCTGGACATTTTTAGGTTCTTATAGCTCTGGAGGATCAGGAGAAAACTATATTCACCTGTACCTTTGGCACTTTTGCCTACCAGAGGATTCCATTTGGACTTTGCAACGCCCCAGGTACCTTCCAGAGATGCATGGTGAGTATTGTTTCTGATTTTATTGAGACATGCATGGAGGTATTTATGGATGATTTTACAATGTATGGATCCCCATTTGATGAATGTCTAAATAGTTTGGGAATGGTATTGAATCATTGTATTGAGAAGAATCTGGTCCTAATCTTTGAAAAGTGTCATTTCATGGTAGAGAATGGAATTGTCTTAGGGCATGTAGTGTCAAAACATGGGATAGAGGTTGATAGATCTATGATAGATATTATTTCATCCATACCCTATCCTTCATGTGTGTTTGATGTTAGATATTTTCTAGGGAATGCAGGATTTAATCGGCGTTTCATCAAAGATTTTAGTAATATTGCTCTTCCTATGTCACGATTACTCCAAAAGGATTATGATTTTGTGTTTGATGATTCTTGCAGGACTTCCTTTGATGAGATAAAGAAGTGTCTGACCACTCCACTGATCATACATCCCCCACGGTGGGATATTACTTTTGAGCTTATGTGTGACGCCTCCAACTTTGTGGTTGGAGATGTCTTATCTCAGAGAGTGGAGGGACGTTCACATGTGATCGCCTATGCATCGAGGACACTAGATTCATCCCAATCAAACTACACAACCACGAAAAAGGATTTTATTTCTATCATATTTTCTTTACATAAATTCCGTTCATATTTATCGGGCTCTAAAGTAGTTGTTTTTTCTGACCATACAGCTCTGAGGTACCTCTTGAAGAAGCCAGATGCAAAGCCCAGGCTGATCCGATGGATGCTCATTCTTCAAGAGTTTGACATTGAGATAAAGGAAAAGAATGGGTCAGAGAATTTTGTGGAAGACCACATGAGTAGGCTTACTCACACACCAAAGACTGACACCTTGGAACATGTACCACTTCGAGACAGTATCCCCGATGAGAATCTCTATACCATCTCAGGTACGCATCCTTGATATGCTGATTTAGTTAATTACATTGTTTCCTCGAAAAATCCCAGAAAATTTGAAGATTCGTCAAGTCCAAAAATTAAAAAGAGAGTCCAGTGGCGCATGTGTAGTGACCATGTTATTAGGAGTTGTGTTCCCGATCATGAGTATGAGTCTGTTTTGCGTTTTTATTATACAATTTCTTATGGTGGATACTTTGGACCCCAACAGACAGCTAGGAAGGTTTTGGACTCTTGATTATATTGTCCTAGCTTATTCCATGATGACCATGAGTTTTGTAAGTTATGCTCTCATTGCCAACACACTGGGAACATTTCTAAGAGACATGAGATTCCCCAACAACCCATACTATTCTCTGAGATTTTTGATATATGGGGAATTGATTTTATGGGTCCTTTTCCTAGTTCATTTGTATTTTTGTATATTTTGGTTACTGTTTATTATCTGAGTAAATGGGTGGTGGCCAAGGCCACCAGGACTGGAAATTCTCATGTTGTAGTGGATTTTGTCAAATATCAAATTTTATGCATGTTTGGAGTACCAAAGGCCATCATCAATGAACAAGGGACACACTTCTGCAATCGGAATTTTTCTTCCCTCATTTGAAAGTATGGGGTGACATAAAAAACATCAACACCATACCACCCCCAAACAAATGGCCAGGCTGTGGTTTCAAATCGCGAGTTGAAAAAAAATCTTTGAGAAAACCATGAAGCAAAATAGGAAGGATTATAGAAAGCGCTTGGATGATGCGTTGTGGGCTTATAGGACAGCATAAAAAACCCACATTGTTATGTCCCCATTTCAGATTGTTTTTTGAGAAGTGTGTCATCCCCCTGTAGAAGTTGATCATTGGGCATATTGGGATATAAATAAATGAAACATGGATTTGTCCCAAGCTCGAATCCAATGAAAGCTACAAATTCAAGTGCTTGAGGAGATTAGATTGTCTTCATATGAGAACTCAAGGTTGTACAAGGAAAGATCAAAAGCAGCTCCTGATAGAATGATCCATCAAAGGGAGTTTCATGTTGGAGAGAAAGTCCTTCTCTATAGTTCATGACTGAAGCTGATTCATGGTATGTTAAGTTACAGATAGTTAGGTCTGTATATTGTATCAATTGTTTTTCCTTATGGTGCAGTGGAGATCACACAAGAGGACATTAGAAGGAGTATTATAGTCAATGGGAAACATTTTATGAGATACATTGATGGACTTCCTACTAATCCAGTATATTTTATCACACTGCATAACCCCATCATCACTTGAGCACATCAGGCTGTTCCTATCCCTTTCACTGTTATATTACTTGTCCAATTTGAAAATTCAGCATTTCATGTGCATATATAATATCATGGTTTTACATTGAGGACAATGAAATATTTTATGTGTGGGGGAGGGAACCTTTTAGTTTATTAATTCCAATTTTTTGCAGTTAAAAAAACAAAAAAAATGCGTGTTTTTTAAATTATGTGTGTTTATTTTTCAATTTAATTTATGTTTTTTAAATTTTTGAGCTGAAATTATTCTCATCACAATATTGAAATGCATATCAATGAGTGAAACAATTTATCCCTTGAAACTAAGAATAAATGAATGCTGAAATGACTTTGTTTCATGGTGAAATATTTAGTAATTTCATGAAATATAGACTGAATTTTGAATCCCATGCCACATCTCACTGTATTTATATTTTAAATCACTTTCGTGTGAGGCTTCTAAACCATTACTTTCATATTATTTACATTCACCTCTCTTCTTGAGAGACCCAAATCATGCTTGATTTAACCAGAATTTGATTTATTCCTGTCAAAACATGAGGGTTTGAGGTACTTATGTTTAAATGATTGAGGCATTTGTTTGGAATTAAAGCCACTATTTCATAGAATCCTTTTTTATAATGGAATAACATGAACATTTAATCCTTGTAGCCCTTAAAATCCATGCACAACCTGTTATGTTAGCCACAATACAAGCCAATTTTCCCTATCCAACAAATTTTTTAAGGGAAATTGCATAATCTAGTTGAGCGTAATTGTGGGGGAATCTATCTTGTGTTGGGCTACCACATTTTGTGATACTTTGGGAGGAAAATTAAATTTCTATGACATGTTTTTGCTGCTGAAGAATGAAATTATATTGAATGTTGTGCCTTTTCTAGAGCTTTCATGACAAGTGAAGATGTTCCTTTTTAGGAGCTTCCTATTGAGGTGGAAATATGTGCCTATCTGAATCTTTCAAGAAAATCATGTTTGAGAAGATTGACATTTTCGATGCTAAAATTATGAATGGTGTAAACTTTTCATGAAATTTCATGATTATGGAGATGAATTGATACTATGGGAATTTATGAGAAGACCATATTCAAGTGAAAATTAGATTAATGCAATTTTGCTTCAAAAAGAGTCAAGCCCTCCTCATTCAGCCTCAGAAATTTTGCACATCTAATTCCTAACAACCGAAATCCACAAAACAACCCTGAAAAGTCCTCATGATAAACATACATCCTTGAATCACATCAGGTGGCGATGTAGGAATTTATCAGGCCAATGGTGACCCTTGTATGAGATTGGATGATAAAGTAATTGCAAAAAAATTAATATTTGTGTGATAAGAGATAATTCAAGCGAGGTAAGTGTTTTGTGCATGGGAGGATAAATAAAGTTGAAATATATTGAATTATATAAATGAAGAACTTGAAATAATGGTTATTTATTAGGAATGATATTTTTTTTCTTGGTGTGTAATTGTTTGATCTCAAGGATATGTGATTTAAAATTGGTTTTGAATTGATATTGATGTTTACTTGATATGAGGTTTTGCTTAGGAGTGAAAACAGGTAAGTGTGGGGGTGTAGATAAAACAATATTTTGTTGAATATTTTATTGGTAATAATTGACATAATTTCCTCACATTGTGTTAAATATGTTTATTTATAAAATATTTGGGATTTGATCATTCATTTGAATATTTGGTGAAAATTCCGGTTTTACCCTTTATAGTAAACTATAGTATTTCAAAGATAAATATTTTTATATTTATTATTTGAATTTGAAATTTTGTAACAGTGTTTCTAACTTAATTTTATACAACATTTATTCAGTACAATAGACCACAGGAATGAATTTGGATAGAGTAATTGGGCTATAAAGTTAAAGGTGGGCTGGACACGCCAGAATGGAGAAGCATCTGTATTATAGCCATAACTCCTTCATCTGGGATTGGATTAAGACCAGAGTTTTAGAGGAGATAGAGGACCCATATCCTCACATATGATCCTTTTGGAAGGCCGGCCTATTCCTGTGTTTTGGTGGTCAAATGGGTGGTGCAAATTGGCATAAAATATTTGGATGAGATTCCCTATTCACACTTGAAACCACTTTAAACCTATCCTCCCCACCACTCTATAAATTGGTTTTTTTTTTATTTGGTGGGATTGGGACGTGAATTAAGAGATTGGAGGAATAGGAGAATTGGTTTCACCCAAATTATCGAACCATTGTAAGAGAGGTATCTCTTGAAACAATGATCCCCTCATCGAAGCATTCTTCTCTTCTTCATGTTGTAATATTTTTGTTTGTGTTTCAAATTGCTTTGTTCTTCATTTATTTCTTCTCTTTTATTCGTTTTTGTTTAAATTTATTCTTCTCTTAATATTCCTTTTTGGTATGGAATTCTTGAGTAGAAGCATTATTGTGTTATACCAATTATAAAACGTTGCACATGCAAAACGCTTCTACGATGATTACGCCACTCATGGAGGAGTAGTTTTTTTAGAGATCGATCTATCTTCTACCCTCATAATTTAATTATTTTGAATCATTGAGCTACTGAAATTAATTTAATATGATCCATGAATTGTTTTTTTAAATTGTAAGAATCTAATAAAGCAATTGAATAATTAATACAAAAACACAAGAGGTCGGGATTTTGTGTAAATTGTGAGAGTGTGATCTTAATCGGTAATACAAGACCAAATGAGATAAATTTGTAGAGTTAAAATATAATCTCTAAACACAATTAATCCTAATTTATAGAATGGAAATATGCCTTAATTTACCACTTAATATAAGCTAATCTTAGAACATCAATCAAAGAAGGGTGCTACAATTTCATGTTCTGAACATAGCCTAGGGTTAACTTCACATCATCTTCGTGGTAAAGTTAATTCATGTAGGGTTAGGGATTTAACAAATTAAGGGATCATAATTAAGTGAATGGTAATTTAAATTATAATTATTAATAATTTATTGAAGAGGTAGAGCTATATCGATTACACCTTTTAAAATATTTTGTCAAAAACATCTTCTTGTTGTGTCTTTTTAATCAAACTTCATTTCAAAATTAAAAACAAAAAATACAATCTTCTTCTAGAAAAATTCTTATAAATATATTATCCATAAACAACCCCCATAAATTTAAGTAGTTTTTCATTTCTATTCTCTGTTATTTTTAAAATACCTCTGAAAAGTTGTTTTAATTCACTTCATCCTTTGAGAGACGACCTTGGTCAGCCACTCACTAGCACCTAAGTACCCTAAAATCACACTAATCATTTAAGGGCGCCCACGACAGCGATCTTTCAAATTAGCGTCGTTTCCGAGGAGGAAATTATTTTATTCAACTAATTTGAAGTAAATTTTTACTTTTATTTTAATATTTTATCTTCACTTCTTTCTTTATTCTTTACCCTTTCTCAATTATCTTTTTGGTTATCTATTTTCTTTTTTTGGGACCATCAAATCAAACTTCTTATTATTTTATTATTTTCCACTTTTCTTCACTTCATTTTTCAATTTCTTTGATTTATGACATGATCTAATCTCGAGATTCTCTTAGATCTTGACCTTAAGATTGAACGCAGCCCTAGGGCGTGAATCTGTCATTCTCAGTCTACGAGAAGTGTCGACATTTACTGAACTGGGGAAGTCCTCCACTCTAAGAATTGTGAAATTGGAAACACTTCTATGTCCAAATTAAAATAAGAACCCGTGGCTGAAAATAATGGAAATGAACTTAATATATCCATTCGAGAATTGGCTGCACTAGATATTAATTATCATCCAATTTGTATTGCATACCCAAATCTCGAATCGGACTTTGAACTAAAATCTAGGTTAATTAACATACTTCCAATGTTTCATGGCCTCTCTGGTGAGGATCCCAATAAACATTTGAACGAATTTAATGTGGTTTTCTCAAACCTAAAACCTAGAAATGTCTCTGAAGATCAAATCAAATTAAGAGCAATCCCATTTTCACTTAATGGAGCTTCAAAGGATTGGATGTACTATATAGAACCTGAATATGTAACATGTTGGAACGATTTGAAACATCATTTCTTGCTAAGATTTTTTCAAGAATCAAGATCCACTTCCATTCGTAAAGAGATATCTAGGATCAAGAAAGTACAAGGGGAGTCAATGTATGAGTACTGGGAGCGATTAAAGAAGTTGTGTGCAAGCTGCCCACGTCACCAAATTAGTGAGAAACTACTCATCTTGTACTTCTATGAAGGACTCAATCCTATGGAGAAAAGTATGGTGGATGACGCGGCTAGAGGAGTATTGGTGGACAAGAAACCAGTAGTTGAACGTGCATTGATCGACAAGATGGCCCAAAACTCCCAACAATTTTGCGATAGAGGTACACCACATGTCAGGGGAGTACATCAGGTAAGTCCTTATCTTGAAAGTCATTTGATTGATACCAAGTTGGAAGAAATTCCCACTATGGTGAGGAAAATTTCTTTGGCACAAAAGACATCGCTACCCCCTCGTTAAAGGCCTTGTGGTATTTGCACTGAGACAAGACACCCAACTGACTCTTTCCCACAACACCAAGAAATAGAACATTGTGCAGCAGTGTTCCCTGGGAGACCATATCAGCAGCAACAACAACAACCATATCCCCAAAAGAAGTTTGATCTAGCATACAAACAAGGGTGTAAGGATCAATCAGACATGAGTTATGGCTCTAGACAACCGCAAAGTACCTCTTTTCAACAAAACTTCTAGAAGCCTCCACCTTACCAGCAGGGTTTCCAACAACCACAAAGTAAATTTGAATCTCAAGCATTAACAAGAAAAAAAAACAAGGGAATCCCCCACCCAAGGTAGATTCTAACACTATTATCTTTTGAAACAAATTGTTCTTAATCATCAAAATGAGCTGAAGAGTCATGGTTCAGAGATGAGAGATTTGAAGACTCAAATGAGCCAGATTGCCACCACCCTCCATGAACTTGTGAGTAAGAATTCTAGAAATCTACCTTCCCAACCCACTCCAAATACCAAGGGGAATGTTAGTTCCATCACATTGAGAAGTGGGAAGCAAATGAAAGATACATTTGTACCTACCATTCCACCGGGAATCACCTAAACTCTAGAGAAGCCGCATTCCATACCAACTAATGAGAAATCCAAGGATAAAAATAAAGGTATGAAATTGATTGATGATGTTCCTCCTAAACCCTTTTCTTTTCCAATCAGGGTTGTTCAAACTAAGAGGATTTCTAAAGAAGCAATTCAAAAGGTGGTTTTGGACACATTCAAGCGTATTGAGATCAACATCCCTCTACTTGAATCCATCAAACAAATCCCAAGGTATTCCAAATTCATAAAAGAACATTGTACCAATCGAAGAGGGATCAGGGGAAATGAGAGGATCAATCTTGGAAGGAATGTTTCAGAACTCATTACACCAAATCTAGCAATGCCGACAAAGTGAAAGGATCCAGGGACATTCACCATCCCATGCACCATAGGGGATTTTCACTTTTGTAATGCACTTTGTGATTTCATAGCTTCCATAAATGTGATACCTCACTCTGTATTATCTTCATTACAAGTTGGTGAGTTGAAGCTGACGAGAGTAGTGGTGCAATTAGTGAATAGAGGTACGGCATATCCAGCAGGAGTCCTTGAGGATATACTTGTTCGAGTAAGAGGCATGATCCTTCAGGACGACTTCTATATGCTCAATATGGAGGATGATCAGGTAAGTTTTCATGTCCCGATTATCTTAGGTAGTCCTTTCATCAAAACTGTAAAAACTATCATAAATGTCAATGAGGGTACACTTTCCATCGAATTTGGGGATGATGTTGTGATATTTAATATTATGGATTCTAGGAAGTACCCCTTAGAGGAATATTTTGCATTTGTTATCTCCCATTTTGAACAACAAAGTAAAAACACCATGGAATTGGATTGTCCTATGCTTTGATAGATTATGAGTATTGGTACTAGTTTGATGTCCCAGAGGACTTCCTCACCTATTTTTATGGAACAAGATTCTCTAAGATTTGATTTCTAAATAAAGTCATATTTTGATTTTGATCTTGTGAACTCTAATTATTACATGGCTGTTGAATATGCTGATGGATTTAATGATTTATTCTCTAACTTTGATGATGTATATTCTGATACTGATGCTCTTTGTTCACATATTTCAGTTCCTTCTATGTCTCTATCCATACACCACCACCCATACACTGGAACTCAAGCCATTTCCACCAAATCTAAAATACTCATACTTGTTGAGTGGTGAGAAATTAACTATTATAATTTCTATGAATATCCCTTTTGAAAATGAAGAATAACTTTTGAATATTTTGAGGGAGAACATCAGGGAAATTGGGTGGACCTTGGATGACATATTAGGTATTAGCCCCTCTATTTTCATTCATAGGATTCTTTTGGAGGATGGGGCTAAACCGGTGATGCAACCTCAAAGGAGGCTCAATCCAACCCTTCTAGAGGTTGTTAAATAAGAGGTTGAAAAATTGCTCGAGGAAGGTATAATCTATACCATTTCAGATTCTCAGTGGGTAAGCCCTATTCAGGTTGTGCCTTAGAAAAGTGGTGTTACTATTGTTAAAAACGATAAAGGAGAGTTAGTTCCAATGAGGGTACAAAATAGTTGGCGTGTGTGTATTGATTATAGGAAACTAAATCATTCCACTCAGAAAAACCATTTCCCCCTCCCATTTATTGATCATATGCTTGGGAGACTAGCTGGGAAGACACACTATTGTTTCTTGGATGGATTTTCTGGATATTTTCAGGTTCCTATAGCTCTGAAGGATCAGGAGAAGACTATATTCACTTGTCCCTTTTGCACATTTTCCCACCAAAGGATGCCATTTGGACTTTGCAACGCCCCAGGTACCATCCATGGATGCATGGTGAGTACTTTTTCTGATTTTATTGAGACCTGCATAGAGGTATTTATGGATGATTTTACAATGTATGGATCCTCATTTGATGAATTTATAAATAGTTTGGGAAAGGTATTGAATCATTGTATTGAGAATAATCTGGTCTTGAACTTTGAAATGTGTAATTTCATGGTAGAGCATGGCATTTCCTTAGGGAATGTAGTGTCAAAACATGGGATAGAGGATGATAGATCTAAGATAGACATTATTTCATCCTTTCCATATCCTTCATGGGTGAATGATGGTAGATCTTTTCTATGGCTTGCAAGATTTTATCGGCACTTCATCAATGATTTTAGTAAGATTGATCTTCCTATATCACGAATACTCCAAAAGGATTATGATTTTGTGTTTGATGATTCTTTCATGACTTCCTTTGATGAGATAAAGAAGTGTCTGACCACTCCACCGATCATACAGCCCCCACGGTGGGAGATTACTTTTGAGCTTATGTGTGACACCTCCAACATCGCGGTTGGAGCTATCTTATCTCAGAGGGTGGAGGGACGTTCACATGTGATCACCTATGCATCTAGGACACTAGATTCAGCCCAATAAAACTATACAACCACAAAAAAAGAGTTTCTTATGGCCATATTTTCATTAGATAAATTATTTTCATATTTATTGGGCTCTAAAGTAGTTGTTTTTTCTGACCATACAACTCTGAGGTACCTCTTGAAGAAGCCAGATAAAAATCCCCGTCTGATCTGATGGATGCTCCTTCTTCAAGATTTTTACATTGAGATAAAGGAAAAGAAGGGGTCAAAGAATTTGGTGGAAGACCACATGAGTAGCCTTAATCACACACCAGAGGGTGACACCTTGGAC
This sequence comes from Viscum album, assembly GCA_963277665.1. Classification (NCBI taxonomy): domain Eukaryota; kingdom Viridiplantae; phylum Streptophyta; class Magnoliopsida; order Santalales; family Viscaceae; genus Viscum; species Viscum album. Next base: position 432,919,840 of record OY728150.1, on the reverse strand, counting down.
CAGGTACCACTTCGGGACACTTTCCTTGATGAGAATATCTATACCATCTCAGGTACGCATCCTTGATATGCTGAGTTAGTCAATTACTTTGTTTCCTCTGAAATCCCAGCAAATTTGAAGAAGCATCAAGTCCAAAAATTAAAAAGTGAGTCTAGGTTTTATGTGTGGGATGATCCTTACCTCTAGCGCATGTGTACTGACCATGTCATTAGGAGGTGTGTTCCTGATCCAAAGTTTGAGTATGTATTGCAATTCTGTCAAACACTTACTTGTGGTGGACACTTTGGACCCCCAACGGACATATAAGAAGGTTTTGGACTCCGGATTATATTGGCCTGGCTTATTCCATGATGCCCATGTGTTTTGTAAGTCATGCTCCCATTTCCAATACATTGGAAACATTTCTAGGAGACATGAGATGCCATAACAACCCATACTATTCTGTGAGATTTTTTATGTATGGGGCATTTATTTTATGGGTTCTTTTCTTAGTTCATTTGGATTTTTGTTTATTTTGGTTGTTGTTGATTATGTGAGTAAATGGGTTGAGGCCAAGGCCACCAGTACTGACAATTCTCATGTTGTAGTGGATTTTGTCGAGGCTCAAATTTTCTTGAGGTTTGGATTACCAAAGGCCATCATCAGTGAATAATGGACACACTTCTGCAATCGTAATTTTTCTTCTCTCCTTTGAATGTATGGGTGACACACAAAACATAAACACCATACCACCCCCAAACAAATTTCCAGGCTTTGGTTTCAAATCGTGAGTTGAAACAAATCGTGGAGAAAACCATGCATCCAAATAGGAAGGATTATAGAAAGCGCATGGATGATGCGTTGTGGGTTATAGGACAGCATACAAGACCCCCTTTGGTATGTCCCCATTTTGTATTGTTTTTGGGAAATCGTGTAATCTCCCTATGGATGTTGACCATTAGACATATTGGGCTATAATGAAATGCCACATGGATTTGGCCCAAACTGGAATCCAAAGAATGGTGCAAATTCAAGAGATTGAGGAGATTAGATTGTCCTCATATGAGAACTCATGGCTCTACAAGGAAAGATCAAAAGCAGCTCATGATAGAATGATCCAACAAAGGAAGTTTCATATTGGAGAGAAAGTCCTTCTCTACAGTTCACGACTAAAGCTGATGCCTTGTAAGTTGTGTTCCATGTGGTTAGGTCCTTATATTGTATCTAATGTTTTTCCTTATGGTGAAGTGGAGATCACAGAAGAGGACACTGGAAGGAGATTTACAGTCGACGGGCAACATTTGAAGAGATACATTGAGAGACATCCTACTAATGCAGTAGATTTTATCACACTACATAACCCCATCATCACATGAGCACATCAGGCTGTTCCTAACCCTTTCACTTTTATATTATTTGTCCTATTTAAAAATTATGCATTTCATGTGCATATTTCATCTCATGGGTTTGCATTGAGGAAAATGCAATATTTTAAGTGTGGGGGATGGAAACTTTTAGTTTATTAATTTCAATTGTTTTCCTGTTTAAAAAATACAAAAAATTGCCTTTTTTTAAAATTTTGTGGGTTTATTTTTCAATTTTCTTTGTGTTTTTGAAATTTTTGAGCTGAAATGATTCTCACAACTATCTTGAAATTCATATCAATGAGTGAAACAGTTTATCCCTTAAAACTAAGATTAAATGAATGTTGAAATTACTTTGTTTCAAGTTCAAATATTTAGTAATTTCATGAGAAGTACACTGAATTTTGAATCCCATGCCACATATCACTATCTTTATATTTGAAATCACTTTCTTGTGAGGCTTCTGAACCATTATTTTAATATTCATTACATTCACCTCACTTATTGAGAGAACCAAACCATGCTTGATTTAACCAGAATTTGAACTATTCCTGTCAAAACATGATGGTTTGAGGTACTTATGTTTAAATGATTGAGGCATTTGCTTGGTATTAAAGCCCATATTTCAAAGAATCCTTTTTTATAATGGCCTGCCTTGAACATTTAATCATTGTAGCCCTTAGAATCCATGCACTGCCTGTTAGGTTATCCACATTACAAGCCAATTTTCCATATCCAACCAACTCTTAAAGTGAAATTGTATAATCTAGTTGAGCTTAAGTGTGGGTGAATCTCTCTTGTGTTTTGTTACCACATTATGTGATACATTGAGTGGAAAATTAAATTCTGAAGAGTTTTATTTGATGCTGAAGAACATAATTATATTGAAACCTGTGCCTTTTCTAGAGATTTCATGAAAACTGAAGCGGTGGCTTTTCTGGATCTTCTAATTGAGGTGGAAAGTTGTGCCTACCTGGAGCTTTCAAGAAAATCATGTTTGAGAAGATTGACATTATTTATGCTGAAATGATGAATGGTGTAAACTTTTCCTGACTTTTTATTATGATGGAGCTGAATTGATACTATGAGGATTGAGGAGAAGACCATATTTAAGTGAAAATTAGATAAATTAAATTTTGCTTAAAAAAGAATCAAGCCCTCCTCATTCAGCCTCAGAATTTTTTCACATCTAAATCCTACCATCAGAAAGCCACAGAACAACCCTGAATAGTACCCATCATAAACATACATCCTTGACTCACATTTGGTGATGATGTAAGAATTTATCAACCCTATGGTGACCGTTGTATGAGTTTGGATGAGAATGACACTGCAAAAACATTGATATTTGTGTGATAAGTGAAAATTCAAGCGAGGTAAGTGTTTTGTTCATGGTAGGATAAATAAAGTTGAAATATATTGAATGATATAAATAAAGAACCTGAAATAATGGTTATTTATTAGGCATGATATTTTTTTCTCGGTGTGTAATTGTTTGATCTGAAGGATATGTGTTTTAAAATTGGGTTTGATTTGATATTGATGTTTACTTGATATGAGGTTTTTCTCAAGAGTGCAAAAGGGTAAGTGTGAGGGATTTGATAAAACACTATTTTGTTGAAAATATTGTTGATAATAAATGATATAATTTCCTCAAATTGTGTTAAATATGTTTATTTATAAAATACTTGGGATTTGATCATTCATTTGATAATTTGATGAAAATTCTAGTTTTACCATTTATAGTGCACTGTAGTATTTCGAAGATAAATATTTTTATATTTATTATTTGAATATGAAATTTTGTAACAATTTTTCTAACTTAATTTTCTACAACGTTTATTCAGAACACTAGATCAAAGAAATGCATTTGGATGGAGTAATTAGTCTATAAATTCCAAGGTGGGCTGGACATGCCAGAATGGAGAAGCTTATGTATTTCAGCCATAACTCCTTCATCTAGGCTTGTATTGAGCCCAAATTTTATGAAGAGATATAGGAACCATATCTGCACGTAGGATCCTTCTATAAGGCCGGCCAGTTCACGCTTTTTGGTTCGTAAAATTGTCGGTGAATGTTGTCCTAAAACATTTGGACGAGATTCCCCGTTCACACTTGAAACCACATTGAACCAATCCTCCCCACCACTCTATAAGTTGGTGTTTTTCTCATTTTCTAGGTTTGGGACGTGAATTAGTAGACTGGAGGCAGATGAGAATTGGATTAACCAAAATTATCCAACCATGGTAAGAGGGGTAGCTCTTGAATCCAGGATCCCCTCATCAAAGCCTCCTTCTCTTCTTCACGTTGTAATATTTTCATTTGTGTTTGAAAATTATTGTTTCTTCATTTATTTCTTTTATTTTCTTCTTTTTTGTTTAAATTTATTCTTCTCTTAAACTTACTTTTTGGTCTGGAATTCTTCAGTATAAGGGTTATTGGGTTATACAGATTATAAACCTTTGCACATGCGAAATGCTTCTACGATGATTACGCCACCCATGGAAGAGTAGTTTTTATTAGTGATCGATCTATCTTCTACACTCTTCATTTAATTATATTGAATAATTGAGCTACTATAATTCATTTAATATAATCTATGAATTGTGTTTTTAAATTGTCAAAAAACAAATAATGAAATTGAACAATTAATAAAAAAACATGGGATTTCGAGATTTCGTGTAAATTGTGAGAGTGCGATCTTTATCGGTAATACAAGACCACACGGGATAAATTTGTAGAGTTCAAATATAATCCCTAAACAAATTTCAACCCCATTTCCAGAATAGAAATGTGCCTTAATTTACCGCTGACCATAACATAATCTTATAACATCAATCAAAGCAGGGTGCTGTGATTTCATGTTCGGAAGTTACACTAGGGTTAAATTCACATCATCTTCGTTGTAAAGTTAATTCTCGTAGGGTTCAAGATTTAACAAATTAAGGGATCATAATTAAGTGAATGTTAATTTAAATGATAATGATTAATAATTTATTGATGTTGTATAGTTAGATCGATTACTCCTTTTAAAATATTTTCTAAAAAACATCTTATTGTTGTGTCTTTTTAATTAATCTTCATTTCAAAATTAAATAACAAAAAAATTCAATCTTCTTCCAGAAAACTTAATCTAGATTTATAAACTATAAACAATTCCATAATTTTAAGTAGTTTTTCAATTCTATCCTCTTTTATTTTTAGAATACCTCTGAAAAGTTGTTTTAATTCACTTCCTCCTTTGAGAGACGACCTTCGCCGGCCACTCTACTGCAAATAAGTACCCTAAAATCACACTAATCATTTGAGGGCTCCCACAATAGTTATCTTTAAACGTGTAATGTTGTGTGAAGGCTAATAAACATTTTTTAGTGAACATTACCAAAATATAAATCCTTGATCATTACACGACATGTGATGCATTGAAACGTCTTGTACATGTGATGATATGTTTTTTAAAGGAGGATATCCCATTTGATATTTCATACCCAAAATTTCATTCATTCTCTCTGACATGTGGGAGATCCACCAAATAGGCTACCCTTGAGCCTAATGGAAATATTTAATTTTGATTCATCATCGTACCACCAATTTGAGATTTGATCTTCAGGTTGGATTATTGATAGTAATTAATTTCTTTCATATTCTCATTTAATCAGTTCATATTCCATAGGTGATGATCATTTGATTCTTGTTCATATGACCTATTTTACAAGAGTGAATCAATTCATCCATTTTCATTAAATATTGGACAAACTATGGGTCCATATAGGAAAAAGATATTACTACATGTATTTTGCAGGTGTTCTATGGATCATTCATAAATTTATCTTCATTTAAAAAATATTGTTGATGTGTGGATGCTAGTCTCTATATAAATTTCCCCTTAAATAATATGGATTAGTTATAAATGATATATTCATATTTTTTATCCTTCATTTTATATTTGTTTCATGTTGTTTTATGTTATGATATTAGGTTCATCCAACCCAAGTGGGTTTTTTATGTTTTCATTACCCTTTATATAATTACATGAGACACCATTTGGATATGTTGGGTTGAACCTAATATTGGTAATTCCATTTAGTTAAAACAAAATATGAATTAACAATGGCTAGAACATTTATTATATATATATATATATTTCAATTAAACCATATAATGTACGATTTTATGTTTAAGAAATAAATATCTCAATGGGTAACCGAAAGTATATATTTATATATAAATTAGCCTTGATAATTTTATGTGAATTGTAAATGGTTTCAAAACCTAATTCAAATTGTCTCGATTATAGAAAGGTAATAATATTTACCAATTAAATTATTATGAATTAGAGTTACAAATGGATACAAGTCCCAATACACATTGTTTTGATAGTTGAAAGGGTGTGAAATGGACAAATAAAATATAAAAATCATGATTAATACAAGGTCTAAATTAAATATTGATTTTGTAAAAGGTGTTTATTCCATCTGTAACTTTTTAACATTATAAGAATGTTTAGACTTGATCTATAATTGGATTCATGATTGAATTCCTTGATCACTCACAGAACAATATTCTGATTCAAGGAGATAGTTACCGAGGGGGATACCCATATTTTACCATGGTCTTTATCTACTAGATGATCTTTATATTGAATCAATTGGATACCTTCACTATATTATAAATATTAGGATCCCTTATATGCGGTCCGTGAATACTTCTTGATGTATTCGGACACCTGGATCCATGGATTCACCGCATTAGGCCTAGTCACGCATATCCCTTACTTACATTGGATGAGACACTTAGATACAATTATAATATTTTATATTTGAATTACATGGTTATCTATCCATGTATTACACTCAAACAACCATTACTGTGATGCTACATGGGATACTTATATGATTTTTCCAGCCCGTGATAATGAGGATTCCTTAGTCACACATACGATCTTTTTTTAAAATTATTATGGTCTATATTAGTGCTACTAAAATTTACACATGATTTATCAATAAAAAGTGAACTATAATGGACTAATTTAATGATACAATGTTCAAATACCTACAAAGAGGATGCCAATGTAGTTATCAATTATTATTTTATTGAATTTAATTAAATTTCTATATACATGCACAGTCTTTAGTTTAAATTCAATGACTGAATTGTATAGATTCCAATGGTGGTGGCTTAAGGAGATTTATTTCACAGAGTATCTGGGACACTATTGGAACCTAAGAATATTATATGAACATAGGAATGAAAAAGGGGAAGCATATTCCCATAGACACCCTAATTGATTTACTTATTATGGTAGATCATAGTTGTATAGGAGTGGGCCAGTGCACAAGATTCTAGGATAGTTTTTTGGTGTTTTTTATTTTTTATTTCATGTACAATACTGATTTCATAATTCCATTTAAATATATTTTACTATTCTATAGACTAACAGATAAACATCCCCAACTTTTTTATATGATACAGTAACACCTTCTCATTATTATATTCAAAATTGATGTTTATATTCACTTTTCAACTAATAATCCAATAGTACATTTATTTTACAATTTATTAGTTTTTCTATCCAATGTTCTCCACTTTTCCAGGAGGGAACATTCGCCCCATAAAATTACCCTATGACCAAGCTACTAGTTGGAAGTCTCTAATATATGTGGAGGTGAACCTGAATCCATGTTGATATTTGACTTCAGGTCGTATTTGAGTTGAACTGTGTTCAATACATTGAAAAGTGGTGTCACATTAGTTTCTTCAATTTTAATTATCATTTGGAAATATATATAGGTGACTATAAACACAATTATAAGATTTTTAAATCCATTAATGGGATTTTCTAACCCTTGTTCAAGGTAAATAACATATCTCTATAGAATGAAGAAATGTTAATCTATATTCTTCTTAATATAGGTGATAAATTTTAACAGTCGGTTGATGCATGTGTATTGTTATTCTTGACATTTTTTTGGTATTTACAATATTTTTATTTGACATGGAGCTTTTTTCATGAATTATTATATACACCTAAAGTTCACATGCCATGAATATATCATTCCATATAGGTGCATTCAGAACAATCAATGATTTGTTTATTATTATTGTATATTGATTCATGGTTTATGTATATGACTATCATGCTAACATATATTCATTATAAGGATGAAGGTTATTTAATGTGACAACATAATAGAAAATAATTTTTTATAAATTGGTTGATGGTGGAATCATAAAATATTATTTTATAACCACTTCATCTATGTAAACATCATTTCAAGAACTAGACTTTTCCTATAATTTATTGATTTTATGATTAATTTTATGATGTTTATGGGACCTTTTAAATTTGAATGGATAATTCACCAAGTCAATCGATCAAATTGTTTTAGCTGTTACATTCTAAAACTGAATGGAATAGTGTATAGCTATAATTAATTGGGTTTCTCTTTTGGTTTTAAGGTGTATGGACCTTTATTAAAAGGGAATGTAGATCCATTTAATCACACCTTTTTATATGTATATAATCACATAAAAATCCTAAAATTGAAATTCTAACATGATTATGTAATTGTTACCATTAAACGGAGATTCCAATTTTCATTGAATCTTCTATATTCAAAAACCATTGTAAATAAAAATTGAACACATAATAATTCCCTATCCTATAAATTGAGTAGTTGGTGTTGTACATTGGTTATAAATCCCATGTGATTCTGATATTATACTTCTAGTGATTCTATATACTAAAATATTGGTTTGAGTCATGGGATTGAAAATTTTATAGCTACGAGAACATGACATACTAATTTCATGATCTAGGATGGGGGATACAACCATGATTTAGAGATGGTGGGACCTGATACACAATAATTACATCCTTGAGTGACACTTCAAACACCGCCTTCTATAAAACAAATTAAGGCCTGATTCTCTTCATTGAGAGAGGTTTATACATCTGATATATTCAATGAATCATTATTGATTATCCTCACCAACTATGGATGATCTAAATAATTAGTTCCAATTGAAACATTTTCCAATTCTTTTGGGGGAGGGCATCCCATTGGCCGTTGAGTCATTCTATAACACCCTGACCATAGAATCCTTGAGGAAGTGCATTACATCACTATATTATAATAGATACAAGATTCAAATACTAATTCCCATTTTACATTGGTAAAATAAAATAATGAACAAATAAAGTGACTGATCATTATTCTTGAAACTCAGTAAAATAATTTATCTACATATCATGGTTAGAGGTAATGAAATAATGGTGAGCTTAAATTTTCAGTAGTGGAAAATTAAAGAAAAATATACAGTCATTAGAGGAACATAGTAAACATGGTAAGGTAAATAAATGAGAACACATTCAATTAATATAATATGAAAAGGAATAATATATAGGAAATGTAAATAACTAATTAGAAATTCCATGTAATCAGTTAACTAAGAATGAAACACATACATATATTTTAAAATAGTGAATATACCCTGGATAATAAGAATAACTAAATATTGAAAAAAGAAAATTCTTAATTATCAAGTGTAATGTTTCCTATGAACATGAATCCTTGTCATCATGATTTATCCTCAAGTGAGTATAAAACATTCTGGGTAAAAACCTATCTAATTTGGCTAAATGATTTTTCTCATTAGACATCTGATGCATCCAGGGTATTGAATTATTCATGCCCTAACCCATATAGTGAATTTCCTATTCATTGTTAATATTTCAAATAATATATTAAATTTATTAAAAATACCCATATCAAATATCAATATTGATTAAAGGATATAGATGTAAAATAATTCTCCTGTTAATAAAATGACATTACAAGTTTACATCATATTAAAAAATGTTATACATTTTAGGAAATAATAAAACTAAATAAACATGAATATGTATATTTTAATTAAATTAAATATCCAATAAAAATATAATATATTGTTTTTATAGTTTTTTTGATAATGTAAACAATCTATAATCAAAGTGATATATTAAAATAACATTTAAGAGTTGATAATTTTAGAATCAAAGCACCTTATAATTGATAAGTTAAATTGAAACATAAAATCTAATTAATAATTATGTATTCATTAGATTAGATTTTAAATGCGAATATTATACACATCATAAAAGTGAATTGGTGAGTAATAACCAATAATCGTCAATAGAATTTAAACTGAGATTAAATCCCATAACTGATGCTATTTTTTGGTGAAATTTGATTTAACATCATTTATAATGATTTTAAGAGTGTTATTAAATAATATTATTACCATATTAATATTTATAATATCATATATGATCTATTTATAACATATAATCCCCATATTGTTAATAATACTTTATTATTTTCACTACTTCTGGTGTTAATTTCCTTGTTTTTTGCGTATGTTTTGACATGTAATATACTTTTACTTTCAAATGGATCATGACTTAATCACTTAAATAATGTCAATAATGGTTTAAATTCATATATATTAATTATATATCTATTTATTGAAAACCATAAAATTTATAGATAAGAAATAGAATTCCACATTCATGGAGATAGTTAGCCATAAATACATAAAGATATTGCTTGGATTTTAAAATCATTTTTAAAAAAATTTGATATATATATATGTATAATATCATTAATGTATCATATTTTTGTTATATATATTACCTATGTGTCTTAAAACCATCTGTCATACAATTCAATGTAAATAATGAACAAATCGCATCACGTTAACGAAGTTGTTGTTCCTAGGTCCACAAATGAAGTTATCACATTATCAAGAGAAGGAAATCATGGATTTATGTTTCACATAGAAAATTAAACCATAATAAATACATTAAAGGTTATATATAAAAAATATAAGAACCATAAATCTATCACCATTCATGAACTTGAATGTAGATAATGGAAGAACGAACAACCTCGGTTTGTGAGGCGGTAGTCTTCCATATAAAATAATGATGATTGAAAATCCCATTTAATGGAATTGAGTGAGATTGTGGGTAGTACTATTTGAATAAAATATATTCATATATTGATTATAAAGAGTATATTATATGAAAAATATATAAGATAAATTTTATGGGTGGTTAAGGAAAAACAATGTTCATAGAATAATGATACATCTAATTCAAGTAACTTGTTTAAGTATATACAAAAATCCATTATTGGTTTTCTTTACAAAAAAATTAGTCCTCTATGATGAGTGGATAGATTTACCATGATTATTTGGGAATCATTTTGGTTTATAAAATGGCCTGAGAGGTGTGAATAAGTGAGGGTACTAAATTCCTTTTTATAATCAAGGGAGAGTTGTATTCTTGTAAATATATAATGGTAACAAATATTGAGAGGAATATCTTACATAATGTGACATAAGAAATTATAAATAATGGATTAATGTGAATTTATTTTGGATTCAAACCTCAATAATGAAAATATAAATTCATTTTAACCATTTTATTTCATAGACTTATTTTTAATCAATTTTTCTAGTTCAGAATAATACAGAGTCTACAAAGGAGGCGGTGAGTAGTTTCTTTTAGATAAAAATAACCAATTATATATTTTAACATCAATTTATATCTATGTAGATGTGTAGTGTTATAATCTGTATTAAATAATAGCATTAATTAAATAGAAATAATGAACACAACAATTTTATTATGGTTCATGGCATAAAGATCCCACTATCCACTCCAAAAGAACACTCTCTGTGATATTTTTTAATTTTACTTAAAAAGTCCTCTTATTGTAAGAACTAAAATAAAAAACCCAGTGTATCTAGTTAAATCACTTCAAAAATAGTTAAAAAGATACTTCTATATCTTCTACAAGGAACCGATAAATCTATAACCTTGTAGAAGATGTTGACACTTATACACTACTAAGTATGAGTAGTTGATACTCAAATAATTCAAAAAAATTATTTATTGATAGTTTGGGTTGATCATCACAATTTCATGATAAAAAAATTTACAATAGAAGGATATTATTCTATAGAAATGAATGTTATTCAAGAAATATTAACTCTGGTGTGATCTATATTGAAAATTATCATCAATTTCAGTAGAAAAAAAATAGTAGAATTAATCTATCATCACTATGAGTTTTAAAATGTATAAGTGTAAAATACTATCCCCTTTCACAAATAAAATAATCAGTTTTTTTTATAGTAGTACTATAAGATATATTCAAAAATAATTCAATCACATATGTGAATGTATATATGAATTTTTTTATTTAAAAATAATAATGATAGAACAAATAGAGTTTCTAGCTTAATTAGGTATTAATAATATAATAAAATCATAGGATATATCACATGTTATCCAATATGATGTAATCCATGGATTAATATATTTCCATATTAATATGATTGATTTTATCTAATGAAAATAGTTTATTGAATCAATCAAAATGATCAATGAATCAATAATAAAATAGATTTTATTAAATCATAAATTCTACGAAGACCATGGAATAATTGTCAGCTACAATTGTGGATTAAAATAACCGATGTTGAATAGTCAAACATAGGGTTCCTTCATAAAAAAATAAAACACATAGGCTTTATCTATTAATTGTTCTTTCTCCAAACATAAGGCTGACAACATGATATTGATCATAAAATTAAGGTTGATGAAAAATACGTTTGATTATCAAATGCAGGGTTACTCACTAATTTATGTTTCCTCAAACATATATTATTCTCTTAAAAATGTTAGGTTCAATCAAATTGAAAGGTTATTTTACAATAATTTTCTGATAATGTATGTTTGATGATCTATATGGAATGTTTTGAATACAGGTTTCATTTTTTATGAATTGTTCAAAAGAAAGGTTGTGTCCCACATGTTATGTTTATCAATATATGTAATAAACCGTGTTTCTATAAAATATAAAAATGCATCTAAATCAAATTTATTAATTATTCTTGGATATTAATATTTTGAATATAATTCTAGAATAATTCTTTTACTGAATATTAATTTCTTGAAATGCAAAAAATTTTAATATCATTAGTAAAAAATAGGTGGATTTCTGATCATCACAATCAACATGATTTATTGAATATTGTTGATACAATAAATTCCCAACAATATTCTCAAATTTAATGATAAAAAATCATAAAATTTAATTATACACAAATTTTCCATACCCTAAAGAAATTATATTTTAAATAAAATAAATATTTTATTAACGATTTTTTTATTAATTAAATATTTCAATTTCACTAAACTATTTCAATTAAAAACGTAATCCATGAGTTTGAATTTTGTGTTTAATTAATTTTCTTCATGTTTTCATGAAATCAAATAGAAATAACAAGAAAAATTTTTTAAACACTTTTAATTTTTCACATCATAATAAATGAATGTTTGCATTATTATATTTTGAAAAATTAGTCATGGGTATTGGAAGTAGAGATAAACATATTAAATATTATAAAAAATAAAACAATTTAAATGGAAAAATGGAATGTTTATTTTTTAAACATTTAAAATACATGAGTTGTTTTGGAAATTATGAAAGTATTTAAACATAATGTCTGGTAGTGGATGATAGATTTTGGTTAGTTATTATCTTTGGTTCATATTCTGGTGATGTACGAGATGATTGAAATATTCATTTAATTTTTTTCCATATGATAATGTAACTTTTATGAAATATTTCCTACAAAATTTCATATCAAAATTAGTTAGTCATGAATTACATTCATGTTTCAACAAAATTGAATTTCAAGAAGTCGTGAAGATTCTCCACTGTCTATAAAAACTAGGATAGCTTATCATAGATATTATTAATTAGAAACATGATGATGGGTCCACTTGATGTTCATTTCTAAGGAAGAAATCTATGATTATCAAACAGAACAGATAAGGTTGTGATATAATATTCAATATACAAAAGCCTTTCAATCATGTCAGTAATTAATTTAGTTATAACTTGAAAGCATCTGATCAGATCTGGTGATGTTGGAAGTGCAGAGGTATAATCTATTAACTAAATTATATCTACATTAATTGGGGAAATATTACCTCCCATTTACAATTTTAAATCTATAATATCTATTTTATAGATAGATTCTAATTTCATCTTCCCAAAATAGTCTATCATATAACTTTTAAATGAATTAAAATCTATTTCAAACATTCAATATTCATAGAAATATTGAATGTGAGTCTAAAAAAATATAATTCCATCCATGGAATAGATGAATTTTTTAATTCATAAAAATATTTCATTGATTCACACCATCACGTCGAATAATGTTGTTCTTCACAAAAACATTGTTAAACATAATTACAAGATAATCAATTTTATTTTCCAAGGATTTCGTTCATCCTTATTAATTATTATTTGACTGAACAACCACATCCACCATAGCTACAGATTTATCCACAGACTTCTCACATTAAAAATTCAACAATAAAGGACCTATTTCATTTTTCTAGAAATATAATGTATTCTTTATATTTACTAACTAATAGAAGAGTCGTCTTGTTGTTCAACAATATCAGTGGTCTTAGTTATTGATTTCAAATCATTTTGAACATATTAACCATTTTTTATTGATATGGTTGATGAAAACATCAATATCAATATCTTGACCTTTTCTTGTGGATATATTTCTTTATTGGGTTATTCAAATGTAATGAACGATTTTCATCACAAGATCATAACACTCCTTATTCATGAGAGAGTTCTTCTTTAATAAATGGTCTTATGAAATGTTCCTCATGATTTTGTTCTTTTAATTCTTTTCCAGTAAGATTTGTATCATCATATCAAATATTTATTTCGATAGGATGATAAACACCAACTATTCTAGATTATAAAACTTCTTGATTTATAACAAACATGAGGTTCAGAGCTCCCCCTGAGAAAATGTTTTAAAATTTTGTTGGTAATCTACACCAATTGGAATTAGGTTACAATTGACTGTAATCTAAAAGAAACCATATATTCATAGATTACCCATATTAAAAGAAATTATGTGATGCAATGTTATTCATGGAAGAGAAGATGAATTTAATTTTTCTTGAACAAAATAAGTGAAAGGATGCATCCATAAAGAAATAATGACATCCTTGCCTCCGAATTAAAATAATAAATAATATATCTCAGCATTTATCTAGGAAGTTTAAACTTTACATCACTAACAAATTGAAAAATAATATACATATCTGGGGATAAAATCTTATCCAATTTAGAAGCCCTTAGATTAATGATAGTTCAGTTAATCATTACCAAGTCCTTTTGGTCAACCTCAAGATCCTTTGAAATTATTTTCCTAAACATTTTTAGCCACACATAAAAGAAATGATTTCCTTTGATTTTTGATCTTAGTTTATAATTAATTTAATATAAAAATAGAATACCCCCTCATAAAAGGAATTTTAAAATCTGATCTATTTCTACTAATGCGATCAAAAAATCCTTATATTCGATTATAGAAATATTAAATCATATGTTTCCCCAAAAATAAATTGACCATCTTTTTAAAATTGCTTCAATATAATCCCATAAATAAAACATATATTTCCCCATAAAAGAAAAATTCCAACCCTTTAAATATAAGATCTTTAGTGAATATAATGTTTATATCATATAACCATTAAAAATATATTACTTTTCCTTGATGATTTTTTCTAAAGGGGACACATTGAGGCTTTTGATCCCTCGGTTTAACATCATCTGTTCACTTCCTCTTCATTATTTAAATCAATATGAAGGTTGAATGTTTTCAAATTCTAGGGATTAGAATAAAAAACAGTGTTATGTTATGAAATATAGTTTGAATCCAAAAGTAAAGTATAGACTAACTGTATTCTAAGGGATAATTACATGGTCCATATTCTCATACCAAATATGTACAGTAATCATTATATTTTTAATTTTAAAACACATGGTTTAAAAACTAAAATCTAGACATAAATAAAAAAAAATAAATATTAAAACTAAAATTAACTAAAATGAGTGTAGAAAATTATAATTGATATAAATTTTTAAATATTTACTTAGAATTAAATAATCCTAACTCCCCTTAAAAATTTCAAAACTAGTAGCAGAAAGTGGTTGTGTAAAAATATCATCTAATTTATATTCTGTATTTTAAAATTCTTGTGATATATATTTTTTAACGACATGATACCATCAGAAATGATGCCTAATATCAATATTCTTAGTCCTAGAATGTCATAAGGGATATATTGAAATATTTATTACATTGATATTATCACATAAAATATGTATATTATAAAAATATAGACTATAGTTCAGTAGAGTTTGTTTCATCCACAACACATTTGCACAGAAACTACAAGTAGATAGATATTCTTCCTTAAATATTTATAGGGAAACTGAGTGTTTTTTCTTACTAGAGCATGATAATAATAAATTTACTATAAATTTATTGTTTCTTAAAATTATTTTTCTATTTAATATATATCCTCCAATGTCAGCATCTGAATAAAAAATTAAATTAATATCATATGTTTTGGACTAAAGAACAGATTGACAAATTATTCCTTTTAAATATCTTAAAATTACATTAATAGTAGTAAGATGATATTCCTTCATATTTTATTGAAATATTTCACATAAAAATGAATAAAACATTATTTATGGTCTAATAGAAGTAATATATATTAAATTAAAAAACAATCCCTTATATAACTTGTTGTCAATTAGATTTACAGCTTCATCAAAATCTTGTTTTATATTAGTACACAAGGGAGTTGTGTAATTATTAATGTATTCAGGTCCATAAGTTTTAAATAAATCAATAATATATGTAATTCTATTTTAAATATTTCCATAATAATTTTGAAAAATTGGGAATCCTAAAAATAAATTCTGTTCACCAATCATTCTCATTTCAAATTATTTTTGAATTCGAGATGATAAATCATTATAAATTTTTTTATTTGTTGAATAAAAAATTATATCATAAATATAAATTCTTATTAATAAAATATTATAAAAAAGATATTTTATTAAAAATATTATGATTTAGTAATCCTATAAAAAATAAATTTTCTATCAAAATTGATATTAATCATTCATACCAAGATTTCGGTTCTGATTTAAGGCCATACAGTGGTCTGTTAAGTTTAAACAAAATTGGTGTATGAGGTATTTCGAAATCCAGAGGTTGTTCAACATAGAAATCCTCTATAAAATAACCATCTATAAAGGAATATTTAACATTTATCTGATATAATTTAAAATTCATATTATTCACATAAGAAAAAATGATTATAATGGATTCTTATATTATTAATAAGGAAATGGTTTCATAATAATCTATTAATTCTACCTAATTATAGATTTTATCTACTATTATAGATATTTTTTATTGATACTATGATCATATTTTTAGAAACCCACATAGTCCATATTACTAGATTATATGATGAGAGTATTAATAATTTCCAAACATTTGTTCTTTTGATTTGTTTTAGTTATTGTTGCATTACTAATACCCAAATCTCATCTTAAAATGTTTTTTCTATAGATTTAGGTACTTGTTGTGAAATAAATGTAGAAACACCATTACTATCCCAACAATACTTCTAGATATAAATAATGTATATAGGTATCATGCAATAGTTGTTGAAGGATGGTTCTTTAAGGATTCTAACTGGGTTGGACGGACACAATCAGGTTCTATAGATTCATATTCTTATTATTTGGACTCAATATTATTTATATTATTTTCAAATTTTTCTTTAGGGGTTTATGTCTCGTGTTTTTAAACATTCCTGCAATATCAACTTTTTGATAAATCTATTTAATAAAGGGACCAATTTCTTCAAAAATTACTTGAACTGATTCTTCAACAATCATAGACATTTTATTAAACAGTTAACAATAATTTCATATATAACTTGTCTAGAGAATATATATATCAATGAACACATATTTTATTCCATATCCATAACACATTTGTCTTAGTAGTTAAAATGTTCACTTTTAGTTTAAAGAATAAATTTTGATCCAATGTAAAACCATTTTTAGTTATACATGATCTAAATTTAAGAAGTTTATAATAAAAAATAGAGAATGAATTGTAAAAAAATCAACATAAAATACATCATCACAAAGTTGATATATACATATTAATTTGTGATTGAACCTTCTCATATAAATTATTTTTTTGATTAAGATAGTCTTCATATCTCAAATAGTTTCAACTCTTATGATATTTCTTTTTTTTATTGTCACAAAAAGTGACAAGACCTCTATATATTTGATTCAAGGTATGGAAATTTGATGAGTCTCTACTAATGTGTCTCAAACAGACACTTTCCATATACTATAAACATTTTTTTTTCCTATGGGATTTTTCATTAAAAGTTAATTAAACATGAGTTTGTTTTTGTACGCATATTTTCTTGGGTGTTCTAGTGTCTATGAGTAGTGGAATAGAAATAAAGATCTATCCTATTTTCTATAATTTATATCACATAAATTAGATATATATTTATAAATTAATTAATTTTTAATACCACTAATTTATGTATTTCTAATGTAATATTTGATTGTGTAATGGCCTTTTATTCCAAAATATTAGTAGATGATATTATTTAAATTTGGAAAAAAATAAAAGTTATATATTTTATGAATTTTTACCCATGCTTCATATTACATTTTTTTCTCTAATTATAACATTCATACCAAGAATATCATTTCTAAATTTTTTCCATTTTATATAAATAAGATCATAACATTTATAATATTCTACTTCATCATGTAAATATTTTGACCTTTTTTCATAATCAATATAGTTTTTTGTAGATGAGATTAATTTTTCAATAAGATATTCATGTTGTTTTAGTTGTGTGAGTCTTTCACATGAAATTGAATTGTGAATATTTTATAAATATTTGGGCTTCATTATTATAGAATAATATTTTATTTATATCATTTAATAGTAATCAACAAATTTATCATTTGAGAAACTGTCAAATATATTGGAAGAATAATAATAATTTTATACCTATTCATCTTCCTATGCTATATAGAACATAATTTCTTTCATCTTTTCTATCTATTTATATAAATTTGATATCTAACAGCTACAGTAGTCATCAAATACACTTCATTTATGTTTAATATTTATCTTATCTTTATGTTCCTAATCATTTTTCTATACTTACTTTCAATCCTATTTGTTTGGTCTTTTTATTGAGGGATATAAAGTCTGATGTGACCCATTTATTTAAATTCATAGCATCTTACTTCATGAGGTTATCTTTCATCCCTCTTAAATGATTTTTTAAAGACTCTTTTTTTAAAATTTCAATATATTCTATCCAACTATGTTAGATCCATTTCATAATCTTAGGAATCTATATTATTGATAGCTTTGACATTAGTTTTTATTTTTATTTATGATTCTAAAATGTCGGTTTGGGAGAAGTATTTTCCCCCTTTTAACAATATTGTTATATTGAAATTCATATTTCCTTTATACATCATACATAATTATTTTTACAATTAATTCCTTCTAAGTGATTTTTTTGATAGGTGGTGATTGAATAATAGATACAGATATACCATTCCATTATAAGGGTAGTACTCTATGTGCATTCATCCATAGATCTATGAGACAAATAGGATCTCCCCAAGTACTATTTTCGACATTAACTATTAACTGTCCATTAATTTGTGAGATTCATTCGCCGTTAAACATCCTAATGGTGTAAAAATTTTGTTTGGAAGTATCTTATCTCTTTTTTCTAATGTTATATATTTCTACATAAGAAACAACTATTGTATTCCACATTTCATGGGAATTATGGGATTGTGCTACACTATTAATCTCATCGGGAATAAGTCCAAATTTTATATTATTCACTGGGTTTTATTTTATATCATATTCGTCTTCAATTATAAAATCCCATGTTTTGGTTTTTCCAGATTCATATAATGAGTGATGAGCATCAAATAAACATTTCATCCCAAATTCATTAGATCAATAATTATAATTTTTAATCTGAAGTTCATTGTTATGACCACTATATCATAGAGTTTTAACCATACATGTTCATTAATTTCGATCAATCATTTATATCTTCTTTGTATAGACCTTATTCTCTTCATGATGGATATAAATTTATCCCAAAATCTCTCCTATGGTATGAATTTTTAGGTTATAATAATAAAAATACTACCAAAGAAGGGTGTGAATTATTATGATTCGATAAACATCACTAATTCTGGATTTTATCTTTCTTTTAGATTTATGATGGTGTTTGAAATTTTCATCTTCATGACATATGAGTAGTAGACAAAGTGAAATGATTAAAGCATGAATTTTATAGTGGTCCAGGGTACAAGGATCTCATAGTCCACTCCACCAATGCTCTCTCTATAATCTTAGTGAATTTCACAAGAAAATTTCATCTTATCAAAAGACCTTAAATCCACAACTGAGTGTATGAATCTGAAACCATTACAATAAGTCTAAATAGATCCTTTTGTTTCTTTTACTAGAAAAACATTAAATCAATAACATATTAAAAGTAGATATAACTTTCCCACAACTGATTAGGAGCAGTATATACTCCAATAAATTATAATAATTTGATTTGATGATGGTTCGGGTTGATCTTCACAATTCCAGTAGCAGAATGTGATAGCAAATGGATCTTCCTCTTTGGAAATAAATAGTATTCAAGAAAGAGTATCTCTGAAGAGATACAAGTTAGAAATGATCTTCAATTTGAATTGAAACAAATTACAAAAATATTCTAATATTTGTATTATGTTGAAAATTTATAACATTCAATGTGTATCCTCATTCGCTAATAATAGAGTTGATTGATTTTGGATGTAGTATTGTAAAATATATTCATTATAATATAGTTATATATGTGAATGTATATATGAATGATTATCTTAAAAAAATAATTGATAATGAATATATAGAGTATATAGCTTGCTTTGGAATTCTCGATGTATGAAAATTGCCAGATAAGTTGCAGATATTGAAATACAAAGAAATCAGGGGAGTCGTAACTTTTCTAAGAAACTGAGTGGTTTTCAACGATGAAAAAAGTTCATTGAATCAATAAAAATGATCTTTGAATTTATCATAAAATATCATTTCCCAATTATTTAATTATATACAAACCGTTTTAGAAATATCAGATAAAATTTGGGATTGAAATCCATGTCGTTGAATAATAAATGTAGTTTTCCTTAATAAAAACACAAAAAATCAAATATATGGTTCACCAACATTGCGTTAATACTCTAAAAAATATGTTGAAAACTGATGGTTTACAATTTAATGTTAATGGAAAAATTAAGGCTGATATACCAAATATTTTTTCTCAAACATATGGTCCCTTAAATTGGATTTCTTACCCATTCATTTTTTCTCATATCAAACATAAATTTCTATCCCATGTATTGTTATTTAATCATACATTAATGATAAATTGGGGTCAATGATCCATACATTCTATTTTAAATTCAAGGATCTTTCTATATGTGTTCTTGGAATCATAGGGATCGTTACATACATTACGTTAATCAAATTAGGGTATGAAAAACGTTTGTAGAAAATGTAAAAACAAATTCTTGTCATACTGAAGAATAATCCATGGAGACTAATATTTTTTATATAATTCCAGAGTAATTATTTTATAGGATAATAATTTACTAAATACATGAAATCTCATTATTAAAAAAAAGGTATTTGTGATCATCAAAATCATAAATATTTAGAGTATTTTTTGAGAAAATATATGCCCAACAAGATTTAACACTTTTTATTTTTATAATGGTAACTAGTTTTCTAACACATGTAATATATCCATTAAATACAAATTAATTTAATTTTTATTATAGACATTATAACATCTAATAATAAATATTATAAGATATTTATAATATAAATATTTGTTTTATGTTGAAGGTAAATTCAAAAACTAGTGCATGTAACATGGAAAAACAATACTTCAATCTGAACTATGCTAAAAATGCATTTACTAATTATGGGTCACTATGTTAATAATAACAAAACAATTTCCCAGTAAATAGATATTATTTGATATTTATTAAAAAATAAAGATAAATTGGTAGAATATTATTTTTTTGGTATTTTGAAATCTTTTAATATAATATCATTTACTATAGAATAACATTAATTTCTTTTTTTGCATTATTTACCTAATTTAAATAAAGAATATCAATAAAATAATGTAATATGAAAATATTTTATAAAATTAAATGAAACCTGATATATTAATCTAAAAAATATGAGAGTATAATAATTTAGTCAATTTTAATCACTTTTGATATTTTTAGTATCATTTATCTTGGATAATTACTAACTAAATACTTACTACTTCGGAATTTCTAACACATTAAAAATTGTTATAACATATTTAAATATTAATGATAAATTACTATGATAAAAATAACTCATTTTTCATTCAATGTGACACTTTTAACCTAGAATATGATGTTTTTCAAATCTCTAGGTTTTATTAATGCTAAAGGTAAGGAATGTTCCTTTTTTGTCTTTTCCATTATATCACTTGTTGTATAGGTCAAATTCATGGAATAATATCCCAAACAATAATAACTATATATACAATAGTGTATATCATCTAAATATTTGTGTAAAATGGATTTTTGACAAGTGTTTAGGTCAATTTCCCCATAGCATTATATATTAACAACTATGTAAACTAATTTTTACCTTAATTGATATAATGAGTTACAATAACATTAAATAACTATTTTTTTTCAAAAACTAACTTCATTAAAATAGAAATTATATATTATGATCATTAAAAATAAGAATTCCATTTTTTCACATTCTAACCACAAAAAATATATAAAGTAATTTAATATTATTCCAATATATGTGATTAGAAATCAAGCTTTTTAACCATATGTTTTAAAGAGTATAAAAGGTTTTAAAATACAATTTCAATTTAGAATTTCATCCAATTTCATGCATTGGATAAATTTATGTATTATTAATCTAATTCAACATTAAAAACTATTTAAAATAATGTTTAAAAATATAAATTATTGAGATAAAAAATTTGTTTTCCATTAATGTTTAGTAATTATCACAATTCATCATAATATAAAACATCATAGAAAAAGAAAAAAATCACCCTATACTAATTTTAAATGTTATATTTCATAGAGAAATGTATTTTGAAAAATAAAATCCATTAATGTGTAAAAACTAGTTTAAAAAATTTTATTCATTAATATATGGAAAAACATCCTCTAGAAAAATATAGGCTTTTATTTTTAAAATTTGGTTTGCTCGTTTTTTATTCCTGTAAAATATATTTGATGAATGTAAATTTTTTTATTGAATATATAATTCATAAATTTCATTAAAATAATTCATTAATTGTAATCAGTTTATTTTATTCTAATATATATATATATATATATTGTAATGAATTTGGGTGTTACATTCTCCCCAACATAAATAACTTACTTCATAGAAATTCAATCATGATCTCAATACTTGATAGATTATAATTTAAAAATAGATTTTTAAAAAAATTACACATTATAAATATAGTTAATAACACAAATTATTAATAATCGGGATATGTAATTGCAATGTTGACTATAGAACTAGACTTTCAAAAATAAGAACATTAGTGAAATCATCGAAATAGAAGAGAAATGTTACATTCAGGTTTTGATGCGGAGTGATAGAGAGAGTTTATCATAATAATGTTGTTGATCTATAGAAGTTTATCATCCCCAAGGCAATAACAAGCACATGTTTAATGAAAAGGTCATTTATATAATCAAAAATGATGATAATATAAATATATTTTTGCTTCATATCCATTTTTCCAATATATTAGGAACTATATCAGTGTCTAATAATGTTAGTAAATCTGCTTACTGAATAAATTTATATTCAATAAACATAATATTATTATTTAGAAGCGACTCATGATATTTATACTCCACATTTTTTTCATAGTTTTCATTATATGGCGATGTAAAAAATAATCTCTAAAATAATTTCTAAACATTATCATAATCTATTATCGTAAATGGTTAACCTAGTGGACCTTCTAAATATATGATCTATGAAATTATGATTATTTCTAATTTAGTTGTCACTTACACAATTTACATTATTCAAATCAATAATTTATCCAAACATCAATATCTCAACATTAGGAATATATTATGTATCATCATTCCCTTAAAAAATTTTCATGAAGAAATTATTTCCACATAATCATATTTTTTATTCAGCGTTACCATTCAATACATGTTATGAAATCCTCCATGAATAAGTACAACATTGTAATTCATCTATATTATGTAAAATATATGACTAGGATATCATTGTTAAAATATTTTTACAAAAATACAGAATGATATAAATACCTAATCTAATTAATCATTTCATTTATGTGGTATTAATAACTTGTGTATAACCAAGATCCATTGGATTTATCTGTGGTAGATTCCCCAATCTCTTGGATATTTCATTAGAGTAGCTCCCTATATCCATGCATTTTGAACACTAAATAGTTTCTTATTTATTCTTCCTATTTATTTCTTTAAAAAGGTGACCCCCAATACTATCATATATTAAACTCTGATTATTTTTATGAAGGTAAAAAAAATTTTGTTTCCCCAATTATCAAATTTGGAAAATAATTCATTCCATTATTCCCTTTATATGTATCTTTCCCATAAATCATCTTTTCTCTTGATTCCATTCATATATTTAACACATAATTACTTCTTTTTATTCTTCATTATTTCATGACACAATATCAACTTATGATGAGAATGATCAGCTGATTATACCCCATTAAAATATATTCATAAAATAATAAATAAAAAACTCATTCTAACCCTTTGGATAAAGTTCATTTATTTATATCATTTCAATCATTTATTAATAATTTATAAATAATTGAATACACTTTATTAGATTATATCATTATGAAACATAATGTATAATCGAAATCAATTGAAATACATTACATAAATTGAATATCTAATATGTATCTAATTCCATAATCATAAACATTTTTTCTTTGTGTTGAAATTAATTAAATAGCATCATTTTCTATCATATGATTATGTATTCTAATCAATGTAATCTTTAATCAACTTTCCATGTTTTCTACTAAACATCCTCTGATATCAACTATATCACCCCAACCCTAGATTCCTAGATCTAGTGCCATATTTTATAATCTTTTTAATGTCCTGGACCTCTTTGGTCCATTCTATTAGTAAAATATTTTGTTGGGGGTGTTTAATAAAGTTAATATGACATATACCCAACATTTCTTTAAATTTTCTATTCTTTGAATTGTGCTTCCAGAACATTGTCTTTTAATTTGAAATTTTTTTAAATAGTGGACTTAAAATAGTGGCACCAAAATGGTGGCACTAAAATAATGTCACCAAAATGGTGGCACTAAAATAATGTCACCAAAATGGTGTTATGAATATTGATTCTAGAAATTTTTCATATCTATTATCAAATATCCATATTATTTCAATATTTCCTACTATTTCACCTCTATGAAATTTCCTTTTTCATAAAATGCATTCAAGGCCTTGGTTTAGGGTATTTAAGGACGATTTAAATCCCATAACTCCTATATTAGTTTTTTCTAATAGTCGGGAATCCATTAGTCTGTCAAAACAAGTGATCATTGATAGATCTGATCATAATGGAAAATCTAATGTATCTTAAATTGTTCCTCCGTTAAATCTTCTAAAGTTTTGAAATATAATCAAACCTTGTTCTTCTTTATTTTTATATTGTTGTAGATGCTCTAACCATTAATAAATTTTAGTAATATTCAGGTGTAGTGTTGTATCCATGGATCGTGTCTTCCCTGGAGTTTCATCCTGCATATTGTGAAACCACTATTTTTGTGAAACTAGGAAGTTTCGATTCATCTGTGATATATGGTATTTTTTATTTCCATTAATCTGGGTTCAACTCATTCCTTTCATAATTTCCATGTTATTTAATTTGATATCCAAGATTCTAACGGAGTTTTCATGGTTGATGGTTGGTGTGGTGGATTATCTTCTTCCTCAAATGGATGCAATCTTCCAAGAGTGGTTAACATGATCATTGTGTTGCCTAATCTAATGAAAAGAATGATTGAAAACTTTTGAGGCAGCGTAACTGTGGATTCTATATTATTTTATGTGAAACGGTATCGTTGTAATGTTTTAGACCATTGGATCATAGTATAGTTGATATAATAAATATTTGAACCGGTTAAATAAATTTTTTTCGATCATATGTCGTTGCCTCTTTTTTTGGTAGGTACTCTGATATCTATTCTTTATTTCATTAGCATGTTGTTATTTATTGAAATTTTTAAAGAATTTAATTCTAGGATTAATTGTAAATTAACTGGATAAAAATAAAGAGGAATTTTTTTCAATCCTATTTATGTTGTGGTAAACTATTGATAATCGAATAAATGCAGTTATGAATGATTAAATGAATCAGCTAATTCATGATGCATTAAATAACTGTTTTTTTATAAAAGATAAACCCAATAATGGTTATGAGTTACCCCCTTTCTTATAAAGTCCAAGAGCCCTATTCTTGGATTCATGAGAGATCATTGTTTGTGAAGGATAGATTCCTTGTTAGGGACCGAGAGCCATGTTGCTAGTTGATTTGTTTCTCGACGAATGTGTTGTTGTGTGAGCCTAATATAGAACAAGATTGGTAGTTGTTGTGGTATGTGGGGTATGGTGGTCCATGTTTTTGGGTGGTATTTGAATCCTAGAGTGGTGAGATTCATTGTTTGAAGAATGTGGGTGTTGGGGATGACACTAGAGATGATGAAATGGGCCAGTTATAAATGTTGTATTCTTGTTGAATCTTATTTTTTATTTATATTCGTTATATTTCAAATTTAATAAATAAGATGGTATTTCTTACCCTCCTTCCATAGGAGGTGATGACGCATGGGGTATTCCACATGGTTTCAATTTTTAGGTTCTTGAGTATGGATGGTTTTATTCCATTTCTATAAGTGGAAAAAACATGATGGATAATCCATATACTCATGGTGTTGAGCTCCATTGTATTGGTAGAATAATTTTTTCATTTCTAGAATTCTTAGAATATGGGAAGGTAATAATTCTCTTAATAGGTGATTGAATTAAGGATTTTATCTCCTGGGGTTGGAGCTTACAGATATTTAATATAGAGGTAATATTTCAATGAATGTGAGGTCTTGGTTTGGATATTCCTAGAGGGCATAGAACATAGTGTGATGCTAATGAAATGCAATGGGGAATTAATAATGGTTAATTAATGTATTAAAAATTAATTAATAAAGTTAAAACTGATAAAAATAGATTATTAAAGTAATATTTCTATTTAAATGGATATATTATTAAAGGATATCTAGTCTTAACAGTGGTAGTCAAAAGTTCAATAGAGATTTGTTGTACTTGATTCTAGGACGATGTATTTTCCATAGATTGGTTTTGAGATGTGTTATATTTTATACATATTTTGTTTCCAAAGTGCACTCCACCCTACTAGTTAGGGAAACTAACACCCCAGGGATTCTTATCCCTGGGGGGTGTTTTCCACATCATTCTAGTGGGAGGATGGATGGTTGACTACCTCTTTTTTCCCCACTCTCTTCTCTTAATAGTTACATGTGATGGTAGGCCCAATGGTTTGTTTTCTCCTTAGGTGGGTGTATAATTTGGTAAAGGATTCTAGTTATTCACACACATATATTCTAGATATAGATTTATGTGTAATATAATACATGTAATAGGTATAGGATGTGATGGATTATGGTCCTTAATCAGTGTATGGATTGTAATGGCATGAGGTATAATGCCCGACGTATGATTCATGTCATGCAAGCTATGGTGGATTTCAAAAAATACTAGGTTACTTTGGTTACATGGAAATAGTGGTGGTGTTACATGAGGTACACGTTATAGTATTATGCCAATGTGTCTATGAAAAAAGGCATTAGTGAGAGAGATGATTAGGGCATGTAAAATTGGGGATAAGCATAAAACTAGTGGAGAAGTGGTAGCAGTCTACCATTGATATTCTATATTATATTATATACTCTCGTATGATATACTTGGTGAGAGTATCCATGGTGAGGCTCTGAAAATAGTATACCTTTTTAGGTTTTAATTTATTAAACATTTTTGTAAAGTATTCTTTAGCATGCTTTCATTACATTTGTACGAGAGGATCTGAGGATGATCCTACTGAGTATATTGTTATACAAAACCAATTTATATACATCTATATTTTCATGTCACAAGGAGCAGGTTGGAGATCAGGTATGTTATTACTATTTTCAGGTTGCAAGAGATTTTTGGTCTTCATGGTTGTGACTCTTTTCAATCCTTCTGGTACTTTTTGTTTTCCATTATTAGTTGTAGAAGTGTTTTTGTGATATTAAATATGTGTACATGGGTTTATTTTTATAATTTATAATGAGATGGAGTTGTTTGGTTTCTATATTATCTCTCTCATTCGTATGTGTTCTATTAAGGGTTAATACATCACATTTGTGTGATTGTCATAACATCGATTCTAGTCGATAACATAAGGACTACTGGAGGCGGGACTCAGGTGTCACTATCTCACTTCTCAAATTGATGGCCCATGAGGGGTACATGATGAGGGGATAGGGTCATCACAAAGCGGAATCATATCTCTTGTTGATAGAAATTATGGTGGTTGGAGATTGGAATAGGAGGGGTTGGAAGGGTTTCTAGGGAAATGCTGCGAGTCATGTTTAGAAATTTCTATGAACAGTGGAGTCCAGCTCAGAAACAAGTATTTATGGACCCATGTGGTCTGACAGAAAAACCATTATGTTTACAGTGTCTAATAAATGAGGTGATACATGATGCAGGTTATATACATAGGAATGTATAAGGCATCATTCTTCTTTTCACCTATGCTTGAATGGGTATACCTTTTGGATGGTTAACCTTAATGATAAAATAAGAAACAATTTATTAAAATTTATTCTTCCATATTTCAGGTTTAGGAAATCAAATTGTTTTTTATTTTTCATTTATTTCTCCTATTCAATGTCCTCAAAATGATTTCATCGAGGAAATTGGGTTGGTGGCGCTAGCAGATTTCATATATTAAAGGCTGATGATGACAAAAATTGGAGGTGGAAACTCCGAGAGTACCCAGTCTAGAGTCTAAAAAATGTATGATTCCATAATTTTTGAGGCAATCAAAGGTGACTGGTTAGATGAGGTTGATATATCATTCAGCACAATATATTCTTAGAAGAAGAACTGGGTATTTTTGGATTCGATGATGCTATATGGGCAGTTAGGCAGTGGTGGTTCTTGTTCCTTGAAGATCAATAAGATATGGTGATCTCATGGGAGGAATTATGTTACAAGTATAGAGTTGAGTTTCATTCTTCAACAGTGAAGGTGTCTAGTTTCCTAGTGTTTTTACCATTATACAAGAGATATATAATGTGCAAGAATTTTTAATCTATTTCAAGAACCATTTATAATAATTTGTAGACTATTTACTAGTTGAGGAGGCAAGGGTGAGACATTTCTAGGAGGCTTGGAATCGAAAGATCCAGTGGCATGTCACACCATTTATACAGAATACATATCTTAAGGAGCTAGAGATTGAATAGTTCATCGAGAGTGTTGGTTAGAGTGGATACTCAAGAGGGGGTGAATTTAGTTCGAGTTAAAATTTCTGTTAAATACTTTTAGGGTAAAAATCCCCCACTATCCCAGTTAATTAAGTCAGTAGAGATATAAGTGATTTATTGTTCAACATGTTTCTAAAAGGTTGATTACTCCTCAGTTGAAATAAAATGAGTACTAATTCAACATCTGAAACTAGTTTACTAAATGAATCACAGATACACACTAACCAAAACTAACTATCAGTGTGAATGCTAAAACAGATTTCTATCTTTGAAAATATAAGCAATGGATAAATTAAAAATGGAGTATATGACAGTTGAACACAACAATTTAATCAAGAGGTTCAGTCTTAATCGAAGACCGAATCCTCTCAACTTGGTGATAACCTTCCACTATGTAGTTATATTTAAAGAATGATACACAGCCTGTATCAGGATTTACTACAGTTTTCAAACTGTCCAGATTTGGCAACCTCTACCACAGTTCTACTTGGGAAAATAAACAACCAAGACACACCAGGATTCTTCCACATTTATTCATGGGAAAAAATGTAATGATAGTTTGGTTTGCGGATTTTCAGTATCCCTCGGTTCAAGCACAAGAGTCAGTGTGTGTATGACATATACACTACTCACAAATGTAAAATACTTAAACACAGTTGAGCTGAAGATATTTGGAAGAAGTTTAGAATGGTCTGTGTGTTGGCAGATCATCTCTGGACTCCATGAAATGAAAGAAATAATGTTTTGGTCCTTTTCTGCAAGTTTCCTCTAAAATAGAATGTTGCAACATCTAGGTTCTGACTTTCAGATGTAGAGATGATCATCTTCTTGGGTCAGAAGATCTTTGTAGCACACTACCACAACTTCTGAAAAAGGTATTTCAACAGATTTTTGTGAAGCTCCAGATCTTCATAATGAGTGCATGAGCTCTGTTCTTCTTACTTCATATTTTAGTTGTTGTATGTGTCTCTCTTATGTGTGTATATTCAATATATTCAACATCTTGATTTCTGTCTCTACACATATATATATATACACTTTTCCAGCACAGCATTTTCTCATTTGGTTCAGCAGGGGCCGACAAGAGAAATGATTCAACCACGCGTGGTCTTCCTCGTACCTCGTACTATCTCTTTATATGCCTATAAATATCATTAAATATTTTTGGGTTCATTAAATTGTCTAGACATGACCATTATGATAGTATTAAGAAAATTATTAAAGTAATGAATAGGTTATCATTAGACTGACCGCAGATATATGTAACACGGTAGACATCAACTGTGGACTTCATCGGTAGGCTCAATAGTAGACCTTTAACAGTAGGCTTCAGTCAGTAAACTTGATCAGCGGTATACTTCAATCAGTGAACTTCTAATGGTAGCTCTGTAACATCATTCTAACAGAGGCTTTGCCACAGCAGTTACCTTGTAACGGTGACTATTTGTCTGTAAGCATTGATAAGCAGAGCAACGGTAGACTTGTGACAGTGGCCTTCTACCGGTTTCTTATAACAGTGACCGTAGATCTTCAATGCTAACATTTTAGCAATAGTGACCCAGAGTGACAGTGAGTTATAACAATGACCTTGAACAGAAGGCTCTTACCTGTAGCCTTTAACAGTGAACTTATACTTTGAGAAATGTAAACTGTAAGCTGATGCAACAAAGTCATGAGACTAAAAATATAGATTGTTCAGGATGAATAGTATAAATATAGATTAAAAAGGATTACAAAATGACTCAATGTATCATGATCTATATTTAAACATTATTTGGGATTATCAAAACAGGTGAGTCTATGAATCTCCCCCTTTTTGATAATCACAAATTATGCAAGTATGTATTATTTATTGATATCACAGATAAGAGATAATATATAATGCTTGGATTATAGATTAATAAGAGTTATATGTTATTAGAGGAAAAAACGGAAAATGTCCATTAGTAGTAGTGCAACATTTCTCCCCAATCACAAGATGATATTAGTATTAGCACATTATTTCTCCCCCTTTGTGATTAGAAAAAAGAAACACAAATAGAGATAACAGAGAAGGATTTTATTAATGGAATAAAATTACATGACACAAAAAGAATAAAAATTCCCTATCCGAAGACATAAACAATCTCAAGCCACATCATCCGTAGGCAAGTTTTCTTTCCATTTGGAAGAAGAAGATGGTGAATGAGCTGGTGGATCAGCAGGATTAGGAATTGCTACAGGAATGACTGGAGGGGCAGCAACAAATGATCTTGTGGGTCTATACTATGTAGCTCTCTGGGGTATCATTTGATTAAGTCATCTGATATCCTCAATAGGAGAAATCATGGAAGAACTACTAGGTTGAGAAGCAGGTAATGCAGGAGGGATTATGATAGGAGTATAGTTCACATGGAGAAAGGGTAAGAGAAGGTTTCTGAAGTCCATAATAATGCTTCCTCCTCTTTCTATAGCCGATATGAAATCATCCTTGTTCTCTATAAATATTACTAGGGTTGGAGTCAACTGGCCCAACTGAGTGACTTGATCCTTGAAGCCTTTGGTGACTGGTGGAATCTTGAGGTTTTCCAACTAAATCTTGAAATGAGCATCCATCTGATGCTTGGAGTAAGTCCTTTTATAATAGAAATTAATCTATTCCTTTATACTATTTTGGTCCTGGGAAGCCTCTCTCACGAATTCACTAAATACTTTCTGAACATCTTTGGTAGTGGAGATAATCTGAGTCACAGATTGAGAGTCAGGTGCACTGACACCAGATATCTTGGCTAACCCTTCACTGTCCACTATCCTGAATACTGACAAGTCCATAGGTTGTGCAGTGGAGGTTGAAGAAGAGGCAAACACAGTCAAAGGTTTTATAGGGAAAGAAACGGTTTCCTTAATAGACTTGGTCAACCCACTGATGAGATTCTTCACATCTTCATCCTTTCCCTTCACATGAGCATTCATGGATTCCTTTAAACATTCAAACATTGCAACTATATATTTCACCACACTTCTGATATAGTGAATTTCATTATCTGATTATCCTCTAGAATCTGTTAGAGCAGTCATGCTCACCAGTGATTGTCTTTGAATTTCCACAGACTGAGACACAACCATGAGTTGATTCTGGCATTGAGAAACTTCTTGGGAAAAATTGGCTTGAATGGATGATTGAACTTTCGCCATCACATATGAAGTTATCTCTTGAATTAAGCCCATTTCCTTTTCCATTTCAGATGCCCTATTATCAAACATCTGTTGTAGATCTGTTTTTAGTGATTCCAGATCATCCTTAGTGACAAGGTTCTTAGGAAGGGGAACCACAGGAGGTACTGTGACAAGTACTAAAATAGTAGGAAGAGGATGTCTTTTGGTTGACATATCACAATCCGAATCATCATAATCCAGCCCAAGTAACAAGTATCAAGGGTCTTCTGACCATTCTTCATTGTCATGCAGAACAGATAAAGAACCAAAATGCCCCCCCTCACATGGAGATCTCTCTGGAGTATTATCCTCTACTAGTTCTACTCCAGGTATTTACACAACCTCCTCTTTACCTCTAGCAGATTCAACCTATATCTACTCTGTTGATTCCCCAGTGGAGTGAGTCACAGCCTCCACTAAGTCATCAATGAACTCTATTTCAATGGTAGTAGATGCCACTCCTACTTCTTGATCAGATATTATCATGTCCGTAGTATCTATCAGAGAGCTCAAACTATGCTCCTCTTCTTCATTATCCTCATCATTAGCTTCAGCAACAACAGTCTCCACTGCTTCATCCTTATCTCTAGAATCATCCTCTTCAGTGGTGTCTTTGACAATGTTCTGAGATACTTCTTCTTCTTCACTAGTCTCAGTATCACTGTATCTTAGAATAGTCTCTCTTATTGGAAGTTAATTTGGAGGGCTAGTTACTCCAAAAGCTACATTCCTAATAGGATTGTTAAGTAAATCAGGATCACTCCCATCATCAATGAGAGTGTTCTCTCCTTCAGGTTCCATATCTCCTTCAATTTCCTCCTCATCATCGAAATAAACTGGTTCTTGCTCACCAGGTTTGAGGCCTGGATCTCTCTTGTCTTTTGTCCTAGAAGGGTGAGTAGTAGGGTCAACGTTTTCATACACCTTTCCTTCATCATTAACATGTGCCTTCTTTCAGGTATTCCAGCTAATTTTCATGAATTAGAAAATAACCTTGGAGATACAAACATTTTTCTTAGCCACTATCATCTCTTCTTTATTTCTAGCCACAGCCTTTACCTTAAGCATTACTGAAATTATCTTGGCATGGAATAGGGCATTGGACTTTGATCTTGCCTTATTCATATCCTCCCATTGTTCCATCGGTAACCTACATAGATTGATCTTCTCCCCATGCTTTAGTAGGTACATCAGAATTATGTACAAATACTTATGCACAGCAAAATCCCCTCTCCTAGGACTATTCACATGCTAAATGAATTTAAACAATAGCATATCTTCTCTATTCATCTCACCTGTAAAAATCTTCATTGACTTTCCATTTCTTGTCAGCTCTTCCAGAGCCTTTTCATACTCAAAAATTTTACTGTCTGGAGGATCCACTCTGGAATAGTAATCCTAATCTCCTTCATGAGGAACTCTTAAATAGGAATCTCACTCACCAGATGAAAAAACATACTACATATCCATTGTCTCTAGATACCAGCCTATGCACATCATCATCTTCTTCGAACATTAGGTATTCATAGAATTCTTTCACAAGCTTCGGGTAGTACGAACCATTGTTATTGGCTAAAAATTTGGTCCATACTTGGGCTTATAGTGCTGGAATTTCTCGATAGTAGCCATTTTTCACATATCTCCATTTCAACAAAGATTTCTATCTTGGTTAGATGTGGGTTGATAGGTACCATCGGGGGACTTCTGGTGCCACTGGACTCAGCATGAGTCCTCTTTGGCCTTGGCGCATCCTCATTGACAGTCGGGGGTTTCTTGGTTCTACACATGAATATTGAAATAGGATCAAGGGTTCAAACTAAGAGTTAGGTTTTAGGGATTTTGAGAGAAAGGTTCGATATTGAGGAAAAAAGTGGATCGAGACATGTTTTCAGTCTAAATTCTATCATTTATGGATTAAAACAAAATAAAATAAAAATAATGAATAGGAATAAAGACGGTCGTATTATTTCATAAAATAAATTGTAAAAATAAACTAGCAAGGTATCCAACAGTGAATTACACCAGTGAGGTGCAATGGTGAGGTTCAACTGTGAGGTCCAAATATGAGGTGTATCAGTGAGGTCCAATGGTGAGGTGTAACAGTGAGTTCCAACGGTGAGGTGTATCAGTGAGCTCCAACGGTGAGGTGTATCAGTGAGTTCCAATGGCGAGGAGTATCATTGAGGTCCAACGGTGAGGTGAATTAGTGTTCTCTAACGGTGAGTGTCCTATACTGAAATTAATCATACCTAAATAATGTTTGATGTAATTTAACCTCTCATAATTCAATGTCTTTGTGAATATATCATCCAATTGATGTTCTGTACCAATGAATTCAAGAGTGATATCACCCTTTTGATAATGATCCCTCAAGAAGTGATTTCTCACATCAATATGCTTTTTCCAAGAATGAGATACCGGATTTTTGGATATATTAATACCACTGGTATTGTCACTATTAAAAGAGCCATGTTTTAATTGATATACATAGTATAGTAAAGTGTGTTTCACCCATAGTATTTGAGCACAACAACTACCAGCAGCTATGTATTCAGCTTCGACAGTGGATAATACAAAAGAATTCTTGTTTCTTTCTACACCATTATACTAGTGACATTCCTAAAATGTGACATGTCCCAGAGTTTCTTTTTTATATCTAACTTGCAACAGAAAAAATCAACATCAGAATAACTCAACAAATCAAATGATTGTCCTTTGGGATAAAATAGTCCTATGTTGGGAGTATATTTGAGATATTTAAAAATACTTTTAACATCAGTTAAATAAGACAATTTTGGATTGGCTTGAAAGTGAGAACACATTCATACACTAAAAATAATGTTATGTATGCTAGCTATAAGATAGAGTTGACTCCCTATCATACCTCTGATGTTGGTTTGATCCACTGGTTCTATAGCATCATCAGCATCCAACTTACAAGTTGTACTCATGGGTCTGTCACTACCTTTACTACCATCAAAAGAAAAACGTTTTAAAAGATCCTTAATATATTTACATTGATTAAAAAAAATGAAATTTTAATTTTGAATGATCTAAAATCCAAGGAAAATGTTGATTTCTCCTATTAAACGCATTTGAAACTCATTTTTCATCATTTTTTAAAAATCAATACATAAAAAATTAGAAGATCCAAAAATGATATCATCCACATAAATTTGAACTATTTAAACATCTTTAGAAATCCTTTGGATAAAAAGAGTAGGATCAACTATCCCTTTGGTAAAACCATTTAAAATAAGAAAAGAGCGTAGCCTATAATACCATGCTCTTGGAGCTTATTTTAAACCCTGTAAAGCTTTAGAAATTTTAAAAACATGATTTGAAAAATCGGGATTTTTAAAACCAGGGGGATATTCAACCAACACATCCTCGATTATATACCCATCTAGAAAAGATCTTTTAACATCCATTTGATAAAGTTTAAAATTAATATGAACTGCATATACAAGTAGTATCCGAATGTCTTATAATCTAGCTATAGGTTCAAAGGTCTCCTCAGAGTATATTCCTTCCTCTTGAATATATCCCTGTGCAACTATCCTAGCATTATTTCTGACAATATTTCCAAACTCATCAAATTTGTTCCTAAAAACCCATTTAGTGCTTATGGTCAAATTACCCTTAGGTATTTCATCTAATACCATGACTGTGTTTATTTTGAACTGATTTAATTATTCTTGCATAGCCATTACCCAAAATTCATCATTTTTAGCATCATTAATATTCTTGGGTTCATGTTGTGAAAGATAAGCTTGATGTTCAACCTTGTTTCTTAGAAAAGCTCTTGTTTGTGTCCCACTATTTAAATCACATACAACAGCATCTATAGATGATTCTTAAGAGTCCTAACGCCTCTAGAAAAGATTGTACTAGATTACTCATTATTGTTTGTTGGTTCAGAAACAACAGATGAAGATTCTGGAAAATTCCCAGAACTAGATACTTTTACTGAGTGTTCACTATCTTTATCATTAAGATCCTGAATTGACAAATATTCCTCAAGATGTTCAAGAGAGGTTTTAGGCTTTACTTGAGATAGAATAACCTTGGAAAATTCCTTGATCACTTTTGGGAGAAAATTTATCAACATTATCCTTAGTATTAAGAATAAAGACTTTGCAATCAAAAACTCTAAAGTAATTAACCTTAGGTATTCTATTGTTCCAAAGCTCATAAGGGTTTTTCTTTAAAACATTTCTAAATAAAAATCTATTGATGATATAACAGGTTGTATTTACAGATTCAGCCCAAAAATAAACAGGTAGGTCATACTCATTAAGCATTTTTATTTCAATTTTATCAATGGTCCTATTTCTTATTTCTAAAACTCCATTTTGTTGAGGTGCCCTAGGAGAAGAAAATTTGTGACTACAACCATTATTTGAGCAGTACGATTCAAACTCATAATTTTCAAACTCGCAGCCATGATCACTTCTCAAAGTCATAATATTAATTCCACTACGGTTCTCTATAGACTTGGAATATTTAATAAAATAGGAACAAACTTCACTTTTGTGAGCTAGAAATTAAACCCAATTATACCTAGAAAAGTCATATATAAGAACATAAATGTATTTCTTCCGATTTCTACTTGAAACACTTGATGGTTCAAAAAATCCATGTGAACCATCTCAAGTGGTTGAGATGTTGAAACTTCTTTCTTTGGTTTGAAAGAAACTTTGTGTTGTTTTCCCTTTTGACAGGGATTAAAAAATTTGTCAAGTGGGAATTCTAATTTAGGTAAGTCTCTAAGTAAAATTTTTTAAGATAGCTTCTTATGTGAGTGCACATTGCAGTTTCCTAACCTTCGGTTCCACAACGAATATTCTTTAGGAAAATAATTTAAGCAGGAAACATTTTGATTGGCTAAGGTATTTAGATCAATAGCATATACATTCTCATTTCTAAATGCATTTAAAACAAAATAATTTTTTTAATTAAAAACATTGAATAAATCATTTTGAAACATAACATTAAATTCGTTATCACAGAACTGATATATACTAAGTACATTGTACTTTAATACATCAACAAAAAGAACTTAAATACTAATATTGTATCAGGGATACCAATCTGGCCTAATCCGAAGATTTTTCCTTTTGCATTGTCCCCAAAAGTGACATGCCCACCATCAACTTTGATTAGACTCTTGAAGCAAGAATAGTCTCCTATCATATGTCTTGAACATATATTTTCCAGGTTCCATAAGGTATTATAGGAACACTTTAAACAACTTCCCTATAAAACAGATTAAAAATGGGGTAATTTTGGTACCTCAATCTTCTTGGGTATAGAGAGGTTAGCAAGTAAAACCTTGAGAACCCATATATGCTTTATATGTTCTAAAATCAACAGACACATTTTGAGACATAAATACTTTGTTCGGTCCTTTATCGAAATGATTCTCAAAAGATGGCCCAAAACTAGAACTAGCAGTGAACTATCCAGTTCTTGGAACTAATTTGGTTTTGCTAATTTGTCTATGTCCAGGCTGATATCCTAGACCAGTTGTATACTTTGGAGCAATATGTTTTCCTATAAACTGTGTGACGGTATCCCTACCAGCAGTGAACTGCTCAATATCCTTTCCTAACTGTTCAGTAGAAAAATTTACCTCTATATTTTCCATTAGCAGTTTAGAAAATTTTTCATTTTCTATATCAAGATGTGACTTGTAATTTACATTTAAAGCATGTTTTCTTTTTAATGGCTTATAATTTTCCTTGAGTTAATTAAAATTATCCTTAAGAATTTTAACAATATTCAAATAATTATTCTTTAGTCATATATTCATCATCATGAGAGTCACATTCATTTCCAAAATAATAAGTATTAGGCACCCGGGAATTAGTAGTTACCTCAGATTTCTCTGTTATAAAGCATATATTGGCTCATTTGCTTTGTTTTGAGTCTTAAGGATTAGATCCACTTGAACTATCTTCTGAAGCACTCAAGGTTTCCTTTATATCCATTTTATAACATTTTCCCATATCCTCATATTTTATCTTGAATTTCAACATGGGGAGTCTACTTTCACATGACCTTTTCATTTACATTCATAGAACATTATTTCACTTGTGTTCTCATTCAAATTCCTATAATTTTTCCATTTTCCTTTATGATCATACTTTACATTTAAATTTTACTTCCTAGATAATTTCTTCATTAGGTATAATCTTTTGAATCTTCTGAAAAGCTGTGACATCTATTTATCACTATCATAATTTGACTCTTCACTTGTAGAACTGTCTACAGCAACATGAATTTTTTCTTTTGTCTTTTCTTTTTGAGGCAAAAGTCATGAATGATACTGACTTCTTTCTTGGTTCTTCTTCTATTTCTTGATTCACCTTAATCTCTTCTTCACACATCATTAGTTTTCTAATCAACTCTTATACAGGTAGCTTGCTGATGTCACATGATTCTCAGATTGATACAGATGTGCCTCTCTATCTTTCAGGTAGGCGTCTAAGCAGCCTCATGATTTGGTCTTTGATGTCCAATAGTTTCTAAAGAAGATTCATGGTGTTTAAAATTTTATTGAACCCAAGATACATTTCAATTATAGGTTCATCCGGCTTCATCTTAAAATTATCATATTTAATATTATAGGTATTTAATATCGTTTCTTTAACATTGGTTGTTCCTTCATGAGAAACTGCCAAAGTATCCCAAATTTCAAAAGCAGTCTTACATGAAGATATTATATTAAATTATTCATCACCCAAAGCATAGTATAAGGCATTCATTTTAATAAAATTATTATTATAAGTAGTTTTGGTTACTTCAGACCATATATCTCTAGAAGTAGTAGGTAACACATATTGTTCATTAATTGTGTCCCAGATTTCTGGCCCTAATCATTCAAGATACATTTTCAATTTCAATTTCCACTGATCATAATTATTTCCATTAAATAAAGGTGTTATGTTAGTAGCAGCACCCTTATCTTGGTTATCCATAGAAGAATAAATGATTAATGAACTGAAAAATTTAGATATAATAGAAATTTGGAGATCATTATGATACAACTAAAATCATAGTTGAAATGAAAATGAAAAGCTTGAAAACTGTTTTGATGGTATAAATAAAGAAACCTTTGATACCAAATGTTGGTCAGAGTAGATACATAAGAGGGGGGTGAATTTAGTTCCAGTTAAAATTTCTTTTAAAAACATTTAGGATTTAAATCCCCCAAATTAAAACAGCCTAGTTAATTAAGGAAGTAGAGATATAATTGATTTATTGTTCAACAGTT
The DNA here is from genome assembly GCA_963277665.1 of Viscum album. Lineage (NCBI taxonomy): Eukaryota > Viridiplantae > Streptophyta > Magnoliopsida > Santalales > Viscaceae > Viscum > Viscum album. The sequence continues at coordinate 432,880,305 of OY728150.1, read as the reverse complement.
TTCTCAAAGGTTTCTTACTCCTCAGTTGATCAGTATGATTACTAATTCATCTTTTAAAAAAAGTTTACTAAATGAATCACAAATACACAATTACCAAAACTAACTATTAGAGTGAATGTAAAAACATATTTCTGTCTTTGAAAATATAACCACCAGAAAAATGAAAAACAGAGTATACAACGGTTGAACACAACAATTTAATCAAGAGGTTCAGTCTTAAGACAAGACCTAATCCACCTCACTTGGTTATCACCAACCACCAAGCAGTTATATTTAATTAATGATACACAACCTATATCAGGATTTACAGTATCTTTCAAACTATCAAGGTTTTCCAACCTCTACCACAGTTTTACGTAGGAAAATAAAAAACCAAGCCACACCAGTATTCTTCCATAGTTATGCGTTGGAAAAAAATTTAAAGAGTGTATGGTATGGGGATTTCCAGTATCCCTAAGATCAAGAAAAAGAGTCAGTGTGTGTATGAAATATACAATGCTAAAAAATATAATATACTTAAACACATTAGAGATAATTATATTAAGAAGAAGTTTATAATTCTCTGTGTGTTGGCAGATCATCTATGGACTCCATTAAATGAAGGAAATGAAGTTTTGGATCTTCTCTCCGAGTTTACTCTAAAACAGAGTGTCGCAACTTCAAGGTTTTGACTTCCAGATGTATAGATGGTCAGTTTCATGGTTTCGAAGCTCTTTCTACTACACTACCACTGATTTTGAAAAAGTTCTTTCAACATATCATTGTTTAGCCCCAGATCTCCAGAATGAGTGAATGAGTGCTCTTTTTCTTTCTTCGTATTTTGGGTGATGTATGTGTCCCTCTTATGTGTGTATATTCAATATATTAAATATTTTGAAGTTTATCTCTACTCATATATATACACTTTTCTAGCTCATATTTTTCTCATTTGGTTTAGCAGGGGCCGACAAGAGAAATGATTCAACCATGTGTGGTCTTCCTCGTACCTCTTACTATCTCCTGATATTCCTAAAAATAAAATAAAATATTGTCAGGTGGATTAAATTTCCCAGACATAACCATTATTATAGTATTAATAAAATTGGTAAAGTAAAGAATAGGTTATCATAAGACTACGAACAGATGTATGGAACATGGCAAACTTCAACTGTAGGCTCTTCAACTGTGGACATCATTGGTAGGCTCAATAGTAGACCTTTAGTAGTAGGATTTAGTCAATAAGCTTTATCAGTGGTAGAACACAATAAGTGAACTTCTAACGATAGCTCTCTAACATCCGACTACTTCAACAATGACATTTCAAGAAGTAGAATATCTTAACAGTTGACTTTCATCAATGGTAGAGTGTGTCTATCAACAGACTTCTTCTAACAGTAGTCATGAAAAATAGTGGACTACATCGATAGTCAGAGGTGTCTAGCAGTAGCCTTATACTAACAGTAGACATTCCCAATGGTATACTTGAACTGTGAAGTTCATAATAGAAGACTTGAGAAAGAGTCTGATAGTGGACTTCTAACAGAAGCTTTTTCATAGCAGGGACCTTGTAATGGTGACTCTTTGTCTGTGAGCTTTGATAAGTTGAGAAACAATAGACCTTTGACAGTGAACTTGTACTGGTAGCTTATAATAGTGACCGTAGATCTTCATTAGTGTCCTTTTAGCAACAGTGTCCCAGAGTGATAGTGAGCTATAACAATGACCGTGAACAAAAGGCTCTTACTAGTAGCCTTCTACAGTGAACATATAAATGTAGAAATGTAAACTGTAAGATAATGCAATAAAGTCATGAGACTGAAAATATAGATTATTTAGGATGAATAATATAAATATATATTAAAAATGATTAGGAAATGACTTAATATATCATGATCAGTATTTAAACATAATTTGGGATTATCAAATTAGGTGAGTCCAACGAGATAATTTTATCGAGAACCAGATATTCATGTGATGGGATTCGTCATTATTCCTCATGAAGCAGAGTTCTGGTTTGGGGTTCCTGATTTTTATGGAATAATAGTTTCTATCCGGCATGGGGTAGGTCCCATCCTAGAGTATCTCATTTCACTAGTGGTGGAGGATGTCAAAACTATGAAAATGGGTCATTTTCTTGTTTTTGATGTGGAGGTTGAGTCCATAATTAGAGAGAGTTCTCAACCCTTTATAACAGTTAGTGTGCACCAGATATTTTTCTACATGTTCCTCTATTGAGGCAGTTCGTGCCGAGAAGTATCCTTATGTTGCACAATCATTGTATTTTCATAGACCAGATGCGGTAGGAATATGTCAAACTCGATACACTCCCCATCAACTGAGATAATAGCTCAGCAATAGTAGTGGTCATCATCAAGGTCATAGTGATCTTGGAACATGTCATGGTCATCTTCATGCTTTAGCATTTCCAGCACCACGTGAGTCACACATCAATCACGGTACACATTGTTGGTTTTATACTTGGGTTTATGCCTGTTTGACTTAGGATACATATACGTTTTCATATCAACTTCCCTTTTCCATGCATTGGGACATAAGTTAGAGAGGCTTCTAGTTCCAATCATATTTACTATTATAGTTTGAGTTTGATATGACCTGTTTGTTATATGTAATGATTGTGAACTAGTGTTGGGGTTGCACCACTCTTTGGGAGATTACATATGTTTAAATATACAACCATATGATACCATCCTCATAATGTGTTGGTTCTATCCAATGCATGCTATTGGGGATAGCTTCTAGAGGAAGTTCATGTTCTTTGATTCTGATGGAGAGCAAGTAGTGTTTGTTTTTTATTTATACCCTCATATGGTCTAGAGGTGTGTTACTATTTTTCATCTTTATTGTATAACTAATTTTGGGTTTATCAAAATATTATTATTTGGTGTTTCCCTATGACATTAAAGAGTTCCCTAATGCCTTTCTAGAAGTGTTTGTACCATTACCCCATTGATGAGATATCGAGTTTATGATCGACCTATGGCTTGGATAATGTCTTATATCTTTATATCCACGTATGATAGATATTCTATGTTTTGGGATTTTCGTATTTATCTAGATGGTCTGGTAATGTGTGAATATGTTCCGAAGAGTTTGTCAACGTGTGGTGCACCGGTTTTTTTCATAAATAATTTTGATGTTAGTTTGCTGTTGTTTATCAATTATTGTGTCTTAAACAAAGTGAAACTGAATAATAGATATCATCTACTACCGATTTATGATTTATTCGATCTACATGAAGGGTATGAATATGTTCTAGAATATTGATTTTCAGTCTGGATATCAACATATGTTAGGGGAGGATAAGAATATTCCAAGAACCTCATTACATTTCCATCATGGGTATTAGGAGTCCTTGGTGGTGCTGTTTGGTCTAAAAAATTCTATAGTTCCGTTATTGTGGTTGATAAACACTATTTCCCTTTATATATAGGATATGTTTCTAGTTGTTTCCATCATTGATGTCTTTGTGTACTACATGTCTATGGAGGAGAATGCAGAGCATCTATATGTAGTTTTGGGAGTTCTTCACCAACATCATCTAATTGGAATGTTGTTGAAGATTGAGTATTGGGTTTTAGAAGTCCATTTCATGTGTCATGTTGTATCCCAATAGGTAGAATATATATATTCCTTAATGATATAAGAAGTTTTGTCTTGGGAAACCCCCAAAACAGGGGCATATGTCTGATTTGTTCTTTAATATTGCAAGCTACTATAGGATATTCATGGATGATTCCACTTGGGTTGTGAATCATCTAACAGTGTTGACAAGTAAGGATTGGATATTAGTGTATAATAATCAGTGTTAGGATGCCTTTGAGTATCTGAAGGAGATGTTGATCAGTGCTCTAGTTCTTCGTCTTCCAATTGAGGGAATTCAGTTTGATATTTTCTGTGATGATTCACATCTTCGGTTAGGTCATGTCCGGAAGAAGAAGAGATTAGTTGTTTCTTTTGGGTATTGTCAATTGTGTCGCCATTAAATCTACTATTCAACCCATGATCTCGAGTTGGAGGAAGTGTTATTCCATTTCATTTTTTAAGTACATTACCCCATCAATATGTGCTTTTTGTTATTCACCAATCATAATAGCTTGAGGTATGTTTCCCCCAGTGTAACATGAACATTCAACATCATCCGTGGAATGACTTCATTTTTTATTACAATTATAAAATTTTATATAAATCTAGTAAAGGAAATTTGTAGCTAATGTGTGGAGAATGAATTCACATATTGATGTAGTGCGTGAATCTGGTGATTCTTGGAGAGTGATGGAAGAGCTTTCAGTAATTCATATCAATTTGGGAGATGGAAAGGTAGATGTTTCCATTTCAATATGACGGTGCACTCACACCTCGTGCAATAGGTAGTACAGTCCTTGTTTTGGGGTCTTGAGGTAGAGGTCTGGAGATACCGAATAGTTCATCATGAATCTCTTTATTGATTTTATAAGGATAAACGACACAGTGTGTTGTTTTAGGGAAGGATTTTTTGATTCTATTCTAATGCATTAGATTTCTCTTAGAGAGTTCCATTGATCTCCGTTCCAGGTACCTCTTGGAATGAAAAATATGTAATGTTCCTTAAAGAGTCAGTTATTGTAGCCTGGGATGAAGCCTACAGTTTTAGAGTTTGTTTCTCGATGTTTGGTCATCCAAAAGGTGATGACTGAGGACTATGTTCATATAGGTTTTAATCACTCGTTGGATATTCCTCAATAAATGGGGGAGGACATAAAAAATGGAATTTGTTAGTACATTACCGCGATCTCTAAGATTCTATGATGATATATGTTTGGTAGTAGATCACATGATGAAATAATCAAAATTCATAGCTATCATGGAGTCAAGCTCAATGGAGTTTATATCGAGGCGGAATCTGGAAAAGGTGGTGAGACACCACGAAGTCCAAGGGAATATAATTTCTTATCGATACCCATTGTTTTACCTCCAGGGTGTGGAGAGTTCTTCATCATGATTTTAGAAATAAGATATCCCATAGCACTATATTTATTCTACGTACATATAGTCAGATAGATTAGACCATCCAGACTCTTGAGAAGTGTTAATATCTTGTATCATGGATTTCAAAGGTTTTTGGATGTTGTACTTTCCCATGGAAGAGGTCAATTACAAAAATTGATCCCACACCATCATCGGTATGGCAACACTTGAATACATATTTATATAACCTTGTCATCATCCATTTTGTTGTAATTGGTTAAGAGAGTTATAAATTATGGGGTCGGAGCAAGTACAAAATATGATTGAGATGTTTCAGGTAACTCAAGATAGGATAAAGGCAGCACAAGATGGAAAAAAAATCTGATTCTTATAATTGGAGGAGACCTCTAGAGTTTGAAGTTGGGGATAAATTTTTTTTAAGGTGACTCTAATTCATGGAAAGATAATATTTGTTCATGAGAGTAAGAATTATTTCTATATTTTGGGCCATTCGAGGTATTGAATCAAGTTCAATTCATGGGAAATTGGGTTTCACATCCCCTGCAGATGAATAGGATACACAATATTGTTTATTTGTTGCAACTCCATCATTATCTTCATGAAAACTATCACATCATCTATTGGTGTCAGATCGATGGTGTGTATGAAGAGACCTTCAAGATGTAGCCTTTATAGATCTTGGACTATAAGGAGAAGGTGTTGTATGGTCATGGTATTCCATTGGTTCATATGTTTTGGCCGCACATGGGATTGGAGGATCATACATGGGAGTGTGAGTCAAAGATACATCCTCAATACCTAGAGTGGTTTGATGATTATATCCTTCATTGTCATGTTTTTTGGACCATGGTTATAGGACTTATTGGTTGTGGGTTGTCTTTCTATTTTTGTATGTATGAATTTCTATTTTTTGAGTGGTATCTCTCTCGAGAGTGAATTAAAATGCTTGTTCTAGGTGTCATGTTGTTTCACATGTCCCTTTTGATGCAGTTTAGCTCCTTCGGTGGTGAGAGTTGTGAGAGGTATATCGAATAGTGGTTTATCAACCCCTAATTTCATTCCCCAATCTAGGATGCTTTTGGATTGTTAGGGATGAATTTTTTTGAGAGGTATCTAATGTAATGAATCATATCTCTATGATCAATTACTTCTCTAAAATATGTTGTTGGTGGTGGTTGTGTAATCATGATAACTTATCACCAACACATTGCAAAATTTTCTGTTTTGTGATCAATGATTCTAGATCTATATAAATTCCTTTTCCATGTTTCTAAAACAGTGTCACCAAAGTGTTGTCATGAATAGTTTTTCAGAACTATGTAATTTCCATTATAATATTTCTGTATATTTGTTTCACATTTTTCCAAAAGTTTCTCCCATTTTTCATTTCCATTTGATGTAAAATGCATTCAAGGCATTATTTATCAGTATTTAAGGCTGATTAAAAGACCATAACTCCTATATCAATTTTACTTAATAGTTGGAAATCCTTTAATTGGTCAAAAATGCATGATCATTGATATATCTGATATTAATTGAATATCCAGTGTATCCTAAATTGTTGCTCTATTAAATCATATAATGGGATGATATATATTCCTCCCTTGTTCATCATTGTTGTTCCCAATTGTGAATTTTTCAAATAAATCCATCATCCCCATAGGATTTTTGGAGAGTGTTTTAGCCTTGGATCATGTCATCCATTGAGTTTTTTCCTACACCATACACACCCATGTTTTAATGTAACATTGTAGTATCCACCCATCCTCAATATAATTTTTCTTCAACCACTATTCTTCCAGGTTCCTCTCCTTCTGTTACTCCTTCGGATGTTATGTATTGTTATATCCAGTTTTCCAATGGATTTTCCAAGGTGTATGTTGGTGTGGTGGTGTCTCAACATCCTTGAGAGGATACAGTCTTATAAGAGAGGTGGTCGTGATTTGTTGTGTTGGACATTCCCATGAAAAAACATATGAATCCTTTTATGGTTGGGGATTATTATCCTCTCTGTTATTTTTTGTGAAATTGTAGAGATACAATGTTTTATCGCATTGGATATAAATTAATTTTTCATAAAAAAATATTTTAACAGGATAAATAAATTGGTATTGATATTATTTCATTTCTTCTTGTTTTTTCTAAATAGTGTTAGATTTATTCATGTTATGTTTAACATGTCGTTCATGATGTAAATTGGTAAGGAATGTAAATATGGTATTAATTTTAAATTAATTTAATAAATAAAAAGATTCTAATTTTTTAATATGAGTTTGATGTTGTAAATTTTTGATAATGGAATGGATGCACTTATGCATGTTTAAATGAACTCACTAATTAATGATGGATTAAATAACTGGTTTTTTGATGAAAAACAATGCCTGGTAGGGTTCTGAGTTACCCTCATTATTTTAAATGCCAAGATCCTTATTGATGGATCTGTGAGTGATCATTGTATGTGAGGGAGAGATTCCATGACTGGGGTCGAGAGCCCAGTGGCTTGTTGATTGTTTTCATGCTACTTGTTTTGTGGTGGGATCTTGGGATAGCTAAACCTTGGAGGCTATTTTTGTGTGTGAGGTAGGGAGGCCTAGTGGTTTGGGTAGTAGTTGACAACTGGAGTTGTGAGATTCATTTTTCTATGCATTTGGGTGTTCGGGAGGATACTATAGATGATGAAATAGGTCAGTTATAGATGTTGGATTATATTCAATCTTAATTTTTTTATCATCTTTTTGTGAAACACTTCTTAAGTTAGTTTTTCTTCCATTACCTCCTTCCAATGGAGGATAATATTAATGTGGTATTCCATGTGGTTTCCATGTTTTTCTTATCGAGGGTGTATGTTTCTATGATGCTAAAACAGCTGGAACAAGATCTATGATTAGTCTGTCAACTCACCATCTTGATCTCCATGTGTTGTGTAGGTTAGTTTTTCTTTTGTAGAATGCCTGAAATTATTGTAAAGTAATAATTATTTAAATAAATGATTTAATAAATTATGTTAACTCTTGGTATTTGAGATTTCTAGAATGAAATACTGATACAATGTTTCTTGGAAGCTATGGACATGGTTTGGTTATGCTTAGGGGGAATGGAACCTCGTGTGACGCAAGTGAAATGTAATGTGGAAATAATAACAGTTAATTAATGTTTATATAATTAATTATTTATTGTTATAATAATAAGAATGTATATGTAACAAAATGTCACTCATTAAAATGAATACATGCTTATGTGATATCTAGTCAGAATAGTGGTAGCTCGAAATTTGAGAGACGTTAGCTGTAGTGGAGTCTAAGAGTAGGTTTTTCGTATATTGTGATTGTGAGGTATATTATATTCTATAAAGTTTGTGTTCTATATGCTACTCCACACCATCGATTAGAGAAACTGACACCCTGGAGATTTTGATCTCTAGGGGGTGGTGTTTTCCACAACATTCCTATGGGAGGATGGACGAACAACTAACCCCTTTGTCCCACTCTCTTCTCTTGTTAGATACTTTTATTTATAGGAATTTCAGTTATTTTTCATCATATATGTGTGTAGAGGGTTGTAATGCATCATGTTTATTCACACACATATAAATTTGGGATATAGTTTCATATGGACTACTATATGTATAACGAGTATACGCTACGATGGCTTGAGGTTCTTTACTCGGCTTATGGGTTGTAATGGTTTGAGGTATAAAGCCTGCCGTATGATCCATGTTATGAAATATATGGTGGATTCCTAAAACTACCTTGTTACATAGGTTACATGGACATAGTGGTGTTGTTTCCCAAGGTTCATGTTGTGGTGTTATGCTGAGGTTACTACAGGAAAGTCTTTTTTGAGAGTGATTCTTTGGATGTGATCCTTTTCTAAAATGTAGAAAACCAGTGGGGAAGTGGTAGTATGTTTCCCTTGATATAATTTATTATATTTTATAATATATTTTGGGATATATGGTTAGAGGATACATGGTGAGGCTGGGAACATAGTATACCTTTTTAGGAGGTGAATTTTTTCACTTTTCTTCATTGTACATTAACATGGTTTCATTATATTTTCACAATCATCTTTGGGGAGGATACTAATAAGTATACTATTATATTCACCCAATGTATATACAATTATTTTTTAGGTATCATGAAGGAGTTTGGAGATCATGAAGGATACTTCATCCTCGGTATTGTAGGAGCAATTAGACCTTAGGGGTCACTGCTATTTTACTTCCTTTTGGTACTTACAGTTTTCCCTTTCCAAATGTAGTAGTAATTACATTACATTAAATATGTGTACATGGGTTTATTTATATATTGCATTATGATTTCGATTTGGTTGGTGTTTTTCTTTTATATCTTATTTGCATGTATTCTCTTAGCGGGAAATGACTCCAGAATTTTTGATTATTATAACCTTGGTGTTAGTCGCCAACCATGGTCTACTAGAGGAGGGACTTAGGTGTCACCATATCCCTTTATAGATTTTCAGTCCATGAGGGGTACATTTTATGGGGAGGGGGTCCGGACAATATAATCATATATACATTATTAAAATCTGAATGGATTAAAAAATTTATCTATTCTGGGAAACCAAAGTACTTTCAGGATACCCATTTTACATTCGGAAAATAAAACAATGTAGATCCAAAGTAAAAGATCAGAATCCGTGAAACTTAGTACAAGAAATCATCTTCTTATCCTAGGGAATAGAAAAAAAGGGGTGAACACCAATTATCAATAATTTTAATGTAAAAAAGAAAAAATATTTAATCAATGAACATAATAAACATAAAAAGGTGAATAATTAAAAATAGATTCCACTAAAATAACAAGATAAGGCATAATCAATATGGAAATGTAAATAACTGAAAAAACATTCTATTTAATAATTGAAATGAAATTTAAATGAATCCATAGATTTTTGTTCATAGTAAAAAATAGTCAAGACTATAATAATAACTGAGTACATAATGAAGTCAATTCATAATTATCAAAAATATTATTTCTAAGAAACAAGATAGATTTATCATCACGATTATTCATAAAGACAATCTAAAATATACTAGGAAAAACCACTGGTGATTTCACCACATGATCTATCTATTGATATACCCATTTCATCAAGGGACATTAATATACTATTACAAATCCCAAATGGATAATGTTCATTGAATTCCTAATATATTGAATAATCATCTTAATTCATAAATATTGTGCATTATCAAAAATTTTATTGATTATATGATATATAGTTATCAATAATTATTTAGTTATTCAAATAACATTCAACATATACACATATTGTAATAATCACATATATCTTTTGAAATATTCATACCGATTTGTCAAGAAAAATAATATTTAATATAAATTTAATTTCCAGGGAAAAATCCATACAATACTGTGATTGTTTCAATAGAATGTTACAAATCACAAATGAAACGGATATATTCAAAATAAATTTTAGGACATGGTTATTTTCAAATAAAATCCCATTGGATGAGATAATTAAAATTGAAATAGAAAATATCATGAATAATGTAATATTCTTCATATTACATTCTAAAGGGTAATTTTTTACACCACATAAAATTGAATTGTGTTCATAATAACAAATATATTTTAATGGAATGTAAATTGAGATGACATTCCAGGCCTTACGATCCTTTTTTTGGTAAAAGGCGATTTAACATCATGTATAGTGAATTTAATAATTTAATTAACTTATAATGGAACTATATTTATATTTATTATATATTAAATTATCCTTTTGTAAAATCCAATCACCCATTTATTAATAATTGTTATTTAATTTCACTGTTTGGGCTGTTAATTGCCTTGTGTTTTGTGTATGTTTTAACTTTTTATTTTTTTACATGAATCATTACATCATAAACTCGTTAAGTAAATAAATATTTTTATATATATATATACACACAAAATATATGTATTTATTGTATTTTAAAAAAATTTGATAGGAAATGGAATGCACTATTCATGGAGATGGTTGGTCGTATGTACGCATGAATGTTGCTTCCATTATCATTGTGTATTGAAAAAGTTAGTGATATATATATATATATATATATATATATAGGTGTGTGTGTTTGTATTATAATTATTATATCATATTTATGATAAATGCATATATATATATTATATTTTTATTAAAACCATATTTAAAACATTCCATGTAAATTATGAACGAATCACATAACTTTGAGGAGGTGGAAGTCCATAAGTCCAAAAATAATTTTATCATATTCTATAAAAAATGTATTACATAAAAGTATATGTTTTTTTAAATAAAATAACAAAATAGAAAATATATATTTTATATATATCATATATGAACATTAAACCCAATAATATTCCTAACCTTCAAATGGAGTTATGAATTAATGAATTAAATCAGTTCTCAAAGTGGTAGTCCACCGTATATATGACTAGTAATAGCATATCCCATTTTATGGAAGTGTGTGGGAGTGTTGTTAATTCCCTTGAATTAATATCATATTATAATATTTAATATAATGGTGTTATTATATGTGAAATATGTAACAACAATTTAATGGTTGATTAAACAAAAAAAACAAGAGTACATAGTGAAGAACATTACCACTTATCTGAGTAACTCCTTTGGGTTTTAAAAAAATACCATCTTGTTTTTCTGAGAAAATTGATTCTTATATTATTTTTATTATTTTATTTTGGGAGATTTTTTGGGTATTGGATGGTGATCCAAATTGATTTATATTATTAAATAATTTATGGGAGTAAAAACAATTTTATATTGGAGGGGGAGTTTCATGCTTGTAAATATAAACAAGTAAATAATATTGTGTGGTATCCCTTATATCCTATGCCTAAAAAATTGAAAAATGTACTTATTTTAATTTCTTCTGTAGACACACATCAATGAATGAAATTATTTTCTTAATTTTATTATTTATTTATTATGTTTACTCAATTTTACCACTTTTTTATTTTTATCATGGTAATTAATTCTCTAACATAAATTTTTATTCCATTATAATTAAAGTAATATGATTCATATTAGATAAATAGATCCCACTTATTATAAATATTAATTCAAATTTATAAAATCAAAAATATTGTGTCTTTGAAATTAATTAAAAAATAAGGTCATTTAATGTGTAAAAACACAACATTAACCAGATACATGCAAACAATGTTTTGACTATTTAGAGATGAATAAATTCATTATATAATAATATTTATTCCTTCAATACAACAGGTTTAAATTTATTTATATTTAAATATATATTCATAGAATACTATATTTTATTAATTTTATATATTTAATAAAATATAATTTATTATAAAACTACATTAATGTCAATTTTGAAATCATTTAAATAACATAAATAAAAAATGAATTCATTGATAGAATTTTATTATATTAATGAAATATATATTTAAAATTATATATTCAACTAAAACATTATTTGATCACATTTATTCACCCAATTTTATAAAATTTTAATATTTTTAGTATCATTTATATTAGTCAATTATTAACAAAATAGTTACTATGTTGGGATTTCTAAAATATTAAAAATAATTATATCATCTATAAAAATTGAATATAAATTATTTTGAAAAATATTGCATCTTAATATTTGAAAAGCATATTTATAATATAAAATATGAAGTCTTTTCAAATCTCAAGGCTTCAAAATTTTTAAGGTTTGGAATGTTACTTTTTTTCTCTTCCATTACATAACAATTAATATAGGTCACCATCAATGATTATTATCCAACAATTTATTATCATTGCAAACAATTTTGGTTTTATGGTCTAAATATAAACATAAAATGGATTTTGAAAAGGTTTATTGGCCATTTTTACCCTCATGAAAAATGTTTGACAACTAGGTAAACTAATTTTTACCTTATTCACAATAATTAATTTTAATTACATCAACTGGTATTATAGGTAAAATATAAGTTGATAATAATAAAAAATATTTTTTATTTTTAATGGAGTCAAACTTTCCAAATACAAACCACAAATTTTGACGAAATGAATTTAGTATTATTCTAATTTACGTGATGATAATGAGGGGTTTAAATTGAATTTTCAATATTTTTAAATGTTTTTATATCCATTTATATTATGCAATTGATTCTAAGGACCTAAATTGAATAAAATGATGTATAATTCAACTAATTATTCATTTAATGTAATTATAATTATAATTTAATAGTATAAATTATTTATGAGAAAATGGTTTTTCAATTAATATTTAGTATTCATAGTTATCCCCCAAAAATGAAATATCTGAAAAAAATACAAAAAATTCAACATAATACAGTTATGACATTAAAATTTCGAAAATAAATTATTTTGAAAAATAAGTTTAATTATTGAGTGAAAAATATTGTTTAAAAATAAATGATCTATTAAAGGGAAACAAATATAACTAAAAAGAACATGTTTTATGTGAAAAATTTGTTTTGTTCTTACCTCATCTCTATAAAATATATCGGATGAATTTAAAAACAATTGTTTAATATATAAGACATAAATATCATTAATAATATGATTTTGTACTAAATTATTTAATATATTCTAAAACAAATATATTGTAATATATTAGGGGTGTTACATTGTCAAAGAGTCCATCTTATCTATATTTGAGAATTATGAGACACATCAATAGTGGAGGGTCAATATTTATACCTACATGCTGTGGGATTCCCCCTCCTTCTTGTTATATATAATTACTCATGTTTTTATTCATCATGGAATGGTTTGGGCGGACTTCCAACCCTCATTTAATGAGTATTTCGTCCATCAGAGACTCAAATATGACCATGCTATATTTTTTATGAATATGGAGTAGGGTGTTTTGTCTATTATGGACTCTTTAGTGTATTTTACTTAGTGGAATCACTTTTAATCGCTTTATTCTAGTTATCAAATATAGCTATAAATACATTTTTTGGATGGGATCATGTATTCTATCATCTTACTTGTTAATCTCTTCCACTTGGATTCCTTTTTTGAGATCATAAATCATGTTTATATCACTGATCACAACCTGAGAGGATCTAATTTTACAAGGAACAAATGTTCTGTCCCAAGGCAGGGATTATTTCTTCTGGAATTACGAAGTGTATCTTTGTTGTTTCTCATCATATGAGTGGAGGAAAGATTATCTGAACATGAACCTCTATGATATGACATTTGTGTGGAAACAAATTTGAAATGATGCATCATTCTATTTGAGAAACTCTTGAGTGTATTTCTTTTTTTCATATGCATCATTGTTAGATATTCTTTGAGGCCTTTATTTCTATTTATGGTGGAAGATGATTCCCACCTACTCCATCTGTAGGATTTGGATCAGTTGTGCATTTTAAGGAAATATGATGGAGTAGAGCATTGGGCACATTCCAATGATGAGTTTTTAGATGTAGTAGAAGGAATTATAATTATCACTTCCATCAAATTAGACTATTCATGGTAGTCATGCTATAGAGCATGGATAGAGATCAGGTAAGTTTCATTCATTACATCAGATACCCAAGGATTATAGTATAACTCTTTCTTCAATATAAGGATCTTTTCTAGTGGACTTAATTAATAAGTCCAAATTCTTCAATATAGTTTATTCGCACTATTTTAGTTGCATTTATATTGTTAAACGTCTCAAGCTATAAATTCATAACATTTTTTGTGTTATAACCTTGTACAAACCATTGGGAGAGCGGTGAGAGGAATATTCTAATGCAAGAACTACCCCTTAATGTAGTCAGACATCCCTTATTATATGCCCACATTATACTCAAGATAGTCAATTTCTATTTCATTATCAGAATTGATTGTTTTGTTCCATATCGTGCCTCTATGGGATGATACTGCAAAAGGGTATCATTTACATCACCATAGGTGAATATTATCATCAAAATGGTGGGTATAATATCCTAGATATTGAGTTGGAAATTAGTGGCATGGGATAGGTGGATTTTCTACCCATATTTCTAGTCTCTTCATGGAGGACAAGGGAATACATCTAAAATATTTTCATCCATTAGTTGATCATTTCAAGTAAGTTCCTCCCAATATTATTTCTATTATATATCAAGAATGATATCTATATTTTTTTTAATATATCTTGTTCTAGTAGAATCAATATTATATATTCATTGATACATGGTGCATCCTACGTTGTTATAGGTCCTTAATTAATGATTGGATGATTTAGAAAAAAGTTTTTTTATCTCAACCAACATTTCTTATTAGGGTTCACCATTTCTTTTTTTTCATGGTATGAATATGGGGCCCTTCATTTATAGATGGATTTAAAATTATTAAACCACCTTGAAATTAAGAACCCATATCCACTGCCTCCAGTAGATGATATATTCAATTGAATCCAATGATCAATGGTATTTTCAATGATTGACCTAATATTGTTCTATCATCTAGTGTGTATTAGTCATTTAGATATAACATGTAATATTTTCCATAGTTTGTATGATTATATTAGTATATAGTAATCTCATTCAGTTTTACAAAGACACATACCATTATATTGAATTCATATATTGTGATTTCCATCCCAATCAAGAATCTTTTGACATTATCATTGTGGGCGACATATTGGATTATTCCCATACTCATAGATGCAGTTTTAATCATATTGAGTTTTATTTTAATACCCTATGAAAGAATGATCTATATGATAAGAAATCCATGTTCCACTTCAGAATAGAAAATTTCTACTTCATGGGACATTTTATCATAGAATCAGGAGTATCAGTTGACTAAGAGATGGTGAGTGATATGATTTCTATGGAGAAGGCTAAGACCATTCATGATATAAAGAGTTTCTTGGGGATTTATAGATAAAAAACGTTTTCATAGTGAAATTATCATTCCTTGTTTCACCTCTTAGTAGTCTTACTAGTAAGGTATTACAGATCTTATGATCTAAAGCATGAGATAAATTCGTTTGGGAGCTGAATAGATTGTTTACATAGGAACTTATTATAATTATTATAGATCCTAAAAGAGGCTCTATAAATATATGTGTTGCACCAGGACTCAACCTGTGTGAAGTACTAATGTTAGATAATATATTTATTATATATGGGTATAACCAGGATGGACTTCAAGTCTATAATTAAGTACCTCAGGACCATGATACAATATAATTATTCCATGATATATACTATGGGCTAAAATTTAATATTTTTTTAGCTATTTTTAGTGTATAAAAATAATAATAGCCTCAAATATATGAATACATTGAAATATGTAAAACTCATAAAGTAATTATGGGTCATATAATTTTTTATTTTAACATTGAGGTTTTTTATATGTCTGTTAAATGAAACACAATTGCTGATGTGCTATGCTATAATACTCAGGTAAAGTCCAATCAATAATCCATGTTTGAAAATAAATTAATTTTTCTCTTTTCTGAGTTACATCTATATTGTCTTGTGATTCATGATCATCCTTTCATTATATCCATATCATTTTCTTCCTCACTCAATGATAGGGATTAGATAATGAAATTTTAATATCCTGAAGGGTTGGTTCCTCATGATAGTATACTTGGGGGGAACAACCTTCATATTGGTATTTTTATGGAGGGGAAATCCTATGTATACATGGTATTTTCTGGTTTTTAACCAATATAAGAGAGGAACTGATGTGATATTATTACTCTTCTATGTGGTTAGTTAATACAAGAGTTTCCAAGATGTGTTGGGATATTACTCGCCAATATTGGTTGGATGGTTTGAAGTGTAATATAATATGTTTTATTAATTGGTGTTACACCAAGAAGTATATGAGGATGGATCACCCGCAAAATTCTGAATTTTTTCTGTCATTGTAAGTCCCGTAATGTAAATAGTAGGATTTCGTGATGGATTTTTTCATAGGATTACTAAGGTCACCTTGGGGTAGCGACATAGTCTAGGTATTAATGGATCGACTTTTGAATGTATCACACTTCCTTAATATTTGATAAAATTTATATATTGATGAGTTGTAAGGACTATATATCATTGAAAATTTATGGATAGATTGGTTCCCTCATACTATTGTTTAATATTGGGATGCTTGTTTCATATCGAGGTTATAGTAGGGGTTACAAATGGAAATGGGTACTCAGGTACTTCTAAGAACAACGTTTCACCATTAGATAGATAACCATTCATAACAGACTATAACTGTTTTAAAGGACATTATACAAGTATTCATCCATGATTTTTTTAGTTTTTGGTAGTAAAATATCCCTTGTTGAGTTTTTCAAAAACAAAATATATCAGGTGCCGATTAAAAAGGCTTCATATGAGGACTTATTGTTATGTCATGTAATTACCCCTCATGGATGTTATATGAATAATATATAGTTCTAGTTGGACCTCATCTAATGAAGTAGTCTTCAGAGTGGGTTCATATTATCAGGAAGCATATTCCTACTTCTCATTCATTACTGAAATCTTATATCGATCGATGTCAGTAACCTTTGGAGCATGAGGTCATGTATCGTGATTCCTTGTTGGTATCACTTATACTTGGTAATATATGAATATAGATGAAATTAATTTTTTTGCCTCATTTTTATGGAATATTGACATTTTAGAGAGCTTCAATATTGTATCATATTATTTTTATTAACAAAGAAGAATAGTTCCATGAACAATGTCTTTTTCTTTTCACTAATTCAAGGTTTTCAGGCCAACTCGTGTCATAATTTTTATCCAAATGATATTGATCTAGATATTGATGCATAAATTTATGAGTATACCTTACTCATCGTTGAATAGAGAAAAATGTTCATTCAAGGCTAGTTGTTTCATTAGTGTAGGTTATATGGATGCACAGTCATGTATTGAATGTGAAATGGGAGAGGGAGGCTGACAATCATCTTAATTTTCTAGAGATGTTATCATATTGCTTCTCACCCACATAAGAAGGGAAACATAGGGTAATGTTTCATTAATGTGAATATATTTTATGATCCTAGTTTTTCAATTAGGTACAAATCCCTTTAATATTCTATCATGCTCATTGAATGATAGCATATTTGATAAGACACGAATGTTGAATATGTGGTTCTGTGGGATTTTTCTATAAATGATGATTTATGAGGGATATTGGGTGGATTCATACCAATTAAAACACATTTATTTAGTTTAAATAACATTTATTCAATACACATTATGTAATGGCCTGCTAGGACAATTCACTATGTCTTATGAACATTCCCCATAAAGGAATGGTCGAGCATTAGATGTCGTGTACAACATTATGAAATCACGTAAATACCATGAAAGATTTTTAAAGTGCCATTACCCAATTTATTTCATATAACCTACTTTTATATATGTTTATCCTACATTCATGTGCTCCAACAATGTGGATCCTCTTGAGCCTAATGCTTTGATTTGATCATGCCTCATCGTCCGACCTCCAATTTTAGATCTAACTAACATGATGGATTCATCTTGGTATGTTCTTCAATACATAGGATTGGTTCATATTTTTGAAATATTTAGACAAATCTATTTTGATGTAGGATCATATGACCTATTTTCGATGCATTTATCTCTTCTTACAATTTCATCCAATCCAAGTAAAAATGTGGGCCGATGCTAGATGAGGATAGAGTATGGTTATATATTATGAGTTCAAAGAATCATACCTAAACACATATTCATTTATAAATTTCTATTAATGTGTGCTCACTTTTTTCACTAGATGATTCCCATTAAATTAATGTACAGTTAATATAGTTGATAAAATCATGTTTTATAGCATTATTAATATATGCCTTGTATTCCATTGGAGTTTGTGACTTCAACATCGTCCACCCAAAGTTGGGTGGTTCTTTTTCTATGTCTTTATAAACCTTATAATAATTTCTTAATTCACCATTTAGGTGTGTTTTCATGACCACGCTATTAGTATTTCCTTATAGTGAAACTGAATTATGAATTTGTAATGGGTAGAACTTTTATGTTTTTATGTATCTCTTTACACTTCTGAGGTATTGTTTTATTTAATAAATAAATCTATAATTGTTTAATGTAATATAGATTTATATATAAAACATGGAATAGTTAGATGTAATTGATTAGTAATTAGTCACATATCATGATTCACATTTCTTAGATTAATTAAAAGTAACTAATTAAAGTTAGTAATTATTTTTAAACTAATATGATATGTGGTTTCACATATTCATACCCCTTATCCTGAATGTTGGAAGGGTATTGAATGAACCAAATAAATTACAAAAAGGAATAATTATTAAACTTATGATAGTAAATAATTAATTATATTTATGGTTCCTACTACATATATTCCTTTTTATCTTTTTTGTAATGGTTAGACATTATCCTTTCTTGGATTCCCAGGGGATTTCCTTGGGTATATAGATTACTCCATTTTGATATATAGAGTATATTTTGAAATGATATACCCTTCATATACCATGATCCATTATTATTATAGAATTAATATCATAATGTAGTTTGACACTGGTTTCAACCAGTTTTTCCCATGTTTGGGGTAGTTGAATTCTCATGTAGTGTATAATGGGATTTAAAATCAACAGAGGTCTATGATGATCTTCCGAACAGACACACTATAGAGAAGTGTTTTTTTGAAGGGAAAACATTTTGGTTTAATTGATGTGGGTTAAAAAACTAAGAGACCTCGGATAATTTAATTTATAATAAAGGGTTTATCCAAGGTTATTTCAAAGGGTGGATTTGATGGAATTTCATGGTAATGAGGTCATTTTCTTTGAAAAATGTGTTATTCACTTAATGAGATCAATAAAACATCATAAACTATTGAATTAAAATAAATAAATCCTAATTATTATTACATATACAATTGGTTGATCGTTTCTTTATAACTCTAAAATAATGGTGCATATTATAACTTTTTGTGTGTGGAATTAATATTCAAAAAATGATGATGAAGTATTAAGATCATCTCTTGACACAATCACTTTAAAACAGATTATAAATTATCAGATTAAGAAATAACATCTAAAAAATCCTATTACTAATCCCATGGATCAACCCATAATATCTTTATAACTATATTTATTCTTTGTTATAAATGGATGAGATAAGAAGGATCATTAGGTAATTATTGAGAATAAATAGGGAAATTAATATAAATCCCCTATTTTATGAAGAATTTATAATGTTTCGGTGTGAATTGTTTCACAGATTGAGGAAAATGTATAAATATGATCAAAAAATGAAAAAAAAGTTAAATAATAATATTTTTTATTATGAATCATTGGGGATTCTAATAACATAAATATTAAAGAAGAGTGTTTCAAAAAAATAGGAAGCAAAAAATTACAGGCAAACAAACACAAAAAATTCAATACCACCTTCATTAAAACTATTGTACATATTACTTCTTGAAGTATTTGGACAACCATCCAATAATAAAATCTGTCCAAATTTATTATGTAATATATAGGGTGGAAAAAGGTTTATGTAATGTGGAATTTTCTACCCTTCACTTGAAATGGGAACCATCTTGCATGGATTTCACATATTTATTCAAATGAGCTTCTACATGACTAAATTTTAGTTGGATGTAAAGATGAATTTTTTTACCCAAATGGCCTGAAGGACTTATTTTTTATTTTTATTATGGATAATCCCCCCTTTTAAGGGTTGAAGGGGAACCCGCACATGACCCATAGGCCCAAGGAATAAGGCTCGATTGACTTGCAATACATGTCTCGAAGGACTAGAGGCATACCATGCCCAATACATGACCCAGAGGCCCAGCCCACTTGAACTAATCCACCCCATCTTCTACGCCATTGATCACCTAGCTCCCCACCACGCATTGCTGATCAGTAAGAATTACCCCGTACAAAGCTTCTCAGTGATTGGTCCTGATGGAGGCTTTTATACCCTCTCATTCTTCCAATCCGTTAGCTCTGCATTTTGTGGCTGCTACTCTTGTTGCTATGATCCTCATCTAGGCCATGTTCTATGTGAACTCAGCTACTCCATGGTCTTTGTTGCCCAAAGGCCATGTGGAATAAAGGCCTTTGATGACCCTAAGGACCTTGAGACCTGTAGGCCCCAACTGGTGGCCCAAGGCCCATATCAGGTGAATAGTTCCAGCTGCTACAGTACCAAACAGTAACTGCTATAGTAAATGCTACAGTACCCCTGAGAAATTTTGTAATGATTTAGTCTAATTGGAAATTTACTTTATGATATTGTTGTAATTCTTGGATATTGTTTTGGACCATAGAATCTGGCTAGGAATATAATCGTTAACATGGGCTGAATTGAAATCCTTAAAAACACACAATTAGATCTGGTTATTATTGTGTGAAATGTTCCTAATTGTTTAATATATCATCCATTCATTTTTTTATTCATTTTAATTATATCATATATACTACAGTTTTTTATGGGAATCCTTCCTAGAACATTCACACTAAATATTCATTATTCAACACCCACATTAGTAATATAACCAATTGAATCATTGAATGATCCATAATGATTGAATTTTTCTAATATAATGGAATAATATAAGTGAAATATGAAAATAAAATAATTACTAATGAGTTTTTGATGAGGTGTTAAAAAATGTATCATGTAATAGTGTATTTTAATATCGAATTAATAACATGTTACAGAAAAGAAGTTAAAACATAAAATTTATCTAGTAAAAATAATTTTAAACCTTAAATCAAATTAATATTATTATTTTTAGTGTATATTATGATCCATTAACTATAATTGGGATATTATGATGCCTTAAATACAGGCCTTGTATACACCTTTATATCATTATATAATTTGTGCCATGTATTCTTCTCATTGGGCTGAGTCATCCATATTTTTTTATTACCTCGGATGAAATCCTCGGACATGGTAAGAATATTGTACAATTTATTTGTTTTTTCTATTTCTACTTGGGTTACAATCACACAACCTTTATTTATAGACTACATGAGATACTTAAATGAGTTGGACAACCCATAAAGCCATTGTTTCCTTGGTTACACCTAGTATTATCATTTCCTATTACCATGATCATGTTTACAATTTCTAACAATTAAAAATGATATATAAATATAAAACTAACATTAATTAGTTAATTAAATTAAATCAGGTATATATTTATTACCATGTGATGTTTATTTAGTCATTAGTTATTATTTATTAATTTTATTACATTTATATATGCATCTACACTGCTAAGCTAATATTCACAGAATAAATTCTATAGAAGTCATTGATGGTGCCCTACTTCGATTTCTATCACACCATATCTATAATATTTTTGATACCTAGGTATATTATATGATCATGGGTATGGAAAAGGGTATAATTTATCATTGTACACCTTACATGTTTTAATTCATAGGATGGTGATTGATATTAGATGATCGAACCAGAGCATAAGATTTTTGGATGTTTATTTGCCTTTTTTTCTTATTATTTTGTATATCATGTAATATACATAAAAAATTCATCAATGTATACATGTTTTCCAATTTTTTTATATATATAATTACATAATCATATTGTTTTTATGACACAGTTATAGCTTATGATTATTATAATCATCTTGTATGGTAATCATTTTTTTTCAAATTCATATTCTCTCATATAAAACATCTCTTATTTATATATTATTATATCTATTATGATCCACTCTTATAATAGGAAAAATTCTCCCCATGGACATACACTATTTCATGACTTCTAGTTGGTATCATCTTTCATATGGGGAGGTACACATGGGTCCATGTGTCCAATCGAGTTCAAGGAACCATTATGTGAAACCAATTCAGGATGTCACACCATGAAATATACTCAAATATCTACTTCCATAAAAGTAATAATAACATATAATCAGAGACAAAAATTATATATTCATATACCTAACTATTCCATAATTACAAGACCCAATGAAAATAATACATTACAAATATTTCAAATACCCTTCTGGTTTATAGATTCTAAGAATTAGATAAATAATAAACTAATAATAAATTCTTATTTCTCAACTGAGGGATATATTTTCTTCACTATATGAAACAATTGTTATCCTATAATAAGCCTTCAGTATCTCCAATAAATTTTATGTATATAGGGTTCAATGTTATATATATAATGTGTAATATATTTATTTATAACCTGTCAAAATAGAAATAGAATAAGCATGACATAAAAATCCTGTACGAGATACATATAACTATAGGTTCCAAAAACATAAAAATTAAATACATAATATGGATAGAATATATTATCTTAATAATTCCATAATCTACCAAAACTATGATCCTTATAAATCCTAAAAATAAATTAAAAATTGTAAATTAATATAGCGATCACATACTAAAAGGATTCATAATGTCATACATCAAAAAAATCTAGTAGATGACTTGGGAAAAAAATTAATATTGTGAAAACAATATTCAATATTTTTTTCAATATGATGTAATACAACTATTACCTAAAAATGTTTTTTCTAATGAGACCTGGTGATGCATCAGGGGAAAATATAAAACCATACCTTACACATCACCTGATTATATACAGTTGATTATCAATATGATTCAATAATAACATCCTTATATTTTCAGTAGGAACATGCTCTCAATAGAATATTGGATATAAATTTAATTAATAATAATGAATATCAATTCGTGATCATTCTATGCTAGTATTCAATGAAATTTAATAACATCAATACATTTCCCCATTTCAATAAAAAATATAATTTGATAAAAATTAGCTATGAAAAACATGGTGTTCATTTAATAATATGTAGTTAAATTTAAAATAATCAACTGTATTCAAATAACAATATATAGTATTCCAATTCTTTTCCTACTTTTTTAAAAATAAAATAACATCACCAAAACCCATCTAGAGGAAGAAGTATGTTTTTGCTATAAGGCGTAATCCATAAATAGATATATATATATATACATATATATATATATATATATATTAAATGATTTATGTGGTTTAAATTTATATCCATATAAAAATAATAGAATATCACCTAATTAAAAAAATATAACAATGTTACAGACAAATATTAAATATGATCAATATAATAATATTTACTCAAGGAAAGAAAGTTGAGTTTGAAAAAAGTCATTATTATTAGTGAAAAACCTAGAAACCCCTCAATAAGGAATCTATATGTGGATTTTAACTACAATAAAATTAAAAAAATGAAATAATTATAAAATTAATAAATAATATAAATAACACATGGTGCACAAAATATTTTGATGTCACAATGAATCTGTATTGATACAAATTAAATGGTTATGACTATAAAATTTGTAAAATTAAAACCCCTTGAAAGGAAGAGATAAAACTAAAATGAATATTATATTTTTAAAATATAATTAATGATATAATATATAAAATAGTTAGTATACACACCATATTAATTAAATTTGGTGTATAATACTAATCATCTTGATATAAAGAATTTATGATGAATAACCCTTACAATGTATCACTACTAACATGATCGTGCTCCAGCCTCTTGAATAATAAAAAATATATCTTTATAACTCTTATTAGTGACCTAAATCAAATATAATTCGATTTATATAATTATTTTATAACCATAAATTACAAATATATCAACAAAATTTTGAACATATTTTTTATTGGGTGTTTGAACATTATGTTTGTTCCATATAATCATATTAATGACATATCTATTTTCATGATGTTATATCAATTTTATAATTTTATTTTATATAGGTAACATTAATAGATATTCGTTTATAGTTTAATATTATATAATTTCATATCATGTCACTTTTGGTTGTGAACTATGATGTTGATATTGAACATGATAAATATTAAGGGGTCCATAATGAACGTAAGACTTTTTCTTAAATAAAGAGATTAACGTTGATATAACCTCACTAGAAAAAAAATACTTACATATTCATATCAAATTTCACATGTAAATAAGTTTTAATATTCATCAATTATTTATTTTATTATAATTATTTTTGTTTGAAGTTAAACATAGCCAATCATGAAGATATCATGATTGTTGGATGAAAATTTGATATTTTATTCATAATATAAAAATAATAGAATCATAATAATATTATTTAGTTTTAATTCATGTAATATTTTATAATTTTAAAGAAATATCAAAACATGATGATTTATATAATGTCAATACATATAAATAAAAGGAATTTTCCTCTTGGTATGCATGTTTTAATCAAATAAATTCAAGGTAATCATTTGGTTATCATATGACTAACATGATATATTATCTTTTTTGGGATGAAGTTGAATGGATAATAAAGAAAGATGATTTTTCTATTACAGAGTATTGTTTATTTCTTCAAAAATGCTAAATAAATTCACTTTGTAAAGGACTTGAAAACCAGACGATGCTTTGCTGATATGTATTTCACAAATATCATAAGTCAGGAGAACATGTGATGAAATCCTTATAAAGGATAGAGGGAATAAATAAGTGTTCTTGGTAGAGGATGTAAAGTGGTGCACTAGTAAAAAGTTGCGCGCAAGTGTGGCGTGCATGTGTATGTTGCGCGCAAGTCATATTCCAAGATCTCACATCAAAATATGATGATGTAAATAAAGTTGAGTGCAAGATAAAGATTGGTGCACAAGTAAAAATGTTCTGTGCAAGTATAATCTATGTGCATGTGAGATGCGAATGTATATGTGGCATGAAAGTGTATGTTGCGCGCAAGACATATTTCAATTTCTTCATATCAAAATATGACAAAGGAACGAAAGTGTCGTGCTAGTGATGAAATGTTGAGCAAGTGATGGAGCGGTGCACAAGGGCTACAGCGGCGTGCAAGTTCTAGAGTGGAGCACAAATGCTGGAGCGGCGCGCAAGTGATGGAGTGGTGTTCCAGTGTATGTGGTGCACAAGTCACCAAAATTCCTATAAATAGACGAATTGCCTCCTCACTTTTTATGCTCAACACTTAAGAAAAAAATTGGATCTCTGGTCGCACAGGTCGTAGTAAGTGTCATAGGAAGTGGCACGTAAGATGAAGTAGAGAGTAAGCTGAGTATTATTTATAAGGTGCACATATAGGGTGGCGTGCAAGAATATGTGGAGTGCATGTTGTTAGAGGCACACGAGGAGGGAATTTTCATCAGGAAGTGTGTTTTATATAATCCAAGAGTGGCGCACAAGTTGTGAGTTGTGCTCAATTGTGGTGCACAAGTAGTTAGTGACGCGCATGTAGGTGGCACACAAGCAGGTGGCGTGCATGAAGGTGGCACATAAGCTGAGTGGAATGCAAGTAGGGAAGCGTTCTAGGAGGGAGGCATGCAATCAAGGATGCACGAAAGCATGGAGGCGTGCTAGCAGGGAGGCATGAAAGTAGGGCGCACATGTTGTTTGCACAAGGAGGATCTTACCGGCTTATGGGTAGGAAAGTGAGGAATTGATTTGAAAGATTTGATTTGGAAAAGTTCATTAAGAATCACAGAATCATGAAATTACCCTATTTGTGCTAAGAGGGAGCACACACACTACTTTATTTTTTTCAATGATCTACATGAGTGTATGGTTATGTCATACTCGTTGTATTCTACATAAAAGGACTATTTTCTATTGGATTGTGTGGTACCAAATTGTTTCTATACCCTACCATGGAAGTAGATACTCTTGTTGAGTAGTGAACCTTGTAAATATTGTGTTCTTATCATTTTTTGTGTTCAGCAGGTAAGAAACCCTTTAATAGGAGGTGAAGTTTGTTTCAAAAGAAGGAAACTTAAAAAGAAAAAGATATCACTGATTGACCCCCTCCCCTCTTAGTTATACTTGGATCATGATTGGGAACTTCAATTTTTCAACCGAAATCCTATATAATGCAATGAAAAACGTATTTCAAAATTAAAACATGTCAGTGACCGTAAATAATTATTTTTATTTAAAATTAATTTTATTTATCGTGGGGTTGTTAGTTTGCATGTATACACGAATAACAATTTTCTTTTTGTTAACGGTTGAGATAAATGTAGTTTAAATGTTAACATAATTTATATAGTAAATTTAATTAATTTTAAACATAAAAATAACATTATAATATTATGGATATAGCAATTTTCAATGAATACAACTTTGTTGAAAATATATGTAATTGAAATTATTCATCTTGGGTTACCAGATTTCCCATTAATCACCCATGAAAATGAATTAATTTATCATATTAATGATGATAATATGATATTAAACCTAAAAAAGTGTTTTAGTATGAAAAATATTTTGGTTTTAAATGGGAAACACTCTAGGAACATGACTCTTAATGTGGGAGGAGTGTTTATTTCATATGTCAGGAAAAAAATACTTTTTGATGAAATAATAACATTTACAACATTATAATGTTACTAATATATAATATATAGATAAAAATGAAACAAATTGGGGGTAAACTGAGTAAATTTCAAATATAACAATAACAAGTGTTTTATGAAAAAATTATTGTTTTCATTGACTGTTTCATTTTATATTTTAATGTTTTAATGTTGTCATTTTTACCATCAGAATTAATTTCAAGCCTTTGTAAATATATTTTAAATAAAAAATTTATGATGCAACATTTTTACAAATTTAATCCTTTTTATTTAAAAATTGAAAATTATTTTCTCGAATAATATTTCTAATGGTCTGAAATGTCAATTTTAATATAAACACAATTAATCACATTAGAACATTTTTTAGAGAAATATATTTTTATGATTTAAAATTATATGAAAACTAAAATTAAAATGTTATTTATGACATATATTAAAATACTATAATAAAAACTAAATTTATGAGGAACACAAGGAAAAAATAAACTAAATATCACAGTGAAAATATTTTATTCCAATTATATTTTTACAATATTTTTATGAAGATACAATTTAATTGGTTCTAGAAAAGTGTTAAAGATGATTTATGAGTTAATATGGAAAATTATGACATATAATTTTATACTATATATATAGATTCTATTAAATAAATGATTTTTTAAATTTCATTGATTATCTAATATAATGATAAAGTCATCAAAAATTAATTTTTTATATAACACATTTTCAACTAAAAAAAATATACTTCTAAAAACAATAATTATAATGATAAGAAAATATTAATATTCTAAACCAAAAACTGATTTGCCACTTTTCAAATTAATATTCTAAATAATATATCTTTAATTTTTCACAAAATCATGTAATATAATAAAAAATAGTTATTTATGGAAAAAAAATTATCAAATATTATCCATTATTAATTTCATTTTATGAAATTTACCAACTAAATTTGAGTTTATAAATTCATAAAATCAAAAATCATTTTCCATCTTCAGACATAATTTTCTTGAAATAGAAATAAATTTCACATAAAATTCAATGTTTAAACATTTACTTTTCTAAAAAATAAATTCTTATATACGAAATTTTGGGAAAATGAATTTGATTTCATTTGTATTTAAAAGTTAAATAATATTATTTACATATATATTTATTTAATAATTTTTTACTATTGATTCCAGATAATTTACAAGGTTAGTTTTTATATTCCTAAAATAATATTTATCTTTTATCAAAATTTATTTTAGATTAGATTATGTTCAATTTTGTGTGTGGTTAATTCTATCAACCATGTTGAATTATTTGAAGGTAATTATATATTAAAATCTAACGGTGTTACACATAGAAATTAAAAAGAATCCACAATGAATATTATTTAATTATATATAAAAAGAAATTGTTTGATTTTAAGGCTATATATGATTTTTATAAAAGGTAAAATTACGAAATGTTACAAGAGACAATGAATTTTTGGAAAAAATAGGTTAGATGATGCAATATTTTGATGAATTAAAAATATATGCTGAATAATTGACTTATTTTAGTGATAGTCACTGTGAAATGTGATTTAAATATATTATGGTTACCCATGATTAGAAAAACCACATTGCCATGAAGTATCAATTTATCAAAAATATGGTATATAGTAAGTGATAGATATATGGAATGTTTTTTGTAGCCACAATTATTTATATATTTTCACCGTGAATTTATCCCCATAAATGTTGATGCAACATCATGCCTTATAGGTTCTTGAGAAAATAGATTAAATTAAAGGGTAAGGACTTCTATAGAGGTATCATTATCGATTTTAGAGGAGGATTATTATGGTTTTAAAATGTAATAATCATCAACTGTAATATTTATGGAGTTTAAATCATTGTTTGTACAATTAAACTTTTTGGTCATCTGATGTTTGAGCATCAGATTTATGTTCAATATAAATTCAATATGTTCTTGGAGGATAGGTTTTACTTTAAGAGAGAATATGTTTTTTGTTTTATTTGTAATTGGGTAATTGGATGTTTTTTGTTACATTGACATTATCAATGACCTAGAATGTTGGAATACTCTCCATAAAAAATTGTCGAGAAATAATAAACATGAATTTGTTTATGGGGAAATAAGTTGTCAATAATGTTATAGTTGATCACCAGTAAAATTCTATTTTGATGCTTCAATTTTATTAAGGGATGATAGTGTAACTTGTTCAACTATATTTGTATCCTAAATATAATATAGGTATGACCTTGACTAGTTTATCAAATCAGAGAACCTAAAATATAATTCTTACAGAGTGTATGAATTAAATATATAGTTCATGGAAATTTTATAGTCTTTTAATAATTTTATAATGAATATTACAGATCTTTTTTTCAGAGAAGAGTAATTCTCTCTAAATAATATAATATAATTGATTGTATATTGGTTCCTTCATTTTATGTATGATAAATTCAAAATAATTTTAACTGTCCAGCGTTTAATTACCACATTATTTACATCTACTTCAGGTATTAAAATTTCATTATTTATCGTTTCAATTTTAATCATCTTCATTGTGTTTTGGGTCTATTCATTTTGGTGGGAAGGGATTAGTAACTTCCGATATCATGGAAAATTAATTATGAGGATGTGGTGTTATAGAGTATTTGTTTTGATCATCATTTATCAATGTATGAAATTATTATTATGGTAAATCAATCAAACTATGGCCAATTTCATCTATAGGAAATTTCCTTATCCATTCAAGATTCCTTCTATAATTATATTATCAAAACATAAAATTAAACAAGAGAAAATTTTAAAAAATTCAATCAGAAGAATAAGTTAGGGATCACTTCTATGATATCCATAAAAATTGTTCTAGGTTCATTTCCTAACAATTATATATTGTATATTGTGATATTAAATCACCACACAATGTAGTGGGAGGATATATAATTCTATTCCCACATATCTCATTTATAATATGTACTTAAATATATATGCCATATAGTATAATAATATATAATCTCTAATAAGAATAAAACCCCGAAAAATGGAATGAGTTATATAATACTAACAAACCGGAAAATCAAATGAAGTAACATAATGATTCCCATGAATGATGGGAATAAATTTTTATTAAATATTCATAAATTAATAAATTATAATAGATCAACAAAATATTGTTTATGTAAAATAATATCCAAAATACTTGCTATGATTGTTTTGAAATTAACTTTTGTATTTGAGTTTTAAGAAAAATTCTAAAATATCCTTAAAGATGGTAGGATAATAATAATTTTGTTAAAACAAAAAAATGAATCAAAATGGCCTTCTATAATTATTTTTGGAAACCATATAATTTTAATTGAAATATATAGAGTGGTTTATGAAAATAGACAAGAAATTAAAACGTTCCCATTAGACGAATTTCAATGAAAATGGTAAATTATTACTGGAGAAGAAGAACATGTATTATCCATATAAATTGATGAAGTATGAATATATGAAACTTACATGTATGTTAAAATATAAAATTAGTAAATGATAAAATATATAAATTTATATGGATTTATTTTTGGGGATTCATCCCTCCAAACTAATTAGGCTTATACAAAAGATCCCTTACATTGTGTCATTGATTCATTTAATACATTCGTCTAACTTCATAAAAAGTCCAATTAAATTTATTGTATACATGATTATAAAAAAAAATTAAAGTTTTATTTGTTTATAATAAATCTTATTTTCTTTACAGTAAAAGTTTTATGATATTTTAATTATGTTCACCTTCCAGTGGATGTTTGTTAGATAGTCCTAAGATTGAATTATATTATCAGCTATTGAAAACGTTTTTGTCTCCGGAGGTAATATAAAATGATGTGTAAATGAATTATTTTTATATAATTTTATAGTATATGATGGTTCTAAATATCTCTATATGTTTTATCATATGGAGAATTCATTTAAGATACAAGTTATTTGTTTAAAGTTAGTTAATTTAGGCGATCTTCCAGAACAATATGTATTTTTTTAAATTTATTATTGGGTCCTGAAAACATTTTGAAGGGAAATCAAATACTCATAGTTATTTGATAAAGAAATGTAAATTAATTGATCTATGAATTGAGGAATAATAGTTGAATAATTAAAAAAATTGTCAAAGGAACAAATGTACATTGTGAAGCAGCGCCACTTTGCGGACCATCACATCACACAGAGGTTCACTTCATGGATAATTGTGAACATTCAAGTTCATGTGATGGTGACGCTAAAGCCAATACCCAAAAAAATAGTTTTATAAAATGATGTATAGAATTCTTCCCCACATTTTACATCCATCAAGAAACTAAAATGGTTTTCAGGTTTTCCATAGATGACATCTTCCTCCGAAAAAAACAATTTCACTCACGAGAATGAGGTAGTAATTTTCTTTGCCCAAAAAAAATTCCAGGTGACGCATTTATAAAGTTATCCATATAACGGGTTTACTACCATGGGCCTCCAAAAGTGAACATCTCTGGCCCATTGATCTAGTTCATCCCTATCTCTATAAAAGAAACATGAGGGGGTGTGAGGAGGAGGACCCTTATGGGGGGATTGAGTGATCAAAGCCCTAGAAGAATAGAAAACCACAAAATATGGACTCTTTTGGTGATTCATGGTTTGTATAACACACCAAAAAACATTTATGAATGAAATATAATACTAATTGGTAGATTTCAAACCCAACATCTTATGCATATGGAAACTACTTCCATGTAGAAAAACACTATATGGACCGAATCCAGGTCTGCATAACATCAAAATATGTAGAAGAGCCATTCAATCCCATAACTACATTTTACATGGTTGAATATCCATCCCTAATAAATAAATGGAATTCAGAATGGTGGTTTTCTTGGTTTTTCCACCTAATGTCTTCAATCATTTAATTATTTTTCATTTCATTATCCATAGGCCCTACATGAACATGTCCAATAGAACATGGCCAAATCCTCATTCAAATCCCCCTGATGTGTATGATAAAACCATCAAGCACATTAAAACAACTTTATGGGTTTACATACTAATGTTAAAAATATTCATGTGGGAAATCCCCGTAATAAGTACAATCCCAAGAATTTCCCTAAGTTTATATTCCAATAGTAAGGCGGCTTTTGAAATTGGGATGCTCAGTGTTACCTACCTATTTTAGGTATTAAGGGTCATCATAGGACTTTCCCATTTATGAGGGATAATGATAAATTATGAAAAATAACAATTTAGTTCACCTTTTATGAGGAATCATGCTCCTTGCCTTTCTTAGAACAAACAAAAGGGAACTCCATATAAATTAATCCCATATCCATTCTTCTGTGAAGTGTCATATCCTCGGCCTCTTCCACCATCATCCTCCTCCTTTTCCACCAGGGGAGAGGGGAATGTTTGTGGTTTTCTAAAGCTACCTCTTCCACAAGTATCTCACACCAAGCACGATTCACATGGGATTAGATATTAGTAGTGATCATGGAATCCACATGAACCTCCATATAGTATAATTATAAGAACATTGATTCATGTTCTAACAAGGATATATAGGATGCCTGTCAAATGCCCTATCTTAATGGACCTTTTCCACAGTTATATGTCCCCTCCAAATGTTAACATGACTCCTATTTTGTGTAATCCTATATCATTTCCCCTAAAATGGTTATCTTAATTATGTAAGTCCCAACCGTCAAAACTACATGGACATTCATTCCCAATTTGAGGAGATACATATGGATCCTCCTCGATGTACAATCCCCACAACATAATTATCACACTAGTCCAATTTCATCCTAACAGTGTGTCCGTAAACTGTAAAGGTCACCAAACTACATCGATTATGATCCCTCTCACAAGGTTACATAAAAATCCAATATTATGGTTTTGATCCCAACATTGAAACAATTCTAGTCCCCTGGATGACAATAAACCCCAGATCACCATCCCATGTGGATCAAAACCAATATCCTCCAAATGAATATCCAAGGGATTTTTGATTTTTCTAAAAAATGATAACATTGATGAGTAACATGTGATATATACTAATGTCCACATTGATGGAGACCCTTAGATACAGATATGTGATTCACGACCCATGCATGTTAATGATTTATCATTCAATATATGAGTAATCCATAGACACATTCTTGGGACTGAAAGTAGGATACATGAACATGTGAACAATGTATAAATCTATGAGAGATACCTATAATAGGAATTAGTTACCCTAAAAATGGTGTGATGAGTGCGACTTCCAATCCTATTGAACAATGTCTTTTCTTAACTATCTTTGGTCAAATCATCCAATGAACTCAAGACTTTAGAAATATGTTCCATGAATCATGGATTTGAGAGCCATTGGGTGTTTCTTGTTCTTTAAATAATCCAATTGTATTCCATTATAGGATATTGTACCCAACATGGAGCGATTCCACAAAAACATACCCCCCTGCAATCACTCATTATACCGAGCATGCTTTGGGTCAAAAAATTATCAGTTTGATATGAAATACTTAACTATGATGAATCCTTCATAAGGAAAAAAGGATATACTTCCTAGTATCTATTGGACTATTTTGTTTCATGTACAAAATGCACATTGGGATGAAACAAAAATGGAGAACTTGATGTGAATACTTAACGAAGGTGGTGATTTTTCCCAACCTCAGGCCCATTCACATATAAATTGGAGAGGCATATAAAAAATAATCAATTAGGCATGCGATCATGAGAGTAGACTATGATGGGAGGTTTTTCTATTTTTATTACATATATTTAAGGTATTTGGAGAAATATAAATTCCAATGGAAACCTAGAAGTTCTCACAGACACGATTGATGATCAATACACTAGATTAGTCTTCCACAAATTAGAAGACTCCATCACCCAAAAAATATCTCTATTGAGGGGTTTCAAATGTGATGATCTACCAGTACCAGCAGAATGGAACACTCTTCATAGCTGAGTCATCAAGATGAGCATGAAAATAGGTGAAATCTTGCCAGCCACCTCTTCAACAACAGTTATTATTCTATAATAGGGTGGCCCCACTAACCATCTCTAATCACTTCAAGATCATATTTCCAATATGTAATAATGAATAACTCCCTTTCCATAGAAAGATTTATGATGACATAATCAATGACAACGTCCCTATTTCACATGATCCCTTCTCAAGGTCCCCTACCAGAACATGCCACCAACAATATCATGTGATAATGTATCCTTGTTCTGAAGTGGTTACCACCCTGAGGGATCCTGCTAATATTTAAAAAACATAGACCCCCCAAGCTACTTTCCATGTGAAATGAGCATAAAACAGGTACCATGTCATTACCATAGTATATGATGTAGTGATCCACAAAACAATCA
The DNA here is from genome assembly GCA_963277665.1 of Viscum album. NCBI lineage: Eukaryota > Viridiplantae > Streptophyta > Magnoliopsida > Santalales > Viscaceae > Viscum > Viscum album. The sequence goes on along the minus strand of OY728150.1, from coordinate 432,845,560 downwards.
TGGAGGTACACTATGAGAAGGAATTTAATCATACTCCCTCCACTAAATCCAATCGTGAATATACTGTGAAAATTTAAGAGAAAAGACATATTATTAGTAATTCTCTTAGTAATATTGGAAAATTTATAAAGGAAAATTATTTGGAGATTTATGTCCTTGTGGATGCACCAAAATCCAATAATCCAAATAGATGATAACTATCTACGAGTAGGCACAAATTCTTACTAATAAACACTGAGCTTGCCAACTAAATAGGGTGGAAATATATTGGTAGTTGTACAATACTTCCAATGCATATGAATCCCACCAATAAAATATAGTGGAAATATGTAGGAAAATGAAAATTCTTACCTACCCAATGAATCCCACCAACCTAATATGGTGGCATAACAATATAAGATGTATCAAATTCCCATGGATTCCTACAAACACCTTCCCATAAATATAGTGGAAAACAAATATATCAAAATTTCTAATCACAAATATGATTCCCTCAAATCAAATATGGTGGATGATTGAGAAAACATATGTCGTATCTTATCCATAAATCAGGGGAAGACACATTCCTCTACCCCGATAAAGGTGAACATCACATACCCTTTGGAATACCATGGATAACCGGACAAGGAAAAAACTCCTTCTTTGACATTGGAATTAGAATATATCCCCATTCCATCCAAATATATATCCCAACACATTCTGGAAAATATGTACGATGTGACATCGATTCCTAATCATATCCTCTCGAGCTATTAAGATGTTATTTCATCTATGGAAATAACAATGTGTTAGACCCAAAATACCATGTCCCTAAGTGGTGTGAAACATCCATAGGATAATAAATTCACTTTTTAGTAGACTTGTATCCAACCTTAAGTACATTATATTCATCCACTATATTACATGATATATGGACAACAACATCATGAATAAACACATGTTCCAATAGGGGGACACCCATCCACCATGGTGTCCAATCCAAGGAAAGCATATATCCCTATCAGAACTCAAGATGTATGTTTGAGTATTCTAGTGGTATCATGGGAACTGAAAAATAGGAAACCTAATATTATGTTCATTACTAGTAGCATTTGGATCAATTATACCATAAGAGATCCCCTGAAAATGAAATAAACCAAAGGAAACCAGAAAATGAAGGGCACATTCTTAATCCGGCTCTCCTGGAAGCTGTGTATCTGGATGCCATCAATCACCTATTAATAGAAACTCAAGATACTATCAACCCATTATATAATTATTGGATTAGATGTAGTATTTTGGAATGAATTCTACAAGAAGTTCCTCCTCAGAGAAACCATATAGGCTAATTTGTGGGAATGAAACGATTGATCATGAGTGCCTATCTTCGTATGGGAATCATTATGGACATCCAAATTACTAGAAAATAGAATATAAATATTTTCCTACCCATGTTTTCATCTTCCCCGACGGACCTACGCATGGTATACACATTAGAAAATCTTCATGCTGTCATACACCAATCTGTGATTGTAGTCTCACAATGATGGAAGTCACTATGAAGACCCTCCTAGTAGTTACATCGAGTAGCAAGAAGGACCTCCACTCACTGTGGTCAGCCCTTAAGGACCTCTCTAGGCTATTAACCATAATAACTCTCTATATGGTTAGACACTATGACACGATGGTCATCCTCTCTATCATGATATCTCCTACAACGACCCACCTATAGTCAACATTCCCACTACCAAGAAGGTCCTCCCCTCGCTGAGCCATACCTGGGAAAGCCCTCATATTCTAGTACAGAAATATTAATGCAGTCAGAATTGTTAGATTCTTGGACTATGATACATGAAATCCTTTCTCAGCTAGGAATAGTTTTGGGGCCATGCTAATCATCCATGACACCCACATACCATTCATATATTTATGATACTCATACGTTCCCCAATTCTAGGGATTAAATAATTAAGAAGAATACTTATTGGGAAGACCAATAAGAAGAGTCTCTAGAACAATATTAAAATGATATATTACTTGTGAGAATACAATTATCCATGAAAAATATACCAGTTATGTTTTATCCCACAACCCCTTCTCAATTTGACTTAGAGGGAGATTTGTCTAAGGAATGCGTACATTACATTTATCTCAATATCATGAATACACTCCTCCATATGAAAGAAATGTATTTACACTATGATGGATATTAATTATAAGTCATTATATTGGGAGATATTTTATTAGAAATTGACATACAAGATCATTCGTCAGCATTACAACCAGAATCTGAGAGGAAAAATAAAGATCTTGAATTGATCTTCCTCGACCCACTACAGAATTCACATTTACTTATCGATGACACACATTTCGGTGTACATGTATAGGGTTTGGAGAGCATGAAAAATTTCACTTCACCCACATCCCATCCAACATAACCCATTTAAAATGAAATCCTTAAATTTAATTATCCCAAAATAATGAACAATTGAAATACTAGTTCAAGAAAGGAAACATTATCAACCAGAACATGCATACGTATGTTTCCAAAGCATTTGGCCCCATGTGAATGAGACATAGAAAAACTCTTGAATGAAGAAACCGAGAACATTCAGAATACTTCTTTCTTAAGGTAAGGAAATAATTATCCAATTATCATGTCCTCATAAACAAATAATTCTTGTGTAAACATAGAACGTTATCTAGCTTATACCCAAATGGGAATGCATGAGATCATGATTGGGGCGATAGACGCTGAAATGACCCTAGTACGTGATCAAAAATATATTGTTGGGTGGGGGAATTTATAACACAAACATATCCAATAAAACCAACAAATCTGGGTCAAGTCATAATAAAAAAAGATTGGGAGCAACCCCATTCTAAAGGGATGGGGGTATTTTTTACCATAACTACCGACACATTGGATGCATGACTTTTCCTTCCAATGTATGACATCAAATAGAGATTCCACCCCTCCCATACCATCTCTTTATTCATTTTCCCCATAATGGAGTAATACAGTAAATTCATATAAGGGTTTCTTATGAGATAACATTTTCTGAGAAACTTGAGGAGGACCACATAATGGAAGGAGAAGATCCAATAAATTATAAAAGAACCTCTCATAACCTTTGTTAATTAGTTCAACCCCAACCATCCATTATGAATCAGTGGGTATTGTGGATGAAAACTTTTGGTACCACAACAAGACTCATTAAAATATGAATGATCATGGAGATAATGATTCCACTCAGAATCTGATTCTCCCTGAACATGTAGGTGTGTATATATGGAACCACATTCCCCCCATAAATTTTGGCGCTCCCTCAGTCAATCCCTATTTATCACTTTTTTGAATCCCCAATAACAAGAAGAACCTACAAAGGTCATACATGAACCAACTCCGCCCTATGAGAATGAGTCTCAGATGATCAAAGAGATATTTTATCGACATGAGGAAAAACGGTGGAGTAAAGGTGAATCAAAACCTAGATGCTTCATGGAACTCATCCTCTTAGTTATTTTCCATAGGTAATGTTTAATCATACCCTTCCAGTAGGTGGGCCTCACCCAAAATATCTCATCTCAGTAAATTATGGAAGCTCAAAATGATTATCAAAGGTAGAATTAGGACCATAAGTCTACCATAACCTATTATCAAAAGGATATCAACATTTAACTCTCTTTAGGAATCAAATGAAAAAAATCAGAAAATACACAAAGCTAAAATAGATGGGTATCTACCCCAATTTCCAGAATCACCGACTAGACCAATATTCCCTTTACTACTCACACCCATGATTAGGTTCACTAGTAAATTAATAAAGGGGTAAATAATACCATCAAGTCAATAGTAGTCTAACTGGAATCCATAGAATGGTGGTGTGCTCCGATATAGCCAGAATAGAAACCCTACACCAACTTGGTGAGTAATGTTCTGATAACACTAAATTTCCTAAACCCCGTATACAATAGATGAGGGGACTAAAAACAATATCTTTTGAATTATGTGTACGAATTAGTGAAACTCGTATAATTCGTAAAACCATACAATGTTAAAAAAATTTTGGTGTAACAGTTTGCATTCTTTGTCATTAACTGAATGGGGGGATCCCTGGCAGTAATTCCATTTCACGTTTAGTTCATCATATCCATTAACAACAGGTTATGGACTTATGAACTACAATCAGGGAGATAATTATAGAGTCTCGTGTTTTATTTGTAGTTGGAATGGTCTAACCTACTCTCTGAACCAGATGATTACCTAACATGTGATTCTTGGAATTTGTATCAATAACCATAGTGATGATCTACAAACACTACTCATCCTCAAAAAATATATGAGTGGATTTTTTATTTCTCTTCCATTCACAAAAAATAGAGGATTTATATTGGAAGACTAATCTAAATTTTTTGGAAGCCTTGTTGGCCTTAGTAAATAGAGTTGGAATAGATGAAGTGGCTTCTATTAGGCTTAATCAACCCCGGCCCCCACTCTAACTCTATGCCCTGCACCAAATCATGTATGGACTTCTGGAAAATAGTAACAGGATCTAACAAATTAAGATGAATCGATGGGACCTAGGAAAAATTAATTTGGGTAATGAAGGAATCAAATTTATTCATATTGAGAGGACCAAATCTGTGGGTACTTTTTATCATTCCAAAATGAAAAATTTGTGTGCCTATCATATACAAAAAAAGATCATGATGTTATCATAGATGAGCAGCCTGATTATTTTCCCTACCATCAGATACTATGAAACACCATTCAATAGTGTATCATCTTCAAATGTCACCTACAAAGAATGTTATATTCTGGTCAAGTCAATTTGCGACAACCACAAGAATAATTGAAATATGTTTCCACCACTAACCTATATTGTGGATGTGGTGGATATATTTGTTAGAAAAATAGTATAGATGTTCGGGAGTTGGATGACATATAAAATAGTCAACCAAATGGATGACATACTCCATGAGTTGTTGAAGCAACTGACTATGCATATTACTGCTTTTGATTCAACGTAGCCACCATCCCCTTCCCCACAATCCTCCATGGTTCGAGTGTGAAAAAAGTATCCTGACCAGGAAGGTAGAAAATTATTTGTAGAATAAGAACCTTAACTAAATACAATGCTGTTTTTGGAACTCTATGATTTTATTGCATCAATTCTTAATATATGGGAACTACCCCACTAAAAAGTGGCACTGGAGGTTGTCAATCAGGGAGACTAGTAATCAAATGATGAAGTGATATTTGGATCTCTTAATTTAATTCACATAAATGAACACTTCTATGATTAAAATCATGGTGTTTAAATTGAGTTCCCTACATCAAATTGGGGATCTATAATAAAAGTCTATAGGAGCTAGGGATACCCAAGAATATGCAGACATGGTAGAAACCAGATTCTTAACCACACACCCTCTCAATCATCCAATGTTGCAGAATATTTTGGAAGAGCCTTTTAATAGACCCAATATGAATAGGAAAATTAACCTACCCCCTCAGAAAAATACTCTGGCCCAATCATCCAGTAATATCCATTAGAAGAGGGACAAATTTCTAATCACCCATGACATGTAGGGAGATCTTCCTGAGAAAATTCAAAAAGAATGGAAGTACCACAAACTCATGACCCAATGACTGGTCCATCTTCATCCAATGATCATTCCTCTAATGAGAATGTGAGTGAAAATTGTTAGGTCTTGACCATAGATTCCCAGAGCTGGTGCCTAAAACATGGTGTTTAATTTTTTTTTAAAAAAATTCTGAAAGAATTACACATCACATTTCATCATAGATTGTATTTCTGGTCTAGGTTCGCGAAAACCAGATATATCTTGTGTATTTCATCAATGATGATAGAGATAAGAATCATAATGCAACCACCAAATAAAATATTTCAAATATGAAAAATCTATTAATCCTTTAAAAATTAATTAAAAACATAGGGTGAGAACATGAATTCCTGGTAAGGGGTTTTAAAATTTATTAATGAAATTCCTATTCAAAAAATACTTATAAAATATTTTAAAAATAGTTTCATAAAAAGGAAACAACATTTCTTGTATAACGTCATCTACATATTTCAAATGTTACTTGAAATAATTTTTTGGGAAATTTCATACTCAAGAAAATATATATTTATTTAAATACTAAATCATATATCCATGTAGGCATACTTGTAAAAAAATGACATGGAATGCTTTATATAATTTAGGAGTTGATCAAACTAATTTAAGGGTAACATAAAATGATGTAGGTACAAATTCGTACCTGAAATAATACATTCTTAGAATTTCATAAGTAACACAATCATGATTCACATAACACTAAAAATGAAATTCATGAAATAACAGATGTAATATTAACTTATGTTTCAATGTTCTGAAAATAGATTATACATATTCATTATGAATTGATTACTATGTATATTCCTCATTATTCCATGTTTATATATTACAATAATTGTAATCAAAGTATTTTTAAACAAGGATATTATTCTAGTAAAATTTTCACATGGTCGGTTAAATATTAATAAAAAATTAAGGAAATGAATAAGGTTGTAGAATCAAAAAAATTGTGCCAAGGACTCATGACAAGACCATACATAATAATTTTGTCAAGGCCTTGTAATAAGACCATAGTTAGTCTCATGACACTTGATGGTGCATCGAAAGGCTAAAGTAGTCCACACTCATCACATAATCTGTCCAATTCATTCTTCATATTACTATATGCCTTTAAATCAATGTTTCCCATGAAACATTGATTTATTAATTTATGTTTTTTATTCAAAGTGTCCCATACCACATTGAATAATTGAATTATGTTTCTTATTAATAGTTTATCATTACATATTCAAAAATTAAATTAATTTTCATATTCAAAGTGTCTCATTAGAGTTTGAATAATTAAATTCTTAATTAATATGTTATCATTGTCGATTAATAAAAGATTATTTGGTGTTGTAACAGAAAAATAATAACTATTAAAACCTTATTCCATATACTTAAATATTTAATGTACTAAAATAAATTTCATTGAATCCAATATAGTTATCATTCATATTTTTTATACACAGTTAAATAGTATATTCAAAAATTTAAAATAATAAGTTTTAATATTTATTAGAATTAATTATGGTAGATTCATCTTGAATTGAAAAATAGTAATTATAAATTTACAACAATTATTGCATGATAGGTAGCAATGTATATGAAAATAATTATAAAAATTTCACTACATGTGATTATTTGTGTATATATATTTATTGGTAATGGAAAAACGATTATTACCACCTTATATACCAAAATTTTAAATTGGTGACGCATGCATGAAATGTTAACGGTAATATCAAGGTGATGACTTCTTAAAAATACTAGGCATGCAATAATAAAATGATTTGTTATTGTTTTCCAATATCAAATTACAGTAGTGATCACCTAATCATGTAATAGATGCATATATGTAATTTTGGAACATATATATAGACATGTGGGGTTTGAAATTAAATGAATAGGTATAAGGATAAGCATCGCCTTTAAAAATAATTGCATATCTCAATGAGATATAAGATTAATCATGATATGATTAAAATAATTTTGATGTAGATATATATATATATTTGTATATAAATATATATATATATGGTTATATATGATGAACAACAGAAAATAAAACACTCTTAGTAAACCCCCATGCATTAAAACATTTCCGACAATTATCAATTGAATGACCAAAATAGATTAGGTTTTTAATGTTACATAAAACCGTGTATAAACACAGTGTATACACGGTATTTTAATAACCAAAACAAGGGTTGTTAAATCCTTATAAGTTTCATACACTTCAATAATATTATTTAATAACTAAAATCAGATTTATGAAATCATAAATCAATTTTAAATTAAAATCTAAATATATATTTATATGACCGTTTATACACAATGTGCATATATGGGTTTTACAAATCAAATACAAAGACAATGTAGACATTAAATGTATTACATGAGTGAAGAACATCATACCACTATTCATCATTCGAAAAATATGAAAACGACTAGGATTCATATATATATAAATTTATATACACATATATGTATATAAGGGTTAATCAAACACAAAATAAAACTAACACCCTTACGTAAATTTAAAGGTTGGATTGATTCGAGCAGTGGTTGGATAAGAGATGGGAAGAGAAAACCCCATATGGTTAATGTGAATGTGGGTTTATATAACTGGTTTATATAAAGTATTTATATATATATTTATATACTACAGTTCAACAAGAAAAATATAAACAAAGAAGCCTAAAGAATCCCAAATCTAACTATTCAAAAAAATTTAAAACCCTAATCAACTCAAATATTTAATTGATCATTTGATTGATAATATATATATATATATATATATATATATATTATGGAAAACATATAGGGGATTCATAAGGGGTCATCACTAATTTATTGAGCTCAAAGGTATACTCGTTGAAAAAAATAAAAGAAGCGGTTGGACTGGTATTAGAAGAATGATGCAAGAACTCATGACAGGAGGAATGAATAGACGAAATGAGGGCGACATCTACTAGTGAAGTGTGAGGAAGAAGAATAAGAAAGGGATATGATTAGTAGACTAATGGATGTAAGAGATCGAACAAGCATGGTCGGACAAATAGGGCAGATTCTAAGAATTAAAAAAGAATGAATAGATGAGATTAGTCATGGCATGATCAGACAGTTGTGAAAAAATAATTATTTTTTAAAAAGGTTCAGATGCTGAGATTAACCGCATCCCAATAATGTAGTTGATGAAAATCCATGTAATATGGAACAATCAATAGAGTTCGAAGGTGATACTATATCAAACTGTTGATATCATTCATGGTGAGAATGAATGTCTCGGATTTGATTTACCATAAAAAATGTGTCCCATGTCATGGGGAGAGATCCTATACTTCATTATATACCTCGAAGACTCTAAAATATGTCAATAACACAACACACACCACATGGTCCTTACTCATGGTACCCCACCCCACAAGACCTACCCCACCTTAACTCGACATAGTGGGTGACCTGCCTCACCCATGCTCACATCTTACCAAGCCCAATACATGGATATGTGCACGTGCTTAGGACTCACTATGCGCGGCCTGTGTATGGCTCGGAATGCATGGTGAAGGCAGTTCCAGAGGGGTTTCTAACCTCGAGGATCTATGTGAGACAACAACCAAACCTTGACAGCTTGAACATTAATTCTTCTCTTGTTTGGGTGGTTACTCACCAAAGTTTTATTCAAACAAATCGTCTTTGTTTCATACACATAAGAACAGTGATAATTCATATAATTACATTTAAAAAAAATATTTATTATTATGGTTAAACAAAACTATAAATGTTATTTTTTCATATGTTTTACACATTTTTAGTTTTAAAAAATTATATGTTTAATGCCTATATACAACCTCGATTAAAAACCATGTCCTTACTACTACAAGTATATTCTCATTCTAAAAGAATCCAATCATTTCTTTAATTAAAACAATGTCATTATTTAACCAATGATATAACATTGAAACATTTAAATCATTCTTAAATCATTTGAAATACATAAATTTCATTTTTATTTAGAATAAAAAAATAATAAAAATACATAAAATAAATTATGGTTATTAAATTATAGGATCGTTATAAAAAATGGTCATATAAAGGACCCAACAACTATCAACAGTTATATTTTTCTTCAAGGACTTATAAATAATTTTTTAGGTTGTTCCAAACATCAGAAACCAAATCGACCATGATGTTTCTCTACATCCCCTTGATGCATAGTACTAATTCCAACGATCATTCCATAATGTTTTTCACTATGACAGTCTCGAAATATTTTCACTATTTTCATAGTCTAATTGTCAGGTTTTGTGGTCTCCCAGTGATTATGATTGGTCTTCTAGTAGGTATTATATGTTACTGAGGGTCTTTTGGCCTTATGGAAATGTAATGTTTCAGTATTTATATTTGATTAAACTTGTATTTTTTTTATTTTGAAAGTATTTATTTTGGATAAAACCATTATTAAAAGAACAAAATAATATGAATACTAATGACTAAAAAATATAATTTTTTAAAAAATAAATATATTCGAGGCATCATGATATTCCCACCTCTAATTAATTTGGTCCTAAATATTCCATTGTACTCATATGATTCCACAAAACCATCCTCTAACATTATCTTCGATGTACCTATACGATATGTTTTAATTATTATTGATTAGAAAATATGATTTAAAAAATATTGTATACCATCACCAGGTACACCACCGTGGATAATCCACTGATGACTATAGGTGGATTCACTGGATTGTTATCAGTTCCCCAATTTACCTAGCCTAGATAACCCTATAGAAGTTAGGGTCAATCATAAACATGAAACACTCTAGTTTCTAGAGGGAGGCATGGGAAGCATGAATATTTGATATTTTTTCATGGACTCATTCCTTTTAGATATATCATAATACCTCAAGCCTAAGAGTTTTGATGTCGTAAATATTCTCATACATACTATAACTCAAAACCTAGAATATATAAGTTTCTCAAAGGTCACCCCATATTGTAGCTTCTCAAAAAATCTCTAAGGCTAGGATGTATTCAGACATAGCGAAACAGAGGAAGATACCTTCATGATACATTTTCATATTCCTATATTATAAAAATTGTGAATTTTCAATAAACTGATAGACATAACTAACATCTTAGTAGTCCTGAAGGATATTATGGATGATGGACACTTTATAAATGTTTTTTCAGGCTAAACACATGTTCTTTAAAGGCTGGTACGATTCTAAACACGACATTGTAAATATGATCTCAAGAAATTCTATAGGGAGAGTCAAGAGGTTTGTTTTTGAACCCTCTCCTTCCAACTAAAATTTTATAGAAATGTTCTACTCACTAAAGCATAGATAATTTTTTAAATTTGGTTCTAATTTTCTAGGATTTTTGAGACCATTCCTATGATACCAACTGTGAAATTAAAACACCATAATCCGAAAGTCGAGGCCTAAAATATGTTGTGTATTTATTTATAAATAGATTCTAAAAAAATTACACAACATATCTCATCACATAGAATATTTCCTATCTATGTTCTAAAATACTAGATACAGTAGGTACATTTCTTCAAAACTGAATGAGATATGATTCATAATGCAACCGCCACATAGAAGAACTAATAGATGAAAATATATTGATCATGTAAAGCTGAATTAAAAAGGTAGGGTGAGCACAATAATTCCTATTAAGGGGTTTTAAAACTTTAAATGAAATTTACTTTCAAAACATCCATCTAAAATAACTATAAGACATTTTTCTGAAAAGTAAACAACATTTCATATAGAAATCCATCAACTTTTTAAAAGGGTAAATGAACTCACTTTTATGGAAATTTCATACTCGATTATTCATTTATTTATTTAAAGGATAAAACATATATCAAATTACGCATACTTGTACAAAATTTCCTGGAATGATTCATATAATTCAGGAGTTAATTAAACTATTTTAAGGGTGACATGCAAGGATTCAAGTAAAAATTCATACATGAAATAATAAATTATTATAATTTCATAAGTAAACTTATAATGATTCAATTATCACTTAAAATGAAACTCATGAAATGATAGATGCAATATTAACCTCTGTATCAATTTTCTGAAAATAGATGATACACACTCTTTATAATCAACTTGCTATGTACATTCATCGTTATGAAATTTTCATTTTATATCATATTCATAAGAAAAATATTCTTAAACAAGGATATTATACTAGTAAAATTGTCACATGGTCGGCTAAATAATAATAATATATTGAGGAAATTCATAATGTCGGATAATCATAATCATTCTATCAATGCCTCATGCCAAGACCATACATAATCATTCTATCAAGGCATCGTTCCATGATCCTAGTTTGTCTCATGAGACCTACAATTACATAGATATGCTATAGTGGGCCTCAAATGTCACATAATCAATCCAATGAATTCCTTATATATTTAAATTTATTTAAATCAATGTGTCCCATACCACATTGATTTATTAAATTATTTCTTTTATTCAATGTTTCCTGTACAACATTGAATAATTAAATTATGTATTTTATTCAAAGTGTACCATACCACATTGAATAATTTAATTATATTTCTTATTGAAAATGTCACATACCACTTTGAATAATTCAATTCACAATTCATATGTTATAATAAGTGAATAATAATAGATTATTTTCGTTTTTCACATAAAATAATAACTCATAAACCCCTTATTCCTTATAAGTAAAAATTCAATGTACTAAAATACATGTTATTGATTCCAAGATAGATATCATTCATATTTTTCAAACACAGATAAATAGTAGAGCCAAATAGATTAAATCATAATAATTAATAATTAATAGTATTCATTGTAGAAGATTTATCCTGAATTGAAATATAATAATTATATATGTAAGACAATTATTTTTGGAGAGGTATTCATATATAATATAATAATTAAACACAATTCAAAAAATTTTCGTATGCATGTATATATATTTATGTGTAATGATAAAAATATTTTCCAACCTTCTATCTTAAAATTATAAATTGGGGATGCATGAATTTAATAATAATCCTAATATTTGGTTGAAGACTTCTTAAAAATTTTAGGCACGCAATAACAAAACAATGTTTTTTTCTTCCCAATATCATACATTATTAGTGGTCACATTATCAATTATGACATGAATATAACTAATTTTGGTACTTATATATTTACATGTGGGTTTTGAAATTAAATGAATAAGAATAAGTATAGGGATCACTTTTAAACATAATTATTTATCTTAAGGAGATATAAGCATAATCAGGTAAGGAATAAAATTATATTCAAACATATATATTACTGTATATACATATATTTTTTATGTATGTTTAATACCCAAAAATTAAAACTCCTATTAAACCCTCATGCATTTAAACATGTTTGATAATTAACATCTGAAAGACACAAATAGATTATGTTTTGATGTTTTTATAAATTCTGGTATACAAAAAAATGTATAAATGGGATTCTCATAACCATAACATGGTTTGTTAAATCCTTATGAGTTTCATATAATTCAAAAAAATTATTTAATCACTAGAATCAGTTTTATGTAAACATAAATCAGTTTAGAATTAAAATATATATATATTATAATTATAAATACACAAAGTGTATACATGGGTTTTACATATCAAATTTGAAGCTATAATAACCCTTACATGTATTACATTACTAAAAAACAATGTACCTATATTTATCATTCAAAAAATATAAAACATAACAACTTTTATATATATATATATAAATTTATATACACATGTTTGTATATAAGGTTTAATCAAACACCAAACTAAAAATAACACTCTTACCTGACTTCAAAGGTGTGGAAGAGTTGGTATGTTCTTGGAAAAGTGTTGGGAAGAGAAAAAATCAAATGTTTAAGGTGAAAATGTGTATATATAAATGGTTTATATAAAAAATTTATATATATTTATTTTATATTCCATAGTTCAACTTGAAAATATAAATAGAGAGGACTATGGAAAACCAGATCAAACTATTTATACAAAAACAAAAACCCTAATCATTGAAAATCATAAATGGATCTATTGTTTGTTAATATATATATATAGAAAACATTCCTGGAAATCTAAAGTGTTGGATGCTAATTTATTGTGCTCAAAGGTAGACTCGTGGAAAAAAGTTAAGAAATTGTTGGACTCGTCTAGGGAGAGTGATTAGAGAATTCACATGAGGAGGAAGGAACATTGGAGAAGAGGGTGATGACTACTGGTGTATTACGAGACAGAAGACGAAAAAATGAATAAGATGTGAAAAATGATAGAATGTTTATATCAACCGAGGTTGATCGGATGACTAAGTAAACTTTCTGGATTTTAAAAAGAATAAATGTATGAGATTAGTATTGTCTTGATTGGACAGCTTTGAGGAAATTGTGAGTTTTAAGAAGGGTTGTGTAGCTGAGATATACTGCATCCTGATCAAAAGGATGATGAAAACCATGGTAAAAGGTAGAGGTCAGTTTATTTAGAAGGAGAAACTGGATCAAATGATTGAGATATTGTGTTGCATGATTTAATGGCTCAGATTAGATTTCCCATAAAAAATACGCCCCACATCGAAATGGGGAGAGATCCCCAACCTCCATATTAACATGATGCCTCTTCCATATTACAGTAACACAACACACTTGTTTGGGTACCTACACATGAGACCCCCACCCCATGGTACGTGCACCACACTTACTCGCATTGGTGTCCGACCTACCTCACCCCATCCTCACACCTGACTAGGACCTATACATAGGTCTATGTGTGTGCTTCGGCCTCACAATGAATTTCATGTTCGCGAATCAACATTCACCATGCATGTGTTGACAGAGGGCTCTCTAACCTCATGGTTTTATGTGTGATTCCCACCAGAAATTGAGGGCCTCGCATTCATGGTTTCCCTCAGTAGGGTGGGAACTCACCCAAATATTTGTCAAAACAAAAATTCATTTTTGTTACATTAAACATAATTACATATAGAAAATATATATTAATATTTTGATTGATGAGATTGATTTGATAACTTCTATAAAATGTTTGGAATTGTTACCTCCTGGCCAATTCTATAATATCAATGAATAATACGTAATACCCCTTAATTAGGGGGAGAACATGACTAAAAATTCAGACACATATTCAATCGTGATCATGATTTCAGTCATGACCACTGAGCCTAATAGTGGAAAAAAATCCACTAAGAACCAAAACAATAATGAGTGATAGAATGAAAACACCATCAATAAATACTCAATGATCTGGATAATATTCACCACACTCACTTATGTAGTATAATAATGGTAAATTTTGCCTTCCCTTAATCCACCCCCTCCTAAAAATTCCACACAGTTTGTCAGATCAAAAGAAGCTTCTTCAGCCTATGAATGCGAAAATTGAGATTATTTTCTCAAATAAAGAGAGTTCATATAAAGAACAATTTCTCCATCATAATTTGAAGATGAGGTGGATATTGTGGATAAGGAAGAAGTATGAGTCCTTTTGGATTCCCCTCCAGAATTTTAGAAGGGTGTCTCTACCACCATTGGTGAACTCATGGAAATAAAACTGGGTACCAAATAAGACTCTTGACCAACTATAATCAGTGTATCCTTGTCTTCTAAATTCAAATAGGTATACACATCCTTCCTAAGGAAAAGTAAATATATTTTCTCCTTTAATTATAGAGATATTCTAAGAATCAATCTTGAGGTTGATACTTTCCACTTCGGCTGCCAAAAGATCAATGTGGGTATAAGAATGCAACCGAGAGGATGAAACCAACACTTGATGTCAATGTAGTTGCTGAATTGACCAATATTATTACATAAAACTTAATTATTGAGGTTAAATATTCAATATAGATAGAAAATATTTACCCCATTAAATATAATAATAGAAAAAACATTTTTTCATTATTTTTAGGGACTTTAATCATCATTTTCATAATGTGATTTTTTATCCCGATTATATAATTGATGATCGATGAAATATCTAGCTATGAGTCTATCTCATTCATGTAAGGATATTTAGGATATTACCAAATTTCGATAAACCTAGAATATGAACATGTTTCCACCTTCAGGGCCCCAAGGTATTTTTTCTACTAGGTATATTCCTTTGATTTGGAAATTTATGGTTCCACACCCCAATGCACCAAGAATTTCATTTTAAAACCATTACAAAAAAAGATTTTTCAAATTCTATATTGATGATCGAGTAGTTAAATCAAGACAATGATCAAATGACATGGAATATCATGAAACCATATTCAATAAACTAGGAAAACACATTTAAAAATGAACCTTTTTAAATGTTTTTTTTGGTATTACCCCAACGAAATTCATTAGTTTCATCATACACCACAATGACATCAAAGTCGACCCCGAGAAGACAAGGGAAATCCTTGGCATGTCTCTTTCTCTCAACCACAATAATTTGAGATAAATTCTATAAGATTGAGCCAAAATATAGTGATTCATATCCATCATTACATGAAAATTTTCCATTTACATGGTTGGGGAAGAAAGAGGTCTCATATCAATGGAATGACGATTGTCAGGAAGAATTCAACAATCTCAAGAAATATCCAATAATCATTTCATTGTTAATGTTTTATGTTGAATGAAGACCATTGATTCTCCATGGAACTATAGAAGAGAGATTCCTAGACACATTCTTTATGAAAAATAATGAATTTTTTACTAATTATTTTCTCTATTATATATGAAAAAATGTTATTGATGATGAGACTCATCTTTCAAATACCAAGAAGTGTAATCTAGCCCTAATTTTTGTAGTCCAAAAACTATGATAATCAAGTAAATTATTAGTAATTCAATGTTTACCATATTCATATCATAGTGGGGAGTGGTTTTGAATAAGGTCGGTATATAGTCTATACCACAAAATCAATCATAGTCCATGCATTACAGATTTCCAAGAAGAACAACCCTCTCTAGAATTGACTTCAATGGATGTTGAGATGCCTAATAAAGATGTGTTCTCTATTAAAAAGGATTCCCAAATATTGGAAATTCATTTTGATATAAAATCTATAATCCCAATTGGGAAAAGAATAAAATACCCTTGGATCATCAGAGTAGGGTAGATAATAATAGTCATATCTTTGGAAAAGGAATTCCTAGAATATTCCTTCATACTGTCAGAGGGATACAAAAACAATGAGGTGGAGTACCAAGCTCTAATTTAATGCTTAGAGCTTATAATTCATGTAAAATATGAAAAATTTAACTTCGATGATGACTCGTAACTGGTTATCTAGCTTGTAAATGTTGATTATGGTATTAAGAAAGAGGGTATAATCCTTTTGATGAATCATGTACAGGAACTGATTAAGTATTTCCCCATTTAGATGATAGTAACTCATTTTCCATGATAATAAAATGCACAAGACAATGCATTAGATAATTCCTCCATAACTCTTCTTGTCCTCAATCGGGAAGAAATGATCATCAGCATTTCCCACCATCGGATGGTCCTACATTTCATTCTGTACAAGAGAGGAGAAACCAGTGATATTAGTCTCATCCCACAACCATGTGGTCCTTCCCACAAATGCATTTCTGTCATGGTGGACTAGTATCAAAAGGAATAACTACCATTAGATAAGTCTGTAAGGGAGAAAATCTGAAGATAGAAAATCATAATCATTCTCTATGATATAAAAAATATAAAAAAATTAAACTATATGTGGGGTCTTGTTGGTTTCTTTATCTAGTGAATTGATGGATATTAGAGAACTTCCATTATGAAGGAATAGCATGCCAGAGCCAGAGGGGCACAATAAGAAACATCTCGGATATTTTATAGAATTCCAAGGGTTGGGTAATGCAGGCCTACCATGATGTATGGTTGAACTAAGTTCACCAGTAAAATCATTCCTTCCATGTTCATGCCAATTTTATCCATCAACCTTGAGAGTTACTTCACATAGACATTCCCTCCCAAATATTTTCCATATAGGGAATGGACATCATGAGAACTTATCGTACCACTACATCTACGAAATTCATGTATATTCTTACATTAACGAACATTTTTCCACATGGGATGAAGTTATACTATTATAGTGGATGGGAAAGTATCTCTATCAATATTGTGAAAGCCAATACCATCATCATATTTGGTGTCCCTCGTACAATACTGACAAAAAATGGAAATAATTTATGCTCTATTGAATTGGAAAAATTATATCTACAGTATGAAATCGATGAAAACCAATCATCCCACTACCATGCAGCGTCCAACAGGAAGATAGAGGCCTTCAATATGGCCATATAAAACAAAATCCAAAAAATATAGTAGACAATGACATGAAGTCCTGGCCTTACAGGATATTTCGTGCATTGTGGTCTTACAGGACCATGATTTTCACTACCAATCAAAAAACACCATACTCATTAGTATATAGGATAAGGAATTTCTACCCATTGAAGTTCAACTACAACTTCTCTGTTTCGCTATCTATGATGATTTATGAATGGAAGAACAATCCAATAAATGGATTGATGATTCAGTGTGCCTGGATGAGAAAATGTTTTACAACTTGACACATTTGGATGTTTACCAAAATAGGAATTTATGAGCCTTCAACCAATAGTTTCATCCATAATATTCCCTTATTTGATAAATGGTATTGGTCCTCAAAACCTTATTGATACTGGTGAAGAAACATAAAATATTTTAGACAAAATGGGAAGGACCATATGTCATAGACAAGTTCTACTCTAGTGGACCATATTCCTTAATTTGAAAGAATGGAATGATAACCACATCTCCCACCCCAATAATGGATACATGAAGAAAAATTTCATGTATCCAAAAGACAGTGACCTGATCCCATGATGTAAAATTTTATGATGAAATCATCCCAATCACTTGACGTAAAACTGCATGATAAAAGTGACCTGATCGCATGGTGTAAAACTACATGATTAAATCATCTTATCTGCATGATGTTATACTTCACAGGAAAAAAATACTTTGAAAACTACATTGATTTACCTCTTAATGACTTCTAAACACGAAGACGTTAAACTGAAGTATATAACATGTCATTCCTTTCAGGTCGGTTTATTCATGTCATAACCCCAAGATATTAATTTTCATGGACAAAACATCTTGATAGCATGATTATAAACATCAATATTAATTATCCATACAACACGACATTAAAATGAATTGTATATGTCTTCCTAACCACAAGTTTCTAAACTATATAGGGAGCATTGTGTTCCAATAAATTATTTGTCACACGTGAGTGAGATATTTTTTGAAAAAAGATAAAATACCCCAGTTCATATATGAGAGTAAAATCCATATTGGAACCCATTTCTACAGAACTACATGTGGACTCATTCATTTATATATAAGATACATTGGGATTTCTAGAATATATTTCCCAGGCACGACCACCAGCATAAATAACAACAACCCCCTCCTTGTGTATGGAATAAATTGATGTAGGGATATCTATTCAAATAAATACGCATTATTTTATTCTCCTCTATAAATGAGATACATAGAGATTCATTGATCCTAGATCATTGTCCGCCCCCACATGATAAGAAATATCTCTATTGTACCCTCAACTACCTCTATATTTAAATATAAACCCCTCTCTATTCATTGTTTCGTACAACTAGCATAGCTCACATGAGCTTAGGAATAGTGATAAAGGTTTCCCATGCACAAAAAAACTGATTAAAGGTAGATTAAAGTACCAAAACCTTATGAAATTGTTAAAAATTACCCACCCATGTGCATGATTCAGATCAGTATAAGGAACATACTTCTAAAATTACTTTTTCCAAGATTTGTGCACTTGTAGGATATGTCATGACACCCAGGTTGTCATCCTTGTCCAACCACCACAAAAATAGAAATTCCCATTTACTACATATATACCATACCTATGTTGCAGATTCATTCCAGAGCTATGTGTGGCATGAATTATACACACATGGGATACATAGATATGCATGTATTCTACATCCTTGGCCCCAACCACCACCAAAAAAATAAATCCACATATCCATCATAAAAATGTAAAACTATTTTGGAGATCCCAACCTTGATTCCTACAACATTGATTTTCCAAAAGAAAAATCCCCATACATACGAGTCAAATATATGTGGGAGATTCCATAATTCACCACTAATCCTATTATGGATATTTCATGTGTTCATGAATATACCCACTCCATCCCTCATACTCCATTTCCTGAGAAATATTGGATCCACATAGTCCACCTTAACCATCATAAGTGGATGTTCAGTGTCATATAGACACCATTTTTTGACTATACACACAATTACATGATAAATTTGCATAGGATTCCCATAGAAATATCTATTAATCAAAAAAACTTCATCCTCATTAGATTATTTTCCTACCTCTGTATACCCAATGGATTTCAACCCCCGTATCATTTTCCTGATTTGGGGGTCTTCAGGATGTTGGTTTATTGTTCCTTCTACCCCTTATTTTTGGGTCATGATATATTATCTTAGACCGATGAGTCAATACATACTTATGAATTTTTTTGACAATTCATCTTCACAACATGATGTTAAACTATAATTCTACAATCCTCACAACATGATGTTAAACTGCATGGCAAAAACATCCCCACTGCATTACATTAAACATAATTGAATAACAACATTCTCACCTAATAAGATAACTTTTCTTGGATTGGTCACTTACCATGTGGCATAAAAGAACTATGTATGGTATGATTATTGTCTATAAATGATACGTAGTGATTCCCATATTCTCATCCATGTACATCCACCCTAAAAAGGGAAACATGCCCCCATGTGTTTGAGATGGATCTAAAAAGGATTAATTTAGTGAAGAACTATATGATATTTGATTCTTATCATTCCATGGGATATATATAAATTCATGGAAGATATAAACATGATCATGTTTTGGAACACATAAAAAATGTCTCATCTCTACATGAAAGCTAATTCAATGAAAGGGGCTTCTACACATGCCCTTTTTGTGAGAACATTTCCATAACAATCGCATGTACCTTCTTTCACATCAAGTCATCTATATCCTCAACGGATGATATTAAATGACATGAAATCATTGTCCTTACCCCATGATGTTAAACTATATGGTAATTGACCTAATCACAAGAAATTAAACTATATGATAAAACATATATGATGAATGATGTTAAAACAACACAAAATCACTGAGAATATAAAATTTTCCTTCCCTGATCATATCATCCCTATGTTGTAGGTGAAATTCATACTGACCCATGTTACTCACACCAATCACATCATGTATGGGATTAGGCATATTTGATGGATATTAACAACAATGCCATGAAAAATCAATCTAAATAATTATTCGTAATGACATGACATTAAACCATATGCTAGAGTTCTCCCATCAATGTTGGAAACCCCAATGTCTAAACCACATGACATGAAACTGTGAGGTTCTTCCAGAACTAAGTATAGGTTCATTTTTATTTGTGTATGATATGTAGTGATGATTGTATCATGGATATTACACCCAATGACCTCCCAAGGAAAAAAATATATCTAAAATTACCCCACTCCTTATGTATGGATCAGACCAAGGAATGGGGTTTATTTTAAAGACACTAAGGTCATAAAAAATGATACCAAATCCAATAGAAGAATCAAAACGACCACCCTATATACAAGTTAGATAATTGTAGTGAATTTTTTAATTACATTTTTAAATATGGCCTGAATATTAATAATATGTTTAGGAAAATTATTCACATCCATGAATATCTATTATATGAGTAATCCCAATTCATCGACACCTCCTTAGTCATCAAAAATAGAAGGTCAGTATCATTGGGTCAATGTTGTTTTTCTATGAATACAATTCCCCGATAGATCAACATAATTTTTCCATAAAAGGGCTATCAACCAAATAAAAAACCATCTCTAGTAGAGGCTTTTCCTCCCTCATTGTGCCCCACTGATTTCATTAATTGTACCATTTCTCTTGATTTGAGAGCTGTCAAAAGCATAGTCTGCACATTCATTCTTGCCCATGTCCAGGACAATTTTTGATATTACAGCCAGATTATCCTCTACTAACATGAGGCTTCTATATCAATGTCCTTATCTAATGAACTTGAAAATTTCGGGATTATTGTTACCCAATGTTCATCTGTGGTCCCATATATGTCAAAAAATATATTTTCCCGCATTTTTTTGTGCAAAAAATAAATCTTCACAAAAATGGTTCGATATGCATCCTATTGGGAGATTCTATGCAAGTCACAAATAACTCATTCAATGAATTAACCATATCCACATATGGATACACACAAAACATTAAAATAACTACATCAAAATTGATTCCTATCATTATAGGATATATATTTATGCTGGAATCTAAAATTTCATGTCCATCCATTGAACAAATCTCATCCCTATTTCTTATGTAAGGGTCATACCTGTGTTGGGAACCTCCTCATGCATATATAAGAAGAATGTATCCACCATGTCCATCAAAATCATGGCCTAAAATCCCTAATTTTATTTTTACAGACCCCCATCTCTTACCATAATTTATGTCCAGAATTTTACAAATACCCATAACTATCCCTGACCATTTCCAATAGAAGATCAGTGTCTTGAGGAAAAATTTTCGTTCCTATGATCACAAAGTCCCATAATGTATGAAAATATTTCCCAAAAAATTAATGGCAACCAAAGGGAAATTTTATCTATATAAGAGAATTTTAAAACCATCATAACCTCTTTGAAATTACTTCCCATCACACTCTTTGTTTCATAAACCCCAATATTATGGTTTTTATCCCTTCTACCATTTCATTCCTGAACTAGAATGAACATTTCTGGTTAGAATACCAGGGAATAGAAGATTCATTTACCCCTTTTTGGTCCTTGTATGAATAATTTAAAAAATAAGTCTCAAATATCATGGTTCTGCAACATTTAACATCATCATGCATCATCCCTCCATTACACAAGTCAAATCTATATAAGAGTGTCAGTCCCATTAAAAGCTGATAAAAATTCCCCTATCTTTTTTATGCATCATTCCCTCAATATGCCACTCTCTATTGAAATTAATGAAAAAATTAGTTCAAATTCTAATAAAATTTTTGTGGCCCTCAGAAATGGGAATCTAGTATCATGGGAACACCATTGTTTGGATATATTCACAATTCCCCAGTGGATCTGCATACATTTCTCATAGAAGAGCCTATCAAACAATGTAAAATTATTCCTCTATAGTGGATTTTCCTATTTCCATATTCCTCATGGATTCCAATCCCCATTCCATGTCCTATACCCATAAACCATAAAATAAGGAACAAGAAAAATCCCTTATTTATGTATGGAAGATACTGAGACATCCTCAGTTAATGATTTCAAAATTGGGGATCTATCCCTCCATTTCATGGTCACAAAAGTTTGACCTAAAACATTTGTAATGATAGTACGACATGAAAGACATTAAAAATACCACGAAATGAGACATGAAACTCGCCAGGATGACAACCTACAAAGGAATCCCTAGATAAAATTTGAGTACCAGCATTCTAAAACCACACTCTATACACATTAGGAATAATATCTTTCAATTAAAAACATAATATACACAAAGCTTGTTTTGTCGAAATAAAAAAAATTTCCCATATGAAGAATTCAGGTTATGCCCACTAATCCGACACAAAATCGGGTTTAGGAAAAAATTAGGGTAATATCAGAATAGACATTATGTTTTTATGGTCTACCAAAAAACCAATTTAATAGTAAAGCAATTCTCTTTGTGTCCCTTGACTCAGAGAAATATTACAACATTGTCTTCTTTTCTCATCAAATCTTTCACGACCCGTCCTCGGGGACTGTGCCGTGACTACCCCAAGCCCACCTTCCATTGGCCAGGGGTTGGTGACTAGCCCCAAAGGCGTAAATCCTGATAAAAGGGATGGAATTTCTTTTATATAAGTAAACAAACACAACAGAGTACGCAAGCTGGATTAAACACAAAGTAAAATGAGTACAAAATTAAGTGTTGGAATGTAAATGGGCCGGTATATAAACCCAACTGAAGTACAGTACAACTGAGAAAAATAAGTTACAACTGTTGAAATGTAATGCAGCAACCACCGAGTCATCCTTCTAAAACCCAACCTGAAGGGTGGGTATAGATGGTCTCCTCAGCTCCTAGAGTCTGTCCATCCGCTCCGTGTACATCCTGCCTAATAGTCCACCTCCGGATACCGTCCCACTCCAGAAGCCTCAACCATGATCACCACTGTCGGTCATCTGTGACCAACACAATGTAGTGTGGGCATAACCCATGCAGGGGTGAGTATACGATACTCAGTAAGGACCACGAGACCCCTGACGGTCTCCCGGAATCCACAAAGGATAAACCAAAAAAGAAAGACACAAACACGATGTATCAACCAACTCTATTTAGGTATATGCCCATACATATACCTAATTCATCAATTCTAGTTTGGCTCTAACTCACGAGCACAAGTACAACTCAGTCCACACAGAAAATCACAACCCAGTCCACACAGGAAAGTAAGTCAATCACATCGATGATAATGATTGAAAGTCAAGACTCACCTCACAAAAGTATACTACACAAAAAGAGGGGTAGAGATGATTTGATGTAGCCCCTGAATCATATACTCTGTCGATCCCATGTAGGATCCAAGTACATAAGTCACCGTTGCCGAACCCACATAGGATCCATGTACAGTAACCACCGCAGCTGAACCCTCGTAGGATCCAAGTACAGTCGTCATCTTTTCCGAACCCATGGAGGGTCCATGTATAGTCTTCCTCACTACAGAATCCACATAGGATCCAGGTATAGTCTTTATCATCGTCGCAGTCGCAACGAGCTCTAGGATTCCCGCTCACAATACACTCGTTTCCAGGAGGGTCCGATCTACGAGCCAAGAGGGTCGATACATCAACTGTCACAAAATCTATAGTTTATGTATCCCAAAGTTCTGTCTCGTCAATAGGAACTCAACACAACAGACGACATGTCAATAAAACGCTCAGACGAAGAGATGATGGCTTTACCGTTCCAAGGTCCAGGTTAGGGATACGATCATTTCTCTCCCAAATGATATCCATAGTCGTCCAAAACTCACTTAGAGTATTGAAAAAGAATCTTCTTGTTGAAATGGTCCTAGTCCCGCAAACGGCGCGTCGATCAGATGCATTCTATTTACGTTATTCCTGTTTAATTGATTAACAGGGCTGGCATGTATGGCCCAGTAGGCTGACAGGTCGGGTTAACCCAGTATGACGGGTCCGACCCAGCAGGGGTGTCGGACCAGTCAAAAGGAATACACAAAATGGTCTGATGGTGCGTGACCCTGCCTGATGTGGAACGGCCCTGCCCGGCCTGGCTAGCATGCAACACGACCAAAGGCCGAGCGGGTTCCAAGCCCCCCCCCCCCCCCCCCCCAAGTTGTTCAAACTGGTGGCGCCTACCTTCCCCAAACAGGCCGGCTGGACCGGTCGGGCTTCTACGCACGTGGCCCACATGGGCAGGCCACCGGTCATCCAGTGCGGTGCCCTCCTGGCGCCGCGGTCCATCTCCACCTGGACTACTGATGGGCTGGCCAGTTCCTCAGCGCGGCGCCCTCCTGGCGTTGCGGTTCGCCTCGGCCTGGCCGGATGATGGGCCAACATGTTCATCCGCTGAAGCGGCCCGTGATGCGGACCGCGGTTCCTCGCACATATCTGGTGCAATGGCATAAGATTCCTTCGCTATGTTCCTGACACGGCGTGATGGCATCGTGCTTCCTCCGCCACCGGTTGCCAATTCAAAAAGAATAAATTTCCAGCGGAGGGTCATCAGGCCATGTTCGTTCGACCCACACCCTCCGCGTTAGGCGGTAACACATATCCAAGAAAGTACGAGGTTCATGAAACACAACGACAATATTATTTTCAATAAAATTGTATCAAATCACCTTACCTCGAAATTAAGTTCGTGGTTGTCAAGCACCGTGGATGACAGTGTCATTTCTGTCATCGTCGGTGTGCACCTGAGGATGTGACGTTTCCTCTTTTCTCATGGAGAGAAGAATAGAAGGATCCCCTTTGATAGAGAGTTCCTGCGTCGGTGTATCCTCCCTTTCCGTGGAGGAAGAATATGATCAAGACCCACGGTCGCCGAGTCATTGATTTTCGTCGGTGACTTGGCGTTCTTCAACAAAGTAGGAATCCCCTTTCTTCTTCATAATATTTCTCTCCCCAAATCCCCACACAAGAATCCAACCAAAATAAAACAAGGCCACCCCTAAATTTAATTGATCATGCCATTCATTTCAAAATAAAAATTTCAAAAACATAATTAATTAATGAATGATTTTCATTTAATTAATTAAGGAGTGTGTTGGAAAGAGTTTAAGTGGGGAAGTGTAAAGGTAACAAAATTTAAAAGGGAGTTTCCATTTAATTAAAATGGGAGTTCAAGGGGTTATGGAGTTATGGAATGTGAAGGGTCAGGGATCATGTGGGCTCCACCTCACAATTATCCACACATGGGTAGTTAGGAGCTTGTGGGTCCCACCCCAACTCCTCGATGTAGGATATAAGAATAGTAGATATAAAAATGAAATTGTTCCACAATTTTACTCACCCTCATTTAATCCAAAAATGTTTAACTTCTTCTCCTGACAAAATGCATCTTCAGTAATGGTACTCTTATGCAATTATCGGTGCTGCGAGTTCATCGGTGACCTTGAATTTCAATTCCGAGCACCGGTTTAAAAGACAGAAAAACCCGCTCGTTCGTTCACTGAACGTACCCGAGATAAACTTCGAAAATTGATTATGGGCACATCGGGACTCGGAATCAGGTGTCTTCAGAAGCCACATACTCATAAAATTCCAAAGTATTTAGGAATGAATTTTCCTTAAATTTATAGGTCTTTACATTACTCCCACCTCAGGGCTTTACGTCCCCGTAAAGCTGTATCATAAACTAGGGAAACAAATGAGGGTACTGAGCAGGCATATGAGCCTCCCGCTCCCATGTTCTCTTCTTGAGGTTTCCGTGATGCCAAAGAATGAAAACCAGATGAATTGACCATCCACGTTGGACCCGCTCATGTCGATCCTCGATCTCCACCGGGACCTCCATGAATGTAGCCCCATCATCGAAGTTCAGATCCTTGTGGTCGATGATATGTGTCGTGTCGTGCACGTATCTCCTCAGCTGAGATATGTGGAAGACGTCGTGCACCTGGTGCAACTTAGGTGGAAGGGCCAGGCGGTATGCCACCTCGCCTACACTACTGAGGACCTGGAATGGTCTGATGAAGCGTGGAGATAACTTGTCACCCCAGCCAAATCTCCATAATCCACGCGGATGTGAGACCCGTAAGAAAATGTGGTCGCCATCCTCGAACTCTAGTGGTCTCCACCTCCTATTAGCATATGACATTTGTCTACTCTGTGTTGTCCTCATCTGCCCATGGATGATCTGCACCTTCCCCATCATAGCCGTAATCATCTCTAGTCCAACGAGTGTTGACTCCCCTGGGTCAGTCCAACAAAGAGGTGATCTGCATTATCGGCCATGCAATGCCTCCTATGGTGCCATCCCAATGGTGGAGTGGTAACATTTGTTGTAAGAAAACTCCACCAAGGGTAGGTGATCCTCCCAACTGTGACCAAAGTCAAGGACACATGCACGAATCATGCCTTCAAGTGTCTGAATGGTCCTCTCCGTCTGGCCATCCATCTAAGGATGAACGGCGGTTCTCAGGCATAGTTGCGTCCCAAATGCCTCATGTATCCCCTTCCAAAGTCAATAAGAAAAGCGAGCATCTCAATTGGAGATGATAGATGATGGAACACCATGAAGTTGAACGATCTCTTGAATGTAGAGGTGTCCCAAGCTCTCAACTTATCCCTGCTCTCTCATAGGTAGGAAGTGGGCCGACATGGTTAGTCGGTTGACAATCACCCAAATGGAGTCGTGTCCTCTGGAAGTAAGTGGGAGCCTCATCACAAAATCCATAGATATCTCATCCCACTTCCACTCTGGGACCTCTAAGGACTGCACCAAGTCGGTCGATACCTGGTGCTCCGCCTTCACCTGCTAGTAGGTGAGGCATCGAGAAATGAAATCTTCCACATCCTTTTTTATGCTCGTCCACCAGTGCTTTTGTCTGAGATCCTGGTACATCTTCGCTACTCCTGGATGTACCGCAAAAGTGGAAGTGTGAAACTCCCTCAGCAACTCCTCTTGTAATGAAACTTTTACCATGGTACGTCCCCTAAAGAGGATTACGCACTCTCCTCCTATAGAAAATCAATCAGGTGCCTGACTTGTGGATATCTATTCACTTCGCGTCTCACAGTCAACATCCCCACGTTGTGCCTCTATGACCCGTTGAAGTAGTGGAGGAGTGACTATGAGTGACTATAGAATGGATACTCCATCTCTATCCACACAGGATATCTACAATGTGGCTAGCTGCTCTGTTTCCTCTCCATGTAGTTGAATGCCCGATCTCCTGCTGAGAGCATCAGCTATTACATTCCCTTTCATAGGAGTATAGTATATCTCAAAGTCATAGTCCTGTAGAAACTCTATCCATCGCCGTTGTCTCAACTTCAGTTCCTTCTGTGAGAAGATGTACCTGAGACTCTGCTGGTCAGAGTAGACTGTAAAGCGCTCGCCCATCAGATAGTGCTACCAAATCTTCAAGGTGAAGACCACTACTGCAAACTCTAGGTCATGGGTAGCGTAGTTCTACTCATTCTGCCTCAACTGTCGTGAACTGTAGGTGATCACTGCCATCTCCTGTATCAGGAAACAATCGAGTCTGGTGTCTGAGGCATTGCAGTAAACTACGTACCCTACTCCCTCTTCCAGAAGCCTCAAGATGGGCGCACTGGTCAATCTCGGTCGCTTCTCTTGGAAGATTTGCTAACATCTATCTGACAACACGAAGGTTTTCCCCTTCTTTGTCAAAGATGATAGTGTTGCTCCAAATATGGGGAAGTCTTGCACAAATCTCTGATAGTACTCAGCTAGACCTAGGATACTCTGCACCTCAGTCATGCTCATGGGTGGCTCCCAAGTAAGTACTGCCTCGATCTTCATAAGACCCATAGCAACTCCCACCTCCGAGATAACGTTCCCCATGAAGTGAACCTCTCGAATCCAGAACTGGCACTTTGAGAGATTACCATAAAGTTGGTGCTCTCAAAGTGTTTATAGTACAACCCACAAGTGGTAGGCATGCTCCTCCTCAGTAGTCGAGTAAATCAGTATGTCGTCGATGTAGACTATGAAAAACCAATCGAGGTAAGGCTGGAAGATCCTGGTCATGAGACACATGAACACTGGTAGAGCATTAGTTATGCCGAAAGGCATAACCAAAAAATCATAGTGGCCATACCAACACCTGAAGGCTATCTTCTGCACATCCTCGTCTCAGACTCTGAGCTGATGATATCCTGTCATGAGGTTTATCTTCGAGAACCATCGTGCTCCCTTGAGCTGATCAAAGAGGTATTCAATTCTTGGTAGTGGATACTTGTTCTTTACCGTCACCTAATTCAGGCGATGGTAGTCGACACATAGTCGTAAGATCTCATCCTCCTTCTTGGTGAATAAAATCAGAGAAGCCTAGGGTGAAACACTGGGTCAGATGAATCCCTTTCCCTGTAAGTCCTACAACTATACCCGCAACACATGAAGCATGGTGGGAGCCATCAGATATGTTAGAGTAGATATAGGTGTAATCCCGGGATACAGGTCAATGTAGAAGTCTACCTCTCTGCGAGGAGGTATTCCTAGAACGTCATCAGAGAAAATGTCCTCATACTGATCCACCTCAATAGGAAAACTCTGACTCCGCACATCAACTGTTCTTAGGATGAGACTAGCCAACTGATGTGTGATCGGCTTCCCTCTCCTCTGCGTAAGTGAATCCTACACTACAAAGGCTCCCTTCTCACCAGGGATGGTGAACCTGCTCCCATCTGTGTGAACTCACCACACTTTACACCTAATAAAATCAATTTGGGCATGGACTGTAGATAACCAATCCATACCCAATAAGATGTCGTATGGCCGCGACACCACTACAATAAGATCCCAACCAAATCTCTAACCTCATATAGTAAAATCACACTACTGGAAACAGTCTGTAATCATCAAGTCTTCTCCTGTATGAGTCTCTAGTCCTAAGGATCGAGCCAACAGTTCCGTCAGAATCTCAGAGCCCTGAACAACTACTGCGACAATAAATGAATGACTCGCTCATGTGTCTATAAGAACTGCAGAAAGGGTGGAGTAGACCCAGATAGTACCTTAAATATTCTCAGTTGCTCGGTGGTCATAAGCCTCCACTTCCTGAAGCTGAGCCTGCTTGTGTCCCCCCATCTCCTTATGGTCAGGGTGGACATCCTGGTGGTGGTGGTGGTAGAGCCTCGAAGCGTCGTCCACCGCCTATTGCTCGGCCACCTCCTCTACCTCATCCTACCTCTCTCTATGGACCTCCATGGTCAAACCACTGCCTCTTCCTGGGTGGTCCCCCGACTATCTACTACTCCTCTTCATTGCGATTCGGGCAATCACGAACCATGTGGCCCTGCCCGCCACATTCATAGCACTACCTACCTCTCGTATGATTGGCTCTGTTGCGTGTGCCCCACACATCTAAAATAGTATCCTAAGGTCTCCCAATTGATGGTCGGGTCCGCTTGGACCTTGGCAGCATCTGTCTACTTCCGGCTGCAGAAGACTCCGCTACGTGTCACCCAGCGGTGGGCCTCACTGCTGGCGTAGGCTCAGCAAGGAAGCTATCTATAAGAATGGATCGCTCTAGTACTCCTTCCTACGTCAGAATGCTGAGGCAGATCATTGAAGCCCTTATCTCATGCCTCAGTCTCTGGTCGTTGGTCCGGGCCTGGAAGAATGGGTCTCGTACCATGTCCATGGAGTAGCGTGAGAGTTCGGTAAATCTCACCGAGTACTGGGATGATATCATGATGACCTTCCACAGTTGTATTAACTCCTAGATGAGTACCGCACAAAGGGTAGTTGGAGAAAACTCCGAGTATAAGGGGAACTCGAAGTCCGTCCATAGTAGAGATGCCTCGTCGTGCACCTGGAGCATCAGGTTCCACCATCTACCTTCTATTTCGTGTAGGAGACTTGCAGCAAGTATCACCATAAGATCTGATGGTGTCCCTACCAATCTGAAGACTCGGACAATAGGCCCAAGCCAATCCTCGGCTGCCCAAGGGTCCATCTCTCCACGGAACCTGGGCGGCCTCTGTCATAGAATTTTGTGCAGCACACTCAGGCGGCGTGCACTCTCTAATATTGGGGCGAGTGGTATCGGTGGCCCAGTGGGTAGAGGTACCGCTGTTGCCTCTCCGGTAATGGGGCCCTGCACAGAGGCCTCGTCGCTCGGTGGGATGCCATCTCGCATGTAGCTCAGAACCCTAGCTGGATGCCTTCGTGGGGCCATCCTGAAAAGTTACCGGTGCGCCACGGTTAGTACAGTATACCTGGTGAGATTACACAATGTAATCACAAAGAAATACTTTCAAAAACCCATGGAATCAATGTTTTCATACACTGAGTCATAAATCAGAAGTCAAGGTCCTGGTGTATGGATACGTTGGTCGCCGCACCAACACTGGACTCCCTGGACTGATAACCTCCCTCTGATAGAAATTTTTCACTACCCGTCCTCAGGTCCCGTTCTGTGACTACCCCAAGCTCTCCTTCCATAGGCCATGGGTTTTCGACTAGCACTAAAGGCGTAAATCCTG
The DNA here is from genome assembly GCA_963277665.1 of Viscum album. Lineage (NCBI taxonomy): Eukaryota > Viridiplantae > Streptophyta > Magnoliopsida > Santalales > Viscaceae > Viscum > Viscum album. The sequence continues at coordinate 432,814,066 of OY728150.1, read as the reverse complement.
ATAAAAGGGAAGGCATTGCCTTTATATAAGTAAACAGACACAATAGAGTACACAAGATTGAGTAAAATCAAAGTAAACTAAGTACAAAAGTAAGTGCTGGAAGTAAATAGGCCAGTATAAAAACCCAAATAAAGTATAGTACAACTTAGAAAAAAAGGTACATAGCCAAAAAGTAAAGTAGAAACCACCATGTCGTCCTCCAGAAACCCCAACTAAAGGATGGGTACAGATGGTCTCCTCAGCTCCCCGAGTCCGTCTGTCCGTTCCATGTACGTCCTGCCTGATAGTACACCACCAGATACCATCCCGCTCTACAATCCTCAACCACGATCAGCACTGTCCGTCGTCTGCAGCCAAAACAATGTAGTGCGGGCATAGCCGATGCAGGGGTGAGTATACGATTATCAGTGGGGACCCTGAGACCCCCGAAGGTCTCCCAGAATCCACAAAGGATATACCACAAAGGACAGATACAAACACGAAGTATCAACCAACTCTACTTAGGTATATGCCCATACATATACCTATGTCATCAATTCCAGCTCGTCTCCAACTCACAAGCCCAAGTAAAACTCAATCCACCCAAGAAATCACAACCTAGTCCAAATAGGAAATTAAGTCAATCACATCGCTGATAATGATTGAAAGTCAAGAATCAGATCACATAGGTATACTACTCACGAAGAGGTTTGGATATGATTAGATGTAGCCTCTAAAACATCTCCTATGTCGAACCCTCGTAGGATCCAAGTACAAAAGTCATCACTTCCAAATCCATGTAGGATCCAAGTACAACATCCATTGCTGTCGAACCCACATAGGATCCAAGTATAGTCTTCATCGCTGTCGAACCCATGGAGGATCCAAGTACTGTCATCCTCGCTGCCAAACCCACATAGGATCCATGTAAAGACTTCATCGTCGTCACAGTCGCAGCCAGCTCTAAGGTTCCAGCACACAACACGCTCATTTCCAGGAGGGTCCGCTATACAAGCCAAGAGGTTCGATACATAAACTATCACAAAGTCCAGAGTTGATGTATCCCAAAGTTCCATCTCTTCAATAGAAATTCAACGCGACAGACGGCGTGTTAATCGGACGCCCGGTCTGAGAGATAATGGTTTTTCCGTTCCAAGGGCCCCGATAGTGATACGCTCGTTTCTAACATAGCCGATATCCATAGTCATCCAAAACCCACTTAGAGTATCGTAAAATAACCGTCTCGTCAAAATTGTCCTAGTGCCGCAGATGGAGCATCGATCGGACGTGCGGTCTTTAAGTTATTCTTGTTTAAGTGATTAATTGGGTCGGCCCGTTCAGCCTAGTGGGGCGACGGGTCGGGTTAACCTAGATTGATTGGTCCGACCCAGCAGGGGTGTCAGACCAGTCCAAAGGAATATACAACTCGGCCCATATTGGTGCGGCCTGGCCCAGTGGGGCATAGCCCTACCCGGTGTGGCTAGGCCAAGCCCGGCTGGGCGCGGCCCGGTGGGCTCGGCCGAAGGCCGAGCGTGTTCCAGGACCCCCCACCCCCCCGGTTGTCCACACCGGCGGTGCTTCCCTTTCCCAAACTGGCCAGCTATACCGGTCGGCCTTCTACGCATATGGCCTGCATGGGCAGGCCGCCGGTCTTCCAGCACAGTGCCCTCCTGGAGCTGCGGTCCAGCTATGCCCGGCCAGCTGACGGGCCGACCAGTTCTTCCGCAATTGCGGCCCGTGATGCGGGTTGCGGTTCTTCCCGCACTGTCGGCGCGACGGCGCCTGATTCCTTCACCATGTTCCTAGCACGGCGCAACGGCGTCGTGCTTCCTCCGCCTCCGGTTTTCAATTACAAAACAATAAAGTTTCAGTGGAGGGTTGTCGGGTCCTGTTTTTTCGTCCTGCGCCCTCCGCGTTAGGCGCTAACACATAGCCAAGAAAGCCTGAGGGTCACAAAACACAATGAAAATTTTATTTTCTATAAAATTGAATCAAATCACCCTACCTCGAAAAGAAGTTCGTGGTTTTCAAGCTTCGTGGATGACGACGTCATTTCCATCGTCGTCGGTGTGAACCAAAGGAAGTGACGTCTCCTCTTTGATCACGGAGAGAAGAATAGAAGGCACCCAGTTCATAGCGAGTTCCCACATCAGTGTCTCCTCCCTTGACATGGAGGAAGAAGAGGATGAAGAAATGCGGTCGTCGAGTCGATGTTCTTCTTCGGTGAGTTGGCGTTCTTCAACAATGTATGAATCCCCTTTCTTCTTCACAAGAGTTCTCTCCCCAAAACCCCACACAACAAGCCAACCAAAATAAAATAAGGCCAACTCTTATATTAATTGATCATGCCATGCATTTCAAAATACTAATTTCAAACACTTAATTATTTAACGAAAGATTTTCATTTAATTAATTAAGGTTTGTGTTGGAAAGAGTTTAAGTGGGGAAGTGGAAAGGTTACAAAATTTAAAAGTGAGTTGCCATGTAAATAACATGGGAGTTCAAAGGGGTTAAGGAGTTAAGGAATGTGAATGGTCGGGGCTCGTGTGGGCCCCACGTCACAATTATCCTTTCTTGTGTAGTTAAGAGCTTGTGGGTCCCACCCCAACTCCACCATGTAGGTTATATGCACTTTAGATATAAAAATAAAATTGTTCCACAACTTTATTCACTTATCATTTAATCCACAAATTTTTTACGTCTTCTACCGAGAAAAACAATCTTTGATAAAGGTCGTCATAAGAAATTACTGGTGCTGCGAGGTCATCGGTACCGTCAGATTTCAATTCTGAGCACCGGTTTAAAGGATAGAAAAACTCACTCGTTTGTTTACTGAACGTACCCGAGCTAAACTTCAGAAATTGATTCCGGTCACACCGGTCCTCGGAATCATGTGCCTTCAGAAGCCAAATACTCATAAAATTCCAAAGTATTTAAGGAAAAAAATTTCTCGAAATTTTCAGCTCTTTACAAAATCAGGAATGCTTATAAATAAATATAGCATCTTATTCCTTCATACCCCAGACCATTGCGTAGGAGGGAATTTGATGGGTCCTTAAAATATTGAAAGGGATATTGAATACTCTCATGGATCGGATAAATTATTTAATGAAAAATGAATGATGAAATAAAAAAGAATAGATGATGAATCCAAAAATTTGGGAAATAAAATTAGAGGCACCACGATGTTGAGCTGCTTTGCAGATCGCTGCTTCACATGGTGGTCTGATTCATAGGGAATCTATGAATTAAAAAGCTTTCAAGATGGTGAATCTAGTTCCAATCTCCCATAGTCAAAATATTTTGGAGGATGGAGGTGAAATAATCCCCCTATAATTTGATATGCCATGTGAAATAAGTCGGATCAAGAGTAAGGTCGAGAAGGCGGCTTCCCACGAAAGACACAAAGTCGTTCATGGGAATGTGGCATTAATTTTCAATGATATGGATGATGACCCTATGAAACAGTGTTAAAATTATAGGTGGACCAGGTTTCACCTATGGGCCTTCATAAATGATGTTTTGGGTCCAACTGACTCAGTTCTTCCACCTCTCTATAAAAGGACATTGAGGGGGATTCAAAAGGAGGAAATTTTTTTAAGGAAATATGCAATCAAAGGAATGTATGAAGAGATAATGGGAATATAATGAATATTTATATGATTACCTATAGGTATCACTAGACACATATTATTAAAAATTAAATATAATACCTATTGGTAGAACACGAACTCATCTTCATTTACATTTGAATATCCCATGAAGCGCAGAAACAATGCCCCATCATTAATTTTGCATTCCACTAAGCCATATGCTATAGGGGTGGAACCCTACACCTTTTTGAATATCACTATGTGGATGGGTCCCAACACTATGTTGCATCATTCTATAAAGATAGAACTCATTTCAATATAGAAACACTCTATGTGGATGGAACTTGGTTCCACGTAAGAAAACATTACACGATCCTAATGCAGATCTACGTACCATTAGTGTATGCAGACGACCCCTTCACACGCATAACAACGTGATAAACATGGGAAACCCTAAAACATAAATAAATAGAACATAGAATGGGATATTCTTGGTCTATACACTCAATGAATTCAGTAATTTTATTCCATTTCCACTTTATAATACATATTCCTTTGAAAAAATAGTACAATGTAATATAGATAAAGAATCTTTCAAAGCCACTGGAATCATATGATACAACCATCAGGTGCATCTGCATGCGTTTCAGAGTTTACATACCTATGGTAAGTGGAGTCTTGAAGTTAATACCAGTAATAAGGTGGACCCTTAAAATGTCCATGTGTTTACATTCCCATGGTAATGTGAGATCTAACATTACGATGCTCACAGGTACCTCCCCATTAAATGGATTAGTAGTAACTGATGGACTGTCCCCTCGATGAGGGTTACTGATAAATAACGGAAATAATATTTTCCTTCCCCTTTGATGTGGAATCCTTCTCTTTCCATTCCAAAAAATAATCATAGGGAACTCTATTAGAGGTAATTCCCATGCCTGTCTTTAGGGATGTGTCATATTCCCAACCACTTCTAGCGTCCTCCTCCTCATTTTCCACTAGAAAATATGAGAGAGTGTGTGGATATCCATATTTAATACTTCCTCTTATTTCTCAGACCAATATTGATGCACATGGTCTTAAAGATTAGTGGTGTTCATGGAACTACATGATCCTCCCAATAATGTAACTATGAGAACTCTAATTCCTACGCTATGTAGGATTTCCAAGATTGATGTTTGAGTCCCAAGCTCAATTCGCCTTCTCCAAGGTTATGTATCCCAACCAAAGGTAAACAGGACTCCTACTCATTTTATGTTCCAATAATACCCCCTAATATGGGACATTTAAATGTGTATGTACTAAAAATTATAACTATATGGACCTTGATTCCAAATTTTTTGGTATAAATTAAAAACCTCAGTAAGGTTCAAGTCTCACACTGTCATTTTCACATAGTTCCACTCTCATCATGACCATCTAACATGAAAAAATATAATTCATCGCACTATGTTGGCTGTGATTACTCTATTAAGGATACGTAGGAAGCCCATAAAATGTGTTCAATCCCAAAACAAAACAAATGTCATCCCACTAAAAGATGATAAACTGCATACCGCTATCCCATACGACTAAAAACCATTTTTTAACTTAGTGAAAGACTAAGGGATTAAATATTTTCCAAATAAAGGTAACATTAATGAATAACATAGGATATATACAGATGTCCTCATTTATGTAGAACCACATATACAAATAAGATATTCTGTACCCGTGCCTATTTATGATTGATCATGCAACCTAGAAGTAATACGTAGACACATTATTAGGAATGAACCAGGGGTTCATTAACATATGAGAAAATCATAAATCTAAAATAAAGTCCTAGAATTGAAAATAGTTCCCCCTAAATGGGTTTCATGTGCTTGAGTTCCCATCCACTAGACCAGTGTGAGCTCTTAAGTGTCATTGTCCAAATCATCCATCAAATGCCTATCTTGGTAATGATAGTCCATGAATCAAGGTTATGATAGTCATTGGGTGTTCCATTCTTTATGAATAATATTTTTTGGAGAATATTTGAGGAAATTTTATGCAACATGTTATGATTGCGTAAAAACATAACCCCCCCTACAATCACTCATTGGACCCAAAATTCATTAAGTCAAAACAAAATGATGAGTTTCATGTGAAACACTTAACTGTGGTACATCCTTTTCAAAATAAAAAAACACACTTCCCAATCACCATTGGACTATTGTTTTCGGGGTATAACAAATGCTTTGGGAAGAAACATTTTTCCTTTTGACTATTTTCTTATTCCAATAAAAAAAATATAATACAATACTTAATTTTTTTTCATAATTGATTGTATAAATTTTTATATGATGGAAATAAAGAATAAATGAAATATTTTTTTATTGTATGTGGTCAGTTGAACATAATAAAAGTGATTTTTTATTTTTAAAAATAACATTACATATGGATAGATAATTGAAATTGAAATTCTATAATTAAATTTATGTATATGAAAAACAACAATTTTATTATTATAGTTCTAATATAAAATAGTTGGAGAGGTATAAGAAAAAAATCGTTTTGATACAATTTAATTTAGAAAATTACTTCATCCTTTCCTCGCTCACTATTTTTCAATAATTAAATTTCCTTATATATGTTTCTGGGAAAGGACAAGGAGTTTTTGATATGGAATACATTTTGGGGAGAGATTTGATCAGAACATAGGTTATCCCGGATTCTTAGAATCCATGATCATGTTGAGTGATGGAAGATACTTTATATAAGTGGAGAGTATAGTATTGTAAAATAAAATATTATAATCAAATAGTATTTCATCAAAACATAAAATAACTTGTTACTTAGAATTATGGTTCATTGATTCTAAATATTTGCAGGAGAATATAAATCCATATAAATCTAATCATACTTACAAAAATATTTTATATACACAATAATAAAATAAAATATTTATAAGCTACTCATACTATGTTTTAGTATTTGACATATGTATTTTATTATTTATGTTTATATAAGAAGAATAACTATATTCATTTATCAGATATTTCTGTTTAAATAATTAGACCTATGATATAATAATTAATTAATATATATATCATTTATATTATTTAAATAAATCCAAATTAATTGTAATTTTGGGTCATTATCTAATTTCTAACAGTTAAAAAAGTAGTTATGTTTTAATAAAATTGTATTATAATATTTTTTAAAATTATTTGTAACTCAATATATTGTATAATTAAAATTTAATTATTTTTTTATCAATTTATATTAATAAAATGAAATTTTATTTCAAAATTATTTATTAATAAAAAATAAAATTTTAAATTAAAGTAATTTATTTATTTTTTTTTCAAAAATATAATTATGAATTATCAATTTAAATGATTTATTTTGACATATTTATCAATTTTATTTAATAAATATTATTTTTTTTATGAAAAACTAATATATTATTTTACTATTTAATCAGTCTTGTTAATATTCAAATAGCCATATTACTATTAATAATTATCATTTAACAATTCCACCGATCATAATGAATTCCTAACTCCTATAAATTCCACCATTTTTATATTTAATATTTCGCTTCGATACTATTGTGGGTTATGTGATTATTATATAAAAAAATTGCCTCTTGGTAAGTAATTTTTATTTCTTTTTTATAGTATTGTTTAGATGTGTGATTATTCTATGGGAAATAATTATTACAAATTTTCTATTTCTTTGTATATTTTTGTTTACCATACCATTGTATAAAATTAAGTATATATAGATATATTAATTTTCTTGAATATATATTTGTTTCCTTATGAATATATTTTATACCTTGTAATATTACTATATATTAGAAACTTGTTTTATTAAAATATTATTTACTTATTAAAATGTATGGTTTGTTACACATTTAGTTGATAACTCTTTAACAATGCGACTTACCAATGGTTGTGAAAACCCCTCATGGTCACACAATGTTTATCTAGGTGTTATATATATTTACTTATTATAATAGAAAGTGGATATTGTGGTTATAAATAAATATTTTTTTAGGAATGAGATCATTCCATGATCTAAGAGTTATAAATGAGGTTTGTGCCACATTTGAGGAAGTTTCTCAATGAATGTTGCATAAACAAAACATTCCATGTGATTAAATATATACTATATTCTATAGAAATTTTGTTGTATTGGTAAAATTTATTAAAGGGTAAAAGATTATTTTTAATCTCATTAAGTGGTTTACAACAATAAAATACAATTTTCACAGTCAAATTTATTTTGAAGTGTCCTTGTTTTTATTTCTATATCAGAATACCATATGTTTCCATGGTGATTGAAATATTCTTAATATATACAATATCCTGATAACAACATCCATTGGGAATAAAATAATAATTTTACATCTATATTCATCCCATATTTAGGGGTTTTGGTCATGTTGGTCAAATTGATTTGAAAAAAATCAATCCTGGAGATTTGGATTCAATAAATTACTATAATAAAAACTCATTTAATAATTTACAAAAAAATTAACTTAATATAAATCATTCCACAAAAAAAAATTCCAGATAAAATTCCATGAATGTATTAATTATTTATATCATAAAATAATCTTAATTATATGTATTAGTTTACATTGGAAACCATATATAATAACATAACTAGAAATATCACTATTTCTACTGAATAAATTGAAACACATGAGTGCTACATTTATCATCATCATAGTCATTTTCATTATACAAAAAATTACAGAGTGACATCGATAATAAAATCTACTATAATTTTTATCATATATTCATTTTCCTATATAATGTTTTCCAATTTATACTTCTTATATTGTTAGAAAAATAAAAACATTATAATATTTCTTTTACACTACCGAAAATACAAATAAATAATTACAACTAGTCTTTTAACACTTAAATATCTAGTTACAAATCAAAAAATACAAAATGAATGATTTGAGATGGTTCAATTTAATTATTCTTCAAGGATACATTTATACATTTTATGTTTTTATATTAATTTATTATATATCTCAAATTCATGAAATAAAATGACATAGTTCCATTCAATGATGGGATAAATTTCCTTGCCTCATTATTCATCACTTTCCTTTCATAGGTGATACATTAAATACCACTTTCTTCCCAAATTCATATCCAATGGATTTCATAAATTTTCATCATAATAGGTTTTTTGGTATTGACCTATCATCAATAAATTAATGATTTATTGAATAAATATCATAGGATACAACAAACTATGCTAAATAAGAGTCATTTTTCACACTATACCCCAAGACATTGTTAATTAAAATAGTTTTCCATGCATATTATTAAGTTGATACATAAGAAATTATTCATAATAATTATTGTTATAATAAAATATAACTATAGAAATTTAATCATCAAATGATCTTACAAGATAGAATATATAAATTTTATGTGTCTCTTCTCAAACTTATATGGTCCATTCATTTTTAACATATATTTGAGGATGATATAACATTATCATATACATATAAGTATCCATTTTTATATAAAATATTCTCCAAATATATAATATAAAATGTGTATATATATTCAATTATTTCAATAAAGGTAACACATGACGAATCATAATGTTATTCAAATTAAAATTATCATAGGAGTATATTTTAAATATATTTAAAATGGTTAAATTTTAGATGATATCATATGTTAATATTTAATCACCAAAATATTATCACGATTCCATGGTGAAATAGTTAATGTTATATAAAAATTTATCAAATTATTATAGTACTTAAATGTTATCATATATAGTAGTATTAAATGTGTTAAAAATAATTTATTCTCATCTTTTAGATACAAAAAAAGTGATAATTTTATAGATGTCTCCTTAATTATTCCATCTGAATAAACTCCATTATTCTATCACTATACATATTTAGTTATATAATATACTGTAAAAGGGGTGTTATGATGTTTTATCATAACTTACACTATCATTCAAGAATTAAACAACACTTTTTCATTAAATTAGTGTTTTGATGATAAAATTAAGGACTACCAATAACTTTTATATCAAATATTGTTGGAATTATTATACTTTTATCATTAAATATAGAATTATTTTACAAAATTCTCAGATCTACAAACATAAAAATTATTTAAATATAATATAATGTAGAAAATTTACTTTCCAAATTAGTATATAAATACATGTTCTCTATCAAAATTTTTAGTTACCATTTTATCATCCAATCTATCACTAGATATTTATAATAAATTAAGACTTTATATTCAGTATTATGAATACATAATTTAGAATTTTTCAATAAAATGGAATTATTGAGGAAGAAAATCTATCTTATGTTCCATAATTGTGGATATTATTTGGAGGCATATACTTCAAATTTAAATGATCTAAATCCTCTAAAAACAAATTTCTTAGAAGGAAATTCATAAAAAACATTATTCCATGAACAATAAATAGTAGATCTAATTTATGAATAATGAAATTTGACATAGTTATTCAAAAATATATTATTGTATAAAACACAATAATAACTTTTGTACATAATAACTAATGTTTTATAATCATATGATTCATATGAACACAAAAAATAAACCTCGATGGTGTTAGGAAATATTAATATTGAATAATTATTCATCCCTCTTATTATTTACAAATATTATATTGAATTGTTCTTTATCCACTCAGTCATTGTAAAATTTGATTCAAATACATAAACTAAGATTATAACATTGATACAAATTTCATTAAGTTAAAATAATATAAACCAAAACAAATAAGAATTGAATAAAGAAATTTTGTTAAATATTACTAACGAAACATCATACAACGTCCTTATTTAGTTTAATTGAGTGTCTATTTTTAGAGATAACATCACACATGAAAACACCCCAAAAATCAAGAAAATATTATTGTAATCGATTCTCAAAAAATCTATGATTCAAAAATACAGATTGAATAATTCTAAAATGGGATGTGACTGGACATAGTATATGTTCCCATAGAGGTGGATAAATAATATAAAATATTGTTGTTCATCATTTTTAGGATTAAATATAAATGAAACATATATCGCGTGATTTTTGTAATGATCGCAATTTTAAACTCTCTCACACACATGGTGAAGATGTAAATAAATAAGGACATATGATGTAGATGATTCACCTCTATAAAATAGATCTTTAATTCCTAGATTTATAAAAAAATATCAAGACCAAGTGATCTATTAGAATAACTATTTTTTTGATTTAAAAGATCATGGAATATCCATTAACTCGTATATGTAAGATTATCAACATTGTTGTGTCCTAAATATTCTCCAGACCAATGTACATTATTTCCTAGTATTCTTTTATTGTTGGGATTATATATCACCTTGATTTTTATATCATAAAAATATAAGGTTTTCATACACTAATAATTTATAAGAACATGTTTGAACCATCTTCATCTTCTTATACACACATCTCTATAAATTCATTCATTCTCTTCTTCTTCTACATGAACTATAAAGAAACTAAATATTTCATGTAATATTGATCTTCATATCTCAATTATTCTCTCTCATCAAAAATCTAGATAAATATTCCTATATACTATAAATAAATTATTATTTTCAATAAAACACATAGATTTGAATGCCACTATTTTATTCCCATTATACCATCTATACATATCTCATTAATAATAAATAATTATATTAAAATTTGAATATGAATTTAAATTATAAAAATCTTCTAAACATACCTAAAAATATTCTTATTCAACCAACAACATTATTCTCTTTATTTCAGTTGAGAGTTATGCGATGGAGAGACACACGGAGAAAAAATATGCATCATTAAATCGATTAAATTTTATCACAAATTAAAATCCATCTTCTTCCTTCATAGAATTAGTAACTCCATTATGGTGTGGACTACATTCTCTTTTTTCATGAATCACAAATCCAAATTATAATGTTTAATCCCTAAAAAGTTTAATTAATATAATTATTTATTATATTTTGAATGTAAATTCAAAAAATTATCTTCATATATGAATCTCTGATGTTCAAATCAACACATATGATAAAATATTTCTTACACATTCATTTGTGAACATAATTTCATCTTACACTTCTTGTATGTACTTATGTATCAAACACAACCTATAAAATATTTTAGACATATCAGAAATAACATTATATATCCCTGATATAATTTCATATTTACCAACATACCTATATAAAAATTTTACCTACACAATGTTAAGCTTATTATTTTTTATTCATCAGTTTTGAGGAAAATACATTATGTATCATCTTCCTATTAAAAAATTATGATATGTGTTATCTTCCTCTAGAAATTATATTAAATTTATCTTTCGAGTTTTCAAAATAATCAGATGTAATCCATTACAAATTATATATGATGTCTAATTTCAAAATAAAAACTTCATTTATGAATTTTTAGTTCTTATATAGAAAATATATTTCGTATCATCAAAATAAGTTACTTTTTAAATATTTTTTCAATTTTCACACCCAACCACTGTGAAAGAACTTATATATTTGAAAAAAAACATCATATATATATCAATAACTTCACTAAAATATATTAATATGAGTTAAAAACTTAGGGTATTTATTCAATAAGATAATGACAAAATCATCAACTCCAAATATTGTCATCTTTAAAAATATTAATATTTAATCAAAATCACTTCCAAACTCTAAAACCATTAACATAAAAACCATTAATCATTTCAAATACCATATGTTAAATTTATAAAAATTATTTTAATTGGTATTTAATATTAAAATTTTATTATAACAAAACCATAAATTTAAATAGAATAATTCAAAATTTCCACCAAATATTGGTGTTTAATTAATCCTTATTCACTAGATAAATACTTTAAATATGGGGGATTATTCTACCCAACTATAAAACAACTTAAACTAAGATACTAATAATGTCACATGAAATAATTAATATAATAAAAACATATAAGGCTAAAAATTACCCTATTTTTATTTTTTTCATAAAATGATTATATCATAATTTCAATCAGGTTGTAAATTGAATTATACCATCAATAAATACACTTAATCCTATATAAGATAATCATATATTGAGTGTTTAATAAATAATTTATTCTATATCGGTAACTTTTCATGTTTGATTGCTCCATCTAAAACAACAAGGAGAAATGAAATTGGGATTTTTTTAGATTAAATATAGTAATTTGTGTATGACTTTTAGAACCCTATTATTATATTATACTATATGAAGATGAGTAAATCCTTTTTTAATATTTATTGAATGTAATGTCATGGTAAATTTTAGTAATTCTTATATTAAATTTGTATAACTAATATTACTAATTCATTAATTTTTTTATTATAATTTTTTTTAAATGTACCATTTTTATGTGATATATATTTTTACATCAAGAAATTTTTACAACAAGAATAAAATATATTTTTTTATTAATAATCATTAATAAAAATTTAATTCTTAAATGGTATGAAATATGGATGAAATTTGTTTATATTCAAAAAAAAATTCTCATAAAAAGTATTTTATTTGATATCATATTTATATTTATATTTTAATGGAATTCTTTTTATAATATCAATTTGAATCACTAAGATTATTTTTTTATTGAAACATCCATTATTAAAATAATTTAATTTTATTAGATGTCTCCAAAAAATTCATTTGATGGAGAATATTGAAAGGTACCTTTTTTTCATTTCCATTAATTTTATCATAACATAGATGTATATATATATATATATTTCGAAAAAAAATCTAGAAAAATATAATATTTACATATAAAATTAAATATTTTAAAATATTTTTTTATTTAATAACATATATTTTTTTTGAATATAAATTATATATTTTCTTAATCACATTCAATAGATTGTATATTTTATACGTTAACATTACTCTATATAACATATAGTAGTTAAATAATAAAAATATATTTTAAACTTTTAATAATTTAGTCGGCATTTTTTTTAAAGGACCATTTTATTCTTATGTATAAATTATTGAAAACTACTATAAAAATTATTTACCATGGTAAATGATTAAAAAATTAAAGCGCAATATTAAATGTTAATGAGGTGAAAACTTATTTTAAAATTGTGTGAAAATGAATGGTAGATGTTTTATCGACCATATATATTCCCTAATTAATTATTTCCCAATTTTGGAGCCACATTATAAAAAAGAGTGACATCCCATTATTCAAAAGTGATTGGTATTTAAAAAAAATAAACCCCATAAATTTTATTAATGGGTAATCTCCCCAACACATTTCTAGCACTCATATAAATTTTATTCATTATAGAACCCATTTTTATTTCAATTACCTCAATTATTACCTTACATTAATTAACTTATAGTCCCTTGAAATTTACATATTCCCTCAATTTTCATTGGATCCTCCATGAAAATATAAAAATACACCAGATGAATAATAATTTTTACTAAATTTATTAAATTTGTATCATAGCATTATTATTCTACTATTTACATCAATATATAGTATCTTTTTGTATTTTTTATGTTCTAAATATTATTATCTTATGAAAATTTCTATATGATGTTACATAGGATAGAGAGAACAATTGATAATTAAGGTGGGGTGTTGTATCAGTGATGAAAATTTTCAAATTAAAATTATCTAATATTAACCCCAAAACCTATTAGAGTTTTTAGCTTGAATAATTTCTTATAAAAAATCAAAATAATAAAAGTATAACAATGTAATTTAATTAATTCATGATTTACACAGTTCACCCTCTATGTATGAACAAAAATCCTTTTGGAATACAATCTAGTAAGTCCTAGAGATTCACCATTAGTAAGTAGTGAATACAACTTGACTACAAAATCGTTAGAGTACTTATATCTATCAACATGTAAAAATATATTAATTCCCACAAGTTATAAAATTTTATCTTACAAAACAGATCTATATAAAGTATGTTGATCTAGGTAAAATAGATCTAAAAATATTATCCAGAAACACCTATCTATTATTCTCTATCTTGAAGTGATTGTCCAATGTTGAACACTTTCATTTTGTATTTTTGACTGTTTTTTCACACTAAACCCAATATTTTTTTTCTAATCTGAGTTCTATGCAATGAAAAAAAAATAATTCACCATATTTTATACTCAAGACATATATCATACCTCGATCATGAAATATTAATTATTATAATTTTTTTATTATTTTCATCCTTAATTTTGAGTTATGATAGATGGAGGGTTGAATATTTATTTTTTGGGTATTAATTAGCTATTAAACAGCTAGGAAATATGGTAATTAGTAAAAATTTCCTTCTCATATGAGTGTGTAGGTGTTTTAGTGTTGTTTCATACAAATTAAAATTGATTTTTAAACATTCAAGAAGCATGCAGTTTGGATCAGTGAGTTAGTAGTTCTCTTTGGCAGAATTTGAGAATAGTTTTCCCAGCTGGGGGACTCAAACATATATATCCATGAGTTTAATCAAGCTTTTCTTGTAGGGAAATAATGGATGGATCATAGTTTTGTAAAACATTAAAAAAAATTTAGGGTCAACAAGATTTTAATATATACATTTTTGTTTTATTTTCTCCCTTTTCGTTTTACATTTTTTTTCTAAAATAGTTTTTATTTGTTTTCTTCTTCTATGTGTCTTGAAAAATCCCATACTCCTCGACTCAATATCCACATGTGAGCCCCCCTCCACCAGTCTCAACTCCCTTTTCTCAAGTGATTTCACAATATTTATTTTGGATTTGTGGTTATCTAATCAAGTCAATATCTTTCTCTCATCCTTATCCACCTTGTCATTATTTTTTATCTTTCACATATCCTCATTCACTCATCAAAAACATAGTGTTTCTAGTGGGTTATTTTTTATGCATTTCTCCACAATAAGTAGTTTGATGGGTCTTTCATACCTTTTTGAGACAACCATGGAAATTATATATGGATAGAGAAGAATGTAGGACTATATCAGTTCTCCAACAACTATTTTGAGGATAGATTCCTCCTACATATATTCTTTTACAAAATTAATTTGTCTTGTTTAAAATTAATATATTCCTTATATTTTTATCATTTGTTATGATTTTAATTGGGGTGGGTTTGAGACACTGTTTTCAAAGGAATATATGTGTATCAATTGACAGGAATAGATTAATGTTTGTTACCACATTATTTATATTCACCCATTTTAGGATGAATGTATATAATGGGTAGATGTGTTCATAGATGTTTTTATGAAAATCCATATGTTTTTTAGTTTAATGGGGTATATCGATTCATAAACCCATATATAAATATCATCTGTAACGACCTAGTGTTTCATTAATGGAAATCCCTCTTGATCTAATTAAATGTCTCTTTATGTTTATATAAAATGTCAACTTCATTGGTTTTATGTTATGAATTTTGACCACTAGTAATATAGTCGTTGAACAGTGATCACATGATTAGTATAAATATAGGACATTAACAAATCCAATTTACTCAGAAAAAGAAAGTGATGGCCTCATCTAGTAGAATTGCCCCATACGAAGCCTTTTGTCGGAGCTCAGAAAAGAGGTGGTGTCATTGGGCTTCACCCTTGACCAAGCCCAAGCTGAGCTTTATCATGTCAAGCTCGAACGTGACCGTCTACGGGAAAAGTAAAAGTTGATTGAAATTACCACTCGAGTGATGTTATCTGAGCCACCCCAAGAGTCTATAACCATCACACACTGTACCCTTAGGTCTTATGTGGCTGTTTTAAGGGGTTATGTAACAAATAAGTAGTACTATGTTCATGTACATTATTTTTTTATATAATAATGGATATAATTTCTAGTCATTTTTTAAACATTATAAATAGTTTTTAAAGTACAAATAGTGTTTTTAGTTATTATTTAATTAATAATTCTATTTTATTAAATTGTGGGATTTTTGAATTAAATAATATTTTAATAAAATTTTATTATTGATATTAAATTAATTTTTAATAAATATAAATCATCTTATAATTTAATGAATGAAATTATAAATTTTATTAAGGTTTGAAAGCCATTTCTATCAAACCCCATTAATTTTCGATTAATGTCGGTTTTTATTTTAAAAGTGAAAATTAAAATATTTATAAAATTATTTAGAAAAAATAAATGTAATTTCTGGAAACAGGATGTTGAAATTATCCAACGGTGAATTATTCATAATTTTCTGAGACAGTCAAATTTTTGGGTAAAAATTAAATACCGTTTTAATATATAATGTATTTTATGACATCATAATGAACCAATAGTGATGTAATAAAACAAAATAATCTTTATGTTGGGAAAATATATGTTTTACCATTAAAACAATGTGATTTTGGGTTTGTTTGACTTACTTTTCAAAGCATTAATGGACCTCTCAAGACTTATTAAACACCTTGTCTTTTTAAATTAATTTGCATGGGAGTGTGACTCACCTCCACATAAGCAACCTTATTATTTTAAGATGTTTATACCTTGACCTTATAAAATATTTTTTTCATCTTCCCTTTTCCGAAAACCATGGGCAAAAACCAAGGGCTGGTTTGTGTTTTGGATTAATTTAATGTAAGGGGACCCAAACCTAAATAACAAATAATTCCCTCACCATTCCTATATAAAGCCACCCAGGATCCCACTTCCTCCCCACTCAAAGCCCTTTTAGTTCGTCCAACCTCTTCCCTAATCTCTCTATAATCCTCCCAAGGTGCCCCACACTCCCAATAAGCCTCTCACAAGCCTCTCTCTAGCATTTGGAAGCACACTTCCTTGTAAGGGTTTTTTCTTCCTTTCTCATTTTTGTCCAATTTTCTTTAAGTTGTTTTGCCATTTTAATTTCAATTATAAATGTTGGGTTATGGTTTCACACCACCATAATACTACCCTATTTATGTTTTAAGGAAGTTAGACCCTTTATCTCTCATTAAACGCCTCCCATGTACACCAGTTACTATGCTGAAATTCCGAAAGGAACTTCTCTCTCCTCTTTTACATTCAAGCAATACTTTTGTATCATGAATCTAAATTCCATTAAAATTGTTGGGAAATGTATCTATATGACCTCCTTACTATCCATTACATGTAAATATGATGAGTAACCCCTTTCTCTCTCATCAACCATTTTTATGAATTCTTATGTGACGCCATTACGATGCCGAAATCGCACTGATTTTCTAAGCCAATGTCATTATGTATTGAATACCATGCCAATTTCTTCATCAAGGGTATTCACATTTATGAACATTTACTTATTTATTGTTAAGATTCATGTATGAATTCCTCATTCCTTTATCATGGAATAAATGTTTATGTTTTATGAATCCATTTTTTTTGATCCATGTGGCACACTTATGCATAAAATGAAATGTTTAAGAAGGGTGCACCCTTATAGCACTCTAATGCATTGGGTAATGTATAGTATCATGATACGTCATGTGAAATGAGTTTTGACTCCTTCTAATTCAAGTGCAACGAGGTTTTACTCGTTCTTCATGTGCAATGAGGATTTACTCATGCTCTATGTGCGATGACCCTTGGCTCATGCTAATTCCCGGTTAAGTGTTGTTGCCACATTTCCATGTTATGATTATCATGCTTTATCAGGCCTTTATGATCAATTTTCTTTTATTCTCTATTGATATGCCTATTTTATAACATTTATTGTACTCCTCCTGTTATTCCATGTGTACTCCATTACTGGGATTTATAGCTCAACCTTTTCTTTTACATGTCCTCAGGTTATCCCATGAAATTCTATGTACGAGGGAATGTAGTGGTCATGTAAAGTAAGTTTTCAATAAAGATGTTGTATTTCATGTTTTAATTTTTTATGTAATGATCCTAAACCCCAAATACACTAAACCTCTCGATCTTCATTGTTGTATCACGTGATGTTTTATGTAATAAATCTTGTTTATGTTTGTAAAAAAAGCAGGGTTGTCATAGATGGTATCAGAGGATAGGTTTAGTTATTTTTGGGATTAGGAAACCCTTATAAAGTGTTAGATACAAGACTAAGTATAATAAATAAATCCCTAAGTTTTGGTGAGTAATGAGTAAGTGGATTATCAAAAAAATACATCCCTGTCTGGATACGAGAAGGTAGAGGCGGCTCTGGCACAAATGTATCATAGGGGTAAAACCCGAAAACACCGCATTGAGCTAGACTCAAACAAGAACTGGTGCACGACAACGGGCCTTGATGCACTCTCGGATACGACACTACTGGGGGATATGTTTTGATAAATTCACAAGCTTAGTATGAACCCTTATTAAGGGAACTAAAAAAATGCCCCTACAAATATATATTAGAAAGTAGATCATGAAAAGCCTAGATTTAAGCCTATAGACTCATGAGTTATGGAAATAAAAGATTATTTATAAGTCATCAACTTTTGTCTCTGGATTACCCTTTATGTGTTACCCCTAACTTTCCTTTTATTCCAGCCAATGGCAGGTAATAGGAGAACTGTGGCTAACAACCGTTGTGAAGATCAGTGTGATGACTGTACTAATGAGATGCTCAATCTGATGGGAGCGGGAATCGCAAACTTTGTCACGCTTCTCTCTCAGCTAACTCATGTTTTGAATAGAAACATATGTCAAGAGGAATTTTCAACCCCCCCCCCCAAGAAAGAACACGTCTCTATCGAGAGCTTCCTAAGAAAAAGGCATTCTACTTTTAATGGATCATCTTATCCCACGATCGCTGAACAATTGATCAACTCCATTGAAAATATCTTCTCCATCCTTCAATGTTCTGAACAAGAGAAGGTTATCCTAGAGACTTATCATATGGAGGGTGAAGCTGATCAATGGTGGGCGTTGATCAAAAATACGAAGCATGAGGAGGAGAACGAGGTGTTGGAATGAAAGGGTTTCTGGAAGATGTGCATCGATAAATATTTTCTGTGCACCCACCAGATTAAGATGGAAATGTACTTCCTTTCACTCAAGAAAAAAGATTAAGAATATATTGGAGTGTATGAGGAAAACTTCACAAGGGTTGCACGATATGCTTCCAGCTTTGTTGTTACCCCTGAATGCAAGGTTGATCGCTTCTTCGGTGGGATGAAGCCTAGCTTGCAGAAGGTATTAGTGATCCGTGACTTAGACATCTATGAGGAAATTTTCTGATGTGCACTCAAGGTCAAAATGGAGATCGGGGAATCACAGGGGCATCATAGTGACAAGAAGTATAAGGTGGACTTCAATGATGGTGGTCTGATGGATAAATCCAACGGTGCAAAGAAGATCCAGCACCCCACTTGCCAAAAGTGCAGAAAGAAGCACCCTAGAAATTTGCTTAAGGGGACGAGAAAATGCTTCAGGTGTGGAAGAGAAGGGCACCTAGATGTTAACTGTCGGCAAGAAAGACCCGTGGCTGCGACAGAGGATAGGAACGCTCCGTTTGAACCTCAACGCTTTGTTCAATGCTACAAATGCAAAGAATCGGGTCATTTTGAAAATCAGTGCCCTAATATAAGGGTTTTTCGGAGACAACAAACAACCTCCAAGGCAGCATGGAAGAGCTTTTTCAATCACTTCTACCGAAGTGAACCCAGAAAAAGAAGTGGTGAAAGGTACGCTAGTAATTCATTCAAGAATAGCAAATGTACCTTTTGATTCAGGTTCTAAGAATTCTTTTATATCTCGAATGTTTAGTAGAACAATCCCAGCACCCCCACAAATCATGGAAGTAAAGATGTTGGTGAGTACAGAAAATGGGGAAATCATTGCATCCCATGAATATAATTCCTCCCCTGTTATAGTCTGTGGATTTAATTTCCCAGCGAACCTCGTCATAATCCTTCTGGTGTAATTTGATGCAATTCTTGGCTTGTATTGGATTTCCTTATATAGAGCCAACATAAATTGTCGGGAGAGGGAAATCACACTCCATATGGAGAATCGACACTCGATTCTTTACAAGTGTCAAGAGGAAGATTAATCTCCTTTAGCTCTATCATCTCAAGAATAGATATTACTGCCTTATGAGCATGTATATCTGGCTCAGATGATTGAGTCCACGGAAGAAATCATCCTTGAAGAAATGCCTGTTGTGAGTCGCTGAAGTGTTTCCCGAGGAACGACCTGGTCTTCCTACTTGAAGAGATGTTGAGTTCTCAATTGAACTTATACCTGGGGTGCTACCAATATCCAAGAATCCATATATAATGGATGTTGTTGAGATTGAAGAGCTGAAGAAACAACTACAGGAGAATCTAGATAAAGGGTTTATATGCCTAAGTTCTTCCCCATGGGGTGCACCAGTCCTCTTCGTTATGAAGTATGGGTCAATGCGGCTTTGCATCGATTATCGTGAACTTAACAAAATCACGATAAAGAACAAGTATCCTCTCCCACGAATAGATGACATGTTCGACCAACTACGTGGAGCACAATACTTCTCCAAGGTGGACTTGCGGTCAGGATATTATCAAGTAAGGGTGAGGAAGGAAGATATCCCCAAGACAGCTATTCGCACAAGATACAGGCACTATGAATTCATAGTAATTCCTTTCGGACTCACTGATTCTCCAAAAATCTTCATGACCTTGATGAATAGAGTCTTTAGAGATTACCTTGACAAATTTGTGGTAGTCTTTATAGATGATATTCTAATATACTCCAAAACCAAGGAGGATCATGAAGAGCATTTAAAAACTATACAAGAGACTTTACGTAAGGAAAAGCTCTATGCAAAGTACATCAAGTGTGTGTTCTGGTGAAGGAGGTCTCATTCTTGGGCCATATCATCACATGCAATGGAATATCTGTGGACCCCTCCAAAATAGATTCAATTGATGGATGGCCAAGGCCAACATCGGTAACGGATATCTGTAGCTTCTTAGGGTTAGCTGGATATTATCGACAATTTTGGACAAATTTCTCACGATTTCCCAACCCTCTTACCAAGCTAACTCGAAGGGGAGTAAAGTTTGCAGGGAGTGATGAATGAAAAGAAAGATTCATGGAGTTGAAAAGGAGCCTTATCACTACGCCCGTGATCACTTTACCCAAAAGTGGGGAGCTTTTGTGGTATTCAGTGATGCATCAAATAAGGGCATAGATTGTGTGCTGATACAGAATGAAAAATTGATATCCTATGCCTCAAGGCAGTTGAGAATCCATGAGAATAACTATCCAGCGCATGATCTAGAGTTAGCGGCGGTGATCTTTGCCCTGAAAATCTAGCGGCATTATCTCTCTGGGGAGAAATGTGAGATATATACTCACCATAAGAGTCTTAAATTTATATTCACATAGAAAGAGCTTAATATACGCCAGAGAAGATGGATAGATCTCATCAAGTATTATTATTGTTCAATACATTACCACCCTAGGAAAGCGAACAAGGTGGCAGATGCCGTATGTAGAAAGGACACATTGATTCTATCAATGATGAGAATTGTGAAGGATCCAATCTTTTTAGACTTGATGATGATGGACATGGGAATCATAGAGAATGGAACATCATAAATCCATTCACAAATTATTTCTCAACCATCTCTTTTGGAAATGTTAAAGGATTCTCAAAAGGATGATGTGGGAATTCAAGAAAAAGTGGAAGCTATCAAAAAAAGTGAAATAATCATAGTTTAAGGTTAATGAAGATGGAATTGTGTGGTTTGGGAAAAGACTATGTGTTCCATCAAGTCTGGAGCTGATGAAGGAACTTTTGGATGATTCACATAGTTCAAAATTCTCTATTCACCCAGGCAGCACAAAGATATATTGAGATCTCCATGAAAACATTTGGTGGGATAATATGAAGAAGGAGATCGCTGAATATACATCAATGTGCCTTGTGTGTCATCAAGTGAAGTCAGAGGGGCAAATGTCTAAGGGGATAATGCAACCATTGCCCATATCCGAATGGAAATGGGAGAACATCACCATGGACCTTCTCACCGGACTTCCAAGGACATCCAAAGGAAACAATGAAATATGGGTTGTTGTGGATCGTCTTATAAAGACTGCACACCTCATTGCTATTCGGGGGGATTTTTCTTTGGATCAACTGGCACAGATATATATTAGGGAAGTGGTAAGGTTGCATGGAGTACCACTATCTATTGTGTCTGACCAAGATCCAAGATTCACCTCTATGTTTTCGAAGAGTCTTCAACATGATCTGAATACTGAACTGAACTTCAGTACGTCCTATCATCCTCATACTGATGGCCAATCCGAGCAGACTATCAAAAAACTTGAGGATATGTAGAGATCATGATAAATGGACTTTAAAGGAGGATGGGATCAACATCTTCCTCTGGTTGAGTTCTTTTATAATAACAGTTTCCACTCATGCTTCCAAATGGCACCATATGAAGCCCTGTATGGGAAAAGGTGCAGAACACTGGAATGTTGGGATGAGGTCGGTGAACGTAAGCTGCTTGGACCAAAAATGGTTGAAGAAATGGCGGAGAAGGTGAAAACCATTTAGCAGCATATCAAGGCATCCCAGATTCAATAGAATAGTTATGCAGATAATCGTCGACAAGACCTTGAGTTTAAAGTCGGAGACATTCTGTTTCTACACATATCTCCATGGAATAAGTTTATGAGGTTTTGAAGGAAAGGGAAGTTAAGTCCAAGGTACATCGGCCCCTTAAATATTATTGATCATATCTGGGCTGTGGCCTATCAAATAACACTTCCACCTTCCATGGCCAATGTACATGATGTCTTTCATGTATCCCTTTTAAGGAAGTATATACCAGACCCTTCACATGTACTCTCTTCTAAGGTGGTACAATTGGAAGATGATCATTCTCACGGGGAGCAACCAGTGAAGATCTTAGATCGTAGAGAAAAAGTTCGACAAAATAAGACAGTACCCCTCGTTAAGGTGTTGTGGGGAAACCACAAGTTTGAAGAAGAGACTTGGGAATCAGAGGATATGATGAAGCTGAGTTACCCACATTTGTTTTAGTGTGGGAAAAGGAAAATTTTGAGGGTGGAATTTCATAAGGGGGGAATACTGTAACGACCCAAAGATTCATTAATGGAAATCCCACTTGATCTAATTAAATGTCTCTTTATGTTTATATAAAATTTCAACTTCTTTGGTATTATGTTAAAAATTTTGACCCTTTCTAATATAGTCGTTGAACAGTGATCACATGACTAGTATAAATATAAGACTTTAACAAATCCAATTTACTCAGACAAAGGAAGCGATAGCCACCTCCAGAAGAATTTCCCCATATGAAGCCCTTTTTTCGGAGCCTGGAAAACAGGTGGCATCTTTGGGATTCACCCTTGACCAAGCCCAAGCTGAGCTTTATCATGTCAAGCTCGAACGTGACCGTCTACGGGAAAAGAGGAAGTTGATTGAAATTTCCACTCGAGCGATGTTATCCGAGCCACCCCAAGAGTCTGTCACCATCGCAGACCTTACCCTTAGGTCATATGAGTCTATTTTAAGGGGTTATGTAACAAATAAGTAGTACTATATTCATGTACATTATTTTTTTATATAACAATGAATATAATTTCTAGTCATTTTTGATACATTGTAAATAGTTTTTAATGTACAAATAGTGTTTTTAGTTATTAGTTAATTAAGAATTCTATTTTATTAAATTAAAAGATTTTTGAATTAAATAATATTTTAATAAATTATTATTATTATTATTATTATATTAATTTTTATTAAATTTAAATGATCTTATAATTTTATGAATGCAATTATAATATTTATTAAGGTTTGAAAGACATTTCTTTCAAAACCCGTGAATTTTCCATAAATGTAGGTTTTTATTTTAAAAGTGAAAATTAGAATACATATAAAATTATTTAGATAAATTAAATGTTATTTATGGAATCAGGACGTCGAAATTATCCAATGGTGAATTTTTCATAATTTTCTGAGACAGTCAAATTTGTTGGTAAAAATTAAATACCGTATAAATATATAATGTGTTTTATGATATCATAATGACCGAATAGTGATGTAATAAAATAATATAATCTTTATATTCGTCCAATATATGTTTTAACATTAAAATAATGTGATTTTGGGTTTTTTTTACTTACTTTTCAAAGCATTAATGGACCCCTCAAGACTTATTAAACACCTTGCCTTTTTAAATTAATTTCCATGGGAGTGTGACTCACCTCCACATAAGCAACCTTATTATTTTAAGATGATCAGACCTTGGACATATAAAATATTGGTTTCTTCTTCTTTTTGATAAAAACCATGGGCAAAAACCAAGGGCTGGTTTGTGGTTTGTATTAATTTAATGTAAGGGGACCCAAACCTAAATAATAAAGAATTCCCTCACCTTTCCTATATAAACCCACACAAGATCCCTCTTTCTCCCCACTAAAAGCCTTTGGAGTTCGTCCAAACTCTGTCCTACTCTCTCTAGAATCCTCCCAAGGTGCCCCAAGCTCCCAATAAGCCTCTCACAAGCCTCTCTCTAGACATTGGAAGCACACATCCATGTAAGGGTTTTTTCTTCCTTTCTCATTTTTGTCCAATTTTCATTAAGTTGTTTTGCCCATTAAATTTCAATTATAAATGTTGGGTTATGGTTTAGAACCTCCATCATACTTCCCTATTTATGTTTGAAATAAGGGAAAAACTTTCTCTCTCATTAAATTCCTCCCACGTACACCTGTTACTATGTCAAAATTCTGAAAGGAACTTCTCTCTCCTCTTTTACATTCAAGCAATACTTTTGTATCATGAATATAAATTCCATTAAAATTGTTCGGACATGTATCTATATGACCTCCATACTGTACATTACATGTAAATATGATTAGGAACCCCTTTCTCTCTCATCAACCATTTTTATGAATTCTTATGTCATGTCGTTACGCTGTCGAAATCGCACCGATTTTCTAAGCCAATGTCATTGTGTAGTGAATACCATGCCCATTTTGTCATCAAGGGTATTCACCTTTATGCACATTTAATTATTTATGGTAAAATTTAATTTATGAATTCCACATTCCTTTATCATGGAATAAATGGTTATGTTTTATGAATCAATGTTTTATGATCCATGTGGCACACTTATGCATAAAATGAAATGTTTAAGAAAGGTTCGCCCTTATAGTGCTCCAATGCATTGGGTAAAGTATAGTATCATGATACGTCATGTGAAATGAGTGTTGAATCATGCGAATTCAAGTGCAACTAGGGTTTACTCATGCTTCAGGTTCAGTGAGGATTTACTCATGCTCTTTGTGCAATGATCCTTGGCTCATGCTAATTCCATGTTAAGTGTTGTCGCCACATTTCCATGTTATGATTATCCTGATTTATCATGCCTTTATGATCATGTTTCTTTTATGCTCTATTGATATGACTTTGTCTAACATTTATTTTACTCCTCATGTTATTCCATGTGTACACCCTTACTGGGCTTTATATGTCACCCTTTTCTTATGCATGTCCTCAGGTTATCCCATGCAATGCTATGTATGAGGGAATGTAGTGGTAATGTAAAAGATGTATTCAATAAAGATGTTTTATTTCATGTTTTAAGTTTTTATGTAATGATCCAAAGACCCAAATACACTAAACCTCTTGATCTTCTTTGTTGTATCAAGTGAAGTTTTATGTAATAAATCTTGTTTAAGTTTGTAATAAAAGCAGGGTTGTCATATCATCTCATACATATATGGCCATAAAATTGTTTACATATGATATTGGTGTCCAAGTATATAAGGGAAGTATAAAATGTATGAATTAGGTAAAGGGAATATTTGAGTAACCTTAATCAAGAATCACACCATTTGTTTTAGGTTGGTTCAAAATGCCTAATCCTTTAAATTTAAAATATACGATTTCATGGATTTTTAAAAATGTGATTTATATTTTCATATGAAATGCATATTATGTACATATATTTATGATTTATTATGGTTCATATAACGTGGCTCTACACTTTGGGGCTATGGGTTTACTTAAAAATTTTAAATGGGTTTCTTTAAGATAATCCTGGTTTCAATCTGTTTTTTAAATGTCTAGTTCCATGGTTGTTAAATTGTGGTTTTTATTTGTTTTGGAACTTAATAGTGTTTGGTATGTTTTTTTTTGAAAAATTAAAACATTCCTTGTAATGTAATGAGAAATTTTTATAAATTTAAAGATGATTTGTGTTAGTGTAAAATTCATCTCAATGCATGAAAATGTTTTTTGAAATATAAGTGTGTATAAATGTTTTAGTTTTTATGTGTGCATTGTTAAGAGGATTTTCCTAATTTTCGTACTAAAAAATAGTGATGTAATTAAGGAGGGATATTAGTTTTGACGATATGGATTATTTTATTTTGTAAATTAAATGATATGGTCATATATTTTAGATTGATAAAATATGACCCCCATTTGAAATTGAGAAAATGGGAATATGGGGTACTGAAGATGTAAGACTATGAATAGTACACATTGTGGATCAATAGGTTTGAGGCCCAATTTCCCCCTAACTGGATTTAGGATACAACACTAAAAAAACATGTGTTAATGATCTGTTAAAACTAGAACCTTAATTTGACTATTGTCTACTTTCTCAAGCATGAATACATAATGGGTTATGGTTGTTTTACCATTTTTCAACTATGAAGTGGATTGGAGACCAATAAAACATTGTATTGAATCCTATATAGAGTCTCATTATTAAGGTAATTGTGGTTTATTAATTTTATAACATCTATCAACTATAATGATTATTGGAGACCAATATAAATTTTTATTGACTCCTCTCTAGTGCATAATGTATGATGTTGGTGTGGGTTATAGTTTATATACCATGTCACGAAGGTACGAGGATCCCATTTCCCCCACTCTTCTTTAATACATAGTGGCTACCCATGGTTCTTACTATCATTGATAATTTTTTCTTTTTTATTTCATTATTAATTTTTTTTAATCAGTTTTCTATTCATTTCGCAATGTTGTAAAAAAAATTTACACACCTATGTTTAGAAGAACCTGATGTTATGTTTTCATTTAGAAGTATTTTCATCTATGAATAATCTTTTATAAATATAAATTATTGTATATTTATTATTATTTATAAATGGTTGAAAATATTAATAGTCAGAAATTAATTTTAACAGATTTCATCAAGTAACATGTTTAAAAATGAAATGTATGATCTTAATTTTATATAGTTGTATTTTCAAAAAAGTTCAAAATGGTTTTTCGGATAAAATTCGGGGATGTGAAATAGTATATTCGAGAATTCCAACTATGTTTTCATAATCTATAATATAGCTCTTTTATTATTTTTTTTCATTTGTGTTTCTTTCAATTCTGTCTTTGTCACTATTGAAAAATGATGGTTTAGTGGTCAGTGCTGACCCCCAAGGTCACATTGAGGCATTTAGAGTTGTATTTTATTTCTACTAAGGCTATATAAAATATTATTGTTTAATTTATATTTTTTTATTTATATTCTATTAATTGGTTAGATCATTGACATCTACGTATTATGGATGAACGACACCAGTTTACATCTTAGGTGGATCGAGAATGCCTCTCAGGCCTTATCACAGACTGTATAAGGTAATCGATTCAGGTTTTATCCATGTTGGTTCATAAAAATTTCATAATAGTGTAGGCCTTTGTTTGTTGCGGTATCATATAGATTAGAGATAAGATTATCGGGGCTCATGAAATAGATCACGGGATGCTTCCGAATCACCTCCACTCTTGATGAGACATGAGTCACCTTGGGTGGTAGCATTTTAAATCATTATTTTTGGTTTTTTATTATATAGATGGAATTTCTTTAGTGTAATGTGGTCTTATATGGCGAGGATGACAATAGAATTGATAGCTTGGTACACTGTGATCTTAGACGGAATAGGTAATATCTATAACAAAATATAATTATATTACATCAAAAATCATTTAACAATAAATGTTATAAAATAAATTAAAATTTATTCCAAAAAATATTGAATCATTCATCCTTAAATAACCTTCGGACTATAACAATATTTTAACATAATGGTTAAAACTACCTCTAACATCTATAAATAATTATTTAATGTCTATATGGTAGATCCATATAAGTACTCAAAAAATGGATATATAAGTACTTCAATTTATAATGTCGCATATAAATATTAATTCTTAATGGTACCTAAAAATAATAAACTATCATCATTGAAATCATAAACATAGTGTCATGGGTTAGTTTCCTAATTTTTGTCAAAGGGTTATATTCCCTAATCTATTTTTTTTATAAATCAGGTTCACATGGATACTATTGAACATGGTATAATATAAATTTTAATAAACCCTGATATTATAACGTAGATCATGTGTCTATATTTATACATTGGCATAGGATACAATGGATCACATCGCTAATGGTAGAATACATTAGTGGTTATGAAAGAGATGATACGTACAAGATTCCATTATTAAATTGAAAATATAAAATATATAACATAAAATAATTGTTGCTTCAATGATAATATTAATTATATTCATATTCATATCCTATGAAAATAAAAAAAAATTAAAGGTTTTTCTTATATTCTCATAAAGGGGTACATACAATAGAATAAATCATCAATTTAGAAGGAATATTGAATGTAGAGGGGTAAATAAATCAAAGATCATTACATTTAATGGGAAACTTGAGAAAAATGGAATATATTGATATAATCACTGTAGTTGTACAGTGGAAAATAATAACTGAATTTTTAATGAAGTAAATTATTAATATTTGACATCATTGTTTTAGACATCATGATATTTATACTGTAAAAAATATCACCATGATAGTTGAAACTACAGGGAAGAATCCACCAAAAACCATTTAATTCTATATTATAAACATTCTTCATGAGACATGATGATGAATTGAGGGGCTATATAATTTTTTTCCACTGTCATAGTTGCATTTCTAATTCACTCCTCATATGTTGAATGATCAATATAATTATTTAAAAATATGCCTTATCAAAAAATTTCTATATTGATTGAAGGATAAAAAATATCAATATATCATCAACTAATCAAACAATATTAACAGTAAAAAAAATATATAAGAACAATTTAGGGGTAAAGAAATAATCATATCCATGATGGATATTCAAGGTAAATGTAATTTTTAATGATAAAAATAAAGTTATTTTAATACAATGAAGTTAATATCTATGATATTAATCCTGAAATGTTATATAAAAATAAAAAAGAATGTTGTGCTAGATAATCATATCTTTTAAAGAATAAAATAAAATGTAGATTAAATATTCAAATAAAGATTTAATAAAAGTGTTTTGTTTTTAAAAATTTTAAAATATATTATATATCTTTAATGGTGTAAAATGGTTATGGATTTAGTCATGTTCGTTAATGAATTATAAGTTTAAAACATTCCATATTACTTTTAGTTTGAAAATGACCTTAGTCATGATGTTTTTTAAATATTCCAATAAATAAATGTAAAAATATAGGATATCATAATAAAACTATTATAATTATTTTTTTAATAATACCTATTATGGTAAAAACAAGTTTGAAAAATATGGATATGGAAGAAACAATTACATTATCTGGAATAGAAATAAGATTTGTTCAACTTTTAACATTCATCGTGATGGAGTATCACTAACTGGATCATTAATAATGATTAAAAAAACTTATTCATGTTAAATAACTGATGTAACATCTTAAGTAAGTAATGAATAATATATATTCTTATCTATGTATATTTATTAATTATATAGTGTTTTATAGGCTTAAAATGAGAATAAATCCAATCTTAAGCATGAAATACACTAATATTTTTGAAAGATTGTCTTACTGCCTTTCGATGGCCAACAATTTTGAAATAAAACTTTTGAAAATATTATAATCTCTATTTGTAAAAATAAACTTATTCTTTATGATTGGGACATTGAAATATACTTAGGTTTAATTTTTTGAATTTTTCCGACAATGTTCATTTTTTAATGAATAGTACAAAATATTGCATTTTACATCAAAACTTCCTTTTCATCTAATTTAATTATATGGATGGATTATCTTTTTAGATTGTTTTAAAGTTTAAATATAATGTATTTTTACCATTTAATCAAATGGTATTCATTGGTATTAATTTCACGCTGAATTTGGGCATAAACAAGTGCCAATCTTTTCATAGATATTGTTTCAAAAAAACCCGCTATTTGTTTTGACAACAAGAATTATTTTTAAATTAATTATTGAAATTTCTATGATTTTAATTTGGTAAAATGGATTCCATATTTGTAATTAGATGGTTTAAATTATTTAATTAAGACTCTTGTTTTTGGAAATTATGAATAGTAACGACCGTAATTATCTTTAATTATTTTGATTAATTAGTAATCGGGTAGTTAAGGATAATAAAATAATATCATAATAATAATAAATGACCCCAAAATGTGTTCTAATGCTACTTTTTATTTCATGTCCGACCATGGGATGCCTTGTGCCAAACTTTGGGACCCCATGGAATCACTTTTAGGTGAAAGTGACAATTTATCATTTTATTTTTAAAGAAAGGAAAATATCACAAAAGAATGTATCACCCGAGTAAAATATTTTTAATTTTGTCTACATAAATGATCTCTTGGACTATAAATAGTAATTGGAAATATAAAACTATTTTCTACATCATAGTATTTTTTTATAATTTTTAGACATTAAATAAATTAAAATAATTTATGACATCATGATGATGCAACGATTACCTCATTAATGAACAATTTAAATAAAATGAAAAGATAATGTAAAATATAAGACTTACAGTTGTCAAACACATATTGGATGAGTATATTTCGAACCCTTATCACCTTATCCTCGAAATATATCAATTTGGGTTCTTTAAAATCCGAAACTCATTTTAATATAAAGTAACATTTTATAAATTTCCAAGAGTGCCCCACCTCTCCACTTATAAAAGGCCCCCACCTCTACCTCCTTACCCACACCTATAAAGCCTTTGGCTCGGCCAAAATATGCTCATTCCATCTCTCCACATCCCCCTCTTCACTCTATAATCCTTAACTTAGGCAGAAAGATCTTCAAGAAACCCTTTTTGTTCAAACCAAGAAGAGTTACCTGATTTAATGGTAATGTCTTCACTTATGTTCTTTTGTTTTATTTTGCTTCTCCAACCCCCTAAAAGCTTTTTATTAATTTCTTTTGTAACAACGCCCGTATCTTCAATATACTAGGATTTTTTATAAGAAGTTTTTGAGCTATACGTACACACACCTAAATCTAATGGTAAATGAACATATTGTTTCTGTGGATGGCGAATTTCTACCTCATGAAATGATGATTGTTCAATATTCTTATAACACCTTCAAAGGTGGACATTAAGATGTCACTATATTTATGTATGATATATAATATGGTTATGTTTTTCTTAAGCTTCCTTATTTTTTATTTATGGAATACCTTTATGGTTTCCATTATGGGTAAACGTGATATCATCATTTTAGGAAGTGCGGACTATCGCCCCTTCAAAGTGATTTGATTCGTTAATGCCATATGTGGGATGTATAATGGATGGAGTTATTGATATTATATATGATATCATACTGGTATAATAATATACCTTTATATCATTATGATTCCATTCCATAAAATACTAAATAGATATGAAAGTAGTGTTCGTGTGTACGGCTCACCGTCTCCATGA
This sequence comes from Viscum album, assembly GCA_963277665.1. Classification (NCBI taxonomy): domain Eukaryota; kingdom Viridiplantae; phylum Streptophyta; class Magnoliopsida; order Santalales; family Viscaceae; genus Viscum; species Viscum album. The sequence continues at coordinate 432,781,801 of OY728150.1, read as the reverse complement.
ACGGTGCATTTCAATTCTTACCTCTAAATGTTATGTAACATTATAAATGCATGTATATACATGTTATATATGAAATATATGATATTTAAATCATGAATATAAGTCTGGATATAATGGATATTTTACCACATAGACAACTTGTAATTATAAAGAGTTTATTTTTGACTCAAGTACCAATGATCGACAAAATGACTGTTATCAACATAAATAATTACATAGTGTTCATGACATTGTAATAAGTGATATAAAAGGAATAATGAACTTGAAAAAGGTTCTTAAGCAAAAATAAATTAACTCAAGATTATTATTCAATAGGTTAATGAACGATCGAGTTATGTCGGACATGAGGTATGGGACTTCGTCTCAATCTCCATTCATTGAGGTATTTTTTGTTTTATACAACACTTTATTTTATATGGTGTATAAAATCCTTTGACTCTTATGTGTATTCAAAATTAATATTTTTTATAAGAAGAATTTACTAAATGAAAAAAGGGAATGTTTTTGTCGTACGTATGCGGCGACAATGACTTCTCTGCTGCTATGACAATTAATTGAGTTTTGGATTCCTCTACAAGCCATAAAAGTTTTTTAAAATGAAAAATAAATACCATGTTTTACTTTTCATTTATTTTGGTAATGAAATTTTTTTCATAATGTTTTTATTATATCAATGTGTTGTATTGATATCTTGTGATTGAAATGTGAAAATTTTATGTTTCCTTTATGCATGTTTTATGTGATACAATTATGTTTTGGTTCTTGGGCATTGTTTATGAAGTCGGGTGGTTCCGTGATAAACTAAGGGCAGGTGAGACTGATATAGCTCTCTAATGCATTGGGTAACGTGAAGTGGTTAAACGTTAAGGTTTCTCAAAATATATTTAGGGAATATACTTGATGGGTATTCCAAACGTAACCATGAGGGTTACTATTTATGTAAGAATGTTATTAATGCCTCATGTTACCTTTATGTCTTATGTTTTCTCTGAGTTTTTCATAAATCTTTTGATTTCATGAGGTATGTTAACATGCTTATGTTTTATGAGTAAAGTATGATTTCATTTATTCTTATGTATACATATACTAATGTTTCCTTTTCATATTTTTATATCCCTTACTAATATTTTTATGCTCATGTCATGTTTTTTTGAATTGTTTTTCACAGGTCCAGGGAAAGGTACATTATGTGATGTTTGTGTCAAGAATGTGTTATGAAAGAATCCATGTTTTATTTTAAATACGTTTCTGTTGATGGGAAAAATGAGTACTATCTTTTATGTAACCACTTTGTTTAAATGTGGAATGTAATGCATGATTTATTATCTAATTCTCTAAAACTATAAAACTGAAAAGATCCTCAACATGTAATCTTGCAATAACTCATGATTAAATAATGTTTAAGGATGGGTCCTTATAGTTGTTATCAGAGGTCGTTTTAGAAAACTTTAGGAGTTGGAATTCTATTAAATGATTATCTAAATTTTTTTTATGGTCAAATTGAAATGATATAGCATTTTAAGATTACTTTGTTTCTTCATCCAAGACATGTTTGTTCATAATGGGTTTCTGGAGAGGAAATAGGGAAGCAGTGATAGGAAGGAATATAGAAGAAAATGACCTTTCGAATCAGCATCCTTAGATGGTCGGAATTGGAACTGAACAGTTTGTTGCAGTAATGACACAGTTGACTCGAGAGATAAATGGTGGTGGTATCCATGCACGAGATCAGCCAAATCAACCGCAGAAGAACATATCAGTGGTGGAACATTTCATGAGACAACATCTCCCATCATTCAGAGGATCATCTGACCCTGTTCTATCTGAAGGGTGGATTAAAGCACTAGAGAATACTTTCGTTATCATGGGGTGTTCAGAAAATCAAAAGGTTAGTCTTTCAATTTACCGTTTGGAGGGTGAAGTAGATCAGTGGTGGTCGATGCTTAAAAATATCAGGGATGCTGGTGTGATTGATTCTCTCCAATAGGATGAATTCAAAGGTATGTTTCTTGAGAAGTATTTTCCTAAGGCTGTTCGACTTAGGATGGAAAAAAATTCTTGTAATTTAGGAAAGAGGAAGACTCAGTGGCTGCTTATGAAGAAAGGTTAACTTGATTTGAAAGGTATGCTCCAAATTTTATCTGATACTTTGATAGTAAAATCAATCATTTTTACTCAGGATAAAAGCCAAAATATCGAAGGGAATTAGCTTATCGTGAGTTCAAAAGTTATGAAAAGATTTTTCAATGTTCTTAAGAAGGTGGAAATGGAGTTTTCTGATGGTCAAGTGTTCTATAACAACCAACAGAAGAAGAGATCGAGGTGGCAGGAGAAGAGGAATAATTCTTCAAAAAGATCTGATGGTAAGAAAATGAAGTTTCTAGTTTGTGATAAATGTTGTAAAAGGCATGCTAGGGAATGTCTTTTGAATTTTGGAAAGTGATACAGACATGGTATGATGGGACAATAGGATCGTGATTTCACTGAAAAAGATCAGGGTGATGGTAAGACCAAATTGGATTTATAGTTAGTGAAATGTTTTAAGTGCAATGAGATGGGTCTCTATGAAAATCAGTGTCCGACAAACAGCTCGAGTGATGGGAAGCAGTTAGACTACAAGAAGAAAAGGGTGGTGAAATCCTTTGTAATCACTTCAGCAGATGTTGTACCATCAAATGAAGTGGTATCAGGTACTTTGTTTGTTTTCTCAGATTATGCTAATGTGTTGTTTGATTTGGGTTCTACACATTCTTTCATATCTAAAAAATTTTCTAGTAAATTGGTTATTCCCTCTCATGAAATGACTAATGAACTTGTGGTAAAAACACCTGGGGGAAATGTTGTGGAAAAAAGAATTTATAATAATCTTCCTATCCTTATCTGTGGAAAGAACCTACTTGAAAACCTTATTGTTTTACATCTAGTAGAGTTTGATTTTATCCTGGGTTTGGATTGGCTCTCTATTTACCATGATATGCTTCATTGTAGAGCTAAAGAAGTTTCTATTCATAAATACTTTTAGTTTGTGTACAATAATGAACCCTTACTGTTGATAACATATCAAGAGGCTAAGAAGATTTTAAAAGATAGAAATTAATGTTACCTTGCACATATTGTTGAAAACAAAGGAACTATTCAGATTAATGATATTCCAATGGTAAATGAGTATCCTGATGTTTTTCCTGATGAGTTGCCTAGAATAATACCAGATCGGGAAGTTGAATTTACTGTTGAATTAGTTCATGATGCTGATCCATTTTCAAAACCCCCTTATCGAATGGATCAAATTGAACTTTTAGAGTTGAAGGAGAAATTTCAAGATTTATTAGAGTAAGGTTTCATTCGACCTAGCACATCACCATGGGGTGCTGCGGTTTTTTTTGTTAAAAATAAAGATGTTTCTATGATACTTTTCATTGATTATAGAGCCTTGAATACCATCACTATTAAGAAGAAATATCCTTTGCCTCATATAGATGATTTGTTTGATCAGCTCCAGGGAGATCAGTATTTTTAAATGATTGACCTGAGATCAGGGTACCACCATTTGAATGTAAAGCAAGAAGATATTCCAAAGACAACATTTGATACAAGATATGGCCATTATGAATTTTTTTTAATGCAATTTGGGATAACCTGTGCCCCTTCTGTATTAATGGACCTTATAAATAGAATTTCCATGAGTTCGTGGATAAGTTTGTGGTTCTTTTCATTAATGATATTTTGGTGTTTTCTAAATGTAAAGAGGAGCATGAAAGACATTTAAGGGTCATTTTGCAAACCTTAAAAGAAAATAAATTGTATGGTAAATTCAGCAAGTGTGAGTTTTGGTTGTACCAAATTTCATTCCATGGTCATATTGTTTCTAAAGATTGAATAAGTGTTGATCCTGCAAAAACAAAGGTTGTTGAAGAATGGCCAAGACCCATAAATGTAACTATGATTTGTAGTTTTCTTGGTTTGGCAGGCTATTACAAAAGGGTTTTTAGAAATTTTTCATGGTTATCTAGTCCAATGAATAAGCTAACATGGAAGGGTGTTAAGTTTATCTGGAAAAAAGAATGTGACGATTGTTTTCAGGAACTGAAAAGAAGATTGGTGAATGCTCCAGTTTTTGAACTACCTTCTAGGAATGCTGAGTTTTTTATCTATAGTGATGCTTCATTGACAGTCCATGGTTGTTTCCTAATGCAGAATGATCAGGTAATTGATTATGCTTCACGTGAGTTCAAAAATCATGAGGTAAATTACCCTACACATGATTTGGAATTAGCTGTTGTTGTTTTCACTTTAAAATTTTGGAGGCATCATTTGTATGGTGTAAAGTGTTAAATATATACTGATAAAAAAGTTTAAAGTACATATTTACTTAGAAAGAATTGAACATGAGACAGAGGATATGGCTAGAATTAATCAAGGATTATGATTGTACAATTCATTACCATCTGGGAAAAGAAAATAAAGTGGATGATGCTTTGAGTCGAAAAAGTAATGCTTCATTAACAATGTTATGTTTAGAACGTGATCCTTTGTTTAAGGATTTTATGAAAATTGTCATATAAGTTTTTGGTGAAGGATACCCTTCTGTTTTGTTTCAGGTATCAATGAAATCTTCTCTATCATACATAATTAAGAAATCAGAGAAGCAAGACAGTGAGTTGCAGAAAAAGGTAGAGCTAGTTCGGAAAGGTAAGTTGCCTCAATTCATCATTGATAATGATTGTGTATTGAGATTTAGGAAAATATTGTGTGTGAATTTTGAATCACAGTTGAAGAGAGAGTTATTATGTGAAGCTCATTGTTCTCCGTTTTCAGTTCATCCAGGGAGTACTAATATGCTTAGAGATATTCAAGAGTATTACTAGTGGGATGGAATAAAAAGAGATATTGCGGATTTTACTGCGAAGTGTTTGACTTGTCAACAAGGTAAAGAAGAGTGGCGGTTACCAAAGGGGGTGATTCAGCCTTTACCAGTAGCAGAGTGGAAATGGGAGAATATATACATGGACTTCATTGTGGGATTGTCGAAGACACCTCAAGGTAATAATGCAATCTGTGTTATTGTTGATCACTTGACTAAATCTGATCATTTCCTTGCTATACGAGATACTTTTCCCGTAGATCAACTTTATCGTTTTTATCCTAAATAGATATTCAGGTTACATGGAGTTCTTCTCTCCATTGTATCTGATCATGACCCCAGGTTTACTTCTAACTTTTGGAAAGTCCATCAGAAGTCGTTAGGTACTGAATTAAATTTTAGTACAGATTTTCATCCTCATTCAGATGGTCTATCAGAACAAACGATTCAGACATTTTTGGATATGCTACGGGCTTTTTCGATGGATTATCAGGGAATTTGGGACCAACATCATTCTTTAGTTGGGTTTTCTTATAATAACAGTTTTCATTCTAGTATACAGATGTCACCATTTGAGGCATTATATGGGAAGTAGTGTCGATCTACAGATTTTTGGGATGAAGTAGGTTAAAGGATGTTTATGGGGCCAGAATTGGTAGAAGAGTCTGAAGAAAAAGTTCAGCTGATACAGAGACACATGAGAACAGCTTAGAGCAGGCAGAAAAGTTAAACAGACAACAAGAGGAAGGATATCTCTTTTGAGGTAGGTGATCATGTTTTTCTCAAAGTATCCCCATGGAAAAGTGTGATGCGATTTGGTAAGAATGGAAAGCTAAGTCCAAGGTTCGTTGGACCATATGAAATTATAGAGAGAGTTGGATCAGTTTCATATCGAGTGGATTTACCTCCGATTTTATCTCAGGTACACAATGTTTTTCATGTTTCAATGTTAAGGATGTACATGCCAGATCCATCTCATGTTTTGAGTCCAGAGATAGTCCAGCTGGAATATAATCTATCTTATGAAGAACAACAGGTCTAGATTCTTGACCATAGAGAGAAAGTGCTATGGAATAAGGTTATTCATCATGTAAATATTTTTTTTGAAAAACCACATGATTGAAGCGGAAACATGGGAATCTGAAAATGGAATGAGGGATAAATACCCTCACTTATTAGATAAGTAAATAAATTGTGGGGACAAAATTTTCTAATGGGGGGAAGTATGTAACATCCCAAGTAAGTAATGAATAATATATATTCTAATCTATGTCTATTAGTAAATTAGATACTTTTTTAGAGACTTAAAATGAGAATAAATCCAATCTTAAGCATGGAATTCACTAATATGTTTAAAAGATTGTTTTACTGCCTTTTGATGGCCAACCATTTTGAAATGAAACACTTAAAAATTTTATAAGATCTATTTTTCAAAATAAACTTATTCTTTATGATTGGGACATTGAAATTTACCTTTGGTTTATTTTTGGTATTTTTCTGAAAATGTTCATTTTTTAAATGAATAGTGAAACATACTGCATTTTACATCAAAACTACTTTTTCATATAATATAATTATATGGTTATATTATATTTTTAATTTGTTTTAAAGTTTAAATAGAATATATTTTTACCATTTAATCTAATTTTGGTCATTGGGATTAATTTTACATTGAATTTGGGCATAAACAAGTGCCAAACTTTTAATAGATATTGTTTCAAAAAAACATGCTATTTGTTTTGACAATGAAAATTATTTTTAAATTAATTATTGAAATTTATATGCTTGTAATTTGTAAAAATGTATTCAATATTTGGAATTAGAAGGACCAAATTATGTAATTAGGACTCTTTTGTTTTTTGTCATTATGAATAGTAATGATGGGAATTATCTTTAATTATCTTGATTAATTAGTAATCGGGTAGTTAAGGATAATAAAATAATATCATAATAATAAAAAATGACCCCAAAATATGTCCTAATGCTACTGGTTTTGTCATGGACGACCATGGGATTCCTTTTGCAAAACTTTGTGACCCCATGGAATCACTTTTAGGTGAAAGTGACACTTTATCATTGTATTTTTAAAGAATGGAGAATATCACTATTGAATATATCACCTGAGTAAAACATTTTTAATTTTGTCTACATAAATGATCTCTTGGACTATAAATATTAATTAGAAATTTAAAAATCGTTCCTACATCATAGTATTTGTTTATAATTTTTAGACATTAAATAAATTAAAATTATTTATGACATCAGGATGATGCAGCAATTACCTTATAAATGAACGATTTAAATAAAATGAAATGATAATGTAAACTCTAAGACTTACACTTGTCAAAGACCGATTGGATGAGTATATTTCAAACCCTTATCACCTTATACTATAAATATATCTATGTGGGACCTTTAAAATTCGAAACTCATTTTAATATAAAGTAACATTTTATAACATTCCAAGAGTGCCCCTCCTCTCCACTTATAAAAGGCCCCCACCTCTACCTCCTTACCCACACCTCTTTAGAATTTGGATCGTCCAAAAACTGCTCATTTCATCTATCCACATCCCTCTCTTCGTCTTAGAATCCTTACCTTAGGCAGGAAGCTCTTCAAGAAAACCTTTTGGGTCAAACCAACATAAGTTACCCGATTTAAAGGTAATATCTTCAGTTATGTTCTTTTGTTTTATTTTTCTTCTCCAACCCCCTAAAATATTTTTATTAATTTCCATTATAACAACACCAGTATCTTCAGTATACAATGGTGTATTTTTAAGATGTATTCTAGCTACACTTACACACACCTATATCTAATGGTTAAAGAATATATTGTTTCCATGGATGGAGAATTTTTGCCTCACGAAACGATGATTGTTCAATATTCTTATAACACCAACAAAGATGGCCATCAAGATGTCACTATATTTATGTATGATATATAATACGATTATTTTTTCCTTAATCTTCTGTATTTTTCCTTTATGGAATACCATTATGGTTTCCATTATGGGTAAACGCGATATCTTCATTTTAGGAAGTGCTGACTACCGCCCCCTCAAAGTGATTTGATTCGTTAATGCAATATGTGGGATGTATAAAGGATGGAGTTAATGATATTATATATGATATTATACTATAATTATAATATACCTTTATATCATTATGATTCCATTCCATAAAATATGAAATAGATATGAAAGTAGCGTTCATGCGTACGTATGACTTACCTTCTCCATGAACGGTGCATTTGATTTATTACCTCTAAATGGTATGTAATATTATAAATTCATGTATATACTGGTTATATATGAAATATATGATATCTAAATCATGAATATAATTCTGGGTATAATGGATATTTTACCACATGAACAACTTGTAATTATAAGGAGATTATTTTTTACTCAAGTACCAATGAATGACAAAATGACCGTTAGCAACTTAAATAAATATGTACTATTCATGACATGGAATTAAATGATATAAAAGGAATAATGAACTTGAAAAAGGTTCTTAATAAAGTAGAAATTAACTCAATATTATTATTGAGGAGGTTAAATAATGATCGAGTCAAGTCGGACACGTGGTATGGGACTTCGTCTCAATCTCCATTCATTGAGGCATATTTTGTTTGATACACCACTTTCTTTTATACGATGTATAAACCCCTTTGACTCTTATGTTTATTCAAAGGGAATATTTTTTATACGAAGAATTTTACTAAACAAAAAAAGGTAATGTTTTGTCATACGTATGTGTTGACAATGACTTCTCCTCCGCCATGACCATTATTTGTGTTTTGGCTTCCTCTACAAGACATAACTTTTTTCAAATGAATAATAAATACCATGGTTTACTTTTGTTTTATTTGGGTATTGAAAATATTTTTCATAATATTTTTATTATATCAATGTGTTGTATTGATATCTTGTGATTGAAATGTGGAAATGTTATGTTTCTTTTATGCAAGTTTTATGTGATACAATTATGTTATGGTTCTTGAGCATTGTTTATGAAGTTGGGTGGTTCTGTGATAAACTAAGGGAGGGTGAGCCTGATATAGCCCTCCAATGAATTGTGTAACGTGAAGGGGTTAAATGTTATGGTTTCTCCGAAGATATTTACAGAATATACTATGATGGGTATTCCAGATGTATCCATGAGGGTTACTCCCTACATAAGAATGTTATGAATGCCTCAAGTTACCTTTATGTCTTATGTTTTCTATGAGTTATTCATAAATCTTAGGATTTCATGAGGTATGTTAATGTTATTATGTTTTATGTGTAAAGTATTATTTCATTGATTCTTATGTATACAGGTACTAATGTTTCCTTTCTGTATTTTTATATCCCTTACTGAGATTTTTATGCTCATCCCATGTTTTTTTAAATTTTTTTCACAGGTCAAGGGAAAGTTACATGATATGATGTTATTGTAAAGGAATTGTCAATAAAGAATCCATGTTTTATTTTAAATATGTTTTCATTGATGGGAAAAATGAGTAATATCTTTTATATAACCACTTTTTTTAAATGTGCAATGTAATGAATGATTTATGATCTAATTCTCTAAAACTCTAATCCTAAAAAGATCTTTAACGTGTAATCTTGAAATAACTCAAGATTATGTAATGTTTACGGCTAGGGCCTTATAACTTAAATGTGAAATATATACAGCATATAAATTATAATATGTTTATATAACATAATATGCCTCAATGATTTTGAAATTGATATGAAATCCCTTAAAATTATTGTATGATTTATATGATAATTAAACAATGCACTAATTATCTAGGAAAAATTTAAATCTATAAAATTAAAGTTTAAATAAAATATAATTTAATTAAAATTCATCACAACCATATCCCTATTATATCAATCATAATGAGAAAAAATATTACGTAATGAAATTAATTTTAATAATAATACCACCTACCTCTATGTAATATTCATCTCAAATAACATTTGATTAAAAACATAAAATCGAAGCAAGAAATACCATGATGTGGGATATTTTAATGATATAACATTTAATATTGGTTGTATATACACTATAAAATCAATCAGGTGAATAACTATAAAATATAACATAATGAAAGAAACTATGATAGAAGCCCTAACCACCTATTTTATTTTAATTGTATGTGGTCAATACTAATTTATACAAAATTAATATTTATTACAAATACATTAAAAAAATATTAATATCTAGAATCTCGTATCTGAACAATTTATAATACGTTATCACTCATCTAATAAAAATATGTTATTATTATCATTATCTTATGTCTTATGATCTTCCTTTTTCATGTATATATTGACTTAATAGTTCTCGGACCTATTTCATTATATTGGATCCAACAAATATAGAATTTTATTAATGATACAGATATCATATTTAAATGATATATAGTTTTTATAATAATCCATAAATGTAACAACCAGATATTTTCAAAGAAGTAAATTATTGTTGAAATAATAATTGTAAAACAGTACATAGTTTACTTTACATTAAACACAACACATATTTTATAATTTATTACACGAAACCTACTTAGTTTTATGTTTTATGGAGTATTCAAGAGGCACCACCAAACTTAAATGACACATTATAAATATATGTTACCGATATAAACTAGACATTAAATTTGAGGGTGTGAATAGTATTAACTAAATTATGATATATATATATATATATATTTCTCACTCTATATAAATTATAGATATTTTTCTGTAAATAATCATTAATTTTTAGCAATATTGTTTTATTTTTCAAATAAACATTCATAAAAAAATCTTATTTTTTTCAAGAAAACATGTTATAATCAATTTTTATAATATTTTGAATCTGTATTTAAAAAACGTTAATTTATTTTTGGAATCATAATATCATGAAATAATTTTGGAAAATGTTTTTTTATTTTTAGAAAAATATATATTTTTCGGAGAATCAACAAAATACAGATTTTTATAATTTGTTTTGGTTTAAATAAATTATTTAATTTAAAATACCCAATATTTTTTCAATATTTTTTCATACACCATAAGTATTATTTATATATTTTGATTCAACTCTTTTTAATCCTCATTTTATTGGTTATTTGTATAAATTTGTTTTTGGTTTTAAAGAACATTTTTTTCTGAATCATTTTCAAAATGAAAAATGTTTCTCCATTTTAATAAATTAAAATAATCTTTAATGGATAATTTTTTGAATTAAATTTACATGTTAAATATCATTAAATATAAATTTATTTCAAATGATTATTATTATAATTAATTGAGATATTATAGGATCATCATTGACTAAAAGATTATCTTCACAGAAACCCATTATCAAGAGACTTCTAAAGCATTAATATAATTTTTTTCCACTTATATGAATTGACATGGAAATAAGATTTCTATATTTAGTATCAGTATAATTTCTATCTTCTTATATGTAAAAAATACTTTTTTGACGAAACCTTTTGTGAAAAATTTAAATTTCATTATAATTATTAAGGAAAAACCACATTACCAAGGGATTAAAATTTCATCTTTAGTTAAACATGAGCTAGAGAATTGTATTAAACTCAATTATGACAATATGTAGACCCTTATTACCTTATTAAATATTTTTCAGAGTTTCTATGAATATATTTCATTAAATTGAGTTATATAATATGTTATCTAAAAAACACAAAACAAAAAACTTTTTCTTTTAATTTCTATAAAGCATTGTAATATGGGAAAAAAGTTATTTCCAATTATTTATATCCTTTTGAAATATAAATTTTGTTTTATATCATTATTTTTTATAGATGAAATAATTACTTAAAATTTATATGAAATACTTTCATGGTAACTATATTTTTAATAATGAACTTAAATAAATTATACTAAAAATAAAAAAAGTGATGTAAATGAAATGAATTATTATAATAATTTAGTTATATAGATAAAAATATAATGTTACATATGTTTAAATATGATTTATTAAAATTAAATCTTTATCTTGATATTTTAATATTTTAATTTAATAAATAATGTCAAAATTAAATTTAGTGTTATTTTATAAGAATTTATATTATATTAAATGATTTAAAATGGAAACAAACATGTATTATGAACATTTATTTTCAAATGTTAATAAATATAAAACATGTTTCATTCATGGATCAATTTACCTTTTATAATGATCATATTGATCCCTAAATAGTAAAAACATTATTGTCACAGTTATGGTTAGAGGAGTTTTTTTCCTTATTACATGCACTTCTATAAAAATTAATTAGAGAACACATCCGATATTTATTTTATAATTTTTATTTAGTATTTAATGTACTTTGGTTGAAATTTTATAAATATTCTAAATTAATTGTAATCATAAATAATACATTATATAGGTCGGAAAACTAGACAACTTAATGAAATCAACACCTCCTCAGCAATAAAAGGACACTCACTCCCCTTACACAGTCACACATATAATGCGATTGTTACCCAAAATCATCCCAAATTACTACAAAACATCCCAAATATCGTCGATGTAAAATAAAATTTCGAATAAAGAAATACATTTAAGGACTCCCTTTTAAACCAAAAATTGATAACATAATAAGTTGTAATGGTTATCATTGTGGATTTTTTTATTTTTGTTTTCAAAACCATTAATTATTGTTTTACTATGATTATATATTAAAATTAGTTTCCTAAATATACATAGATTTTGTAGATATAAATTTGATTACCCATAACCCTAAAAATATCCATCAAATGGTTCATGAAACCATTTTTCAGGTGCAGAATGGACTACCACCGCATGAATCGATGACCATAGGTTTTCTATTACAGCATCTCATGGTTGGTAAATATGATAGATATAATGTTTATATACGATATTTATAAAATTATTATATATATGGAGTAATTATATTATATATTCCATTTTTTATATTCCATACCACAATGGATAATATATCATCTTTTGGGTGTAGAAGGACTACCCGCTCATGAAGTGACATGAACTGTTTTTCACTAACGCGTTACATGAATTGTAAAACAGGTAATAAGATTAAATATATATGATATAAATGACATAATTATGATATTAATTGAATAATTATATATCGTTAAATATAATTTATAATTTTCATCATTACTTTTTCACAAACTAATAAAGTGATAATGTCGTTTGTGGAGGTTTGAACTATTGTATAATCGAAATGATTTGATTATTTTTAAATTAGAATAAAGATATATATAAAAGTATATATATTTAAATATTATTTTATTTATTATATAATTATAATTTTAAATGATAAAATATTACTTACATACTTTATATAATCATCATTGAAAAATTGAAATCTGACTCATCTGTAAGTATGAACTACAATATCTAAGATCGTAATGTTAATTAGTTTTTCATGGACATCCACAGTGATTGATTTGAAATGAATAATTTATAAATAAATATGATACTTATTTATATATTTATATTAAGAAGATTTTTTATTAATGACCATTTTTACCATAGTAAAGCAACCATAGACAACATTGATATATAAGCTGAAAATGGTATAAAATTATACTAAAAGATAATTTAATAAGTAATTATATATAACATTTTTGGATGGGAAATAAAATTATTTATAATCATTTAAAATGATATCAATAAATTACATAATAAACATGTTTTTATCATTTGGTAATATAAAAAACTAGCGTGATGAATCAGACTCACTCTAAGGGTTGTTTCTTATCTTGGTTTTATTTCTGTTAGATATATGCCATATTAACCACTTTTTTATGGAGTATATAATTACTTATAATTTATTGTATAATTATAATAATTTAAATTAGTATTGTTTTACATATATGTATACTTATATTTAATTAATGGGGTTTATATTTTCGATGCTACCCAATAGATAATGGTTTTTTCTCAATTGGAATTCTTTAAGACACTAGTTATGTTATACACAAATCATGATTTATGAAGTGTATATATCCATCTGGTATGTCTTTATATATCATTAATATATTTATTTACATTATACTATATGTTTCATTTAATTTTACTCTTTTTTTTGTGATTATAATCCAATGTTACCAAAGTAGTAAGACTTTCACATTAAACTCTCATCATTTATTAGATCTATTTATGATTAATTCACCAATGTTGAAATCATATGATCTTCCTTAAATTAATTCACATTCTTTTTATTATCCTATCATTATTTCATGATACTAAATATTTTACATTAATTTTCCTCTATTTATGTACTCAACAAATTAAATGATAATTTTTATGAAAAAAAATCATTTTGATCGATATCACAATCTTGGTCATTACCATTTTTTGTAAACAAAATTCCAAAACATTTTAATTTTTATAAAATGGATAAATTTTATTTACTAAATAAATTATTGTAATTATATTAAAATAATTTATTAATGTAATTTTATGGGTGTTTTTACTGAAATCAAATTTTAAAATGGTTTATGTTTTAAAAGTTTGGTTTAAAAATGAAAAATGAATTTTCCATAAATGAATATTATGGATTTTGTAATTTTATTCACATTCATCAACAGTAATAAATATTTTTGGTTATTTATACTCTAATGGGGATATTTTTTAATGATAGAATCCATATTTTTCTATAGAGGATTGATACATATTTAATGATATTGTTATGGAACATGTTTAATTTCCACCGGTTAATCATGATTCATGTACATTGAAATTAAACTCATTTCATTATGATGGCTATATTAGGTTATAAAAGAATTATTATTTTCATATCTATTTTATGATCAAATCACTAGGTAATATATTATTATTTTCATTCATTATCATTATATATGATGGGTGTTCCCAGATATCGCCAATTGACCTTGTTATACCATATAAGATGAGTGCACCCAGATAGTTCTCCAATGAATTGGTAATGATAATATTCTCTATATAATTATATAGGATGTTATACATTGTGTTATTCAAAATTTTAAGTGTTCTATAAGACATCCATAATAGTTATATAATTTTATGATCCAATTTAATAATATTTTTTATCTATTCATTCTATGAATTTATGATGCTTCATTTGGTCGACACTAACATCGCATGGAACATGATTATTGATTCTTATGAATTGTTTTACTGTTAATTCCTTATTCAAGGTTTTTAATTTTATTATAAAATTATTTATGTTTACAAATATGCAAATTTTAAAAATATTCACTTTGAATATGTCATCATACCCAAATTCGAAACTTATGCTCTCTGAGAAAATTCATTAGTAAATGCCGATATTTTACCTTACATAGCATTTTAGATCACCCATTTTTTGTTTAATTTTACAAATGTTATAAAGAAAGATTTTTAAGGAAGTATTTCTATAAATAAAATCATATGGTTGAAGACGATGCATTAATGTTGAAATTAATATATGGGATACGTGGGAGAAATGATCCATTACGTTCATGAAAATTATTTATGTAGGTGATTGTCCAAATTCAATAAAATTTCAACAGTAAATGTTCCTTTAAAATTTAATAAATGAATATTTATATTTTATATTTTAATTAATTAATGGAAATAAATTGGGTCACCAATTTGACCATAAAATCTAAAAATGTATTGTTTACAATTTTAGCACCGAATTAATGTGTACAAGTCCGGTGATGTTATAGTTGTTATAAAAGTTCTATTTAGATAAAATATAACATAATGATATTTTCATGTTTGGTTATCATAATATTTATGGATAAAATTATAGATATATAATCATAAGGATGATCATATTTTCCAATTCCTAGACACCCCAATGCATTATTAAGATAGGATTTATTAATGAGATTAATTATATTTTTTTTGGGAAATTTTATTGGGATAATGTATTTGTAATCCCTTGTATAAACAAGATTTTTTATTTTGGGAGGAATATTTTTTAATGTTTAATTAAAAATGGAAAACGTGATTTTTGGGTGACTACCCATCACATTCAGCTAGGCAATTGTGTTTAAAATTACCAAAGGGTGTTAATGGTGTGTCAACGACCACAAGACTACATGATTTTTTATTAGTATTAAATTTTAATAGGTAATGATTATGTTTATTTTTGAAACATATGGAGTTTTATTTAGGAATCTTAGTGATTTATCTTAGAAGAATATATGATCAAATAATCATATTCATTAGGATTTTAACATAGTAATGAATTATTTGAAGAATTTTATTGTAATTTAATTTTGTAATAATTTAGTTTGAACATTGGGTATTATAATCTAATTATTATTATTAGGGTATCATATAAAGTTTATTCATTATAGAACTTATCAGACCATGTGCTTCCCATTTTTTTGGTTAACTTTTAATGAAATAAAGAATAACATATTATCTAATTTATGGTAATGTTATATTTAAACATTGATTAAAGTGCTTCATGAATTAATTTTTTTCTCTAAAATACTAATTGTTAAGGGAAATGATTATATATTTTTGGGAATTTAATAAAGGATTTAATTTTATTCATAATGTCAGAATATTCCATATTCCATTAGTATAGATTTTAAGATAATTCCTCAACTATTGGAAAAAGTTATAAAAACAATAAATTTAATCCATGTACCACCATTTATGATGAAGCTATTTAATTTTTAACATCAAAACTTTATGTTTTTGATGTTATTAATTTTCCATTGACCAGACACTTATTTGTGATCAACGACCTCAATCACTCTCTATAATCTTGTACACATTTTCATCCATTCCAACATATTTTATAATATTTGGTGACCTAGTAATTTTTTATTCAATATTAACATTGAAAATACCATTATATATTATTAATATGGTGTTTTATTAACCCATTTTATAATGGGGGTATTCAATAATACTATTTTCAAATTTCAATTATTTTATGAATGATAAAATTTTAAAATTATGGGGATCCTATTTTTTAATGGTGGAGATTATATATCACACCAAGATCTTAAAACAAGAAAATTATATTATACGACATAAATGAAGTGAAACACTGATTTGATTATGAAATAGAGAAAAAAATCATGTTTTCATATGTTGCACGAAACCACATGATTTTGATGTTCAATAGTGTATTCAATATGGAACACCGATTATATATGATTCATGATATATATTGAAATTATATGCTAGCCTTAAAATTGGAGGGTATGAATAATATTAAATATATTAGGTAATATATATATTTATTTCATGCTCTTTATAAATTATTAATAATTTCTTGCTAAATAAGCAATCAATTTTATGTAATGTGGTTTCATTATTCAATACATATATTGATAAAAATGATTGATATTTCAGTTGATGAAAAAATATTATAATAAAATTTTGAAACATTTAGGAAATTTAGTTGATAAAAAAATATGTTTTGGAATCAGAGTATCAAAATTTAATTTTTTTTATATTTTGGGGTTTTGATTGAAAATATTGAATTTTTGGTAAATAGTAAAAACTAATGACTTTAAAAAATATTATATTTTAAATAATAAAATATATTTTAATTTACCAATATGTTTGTAATATTATTTCAAGTAATATTTGTGTTAATTTTAAATATTTAATCAAAATAATTACATATGAATCAACATTTTTATTGTCTTCTCTTATAAGGTTTTTGTTCAAAAAAAGTTTTTTTATTATTTTTTTTTGAAAATCCATAATGCTTCTCATTGTATAATAATATAAATACCCATAATATATTTATTTAAAAATTCACATGAATATTTAATATTTCATGAAGTACTAATTTATTTTATGATAATGATTATTATAATTTATTGAGTTAACATATAATAGCCCTTTTATAAAATGAATTACTCTTAAAAACCCAATATCTATCCACTGTGAGATTAATATTAAATTAAAAATTTCCAATTCCATGAAATGAAATTTAAAAAATCATTACATATATCTAATAATAATATTTTATAACTTATAATATGTATAAAATAACATTTTATTAAATATATTAGTGAAGGTAGTTACGTTTAATTACAATGTTTATAGAAAACAATTAGTGCATCAAGGGATTAAACATTAAAATAAATTGATAAAATTACCAAGAAACTTTTAAAAAATTATTTTATGGAAATATTTTAAACCTTACGACATTATGATATATATTTTTTATTTTTGGTTAACTATTTCCTGAAAGTGACCCAAAAAATATTTTAACTGAAGAAAAATCCAAAATAAATCACTTTTTCTTTTTATAATATATAAATACTTACGATAGGGGAAAACACTTGGTTTGTTACATATATCATTTTGAGGGATAAATATATTTTATTTATTACAATAGTATATATTTATTTTTTATATATGAAATAATTACATAAAATATTTTTTAAATGATAACATACTGAATATATAGTAAATAAATAACTAAAATAAATGTTACGAAAAATTTAAAAGTGATGTAATTTTAATGAACTATTTTCTCCTTTAAATAATTAAAATTAATATATAATTATAAATAGGTTTTAACTTAATAGATTAAAATTCATTTTGTGGCATTATATATTTATATTGAAATTAAATAAATAATGTCAAATTTTAGATTATTGTTAGTTTATAATATTTGTCATTTAATTAAATAATTAAAATTAATAAACATTCTAGCTTCAGTAATGTTATTTATAAATTTTAATAAATATAAAATATGGTCCATTCATAGACCAATTGATATTTTATAATGAATATATGGATCAAAAAGAAGAAAAAGCATTATTGGCACTGAAAGTGTTAAAGAAGTGTTTTTTACACATTGAATGCGCTTCTGTTAAAATTATTGTCCCACAGAAAAGGGAATTTTATATTATCATAATTATTAAATGTTTATAATCGAAGGGTGTGAATTAATCAACAATTATCGCATTAATTTATACATAATAAAGAAATTATTTAGTTTTGAAAAATAGTTATCTTGCTGAAAAATGATAATGAAAAAAATAAAAAAACATAAGAGTTGATGAAATAAATGTATAAAACATGTGTTTTATTTGGTCTTCGAGGTTTCCCCAACCCTTTTAACCCTATAAACAATTAATTATAAATTTTGGGATCCAATTTATGTTATGTTTTCCTCAAAATTGTTAATACATTGGTTCATTTATATGAATTCTACTCCTCTTCAACTATAAATGGGCCCTCACCCCTCACTTATTGAAACCTTTGAACCCATTTAGCTTTTCAACCACTTCCCAAATCAAATTAGAAATCAATGAAATAATCATAGAATCCAAAATTATGGTATAAATAAAACCATTCAATGTCAATGGTTCAAAAGAAATCGCGTTACCCGAACAATATGCAACGTTCCTCAACATGAATTTTTATTTTATTTCATTTTCATGCCATTATGATTTTTTACTATGCTTATATAATAACATAAATCTTCTTAATATGATAATAATTCATAATATTATTCGTATATCCTAATATCACACACATCAATAATATGGGTTATGAAATCATTGCCTTTATCTGACTCTATTTGTTTTTTTTAAAATGAATTAGATATGAAGCCTCTCTACAGGTAAAAACTATTTTTCTTCCGGTAGTGGCAGAACTCCTGCATGAGATCTGGTACATTAGAAATGATCTTATTAACAATAAACACCCATTTAATCTCAATGCAAGAAAACCTCAGATTCTTATTACGATTCATGAACTTGCTTCAATTCAAAAAGACTATTGCAACAACTCGGTTGGTGACTTTGAGATCCTTCGTCATCTCCATGTGCCTGGAATATACCCAAATCCAAAACGTTCATTTGATGTATTTTAGCAATCACCGATGCCGGGATGGATCAAAGTGAACGTTGATGGTGCTTCTAAAGGAAATCCAGGACCTACCAGTTATGGTGCCATCATCAGAGACCCAGCTTGCCAGTGTCAGGGTTGCTTCTATGTTGGATGTGGACATTCCTCATCTCTAGAGGCTGAAATGTTGTGGGTCATATATACAGTTGATTTTCGCTTCAAAGAGGTTAGAGAAAGATTTGTATTGAAAGTGATTCTACCACTATCATTCTTGATATCTGGAATGGAAACATTCCTCTTATCTGGCCACTTTCCACTCTTTGGATGAATTGTTTGAACTCACTCCATGGGGTTGATTACATTGCGACTCATTCCTACCGTGAAGTGAATGTTGTTGCAGATTCTCTTGCTAACAATGGAGTATATCAGATCATGACTTGACTGGACACTCTGCCAGCTCACTTATTTTATCTTTTCGATAGAGATTGTAAAAGAATCCCATCCTTCTGACTTTTGTAATCTTTTTTCTTATCAATAAATTGTTATTTGGTCTTTTACCAAAGCATTACCTTTAAAAAATATTATTTATTTTCAAAAATAATTAATATCATTAAAAGATTATTCATTATGAATTACATTTTAAACATAAAAAAATATTATAATTGAATATAAATATTTTAAATACAAAAAATATGTTGTAAATATCTAAAATATATCATTGTACAATCTAAATCACTAAATAATATAATTTTTATATTTTTTAAAAACTAATCTAATTAATCTGTTTAAATTTTTGAAGTAACTATGTATATTATTCATAATAATTTAATGTTATTTTTTCATAATTAAATATAATAAATTAGTATTCATGATTAAATTAATTAATTAATCTTTTAAAATAATATTTAGTATTTAATATGTCTTCCATTTTTCACTATATCAAAAATATTATGATTTGAAAATATTTAGAATGACATTTTTTTGTTTCATTATATAAAATAACCTAAGGGTCAAATCATGGAAGATTGTAATAGAAGTCACGTATTCAACATTTTTATGGTCATATATGAGACGTACTCATACAATGTAATTAATTAATGACTTAGAATCAATTTTATGTACTTACCAATTTATTTTCATACATAATTACTTGATTTATACTTTACTATAGTAACAAAAACTTTTTAGGTAACTATTAAACATGGTCAATAATAAAAGTGACTTGATAAATTTTTTTGAACCTAAAATTACTAAATTGATATTTTTTTTCAATATTTAATTACAATAAGTGCATCAAATTAATTTGAAATCAAACACACAAAACATGATGAAAACACTTTTTTGGAAAATTCCTTTTATGTATATTAATTGTTTGATTGTATATTCAACCATAAAATACCTCCCATTAAAATTATTGATTAATTAAAAATATAAAGATCTTATATTAATTTTAATAAACATTAAAACAAAATTGAACCATTTATATTCCTGATACATATGTGTAGTTTTTAATAATAATATGTATTTTTCATTATTCATTAAAAATTCATACTTTTCTGGAAAATCCGAATGATTCACTATTGCATATATTTGGAGTGATTGACTATGAAACTAATAATGTTTCATAAAAAATATCTAAAATAGTAAAAATATAATTATATTAATTTCTCATTGAAATCAATATTAATCCTTTTTACAAATATTGTTTTGTAATAAATGACTTTACAAATACTTGTCTATTTATTTCCATCCAATTAATCATTATATTTTTACTTATTATAGTGATATTATTTTTTGAATATTTTCTGAATTATTTTCTCATACTCCCTGATTCAACATATTTGTTATAAAAAACAATTTGAATAAATATATGTTGGGGTTCATGTATGCTCGGTGTTGCGTGTTGAATACACTATCAGATATATTTCTATTCTTTTTTAATATGATATTGTTATAGTTATATGTATCTATACACATAAAGAAATATTTATATATATATATGATATTTTTTGTATGTTATTATAATAAAACAAAAAATAAATGATTCTCATCCATTAGCAATTTTATTATCTCACAACCTTCTATTCGGTAATCCACATTTGGTGGGTTGTGTCTGGAAATCTATGCATGCAGTTTATTCCATTGTAAATCCTATTAAAAATTAATACCTCTAATATAATAATTGATATACTATTTTTAGGTTTCCCTTTATTTTGGAAACATAATATAATATCTCATCATTTATTAAATTTGAAGGATTCTTGATAATAATGATTATGATACTTCCCTATATCCTTCATTAAATTCAAAAAAACTAATAGGACCCATCAACACAATATAAATTGTTATTAAAATCATTATAAAAAATATATATTTTAAATACATAAAAATATTATTTTTAGCATATCACAATGGATCATAACTATTGAACACCTTTCATATTTATTCTTTAGGTAATCAAAAATAGAATTTACATTTGTGTGGATATTAGTACCTCCATAAAGAATCATGTTTCATTCTTATAACAACAATTCATAATTGGTTCTAAGGTTGAATTAAATGTGTATATATATATATATATATATATATATTATATCAATAAAAAATATTATATTATAAAATGATAAATAAACATAAATATTTTTATTATTCTTTAGAAAATGATATCACCAACTATGAATATGTGTGAACTACTTCTACTATGGAATGATTGATTTCCATTTTTCATTCCACCACCACCATTGGTAGATAGAAAAAATAATATTTTTATTTTATACATATTATTATTATTATATAATTTATTATTTTAGTACGAAAACCTATATAACATATTATTTATATGATCATCAAACTATTAATTTTATGTAAATAATATAAAACATACTTTCTGTGTTGAAATTCTTTTTATTCGTATTACATAATATTTTAACATCATAAAAATATTATTATTATTCCTTTAAATTTATATATATCAAAAAAATAATCAATGAATATAATAATTATACTTCTATTATAATACAATTACTATTAATCCACCACATAATCATACATTAATTATAGAGTGTTCATGTTTTGGTTGGTTTAACTACATATATGAAAAATATTATGAAGTTTTATCATCAATGAATATTTAACATAATTAATACTATATTATATTATAAATATTTTTTTTTATGATTGTAAAAATATTAGTAATACATATAATTATGAAAATACATTTTGTTCTTTAAGAATCATCCACACATAATCAAAACAATTGTATTCTTATTGTATTTTAACCAAATCAAGAACATAATTAAATTAAAAGTTCGTAAATATCATGGAACATAGAAGGATGTACCATACTTATCTCTGGATGAAATTCATTATAACAAGAATGAATAAGAAATCAATTTTTTCTAAGAAAGTTTCAAACAATCATGATTACTTACACCTGATATTAAATATAGGTAATAGCTCAGTAGAATAAAAATATATAGTGATATGAAATATGTTTTATAAGAGTGGAATATATGAGTAGTGTTCTGAAAACTATTATTATGACAGTGTGTATTATTATAAAGGCTCATAGAGTCGGTTCATGTAAGATAGAATAAAGGTTAATGGTTTCACTTATCTATACTAAATTTTGGGATATTATCTTCATTATCCACCATGTTTTTATTAGATAAATTGAAAAATAATTATTATATTACTGTCTTATAAGGTTCCATTACTTTTTTTGGGGATAGTTGAATTTAATATTTTATTTAGGATAATGATAAATGTAATTGTTTAAAAGATAGTAGTCCAAATAATGTACTTATTTTTTAACCAATGAAATTTATTAACTATTTTTTTTGAAAAATAAATTATTTACTAAGAATAAGACTAATGGGAAGGATTTGAGAACAAAGATACAAAGGATTTTCAATGTTCAGTACTATGCAGGTTCATGTGGATAAATGAATTATGTTATTCAATTTATTTTATAATCATATTCATACCGATATACACACTATATAAAAATTAATTATATTGATTGGTTATATATTAGATGGTATGTATAAATTCAATTTACAACATGAAATATAAAATAAGAGGTTAGAGATACATTCCAATTGGAATTAATGGATTGGCATGGAGTATGACTCTACTTTTTCAACACATCATACCCAGATTAAAATTCCAATGTTTTTTTATAGTTGTTCCCTCATCTATTTTTATATGAAAAAATATGTCCCTAATCTATCTTTTGTTACATTTTCTCATCCCTTATCAACGGTGGGGTGAACCTATAGATTTGTTGGCATATCCAAAAATTAACATTAAAATTACAAAAAAATTATCTTTTATTTTTGTTGTTTTCTAGAGAGAAATTGTGACATAAACATTACAACCGTAAATATCCAAGATTCACTATCAAAGGATATTTCATCTAAACTTATAATGTCATTAGATATGGTGAAATTAAATAAATGAAGGTTGATGACATGGAGTAATTTCATAATTCCTAGATAAGAACTCTTATTTTCTTCATCAATAAACATCTTCAATTTGTGAACATATGTTTTGTTCATCTAATGTTATGAATAGTTTTAGCTCACTTATTTTCAAGTAAATTACCAATTTTATTATGTACATTAAATTTTAATAATAATTGGGATGTGTTTTCTATTTTTAAATGGTTTTGATTGTTTTGGGATTTTTAGTTAGGTTCATAGTTAGAACAAGGTTTGGAAAAATGACACACAATTTCTAGGAAACCATACTTGTTGATGCTCGAATTCCATTAGTTGTCACATTGTAGGACAACATTTTTTTTAAACATTGTTCATGGATTGAGAAATTATTCAAATAGAGATATAGGGAAAACATATTTGATTCATGGTATGTCAAACCATATGAACCAACCATGGTATGGGTTATCCTTGTTAGAGTAACAACGCATGATTGGTGTATAGTTTTATTAACAATTTACTATAAAATGTGTAGATATAAAGATATAATATAATATCACCCTTAATTCTAGTTCGTGATTTGACACTCAATGAGACCTAACCATGTTAGATATATTTATCGTTATGAAATCTGAGTGCAACTTGTAATTGGGGCCGAGAAAAAATCATTATTCATCTACTCCCTTAGGATCTCACACTCTGTCTTATTCCAATGCTCATTTGAAATTACACTTTATCTAGAATAAATTTTTTTATAAATAAAAATATATTGGATATCTATAATAAATAATGCATTCATATTAGTCCTTATTCATCTTGAATTACCGATTTTCTCACTCTTGGGGTAATAATTCTAATACATTCATGACTGATAATTATTCAATGATTAATTGTTGATGAAATAATTTTCAAACTACTTAATAGATGTTATTGTGATCATGTAAATATATTTTCTTAGAGTTTCTCATTATTGTCCATAATTCTGGAGACATATGTCACTTAACTCACTTTTTAGTATGTTAGTGGACTTTAATTCTTGGTTTTCTTTAATTTATTTTAATGAATTTTTAATTTAAATGTTGCATATTTTTTTGTGGATACCATTTTTTTATGATTTGAAAAAAATTCTAAATTGGATGAATTTCTAGAAAAAAAATTGTTTTTTATGAAAAAATTTTAATTAATTTATGTGATGGTTTTGATGTAATAAAAAATATTGATTAAATGTTTTTAATATAATAGTTTTTTAATTTAAAATGATTTTTCATGGAATTTGGGATAATTTTATTGATATGTGTACATGTGGAGAAACACATGTTCATGAAGTTACACTATCTATATAGGATGGATTATAGTTATAAATTAAAACATTTAATGTTTGAAAACAATAATGAGTTTGTAGATGGATGTTTGTTTTCCAATGTGTAAACATGGGAATTTTTCTTCCACATACAAACAAATTCTAATAAGGATGTTAATTTTTTCACAAAAGGATTTCAATAATATATTTATATGAAGTATTAAAATATTTTTCTTTTTTAAATGATATTTTATAATCATATATTTTCCCTATGGCATGTGATGGGATGTCTTTGGAAATTTCTTAGCCAGTGTTACACACTATCTTTCTATTGGATCAATGCTTCATTTTTTAGAACTTATATGTTGAAGAATAGTCATGGGAATTTTATTTTATTTACTTAGTAATACATATTTATATTTTGGGGTTGGTAAGTGTTGTAAGATGTTTGAGCTAGTACATATGGTGCGTTGGATTTTACCAGTTTTATTTTATTAGGTTATCCAATGATATGGTTTTTTCTAATTGTTGTGAGTTGTTTTGTTTTTCCACTGATATTGTTATTCTATTAGTTTTATCATTTTTTATTTATTATATTACATTATCAAATATATGAACTATATGATTATATGTTATGTTTTAATTATATTATATATTTATAGGGAATATGATCCCATGTTTTCCTCTTAATCCCTTTGTACTTATTTTTATATGGTCTTGTCTTTTGTTTTCGACTTATGATTAGTGAAACTCCACAACTTTTCATTATAATGATATGGGGTGGGATATTATATTTTCTATATGTCTTATTTGGTTGTTCAATATTTTGGGATGGTAAAAAGAATACAATAATGCTAAATTTTAAATATAAAACATAAAATATGTAGCTAAAATCTTTATGATGTACATCAAGATACATGAATAGTCTGAGGTATGGATTCTATTCCAAGACATGAATTGGTCTCTATTCATATAATCATCATTGGTTTAGAATATGTGTTTTTAATATGATACATTTTTCGTGATAGTCCCACTACTAATTCATTTCTCATTTTATGATTGATTGATTATTTAATATATTTACAATGGTTCGATTTTAAAAGGTATTTGTATTTATTTTTCTTACATGATTAGAAATTTTATAAGACATCATTTTTTAGTGAGTGAAAAATAATTATATTTCCAATATCTTTAAAAACAAATCATATAATATATTTCATAGAAATCGATATGAAGAGGAAGAACATAATGGTGTTCCACCTGAATGGTAGGTGACCCCTTAACTAAACAAAATAATCACTTAGGATTTTCAATCTATTGAATGAGGAAATCTAGGTGATAAAACTGAATATATATATCACATCATGTAATGTTGTAAATTGATTCAAAACACCTCTCTGGATGATTTATAACATTAAAATGTGGTGGTTTGGCGAAATATAATGAATTTATTTGTCGAATTTTGTAGTAGAATGGATGAGCTAAAGGTACGATGGTGAAATAAATTACTGAGGATCGTGAATTCTTGTGGTTGGATTTAGTTATCCAATATAATATCAAACAACATATTACATGGAAGAACAATTAATCTGTTTTCAACAAACAATACTATCATCACTCATTTATAAGATCGAGAATAATAGATTTCTTCTTCCGGAATCATGAAAACCTATTAATAATAATGTATATAGATTTTTGTATGATCATACCCAAACATTCCTAAAAATTCAGTGATAGTGTGTCATTGACGTCACATATATTTATGTCTATAATGTGAGTATATATATGATATATTGTTTTTTGTATTATAGATTACTCAAAAAGGGTAAATAGAGGGATTTGTTTATAATGAGATATTTCTTGAAATATGGGTGAGGAATATTTTTTATATATTTCAAAATAGGAGGGAAATAAAATGAGGATAATAAAAGAGAGAGGGAGACCAACTATAAATGTGGTGTAATTCTCAAAATTAAATCACATGATGGGTTAACATTCCACCACACCCCAAGAGTTTGACTAGATGTTTTTATAGTGGTTCACATGAGTATATCAACCAAAATTACATGAAAATACTTAGATTGTGTCACAAATGTAATATTATTTAAAAATATGAATTATTTACAATGTTCCCTGAATTATTTATGAGAGATGCATCACATGTTTCTCATGAACTATACGCATCAATAATGTGATATCATTAGGACATATCACACCCGTAGAAACTAGTGATCCATGGTGATTATAAGAAGACTATTTTTCATAAGGTTATGTAATATTTTCTGGGTGAAATAGATTAGGGGGAGTTATTAAGATGCTTTTTGGAAACAAATTTATAATTATATAGGATAAATATTTTCATTTGATGGTGGGAGGTATGGTACTATTGAATTCTACTATCATGAATTAATTTATTAATATTGGAATGTCAAACTATTTTATTTATTCTTATGTATTGATTCATATGTGTTTTCATGTTATGTTTATGTCTTGAAACATCAAATAGCTCCAAGAAAACAGGTTCTTAAATCCTTTTGTGGTAAATCTTATTCTTTAACAATCAATGGGGATGTGTTTTTATAAAATGTATCAATAGTTTTTATAAATTTATATTACCTAAATTTGGGGATGAATTTTTTTACATCATTTCAGGATCATGTTGAGTATAATTAATGGCTATGTAATTTCATATCTTATAATGGAATAACACATATCATCCAAAAAAAGTTACAATGGGAAAGAAAAAATATAAGGACATTTCATAATGGTTTTTGGGAAAACCACTTATTTAATATCGGGGGTCACATTAGGACAAACTAATAGAATAATATATATATATATATATTGAAACGATATTTCAATAATTTAATTATCCCTTTCCCATATATATCTCTATGATTCCACAAGAAAAATAAGTGGAATTTATGATTTATCATTTACCATGTAAAAACATATTTAACACCCATATTTTATGATTTAAAAAATACAATTAAAAGAATTAATAGTTCATTTTTAAGAGTTATGAAGAAAATGTTTTATTCTATTTCCAATATCTCCATGTACTATGGAAATCATTTCTAATGATATTTAATGGAAATATTTGACATTATTTTGATTCGTGACTACAAAATTAGCCTCTAACATTGCCAAACTGGCATTCATCAGTACTATATAAGTGATGAATACCTGAGTGAGATAAATAGCACCCTGATTTTAATATTTCTAAAAAGGGTTCATAATATGGTCATTTATCAATGCTAATAAGGGGAAAATTTAGTTCTTTTATTTCACATTGAGAAATGGAAAATTTATCAACGCTTGTAATGGTACTGATAAAGGAACCCATTATTATCTCTTTTAGTATTTTGGATAATGAGGCATGTAATTGTTTTCTAAAAAAGAACACTACAACCCTAGTACATTGTGATTTAACACAACACTAAAACACCAAAAACTCAAAAAACATCAAATTAGTGTTTAAATACATATTTTAGATGAAATAAAATATTCAACACAAATAAAATAAAAAACACTTTGTTTTAGAAAATACAACATTTGAATATATAATTAATAAAGCAACAGTTATTATATAATTTCCAAAACAAAAATCTTCCATTTTCGGATGATTCTAACCCTGAATCAGGATGTTTCTGAACAAACCACCCCTCTTTGAGAAAACTAACACACCTGTAAAATAATAATGTTCTTATATTAGTAATAATATGGACAATTAAACTGAGTGTTAAATTTTAACAAAAAAATGAGTCATAATAGTAATGTTATTTATCATATTGAGTTATAGTTGGTTCTTTCATGTCACATCATTTCTTGTTCATCCTGAAGAATTATCTCATGGAATATTAAATAAAAAATGTTTAAGAGGAAATGATAAGGAAGATAATTATTTAATAGAGGACAAAATTATGATTAACAATCTTCTATTATTTTCTTAGTTTTAAAGATGTGATGTGCATTTAAATTAAAATTACACTTATATATTGAAAAGAGACACTTGGCTTATACTATTCAAACCATGTGATAGATGGTGTTAATAATTCATACACCTCTCAATTTACTTATGTATCTTTTTCTTAAATTGTCAAAACTATCAAAATGTGTTTTAATTTTTTTGAGTATATCACATTAATTTTATACAAAAATGTCAATTTAAAATGGAAACACGCACATTGATTAATTCCACTTACATAACATGTCATTTTAACATGATATTAATTACATCATGTCCCAAATTATCTATGAATCATTTTGATAAATTATCAAGACAATATGGGAAAATTTTATTGGTTTTCAATGAGTGACCATTTTTAACTAAAAATTTTATTTTAAACTAATAACATACACATTGATTCACATCAGGAACATCATATACCCTAATGAGGTTTTGATTATTCCTACATGTAAAAAATTAATTATGGATTGTTTTTAAAATGTACAAAAATAATAGGATTTTTTTCTTTAATATGGGTATGTCTATTTTATTTTTTACAAAAAATAATTTTAGTTTAAAATAAAAAATACACACTTTGAGTTTTAATAGTTACACCATGCATCATATTGAGATGTGGATGATTTTTATATGTCTAAAATAATATATGGATCAATTTCAAAATTTATCAAAATAATATGAATGAGTTTTCTTTTTTTAGTATGTCACTTGTCTTTTTTTCTAAAATTCCATTTAAACTAGAAACACACAATTTCAATCATAATTCTCACATCATGTGTCGATTTGAAATTAGTATAATTCATAAAAATTAATAATAAGACAAAAATACATTTCTTCAACTATTAGGACAATTTAGGTGTGTTTTCTCAGTTTTTAGTGAGTAACATTTTTTAACTAAAATTTTAATTTTAAACTAACAACATGAACATTGAAACATACTTGAATCACCATGTTATAGATTGATGTGGGTATGCTTCCAACACATCAGAAATAAATTCTATATTGTTATACTAATGTATCGAATTAAATATAATGTGGTTTTATGGTTTTGAGTACATCAGTTTCCTTTTTTACTATATAATGTTAATTTTAAATAAAAATACACATATGGAGTGATACCGGTCACATTTAGCTCCAAAATTCAGTGAAGCTAAATACAACATGTCGAAAACTATTTATGGATAATTATTATGTAATATAAAAAAATCATAATTACATTTCATATTTTTTACTATGTTACTTTTCTTCTTTAATAAAATGCCATTTTAAACTAGAAATACACGCTGTGATTTGTTTCAGTCACATCATTTTCCATTTTGATGTGTGACTGATTAATACATATCAAAAATAAGTTATGAATCATTATTATAAATTATCATGATGATCCAATAATTTTTTCTCAATATTTAGTGAGTGAATATTTTCTAACTGTATGTCAATTTTAAACCGATAATGAAGACTTTAAGTCATACATGTAACTTAATGTGTCATTTTGAGGTGTGGATCAATTCTACAAATCAAAATGAATATTTTATCAGTTACATAATCTAAAAAACTATCTAAATGTGTTTTCTTGATTTATAGTATAGTAGATATCTTTTTAAAAAAATTAATTACAACATTATATAAAATGACACACTTTGAGTCATCTCGTCCACAACATGTATCAGATAATGGTTGGGATAATTCCTAAATTTCTCAATTTAGTGATAGATCATTTTCATAAGCTATTAAAACAATATAAATTATTTTTGTTTTTGAGTATTCCACTTTTATTTTTTGAATAAAATGTATTTTTATATAGGAAGCACACACCTTGAGTCATACCAGTCATGCACAATATCAGTTTTATGTGATATTGATTAAAACAAGTAAAAAAATACATATGAATTGTTTTAATAGATTATTATGATAATATGGGTTTTGTTTTCTTGATTTTTAGTGAGTGAAATATTTTTAATTAAAATATCAATTTTATACTAATAACAGACACATTTAGTCACACAGGGTACATCATGTATCTGATTAAGGTTCGGCTAATTAAAATGAGTCATAAATGCCATATGGATAATTTTACTAATTTTTAAAAACTATATTATTTTTTCTTGGTTTTGAATATGACATTTTACCATTTTACTAAAATTAATATAAATTTAAAATATAAAGAAGTAATTTGGGTGATACCTGTCAGAGTGTTTTTCATACTGATGTGTGGAAGACTCCTTCACATCTAAAAGGTTATAAATAATATCAAATCCTAATGTAAATAGGATATAAATTTGAATAATTCCATATAATTACAGTACTGTTTATTCAGTTGATGATATTAGACAATTATTTTCCACTAATAACATGGACTCAATATACAGTTTTGCAGTTCGATATAGATGGCCAATAGAAATCCAGGTAACACTAGAATAAATAAACATGTGGTCTCTTTTGTGTCTTTTTTTAGATTATAAAATGAAAAAAATTACTTACTAAAAGATATGTGAAAAAATATTGTAAATATTTGATAACATTGACAAGAAAATTAACATATAAATATAACATAAAATGATGAAAATATTAATTAGATAACTAGTATTAATTAACATTTTCATCAATATTTTATACAATATTGACTTATTCGCTCATTTTAATTATCTTAATTGTTTCGATGACATCCAATCAATAATGGTGATGAAATAATTTGAACAATTCACCCCAACTCAATCAAAATAATCAACTTGTACATGAAAAATATCATGTGAGTAATATTAAAATGATATAAATTAAACATATATTTTAAATAATATATTAATTCTATGTAAAATTATTTCACTATGAAAACATCAGGATTACTCCCATGATTGAGTATAGGATATGTTATTTTATTATTTCATATAAAGTGGAGGAAACAATACAAAAAAGATAAATGATAACACTACAAGACTGGAAGTTTTTGGGGAGAATATGTTTTATGATTTTTTTGAATAAACTCTTGAAATATAGAAATATATCAATTAAAATAAATGAATTTTGAAAATTATAATTCCAATAATATCTATGAAAAATATGATAAATTATTAGATAAAAATGATAAGAAAATTTACATATAAATTGTAGTTAAAATGATGATAAAATAAAATAAATAAGAAGTATGAATTAACTAATTCAAGATGGTTGTATACATTCTTGACTCATTTTATTATTCTAATAATATCATTTTCAACCTCAAAGTCTAATCTATTATGAGAATGAGATTCATCAAACAAACCACCATAAATTGAACAAAAGAATATATCTAAATAATGAAATAATACTTATGTTATTACTAATTTAAAGAAATAAATTAAAAATTATTAAACAATACAATAATTATATGCCCATATATTTTACCATGGAAATATCAAGATTATATCATTGATTGAGCAGATGAATCATTGTTACACTTCCTGTAGCAACCATGGAGTGAACATGAATGATTGTTATAAATTCCAAAACTACAAGGGTGAAAAAGGATTTGAGGGAGAAGTAGTACATCATTTTTTTGCATATAAAGGATTAATAGATATATGAAAATTTTCTAAATTTTAAAAACTCTCTAAGGAATAATTAAAATTAAATCAATGTTTCGTTATAAATATTTCTGGAAAATTTGTAAAAATATAATGTTACATTACCATTTCATCATTGTAAAGTTTTTATTTTGCAATAATTTATTTTTAAAATGGATTGATAAAATAATAATTTGTTCAATTAATTTTCTCCATGATTTTCCAACCATTTTATTTATATTTTGTTATTAAATTAAAGAACAGATAATATTACGAGGATAAATAGTAAATCCAATAACTACATTACCTTATAATTGAAATATATTTCTTTTTTAAAAGGTTTTTGGGATTGATATTCATTATTAAGAATCCAAAAAACCTCTTTATAGTCCCTTATAATTTATATTACATTACATACACTGGGAAAATCATTAACTAACTTTGATCTCCCAATAAAAGTGTTATCATCAATTGAATTTTTCTCTAACCCAACAATGGTTTTAATTTCCAATATAAAAATTAACCAATTATTTTCTGATGACTTTGAGACCTAAAATACATAAAATTCATGAGGTTCCATCATGTATGGATTATATTTTCCACTTCCACATTAAAATTGACCTTCACAACTCCCATTTCGACAACTTTCACTACACTTCTATTGTCCACCCATTTGAAATGTAAAATAGACACATGAAATGTAGTGTAAACT
Source organism: Viscum album (assembly GCA_963277665.1). Taxonomy (NCBI): domain Eukaryota; kingdom Viridiplantae; phylum Streptophyta; class Magnoliopsida; order Santalales; family Viscaceae; genus Viscum; species Viscum album. The sequence goes on along the minus strand of OY728150.1, from coordinate 432,748,176 downwards.
AACTTGTATTTATATTCAATAATTCCAAAATATGACATATTTGAAAAAATTAGATATCTATCGTTAGAATCAGAGAATTGTTTCACTTCCTCCATAATCATAACACCACTATTTATCATCATACAAAACTAAACATGTTCTTTTGAATAAAATATATAACCATTGATTAAAAAACTAGTGTAAGATATAATGTTTCTATTTTGTCCCCTAGCTATCCATAATAATGTTTTGACAATTTAACAATTATTTTAAGATAACTCGTTAAAAATTTAATTTTTTAAACATCTTATAAATTATTTATTTTTTTATTTCATATCCACTCTTCATCCAATTATGGATTTAAATTTTTATTATTTTATTTATGGGATTTAACGTATGAATCCACATCACCACTATTATGTAAAATTTAAATGTGTTCTTTATCCTGATCTATTAAGGAAATTGTAACAACATATCATTCATAAATCCCTTTTTCACATAAGGTGTCCACTATGAAAAGACATTGGGAGGCTAACATGGTCAACATATTTTTCATAATCGGAACAAAATTCAATATATTCTTCATCGTTATATTTTTCAACAGTAAAACATATTATATGATGTTGATTCATAACCTTAAATATAAAAATATTCAAATAGAATTCAATGGGGGTACATATATCTGCAATGGACATGTCCACATCATTGAACCTCTCTATCCAAGTGAACCATCATGAGGACCGTTATATCAAATATTGGTCATGGGAAGAAGATATCTAATTAACATAATATGGTAATTACATGATTAATAATTATTGGAATCTTATTTTTTTCTATAAAATTAGTAAAATTGACTTTAAATAAAATAAAAGTATGATTAATTTATTTTTTACATATTTAAGAAAAATAAAATCAAAAGAAACATACCTCAACCCATGCATCAAAACTGGAAAATCATGTTATTTTAGTTAGTGTAAAATCAAATTAGTCATTGAGATTAAATTCATGATATTTGATTAATACCCCATAAGATAATTTTAACTTTTATGGAAAATGAAAATTTGAAAAATTTTCTTTTTTTCATGGTGGGTATGCTGGTGGTGGAATAAAATTATTCCCTTTTCTATTCACTGGTCCCAACTCTTCCTTTATCCCTATATCAATAATGTCCATCCTACCCTTGATTCCATTTTTCATTTTTATAGGAACATATATTAATTCTCTAATAACACTATTAAATAGATTTATTTCCACACAACTGATATCAAGAAAATTTTAGAAATATAATCAATTAAATTATGTAATTTTAATGAAAATTGATCTCTTCTTAAAACATAATTTATTATGATCTTTAAAAAAAATTTACCTAAAATATTGTCAATTTAAACAAATGTATCTAATATTTAATCAAATATTAGTTGATATTGTGTTGTACATTGTCTGATATTCTGATTGAATATTGTAATCCCTGATCTGAACTTATGTCTGTGAGGTAATCATTTATGATGTCCAAAAAAATTGTATTCCTTTAATTTTTCAACATAATTGAGTGTATTCATTATTAAAAAATGGTACAACCCAGCTTTCATTTAATGTTATAACATGAAAAATTCAAATAATAGGAAAATTCACTTATCATCTCATACAACATTACCCCCATTTTGAATTTCTCACTTCTATGAGCATCATGAATTACAGAATTTGTATCCCACTTTTATTTGATATCTTTGATCGAAGTATCCAAATAGAAATAAATATCATTACTAGGTTTATTTGGTCAATATGTATGTATAAACAACATAATTTATTTTCACCTCATTTATAACCATGGAGATAAGTTACAATTTTACAACATGTAGGGACATGATTAGTGGGAAAAAATTCATACACAAAAAGAATTTATTTAATAAATATATCACACAAGATGAGTGTTTCATGGATCAATTAGAAATTCATGATAATCATAATCAATTTTATTTCATTGAAGAGGATCTACTCGATGGCATATGTTCACATATTTAAATCTAAATTTTGTATTCCATTTTAATTGTTTCCTCATTTCCCAAAATATATATAGTCTTCTATTCATTGAAATGATTACAAAGTATTGTAAAACTTTTAAAGGGAAATAATCATCTTTCTTGTATAAGTATGCAGCACAAAAAGGTAATTTGATGAATAAATTAACAATCCTTGGAAATTAATTTGAAATTATTTGAAAAATTGTTTTTTTATTGTTTGATCATTCCCATTGATCTTAGAATTCATTTAACATCATATGTTCAACATGGTACATCATTTTATTTTGGTATCATATCATCCAATAGACAAAGTGGTCAGTAAAGTCGGTGTCACTTAAACCACTACCATCATTGAAATTATATAAAGTCAATATAGAAGAAAAAAATGTGTATTTAGTAAAATTGGTATACAATGGACTCATAGAACACCGATTTAACTTCTCAAGAAACATTTCAAAATCATGAAGGTCAACTTCAATTTAAATTGTAATTTCTTCCCTATGATATTTATCATCATTTACAATGGTATTGATATCTAATGATCCGTAAACCCCATTTTCAAACAAATTAGTGTGCATATAAAAATTTCCCCATATTTATTGAATCAATTAACTCTGATCAACTTTGTGAAAATAAAATGTTCTTCCAACTCTTCTAGGAAAATATTCCATGAATAACAACAACACTAACATAGAAAATGGATTTGAAAATTATAATATATATTCTTTATTCCAATCCTGATAAAATCTTCTATTCTATCATCCTAAACTATTTCAAATAGTTAGCATCTATCCATTTTCAATTCATATAAATCCTATTAAGTTCAAGAAATATTCAATTTTATATTAAATACATAATTACAAATAATATATTCATTATAAAAGGGGAATGAAATTGATAATGCTAATAAGGTAATCCCAACATTTCATTGTTTCATGTAATTTCATAATGCATTGTAGAAAATGGGTATTTGAATTGAATAAGATAACTATCCTAACATTATATCTATTATCTATTGAATTCATACAATGGTGAAAGTTAGAGACAACTATCACCCTCGTTAGATCATCTCCCAAATAGTTATCATTGAACTGTTTTATTTTACATACATCCCCCATCTCTTATGGACATGAACCTATGTTTCCTGAAATACTCAAAGCATTAGTGACCCATGGGATGACTAATACTTAGAGTATTACAATAAACATAAATGATATGGGGGTGAGTATTAAGAAACAAAATGAATTAATTATTGTTTTCTAGATGAACTGGATGAGTTCTTATTACTTAACCAATATTAAAGGATTTATAATTATAATTATAAATAAATTATTTTGTATATATATTTATATAAATATATATATATATAGTAAATATATATAAATATAAATATAATAATTATATTTATAAGTTAAATATATTTATTATTATTTAAATATATAATTAATTTTATATATTTTTCTGAATACTTTTATGAAAAATATTTATATATTTATACATTTATACGTTTATCCATATTTATATACATATACTTATATAGATAAAAATTGTACCCAAATATATATATATATATATATATATATAATATTCATTATATAAATTAATTTATTATAAATAGTGAATTATTCAAATATATAAAATTATTTATTTATGATTATATAAATACTAGTTTAAAATTTAAAATTTATTAATTTATATTTAAAAATATAAAAATGAGTATATATATATAGAAAATATTAATTCCTAAAAATATTTTTTTAGAAATATCTATGAGAAAATATATTTTTATCAATATTATTGAATATTTACTCTTATGTTCAAGCATGTTAAAAATGAGTGAAATTGAAAAATAAAAAATTAGTATATTTTAAGAATATTAGAAAAATAGATATGTTTTTTCAGTTAAATATAATATTTTTCCAAATTTCGTATATATATTAAAATAATTATTGGAAAACATGTAAAATATTTACAATTGGAAAATAAATAAATATATAAATAAATAATAAAAAATATTAAAATTAATAATTTTTTAAAAACAAATATATTAATCAATACCTGAATGTTATAAAATTAAAGTAATTAAATAAAATTTAACAATAAATTAAAATAAATATTAAATGTATCCTTTTATAATAAAATTCAGAAATGAATACTAAAATTTGAAAAAATTACGTAAAGATTGTGTATATGTTTATCTACATAGTATTTCATTAATTAAATAAATATTTGTGTGTTTTGTATGAAGTAATTCATTACTTGTGTATCGGTATGTGAAATAAATATAAAACATGTTTGATATATGTAAAATTTTAAAAAACAAATAACATCCAAATAAGTCCATTACTCAATGTAATTACTCAGTATTTTTAATTAATATTAATTTATAACTGTAAACCATTCTTCACTAAATATATTAAAATTTAATGAAAATCCAAATATTTTGTATTATATAATACATATTTATATACATTCATATATATATTTAATATATATTATTTTTTAATATCATCAATAATTATGTAATTAATAAAATGTATAACAATTTTCTCAACATCCATTAAGTTTTTAAATTTTCAATTTATATAAATCAATATATTTTTTATAACAAATTTGTTAGTATTTTATAATTTATATTTATATATATTATAATGATTTCATTCATTTTTATAAATTATTTTATAATTAATTAATTTAAATTATATTATTTAATAATTTTTTTTTCTTTTTTAATTATTTCATTTTATTTGGGACCATTATCGGCACGAAATGAGTACGGATAAAGGATCCATGTATGAACTCTAAAAATAATGAATTGATAAAGGGTTCACATTATCAGTGCTAAAAAAATGCACTAATGAATGGTATGTTTTAACAGTATAAAATAAATGAAATGTTAATTGTTACCCTTTAGCATTACAACGAAAATGCTGATAATTGGTACTATTTATTAGTACCACCAAATAGTTCTTATAAATATATTTGTTTAGCATTCAAAAATGGAATCTTTATCATCGCCTTATGCTATAAATAATTAAGGACAATGCTGTTAAAATCCAATTTGATAGTAGTGGTTATTTTATTCTCAAACATGTAAAGATAATTAATTATTATCTTATTGTATGAATTGGAAATTAATTTAATAAATGGAGTTGATCCTCACGGTTCTTTAAGAATACAATAAGATTCAGATTTGAAAAAAATACATGTATAAAAAGTGTATATTTGGAAAAAAAAATTATGTAATTTTGTAAATTATTAATACATGGTTTTTCCCATTAGAATAAATTTTTAACCAGTGGTGTTTACCACTATCATGACCAAACCTAAGGCGGCTCATGCTACGACTCCCCTAGCGTGCTTTCAATAGGGCAGGTGATAGTGATAATCACCATGTAGGATTATCACTAACATGGGAGACCATTGCATAAGTACTTGTACACACACACATATATATAAGTCTATACAATGATAAAATGTAAAAACATCTAAACAAACATGTACAAATACATTTAAATCCAACAACTAGAGTATGAAAAACAAGTATTTGAATGTAAACTAGGCCAAATACATGTGCACCATAATGATTCTTAAAACAAGTCCAACCTGAAAGAAATATAGGGGAATGATATTAAGATATCATAAGAATACACTTCGTTCTATCTGGTCTTGGTATGCATCAACAATTCTTATTCCTTCTAGGACTCTGTAAAATGGTCGATCATCTACACCTAACATGACACATCCTTGAAAATTTCATTCATTGATGGGTATAACAATACCCAAAAGGAATCCCTGAAACCAAAATGCATACCATAGTGTAAGAAGAGTAACCTCTACATAAGTATATGTCTATATCACATATAATAACAATATATAGATATAATCCACATTAAACATAGTCTAGAGGTAAATTAACAACCGTAAATAGCCAGCTGCGGATTCCAGGTCAAATATTTACCTAATGAACTGATCTGGGAGAACACACTCCATGAGTCAGATAGCACTGATGACATTAGTTTGGGTGGTAGTTCTCTTTATGACTAATAATTATATGTAAACACTGAATGTGAGAACAGATACAATAAAAATATTTGGGTCAAAAAAATTGAATGGGTATCCAATCAACTCAATTAGGATTAACTAGCTATGTAAGGGATTGACACCCATATATTATTGGTCATGATGATAACAAGAACTCCACCAAGTGAAAAAAATATGAATAGAAGATCTCATGTCGTCCCACATAGAATTATTTCAACAACTCTCTCCAAGAACTACATTAGATGGTATTATTGTCCTATGTGTAGTAGGTGATTCCATTATAAAATTATCGGAATGGATATGGGGAAGGAAACCTAAAAAAATTCCACTATATAGAGGATTAGGCCCCCAATCCAACAATAAGGGTGTAAATGACATATAGTAAGGTTACATGTAATGTCTCATGGACCCCAGGTCATTCCCCATGTAAAAAAACATTGTCTTTGTCTATGTACATATTATAGTACATGGAGTGGTTCTTACACAATAAATTATCCATTAAATGGTACATAGGTTTTCCAATGATGTCTTGTCCAATTCATTTATGTGTGTGAGTACACAGGTTGCCCATTCATGAGTACTAAATCCCAATTTGGTCTAACGTCTGTGATTCACATCAAGCCACTAGAGAAAGTTCTGATGTCACCTGATAGTTCCACACACCATGTAGACCTTTATATTCTCTTAAACCCCTATCCACCACTCAGAGGGACTAATACACAGTGTAATTCCAGATTACAAACCATGTGGATCAATTTTTTATAGAATCTCTATTTCTTCCTTCCATTAATTCCTGTAGAAATATAACCTAACATTTCAACATCAATATAACCAAAAATCAAGGATATATGCCATGAAAACGTCACCATATATAATCACTAGATATAAGTCTTTCGAGTCATTCAAACAATGTCTTCCATCATTATTCATTTCAATCTAAATAATTCAAAATTAGGAATCCAATACCATTTGATCTGCTACAGCTTCTACCTTCACTAAACCCCGACATTGTGCCAATCCTAGATCTTTAATATCAAGTAGCTGCACAAAAAAATGACTATAAAATGAATAATTCCCAAGGATTATAGAACCATGGGTCAAAAAAGAATACTTGAGATAAATAATTAATATGGGAGAAATCCAAAACCACAAACACGAGGGGTGAATACAATTTGATGTTCTTGTTTTCCTCCATATGTCATCATTTGAGAGACAAAAAAATAATCAATAAAAATAAAACTAATATCTCAAAATATCCTCACAAGTAAACATATCAATCAAATAAGTCTCAACAACAGATAAATATTTTAGTTGATTAATATGTGTTTTCCATATAAATTAAGAATTGGGGATGAATAAGACACAAATATCATACAAACTAGATTTGGATCGATGATTGATAATGAACAGATGTATTCCATTGTCATTGTTGATATCCTTTGATTCTATCTAGCACCTATTCCTGATCCTAGATCTTTTCATCATCCATCATGAAATATCATTCGAGGATATCCAATTCATCTCATATGAATTGTTGGCTTATTAATAAAACACTAAATTATTTTTATATTTGTTTATTTAAAAGAAAATTATGTTCGTTATGTCAACAGTTAAATAAAATAATTTTATTTAATTATTTAATTTATTTTATGCATGTGATTAATTTTTATTATATATACAACACAGAGCATTTTTATGTCATTCCATGGATTATTCTACATTCTAAATTCAATGGAGTTCACAAATTTCTAATATAAGGACCTATTTAGATGTTAATATAATTTTATAAGAAACCTACATTCATGTGATGTAGAATATATTTAAATTAATTATAATATTTATTCCAATAACACCAATCCATAGATTCCTAGTTCATCATTGTGCAATGTATCGAAAACAATCTATAAAATATCCAGAAATAAAAAATAGACAATTTTATTCATTAAATTCTTATAAAAATAAGGATTTATGTCCTGAAAATACAAAAAAAGGATACACAATGGACATGAATACTGAGCATGAATCTGACCCTCCAACTCATATGTTCTCTCCTGGTGATTTTTTTCTTTCTATGAGATGCAAATTAAATTGATATCTTTCCCATAAATGATACCCTCTTGTAAATTCTCGATCTCTACAAAAAACTCGTCAAATGTATCTCTATCCTCGATGTATAGCTCACCCCAGCCGATAAATTTTGATGGGTAATTCATGTAACTCTTCAGTTACGACACGTGGAAGAAATCATTTACTTGATTAAACAATGAATGTATATCTATTAATAACACCTTCATAATAAATTTAAATAGTATATTTAAGAGATAATTAATCTCGAATATACATTTCAAATCTGGTCAAGTCACTACAATCTGTGTCGAGGTGAACACAAAAGAATAAATGGTGTTCCTCCTTGAGATACAAAGGCCTTCGTCATCATTTATCAGAATACTTATTCTGGAACTATGTAGTCCTTATCTTCTCCATGCTGATCTGGACATTCATTGAAGTGTCTTACACTAACTGTATACCCATAAGTCCTAAATCTTATAGTCATGTCCATCAAATCATGGACCTAAAGTGATGCCCATAAAAATCTTCAAATAGTTCCATACCGAGGGGGCAATGGTACATGTTCAGTGGTAGGTGATCCTCATAGCTATAGCTAATGGCCAAAATGGAAGCAAACAGATGTCCTCCAATACCTGAATGGTAAGATCTATTTGTCCATAAATTTGTGGGTGAAAATCTATGATCATTTTTAACTGAGTCCTGAAATCCTCTTGAAATATATTAATAAATGAGATGTGAAGTGATCATCATGGTAAAAAATGATCAATCAGTGTAATCCATGGATTTAGGCAACATAATGAACATAGAGGTTTCACAATATCTCTAATTAACTATGATCATAGACTAATAAGAAGTGGCATGACTTGGTGAATTGATCTACGAACACCCAGTTGGAATCTTTCCAAATAGATTTATGTGTAATTAACTTCAAAAAAATCCATTAATATCCCATCCCAATTCCACTCAAGCACCTCTTGGGTTTGTTGTGAAGACACTGGAACATGGTTCCCAAACTATACTTTATTACATTTATGGCTCCAATAAGCCAAATAAATAACTTGTTTCTTTATCCATGGCCACCAAAACAGACTCCACAAGACATAATATATATTTTCCACACAAGGATATACCACCAAATTAGATTTTTTTTAAATTATATAAGGGCCTCATGTTGCTACTTCACTAGTACCATCTCGTGTCATCTAAAAATAACAACATGCTCCCCACCTTGAGAAATTCAATTCAGATCATGTCTACTAAATATATATATTTGAAGCATCTAGGAATTGACCTCACCAATATGTTCCTTCATGACTCAGTGTAACAATTGTGGGGATAGCCATCAAATGGAGGTAATAATATCCATATCCATCCCTAATGGATAACTGTAGTGATACCAACTGCACTGAAACCTCGTTGGAAAACTGCAAACTATATTTATGACTATGTGAACCTCTGACCATATTCCCCTTCCCAAGAGTATATACAATTTTGAAGTCATAATCTGAGGCAGAATCTATAAATAATCATTTTCTAAGGATATTATCATTCAAATCGAAGATATAATTGACAATATTATTATTAGAATAGATGATAAACTTCTCTCCCATCAGGCAGTGTCTCCAAATCTTTTATATGAAGACTACTAATGCTAACTCAAGATTATGGGTCACACAGTTATACTAAAAAAAATTTAACTAATGTGAAAAATATTAAATTGAAATGTCTCTCAATATCAAAATAACAGGCCTCGTACTTGAGGTATCACATAACACTATGTACTTGACACCCACCACTAGAAATCTCAAAATGTGACTTCTCATCAATCACATCACCAATTTTAATAATTTTAAATATCATCTCTATGTATAAATGATTAGATGTCCCATATGGAATAAATATATCATGGGTGATGATATACTTTATCAACCAAACATGAATCTCCTTTAATATCATACCAATCTATTGAATATCCGCACCTCTGTTACAATATTGGGTGGTTCCCAATAAAACACTAAATTGACCATATATGGGTCCACTTCTACTAAAATAGATAAGATAATGTGTCTTGTAAATTGGACCTCATGTATCCAGAACTGAAACATTGAAATATTCTTGTAAAAAAATGTCTCTCAATGTACATCTAAAAACAACCTCATGTATCTTGGGAACATCCCACGGGCATTAAGAACAGAAGGACATCATTGATGAATACTACAAAAAAACAAGTCTATGAATGGTAGAATGATCTAGTTCATGAGTCACATGTATACTGATAGGGTATTTCCTCATGAAAAAATATAATCACCATGTACTCATCGTGACCGTAGAAACATATGAATGTTTCATTAGATATATATTTTTAACGTACTCGTAACTGGAGATATCCTGATCAGATGTCATCTTTTAAGAAATATCATTCCCCTCTCAATTGAACCAAAATGTAATCAATCCTCTATAAAAGACAATATTTCATCATGGTCACCTAATTCAACCACTGTTAGTCCACACAAAACAACTACAACCCATCCTTCTCCTTGGTGAACAAAATTTGGGCTTCCTACTGTGAAACAAGGGGTGTAACAAACTGCTTCTTATGAAATTCCACCAACTACACACAAAGATCATTAATCAATACTAGATTCTGTATTATATTCTATAATAAATATTTGTGTAATCATAGGTTTTTTTCAATATATATTTCAATATTTCATATTGGAGGATAAAATGGAACATCGTCACTGAATAATTCCTCAAACAACTCCACCAATGTTGGAAATTAAAAACTCAAAACATAAACTACACCAAGGGTTAGTCAAGCCAACTGACAGTAATAATTTACTTTATCATATTTATGAGACCATCCTACACAATCTTGGTCTACTTTTTAGAGATAAAAATGAACAAAATAGTCCGATTACTCTGGATACATCCCATTATCTACCTCAAATACACTATACAGGCATGAAATGTTGATAACTAGTCCACACATATGACGTTGTCCTAAAGGCCTTAATTCTTCTAGAAATAGACCCCAACAAATACACTCACCATTGAGATTATGGTAAAACTATAGGCACAAGTATCTTATCACTGTGTCATCTCACATAGAAGTCTCAACGAACTTTTTTGAAGACATGGGCTCTACTTGAATCTCTATGTCTCGAACAATATAGGTGGAAATAATGGAATAACTAGAAAATGTATCGATAAATAGAAAAACTATGTTTAAAAAATTTATATATCATAACTCTCATCATTTTTGGATCCTAAAAGACAATATACTCGACCGTCTATAGATGTCCCCACCCATTTCATCAATATCACTTAGCGTGGTATGGACCACCTATGGGTGTTTGTGGTAACAAGTCAAATTTTAAACTAGATCCATCTTCTCTCCCAACTCCTCTTCCATGTCTTCATCCCTGAAAACCAATTTCTTCATACTTCTACATCTACCTTGATGGACCACACACGAGATGAATATCAGCTCTATAGAAGGATGGAAATCTCATGCAATATATTCCCTTCCATTACATGAGTATAATCGCCTCTCTATGGGATTAATGGACCCTTCTTGTGAGCCATGAACCATAGATCCTCAATCCTGGGAACTTCTCCTGAAACTTCCCCCACATCCAGGTCCCTATGATTGATGTTGACTCTCTACTACCATTGTCTCTACTCTTTATTTTCCACCATCAAAAACCACAAGATTTGTTTTACCAAATGAGAAACTCACCACAAATAAACCTAGATGTAGCACACCATAATAGGTATTAATTCATATAGGGATTAAAATTGATCATATACATATACATAGTTCTATATAATATGTATGATCCATGAAGAACGAGTCAATAAAAATATTCATCAAGTACCAAAAGAGTTTCGTAATCCTCGATGAATAATAAGAAACTCTCATGATGCATTTCTACATATGATGAATCTCTTAGATATATACATTCATTAGCATTGATAGATAAAACTATTCTCTAAAAGGGTACTCAAAATATGACTACATTAGATTCACCTTGTCGTAATACATGGTCACTAACCTCCACCATTATCCTGCAGAGGCATGGAGAAGGATCTTCGAAAGTAAAATCATTCGATATAATTTATTTATATCTAGAAAAAACAAGTCACTACCTCGAGCCAGTCCTTAGACAAATTTTTGTTGGGATCACCTCAAAACACAAAGGGACTATCTCTCTAAAACTCATGACGTGTTTCCATACAAAAAAACTCATATAACGGTATTTAGGGAACCATATACTACTCTAAAGGTGGTGGTATACCTGGTTCCACACCAGAAGGTATCATCTCTGGAACTAGTAAATGTGACAATGAATCATCCATGAGCGGATAATCCCCATTTTCATAATGCTAAATCCATATTGAATATGATGTGGAGGCATCATGGAATAAATCATATTTTCTAAAACCACATATAGTGGTATATCAATTAGGAAATGGATACCACAACCCATTAATATATGATGCATGAAAAAAAAAATCCTTAAAATCTATTTTCACTTTTAAAAAAAATTAAGGTGATCTGAGTCCCAATGTATTAATATATTGGCCACCACACTATATTGGAATCACTACCCTATAAGATGAATTTGAAACACTAAACACATGCTTCCCAACACAATATCATAGGCTCTAGTTATTTGTTAGAATTGGCTGATTTGATACCATAATGGTATAAACTTTATCAATGAATCTCATTGTATGACTCCCCATGCCAACCTTTAATAAGATAGGGGATGAAAACCAGAGTCAATTAGTCATATCACTTACATGGGAGGCCATAGACTATGTACCTATAAACACACAAATATATCAAATTCAATAAAATAATGAAATGTAAAAAAACTAAAAAACCATGAATGCATACATCTATGTTCCAAAACTAGAGGATGATAGGCATTAAATGAAATTAAAAAGAGAAAAATTCAAGCACACTACAGAGATAATGAAATCCTATCAAACCTAAAAGTAAAATTTGGTTATTTTATCAAGATACCATAGGAAATAAAATCAGTTAGATTAGTCTCAATTAGAATTTTACGGTCCAAGTTAATCTAAAACTCTATCAAAATGTCGGTCATTTTCATAAATCACGAAATGTATTGGAAAATCTTGTGAATTAGTGAGTATAAACCTACTTGGACATCTCTAAACCCCATAGAATAAAAAAATGAATAAAAATATACAGAAAATATGTATATTCATACCATACATGTCACTATAATATCTAGATATAATAAATAAGACACATAGTCTATAGATAAGGTCACCACTGTAAATAGCCAGCCTTGGTTTCCATGTCAAATATTTCCATAATGAAAACATCTGGGAGAACACACATCACAAGCCTGAAAGTTGTAATCATGTCTTCTTGAGATGTATTGTTCCTTGTTCCTCTCCAATAGAAGTGCTCATCAAATGTTCAAAGATATGTGATACACATTTGAGGATCAAAACCAATTCTAGGGGCATAATGACAACTCAATATATATTAACATTCTATGTGTATGATAATATCATCAGTAGTTTTTGTTATGAAGATATCAAGAATCCCACCTATATAATGATGACAAATAGAGGATCTCACTCCATGTCTTATAGAAGGATTCTATCTTCACAATCCAATAAGTCTTATTGAAGGTATTTATTTCCATTGTGTAAGAGGTGATTCCAAACTAACCCTTAGGGAATGGATATGGGAAAAACACTAATTAAACATGTACTACGTATTGAGGAAAAGGGATCCATGCCTAATTTTAGTGATTACATGGAATGTAGTATGGATTGATATTGAGTCCCTTAAACTATGTGTCCTACACTAATAAATGGAACATGTCCATGTCAGTGACTATGTAACAGTGCAATGAGTATTGAAAAAATGTACATTTTCCATGTACCAGTACATGGGAATTCTCATGTACTTGGATACAATCCTTGTTTTTATGGGAGTACAGAGCATTCCTAGGCCCATGTACTCTATCCTATGTACATATACCATCCAAGGTACATGATAAGTCATCAGGTATAGGCCACATTCCATGTGATAGTATCACATTCCTTCTATTACTTAAAATATTTCCAGAACAATATCTTTCTCTTGGAGGTATCCACACATTGTGTAATCAAGGATTACACACAGGGGGGATTATATTTTTCTAGAATCCCTAGTTTTTATTTTGTGCACGTTTTCTCCATCATCAACTAGGCTATTTGATTTAATATTACAATAATTCTAGTATCTACCAAATCCAATATCTACATGGATGTTCACTAGATTCTAGGCCTTCAATTCATTCATAAAATATCCTTTTTCGACATTTCATGCGAAAGAAAATGAAATATGGTATCCAAATCTATCTAATCCAACACCACATCCTCTATTACACTATCGTATCATTGTACCGATCCAACAACTCAAAAATGAAATCATTTAACAAATAAATGTGTATGTAATAATCAATTTCATGATGGATTTCCAAGTATGGGAGAAACAAGAACAACCATGATGAATGAAGAAATATTGTATAATTTCATTACCAGCATCATGAGGAAGAAACCGCAAAGAAAGTTCATGTTGGACTTCAAATTTTGTCATTATAGGGGAAATAAAAGTGTTAATAACAATTAATAGAAACTCACAAAAACAAACAAAAAATAAACACACCCTGCTAGATGACTGAACTATAGGTCAATCTATTTGTTGATTGATTCATGATCATCATAAAAATTATGAACATGGAAAGAATAAAAAAACATTATAGGACAAATTGAATTTACCATTGATGAATAATGGAGTTGTACCATGATCGTGAGTGAGATCCTTTATTTTATCTTGCACTAGTCTCTAATCCTGAATCTTGTCATCTTCTATCAATGGAATCCCATTCAATGCTCTCTAGTGATTAAACAATAGTTTTCAAGGTAATGTGACTAACCCTAAATAATTTTCCATAAGAATGAATTTAATGAAAAAATTATGTCATTGTTTCAAAAGTTAAATAATCTAATTCTATTTAATCTTTTATATTATTTTATTCTTATGATGAAATTTATATAAAAAACCCATATAGTCTAGGTTTATTTTATGAATAGTGTCAAATCAATGTTCAAAATTCAACGGTTCGCTCATATTTTATATTTGGGCCCCTATTTTGTATTTAGTCCAATTTTCATTTAAAATGTGTGCACATGATGTTTAATATACATCAAACATTTATTCTAAGTACAACATGACTCAAAATCCTATATTGTGTCAGTTCTTGGTCTATAAAATAATCAATGATGTATCGAAAAATAATACATGGGAAATATGATTCGTTAAAAACACATTTAAGAATCATGTTATTAATAGGTCTCATGACCCCATTATCATGTTTTTTATATGATATTATAGTTTATTCTAAAAGAAACATTGATAATGAGGAATAAATGGTAGTAGTGGTGGGTATTTTGTGGGAACATAGACCTTCTTTAAAGCATTGAATGTTTGATTTCACGATACAAGAGGTATGTTTACTTAGGCCTTTTAGTATTGGAAAAGGTACTGTCATTATATCATAAAAAGGAAAAACTTATTATATCATGGAAACCAATGAATTATGTATTTGTGATACATATTTTCCTTAGCATATCAAGGTATTACAGATGACTTGTTTGTGATTTTTTGATATTTTCATTAATGATTATTGTAATGAAAAAGAGGGGTTTTAATTAATAATGGAGTGACTAGTTGCAAAAAATATTTTCAATGGCGTTATAAAAAATATACATTATCACTTATCCTTAGGATTCCATAGTAATGAAAATTTATTTTTTCTATTTTGATGTTACTTTTTATGAATGGGATATATTCTCATATATGGATATAGAGTTCTTTCATATTTATTAGGAAAATTATGGGTTCATGATATGAATTAAACAACACATGATTTTGAATTATATTCTATATTACGTTCCTCAACAACATGGTTTCATTACATTTTTGGTGAGAAAATTCCAATGTTCAAAAATCATATGATCTTGAATCACATTATATCATGTGGGGATTTTAATATTGGGAAACAATGATGGATAAAATAAATAAATATATTTTACCTTGACATGATGTATAAAAGAGTTAATGATAATTCCATATCTAATTCACCGAGTAGTAAGTCATAAAATTAGTTGAATAAGGATTCTTTGGTTTATAGGTAGCTAATATTGGTTATAGAATATATGCATATAGTTTGTACTGAGTAATGAGATGTCAGCATTATTTTATAATTTTATAAGAGAACAATTTCATTTAGTTGGTCAAATCAACTAAAACATCAAGTACTACATATCTAGTTATGATGTTAAAACTCTACTTTGTAGAGACAATTTATGGATGCCTGATAGTTAGGTGTTTTGTATTTCATTTTCTATATCAGGTCATGAAACATCTATCATATAAAGAAAAAATTTATTTATTCCCAAACATATGTCATTATGGTAAATTCATCGTATTCCTCCTAACATGGATAAATCGTTTAAATACTTGTTTTAGTTGAATAGTATAACAAGTAATATGGATTAATTTCTCATGAGATGACAAACCAATCTATAGGAAAAGGTTGAGCACCAAAAAACGTGACATTATGTTTTGTTATTTTCATAACCCTATAATGAAATGGGAAAAATACATCTGTTTTATTAAATAGCTCTTCAAAATATCGATTCAAAATGAAAATTCATATGGTTGAATGTAGTTAATCTCATTATTTTGGATAATAATAACATGATTATTGGTTCTAATCAAGGGAAATAAATTTCCTAAATTCCACATTGATGATATTTTATAGAATTGTGGACATTCAATGTCAATTAAAAATTACCAGGATATCAACTATATTTACTAATCCAGGGTGTATCCTTGCTGATTTTTCACCACAACATTATACCATGTCAACAAATTCCAATATTCAATTACCATTAACTCCACCAATATCCGCTCTCTCCCCCGCATTACCCCTCAGTTTTCATCTCCAAGATACACATAATAGCGATCCAGCTCTACGCCTAGGGTTAAACTCCAATTCATCCTCCATTTCATCAACATTTATCTACTACCACTGGTCATCAACACCTCCATTAGTATATACTCTTCCTTCATTTACTTTCCCCCAATCCACTACCAAACCACATCCATGTAAGAGTACCTCTACCACTTATGACTCCCAGATTTCTTCCACTACTTCATAGTATACCACTCCGAGTTTACATCCATTGCTCTTCCATATACCATTCATAGTTTTCTTCCACTACTCAGTGGTTTACCTCCAACGGTAGCCACATCTTTCTCACTGTGTAAGTATGCTCGAAATTTTCTCCAGGTAAAACTACCTACAATAACACTAAAATATGATTCGGGAAACCGAAAACTACTAAAACAATCTCCCATGCTCAATCGGTGATACCATTCCACATATTCTTTGATGTTAAAGTATTTATTTATTTTTTGTTTTCTCACAATATCCTAATTTTCATCTTATCCCCTTTTATATCTCATGTCTTCTTTGCTGTTCAGGTCTACGGCTCGTTGCCTTCGACAGCCCTATTCCCTCCTCTATCAGCTTCACACTTCAAGTATGTGAATAAATACACATTCTAAAACCTAAATCCTCGCTTCTAAATTTCTTATAATATTTCACATCAATTGTATATTACTTCTTGTTTAAATGTTTTCCCCTGATCTTTCATGTTATGTTTTAGAATAATAAACATCAATTTTGGTACATTTTAGGTTATTCCTTGCAACTCATATTATTTTATTTGAGGTTACGCACACTGATATTCATCACATTTTTTTCATTTGGATTTATATTTTTTCAAATTCATTTTAGTATCTATGATGAACATGTATTCAGATTTGTTTTGGTTTTAATGTATTCATTTTACTGTTCTGTCTACCATTTTTATTAGACTGTTTCTGAAAATAATTTTACAGCGATCATGCAATGTGCATGATCAGCAGTAATGAATTTGACTGTTTATTCGTGAAAACATATTATTGGAATTTTCATCTTCTTCATAAACGACATGTGTCAAGTCATAATTCTTCTTGCATTACAGTGACATGTCTCATCTCCTCGTACTTTTCTCGAACCATTTAACCTCAGAACTGGTCAATGACTCATCAGTTCACAATAGATAGAACAATTTATTAGTGATTTGTGGTTCATAAGTCTTTTTGTAAACTGTTAATGTTTTAATGCTATTATCTGTGGTCTATGTCTTAGTGGTGAACTATCTCATGATTCAACTATTTTCAATGAAATTAAAAGTTGTGGAGTTCCCCCAAATGTCTATATCTACATAATTTTTTATTGAAGTCATCTCCATGACATCTTCTCACATATTATACATATGTTTTCCATAGATGATCACATATGTTGTGTTCACATCAGTTCACATATGTTTTTTTCAATTTAGATTAGTTTCCAATAGATACAACGGTTTATTTTGACCATTATATGTAACAGTTTTGATTTCATTGACTCTATATATTTCATTTTATGAGAAAACCGAATCCACAATTTTGAAAAATTTGTTTTATTGTTATGTTATAGGAACATGCAAGTTCTATATGTTTAGGAGTCAGTTGGGACACTAAAAGTCAACTTATCACAACAACTACAAATTTTTCATCCATTGGGTATTAATATTTCTATCTTCACTATCTTTTGTTTTACATACAACATTGGAGAAGACATTACAGATTTTTTCCAGTTGCATTTACATTGACTGTATCATTAAAGAAGACTTCATTTCTTCTTCTCGGTTCAAATTGGTAAACATCATATTCCTGCTAACTATTGTGTCTTCTCTTAGAGCTAATAACAATTTTTCTTACATCTAATTTGGAATTTTTTCCATGTAGTCTTTATCTCCTTAATTGTTTTGTTGAATGGTGGTTATTGTATATAGTGGCAATTTTTTTTTTAAAATTAGGATGATGTACTAAGATTAACTAGTGCATACAAAATACATTCATTCCATTGGGATAGGTATGTGGAAAAAAATATGCCCTCTATAACAATATTCATCTCCTTCTGAGGGGGATCTGATTGCATATCAACTGAGGTGAAATTAGCTGGCCCCTCTTATATTGTTTCAACTATGCATTTGGATGTCATGCTGGATGGTAAAAAATAATCTCATTACCTTATGTACTACAATCTCATTACATTATGTACTATAAAATATCTCTTCTCTTGATAACTGTAATGACTTTTAATCATACTAGGGGACAAATTTTGGTTTTTATTCCATGTTTTGAAAGTATATCATACTCACTATATGAATTTTGTGATATTTAGAAATTTTTTTCCCATAATTTACTATGATTTATAATACTAGAATATATTTCCCATGTGTTGGTATACTAATGTTTTAAAACCATGGAAGGTTTTCACATCCTCCCCTCTGTGCACATAATGTTATGTGATGTTTACATAATTACTATAATTTATTTATTTTTGAATTGAATATTCATATAATATTAACCTATTAGTAGAGGTTACATTAATAACAGATCAGTTTTAATACCAAACAATATGATTGAATGGTAGTTACAGTATACTATTGTGATAGATTTTTATGAAATCTGGATGATGTACTAAGTTTAAGCAGTGCATACCTAATAAATTCATTACATTGGGACATGATTTTAGAAAACAATCTAACCTCTATAACAAGATTCATCTCCTTCTAAGGGGGCTCTGATTGCATCTCGACCGAGGTGAAATTAGTTGGCCCCTCTTATATTTATTCAACTATACATTTGGATATCATGATGGATGGTAAATCCTCCACCACTAATACCAACAAATACTATGAAATTCATCCTGGTAAGATATATGTGGTTGTACAATCAGAAAATAAAACCGCATAACCCTCTTAAGGATATCAACATGTCAATTCTAGGAGACTGTTTGGCTTCCATTTCTTCTACGATCTGTCCATGAGCTACACATGACAGGGATGAACATTCTACTGTTGTGATAGTTTTCTCTATTAACTGTGACTCTCTTATTACCCATGTAGGTCAACCTGATAAAGATATGGTGGTGTTCAAGGGGGATGAATACCACCTTGGCCTCATCACCAAAGATGCAAACTTTCCCTAAGAAAAATTCTGAAGAAGTAGTATTAGAATTGATCATAACCAGGTACTACTATTTTTAATTTATCCTTTTTAATTTTTTAGAAAACAAACACCACATTGCTGTAATATTCATTTTTTTTCTTACATTACATGAAAATCAACATAGTGGATCTTTAGGATTGTGTTCCAACACTGGAATTGGATTTCTTAAAACAGGTTCAATTATTTAATGTACTCATGTATATGGTATTTATCTTCATTGAGTGGTTATTTCATGACATAATTTGAAGTTACTAAACATCATTTTTTCATGTCATTTTCATTTTTCAATGATTAATTCATGCAGTCCATTTATTCTTCTTCATTGGATATTGTTAACCATCGGTTTTTTATTTATATGATTTTAATTTTCAATATTATTTTGTACTTATTCTTTAAATTCAATTATTTTTGTAGAAATATATGTTCATTGAGTTTGATTCTGATGATTCAGTTCAAATAAATGTTTCAAAATCTCAAGACTCTATGGAAACAATAATCAATATCAATTAATTGCATCCCCATATAATGGAAACCATATAAACAAAAAGATAGAATAATATGAGTGAAATTTTTTAGTGCAATGGAATGGTAGTAGTTACAATTTAATGCCTCTCTTCTTTTCAAATTCGCAAGTCTTTTTTTATTTCTAGTATGAACTCATTATTTCAGTTTTGTTTGAAACTGTTTTTTTTTTACATTTAAGTTTCTGATGTCTATCACCGGTACACAACAGATTACATTGTTTAATTTCTCACCATTTTTCACTACTACAATGATCAACATCTATATGATGCCATCATACAGGATAGGGTAAAATGTAGAAAGTGTTGAAACCACTACTGGATAGTGTTTATTTAAATGGATTTGTTTTACAATGTCTCTAAATGACACATCATGTACTATTTAGGCTGCTAAAATAGATTTTTGGTGAAAAAATAAAAAACATAGTAATGTAATTAATTTAAATTATGAAAATGTTTTTTTGTGAAAGGAAAAGGAACCTCAAATCCTGATATGGTTGGTTTTGGTGTGCATGATTTTGTATGAATTGGGTATTCCCTAGCCTGTTTTATTTCCCCATTTCTGTTTTTTTATCTATCTTAGATTGCTTATTAGAAACTGATTACAATACAATTGATTGCTAAATGAATTATCTACTTCTAATCTCTTAAATTGTTTTCTTCGAAAAATTAAAGTGTTTTTTCAGAAACAAATAAAACATGGATTATTTTCCAAAATGATCAGTTATAATAATATTTGTTCTCAAATGAATTATCTGCTTCCAATCATTTAAATTTTTTTCTTCTCAAAATTAATGTACGTGTTTTTTCAGAAACAAATCAAGAAGTGCTTATTTTTTCAAAATAATCAACTACAATACTATTTATTGTTAAATGAATTATCTGATTCCAATCATATAAATGTTTTTTTTCTAAAATTTAATATAAGTGTTTTTTATGAAATAAATAAATCAGAGCTTATTTATTCAAAATGATCAACTTATGTGATTGATTCTATAAGCAGTTTTGATTCCATGTTGTGGAACTGAACCTATATGTTAGATGTTATAATTTTTTCATGTTAATATTATATGGTAATGAATGTAGAACTATTGTGGTTTTATTCTTGGTATAAATAAGGATAAAAGTTACAAGGCATGATATTATGCAATGTAATTCACTTACATGAATATTTCATGTTCAAAAAAATTATTCTGGCATAGGTTAGCATTTTGAATTAATCCCCGAATTTAATGTTTTTCTTATCAATTAAACGGCTTCTGGACTTTTAATCTCATAATTTGTTCTTCTTATTCATTTTTCATCCTGAATGGAAGGTTGCTAGCTTAAGAAGATCTATAACCAATTTCCAATAGCAAGAAAGCTCAACACTCATAGTTCCATATGTACGAGTTCCATATAGTCCATGTCATCCTTTTTTTGATCACAAATCATTATAATCTATCGAAGGTCAGTCCTCAATTCCTAGAGGCTGAATAAAACTAGAAATATAAATGTGTAATTTCTCAAAGATAGAAGTGGCTTCTAATTTCTTATGTTTGTTTTTTTTGGGAAGTTGGGATATTCCATCAATGATTTGTATATATTCTACCTTTTACCTGTGTAAATTGATCTTTACAGCCAAATAAATGTATATAATAAATATATATTAAATTCACATAGCCAAAGAGTGGATGTTAGTATGCATCTCTGAATGCTTCATTTTTTCATTCAATTATGAATTAATTGGATATTTTTTCCATAAATCCCATAAACAAGGACTTTTCATTAATTTAACATCCAAAGATGGAAAAAGGATGCATGAAATATAAAATTGTTTCAAATATTTTCATATTTTGGGTTTAATTAGCTCTAGATTTAGTTATTTTCAAATTCAAATTTTATAATCTTCTATCCATGTATAAACAGTGTTTTATACATCGTTCTCTAAAATGAAATTATAGTATAATATAAAAAATATGTTTAACATTATGAAATATCTTGAATATTGATGATATTATATAATTTTTATGGTAATCAATATTATGTAATTTAAAATATTTTTCCCATAATTTTATTCATTTGTATGTGTAATCGTTAGTTATAATGTGTCTCAAATTTGATATTTATGTGACAAAATTCACACAAATAACATAGTATAAAATCCATAAACTTTTTATAATAATATATTATGCAATCTGAAATCAATGTCTATAATGTGTCTATAACATGAGGTATTTGTAAACTCTAGAATTTATGTGTGTTAACAGTTTGACCATTAATTTGGAATATTTTTTTGTATCTTAAATGACAAATATATTAGTTCATCATGATTAATGTATTTTCTTAAACTTATAAATAACAAAGTTTACTGTAGAATAGATTGTATTTATTTTTAGTTCTAAATTAATGGTTCACACATATTTTTAATTATTGTCAATTTTTATTTCACACGACTATATTTGTTTTTCATTCCATTTATATTCACATCAATTTATTTACACCGAT
The DNA here is from genome assembly GCA_963277665.1 of Viscum album. Taxonomy (NCBI): domain Eukaryota; kingdom Viridiplantae; phylum Streptophyta; class Magnoliopsida; order Santalales; family Viscaceae; genus Viscum; species Viscum album. The sequence goes on along the minus strand of OY728150.1, from coordinate 432,724,843 downwards.
TTCTTGTGCTTTACAAGATGTTGGGTGAGTCGAAAATATTCGCACAATAATGAAAATAGTGCTGCAATATAAAAAACCATTTTGGTGTTTTTCAGATTCAATATAATGTATATTTCAAATGGTTAGGGAGGAGAAATTATAAAGTTACAAATAAATCATGCAACATACATATGCAAGACATCAGGGACACTGAAACTTTCCTTCCTTTTCACATGGTACGTTTTACTATTTGTTGGAGTGATCCATTATGAAATTTTTTCTACCATGATATTCCTCTTATGAAATTATTCGTCTTCTATAATAATGTTTTTCTATAAATCATTTTTAGTCCTCATGGTATCTATATTCACCCTTATGATTTATTCATTTCAAAAATTTCAATTATTCATTTCAATCAATTTTTCATTGATGTATTTCATTTATCCTTATTGAATGTCCAATATAAAATTTTATTCCTAAAAATTTTTATTAAATATTTTATGTTATGTTTATAAGGTCCCTGAAATTTTCTCAACCTCTATTCCATTATTCTGTACCATTTATAAGTGGTTTAAATAAGTTAAATATTAATATGGAATAATAATTTATCAAAATATTTATTTTTTATTTAAAGTAACAATTGATAGATATAGTCATGTGAATTCATGGGCGAGTACTATTATGTTTAAATATTAGTTTTCTATGTCCACATAGTAAGCCCTTATAAGCCTATTGACAATGATAATATCATATCATCCTAAAAAAGAGGGTTATTCAGATTAGTGGATACAAACATTCAATGATATAATTTGATATTTTTTATGGATTTTATAGTCTAATGGGTAAAACATATTACATAGGAAGTGTTATCAGACAATCATAGTTAACATTACTCAACATATATGGACACATAATAATCAATGTATGGACCACATTTTCAATCACTATATTATTGGGATAAAAATGGTGAGATTTCATATTACTGAATGAATCTTATGAATGAAATAATGGAGAGGATTCAAATGATCAAATAGATTATGATGATAGTATAGATTCACTAAAATTCATTTTCATATCAACCTTGGTGACCATAATTTTATAAGGAAGTTGATCATGTTTAAAGATAATATTATAAATTATTGTGCACTACCATTTCTAGAAGAATTAAACATTGCCTCCTTATTACACAGTATATTATATGGTAGTTGAATTAGTTTTTGATGTGGATAATTTTTATTCTTCATCTCCGAGGTCCAGTTCTATTTATAAAGGATTAAAAATATCTTAATTGAAGAAATAATATCCTAGTCCAGACCATGATATTTGATGGGACCATGTTGATCATGAACTGAATTCTACATTTTTTTACATATTAATAAATATTTTTTGATATTAAATATAATATGTTATTTCATAAATGATTTCGTTTGGTAATGGATTTTTGGTAGCATGGTCAGATATAGAAAGGTATATGGAATCCTAAAAAATAATTTGACTAGTGGCCCAAGTTCAACCCAAATATTTCACATCATCCACTTTCTACGGATGACGAGACCAAGGATGGGGATAATGTAACTCCCCTAGTTGTTGGTAATTTATATATTTCATTATTTATTTAATTATTTAATAATACGTCGGATTTGTTTTAGTAATTTGAAGATTATGTATATTGTTTTGGACGTGTTTTATGAATTTCATAGTTAATAGAAGTTAGGGTAAGCATGAACTTTTCCTAATAAATATTTTTTTGTGGTGTAGGTATTAACAAGGTAATAAAATAGTTGGAGTATATTTTTCTTAAACTATGAATTTTATAGTGGAAACTATTTGACATTATAAATAGGAAAAACATGATTGGTTCGTTGTTTTTTAATTAGAGGAAGTCAGCTATGTTTAGGGTGGACTTAGGATAGTAGAAATAGATTGTTGGCGCATGATTTATCAATAAATGTGTCTAAAAAATTCTATTCTCTATATATTTTTCAATAGAATATACATTTCCCAAACATGGATTAACAAACAATGTGATATAACATTATAAAGTATAGTCAATTATTTGAAAAAAGTTATTTAATTCAAAATAAGAACATATAACCCTTATAATTCTGAATTTTTATTTATATATCAATATCATTTTACTCCCTTGGATACCATAGTGATTCAAATAAGTATAGAATCAATGTTTTGATATATCAATGTGTGCTCATGATCTAGAATCAACTATAAATCCTTGTTCATACATGATTTAATTGGATATATTCTTCTCATATGTCCAAGACCCATAAATAAATTTTATATTATATAGGTCTATGTGACATTGTTTTAATCCTTATATTATATTTATGGATCTATTTAATGAAAGTTGTTTTATACCTTGATCATGAATTTCATAATTACATTCAAGGTTTTCTCATTCATTTAACTTATTCTAAAACATGATGGATTTGTTTTATTTAATTTATTGTATCTAATTATCAATTGAAATAATATTTAATTTCTTGAAATAAACCATTTTTTATTATATATCAGTAATATGGGAAAATTTATATTTTTTCAAAAAGAAATATTCATGTAACATTAATACTATGTTTTAAAAATTATGTATTAATTTTAGTATTAAAAATTATCGATGAAATGTTTTCAAGGGAATATAAATTTTTTGTAATATTTATTTTAAAGTAATTTTAAATAATTTTTTTCATGTTTAAGATTATGGGATAAAGTACTGTAAAAAAGACCCACCACTAAAGAGGAAACGACTATGGTCACTATATACCACCACCAATTTAAAACACCATGTATGAGTGTGTGTGTGTGTGTGTGAACAGGGGAATGGTTGTTCCAAGAATGATTGATTGGTAGTAATCTTCATTATGGTATCAATCAAAAACAATAAACTATTATTTTTCATAAAAAATTAAAATATTTTTTCTTTTTTTAAAGTGTGTTAACTAGTTCTTATCCAAGGGTTGTGTGTTGAAAAGTAGTCGAGGATTTTCTATTGGGTGTTATACATACCACAATGTTGGTTTGATGGGTGAATTTTCAGTTGTTTTATATGAATACATAGTAAATGAAATATTATCTTATATATGTAGAGAAAAAAACATGATACCAAGGGAAATGTGATATATTTTATGGTTTGGTAATGTTTAGGTGCTTCTTGAGACAACTCCACTTTGGTGTTATTGGGTGATGATTCCTTTGTGCTTTCCATATTTGATGTTACTTGTTTATTTTTCACTCATATACTGCAATTTTATAGGTTTTACCATTAATTTTTATTAAATAAATTCAAACATCAAATAGATTATTTGGATGTTTATAATTTTATTTCATGCATGTTGTATTTCTAAAGTGTTATTGTGACTTTTTCTACCTTTTCTACCAAGACCACGCTAGATGATGCTTATCGTTGAGAGGTACTGTTTATATTTTTTGAAATAAATTTCATGTTTGGATATTTTCTATATACTTTCTACAATACTAATAAAACTAACAGAACAATACTTATACCATTTACAAAATACCCATCTCATCCATTGGCATAGGTCAGGTTGTAGGTGTTACAATCATTGGGATATAACCATAACACAAGAATGTTTAGAAATAAATTAAATGGTATAACCTAGTTATTGGATTGGGTTGGGGGTTCTTTTCCAATTTAAAAAATATATCCTTATAATAGATGAAAAAACAAACTAGATATATGGTGTATTAGTATAAAAAAAATGTAAATCTAAAAAAACAACAATATGAAAGTATCAATGAAAAATAATTTATTTTATATTGTTTAAATCTAATGGATATCACAACATAGTTCCACCAATGTGTAATTAATCCAACAAACCATAATAGAAACTCCATGATCCAAACCATCATGAGGGAGTAGAACCATGATATTCCATTAAAGAAATAAATTATCTTTTGTTTACCTATTAAAAGGATAATATAATCAATATATTCAAAAAAAAAATATGATAATGTTGATTAATAATAACCAGTAGGTTTTCACCAAGAGGCTTCCCAAACCATGACATATGACTATAACACATTATCTCATGGATTTTGGAACAAAAAATAGTTTTATAATTTTTAATTACTTATATTAGAAACATAAAATTGCATCTATTAGTACAACATGGAATAACTAAAATAAATTAATCTAATCACACACACATGCATGACTAATGTTTTTTCCAATACATGTTTGCAGCAATACATCCTCCACTAGCTTATCTCATGGGAATGTAACTCAGTGCACAATGTCTTGATCATATATCCAAGTCTATACTTGGAAGGCCTAAAATTATGAAAATATGACCACACAAAACCCATGTATTCTATGTTTTCACTCATAAAATTATTCACTATAAATTCATTAATTATTTTAAAATTTTAAATTTTATAGAATTCTTTCATTAAAAAATAATATATTAAGACCATGATTCAATGGGTTTTCCAAAAAATTATTGACATATTAAATATTTCAAATGCCTAAAAATATAGTGATTTCATTAAAATAATGATAATATTATTCCATTTATAATCCATGGAAAAAATATATTAATATATGAATTCAATTTTTCAAATCTGTGAATAAGAGTAAAAAAACCACTTACCTCTCAAAATAGGTCAATCACATCAATAAATAACCTGAGTCTAAAAAAGTACACCAAAAAAATAGATTCTTCCAATATAAAATTCAACCATTACACCTCATAAAAAATGCTATATTATTCTATTTCCATTAAGCATATAGTCTTCCTGAAATAGTGAACATCTTCCAAAATAACATCTATCACTTAATAACCAAATCATTTTCCTATACTAAGGATATTCAATTGATAAAACATAGGTTCCCTAAATAAAAATATTCTAATTCTATTAATAATTTAACTAGATCTAATATTTCATACTAACTAGGGACATCATGTAGGCTAGTGGTTGGTAAAAAATCTTAGAAGCAATTTAATTTTGGGTTTGATTCCCACAACTTTGTTCGACGCGATAGGTTGTCACACTGACTATGTGTTTTTTTTATTAAAAAACTGTAAGAATTTATAAAATTTCCAAATATGTGATAAAATCCTCAAAAATAACAATAAAACAATTTAACCATAAAATTTATCTTATTCTATTAATTTTACATCCGAAAAATTCGTAACCCATACTTACCTCTAAAATATATGTCTCCAAAAATATCATTAATTACCTTTAAATTTAATAACATAAACCGCCAATGGTATTTTTAAGATAATGATCTTATTATTATCTTGAATATTACAACCCCATGATGATATACTGAACTCTTAAGAAAACATCATAATCGCCAAATTTTTCTAAACCGCCCTTTAATACCAACTATAAGACCCCATCTTTAATAATTACATAATATTGAGAAACTTTTTAATTTTCATTTATTTCACATTAAATATTATTTCTAATTTATAGTTTTATAGAACTATTCTATAACTATTACATAATAAGTAAAAATATACAATGTAGACTCCTTTACTCATTTTAAATGTTTTTCTGAAAAATAAAACTTCTTCAGTATTACATGAAATATTTTCTTGAGAAAAATATTCTTGAATTATTATTTTCTCTTACCAACCCTTATACACTGTGAAATCCATTTCAAAAACATGGGATGATCATAAATAAGTAAATAAGGGATATAAAATAGGGAAATAAAATGTAATCCCATGAATACATACAAACCGAGGATTCATACTTTTCACTACTAAAACATAAGCTCTATTACATACCTCATGAAATAATAAGATTTCATAAAAACTCATAAAATCATAATTCATTAAGGTAATGTGTGGCATTCAAAACATACATACATTATATCATTCACAGGTACATAGGGTGTGACCCCCATCGTTACATTTTAAATACCCATCATATTATATTCCTTAAATATATTAGGAGAAACCTTATTATTTACCATATTCATGTTACATAATTCATTGGAAATCTATCACGTTCTCACCCTCCCTTAGTTGATCATTGAAAAACTCATATATATAATCAATGACCAAGAACCATAACATAATAATAATACATGAACATGTATAAAGGTAAAATAAAATTCCAGCATTGTAATCATATGACATAATTTCAATATATTGATATAATCAATCCATTCTCAAAACAAATTTCTATACCAAAATACCTAAAAAGAAATATGGTATTTAATTTTCCTTTTAAAAACATTACATCTTGTAGTGGAATCCAAATACCAAATAATGTTCATGGCAGTGGAAAGGTCTTCATTGTAACATATGTTAAAAAACTTTTTTCTGGTTCTTTATTACAGAAATTCATTGAAAATGATTATTTTTTAAAACATATGAATTAAATTAAAATTTAAAGGGGTTGAATATACAACTTATAAAACAAGGTTATGTATAAATGAAATTATGCCTTAATCACAGTAGATTAAGAAGAAATGCCTTATAATGATCATATCATTAAATCAACAATAAATCAATGGCATAATTGTGTGTGAAAAATATAAATAGACCTTATATATATATATGTTTAGTGTAAAAAAATCATAAGTCATTAACAAATTTTCATGGAAAAACATAACTATTGACATGGACATTTAAATCAATAAATAGATATTGTGTTACGATTTCCCTTGCAGATATATTTTTTAATAAAATAAATCAACTTTATATATTGATATTAAATACCTATAAAAAATGTATAAAAAATATATAAGATATCAAAATTTATTTATCACATAATAATTTCCAGATATAATAAAAAAGATTAAGATTAACCCAAATAATGGAAATTAGGTTAAGAATTTCCATTACCTAGATTTTTACTTTCCTCATTCATTCATTATTTTCTCGAATAATAGACATAGGTTAATTTAAACTTTCTTCATAACTTTTTTAAACATTATCATAATTTTTAAATTGTACCAACCCAAAATTTTAATAATTAAAATTCTTATTAATTTGAATAAATGTATTAAAACGTAAAATGGTTATATAAAACATATGACCATATTTGGTTTTATGATTTTGGATTTTATAAAACCATTACGAATTGTTTCCATTGTTAATATAGTTGTTGATCTGTGATCTCATGATTAATAAAAATATAGGGTTTTAACAAATTCAATTTTTTGAGACAAAAGAAGTGATTTCCTCTTTCAGTGTCATTTTTCCATACGAATCCCATTTTGTCTAATCCCGGAAATGTGATGGCTTCACTAGTCTTCTCTCTTGACCAATCCCATTTCGAGCTTCAACAGGTTAAACTTGAATGGAACTGCCTATAGGAGAAGTAGATGTTTATAGAGATTACCACTCGAGTGATGTTATCTAAGCCACCCCAAGAGTGTTTCACCATTGAACACTGTACCCATAGGACATATGGAGGTTTTATAATGGGTTTTGTGACATTACCCTAGCACTATAAGTAAGTGCATTATTATTCTATATAATAATGAATACATGATCATATTTTTGTTGTTACTTTGTTAATTATTTATTAAGCACAAATTGTATTTTTAGTAAATATTCAATTAAAAAATCTATATTGATGAATTAATGGATTTTTAAAATTAAATAATATTTTAGTAAAATATTATTACTAAATTACTTTTTAAAAAAATAAAATATTTTATAATTTTTATGAATACAATTGTAATTTTCATAATCGTTAGACATGTCTTCTTTTTCAAAACCCTTGAATTTTCAATAAATGTATGTTTTTATATTAAAAGTAAAAAATTTCATATTCATAAAATTATTTAGATAAAATTATTATTATTTTTGGAATAAAGATGATGAAATTATCCAACGGTAAATTTTTCATCATTTTCTGAGACTGTCTAATTTTGGGGTAAAAATTAAATACCATTTAAATATATAATGTGATTTATGACATCAGAATGACCCAATAGTGATGTAATAAAGTACTATAATGGTGTTTTATGGAAATATATGTTTTACCTTTAAAATAATGTGACTTTTGGTTTTATTGGCTTATTTTACAAAGCCTTAGTGGACCCTCTAATACTTATAGAACATTTTAACATTTGAAAATGATTTCCCTGTGACTGTGACTCACCTCCACATAAGAAAGAATAATATTTTAATAATTTCGTCCATAGTTCTCCTAAAATAATATTTTTCACTTCACTTGGGAAACATATATGGGAAAACACATGTTATTGTTTGTGGTTTTGATTAGCTTAATTTGTGGTTTCCAAAACCTAAATAATAACAAATTTCAACACCTTTCCAATATAAACCCACTCAATATCCCATTAAATTTTATTCAAACAATTTTGAGTTCTACCAACCCGTTTTTTCCATTTTATAGAATCCTATAAAGGTGCCCAATATCCCAATAATCTCCTCTCCATCCTCTCCCAAGCCTCTGTGATCACACATCCAATTAAGGGAATTATTACTTTCCCATTTTTTTTCGAAATTATATCTTATTATTATATGATTTAATCATTAATTAAAAATGATGGAGTTTGATTTCAAACCTAACACATAATCCACTTCTTATTTTTGAATTATTAGAGACTTATTCGCCCTCATTAATGCCTCCTAGGTACAGTCATTACCATGCCGAAAATCCATAAGGAATTTCCTTCTTCTCATATACATTCAAGAATTATTTTTATATAATGAATATAATTTCTATTACATATGTTAGGACATGTATCTTTATGACCCTCTTGATTTCCATTTCATTTACATATTATTAGATACCATTTTATCTCTCTTAATCCATTTTTATGAATTCTTATGTCACACCGTTATACTTCCAAATTTCACCGTGATTTTCCAAGCCAAAGTCATTGTGTAGTGTATACCATACCCATTTCCCAATCAAATGTATTCACCTTTACAAAAATGTATAGGATTTTTTAATACTTCTATTTAGGTATTCCACATCTTTTACAAATGGAATAAATTATGATGTTAAATGAATCCTTGTTATATGATCCATGTGGCACACTTATGTCTGGAAGAAAATGATAATAAAGCGTGCACCTGATAGCACTCCAATGCTTTGGGTAAAGAATATAATCATGATACGCCATGTAAAATAATGATTTACTCATTCTAATTAATGTATAATTATGTTTTCCCCATTCACCATGTGCAATGAGCCTTGGCTCATGCTAATATCATGTTAAATGTTATTTCCACATTTCAATGTTTTATTATCATGTCATATCATGCCACTATGTTCATGTTTCTCTTATGCTCCATTGATATATATATTGACATAAATGTATTATATTATTAATGTTATGCATTTTTTACACACTTACTAGGATTTATATCACTCCCTTTTCTTATTCATTTCCTAAAGTTATGCAATGTAATGCTAAGTACAAAAGAATGTTTTGGTCATGTAAAATCTTTTGTCAATAAAGATGTTGGGGTTTATGTTCTATGTTGTTATATAATATTAGTAATTTCCTAAGAACTAGAACTCTTAATCATCAAAGTTGTCTTATGTGAATTATTATGTAATAAATCATGTTTAAGAATGTAATAAATAGAAGGGTTTTAATAGATTGTATTCAGAGGATAGATTTAGTTATTTTTTTCATTTGGATTAGAAGACCCGAGTGAAAGCCCTAGGGATAAAACTAAGTATTATAAAATCATCCCTAAATTTTTCTATGTATAGAATAAGACTTTTATCAAGAAAATACAACCATGTATGGATATAAGTTGTTATAGGAGGCTTTTTCACATATGTATTTAAGCTAAAACACGAAAACTCTACATTGAAAAAGAATAGAATGGGAACTGGTGCACGAAAATGAGCTTTTATGCACTCTTGGTTACGACACTCCTAGGGGATATGTTTTGGTAAATTAATAATCACAGTATGAAAAATTATTTAAGGAATAAAAAACTTCCCCTAGGAATATATGTTGGTAAGTAGATCACAGATATCATAGATTAAAGCCTATGAATTCATATGGAAAGGAAATAAATATAATTTATAAGTTATCCTTTTTTATTGGATTCCCCTTTATGTGTTACCCCAAACATTTTCTAATCTAGATAATGGTCGGTAATAAGCGGACTCTGGCTAACAACCGATGTGAAGAACAATGTGATGATTGTTATAATGAGATTCCCAATCTGGTGGGAGTGGGAATCAAAATCTTTGTCATGATACTCTCACAGTTAACTAAAATTTTGAATAGAAACATGGGTAAACAATAATGTTAAAACCCACCTAAGAAAGAAAAATCTGAAATTGATAACTTAATAGGAAAAATGCCTCATCTTTTGATGGCACATCTGATACCTCAATCATCGAACAATGGATCAACTTCATTGAGAATATCTTCACCATCCTTCAAAATAATAAACATGAGAAGGTACTTTTGGTGGTTTATCATATGGAGGGTGAAGCTGATCAATGGTGGATATTGTTCAAAAATATGAACCATGAGGATTATATTGAGGCATTGGAATAGAAGGATTTCTAGAAAAAAATAGATAAATATTTTCCTCGCACCCTCTAACATAAGATCAAAAGTGACTTCCTTTCCTTCAAATAAAAAGACAATGAATCCTTCATAGCATATGAGGAAAACATCAAAAGGCATGCATGATATGCATCCACCATTTCGATCACTCCCGAATGAAATGTTTACTGCTTCTTTGGAGGGATAAAACCAATCCTACAGAAATCATTAACAATTCATGACTACGATAGCTAATGGGTAAATTTCAAATGTCCCCTTAATGTCAAAATGGAAGTTGGCGAATCTCAAGGGTTTCATGGGAATAAGAAGTGTAAGGTGGGATTTAATTCTGGTGGTCCGATGGATAAATCCACTGGTTCTAAGAAATTCTAACACCCCACATTCCAATGGTGTGGATAGAAGCACCCATGAAATTTCTTGAAGTGGATGACAAAATGAATTAGGTGTGGGAGAGAAGGTCATCTAGCTATTAACCACTGACATGAAAACCCCACTTCATTGATAGAGGAGTGGAATTCTATGTTCCACCCAAAATGCATTATTTAATGGTTTAACTGCAAGGAAACATGGAACATTGAAAAATAACGCCCTAAACCAAGGGTTTTCAGAGGCAACCAAAAAACTCCAAGGTATCATGGGTGATCATTTTACATTACGGCCACCAAAGAAACCCCCGAAAATGATGTGGTAATAGGTATACTAGTTATTCATTCATGAATAGAGGACATACTTTTTTATTCTGGTTCTAGGAATTATTTAATATCTTGAATGTTTAGTGGGACAATCCCAACACCCCAAAAAATCTAGGATGTAAATTTGTCGGTCAGAACTGAAAATTGGGAAACCATTGAATCCCCAGAATATAACTCATCCCATGTCACAATTTTTGGTTTGAACATCCTGGAGAACCTCTTTATACTCCCTATAGTGTAATTTGATGTAATTCATGTCATGAATTGGATTTCCTTATATAGATCCATCATAAATTTCTATGAGACGGAAATTACTCACCATATAGAAAATCGACCCCTGATTCTATACATGTGAAAGGAGGAGGATGAATATTACATAGCACCATCATATCACGTTGGGATATTAATTCCCTCGGAGAACACATATCTTGATCAGATGATTGAGTCTAAGGAAGCAACCATCTTTGATGAAATGCCTATTTTGAGGAAATTCTCTAGTGTGTGTCTTGAGGAATTGGCCGGTCTTCCTCTTAGAAGAGATGCTGAATTTTTAATTGATCATATACATGGGGAATTTATAATATCACATACTCTATGTAAAATAGGTATCGTGGAGATTGAGGATCTGAAGAAACAACTACATGAGAATCTAGATAAAGGGTTTATATGCCCACATGCTTCACCAAGGGGTGTACCAATCCTCTTTGTCAAGAAGAAGAATGGGTCAATTGGCCTTTCCATTGATTATTGTGGGCTCAATAAAATCATGATATAGAACAAGTATTCTCTACCCTAGATTGATTACTTATTCGATCAGATATGTAGAGAACAATACTTATCTAATGTGGATTTTTGTTCAGGGTATTACCAAGTAACGGGGAAATAGGATATCCCCATGACTGCTTTTCGTACAAGGTAAGGGTACTACAAATTCATAGTAATCCCTTTCAGGCTCACTAATTCTCCCAAAATATTCATGAACATTATGAATAATGTCTTTGAAATTACCTCGAAAAATTTGTGGTATTATTTATTGAAAATATTATAATATACACCAAAACCACGAAGGAGCATTAAGAGTATCTAAGAATTGTACTAAATAACTTGTGAGAGGAGAATCTCTATAAAACTCACAACAAATGTGAGTTATTTTTAAAGGATGTATCATATTGAGTCATATAATTACAAGCAATGGGATATATGTGGATCCCTGAGAAGAATGCTACTATAGAGGGATGGTTAAGGCCATCCTTAGTGATGGATATTCGTAGCTTCTAAGTGGTAGGTGGATAATATCGCTAACATGTGATACATTTTTCACCATTTTCATTCCTCATACCAATCTAACTCGGATTGTAGTTAGGTTTTCATGGAGTGATTAATTTGAAGAATGTTTCAAGGAATTGAAAATGAAGCTTATCACTGCATATGTGCTCACACTACCCACAAGTTGAGAGATTTTGTGGTATTTAGTGATGCTTTAAATAAGGAAAATGGATTTGAGTTTATTAAAAATGACAATGTCATTACCTTTTCATCATAGAAATTGATTGTTCATGAAAAATACGGTCAAAAACATAATCTTGTGGTTGCTCATGTAATATTCGCTATGAAAATTTACCAAAATTACCTATTTGGGGATAAGTGAGAAATATACTCTGATCACAATATCCACAATTATATATTCCCATAGAAATAGTTGAACATGAAAAAAGAAAGTGGGTTAGAGATGGTCAAAGACTTTGACATATCAATCCATTACCACCCATGGAATGCAAACATGGTGGAAAGTTATCTAATTAGAAAGGACCCAGTGATTCTATCATTGAGGAGAATTGAGAAGGATCCAATCATAATATCTTTGATGAATATTGACATGGAAATAATATAGAAAGGAACATCATCTATCCTTTCAGAAATTATTTTCAACCACCTCTTTTAGAGTGTTAAAACTATTCTCAAAAGGATGGTGTGGGAATTTATAATAATGTGGAAACTGTCAAAAAAGGGAAATCCTAAATGTTCAGTGTTAATGATGATAGAATTGTGAGATTTGGGAAGAGAAAATGTGTTCCATAAAATCTATAGTTGAAGAATAAACTTTTGGATGGTGCACATTGTTATAATTACACCAATCACTAAGGAAACAAAAATATGTATCGCGATCTCTGAGAGCATTGTTGGGGGTATAACATTAAGAAGGGAATTACTAAGTATACATCAAAGTGCCTAGTATATCATCAAGTGAAGACTGAGAGGTAATTTTCTAAGGAGATAATGAAACCATTGCACATACCAACATTGAAATGGGAGAACATCACTATGCACTTTGTCACCGGACTTCGGAAGACATCCAAAGGAAACTATTCTATCTAGGTTGTTGTTAGTATTCATACAAATATTTCACAATTCATTGAAATATGAGAGGAATTCCCATTGGATCAATTGTCATTGATATATATCAGATAAGATTAAGTCTTCATGGAGTACCAATTTCTATTGTATCTGATAGATATCCAAGATTCACTTATATGTTCTGGAAAAGTCTTCAACATACTCTGAATACTTATCTTAACTTCAGTAAGGCTTATCATATTTAAATTGATGGAAAATATGAGTATACTATCAAAATATTTGAGGAAATGTTGAGAGTATTATCAATAAATATCAAAGGAGTATGGGATCACAATCTATATCTGTTTGAGTTATTATACAATAATATTTTCCAATCAAGAGTCCAAATAGCACTCTTTGAAGCCCATATTGGGAAGTGGTACAAAACACAGGCATGATGGGATGAAGTATGGGAGTGAAATCTCCTAGGTCCAGACATGGTCGATGAAATGGTGGATAATGTTAAGAACATGCAAAAGCACATTAAAGTTACTCAGAGTCATCAAAAGAGTTATGTTGATAATGGTCAATGAGACAAAGAGTTTAATGTTGGAGACATGTTATTCCTTCACATATCTCCATGGAATAGAGTAAGATTTGGGATGAATGGAAATCTTTTTCCAAGGTGCATTGTCCCTTTTGAGATCCTTGATCTCATTGGTGCAGCGGCATAACAACTAGAACTCCCTCTGAACCTATCTCATGTACATTGTGTATTCCATGTATCACTCTTGAGTATGTAAGTACCTGACCCATCACATGTACTCAATCTAGAGGAGGTAACGTTGGAGAATGACCTATCATATGAATAGAAGCGAGTGAAGATCCTAGATTATATTGAAAATTTTCCAAAAAATAAGACAATGACCCTCATCAAGGTGTTTTGAAAAAAACCACAAGATTGAAGAAGCAACGAGGGAATTAGAGGAAGTGATGAAGTAGAATTACACTAGTTTGTTTTAATGTGTGAAAAGTAAATTTCAATGGAAAAATTTGTTATGGGTGAAATATTGTAATGATTAAAACTCTTGTTAATAAAACTTTCTCTAAATCTAATTAAATATATTATTATGTCAAATGGTTATATAAAATATATACACATAATTGGTTTTATTTTTTTGATTTTAAAATATAGTTATGAATTTTTACCATTTCTAATATAGTCGTTGATTAGTGATCACATGATTAGTACAAATACAGGTCTTTAACAAATCTAATTTACTCAGACAATGGAATCAATGGCCTCATCTAGAAGGATTTCACTATATTAAGACCATTTGTCATAGCTCAGAAAAGAGGTGGCGTAATAAATATTTTATCTTGACCAAGCCCAAGATGAACATCAAAATGTTATGCTTGAACGGAACCACCTACAAAAGAAGTGGAGGTTGACAGAGAATACCACCTGAGTGGTGTTATTCGAGCCACCCTAAGAGTTTCACTGTCACACACCATACCCTTATGTAATATGAGGGTGTAATAAGGTGTTATGTAAGAAGATCATATATCTATGATTACATTCATTATTTTTGTATATAATAAATAATATACTTTCATTTTATTACTATTACATTGTAACAAGTTTTTAGTACAAATAGTATTTTTAATTAATCTTGAATTACGAAATATGAGTTGATGAATTAATATATTTTTTTAAATTAAATAATATTTTAATAAAATTCCATTATTAAATTACTTTTTATTAAATATAAATTACCATATAATTTTTTTGAATACAATGGTATTTTTTATTATGGTTTGAAAGGTGTTTTTGTCAAAACCCATGAAATTTTGATAAATATCAGTTTTTATTTTAAAATAATAAATTAAATATTTTAAAAATTATTTATATAAAATAAATATTATTTTTGGAATGAAGGCTTCAGAATTATCTAATAGTGACTTTTTTATATTTTTCTAATAGAGTCGTATTTTTTGGTTCTAATTAAATATTTTTTACGTATATATAGGGTTTTATGACATCTTAATAACCCAATAGTCATGTAATGAAATAATATAAATTTTATGTTAATCCAATATATATCGTACCTTTAGTATAATGTTATTTTAGTTTGGTTTGATTTATTTTACAATTCCTTAGTGGACCCTCCAACACTTATAGAACATTTTATCATTAAAAATGATTTCCTTGAGAGTGTGACTCACCTCCACATAATCAAGGAAAATATTTTAACAGGCTCGGCCATTGGAATTATAAAATAATTTTTTCCACTCCACATTGTCAAATACCATGGGAAAAAATAATGGTATTGTTTTTGGTTTTTTTATTTTAATGTGTGGATTCTAAACCTAAATAAAAAATAATTCCTTCTTTTTTCCTACATAAACTCACTAAATATCTCATTACTCTTCACTAAAACCATTTTTAGATTGACTAAACCCAGCACTAATCTCTCTTGAATCCCCTCAAGGTGCACCAATCTCCCATGAATCCACTCTAAAGCCTTTCCCAGTCCTTTGGGATCGCACTACCAAGTATGGGATTTCTCTGATACACATTTTTGTCCAAATGTCATTATATTGATATAAGCTTTTATTTTAAATTTAAAATGTTGGGGTAATTTTTCTAACCTCTTCCATACATTAAACTTATTTTTTAATGATTATTGACCTCTTTCTCTCTCATTAATTCCCCCCATATACAACCTTCAAAATGATAAAATTATATCAGGAATTTTTCTCTTCTCATTTACATTCAAGAAATTATTTTATATTATGGATATAAATTCAATTACATTTTTTGGTATATGTATCTATATTATTCCATCACTTTTTATTTCATTTACATATGATGAGATACCAATTTCTCTCTAATCAACCATTTTTATGAACTCTTATGTCATGTCATTATGCTACCAAAATAGCACCGCGATTTTCCAATCCAATGTCATTGTGTAATGAATGAAATTCATATTTATCAATTTTTGAAAAGTACAGGGCCATAGACTCATTTTATTATTAAAGAAATAAAATGCCTCTTTTAATAGGGTGGATTGAGTCCCATTACGTAGCATGAAGAACCTGTGGGAAATTAGCCCATAAAATGGCCTGTAGGCCCAATGTTTCGGCCCAACGCCTATTCTATGAATAGTTTTGCTACAGTAAATCGCTGATATTATCCCTCACAGTACCTACCAATACTACAATTCCCTACCGCAGCTACAGTGCCCGTCGTTTCTACATATATGCCGCATCTATAGTAAGCTATAGTGCGTCTATAGTATCCTATGCCGAATTGGTTTTGAACCCCCATTTTTCATGTAGTATTAAGGGGTGTTTATCACTATGTTGAACCCCAACTACCATATTTCTATATAAAGGTTATTCACCTTTATGCAGACATACATGATGATTGGGGACTTCCATTTATGTATTCTTCATCTCTTATTTATGGAATAAATTATTATGTATAATGAATCCATGTTGTATGATCCAAGTGGCACACTTATACATGGAATTAAATGTTTATAAAGGGAATGCTCTGATAGTGCTCTAATGAATTTGGTAAAGAATAGTATCGTGATACACCATTTGTAATAAGGGTTTACACAAGACAATTCAAGTACAATGAGGGTTTACTCATTCTAATCCAAAAACAATGAGGGTTTACTCATGCTCCATGTTCAATTTGCCTTTTATTATATTAATATAATGTTAAATGTTGTTTCAACATTTCTATGTTATGATAATGATGTTATATCATTCAATTATGTCCATGTTTCTCTTGTGATCTATTGATAAGCCTATTTCCTATCCTTTACTATATTCTTCATGTTATGCCTTGTTTACTCCCATACTGGGATATATAGCTCACCCATTTCTTGTTCCTGTACTTATGTTATCTATTGAAATGTTAAGTGCGAAGGAATTTTGTTTTCATGTAAAATAATTTTTCAGTAATGATGTTGAGTTTTATGTTCTATGTTGTTATGTAATGTTCCAAATTTCCCATGACACTAGTCCCCTCGATCCTCAGAGTTGTCTTAAGTGAAATTTTATGTAATAAATAATATTTTAGTGTGTCATAAAGAGCATTTTTGTAATATAAATCAATTATTAACATGATATAAAAATTAAAAAATTATTTATTTTCATATAAGTCCTTTTGCTGATATTCGATACATGAGTCAAAAATAAACTTATTTTGATGTAAATTGTCCATGTGTTAAAAAGTACATCATATCCAAAATATTATTCATTATCTAAATATTATATATATCTATTATATATGTATTTATTATAGTCCATAACATTTACTGATGATAAATGAACTCCACCGTTCATGGAGACCGTAGGTTGTACGTACGCAGGAATGCTACTTACATTTCGATACCATATTAAATGAATATAAAATAAATGATAGATAGGAATAATATAATTTTAGTATAATATCAGGGTTGTATTTGATACATAATTTAAATAACCCCATCCTTTATATGGTCCATGTATAGCATGAATGATTCAATTCTCTTTGAGGGGGTGGTATTCCACACATCCTCATATGAAATTATCCTATTATCACATTATGGAAAAAATAATGGTATGTTGAAAATACATTTTCATAAAACTGGCCACCATGATAGGTGGTAGGAAAAAATTGAACAATCATCATTTCGTGTGGCAGTTTTTCACCGTACACAAAAACAATATGTTATATATCCATTAAATGGAGGTGTGTGTAAGTGTTGGTATAAAAAATAACATAAAAACATACTGGTATATTATTAATAATTTTTTTGTTATAATATAATTGAAAAAAGGGATATTAGGGGTTAGAGAAGGAAAATATATCAAAGGAGCCTTAGAGAAGATATTACCTCTTAATTGGGTTACTCGATTTGATTTGAGCCAAAATAAATTATTGAATTCCCTTCATCCTAAGTAATACTTATATAAGGAATTTAGGGATGTTGGGAGATTATTTTTTGTAGAATTTTTTTAATCCATGGGGCTCTAGAGGAGTGAGTTAGTGGGTAGAGGTGGTGGCATTTTATAAGAGGGAGGAGGGTCACTCTAGGAATGCCTTGAAGTATTATTTTATTATAAATTTATTTTTGATTGTAAATATATCCAAAGTGATATATCTCATGGATAATATTATTATCGGTCTAAATTATCTCACCCAATATAATTTAGACATGTATAGGTCATTAATTTGAACTTGTGTTTAAGTATAAACCCTTAGATAAATAAGTTCACTATTACCATGTCTTTTTTATATTTTTATACTATAAAGTTAATATAGTAACTATAAAATGAAAAAAGAACCTTAAAAGAATAATTAATGAAATTTATGACATTATCAATGTCATTTTGAAGAATATTAGATTTTTATGACTATTATATCATTTAATAAAATATTTTTTGTTTTAAAAACTCATTTATGTCAATTTTAACACTATTTTGTAATTTTTTTGTTAAAGTCATAGAAACATGATTATTTGGATAAAAAATATTTAATCAAAGATAACATGTCATAATAATCCAGAAAATTTGTGGAGGGAATCAAAATGTTTAAATAAAATTTATGTTAATATTTATAATATATTTTGTTTGAATCTTTCATCAATATGGTAATTTTTCATCATCATTGTGTCATAAATAAATTTGTTTATTTAATTTTAAAGAATTATAAATAAAATACCATGATTTAAGAAATATTTTTAGATTTATAATTATTATTTATATTCAAATAGATCAATTTTATTACTATATATTACAACTTTTATATTAAAAAGATATGTGTTTATATTATATTTTTCTTTACTATAAATTAATTATTTTAACACGTCATTATCACACCCAAGTATATTCCAAAAACAAAAAATTAGGCCTACTAATTTTTGGGTAACCAATGAATCATCCAATATGATTAGGACATGTGTTAGGGTAGTTTTATATTATTATAGTATTATTTTTACCTTTATTTACCTAATTTACCATTCTACTATGGTAAATTAAAAAATAACCAAAGTTACAATTCATAATGTCCAAAAATAAAAGGTACATATTTACATAACATGGAACTTATGATTCCAAATATGTAATTGATTTTTCTAAATTAAAAAAAATAGAATACGGAATAATTAATTTAAAATTAACTCTCATTTTCAAATATAGATAGTGGATTTTTAAGATATAAAAACTATCAAAATATTGACATGTGTTTATGTATAATTTAAATATTATATTACATCTAATGAAAATAACTAGATTACAAGATAAAATATATAATCCAATTACACTTTAAAGTGATTTAAGTGGATAACATAACTACATAAAAAAATTTGATGAAAAGGTAGTTTTGAATTAAAATTCTATTTTTATCACTATTAATTAGTGTAGGAATTTCATTAGAAAAATACCAAAAATTCATCGAAGGTAAAATTTATTGTCCTACTTCAAACGAAGAAATCATACATAGTCAAATAGAACATTTAAAAGTGACAAAAATTAAATTTAAAATTATATCACCATCAAAATGCAGTAAAAATTTATTTTTTTTGGGAAATGGTACTTTTATTCGAAAAAATGATTTTTTTTCTTATATCATATAAAAAACATACAAGATGAATATTAAACATTACCTTAAATATATAAATTAAATTATTCCTTAAATAATAATTCATAATGAGGGGTATTTTTTTATAAACTCATTTATTCTCTTTTTAATATGTTTTCATTGAAACACATCAATTATATAAAATATGTTTTTTATTTCCATTAACAATAAATTTGGTAACCAAATGAATCATTATTTGAACATTTTTAAACTATATTTCCATAATTCCATTGATATTATTCATTTCCAAGATTCCAATGGCTATGTTATAATTGTAAAATTTAAATATAAATATTTAGTTATTCATTTAAGCTCGATGTAGCGTATCATGAATGATATTGAACATAGTGTTTCCTTCATAAAACATGGGATGTTAAAATAAATGATTTATGATATATAAAATATTCTTCATTACTATCCAATGTTTTTTCTGTGGTATAACAATATTGATAATCCTTTTACTATGTGTCTGTAAATTTGATTTTCAGTGTATGATTAATGGACGAGTTAACAAGATTAATGGTGTTTTTTAAATAGTAGATGGTTTTGATACTTGATCTTGAAATAAAGGGTTGTGTGTCTCATCTATAAAGGCACAAAATTTATGTTTGTTCATGATTACAATGTAGAATGAATTGATGAAATATTTATAGTGATTGATGTTGTCTGGAAAGGGAAAATAAGATATAATTCACGAAGTGATTTCTCAATAGGGTATTTACCACTACTCGTGTGTATTTTGGAATCATTATTAAAGAACATGTTTGTGTGTGTGTTAAAGCCTAGTTGATTATGAGAGACATGAAATTATTAGTTTCATATACCTTGAAGTAATTATTTATTTGATCAAACTGATATTGATAAAACTTTGTATCCAATATATTTTATATTTTGAATATTTTCTACTACTTTGTTATCCTCCATGTCTATTTTATTTCTAATGTGTTGACCTCTTTCTAGTCTTAGTGGGATGTGTTAAAAACCTGGTTGTTTCATTTTATGTTTAATCAGTCACCTGCAAAATATTTACTTTGGTGTATATGAAGATGTTGAATACCATAACACAAAAAAGGTAGATGTTTCTTAATTTTCTAACTGCACTCTTTGACATCGATGTATTAAATGGTGGAGTTGGATCATTGAATATGTTCCATTACCTAACTAGATTGGTATCGCCTTAGTAACTATGACTCTTATTACCTTATATCTTTAGTTTCAATCTCACACTATTCCACAATTATAACATTAATTCCCAGATTTTATTAATCATTGATAGATGGGTAACATTGTTTATCTCAGTTAGATTTTGGTGTTTGAATAATTTATATGATGTATTAGTAATTACAATATTTTTATTATTAATTTTTATTGTTTAGAAAATTTTAAACCATCTAATCCCTCGTCTCTTATTGTCAAACCTGTGGAATTTATTTCAATCCTTTAGTGTCTTGGTAATTCCACCTAAGGATAGTAAAACCTCTACCTCTTATCAACATAATTCCTTCTGGTAGTATTTTACCAATGAATCTAGTGTTGTTCGATCCATGATTTTGATTTTTATTAAAAAGATAAGAATATTAGAATATCAAATGTATAGAATAAAAATAATTATCCACCATATTTATGATGAATATCATGTTACCAATGATGTTTGGTATAAGTTGTTTCTATGAAACATATATAGAGGATTTCAACTCATCATCAATGGTGTATGTGATGATTTAAAAATATATTATATTATAAAATAGTCTATTCCCAATAGGAATGCATTTTCACATGGTTGTTTAAATTTTATATGTGATATTGTGATTGTTGTTTATATTTATACAATATAACCATGTTAATATTACTATAAAACATTTTCAAATCAATAATTTTTGAAATAGTTTATAGAAAAATGTTTCCACCCATAAAGAGAACAACAAATCAGTGAGAGGGAGTAAATGATAATTTGGTTGCACTAAGAGAACATATGATATACGATCTAGTTTAGAGTATAGTTAAATATATTCATGTGTTGGTAAGGGACTTAGGATAGATGAACCTCATCAGGTTAATTAATTAACCGACATTCTAAGGATGGATCCACTAACATTTCTTCTTGATTTCATACCATAGCTTCTAGAGGTATGGTTGAGCGGGTAAATAAGAATTTTTAATTTATTGGAAAAACTAGATGATATTCTTTTTATGATAGAAACATATAAGATTAAGGACCTAGTATTAGTGTGGTAGGATATATTCATTCTATAAATGTTGGATAAAGGCCTCACATATATGTGACTCTAACGTATTTGAATAAAAAATTATACCCAATTTTTTTTGGATTGATATAATAGTTGACTTATTTAAATTTTAAAAATGAAGTATTTTTATTAGTAAATTTGATTTTAAATTAATTCTTCTGCCACCCTCTTCCCTCATCCCAGACCAGCTCAACTTCACTCCCCATGTTCAGCAATTCGTGGTGGCAGCTCCTCGGTCGTGTTGGTGCTATCTGGCTCGACCATCTCAGTGATATGAATCATTATCCATCTCTATTGCATGAATCCTGCTTCGATATATAGGGTCCCTCAGCAATGTGGTGTTAGTTTAGAGTCTGAGCTCTACTTCCGTGGTATGTGGGAGTTGGTTCATCCATGGATGCATGCGTTTGGTGGTTGGGGGTGGCCTCTTTTGGAATTCTAGGTTGTAGTATCATGATCTTGATCTGGTTTTCCTCTGGGTTCTCCTATGATGATCTGTAAATATTTTATTTATTTATCATTTTTTCATCTACATTCTATTTTGGATGGATTTTGGGATTTCTATTCATGGGATTCGATCCGGAGGTAGTGCATTGGCGGAGGCAAGGTTGACTCCCTCTTGAGCTCATGATTATAGTGAATTATCTATTTGATTGAGGATGAATACGGTTTGGGGTGAATCAATTTTTTCTTCAATCATCTGTTTATAGTTTTGTTTGTGATGACGTTGTCCTGCCGTATGAGGTTCAATGTGTTGGAGGGTGGATTTTTCATTCCATGGACAAGGCTTTTGGGGTTTGTATTTTTTGTGCTCTCTCGGGGCACTGTGGCCTTGGATCGTGAAACAATGCATCTAGATTATTTTCTAGGGTATTTTCTAGAAGATATTTAGATTGAAGAGCATTCTCCTTTTCAGCTATATCAAAAATTGGATGTTTTGAGAGGGTATGTAATTTCCCATTAGTATTAGGCTCATTCATCATTGCGCTAGAAATCTATTCAAGCATCGATGGGAAGGTGGACGCTGATCATATTGTTTTTGTTTATAGGGTGGGGATTATACTTATTTTTGAATTGGATTTTATTTGGCCATTGTAGTCATGGATGTGGAGGTCTGGTTTTGTTTTATGTCTCTAATGTCATCCTGTTTTCCCACATTCTCTGAAAAAGTTCTTTTGAAATAAAAAATTAATTATCAGTCATACAGGATTTTCACTACAGATAGTTGATTGTGAAAGACTGGAAGATTGGATCTCTGAGGAAGGTCTATGACCTGACATTTTCTGAAATGTAATAATGTTATGTATTATGTAATATACTGAAATGGAGAATAAGACATTGGTTGGAGAAAAATATCTTGTATGGAATCTCAACAGATGGGAATATTTTGGTTGTTAATGTAATGGTTGGATTTTTTGTATGGAGAATATAATCATGATATATATTTACTTCTAGGATTGTATCAAAGTATAAAATTAATCCATGATATTTGTATCTTAACCACAATGTCTCGACATTTAACCTAGATATTTCTAGTGTTACAGGATCATCCAAAGGAAGAATGGATGAACAAAACCACCAAATAATATTCCCCATAATAATAGGATAGGTAACCTATATAAATATTTTCCAAAACATATGAAATTTGAAGTTTGAAGAATCTCAACTAAAATGGGTTTTGTGTGAAAGGTAGGACTGGTTTTGTCAAACTAGTTCTTATCCAAAACTCATGTGAACAATGATACTTCTTGGAAAAATTCAGTTTTTTAGGGAGCACCTCACCAGAGTGTAAAGAGATATCCAAGGACACATTAGTGATATCTTTATGGTGTAGAGAAGGTTATCCTAATTGAGAAATCATGTCCCTATATTTTTGTGAGGTATCATTATTCTAAACTCATCTATTTTACATTTCTTGTTTTATTCTAGTTAATTTCATTATTATGTATCTTTTTCTATGGTTAAATATTTTGGATAACAATATAAAATGATGCCTCATGATATGAGTATCTAGAATCTTTTAAGAAAACTATAATGAAAGGATTTAATTAGAAAACATGCTATGTTACCATTAATATAGTACAATTTTTTCAGTAGTTTGAAGTCTTATATATGATTACTTTAGACGAAATATTTCATATGAATTTTTTTTGTGGGAATTAAATTCCACATAGAATTCAATTGTCATGTAGTGACACTCACTTCCCGTGAAAAATTTAATTACGTATTAAAGAAGGATTATGAGAATAATTATATTAGTGATGATCCATAGTAAAAGTGGATGAAACCATATCATTCCATTTATTAATAGGAACATGGATGTTTATAATGAAACCATAAATGGTATAGTTCTTACTATAGTGGGACACTACTTGGATGCATTCCAGAATGATTTATCTATGTTACCACCAAAATATAAAATCTAATTTACTATTTATCTACTTCTAGGAAAAAAACCCTATTTATCCCCCATCATATAAAAACAACCCATAATAGTTTTATTAGTTAAATACTTATATAAGAGAGTTATATAGTTATAGATTCATCAGACACAGAATTTCACCTTCGGATGAACTAGTTTTATTCCTAAAGAAGTTAGAAGGCACTCATTAGTTATGTGATGATTATGATAAGATGAATAATTTTATGATAGAAATTGACATAATATTCCATTAATTAATGATAATGTGATCGATTTAATGGATGTAACTTTTTTCTATGATTATTCTACGCTCATGATATAATTATCTTAAAGTAGAAGGATATAATATTCCAAATAGGTCATTTTAGATTCACTATAGACACTAAGAATATGTTTTCATTCCCATTAGTGATAAAAATATATCATGTAGTGTTCATTTAATTGATCAACCATGTCTTCCATAGGTACCTTGAATCCTTTTTTTTGCATTTTTTTAGATTATATTATGGTTTACTGTTTATGTAGGAATGACAAGGAAGAGAAAACATAATTGTATTAAATACATTATCGAATAATCAATTATATGATACTTTTAGGGTATAATTATGTTTTTAAGAGTATCATTTCTAAATATGTAATATTATTTGACCCTAAGAAAATAGATGTGGTAGTCTCTTGGAATCCACCAAATAATTTAATGAGGTAGTAATATTTTGGATATTTGTATACAATAATCATCACATAGTTCAAAATTTCAAAATAATTTTTTCTTTCATGACAAATTAAAATTGAAATTATGTTCCATTTTTATGGATGGATGTATTTTGAAAAATAATTCTAGTTATTAAAACTAATCTCACCTTGTCACCCATCTGAATCATGATATCATCGAGTAAAGACTATGGTGTTTGTTTTGATGTGTCTAGATCGGGTCCATATTGTATTCCCATTCGAGGAGAACAGTTTTGGGAATATTTATTTACTATGTTTAAATCATATGATACAAATTATCCTTTGAAAGACTTGAAATTACTAGTGTTTTTTATGCTTTAATAACATGTTGGGATTACCAATTTTGAAAAAATTGTATTGTTTTCACTGACCATAAGAGCTTTAAGTATATCATCTCACAGTAAGTCTTATACAAGATGAAAAAAACATAGAATAGGTACCCAAAGATGTTTTATTCTGAATTTCTATAAAAACCTTGTATAGGTAAATTTATAGAAGATGTGTTGAGTCTAGAATCATATAGAATTCTTGTTGAGAAGATCATGACCAGTGGCATCTAATATGCATGACTAGGTACATGAATTCAGATTTCATCATACATGGTGATCATTTAATTTTAGTTCAAGTCAGAATGGAACCTAACTTATTAATTATTTTATTGAATCTCTGAAATCATATCCTATTTATATCATTATTTTTTCAATCCTAAATTGAGGGGGGGTCATTTGATGAATGGAAATAGGATGTGAACTCTCTTTAAAAAATTAAAAATAATGTGTTAGTTATTCAACCTTGAGATTAATATCTACATTCATCATATCACCATTGAAAATGGATAATTAATTTAGGTATTTAAAAAAATTCAATTTAATGAAATCACATTTTGGGTAGGAAGGTATTTGATACAAAACTGTATAATATTTGATGAAATTCATAATATTACAAAAGTTAAAAATTATAGAATAAAACACTAGAAGGTTTTTATCAATGTATTCCATTATACATAAGGAATTGGGAATATATTTCTATGAAAATTAGTACAGGTTTACCACAATCATTTTGAAACCATGATTCTATTTTTGGAAATTATAGATCGGCTACCTATTTAGAAACACCTTATCCCTATTTAAGAATCAAGTAATTTAGAGGACATGTGAATGTATTATATTTGAGAAGTGTTCAGGTTACATGGAGTTTTCGTATCGACTTTATCTAACAAGGATCTCTAATTCACTGTAATATTCTAGAAGTCGTCACAATATAATCTTGGGAAGTGGAATAGATTGAGAATGGAATATCATTTCAGACCCATGGGTAGTTGGACTGGAAAATTTATATATTTAAATATAATCTCATATATTTTTCCATGCACTGTGGTGATTCATGGAAGGATCATATGCTTTGGGTAAATTTTTTTATAATAACAGATTTTAGGTGATGATAGAAATGGTTCTATTGTATTCTTTCTATAGTAATCATTTTCGTTCTTCACTATATTGGGTGGAAACATGAGATAAATCACTTATTGGATTATGTATTGATTATGAGACCATGGGGAAAATATATATTATCAATAATATAATGTATATTCACTATATATGATATCAATTGAATTCAATGAATTGTCACTGAACCTTATCTTTGAAGATGAGGAAGTATGTCTTATTGAAAGTGTACATGAGACTAGTTCATCGATGCTTTGGGAAATATGGGATGTTTGAACCATTTTATATGTGAAATTTTGTAGTGTTGGATACGATTTGAATAGTTTTTTCAGTTATCAATACTCTCATGGTTCAGTTCAATTCACAATTTGTTCCATGTTTCTCAGTTGAAGAATTATCACTCGGATCATCAACATGTGATTAGTTAGGATCATATTACTCTTGAACTTGATGAATAATTTATCCAAGAACAATTTTTGTTATGTATAGATATAAATAGTCACTATATTTGTGTTTTATTTCATTAGTGTGAGTTTTATGAATATACATTCATTTTCATGAAAAAATGTGGTTATTATAGATTTTTGTATGGGAGAAATGTCATGACATGATTGAAGAAATCATTTTTCATGAAAATTATAAAGAAGAAAATCCTAATGGTGGGGAACATTTATCACCCTCATTTTGAGACACACCATGGTTTTATGCATTTATTTAACACATTTTTTTTGTGGGTCTATAGATATAGGTGTAAAATGCAATAAACTATAGCGTATTTCTAGAAAAAAATATATAAATAATTTATACAATAAATAGTAGTTTTATGTAAAAAATATTTTCCAATGGTTTTTCTATGTGTAAAACCCATTTATTTCATCGAATTTTATTTACTATGTGCAATTACTTTTCTAGAAAAATAATTTAGGTGATGGGTATTTTTTTGTAAGCATCATTCAATGAATTTATGAATTAAATTAAAAATTTACAACATTAAACAATATGTTGTAGTGAATTTTAATTTGTATCCCTTCTGTAAATAATTTTTTAGTTCTCATATTCTTCATCATGATTCATGGGGAAATCATATTTGAGTTCATGTGATCTTTGATGTTTGGTGTCATTTGATAATTAATATTTTATTTTCTGTTTGTAGAATCAATCTTCAAGTTATCATATTTATTTCTAGTACAATATCTCTTCATGTTGTCCAATGCATTACATATTTCATTATGTAATATCATAAAAATGGGATTGGAGTAATATTTATGAGATATAATTGTGTTTTAAAAAAATGTATGATGTTTGACAGGTGAAATAATTATTTACCTCTTGTTCTAATTGATATGAAGTATATTTTTTCCATAAATAATTATTTATTGGAACTCTAAAAATTTTATATTCCTGAATGATTTATCGTATAATTTTTAATTATTTTTATTTGGTGAAACTCAACATAAAGTTCTTCTAATATATGATTTTTAAATTTTATTGTGGGCTTTCTAAAATTGGATGTTTAAATTTAGTAAAGGTGTATTATTAAATGAATGAAGGTTTTGATACATGATCTTCACACAACTTATTTAAAAATCCATCTCTAAAGTCATGAGTTTGGCATGTCTTCATGATTTTATTGTATGAGGACCTATTGAAATAGACATGGTCCTTGGTGTTGAAAGATGAGGAATAAGGGGAAATTCACCAATATGAGAAGGCTTGGTGGAGGAAATACCATTGTTCACCAGTATAGGGGTGTCATTCAGCATGCATCTGTCTTTTTCTGATAACCATGTTAATTTTCCCAGTCTCTAATACCTGGACTACTTTATCTTTGAATGTAAAAATTATTTGATTAAAATGATTTTGGAGATTTTATTCATCTAATATATAACATATTTTCAAAAAAAATTAAATCATTGTTATCCTCACTATTTTTTATATCATATAAAGTAACATACTTCAAATCTTAGTGGAATGGGGGAAAATACTACAATTTTCATATTACGTATAATTACTCACCCCCAAATATACACTTTGGTGTCTATGTAGATATTTATTTCCAAGATATTGGTAAGGTTTCCTATTCATTATTTTTTAATGCTCCATAATAATATCATAGTAATAGTTTGTCGAGTTTGAGTTTGGAGTTGGTTTAATTTCATGTTCCAAAGTAGATACACATTCCCACCTAGACCTTTTAATACTTTGGAGTTTTATCTTATATCTCATGTTGTTTTGTTGTTACTATATATTCCATTTTTTTTCATTGACATATTTTTCAGATTTTTTTATCTCAAATATATTTTCATAAATGAATAATATATATATATATATTTTTTACATTTCTATTTAACATTAAGTTAGGAAAATTAATGTTAACTGTAAACATTCAAATCTTATTTCCACATAATCTACCTTTTTTACCTACATATAATTAAATGAAATTTATATGAGAATAAAATTATCATAAATTTTTACTATATAGAAAAATGGTTACAAATATTTAATATCTAAATAATTACTCATACATTGAGCGGAGTATTAGTAAATTCTACAAATATTTTTATATTTTCCTCAAAGTGTATAAAAAGATAATGTACCCTTCAAATGTATTTAATTTGAGATCACATGAACCATGTACTAAATATCTATCTCTTATTTATCTCTTATCCTCAATACTTGATATATAAGAGATATTAGTATATCATGGACATGAGATAATTCCCATCCAAAAATTGGGGGATTCATATTATCCTACGAATACTCCTTGAAGTATGGAGTATAGTGGAATAATCTTAGTGGGATTTATTACAAATGTGGTTAAATTCCCCAAAAGTAGTTTCTATAATCATTTTAGGGTATAAATATTATTTATTATATATATACATGGATTTAGTTTCATTAATACTATCCCGGATTTAAATAGTTTAATTACGTATACCTCATATAACAAATGTTTTTTATCCTTAGAAAACATTTTGATTATTTTAATTAAATCTTAATGAAATCATAAATGATTTTAAAAATTATCATTTAATAAAAATAAACTCCACATAAATAAAATAATTTTTTTTCATGATCAATGAAAGAATGTTATTGATTTATAATTTTTTGGAATCACAAATAATTAAATTATGTAACTATAACATACATGCATATTATATCATTTAATACAAATATTATTTACATTTTGAAAAACACCACACCGCATAACATATAGATTTATTGACATTGGATGTACGATATATAAAAATATTTTACAAACATTCCTTGATATCTCCCGCAAATAATCTATTTTCCTGAAACCCTTTTAATCATATCTTACATAATACACATTTTCATGACTAATGTAATGAAAACATAATATAGGGTAATATCAAACATTTAGAAATAGGTGGACATGAGTGGAATTTTTAGAATAAAATAAGCGTACATAAGATGGAAATGTGAATTTGAGAACATAATCAAGGAACTTGAACATAATTTATATAATTCAATCATGATAAAACATGGATCATAATTCATGGATGATTTCAAATTTATTTCCTAATAAAATTAAAATTGAGTCGTTAAAATTTGTAATAAGAAGATATTTATTATAATCTATTGAAACATAACATTAGAATGTGGAATTACATTGAAATATTGAAAATACTTAAGCATGTAAATTCAATTATTGTATTAACAATTTCATTGAAGAACATGATAACATAGTGGACAAAGTACTATAACATTGTGCATTGGGTACTTTCCTCATTCTCATAAACATAGTGGATCTAGTGATCTCTTTAAGACCAAAACATCATCTCATGATATATAAATGTTAATCAATACAATTGTGAGATATATTATTGTGTACCTAGATATAAAATATTTAAATCTAATACATATTCGTTCCACAAGAACATAAAAATATTAATAATTCCATCATAAATTAATTTAAACACAATAAAAAATAGGATTCATTAATACTACTATAAGATTTTATCACAATTCATCTATAAACTTTTGTTGGATTGTATAATTATTGTCAATACATAGCGAAACATAATAAAAAGTAATATATTTTTTTATATACGAAAAAACCTATTTGAAAGACATTATAACATAGTTTTAAGATAACAATAAATTATCATTATAAATTTAATAACTTTTATAATTATTAAAAATGATATAAAAAATATTTTATTTATAAAAACAATGAAAAATAAATTTAATATTACCTTGAAGAACCCTAAATCCATATAATAGAATAATTAAAAAATGAAGAAAACTTAGGGTGAAAGGGACTTTACGATTAAAATTAAAAAATACTGATTTCAATATAAAAATAAATTAAATGAGCTAGAAAATAAACCTAGTAAATAAAATAATAAAAGATATTTAGATCCATAAATACATATATAAAACACGTACATTAAGAATAAATATATATGATATAATAGAATAAAAAAGTTTAGCCACACTTATATGCATCATTTTGGGTAAATTTTGAAAAAATAGGTGAAATGGTAAGGGAATATAAAACATAAATATAATAACGGGAGAATAAAATACATTCTATTTATAGATAAAATACTTTCAATTTTCTTTGATGGAGTTTTGTTGAGAAAAATTCTTCTTATCAAAGTGTGATCTGAAAAGAACCCTTTCATTTACTCATAACTTCCCTGAAGGCACTTAAATTACTATATAATAAATATAAATAATCTAATAAATTATTTCATAAAACAATTAACAACTATTTTCATTATACAAATAAATTATTTTAATTTATTATAAATCTATTATTTATTTATTATTTATTTTCATTATCTTATATTTTTAATTATGATAGACTTGAGAATGTAAAAAAAATATTGATCCTCATTATTTTATAGCAATTTATTCATTAAAATAATATTCAAGTTATATTAATAACTTCATTCAAATATTTTATTTGTTACCATTTTCATTCGGTGGATGGTATGGATAATGATTATGAGAACAGAATCCATGGAGAGCATGTATTTGGTAATTTACAAATAACAACAAGTAACATTATAATAAGCAGTCATTTAAAAAAACAATAATAAAATATTTTGATAACATAAATTACTTATTAAATATTATATTACCAATATTATTTTTATGATACACATTTATGTTGGATGTGGTGAAGATGATATATCATCATTATTTTGTGTGTTTGAACTAAACCGAATAAGATCATGTTATACTAAGTACTGAGTAGGAGTATAATTTTATGTTATATAAATACCATTTTCATAGTGAATAATTAATTTTATAATAACTAATTATACTATATAAATTTATTTATAAATATATATGTTAATGTAATTTAAAAATATGGTTATTAACTAGATACTTTGATGAATTCACCCCTCTCAAAATGGGATCTTTCAAAATGATGGATTTATTATTACTTATTAAAACTGGAGAATATAAAACATTTATTAAGGATTTATGAGAAAAAAATTAATTTATTGAACGTGTATCTAAATGATATGTTTCTTAAGTGTATTAAAGGACGGTTCCTTCTATATGCGAGTTTCAAGTGGCATTTCTGAAAATAATCATTCCCTAAGGTGTATGGTTTTCAATTTATAGGTATTATGGATTCAATGGTGAAATGTAATGAATATGGTTTCATAATATTATTATAAAAACAATATATGTATATATATATATAATTTTTGAGATATTTTATAACAATAGATCATAATATAACCTTTTTACCTCATTTAACCATTACCATGATAACATAATTTTGACCTCAGGGACTTATTTTACATCCAAAAAATAAAACTAAACATCTAAGCTAATTTTTAAATACAAATTAGAAAATTTATAATTAATTTATTCTAATTTAATTTATCTATAAAAAATGTTTACATTTAAATTAAAACCATTAATAAATCGAGAAAACCAATTTTTAGAGAAAAATTGCTAATTATCCCTTATTTGTTCTTAATATAGTTTCATATAAAGAAAAACTTATATGGGTGTTAATATATTTTTTATTTATTATAACATTAAATTTTACAAGGATCATGCTTTAAATGTCATCAATTTAATTTCCTATTATAAAAATAGACCAAACATGGAAAATATTATTTTAAATATATCTTTTATTATCATTAAATTATTTTGGTGACATCCCATGATGATTAATTATTTATCTTATAATAAATATATTTTATCAATCTATTAGAATTATAATAGTTTCATTATTTTTATAAACTCAACAAATCAATTTTTTGACATTATTATTATTATTATCCAATTAATAAAAATATGCATTCTTATAATAAAGAATTATAATTAAATATTATTGATTTTTTTCATTCAATAAATATCTTCTATAGGTGGATTATATTATTTAAATATTTTAAATAAAAATACATCATCATAAATATACCATTTATGTACATATATATTAACTACCATATATCCAAGTGTTATAATAATCAAGTTGCATTAATATATATAGCCTTACCAACGGTTCTAATAAAATTCTTCTTTTTTAATTATTTATTTGTTATTATTTTATAATATTTAAAGATTTTATTATTATTTCTATTGTTATAATCAATAGTATGAACTTCATATGAAGTCATTCTAAATATAATTTCATTATTTTACTATTTGAGTTTCTTTTTGTTTCAATACTTCAGTAATTTTACTAATTATGTTTCATTTAGTTATGTTTTAATGTGTTTAATTTTGTTTTATATTATTCTATAAAAATGTAATAATATTTTTATTTCTATCTTTGTGTTTTGTGTATAAAAATTCTTAAAATTAATTTTATTTATTTAATTTGAACAAATAAAAAAATTAGGGGTCGTTAAATTTTACCACCCTAAAATAAATTCTAAACATAAAAATACATTACTCTTTTAAAAGAAAATATGTTAATTTAGTAACATTAAATTAGATGATTTCCATATTACATTCTCATTATTATGATTCCTATATAGATAAATAACATGGTGAGTTAATCACTTTATTAATAATTTATCTCTATTATCTATTAATTTTAAATTTTTTATAACAATAGAGATCTTGTTTCAAATATTAATACCACATTGTTTAGTATATCTCATTGATCTAGTTTGTAATTCATATATTGTATAATAAAAACACTTCTTATAATTTCTAGTAGTTTGGTTGATGTGAAATGTGATATGATACTATTCCTACATGATTATGTATTACAAAGGGTTTTGCGTATCTAGTGGGCAATTTTTTCATATTTTGACATCTCAGAACCCTATTCAATTGTGATATTTGAAATAATACCTCACCCAAAACATCATGATCTAGATATCAGTGATGATTATTAGTATTTAATTTCAATATACATTTTTTGTTTTAAAATTCCATTAGGTGGTTTAAATCTTCTAAAAAATTGAATTAGAATTATCTCCTCCTACAATTTTCATCTCTCAATCATAATCATAGTATTTTGAATTTATACACCACTAAAAACACAAAGACCCATAAATATATTTTTTAATTATATAATTGGATTAGTTTTGTAAAATAAATCTATTAGGGGAAGGTGGTGATCCCCACCTCATATGAAAATAATATATTAGTATCTCATCATACATTCCACAGTTTGAATTTTTCCTTTATATTAAAAATATATTTTTGTATGATAAGAAAAAATAAACCTTTAATTTTACCTTAATACATGATGTATAATTATCTCGATATTTGAGATAATCCTTGTATCTGTTACACCCGAAGATTTCATAGTATGTTATTTTTTTTAAAGTAATTCAATAGCTTGCGTACACGCAACACAAAGTTCATGCACTCCACTACTTAAAAACTAGCTATCCAACAAGTGGTAATGAATAATATTAACTTAATTTTGAATTTTATATACTCCATGTAATATTAGAATCCATATTATGGGTTTCATAGACATATTATTAGAACAAATTAATTTTTTCATATAAAAGAAGTATTTTTCAAAAAATACTATTTTACCACCATTTAATGGAAATCCCTTTTTAAAACCAATATTTGACACTTTTATATATTCAATTTAATGAAATTAAATTTTTATTTATAATCTTTATATAAATTTATTTTGGATAAATTTTTTGTACTTTTCTGATGACTTTTATATTTTGATGACTACTGAAAAATACAAAACATTAATTTAAAACATATTTTTAAATTGAAAAAATATATAGTGTTAAATTATCAATTTGAATGGTTTGGAACTATAATTATATTATATATTTATCATTTAATACAATTTAGGCCATTATAATTAATTTCACGTTTAAATTAGACAAAAACAAAAGTCAATCATTTTGTAGTTTTAACTTTTTAAAAACGTAACTTTTGATTTTGGAAATGGGAATTAATATTAAATTAAGAAATGAAATTTTCATGTTTTTAAAATGGAAATTTATAATTCATTTTTGAATTCATAATATCGAAATTAGCATAGGGTGAATTTTTTGTATTCTTCCGAAAACATTCAATTTATGATAAATAGTGAAAAACATTGCGTTATTATTTAAAAATGACTTTTTAATTAATTAATTATTTTATTTATTTATTTTAAGTCTCAATATATAAATAATACCAATATATGTTTAATTTAATTCATTGGAGTCATTTTATAATAAGTTTAGATATATAAAATTTTATTGATATTTTTACCCTCTTTTACAAACCTTCTAGGAGCATTTGAAAATTTCCATCAAACATAATTTTACCACTTCTATGAGTTGAATTTCAAAACATCTAGAGACACGGATGACATCAATATGTAAAATATGGTTCAATAAGATGAAATTAATATCTTGTGAATAGTAACATTTCACTTTTATTTACCACAATTTAAAGGAAATAGGTTACTTAATTGTAAAAATGATTTTATAATTACCCTAACACATGTAATAATTCTATTGGGAAAGTGTAATTCGACCAAAAAAACCTTAGAAATAATATGTGATCCTCTTTGGTCCTCTTGGATTAGATTAGCCATTTACTATTATTTTATTTTTATATGAGTTAAAAGTGTTAAATTCAATGTTTAATAACTAAAAAAATTTTAATATAGGGTTACACATAAGATTAATTAGACTATAAATATCAATTATAAAGATAAAGATATTTCCTACATTATGGTATTTTTATTTATAATTTTTATACATTATATAATTTATGTTATTTAGGATGAAGTGATAATGTTGTAATTACCTTATTAATGAAATATTAAAATAATTGATATTATAAATATTAAAAAAATGATAATTGATACTTCTGATTAATTAAACATATTATATAGGTTAATATTAAATTTTAAGTTTGATTAAAAAAAATTAGTTGCTTTGATAATGTTTTTATGGCTTTAAAAAAATAAAATACTAAATAGTGTCAAAATTGACATAATTTTGTTTTTTTAAACAACACTATATTATGAATTGAAATAATATTACAAAAAATAAATGTTTTCGAAAAAGCACATAGATAAAGTTATATATATTAATAATTAACCACTTTGGGTTATATTGTCTTGTTATTGTAATTTTTTTAACCATATAATATATTAATACAAAGAGACATGGTAAATTTCAAACTATTTGACTAAGAGTAAAATCTAAAATACAAGGTTACAATTGAGACCTGTTGGGCAAAAATCCCTCAAGGCATCATTGAAGTATTTTTGAGGGGATTGTGTTTGTTAACAAAGTGAACATCTGTGTTGTGATTGTTGATAATGCAAACCATGACATACAAATTTGTTGAAAAAGGGGATTTCATGGTGGAATGTTGAGTTCAAGAGTTGTGGTCAACGATCCATGTTTGATTCAAGAATTTTGACAATTTAATAGATGATCGAGAGGCGTCATAAAAAGAACAGATACAAGGTGGTGCCATTTTCCAATGTTTGCCAATTTTTTGGGCCTGAAAATCGACAAATAATGAAAAGTGTTTTTGGAAAAGGGACTTGCACACTATGGTCTTGGAGGACAGGAAACTTGCGCGCCATATGTTTTTGAAGATCATATCATCAAAATATGTAAAAGGGATATGGATCAAGAAAGTATTGGGTTGGCCGCGTAGGTGACTTACGCACTAAGATAGAAGACTTGCGCACCAGTGCCTAGGAGATTTGGAAACTTGCATGCCTGTTGTTTTTAAAGATCATAAGATCAAAATATAGAAAATTAAAGAGGGTCGCTCTGGTATTTGGTTTGGTCGTGCAAGTGTCTAGGAGGACAGTAGACTTTTGCGCCAAGACTTGTGCGTCGAAAGGATAATTGTGCACCATCGCGCAGGGTGTCCAAAATAAATATAACTACTGGACCACCTCTCCTCATTTTTCAACGAAGTTCAAAACTTTGAGAAATCAGAGCTCCCGTCATGCAGGTTTGGTTTTCGCACAAGTGGTGGTGTGTCGCGCAAGTGGGACTTGCGTGCCAGATTAGAAGAAGTGTGGTTCTTGTTAGTTATGTGCCAATATTGGTTTGGGCATAAAGGTAAGTGAGTCGCGCATGTTTGGAGTTGAAGAAACTTGTGTCGCGCAAGTGTTTGAGGTGTACTTGTGCGCTAGTTGTGACTTGCATACCGATACT
Source organism: Viscum album (assembly GCA_963277665.1). NCBI lineage: Eukaryota > Viridiplantae > Streptophyta > Magnoliopsida > Santalales > Viscaceae > Viscum > Viscum album. The sequence continues at coordinate 432,687,230 of OY728150.1, read as the reverse complement.
TGCGCGCCAAGTAAGGTTGTTTTTCCTGCAGTTTTTTCACGCTGCGTGGAAGCTGATAGTTTTCCCGATACCTTCGGTGCAAAGAGAGATTCATCTATGGGTTAAAGTTGGACCTCAACCGAGCATCTATATACAAAAAGAGATGCATTCTTTCATGCAAATGAAGAGACCGACAGGTCTATAAACTGTGAGTGGATCCTTTCCAGAGCAGTAAGCGAAGGAAGAGAACTTAGTTGATTCTCTCCACCGGCAGTGAGCTAGAGAGAGAGAAATAGGGAGTGACCCTTGGGTATGCAGTGAGCTAACCCTAAACCTTGTATTGGCAGTGAGCCTGGAACAGAGTTATTGTGCCTGAACCTTGTAATCCACATCTAGTGAAGTTTAGTGGAATTTGGTATGACCGGCAACCTGTCGGTGTATGCTCCTTGGACGTAGCCCTTTGCGGAAAACCAAGTAAAATTTTTGTGTCCTATTATTTCTTTAATTTCTTTATATATTTTGCAACAGGATAGAGAGAGAAGATTGTTTTTCTTAACAACAAAACAAGATTAGAACTGGCTTTAATTTTAAATTATTCATACCCAAATTCCCCCCACTTCTCACGGTATTCAACCTTGTGGACCTAACAAGACCTAAACCTGTCTAAAACCTATTGGTTGAGATTTTTTCGCCCCATACCCACCATAGACTCAAAATAAATTATTTTGGATACATTAGAAACCGAAAATTATTTTATTATAAAAAAATATTTCAATCTTTTCCTAAAATACACCTCACCCCTCTTTCAAAAGGGAAATTCCCCTTCTCTCCAAATAACACCTCCAAAGCCATTTGGATAGGCCAAAAACATCCCAAATATCCTCTCAACATCCATCAAATCAACCTAGAGTCCTTACGTTGATCAAAAATACAACCTGAGGAGCCCTTTAGATCAACTCAAAAGGAAACACCCAAAGAAGAGGTAAAAATTTCACCACCCTCATTCAAGTTTGTTTACTCTTCCACATCCTCTTTATTTTTCTTCCATACCAAAATAATAAATCCAGTACTTTTTACATACTATGATGTTATTATAAATATGGTACAACCATATTATTTATTCTGTTTATCCTATAAATGAAAAAATCACCGTACGTGCGTAGGTACGACTTACAATTTCCACGTTAGGGTGTAGTATGTTATTCAAACACTTTATTATATGGATGGGTATAATACTGAGTATGAATAATTTTAATAATTAATATAATATTTAATTATTCCTTATATATGATATATCATCAAATTACATAAAATTTCCCCATCAATATAATGATATTGTCGCTCGTGCGTACATACGGCTTACCGTCTCCATAAACACGATGAGATTCATTCCCCATCGTAATAATTGAAGAATAATTTTCATTTTATGATTAAAAATAATTTTTAAGAACATAATATCATTCTAGATAAAAATTAAATACTTTATATACTTAAGAAACATGACTTTCAGAATAAAACATATAAAGGAAAACGAATCAGTTAACAACCAAAACAATGATACTGCTGAAATATCATTAACAAAGCAATATTAAATGATCATATATGATATCATATTTATGTATTTGGTTCATTTATAATAAAATAACAGATATTTAACCATTATAAAAGAAATTAACCTAACCTATACTATGGAAAAGTACAAGGATAGGGGTTTTTATCACACTTTTAATTCCATGAGATTTACATTGTTCGTCACATATTTTTCACAAGTGGGGTATCATGTACTTCTATTAGATATATATTATCATGATTCTATTTATATTAATGGTATTTTGTGATTAATTTGGTGGTTACTAACTTTTGGTCATACGACTCGACTGATTACAACGTGATAAGGGGTTTTCATCTAACTTTTATTCCCATGATATTCGTGTCATATTTTACACAATTATCATTTTTGTGGGGTATATACAGCCCATGATTGTATTGTTTTCATAATATAATTTATTTCCGGGTATTTAAATCATCATTGGATGTTCCTTCTTTAATTGGTTATATGTTTCGCATGTTACCAAATCGATAAAGGAATTTCAAAATTTAATTTCCACTCATTCAGTTTTACAAAAACATCATTGATTACATTACTCCATGATTATATGTGAAATCACGATTTATTTACATATGTAGTAATTTCCACTCTCCTTTGTGTGGATATAATTTTGATAAACATAATCACTCAATTGATAAATTCTCAAGTCATTGTTATAATATAGATAAAGAGTAATTTTAACTCAATTTATATTCCTTGTGTTAAACATCCAAGTCATTTGTGTTGATTTTACATGAATATGTGTAAATATCATATGATTGATTTACACTAAATATCCGATCATATTTTCTGTATTTATATTCGACACAGATAATTATTTCATTGAATAATCCTTAACCTATTGATAAGGTCGTTATAAAGGAATTCATCTCAACTTATATTCCATTGAGACATTTTGGTTGGTATATGAAAAAACACGTTTTTTGGTGCATATATTGTATTTGACATAGTATATCATCAATACCATTATTCTAAAGATATTATAATTTTTTAACATCCTCGATTATTTGTATTCAAGCATCTCTCATTTGGATTTGAACTCTAACTAAAATATCATTTTAAATGTTTTGAAATTTTATTCTAGAAACTAATTCTCATTAAAATCCATGTTTTAAAAATGGTTTTAAGGCTTTAATTATATGGACATTAATATTATATAATTTAAATTCCTTTAGGAAGAAAAAAAGTGGTATGATACACTTTTATTTAGAAATATATTTTAAACAACTTCTTGATTAGTAGTGAGATATTTAAATGTTTTCATGAAAAAGGGATATTTCTCTCCATGATTTTTACTGATCATTTTCAACTATGTAAGAATAATTTACGGGATATTATATTTGATCGAGGTTGATTTATTATGATACAAATCATTCATACTGTATTGATGGTTTTTTGATATTTTTGACTGTGGATGTGTTATTTTTATTCCATTCCTGGTTTATGGATAATGTATTTAAATTCTGTATGCTAGTTTTAATATGAATTTTTATGTTATGTTTAAACATTTTCATATGAGGAATGTATTGGTCTTAGAATGTGATAAGTGGATCCCACTATAGCTTTTTGATGTATCGGTAGGTCTAATGAAACAAACTAGTGTCTAGTCATAAGGCTTTGAAAAAAACATATTTGTATTCTTGGCATAAGGCCTTGAGTATATTGTTATGGAGTCTAACATTATGAATTCAATCGTTATGAAATTGGTTATTGATATTACAAGTGATTATTCAACTAGTAGAATATCCATTGAATAATTAAATGGCATTATTTGATTTATATTTTCAATATTATGCATAAGTTTTTTTCTAAAAGCCTCGTGTTCTAGTCTTATATGTTACCTTAAATGTTTATTCAAATTTGTGACAGTTTTTCCAATAGTGTTATCCTTATTGAGAATTTGAGATCACCCATTTTTTATGATTTATTTTTTCTAGGATTTAATGATTTATATTTCAATTAACCTATCGGTATATGTTAAGGGATATATGAGTGTTCAATGGGGAGAAAATGTTGTTTTTTATTTCATGATGCATTGTAAAACATATGTTTATATGTAGTACTATCAATGATACTAAACTAGTCGGTGTTTCGAGACATGATTCCTTGTATCATGCCAAGCTTATGTAATAATGCCCTAATTCTTGGCAACTGGGTTCGGGTTGTTACAGTCGGTAACAGAGGATGTTTAGTAAAAACCTTGGAGTCTAGATTAAGAAAAAAAATTGTTTAGGAAACTCTACCCTAATATAGACATTGAGGATTTGTATAGAAGAACATTCAAAAATTTGGAAATATAAATATTATATGAGTTTTCCAAGAAATAAATCCATGTTTGGATATGATCAGGTAGAGGAGGCTCTGGCATAGATGTACCTAGGAGTGAAAACTCTGAAAAAGAGTTTCGGTCTTGACCTGTGGTGTCAGGGTACATGACAACATGCCTTGATGCACACTTGGTTACAAAACTCCCAAGGGATATGCTTTGGATATTTCAAATTTTCGTTACAAAGACAATTGAAGGATTTTAATATAAGATTAGAATAAATAACCTTAGTTAATCCTAAGGTGTTTTATATTGAAAATAAGGTTTTATGATATTCACAAAATGATTTTATGACTCACACTATGATTTCTTCTGTTAGTCAATAGTTGGATTCCAAAGAACTCATGGTATCATTGAAAGTGATGTACAAGGTTGGCACGGTGGTGGAAATTAGAAACAAAATAGAATATTGACAGGTGTAAAAGATATAATGTTAATACTGATTCAGTTTTCAAAAAATATGATCAAATATATATATATATATATATATATATATATATATTAAGCAACTCCTGAACTCAAGGAAGTAGAGAAAGGTGGTGAATGATAATAGCTCTAGCAATGGGGACCATGGAGAAAAAAAGATCATTTTCAAACATGTAAGAAATTTGGAAGAGGAAACCTAGGAAAATGTTTCAATAGAATAAAGAAATACTTTATGTGTGGTAAATAAGGACATAAATTAAATAATTTTCGTGAAAAAATGAAGTGCACTATTGATGAAAATGAAAATGATCCCAAGATTCCATTTACAATAATTTTCCATAAATGTAGGGGGAATAGGAATTACTCGTGTGAATTCCATATTCTATAGGATATCCTCTTTGTCAAGGAAAAACCAATGTGGAAATAAATGGATGGTGAAATGTTTTAAAGTATTAATGATTATTGTTGATGGGATTACATTAGAATAATTTTCTATTGTATGTGTTACCATGAATTTTGTTATCTGAAAATTCTATTTTATGAGGAATATTCTTTTCTATTGTTGATATAGTTATAAATAACCATTAGGGTTTATATGATCCTTGAATTTCAGGAAATTACGTGTTATTAAATTTTGGGAAGAAAATGTTTGGTATGAGATAACATTTTTGGTGAAATTATGTTATTTATATTTTGAGAAATTTATCTATTTTTTGGAATGTTATAAAATATATTTTTTGAAATGGACAACACACAGACTGTGTGACAACCCGTCACATCAGACAAAGTTGTGGGAATTGAACCCACAAGCAGATTGTGATTGGGATTTATCGCCATCCACTAGAATACATGAAGTCCCTGGTTAGTGTGACTAATTATTTTTAGTTAAAAGATTTTATTGATCAGTAATAAGTTTATTTGGGATCTTATTTTTTATAAAAAGGATATGATTAGTTTAAAACAATTATTTGTAGATTTTTTGATAAATGTTATTTTGGAAGATGTTCGCTCTATTGGGAACACTATATGCCTAAGGAAAATAGAATGGTATGGGATTTCATTTGAGGTGTAATGGGGTATTTTTATCTATGTTTTTATTGTGTATTTATAGCGATTTGGTTTATTTATGGAAATGATTAACTTATCATAGAGAATATGTGATTAGGTTAATTACTTTTAAGTATGTGACATTAAGAGTAGTCGATGTTATTTAGAGATTCAATTTAATGTGGAAGACTGCGCAATCAAATTCTTCTATGCTTTGGGTTTCAATATTATTTTGGATTATATTGGAAGATTTTAACGGTAAATTTTTGTTTAATAGTATTCATTGAACATTGGGTATTGCTAGTTTAATTTTAAAAATTAATATTAGTATTTCTTTCTATAAAGGATTATTATTTTTGCGGATCATATGATCTTTTACTAACCATTTTGGTATTGGATAATATATAAATTCAAGATAAATATAGTTTTTATCCTTTGTATATTATGTGATTCTCTAGAAGCTGATTAGAGTGCTTCAGGTGAGACTAAGTCATCTTGAATACTCATCGTTTGAAAAAAATGATGATTTAGTGGTAGAAATTTTTTAAAATATGAAACTATACTTAAAAATTATATTTATCTCTTTATGTTCATAGTAAATATCATAAATAAATTCCCCAACTTTATGAAATGGAACTTAAAACAAAAAACTTTGTCCATTTAATTTTCCTATTGGGAAACTAATGACCATTTATCCGATCACATTTTTGTAATTTTCTTGTTTTTAACTTTCTCTTGATCATGTTTTCTATCACCATCCATCAGAACATGGAACTTATTTTATCTCTCATATCCATGATTTCTTAAATGGAATCCTAGTATGGGTTATCTCAGGTGACCTTTTTACTTCTCATTCATTATTTTAAAGTGATAGTTTTGTTGACTCTTTTTCTAATGTTGGACTTTCAATGAAGTTCTCCAGCCTAATTTTAAAATCGTGATGATTCAATTTCTTAAATGGGGGAATAATGTAACACCCCAAAATTTCATAGTATGTTATTTTCATTAAAATCATTCAATAGCTTCTGTACACGCATCACTGAGTTCGAGTGCACCATGACTTACCAAAATAGCCATTCAAAAAGCTGTTATGAATAGTGTTAACTAAATTCTGAATATTGAATACTCAATATAATTTTAGAATCTAGATTATGTGATTCTTGGACATAATATGAAAACAAATTCCATTTTTCAGATAAAATAAGTATTTTTCCAAACATACAATTTTACCACCTTTTAATGGAAAATCATTTCTCAAACAAATATTTGACACTTTTATATATTCAATTTATTGAAATTAAATTCTTTTTTGAGCATATATATGTATTATAAGTAATTTCATGTTTAAATTTGATATACACACTTTTCAATCAATTCATATATTTTACTTTTTAAATACTCACCTTTTGGTTTTGACAATGGGAATTAATTTTAAATTAATTAATGCAACTTCAATGTTTTTAATTAGTTCATATTGAATTCATTTTTGATTTCATAATATCATAATTAGCTTAGGGTGAATTTTTGGTATTTTTCTGAAAACATTTAATTTTTTATGAATAGTAAAAAACACAACATTATTATTTGAAACGAAAATTTTATTTAAATAATAATTTATTTTATTTATTTTAAGTCAAAATGGAGACATAATACTGATATATGTTCAATTTAATTAATTGGAGTCATTTTATAATAAGTTTACATAAAACAATTTATTGATCTTTTTACAGTCTTTTACCCACCTTCTATGAGCATTTGATAATTTTCATAAAACATAATTTTACTACTTCTGTGAGTTTAATTTAAAAACCCCGTGTGGCTTGGTTAACATTAGTATGTATAATGTGGTTCAATAAGATAAAAATATTTTTTTGTGAATTGTAATTTTTGAATTTTATTTTCCACGGTTAAAAGTAAATAGGGCTATTATGGGTAAATATTATATTATAATTACCCTAACACATGTCCAAATTCTATATGATAAGCGTAATTTGACCAATAACAACATTAGGAATAAAATTTTATCAACTTTGGTCAACTTGGATTAGATTAGGACATTTATTATTATTTTATTTAAAGAAGAGTTCAAAGTGTTAAATTCAATATCTAATTACTAAACCATTTTTAATATATGGTTAAAGATAAGATAAATTCGACAATAAATATTCATTAGAAAGCTAATATTATTTCTTACATAATAGTATTTTATTTATAATTTTTAGACTTTAAATAATATAATTTATTTATGATTCAATGATGATATAGTAATTACCTTATTTACGATATATTAAAATAATTGATAGTTGAACTATTTTTTAGTATTTACTTTATCAGCATCTGCCACAAGGTCATCTTGTTGAACCAATTTATGATTGCTACTATCTAATTACGTTGGTTTGTTTACTTCTTCATGACCCTATTCTTCTTTTCTTGGGTTATCTTATTTTTAAGCATCGTTATGAGGCATGTGTATCACCAATTTCTCAAAAGTACTCTTCTTATCAAGACAAAGCTCAACAATCTTTATAACATCATCTGTGTCATCCCCTTCTTCCTCTTATTCTTATTCTTCTACTACTTACTCTTCCTATACAATTTATTCATTCTCATCGGGTTTCAAAAACACAATTTTCTTTCCCAGATCCAATGGAAGTAATTATTTCATAAATAATTTTTTTACCTAGACTTGTTCCAAAAAATAATTGTTTTCTTTGAGAAGATCTTGAACTATTTCATCCTCCGACATCTTCTTCTTCTTATTCTTTAGCTTTCCCTGCGTCACATGTTCCTCAACAGCCTTAATCTTCAGGGCTTTAGCTTCTGCAGGGTTTAATACAAAGCTTGGATATACTTAATTCCTATTATTCAAATCTTCTCCCCACATGGAAACCACTTCATAGATTTTGGTCTTTTCTTTCTTAGGTTTTGGAGGTGAGGATTGGGTTTCCTGAACTGCTTGATTTTTTCCTTTCACTTCTGGTTCCTTCACCTTTATATTGTTCCCACCTTTCTTGTAAGTATCATCCACATCTGATTTCATTGATAAATATTTGATTTAATATTCAGTTAAATCATATAACTATATGGATTCACTATTGAAGACAGCCTACACGATTCTCAAGGTATCATTTCTTAAAAACATATCCTTGATATTTCTTATCTTAAAGCTACAATGATTTTATAACGAATCAAGAAAATGATCTATATTCTTGGAAAGAACATCCAGATACATAATAATATGAGATTTGATAGTTCCATTCTTGATATTTGTAATTATATGAATGATACAATTCAAAAGTTTGGTCTTCCTGTGGGTTACTAGAAGGTATAAAATATAAATGTGACTTCTATTCAGGGTGTCCTTATCCCCTATTCTTGGAATGATAATCCCCAGAACCCATAACTACAGAATTAGAAAATTTGTAGAAAGATGGTTTATCATCCACGTCTTCACCCATGAAAAACCATGTCTCTCTATAGAATTATCATTATCAAAACATTATAAAACATATGGTAACATGGGGATGTAGAATTTATCTTCTCTCTTATAAGGGATTCCAATTATATTAGCTACCATACTAAATGAAAGAGAATATTTTTTCCCATAACTTTAAAATAAAACTTATAATTTCCATCATGTAAAATGAATTTCAGTTTCAAAAAATTATAATAGAAGCTATAGATACATTGTATCCTATCCATATGGTTTTGATACACACATACTCTCCCTGCCATTTATCTTGATATTCTTTGATGTAAGAGAATCTTATTTGGAAAAGATGTTCAGATAAACTAACCATACCCTATTGGTAATCCATTCACATATATTCTTTACAAATGGCATATTCTTCTATGCGGATGGTTCGAAATACATTATGATTTGGGAATATGAGAAAATTTGGAAAACTCCTTAAGTAAAGAAGCACAGATTCAGCATGACGAATCTTGATTACTGATGTGGGACAACCATCAGGGGGCCATTATATAAAATTTGGAGGAAAAGGTTCATATTCCTAATAATATCCAATGGTTTAGATAAAATTTATCTGATCTGATGTTATAGATAAAATTCGAAGAAGGATTTTGATAGCCTCTGATCTTTTGAGTTTTTTAGGATAAAAATACATATTTAAGGAATGCAAATCTAAAAGTTCTTGCTAAAAAATGTAAAATATATACTTAAATAAGATAAAAATATCTACATGAAAAGAATAGATTACGAACTTTTAAGAAAATAATCATACCATTCGGATTGCTAATAATAAAATTATCAGTAATAAAAAATATTATTCTTGAATAACATTAGATTTCGGAAAAATTCATTAAGAAATAAAAAAAATTAATTCTGGAATATTGAAAATAAAATCGATTACGAAAATTTTTTATTACATGAAATTTGGTTACAAAAAAATTGTTAAAAAAAATTAACAGAAATTTATTTAAAATGAATAATTTTTATTACAAAATAATTTTGGTTCGGAAAAAAGTTTGGCTGCGAAAAAATTTTGGTTAAACAAGATACGGTACTCCCCCCTATGAATAATAATTATTACAATAAAGATATAGGTTTCACCAAAATGTTAAAATGGAAGATTAGCTTACATTTATTATTCCTAAATTCGGTTTAATGTATTCAAATCTATTGGATGGTAATGTTTTTGTGAAAATATTTGAATGTAGATATTGTGTTTCTTAAAATTAAAGAATGATATCTTATTCAAGGGTGTGATCCCTAGGAATGTGATTCTTAATATCTATGTGTTTTTCATATGAATGATTTGTATGGTTTTTAGATATGGGAAATACACTAGTGTCATCACAAAATATCTGTGTTTTGGTGAAACTCATGAAATAGTTTTTGAGTGTGTGTTGCATCCACAACACATAAGAACAAGAACTTCCAGCTTCTATATATTTAGTTTCAGCAGTGGAAAGTTCTACTGAGTGTTTCTTATTTCATGACAAAGAATCTAATAAATCACTTAATAAATGACCAGTTCTGGATGTTTTTTCCTATCCATTCTATACACACCACAGTCATCATCTGAAAAAAATTAAGAAAAATTATTTCCAAATGTACTAAAGAGTCCAAAATCCATGGTACCCTTTAAATAGTGAAAAAAAATTCAATACATTTAAATGAGTTGTCATAGGAATATATTTATATCTTGCACGTAAGAATACTGAAAACATAAATTCTGGATTACTAGAATTCAATGACACTAGACTTCCGATCAAACCCATAATTGATGTTTGATCTACCGGTTTCGTAGCCTCATCAAGATCAAGAGAATATAAGGTACTAATGAGAGTGATTATAATCTTATTGTTGTCATATCTAATCTTTTTAAGAATAACTATAATATACATGTGTTGAGTAATTTAAGTTCCTTTTGGTTTTTGAAAAATTTTAAAACTTAAGAAAAATGTTAACTCGCGAATTATACTCATTTCAAACTCAAATTTCATTAAATGCACAAACAAATCAGTTTAATATTTCATAGTTTAACCAAATATAACAGCATCAACATATATATTAAAAATCAAAACATTTATTCCTATCATTATTTATGAAATCAGTTGGGTCAGTAGTAACCTTAACATAGTGGTTTTATATCAAAAATGATGTATGTCTATCATACCTGGATCTGGGGGATTGTTTAAGTCCATTTAAATCTTTGGTAGGTTTAAAGACATGTTCTAGATATTTGGAGTCTTCTAAACTAGGAGGTTGTTCAACATAAATTTTCTCCAGAACATATCTTTTTAAGAAATCAGATTTTACATATATTTGAAATAGATTGAAATTAAATAATGCTGGAATGGCAAGTAAAAACTACTTGATACAAGGATAGATAATGGATCATAGGTTTTTTCATATTCAATTCATTCTTTTTGATTATATCCTTTATCAAATAATATATCTTTATTTCTCACAATGAATCCATTTTCATCGCACTTATTTCGGAAAATCCGATTTACTCTAATTATAGAATTTTCTTTAGGACATTCAACCAAGTTCTAAACTTTGTTCCTTTAGAATTCATTTATCTCATCCAACATGCTTTTTATCCAACCATCATCACCTATAGATTAATTAGTGCGTTCTGGTTCTTATTAAGAAAGGAATGATATATTTTCTTCATCATTTTATAAGGAACTTATAGTCCTTGAAGGTTTATTTACATCACCAATGAAATTATCACCAAGATGATTTTTAAAAAATAGGTGAGTTGTGTTTTTTAATACTTTTTCATTTATATACGGTGGGAAATATTCTAAGGTAGATGATTTAAAAATAATTTCTTGTTCATTTCCCTTACTATAAGGATCTTTTATCAAGTGTTGATAATTAGTGATTGGAAACACATATATAGATGTAGGTTGAGGTTGTCTAAAAACAAAAAGATTTTTTCCCTCAAATTTAACATGTTATGTTTCTTCTATAGTACAATTATTTTTATTTAAAATGTTACAATGATTAGAATTTTCTGGAGTATCCTAGGAAAATTTTTTCATCATGTTTGGGTGAAAATTTATGTAAATTATATCTAATATTCAGAATAAATACTTTTCAACAAAATACCTTTAAATAATAATGTCTAGGTTTTCTTCCATTCAACAATTCATTGGTTTTTTTTAAATAAAATGTCTAATAAAAACTCGATTTATTATATTGAATGTTGTACTTAAAACATCATCCCAAAAGTGATTAGCTATAGAATATTCACTGATTTTGGTTCTATTTATCATATGAATAATATGATTTCTTATTTCAACAATACGATTCTGTTGAGGGGTTCGTGGAGCTTAGAAGTTAAGATTAATTCATTTTCCCCTAAAAAAATTATCAAAATATGAATTTTGAAACTCTCCTCCATAATAACTATGAATAGTAATCAATGGATGGTATTTCTCATTTTTAACTTGGGTTCTAAAAATTTTGAAATAAGAAAAATCATCAAAATTTTTGGCTAGAAAATAGACCCATGTAAATCTAGTATAATCATCAACTAATACAAATATATAATATTTTCCACCAATGATTCTAGTTTGTTTTAGACAGAAAAGATCAATATGCACCAATTATAATTCATTAAAATTTGAGTCTTCACCAGTTAATTTAAAACATGATTTATGTAGCTTTCCAAATTTACAAGGATCAAAAAATTTTGAAGAATAAAATCTAAGATCCGGTATCTCATTCAAAAGTATTTTATTTGAGAATTTTCATAAATTACTAAGGTTACAGTTTACTAACCCTTCCTGCCATAACCAATATTGATCATCCATTTCACTAAGGCAATGTAGATCATGGATTCTATTTTTTTCAATGTTTAGTGTGTATACATTCTCTTTCTAGTTGTCATAAAGAATAAAATCTTCCTTAGAATTATATAATAAAAAATTGGAATTCCTAAAATTTAAAAGGTAGCCTTTATCACATACTTGACTTATTCTAATGATGTTGTGAAAAATACATTTAACAAATAATAAATTGGGAATTAATTATTTTCCTTGGAGAATAGTATTACCAATACCAATACTTTTTCCCTGAGCATTATCTCTGAAAATTACTTTTCCTCATTTCGTCTTGATAATCTTTTCAAATATGTTTTATTACCCGACATATGTCAGGAATATCCACTATCAAAGTACCACTTATTATTATCGGTACTTTCATTGGTTTTCTGAAAATAAAATAGTTATAATTTCTGAATCTAAACATTCTTGGATCTATAAATTTGAGAAATCAATATTTTAGGTATATGCATTTTTATAGAAAAATAAGCATTATGATAACATAAATATTGAGTTTTTTTTAATGAAAAATTTTTCACTCAATGTCTACCACACATACATTTTGAGACAATGGAGAAATTGGGTACCAAAATATTTTCTACTAAAAACAGGTTAAGAAGAGTTATTACCAAATCCAAAACATTTCATTAAATGTCAAATTTGAGAAAACATCCTGTCAAAATTTTCATTACCTAGGTTGAAATTCGACAGGAATTTTCCTAAGGAAAATATTACTAATTTATTTTAATAACTATTTATTTATCTACAAAAAACATTAGTTTGAGCACTTGATATAGCTTCTAAAATATTTTTCATAGCAATTACAATTTCCTGATCCTTTAAAAGTTTATCTTTCATTGAATTTACTTCCTCAAAGTTTTTAGATATAAATTAAAAATAAAAAATTTTCTTATCAATATATTTAAAAATATATGATACTAATTTGGTAAAAATAGATATTCAAGAATTTCTTTTATCATGTTTATTATTGAGATTAGAATTTTCATTCTCAATATATTTAAAAAACCTAGACCCTTCATCATAATAATGTACAATATTATCTTTTGATGAGAAAGACTCATCATCTGATGATTCATAGTATTTATCATCAGTATATTTTGAATTAAAAGATACATTAGTGATAGATTCGACATTGTGTACTTGGGCCATTATATAATGACTTTAAATGTGTAGTTTGGTTTGTAGACTAATTTTCATCTTAGGAGAAGATTCATACTCTGAGGATTCATCTGAAGAGTCACCTCTACATGCACTCCAGGTGTCACTGGGTAACAACCCAAAAATTCATTAATGAAAATTCTTATGGGTCTATTTAAAAGTCTTTTAATGGTTATGTTAAATGAATTCAATTATTTGGTCTTACGATTTAGAATTTTAAAATTCTATTTACAATTGTGACCATTGTTAATATAGTCATTGAATAGTGATCCCATGATTAGTATAAGTGCAGGTCTTTAACTAATCCAATTTACTCAGACAAAGGAAGTTATGGCATCACCTAGTGAACTTTCCCCATAAAAATCCTATTTTTCAGAGCTCGGAAATGAGGTGGCATCATTGGGATTTTCTCTTGACCAAGCCCATGCTGGGCTATAAATCATTATGCTTGATCAAAACCACTTACAAGAGAAGTGGAAGTTGATAGAGATTACCACTCGAGGAATGTTATTCCAGCCACCTCAAGAGTTTTTCACTATCATGCACCATACCCAAAGGTATTATGTGGGTGTTTTAATGGGTTATGTAACAAGACCCTAGTACTATGATTATGTAAATTATTCTCGTATAGAGAATATATATTCTTTTAATTATTTTTACATTATTAATAGTTTTTAAAGCACAAAAAGTATTTTTAGTCAATATTCCACTAAAAAATACATTTTTTTGAATTAATAGATTTTTGAATTAAATATAATATTAATAAAATATTAATATTATTAAATTAATTTTTATTAAATATAAATGATCATATAAATTTATGAATGCAATTGTATTTTTTACAAAGTTTTGAAAATGGTTTTTTTCAAAACCCATTAATTTTCAATAAATGTCATTTTTTATATTAAAAGTAAAAATTAAACTATTTTGAAAATTATGAAGATAAAATGAATATTATTATTGGAATCAGTACATTGAAATCATCCAACGATGAATTTATCAAAATTTTCTGAGATAGTCGAATTTTTTGGTAAAAAATTAGTACTCTTTAAATATATTTTGTGTTTTATGACATCATAATGTCCCAGTTGTGATGTAATAAAATAAAATTAACATTTTTTCCAGACCATTTTTGTTTTCCCATTAAAGTAATATGATTTTGGGATTTTTTGGATTTATTTTCCATGATTTAGTAGACCCTTCAAGGATTATAAAACATTTTGTCTTTTTAAATTGTTTTTCTTCAGAGTGTGACTCCCCTCCTCATAATTAACCCTATTATTTTAAGATGTTTGTACATTATCTTATAAAATATTGTTTTCCACTCCCTTTTGAAAAATACATGTGCTAAAACCCTGGGCTGGTTTGGGGTTTTGATTGGTTTATTGTGTGGTGTCCCAAACATAAATAATAAATAATTCCCTCTCATTTCATATATAAACCCACCCAAGATCCCACTTCCTCTTCACTCAATGCCTATGGAGTTCGTCCAGACTCTTACCTCCTCAGTCTAGAATCATTCCATGGTGCTCCAATCTCCCTAGAACCCTCTCCCAAGTCTTTGGGATCACACTTCCATGTATGATATTCTTACCATTCTCTTTTTATCCAAGGTTTTTTATATTGTTATGCCATTTTATTTTAAATTATAAATGTTGGGGTATGATTTCTCACCTCCCCCATACTTCCATCCTTATGTTTGAATTATGAGATACCCCTTTCTTTCCAATTTAATTCCTTCCATGTACACCTGTTACTCTATGAAATTTTCGAAAGGAATTTCTCTCTCCTCCTTTACAGTCAAGAAAATATTGTGTATCATGAATATAAATTCCATTAAAATTGTAGGTACATGTATATATATTACCCCTTTACTATTCATTTCATGTGCATATGACTAGACACCATGTTCTCTCTCAATCAAAATTTTTTTTATGAATTCTTATGTCATGTTGTTATGCTACCGAAATTCCACCTTCTTTTTACAAGGCAAAGACATTGTGTGGTGTATACCATGACCATTTCTCTATCAAGGGTTTTCACCTTTGTACCCATTTACTTATTTATTACAGAGATTCATGTATGAATTCAACATTCCTTTATCATGGAATATTTGACGATGAATCCATGTTTTTTGGTATATGTGGCACACTTATGCATGAAATGAAATGTTTAAGAATGGTGTGCATTAATATCCCTCCAATTCATTGGGTAAAGTATATTATCATGATAGGTTATGTGAAATGAGGGATAACTCATGCTAATTTATGTGCAAAAAGTGTTTACTCATGCTTCATTTGCAAAGAGGGTTTACACATGCTCCAAGTGAAATGAGCCTTGGCTCATGCTAATATCATGTTAAATGTTGATTCCACATCTCCATGTTATGGTTATCATGCATTATCCATAATTTATGTAAATGCTTATCTTGTGCTCCATTTAAATTATTTTTAACTAATAGGTATTGTATAACTCATGTTATTCCATGTTTATTCCCTTAGTGGGCTTTATAACTCACCCTTTCTTATGCATTCCATTAGGTTTTCCTTTGCAATGATAAGTATGAGGAAATTTTTTGGTCATGTAAAGGAAGTTTCTAATAAATATGTTGGGTGTTTTATATTCTACATTTTTATGTAATGTTTATAATCCCCCAAGACACTAGACCTGTCGATCTTCTATGTTGTATCAAGTGAAGGGATTATGTAATAAATCGTGTTTTAATATGTAATAAAGAGTCGGGTTGTTATAATTGGTATCAAAGATTTTGTTTTTTTGGGATTTGGAATAGAAAACCCATGTGAATCCTTAAGGATATGACTAAGTATAATAAAAACAACCCTACGTTTTAGTGGGTATTGAGTAAGTGGTTTATCAAAAAAATACATCCATGTCTGGATATGAGCATATAGAGGAGGGTCTAGCACAGATGTACCAAGGGGTTAAAACCCCGAAAAGGAGTTTTGGTCTTGATATGGGGTATCCTAGTACATGACAATAGGCCTTGTTGTAGTCATAGTTATGAAACTCCCTATGGATAGGAATTGGTAAATTCACAAGCTTAGTTTGAACCATTAATAAGGGAATTAAAAAATGCCTCTAAGAATACATGTTAGAAAGTAGATCATGGGTAACATAGATTGAATCTTATATATTCATATGTTAAATAAATAAAAATAATTTATAATTTATCTATTTTTTGTCCTTGTATTACCCTTTATATGTTACCCCAAACATTCTATTTATTCCATCCAATGGCTGGTAATAAGGGGAATTAGGCTAACAATCGTTGTGAAGATCAATGTGATGACTGTGCTAATGAGATACCCAGTCCGATGGGAGAAGGAATCACAAAATTTGCCACAATACTCTCTCATTTAAGTCAAGAATTGAATAGAAACATGGGTCAAAAATAACATTAACCTCCCCTTAAAAATAACAAGTTGATATCAAGAGCTTCATGAGACAATGGAATCTTATTTTAATGTATTATATGATCCCTCAATCACTGAACAATGGATCAACTCCATTGAAAAGATCATCTCCACCATTAACGATATAAAAAAGAGAATTTTCTCCTGGATGCCTATCATATAGATGGAGAAGCTGATCAATTATGTAAATTTATCAAAAATATGAAGCTTGATGAAGAGATTGAGGCTTTAAAATTGAAGGATTTCTATAAGTTGTTTTTTATTTTATATTTTTTGTGCAACTCCGACTTAGAATGGAAAATAACTTCATTTACCTCATGAAGAAAAGAAGAAAAATCTATCTGAGTGTATAATAAAATCATCACAAGGCTTGCATGATATTCCTCAACTATTTTATTACCCCTGAATTCATGGTTAACCGCTTATTTGGTTGGATGAAACCTAGCCTACTAAAATCCATGGAAATACATAACTTCAACATCTATGAAGAAACTGTCTGATGTGCCCTCAAGGTCAAAATGGATATCAGATAATCTTAGGGGTATCATGATGAAAAGAAGCATAATGTGGATTTCAATTGTCTTGGTCTGATGGATAATTCCAATGGTGCTTAGAAGATCCATCACCCCACTTGCCAAAGGTGGGGAAAGAAGAACCCCTAAAATTTTCATGAATGGGCATGGAAATGCTTTAGGTGTAGAAGAGAATTAAACCTAGCTGTTAATTGACAACAGGAAAAAACTACAACTATGACAGTGGACAGCAACACTTTGTTTGACTCTCAATGAGTTTTTCATTTCTATAACTACAAAAAACTAGGGCATCTTGAAAATCAGTGTCCTAAGACAAGGGTTTTCAGAGGCAACCAACAACCTCCATAGCAGTAAGGGAGATCTTTTTCCATCACTACTGCCAGAGTATCCCTGACAACGAAATGGGAACAGGTACGATAGTTATTCATTAAATAATAGTGAACATAATTTTTGATACAGGTTCTATGCATTATATTATATACTTAATGTTTAGTATAATAATCACAACACCACCAAAAATCATCGAAGTAAAGATTTTGGTGAGTACATAAAATGGGGAAATCATTTCATCCCATGAATATAACTCACCCTCAATCATAATCGGTGGATTGAGCATCCTGTAGAACCTCATCATACTCCCTCGGGTGTAATTTGATGCAATTTTTAGCATGGATTTTATCTCCTTATATAGAGCCAACATAGATTTCCTTGAGAGGGAAATCACTCTCCATGTTGAAAAATGACCCCCGATTCTATAAAAGTGAAAGAGGAGAATGAAGCTTCTTTAGCTTCATCTTATCAAGCTTGGATATTACTTCTCTTTGAGCATGAAACTCTGTCTTAAAATATTTCTTGGCCTTTCTCTTATAAGAGATGTTGAATTCTCAATTGATCATATACCTGGGGAGTTTCCAATATCTATGAATCCATAGAGAATGGTAGTTGCAGAGCATGATGAGTAGAAGAAACAACTATAGGAGAACCCGGCTAAATGGTTTATGCTCCCAAGTGCTTCACTGTTGGGTGCACCAGTTCTATTCCTCAAGAAGAAGGATATGACAATGTGCCTTTTCATCCATTATCGTGAGCATAACAAAATCACGATAAAGTACAGGTATCCTCTTCCATAAATTGATGACTTTTTGGATGAGCTGCATGAAGCACAATAAATATCCAAGGAGGATTTTTGGTAGGGATATTATCAAGTAATGGTGATGAAGGAATATATACCCAATACTACTTTTCGTACAAGATACGGGAACTATTAATTCATAGTAATGGATCTCAGACTCACTAATACTCCATCAATCATTGTGGACTTTATGAATAAATACATTACATATATCCTCTAAAAAATATGGTAGTATTTGTAGATGATATTCTAATATACTACAAAATAATGGAGGATCATAAGTAGAATATAAAAATGGTACTTGAGACATTGCGGAAGGAGAAGCTCTATGAAAAGTACAACATGGGTGAGTTTTGGTTGAAGGAGGTATCATTCTTGGGCCGTATCATCAGAAGTAATGGGTTATCTGTGGATCCCTCCATGACAGCTGGAGTAAAGGGATGCATGAGGCCAACATCGGTAAAGGATATTCATAGCTTTATGGTGTTTGCAGGATATTATCAATGATTTGTGAGAAATTTCTCACGATTTTCAAACCCTCTTACCAAGAAAACTCATAAGGGAGTAATGTTTTCTTGGAGTGATGATTGTGAAGAATGCTTCAGGGAGTTGAAAAGGAGGATAATCACAACACCCATTCTCACATTACCAACAATTGGAGAACTTTTTGGGGGTATTCATTGATTCTTTGATGGAGGTAATGTGTTGTGTGTTGATAAAAAATAACAAAGTCAGTGAATATTCTTTATGTTAATTAAATTTTCATGAGAATAATTATCTGACACCTAATCTGGAGTTGGCTGAGGGGATTTTTTCTTTAAATATTTAGCGACATTATCTCTTTGGAGAGAAGTGTGAAATATATATGGACCACAAAATCATCCATTATATATTCACATAGAAAGAGTTGAACATGTTCCAATGAGGATGGTTAGAGTTGATTATAGACTAGGACTACTCAATCCATTACCACCATGGGAATGTGAACATGGTGGCAGATTCTCTATGTAGAAAGGACCCAGTGATTCTATCATTATTGATAATTGAGAAAGATACAATATTCATAGATTTGATGAAGATTTATAAGATAATCATAAAGAAAGAAACATCATCAATCCTTTCACAAGTTATTGCCCAACCGTCTCTTTGTAAAAGGTTAAAGGATGCTCAAAAGTATTATGTGGGAATTCAGAAAAAAACTGGAATCTATCAGAAAAGGGAAATATTTGAAGTTCAATGATAATGAAGATTGAATTGTGAGATTTCGGAATAGACTATGTGTTCTATCATTTTTGGAGTTGATGAAGGAACTTTTGGATGATGCACATAGTTCAAATTTCTCTATTCTCCCAGGAAACACAATGATGTATCGGGATCTCCGAGATCATTATTGGAGGGATAATATGAAGAAGAAGATCTCTAAGTATACATCAAAGTGTCTGGTGTGTCAGCAAGTGAAAGAAAGGAGACCGAAGTCTGAGGGGATGAACCAAATGTTACCCATACCAGCATGAAAATGGGAGAAAATCACCATGGACATTGTCACCAGACTTCTGAAGAAAAACAATGTCAACAATGCAATCTGGGTTGTTCTGGATCGTCTTACAAAGTATTCACACTTTATTGAAATCAAGAGAATTTTTCATTGGATCAACTGGCACAAATATACATCATATTTGTGGTATGGAAGCATGGAGTACCACTATTTATTGTTTACAATCATGATCCATTTTCACAACTGTGTTTTGGAAGTTTCTTTAACATGCTTCTGATATTGACCTGAACATTAGTACATCTTATCATCCTCAAACTGATGGCTAATCCTTGCAGACTATCCATAAACATGAGGACATATTTAGATCATGCTCAATTAACTTCAAAATAGGATGGGATAAACATATTCATCTTGTTGAACTCCCCTAAAATAACAGTGTCCACTTAAGCATCTGAATGGAACCTTATGAAGACATAAACGCGAAGATGTTTGGAACCACGACATGTTGTGATAAAGTCGATGAGCTTAGTCTTCTAAGACCTGAAATGGTCAAAGAAATTGTGTTAAAGGGGAAAACCCTTCAGTAGCATATCAGAGTAGCCCAGAGTGGACAGAAAGGTTATGAAGATAACCAACAAAAAGTCCTTGTGTTTAATGATGGATACAAGGTATTTTTACGCATAACTCCATGGAAGTTAAGTCCTAGTTACATCATCCCCTTCGTGATTCTTGATCATGTCGGGGTTGTGGCCTATCGACTAGCACTTAAAGCTACCACTAAAAAAGTACATAATGTTTTTCAAGTATCCATCTTATGAAGGTACATACCAGACCCTTAACTTGTACTCTCTTCAGAGGTAGTTCAACTAGAGGATGATCTTTCCTATATGAAGCAACTAGTGAAGATCATATATCGTAGAGAAAAAGTTCTACGAAATAATAAAATGACCCACATCAAGGTGTTTTGGAAAAACCACATGTTTGAAGAAGCGACATGGGAATTGGTGGAAGTGATGAATCAGAGTTTCCCACACATGTTTTAGTGTGGTAAATTGAAATTTCAATGGATAAATTTCTTAAGGGGGAAAATTGTAATGACCCAAATATTCATTATTGAAAATTACTCTTAGTCTATTTAAATTTATTCTTATGGTTATGTAAATCATATGTAGTTATTTGGTTATATGTTTTAGATTTTCAAATACAGATATGAATTGTAACTATTTCTAATATAGCTGGTGAATAGTGATCACAAGATTAGAATAAATATAGGGCTTTAACAAATCCAATTTAATCAGACAAAGGAAGCGACAACCTCATCCAGTAGACTTTCCCCTTATGAAGCCCATTTTTTGAAGCTCAAATAGGAGGTGGCATCCATGGGCTTCACTCTTGACCAATCCCAAGTCAAGCTTGAATATGTTATGCTTGAGGGGAACTGCCTATGTGATAAGTGGACGTTGATAAAAATTACCACTCGAGAAATTTTATCAAAGCCACCCAAAGAGTCTGTCACTATAGGGAATCTTACCCTAAGGTATTATGTGATTATAGTAAGGGGTTATGTAACAATACCCTAGTAGTACTATTATTTAAAATATTCTTCTACAGAGAATATACATTCTTTTTATTATTGTAACATTGTAAATTATTTTTAAAGAACAAACAGTATTTTTAGTTAATATTCAACTAATAAATCTATTTTGATGAATTAATGGATTTTTTAATTGAATAATATTTTAATAAAATATTATTATTATTAATAAATTGTTTTTATTAAATATAAATGATCATATAATTTTAGGCATGCAATTGTAAATTTTTATTTATGTTTGAATGTTTTTTTGCCAAAATCCAAGAATTTTCGATAAATGTCGGTTTTTATTTTAATAGTAAAAATTCACATATTTAGAAAATTATTTAGATAAAATGAATATTATTTTTTGAATTAGGTCATTTAAATTATCAAATGGATAATTTATCATAATTTTCTGAGACAATAAAATATTTGGGTAAAATTAAAAACTGTTTAAATATATAATGTGTTTTATGACATCATAATGACCCAATAGTGTTGTCATAAAATTCTATAATCATAATGTTAGGATATTATTTTTTTACCATTAATATAATGTGGTTTTGGGTTTGTTTGAATTATTTTACAAAGATATAGTGGACCCATCAAGGCATATAAAACATTTTGACTTTTAAAATTGTTTTCCATGAGAGTGTGACTCACATCATCATAATCTACCCTGTTATTTTAGTAAGTTTGGAAAATGGACTTATAAATTATTATTTTCCACTCTCATTGGACAAAAACCATGGGAAAAAACCATTGGATGGTCTGTGGTTTTGGTTAGTTTAATGTGTGGTGTCCAAAACCTAGATAATAATGAATTCCCTCCCCTTCCTATATAAACCCACCAAGGATCCCACATCCTCTTCACTCAAAGCCTTTGGAGTTAATCCAACATATTCCCTCCTCTCACTATAATACTACCAAGGTGCTCCATGCTCCCAGGAATCCTCTCTCGAGCCTCTCCAAAGACATTAGGATCACACTTCCATGTAAGGGATTTATACCTTTCTCTTTTTATCCATGTTTCTTAATATTGTTATGCCCTTTTATTTTTAATTAAAAATTTTAGGGTATGATTTCACACATCCACATCCTTCTGTATTTATGTTTTAATAGTGATAGACCCCTTTTTCTCTCATTTAATGCCTCCCACTTACACCCATTACTATGATGAAGTTTCGAAAGGAATATTTCTCTCTTCATTTAAATTCAAGTAATTCTTCTGTATAAAGAATCTAAATACCATTAAAATTGTTTCTAAATGTATATATATGATCCCCTTACTTTCCATTTCACGTACATATTATGGGACAACCCTTTATCTCTCAATCTACCATTTTTGTGAATTCTTATGTCATGCTTTTATGTTGCCGAAATTTCACTGTGTTTTTCAAAGCCAAAGTCATTGTATAGTGAATACCATGCCCATTTCTCTAAAAACGGTATTCACCTTTATAAACATTTACATATTGATTATATATTTTCAAATTTTAAATCTACATTCCTTTATTCTGAAATAAATGATGTTGAAATCCATGTTTTATGGTCCATGTGGCACACTTATGAAATAAATGAATGGTTTAAGAAGGCTTCACCCTAATAGTGCTTAAATGCATTGGGTAAAGTATAGTATAATGATAAGTCATGTATAATTAGTGTTTACTCATGATAATTCATGTGCAATGATGGTTTACTCATGCTTCATGTTCAATTAGGGTTTAATCATGCTATGTATGCAATGATCATTGGATCATGCTAATGTCATGTTAAATATTTTTACCACATCTCCATGTTATGATTATCATTCTTTATCATGACTTTATGTTCATGTTTTCTTGTGATCCATTGACATACATATTTTCTAACATGTATAGTATTCCTCCTGTTATTCCATGTTTATTACCTTACTGGGGGTTTATATCTCACGCCTTTTTTAAACATGTCCTTGGGTTATCCTATGAAATGCTTAGTACAAGGGAATGTAGTGGTCATGTAAGGGATGATTTCAATAAATATGATGTGTGTTTTATATTATAAGTTGTTATGTAATGTTCCTAAGCCGCAAATACAGAAGACCTATCAATCATATATATTGTATCAAGTGATGGTTTTATGTAATAAATCAAGATTAAGTATATAATAAAAAGGAGGGTTATTATACAATGGCATTCAAAACCTTTTAGCTTTGTCCTTATAGTACATCTTTCTATTACTCTCAGGATTTTTTCCCTTTTTATCCTTATTTTATGAATTGGACAATCTATATTGATATACTCTTCTCTTTTTCATTCATATAAAGTGACATCGGAGTATAGTTGGTATTTTCTTTCATTCTTCGTATATCTATACTTAAATTATTTCTTTCCAACTATCTTTTTCAACCTTCAAGAAATATTAGCTAGATCTTTTTTCAGATGTTCAGTTTCACTACATTCAGATAAAGCAGTGATACTCTTAAACTTGGATCATATAACCCATTCAAGAGTATTGGATTTAGTAAATGTAATGGCCACTGTTCCATTTCAATTTTTCTTTTTATTCATATCATAATTTAATTCCATTCTATTCTCATATTAAATAAGAGTTCCAAAACTCTTATCAAGAAAATTTTGATATACTTTCCTATTATCATCAATAGTGTTTCTTTTGGATTCTCACTCATTTGGCATAATATCTATAATCATATCCACAAGAGCATCCTCATCAAGGCCTTTCTCACCCATAGATTGTATACTATTAACAATTGTCATAAAACTTTTTTGTATCTTTCATATTGGTTCTCCATAAAGAAAAAAAATCTATTAAATTCTGCTCTATGCATTGCTCTTCTTGTCTCTATGACTTTGGATGTACCAAAATGTGTAACATAAACTTTCTTCCATATAAAATTATCCAATTCATAAGAAAAATATATAATATATATATTTCTAGTAAAATAACAAAACAAATTATTATGTACCATGTAATTAAGTTGATATAATGACTTTTCATGGGTGGTTAAGGTTTTGACTTCCTTTTCAAGAATCTTATAATCTCAAGTAAGCATTACAAAATTGTTTACACTAGTATAAATATCAAAATACTTCAAAAGATATCTCCATTACTCATAATCATTACAATCAAAAATAGGTGGTCTAGTCAGGTTTAGATTTTCAATCAAACCAACATTCAATCTTCCCATTCAATAATAAAATATTATTCCAGAAAAACTTGTTAATAGAAAAGGTTTTTAATCAAAGGTAAAAATTCTATCACATGTAAAAATTTAAAACAATGAAAACTTTACAAAGAAAACATATATGTTAATATATGTAATTCTGATACCTCTATTAATACCAATTATAGGGTTGAAATAGTGATGTTTATTCTAAATTACAAGAGGGAGTGAATTTTATGTTTAAACACTTTTGTTTTTATCCTTAAGGAAGACCATTTTTAACAATGTTAAAAAATGTAGATTTATAATTCCTCTTTCAATTCAACTAAACAAACTTATTGGGTTCTATAAATATAGTTCTAGGAATGAAACATAAAAAATGTTTAAAGAAAAACAATCTACCATAAATCATATAGAATAAAATTTATCATAGTATACCAAATTAAAAGAATGTTATACTATATTTATCAAAAATCATCAAAAATAAACTTAAAAAAACTAGAAACAAGTGTGAAATATTTTATCCCAAAGAGCAGGTTATCCAAAAACCATGGATAAAGGTCCCTTGATTTATACATTATATATTTTTTTTT
This sequence comes from Viscum album, assembly GCA_963277665.1. NCBI lineage: Eukaryota > Viridiplantae > Streptophyta > Magnoliopsida > Santalales > Viscaceae > Viscum > Viscum album. The sequence goes on along the minus strand of OY728150.1, from coordinate 432,661,436 downwards.
ACCCACACTAGGGTAATACCTCGATAGGAATACCAGAATTTGTCTTTTTATCCACAGAATCTCTTGACATTTAAGGATGTTAGAACCAATATATTCCAATACATTGAAGTACTAAAACATTAAGGTAGTAGGAACCTATTTCTTCCTATACCTAGAAGAAGATTATTGTACTTAGAAAAAATTGGAGTCGCACGATGAAATATGAAAAATATATTCATAACCACTCAAAGAATGAGAGTCTCTCTCTCTCTCTAAAAATCGCTTCTGTAGTATGAAATCTCTAGATTGAAGGAATCGTTATTCCCTCTCTTGTGTTGTGAGATCATTCAAATTAGTTACTATTTATAGGCACTTCTCTAATGGTCATCTCCTTCCACTGATGATCATATTTTCCCTTGGATATCAGACGGACCTATACATGTGTCACTCAAACAATGTTTTATTAGAAACAGAATGTACGACATCATTTCATAACAAGAGTAAGGAAAAATGAAGTTGTTTAATAAAATTTATTTATTGGAGTCTAAGGAAAAATATAATAAAAAATATAACCAAATAATCATTCAGAGTCTATAAGACATGGATATTTAGATTTTGTTTTAAAATGAATTAAGAATCTATAATTTAAGGATTTTGGAGTCTGAGTTCCCATGAATTTAGAATCTAAATTATGAGGAAATCAGAGTTTGAATTAGAAAAAGAATTTATAGTATAGATTATGTGTAATTCAGAGTCTCAATTCTGAGGAATTCAGAGTATGAATTATAAGGAATACGAAGTCTGAATTCTGATTAATTATTTTTCAGAATAATGATGAATTCAAATTCCGAATTCTAATGATTTCAGAGTCTTACATCGGAGGAATTCATAGTCATAATTATGAGGAATTTGTATCTTTAGTTATGTGGAATTTGTATTACGAATTCTGAGAAATTATGAATCTGAATTTTAGAGAATTTTGAGTCCGAATTTCCAAGAATTAGAAATGAGAATATAGGGAATTTAGAACTAGAATTCTGAAAAACCGGCGTCTAAATTATGGAGAATTAGGAACCTGAATTCAGAGAATTATGAACCTATATTTATAGAATTTATAGATTGGAAATACAAAAATCTATATCCAAAGAATTATAGGATTTGGAGGTATTATATTTGAATCCAAATTATAAACATACTAATAAAATGGTTTGTATTTTGAGAGCCTATAAAATGAACTATGAAAACATAGGTAAGGAAAAAAATTTCCTTAGTGAATGGAAATTTTCATCATAGAAATAATCCTTAGAAAAAATAAAATTTTCCTTCTGATAGAGTGTTTTCGATTTTCAAAATATAGGGGAATATAAATTTCATATGTAAACCTTATTGACTCAACAAGTATCTATAAAATTAAAAATAATTTTAGTAAGATCCATTAAATATTTTTCACATAAATGTACCTATATAAACAAGAATACATTTAAAGTTAATATGGACAGTGGATTAGATATCCTAGAAATAATTGTCACAATGATTCCATAATATCTATAAATTCATGAAAAAAATTTAATTATTACACAAGATTATATGGAGAATTTCTCAATAATTTCTTTCACTAAAGGATATTTGGATATTCCCGCACTTTGGATTACTTGGTATCATAAAGGATTTTTCTAGTTAAGATTCAAACTTTTTTAATTTGGCATAATGGTTCTCATTTCAAATGGTCTTAATGAAAATCATAAAATGAAATTTATTTTTTTAATTTCCCATAGAATTAAATATAATACCATCAATGATAACTAAAAAATTGATCTATGTAATATCTAAAGATTATAATCATGAAATCCATGATCATAGTGGGATATATTATATATCTTCAAGTCGTCAATATGAATTCATATTTTTGTTATCTTTTATAAAATATATTATTTGTTATATATTCTACTTTCACCCTCAATTAAATATATCCAGATCAGAGGATAATCATTGAGAAGTATTGATACACATATAGTTAATTGAACAAGCCATCAATATAATATAGATGATACATATTTCTTATCTTTATATTTTGATGTTTATTATCACAAATGTTGAGATGAACTGATCTATATTTCAACTTAACAAAGTAGATTGGTGCACCACATGGTGAATATTTTTTTCAATTAAAGCCCTTATCAACATTAAAATGTATTTTATATTTAAATACATTATATAAGGATTCTTTGATAATGGATAAAAAAATGGAATGAGTTTTATAAAAAAATTAAAAATAAAATATAGAGTAAGTCCCCAAAACTTATCTACAAATACATCCTCATATTTTTTTAATAATATTAATTTCATCATTATAAATACTTCCCCTGTCCATTTGAGCTAATTACCCCTATTGAATGGGTAGTAAGACACACATAAGGGGAGTAATTTCCATTGGGAATTCATATATAACATTTCACTAATATATGATTATGTGTTGGTTTTGGATATTATATTTTATTTCCCAATCTAGATTATTATTATGGATTCTATGTAATGAGTTAAATACCTCCCCAAATTCACATAAATTTCAACTAATGTAAATGTAACATGAATTGTAAGACAAATATTCCATTAATCCTCAATAAGTGATGAGTCATAATATTGAGATGTAGTCATCATTCTACTTAAAGATATCACTAATTACAAAAACATTATACATTTTGGTGGTTATTTTATATTCTTAGAAAATTTTGTTTTATTTGAAGGTGTTAGTGGAAGTATAATAGAATAATAAATATTTACATCATGAATGAATGATTAGTGTACTATTAGCCACAATATTTTCATAAAACACGTTAGAATATATGATTTTATATGATTTTATTTCTCCCTTTAATTTATTTTTCTATGACCATAACTTCCATAAATATCCCTCTTATTATTTTTCTAGTTCTCGTAATGTTTAAATTCTTTGCAATTAAAGCATAAAATAATATATGGTAATTAGGTTGATATTTATTTTCATCCATTTCATATCATGGTTGATTCATATCTCATTAGATTTCATATGATTTTTGGTATTGTAATTCACAGTTTTTTTATTTCCCAATTACATAGATATAATTCCCTCTACAATTCTTCCCCAATTATATATATATATAGATGAAAATTCATCAATCCATGGGTTTTATAATTTTTTTCATAGAAATATATTTTCCACTTCATTTCCTTGAATCCATGGGAAAAATGAAAGTATCTAATTTCTATTTCAGCGTTAGGAGAACATGAAATAGTTTTCTGAGAGCTACCAAAATACATTATCACCAAACCAATTTTTATAATTTGTTTTCAGGAACTAAAGAGATGGTACACATTTCATTTTTGGTCAATGATAAATTTATAAGCATAACTTTCAAGTATCCTATATAAATTTTCCTAAGTATCATTTTTTATCATTATTTTTCATCTAAGAAATGAATTATATCTCATTTAGTGTAATATTTTTAAGGATAATTTTTATAAAAAAATATCTTCTTCTCCTCCTCCATTTCAATTTATTAAATTTCTTTCACCTTTGTTATTTTCTTAATTTAAGACAACTATTAATGTGGTTCACCTCCCAAATGACAAATTAATAATAAAATATCATCATTATCTAAGAACTGTATAATGGAAAATATAATTTCTATTATTTCGATCCAATAGTTGGAAGTTAGTTGACTATAAGACCCACTGATGGTGACTACGCGACACCAGAATATTTTTGAATGTATTTCCCTTTAAATAAATCTTGTGTGTCTAATAGATTATCACATATGTAATAGTGAAATTAATGAAAACTTAATTGGAGAATTGTGTATTAATATTAAAATTAGAAATGATTTAATTTAAAAGATAAATAAATGAATCGTAAATTTTAAAATTAATGAATTCTTAAAACCACATGTAAAACATTATACAATGTTCAGATTTTCATATCCATGATTTTCCATGATGATTATACCACCGATAATATGGTTTTAAATAATAAAAAATTTTGAAAAATAATAAACATATTGATAAAGAAATTATAGGATATGGTGAATAATTTTATAAATTTATGTATTGTTATATATTGAAATTTTCTATGGACTTAATATATATTTTCATTGTTTATATGGTCCTTGGATATATATGTACACTAGATATACGGTAATTGGATATAAGTCTATATAATATGTACATTTATGTTGTGTAATTGATAAACTAAATTAAAAAATAATACAATTAACATGTAATAATGAAATTCATGAATAAAATAAAAATGAAATAATAAATTAAAAATAATTATTATAAAGAAATATGTATTTTTAATTTTTTTAATGAATTGTTTGACTTGTTGAAAAAAGTAACAGATATATTATAATACAAATTAATTAATAAAATTTAATTTTTAATGATAAATAATGCTCTATAAATAAAATCATATTATGTAAACAATCGATATTTTTTAACGAATCATTTTTCTATGTGTTATGTATTTTATCTTAATTAATTAACTTTTCAAACTTTTTTGAATGAATTTAATATATTTTTTTGTTTAAATTGGTAAAAAATAAAAAAACTAATTTAATGAGTAATAGATATAAAATAAGGTTAATAAAATTTGTTAATTAAAATTTCATGTTCAAAAAAATACATTTCAATATTTCTTATGATTTCATTTAAAAGTAAAATATATCAAATATCAAATTATAATATTATTAATTAATGTTTTTATTTGGAATAAAATTTTAAAAATCTGGAAATTGTGTCGATTCCATTTTGTTTAAAATGGTACCTACACAAAAATTGTGTACCACAGTAAAACTTAAATGAGGTAAGAAGGTTAAATTAATTGATAAACAACTAAAATATCAATAATATTATCTCTTAATTATTTTTTATGGGTATTGAACTAACTATATCAATTTATTTCTACTACATAACCACTATATATAATATCTGGTTATTTCAAAATTAGAATTAAATATTATTATAGAGTATATAACACACAACACTAAGCTTAAATGGGAATTAAATATTCTTATTTAATTGTTAATGCTAAAAAAATCTAGTGAATTGGTGCTAATGAGTATGAGAAAACACATTATAATATATATATAAATTCATTTTTGATAAAAAATTATTTAATTATTCTTAGGAAATGAAAATTACATTTTTAGTACTGTTTTATTATGCTTCAAAAATAAATTTCTTTTAAAAATAATTTCAACATGTTTTGTGAGAAAATATTATATATATTTATTTAAAATTTATAAATTTTATGTTAAAAAATAACTTTTTCTTTTGAAATATTCAATTAATTATTATCTTAGAGTGCGTTTTTGAAGAATTTTTGAAAATATTGATTTTTCGATTAATAGTGACCATTAATAATATTAATTATAAACCTTATTTTATTGAAAATATAAAATTTTCTATATTTTCTAAATAATTTAAAAGTAAAATTAGTTCATAGTTATTATTTTATATTCAATTCAGTTCATTTGAATCAATTTAATTAGATGATTTAGTATAAAATCATATTTTTATTTAAAATTATTTTTTCCATTAAACTTTTTTATTGTGTTATGGTGTTTTATTATAATATAATTAATTCCATTTATAGGAATTAGGTTTGATAAATAAAAATTATTTGGAATTATGATGTTAAACATGGGTAAATTGTTCCTTTTTATTTTTGGACTTTATTAATAGTAACTATCGTAAAATTTATCAGTTGTATACATGGTAAATTGTGATAAACATGTTTCTAAATTATTGTTAAGGCCACCAAATTTCAGTTTAATTATTATTATATGAATTTAAATCGATACATATAACATTTACCATTGATATAATTTTATTAAGGGTCCCGCATACTAGAATATGATATATTTAACATTTAATGCAATGAAAAATATGAAATGTCGCCCTCCTACTACTAAATATATCTTTTGTATTCAAATACGAATAAATTCATGTATTCAAAGAATAATAATGGTAATACTAATAATAATGAAATTATATTCAAAATGGTAATTTGTTTATAATTATAAGAGCTTATGTAATTACCTCAAACACTTATGCAATGCTTACATTTTATTACTTCAATCAATTTAAAATGAAAATAATTTATTTTCAAAATATAAAATGTAGTATAATTAGTGAGATATCCAGTGAAAAAAATAATTTTATATATGAATATTAAATTTTATTGATTTATTTAGAAAATATATTATAATTCAATGTTTTTATAATGCCTCTATATTCCAATGAAATGAATAGTTAAAAATTTTATTAATGATATTTTATTAACATAATATTTATTTAAATTATTAAAAAATCACTAAAATCATGAAAATTAGTAATGGGGATAATATATGGTATCAATTATCAATTATTAAGAATTTATAATCTTATTCCCCAATAATTGATATTATATACAATTTATTGGAAAATTATCATTAGAGTGATCAAGGATAAAAGAGTATAACAAAGGGGTTAAACAAAAAGATATGGCTTTAAAAACACATTAAATAATCAAAATTAATTTTTTTTATTCTAATAATACTATAAAATTGTTTATATTCAAATATATATCCCTTTGGATTTATTTTTCATAAGTATTAATTTATAATATTTTAACCTTTGAAAACATTCCTATAGTGATCCTCCCCTCACTTTTAGAAGGGCACCCCCCATATCACTTATTATACGACATTCATCTATCTATAATAAAACCACTATTAAATTATATTATAAAATTAACAATTAATGAATTATAGGTTTTTATCTTCTTGAAATAACATTCCATGTGTTCTTAATATGGGATATAAGGGATACTCATTAAAGAAGAGTTAATCATCTTACCCAACCTCTTTCATTTTGTTTCATCTTGTACCTACAATAATTAAATTATATTATTAATAAAATATAAAATTTATGTAAAATAAATTTACATATATTTTATTATTATTATGAAACATCCTTCTGAAACCCTCTCTTCAATGAAATGGGAAGTGAATGTTTTGCATAAGTATGTGTACTAATTACTATCTATGTGTAGCAAAACAAAGCATTTATCCATAAACTTATTTCATTAAAGGTTACTGTGATGGGTGTAATATATATGTATTATATTGATGATATAATAAATCTCATATAATAAAAGATAAAAATATACATAATTACATATTAATCAATTGGAAAACAATAAAGTCACACATGCATACTTATGGAATACCGATTCAATGAAGTGTTTTGATTTTTTTTATTTTTTATTTACATGGATGGGCGTTAGGATAAATTTAACGATTACTTATGTTATATATGACCTAATAATTATTCTATAAATGGGAATTATTATTTTTATTATTTTTATTATTTTTATTCTATCCATTGAAAAGTAAAAATATCATTCATGTGTTTGTACAACATATAGTCATCATTGATAGTGTATTTCATTTTTCTAAATCTAACATTAATTGATTGATATATATATAATCATATTTATATCTTGAGAAAAATTAGAAATTTTTTGTATCCATGACCAATATATATGGTCTAATACTATCAAAAAAAACATGAATGAAAAATGAATTATTTATCACCTAAAAGAGTGACTTTATTAACATATTGGTAATAAACAGAAGATAATATGTTATTATTAAATAATATTTTGTATTATATATTATTATTTTTCATAAAAATATTTTCAATAAATCAATATTTATTATACAGTAGATTTTAAAAAAGATTATGTAATACAATAAATGAGGTAAGGTCTTCTCGTCTCTCTTTTACTTCTATAAGATACATCAATTTTTATGATAAGATTATTTTATAGGTTTATATACTATACATAAAATAATTTTATAAATAAACTCATATATAATCTATTTTACACATAAAGATGATGGTTATTTATGTCATTGGTTTTATGATTAATATTTTACCAAAGTGTAATGGATTATGCTATGATCACATGTTTTATCATGAATTGTTTTAATAAATTATAATGATGGAATTTAATGATCAATATCTCATCAATACATTGAATTTTATTCTTCTCAAGTTATTTATATTGATTACATTTTTTTATATTCATTTTCCTCTTGTAAAATTATCATGATATTAAATAATGATTTTTATAGAAAGCTTACATTATTTCACTATTTGATAAAAATTACAGATTCATCTATATCCATTTTTCTAGAAAAATTTAATAGTTATTTATATAAATTTTTACAAATGTTTGAAATTAAATAAATTTAAAAGGAATCTTATTTCCATGTTTGGAATGAGGTTATTTTTATTTTTTTTATAAAAAATATGAAATGTATACTCATTTTAACATATATGAAATGAACACAATTTCTTACCATTATGTTGGATCAATGATTAGAATAATAAATTAAATGTTTTCGTAGAAGTTTTTTTTTAAATGTTTCTCTTCATATTTTGGACTTTTTTTTTAAAAAAAAACCTATTTAAAAATATAAGGGTATTTTTATCATGAAATGATCGAATGATATTTAAAAAGTTATTTTCATCCATGATATAATCATTTGAGTACACTTGTGCCTTACCATAGATATGATTAAAGGATAAAAATTTTGTTCTTTATCTTTATGGGTTAAGGTGATGATAATGAAATATTGATGCAATACATTATCCATTCCATGGGGTATGTAATTAAGAATATTTCATGATCTTGTTTTGAACTTATGAATGGATTTATAGTTATGTGATGAGTGATCATAGAATCATATATCCCTCTTAAAAAATATGTAATGTTAGATAACTCATTAGATAAATATTTTTTGCAAGAACATGATCTCAGGTTAAAAATTTTATCGATGGACCTTTTTTTCATGTGTAACAGATAATTCATGGACATGGTTCTAATTTCCATGTGATTATACATTGAAATATTGATCAAGGCCATTAGGGTTTTCTTTAACCTTATTTTCCCATCCTTAAGATTATGAATGTATGAGGTTTTATGTACATTTGTTTTTGTGAGGTCCTAGTTACATTTCCTTAATATAATGAATAAATTCAAATTTATATCAATACATATATAAAATTTTATTATATACTATTTTTCACAATATCATATGTATATGTTATGATCTCGTGGATCATGACTGATTATTGATGATTCCACAATCATAAATATTTTATACTATTATGATCATGTTTTTGGAAATTAATCATGTTCATGTTCTCTAATATATTAGAATAGAACATTCTGATTTATGATCATATTCTTATATCCTTATATTTATCTTATGATCATGAATGATAATATATTAATATATATTAGTTCCCCCCTATTTGAGCATCTTATACCACTATTTCTTTTTTTCATTCCCCTATTTTTGATGTAATGTTTTAAGTAGGGTATTTTAAGACAAGTACTTTGTTGGAAGAAATTTGTGGGATAATTAAAATATATTTCATGGAATACTAATATTAAGTATCTAGTCTCTAAACTCAGTTAATCATTAATGATTTTGAATAGATAATACTGTTTTTATAGAATAATCTTATTGAATGATTTAATATTTAAGTTATAAAAGTTATGATATGTATACTTTGTACTAGATTAGGTTTGAGTAAATTTTGGATATTAGAAATTTAAAAATTTAGTGAAAACTAGTAGTTTGATCCTAATAATAGGATAACATTCTTATTTTTTTGGTAAGATAGAGAATATATAGTTTTCTTAACATTACATACTTTTATGGATATTATATATTGAAATAGATTTGGCATAGATGTACCTCTAGGTAATAACCATGAAAAGTGTATATTGAGTATTCCTTGATCATCATTGTAGTGTATGGTGTGTGTCCCATTACTATACACATATTTTCACACTTTTATGGGGTGTTATTAATATAAAAAAATTAATTAAAAAAATTATAATTCATTTGATAAGATTTTTACAATTAATGCCTTAGATTAATACCATGGTTCCATTTATTGAAAAGAAGATATCAATATTTATATATCCTATAATGTATGTTACATGATTCCTTTCTGTGATTACTATTTCACATACTATTATTTTGGTTTTTATTCGATGGGTAAAACCTATAAGATTCCTTATAATAATGAAGGACAATGAAAAGATTGTAATAATGAGAAACCCTAGGAAATGGAAACTTTAAGGTGGATACATGTGATTATTCATAATTTACTATCTATTAATATTATTAAAAATCATGACAGATGTGACTTTCCTAACATAACTAATAAGATAAATATATGGTTTCTTAAAACAATATATGAATTAATATTTATCACTGTTCCAGTCAATAATGATATAATAATTACTCAAGAGAATGTATAATAGGAATGTGAAAAATATTTCAATACTGAATCAAATCACATATTGAAGGTAATTTTTAAGTAAAAATAAATATTTTGATGGACAGAAATGATTATCATTAATTAATACATATTATAGTTTAATTTATCTTATTTAGGAAATATGGGATTTATCATATCCAATTCAAAAATCAATTTTTCAACTCCTAGACCACAAAATCTCATGTGATATAATAATTATTTATGTTAGTGGATTAAATTTTTAATGAGTTAAGAATCAATAATTATGATCTAAAACTGTTATATAGATGATGTTATGACTATAAAAATCAATAAAAAACTACGGATTTTATAATAATAATATTTCAGTGAGGATTTCAAAATATATATTGAAGGTTACCATGGGATGGTATTTAGTGGAAAGGTGAAAATGTTTTTTTAAGATAATGATATGATTGAAAATGTTAATGTAAATTAGAATGTGTTGGTGATATAAAAATTAGTTAGTGATTTGATAAAAAATGGGATTTCGCTTATTATTCATGATGTTTATTGTATTTATAGAGTTAAGGAATATATTAATAGTTTGTGGTTTTATTTAAGGAATAATTATTGTGTATATTTTTAGAATCAACTATGTTTTCATGTATAGTTCACTTATGATTTACATATATAATAAATATTTTATAAGTTTAAATTTTATAATCACATAAACTAAATTAACAAGACATTTATGGTTTTATGTGATTATATATTGATGTGATTTGAAAATTTTACTGTGTTATAGGATGAATAAACAGTTGATGTGTAAATAACCCTTTTGGTATGTATATTGTTTTTTGAAATGTTAATTATGATTAATTGTATAGCAGGATATAGATAATATTAATGGATAAAAATTGTTTCATTAAAATAGATATATTTTCAAATATATTTTCCCTCCTTCTAAAGAATACCTTTTACGTATGTTTCAAAATTTGAATCTTGATTATTTTATAAATTTTACCAAATTGTAATATCACATAGTTACTTTTCAATGTGATAAGTGATACATTTTATATGATTCACATGATAGAGTTATGTGGATACATTATGCTTGTCCAGTGATTTAGTGTGACTGATTATCTAGGAATAATTCACATAAATTTTTAAAGAAATAAGTTGAAGGGTATGATTTATCCTTATAAGTAAAAAAATTATCTAATGACAAGGCCTTTAAGGTAATTTTTGTTTTAGATTATTTATTTACAGAATTATTTTATATGAACATTGGATGATATAATCAAGTCATTAGAGATCAATGTGTTATTCCTTCATATAAAGTGCCATTAATTTTCATAATTTTATCTCATTATGATAGATATTTTTTTCATAATGCTTAAACATAGGAGGAATATCATTATATTATTTTTTTGATTAGTCAAAATTTTATTATAGTGGTTCACTAATGAAAAATTCATATTTAAAACGTGTATTTTGGAGAAACGGATGATATTTATATAGAAACTAATTAAATGGTAATGTTAATAGTTTAATGTAATTATAATTCATTAAATTGTTATTTTAGAAAAAAATGGAATTAAAAAAATTAGTAAAATGATCTTTGTATATTTTTTTTTCAGATTTCCATTAATTTTTATGAATTGATGGCTTTTTCCTACATCATTGATTTATGGTTTTCTAGTCATTGGATTATTAATCATCACTCATTTTCATGTGATCAATGTTATCTTTCACACACCATCATTATTTAGAAATTAATTTTTCCTTTGAGGTACATTTTTTCACTTCCCACTACAGGTCTTTAATTTGGAAGCCTAGTTATGTGTGGTCACAAATGATCATTATATTTCTATTTCTATATTTTTAAGATGATGTTTTATTAAACCATATTACAATGACGTATTTTAAAAAAAAATAAATTCTCAACCATTATTGCGGAGATAAATATCAAATTATAATGAAAATTTGATTAAAATAGTGGCAAGAATGTAACACATTTAGATCCTAAATTTATAATTCTATGTTTGATAGTATATAAGACATGAAATACCAATCATAAATAACCAATAAATATTATTATTTAATTATGACCATTAAAACTATTCCATTGAATTAACATGTATGTATAGTAATAAAAATGTTATGAAAAAAAATTCGTAGTGATTCCACTAAAAAAATAATAAATTTATTCATTGGAAATAACAATGGAATTTTTTAAAAACTCTTAAATGGATTCAAAAATGGGTTTCCTTTAAAAATGCTTTTTATTTTTTTCTAAGAGAAAATTTTTCATTTAACATGTTCCAGTTTAAAGATCATTACTTCAAAAATTAAACAATCATTTTTACATCATCATTTAAAAATTATCTTAAAATTAATTGTCTAAAATTTTATTAGAATGATAATTTTTCATAGATTAACTAATAATACTTATTCATATTTATAAATATGTTTTTTAAAAATTTTAAAATGTATATTTTTTTAAAATAAATATTTCTATGTAAAATTTTGTCCCTTATATTATTATTAATCAAATCAAATTCATTCAAATATATTTTATTTTTTAATTAGTTATAAAAATATTCAGTACTTAAATATGCCTCGTTTTTTCGGAAAAAATAATTTTTCATTGTTTTTTGTGTTTTTATCTAAAATTAATTTTTTCAATTAATAGGTATTTCATATGATTATATATATTCAACATTTTTAATAAATATTTTTTTAAATAGATTTATTTTATAATTATTCATTGTCAATATTAACCATGAATAAATAATTCACCATAATAATGAGTAAATCTTGTTAACCTAGGTCAATGCATAGTATTAAAGCCTCTATTTTATTTATTAATTCTTATCGGATGAATTTAAGTTGGCCTTATTAACCATATTATAAATATATAAATGTTTAAGTGTTCGTTGTTCACGAAAATGACCATGATAATGTTTATGTCAAAGAAATATACAAAATGATACTCTTACATATAAATATCTCTAATGTGTTCACAAGCAGAAATAAAATCGTTATAAATGAATCATAATAGTTTCATAGAATAATGAACTATTCATTATGTTAATTAAATTATGATTTTTATTTCTTTTGTAGTTATCATTAATTCATATGCAATGCAGACAATATATTTAATAAATTAATTGAAGAAAAAATAAATGATATTAAAAGTATTAAATTTATTAAATTTATGTGACTCATAGTGTTCGTGATTTTTATAGAAAATTATAACATATTTTTTATGTATAAAAGAAAAATATTTTAATTATATCTTTAATTTTATATACTTAATGTAAAAAATAAATGAATAGTGTCAAAATTAACATTAATGATATTTCATGAAAATAGTGTATTATTATATTTTTTTAAAAACAAAAAAGTATTGAAATTAGACAAGGGGAAACTATATAGTCTTGATTATCATACCTTTTCCACTTATGCTATAAATTTTACCTTATATGCTAATTTATTACCCTATTATAGTGAAAAGTCATTATGTTAGTTAAAGATTTTATATTTTAATTTTTTATGAAATTCCAAGAATTTACCTCCGCTGAGTTATAAAAGATAGCCCCTCATTTTTATTATATGCACCAATTTGACCAATATAAGATAAAAAATTCAAAATAAATCAATTATAAACATCTATATACAAAATTATGAGGTGATAGTCTACAAAAAAGGCCATTCAAAGTGTCTCTAGGAAATGAACTAATGGAATCCTACCAAAGAATAGTTAATCAACTCACCAAACCACAATTAATTTGTTTCTCATTATAAATAACCTAATAAAGTTATTTAATAAAAAAAATTATAGATTCCATATCCAAAATATAATTATATATTTTTATTATTATTATGAAACGTCTTTTATTAAAATATTCCATAAAATGTTAAGAGAATGTGTCATTTCTGGGTACATATGAAAAACCATATCCAAGTAGTGATAAAACTAATTTTTCAACCACAATATTTCATGAGTGTTAATTAGTATTACTGTAATATTTATGTAATATATTTATAGAAAAATTTATATCCATTAATTTTAATATCATATCAGTGTACTTACATTCCAAGACATTGGAAAATAATAACGTCACAAGTGTGTAAGTGTGCACTGCTACCTATATGAAGAAATGTTGTTTTTTGTTACGTTATGATTTTATGGATGTTAATATGGATAAATTTTCTGAATAAATATTTTCTATATTACATAATTGTTATTTTTTTATGTTCGATTATTATTTTCCTTCTTCTATTTTGTCCATTGAAAAGTGTAAACATCGATCGCGTGTATGTATGGCCTAACACCTATATAAATGTTGAAATAAATTTACATATCTCTAATGTTATTGATTAATATATATATATATATATATATAATTATATTTACTTATATTTTTATTATTATTAATATCAAATAAATTTTGGAACCATGATAAATGTATAAGGATTGAGAATATAATGTTGGAACCATGGTCATCTATGCATGAATTGGAGAATGGTCTGTGTTTGTTGTAAATCCTCAAAGGGAGTTCAGAATGTGTGCCAGAAAAGTACTCATACAGATCATCTGACTTTCATGTCAGTGCCTAAGAGGATTGGAAAGTTGTGCACCATATGTGTTTCAAGATCAGAACTTCAAAATTGGGAAAAGGAAAGAGGTTTGGAAAGCATTGGTTTGGTCGGGCAAGTGAGTAGCACGATATAGGCTAGGGCGGTTGGAGATGCACACCAGAACTTGCATGCCGAGAGGATTCTTGCATTCCATCATGCATGGTGTCCAGTTTTCCTATATATATAAGACCACCACTCCTCATTTGTAACAAATTTAGAGACATGGAGAAATTAAGTACTCCTATCGCGCAGGTGAAGTTATCACGGAAGTGGTTGTGGGTCGCGCAAGTATAAGTTGCATGAAAGTTATTTTTTGTGCATCCAAGGAGATTTGGGTGAGAAAGGGTGTGTTTTGTGCATGTTTGGTATTGAAGAAGGTTGAGGCGCTCAAGTATGGGAGGTGTACTTTCGTGCCAGTTATAACATGTGCGCCGGCATTGAAACTTGTGCACAGGATTGGGGAATCGTTCCATGTTTTGGTGAATTACACCCATCATTTTGAAGCTTAATCATTGCTAGAAGATTTCCCGGTACCCTCAGTGAAAAGTGAGATTCATATACTACTGATAGTTGAACTTCAACAGAGCATCTACATATAATAGAGGATTGATTTTATTGCAATGATGAAGAGACCTTCACGTCTATAAACTGTGTGCGACTTCACCAAAGGCAGTGAGCCAGGGGGAGTCCACGGGAGTGACCGGAGGGACGTAGTGAGCTATACCTGAACCTTTGTAAAGGTAGTGAGCATGGGACAGAGTTATTGTGCCTAAACCATTGTAATTCACATCTAGTGAAGATTAGTGAAATTTGGTAAGACCGACAACCTGCCATCATATGCTCCTTGTATATAGCCCTTATTGGTGAGCCAAGTAAAAAAGTTTTATGTCATCTCTCTGTATGTGAATTTTTTCTTTCTGATCATTTTCATCATGCTGGTTTAACAAGTTCATAACATCATTGGAACAATATCATTCTCATTAAAAGAAAATGTTGTCACATTGATTCACCCCTCCCCTCTAAGGGTGTCCCAGGGTCCTACAAGTGGTATCAGAGGGAGGTTACTGGTGTTAGATCTATCTTTTGCCATCATGGAGAATGCAGTCAATACTAGAGGAGTACCTCTCTTCAATGGAAGTAATTTTCTGATTTGGAAGAACATAATGAAACAAAATTTAAGATCCCTCATAATGGTAGTCCTCTTTTCTACCTTGCAAGGAATACCAGTTACTAATACAACAAGTCTTGTTATGGTTGATACAGACAGGAATGTTTATGACACAGATGCTAAAGCTCAAAATGCTATCACTTCGGCTCTTTTTGAACAGATCTACCTAAAGGTGATGAGTTTCACCTCAGAAATGTCTATGTGAGATAAACTTGAAAACACTTATGAAGGAGACAACAAAGTGAAGGACGCAAAACATAAAGTCTTACACAATAGGTTTGATGATCTAAAGATTCATCTTAATGAGAATGAAGATTGATTCTTCAATCAAATAACTGAAGTAGTAGGAGAAATTCGAGGTCTTGGAGAGTAAATAAAAGACATTGATATCATAAGAAAATTCTCTAGAAGACTTAAACCTATGTATAATGCAAATGTGTCAGCCCATGAAGAAAGAGATCATTCTAAGCTATCTTTGGATGATCTGTTAGGTAGTATAGTGGCATATGAGATGAGAGTCAAACCCAAAGATGCTATGAATCTTGTAAGAAAGGAAATGGCATTCAATGCCAGGGAAAAATTAAAAAAATTTGCAAATAGTAATGGTGAAGATGATGATGGAAAAGATATTCTTTCTCTCAACACCAAGAATCTGAAGAAGGGAAAAGGTAAATTTAAAGGTAAGATACATGTGGCATGTTTTCATTGTGGAAGAATTGGGCACATTTACTCTCTGTAACGCCCCAAGAGTCCATGGTATGATTCTCTTGGAATAATACAACAGTGTGTGTTGTACGTAACTTCGAGATTCTAACACACTGCGACCAATCAAATAGTTGTAAAGAATAGTAATACCCACTTTTTAAAATTTTATAAATTTTATCTCTCCAAATGGACTTCATTTTTGGATTCTGAATAATTAAACTATCCTATGGTAAAATTTTGGATCTTTTCGGATAACTTTTATATTTTGATGAATTGTGAAAATTACTAAATTTTAATTAAAATTTTTTTTAATCGAAATAATTAACAATGATAAAATATTAATTTAAGTGGTTTTAAAGTATATTTAGAATATATTTTTAACATTTAATACAATTATGGTCATTGTACATAATTTCACAATTAAACCGAACATAAACAGGTGTCAATATTTTGATAGTTATTATCTATTAAAAACACGCTTTTTGATTTAACAACGTGAATTAATTTTTAATTATTTTCTACCACTTCTGTGTTTTGAATTTGGAAAAATGGATTCCATATTTTGAATCAGGATGTACAAGTTTTATGAATAGGTAACTTTTATTTTTATTCATTTTGAATAATTTATTCGGTAAATATTTTATTTACCATGGATAAAGAGTAAATAGGATAAATAAGGGTAAAACAAAATAATATTATAATAATAATTAATTACCCTAAAACATGTCCTAACCTTATTTTTTGATACATGTCCTACCACGGGCATATTTTGGTCGATTTTGGGACCCCATGGATCCACTTGTAAGTGATAAGTACACTTTATATTAATCAAGTTAAAATAAATACAAAAATGACATAAGCATATATCTTTTAGAAAAACAATTTTTACATTGCGTTATATATGTTGGATTTTCGACTATAAATATTTATTATAAATCTAAAAATATTTACTACATAATGGTAGTTTATTTATAATTTTTAGACAT
Source organism: Viscum album (assembly GCA_963277665.1). Classification (NCBI taxonomy): domain Eukaryota; kingdom Viridiplantae; phylum Streptophyta; class Magnoliopsida; order Santalales; family Viscaceae; genus Viscum; species Viscum album. The sequence continues at coordinate 432,643,628 of OY728150.1, read as the reverse complement.
TTAATAATTAAAATTATTTATGACACAATAATGCTGTACTATTTTCCTTATTAATGAAAGAATCAAAGAATTGGTATTATAAATGTTAAAATAAATATAATCTGAAAGTTTTGATGATATAAATGAATCTTATTGGTTAATATGACATTTTAGGATAGCTTAAATGAAATTTTTTCGAATTAATGAAGTTTTTAAGACTATCAAAAATCAATTATTGAATAGTGTCAAAATTGACATAAATGAGTTTTTAAAACAAATATTATATTATTAATTGATATTCTATTCCTAAAAATCTAAGGCTTATCCAAAGGACTTATATCATGATAGTTGTATCATTAATGGACCACTTGGGGTCTCTTGGATGTATATATTATGTTTATTAACAATATAATATAAAAATACAAAGTGACATGGTAAATGTGAAACTAATTAACTAAGAGTTAAAACTAAACGATTAGGTTAATATAATGACCCAAACCTATCTAAATTATATTGGTTGAAATTATTTCGACTCATCCCCATGTTAAACTTTGAATAATATACTTTGGAGCCATTATAAAGAGAATATAAATTTATTATCAAATAATATTTCTAGCTTTTCCAAAGGTGCCCCTCACCCCTCTTATAAAAGGGAACTCCCCCTTCCCACTAATTCACACATTCAATGCCTTTTGGCACTGCCAAACCCTACCCAAATACTCTTTCAACATCCCTCACTTAAACTTAGTGGCCTTATATTGATCATAAATCCATTCTTAAGGATCCATTTTGATCAAATGAAAATAAATAACCTAAAGAAGAGGTAGTGTTTTCACCACCCTCTGTCAAGTTCTTTTCTTCTTCCACTTATTCTTTCTTTGTTATTCCCATTATAAAATAATAACTCTAGTATCTTATATATACATTGATTTTATTATAAATATTTTACATCCATATTCATTATTCTATCCATCCTTTGAATTACATGTCATTATAAGTGTGTACGCACGGCGTACCGTCTCTACGTTGTGGTGTAATTGTTATTCAAAACATTATTATTTGGATGGGTATAATAATGATGTGTAATTCAAGTAAATAATATATAACCTGATAATTATTCTATATATATATGATATACCATCAAATTATATATTATTTTGATATCAAAAAATGATATTGTCGCTCGTTCGTACGTATGAACTACCGTCTGCACGAAAGCGATGAGATTCATTCTCCATCATATCCATTTTAGACTAATTGTCATTTAATGATTAAAAATAATGTATAAATACTTGATATCATTATGGATATGAATAATATAAAACCTATCCATAACAATCACGTCTTATGTAACAAACATATTAAATAAAACGAGTAAGTTAACACCCAAAACAACAATAATACTAAGATATTATTAACAAATCAATGTTAAAAGATCATATATGATATCATATTATTGGATATCATTATTTTATAATTTAATAAAAAAAATTTCACCGTTATATTGGAGGTTAAACTACCCTTAACCAAGGAAAATTACATGGTAATGGTTTATTTCACAATCTCTTCATTATCCGAGGTTGTTTATACGTAATTATCAACTGTGACATTTTTATCATCCACATCCATGTTTCTTAAAAATGTATTTCAAATAATTCTTACTATTTTATAGACTATTTGTTAAATTCATTTACACCCTTTTTGACTTTTTTATTTGAATTTTATAAAGGATTCTTTCTGTCGATTTCCAAACTTGGTCCTTTTTAACCTTTTCGACAGAATTAAGGTAAGAATTTCTTTTTTAAACTTATACAGCAGGTGCAGCTATTTTCTACTGTTATAAAATCTTTGAAGCTTCCATTACATGCTTATAAGACTATTTTCAAAGTAAGTGTTTTATTTTATAATTATGTGACTTTTAAATGATTTCAAAAAAAGATATATTTCTATCAAATAGTTTTTATTTTATCTATGTCAACATCCTTTAATGGATTTTAATATTATATGAAGTTTATTTATTATGATACAAAACATCAATATTGTATTGAAGGTTTTGTGATATGTTTGACTGTGGATGTGTTATTTTTATACAATTCATCGTATTTGGAAAAATTATTGACATTTCATATGCTAGTTTTAATACGAATGTTTATGTTATGTTTAAACCTATTCATATGAGGAATGCATTGGACTTAATAAGTGACTGGTGGATCCCGCAATAGCTCCTCAATGAATCGGTAGGTCTCATGAGACAAACTACTGTCTTGGCACAAGGCCTTGACAAAATCTTATTTTTAGTCTTGGCACGAGGCCTTGGCTATGTGGTTTTGATAGTCTGTATTATGCATTCCATCATTATAAAATTGGTTATTGATATTTCATGTGATTATTCGACTAGTAGAATATCCATGTGAATAAGTAAATCGAATTATTTAAATTTATTTTTGCCATATTATACTGAAGTTCAAGTTTAAATGGCTTTTGTTTTAGTTATACATTGCTTTAAATGTTTATGCTTATTTATAAAAGTTTCTGCTATATTGTTATCCTTACTGCGCATTTGAGCTCACCCCAATCTATGTTTTATTTTACCCAGTATGTGAAGAAGTATTTTATGAATGACCTGCATGGATATTATATAGGGATATGAGTGTGGAGACAAGATGTTGTTGTAGTTTTCACTTTATGATGTATTGTAAACTTTATCAATGTATCTAGTGTTTCCAAGACTTCTAAACTAATTGGTCGTTCGATACATGATCTTTTGTGATCATTCCAATGTTATGTAACAATGCACTGACTTTGGGTAACTGGGGTCGAGGCATTATAGCTGGTATCAGAGAATGTTTAGTACAAACATTGGAAGCTAGATTTAGATAAACTCTGATTAGAGCACATAGATCTAAGATGGACTTTGAGGATTAGTATAGAATAACATCCCATAATTTTGGTATTGTGGAAATTCTGTGAGTTTTCCGAGTAATACATCCTTGTCTGGATAAAAGCAGGTAGAGGTGTCTCTGGCACAGATGTACCTCGGGGTAAAACCTGAAAACACCGCTTTGAGCTAGACTCGAATTAGAACTGGTGCTCGACAACGGTCCTTGCTCCACTCTTGGTTACGACACTCCCGGGGGATATGCTTAGGATAATTCTCAATTATTTTACAAACCATTATGAAGGGATTATGATTATAAACTTCCTTAAAGAAATTATTTTTATGATTATGGATTATATCCATAAATAGGTCAATTTATGTTAAGTGTTTTACAAGTATGAAATTATGTATTTTGATTCATAAACCGATCTAGTTTATTCCATTGTTTAGAAATGGTGCCTAGTGGATGAAATGGAAACCATATCATTGCATGCTCTCCATGTAGGGATTTACCTCCTCCTCGAGATAATTATAGTGGAGCTGGTGATGCAGCTGGTGCTGATCAACTAATCACCATACTGGGACAACTCACTCAGGTTATGAATAATAACCTTACCCGTATGGAGCACCCTAATCCACAACATGCAGGATCAATGTTAGATCGCTTCATGAGGCATCAACCACCAAAATTCAATGGGATTACAAATCCATTAGTAGTTGAGCAATGGATAAGTTCCCTAGAACAAATATTTCAGTCTTTGGGGAGGAATGGAAGGGAAAACGTTGTCATGGTAGGTTATCGCCTCACTGGAGATGTTGATCAATGGTGGTCATTGATTAAAAACATGAAGTAAAATGATGAAGTATCAAATATGGAATGGAGGGAGTTCAAAGATATTTTCATAGAAAAATACTTTCCTCGTGACCATATAGCAGATATGGAAAGGAAATTTATGAGTCTGAGATAAAAGGAGATTGAGAATGTCACAAAGTATGAGGCTAACTTTACAAGTTTATCAAGGTATTCTGGAGATTATATGCGTTACCCAAGATGTAAGATTGATAGATTCTTTTATGGGTTAAAACCATTTCTTAATTGAGCATTAGTGTCATAATCCTTCTCGTCATATGATGATATTGTCTCATGTGTTATCAAGATAGAAAAATTATTCTCTATGTCCTATGACATTAAAGCAAAGCAAGAGAGGAAGAGATCTGCTGATCACTCTGGGAATGGAAATAAGGGGAAGAAGGGAAAAATTGAATATACATCCTATAGTAAATATGGAAAGAAATACCTTGGTACTTTCTTGAAGGGGATGGATTCTGTTATAAGTGTAGTGAGAAAGGCCACCAAGCTCGTGATTGCAAGGGGATTAAATAAGCTACCGATGTTTAATGCTACAACTGCAGATAGATGGGACATTATGCAAATGAATATCCTAAGCATCAGGGAAACTTACCTCATAAAAGGCCAAGGGATCAAGGCCATGCTTATTCTATCACTACTGTTGAGGTAGAATCTTTGAAAGACGTGGTGGTAGGTAATTTAATGGTTTCCTCAAGTTTAGAAAATGCATTATTTTATTCTGGATCATCACATTGTTTCATATCATCCCAGTTTTCTATGAAAATTAGATATTTCCAATTTGATTTAACAAGGGAGTTTTCAATTAAAACTCCTAAGGGAAGTATCATTATAACAATGTTTTGTGAATCAGTCCCCATTAGTGCACATAAATGTTTTTTATTCGCTGATCTCATCGTGATACCTATGATTGAGTTTGATATAATCCTCGGTATGGATTGGATTTCGGACCATGATGCGAATATTTATTGTAATAAGAAGGAGGTTACGATTTTTGATGATGATGATAAGTAACACCTTATCTTTAGAGAAGAATCGTCACCACCTAATTATTTTCTAGATCCACCCCATATAGCTCAACTAAATTAAATTATTGGGGAGGAAGAGAATGAAATAATTGTGGATGAGGAAAAGAATGTTCAAATAGAGGATGTAACTATTGTGAAAGAATATGTAGATGTGTTTCCAAAAGATTTACCTAGACCTCCTCCAGAACGAGAAGTTGAGTCTTCTATTGATTTAATTCCTGGATCAAGGCCTATATCAAAGACCCCTTATAGAATGGACACTGTGGAATTAGTTGATCTAAAGAAAGAACTAGAGGAATTGAGTAATAAGGGATTTATTCTCCCTAGTGTTTCTCCATGGGGAGCCCCTATCCTTTTTGTTAAAAAGAAAGATGGATCTACGAGGTTATGTATCGACTACAGGGAGATCAGTGCTATAACAAAAAAGAAAAATAATCCCCTACCTTGCATTGATGATTTATTTGACCAACTGCATGGATCACAATAATTTTCAAAGATTGACCTTCGGTCTGGATACCATCAGTTGTGTGTGAATAAGGAAGACATTCTGAAGACAGCATTTTGATCCAGGTACGGGCATTGTGAGTTTACAGTGATGCCTTTTGGGCTGACTAATGCGCCCTCTGTATTCATGAATCTAATGAATAGAGTTTTCAAGGAATATCTAGAATAATTTGTGGTGTTATTTATTGATGATATCTTGGTATACTCTAAAAGCTACGATGATCATGAAAATCACTTGTGCATTATCCTGAAGACTCTGAGAAGACATGAATTATATGGGATGTTTAGTAATTGTGAATTCCGACTTTGTGATATTTCTTTTCTTGGCCATATTGTCTCTAAAGATGGAATCTTTGTTGATCCTTATAAAACCAGGGCAATCCAAGAATGGCTTGCACTGTCGAGTATAACTGAGGTACGCAGTTTTATTGTCTTAGCTTGTTATTATTGACGTTTCACCCAGAATATTTCTTGGTTGGCTAACCCATTAACAAAGATCACACGTAATGGGGTTTTTTGGACAAAAGAGTGTGAAGAATGTTTTAAAGAACTAAAGAGATGATTAGTCAATGCTCCTATATTGACTCTACAATCAGGGAATGATGGGTTCATTATTTATAGTGATGTATCGAAGAAAGTAATTGGTTGTGTCCTTATACAGAATGATAGGGTTATTGACTATGCATCACGATAGTTGAAAATTGAGGAGCAAAACTATCCTACTCATGATCTTGAGTTTGCAGTTGTGATATTTTCTTTGATGATATAGAGAAACTACCTCTATGGTGAAAAATATGAGATATATACTGATCACAAGAGTTTGAAGTATATTTTCTCACAAAACAAACTCAACATGAGTCAAAGGAGAGGGATTGAATTACTCAAGGATTATGATTGCACTATACACTACCACCCGGGGAAGGGAAACAAGGTAGCAGATTCTTTGAGCAGAAAATATCATGGAGTTTTGAACATGATTATAATTGAAAGGGATCCTATTTTCATTGATCTAGTGATGATGATATGGGAATTACCCTGGAAGGTGAAACATCGATACTTTTTCAAATGGTTACCGAACCATATTTACTAGAAAGGAAATGAAGTTCTCAGACTGGTGATGAAGTGTTTCAAAAGAAGATTAAATCTGTGAATGATAGAAGATTGAGAGACATTGTGTATGAAAATGGAATTTTGAAATTTGGGAAGAGAGTTTGTGTTCCTGATATACATGATCTAAAAAGGGAATTGTTGGATGATGCTCATAGTTCGAATTTCTCTATACACCCTGCGAGCATGAAAATGTATAGAGATTTGAAGGAATATTTTTGGTGGGACAACATGAAGAGGGAGATTGCTGATTTTGTATCAAGATGAATGGTTTTTCAACAAGTGAAAGCTGTAAAGAAATATCCTGGAGGATTACTGCATCCTCTTCCCATACTAGACTGGAAATGGGATAATATTATGATGGACTTTGTCTTGGGGCTACCAAAGGATCCTAGAAGGAATGATGCAATATGGGTTATTGTTGATCATCTTACCAAGTCATCACATTTTCTTGATATAAGTGATGATATACCACTGGAACATCTACCAAGACTATATATTAATGAAGTTTTGAGACTTAATGGAGTAACCCTATTGATTGTTTCTGATTGTGATCCCCATCTTAAGTCAAGATTCTAGAAAAGTCTTCTGAAATCCCTGGATACTAAACAACCTTTGAGCACTGCCTACCACCCCCAAACAGATGGACAATCAAAACAAACTATTTAAACCTTAGAAGACATGTTGAGATATTTCTCACTTGACTTTCAGGGTATGTGGGATCAATATTTACCCCTAATGGAATTTTCCTATAATAATAACTTCAAATCAATTATTCAGATGGCACCATATGAAGTGTTATACAGAAAGAAATGTCACACACCAACCAGTTAGGATGATGTTCATGAATGAAAACATGTAGGCCCAGATTTGGTGGAGGAAACAATGGAAATGGTAAAGATAATCCAAAACCACATCAAATCATCTCAAAGTTGGCAGAAGAGCTATGCTGATAACTGAATGAAGGATTTGGAATTTCAGGTAGGAGATCATGTTTTATTGAAGTTATATCCATGGGAGGGAGTTATACATTTCAGTAATAAGGGTAAATTGTGTCCTAGGTACATTGGACATTTCGATATTCTAGAACGAATTGGGGTTGTAGCTTACTGTTTGGGAATGCCGCCAAATCTATCCAAAGTTCGCGATGTGTTCCCCATATCAATGTTGAGAAAATACATGCCTGACCCAATGAATGTACTCACTTGTGAGGAATTAGAACTGGAACCCGATCTATCTTATTGCGACAAGCCCATTAAGATTCTTGATACAAGAGGGAAAGCGCTGAGAAACCGGACAACTCGTTCGGTAAGAGTTCTATGGAGGAACCATAAGATGGAAGAGGCAACGTGGGAACCTAAGGAACTTATGATGAAGAGCCACCCGATTCTATTCATGTAGTAGTATTCTATAAATTTAGAGGATGAAATTATTTTATGGAGGGGAGAATGTAACACCCCATGCTTCCACGATAGGATTCTCTTTAAATAAAATAGTAGCATATGTTGTACGCAACTTCGAGATTCTAACACACTCTGACCAATCAAAGTACCCGTTATGAATAGTAATACCCACTTTTTGAAATTTTATTAATTTTATCTCTCAAAATGGACTTCATTTGTGGATTCGGAATATTGAAATTAGCCTAGGGTAAAATTTTGGAACTTTTCGGATAACTTTTATATTTTGATGAATAGTGAAAATTACTAAATTTTAATTAAAAACAACTTTTTTAATCGAAATAATTAATAGTGATAAAAGATTAATTTAAGTGGTTTAAAAGTATATTTAGAATATATTTTTACTATTTAATACAATTTTGGTCATTGGACATAATTTCAAAAATAAACCGGACATAAAAAAGTGTCAATCTTTTGATAGTTATTATCTCTTAAAAACACCCTTTTTGTTTTAACAACGAGAATTAATTTTAAATTAATTTCTTCCACTTATTTGTTTTGAATTTGGAAAAATAGATTCCATATTTCGAATCAGGATGTCCAAATTGTGTAAATAGGTAACTTTTATTTTTAGACATTTTGAATAATTATTTCGGTAAATATTTTATTCACCATGGTTAAAGAGTAAATCCGATAAATAAGGATAAAAATATAATATTATAATATTAATAAATTACCCTAAAACATGTCCAAACCTTATTCTTTGATACATGTCCGACCATGGGCATAGTTTGGTCTATTTTGGGACCCCATGGATCCAGTTGGTAGTGATAAGGACACTTTATATTAATCAAGTTAAAATAAATACAAAAAATTACATAAGAATATATCTTTTAGAAAAAAAAATTTAACATAAGGTTATATACGTTATATTTTCAACTATAATTATTAATTATAAAGATAAAAGTATTTCCTACATAATGGTAGATTATTTATAATTTTTGAATATTTAATAATTAATATTATTTATGACACAATAATGATGAAGTATTTTCATTATTAATGAAGGAATGAAATAATTTGTATTATAAATGTTACAATAAATATAATTTGAAAGTTTTGATGACTTAAATTAATAATATTGGTTAATATGACATTATAGGATTCCTTAAATGAATTTTTTTTCAATTAATAAGGTTTTATGACTTTAACACAAATCAATTATTGAATAGTGTCAAAATTGACATAATTGAGTTTTTAAAACAAATATTATATTATTAATTGATATTATATTCCTAAAAATATAAGGTTCAGCCAAAATAATTAATATCATGATAGGTGTATCATTAATGGACCATTTGGGGGTCGCTTGGTTGTATATAGTATGTTTATTAACTATATAATATAAAAATACAAAGTTACATGGTAAATGTCAAACTAATTAACAAAGAGTTAAAACTAAAAGATAAGGTTAATATAATGGACCAAACCTATCTAAATTATATTGTTTGAAAGTATTTAGACCCATACCCACCATTGACGTTTAATAATCTACTTTTGAGCCATTAGAAACCTAATATGAATTTATTATAATATAATATTTCTAGCTTTTCGAAAGGTTCCCCTCACCCCTCTTATAAAAAGGCACTCCACTTTCTCACTAATTCACACATTAAAATCCTTTTGGATCAGCCAAAACCTACCCAAATACTCTCTCAAATTCCATAACTTCAACATAGAGGCATTAGTTTGATTAGAAAGCCATCCTATAGATCCCTTTTGATCAAATAAAAGGAAGAACCCGAAGAAGAGGTAATGTTTTCACCACCCTCTTTCAAGTTCCTTTCTTCTTCCACTTCATCCTTCTTTGTTATTCAAATTATAAAATAATAACTCTAGTATCTTATATATATTGTTTTGTTATTATAAATATTGTACAACCATATTCAGTATTCTATCCATCCTTTGAATGACATGTCAACATACGTGCGTACGTACAGCTTACCGTCTCCACGTCGTTGTGTAATTGTTATTCAAAACATTATTATTTGGATGGGTATAATAATGATGTGTAATTCATGTAAATAATAAATATAACATGAAAATTATTCTGAATTTATGATATACCATCCAATTATATATTATTTTAATATCAAAAGAATGATATTGTCGCTCGTGCATACGTACGGACTGCCGTCTCCATGAATGCGATGAGATTCATTCCCCATCGTATCCATTCGAAGGTAATTCACATTTGATTATTAAAAATAATGTTTAAGGACTTAATATAATTATGGATATGAATAATATACAACTTACCCATAACAAACAAGGATTTTGTAACAAAACATATAAAATAAAACGAGTAAGTTAAGACCCTAAAAAACGATAATACTAAGATATTATTAACAAATCAATGTTAAAATATCATATATGATATCATATTATTTTATATGATTGTTTTATAATCTAATAACAATTATTTCACAATTATACATGAGTTAAACCTGCTCTAAAACAAGTAAAAGTACAAGGTACGGGTTTATTTCACAATCTCTTCATTATCCGAGTTTTTTATATGTAATTATCTACTAGGACCTCTTTATCATCCACATCCATGTTACTTAAAAATTTATTTCAAATCAATCTTACTATTTTACTGACAATGGGTTAAAGTCATTTATACACTTGTTGATTTTTTTTATGATGTTTATAAAGGAATATTTCTGTAGTTTTCCAAACAATGTCCTTTTTAACCTTTTCGACAGAATTAAGGTAAGAATGTCTTTTTTTAACTTATAAAATGGGTGAAGCTATTTTCTTCCATTATGAAATCATTGAATCTTCCCTTACAAGCTAATAAGTATATTATCAAATTTAATGTTTTATTTTATAATTATGTGACTTTTAAATGATTTCAAAAAAAGATATATTTTTATCAAATAGTTTTGATTTCATCTATGTCAACATCCCTTAATGGATTTTAAGCTTATCTGAAGTTTATTTATGATGATAAAAAATGTACATATTTTATTGAAGGTTTTGTGATATGTTTGACAATGGATGTGTTATTTTTATACCATTCATGGTTTGTGAAAAAGTATTTACATTTTGTAAGCTTGTTTTAATAAGAATTTTTATGTTATGTTTAAACCCATTCATATGAGGAATGCATTGGACTTAATAATTGATGGGTGGAGCCCACTATAGCTCCTCGATGAATCGGTAGGTCTCATGAGACAAACTAGTGTCTTGGCATAAGGACTTGACAAAATCTTATTTGTAGTCTTGTCATGAGTCATTGGCTATCTGGTTATGATAGTATGGAATTATGCATTCCATCATTATGAAAGTGGTTATTGATATTGCATGTGATTAATCGACTATTAGAATTTCCATGTGAATAAGTAAATGACATTATTTTATTTTATTTTTTCAATATTATGCTGAAGATCAAGTTTAAAAGGATTTTTTTTAGTTATACATTACCTTAAATGTTTATTCTTATTTATAAAAGTTTTTGCAATATTGTGATCCTTACTGGGCATTTGAGCTCACCCCTTTCAATGTTTTATTTTTCCCTATATGTGAAGAAGTATTTTATGAATGACCTGCAGGGATAATATAAGGGGATATGAGTGTGGAGACAAGTTGTTGTAGTTTTCACTTTATTATGTAATGTAAACTTTATTAATGTATCTAGTGTTTCCAATACTACTAAACTAATCGGTCTTTTGAGACATGATCTTTTATGATCATTCAAATGTTATGTAATAATGCACAGACTCTGGGTAACTGGGGTCGGGGAGTTACACTCTTAGTGCCAAAGAAATTTCGATGATGATGAGAGTGAAGCTGAAGACATCGAGAAGCCTTAAAAAATGTTTTTAAAAAGGGATACTTCAAATATGGAAAGAAAATACAGAAGAAGAGTTTTTTTGTGAAGAAGAAGATGAGGATATTGAATTTTGTGAAGAAGAATAACCAGAATTTAAAACAGGAAACCATGCTACCATGATGGCTACCATTGAAAAGTACATACCCTCGATCAATAAAAGCAGAGATAATCATATTACTCTTAATAGTGATCCAAAGATTAAAATTAAGGATGCCTTTTCCAGGCTTGAGAATAAATGTAAGAGATGCAATAAGTGGAAGGAAATGGTGGAAGAGTCGTCATAATATGTTGATGTGCATGAAGCATAAATTGAACGACTAAAAGAACTAGTGAGAGTTCAGTATTTGATCCTTGAAAGAACAGATGACATTGTAAAACTAAAGCTTATAATTGAAGAACCAAAAAAGGTCATAAATTACCTTTCATACAGACTGGAAGAGAAGTCCAAGACTGTTGATATTCTTGAGGAAGAAGTTTTTACTCTTAAGAGTAAAATTTGATTGCAATCAACCACAATTGGGGGTAAGAAGATAATTTATTTTGGAAGAATCTTAGATGCAGAAATACTGGCAAGAGACAATTGTGGTTTAGATGGGGTTAGAAAAATCTTGAGTGATCAATGACCCGATTGCATGGGAAAGATTTGAAATTTATTTGAAGTAGAGACATCAACTGCTAGAAGTGTAGAAACCCAAATGAAAGGAAAGATAAACGTGGGATATTGTTGAAACATTACCTGATGTGATGAAAAAGAAAACCTCAATCCTAACTAAAAGATGAACTGACAATTATCCTCAAACATTTAGAAATGGAAGGCAGTCCAACTATTCTCTCAAGGTATAAGGCATGATGAGACGTTCAAGTGAGAAGACATTTCCTCTCCTGAAGTGTCAGTTCTATGGCTATCTTGGCCATACCATGTCATATTACGAAGAGGCAAGGAGCTACTTGAATGGGGAAGATCTGGGACATCAATAAGTGAGACCAACTTCATATCCTATATCTTATAGATGGAATAGTTTCTATTGATACTATTTTCATTGTTCTAACTTTGGAAATAAAGCTTTGTATGGAAGGAAGAGATTTGATAGGAGAGATTCATACAACTCTCAAGGACAGGTCAATATCCACCCTCCTGATGGTGTTTCTTTCAAAAACAGGTTTTCTTCTCTAGAATAAGATTATGGGTATGAAGAACATGATTATGAGTAAGAAATAATTATAAGGCCATAAATATCTTATACTCAATCCAATATCTCTTGGAATGAAAAGAGGAAGATCGGGAAATCCAACCTTGTAGAGGTGGTCCTCAAAGCTACAAAAAAACAACAGTAACTGGATTCTGTATAGAGGTTGTTAATCTCATATGACATGTAAAGTTGTCCTTTTAACTGATATCAAAAGGAAGGTTGATGGTACAGTAAGATTTGGGAATGATGGAGCTCTGAAAATCAAAGGCAGTGGAAGTACTGAATTAGATAATGGAGAGCTAAAGAAGGCTGAAGACCTTTATGTAGATGGCCTACGTCATAATATACTTAGCGTGAGTCAATTCTGTGACTTGGGGCTCGTAGTTAATTTTAATCAGAAAGGCTGCACTATCAAGGGAAATACAAGCAATTCACTAATGATGGGATGCAGAACAGAAGGAAAATTGTATCAGGTTGATAGTAAAGAAAATATTTTCTACATGGCTATTGAATAAGAAAACAATTTATGGAATCAGAGGATGGGACATATCAATCAACAAGAAATAGAGAAAATATCGAAACTAAGGATTGTCATGGACATTCCCAACCTGAAGCGTGAGCGTGAGAAGTCATGTGATTCTTGCATTCGTGGAATGCTGGTCTGCAGTTCATATCATCCAAAGAAGAAAAGGGCATCTCATCTTCTTGATCTAAATCATACTGTAACATCCCAAGTAAATGAAGAATAAAACATATTACATATTTATTAATATTTGTGAATTAAATATTAATTTTACTTTAATGGGGTTTTTATGTTCGATAGAGTACCCAATACACAACAACAGGATTCTTTGAAATCTTATGTTGCACACTAATAATATAATATTATTATTTTAAATGGTAGTTAACTACTAGCCATTTTATTGGCAGGAATGAACAAAACTGACTAAAACATGATTATACATGTTTGTTAAATGTATTTACATTCATCCAATAAATGTTAGAGGCTTAAAATGTCAATAAATCTAATTTTATGCATAATTTACATTAAAAGGACGATTTACTACCTTTTAATGGAGACCCCTATTTAAAATTAGTTTTGGTCATCTTTATATGTTCTATTTGACCAAATAAAATTCTTCTTTTGATTTGGGACAACAAATTTTAATTTGGGTAATTTTTTTGGTATTTTTCAGATAAAGATCATTTTTAATGAATAGTGGAAAATATTGTATTTTTATTCAAAAGTGCATTTTAATATAATTTATTTATGTAGTTAGAATATATTTTTCTTTGTTTTAAATTTTAATTAGAATATATTTTTTCAATTTAATCCAATGTAGGTCGTTGGAACTAATTCCACTTTGACAGTGGACATAAACAAATGACAATTTTTTGATAGTTATTGTTTCTTAAAAACACGCTATTTGTTTTAACAACGAGAATTAATTTTAATTTAATTAATTCCATTTATATGTTTTTAATTTAAAAAAATAAACATCATTTTTGAATTTGGAATATCAAAAAATGATTAGGCTGAATTTTTTGTATTTTTCTAAAAAACTTCATTTTTTGATAAATAGTGAAATCACTTAGTCATAGTTAGATAAAAATTGACCTTTTCATTTAAATGAACTTTTACCACTTCTGTGAATTGAATTTAGAAAATCTGGCATACATGGTTGTTATCAAGATGTAAAATTTCGTTCAATAAGATTAAAATAATTTTTGATGGTTAGTATCTTTTGACTGTTATTTACCACGGTTAAATGTAAATAGTTTAATTTAAGGTAAAAATGATATAATAATAATTCAAAATTACCTTAAAACCTGTCCAAACCTTACTTGATGAGTCATTAACGACCATAGGAATATTAGGGTCGATTTTGGGACTCCTTTGAGCCACATGGGAGTGATAATGACAATTTAGAATAATTAATTTAATGTAAAGGCCAAAATGACAAAAACAAATATATTTTAGTAAAAAAAATTATATAGTGTTATTTAAGTAATATAGTTGACTATAATTATTAATTGTAAAACTAATAATATTTCCTACATCATGTTATTTTGTCTATATTTTTAGACATCAAATGAACTAAATTATTTGTGACACAATAATGATTTCATATTTACCTCATTAATAAATGATTTAAATAAATAAGATTATAATCACTATAATATTATCCAAAACATTTACAATTATAAATTTATGATTTTATTTCGACTATGAGTCATCTTATCTTCATCGTTAATGCTTGTGGGACCATTAGAAACCGAATATAATTAGATAATAAAATAATAGATTCACACTTTCCTAAAGAGCCCCTCCTCCCCCTTATAAAAGGAGACCACTTCAAACCAATTCAACACACCTCTCAAGCCTTTTGGATCGTCCAAAATCTACCAAACTAATCTTCCTACATCCCTCTACTCCCCCTAGAAGCCATAACTTAGGCATAATGAACTTCAAGAAGTCCTTTTGGTTCAATCCAAAAAACGTTACCCAAATTAATGGTAACAGTTTATCTTAAATTGTTTTCCTTTTCTTTTACTACTCCAACCCCTAAAAACTTTTTTTATTCCAATATTTTGTAAAAACACCAGTATCCTCAGTATACTATGATGTTGTTATGTGAAGGATTCGAACTACACATACACACACCTCTATCTAATGGATGAAGAACATAATGTTTCTGTGGATGGAGAATTAACGCCTCACGAAACGATGATTGTTCGATTATCGCATACTCCATCTCATGGTGGACATTATGATCGCACTGTATTTATATGTGATTTATATTATGTTTATGTTATCTTTATGATTCTGTATTTTCCATTTATAGAACACCTTTATGGTCTCCATAGTGGGTAAATACAATAATATGATTTGAGAAAGTGCGGACTACCGCCCCCTCAAAGTGATGTGACTCGTTAATTACATATGTGGGATGTATAAAGGATAGAGTTAATGATATTATATATGATATCATACTGTAATTATAATATACCTAGGTATCATTATTTTTAAATTTCATTAAAATAAAAAATAGAAATGAAAGTAGAGTTAATGTGTACATACGACTTACTGTCTCCATGAACGGTGCATTTAATTTCTCACCTCCATATGTTATGTACAATTATAAATACATGTATATGCGGGATATATATGATATATATGATATATAAATCAGGAATATAATTCTGGATATAATGAACCTTTGTCCACATGAACAACATGTAATTATAAGAAGTCCATTATTGAGACAAGTACAAAATATCGACAAAATGAATGTTATTAACATAAATGGTTACATAATGATTATAAAATGGTAATAAGTTATATAAAAGGAATAATAATCTTGAAAAATGTTCTTAAGAAAGTAGAAATTATTTTTGTTTATTACTCAGGAGATTAAAGAAAAATCTAGTCAAGTCGTACATAAGTTAAGGGACTTCATCTCAATATCCATTCATTGAAGAATATTTTGTTTTAATACATGACTTTATATTATACTCTGTATAAACACCCTTGAATTTTCATAGGAAATATTTTTCTATGAAGAGTTTTAAAAAATGAAAAAAAAGGAAAGTTTTTTTTAATGTAAGCGAGGACAATGACCATTTCCATCACCATGAGTATTATTTGATCTTTGGATTCCTCAACAAACCATAATGTTTTTAAAAGAAAATAAATACCATAGAGTATTTTATGTATTTTGGTATTTAAAATGGTTTTGATAATGGATTTGTTATGAAAATATATTTATTTGTTATATTTTGATTGAAATGTGGAAATTTTTTCTTTCCTTTATTTTTTTTTCATTCTTATGAGTTTATAATTGTACATGGACATTTGACAGGTGGTTACGTGATAAACCAAATGACAGGTGGTGTTGTGAATACCAGGACGGGTGGTTATGTTATAACCTCTAATGCATTGGGTATGAAAGTAGGCCGCATGGCTATTCTATTTAGTGATATGTGTGTAAGTCGACCATATGGTTATTCTATTTTAGTATGTTTATGACCCAAGTTACCTTTATATGTTATGTGTTATTTATATGGGTTTTATGGTAATATTTTGGTTACAAAAATTTTAAGTAATGATCTTTTATTTAGTAAATATTATTTACTACTTTATAAAGGAGAAAAGTATTACATATGTTAGAGTATTCATGGATTACTTGTTTTTTTGAACAAAATAACAGTTTTCCTTCTTTGTGTATCCTTTACTAATCCTTTTATTCTCATCCAATGTTTTTTAAATGTTTTTAATATGAAATAATGTGTAATAGGGTCAAGGATGGGATCATGGAAAATTAATGATTTCATTAATCATGGAACTATACATGATTCTTTTTTTTCAAGAGTATATGTTTTGTAAAAAAAATGGAAACTGTGTATAAGTGTCTACTTTGTAAAATTTTCTGATTTAATAGTCATGTCTGAATTTTCTAAAACTATAAACTTGAAAAAATCCTCAATGTGAATTATTCATTTATTTCAATATTATGTAAGTTTTAAGGCTGAGTCCTTATAGTTGGTATCAGAGGTCAGTTTAGAAAAGTTTAAGAGTTAGGGTATTGTTTAATTAATATTCATAAAGTAATTTATGTTAATATTGAAATCAGATAGCATTTACAGATTACCATGTTGCTTCACTTAAGATATTTTTATGTTGAGAATGGATTTTCATAGAGGAGACATGGATGTTTTTATGGGAAGGCATACAGAGGTAAATGACCTTCCAAATTAGCATCCTGAGATGGTCAGAATAAGAATTGAACAGTTTGTTGCAGTAATGGCTCAGTTGGCTCACATGAAAAATGTTGTCTATTTTATTGAGGATATTTTTGTTTATTATAAATGTAAAGAGTATCATGAAATTCATTTAAGGTTCACCTTGAAATCCTTAAAAGAAAATACACTTTATGTGAAATTCAGCAAGTGTGAGTTTTGGTTACAACAAAAGTTGTTGAAGAATGTCCAAGACCCAAAAATATAACAAAGATTTGTATTTTTCATGGTTTGGAAGGTTATTACTGGAGGTTTGTTGAAAAAATTTCACAGTTATTTAGACTGATTGCTAAGTTAATATGAAAAGGAGTTAAGTTCATCTGGACAAAAGAATGTTATGATTGTTATTAGTAACTAAAAAGAAAATTGTTGAATGCTCCAGTTTTGGAACTGAAATCCAAAAATGGTGAGTTTGTTATCTACAATGATGCATCATTGAATGGAATGGGTTGTGTCCTAATGCAGAATGATCAGGTAATTGCTTATGCTTCACGTCAGTTGAAACCCCATGACTTAAATTACCCTACAAATGATTTGGAATTAGCTACTCTTTTTTTTGCTTTAAGAATTTGGAGGCATCATTTGTATGGAGTGATGTGTGAAATATATTGTGATCACAAATGTTTGAAGTATATATTCACTCAAAAATAACTGAACATGAGATAGATGAGATGGATTAAATTAATCAAGGATTATGATTGCACGATCCATTACCATCTGGAAAAATCAAATAAAGTGGGTGATGCTTTGAGTCAAAAAAGTAATGCTTCATTAACCATGTTATGTTTGGAATGAGATCCTTTGGTTTTTTATTTGATAAACATTGTCATAGAAGTTTTTGGTGCAGGAAATTATTCCGTTTTGTTTCAGGTGTCAGTGAGATCATCTCTATTAGACAGAATAAAGCAAGCACAGAAAGAATAAAGTGAGTTGCAGAAAAAGGTAAAGTTGGTTCATAAGGGTTAGTTTCCTAAATTTATCGTTGATAATGATAGTGTTATGAGATTTGGAAAGAGATTATGTGTGCCTTTTTATTCACAGTTGAATAATGATTTGTTATGTGAATCTCATAGTTACCCATTTTCAGTCCATTTTGGAAGTACTGAGATGTACATAGATCTTCGAGAGTATTACTGGTGGGATGGGATGAAAATAGATACTGCTAATTTTACAGTGAAGTGTTTGACTTGTCAGTAGGTTAAAGTAGAGCGATAGTTACCAAAAGGGATGCTACAGCCTTTACCAGTTCCAGAGTGGAAATGGGAAAATATATCCATGGACATTGTTGTGGGATTACCAAAGACATCTCGAGGTAATAATGCAATCTGGGTTATTTTGGATCGATTGACTAAATCTTTTCATTTCATTCCTATTCGAGATACTTTGTTTCTAGATCATCTTTCTCTGTTGATTTTTAAAGAGATATTCAGGTTTCATGGTGTTCCACTCTCTATTGTATCTGACCGTGATCCCATGTTTACTTATAACATTTTTAAAGGCCTTCAGAAGTTGTTGGGTATAGAATTAAATTTTAGTACAACTTTTCACCCTCAATCATATGGGAAATTAGAAGGATCAATTCAAACCTTGGAGGATATGTTACGTGCTTTATCGATTGATTATCAGGGAATTTGTGACCAACATCCTTCTTTGGTTGAATGTTTATATAATAACATTTTTCATTCTAGTATACAGATGGCTCCATTTGAGGCTTTATATGAAAAGTATTGTCGAACTCTAAACTTTTTTGATGAAGTAGGTGAAAGGAAGCTGATGGAGCCAGAATTGGTAGAAGAGATGCTAGAGAAAGTTTAGTTGATTCAGAATCACATGAGAATAGCTCAGAGAAGACAAAAAATTTATGCAGATAACCAGAGGAAAGATCATTCTTTTGAGGTAGGTGATCATATCTTTTCCAAAGTTTCTCCATGGAAATGTGTGATGTGTTTTGGTAAGAAAGGAAAGTTGAGTCCAAGGTTCATTGGACCTTATAAAATTCCTGAGAAAGCTGGATCAGTTGCATACAGAGTGGTTTTACCTCCAATTTTATCCCAGGTACACAATGTTTTTCATGTTTTGATGTTGAAAAACTATATTCCAGATCCATCTCATGTTTTGAGCCTAGATGTAGTTTAGTTGGAAAAAATATCTCTTATAAAGAACAACGACTCCAGATTCTTGACCTTAAAGAGAAATTGTTGTGGAATAAGGTAATTCACCAGGTAAAGTTTTTGTGTAAAACCCATATGATTGAGGAGGCAATGTGGGAATCTAAAAATGCTATGAGGGATAAATACCGATATTTATTTTGGTAAGTGAAAATAAATGGTGAGGACTCAATTTCCAAAAGGGAGGAAGGATGTAACATCCCAAGTAAATGAAGATTAAGTCATATTTCATATTTATTAATATTTTTGAATTAAATATAAATTTTACTTTAATGGGGTTTCTATGTTAGATAGCGTACCTGATACACAACAATGGGTTTCTTTGAAATCTTACATTGCACAGAAATAATATAATAATATTATTTTAAATTGTAGTTAAATCCAAGCTGTTGTATTGGCAGGAATGATCAAAACTATCTAAAAGATGATTATACATGTTTTTTAAATGTCTTTACATTAATCCAATAAATTTTAGAGGTGTAAAATGGGAATAAATCTAATTGTAAGCATAATTTACATTAAAATGCCTATTTACCATCTGTTAATGGTGAACCCTCATTAAATTTAGTTTTGTTCATCTTAATATGTTCTATTTGACCAAATAAAATTCTTCTTTTGATTTGGGACATAAAATTTTACTTTTGGTAATTTTTTTGGAATTTTTCTGAAAAATATCATTTTTAATGAATAATGGAAAATATTGTATTTTAACTCAAAAGTGCATTTTAATCTATTTTATTTATATATTTATATTTTTTTAAATTGGTTTTAAAGTGTAATTAGAATATATTTTTTCCATTTAATCCAATGTTGGTCATTGGAACTAATTCCACTCTGAGAGTGGACATAAACAATTTTCAATCTTCTGATAGTTAATGTTTCCTAAAATCACGCTATTTGTTTTAACAACGGGAATTAATTTTAAATTAATTAATTCCATTTATATGTTTTTAATTTAGAAAAATAAACATCAATTTTGAATTTGGAATATCAAATAATTCTTAGGCTGAATTTTTCGTATTTTTCTGAACAACATTATTTTTTGATAAATAGTGAAACCACTTAGTAGTAGTTAGAAAAAAAAACTATCTTTTTCATTTAAATGAAATTTTACCATTTCTATGAATTGAATTTCAAAAATCTGACATACATGGTTTTTATCAAGAAGTAAATTTTGGTTCACTAAGATGAAAATAATTTTTGGTGAATAGCAACTTTTGACTTTTATTTACCGCGGTTAGAGGTAAATATTTTAATTCAAGGTAAAAAGAATATTGTAATAATTCAATGTTACCTTTACACTTGTAAAAACCTTAATGGTTGAGTCATTAACGACCATGGGCATCATTGGGTCAACTGTCGGACCCCTTTGAGCCACATGTGAGTGATAATGACAATTTAGATTAATTAATTTAAAGTAAAGGCCAAAATGACATAAACAAAAATATTTTAGTAATTAGTTTTCATATGGTGTAATATAAGTAATATATTTGACTATAAATATTAATTGGAAAGATAAAATAATTTCCTACATCATGGTATTTTTTCTATAATTTTATGACATCAAATAAATTAAATTATTTATGACACATTAATGATGCAGAATTTACCTCACTAATAAATGACTTAAATAAATAAGATTATAATGATTAAAATATTATCCAAAACATGTCCAATTATGATTTAATGATTTTATTTCGACCATTAGTCATGTTATCTTAATATTTAATGATTTTTGGACCATTAGAAACTGAATATAATTATATAATATAATAATAGTCTCACACTTTCTTAAAGAGCCCCTCCTTCCCCTTAAAAAAAGTCCACTTCTATGAAATTCCACACACCAATAAAGCATTTTGGCTCATTAAAACTCTACCCAATTAAGCTCTCTACATCCCTTTTCTCCCCATAGAAGTCGTACCTTAGTCATAAGGCACATCCAGAAGTCATTTTCATTCAAACCAAAGAAAGTTACTCAAATTAAAGGTAACAGTTTCTCTTAAATTGTTTTTCTTTTATTTTATTTTTCCAACCCCTAAAATCTTTTCTTATTCCTATTTTTTGTAACAACACTAGTATCCTCAATATACTAGTATTTTTTTGGAGAATGATTCGAAATACACATACACACACCTCCACCAAATGGATGATGTACATAATGTTTCTGTGGATGGAAAACTAACACCTCACGAAACGATGATTGTTCGATTATCTCTTATCGCCTCTCATAGTGGCCATTATGATGGAACTGTATTTATATATGCTATATATTATGTTTATTTTTTCTTTATTCTTCTGTATTTTCAATTTATAGAACATCGTTATGGTTTTCATAGTGGGAAAATATGATAATCTCATTTGAGGAAGTGTGGACTACCTCCCCCTCAAAGTGATATGACTCGTTAATGCCATATGTGGGATCTATAAAGAATTGAGTTAATGATATTATATATGATATTACACTATAATTATAATATAACTATGTATAATTGTGTTTAAATTCCATTAAAAGAATAAATATAAATGAAAGTAGTGTTCATGCTTACGTACGACTTACGTTCTCCATGAACGATGTATTTCATTTCTTACCTCCATATTTTATGTACTATTATAAATAAATATATATGATGGATATATATGATATATATGATATATAAATCATGAATATAATTTTGTATATAATGAACCTTTGACCACATGAACAACATGTAATTATAAGAAGTCCACATTTGACACAAGTACCAAAAATCAATAAAACAAACGTTATTGACTTAAATGGTTACATAATGTTTAGAACATGGTAATAAGTGATGTAAATGGTATAATAAACATGAAAAAGGTTCTTAAGAAAGAAGAAATAAACATTAGTTTATTATTTAGAAGATTAAAGAACGATCGAGTCAAGTCGGACACAAGGTAAGGTACTTCGTCTCAATCTCCTCTCATTGAGGTATATTTTGTTTTAATACACGACATTCTTTTATACGATGTATAAACACCCTTGAATTTTCAAAGGGAATCTTTTTATATGAAGAGTTTTACTAAATGACAAAAAAGAATGTTTCTTTTAATGTAAACAGTGACAACGTCCTTTTCTGCCGTCGTGAGTTTTATTTTATCTTTGGCTCCCTCAACAAGCTGTAATGTTTTTAAAACAAAATAAATACCATATAGTCTTTTATGTATTTTGGTATTGAAAATGGTTTCGATAATGGATTCTTTATTTCAATATATTTAAGTGATATATTGTGATTGAAATGTGGAAATTTTTTCTTTCCTTTATATTTGTTTTCATTCTTATGATTTTATAATGGTACTTGGACATTTGACGAGTGGTTACGTGATAAACCAAATGAAGGGTGGTGCCGTGAATACCAGAATGGGTGGTTACATTATAACCTCCAATGAATTGGGTATGGAAGTTGGCTGTATAGCTATTTCATTTAGTTATATATGTGGAAGTCGATCGTATGGTTATTTCATTTAAGTATTTGTATGTCCCAAGTTACCTTTATATGTTAATTGTTATTTATATGGGTTTTATGGTAATATTTTGATTACAAAAATGGTATGTAATGATATTTTCTTCAGTGAAGAGAATTTACAACTTCATATGGATGAAAATTATTACTTATGTTAAATTATTCATGGTTTACTTGTTGTTTTGAAAAACTAACAATTTTCCTTCTTTGTGTATCCCTTACTGAGCTTTTTATGCACATCCCAAGTTTTTGAAATGTATTTCACATGACATAATGTGGAATAGGGTCAAGGATGGTATCAAGGAAGATTCATTCTATCTTAAACATGGAACTAGACATTACTCTTTTTTTCAAGAGTTCATGTTTTGTTAAAAAATTGAAACTTTGTAGAAGTGTCAACTTTGTATTATTTTGAGATGTAATAGTTATGTCCTAATTCTCTAATACTCTAAACCTGAAAAGATACTCAATGTCAATTATTCATTTAATTAAATGTTATTTAAGGTCTATGGTTGTTCCCTTATACATAGATATGTATGCGGGCCGATAAATATTGCAGGAGCTCCGGGAGAAAGGTAATTTTTCCTCTTTATAGATTATTACAGTAGAATGGCATGTGTTATGGTCATTCATAGGAAATCACTAGTGCTTGACTGCATGAGAACATATCAGCAAATCACCGAGAATGATAATGGACTAACAATCAAAGTGTTGCGATCTGACAATGGAGGGGAATACACTTCCATTGAATTTGAAAATTATCTAGAGAGGCTAGGGATACAACATGAGGTAGCTGCTGTGAGAACTCCTCTACAAAATGGAGTTGTTGAATGTAGGAATCGAAAGGTGAAAAACATGGCATGATCGATGATTATTGAGAGTCATATTCCACAACATTACTGGAAATAGGTTGTTCAAGCTACAGTTTATATTCAAAATCGAACCGGACTTTATATGGTTGATAAGAAAACACCATATGAATTGTGGCATGGAAGGAAGACCTCATTGAAATATTTTTCTTGTTTTTTAAAGTAATTTCTTCATTAGGAACATGGAACGAAATTAAGGGATGTATGGTGACCATGCAGATTAAGGAATTTTCCTTGGATAATCAACGAACAGAAAAGCATACAAGTGTTTCAACAAATTATTTGGATGGATTTTGGAAAGTAGTAATGTTAAGATAACTGAAGAGAAAACCACAAATCCTTCATGGACATCATATGATGATGTGATAAAAAGTGAGGATGAATTTGAACGTGGAGAAAATAAAATTTCATAAATAGAGGAAGTTGTACAAAACACTCAGTTTTCACATCATGATGTTGACATAGAAGAAGAATATGAAGAAGAAAATGTGGCTGGAGAGAATGCAACTGAACTGCACATGAGAAATCATAGAGCTGAGATTGATCCATCTAACATAATTAGGGACAAGAGTGAACCCACACAAACAAGGATGATGAGAAATAACACACAATATACATTTCTTTCAGTTGTGGAGCCATCCTCATTCGAAGAAGGTGCAAAGGATGAATCTTGGGTAAAAGTCATGAATGAAGAGTTAGATCAGATTGATAAGAATAAGACATGGGATCTTGTCCAGAGACCCAATGATCACAATGTGATTGGTAAAAAATGGATCTTTAAGAAAATGTTTTATGATCATGGAATTGTTATTAGAAACAATGATTGACTGGTATGTAAGGGATATTCCCATATTGAAGTTGTTGATGTTGAAGAAACCTTTGCTCCAGTGGCTAGACTGGAGTCAATCAGTCTTTTCCATGCCATGGCACTCTAAAGAGGATATAAAGTATATCAAATGGAGGTCAATACAGCATTCTTGAATGGTGTTCTCGAAGAAGAAGTCTAAATCGAACAACTAGTGGGTTTTGTTCTTAGTATTGATGAAAAATGTTCTGCAAACTGAAGAAAGAAATAAATGGTTTGAAGTAGGAACCATGAGCATGGTATTCTTGGCGGGACTCTTATCTCAAGAAGATATAATTCAATAGTAGAGGAGTAGATCACAATCTATATGTGAATAATTCTACAAAAGATTAATTCATGGTTCTAGTCTACATTGATGACATAATATTTGGTGGAAGCAGGTAGAAATCAATGGATGAATATTCCAATCACATGAAATTAGAATTTGAAATTTCTATGATTGGGGAGCTCATATATTTCTTGGGGATGCAGGTGATTCAAAAAAAGGATTACACTTTCATTTCTCAAGAAAATTATGCAAGAGATCTGCTAAATATGTTTAATAAGAAAGACTACAAACCAATATTAATTCCAATTGCAGTTGGAACCAAACATGGAAATCATGAGGATGAGGAATCTATAGACCCCACTATGTACATGAGGATAATTGGGAGCCTACTATAACTAACAGTGACATGGTCAGATATTGTCTTTGCAACATTTCTAGAGGATCACTTTCTGATTAATCCAAAGGATGAAATTATGAAAGTAGTAAAAAGAATCATGAGGTACGTTCAAGGTACTCACAGTTGTGGGTTATACTTTGCTGCAGGAAAAGAGAGTGAATTATCAAAATTTTCTAATAATGACTAGGCTGGTGCTGTAGTGGACAGAAAGTCAACCAGTGGTACAACATTCTATATTATAAATAAATGCATTGGATGGTTAAGCAAGAAACATTAAAATAATTCTCTTATTACTACTGATGTTGAATATATCTCTACCACAAAGGCATGCACTCAAATGCTATGGATGAAGCAACAACTAACAGATATCGGTGATGAGGTGAGGCATCCAATTGTTATTTACTGTGATAACAAGAGGGCAATTGATATTACGAAAAATACTGTTTAGAATTCTCATACAAAACATATTGAAATTAGGTATCACTTTATCAAGGAAAAATTTGAGCCAGGAGTGATTAGAATAGAACATGTGGGAACTGATGATCAGGTGGTTGATATCTTGACCAAGCCACTGTCATCTATGGTGTTTTAGAAGCATCGGATGAACCTCGGTGTTTGTCCACCTCCCAGTTCATAAAGAGGTTACAAAAATCCCCTCTCACAAGTTATGTTAATTTTTTTAATCTGTTTATGGATGTTATGCAGGTTTGTGTGGGATACACTATCCAGGGGGAGTGTGGTTTGTGCTGAACAATGAATAAATTATGGCCTTTGGGTTTTCATTCAATGGGTGAGATACAAAGGAATAAATTCAGGCATGTAATGCTTCTGTGACATGATGAGTTTCAGTGCCAGTGATAGGATTAGAAGGATGAGAAGGAATACATTGGACATGTAATGCTTCTGTGACACTATAAGAGACTTTTTTGGTCATCTTTGCGAATTCCAAAACACGAGAACTCAATTCATGCTTCCTCTATTGTTTTCTACACTAATCATTTCTCATGTAGACTTAGAGTTTTGGCTGATTTGATTCTTGTGATTTTGGTTTTCATGAGGATGGTGATCCTTTTAATTTATTTACTGATTTCCAACAAACCCATACGGGGAGATTGTTGGAACCAAGGTTATCTATGCATGAATTGGAGAATGGTTTCTGTTTGTTTTCAATCCTCAGAGGAAGTTTAGAATGTGTTCCAGAAAATTACTCATACAGATCAAGAAGATGATAGTATTAAAGGTGGAATTGTTTTCAAGTGTTTTCCAAATTTATGGACCTCAAAATTGACAAAAGGGGAAAACAATGTTTTTTGGTAAAGGGACTTGCACGCTGGACATGTGTCACCCAAGTGACTTGCACGCCGAGAAAGTACATGTGTGTCGATGCCTAGGAGGATTGGGAAGTTGTGTGCCATATGTTTTTCAAGATAAAAACTTCAAAATATGGAAACGGAAAGAGGTTCGTGCAAGTATTGGTTTGGTTGCGCAAGTGAGTAGCGCGATAGAGGATAGGGCGTTTGGAGTTGCGCGCCGGAGAATGCGTGCCGAGAGGAGGCTTGCATGCCACTGCGCAAGGTATCCAGTTTTCCATTAAATAGAAGAACACCCCTCCTAATTTGTAACAAAGTTCAAGACTTGGAGAAATTTATTGATCCCATCGCGCATGTGAATTGGTCATGCATGTGGTTGTGGGTCGCACAAGTATAACATGTGCGACATTTTTTTGATGCACATCCAAGTAGGTTTGGGAAAGAAAGTGTGTGGGTCGAACAAGTTTGGTGTTGAATAAGGTTGAGTCGCGCAAGTGTTGGAGGTGGACTTGCACGCCAGTTATAACTTGCGTACCGGCTTTGAATCTTGCATTCCAGCTAGGGGAAGCACTCCAGGTGTTGTTGAAGTACACTCGTATATTTGAGGCTGCACGAAAGTTGGAAGATTTCCCGGTATCCTCAGGGAAATGTGAGATTTGTCTAATGGTGAGAGATAGACTTCAACAGAGCATCTACATACAATAAAGGATGCATTATTTTGTAATGATGAAGAGACCTTCACGTCTATAATCTGGGTGAGACTTCACCAAAGGCAGTGAGCTAGGGGGAGTCAACGGAAGTGACTCGAGGGACGCAGTGAGCTATCCCTGAACCTTTGTAAAGACAGTGAGCCTGGGACAGACTAATTGTGCTGGAACCATTGTAATACACAGCTAGTGAAGTGTAGTGGAATTTGGTATGATCGACAACCTGTCGGCGTATGCTCCTTGGACGTAGCCCTTATTGGTGAACGAAGTAAAAAGTGTTGTGTCATCTCTCTGAATGTGAATGTTTGCTTCATGATCATTTTCATCATATAGGTTTAACAAGTTCCTACCAACGTGGGAATAAGATCCATCACATTAAATGAAACATTTGTCACCCTGGTTTACCCCTCTCCTCTTAGGGTGTCCCGGGGTCCTACATATTGAACAAAAACAATCATTAAAAATGAAACAGTTATAATCTAAAATCGTGATTTTAATAATATCTTTTTAATAAATGGGATATAAAATGTTATGAGTATATAATATATGTAAATATGTATATAATTATGAATAATATATATATTTATTTATTAAAAAAATTAATTTTTTATACATGTGTATCGAACAAGTAAGTTGAGATACAATATATGAAGTGATAGATTTTCTCCTCACTTTTACTTCGGTGGGACACACGCCATGTTCACATCTTTTTATATTATTTGGTTAATAAACAACCAATTAATTTCTTTTATAGTTATTTTCATGATATCTACTCGTTTATCATATCCATTTATGATTCATTCATTCATGTGGATTATGATTCAAATTTTATAAAATTAGTAAGTGGTTATGTTATATTCCCATTGATTATCAAGTTTAATGATGATTAAGATTTTAACATTGAAATATCATGTTATATCTCTTAATAATAAGTTTAATTTTATTCTCCTATGTTTAATTTAGTAGAATAAATATTTTACATTAATTATAATTTCTTTAAATTCTTAATAGAATCAAATATCATTTTTAAGGAGACCCAATTTTATTTATCTCTTTGTTTAAAAATCCATTTTCATTAATATATATTTTTTTCTAATATATATATATATATATATTATTAACTATAATTCATTTTATTTTTTACCTCGGATTAAAATTTTATAAAATATTTAAAATAGATTCTTCTTATCATTTTTTAAATGAGGTTTATTTGATATTCTGTAGAAATTATGAAATAGTATTCATTTTAAAATATATGGAATGACTAGAATTTATTGAAATAATTAAAACTAAATTATAATAAGAATACATTAATGTTATCCATGGTAATTTTTTGTTGAAATATTTTTTAGAAAATATTTTTTTAATATTTTTTATTTGAAATAAGTTATTTACAAATAAAAAGTTTATTTTCCTAAAAAAGTAATATAGTAATCATTGAAATTAAATTTTCATCAAAGATAATATATTTTTATTTTACATATTATTTACTAGGTATATTATCCAATGATACCATATTTATTCTTTCTGTGGGTGGTTTATGGTAATGGTGATGAACTATCGATAAACCAATTTTTTTCTATGGTGTAGGATATAATAAATGTTTTATAATCTTGGGGCATAAATTTAAATCTATTTATGATTATTTTATCACTGTTCTTAAGATTATATATCTCTAAAAGGATTTTACATAATTTCTATAACTCATGACAAATGTTTTCTATCTATAATCCAAATTTGATGTTCACAATTTTATATATGGACTTGGTTTTCATGTTAATATTATTATGAATTGACAAGGTTCTATTATCCATAATAATAACCCTGAATATGGTTCTCATGTCTATTATATTATGTTTTATCATTTTTCCATGACCATAATATTTTTCGTGAGCTGATTTCCATGTCCATAAGTTTATGTGAGGTAATAATTACATGTATTTTAAAATATTATAGAACCTTATCCTATTTATATGTGTTCATAATTTTATACATTTATGTTTTTCCCATATTAAAATGTCTATATTATTTAATCGTGGGTAATGAGTTCTTGTTGATTATTTTTTACTCTTATAAATATTTTAAATTATTATGAAAATTTATTATGCTACAAATAATTTTTATAATCCTAGAATTTTGAGTATGATCATTGTAATTTAATCTCATCATCTTATATACTTTTTTATCTAATTTTTATGTAAGATAATTGATTAATATCACTTATGTTTACCCATATTGTGATTATCATATAACAATTAATTTTTTCTCATACCTTTTTTTACTGTTGGTTTGATGTTTGTTGTTTCTAAGACATGTACTCCGTAGGGGGAGCTTTCATGATGTTTGTGGAGAACATTCCCAAAATAAAAAGTATATGTTTACTACCACTATTGACACAAAATCATTATGGTTATGTAATGGATCATAATTTTATATAAATAATATTCATATAAAAGAATATTTTATTTTTATATGAGTAGTATTTTTATATATATATTCCATGTAAAATGAAAACCTTACATTATTGGGAATGGGTACTTGTGAAAACACCACTAAAACCCCACCTATAAAAGACCCCTCCTATATCCCACTAAAAATACACATTTTTTATACTTATATCTACTAAAAATTTAAAAAATATATCTTCGAAATATTTATTACTCATTTCAAACCCTATAGTTCCAAGAAATAATAATAAGTAATCTAATGTAAAGGATCTTATTATGAGAAGGAGTGAATATTTTAATGTATCTAGTTATTCAAATATTTATTAATTACATAATAAAATTAATTCATTTTAAATATAACTCTCCACTATAATGATCTTATAATAACATCATTATGCTTTTTTTAAAATTATATTAACATTATATAACTCTATACTCAAACTGATTCACTATTATAGCATGTTATTATTTTAGTTGATTAAACCACCTACATGAAGTATATTATACCAACACCATTATTTCAATTATAGATGGATATAGTGAAATTGATAATTTTAATATATGATATCAATGATTAATCTAAGTTATAAATATGATATTGTAATGTTGAATGAAAAACTAAGGTTAAATATGATGTAACTTGGTGTTATTGGTAAATTAACTGAATTTTTCCCGACATGGATTATATTCTCATGAACCATACACAAACCATATATAATATGGAAATGGTAAAACATAAATAATTTAAATTTTTTCATATATAATGAATTATCTAGTAATGATTTAACTAATTTTGAAATAATAAGTATCGAAAATGTCTTTTTGAAACATGAATAAAAAATCAAAATTAAAAACAACAGATGACAAAACTAATCAATAACTAACTAATTTATGTGTTCATAATGATTATAATTTTACATTATAAAATTAAATATATATATATATATATATATATATATATTTGTAATGTTCTTATATTTGTGTTTATTATGGTATGATTTATTATTCTAGAGATTAAATCACATTCACGATTTAATAGAGTAATTATAAGAATTTATTTTCTAATATAACTTTAAAATCTGTATGGTATAAGAATAAATTTATAACAGGGAATATTTGAGGTTATTTCACTCTAAAAACCAATTTATTTTCCTGGTTTAATATTTTATCTGGGTTTCACAAGTCTCATTCCCATTTCAACTCCTTTTGGTTAACAACTCAACTAATGGATGATTATAAGTGTGGCTAACCACATACCTTAATTTTTAATAATATTATTTTAAATTAATTTACATGTTTTTATATGACTTGTATATTTCTATATAATAAAATTTATGATTAAATTTTGTCAATTTTAATTGATTTTAGCATCATTTAAATTTTTTTAAAGTAATCTTATTTTATTATTTTCCATGGGGTCACTTTCATCCATTGTTTTCATCATTTTTCCTTATGATTATTCATGTATAGGATATCATGGTTCTTGAATGTGATTTTTAATTTCACATTATTTTTAATGGAATTATTGATATATTTGTTCTTACAATTAAAAATAAATTTTATCAAAAATCAAAATGATATTACATCTTATTTACAAACATTTTTTTGGATTTCATCATATGTGTCTCGTTTTTATGGAAAACTCATTCTATGTTTCTTACAATTCACTAAATATAGGTTATAGTGATATCATCCAACATCTTCACCTAGATTTTTTGTGATCATATATTCCAAAAATATTTATGAAAATAATTTATTTCTATGTAATTTTTAAATTTATGATGTAATTATATATATTTTCACGTTTATGTGACACACATATGTAAGGTTTTTCATTATCAAATAGATAGTATTATAATTATAATATTATATAGCTGTAAATGCATAATATGTTAAGGGATAATATTTATAAGTGTGGGGAGTGAACCCAATCCATGTTGAAAATTACAATGAGTGGTGGCCCCAAAATATTGTGGGAGTCTGTGTACTATGTGATGATGGTATTTATAGTGATCATAAATTATGAAATGGTTTTATATAATATTATAAATTTGACATTAATATTCCATATTTTTATGTTATAAAATATTATAATTTTATTTTTCCATTTAATTTGATAATTTTCCCATGATTTCATATTCATTAGCATTTTTCATGTTATATTGAAATAATTATGTCATGATGCATGATTTTTGAGCCGAATTGTCTTAGGTAAGATTCACATTTATTATCGTCATATTTCATGATTATGTTCTAATACATGAATGTTCATCTCACTCTCACATATCTTCATTAATTAATATCATTTACTCTTATCCATTACTGATCATATCAGCTCACCCTTTCTTATTCATTCTATCACTGAGTATTTAATAGGGGCATTATGCATGATATTAATTGAAGGGAAGTTTTTGTAAAGATTATTTTGGTTATATATTAAATAATTTTTCTAATATATGTTTCTTATGTATATATTCTCCAAATAATCTATTCTTTTAGATTTTGGGGTGTTTTTTCTAATGATCTGTAATGAAAATTCATGTCAAATGTTTTCAACTGTATAATGTCATAGTTGGGTCATCTAAAATGATATTATTAAATAGTTTAGTGAATTTTAGGGATTTGTGTACGAAGAATATGGGGATGAAAAAAAAATCACCCTATGTGGAACCAAATGTGTCATAGGATGAACAAAGAGTATCATAATATCTACATATTATGTTATAGCTAGAAATAAATATAACACCCTAATATTTTTATATGTGAATTTCCTTTAAGTAAACCCTTTGTTAAAATAAATATTTTACTTGAAACATTACATTAAAATGATTTTTAAAATATTACATAAATATTAAAAAGAATATCACAAGACGTATAAATACATAATTCTATTAAAAATAATCAATTATAAATTCATAAATTAAGTGGATAAATAATTATAATGATTTAATGATAAAATGGGTTATTTTTTGAAGAACATGTTTTTAATGTGCTTTGTATTTTATAAAAATAAATTAAATTTATCATAATAAATATATTAAAAAGATAATATTTAAAATTTAATTGGGTGAAAAAATAAATTAACTATCTTTTAATTATTTAATGACCTGAAATAATATTAATAAAAATTAATGATGTAAGGTTTTTTTCCTTAAAAGAATTATTTTTTTATTTTTTGTATTTTTATTACAAACAAAAACATATGAACTTTAAATTTTCATTTAGTATGAAATGAACTTTAATTTTGTATTATAAATAAGAAAATTACCTTATTGTTATTTTTTTGGGTCTCTCTAAAATTCTTGTATTTTTTGAGGATATTTAATTAATAATGTCTTTAATAAAACTTTTTAAGATCCCCAAACCTACACTCCAGAATATGGTACTAAAAACAAACACGTTACATTTTTGTTTTTGATATAGATAATTGTGACCCAAAATTTTCCACCAATAGCATATAAAGTCCAAATGAAATATTGGATCACTTATATATAAATAGAAAATTTAGGTTTAGATTTTTGGATAATTGGAATAAAATCTTGAGAACTTGGGATCATAATAAATTAGTTCAAAAATAGTAACATCATCTCCCATTATACCCATATTTATGAATTCTATATTATGTACATAATATCTCCCAAATATTTATTCACATATCTATCCTTTATAAAATTAAATCATTAAACAACATTATTCATAAAATGTTGAATAAAAGAACTTATTAATGGTGATATTAAATGACCAGTAATGGAAAACATAATAATAATCAATTTAAAGTCGTAATTAAGAATTATATAAGAAAAAGGGTATTCTAATATAATCAGTGTACATGAGTATAACATAATTAAATACATATCCATCAATATATAGATCATAAATCATGAAACAAGGAACAATGATTTAATAATTTATATAGTTATAAGATTTAACAATTATTAACAACATGATGTTAATCATGATTAATTAAAACCTTAAAAATATTCCAATGTCAAAATAAAATGTATTGGCATCTTAAAAATTTTTCATATTACCATTACATATATTATAACCATCATTATTAAAAAGGGAATAACTATCAAAATTTGATTTTAAATAGACTTCATTTTTACAATTCTAATAACCATTATATTATCTTCCTCAATCTTTTAGGACAAACCAAATCTGTTAACATCGTCCCTTTAACCAACACATTGGATATCTATAATGGCCTCATTAGTCATCGTTAATAATGTAACCACCCACACTTGGTCAGTAACAGAATCACTCATCAATATTATATAATGGATCCAATATTTATCATTAATAATTAAAAATAATTATTATATAAACAATGTGAAAACAAATATGCATTTTATAAAAAAATCTTAGAAATATCCATTATTCGTTTAAAAACATGATTATCCCATGGAAAATAAATGAGCTTCCTAAAAATATATTTGAAACAATCATAATCCATCTATAAAAATTATGAAGTTTGTATCAATACAAAATATCCCCATTTTTATATGATTTACATCAAGGGTTACTAGTTTTAATGAATTTAAATACCATTAAAAGGGAAATAAAATTGATTTTTTAAGAAAATTCACTTATCAATATGAAAATATCTTATAAAGACATAAAATTCACATAATATTATGAAAATACATTTCAATAAAATTAATA
Organism: Viscum album; assembly: GCA_963277665.1. NCBI lineage: Eukaryota > Viridiplantae > Streptophyta > Magnoliopsida > Santalales > Viscaceae > Viscum > Viscum album. Next base: position 432,608,795 of record OY728150.1, on the reverse strand, counting down.
TTGGAATATTATAAAGTATGAATCAATAAGAAACAATGGCCATGATGTTGCAATAATATTTCTGTATTGTATATTTTAATAACTAACACTCTTTTCAAACAGTATGTAAGGGGATGAAAAATTCAACCATTTGAAAATATTACGCAATTTATTTTTAAAACCATTCAAAATGTGGAAACATATAATGAAAAATGTCTTTAAGAAATAATTTATGCTCATAAAATAACATTTCTTTGAATTCATCTTAGAAAATATGGATATGTAAAATAAATATTCCTAATCTAAATACATATTCAAGATTAGTATAAATGATCAAAAACTGCATTGATATTTTTATAATTAATAAGGGAGATAAAAATTAATAATTTAAAAAATTTAATAATAATAGGAGAATGAAAGTTATTGGTTTCACTAAAATAATAAAATATTATTTCTCCTAAAGAAACATTGAACGTAAATAATCTCTATTAAATAGATTGGTACATTTATCCTTGTTGACTTTCATAAAATTTCAATCATAATTCATATTAATGAATAATATAAAATGAAACATTAAATATCATATACAGAAGGGGGTTCATTATATAAAATTTCGATGTGGTAGTATATAGACATCATAAATTAATATATATATATATATATATGCATAATAGAAATGCCTATCCCAAATAAAAGATAATTTTAGTAGAATAACCCCTAAAAAGTTAATATAGCTTTATTTATTAATGAATTAATTTTTTGTAACCCAATAAAATATAGATAAAAATTGTAAATATTTTATAAAAATCTCTTTATAGGAAATTACACATATTCAGGGCATAAAATATTCAATGAAAAAGACTTATAAACCAATAAAAATAAATTGATATAAGAATCCCTTTACGACTAGGTAACATTCTAGTTAAATCCCATTGTTTAAATAATTGAATTTGAGGTCAAAATAAATTTAATAATTAATAATTTATGATATAACAAATAAAAGAATTTATTTACCTATAACATCCCGATCCGGGTGCCACTGAATAGTTCCTCGAGCTGGTTGGTCACATGACCTAAAGGGCGCCTCCCCGTATTCTAGAGGGTAACGACTAGTAGCGAGGGTCTTGTAAGTCATTCATTGGGATAATATACCCTCTTTCATAAAAATATGACATCAAAAGATTTAAACAACAATAAAAAACTTTAGAAGCATAAAAATTACTAGAACAATACTATTCCACATGATAGTCAAAATAGAAAATGCAATACTCAAATGAAAGGGAAAACATTCTATGAAAATGAAACTGTCAAGTGTCTATAATGCAACTAAACGTAAAGACACAATTACTCCAAAGAGAGTCCCAAACCATGTTCAATTCCCTCACCCATGATCTATTCCCAAATAGATACCAATTTCATTTTATTTCCCTTATCCGGTCCTATAACAACAAGGTCTACTTGAGTGATGATCAGGCATCCCCAATACGGTGTGAGTACATCTCAGTAGGCCACCACCATCAGTGTCTAAAACAAGTCATGTCAAAATAATGTTAATTCAATTCTATAAATCAAAAATTACAATGAATAATTAAATATTTACCACATTTCCATTTATTCATTAACAAACTCATTAGAAATAGTTTCTATTCATGTCTTACATTTGAATAATGATTCATTATTTTCATTTGTTTGGTGTGGAATTCCATCTCAATCTCACCAAATCTCATTTAGTGTTGACCAAAAATTCAACCGCTCCAAATCTCAATCAGCGTGGATCACAATGTCTAATATCCCACTTCTCCTGATTGGATAACTATTGGGGAGGAATTCTATGTTCATTTTCTAACATCTAATGTGATATAAAATTCCAGGCCTAGAACACACATTCTCAATCATTTAATCATAAATTAATTTTTAAGTGACCGGATTGGTGTGATATCTGAGAGGGGGAGGGGGTGAATCAATTATCCTTTTAAACATTTTAATAATTGATTCTTTATCAATTAAACCTCTATTGATTATTAAGGCCTTGATCCACTCTTCCTGTATCTCTCATCCATTCCTCGAGTGATGCAGTAAATGTAAAGGCACATGACACAAGGATTTACAAGGTTCTTCTCCAAAGGTCTACATCCTTTCCATGTTGGTTAAACTCCCCAACATGGTTTCTCCACTATAATCGGTTAGTAATTACAATGGTCGATACAAAGTCACAATGTATCTCTCCTAAGTCCCACATGAGGTACTATATTCTGCATCCCACAGTGTTACCAGAGTCCCACTGGCCTGCTTCATCTTCCACCAAAGACTTCTCCACCCTGAGTCTCACAGGGGGTCTTCACCTGGCTCCTCGAGTCACACGAGTAGCTCTTCTTCTTTTAAAGCTTTTCAAGAGTCTTCAACTGCCTTGGATAAGGTGTTATGTCCTTTCTTACTTCTTCTGATCACTTGTGGTGATTAGTACTCCTCTTCTTTACTCGGGCTTTATCTCTTTCTTCTAAGGATGACCCAGCCTCTGTCTTCAAGAATATTGATTGGAAAATTATGTTCCTGCACTGAGTATTCCCACTAAATCTTCTTGGTATTCTCAACTACTTAAAACATAGATGAATGATGTCTTTAACTACAATTTGGCTTCAGTCTCTCTTTAATTCAACTTCATGCACTGAGTACATGGAATCTTTGAATCTTCATGCACTAATTGAATGACTTCTCAATATTCATACATGACTTGCATGGAATCTCAAATATCTTCAAGAACCTTTGTTCTCGGACTTCTCAAATGCACACACAAATTTTATTATTTATTTTCGTGTTCATGTGCATGAAAGAATGCATGCACTCCACTTTTCTTCTTGGTGTGATAAAACCCACAATGGGTGTAAACTCTTCTTGCACACACACCTTCTTCTTTTCTTTTGTTCTTTCCTTCTTCTTCAATGTGTTCACACTCCACTTGTGCACACACTAAGGATTCGACGTTCTTGTTTCTTTACACACACACACCAAAAGATGGTGTGGCCTTCCTCTCGTTTTTCGCACACACAACCAAGATATGTTGTGCCCTTCCTCTCCACTTTGCACACATGGACTTCCTTCTTCAACTCGTCTACACACACACAAACCCAAGTGTGTGTGGCCTTTCTAATTTTCACACACACACCTCAAAGTAGGTGGTCTTCCTTATTTGCACACACACACCGTGTGTGGCCTTCTCTTCACCTACACACACTTCAAAGTTGGGCGTGCAAGCCTTCTCCTCTCATCTACCACGCAGTTACATTACTATTTCTTTGTGTGTGCCTAAAGACTGCACGGTTTCCCTCAATGCCTCGTCCAAAATCTTCATATGGCCAAGGACCACTTCTCCTTCCCACAAGGTTGGCAAGAAGAGGTCTTAAACTCATCGCGCAAGTGTACAGAACACCTACTTCTGCATAGGTTCTGCGGGCAGAAGGCGCACAGGTGCACGGCTTGGCCTCTTCCTGTTGTGCAAAGGGACGCACAGGGTGTCAAAACTCGACCTCTTCCTCTCACGCAAAGGGAGCGTGCATGGTGGCTTGAATAGGTCTCTTACTTCGTGAAATGGATGTGTGGTTCTCCTTCACGCTGCACAAAGCATCGCGTGACACCTCCATGCAAGGAATGCACGGAACTCCTTCTTCGCGCAAGAGTTTCACGGCACATTCACGAACCAAGGGGTTCGTCCTTCTCCTCCGCACAAGACCTGTGTGGGGCTCCTTCGCGTAGCAGGGCTGCACGGAACATTTTGCGCAGTGCACTATTTCTCATAGAAACAAGATCCCTCTCTCAATAATAGCAACACATCTTCACAGCTTGGACTCCTCCTTTTTATAGGCAAGGAGCGCGCTCAAAATCCATTTGAGATTCTGTGGTATTCAAATCTTTGAATACCCATTGTCTTCGGTTTTAGTATTTTAAATGGGGATGGGATATCCCGGAAATCTTGGTTGTTTCCTTTTTCTTTTTCGACCACAAGATCCTTCTATCATGGTGTGAACATCACGTGCATGCATTTACGAACGCATGAAAATCCTTTTCTTGTATGTCGAATGGGCTGTGCACCCTCGGTAACTTCGTTTTCCTCGAGCTCCCTCTAATTTCTTCATCTCATTTCCCGTGTGCAACTTTTAATGCATGAATGCATTCGGTTCGTCAAAATGATCATCATGCACTTGATTTGAGCTTCAACAGAGGTCCGGAAGTCGATCACGGTGGATCGGTAGTGGCAACAGTGACCGGTTCACGTCAGGTGGAGCTCGGGTGTTCGGAGGTTGAAGAAAACCTCAGTTTGTCACCTTGCCCATTGGATCGGCGTTAAATGATATCGGACGGTCAGGATTATAATGTGGTGCGTCCAGATGGATCATGTGGCTGAGATCGGATGTGAGATCAGATGGACGGCCAGGATTAGATCCGCGTCTTTAAAAACTTGTCCCCTATTGAAACGCGCCATGGTTTTTGTGCGGTTTAACAAATAGCTCCTACCACCATTGGCTCAGAAATCTCTTATCCCCCTCCAGTGCCACCCCACACCGGTTTTCTGTGGGCGTGCTTCTGCGCCCACTATGCTCCTCTGGGCACGCTCTAGCCCCCACTCGGCTTCCTTCACGGGCGCGGCCTTAGCGCCCACGCTGCGCGGGCTTGACCTCCGCGTGGCTCGGGCTTACACACGGCCCGACCGCTATTGGGATGGACCCTAAAGATTCCCCATGGGCGTGGTGACCTAGTCCAACATGTGCCTTGGGTTGAGGCCCTAAGGCTTTCCCAATAGTTGGCATATTTTTTTCATAAGATCTACCTTGTATACTTAGTTAAATAACCGAGTAGGAACAAGTCTTCTTCATTACATGCTCCTTTCCTTCACTTCCTTTTCGTCATTATAATTATATACTCCTATCAACCTGTATTATTCACTTAAAAGGGAATCCTCGAAGGTTCTTCTTCAACCATTACTCTTGAATCAAATGTTTCTTCATTGTTCTTCAATGATCCAATCAAAGATGAGGTTGGATCATCTTCAAATCCTCATGCACTATGAGATAGTGCATGGTCTTCTTCAAACCACTTCATCCACTTAGTAGCTGTGGATGGCTCACATTTCGCTCCTCATCCACTTAGTGATTGTGGATGGAACACCTTTCTCTCCTCATGCATTGTGAAGACAATGCATGAACTTCTAACAATGTTGTGACATTTTAGCTTCTTAACACAAGTTCTTTGAACTTATGATCAGCTCTACAATCGTCTGATTTGTATGAAGAATGTTTCATAAAATACCTCCTATGCCACTTAGTGATTCTCCTAAGTGACATACTTCTTAGTACCATGTTCATTCTCCAATCATCACCATCACCATTACATCCTTTTTAATTCACATATTGACACTCCTTGTCATCCATTCAATCCTTGACATCTTATTGACAACATCACCATCACCATCACCTCCTTTTTCATTCACATATTGACACACCTTCTCATCCATTCAATCCTTGACATATTGTTGACAACATCACAATCACCATCATCTCCTTCATCATTCAAATATTGACACTCCTTTTCATCGATTCAATCATTGACACCTTATTGACAACAAATGAAACAAAGTGCACAACAATCTCCCCCATTTTATTTGTTGTCGATATAACTAGAGCACGTATGAATGGGTCAATATGTGTGCCAAGCTTTTCTCCCCCTTATTGGAAACCAAATGCAAATGTGTGGTGTGGTTCTATTGAAAATAAAAATTTCTTCCTCCCATTGAATAGAATCTTCTTGAAAATAACTAAAAGAGGGATGATGTCACATGTTCAATTTCGAAAAGAGCCTTTAGTAATTCATCTCTATGTCTACGTGGGCTAACCCAGTGTAGAAAAAAAGAGTGATGTAACCAAGGAATTCAATGTTGTCCACAATTCACTATACATGTGAGCTCATTCTTAGGCTTCATGGGGTTGAAATTTTTCAGATATATCAATGAATTTCTAAATCCTGCACATACTTCACCAAACTCATTAGAAAGTTCAGGTGAAAAGATAAAGCTCCCCATTTCATACATTCTCCTTCAATAAATTACTCCCCCTTAATTTAAATGTTAAATACAATTAAGAAACAAGGGATGAAAGTGTGATTGGAATACCTACATTATTCTTAAAATGATATGAATCCCAAAAGATCATCTTCTACAGATTGGCTCCCCCTCGAGGGGTGCACTCCATTCTGTCCATACCATTCTCAATTTGAGAATGATCATCATCTTAAATTCCCTGATATGTAAGAACATGTATATACTAGTGAGTAAGGAATAATATGGAACCTCCTTTATTCATTATTTTGAACAACAAGGTCACAAAGTTTCTCTCAACCGAGATGTTCCACTTTCTCCATTCTTCACAATTGAACATTTGATCTTCAATGATGTTTGTGCTGGTGTGGATCTTAACACCTATTAAACTTCTTTGTGTGTGATTCCCCTCTTTCTAAGTGCCTTATGAGCACTAGAATCTCCTGGTGAAATCTTCATTCTCTTGAAGAATTCTTTTTGAGAAGGAATGAGTGTCATGCATTTATTACTGATATGACCAGCTTTATTGCACCTCACACACAGAACTTCATCTTCATGTGAAATCTTTTGGTTTTCTTTTGCACTAGCTTTGGAATGTTTATTTTTTGCCTTTCTCATTCTTTCCAAATCTTCTAGCCAGATGATTAATATGTCATTTGGAAGTGAGGATTTGGATTTAGATGTTCCACATGGTTCCTTTGATGCTTTTAAGTTACCTTTCTTATGAAGATTATTTTCAATCAATCCCTTCTTCTTCTTCTAGATTGATGGTCCTGTTGAGTATGGTTTGCTTCTATTTAGTTACAGGGCTTGTTTACAAAGATCCATGGTATGACTTGTCTTTCCATAGTAGAAGCATTTTTTCTTGGTGGTCTTTCTGGATGCATCACCCTTCATGGATTTAAAATCCAAGGACTTCTCTTTCTTTTTCAAGATCTTCTTGGGAGCATTTTCAACATTCTTCTGCTGGCTTCCCAAGGATACTTCTTCATTCTTATCCAGTTTATGTGATCTTCTCTTCTATTCATCTTTGGAAACATTTGGAGATTGGTATGTGTCATTATTTTGACCACTTTTGCATTCATCCCAGATGTTATCCAACATTACAAATCTTTTTTGTAGTAAACAGATGTTTCTTGACCTGTGGATGTAGTTTCTTCTTCTCTGTCTTGCTCCCCCTTGGCATGGGATTCCTTTGTGCTTTTTCATTTAGAGGATTGTACCAGCAATCCATTTCACAATGTCCACACCTGTTACAACAGCAACATTTACCCGCAAATCATGTCTTCTTGACTTCTTCTGATTTTTGTGCCTTTCTCATGAATTGATGTGTTTTTTCAAGATATCTCTCCTTCTTCATCTTTTTCATACATACTTCTTTAGTGTTATTCTTCCATCCTGCACTTTTTGTGGAAGAACATTTAGAATCATTAGTACAAGATGGTATGGATGGTACCTTCTTCTTAGAAGATGTTGCCCTTTCATTTGAGGATGTCCTCCTTTTGGAATCATCCTTCTCAATGCACACTTGAGTGGCAACATTTCTTCCTTCAGCTGAATGGGATGCTTCAGCTTTGGGTGATTACTGATTTTTCAATATCACCTTTAGCCTTAAGCATTTCATGTTGAGATATTTATTCTCATCCTTAACAAATCTTATCCTTCCTTCCCAATTCTCTTTCAGTTGTTTCATCTGTTCTTCACGCACCTTATTAATTTCCTGCAATGAATTTTCAAGCTCTTTTACCATTTTTAATTTGTCTTCTAGTAGAGAATCCTGACAACCATTGCAACTCTGTGCGTCTTTTCCAGTGCATGGAAAACATCTTTAAAAACTATCTCAAATAATTCTTTCTCACAAATGCTTCTTTTCAATTCTTCAGTGACATCATCAATTATTTCACTGAAAGGGAAATGGATTCATCTTTTGCCTTCACCAGCTTTGTGAGAGTGTTGGTTATGCCAACCCTTCTTACCAATTGATCTTCCATAGAATTGGAATCTTCATCTAGCTATAATTTTTCTTCTTGAAGATCATGGATACTTATAGCAATACACATTTCCACTTCACTGGGGACAGTCTTATGAAGATATTTGATTGCATTAAGAATATCATTGATTATTCCATCATCATCACAACTAGAGCAGGCTTCATTAGAAGAGTTGTAAAAGGAATTTCCATCTGTTGTGACTTTCACATTACCTTCAATAGAAGGTGTTTCTTTATTAGTAGAAACCTTCTTCTTCATCTTCTTGGCCTGTTTCATCTTTCTATTTTTTTGATTCTTGTAAGATATCTTTATTTGAGGGTGTTCACTCATTTCCTCAAATCATTCCTTCTTAAATACTCCCTTGTATCTTTTAGAGGCAACCTTGCTCTGATACCAATTGAAGTGCCTGGATCAGTGTGATCACTGAGAGGGGGAGGGGGTGAATCATGGATAATTTTAAACTTTTTATTAATTGATTCATTATCAATTAAACCTCTATTTCTTGTTAAGTCCTTGATCCACTCTTCTTGTATCTCTCATCCTTTCCTCGAGTGATGTAGTAAATGTAGAGGCAAAGGACACAAGTATTTACAAGGTTCGGCTCCAAAGGCCTGCATCCTTTCCATGTTGGTTAAACGCCACAACATGGTTTCACCATTATAATTTGGTTAGTAATTACAATGGTCGATACAGATTCACGCTATATCTCTCCTGAGTACAACAGGAGGTTTTTTATACTGCATCTCATAGTTTTACCAGAGTCTCATTGGCCTGCTTCAGCTTCCACTGAAGCCTTCACCACCTTGAGTCTCACAGGGGGTCTTCTCCTGGCTCCTCAAGTCACGCGAGTATATCTTCTTCTTTTGAAGATTTTCAAGAGTCTTCAACAGCCTTGGATAAGGTCTGTTGTCCTTTCTTACTTCTTCTGATCACTTGTGGTGATTAAGACTCCTCTTCTTTTCTCGGGCTTTATCTCCTTCTTCTAAGGATGAACCGGCCTCTGTCTTCAAGAATATTGATTGGAAAATAATTCTCCTACACTAAGTATGCCCACTCAATCTTATTGGTCTTCTCAACTATTGAAAACTCAGATGAATGATATCTTTAACTTTAGTCTGGGTTGAGTCTCTCTTTAATTCAACTTCATGCACTAAATACATGGCATCGCTGAATGTTCATGCACTGATTTCTTGACTTCTCAATATTCATGCATGACTTGCATGGAATCTTAAATATCTTCAAGAACCTTTGTTCTCGGACTTATAAAATGCACACAAACAAATTATTATTTATTTACGTGTGCATGTGCATGCTATAATTAATGCACTCCCCTTTTCTTCTTGGTGTGATAAAACCCCCAATGGGTGTGAACTCTTTTTTCACACACACCTTCTTCTTTTCCTTTTTTCTTTCCTTATTCTTCTTAAAGATTTCACACTCCACTTATGAACACACTAAGGCTTCAGCCTTCTTGTTTCTTTTCACACACACACTCAAAGATTATGTGGCCTTCCTCTCCTTTTTCACACACACAACCATGATATGTTGTGCCCTTCCACTCCACTTTTCACACCCAACCATCCTTCTTAAACTCGTGCACACACACACAAACCCAAGTGGGTGTGGCCTTGCTATTTTTCACACACACACCTCAAAGCATGTGGTCTTCCTTGTTTGCACACACACACCTTGTGTGGTCTTCTCTTCAAATGCACACACATCACAGGAGGGCGCGGAAGCCTTCTCCTCTCTTCTACCACACAGGTTCTTTACTCCTTCTTTGTGTGTGCCTAAAGACTACATGGTTTTCCTCAATGCCTTGTCCAAACTCTTCATGTGGCCGAGGACCACTTCTCCTTCGCACAAGGTTGGAAAGAGGAGGTCTTTAACTCATCGCGCAAGTGTATAGAACACCTACTTCCGCATAGGTTCTGTGGGCAGAAGGTGGGAAGGTGCACAACTTGACCTCTTCCTGTCGCGCAAAGGGACGTGTAGGGTGTCTCGACTCGGCCTCTTCCTATCGCGCAAAGGTAGAGTGCATGGTGGCTTGACTCGATATCTTCCTTTTAGAAAAGGATGTGCAGTTCTCCTTCGCACTGCACAAAGCTTCGCGGGACACCTCCGTGCAAGGAATGAATGGAACTCCTTATTTGCACAAGAGTTGCACGACTCTTTCACAAACCAAGGGGTTCGTCCTTCTCCTCCACACAAGACCTGTGTGGGGCTCCTTCGCGTAGTAGGGCTGCGTGGAACTTTTTGCATAGTGCTCTGTTTCTCGGAGAAAGAAGAGCGCTCTCTCAATAATAGCATCACATCTTCACGGCATGGACTCCTCCTTTTTATAGGAAAGGAGAACATTCAAAATCCGTCTGAGAATCCGCGGTATTCAAATATTTGAATACCCATTATCTTCGGTTTGAGTATTTTAAACGCTGATGAGATATCCCGGAAATCTCGGTTGTTTCCTTTTTCTTTTTAAACCACAATATCCTTTGATCTTGGTGTGCGCATCACGTGCATGCGTTTATGAATGCATGCAAAGCCTTTCCTTGTACGTTGAACGGGAAGTGCACCCTCGGCAACTTCGTTTGCCTCGGGCTCCCTCAAATTTCTTCATCTCATTGAATTCATGCAACTTTTAATGCATGCATGTATTATGTTCATCAAAATGATCATCATTCACTTGATTTGAGCTTCAACAGTGGTCCGGAAGTCGATCATGGTGGATCGTTAGTGGCGACGGCGACTAGTTCACTTCGGTTGGATCTCGGGCGTTCGGAGGTTGGGGACAACCTCGGTTTGTCACGTTGTCCATTGGATCAGTGTTAAATGATCTCAGACAGTCAGGATTATAACGTGGCATGGCCAAATGGATCATGAAGCTTAGATCTCATGTGAGATCAGATGGAAGGCCAGGATTTGATTGGCGTCTTTAAAAACATGTCCCACATCGAAACGCGCCGTAGTTTCTGCGTGGTTTAACAAATAGCTCCTCCCACCATTTGCTCAGAAATCTCCTCTCCCCCTCCGGTGCTGCCCCACACTGGTTCTCTGCAGGCGCGCTTCAGCTCCCACTATGCTCTTCCAGGCGTGCTCTAGCACCCACTCTACCTCCTTCACGGGCACACCCTTCGCGCCCATGCAGCGCGGGCTTGACCTCCGCGTGGCTCGGGCTTACACACGGCGCGACCGCTATTGGGCTGGCCCCTGTGGTTTCCCCATGGGCGTAGTGACCTAGTCCTACATGTGGCTTGGGTTGAGGCCCTATGGCTGGCCCAATAGTTGGCATATTTTTTTCATAAGCTCTACCTTGTATACTTAGTTAAAAAACCAAGTAGGAACATGTCTTCGTCATGCCATTCTCCTCTCCATTACTTCCTTTTCTTCATTGGAATTCAATACTCCTCTCAACCTGTATTCTTAACTTAAAAGGGAATCCCCGAAGGTTCTTTTTCAACCATTGCTCTTGAATCAAATGTTTCTTCAGTTTTCTTCAATGATCCAATCATAGATGAGGTTGGATCATCTTCAAATCCTCATGCATTAAGAGATAGTGCATGGTCTTCTTCAAACCAATTCATCCACTTAGTAGCTATGGATGGTTCACTTTTTTCTCCTCATCCACTTAGTGATTGTGGATGGAACACCTTTCTCTACTCATGCATTGTGAAGACAATGCATGAACTTCTAACAATGTTGTGACATTGTATCTTCTTAATACAAGTTCTTTGAACTTAAGATCATATCTACAATCGTCTTATTTGTATGGATAATGTTTCATCCAATACCTCCTATGCCACTTAGTTATTCTCCTAAGTGACATGATTCTTAGTACCATGGCCATTCTTCAATCATCACTATCACCATTACTTCCTTTTTCATTAACATATTGGCACTCCTTGTCATCCATTCAATCCTTGACATCTTATTGACAACATCACCATCACCATCACCTCCTTTTTCGTTCACATATTGACACTCCTTCTCAACTATTCAATCCTTGACATCTTATTGACAATATCACCATCACCATCACCTCATTTTTCATTCACATATTGACACTCCTTGTCATCCATTCAATCCTTGACACCTTATTGACAACAAATGCAACACAGTGCACAAAAAATTCACAAGAATTTACCAAATCATTCAGTCACTAATCTAATGATTATTTAAACATAACAAGGCTATTAGTTAACTTAATAATTAACTAATCATATAAACCATTAATTGTTTTATCAATTAAGTATTCAATCAATACAAATCTTATTCTACAATTAATTCTTTATTATTAATTATCTAAATAAAATATCAATTATCATAATTAATTCTCATCATTAAATATCTTTAATGAGCATCATGGAACATAATTAATTCACCATTAATTATCTTACATAGTCAAACATCATCTCAGAATTAATTTCCCCCAATTAATTATCTCAACACAACAAATTCAATATCTTCATTGTAATAAACAAAATCTCAAAATCAATTATCTATTTGGGCATCCCATTTCATTCCATGATTAAATAATCAATAAATCATATATATATATATATGCAAGGAATAAACCAATCAAATTAACATTCCTAATTAATAAAATTTAAAAAATAAATCTTCAATGGATGTTATCCAATAAATAAACTCAAATACATATATCAAATAAATGATTATGAGAGTTTGATTTAGACCACCTACCTCTGTTCCTTGATGGATGTTTTCCCAGAAAAAATCCCCTAAATCCGAGTGTCACATCGACATTGATCCATATACAAATCTAAATCCCTAAAAGAATTAAGAACAAAAGCATAATGATCACGCAAATCTGGGACTATATCCATGATCCTACAGCTAGATCAAAACTCATATATTTAGAGCTATGGAAACAATGGATATTATCTATGCAATGGTCATAGAAAGAAAGAGGAATGAACAAGAGATGCATTGAGATGGAATTCACATACTGAGAAGAGAGTGTATTAACTGTCTAATCTTTAGATATTGAAGAATTGTTTCTTAATTTCCTTAGAATACCTCCAAAAGGCATTTGGATCACAAATAATTCTTTAATCCATAGTCTAGTTTTAAATTGACAAGGTTTGGGGGTGCGTGTGATTTAATACCCTATTTTTGTATTATTATAACCCATGCCCATGGTTTCTTGGGTAGGGGTGTAGAGTTAGAGATAACCATGTTCCAACAGTGCGGACCTCTATTTCCATGTTTTCATGGTTTAGGCGCACATTTTTTCAAACCATTCTCATCCCTATATCCTTTAATTTTCATTTTAGAATCACCCCCAAACAAACCTCAATCCACTACTCTAAAAAAGGTACATAAAACCTCAAAATATACCATAAAATTCCCAAGGTGACTTTTTCAAAAGGTCAGGATATTACAATACAACAAAAAAATTCGGTTCATAATAATAAAATATGCCTTAATAAAATTAGATTGAGAAGATATCTCAAACCTCGTGTTTGGAAATCCCATATAGGACCTTTTTCTCTTATATGATAAACTATTATAAATAAATTTTTTCTTATAAAAAATTTATTAAATTAATCAATTATCCTTAAACCATTTATTTATTTTATTTTATAGAAGTAATTAATTTTTGATTCTATTAATTCCACGTCATGTATTTATAAGACATTTGATTTTAAAAATTCAAAACTACATTTGTATGTTGATCATTGAAAAAAGGATCCATTACTCTATAATATCATAGATAATAATCCTTAAATAATTATTTTTTACATTAATTAAAATTCAAAATACAACGGTTAATTATAGTTTGGAAAAATAAACTATATTACAACCATTGGTACTATAATCTACATGTACACATGAGTATCATTTCCAATAGGTAATTATCATTATGGGAAGTAGGTATGTATTATTTTATCATTATAGAATTAAATTTATATCATTAATATCTTAATACATATTTAATTATACTTTTATATATCATCGAAGTTATGTGGTGTTAAAAAATTAATCTCATTTCTTCATGGAGGTGGTATTCCACACGTACCCATGAACGACATTATAATTTTTCAATAAATTGAAATTTTAGAAATTAACAGAAATTTTAAATTTTTAATAATAAGAATTATTTCATTAAAATCATATACATACACCAATTCCCTTATTATAACACATGAGAGGTGGTGACAGAAAAAATATTAAACTAACTGAGGATTTGGTAGTTAACTATATAGAAGAAATATGAATTACATTCTTATTTGATAGTGGTTGGTCTGAGAAACTGACCTAAGTTGCTCTCATACCAGGAACCCAAACCATCCATTCACATACCTGAAGGGAATTATCTATCCCGATGGACTAGTGACAAGCACCCAGGAAATGAACAACCCAACAGGGGGAACATTTGTCCCAACAAGAACAACCACATGGAATATAAATATAATGAAAAAATGAAACAGCAGAAGACTAACAAGTACATATTCCATAAAATCAAGGAAACAATAAATACCATACAACAAAAAAGTAGCCAAAAATAAAATACAAGTCCAATACCAAAGGAATAAAAACCACAGAGCTACTCAAAATGATGTTATTGATGAACTTTCACCATCTCACTACCAACTGCCCATCTAGATGACCTGAACAGCACTGCCTCACTATGACACCTTTCCTTTCCCTATACTGGAAGACAAAAATCTCTACGCACAAATGAAGATGTGTTCAGGCTATGATATAATAGGCTCATTGTGACCCCACATAGGTGTTCCATAGCTAGTCTATAAATAACAATTCTTCTCTGCTCATTTTAAGAAATAAATTTACACGATAAATTGTAAACATGTTTTATATAAAACATGGAAAACTTCTACCTTTTTTAAATATTTATAAAGAAAAATAGGTATATCAATTTGAAATTATATTATCCATATAATTTTCCTCGGGCATAAACATGACTGTAAAGGCTAACTCATAAAGATAAGTTATACATTACATAAGAATAGGTATCACAACACCAAGGAATACAACTAGTCTATGTTGTAGACTACTCATACCACAATAAATAATGTGCTCAAATATGGTTCTATAAAATAGGCCTATGAAGTAGATAAATACCCCCTGAGAAAACCCTATAAAATGTCAATATCATTCCTATTGAAAAATAGTCCTATAAAACAGAGGAAATCCCTAGTACAATCTTCCATGATATTAAAAAAACAATAGATGATACCCCTAAATACACCATCTACCTATGTACCCATGTTAAACCATGTGGTATTTTTTTCAATGCATTCCTATTCATTGAAAACAATATCACAGACTCTATTTCAATGCTTTGAAAATACCCATTTTATCATCCTTTATCAATAACCAAGTAAAACCAATTTCTCTGGGAAAAATATTTTTAAAACACACAAATGATCATTCTAATTCTATTTATAAATATATTTATAAATAAAGAATAGTCATGATAATGAATATTGGCTAGAGGTGGAACCACATACCTCAAAACTTAGGTCGCCCATGCCCACAACGGAATCCAAAGTCAAAAAAAATCCTTAAAGGCCCAATCATCAAATTCACAACAATTTTATACAATTTAGAATATTCAGGTCAGTGGAATAGTGGAAATCCTCATACTGGAAAATAATAATTCCCGCCACAACACAAATAATAGAAGAAAAGGCATTCAGAATTTTATCACACCATTGATCATGAAGAAACCAGGCATAATCTTCCCCATTAAACCAATGGATCTCGTAACACAACCCTAAGGCATTACAATGATCAAAATAAATGAATACATAAATTGAAACTTACCCCGAGTGACTCACCCAGATCTACATGGATATCGAATGTTGAACAGATCTATATAGAACGGTTTCAGTCTGTCAGAAACATTTCATAACTACCTTCGTTTGAGATCCATGAAGAACCAATGAATGAAATTAAAAAAACAGTTGAACATATATTTTAAAAAATGTACGAGATTCATTACCAGATGTGTAACCTAGCTTTATTATTAGTAACTATTCCATCAAAAAAATGACAAAAATATGATTCTTTCAATTAAAAATCCATCATTTAAACCATACATGACATGTAGTCAACATTGACTACATATACCAATTCATTGTGGGACCTTTCGTTTCACAACATACATCCTTCACTCATTACATGGTATGTAAAATAGTTACAAAGTGTGTAACTACTATGTGGCTTGGAGAAAATATTTAAAATAACTTCTAAAGACATTGAACCAATAGGTATCTTGGAGAGTGGAAAAAACATACCCGAACAAGGTAACATGATGTTACAAAATCCCCACAAAAAATCATTCTTCCCCACGAAAGTAATAAGGAATATTCAATCTACTGAAATACATTAATCCATTAATCCAACATCAATGATTTGGATTCCCAAGTCTCATGAGAATCTAATACTTTTGACTATATAGACCTGAACAATAGAATCAAATTTCGTCAAAAGTATTTCCTTAGAGTGTCAATAATCACAACTATTTCATTTAAAAAATAATATTCTTCCTGTAACAAAATTTCATCCCATATCTGAATGTGATAAGGGTTAGGTATATAATTCTGGAGCTAAGATATGTATAAAACATCATGAATACCTTTCAACTAGACTATAAATGTAAAAAAGAGAAGCAACTTCCTGATCCTCATAGTAACCTCAAATGGTCCAACATATATCGAAGTTATATTTCCCTATTTACCAATACGATGGCGAACTAAAAACGGAGAAACTTTCATTAATATCCATTCAACTATGGAAAAATAAAAAATTCAATGATGTCAATCTGTATACATTTTATTTCGAATCTGGGCTATAACCATATTTCAACGTAATACTCAAATAATTCCTAAATTCTCTGGAAATTGTCTTGTTCAAAACAATGCTACTTCACCTACCTCTTCCCAAAAAATAGTTGATCTACATGGGTGACCATAACACACTCAAATGGATCCATTATTATTGATGCATGATAACTTCTGTTTTAAGAAAAACTCAACCTATCCCTGTGGAACCTCCCACGATCCATCAAAATCCAAGATTCATGGATAAATCATATCCTCTAGGATCTAAATTACAGAGTACATCTGACTTTCTATCTCTGGATGGAAAATTGTGATCGACTGGATATGTGTTCCCATTTCTTATTTAATACTCCACTAGAAACTTGAGGTAAACCTAATTTCTCTTTTTATTACAATGACATAAGGACTCCCATGTGACATCACAATCTTCTACCCATACAGCTTACCCAGATCTTCAACATTAGTGGTGTCTATAAACTGAATCAAATGAGAATTCATCATCAACTGATCAACTACTACCTAGATATCATTAATCTATTTTGGATTATGCATCATTCTTGCAAAAAAATCCATATATACCTCATCCCATTTATAAACAATAATAGGAAGAAGATGAAGCCGTCCAGAGGGTTTTAAGTTCTCTACCTTTATCCATCAGCAGGTCTAACAACGGAAAAAAAACTCTACAATGTCACAGTTCATACTGGCTACCAGAATAACTACCTAATGTCAGAACACATATTCATATATCCTGAATTTATGGAACATGAAGCGATATTACAATCAATCAAGAATTAACTCTACATAGATATTGGGATGAAAAAACCTTTTCCTGAAATGAATCATACCATTTGAATACATAGGCATTCCCGAAATGGTCTCCCAACCATAAAGGCATTCTTGAGTCATTAAAAACACTAAATACTAATTCTAACATGGAATAATAGATGCCAGGATAGATGATGATAATTGAAAAATGGCTAAAACCATGCCTAAAACATCCTCTAATGCATCTGGATGCAACTGAGAAAAATTCCCCATAAGTGTCCACTCCTCCTTTGAATCTAGGAGATCCAAAGTTGGTACTATCCTACTAACAGTGTCTGAAACTACGTTCACCATTCCAAGGATGTTGGTGATATCGATGTCAATCATCTTGAGGTATTCTACCCATCATATCTATCTAAGATTAAATTACAGAAAAAAATATAACCCAGACTCTTATGATAAGAGAAGACCATGAACATTTCCCCTAAAATATTGTGCTTCCAACACTTAAAAACATTCCTAACTAATGAAAGGTCTAAATAATGTGTGGTGTAATTATTTTCATGCGTCTGAAGCTGAAGATGGTGATATGCTACAACATGGTCATCTTAAAAAAGAACACATCCCAAAACAACAATCAAATCATAAAAAACCCAACATGTCCCATAATGTGACCATGTAAGATTAAAATAGGAGTCGATTTTAGAAGCCTTTTCAGTTCATTGAAAAAAGTATTGAACTTTTTATCCCAGGTAAATTTCACCACATTCATAGTAAGAGAATATAATGGTGACACCATCATGATAATTCCGTGAAAACACAAAGGAAGTATCCTACAAGACTATGGGTGATTCGTATCTAAAAAGAATATGGTGGTTCTTTCCCGGACAAAACAACCTTTACCTTATTTGGATCAACTAAAATTCCATGCTCATAAATTCTATGCCCCATTAAATTAACTTCAAGAATATATAAACTAAATTTTAAAATTCTTCCATTAAAATGGTGACTTCCTAACATCTCCACGACAAAAATTAGATGGTCCTCATGCACACTCTCAAATTTTGAATAAATCATAATATCATCCATGAACACTACCCCAAAATTTTCATGATATTGATGGAATATATGATTCATTAAAGCAATAAAAAATACAGGACTGTTAGTCAGACCAAAATGAATCACAAGATATTCATAATGGACAAACCTAATCCTAAAATATGTGTTCACTATATCAAAATCATGAACTCTGAATGATGATAACTTGACCTAAGATCACTCTTTGAAAAAAAAATTATCCCCCTATAACTGATAAAATATATCATCCACATGAAGAAATGTTTAATTGTTCTTTTCGATCACCCGATTCAACGTTCTATAGTCTACACATAAATTAAGTGAATAATCTTCTTTCAAAGAATGATCACTGGGTCAGCCCATGGAAAAACATTTCTATTAATTAAATCGTTATCTAGTATTTCATCCAACTAAATAATGATATTTTTCATCTCTACTGGTCCTATAAGATAGGAAGGTATCGATATCGGATACGTACCTAGCACCTGATCAATCATAAATTCTACCTCTCTCTCTCTCTCAGTAGGAAGACTATTTATGTTTCGTGGTAAAACATCAGGAAGGTATTGAAAAATAATTGAAATATCATCATCAAAAGAAACATCATCATTCACAAATGAAACTATAACAAAAAACCCCCATTCTCAGGGTGGGAAGGGCCTACACGACCTCACATTGGCTCTTACTCCCCCTGAAACACATGATATCTCCCATGGTTAATACAAAAAAACATGTTGATGATAAAAATAAACCTTTTCTTGATGAGAAAAATGACAATACATATTGATGATAAAGTAAAACTAATCCATATCCAGAACAAGAAAATCCTAGACCAACTTCGTGTCAGCTATAGTCAATGAACAAGAACACTGAAACCCCTGCTCCTTCCCCTTGCTAATAGGTTTATGTATTTCCATTGTAAAGAAAATATATACTACTATATGTTTAAGAACATAAAAAGAACATGTATATATTAACGAGTGTGGTAAAACATTATAAAGTAAATCAATTACTACAGAAGAAGTAATAATGATAGTACCTCTCAATGTTGTTGAACCATCATCATCTTCCTCAAGAAACTCATGTAATGTGTGGAAATGCTTCACAAAAAAGTCATGCGGTTGGAGACATGTAGAATTTAAAGCTTTTGAATTCACCACATCAACTTTTCAGATGACAAAACATGACCATAATGAGGTATAGTCATATCCTTATAGGTTTGAGGTAGGTTATCAAGGCATCCATAGTTGTTTCATGTATTTATGGGCATAAGAAATAAAAATCTTGTGTTCCCCCTTTCCACACTAAAATTAATTTATTGGAACATTACCCATTATAATAGATGGTCCATAGGAGGCTCACTGGTCAAACCCACCTCCACTACTCCGGCAATAATCTTTCGACTACCTCTTATTTTCGTGTGAACCATTGATCCTGCCACCCAATAAAAGACAAGAGGTGTAAAATCCAACCCTGACTACCATATTTATTTCTTTTATCATATATTAGTCTACCATATCCTTATAGGTAGAATTATTTAGCATAAACCCATGTGATATGATATCCAATCACAAAACCTTTAGGAACATCTAAGCATTAAATTGGTCATTCATCACTACGTCTAGTTATAAAATAACAAGATCATAAAAATGATTGGTGTAATCCAACAATGAATGATCTACCTGTTGTAAGTAAAAGAACTCTAGACACTTGACCATCATTGGAATATTTTGGAAAAACTTCTAAAAGAACATATTTTTGAAACCCTTCCAATCATACCCCATATGTTTATCTCTCTTAACTAAAGAATCCCACCATTGCTTTCCAGAACCCCTGAGTCTGAACACTATAGACAACACCATGATGTTCTCAGGTGTCTCCAAAAGTTCAATGATTTGATTGATCCTATCTATCATGAACTCTGCATCTTCAGGTTCAGACATTCCTTGAAAGGGAGTTGGTCTCTCACACATGAAATCTCACAATTAATCTTTCTCTCATCGAGCTCTTTGATTTACCTCAACAATAGATTTATGGACTCTTGGTACTTAGTGATAAATGGAATGGATAGGACATTCAATCATATCAATGATTTTCTGATTTACAGGTGGGTTCCCTTAAGGAGAATCAATTTCACCTTCCTAAGGTACTCATTGATGTTGTTAGAGGCATACTGCTACACATTGAAACATAAGAAATACTAAAAAACATAACAAATATTGGCTCAAACTAAAAATCCCATAAGAAAAAATTGATATTATAAAACTAACCATTGAGAAACATATCCCAACATCCCATTTAATCTTGATTCTCGTTATGAAAATAGTTGGCCATTAACTTATCCCAAAATACCTATCATGTCCTGAAATTATATCTCTAGTATAATAGTTGTTCCAAGACCAGGGATTTTTAGTATAAACCTCCTCTGATAAAAAACTATTACAAATGACATGGGTTTCCCTAAAACCTAGAAATTGACTTGTTCATTCACATACTAGAGGGGCATTCCAAATCCTCAAGGTTAGTGACAAGAATGTGGAAAACTAAAAGCACAATAGAAGAAAACATTTCTCCCAAAATGATCAACCACATGGAATATATATATATACAGGAGGAAAAAACACTAGAAGACTAATGAATACATAATTCATAACTGTAATGGAATAGTAGAAATACAAACCAGAAAAGGAATCCAAAAACTCCATGACATGTCCAACAACAAATGAATAATAACCACCCAACTACTCCAAATGATGGTATGGATGAACTCCCACTATCTCACTACCATCTACCAAACCAGCCAACCCAAACCCCACCGCCTCATAGGAGCACCATGACATTCCCTACAATAGAAGACAAACAATGGTCTAAGCACCACTTAAGGAATTTGTAGTGTGTGAGATAACAATATCAGTAGGATCTCACCAAAGTGTTCAATAACCAGTTTCTATATAATAATTAATGAATTCTAATTTTATGTAAAACTATTCTATGATAAGTAGTAAAGTAGTTTTATATAAAACAAGGTAAGAAGTTCCCTTTTTTCACAATAGGAAACAATATTATGTATATCAATTTCAATGAATATTTTATAATTATCTTCCCACATGCACAAAGAATAATATCAAGGATAAGTCATAAAGACAATCAATACAAAAATAAAAGATCATTTATCACAACACCAAGGAGTAATATAGGTCTCAGACACAGAATACTACTACAGAAATGAATAATGTGCACAAATCTGATCATAGATCATAGCCATAGGAAGCATAGTATTACCACATGAGTAAATGACGAAAAATATCAATATCATTCCCCTAGAACAATGTGACTAGGAAAAAGAGAAATGTCACGAGACACAAACCCTTGATAATAAAAAATATGGATGATGATCCCAAGCTAATCCTTCCACCTGAGTATCCTATGTAACCCATGTGATCATTTTCATAATTCATTATAATGCATGGAAAATCATTTCAATATCATTTCAAAAATTCCATTTACGATTATAAAAATAATAATTTTCTCCCCATTAATAAATAACCAAGGAAATCAAGTTCAATATGAAAAATATTTTCAAAACACAAAAAATTATCATGCCAATACCATTTAAAAATAAATTTTTAATGAAATAACAATCAAGCATACCAATATAGTCTAGAAACAGAACCACCTACCATAAAACTCATGTCCCACATGCGCGCAACAGACTCTAGTTTCAATGAAAACCCATGAACAAAAATGAAGGACATAAAATCAAATCCATATCAAGAATTATGATGTTTTGAAGAATAAGGGTTAGTAGATGATAGAAAAACAATATACCTCAAAGATGATTTCCCATCACACCACATCCAATGGACGAAAAGGCCTCCTGAACGAGATGACACAATTGATCTAGAAGAAACTGTGAAGAATTACATAATTAAAACCAATGTATCCAATAACAGATACCAAAGGTGTTATCATGATAAAAATAAATGAAGTAGGGAAATGGAAAACTACCCAATGAGATAAACTAATATCTCCATTAAGATTATACATCGAAAGGATTGATCTATAAGGGGTTTAGTCTCTCAATAATGAACCATAACTACCTTATGTTTAGAGCCATGAAGTGATGGTGAATAGACATAAAACAAATGCAGCACACATATTATATAAAATAGATTTGGGATGTTACATGACATGTAACATGGGTTCAGGATGTGTAAATTCCACATCCCACATATGCTAAAATAATGGGTCCCCTTAGATTAAAAAGTATCCATTTATACCATACACAACTTTTAATCACCATTCACGATGCATATGAGTTCACAATGTGATATTTCCCTTCAAAAACTACATTCATCCCTCATTAAATAGTGTTTCACATAGTTACATGGAGTGTAACTACTCTTCAACATACATAAAATATAGAAATAAATTTTGAAGTCATTAAAAAAAACATGGTGAGAGGTAAAACATACATGATCAAGGTAATGAAATGTTATAGTTGGAGATGGATTTCAGAATTCACAATAACATAATAGCATCTACTTATATTTATGAATCTAATTTTATTATATAATCATGGCTAAGAAATATTTTATAGTGTTGTAGAATAAATAAAACAAAAATAGTTGGTTAAGAATGATGCATCTTCTTCAAACAACTTATTTTTATAACACTTAAGACCAATAAGGTATATATTATGCCCTCGTTAAGGAATACAAGGAAAGGGAGGAAATTTTTGGAAGGTATTTAGGAAGATCATGGAATATCTAAATGGATTTTTAACATTGGATAAATTATAAAAAACGGTTCCCTTTTAAATGGGACTGGGGGATTATTCGTGGAATTTCATTAATATTAAATTAATATAAATCTAATTTTATTTCCAAATAAATATAAATAGATAATATTATGTTTAGATATGATTTTTATTTTAATATTATCATAAAATAATATTTGGACAACTAAGGATCACATTTTTACCCTTATCGTTTTGTTTTTACCCTCTCTTAACCCTTATGAAAATTACGAATATATTAAAATTTTCAACTTATTAATGGTAAATAATATTAATATAAAATTAAAAAAGACAAATTAATGGTTCATGTATTTTTTAATTAACCATATGCCATTATATTTTTTCAACTCGATGTTTGTTAAGAAATTTAAATCATTTAACATAATAGTAATTTTTATAAAATATCACAAATGTCAACTTTTCGAAAGTTGTATTACTTGTAACATAATAACACCATAAAAAATTATTTTTTGTAAAAAATATTTTATTACATACCTAAATTGTTATATTAATCTATAAAATTTTTGGAACACATTAGTTATAAAATAAATATTTTTTTATATTTTTAATATTATTCATTTTATTTTTTAAGTAATTGAATAATTACTGCATCTTCTATGTGTAATTATTTAATGTAATTATTATTCCAATAAAAAATAAAAACAAATTATCCTGATGATGTGAAAGCAATTATATTTTAAAAATATATAACTAATTGTTTTGTTTATTCTCGTGTTAGTGACAATATTGTTATTGAATACATGATGGTTCCTTTTTTTTAATTTCCAGTTCATTTAATTTTATAGAGGTTATAATCTCATGGAAATTGGAAAAAAAATATGCTATATAATAGAATCATATATGAATATGAATGATATGAAATCCTAAAATAAAATCAAGTCAAGTATTATGGTAATTTTTTGGTTTGTATAATATAACATTTAACCTTTCATTGCATGATTTACCATTTACCGTAGAAATGGACATTACAATGATTACTATAAATATTGACAAAAATAATATTTAACTATTAATAAATCATCCCACTAAATAAATATATTTAATGAAATTTTAAATGTATAGAAAAAAATACCGTATTTAATTAAAATTTTAACAAGAAAATTCCATTGAAAACATGTTTACAAAAAATGCCTATTTATGTATAACAATTTGTAGATGATGATTAAAGAATTATATTTATATAATGAACTAAATTGTTGTGATTTTTCTAAAAATTTATTTCATATATTAATATATAAAAACAGTAAATGTTAATTTTTCAGAAAACATATTTTAAAGAAATAAATGAATTCACTAAAAACTAACAGCTTATTTCCAAAGTATTAAAAAATGTAGTTGTATTTATTATAATATTTAAATATATAATTAAAAAATCCTTTAATCGTGTCAATAATAACCAATTTAATAATTTGGATACACATTTCATATTTAAATATTAATATTTTGTGATTTAATTATACTCAGGTTTCTTATTTTGTACAATGTCAACCATTGTCATTCTTATTATAAATTTTGGATATTATAATCTAAAAAATTTATAAATTTCATTTATTTAATGTGAAATCATTCTTGATGAGAATTTGTTCAAATTTTGTAAAGACCGTTATTGAAATACCACATCAAAAAAGGTTTAATTAAACATCCACTTGAATGAAAAAAAAAGATATATATATATGATTTAATCTTAAAAGAACAAAAATTCGGTTTCCAAATTTGATAAAATTTGTTGGAAGCAAAAGTATGGATTATAAAGAGAAAACCCAGTGCATTCATATAGAGTGGTAGGGAATATGTCAATGAAGAATTTTACAATCATATAACCATAAATATGTGATTAGTTAAAAGATAATTAATTTATTGAAAATGAAAAATAACAGATTAATTATATTTTCAAGAACCTTTTACTAGATTTGGTGGATTCCTTTATCATCTATAACAAGAATATAAGGAAGATTTATTTCATGATAAATATAATTTAATTATCTAATAATTTTATTCAAGGATTTCATCTTTTTCTACGAATAATGAGTATTCAAGATGAATTGTTTTCATAACCAGAGAACTAAAAAAACATAAATCAAAAAAATAACATACATTAATGGATAAAAATAAATAATTCATATCATCAGACATTAAAAAACTATATTAGTTTTTTATGTTAAGATAATTCCACAAATTTAATAAATCATTACATAAATAAATGTATCATTATTTTTTAAAATTCAATAGCAATACCCAATGTTTAAAATAAATTATTCCATAAGTATTAGTCCTTACCCTTCATAAAAAATATTCAAAAAATATACTGAAATAAAAAATCATAAGTACTTAATATTTTATTCTTTAAAGATAAATTTAATATTTATCTTCAAAAAAAATTTGTCACTTATAAAGTCATATATTGGAATTGTATCTTCTCAAGTCATATAATGTCTAAAAACTACCATAATTCCACACTAAGATCATATATTCATTCTAATGATAATTCAACCATGAATCCTAAAATAATAATTCATGTTAACCATTAGGGTTTCATTTACCTCATCCTAGAAGAAATTCATCCAAAAAATCATTAGGCTTATTAAAATTATATAACTTAAAACCTGAGAAATGATTAATATGACATTGAACTTGTGATCAACTGTAAAATTATACACACATTAGGGAATACATGAATATTAAAATAAATTCATATGGAATCATTACAATATACTCATTTCTGTGTAACATTTTCTGATACTAATAGTAAGAGACTCGAACCTACCCTCTCGTATCATGTGCTAAAAACATAAACAATACATTTCTTGTTTTTAAAAAGATTAATGTCACACAATTAGTACCTTCCAAGACATAGAAAATTGAAAAGAAATATTAGATAACATCCCTAATAATAGACCGATTGGGTTTATTATTTTATATAAATAGGAAAAACTCTAAACAACTTCTTATCATAAACATGTTGTTCATAATGATTAACACCATAACCAACCTTACCTAGATTTTAAAATTCAATACTTATTATTAAAATATACCACATTTTTTTAAACATATAAAACCTTTCATGAAATAAATCATTTAAAATAAATCATCATAACATATGGAATACTAAATATTATAAGAGTGATCTCAATTTGTTAGTAGTCGTAACCATGACAATTTACAATTTAATGTCCTTAGTGAAAGAAATATGAGTATAGTGGTAAGATGAAATAATTTTGCTACTTCAGCGTAACATATAGAAATTCGTAACAATAAGTTCCTAGAAAACCAATCCTAAACAATTGAGTAAAGAATCGAGAATAGTAAGAGTCAAAAGAATCTAAAATATTGTTTCATGTGAGGTCATTCTTGATCAATTTAATCATAAACAACCCATAACATTTTTAAAGAAAACATGTAGGTATATTGGATATTTTTTATATCAGTATATATTATGTAATAACCATCATATTTTTATGTGAAGTTCCCACAATTTTTAATCAATTAATAAGTACCGATTTTACTCTTTAAACAACCATCAGAGTTAAACTTGGAATAACCATGGTAGTATATTCTTATAATCTCTTACTATAAAACTTATAATTTTTCTATGTCCCTTTACAAAATTCATTTTATATCTATAAATGTCGCACCATTTTTGGGTTGTAATGTGACCTACTATCCATAATATATAATTTACAAATCATTCCATTATTTATAATTGATACAAACTTCATATTAAAAAATTCCCAAGAAGCATAATAAAACATAAGTTCATATATCATATTTATATCATAAAAAACATTGAAACGTCCATTATTACTTTCATAAAATGAATAACCCATAGAAATGAAAAAAGGTAAAAAAATTATTTTTGAAAAATTAAAACAAATCCATAGAAATACCAGTAATAGTTTATTAAAAATAATTTTGATGAATGTATATTTTTCACTTTGAAGATCACATTTAATAACAAAAACATGAATAAATATTGTAATAAAATATTTCATAAAAAACATGGAAACTTGTAACTAGATAATGAATAAAAACAATGGTCATGGAAGCATGAAATTCAATTCTAGTTGTAATTGTGAGAAATATGTATTCTTTTCAATAATTTTGTAAAGGGGGTAAAAAGTGACCCTCATAGGAAACATTATGAATTTTTTAAAAAAAATTTAAAAACAGGGTAAAATATTATTTAAAATATCTTGAGGAAATATGTAATGATTTGTAAAGAATATTTTTTATAATTTTTTTTATAAAAAATTGTTATAGAAGGTAAAGATTCCGGATCAAAAATAAGATACAAGATCAGCATCACTTACAAACAAAATCCTTGATGTTTATATAAAAAATAATGGAGAAAATAAAAATTAAACAATAAAATAGCATTAAACTATTGATTATAATAAAATATATGGGTTTGAAGAAAATAATAGCATATGATTTCCCATAATGGATCATTGAACAAAATCAATCCTAGAAGGAATATATATTTTAAAATAAAGGATTTTACACATTTTTAAGTAATCAATCAGAATTCTCATAAAAGAATACCATAATTTAAATTACATATATCATGATGAAAATAATATTAATACTCTAAAATTTCAAGGGTTTAATATATTCACCTCATAAAATATGATAGGTTCATATCATAAATGTATGTTTTAATGACAGATAATTCAAAATGATTACCCTTAAAAAAGATCATATCAATTAATTTAAAAGTAATAAATGGAGAGATTATTTTTAACTAATTAAATATGAAAAAGCGTAAATATATAAATATTAAATTTAGAGATTAATTAAACTGTGATCATAGAATAAAAATTTGAATAAAAAGAGTTATAACCCAACAAAAATTAATAGAGTTATGTAACACTTTACTACATGGTAATATTCATGTCAAATCCCATAGATAAATAAATGAATATTATAACATAAAATACCATTAATAATTATGGATTATTTATATAAAATTTAAAAATAAAAATATATATACTATATAAATTAAATTATATGCATAAAAATAATGTAATCCAAAATAAATATAAATTTAGAAGAAAACCATTACCTCAAGTCTGGACATTCCATGTATGTGATTTAAATCCTTCATAATAAAATCATATAAATTATATTATTTTTTAGGAAGCCTTAATATGTTTACAAAATCATATATTATTAATATATTTCATTTAATTTAATGAAATATTTCATTTCTTTTCAATTTATATACACATCGTGTATTTTGAGTGTGTTCAATTCATAACTTTACAAAGTTCATTGGTATGTTGACCAAGGAAATAAGGTTTCATTGTTCCAAAATGTACAAAATATTAATCTGGAAATATGTATCTTTTTATACATCAATTATAATTCTAAATAAAACCATTAAAAATGGTTCTAAAAAATGAACTATTTTATAATCATAGAGACTATTTCATGTTTGTATCATGAGAAACATATCCATTCTTCAAAAATCGCTTTGGAAAGAAGGTAACTGTAATTTTGATATTCCAAAAAGAATAATTATATCATATTTTAATAATACTTTACTGAAAAAATAACGTATACCAATGGTTTGGAACCATTGATATAGGCCTCCAAACCTTTGGTATAGGCTATACCAACGGTTTGGAGAACCGTTTCCAAGTAATTTGCGAGGATAGGTTTATACCAACGGTTTTGGGAAATCTTTTGGTATAGACCTATACCACCGGTTTTGAGAACTATTGGTATAAGTAATATAAAATTCTATACCAATGGTTCCATAAACCGTAAGTATATGTAATTCATAAAATAATCATCTGGTGGGTTTTGATCCCAGCACATCCCGTTTATGATTGAACGACCTAACCACTAACCAAACCTACTTTTGTGAACATAATTTCGTAAATATATACATGTATTATGATAATTATCTTAAATTTTTATTTATTTAATTGCCACTGTAAGAATATTTCATTAAAAATACAAGTACATATACCAACGGTTCTCAAAACCATTGGTATAGACCTATACCATCAGTTTTGAGAGCCGTAGGTATATGTTCATTGATATTGGGACCTATACCAACGGTTTTGGACAAAACATTGGTATAGTGGGGAAATATACTAATGGTTTGGCCAAACCGTTGGTATAGGTCGCCACTATACCAACGATTTGTCCAAAACCGTTGGTATAGGTCCATATAAGTGACCTATACTGACAGTTTTTTACAAACTGTTGGTATATGTCCAAATTAGTGAACTATACAAACGGTTTTCCCAAAACCATTGGTATAGATCATATTTACAGAAGTGATAAATACTAAAATATAATTATATATTTCATCAATGTGATGGGGGGATGAAAAATGAGTATCATTACCTCATGGAGGTGGTCATCCAAAAAACCCCCAATATCATTATAATTTTTCATTAAATGTAATGGTGTGTAATTAAATGATATATTATATTTAAAAAATTATAAAAAATAATTACTATAATATATACTAATTTATTTCATTATTATAACCATTCATAATAGGTGATGATGTAAAATTAATTATATCAGTTCTTGAGATAATAGACATTCATACTCACAAACAATGAATTCAATTCACATTTGATGAAGTTTATAGATGTATTTAGTTTATAAAATTAATATAATAACATATAATTATATGGAATATACTTACGCTATTAAACAGTCATGGTTATAGAGTAATTTAATGTATGGGAGAAGTAATAAAACTTAAATTATTGGTTAAGAATGATGAATCTTCTTCGAATAACCTCCTTTTATTCGCATACTAACACCACTAAGGTTAGTATTTTAGAATAAATAAGGTCTATAAACTATGGGAAGGGTTTTAGAAGTTAATTGTATTTATATTTTCCCAAAAATGGTTTTTTAGATTTTGGAATAAATATGAATAATATGTGACCTTTTAGAAGAGATGGGAGGGGATCTCTTTGAATTTTTTAAAAATAGTAAATAAATATAAATTTACATTGATATATAAATTTTTCAAAATAGTTATAAAACCATAATAAGCAATTTAATTATTATTATGAGTCTAAATCCTCTCATGTCGATAAATATTAACTTGTTTCATTCACATTTTTACCCTTATTTTTTTATTTAACCCTTCATTAACTGTTTTGAAAATTAACATACTATTAATGTTGTATAACCTTTAAAGGCTAATAATGATATAATAAAACGAAATAGACCCATAAATGGAACATGGTTGATTTAATTGACATTAAAAAATTAATTTTTCAAAATATATTATTTTATGACCATTAAATCATAAAATAATATAGTATTTATAGAAAAATATTAATAATGTAATTTTATAGAAATATTCATTACATGGACATTAATATCATCATGGAAAAAATAATTTCATTAAATAATTTTTTTTATAAAAACCTATCCAATTATATTTATCTATAATGTTCATGGATTCCATTGATTATTTTATATTATATTTCATTAAATATTTTCTATATCAATTATTGTATTTTTCCAATTATTGAATAACGACCATGTAATCTATTTTCCAAATTTATATTGATTATTTTTACACTAAAAATTAATATAATTATAAATTTGAAGATGGAAAATTTATATTTAAAGGGAACGATTATATTTAAAATGAATATTTATAGAAAAATAAATCTTCTTTTCAACCTTTATTTTTAGAAATTTATAGATATTAATTATAAGTGTGGGGGATTTGTTAGTTTTAGTTACATAACATATTATAAATGTTTTGTAATATATTGTCCCTCTTATCGGATTGAATTGAGGAAAAATTTATAATAGGCCTTAAGAGACATTCCCAATGAAACAAAAGATGGAAAAAAATACTAAATAATTCATTAAAATATGTGGGTCAGTTTTCTTTATGAGAATAAAACAACCAAACCAAATAGGCCCTAACGAAAAACTAGTACATGGTGGATGATAAAAATGTAAATCAACTAACAGTAATACCATTAATATCATCACCAAACTACAAAGTATTATCATAATGAAAGATTACTAATTTCAAATAACACAATAGGAGAAAAACAATCCAAATAATGCAAATAAATATCTCCATAACTCCCAATATGCTCTATTCTTTAATACAAAAAATTCCAACTATCACTAAGAGCCACTAGAGAAGTGTGATACATTACCTTCTCATATGTCTCAATAAACTATATCTGAAAAATAACAGATATTCCAAAGAAGGGGTCAGTAATGAAACTACTAAATATTTCCCAAAATTATTCCCTATTCATTTTACTAAGAGAAAATAATTTAACACACTAATATAAAAAAACTTATATAAAATCCATTTAAAACTATACAAAAATTTATAACAAAACAATATAATTTGATACCCAGAATGTTTTTTCAATTGAACTATTTTACAAGGAAATTACCCCAAAAATTCAATAAACATTTTCTAAATTTCCATTTTGTAATAACCCATTAAAATACACACAAAAAAACATGCACACTTAATAATACAGCCACACAAGATTGGTGTTCCCATTGATGGTGGAAATTCACATTCATAATCTATTGATTTTCTGGAGGTAATTCAAAACCATTATCAATCCCATTATAAAAAACCATTCTAATAAAACTATCTTTTTTTTAAACCACATTTCCACGTATCAAAAAAAAAATCTTAAAATCATTTGGTATTAATTAAGGTACCATTTTCACTTTCCACCAAAACACCAAATTTAC
This sequence comes from Viscum album, assembly GCA_963277665.1. Lineage (NCBI taxonomy): Eukaryota > Viridiplantae > Streptophyta > Magnoliopsida > Santalales > Viscaceae > Viscum > Viscum album. The sequence goes on along the minus strand of OY728150.1, from coordinate 432,576,527 downwards.
ACAATTCTATAAACGCCCTCTAGTGAAGGATTCCATTAAGAATTTCACAGTCAATATCAAGAAGAAAATTAAAATCAATACTTCTATTTTTTACAAGATGAGTTGATAGTGAATCTACCGATCTCATGAGTTATTGGGAAAATGGAAAACAACATGAAAATTCCATTTAAACCTGGTTGATTCTCTAAAAACCCATCATGAATTTATTACCCTATCATCCACATGGCCTAATATAACCAATATTTGTTATCAAAATATTTAAATCTATCTATAGTGGACTAGATCTAAGAAACTGATAAAGGGAAAAATTTAGGTATTTCAAACCCCCAAAAAAATACCACAAATAGGGACATACCATAGGAATCAGGCCTCAATGAACCTTGAAATGCCTTAGGATCACTTCCAAATTGATGGGCAGATTTTACAAAAATATTAGAGGGAATAAATATAATGTTAGCATCAATTTGAAGAAAACCAAGTGTTTAAAAAATAATATCTATCTAGATCTATTTTTTAGGATCCAAGGTTTCAAACCATGTACGATAAGACGCATTTTTTGAAAAATCATGCACTAATTGTGCACCCAACTATTCCTCACGAAGGAACTCATATGGTTGGCATGTAAGGTTAGAATAGAGATTTTCCAACCATGAAAAAAATAAATATCCAGAATTTCTTGGTTTCTCCTAGGTGGACTCATGGTTTTGAAAAACAATACACCTTCTTGTGTGCCAACCACTTAGTCTCTGTCTCACTGTGAAATGATTCTTATTGGTGTTACATGATTTCCAAAAACTAGTCTCAAACTTTTCACCTATAGAGAATCCCCAGACACATTCCAAAAGGATTCAAAATCCCCCAAAAAAGCACACAAACACTTTATATATATAACACATTAATGTAGAGTTATTTTTTTGAAACTATGGGTTCTACATTCTCCACACCATTGGGAATTATGTCCCTAGAAATCACAAAACCATCATTTCCCTAAAAGAGTTCTAGCCATCTTTCTATCATTTTTTTTATCTCATTCCTATTTATCTTCCTAAATCAGACTACATTTCCAAAAAACCGGCACTGGAGAAACTATTTTCCCACACAATACATTCTTTTTCCTATCCCCAATCCACAATGTTGCATGCACCAAAAAATCATCTGACTCTAGGTGATCATGATCCAATCAAATCACATGGGTTGGGTCATCTTGATACATTTTCAACTGAGATACATGAAACAAATTTTACATTGTATTGAACAAGGTTAGATATTTTAACTAATATTCCACCTCACCCATCTATTTTTGTATTTTAAAAGTTCTTGTATATTAAGGAGAAAACATTCCTTGTTTCCCAAAATGATAATTCCCAAGAAATAGAGAGATCTCTAAGAACACATTTTCAGTCAACTTGAATAAAATTATCCATCAACAACTATCCAAAAATTATTTTTGACTAATATTTTTTTTCTCCATACATTACCAAATAATAATAATCTTTTTCATTGTTTATTGTACATAGCTCTTCCCAGACATTGAATCCATAATTGTTGCAACCAACAATTTTGAGAATGAAAATTATTCCCATAATATGATTCAAAACTCCCCATAAGTATCGAGGCTTGATAACTATTATCATATGAGATCTAAACTAAATGTATGTTCTCCTAATATAACCCACCAAAATCTATTACACAAGCCAGCATCATGTCTTCCATTGATTGTATTCTCCTTTCAGGTTTTCTATCCATATTAGGATGATACACTATAATCATAGTCAACTGAGTCCCATGGATGGGTTGTAACAACTTCAATAAATGAGATGTAAACCTTGGTACTCTATCCAACACTATTAAAACTGATATGCCAAGCCTCTTTACCACATCTTGGATATATATTTTTATTCAAATCCCTCTAGAATTTTATATTCATAAATAGAGTTAAAATGGGTATAATTTTTCTGCCAATCCATTATTACCCATATAGAAAACTTTTCCTGGAATATTCTTGGGAGACTTGTTAAACATCCATGGCTATATCCTCAGACTTTCAAATAGGAATAAGTAAATAATTAAATATACTTGCTGGTATTTGATTCTATACCTTAACCTATAAACAGGTTATGTATCACGAAACAAACTCAACCACCTACCTTTTTATACCGACTGACTAGACTATGCTTTCAATTCCATATACATCTTCTATATTCCAAGATGAATAATCCATCTTTAATGGTGGTAAGCATGAATAATTTGTTCATGAAAATCCATATGTAAGACCATATGATCTAGAAACTACACAAATAATCTTCCATCATGTTTTTATCCCTCAATTTCCTCTCCACCATTGAGTTTTTACCTCTTAGAAACACATTAATATTCATATTTATGGGCCTCCTTAACGATATTCACCAAATTAGAAACCACCAAAAGTGGAAAGAAAACCACAGCTTCACCAAGGTGTTCACATTCCATGTGCATGATAGATAGGACCAATATCAATTACCATTCACCTAAATCCATTTTCTATAAGAGAGAAAATGAATTTTTTCTTTATCCTTCTTCCAACATATTTCCATTACCCATTGACTAGAACTTGTAGATGTAAAACATTTGGAGCTACTCCATCCATATTATTTTTCATTAATTCAAATAATTTTGTGACAAAATATATTTCAAGATCTTTTGGTTTGTAAACAATATAAACTTCTCACTAAAGAGGTAATGACACCATTTATTCAAACCATGAACTAAAAAAGATAACTCCAAATATTATGTTGGAAAGTTATATTAATGAAACCATAATTTTCGTGTCTATAAGAAACCACATAATCTCCATGCATGATAACACATCCCAACCACTATCCCAATGATTCAAAATACACAACATAACCTTTCCTGGAATACAGAAAAATAAATATGTGTGATAATGAAAGGTGAGATTTAATCTCCTGAAGATACTTATAACATTAATCACTCTATTATAATGGGACATTCTTTATTGTAAAATATATTATAGGTGAGGTCAGTCATGAAAAATAATAAAAAAATAACTGGTAATAGCCAACATGACTAACGAAACCATGTCTCTCGAAGATATTCTTAGTAGTTTCCATGAGATAAAAAACTATCTTTCTTTATCCATAGAAACACATTTTTCTAGAAATTACATGGACATGAAAATTTACATCTTATATCAAAAAATCAATCATTAAAAATTGGGAATACATATGTTGATCCCACATGGTTCCCAATATTATACCAAGTGTTTCTCATGCTCATCCCTTGTCCTTGAATATAACAATAGTTCATACAAAAATAATATAGCAAAATAAATCTAGTTATATTTGAAATATTAAATTCACCATTTCTATAATGACTTCTGGTGGATTCATAAGACCAAAATGAAATATTACATATTCATAATGTCTATATATACTCTTAAAATATGCTTCTAAAATATCAACCTTCTAAAGCCACTATTGTTTATATCATGATATACATCAATATTTGGGAACCATTTAGATCACCACAAATTATGGAAAAGATCATCAATGAATGGAATTGTAAACTGATTCCTTATATTAAATTAGTTAATCATATGATAATCCACACAAAAAATAAGAGATTAATATTTATTAATGGGTAAAAGGTTTGAGGATTCCAATAGAGTCATGTTTGGTTGAATGAACCCATTCTTATCTTTCTCCTCTAACATAACTCACAGTTCCCTTAATTCAATTTGTACCATATTATAAGATAGGAGGGAAATATGGTTTGTCATGACCTAACAGTTAATAAATAAAAAATTCCTTCTTGGAATTATTTTATATTGTATAATAACACGAAATCACAAAACCATGATCTCTTAACTACTGTTTAACCTTTAAACATAATATTTTCACTTATCTAATTTGAATTTCAAAAATCCGACATACAATGTTGCGATGATTAAAATTTTTGGAGCCTGATAAGACAAACAATGATTTTGCTGAATAATAACAGACCATTTTTAATTTTAATGTTACCATTATGAAATGTAATATGACCCTTATGTATAGTTAATCGTCTATGTGTATAAGTAACCTTACTGATGAATGTATAAAAAATATATAACCATCTTATAAGTGAGAATATGATATAATTATATCATAGAGTTAGTATTTCTATATATTTAATTACAAATATATTATTAATTTAATAGTTTAATAGAAAACATAATTTCATAAAATGTATTCATAATTATTTATTTTGATGACATATGGTTATATAAAAATTTTAAGATACCTTAATTAACTTTTCAATGTTTTAGAAAAGTAGTATTAATTTTAAAATTTATTTTTTTCCAAGTAAATTACGACTTTAATTAAATATTAAATTTCACCTATTTAGAAAATATTTTCATAAATAGGACTTCATTTATAAATTATAAACATCAAAAAATGTTTGGGGTTTTTGTTTTGGATTTTTCTGAAATAATTGAATTATTGTTGAATAGTAAAAAACTTTAATTTGTTGTATAAATAATTTATAAATTAAATACACTATTTATGGAGTCATGGGTGATTAAGCACATTGGGTTAGAACTCACATGATCATATTACTATTTTTGGTCCCAAGAATCATTAATGGTGTTTTTCATGAGAAAAATAATAAAATAATGAATAAAATATTGAGAAAACCCTCCTCTCATCCACTATACAAACCACCCTCACCACCTCTTCTCTTCACTCTTCTCAATCCTTTTTTCTAGTCATAATTCTTATTAAATCCCTCCATAATCCCCTCTCAAACTTATATAATCCCTTGGTATCTTAAAAATACCAAATTCTCACCCTTAAATAGGTTATCGAGGAAGATATATTTAAGAGATAAATTTCACTTTTCATTTCATTTATTTTCTTTCCAGTTCCATTATTTTCTTTTTATTTTATCATATACTGTTAACATAATGTTATGATAACTATAATACCTTAAATATACTATAATATTGTTGTTATAATTGAATAATTTATCTTCATCACTCCATTCCCCTCCTTTAATACTAGAAATGAAAACATAATCTGAGATGTGTCAATTTCTCACATTCAGGGATGTTATGTATTCAATTTCTATTACTATCTTTAATTCTAGTCATTAAACAATTATTATGGTTTTACCAAACAATAAAAATCAAATCTTTAATATTTTAAGGTTATAGAATCTTTTGTACACATGAAATTTATTTCTAATAAAAAATGATTTTGATATGATCAAAAATGAACCAATTAATCTAAACAGATTTCGCTAATATTTTATTTAAGGATTCATCTTCTCTACAAATAATCAAATGGATTTTATAACCAAGTAATCATATTGATGATCAATAATAACATATAACATTAATTCTGGACAAAAATTATCTTTTTTCATGTATATCCTTACATGCATATAAGTAATCTAATCATGAAAATCAAAGAAACAATTAATGAAATTGAACATGTTAACCCATAAAAAGGGTCATGAATGAAATTAGTAAGGTTAAAAAAATAAAAAACATAATGAAGTGGTTATAAAAATATTAATTAATGAATTTAATTTGGTTATCCAAGACATTAAGATCATCTGATGGACATCATCAGACGTAAGGTATGAAATTCTATAGGAACCTCCATTATTTCTTCAGGTTACTCTATCATTCCTTTACCCAAATGAGGTAATCTATTATTTTATGAAAATATTATAAATTTTAAGTATCTTATATAAAATAATATATCAATATCCAATAACCACTCTCTTTTAGGTATGAAAATGTTTCTAAATTGTTTCATATTCAATACTTCCTAAAAATCAAACCCATTTTTAGGGAACATTCTGAATTCTTACTCAATTTCAGGAGCACTCTATAATTTATTTTAAGAACCCATTATTTTTTAAACCCATTATTTTTATTATGAAACATTTCTTTGGTCACTCCTTTTTTTATAAAATATTACTCTCTTTCTTATTTTAATGAGACTTTAGTATTTTCCATAAAACTGTACTCAAATGTTTTAATTCAAAAATTTATTAAATACTATTCTAACATGTTATCATGTCTATTTAATCCACTTATCATGATATATTCAAATTTTAAATTATTAATGTTCATGTATTATTTTATAATATTCATTGATGGACACTTGTATGATATTCCCATTTATTATACTGTGTGACATGATTATGATTCCCATTTCATTTCATGGGTATACTTATGTTTTATATGATTGATTAAGTATGATTAGTTTTGGGAAAAGAATATTCATGAATATATTAAGATGGGTACCCCCAGATATTTAACAAAATCATTGGATAATGTGGTGTCTGTGAAACTTTATTTGCAATGGTCTTGGTGGTTACCCTAGACTCCTGCAACCAAGTGCAATAGTCATTGTGGTAAACCAGGACATGTGATCCTATATGTGCAATGAGACTTTACCCATGAAAAACTCCCATTTTATAGTATTTTAACATTATTATAAATTCATGTTTATATGATCCCATGATAATGTGTTATGATTTCATATGTTCTATTATTTTTTATATCATTATGTTATTACTGCAAACCCATTTTTTAAAGCATTATTCTATAGTTTATTCCCTTACTAGGATTTTTAGTTCATCTCATTGTTCAAGTTATCGCAAGGTTATCTTATAAAGATATAGGAGATAAATTTTAGTTAGGATCTCTTTATGATTTCTAAATATAGAAATTGTTTATGTAGTCCAATGTTTTATGTTTTATGTTCTATGTTTTATGTTTTATGTACCTGGTTTTCTAAGACACTATATGTTATGATACATGTCTTGTAATATGATGTTTAACTATTCTTAAAATTATTTAATGAAATTTTTAAAAGGGTAGTGTCTATATAGTTGGTATTAGAGAATGGTCTTGTTATTTTATGAATATATAACATTATTAGGAACCTTAGGGATGAGACTATGTATAAAAAGCATCCCTAAAATTTTGGTAAATATAGAGTAATTGGATTATCCAGAAAATAAATCCTTGTCTGGATAGGAACAAGTGGATATGGATTTGGAACAAATGTATCTAGGGAAAAACCTGAAAACATCGCTTTTACCTAGACTCGAACATGAACTGGTATAGGACAACAAGCCTTGTTGCACTATTGGTTTGAATCTTCTAGGGGGATATACTTCAGTAAATTCATAAGATTAGTAAAAAAATATTAAGGGAAAAAAAGATCCCGTAAGAATATATGTTATGTAACATATCAAGGATAACATATATTGAAACTAATGAAATCAAATGCCCGGGTACACTTTTCATTTAAGATTTTATTCTTTGATATCTATATTTTACTTTTTTATGTTTAATAGGAAACTATTAAATCCATCTAATTGTACATTATATTTCATTGTTAATGGAGGGAAATAGAAGAACATGTTTGAACAATTATTGTGATAGGGAATGTGAATATTTACCTGATGATATCTCAAATGTGATGGGAATAGGTGATCAAAACTTAATGACATTTACTTTCTCAGCTAGGTTATGTTAGGAATAATAAAATGAATCATGTGGAATTCCCTCCTCTTCCAAATAAATATAAATTTTTCATTGAATCCTTCATGCGGAAAAGGCCTCCTAAATATAGTGGAGCTTTCAAACCCCTTCACTTTAAATATTGTATTCACTCAATTAAAAATGTATTCATTTACCTCCATTGCTCAGATGAAGAAATATTTGTGCGGACGGTCTATCATTTTTATGGGGAAGCTGATCAGTGGTGGACACTAATCAATAATACGATTTCCTAGTATGAAATTGATTCCATGGATTGGGAGGAATTGAAGAAAAAAATTCAATAAATCATTTCCCTGAACCTTCCATATCAGTTGGAAAATAGAGTTCCTCTAACATAAGCATAAGGTATATTATTCAATCAGGGTGTTTGAAGAAAAATTCACAAGGCTTGTAAGATATGAGTCTCGATTTTTCATGAACAATGAAAGCCAGGTGGATCAACTCTTTAGTGGAATATATCCAAATCTATTAACAGAATTATTGATTCTAGACTTTGATAGTTGGGAAGGGATTGTTTTTTGTTCTTTAAAGGTTGAAAAGGAGATCTGGGACTCCTTGTGTTCTCAAGGGCCCAATGAAAAAGGGTAAGATTGTGTTTAATATGGGTGTTTCTGAAAATAAATCCTATAATAGAAAGAAAATTAAACATCCCATGTGTCAAAATTGTGGGAAAAATCATCCTGGGAATTGTCTAAAGGAAACCACTAATTTCTTAAAATGTGCAAGAATGTGACATTTTCCTAATATATATTTGTGGGATATAAAAATTTTAATAATTTGGAAGAATTAATGATGGTTATTTTCAATGGTCAACCAATATTTAATTATTTCAACTATAAGGGGCATATGAATTATGCAAACAATTTCCCTAAGCTAGGGGTTGTCGGAGGAAATCAACAACAACCTCTACATAAACAATGATGGTCGTATGTTATCACTAATTTTGTGGTGGAGCTAGACAATGAGGTGGTTTAAGGTATAATAGATATTAATTAAATAATAGTTAACAAACTATTTGATTTTGGTTCTACATATTCCTTTATATCTTGCGAGTTCAATAGAACTATTCAAACATCACCTCAAAATTTGGATTTTTTGATATCATTGAGAAGAGAAAATAGGGAAATTACTGCATCCAAAGTATATAAATCCACCCCAGTAAATGATTTTTGAATGATCCACCCTAAAAAAATATCCTCATACATCCTCTAGTGGAGTTTGATGTTATCGTGGGCTTGGATTGTCTGTTATTATACAAAGCCCCCATCAATTGTATGGAAAGGGAGATCACTCTTCACATCCCGAGTCATCTTACAATTAATTAAATGTTTAAGTAGGAAGATAAATCGATTTATGAATCATTGTCTAATTTTTTGATATTAATGAATTATGAGACATCATTCTTAGCTCAAATGATTGAGAAAATTATTTGATATTTCTCGATGATATTCCCATCCTGATAGATTGTATTGATGTATTACATGAAGAATTTTTTGGTCTTCCGCCTGATCGAGAGGTTTTTTTCTCAATTGAACATATTCTTGGATATCTTACTATATCAAATAAACCTTATATAATGGCCAATGTAGAGCTGGAAGAGATATATAAGTAGTTATAAGAGAATCTGGATAATTGTTTTATATGCCTGAGTGCTTCACTATGAGATGCGCCAGTCCTCCAAGTCAAATAGGATGGATCATTAGACCTCAGTATTGATTAATGTGATCTCAATAAAATCATGATGGATAAAAAATATCCCCTATCAAGGATATATAACTTGTTTGATAAAATTGATGGGGCCATTTATTTCTCTATGTTTAACCTTCAGTTAGGATATCATCAATTAATGGTGAGGAAGGAAAACATTCCCAAGACATCCTTTCGAATGTGTTATGGAAACTATGAGTTCATAGTGATTCCATTCACACTCTATAATTCTCGATAAATAAACATGGATTTAATGACTATAGACATTATATATTAGCTAAAAAAATCATGTTAATATTTGTTGATGATATTCGGATATACTCTTCGGGAATGTTGTAATATGAGGATAACTTAAATATAGTGCTGATGACTTTTCATAATGATAAACAATATGAAAAGTACAGTTAATATCAGTTCTAGATAGAGGATGTATCATTCTGGGGTAATTTCATTAATATAAAATGGATTTATATATACCCTTCCAAGACAAATGCAATTGAAAAGTGGAATGTGCCCACATCTGTAATAGAGATATGTAGCTTCCTTTGTATAGTTGAGTATTACAAACAGTTTGTGGGTAACATTGAATGGTTGACGAATCCAATGAAAAATCTGACACAGTAGGGAGTCAATATTTATTGAACTCAATAATGTAATGATAGTTTTATGGATTTTAAAAAGACGATAATCAATACACCGACACTCACAATCCCAAAAAGTGGATAACACTTTATGGTGTACAAATATTCTTCAAAGAAGGTCTAAGGATGTGTACTGATTCATGATGATAATGTGATATCCTATGACTTAGGAAATATTAAAATAAACAAAAAACCAATCCCATGATTGATTTGGAGTTGGTGACTATGATCTTTATGTTGGTAATCTGGAAGCATTATATTTATGGGTAGAAGTGTGAGATTCATACTAATAGCACATGTCTCAAATATATATTCATATATAATGAGATTAATATGAACTAGTAATGATAGTTATATATCATCAATTATTATGACTCCTTAATCTATTGCCATCCTGGTAAGGGAAATAAGTTGGATAATGCTCTATGTAGGAATGATCCATTATCATTATCAGTGCCGAGAGTTGAAAAATATACAATATTCTTAAATTTGATTTCACTGGACATGGGAATCATTAAGAGAGTAACATCATAGATATATGCTTAAATGTTTTCTCAACCATCCCACATAGGTAAAATAAAGGATTCTAAATTAAATGAAGTGGAAATTATATAAAATAGATGATAACTAAAATGAAAAATCTACAGAGTTCATGATTGATGAGGAAGGAGCTTTATGAATTGGTTCACAATTTTGTTTACCATATGATCTAAAGATAATGAAGAATATTCTGAATGGTGCACATAGCTCAACCTTCTCTATTCAACCAAAAATCAAAAATTTATATTGTGATATCTGAGAGATCTATTTTGGAACAATATAAAGAAGGATATTTTTTAATGTACATACAAGTTCCTAGTATGTCAACAAATGAAGGTTCAATGACATAAGTTTAAGAAGACTATGCAACCACTACCCATACCAACATGGATGTGGTAGAACGTCACTAAGGACTTTGTCACTGGACTTCATAGTATATCTCAAGGAAATAATGCTTTATGGGTCATTGTGAGCCATATTATAAGGATAAATCACTTTATCGCAATTTGATAGAACATATAATCACATAAACTTGCATGGAAATATATCAAAGGGGTGGAAAGGCAGTATGTTTTACCAATCTCTATTGTACCAAATAGATATCTTAAATTCCCCCTCAATGTTCTGGAAAAGTCTCAAACATGCTATAATCACAAAAATTAACTTTTTAAAGGCCTATCATCCTCAATATGAGGGCTAATTCAGATGAACTATTAAAAACCTAGAACAAAAGTTGAGAGTGTGGCTTATGGGATTCAATGGAGGATGGTACCAACATCTTCCATTGTTTAAATTCACATACAACAATAGTTTCCACTCCAACATCCAAATGTAACCATACAAAGCCCCTTATAGGGAAAGGTGTAGAACACTGGTGTGTTGGCATGAATTCAGTGAGCATAATATGCTAGGACCTGTAATGGTTGATGAAATGGAGGAGAAGGTGAAAACAATTTAGCAGTATATCAAGGCCACCAAATTTTGACAAAAGATTTATGCAGAAAATCATTAATGAGACTATGAGTTCAAATTTGGATACATGTTATTACCTGCATATCTCCAGGTGAAAAGGTCTTGAGGTTTTGGAATAAAGGAATTCTAAGACCCAGGTACATCAGCCCCATCAGAATTCTTGATAGTGTCGTAGCTGTGGTATTTCAACTAAAACATATAGCTGCCATGTCTAAATTACATGATGTATTCTATATATCCCACATAAAAAAGTACATACTAGATCCTTTACATGTACTATCTTCAGACATGGCATTATTTGAGAATGGAATTTCTTACGAGGAAAATCTAGTGAAGATCTCGGATCATAAAGATTAATTTCCATAGAATATGACTACTTGTCTAGTCAAAGTACTATGAAGGAACGATATGTATGAAGAGCAAACATTGTAATACAGGAGGAAATGAAGAAAAATTACTGACACTTTTTTACAACTAATAATGTAAAATGAAATTTCAAGGGTGAAATTTCATAAGGGAAAAAATTAAATGACCCAATGTTCAATAAGTGTAAATTCCCTTCTTATAATTCTTTTATATAGTATAATCAAATGAAATCACATCAGAATGAACTACTAAGTACTATGTGACCATTATACATAATATTGTCATTTAGGTTATTTGAATTTTGAAAATATGACATGCATCGTTGCGATCAGTGAGATATTTGGACTCTAATAAGAAAAACATAATTATAGTGAATAGCAACTGATCCTTTTCAATAGTAACGTTACCCATATTAATATTGATACAAACTTGATGAATATTAAATATTTATTGTGAATAATTATCCTTACTAATGAATGTATAAATAAAATAAATCCTTCTTATAAGTGACGATATGATATAATTATATCATAGTCTGGCTATTTTTTAATATTTAATTAGAATTTTATGATTAATTTAATAAATGATAGGAAAATTAATTTTCATAATATGTATTAATAAATAAGTATATTGATGAATTTTGATTGTATGAAAATTTTAAGAGACCATAATTAATTTTCCAAAGAGTTAGAAAAAACATTTTTATAATAACTCATTTCTTGGTAAATTATGATTTTAACTAAAAATTAAAAATTACATATTTATAAAATTGTGTTCATAAAATGGAATTCATTTCTGAAATTTACACATTTTAAAATGGTTGGGTAATTTTTTAAGAATTTTTATGAACGAATTGATTTTTTGTCAATAGTAAAATAAAATAATTTATTGTATATATCCATTATATGTTAAATATTGTATTTATGGAATCATGTCTGATGTAAGCATTGTATAATATATCTCACATTCACATATAAAATATTTTTTTCACAATATTCATTACTACTAATTTTTTGAGAAAAAATCTAAAAAATAATGAATAATATATTCAAAAAACCCTTCTCTCTTCCACTATAAACCCACCCACACCCCCTCTTCTATTGACTCCTCTAAAGCCTTGTGCCTATTCAAAATTACAATACAATCTCTACCTAATCCTTTATCCTACATCCATAATCCCTTTTTATCTTTAAAATTCTAAATCCTCTCCCATAAAGATGTTCTAAAGGAAGATATATTCAAGATGTAAATTCCTTTTTTCATTTGTTTTTTTTCATTCAACTATCATTCATTTCTTTTTCATTCCTCACCTCCATTCATCTAAATGTTATGATAACACCAGTACCTTACATGTACTGTAATTATGTTAATATAATGGAATAAGTTATCATCGTATATCCATTCCCATCATTTTATACTAGAAATTAAATCACCATCTAAGAGGTGTTAATTTATCACATTCCAGGATGATGGTTTTTAATTTCTATTACTGTATTCATTTCTGGCCATGAAAACATTTTTATGGTTGAACCAAAATATTATATAAGTATTATGCATAATTTTATGGTCCTAATTATTTTGTACACATGATATAAATTTATAAATCAAAATGTTTTAGATGTGATAAAAATATCCAATTTACAAAAATAGATAAAATAAAATTATTATATAATGATTCATCTTCAATTAAAATATCTAAATGGATTTTATGACCAATTAATATAATGTATGATAACTAATGGCATATATATCCAATTATGGAAAATCATTTTCATCTTACATTTTCATCCTTACTTTAATATAAGTAGACCAATCATGAGAATCAAAGAAACAAACATAGGGAATGAACTTCTTAACCCATCATAATCTTCAAGAATGAACTTATTAAGGTTATAATAAATAAATTACATAATGAAGAAGTTATGTAAATTCTAATTAATGAATTTAATTTTTTTATCCATGAAACTAAGATCTTTTTAAGGACATCATCGATCTTGAGGTAAGGGATTCCACTCGAATTTCCTTTATTGCTTCGGGTTTCTCTTTCAATATTTTTATCCGTATGAAGTTATCTATTATTTTTATTTACATATAATAAATTCAATGTATATTATAAAAAATAATATATCAAGATCAAATCATATTTCTAATTCAAGGATATACATTTATTTATATGGTTTCATCTTCAATACTACTGGAAAAGAAAAACAGTTTTACCGAAACATCCCGAATTCTAAATCAATTTTAGGAGCACTCTATAATCTATTATAGGATACCATTATTTTATAACATCACTAATTTTATTATAAAATCCATCATGTTTCACTCTTTTTTATACAAAATTGTTTTCCCTTTCTATTTTAATGGCTCTTTAGTATTTCCCATAAAACCACACCAAAATTTATTATTGCTAAAATTTCTAAAATAATATTTTTAGTTGTTAATACTTTTGTTTGAAACCATTTACCAAAATATATTATTATTTTAACTTATTAATGTACATGTATTTTTTAATTCAATTCTTTCAAGGAAACATGTACGACACACCCATTCATTATGATTTATGACATGATTATAATACCCATTTCTTTCCATGGGTACCCTTATAATTAAATCTGATTGATTAGATATGATTATTTATGTGGAAAGCATATTCACAAATATGTTATGATGGTTGCACTGAAATAGTTCTCCAATAAATTGGATAATGTTGAGTCACATGAGATGTTTTGTGCAGTGGTCTTGGAATTTCTCCTTCACTCGTGCTACTATGTGGAACGATCTTGGTGATTAACCCTGACCTTGGCTCTTTTATGTGCAATGATTCTTGAATAATGCAATAGTTATATTTAATTTTTCATTAAAATTACTATGAATTCATTTTCATATGATTTTATGTTTATATTTTAGGATTCTATATTTTCCATTTTTATATCATTGTGTTATTCTTTTTAACCCATGTTTTGAACTGTTATTCTTATGTTTATTCCCTTACTGGGCTTTTTAGCTCATCACTTTGTTCATGTCATCCATATGTTATCCTAGAATTTTATATGATAAAATGGATGTTAGGATATCTTTATAAAGACTAAATAAATAAATGTTATATTTTTTCTCATGTTGTATGTTTTACGTACCTAGTTTTCCCAGTCACTAAACATTATGATCCTTAGATTATGATATGATTCTTAACTATGCTATAAATATTGTAATAAAATGGTTAAAATTATAGGATCTATATAATATTGGTAACTATATTTATATCAGATGTAAACTCCACTTATGTTATTCTAGGTAACCTAGAGAAATTATCACAAATTAAAACTTGAAAATGGTTAAAAACTACTAGAAAATTATACTATAAATTTTTATCTTCAATGAAAAAGTAAATGTGACAAACATATATGAGATCATTCAAAATATTGGTTCCAATAAGAAAGTTTTACTTATCAATTCATTACAATGTCTTCAAAAAAATTTCTCAAAACTATCTTCATTTATTAAACAGATGCTTTGGGTATAAAATTTTATGTGAGACTTGAAAGTTTTCAACGATTCCATACCCAGGATTATATCTTCCATCTCAAGAATAGAGTAGTCCCCTGTCATCTTAGATTCATCAACAGTTATTCAACATTATTTACATAGAAATGATCCACCTTTTCTCTAATCAATATGAGTTTAAAGTTTCCACATAGAAGGATTCATCTCAACATTGAGACTGAGAAAATCAAAAGCATGAGAAAAAATAAAAGGATTGGATGAAATAATATCAATTAAAGCTTCCTAAAGGATAGAATTAAAAATAATTGTACCTCTCATGATTGATGGTCTAGATTGGTCACCTAAAATAACCTATTCAGACGCATATATTTTCTTACACTGTGAACTGTGTTCTCATTTTGTTTTGTATAATATTGGACTTACTAAGCAGTAATGGTATTCCTAGAATCACCATGGCTAAAACTGTTCTGTTGATGAGTAATTTTCCGCTACCCTCATCCTATTGAGTCATATGACATATGTGACACCTAATAAGTGTTCGAACACCTTCACTCAGAGCACTATGATAATAGTGTTTGATATTACCCATATAGTTGAAAATTGGGTAATTTACCAAGTGGTTCAATACACTATAATTTTTTGTGACTAGAAGAACAAAATTAAAAAATCATAGCTTACTATTCGGTCATGGTTGAATATTAACATGTCAATATATCTTATTCTGAGTTATTCATACACCATGGAAATAGGTTTCTTTCTTAATTGTGCTCCAAACTCTAGATTTACCACTATTTATCATAATTATTAACATACATCATTAACTCTTAGCTCTTAAAATGTCAGTTTCTTCTATAGTCTCATTACTAACCATCTCTATTTACTCATTTATACATAGAACAAAAATAATTGATTGAATTTATTATCTCAACCATAATTTAAAAATGCATGACTTAAATGATGCACTATCTGCAAATCCGGGTTCAAAGTGAACTAAATTCATGAATTTCTTAGCACACACTATCACTATTAAGTACTCTTTAATTAATACAGTGAAAACCATAATTTTTATAATTGTGAAAATATGGGGATCTTAATGTATTTTGAAAAATTATTTAAAATCATCCCATGAAATTATTTGGTCCTATTTGTC
Organism: Viscum album; assembly: GCA_963277665.1. Classification (NCBI taxonomy): domain Eukaryota; kingdom Viridiplantae; phylum Streptophyta; class Magnoliopsida; order Santalales; family Viscaceae; genus Viscum; species Viscum album. Next base: position 432,560,080 of record OY728150.1, on the reverse strand, counting down.
TAGAACTACTAAATCCCTTCATTTTCTTTCTATATCCTCTATAATATACATTTCTAAAATTTCATTCATCTCTGCTGGTATGCCAAAGAAATTAATTACTTGATTCATCATATTAATCCACACTTATTTCTTCTCTTATTCTGAATCACCCTAACTAATGGGTGGGTTTTACTTCAAGAACTAAATAAAATGATCCAATTTGTTCAATTCATACCTAATGTTCCCTACATACACATCATGAAAAGATTTTCATATAATATGAACACTTTTTTTGTTAAAATGTGTCTTATAAGATACCACATTTTAATCAGCTTCATCTAGTTGGTTTCTATAATTCCTATTGAGTTCAATTTTTTATACAGAATATAAAATCATTTTATTTCACTCTCTCTAAACAAAAGTGTTAACAATTACAAATTCTATCCCATCATACAATTAAAATTTTTCTTTCTAAAATTCATCATTCCCATGTTCAACCCTTTTTGAAAAAATTTAACTTCCTTTTGAAAATAAAACCATTTTAAAAATACAACATCCATGATCTTTTAAAAATAGTAAAATTGAAAACAACATTATGATTTTTGTCAAATATCAAAAAATTTCTAGATAATTATAAAATACTATCCAAAATGAAATATGAAATCTTAATGGGGAGTAATTTGTAAAATGTATTACATGTTTGAATAATTTGATAAACCCATTAAAATGAGATTCAGAATACTATTAGTGTCACAAAAACACTTATGTAATAACTCCATACAAACTTCATTTTCAGGATAAAAACATTACCTATGTCTTTATATGATCCTCTATTCATGTTCTAATAATCCTACTCATTTATACCGTCCAAACCCAAGAAATATACCAAGATAATTTTTAACTCCAAGATTGATAGAACTGATGACCACTTATTATTAAAGGACCAAACAAGATGATACCACTTGTAACATGCCTCCACTCCCCATTGTCTTCAAAATTTGAAGAATTTCAACTTAGCCAAAAGCATCACCCCAAGGCACCAAAGTCCCAAAATAAATCCCAATGGATTTATTAACATATGGGGGTTGATTTCCCCCATTAATAATTAAACAACCAAACCAAACATTCCATAAGAAAAAAATTAAACATTATTCATGATAACAATACAAAACAACTCATTGTAATAAAATTGATATCATACTTAAACTACAATAGAGTACCACAATAAAATATGTGTAATATCAATGTATAAAATAGAATTCAAAACCAAAAAAACCAAATAATCTAAATAGATCTCTCTATAACTACAATAATTCTCCATTCTTAAATACTAAAAAACATCCCAAATGACATGAAGCACCACTAGAGATGTGTGATACAACACCTTTTCATGTGTCCCAATAAACCATGTCTGAAAAACCACCATCTTTTCAATGTAGGGGTGAGTATTAAAACTCAGTAATCTATCTCGAAATGACTGCGATTCTTATTACACTATTATATAATAAGTTTGAAATTTTATTTAAACCCGATTATAAAAAATAAAATTTAAAAAAGATCAATTTTTTTTAACAAGAAAAACAATTTGATACCAAATTTTTTTCTCAATTAATCCCTTTTCAAAGAAATCCCCCATGAAATTTACATGACCATTTATCCATTTCCATGTTATCATAAACCCTTCAATTTCACATAACTACACAAACATACACACTTAACTACCCATCCATGAAAGCTTGGTGTTACCATTGAAGGAGGAACGTCGCATCCATACATAGTCCCATTGATGGATGTACTTCATGATCATTCTCCTTCCAATTTTATCCATTAATGAATATTTAATCCAACCACAATACAATACATCCATTAAAGAACCACTTCAACCACTTCAATAAAACTACACATTAATTAAATATAAAACCAACAAATTATTTCAATAAATCCATCCCTTTCATTGATAACAAATTTCTATGCCCCAAACCAAATATCCATTTTAAAATTTTCATTTCAAATCATGTTACCATTTTAACTTTTCACCAAAGAGACCCATTTTCACAATTCTATAAACCACCAAAAAATGAGGTTATTTTTAATATTTTCACAACAATTTCAAAAGAATACATGAAAAAAAATAAATTTTAAATAAATTATTTTTTTCTAGAAGGTGGGTTTGAGAGTGAATCTACCTACCTATGTAATTATAGGAAAATCAAATAATATCATGGAAACACCCACAATACTCGGTTGAATATCAAGAAGCATGTCATAGATTTCTCCCCCTATCATGAAAAAGGATAAACATTACCATGATTTCTATATAAAACCAAATATCTATCTATAATGGATTAGATCTTCGTGATCTACTAAAATAAAAGGTAGATAAAAGAATAACAATGACAAAATCTCAAAGATGAGGATTTACCAAGGGAATCAGGCTCAACGCACCAAGAAATGCCTCTAGATAAATTAAATTTTGATGGGGAGATGTTCTAATGCATTTGGGAGGAATAAATAATGAGATAGGGTTGTATTAGAATAAATTTTTTATAACGTACTACTATCCCTGATCTATTTTATAGGATCTTTCTTTTAAACCATGGATTGTTAGACGCACTGTTAGGTAAAACCTTGTGATAATTGTTTGACTGGGTATTCCTAAAAGAGGACCTCACATGGATGGAACGTATGGTTAGATAATCTATAGTTCAACCTTGAAAAATAATACTCTCCCACAACAAATTTGTTTCTACTAGGTGACTAAAGGGTTTGGAAAAATCGTGTGCCTACATGTGTGCCTTCCCATTTTCCATTGCCTCATTGTCCATGGTTTTCTGTTTGAGTTCCATGGTTTCCACAAATGATACATAAATAATTATTCTATAGATAACCACAAAAAGTATTACAAAAGGTTTCCAGACCATACCAAACTTAACCCAAACACATTATATATTTGAATACATAAATAAAGGGTTACTTGCATGAAAACTTGGGTTCTACAATTATAATCACACCAAAATGGAATATAAAGTCAATATAACTGAATATTTATTTCTTAAGATTGATATTAAATCATCCAAATATATTAAATCAAGTTTTAGGGTACTTTTATATTCCTTTTCATATTATTTGTACTCTTAATTACCAAATTTACCCTTTGTTATAGTATTAAAAATTACTTTATTCACTAAACAAATTGATTTAAAATATAGCGTACTAATTTTAATAATCTATAATCAAAGATTAAAAATATGGAACCAAATTTATATAGTAAAAAAAATAATTTATAGATTATAATTACAAATTAAATTTTAAAAATGGTATAGAATTTTTATTTTAAAAACTGTATATTTTAATTTAAAAAGAAATTACACTAAATTATAGTTTAATATTATTTTAAAAAATACCTAGTTGTTTGATTTTGAACATAAATTATATTATTATATTTTAAAAATAAAAAATAGTATATTAATCTCTAAATAAGTTAAAAGATAACACATTATATAATAAAAATCAGTATTTCTTATTATTTTCTAAAAAATAAGAATTTTAAAAAAAATACCATGATTTCTACAGAATATAATTATAATATGATTATTGAATCAATATATTTATATTTTCATATAAGATTTATAATATTCCAAAAATTTAAATTTAAAAATAAATTATAAATAAAAATAAAATCATTTCTAAAAAACATTTTTTTGTAGAATAAAATGAGTTTTATAAAAGATAATTGATTATTTCTTAAACATTAATAAATTAATTATTATTGGTTTGAACCAAAATATATAAATTTTAAAAATTAATTAATTCTATTAATACTATGTCATCCAACATTTTTTTATTTCCTAAACATTTCATTACATTTGACAAACCGAGGATGTTTTAATGTATAATTTCTTGGAAATAAGGTACATAATACATGAAAACATAAAAAAATAATTCTAATAATTTTTAGTAGAATATTAATGAATTTATCATAATTAAAATTATTGTATCTCATATCCTAGGGACATACATCAAACTAAATGGTTCTTATAATGAATTATGAAGAAAATCAAGGGAAACCATTTATATTTGATCATGATAGTTATCGATAATAATTGGAGAAATATCAAAATGTAATGAGAAAAAGGAAAAGTGGGATATAATGATAAAAATAAAATGAATCATAAAATTATATTGTGGATACACATTTAAAATGAACATTCATAATCATATCACAGTGTTTTGTCCTCGAAGATTCATAAAAATAACCACAGTTATTCACAAAGGAATCATAAAACATGTTATCTATAAAGATTAAATTATTAACCCAATACATTGGATCATTATTATAGAGAACCATTAACAATTATTAGTTAATGTGAACCAAATATATTTCCATAAATATTCCATATATAATAAATTAAATGGGTTTCATATCAAAATCATATTGTTTTATACAAAAACTTCAAGACAAGATCTTTATGTCATTATTAACCTACAAACAATAAATATGGTTTAATGTATGTTAATCCCAGAAAAAATAGACCAATTTTAAATCTAGTTGAATAATAACATAAAATAATGACTTTTGGATACTCAAAAACAATACATGAATTTATTGAAAAAATAGAGAAATTTTGATAAGAATATTCCACAGCATAACAAGTTTAAATCATTGTTTTATAAAATAGTAAAAAGAGAATGGAAATGGATCTCCCACAAATAAAATAATCTTAATAATGTAATGAGATACAATATTATTTATAGAATAAAATATTTGGGACATTTTATATACATACCACATAAAATGTGAACGTGAAAGGAATGGGAAGTGGAGATTTTCCTTACCTTGAAAAGAGACCCCTAAAAACGATGATCTGGACCATTGGGGATTGAGGAAACCTTTGGATTAATAATTTTGAGGTAAAAAATCATATAATTTTGGATGATAAAATTTTAGTTAATAGAAATGAATAAATGGGTGGGTATTTATAGAAAAATAGAAGTATTTGTTTATTAGTTTCTTTGGAAACCAAAGTAATTTTGAATGAAAACTCATGAGATTTACCCTGCTATTTTTCAATGGTATTGAAAACATGGGACACATATTATGTTATATTAATCCTTAATGGTAGACCATACTTTTATATTACTTATTGTTTCAAGGAAAATTAATTTTTTTATAAAATAATATTCTTAAAATTAATGTTTCCATTTTAAATTTGGAAAGTAAATTATATATTTTGAAATTGATTAAAATATATTAAAATATATGATATTAATTTAATAACAAATTTTAAGACATTTTTGTGTTTAATTATTTGTTAATTCACTTTTACATAAATATTATGTCATTAAACATAACGAACAACTAGAAATGTATTTTAACTATTCACAGAAAATTGAATGTTTTTTTGAAAATTATCATAAATTCACCCAAACAGAATTTCAATGTTCGGATTTCAAAATTGATATTTATTTTTTAAAATTATTATCAAAATATTATAGTTTTTCTTTTAAATATTGAAATAATTATCTATTATTTATAAAAACGAATATAAATTGCATAGTGAAATTTCAAAAACATGAAAAACAATTTATCATTTATATTCAAATATGAGTATTTTAATAATAGTATTTCATTAAAAAAATTATTAATAATACCTTAGTTTATTATGCTTATATTATCTTTAATAATTTGTATAATTTCTATTCAAAAAATCAATTAATCAAATACCATTAAAATTTATTAGCAAAAACTATCCATAACACAATTAAAGGAAAAAACATTTATTTAAACAATTGAATAAAAAATTAAGTAAAAATGGAATTGAAACATAATAATGTGTCACACCGACATACACTATAAGTGTAAGGTGTGAAACTTTGGTAGTTTCGTGGGGTTCCTCAACTAACATTGATGAAGAGGTTATCTCCACTAACATGAACTTCAACAATAGTTGTTTATATTCATGCTTCACTTGTTGAAGCTCGACTTAGGATTTGTAAAGGGATAACAATAGTGAGGGTACCCCACCCCCCCCCCCCTCATGTTTTGACATATCTGCTTCAAATATAATTACTCTGCTAGTTGAGGCCATCAAATCATCATTTTTTATCGATTTTCTTTTCAAAAAATTGTACTTATAAATTATAATTATAAAATTAAAATAATTATCAAGAGTATAGTTTCCAATAGTCTTAATAACAACATGTAATAATGGACCAATATTCATATAATGGTCATCACCTGATGTTTAAATTTCAATTTATACTAACTTCATTATTAAAGAGTCGTAGTTTTGTTTTGAATAAAATAATATGACAAACTTTATTAGGGAAAACATCATTTAAAAAGTTCGCGTTGTTATATTTTTACACCTCATGAAATTTCATCACTAAAATTTCAACGTGTTCCCTCAATAGAAAAGAGATGGGGTAACTTCTTCCTCATTTTATCCTATGGTTCCCACATCACATCTTCATAAATGTGGTTCTTCTATAACATTTGATAAGGTGGGTAGTCCAGTTGCATAAAACCATGTCTCTACGGTTCAAGACCTCCATTGACTACTCCTCATAAGAGATTCATGTTCCAGTTGTACCACCTAAGTATTTCATACATGTGAAGGGTTAGGTATGTACTTCTACATGAGATACACATGGAAGATATCATTAAACAGAGCTACATTTGGATTAATTTGAAGCATAAATCCCATTGCTCTTATGTGATCTAGGATTTCATAGGGTCTAATGTACCTTTGGAAAAGCATCCCATTTTTTCCAAACCACGTGATTCTATTCTAAGATGATATTTGAAAGAAAACTTTTTCACCAAATACTATATCTTACTCCCTTTGATAGTTGTTAGAATAGCTCTTCTACTGACTCTGAGAAGAATTAATGTGTTGAGGGATGGAATGAACCTTTTTTCATCTCCTGCAAAATATCTGGAACAATCAGATTTCTCCCACGAACATTGTTCATATAACTATAATTTCAAAATCTTTTCCCATATATATCTTAATAGGGTGTCATTGTAATACACAAAAAGATGTTTTTTTAGAACTTATCTAATTTGTGATATTGATATCATCGATATTTAAGTTTCATTGATTATGTTATCAGTATGTCCTCTAAAGTGTTTGAATTTTCTTTTCATATTATCCATTAGTTTGAGGGTGATAGGTCCTATTGAAAATAAATTTGGTACACAGAACATGTTCAATACTTTTCAAAAATTTAGATATGATCCTTGGATCCAGATTTGATATTATTGAAAGTTTCACTCCATGAAACCTGGTCTATTATTTTATTTAAATCATGGTATGTACATCATGGAATATTTCCTCTCATATAGAGATAAAATGGGCATTGTAGTTGATACGTTCAACCATTACCTATAAATAGTGTTTCCATTATATGTTCTCCAGATACTAGTGATAATTACTATTGTTATATTGTCCCACTTAGACGATGGAATGGGTAGTGGTTGTAATACACCTTTAGGAGGTTATCTCTCTACTATCATTTGTTATTACATTTGGAACCTTGTGGTGTAATTAGAAATCTCCCTTTTCATGTTATCCCACAAATAATGATCATGAAGGTCCATATTCATTTTAGTACACAGAGGATGTTTAATGAATTTATACCTATTATATTTATTTATCTACTCATTTTTTTGGAATTTATTGAACACATTCCCTTGTATGAAATTTTAGTACACATTCATGAACAACATTAAACTCAGGAAACATCCCATTTTTCATTTCCTCTATATTATTTTTTAGCAAGGGATATTCTCTTAGATAATTCATTATCTTATCTAGTAATGATGGTTGAGAAATCATTTGGGATACGGTTTTTGAGGTCCCTTTCCTTAAGATTCTCATGTCAACTTTTACTAGACCTTTAATCAAAGGATATCCTTAAATCCTCATCATTTATAAAAAATTGGGCTATTTCCTTATTGATACATCAATAAGATATTTTTATCATCCAGGGTTATAATGAATTTAAAAAAAAATAGAATTAGAGAATGTCCAACCTTCTCATCTATCTCATGATAAATTATTTTTGAATGAAAAATAATTCAAACATTGGTGGTATTTGTACATATCAAAATTATCCCCATAAATATAATACCTCTATAACATACATGTATAAACAACTGAAGCTAGCTCTATATTATATATAGGGTAATTCTAATCAGGAGGTTTCAACTGTAGATATTCCAAAAGAATCACCTTGTTGTTTTCACTGAGGATTCAACAAATCCATTTCAGATATGCATTTCTAAAAATAATGAATCGTTCTTTGATTGTTGGTAGAGTTCACAGGGGGGTATTAACCAATCAATTCTTTATCTCTAGGAAAAATTCCTCATTCACCATTTTCAACATGAACTAATCTCCATTTTAAGTTAATTTTGTTACTGAATTAGAAATTCAAGATTTGTTTTTCAAAAACCTCATATAATATCCTTCCAAACCATAGAGACAACGAATATTAGTTACTATTTTATTATGAGGCCACTCTATTACAACTTTTTTCTTCACTAGGTCAACTAAGATTTATTCATTCGGTACAATGTTACCTAATAAATAATCTTTTGTAACCAAAATTCACATTTTCTAAACCTTCCAAATAGACTCTCTTTCATTCATGTTAAAAATATAATCCTTTGATGATCATAATTCTCCTCATGAATATCATAATATATTATAACGTCAACAATAAAAACTACCCCAAAGTTATCAATGTAGTTTTTTAAGATTATATTCATAAAATACATAAAAATAGAAGAAGCATTTGGGTAACAGTAGGTAATAACAACAAAATCATAATTATTATATAATTTTCAAATGGTAGTCTTTAGAATATCCTCCCTATACACCCTAAATGATTATAATAAGATCAAAGATAAATATTGGAGAAGAATTGAGCCCCTATATTCTGTTCAAATAAAGCATCAATCCTTGGGAGAGAATACATGTTATTCAATGTGACCCTGTTAACTTATCTATAATCAATGCATAATGGCATTGATACATCCTTCTTCATATAAAAGGGAACTAATTATTCCCAAGGAGAGACACATGGTTAGATAAAAACATTATCAAAAACGTCTTTAAGATATTTATTTAATTACTCCATCTCCACAATGGAGATTCTTTATGCGGTCATTGATATTGTCTTTAATCAGGGTATGAGTTCAGTGGAGAACACTACCTCTATTTCTGGGTGAGGTCTAGGAAACTCATCTGGAAATATCTAAATGTGTTCTTGTATGATAGTTGCATTCTCTATTCTTACACTTTCATTACCTTATTCATATTCACTATTCATCTCTATAAAAGAGGCTATGGGAGGTGCATCTAAACAAAGATTACATTAAGATTTCTCTCCTTTGAAAAAAACATTATGTTGTCTATTAAATACTATTTTTATTTCCACTCATTAGTATTTGATTATATTATTATACTTTTAGAGCCAATACATTCCTAGTATAATGTCAAATTACATCATTGGAATGAAAAATACATTTGTGATGATATTATTCTCACCAAATTGAATACTAGATTTTATATACATTATTGATTCTTGGATAATCCCTTCAAGATTTCTTCACTGGTAACCCCACTTTTAGATGTCCATGTATTTATTTTGTATTCATTGATAACATGAAGGAAATAATGGAAATTATAAAACCACAATCCAATATATTACATGCTATCTTTGAGGGACCAATGAGAGTACCTTCCAGAAAATCATTTGGTGCTTCCGCTTTTATCATCATGATGGAAAATTCATGACATCTATCCCTTGGCCTATGATGAGGTTGATAGTGACTCTTCACCACTATCATTATATTTGGACAATGATTGTAATTGTTCTAATACTATCAAAACATGATTAATTGGACATCAGGATATTCCTACACTATATTCCCTTTTCTTAGTGTTTAGAAGTTGATACTTCACCTCACTACGATAATTTCACTAAACATGGGCATCTCGTCCACACATCTAACAATTTCTACTTCTTAGTAAGATGTTCCCAAAATAATTCTTTCTGTATTTTTTTTATTGAGGTTTCACTGGATTTCCATCCATATATATGATCAAATATTTTATTTAATATTGTCTCCAAATATCTCTTATTATTATTCAATTTTCATGACCAGCTAATATCATTGATCTCAAGTTCATCCTTAATATCACATCACACTATTTATTCATTTCTTTCATATTCTGGATTGGAAATCTTATTCTACATATAGTGTAATAGTTCACCAATGAATATATCATCCTTTCCATTACGATCCATGAAGCAGATTGAGGTTTACAAAGGAAGTCTGGTAAATTTAATCTAATTTATTCCCATATATTAATTATCCTTCTTAGCCATCTGCAGGAATTACTAATTCATTTTCATTTTCATTTAATGGGGAATGTATTTATTGAAACAGATTCCACTATGTTCGTCCCAATGAATAATATTGGTCACCCCTCTTGGATTCATGTTTTTATTCAATTCCTAGAACTAATCACCATCTTACTCTAACTGAAAACCATGGTAACATTATATTATCCTAATAAATAGAGAAGGGAAAATATCCTTCCTATAGAGCTTATCCATTATTTATAAATCAATGGCTTAGTTGATCCAAAAAATGAAGGTGTTCATTAATGAATAAATGAATCGATGGGATATTTTTTCCATCAAGGTGACTTTGGTCTCTCGACATTATTATTGTTATTTTTCATATCTCTTATAATTTTATTAATCATTATTATGTATTTTTTCATTCCTAATTTCAACGAACGGCAATCAGTGCATGGTATGTTATGCTCACAATTTACATAGTTTCTCATATATCCCATCATTTTATAAAAAACGTAAAAATATAGATGGGAACTGGTTTTGTTATAAATATTAAAATTATAGAACTATTTTATGACGTAAAAAATCTTTCCAAAATAAAATACTCACTAAAAATATTAAATCTTCTATAAATCCTTCATAATGTTTCATACAAAGCTTGTGATTAACCAATCATATCCCCTGGGGGTGTTAAACCAAGTGCGAAGTAAGGAATGTTGCTGTGAAATATATTACATTGATTCAAGACTAGAACATCATATTAAGGTTGTTACCCATAGTTATATTTATTCCATAACCACATCTAATTGTCTGAATCATGACATGGATTTTTTCTCAGAAACCACATACTTATGATTTACCAGACTACCATGTTTTTTACTATTTTTTATATTGTCTCTAATTTATTTATAATGTTCAATAATACTAATATTCAAAACTAACTAAATTATAATGTGATACCAACTATGAAAGTATTTCATTTTAATTCATAAACATCATACTATACTAAGAAAATATAGAATCTTTTAATGTTTAGTATCTTAAAAAGGTACATAATACATAAAAACAAAAAATAATTTAAATACACATTAATTTATACATAATAGGTTATTCCTAATTAAAATTACAATATATCAAAACATTGGGACATACATCAATGGAATGGTTGGAAATAACACACAATAAGGTAATATAAAGGAAACAACTTACATGTGATCTTGATAATTATCAATAGGAACATGAGTAATTCCATAAAGGCATGATAAAAGAAAAAGAAAAGAATATCTAAATAAAAATAACATGAATAATAACATAGAACAATTTATAAAATATTTAAATGATCATTATTATTCATATCACTATGATTTGTCACAAATGTGTTGAAAAAGTTATCATGGTTATTCACCCTGGTATCGTAAAACATGTCATTTGTAGGGAATACATTCAAAACCAAATGAATTGGAGCGTTATCATGGAAAACCCTTTATTTATTTTATATAATGTTATCATCATATATTATAAAACAAAATTTCATAAAAATCCCCTTGAATAATAAAAGAAATGGGTTTCATATCAAAATATTGGGGTTTAAAAAAATTCCTAAATATAAAATCATTGGGTCATTATTTACAAATGAAAAAAGAAATAATGTTTCATGTATGTTAATCCCAGAATAAAATATATCATTTTAATGTTTTTATGATTACCTCTATAATATATGTAATTTTGGTTATTCATAAAATTAAATAAGGGAGTTTATTGAGAAAAAAGAGAAATTTTGACAAGAAAATTCATCATCATAATGGTAATGAAACATGGTGTTTTAAAAAATAAAAATAGACTGGAAAAGTGTCCCCATGTCATATAATACTCTTAATATATAAAATTTATTTAATAAAAAGTAAATAAGAACTCAATTTGAAAATTTTATACATATACCATTTAAAATGGGAACTTCAATGGAGAAAAGAATTTTAGCTTTCCATTGCATTTATGACTAACTTCAAAAAATCGATGATTGATACCATATAAGCTTGATTATGCCTTTAAATTACTCCTTGTGAGGTAAACATATTATAGATATATGTAGGTTGAAATGGGAGTTAATGAATATTATGAAATGGGTGGGTATTTATAGAAAAAGATGAGGATTGTATTATTTATTTCTTTGGGAGACTATGTAGTGTTAGATGAAAATGCTTAGGATTTTCCAAGGTATTTTTCCATGTTATTGGACACTTGGGACACATATAATGTTATATTTATCCACAAAATTTGACCGAATATTTAAATTATGTATTTTTTCAAGGAAAATTAATGTTTTTATAAAATAAGATGTTTAATGTTCATGTATTTATTTGTGATTTTGAAAAGTAAATTATATATTTGAAAATTAATTTAAATCGATTAAAATAGTTTATTTTCTTAAATTAACTTATTTTTAGTCAAGGTATGATGTTAATTGATTATTAAATATATATAAAATAATGATGATTTGATTAAACAAACCAAAAAACTCATACATTATTTTTACTCATCACAAAAAATTAATGTATTTTATAGAATTATCTTAAATTCACCATAAATTAATTTTGATGTGATGATTTAAAAAATGATATTTATTTTATCACAATAATTATATCTATATTTTAAGTGTATATTTTAAATATAAATAACCTTATTTATTAAAAATAATAGCAGATAAAAAATGCATAGTGAAATTTTTATCACTAGAGAAAATAAAAATATTTTATCATTTATATTTAAATAGGAGTGTTTTAATCATACAATTAAATTAAATAATTCTATTTTATAATAACTTAATTTGTTATGATACCTTTATATTTTATTAAAAGTATAATTTCAGTTTGAAAAATCAATTTATCAGAATCTATTTAAACTTATTAGAAAATACATTCTTAAAAAAGAATTTATGGGTAAAATTTATTCATAAAATGGAATTAAATAATAATTTAATACGGACTTGAAACATAAACCCCTATTTCACCCATATATTCCCTAATAGTATGGTGTGAAATGGTGGTAGTTTTGTTGGTTTGTTCGACTAAATTGACCTAGTGGTAATCCCCACTGACATGAACTTCTCCCATAAGCAATATCGCTCAAGAATCATTTGTTGATGGTCGTATTCGGAATTGTCATAGGATATCTCCAGTGATGATACCACACTCCCATGTTCTCATATTTATGGTTTAAAAAGGACTCTACGGGATGAGGCCATCAACTCATCATTCTATATTTCTTTGTAAAAAATTTAATATGAACCTTAATGATAGTGTTAAAATTATTATCAAGATCATATTTACATGATAATAATTAAAAAACGATCATAATTGACCAACAGTCATATAAAGTTCACAACACAAAGGTCGTATTTCAATTTATACTCACTTCAATATTAAATAGAAATAGTTTTCTTGTGTATAATATAATATAACATTAATTTTCTAGAAATATTAATCATCAAAAAAAAATCAGTAATTTCAAATAAAATTCATTTTAATTTAAAGAATATAACGATAATATTTAAATAAGATAATTTTGTTGTTCTATTACACCCATAATTTCTTATTTCATATGTTATCAAACTTTGTTGTCATTTTTAGAATCACAGGATACAACATATTTTAAAATTTATAATATCATCATAATATAATTAGGACTTATATGTTTATAAATTTATTAGTAGATTGATTGACTATTGACAGATAAAAATAAAACAATAAAATTTATTATTTTGAATTTTTAAACAGATTATTTACATTTTAATATCAAATTGTTGTTTTATTCTAATAAATTAATTATTTTTCTTATTTCTTTAAAGGTGAACTTAAATGGTTTCATTTTTTGGAATTTTTTATGTAAAATAAATAAAATTTTATTTATAATTCATAAAATTTCTTGGGGATCATATGTTTTACTATTATTTCTAAATTTTATTTATATTCATAAAAATTAGTTTTTCTAAAAATTATTTTTTACTATGTTTTTCGTATTTATATCAAATTTACATTTTCTTACATTTTGAAATGGAATCTTTGAAATTTTATTACATATCTGTAAAAATTAAATTCACATTATATAATAAGTTTCATTTAATTTTTATTCATGAAATTATGTTACTGTAGTAACATTTAATCATCATGGTTTCGCATAAATAGGATAAAAACTATTAAAACTATGTGAAAATGTCACAAATATCTCATAATCTTATATATATAATTTGAATATATGAATTTATATCATCATATAATATCATATCATCTAAATTTGGTTTCATTGCTTCATATTTTCCTTTAAAAATGAATTTATATTATTTTAATTATTATAATATTCACAAAAGTGCCACCCCTCTCACATATCAAACTCCCCCTAACATCCTTAATTTTTTACCCAAATTTATTGAGTTATATCAACCAATATATTACCAATTTACATAAAAATACCATTATGAATAACATAGAGGCTCAGGTGTCATAAAAATTCCATATTTTGAAGTATTAATGAATGATTTAAATGTGGATGCCCAAAGAATATATAATAATCCTAGCATAGTTCATTCAAGATTCATTATTTATTCACCTTAATAATATCATTCATAACCATATTAACACAATATTTTTAGTATAATTATTTTAAAAAAATTAATTATGTCGATGTAAAAATGATATCATGCCTCTTTACAACTGTTGGAAAATGAAATTTTCACTCATGTGAACATGCAGACTAGCACCCTGATGTACAACATATTTTATTTTTCATCACCACATTACCTGGAATGTTTTAAAAGAATTATTAAATGAATAAATATTATATTTAAAAATTAATTATGATTATATTTAGATAAAATTTCCACAAACTTCTATCCATATCATTAATCATAAAATGAAAGCATTGCATGTGTGTACACGCATACTAACGTCTCATTAAATGACGTATTTTATTTTCTATCACTACAAGAAATGGGTGGTTCTATAAATTTTTTTAATTAAGAATATAATATTAATAACCATATTAATGTGTGTTAAATTTAATGTCGATATTATATTTGTTTCATTAACAATAAGGAAACTTCATTTAATTAAACTAAATTAAACAACCATTCCCATACAATTTGCTTACATTGAATTTATTTTTGAAAACATATTGGACTGAATTTTTGTTTTCTATCTCAATGATGAATAAAAAATATATCAAAAATTTTAGATCTGATGAAACTATTTTATAACACATTAACCATTGTAAACATACTAAATTATTTTTTGGAAAAAATCACTGAACAACCAAAATTTGAATACATAACCAAAAAACGCACACAATAAATCACTGAAATATGATAAAAAATGAACCATCAAATGAAATATGGGTTTTATTAATAAAATATTAAATAAATTTGTTTTAATTATTCTAGAGGTTATAACATTCCAAGAAGTAATGAATCTAAGGTATGGTTTTTTCATCTCAAACATATTTCTATGAGACTCATTTTGAATTACATACATATTTTTATTATATAGTGTATATAGTACCAATTAGAAATATTATATAATTATATAAACTTTCATAAATATCATTAATTCTAAATTAAAAGTTTTAAATTTAATGCAGTTTTGATTCAATCGCTATGTGATCTATAGTAGTACTTGGCCTCAGTTTCAACACTTTTTGAAAATATTAAATTTCCTACACCATATATTATTCTATATGTTATAGTTACTAACCCATCAATATATTTTTACAACATATTTCATGTCATTAATTAGATTCATATTACCATATTGTTTTTTTAGTTATAGTTGCTTTCAATTCAAAACTGACAAAATCCCTACTAGTTTATTCTGTAATATTATTTTCTCTGAAGAATATTTAGGTTTCAATTGATATTAGTAGAATTCATTGTAATTTATCTCTTAAAACACATATATTCTTTAATTGTGATGTTTATTGGGGTTTAAAGTATTTCTTTTATATTTTCACTCTTAGGTAATAAAAAACCTTTTAATTAATAATTACAATAAAATATGGTTTTTTTCTTGTTTTTTTCCAGTGATATTTTCTTCCATATCCATTTATATTATTTTTCTTAATTAATTTTCTTCTTTCAACACAAATAATTATTGAAGGTATTTTTATAATAAAATTTTGTTTATTTAAATGATTTTAAGATAAATATTTTTATATTTTACTAAAAATGAATTTTATTTTATTCTATACAAAATTTTGATAAGAATATTTATTTATCTTTTTTCATATATAACATGATTATATAATTTTTATGAACAATATTAATTATATACATTCCATTATTAATTTTTATGGTATTTAAATGTATTATCATGATAGGGTGAATCATGTTCAAGACCATGATTCAACATTTTATTAAAAAAATTCCAATAATAATATAGAGAAAATGGGGAAAGGAAAACAAGTTAGAATACACTTCACTGTACTAGAAACTCATTTATAAAATCATACATCGCCACTACCTCTTAGGTGACACCACCTTCCACTTGTTTTAGGAAATATACATGTACCATCACCAAGATCATTTGGTGGGGACCGATTATTTACCAGACTTGGGCCCAATTATGAATTGCTAGTATCAATGCCTTATCCTTGATTAGCATTACCAATTTTTTTTTAAAATACCTCTTTGTTGTTGGACCTATTTTGGATGTCAAGAAAACTAATTGGCATCACCTGATTATTATTATTCCTCTATTTAACATCATCCTAAGTATATTTATGTTTGGATTATTTAATTATATAAAAATCATCATCACCTGGTTGCTTCACAATTCCCCTATACCGTAGAGGGGAAATGAAGGTGTTGATATTCAACACATTTTTTCATGTTCAGACACTTATATTAACCCTTTTTTCATGAGGTAGAAAATTATTTTTCTTAATTAAAATTCATATCCACATAAGGTTGAATGGAAGTTTCAATTAGTTCTAATTCATCATTCATTAACATCATCAATTTGTGTGTTTTTTTATTCCATGATCCTTCTCAACTAGTAGATGCATATTGGGTGTTATAATTTCTTCATTTTGGGAAGTGACATGCATCCCAAAATGTGTCTTTGAATAAGTATGAGATGAAGAAACTCTTTATAGAAGCACATACCCATGATCTGAATCCTTACCAGTAGAACTATGCAATAGAGAAACACCTACATGTGGACTATTTCTTGAATCTACTTCCATTCCACTAACAACCATCAATATAGAAGCGTCGGAAAAGTTTTCGTCATTATGGAATATTCTTTATTCCTAAAGAACATAAAAATTCTTTTCTGGACAAAAGAAAGTAAAAAATGGTTTCTCTTCCTCATCAATCTATACCTAAGACATAGAAGTCTTATTACCCATTTCAACACACCTAAAAACTATTCATTAGAAACATCCCCCCCCCATTCTGACAAAGATGCACACATCCATTAGAAGTGGCATCATGTTTATACCTACAAACTATTTTCTCTTGGAATCCCATATGAGCATGATTCATATTTCACTTTTAATTTTTGTGGTATGAGGTAGAATTATGTACACTTGTAGAGAAAATTTAATGAAAACCAATCTTTTTCAATCTATAAATACATGCGTGATAACCCTAAATTTATTATTGAATTTAGGGGGATTTTAATATTCAATAGAAATTTAAATATCATCATCATGAGTATAAGGATATAGCATGTCAATTTAATAAGAACACAAATTAACCTCAACTATTGACCAAACCTGGCCATTGGATTTTTTTATAAATTTTGATTGGGATCCCTATCGCCAATTCAATATCATGAAATATCATACGGTGATAGAGAATCTAATTCACTACGTAGACCTTGACCCATAGCTACACTAATGAGTTTCCAATATCCAGTGGTTTGAATCCCCTGTCCCATTCATGGATATTGAGGAATTCCTTTTGTAGGGCATCCGTACCAAACCCCCAAGCACACATTTTTCAATCAACCAAATGGAAAAGGAAATGAAATAATCCTTATCTAAGAGAAATACATTTCTAGTTATTTATAACCCATATGGTGGAAATACATTCAACCAGATCATATATTTTCCATGGAATTTAACCCTTTGGTAAAAATAAGTGTGAAATTAATGTAAACTCACCCATTTCCATGCGCTCCAATATCTCCATTGGATCTGTATTTACATGAGAAATTAAGACCATGAACTAGATAGAACTCACTATAGATGCTTCGAAGAGGGAGAGAGAATGTTTTATAATACAATTTCGTTCCAATGAAACCCTGTCTGAAACAGATTTCTTCACTAAACTAGTTCCAACATCCTTAGGGTAGTAAAAATATCCCTTTACAAGGAAATCATCCATTAGAAGGGACGAAACCAGTGCACAGAAACCCTTGAATTCATTTATTCGAGTATAGAGGTGTTCCCAACGAACATTCCCCATTATCATTCCAATTTTTCAGAGTATTATATTTTACCATTATTCTGTGAATTTTTAAAAATAAAAGGATGTTATTATTTTAAATGTTTTTTAAAATAAATTTCATTCAAATTAGGAATATTTTTATTATTCCCTCCACAATTATGCATATAATAATAGTTTTATTTTAACATTCTATTATTCTAAATTATTTATAAATAATTTTTAAAAAATTTATACATGTAGTATCATGAATTATTTTATTATATTAACTTATAGTTATATTTTGAAATAATTTCCCAAAACAATTAATGAAAATTAATTTTAATTACTCTTTTCCATTTTATACTCTATATTACAAAATTATTTCTATTAAAATATAACATTATTTTATGATGATTTTATAGTACAATTTTATTCCCTACTGAATTAAATTTTATTTATTAATTATTTTTCATGGATTTTTTTTCTATTCAATAAATTCATTATGTTTAAGTTCTTTAACACACTCCATCTCATAATTGGATTATTTGATATATTATGCATAAATATAGAATTTACATTGATATATACTAATTACCATCTAGGTTGTGAATACCTTATCATTAATAAATCATATTATAGGGTTTCCACAAAGAATGATAGTTTAGTTTTTGACTGAAAAAATATATATTATTCATATTCATAATAATTACATATGAATTAGTATTTATTTATAATGTAATATTTAATATTCATGGAGATAAATTGATAATATTTTATCATAATACAAACAATTATATAATATAACACAATTTTGATTATGTATTGTTTTAGTCCCAAAATATTTAAGTAATTAATCAAACTTGTTTAATGTTGGGTTCACCCTAAAAGTGTATAAAGAATAGATGAATTAGTAGTTCTGATATGAAAAATGAATGGGTATTATTTGGTCTATAATAACACATATATTTTTTATGTTATGAATATAATTATTTAGTGATATGTGGGGCCTATAATTATATAGCTCATTAATATATTGGGTAGGTCTCCTAAGAGAAACCAGAATGTCTATTTCGTGGTTGTACTCAAATCCATACAATGACATTTTCTTGGTTGGGGGATTAATGATATGGATCACATTGTTGACAATTTTCCTAGATAAGGCCTTGAATATTAAGATGTACACCATTTTATTTTTTATCAATATTAAATAAGTTATTATTTCCCATGTGATTACTACATTTTTTTTATACAAAGATATATTTCATTACCATGCTGTTGATTAAAAGGCATATTTTTTGTTATTCACTTTTCCATTTTACTCAAGTATTGATTCTATGTAATAGATTTTTCTTTTCACTAAACATAAAAATTATTCTATTTCACAATTATTATATTTCACTTTACCTATGTTATAATAGTGTGTAATGCATATGAAATATCTATAAGGATATCATGTGTAAAGAATTGTTTTGGAAGTGTTGATGAATTTTTACAGAATATTAAAATCATGGTATAATTTGGAAAAACATTTATTGGATGGGAAATAAATTGATTATAAAATATAATATTATTATATTAATTATTCATAGATCGAATCCTAAAAAGAGTTTTGTATGTATGTTACTCTATAAGTTCTTCTAATTTTGTAATTATGGATGGTTAAAATTGGGTTTCTTGAGGTGTATCAACACAAGTTTGTAAATATATGGTTTTTTTGAACAAGATTCATGAGTATTAGTCTAGGGAATACTAATTTATATAAGGTGAGATTATATATCATTTTAGAGGTTATGAAATTAACATATTATAATAATTTTAATGTAATTAATACCATAATGGGTAAATAGTTTGATGATTTATAACATGTTTAGTGACATATAATTACCTTTTTGGTCATATGTGATTGGATTTTGAGAGTATTAATAATATTTTTGGAAAATTTTATTTGGTTAGAGGAAAAATACATATGTGATTGGATTTTGAGAGTATTCATAATATTTTTGGAAATTTTTATTTGGTTAGAGGAAAAATACCAAATTGGGTAATATATTAAAACTTTTTTTGGTTTATAATTTTTTAATGGGTAATTGGGGTAAAAAATATCCTATTTTTTGTAATATTTATTTAGAATATTTAATAGCCCAATAGATTTTATTGTTATTTGAGGTCAAGGTGATTTATATTATTTTGGGGATGATTAATGTATTTCTAGGAGTATATATTTTGAAAAAAAATTAGCTACTGATCTTGAAATAATATATTTTAGTGAATATTGGTGTTTACTTAATTTTAAGGGAATGTTATGTTTCTTTTTGAAGAATATGTAATCTAATCATTCTATTTTTTGGAATTCAAAATTTTCCAAACATGATTTGAAGAGACTTGGTTTTTTATTTATGGAATTATTTTAATTAAAATTTGGGAATAATTGTTGATGCCTTAGAGATTAATTTATTAATTTATCTTATTAATGTTTATTCATATTAAGTGTCTTAGATTGTGATAAAAAATTTGGTTTCAGTAAATGTCTAGAGAAATAGTGAATATAATTTCATTATTTTATCGATATTATGATATATTAAAATTTCATTTTCATTAGTTATCCAATAATAATATATCATGGTTACTTATCTTTTAGAATATGAGATGAATATAAAGTGAAAATAATGATAAAAACATAATATATGGATGAAAATATACTTATATGATTGAAATTAATCAATTAATATTATTTTCTCAGATTATCTATCTAAATTGTAATCTAATTACACAAAATAAATAAAGAGGAAGACAAATATACCATGAATTATGTGACAAATATATATCAGTTTTCATGATATTATATAGAAAATCAACTCACATGTATAATTCTTATAACGGTATATACATGGTTTTAAAAACATTTTACGCAAAAATACTAACATTCCTAGTAGTTACATAAAATTTATTTAACATGATAAAATGTATTTCTGATATTATTTATTTGTCAACATAAATAAATATTCGGTTTAAAAAATGAAATTGTGAAGTCACAATTTTTATAAGAGCGGGAAAATGTAGCTCCCTCAAATTTCATTTTGTAATTATTATTTACATAATCACTATATTAAATAGTTTATATCAAAATGAACATCAATATTAAAGGATACAATGAATATTAGATGAAATTTATTGGGAAAATTATTATAAACCTAAATGTTATATAAATTAAATAATAGTTTCCAATTAATAATTATTACATATATAGGATGCATTACTAACATGATTTGTTGTCAAAAATATTTTTTTATGGAATTTATTAAACAAAGTGTTGTGAATTTTATCTTAACAAATTAAATTTATCATATTTAATAGAATATTATGATAATATTTAGTTCTTAAATAAATGAACTGATATACTAACATTTATTTAATTATAATATAATATGAAATATTATTAAAAACACTTAAGGCATAGAGGCACGTTTCCAAAAAATCGTTTTACTTTAAATTTTTTATTTAAATTAAATAGATAAATTTTGTAACTTAATAATTCAAATTTGATGAAATTAACTTCATCGTTAAATACATCATGTCAAAATTATATTAAGTTTAGTTTTTTGTATTTTTTTCTTGTTATTTGTTTTCATGTGAAAAGTTAAAAATGTAGTTTTTATAAATAGGTCAAATTTGGGGCATCATCATTATGTAATAACTAATTAATAGTTTTACAAAAATTATTTAGAGAAAATTATTTGTTTATTTATTAAAATAAAATATTTAAAAATAATTTGTTTAATTTAGAAATCGGTTGTTGATTTTTAAAATAGATGTGATGTTTTATTCTAAAAAAACACTTACTTTTATCCATTTCATTATTTATGTATTTATATGGATAAAATCAATTTCAAATATGTTTTAAATTCATATAACTCTTTTTTAGTTATTAATAAACAAATAATGTTCATTGGGATCAATTATATACATAATTATTTTGGAAATTAATTTTCATTCTTAAAAGGTATTTTTTGTAGAAATGTAATCATTGTGTTTTTACTATTTTCAATATAACTAGTCATTATGACATATAAAAATTTAATATTTTAATTATTATTAAATTTTTATTATAATCATATTCATATTATTTATTAATTTTGATTTCATTTTTTATGATAAAATTATGTTACCATAGTAAATACTTTTAACTATATTATGTGTTAAATTAGTTAAATGGGTTAAATTAATGTGATGAGGAAATCAATATACAAAAATACAATTTATAATTTTATTTTATGATTTTTCTTTGAAATAAAGTACCATATATCATAATTTTATTTTCCTTTGGGTCACTTAACCATTATAAATACATTTATATTATTTTAATGATAAGAATATTTTAAAAAGTGATGCCCCAAAAACTTGTAAAATAACCCCTCCTATCATCACTTATCAAAAGAATTTTTCTAAATTATATAAACAATCATATATCTATATAGAATATAAACACCCTGACACATGATACTTAGATTTTTATCTCACCAAAAACCAATCCAATATGGTTTAAGAAGATATTTAATGGAGGATAGATAATAAAGAGGAAATTGTCTAAATTGTGTTTATTAAATATTAATTATTCTCACACATCCACTAGATATTTAATAAACATATCAAAATGATAAAACAAGTATCAGTTTATTATAATGATTTTATTATTATTATGGTTCCATCTACCACATTTCCATCCATTGGAAAATTAAAATTTTGCTCATGAATATGTGTAGAAAACTACCTCAATGATTGTTGTATTTCATTATTCATCACCAATATACATGTATATTTATAAATTATTTATTTAATAGGTAATTTTATATATATAAATTAATCAATAGTTTTTAAATTGAAACAATTATCTACCTTCATTCCCTACAATTCATTAGAAAATGAAAATTTCTCTATTTTATGTGTAAGGACTCTCTACAAATGGTGTATTCCGTTTTCCATCACCACATAACATGGATAATTTTAAAAATTTATTTAATTAATAGTTATAATTTCTAAAGTATAAATAAGGTTTTATGAAGGTAATGGTTTAAAAATAGTAATAACATTAATAATAAATGATCATTATAAAATTCAAACTCATAAAACAACCCATCTAATGAAATTTTAATTTTAATTTATTTTTGAGAACCTATTAAAAAAATATTTTATATTATTGATAAATAAAAAATATATATAAAATTATTCATATGATAAACTATGTGCATACGGAATTTATCCATAGTAAAAATACTGAATTAATTCAGAAAAAATAACCAATCATCATTAAGTGGTCAATATAAGAAAAATATATATAATATAGAATGAAAAATGATAATAAATAAATATAAAAATTATAATATTGATAAAAAAGGTTCTTATTAATTTTTGAGAAAACATTCATTTTATTATAAATGATTTTAAATATGTCCAATGAAGACAGATTCTATGGTAAGTGTCTCTCATCCAAAACATTCTTCTTTGATACATTTTTTAAATTAAAAACATATTTCCATTAAATGGGTAATATAAATTTTTATGAAATATTATATCATGATATATTGTTTGACAATGGAAATTAATTTTTCATTTCATATTCACTCAATTATTCTTTTTACTGATCATTTATATAATTTGTATGCGTTCTTTGTCTAAATTTCACCACATTGTGACATATTACATTTTATAGATCATTTTTTATTTTATAAGGTGTACTTACATCCCCATGAATCTATTTTAGAATATTAATTCATACAAAATATGGGATTTACTAAACCATATCTTGTTCTAACTTTTTATGTCTTCTCATTTAATGTTACCATTTTTTAATTATTATTTATACAGTCTAACCTTTTCTTGGGATTATTTATGATTAAATTTAATATTATGGGAATAGTATTTAATTTATCTCATAAAACATGTAAAATAACTTCAATAATTATTATTTCCACATTTTTTAAGTGTTAATTTCATTTCCTTCATTTTGAATATAAAAACATATAAATATTTTTTATAATAAAATTATACATTATTATTTATTTTTCGTGAGGAATATTTTTAATTCAAATCCATATTCATTATTTTTTATCAAATAACTTATTCTATGAACATCCATAATTATTAAATGTTATTTTATATTAACTTTTACTTTTTTTAATTTTATTTAAATGAATGTTTTTAATATTTTCTAAAAACATCATCTTTGACTTTCTCCATAAAAGTTTGAAGATAACTCTTTTTAATAGCATAAAAAATACTTTAAACTCGTCAATAATAATTTTTATTATTTAATTTTATTTATATATTGTTATTTTTTTAAAAGAAATAAATATTCTCAATATTCGATTCAATTTTGTAAATAAATTTTTTTTTCAGGTGTTCTGAAAATGGATTTAATTTAACTTATGTATATTTTTTTCATTCACTCAAAATTTACATACTAAAAAATCTTTTATTTTAAAGATTATACTATTTTAAATTTTATATAAATAATATTCTAAAATTTATTATTCATATATTATGAAATTATTTTTTAATTTGATTATATGTAGTTTTTTAATAAATTATAAAAATATTAAGGAAAATTCTTATTAATGTTTCACTAATATTTTCATTTGAATTTTATATATGAAATTATTTCACTAGAAAATATTATTTTATAAATAATTTATGTTTTCAGTTAAATCCCTTACAATTTATCTTTTATAAATCAATTTATGTGAAAGTATTATTCTCAATTATCTCACTTTTTTGTGATTATGCTATCTATAACTCATCAACTGGAATATTAGATCATGTATGCATACTAAATATTTTATATTTTTGAAATATAAATATAATAATAACTCAATATGATGTTTATAAAATATTATATATAAATAATAATGGATGGTTTTGATCAAGAAATATATTTTAGTTATTAACAAAAATGTATCAATAATTTTTATACTTGTCATTTCAATATGGATGAATATTTATTGTGAAAAGATGATTGACTTTGTTTTAAAAATATTATGAATATATCATGATAATAAATATAATAATTTTTTATTATGGTTGGTTGAATATATATTTTAGTATTCAATCAAAATATTATTTATGAATTGGACTTGTTTAGGGATAAGTGAGGACCATGATTATATATACACTTAATTCTTCTGTTGGCCTCATGAGACAAACAAGAATGGTTATTATTATTGGAATTAGTTTATTTAAATCTATAGTGTCTTAGACATGGTGATTTAGTGACATACAGGGCCTAAAATAAAATAGGCTATAATCAAATTTAGATTATATCATGAGAAAATCCAAAATAGTTTTCACTTGCTGCAAGTCATGTAATATAATGATAATGAATTGGATAAGTACTTGGTGATATGGATAGTATTATTGATTATATTCTTTTAAAAATAAGTAAATTCTATTATTCGTGGTTTTATTAGTTTCACCATAATGAAATAATTTATTATATTCTATGTGATTACAACATTTTTATTACCCTTGGATATATGTTATTCTCAAGTTATTGATTACATGTCACATTTTTTATTTAGTTACTCCTCCATACAACTCAAAATTTGTTTCTCAAGGATAGAAATAATTTTATATATCTCATAATAATTGTTTGATCTCACCCTTCCTAGGATTAAATTTCAATGAGTTATAAAAAATATTAATGCATATGATATATCTATATGGTTTTCTTATGTGTAAATTTATTAGGATAAGTTAATGACTTCTTAAGAAAAAAAATCTATGTATTTTCAAAAATGTGTCCACTAGATTTTAAAGTCATGGGTTTCATTATGTAATGTATTTTTTCTATGGTACCTTCTAATACAGTGGGGGTTGATATTAAAATGAGGATACATGCTTGTCACCAAGTGATTAAGGATTTGAATTCTTCTGACAGTTCACTCTAAGATGGAGAATCCTTCAAAACAACTGATAATATAATATGTGAATCATTATTCCACTTTTCCCCTATTACCAAACTAATAAATTATTCTTAAATCGCTAGATTAGTGTATTAAACATATTTTTGAACATTATACTACGTTCTAGGAAGTGTACATCATTGCCAAGGATAGTGCAATTTCATGAATCATTGGCAGGGAAACTTATTTTGGTCTAGGAAAGGGTAACTCTGGTAGTGAAAATTTTGGAACAAATGTTCCTTTTCCTACTATGGTTGTGGAAACAAATGCTTCATGCATTACAATTTATGTGGAAACATCAAACGTGGAACCTGAAACTAGGACTGTGGACAAGGAAACTAACAATATGGATAGTGAACACCCATTTATTGGAAGTGTCACAAATTCATTTCCTTGAAAGGAATACATTTATAAAAATGATCTTACCCAAAACACCCATATTTATATAAGAACATTGGTAAGGACTCCTAAATTAGGTGAAAATAAGGTAGTTGTAATTGTGAAAGGGGGTTCCAATAATTTTTTTATATTCTAATGATTATCAATTTTTGGGATTGTAGGGGTTTTTTCAAATATGACACCACTAGGTCCCTCATGATTTTTATTCAGTCTGATATAACAATTATTATTGGGTTTTTGAGAATATAAGAATATTCAATTTCAATAATTATAACCAGGTGTTCTTGGGAGTTTATTTTTTTTAAACCAATAGATTAACTATTGAGATTAATATCCTTTGGGTTTATCTCATTATTCGTTGTCTAATATTTATCTATTTTCTTTCAGTGATCAACTTGTCACTTATTCCATCAATTATCATGGAACTCAACACTCCTTCTCCATCATATATTCTCTCAATATATACTAGGATCATAGAAGCTTATGGATAGAAATTACCTTTTTCAAATATGTTATCATTTGTCTGAGGATATTAATAAGGGATTTCAATTACATAATGAATATCGATTAGAATCTGGGTGCAATTACCAATTATTTTTCTATTAGAGAATTTAAAACATGTATCGATAATAATGGGTCTATTGAAGTTAATCTCATTGGGGGAAAATATACTTGGTGCATGTGATATTTAAATATTTTCTTTTCTATTAAATATGATAGACCATGCTTAAATGAATCCTCTTTCATTAATAGGGATTACATATCTTTCACAACTCTCTCAAGAATCAACTCTAATCATCATCTTATTTTGGATGATATTATTTGTAATGATCTCAACCCTCTTCTTTCCATCAAGATCATAAAATATTGGGTGAACCATCATGGTTATTGTTATATTTTTTAATATTTATGGAGCTTAGTGTATTGCATAAATTATTCCAATTCTTGTTTTATGAAATTCAAATTACTCAATAATCATTTGAAAATTTGGATAAAAAATTATTTTAGTTATATTGACTTTTATATTTTCTCCATTGAGAGTTTTATTCCTTATGTTCAAGAGAACAATACTCCCAATTATTTCCCAAATTATATCATGGATAAAGATGGGATAACCACCAAGATTAGTAATCTCTTCAATCAGAACGATTCATTTCAAAGGGAATATTTTAAGGTAAATTGGATGATTAATGGTGCTAGATATTCTAATTTATTTAATTCCCATAAAAAATAAGGATGTTTTTATGCATCTATCCTTGATTAATGATTGAGATAAATTCATTGATATCCTGAGTGATTTTTGAGAGCATATTTTTTCCTACATTAAAATTCTCATTAATGGCACACCCTTCCTTATTGATCATTTGGAGAGTATTATACCAATGTTTGTTTATCATGAAGACAATTCCAATATCATCACTATTACCTTGGATTTTGAAATCAAGGAGGCTATTTTTAGCCTTAAAAATGGAATCACTCATGGTCTATACTGTTTTGGAAACATATTTTTCCAAAAAAAATTATGGATTTTATTCAATATGACTTTTGTAGGTTAGTTGTTCATTTCATCAAGGGAGTCACTCTTCCTCAAGGTATAAATGCTCAGTTTCTTTCCCTTATCCCCAAAGTAAAGAATTATAATTTTATTTAACTTTTTAGGATGGTTTATCCAATGAATGTCATCTTCAAGATTATTAGTAAAATACTAGTTAACTATATTTCCCCTTTTTCATGAAAACATTTCTCTCCAAATCAAGTTGGTTTCATTAAGAAAGATGAATTTAAGATTGTCTCATGGCTGCCTCAGAATGTGTTAATATTATTATGTATCCCACTAGATGAGGCTATATTTATTTTAATCTTTATGTGATAAATGATTTTGATAATATGTAATAGATATTAATTTGAAATTTTTTCTCTTTATTTTGTTTTGATAGTGTTTTCATCACATGGGTGAAAATCATCTTATTCTCTAATCCCATTTATATCCTAATTAATGGATCTCTTATAAGATATTTTTATTAATATAGAGGTTTTTTACATGGTTATCCCTTATACTCAATAATTTTTTCCATTAATGAGGATTATCTTAGTAGGCTCCCCTACATTATGGTTAAAATGGGGAAAATGAAATCGATATATCCTGGTAGGGGAATTTCTAGCTTGACTAATTTGTTTCATACTCATGATAATATTATTTTTAAAAAAGGGAATAAAAGGAATATTAAAATAATCAATAGGTATTTATTACCCTATGAGATGTTCTTCGCAAATGAGATTTGTTATAGAAAAGCGTTATCGACTTCAGAATAAACATCTCTAATAAATAGAAACTTGACATTTTCTGGTAGATAGGTATTTGTGAAGGGTTTCTTCCATTTATTAATCTTGGGGTTCTTATGTATTGGGGAATAATGAAAGGATATTATTTTTTACATTATTAAAAACATTCAAGGGAATCATTCTTTATGCAAGCGAATATCTTTATCCCTGGATGGTCCTGTTTTTGGGATGAATTTTGTTATCATTTCCAATTTTTCCTACACTTTTAGGGTTTAGAAAAGGCATATTTCTCTTATAAAAATAATCATAATTTCAATTAATAATTTTCTCTAGAGTGTACTATAATTGAAAATAATATATACATAGTTTCATAGAACTCTTTCTGCAAGACATATGTCTCTTGTGGTTTAGGCATTAAGAATCTTATTCTCTTCAATGATTCTTTATAGGATTCCTTTAGGTAGAAACTTATCAATGGAAACACTAAGGCCCAGGGTTTTATTTGTGATAGATTTATGTATATAATAAAGAAAGAAAATAGAAATTACATTATATGCTCAGTGTCTCCTAGCTTCACATTTTTTTCCTCTATTAAATCCCACTCAAGGGGGTGTTTCTCTAGGGATTCCTCTCATTAATTTTGGATAAAAAACATGATTGTATCCTATTTATGTGATTCAATAATTGGTGATGATCTTATCTTAATATGGATTTCTCTATTAGGGATCAAATTTGTAACATGGATACCCATCTAGATCACATCATTATCATTGTGGATAATTATTTTTTCTCATCCATGGAGGATTTTTGGGTTTTAAAACCTTCGGCGAACGGAGAAATCCCCAACAATATGTTTTATAGGATTCCTACCATTATCATTTTTGACATGTAGTAGTTTATAAATATGGCCAGAAATTTCATCTTTCCCTCTTAGTCTATTCAGGTATGATGATAAGTTCATGGGAAGCTGGAAACTAGTGTCTTTCTTCAATGCCGTAGTATTTCAATGTGTTATCATTATGTTTTCTTCATCACCATAGAGAAGATATTAACCACTTATTTTTAATCGATGTTACTTCATCTTCTATGTGGAAATAATTAATTAATTTGTTTATGTGAGACTTCCTAGGGTCATATCCAATAATGAATTAATCTGAGGATGGGGTGATCTTACACACTTTCGCATCCTCATGGATCTCATTTAGGTTTTTGAAGTTGATATTATTCCTTTATTATGATTTTCAATCAATAAATTGTTTTTTGATCAATTCAACATAACCTTTTGGGAATATCTATGCACAATCCTAGCTACTATCCAAGAATCTAGACCACCTAAAAAGAAATATTGTTCAAACTCAGTTCATGACTTTTCATCCCTCAGTAGGATTACTTTTAAATGAAGCTTTTTCCCTCCACAAGGTATGATTGTGGTTTTTTGGAAGAAATGTTTTTCTGGCTTGATTAAAATCAATTCTGATGGTGATGCAAGTGTTAATTCAGGTCCCTCTTATTATGGGGATGTTTACGAGGATCGTAGGGGAGATATCCTTCATTGTCTCCATTTTTCATGTGGCTTTGTTTATTCTATTCAATATAATATGATTATTATTTTCACTAAGGTGCATAAATATAGTCATCATTGTTGGGAAATTATTTTTCTTGATTGTGACAACATTTTTATTTTTCGTGCCATGAGGATAGACACTTATAACTTATCTTGGATACTAACTAATCAGTGGATTAAATACGAGGAATACCTCTCATCCATGAACCGTATCATCACTCATGTCTATAGGGATGTGAATTATATTGAGGATGTTCTTGAAAATAAATGAGTCCATGTTATTGAGTATTGATAGAAGGATGAGGTTCCGGATGACCTCGAACTTTTTTTAGAGAGATAAATGTAAAACTCATACCTTCAGAATTATAAATGTTTTCCATTATTTTCTAACAAAAGAGTCTTCTCCTTCTGTACATGGTCTCATCATACCATAAAAATGTTTTTTTATATGGAGGTTATTTTTTATACTCCCACTAACCTTTTGGATTT
This sequence comes from Viscum album, assembly GCA_963277665.1. NCBI lineage: Eukaryota > Viridiplantae > Streptophyta > Magnoliopsida > Santalales > Viscaceae > Viscum > Viscum album. The sequence continues at coordinate 432,528,615 of OY728150.1, read as the reverse complement.
AGTTAATGGCTGGAACTATAAAGAATCAAGTTATAAATAAGTGTGATGGAAATTGTAATGATAAAAAAATGAGATTATGTCTAGTTGGAAAAATATAATTTTTATCCTCACACTACTATTTTGAGATACAATAAATAACATTAAAATATTCAAAAAAATAAATTCACCATGGAATTAAAAAATATAAATTGAATATTTAATGAAAAAATTTCCTCCATTATTTAGTGTTTTTTTATTTTCTATTTCCATTTAAATTTATTTAATTTATTTATTAGATCATGAAAATGTTTTTAGTTGGTAATCATTTGTTTCATTAAGCCAATAAATAGTGGAATCTAATTTATAATGTTATTTGGGAAAATAAATCAAACTAATTTAATGGAATGAGTTTTAGAAAATATTTGCCAACAAATATTTACCTTAAAAACATCGCACTAAAATTGATAGAGAATTCCTTGTGCTATAGAAAGGGAAATTTGAGACCGATGAGACCAATGAAAAAAATCCAAAGACTTTCATGGTATGTTTCAGGATATATAATTGACCCAAAAAATAATTGTTAGAAATATTTTTTTGGGCTAAGAACAAATTCCTTAAATTGTATGGTTATATGATAATTTGATATCATTGAATAAATTGTTCAGTCTTCTCTAATAGTGGAAGTGGAAATTGGGTAATCCCATTATTCTTGTTATTTTTGTTAAATAAATTGAAAAATTATGTTTCATGGAAACTAAGACTATATAATACATGCAATAAATAAAATTTAACATGTTATATATAGAAAACTTTTAAATAACCATAGAGGTAATTGTGTAAAATGAATAGTTAAATAATTTAATTATAGATGAGAATTTCCTTAGGGAGATGAATTCCAAAGATATATGATGAGGCCCACTAATGAAAGATATGAAAATAATGTTTAGTTTTCTATATTATCCACACATCGGTTCTTAAATAAAAACAAGTATGTAAATTGTTCTAAATAATAACCTATACAAAGGTTTATCATGATAATGTAGACCAAAAAAATCAACTGACATGAGAGAAATGGAAATCTTAATCCATCATAGCTACTGATGTGGGTAATGAAAAAAATTTGAATAGTACACTCAGCATCCACCCAATAAATAAAAAGTATTTATTTCATTCTACTTTATCACAATCTATTATATCAAAAACGTATTCTATGAGAATTAAGTAACTAATATATATATATATATATATATATATAGAATTATCATTAAGAGATCCTTATATTTTGATGACTATATCCCATGTATAAAACACATCTACAATTGGGATCTATGCTAATGTTCTTGCCAAAAATATTTTAATTAACCATTTATACAAATTTTATGTGATTATTAGCATGGATTTTATTTCTCTATATAGATACAATATTAATTATTAGGAAATTTAAATCACATTTCATATCCAAAATCCACTCAAAAAAATATATAATATCAATGAAAATTATGAAATCCCTATGGAATTTATTTCCCTTATATTGGTCTTATTACCTAATAAAGAGGGATATTTACCTCCAAATGGTGGTGGGGGACTCATTAGTGTATCAATTTCTATTTTTATGGAATATATATGTTCTTCCCAAAAATTTAACGAATCTTCCCATATATTATGAGATTGAGTTTTCAATTTAACTCATACTTCATGCTATTATTTCATCAAAGACTCTATATATAATAGACTTTATTGAATTTATGTAATTAAAGAATAAAGTCTAATAGAATGTGTATGAGGGTTTATACACCCCGTGTTCTTCGTAATTGGGTAAATCATTCTTCTTTATTAATAATATATATAGATCAATGTATCTCCCCATAGATTTGCATGAACATAAAAATATCACAATTAAGAAAAAATATCATTTACCCCATATCGATGACTTGTTAGAAAAATAATAAAGGTTAAAATGCTTCTAAAATATTGACCATAAATTTTAATATAATAAATTAAGGGATTAAGTAGATAATATATTTAATAAAACCTTTAATGTAGTATATAGAAACATTGAATTTGTAGAGTGTAATCTTGATTTAAAATTTCACATTTGCTCTCCAAGGATCTGATAAATTGATTATTTAGATATTTCCTCAATCAATTCGTAGTTATCACTATAGATGATTTTATCATATATTCCAAAAAAGTGATAGATCATGAAGTTTATTTGATGATTCTTTTAAAAATGTAGAAATGTGAGAAATAGTATATCATGATGATGAATTAATGTGGCCAAATACTCATTAATTTTCAAAGGATATACCTATAATTCCTAACTGAAGGGGATAAATTCTATGTTTACCAAAGTATTATTAAGCATCCTTACATGTTAATATCATGAAATAAAAAAAGTGTATTTAGATTTTTGGAAGATGGTATAAAAAATTTTAGACTGTAGCTTTGACATTAAATAAATTATATGAAATGGGAAATGAATATGTGTCCCTTTAATAACAGAATTAACTATGGAACAATTGGATGATGAATAAAACTCATAATTCTCTATACATAATATAATAATAAATACTTATAAATATATTAATGTTCATTTATGGTGGGAAAAAATGAAGAGGGATATTTTAGAGAATGTATATATCAATTATTTTATAATAAATAATTGTGATATAATTAAATTTTAAAATGGGATGTTTCAACCATTACCCATACCTATATGTAAATAGGATAAAATCACTAAGGATTTAATTTTAAATATTCATTACACCTATAAATATCTTACTTCAATTTTTATTGTAGATTACCATTATATTAATTCAACACATCTCATTTCTATTCTATAACTTTTATTTCTTGATAAACTTTTTAAGAAATACATAATTTTGTAAAGAATCATGGAATTCAAATATCATCTTCGTCAAATTTAGATTTAATTATTAAAACAATATTCTATATAATTACTAAAACTCCATTAGAAACAGAGAAATGATTTATGGTAAGATATTATTCTCAAACTGATGGTCAGATAGAAATTCTAAAAAACAAAGAATTTATATTAAGATAATTCTGGATGGATTTAAAAGATGGTTGTGATCAAAACCTTCCCCTCTTAGGGAAATCATATAATAACAGTTTCCATTAATTCATTCAAACGGTAGCATCAAAGGTATTATAAATGATGAGGTAGATCACTCCAATATATTGAGATAATGTCAATTGTTTTAGGATTATATGATGTGATATTTCTATATACAATTTAGAGATGATTCAAACTATTCAATGAAATATTAAAATAAAAAATAATTGAGAGAAGAGTTACAATTATATCATCAATGATATTTGGATAATGAAGTTGGAGAAAATGTAACCCCTTTAATATTGTCGTGGAATATAGTTATAAGATTTGAAATGAAAAAAATGATGAGCCATAGATACATTAGCCACTTAAAAGTTCATGATCATTTCGGTATTCTATCTTGTCTCCATACACTTCCACATATCCACTCAAAAGTGAAACATGTGTTCCATTTATCACTTATGAATAAGTACATACCTAATCTACCATGTCTTCCAAACTCATATAAAATACAAATAGAACAAGATCTATTTTATAAGATACAATCTACACAAAAATTTTATCATGGATATAATGTAATAAAAATTAAGACAAATTACCTTTTTAAAGATATCATAAAAATTAATATCTGTGAGGAATAAACATGGGAATCCAAAATACGTAATGAGATAAAAATAAGTTCATTTATTCATCAAGGTAACCAAATTTAAAGGGGAAACTTATTATAAGGGGGTATAAAATAATACCATGTGTTTTTAGTATATATTTTCACATTTTATAAATCATGTGTCTTTGATATCTCATGATACATGTAAAAATAAAGTTAAATAAAAAAACCTATATAATTGTGTTTTAGTTTTATAATACTAAATGAAATATATTAAAAAATAACTACAAAATTAGTAATTTTAAAAATATCTAATGCATAGAAACGATATTTTTATTAAAAATAGAGAATGTTTAAATTATAATTATCATAATAATATAAAGAGATGATACTTCCAGTGGAAACTATATGAAAAATAATACACATTAGAAATATGATGACCATCATGAAAAATATTTTAGAGAATATTATGTATTATTTTAGAGAATTATGTAATATGTTGTATAGGAATGTAGTATGACAATTAAATATATATATATATATATTGGTTATATGGTCGTTGGATATATGGTAATTAGATATTATTGTATCAAATAGATAAATTGATAATTTCTAATTATTAAAAAGACATTAGAAATTTCATAATTCACATTCAATAAATAATTATGTCATTCAAATTTATGATAATTATTATTTTCAATAATTCATTATAAAAATACATATGTTTAAAAAAATTATTGTATCAGTTTATAGGAATCAAATATCAATTTAAAATAATTATTGTTAAAATTTCATTTTTATAAGATAAATAATGTGATTTGAATAAAATCATTTGATGTTATAAAGTGATATTTTTCAAAGACGTTTTTTATACGTGTTCTGTATTTATTCATTAATAAATTACTATAATCTATTTTATAGGTTAATTATAATAAAATATAATGTTTCAATGAATAACTATATAAATTTATAGTTATTTAATCATAAATGTTTTAAAATAATATCCAAAACACTATTTTTATAAAAATTGAATTCGTTAAGGCTGGTTTTCTGTTTTTTTTGTTTCTTATAAAAATTAAATTTCTCGTTTTTTGATAGTGAATTACATTAAATGTAATTAAAATTTATAATTATGGTGATAAAATTTTGTAGGATGGTAATTTTAATTAGTTGTGATAAAATATGTTACCATGGTAAAAATTTGGGTTCAATGCTTATGGATAGATATGGTAAAATGGTTAAATTAATGGTTAAAAGCATAATCTATAAGTAATTATGTCAATAAAAATGTATTATGAATAATTTCATGACCCATTTCCATTATTATTCCACTTTTTAATAACTTAAAATGAAAAATAGAATCTTATACCATGTGGAATGTGAATTTGGGAAAAAGACACTCAAAAACTCACTTATAAAAGATTATAAAATAACCCTCTAATAATCGTCCCTAAAAAATAATTTACTTTGGTTCCCACTATAATACCTTATTAAATTCCATATCCTAAATCCTTATACCCATTTTTTTATCATTTGTTTTCATGAAAAATTCTAATAACATTCATTCTAATAGAACTTGTTTAAAAAAAGGGAGTTCAACAATATATATAGTTATTCATTATATTTTTCAATTAAAGTGTCACATAAACACGTTATAATTATCATTATCCACTAAAATTAATTTTCTTTAAATCATTATGCTTCTGTGAAAGTGTTATGTTAATTTTATTAATATACACTAATACTCATTTATCGGTATATCATGTTGTTATTTTGGATTCTTGAACAACCTACCATAAAGATATAATACAAAAACCATACTTTTAATTACATAAGGGTATAAAGACATTAAAATTATAAATATATGATATTAATGAGTAATTAATAATATTCAAACATTTATTAAAATTGAAGGTAAACTTCAATGTTTATTATGATATAATTTGTTATCATTGGTAAATTACCCAAAGCATGGTCATAGTGGATTTTATTCTCACAAACCATAACCCAAAAACTAATAAAATGAACATGAGGAATTATAATTCACTGAAATATTATTATTACATTACCTAAAATAATATGTAAATGATTAACTTTTTGTTAAAGAATGAGTATTGATATTTCCATTACGAAACAAGGATGAAATATTGAAAATTACTTACATCTAACGATGAAAGTAAATAATAAATAACAAATATATATTTTAAATGATTATAATTGTATTTTATAAATTTTAATTGATAATAAATTATTTATAAATTTATTTACTAAGAATGTTTTATTTTTTTTCTTGAGGTAAAAACAATTTCATGGATTTTGGGATTTAATGTAAGGGTTTATAATACAATATCACTTTGGAATTTATATTATCTAAGGGTAAATTTACATTAGGGAAACTTTTATATTATTTTTATATAAACCAAAATTAATTTAATTTTCCTCTATTTATATCATAGCATTATGTTTCTCGGTAATATTTCACCTCTCTTTAGTTCATAATTAAACCCAAAAGATTGATATGGGTGTATGTGGCCGTATTTTTTCTTTTTGGGATGAGAATATTTTAACACCATGTCCTTTATTATATTAATTTATAGATTTAATTATACATAATTAATTTTTTTATTATGTTAACATTCCATAGATTTCTTATTTATAAACATCATTTTTTAAATAATATGTTTTACATTTTTTTTACAATCTCATAATGTAAAAACTTAATGGGTTTTCTTTATGAAGCTCACATTACCTTTTTTCAAGTTCTTCATTGTAATTTATTAATTTACCATTAGTTTTATAAGAATATTTCTTTTTTATTATATTAATTAATATTAAAATTTATTTAATAATTAATGGATATTTATTCTTTATCCCAAATAATTTCATGATGTTCTTAAAACATGTATTTCATATATGTCGAAAACATTTAATTTTTCTCACAAACCATGTAACGTCCTGACCTGGGTGCCACTAAATGGTTCACTGAGCAGGTTGGTCACATTCCCTCAAGTGCACCTCCCCATATGATAAAGGGTGTTGACTAGCATTGAGGATATGGTAAGTCGGTCATGGGGAGACTGTACATTATTATATTAGAATAAAACACCAATATAATCTAACAAAAATACAAGTGTGCAAGTATATAAATAATAAGAACTTCACCAAGTCACATGATAGTCAAAATACAAAACACAATACTCAACTAAAAAGAAAGATAATGTTATTGAAATGAAAGTTTCATGTGTCTATAATGTAACTAAAAGTAAAGACACAATGACACCCAAGTGGGTCCTAAACCATTTCGGGTTCCCTCACCCATGATTTGTTCCCAAATAGTAATTTATCCTAGGGCCTTTCCTTTATCTGGTCCTGCACTAGTAAAGTCTTCATGGGTGCTGATCTGGTGGCCTGAGTAGAGTGTGAGTGTGACTTAGTAGTCCACCACCAAATGAGTCTAAAAAAGTATAGTAAAATGATCTTTTAATAAATTCTATTAACAAATAAATGCATTGAAAAATTAAATAGTCATCACATTTTTTTGTTCATTAATCGTCACATTAGACCCAGTTAAAATTCATATATCCCATTTAAATCATAATATATTATTGTCATTAATTTATTCTTGAATTCAATATAAAGAACCCTAAATCTTATTCGATGTAAATCACTATGTCTGACACCCCTCATCACATTCAGTGCAGATAACATTTAAATATTAGGTAGGAACACCATGAACAATTCCCAACTTTTCAATTGGTCAAGAATTCCATGTCTAGCACCAAAATTCTCAATAATTTAAATAATTAATTAATTCACAGTAATTAACCACATCATTCCCTTACTATTTATATGATTAGTTAAACATATCAAATTCCATTATTTAATCAAACAATGAACTAAGTACACAACTCATTAATTAATTCATCAATTAATTAATAATCAACACAATTCATAATGCATCATTAATTATCCATACATAATTATTGACCTCAAATATCAAATTGTAAAAATTAATCACACAATTAATTAACTTAATCAATATAATGGCATATAATTAATTTATATATAATTATACCACATCCCCAAAAAACATCTTATAATTAATTTCCCCTGATTAATTATCTCAAACCCTTCCACATTCTGTATCTAAAATACAATATTCCAAATCATAAATAATTTTTCCCAAATTCAATTATCTATTTGGAAAACTCCTTATTTCCATTATCAAATAATAAATTAAATTAAAAAGGCAACCACAAGTCAATTCCAAATTCAAAATTACATTAATTTTAGAAATCAATTATCTTGTGAAGAGAGAAAATCAATAATATCATATACACATATAAAATCCATGACTATAGGAGATATATCCACACCACCTACCTTGGTTTTTTTATAGATGTTACCCCAATGATAATCCCCATATCCAATAGGTACAATAACATTGATCGAGATGTGGATACAAGCACCTAAACCCAAAACTAAGATCAAAATCATCATGATCTTAAAAATCTATATCTAGATCCACCATCATAGATATATATCACCTCATAGGTCTATATCCATGGAAACAGTGATGATATTCAATAAAAATATCAAAAAAAATTATTAGAGAGAACATAAGAAGAAACAAGACGAAATCCACTTCACAGGAATAGAGTGGATCTTCAATCCGGGCATTAGATCTAAAAGACATCTGTTCAAATCTCTTGGAAATCCTTTTGGAAGGATATATGATCACCTAGATTTCGGAAAGCCTGATCCTTTGTCAAAATATAGGTGTCTAGAAGGTTCAATTGATTTAAAAACTAATTTCTAGATAATTAAATCTCACGTGGATAGTTTCCTGGGCAGGGGCGCACGGTTCGGGTAGACTGTGCGCCATCCATGTCAACCTCACCGTTCAGGTTTGTATGTTTTCATAGGATTAGGTGCATTGTTTTTCAAACCATACACAAACCATGCATAACCCTTTTTCCATTAATATTTATTAAAAACTGTCCCAAATGCACCCCAAGCCAAAACTCCAAAAAAAGGTAAATAAATACGACAAAAATTACCTAAGAATATGATCAAGATGACTCCAAAAAATATTGAGATCTTATAATATCCCATCCTAATAACAACTCATCCTTGATATACACTCCTAAACATTACAAAGATTCTAGGGAAAAAAGAATAGGACATTGAGCCCTCAAGTATGCTTCTCATTCCTAAGTTTTTTCTTGAAGAATTTAGTGTTTCTATAACACATGAACTAATGCCACTATCATTCCCCATAAAACATTCTCTCTGCAATCTAATACACATATTAGACACTAATCATTGAACATATCAATATTTATGTTAGAAAAATCTCTATCAATAACATTAGAAGGGCTGGGATGATACTTCCATAGTTGTGACACATGGTAAACATCATGCATATCCTTCAATTTTTGTGGAACAGAAAATTGTTATGCCACTAGAATGATTCTCCCCACTACCTCAAACGGTCCCACAAATCTGGGTGCCAATATTCTTTACCTCGGTATCCGGTGGTGACCCAACCTTGACAACACCTTAAAGAATATACAATCACCCACTTTAAACTCTAGGGGGCATCATCATCTATCAGCAAAGGAATTATATTTTCTATGATATGTAACCATATGTTTTCGAATCAACTAAACTAGATCTGATGTCTCCTGCACGAGACTCAGTCCCAACAGCTCTGTCACACCCACCACTATTTAGTATAGAAGTTATCGACAAGGTCTACTATAAATTTACTCATATTGTTCTATTTTTATAGTTCCCTAATAACTATTTTTGTAGGAGAACTCCACTAAAGTTAATTGCATCTACCAAGAACCACAAAAGTCCAGCACACATTCCCACAAAATATCCTATTTCTCCTGTATGGTATTCTTCAATTTTCCATATGTATGTGGTAGGAATTCCGTATGTAACAAAACATGTGTGACAATTTCCTTCTGTATTCCCTTACCAAAGTGTGATGTGAAGTGAAAATTGTAATCTGATACAATATTCCATGTCACCCCATGCAAATGAACTTTATCCTGAACGTGCATCTCCCCCAAATGTTCCCCATTTAATTTTTCCTTGGTAGGAAATAAATGTTCAAACTTCGAATGTGAATCCATAATGAAACAAATATCATCATTATTCTTAAGTCTCTTTGGAGTCCCGAACAAAAAATCCATTATCACATCTTTCCACTTATTTTTCCAGAATAAGAAACGACTAAAATAATCCTCTAGAACATTGATACACTGCCTTTACCTACAGACACAGGAAACATCTTGTCATGAGCCCTTCTATTTCATTTTTAATGATCCATGACCAAAATTGTTGTCACAGGTCATGGTACATTTTTGTAAACCCAAGATGTACCGCACACTTCAAGTCATAAAATTATAGCTTGAGTTCCTCTTGTTTACTCATAGGTACAATAACCTGATTATTCACATTGATGACATCATCCTCATCTATCATCTAATATGAAGGTGTCCCCCCACATTTATAGATTTACCTTAAATCTAAACACTATTAATCCTTATAATCTCTATCCCTAATCTATATCTGGAATGTATACTCGGCCTATATTGAAACTAGAGTTGTCTTCATATAACTCTCCTAAACCACTACATGAATTTCTGCAAGAAAATTCATCATCTCCCACTCCCCAATTGACTCAGGTACCATTTGAATCTAATTTTTCCTTCATGGGCATCAACCACACTATTACCCTTTTAAGTGTATATGCAATTTTAAAATCAAAAGACTGTATATACTCATCTCATCTTCACTACTGAATATTTAACTCAAATTGTAAAATGATATACATCAAGCTATTGTGATTTGTAAAAACTCTAAACATTTCATCCAAAAGATTTTGTCGTGAACACTTAAGAGCATAATCTGTAACCGCCAATATGAGTTCTTGTTTAGGGTAATTATTTTCATGTTGATTCAACTATCGTGACCTATATGCAACGACTCGATTCCTTGGAATCAATACTTCTCGTTGTCCGATTCCAGAAGCATCATAATACACTGTGTACTCTTCAACTGACTCAGGTAAGACCAAAATATTTGCTGATTTGAGGAACTTATTCATCTCGAAGAAAGAATATTCACATGCTTCCATCCATTTAATCTATAACCCTTTCTTTTTCAAACGTGAAGTTGAAGCATCCAATAAAGAGAAGTCATGGATGAACCTCTAGTATTATCCAGTTAATCCCAAGAATTCATATATTAAAATCATTCATGGGATGCTAAAAATAAACTACTGCCTAAAAATTATTTGGTTCTACTTCCCCTCTTTCTTTTGAGATTATGTGCCCTAAAAAATTTTACTTCATAAATATAAAATCAACACTTAGACATCTTGGCATATAATCAATTCTCTCTTAATGTATTAAGAATGATGTCAAGATGTTGGTAATGATCATCATGATTCTTACAGTACACCAAGATGTCATCTGTTAACACCAGCAAAAAATAATATTTGTATGGATGAAAGGTCATATACGTTAAGTCCATAAACACTTCATGAGCAGTCATCAACCCAAAAAGCATTACGATAAACTCATAAAGTCTATACGTGCTCTTGAATGCAGTCCTTGATATATAGGATCTCAAAACTCTCACCTAATGATACCCGGATATCAAATCAATCATTGAGAACACACAAACCCCCTTCAGCTGGCCAAATATATCATCAATATGTGGAAGAGAATATCAGTTATTCACGGTTATTTTATTAAATTTACGGTTATCAACACACTAGCATAATCTCTCGTTGTCCTTCATTACAAACAAGACAAGTGATCCCCAAGGCCATTTATCTTTTTGGATGAACCATTTATTCTCCAAATCCTCCATCTTCATCTAGAACTATTACAGCTCATTCGGTTTTAGTCTGTAAGGTGGAATATATATTGGTTCAGCCCCTAGTATGAGATCAATAGTAAATTCTATATCTCTCTCAGGTGGAAACCCTAAGATTTATTGAGGAAATACATCATAGAACTGTTCCACAACTAGTGGATGGATTTCATTCCTACCAACCCCATCATCCATCAAAATACTATAAATGTGGTCTATGATCTCCCCTAATGGCTATGTAATTGGCCTATATCAACACTTCTTGATATCCCACTATCAACAATGAATGTTCAAGTCACCTTTAGGAGACCCCAATGTTACTCGAATGTGGTAACAATCTATGTGGTATTGATATGTAACTAACTAGTCGATACCCATAATGAGGCCAAAGCCCACCATATCAAGGACATAGATATCCCAGATAAATTATACTCTATCATATCTAGTGAATATGCCTTGCATAATAAAATATTTTCAAACTGTATTCCAAAGGGTTTATCAATATTCCTCACACATCATATGGACTCCGCCATGAGGTTCAACCTATTGACATGATTGTAGATATAATGTAATGGAGGAACCAGTATCAAATAAGGCCCTAACTAATGTATATGCAACAAGAATAGTACCTTTCACTATTGATATCCCAAGATCACTTCCCACAAGTGTAGGTTTTACTACATGTAACTATTGTTCCCCTCTTCCATGTAGCGTCATATGACTCCAATAAATAGGACCTCTCCGGTAATATGGGATCTCATACCATAATGCATCACATCCACTACTTATACCACGTCTTCTAGTATAACTCTAACTGCTAGTCCTATATAGTGTAGAAGAACCCCTTCCCACACTCTGACTCTTAGAATCTACTCCCTCACTACCATCTTATTGTTGTTTCATGCAGAACATTTTTTGGTGCCCCATTATTTCCAAAACCTAGTACTCCACTAGTGGTTGAGGAAAATGTGTGCCATAGTGTCATGTCCTACCACATTGGTGTAAAATCACATGAGTATGGTTTATTTCAATTATTCCTCCTGAATTTCCACCTTCTTTTACATTTTCCTGACTAAGGATCTTGTAACTGCACTTCCTTCTCTCATAACACACACTCCATCATCTAGTGAAAGCTAAATGTCCATTACACCAAGCCTCCATTCAGGACCCCCAATGAAATTAGAGTCTTATGCACTAGCACAGAAGACTTATTCATCTTAAATATATTTACCTGGGACTTAATCTCACACATATTCCAATCATAAATTTTTTTTCCTAGGAAGCCTCATCTTCCACCAAAGATGGTGAAAAACGTTGTAAATCTGTTAAACATTTAGTATAATCCAATATGGACATACATACCTAGGTCAGATGCAAAAAAAAAATAATTGAAGCCCAATGTCTTATCAGTGTCTCCAGATATGTGTGCTTAATGAACTTCTCTAGAAATTCCTTCAATAACATACCATCAGTCCATCTAGATCATACCTGAATGTACCCTGAGTACAACACTAACACCAATACAATATTTGAAGCTAACTTGACCCTCCTCTCAACCGAAGACTCAATATAGTCATATATATTATCTATGGATATAATACATAATTTAGCTCCATCAGGTCTTCCCTCTCCAGTATAACATGGAGGGTGAGTATCTAGCACACCCTTATTAACATAGACATTATTTTCAAGACCCTACATGGGAATCTCACCATTATTTTCATGAAAGAATAAATGTTCTACTAGTATTGCTACCCTACCTCCTCTGCTTGCACCAATGGTGCCTCAATTTCCCAGTTTTGATGTTTTTTCTGAGCCATACCCCTCATTCTACCTCTAAAAAAATTTCATGGAGGCATATATCTATAAATCCAGACACACCTCTTAGGTCTCATAAGGAATACTTATAAAATTTATGCAAGATGATAAAGAAAAACAACAAGTTTCAACAAGAAATTTCCCCCTTTCTCACACCACGGTTAACACTAACGCACTATCACTACACTTAACCACCCTACTCCTATGTCTTGGTTAACAAGTGTACTCACATTCTCATTAATTAATTCCAACAATTAGTTAATTATATCATTTAAAATTAATTAAACATTGCATTAATTAATCAAAACCAACTCAATATTTAGGTTTCTCATTTGGCACCCATTTATTCCCTTTTGCGTCATTATTTCCATATCAAAACAAAGATAAAACAATTATTTTTCAACAAGTTTCCCCTACCCTATTTTCCATTGAGTGCCTAAAATGATGCATGCCAAAATAACATTGACTGCTTAGAATGATTCATGAAGAATCAACTCTCATGCCCTTTTTAGGCATGAATCAATGTTCAACAATTCTCAATACAAATATAACACCATACCAAAAGTGAATCACCCTAGTTGAAATAATATTCAACTGTAAAAACAAACAAAAATCACAATAATTCAACCCTAATTATCTGGTTTTTCCCCCATACGTGGGTTTGAATCACCCATGCGCGATCTCATTAGAATACCCCAACTCTTATTAGTCTCCTATCCAACATTCCCAAAATATTAATACAAAGGAAAGAGACATAAATTAAAAGAATACCACATTTGATACCACATTGTAACATCCTAGCTTGGGTTCCACTAAACACTACCCCAGGTTGGTTGGCCACATGCCCTCAAGCACGTCACTATGTATGCTAGAGGGTGTCAAAAAGCAGTGAGAGTCGAGAAATTCCGTCATATGGACATGATACCCTCTTTTATCGAAATAAAAACCAAATGGATGAAAACAACAATAAAAAAAGTGTGTAAGAATGTGAATTAATAGAACAGTACCAAGTCAGAAGATAATAAAAACTAGAAACACATTCCTCAATAAAATAGGAAATTCTGGTATAGTAATGAATGTTTCAAGTTTCTACAATGCAACTGAAATTGAAGAAACAATGACTCCAAATCAGGTCTTGAATCATGTCTAGTTCCTTCACCCATGATCTATTCCCAAATAGTAATCTTTCCTATAGCCTTTCGCTTTTCATATCCAACCATAAAAATGTCTCCTCATGTGCTGATCAGGAGGCCCGGGTAGGGTGTGAGTACGACTCAGTAGGGAACCCCCAATGGATTCTAAAAAACTTCTAGTCGAAATACATTGTTTTAAATTCTATAAATAAATAAATAGAGTGTATAATTAAATAGTAATCACATTTTAATTTGTTCATTAATCATAATATTAGACATAGTTTCAATTCATGTCTCCCATTTAAATAATAATTCCTTATTTCCATTTACATGGTGTTGATCACCATGCCAAGAACCCCAAATCTTATTCACTATAGATCGCCACGATTAACACCCCCTATCACATTCATTACAGATCAACTTGTCTACCACCCCACATCAAAAACTCTTGGTTAACTATTGAGGATGAATTCCATGTCAATGTACTAACTTCTCAATAGATCTAGAACACCATGTCAAGCACCCACATTCTCAATAAATTAAATACTTCATTAATTCACAATAATTAACCACCTCATTACCATACTAATCTTACTATTACAGAAACATATCAAAGTCCATTAGTAAACCCAAAAATTAACTAAGTATAAAACTCATCAATTAATTCATCAATAAATTAATCAATCAATATAAATATTATTTTATAATTAATTCACTACAATTAATAATATAAACTAAATCACAATGTTTAATAATTAATATCACTATTAATTATCTTAATAAAAATCATCGAATGTAATTAATTCACCATTTGTTATCTCACATGTCCAAAAATCATCTGATAATTAATTCCCACTATTGAATTATCTAAAACCCAACCACATTCTATATCTCAAATATAATATCCCAACTCATAAACTTATTCTTAAAAATTAATTATCTACTTAAAAATACCCTTAATTATAGGATTAAATCATCAACTAAATCACCAATTCCACCACAAGTTAATTCCACATTCATTATTACTCCAATTAAGTAAATAAATTATCATGGAAAGCTAGACAATAATTAATCTAACAACCATATATCAAATCCGTGAATATGGGTGTTAAAGAAAGACTACCTTCCTCGTTTTGTTAAAAGAAGATAGCCCAAAAGAAATCCCCCAAATTTGAGTGGCACAATGATGTCGATCAATAACTAGGTATAAATACCTAAACCAAAAATTATGATCAAAAGTATCAATATTTTTCAAATCTATATCTAAGTCCACAATCCTAGATCAAGATCTCAACTTGTAGGTTTAGATCCATGGAAACATTGAATATCTTTCATTAAAAGGTCAAATAAATGTATATGAAAGAAAAGAATAAGAAATTGGATGAAATCTACTTATAGTTAAGAAAGAGGATCTTCAATCCGAGCTATAAATCTCAATGAGTGGTGTTTTAATGGACTAGGAATCCCTCTATAAGGCTTTGGGATCTCCTATAATTCATCAAGCCCGAGCCTAGTTTGACATATAGTAGTCACAAGGGTTTTGGTGATTTAAAAACTACTTTTGGATATTTAAAACCATCAATCACTGTTTCATAGGTAGGGGTGAAATGTTAGGGAAAACTGTGTGCCAACCATGCAGACCTTTATGCACAGTTTTCTATGGTTACCTTGGTTTAGGTGCATAGTTTTTCAAATTTTTCACAAACCGTACACAGCCCTCAATTCATTATTTCTTCCTAAAAATCACCCAAATGCACCCAAAGCCACAACACCAAATCGAAGGTACTTAAAACCATTATAAAGTGCCTAAAATATTCCAGATATGACTCCGAAAATGGATGTGATGTTACAAACCACTGTGTATTTTTTCTAAAGAAAACATCCACAATATTTTGTTGAATGTATTATGATCAAGTCTATTCTAAATATTCTATAATCCTATTACCTTTTCACAATATAATTGAAATATGATATAATTATGTACGTTTTCATGTTTTTGTAGAATATATATATAGTCTTTCTTTATCCTAAACGTGTTACATTAATTATATATCACATAAATTCAATATTTCAAGATTAATATGTAATGAGATGTAATATAAGTGACTGGGTAGATTACCCAGTCTAAAATTTATAATAGAATGCTGACTAAATCTAATAAATCTTCGGTCACTATCCACAATGTTTTATGGCCTTGTTAGTGATCCTTGAAATAATAAATTATTTCTTTTTTATTTGTGTATCTTTCTTATAACAGGGAGATACCAAATATAAAAAATGATTTACAAGTGGAACATTTTCGAGGATTTAACAAATAACTTATGGAAAATTTTGTTTTATAGGGGTGGAGGAGGGATCCTATTATATGTTACCTTTTAGTATAATTTTATTAAATAATCCATCCCTAATGTGTAAAATATACTTCATATTTCCCATAATTTACCTACCTAATAATAGTAACCCATTTCATGATAAATATAACATGTTTTGTCATAAAAAATACATATGTATTCTATTATACATCCATTAATGTTAAATCTTTTTAAAAAAATTATTTTTCAAAAAAATCATATAATTTAGAAAAAATATATATTATATCATCTAAATCCAAAATTTGATTTCAATATTTCAATGAATTTTATCGAACTATGTTATTTCAAATAATTCCTTATTTTAAATATGAGATCAATGTTATAATTTAGTAAAATCCATAGATACAAATATTAATAATATATAATATATAATTCATATGAAAAATGAAAAATTAAATAAAATACATGATTTTATAAAAATATATGACTTATCAAATTAAATATAATTATAAAATTCCATAAATCAAATTTTTAATAAAAAACATGAATGATATGTAATTTCATTCACAAAAAATCATTTGACTAAAAAATATTATATAAAATGATATATCATAAAAACCATTCTTTGGATTCTATAAATCATTGATTTTATATCATGTTTCAAAACAATATGAAAATATAAATGATCAATTATTTTTTTTAAATATTAGTTCATTTAATTGTGTGAGTAATCCAAAAAAAGGATTCCAAGTGAGGGATATGTGAGATTTCTATAGAAAAATACTATACTGAATAATATTTTTCTAACTACATTATATTATTATTTCATCCATTGAATCTGAAAGAATGATTCCAATATTGATTGGATATCCTCTTAAAACCTCCCAAAAATGATATTATGTATTGTATTACATCTACTTTTCATGAAATAACACACAATTCTAGAAAGTAAGGAATTTTATAAATAAATCACATAATTGTAATTCATTTGTATTTTTATCAAGCATGGATCATTAATAATACATGTTAATCATGTATTTCCATTGTCGAATTTACCTGATCATGAAATTTTTATTCCATATAGTAATTTAAATTATCACGAAAAAATTCATTATATACATCCTTATAAAATTTTAAAATAATAGTTACCCAAATATGTTTCATAAAATTAAACCAAACCATGAATTCATCTATGAATTAGGGTATTATAAAATTAATTTCATTTCTAAATGGTTAACTAATTATTCACCTAAAAATTTATTTTTTTACAATGAAGCTCTTATAACTCCATTTTGGACATAAAATCAAATACGACACAATGATATTATTACAAAATGGTTTAAAGATGTAATGATATAAGGAAAAGGGAAATCACAGGCTTTTTCACATTTATAAGTGGTTTAAATAACCATTGAATGATTCACAATGCTATTTAGATATCATAAGGTAATGTTGTAGTGGGAATAATATCATGAATATTTTTTATGTAATTTTTTAGAAACAATTTATATTATATTTTTTTATTATTTATTACTTATCATGAACCGATTCAACTGACTACACTAACTAGTTCACCCTACCCACTTATCCCACTTACCAAAAAACCGTACCTGAATCTCCCCTCAGTCAACCCATCCTCATGGCCAACAAACCTTCCTTAGCCTTCTTTGTGAAATGAATTTCTAATTTGACACTCGAAGGATGTGAACCTATTTTAAATGAAATGAAAATATTATATTTCTAATTATTAAGTATTAATGATATATGTCAAAAGTATTTATTTTTTATTTTTTATTATTAATAATTCTTATTTATTTAGATATTATTTTTAAAAAATAAAAACTACAATTAAATAAAAATTAAAATTTATTATATAGTGTTTCTTGTATTAGACGATAAAAACTATACCTAATTTTTTGGAAGTTTCTTAAAAACTACTAACATTTAGAGATTCTTTTCTAAATAAACATAAAACTTAAATTTAAATGTTTAACAAAATCCTTTAAAACTACTACTAAATTTTATTTTTATTATAGTATGAAATATTTCTTCAATATAAGAATCTATTTAATATAAAATCAAATAGGGACTTTTATCATCACAACTGTTCACACACTACAACTTTATATGACATTCTATCAGACTATTTTCTCTTATAACATTACTATGTTGACACAACCATTATACCATTTAAAGTTTTCTTCTTTATAATATACAAATTTTTTCTCAATAATTTAATCTTGTTTCACCTCAAAATAATCATCCAATTATATGTCAATTACATCACAGTGGTGAATAATAGAGAGTAATAATAGATATACTGTAAATTTGAATCATGAAAGACATCATAAAAAATAATATATTTCAATAAAAATAAAAAAATCCACTCCAAAAATAATTTTATTAATATCAAATGAGACTATATATAAAGCCTCTAATATTACTTAATTAGCAATTTAATTATATCAATTCTTGGGAGACTCTTCAAAAAAAAATATTATATTTACATAATAACGTCCCTTATAAAAACACATATTTAAAAACATATTATTCTATAGAATTATCTATATAGGTGATCAATAATGTATGAGTACAAAAAAACATCATTTCAAAATCATCAATAAAATATTATTCTAAAATAGGCAGTAAATGAGATGCATTTTTATGTGGATTTACCACTCCCATTATAGGATAAGGATAGTTGGAATTCATAAAATAACCACTAATAAATACTTCAATAATAATTATAAATTGAATTTTATTATAGGAAATTATTTCTTAAAATATCATATGTCGTTGTTGTGTAACCTACACCTATTTTAAATTTATCATCAATAAACCATAACATGTTGTATAATTCATCAACTGTTTCTACAAAAGTTTGTAATTAATGTGATAATACATCTTCCCAACTCCTATATGGATCAATGAAATGAAATGGTAAAATTAATTCATAATTTCTTTTAGAAACCCATGTATAACAACCAATTTGTATCTACAGTAGAGAGTCTTGTCAATTGTAATCATATATCATTCTCTAGTATCACCAAATTTTAAGGTGTTGTATAGCCACATAAAAATAAAACTAGATATTCAACACACAATCGCATAATTTATATCCCTAAGAATAACATGTATCCATGGAAACACCATGAAATTATTCCGCTCTTTAAATCCTAATATAAATATATGAATATTATCATCAAATATTATATTTTTGTCTTCATTAACTACATGATTTTCATATTTATAATGTAAATGATTATTTATGAAATTATCATCCTTGATAAATAAAATAATTAAAAATATAATGTATATATATTGAACACCTCTTCAAAACCATTAATACAAATAATTCCAATAGAAAATATAATTCAATATTTTGTGATCTATATACATAGTCAATTTCTCAGTGAATAAGTAATTCATCAATCACTTCAATGAATAAAAACCCACATCTAATTTCAATTAATTCATGTGATAATTATTTTAAATATTCATTTTTTATTATATGTATATGCGAACACATTTTATACTTGTATGATCAAAAATTTAACGTATAATTATGATTTTAAAGAATGGATGAGGTATCCATCACATGATTTTTTAAATATAAACAATATAAAAAAAATTTATTCATAAATTTTATTTAAATTTTACATTAATTTATCAAAAATTTATGAATTGAATGCCTGTTAGGAATGATTAATTGTTAGTGAGGCAAAATAATATATTTAATTTCATATTAATAAAATAATAAATTCAATTTTGAAAAAATTATTTGAAAATTTCCAAACACATAATGAATACAAAATTATCTCAGTTATAAAGGACTCCTCATTTAGGTATAACATTCCCCAATATATTCACTTATCAAACAAAGGGTATTAATTTAAAAAAATTATGACATATGTTTGTGAGAAATCTATAAAATTTTATGTATATGACCTGAATAAATTAATGTGTATTATTAATAAATTAATATATTTTCATAAACATTACAAAAAAAGACCAACATTTTTAATAAAAGACATGAGCCTTCAAATAATATTTATATGTATTTTGAATGAATTAATACTTCACACATAATTATTAATGCCTAAATCATTGTTCAATATTGAAAAGAACTTCATTAATATGTAATGATAATATAAATTATTTATACTATGTAGTGAGTATACATTTTTTCACCAAAACCTAATTAATCATATAATAGTCAATCATTAGACATAAATTATCCAAAAAAAATAAAAAAATAGAAATAGTTCCACCTATGGTGAAATAAAATTAAAATAAATCATTTATTCTTATTTTAATTAGGATTCACTTTAATTCATAAAATTGAATATGTTACATGAAATGATAATTTGATGACATAGAACTACCTCATAAAAACATGTACATAGATTATTATACATAAATATTGTGTGGAAGTTTCAAAATGACTTTAAGTAACATCCTATTCCCATTTCTTATGTCTATATTAATTTATTATTAGTTATATTTTATTATTGTAAATTTTGAGAGTTTATGAATAAAATCAAGTATTTCCCCATCTTCTTGATGTATTTCTGTCAGAAATTAAGGGAATCCACATGTAAAGCCTTGTTATGTAACATTTGTTATTAATTATGTATGTACATGGTTTTTATGAACTAGTAGTGCATAGATTTAATCAAACTATGATAGTTCAATTTGAAGCCTTATTTTCATTAGGGACATGTGATGTTGGTGTATTAGTTGTACGTGTCCTGGAGAAATAATACAATAGCCATGCATTGTGATCTATAGTTTTGATCATGCATTCTCTCATATTTGGAACACAATATACCATGCCATGTTTTCCAATCATATTTTCTTTCATGTTTACTAAATTTATTAATTTCTAGTTTTTTCTCTATAAATTAAAAGAGGGGTTTCCGTTCATTCTCTCATATTAGGACCTACTAAAACTAGCTACACTATGTGAGAGATCATCCACAATCCTATTTCAATTTTTAGATCTTTGTTAACCATTTATCATAATATTTCTCTAGTTAAGATACTATAGTAATTATTATTTTCTATATCCTTCTTAAACCATTTCTATTCCATTGGTTTTACTTTTTTTCTAGAACCCTAGAAAATTATAGGGATGGAATTCAGATTCAGTGTCATCAAATCATGTTGATTTTAATTGTTATTATATTATAAGAGACATTTTATTTCTTTTGTGTGTGTTTTATATAGAACAATATTACCTATAGATTGATTTTTTATAGGAGTTTGGGGATAATGTTTATATCCATCAATTAGAAAAATTATTGATTATTAATATTTTCTAAATGTTATATATATAAAATTACTTCAATTTTTTATAGTAAAATAGGATATGTAATTTTTTTGGAATCATTCATCACAGGGACTAATTATTATTTTAATTGATTTTGTTTTTTAAAATGATATTGGAATTACATGTGTATTTAAAAATGTTTCTATTGATTATATAAATTAATTTTTATATTTCCATGTATTTGATATTATTTGGTCCTAGAATTTAATAATGGGAATGTTTTGGATGGTTAAACAGTTTTTAATGAAAAATGTTAGTATTTAAAATGGCCCTCCATTAGATTTTAATTTATTTGGTTTTAAAAAATTCATAAAATTTGGACTTCAAGGACAAATAATGTGGCTATATGACATGAGAATATTTCAGTAAGGCTTTTTTGAACCTTAACATGGATTCACAAGGTGTGTGTGTGGTTATGTGAGTGTAACACCCTCTTGGGACCCAATATTGTATATCTATTATGACCCCTATGGGGGATATTTATTATCATCTGGATATAGATGACTTAGTTAGGGTAGTTTCTTATGAGTGAATTTTAGGTTATGTGATATTTTTGTTTTCTTTTATATTGATAATGTGACTTATTTAAATTCCTACCACATTATTTGAATTTCAAGGGATTACTAGGTACTAATTTATAAATATGTATTAATGATATACCAAATTCTTAAATCCCTAATTATTATTTATTTAATATATAATTCTAATTTCTCCCAATATTAGGCTAGGTGTAGACTATATTGGTGGATTTTGTTATTTGGATACAGTATATTTGTGTAATTGGTCTCATGTATTTGGTAATGTCATGTTTCGACCATGATTTATATCCTATTGCGTCACTCATGATAATAGATGACTTATATAGAGGTACTTATTTCTTGTGTTCAATGATTGATTTAAATTTTACTCCTCCATAAATTTTTGATGATGTTTGATTGTTTTTATAACACTGGTGCTACATTTCCTTATTATTTAAATTTTTTATTTTTTTAAATAGTATGTTTTGATAAATGGATTTCTATAAAATTAAAATTTTCTTTATATTTTTTTTAAATGAGGGTTTTAAATGGTTATTAAAATGATGGGAATTAATAAAATAATTGTTTTAGAAGTGGTTGTTTTTATTTTAAAGATACTAAAGGGGGAATTTCTAAAAAAATCGATGTGATATTATATTTTATGGACCCCTATAGGAAAATTATATTTTTAAAATTTTATTTAAATATAGAATTCATGAAATATAATTTATAAATAATTTAACAAATTCCCTTGTGGAGCCTTATTAAACATGGTTTTACTCACACATTGCATACCTTGTTCGGCGGGTGAAGATGTCATGGTTTAAATTTCAGTTGGATTGTATCTATTCAAATTTTATTTTAGGATATTTGGGATAATAAAAAATGGTTATTATGCAATGTTTAGAAATGATATATGTCACATATAGATGGTTAGTCCAGTTATTTGTTTTGATTTTTGTTTGGAATTCAATTTTATTTTCCTTGATGGATCATTATTCTTAGGGTTTATGTGTGATATGTTGTTTCTATTTTTTTGTCAATGAATTTACATAAATATTTATGTTGTGTATTTTGTATGTTTTGTTTTATAATTATTATCAATTTCATTATTTTACATCTGTTTATAATATATGAACTTTTCTGGAAAAATTTTTAACTAGGAGACATGTTCTTCTATTTGGACTTTTGATATCAATTTGTTCTCAATGACT
Organism: Viscum album; assembly: GCA_963277665.1. Taxonomy (NCBI): domain Eukaryota; kingdom Viridiplantae; phylum Streptophyta; class Magnoliopsida; order Santalales; family Viscaceae; genus Viscum; species Viscum album. Next base: position 432,504,730 of record OY728150.1, on the reverse strand, counting down.
TAGTTTTGATAAAATAGTACTTGTCACTAGCGCAAGATGATCAAGAATATAGCTAATGTTTTCTCAGGCCATATCATGTTTCCAATAGGGTGTAAGCTTTGCTAGATTCATAAAAAAATTGTATTCGGGGCCCTCCTCTTATCTGGGGTTCATTTCCCTATAGTATTTTAATTTTTATATAGTATTAGGGTGTAAAAATGTTATTTTCCAAGTCTTATTCACTCAAAACCACAAGATTCAATGTATTGTTGGTATTTGATTCATTATTTCGAGTTGATTTTGAATTTCTTTTATTGGTTTTGATATGAAATTATGATATTTATTTCCATGATGAGCATATTAGTTATTTTAGGGGTCTCATTGAGTTAAAGGGGTAAAATGGTGAACGATCCAAGGAATCTTGTTTATCCAACATATTCTAGTAAATTTTGTGAAGCCCATATAGTTTTTCATTGAACCTTTCATGGGAATGATACATTTTTGGTTCATGGTTTACTAGAATTTGTCGTAAAATTGTTCACAATAGTATTTAATCTCCATAATTGTCTAATTTTGACCCTAAATTTAATAAACAATCCCAGTGATGTTTACCATTGGTGAGATACTAAATTAATCATTTTTTTAGATAGTTATAAATTAAAAAAAAATTATATTTTTTCATCAAACTACCTTGATTTTATGTTGTATGTTTTAGAAAAAAAGTTTTATAGATAAAATAAGGGAAATTATGAATTGTTTTTGAATTATTTCATTCCTTCATGGGATATTTTAATTTTTAAACAGAGTTCTTATAATGTAAATTATTTTAATATAAAAATTATAAAGCAATTTTTTATGGAAATAAGTTTGATAGATAAATAATTTCATATTTTTTAAATTCTTAGGAAAAGATTCTAAATGGTATTTTTTAATATGATGTTTTAATGTGTTTTGGGATGTGAGAGAAACATTTGTTAAACTGATTTTTTTTTAATATCTACCTCATTAAAATTTTTGAAATGAGTTATTACTTTATAAATCATTTATTAAAATTAAAATTAATTTTTTTAAAAGATTTTTTTTTCAAGGATCAATTATTTCAGGAAAATGGCAGTTCTGTGTATGTTCGCATTATTGATATTTTTAATTAATTAATTATTTATTTATTTTTGTGGTTTTATTTGATTAACATGAACTGGTTAAGGATCTCTTGTTCTATATTTCAAACATGCCATTTCAAGAGTCAATGAACAAAAATGGTAAGTTAACACACTAAGGTGATCTTTAGTATGACCCTTCTCTTCTCTAGCTATGGTTTCATTTCATATTTACTCTATCAAAATTATAGATAGATTTTTGTTGCATAAACAATATTTTCACATGGACTCCATCAATGTTTTATGGAGTAATTCATTAAAGGATTATGATGTCTCAATTTTCACATTTGTGACTGGTGATACTATATCGAATGAAAAGAGGGAGTTTATTTACCCCATAATTGAAAATCAGGATGAATGGGGTTGGTTAATTCAAAAGAGGAATCCCATGGAAATTCAATGATAAGTTCCTAGTAATTCCATGTCTTCTTTCATGAATGACTTAAGGGATTTTCATCGATTTGGATCCTTCATCCATTTTTAGATGTTCTATTTGTTGAGTTTTTTATATGGATTACTTCAGTGTAATTTTTTTATTTGTTTTTTTATCTTGGGTTTTTAATAATGTATTTATTAGAGGCCTTTTATTTATTTAATTTTGAGCATGGTTATGATTTTTTTTATTCTTTTTGTCCTTTGAAGATTTTTTATACTTTATCTTAATGCGAGGGATTGTGTTCCAGTTCAACTGTTTCATTTCGGGTTTCTTGGGAGTTTGAACCAAAGTGACCATTGGGTAACTTTTTGTGAAACAAAGACCATTGTGGACTTAGGTATGTTTTTCACTTTTTAATGTATGTTTTATATTTTTTGGATCACCACGGGTTAGTGTTCATGGTTGGTGATCCTAGTTTAAATGTTGATTGTAGTGACCAGAGGGCTAGAGACAAATTTTTTTTCTAGATCATTTATGTGGTTGGTATTGGTTATGGTTATTTTCATTTGGTTTTTTTTTGTTTCTTACTATTTGGATTCAAGACATGTTTCATGAATGGTTATTATGTTCTAATATATTGGTTTTGTTTTTGGTTATTAACATTTCGATTGAATTTTTGTTTCTTGATAATTTTATTCTTTTTGGTTCTTAACTCTCCCATGTTATTATTTTTTTGATTAATTATAAATAATGTGGTGGATATATAATAGAACATTATCTCCAAATAATTGATCCTTCATAATTGTTTTTTTTCTTAAAGAGATGACTTTTTTGGATGTTTTATTCATTGGGACTGTCATTCCCTCTATTATTCACTCAATTTACAACTTTTGTAAGGTGTTATTAGTGTGTATCTTCTAATATTATCTTTAACTGTATAATTTATAGGGGAACAAAATTCAAATTTAGAAATAATTGTAAAACCTAGTTTCACTATAATTTGGTGTATAATAATTAATGTTGGGGTAGTTTCTATTTTATTATCGTTGTGAATCTTATTTAGAGTATTATTGATTTTTCAATCTATCACATGGTTTTCACACATGAGATAGAGGAATATATATATTTGAATTCTTGATAAGGGACCTTAACTATAAATTGTTTACATCAATGTTTTTACACTATGGTTATTTAATGATTTAGATTAAATAGTGAGAATAACAGGATAAATCATGTTACACATTTTTGACATTGCATGTTATTTCATGGGTTGTGCATGGTTTGGGCAAACTGTGAGGTGGCCATGTGAGGGAATATATAGTTTTTATAAAATATTTTACAATATTTAGTTTGTGGTATAGGAAATCAGGAAACCAATTTTTGTATTCTCATAATGGTACTCCAGTGCAGGCTACAATGTTAGTGACTAGATTAAAAAACCATGTGGGCTAATCATTTGGGATTCCCAGTTTACAAATAAATCAACTTTTTTCTTTTTTCTTTTTCAAATTAAAATTTTAATTCCCATATTTCTATTTTGGATACTAAATTTATAACATTATAATAAATAACATATATTTAGATGATTTAAATAAGATATAAAAATAAAGTGATTGGTTATGGTGATTACCACCCCTTTTAAAGAACTTATTTAAATATTCTCTTAAGGGGCCTAGGGATAGTGTTTTCAGATTAAAAAAACAAATATAATGTTGATAACAAATTTTAAAAGGTTTTATGGAATGTTTTTGTTGATTTATAAGTCTAAATCTCTGTTAATGAAGATAGGGTGGATGTTCTCTTTTATAATTACGGTTAGGGGAACTTTTGGAATTTCATAAAACATTAAATAAAATAAAGACATTTAAAAAAATGAATCAAAATGTCCAGTTATTATAACATAGTCTTGAGTATTCTTGAAATATAATAAAATAATAAAATTTGGACATGTTTAGGTTTTATTTAGAACATTATATTTTTTTAGCATCTTAGTTAACCTATTTTAACATAACTGTGGTAATGTATTTTTCAATAATAAAAGTATATATATTTAAATATAACAAAAAATGGATCATAAATGGCCAAGGTATAACATTTTTTTCCTTTTAATATACACCTAATACTTTTTAAATAAGATAATATTTTATAAAAATAATTTAATATAATTTCATTTTGGTAAATTATCATTAATGTCAATTGTACTACTATTCAATTTAATTGAAATCAGATACACCAGTAGTGAGTTTTATTAGAATATAATTTATTTAAAAATCACAAATATGTCATATACATCTAAATAATTTATTTAAAACTATAAATCAATCATATTATTTCACTTTTTTTATTTTTAATATAATTTATTTTTTTATCATTTATTTGAATAAATACTATATTTGTGTTTCAAAACCATTTATATTAATTATAAAATCCCTAAAAATTATAAATAAATTAAAATTATTAAAATTATTTCATTATTAGTGATATTTAAATATAATTTCATTAATAACACTCTTTTTCTTATATAAGAGAACAGAATACAAAATTAAAAATAAGACAGTGGAATTTTATAAATTTTGTTAACATAAATATTTTATTTGTAATTTCCATACCCTATCCTCCAATAAAGATAAAAATTATTTTGGTAAATTCATAAATTTGTATTTCCATTAATATTATAGTAATTAAGATGATATATTATGACCTTATTACTTATTATTCTCCTAGATTAATTTTATTTTCCATTATTTGGGGTGATAAATTATTACCATTGTGACCATTCATTTGGGCCAAATATAAAAAGAACCCATTCTCCATTTTTGAACCTACTAATTTTAAATATTGATTATATTTTTCAATATTCACTTTCTATATGTTGTAGAAATTAATTTTAAAATAATCTTATAAAACATGATGAAAATTAGTTTTCCAAAAAAAATACCATTTTAAGTAAAACACTGTTATTAAATCAAATTCAATAATGAAATTGATTATAATGAACATAGTTGGATTATTAATAATATAATAGAATATATTTTTTAAGATAATAATAAAATAAAATGGAACTTGTTAAATTATTGATGAAAAGATACAATTTCAAATAAAAAACAACATTTCCAATATTAATTAGAAAAATAAATCATCAATAAAATACATAAAAATCACCATAAGATAATCGTGATCTATCACTATTTTTATTAAATAATTATAATATATGTTAAATAAATTATCTATAATAATTCATTATTGTTCTGCCTCTGAGGTGGTGAGTTTACCGGTGATGCAGAGATGGTATGACGAGAATCATCACATGTCCCTTTTCCATATACACGGGCTCTCGCCATATTTAATATTCCTTTATTTCGACCTATTCAGCATCATTGAACTTTAAATAAGGTTGAAATAACCCTTTGGGGAATAGTTGGTCCTAGTGGGTGATTGTGTTGGTGGTCAAGGACTCATAAAATTAGTCTATCTCAATAATAAATTCCTTGAATGGTCTCCAATGATTATATTTGTGGAACGAAGAATGCCCAACGACCTAAGTATCCATGATCCATGAACCTGGTTTCCAAAGGTAGGCGCTTGTTGGCTGACAATTTGGCCAATGACACTTATAGTCCCTTCACCTTGATAAACTTATATAAGTGCATAATTATCTCTATTGAGTGATTTTGGGGGAATTTATTCTTCTTATCATAATTTTCATGAACTACATTTACCCCCCACCAGAATGGTGTTCATGTAGAATATAAAGGGGATTATTCCATTGTAGAAGAGGTCCTAAACTGAAATGTCTTATGGCAGAACTGGTTGGCCTGGTAGGAGGGGATAACACCTAAATATAGGGGCCCATGTCATTTGTCTTTTATTGTTTTTCACTATGAAATGTGATCCCAATTTCTCGAACCGATTTCTTCACCATTTTCCCTATTTGCGTACCAAATTTTAGTTTCTACAAACGGGGTTGTGGAATTTAAAACCTAAAATCCTGATTCTGCATAGAAGAAGGAAACATGGTTTACTTGATCGCATACCGAACATTGATAAGCAAACCGAACCTCAAAAAATATTAATACGGACTTAAATTTTAATCCACAACTTTTGAATGTAATAGTAACCGATGTTGGGGTTTGTGGATTAAACATTCCAAAAACCGTACTATTCATCGGCCATCTGTACGCGGGCCTTCACCCCGTGTTCATTCTGTGTACCATGGTTGTATGCAGTGAATTGTATTTGTGTACCATATATGTAGGCATAGTATCTTTTGTGTGTTATATTGTACGAGTAATTCTTCTTTTCGCCTACCAGTTTTAAGGACAGTACACATAACCTTTTTCATAAATACTTTAAGTCCATATGAAATTTTTTCATAGCCTTTTCCCAACATTTATTATCTGAATGACTTCTCCTTGGATTATAGATCTTTCAGTGCAGGTTATAATGACTTATTCTCAGGCTATTGAAAAATCTATGGAGATAAGGGCTACCATGGAAAAGAATAGAGATGATAATATTCAAATCCATGTCATTACCCATGAAATCTTCTTGACAGTCTTCTTAACACCAGAGCTTCTGTATTATCCGTTATCTATTCAGTTGCCACATTATGGTTTTGGTCTTCTTGCAGATGTGCCCTATCGTTTCCTGATCCTGACCATCCTTTCTCCCTCATATATGCACCACAAGATCATGATCACTCCAACATTTACCTAACTAGAGTAGTCATTATCACTCCTACTCTAGAAAACTTTTTCATATTATGGGGTTTGGCATGGACTCAACAAAACTTTGGGTGCCACAATGGTGTCCTGAGACTAGACATATGAGAATACCCATCTTTTATTATTATTTATCATTAAAATCCAAATGGTTTCTGGAGTACCAAGTGGGACATGAACAACAAAGGATGTTTTTCCGACGAGTGGGTCTAGGCGTTCTAGGTGCATCTGACCAGTCTGGAGTCTCCCGATTTGTTGGAAGTGGTGGTCTTGCACTAGGAAGACTGGGTGACTCAGTTTGCAACCTTCTCGCAGGGAAAAATTCTTCTATAATTTCTAATTCACTGGTTTTGGAACAAAAACACCTTTAATCTACTTCATGGTGAATTAGGGATCAGTCTGTTGGACATCTACTAGATTGGAGGTTTCCATATCCTCAAATAGATGTACGATGATTTTCTCCCCACAGACACCACATGGAATGACACTGATCACGTTTCTCCTTTGACGAAGAGTTTACTGGTCATGGAAGTGAGATTACTGGATCATCCCCTCAATGCTTTTTCCCTCATCCCATTTGAATTGTGGATAAGGTTATTCTTGTTGTCGAATAGCCCCAAGCTAATGTTGCGCCGCAGTCAAACTCACCCAAACCATCAGTCCCACCAAACTCCAGGGTCATACTATGATACCCTTAAAGTAGAGAGGTATGCTACAAGGGGATATGAGCTTCAGCCTAACAATTCACTTGCGCTTAGGATAGTATGATTTTTCACCATGTTATGTAGTGGATGGTTCTTCCCATCACGTGACATATACAATGGGATCGGTCCTGCACCTTGATGATGGTGGCCATGCTGGCGGATGGTTGACCCATTAATCTATCCATTCCTACCCTCTCCTAGATTTATGAATTACTAGGGTAGATTTAGGAAGGTGTGTCTCCGCACCATCTCCAAATATCGTTACAATTCCTCTACAAAGGGATGGAGTAACACTTCCCCTGTTATTAGTATTGGAATACTTCACAGGTTCCCCATTTTGACTTTCATCCGGCTCTTCTATGCATTTTTTCGGTTCAATCATGGACTCTAACTGTTATCGATGTGGTCGAGCTACTAAATGAATCCTCTCTTTTCTCATTTTCACTGTATCAAACCCCTCATGAATCATTGAGAGGTTATAAGGGAATATCCTTGTATGAATGTCCATACCTTCCCAATCTTCAGGATGTGATGATCATCACCCATGTAGATCAAGGATTTATTTTTGAACCCTACCTCCCTTTACATTTTTACAGTTAATTTGGATTCCTTCAACATATTGCATCGCATCCTATTTTTCTAGTAAAGGAAGAATCTCATCATTTAGTTCTCCTACAATTGTTTCTCATGATGATTCGTGAAGGTTATAATAGGGAGATTATCATTCCTAATGTGATGGGGCTCACCTTCTTATCACTAGAGTTTTCCCAGCTATGGGTTGAGTGTTACCCCATAGGGATGCTGAAAGAACAAGTCCAGAGGGTACATAAACCATTGAATGTTTCTACTCTCATTTCTACCCCAACAAAAACACCACACATTTCATTCGTCATGATAGGTGAAATTACCACAACTTCTACTTCTATCCATTCATCAATTATGATGAATATTACTATTTATCTTGCTCTTGTGGTGAGAAGGAGCTCAATATGTCATCAAAATAATCTAGGTGTGGTTTCATCAGTACAACCCATTTCAGTGGTGAGTGCTTTAGACTACCCCCCCCCCCTACTATGGATATTTCCCATGAACATGATCAGGCATGCACCAGTCGTGCATCGCCAATCATCCCAGAGACCGTAGTTAGTCCTCCACATCCGTGTCTAGTGGTCGGGCCATCTAAAGGAAAATATGGCCTCCCAAATTGGGTGACAAGACCTAGGTCCCACTTTACTCTTATGGAGATGCTTCATGCTTACACTCATGTGGTTGTAGGGGAGGATTGAAGTGTTGGTGCCATTGTGAGTCATAATGCAGTGCGCAAAGAGGCATGGCGCCAGTTAAGTTCACTCTCTATAGAGACACCCATGGCCAATTTTGCCGATGAGGGTTGAAAATTTTCAGTGGTTGTTTGTTTTGTCAAGTTCCGGGGCTATGGTTATCATCACATTCATTTCCTTATATACCAAATCATCATTTTCTGAGAAGTCCTTACCTCCTACAAGGACAAGCTGGCTTGCTTCTATGCATCCCATTTCCAGTTGGAAACCTTCAGAGATATCTTGGATGAATTTGATCATCTGACGTCTGAGTATGTAAAGGCCTGTGATTTAGTGGCAGCTCGAGAGGAGAAGATATAGGTGTGTGAATCCCGCATAGCTAGGTTGAGGTAGTAATTTTCCTCTTTGAGTGCCAATCAAAAATCTGTCAAGAAGAATAGTCGGGGCCTTAATGTTGTTCAGGAGTGGGTGTGCCTAACAGTCAAAGACGAAATGGAGGAAATTAGTTATTTGGAACAAACCATTGATGACTGACAGCAATTAGTTTCCATTCTTTTGGAAAGGGTGAATCGTGCCCCATTGTAGCTCTATACCAAATTACAGCATGTACCTTCTCCCGTTCTTTCTTACTCTTTAGAGACTCCGAATTGTTGATGTTCCTCCATTTTTACTTATCCCAATGAAATAGATTTTAAATTTAAATATCTCTTCTCCATCTCTTCCTGTCAGCATTATTTCAATAAATTATTAATTTTAAACAATGACTTGAAATTAGTAAACTAAGATAACCGAATTTAACTCTATTTATTTCCAAAGCCAAGGGACTCAGCGAGCGTAGTTTGACTATTTTTGAGGTTTTATGGTACGCCATCCGAATATTTGGGCCTTTTTCATTATAACCCGAAATTTTTCCCTAAGCCTGCATGGTACAAGCTTAGCGTGTATAACATGGTTTTTTATTAAGCCTCCCATTATGGATTTTCAAAGTAACATGATTTTCGCCTTATCTATTGGCTCAATTAGTTTTCTTTTATTTTTAACGAAATGATACTCAACTTTTACCCAGAGGATCCTTCATGGGATTTTACCTCTGGCGATCAAAACATCTTTTTTTCATGCTTGTAGTTCACAATCTTACCATTCAAACTTATTACTGATGTTTTAGTTCAAACAACTTTTACCAAATTTAATGGGGTAAGGCCCTGACTTGGGACCATTACGCGAGAATGTTATAGTATCCTTTAGATATGAGTAATGGATTTTTATTGACCCATGATTTGTGTATTCTAGACATGCATGAGGTTCAAGAGCTGCTTTATGTGTATGAAGGTTGGAAATGACTCCCTTAGGGATGAATTTTCCTTTGACAGATGGTTGTTTTCATGGGGAACATATGTATAGCCACTAGAGCATGATATACATAGTCATGAAAATGTGTCCTTATGACACAGGCCTTCCATCCCTGATGTCATTGTGAAATTTTCCACATTTTGGGTTTATCTTAATGTTGGGAGCCACAATAGGTGGAAGGCTTGAGTAGTGTTATCTGAGAACATTAGAAACATTCACATCATCCTTGAGTGGGAAATTGTTCCCACAAATTTCTTACTTGTGTGAGGGAGATATTGAAAGTGGTCAGTTTAGTTATGAGCCTTTTCTGTGTTAGGGAAACTTGAGAAGAAGGAGGTATATAATCCGTCATCCATGAGATTTCTGAATCATGGGGTGTCGAAAGATTTCAATGTAATTTGAGCATATAGAGGCTGGATAGGACTATCCTAGGGATGAATTTTAATTTGATTGATAGACAGTTTTGTGGGTGATGTATGCAGAGCCACCAGGGCATGATTTTCAAATCAAGAAAAGGTGTCCCTAGGATATAGGATGTCCATTACTGATGTCCTTTGTGGATCATAGAGATTGGGATCTTTCTGAATATATTGTGTGCCCTTCGACTAGGGGTTCCCTAATAACAGGGGGAGGCATTTTAGCTGAAATTATTCAAGGAAACCCAAAAATAAGCAGGTTAACTCTTCGATTTTATGTGGATATACTTCTCTCATGTGGATAGGATATCTTTTAGAAACCTCAAAAGAGACCAAAGGTGAATCAGGTCCTTATGTTCTGATATATTCAGGATGTGTGAAAGAGGTAAAAAATAAACCATAACATTGAGGTCCCTGGAATCAGGAGTGGTGTAATGGGGCTTGGAATCCATTGGTCGTATTGATATTGGAGGGGACTCTCCTAGGGTTGAATTTTACTTTGATTGATGACCATTTTTTGTGGGTGACATATGTAGAGCCACCAGGGAATGATATGCATAGTCAATAAAAGGATTCCTCAGGACACTGGCTGTTTATCCAAGATGGCCTCAGAGGCTTCTGGGGATTCAAGATCACTTAAAAATAGATTTTTTAATATTTAAGGGGGATACCAGGACATATTGGAGACATTTAGGATATTATTCACCCATTGAATGACGTCCCTTACGTAGATCTTACCCATATGCAGGGTGAGGTATTCGTTCTATCTTTGGGATACCTGATCATTTAACATCACATGGCCTAGACACGGAGTTCCTCTAGGGGGGAGGGTACTATGACATGCCTTTTAGGGTCATGCAGCTAATAACAAATTCCTAGGACATTTTGCAATAATGTCATGCCAAAACTCTTGATATGATCTCTAAGCTCACATGAGATATGCTCGGTGTGAGAAACAAGGGATCACAGGGGCTTCATGTAACTATCTAAGAATAGTGAATTAAACATTAGGGGGTATTTTTAGGCTAAATCCATTGGTTTACAGTTTAGCAACATTTGGTGAGGTTGATTTTGGCCTCACAGTTTAGCGTCGTGCGGTGATAATGATTTTGGCCTTGCAGTTTAGTGTATTTCGGTGAGAACATTTTGGCTTTATAGCTTAACATCGTTTAATGGGGAAAATTATGGCCTTACGGTTTAGAATCATGCGACAAGGAAAATTTTTTCATTGCAGTTTAACGTCATGGAATGAGGATGATTTTTTCCATACAGTTTACTGTCATGTGGTGAGGACGATTTTGGATTTCCAGATTAACGTCATGCGGTGAGGAAGATTTTTTCCTTGAAGAGGTCTTCAAATATTTTTGGTTACTCACAGTCAGGGTGTTTCAGTGTTCTATAAACATGATTGATGATAGAAGGTGTAAACCATAGTTCTAGAGGCAACTTGAATCAGGAGAGGTGACATGGGTCTTGGAAGCCATTGGGCATACTAAGGTAGGAGAGGACTCTCCTGGGGATTATTTTTCCTTCGATTGGTGACAATTTATTTTGGAAGATGTATAAAGAGCCACTGGGGCATGATACGCATAGTCAATCAAAGGTTTCCACTGGACACTGGCCTTCCATCCCAGAAGACTTTGGATGATTATAAGGATCCTTGTTTTCCCATGGTATGGAGTGTGAAAAATGTGAAAGGTATGCATATGAATGTGAGAATACCCACAAAAATAATAATTGTGACCTTCTTGGAGATTCCATATAGGTTCGAGCCACACATGGGGGGAAGGGGAATTGTTTTGCTGGTGACTAGGCCAGGACACTGAATCTGAGTGTCACAACATATCTTGTGAGAGCAAGAATCAAGACACACGTAGTTCTGGATGTTTTCTACAAATGTTTGTTTCGCCTGTTAGGGAAACATGAGGGAATTTCAGTTATACATGTTATGGGCTCCTGGCCTACCACACTCCTCTATGATTGTCTTTCATAATAGAATCCAAACCACTGATTCGAAGCTCACTTGATTTATACTCAATTTGTGATACATTGAGTTGTTTTAGAGAATCCTTTGCAAGTGTGAGGTGACAGATAATATGATGTGTGGCTTTTAATTTTCTTTCCCTGTGGGGTTGGTCTAAGATTGAAGATCGATGCATCGCTACATATCCTGTGAGGGATGGAATCATGCCATAAGTAGTTCTGTTTTTGTGCCCCATACTAGTTTGGCTCGTTCCAATGGGTAAGGGCATTTTCATTCTACCCATCATGGTTGTCAGCTTCTTCCTGTTTGCCCATATTTTTCCTTCATAGGAGAATCTCTATCACCATTCGTAAGCTCACGGGAGTTGTACTCGGTGAAATAAATGAGGAGTGATAAGGGTCTTCTATATGAATATGGGTAGATAGGGCGTGTGATGGGGGCACTATTTTTTTATGAGGGCTGGGACATGATAGAAGATCGAAGCGTCACTAAGTATCGTGCGAGGGAATAAATACATCCATACATAGTACTTTTAATGATCATGTAGTTTATTATCATGCAATTAAGATGTTTTATGCTACGTAGTTCTATGTCTCATGGAAAGGGCATGTTCCTTTTAGATTAATGTCATGTGGAAAAGGCGGTAACTCATAGTTTAAGGTCTTACAGCTTGGAACTTGAAGTGGAGACATTTTTAACTCGTATTTTATGGTCTTAGTGTTTGGACCTTGATATGGGGGAATTTTTATAACTCATAGTTTAAGGACTGTGAGTTTGGACCATGACATGGGTGCATTTTTGTTTTTTATGTGATGCATAGTATAACGTCGTACAACTTGGACTTTTGACTTTGAGACATTTTTAACTCATATTTTATGGTATTATATTTTGGGCCTTGATATGGGGATTTTTTTTACATCATGATGATTGGTTTAATGTCGTAGATCTCGGACTATGACGTGGGATCATTTTTATGTGAAGTATTTCTTCAAGAACATCACATTTGTGAGAGTTATATTAATAATTCTTTTCATTGATATTAGGGGCTTACGCTCAATTTGAATGGACCTAATGTACGACATAATATTCTTCCCACTTTTGTTCAAGCTTCGAGGGATTCATCCCTACTATCATTGTTATTCTGAGGACTAACACCATTTCTCCTTTAAGGAAAAATTGAAGGTGAACCTTTTTATGAAGGCTCGTTCAATCTGATTTTGGTAGATTTCTAAAATGGGACATTGTATAGAATTTTTTCGTCTAACGGCTCCAATTCATCAAATCATCTCTAGGATTTCACATCTGTGGATAGTTGATCGCTAATGGAAAAACTAAGTGAAGGCACTTGGATCGAGATAGGTAACACTACCTCTACCCCGTATACTAGTGAGTATGGGGTTTCCTGAGTGGTGGTGCAAGTTGTGTTCCGGTATGACCACAAAGCATGAAGGAGATTGTCTAGACATGATTTATTATATGTGTTAACAATTTTTTAATGTATATTGGATAGGGACCTGTTGAAATCCTTTATCATCCCATTTCCCACTACGTGGTTGTAGGATGACCAGTTGGCCTTGATTCCATATTCCTAGTTCAACTTTTCATGCATAGAAGAGTAGAAGTTGGTGCTATTGTCTGTTATTATTTTATGAAAAAATCTAGTGATGATGTTATCCTCCACAAAGATGGTGATATTTTTCACCCCAACATCCATAATGGGTATGGCTTTCGCCAATTTAGAAACGAAGACTATTTCTATGAGTATGAACTTGAATTGTCTATATGTAGAAGGATGAAAACGTCCCACAGCATCTATCACCCAGTTGATGAATAGACAAGAGTATTTATTTGCATGAAGAAACTCCAAAAGAGGTGTATGAAATTATCATGAACATGGAAGTAATCGCTCTTCTTAGTTAATATGGATCAATCCTATATCATGGTGGTCTAGTAATACCCAAGAATCCAGATTTGGTGAGAGATCATGGTTACAGACTGATGTGCTCCACAAGCTCTAGCTTTCCCTTCTTTCATGATGGCCACAATCGCTTATCCAACAATGCACCAGAGAAGGAATCTGTCAAGTATTCATTTATAGAGGGCCTTTTCTTGGTTCACCCCATTGTATAAGGTATATCTGATTTCCCGTCTTCGGACCTACTCCCTCTCATCCCTAACTAGTGGGGGTTCCCTATTCAAAAGATAATTTGTGACGGGTGTCATCTAATTTAGGGTATTACCATAAGGCTCTGGAATGAGACTAATTTCATCAATTTCCTCTGTAATGCTCTGAATAAATGGCATGACCATCTGACGGTAATAAATACTAATAACGGTTTCATCCCGATCTAGATCTGCTAAGGCTGTGGTTGCATTTTCCAAAGAATTATCTTGAGAATTCCGTGACTGGCGGACACTAGTCAACATTGGTTCCAATTGGAATTCTTCTATCAGTGCTCAAATATGGCTCATAATGGGAACCAGCACTTATTTCATGGTAGCATAGTCACCATTGACCCGTTTGATGACTAGTACTATATCACACATTATTTTTTGTGTTTTCCTTACCCCTAGAGTGATAAATCATGGCATGTGATGAGGGCCTGATACTCCACTTCATTATTTGTAAACCCTTTCGAAAGCAAGAAATAGTATGGAAGTATGGAATTTTCTGGAGATACATGTACGAATCCCATCCCCACATTGTTAATCATGGGATCCTCCATCCATTTCCCTATCAAGATTCGAGAAGCACCATTGAAGTACATCTCCCACATCTGGGGGTTCTCCTCGATGGAAAACACTTATTCTTCTAGAATATCGGTATCCAACAGTTTCATCTCTTCTGAGGTGTGCTCGTCCTAGAATTTTTCTAATGCCTGGACTTTGATGGACTTCTACAGTACGTACCGTATGTCAAACGGTTTCAGGATGACCACATATCGTGATAGGAACCCATTTATCATTGGACGGTTGAGGATATACATAATCAGGTTGTAGCGGGAGACCAGGTGGACCACATGGTGATGCAGGTAATTCCAGTGTTTATGAATGGAAAATATTAGGGTATAGTGGTTCTTCTCAATCATTGAATACAGATTTTCAACATCAATCATTTTCTGGATGAGGTATTAGAGTATTTTCTCACTACCGGCTTCATATTTCGGCACAAGGAAGTATCTTAATGGCCGTTCGAGGGTAGTACATATAAAATGAGCGGTCTTTCCTCAACTGGTGTCATGGGCACTGGCGAGATTAGTGGACATCTTTTAAGGTTGTCAAATTCTTATTGAAATTCATTATCCTAGGCATATGTAACTCCTTTCTTCATGAGTTTGTTAATGGTAAAAATTTACCAACAAGGATGGTATGAAGCACCAAATGTAAGTTAGTTTCCCCTGGAGACATCTCTACTCGATGAGGTAGCTAGATGGGGGTATCCAAGAATGGACCTCACCATCTCAGGGTTGACTTTGACTCCATGATGGGATAAGAAGAAGCCGAGAATATTTACAGAGGAAATGACCAAGGTGCATTTAGGGGGTTCATATTTAAACTATTCTGTCTCAATTATTTGAAGAAAACTTTAAGGTTGTTTGGGCAGTTCGAATGTTGTTGTGACTTAACCACCAGGTTTCCAACATAACACTCGATGAATTTTCTCAAAAAGGGCATGAATATGCGATGCAAGGTGCTCGTTTATGTGGAGTCATCATTCTTTAGGCCGAAGGGCATCACATAATAACATAACTCTCCCATAGGGGCCATAAAATAGGTAGCTTCTTCGTCTCCCTAGGACATAAGAATTTGATTATCTCTAGAATAAACATCCATAAAGGTGAGGATTTCATATCTGGATGTTTCATCGATCATAAATTCTATGATCAGGACCAGGAAGTCATCTTTCAGGCAATGTTGATTAAGGTCCCTGAAGTTAATGTAGATTCTGATCTATCCATTACTCTTCTTAAAAGGTACTATGTTGGCTATCCAGAGTGGATATTGGACCGCCCATATGATGTTTTCTTCGATCATCTGGTTTTCCTCAGCCTCTATTTTGGAAGCATGCATAAGGTGGGTCTTTTTAGAAGCCTATTTATTAACCTGGTGATCATCTGGTAATCCCAAATAATGGGTGGAAACATCTGTATCAAGACTGAGAATCTATTTGTAATTAGAAAAGAACATATATCAATTATTAAATATGAAGGTGGTATATACCTCATGTTCCTTAATAGGCATGGCCAAACTTATTAACATGAGTTGTGAGTCATTTTTCAGTGGCCAAATTTATCTCCTTATGTTCATCGATGGTGGTGGAAACACCTTCTTCAAAAGAAGAAGGGGCATCCTTGAGGTTTCTTCCTCTTCTTCTCCTTCATCTTCATCATCTTCCCCTTCTGATGGAGAATGTATTTTTGAGATAACTTCTCCAATATTGGGAAATAAATATTCTTTTTCTTTAGTGTGTGAGGCAAGGGTAGTTTGATGTCCCAAGGGTGGGTCAGGAGCATCTTCTACATGTCTTATCCTGACAACATGGGAGTCAACCCATTATTATATTTCTTTAGACATGGTGGTCATATTAGAGACCACACAAACAATATATTCTTTGTCTGGTCAGGTAATAACCCATTCAACATGGTTAATGGGTAGTACATACTCCTCCCCAAGGTGCAAGAAGGGTTCAGCATAATCTATCTCAAATCCATTCGGGGTATTGATCCAGTGAATGTTGTCAGTCGAAAGGTGTTTTTATTCTGACTCATAGAACCCTACATATATGTAATTTGGCTCACAATACTCAAACATGGATTTATCAGTATGAAACTTCCCAACTTTTTCATTGGTGAAATATTTATTACACTGATGGTATGAGTAAGGAATTGCTGCATGATGATGTATCCAAGGCCTCCCTAACAAAACATTGAAGACTGTACTTTTCCGCACCACTAGGAACTCAGACTCTGATATGAGATCTCTGATCCACATTTTAATCTTGATTTGTCCCAATGGTTTCTACTCACATTTTTCAAATAATAGTGGAGTTTTAGTGAAAGGTTTCATGATATCTTTGTCATATCCTAGTCAACAAAGTTTTCTTAGTGAGAGTAGGTTAACTCCAAAGGAGTTGTCAGTGAAAATCCTTCGAACATCAATCCCATTATTCATGAAAGACACATATAAGGGTTTGATATTCCCTTGCATGGTGTAATATTCATCCTTTTCTATAAAGGAGATGACAGAATTTTATTCATTGGGACTGGCCTTCATACCGTAGACTTCAGCCGCTGCTACTTTAGCCTCAAACTCATGGGAACTTAGTGAGGCTTCAATGAGTGACTCCATAAGAACTTCGTACAAACTCACTGTGTCCAGGATTAACAGATTTTCTAGTACTAAAGATAACTGATTTAAAATTTCATACTTCTTCTTGAATGTTCGGTCTTTCCAAACTCAGGGTATCTCTTTCACAGAAACATTAGAAGCTTGAGCTTCGGAAGTAGATGATTTGGCCTCTATAGCAGGAGTCGGAGGTGCTGCAGTACTTTCCACATTTGGCTGGATTGGACTGCCTATATACCATGCGTGGTTCAGCACTTTCTATTCCCTTGATAAATATTCCATGATGACTAGGCATGGATTTACTATAACGAGGGAGAAGGATCATTCTGGTTCTCATTGCGTCTGTCGGAGGGTCCTTCCATGGGTTTACACGATGTTAACGGATTGACATGTGGCATGGCTAGGAATTTGACCCCAGTAACATTCATGGATTATGGGAATACTTTGGTCTCTATGGCCTCTTCCTCCAACACTCCAATTGGGCATGAGGAATCCAAGTTCGTGGCCATAGTCTTCATTAAAAAAGAGGTCCATCAAGTTAATTACATTAATGGACCCGATGATAAGTTCTTGATCTGATATTGTTCTTGTTTGACAGCCTCCTTCTGATGGTACCATTTGGTGGGGTGGTTCCCATTATATAAAGTCTATTAGAATGTAGTCTGAAAGTGTCAACACAAACGTTGGCTTTGCTACCTTATCATCTTCTTTCTATTTCTTTCTTCCCTTATGGATTTTAGATGGATGTGGGGCTACGGAGGATGGTTCTGCTGTATTTGAAGCTTTTGGGGTCATTGTAGGTTGTTTCAACTGTTCCTGGAAGATGTAGTGGACTCATTTGATGGTATACTAGGTCTTACAATTGTCCAACATTTTCTCCTTCTTTCTAGTGACTGTTTTCCATTCTTCTTCTTCTCTTGAGTCAGAGGTGGAAACATATGCCACCTGCACTCGCAGCGGGCCCAACTTGATTTTCCTAAAATCCACCATCTTTTGTAGGAGATCCTTGAAAACAAATCATTCTTAGATTGTTTTTACTAGTATCCTATGATACATAAAATATACTGGATGGTCATCGAGACCCACATAATCTTCTTTCTTTGGCTCTAGTAGCCAATGAATATTACAATTCATGGAGGCTATAATGTCACCGCGAACCTATTCATCTCGGAACGAATACATTAAATTTCTTCCATCTTCGAAATAATTTCTTTTATCACCCCATCTCTCATCATTCCAAGGTGTGGGTGTCTTTTTTCATCCAGGGGGTCCCTCACATTTCGGAGGGGGCCTCGCAATAGGGTATTTGTGCCTGGGGTGGCTTAAGTGTGACAGAAGTCGCATCATCTTTTTTCATTATTTTCCCAAGGGCTGATGGGGCCTCTCGAGACTTACGGTTGGTCCTTTCCAAGGATTCTATGATCCTTTTGTAAATATAAGATATGTATCTAAACTAATTGGTGTACTTCATTGGGATGGGTGGTGTTCGTATTTCATCCTGTAGGTTGTCAATGCACATGAAGAGCATCTCATCTGGGGGAGTGGCCAGTTCAGGGAATATCTCTGGCCTTTCCATCTGGATATGATATCTGAGACTCTCTCATTCCTTCATTGCTTACAGTTATTATGATAATTGATTTTCATCTTTGGCAGCATCGAACTGAACTAGAAGAGAAACAGTCACCGTAGATCCTCCCAGCATATAATTGAATTAGTTGGCTGGCTAGTATACAATACGAAAGTCAAGCCTTGCAGGGTTCATACGAAACAGATGAGTTTTATGGCTTCATGATATTTTATAGTTCCCATCACTAGGTCACTGTAGTAGTAATAGTGCATCAAATGCTGTTTTGGGTCCCCCGAGCCATTGAATATTGGGAATATGGGGTTTCTGAAGTTTTGTGGTGGAACATTCCTCACCCACTCTGCGTAGGGTTTTTGTTGTGGTTGTATCAGATTGTGCAACCCCTCCATGTCTTTTAGTCGGGTTTTTTTCTCCTCGATGGTGTTTTTGATCCCTTGATTCATATCATGTCAGGCTTGTGCTTGATCTTGTGCAGCAAGGGAAACGATTGTGCGTGTCGGCGCAATTGGAATTTTGGGTTGACACCATGTCGAGGGCATCATTTGTGGGTTTATATGGGTATATTATAGATTCATTCCAAATGTGAGGAAATATTTATGTCCTTCCAGTGTAGGGATGAATGTCCCTCTGAACTAGGATTCATTCACTTGAATGAGTTCTTGTGGTATGGGCACCTTTTTTGGAAGAACCTTCTGACGTTCCGTAGAGGGAACACATCCGGTGAGATAACTCCCTCGACGTAGCTCGAAGTTAATTTTTCTGAGCCCTTTCATTTATTCCTCCTTATTTTTGATCCAATCCATAAGGGTGAGAGAATAAATCTCATGGGGAGGAGGAGGTGGGTCATTGATGGTCGTGGCTTTATTTTTCACTTTTTTGGAGTTTCGCAGGGGAGGTAATATTTGATTGACTAAGGGGGCTCCTAGATTTTGGCATGCTCTATAGTTCTGGGTATGCACACCATCAGGATCGGTTTGGAATGCCTTTGGGAGGGAACCATCATCTTTTTAATCTTCTCCCACAACATCATTTCTTGTGATATCTTTGGGGTATTCAATCACCATGTTTAAAAAGGTATATTGCATTAGGGGTGGTATACCCGGTGCAGAATGGTATGAAGGATTCTTGTTCCCTTTATTGGACTTTCTCCTTCCATTCTATGGTATTCTTTGGGCTTCTTGGTGATGATTGACACTAAGGGAGACTTTGTCGGACCTAGTAACGTGCCTTTGTCTAGAAGGGTGTGAACCATGGGGAGTGTAATAGTTAACTCCTCTATCCATCGTTCTTTTTAGATGGTGGAAGACAGACGTTTTTTGTGTGAATATTTGAGGTGAAACTTCCCCCATCGATGTAGGATGGGGTTGTTCCCTTTCTCATATCAATACGCTACGACCTAGATTTGTTGGTCTTATGGAGGAATTTTGTTTTAAAATTTTCCCCAGCCCTGTGGGCTGTGTTTGTTCCCGTATTGCGGCGGTATCTGCCTCTATGGATACTCTTTCAATTATAGGTACTCCCACCTGGGTATATGTTGAGTCTGTAGTTGAAACTGCATGGGTTCTATGGTCTTTTGAAGACATGAATACATCTTGATGGTTGGCTTCACTTAGGAAAGAAGCCTACTGGATGTTCTTGGTTGCCTGAATTAGAAGTATATTGATGGCTTGATCTCTTCAGCCCTGATGCTATTGAGAATTACTTTGGGCCAGTTTTTTCTTAGCATCCAATCTTTCCTAAGCAATGGTTTTGTTTGATTATTGAATCTGGGTGAATAAATTTCAAGATTTAATTTCCATTGGGTCTTACTAGATGGGTTGTGGGGTGATGTTTAAAGATCCATGTTCTCCCCACCCCCAAATGTGAACTCCAACCAGGGTGATTCAAATGAGGAAACACATTTTATGTAGTGCATGGAGGAAATCCAGTTCAAGGTTTTTATTTCACCAATCTGATTGTATCTGCCTTGCGGATGGGAGGGCATCCAAGTCTATCAGACGGAAAAGATCCCCTATTGTGTGGACATGGTCCGTGCACCCTTCGTAGGGTATGAATTCTTCTTTCAGCATTCTAAGAGTTTTCCATGTATTTATGAAAATTTCATGTGTGCATTACTCAAACAATTCTTCTATTATATCGAAGTGAGAATTTTTCGTAGGCCAATACATCACTTTTATATTATCCCTATCTAGTTGTCCTCTCACAAGAAACATATCATGATGTTATTCTTTCAGAGGATCGTCTACTTGGTATTATCAGCTTGATTTCTTCTTGATGGTTTTTCTCCATGGGAATGGGCTGGTGAGGGCCTTATTGATTTGTAGTTGTAGTGGTGGTGGCTAAAAATATGATTGTGGCCCCAATCCACCCTCTTCTTGAGAAAGAATATCACTCTTTATAGACGGAGTTACCAATGTGTGTGACTCCTTTCTGAGTGCCTCCTTATAGGAGGGCTTTCTCATATTTGGTTTGGAATGGGGAGGACCTTCATACCAGCATATATTTTGGATGCAAATAGGACCTTCACATGTGGTGTTATAATGACGAGGACTACTATTGAAACTTCATTGCTAACAATAAGAAGTTTCCTGACAGCGTGTACCCAAGAGATAACATTCACGGTGGGAAGTATCAAGGGTAAACCCATCATTCTATTTGATGTCACTATTGGGAGGACCTTCACAACAACTATTGTTTCATGGAGGTCCTTCGCAATGATCGTCATCACAGAGAGGACTACTATCCGGACTTGATATTCAGCTGTTAGAAGAACCTCTACCTTATACATACTTGGGAGGACCTTCAGGGTGTACCGCAATGAGTGGAGGACCTTATCATTGGTTTTTGTTATTGTGGGGAGGACCTTCACAAAAAAATTCATTTTGGGGAGGGCCTTCACAATGACTGTAGTCATGGCGTGGGATACCATTATGACTAGATTTATTTCTATTAGGATAAGCATATTTGTAGCGTAAACCCTAGGGAGTACAATCAGGGTGGATGATAGCAAGGTGGGGACCTTATTACTATATGATATTTAGGTAGAGGGGAGGTTTACACCAACGTGCATCAGGAGATAGGCTCTCGTGATCTATCATTCTTGACCCACAGAGTGAGCCCCTACGGCTGCTCTGTGGAGGGCCTTCAGAGCTGCTGGTAGCAACAGTGCGGGGAAGACCTTCACAACTGCTACTGCCACTTCCATAATTTGGTAATGGAATGACAAGGTCTTGAGACTTTGTTGAAACGTTCATGAGGTCATCGAGAACCCCAAGTTCCAACAGAGCAGGATCATGTATGTGCTCTTCATTTTTAGGTTGCCTTTGGTGATTTTCATTTTTGGGCACACTCTTTTGGGTAACCTGGGCCATATGTTGTTGTTAATGGATTTCATTTAAAGGTTCCAACTTTTTTTCCCCGTGATTTCATCATGATACACCGAAAAAAGATCTTGAGTTTTTTAAGGGATATATGCCTACCCTAGAGCGGCCACTACATTGGACCGACATCCCCTAGTTGGAACGGTTATTGTTTCCCAATCTAGTTATCCGAATGTTGTGGGATATTTTTGTCGACCCTATTGGAATAGAGAAGGGATGCATAATTACTCTAGGGTGACTAACTCATTTTTCATTTGAGTGATTATGTTCGAGTAAATCAGATCGTGGGCCAGATTTCTTGCATTTCCCACTGATGCAATGATATCATGGCATGTATGGAGGATATAGTCTAGAAATGGTGTTTGATCTTCCATCATGGCTAGTATGTACTGAGATACATCCTTTGTTGGAATGGGTATGAAGGACCATTCCGATTTTAGAGTATAATTTTGTGCCTTCTTCGGTCCTCCGTGTGTTTCTAGTAGATACTGGTGGTTCTCTTATCCCAAGATAGATGAATGAGTCTTTCATAGGTTTTCTTCTCTTGCTACCACCGTATTTGACTAGTGGTCTTCATATTCACAGGTGGGAATTTTCATCTAATTGATTTCTATTGTAATTTCCTCATAGGCTATGTATGAATCCATAGGGATTTGACTCTGGTCGTATTTGCTTACCGCCCTATTTGGATGGAGGTCTTCTTGTTTATTAGAAGGTATTTGTGTTTGCGTATAGCTTGTTGGTTTTTATTTAGATGGAATTATTAGAATGTGTTAGAAGGTGATTATTCCAGGGTATATATGAGTACCAACCTATTTTAATGTTGGGATTATTGTGTGCCAGCTGATATTTTCATCTTCCCGTAGCTAGCCGCTCTGTCTGCATGGTTGGATAGGCAAGAACTAGCAGACACTTGCATGTGCTCGTATCGTGTCACCCTATTTATATTGTGGACTAGAGTGGAAAGGGATGTGTTGTGTGTCTGTCTGTTGAACTATGTCATGTTATTATGGTATATCTGCTCCTCGGGAACCAGGTTGATAATGTGTCCCTAGTTATAAACTCTCCTCCCTTGGTGGGTAGCCCGAGGGGCCTCAATCTCTTGGGCTTTGGAAGGTGCCCTCGGCATAAGGTCCTCCTCGGTTGGAGGAGATATGGTCATCCGGTGTCGGTGGTGATGCTATCTGGAACGGGGACATAGCTAGGGCCCCTATTTCGTGGTGATGAAGTCTTTGTTATTGACATTATATTCTTTCCTATGGTAATGGAGGTATTTGTCATCATGTTATGGGGATTGGTTCCTGAAATGGTCTGAGATGACCATTAGGGCCGCCTTGTATTGTGGTACCATCAACGACTGAAGATTTAGTTGGTGGGCCTCAAAGACTGTAGGGCTTGTCTTGCAGCCTCCAGCATGGGGATAACACCATTATGGTGGTACTCATTGATCAGTGTATTGGAAATCCAGTGTTGAAGACGATGTATAGGCTAAGGGGTCCTGCACTTCGTTGAGGCCCCGACCGCCGAAGGGATCGCTGATGCATGTGTCTTCCTAGATTGTGGGGATGTCATTTGGATTTATGGTTTCTATTCAGAAACCTTCAATATATTTATGACATACATTCCACTAATCATCTTTAAATTATCATTCCTTTAAATACATTCACATTTGGAGATTCATCATGGCCCCCTTCCCCTTTTATTTTACTGCAGGGCAAAGGGGCCTGAGAGGGTGAGACCACCACCTTGGCTAAGGATTCATGTCGGGATCACCATTTTTGTCCCACCTTCGAGATGGCACATTTTTCTCACACTGGGGCGAATAGAATGGTCTGAAGTACCGTGTCCTTTTTTCGTTTATCATCTTGGGAAAAACCACCACCTTGGTTAAGGATTCATGTTGGGTTCACCACTTTTTTCCGCCTCTAAGGTGGTCTGTTTATGTGAGGTGCAACGATGGTATGACAAGGATCATCACATGTCCCTTTTTCATTGAGAGGGTCCCTCTCCATACATACAATTAATTTTTTTCAACACTTTCAGTGTCATTATCCTTTAAAAAAAGTTGAATTCTCTCTTTGGGGAACTGTTGGTCCCAACGGGTAATTTCTTGGGGGTCGAGCACTCTTGCAATCAATCCTTCTCAAATATTAATTTCTAATATGGTCTCAAATGGTTTTTTTCATAGATCCAGGAATTCCAAACAGCACTGGTATCCATGATCCATGGACCTTCTTTCCAAAGACAGACGGTCATTGGATAAAGATTTGGCCAAAGACACATGAGGACAACATTAGTCGAGAGGATGGGAGGTCAGGCTTACCGCACCCTTTTGGGGGAGGATTGATGCATGTTCTAGGACACACATATAGATTTATCTCATTCTCATATTTTATTGAATCCTTAGTTTATTCCTGAAGAGTGTTTCCATGGGATACATTTTATTTTCACGATCGTCATGAGAATGCACTTATTTGATTCCACAAAGGTGATGCTGACATAGCCATATTTCAAGTCACACTAGAATTTATTGTCATCTAGGGGGTGGAAGGGGACTAGATGTTAGGATCGGGCACCCAATGAGAAATTCCTATGTATCCTTGGGAGTGGAATCCACACCCACATAGTTTTGATTGTGTGTGGCTTATACATGGAAGCTTCCCATTTGAGGGGACATGATTAGGTGGACCCTTTTGGAATAAAACCATTTTGAGCTCGGCCCATCTGGTAGGTGTCCAATGTATCTTTTTTTTATCAGATATCAGAGTTCTCATAGTTCAGATATGGTGGGGCTTCGGTGTGGAAGCTTCCCATTGGGAAAACAAGGTTGGGTGGACCCATTATGGATGGGTACCGATTTGAGCCCGGGCCTTCTGGAGAGCTTCCTACATATCGTATTTTTAACATGAATCAGAGTTCTTGTACTTTAGAATATGGGATGATGATATAATCCTCACAATCCTATAATCCTACATGAGATAATCATTTTATGAGAAACAATATGATTTGGAAGATTCAACAATGCACATGCCTCCTCCCCTGCTGGTGGGGGAGGGAGAGCCTGTGGTAGAAGAGGCTGAGGTGACGGTGCTCGAGGGTGTGGGGTGATGAACCATTCCATGTGAAATGGCATAAAAGTTCTTGAATTTCGGCCTCAGAAAACTAGGGACATAGCTTAGTGAGAGGGCCCCGGAGCCTGTTCTGACAAGGGTAGGAATTTTGTCCTCATCAAAGGGGTGAGTGAACATAACCCCTTCAATTGATCACTATTTTTCAATGAATGAAAAAGAATGTGATCACCCCTAATCTTGAGAATGGGGAGATTCACATTGATATCTCATGGTTGGACTCCAGGATACCATGGGAATGTAGCCTTACAGGCATTCCCTAAGCCCACAACTTTTTGGGATGGCCTTTGTGACTTTCCGAACCCTGGGTATGTAGACTCAATTGGGCACACTGATGCGCCTGATGCCATGATCATAAAGCTCTTGTGGATTTGGGGGTGGTTTTTTCCAGCACCGATGAATTATTTAGTGAAGGGATTTGCAGAGGATAGGATGGTGATGGTGGGATGATCCTGGAACAAGAGGAAACAATACCTTAAAACACCCCATCCCGTGTACTGGATTCCCATGCGGGAGGGGAAGGCTTCGCGTGCCATAGTGGTATATGGCCAAGAGGGACATCCACATACCAGTGTGGTACATGGGAATGGGAATCACTAACCGCGTACCAAAGGGGTATGCGGCTATCCATTCCACTTTGGGTTAAATCCGTGTACCGAATGTGTTTGTCGCTCTGGGTTCAGTCCATGTAGTCATATGTTATGCGGAGCACCATATTGAAGGGGGGGTTGGGGGAATTACCATTCGCAAGAAATTAAACCGTGAGTAATCTTCAGTTCATGGTTTACAGGATGGGTTCATTGTTCCATTATTATTATTCAATTTCCTGATTTTTATTGTTCGCGACTGGCTATACCTACAGAAGAATTGGTTCACGGTTCATGCTTTGACGATGAAACTAGATGGAAGCTAGAGGTGAAACCTCTGAGTTTCCCTCATGCCACCATCACATGTCCTTCCCTATAACTATATCCTTCTATGCCTCTTGTTTATTCTTCTAATATGATTCTTTTATAGAGAATCAAGTTGATATTATCTACTGGGAATGCGGCACCATTTGTGGAGAACCATGGAATCAATTCTCTATCCCACATAAGACTCGGTCAACCAGTGTTTGCAAGGACTTTTGTTTGAGATAATGGTTCTTCAAACCCTTCTCGTCTGCTTAATATGCAAACATGGAGGTTCGTATAATGGTAAGTGGATGTTATTCCATGCAAAATCCTCTGGTTGATGCGGTTGACAGTTTTTATTTCCTTGTTATCCATCATTTCACAGGCCACCAGTTCGCAGTCCGTCCTCCATACATGGTTGTTCGCTATCCATATTCCTCACTTACCTTTCCTGGTGATGGTATGCAGACCATTTGAAAATTGAATTATTTTCAGTTCCTTCAATGAAATACAACACAATTTGAGTTTTTTTCCTAGATAAACTTATAAATGTTATTATTTTCTTCTGAAAAGTTATTTTGCAGATATTTATTCTCCTTACCATAATTTTCAGGACCCTAAAATTATAAAATTATATAAAATCATTTCTGAAGAAAACATATTTTTTAAATAATAATGTAAATTTAATGAAAATTGATTATATATTTATTAAGAATTAATAAATTAATTTTTACTGATTATGTTCCTTAAATTACTACTAATGTTGGTAATACTACTAATAAAACTAATACTAAAACAAGAACAACAACAACAACTAATACTACTACAACAACATCAACTACTAGTACTACTATTAAAAATTTGTTTTTGTGCTCTTAAAATTTAAAATCTATAAATTATGGTCTTCTTATAATGCCTTCATTTGGGGGATTCCTTGAATTATGCATTGGAGTTGGTTCTCAAGAACCAACCTATGCGTAATTTATGATAAAATATATTAATTATTTTTAATATTTATAATATCCTTTTCACATCATGATTTTTCCTTTGTATGACATAGTATGTGATATTGTCCTATGAGTAGCTATCACACAGAATGGTTACAGAAGATCCCCTCTATGATGAGAATCCATATATGGATTGAATGTATTATTAAATATATAGTTTCTATAGTCATTTGAAATAATTTTAGGGACATAAGATATAGGATATTAGGGGTGGAGACTCATAGGATTTTGAGAAGCTTCTCATGGTGTACACCCTTGGTAATTTATAGTGTAGGAATTTATAAGAATGAGATCTGCCCGTAAGAAATCAAAAATTATTTGTTTCATTATATGTCCCTATCTATGGATGTTTTTATTGGTCCTTATACTTTAATTATATTATTAATGGATGTTATGAATCATTTAAATTTATGTATTGATGAAAATTGTGTTAGCATATGTTCTTGGTGTAGTATGGCACATTGGGTGCATCATGAGTAATATATCATTAGTAAATAATGTAAGAAAGGATTTGTAACTTCTAGTATTTAATGGAAGTTGACATCTTAAGTTGATTAATGGAAATAGAACAACCTAAATAAATATATGTCCATTGTGTTCTATAGGCAATTTAAATTTTTTGAAAGTCAAAGAAAGAGACATTGATCACATGGGTTCATGGAGCCAACATTCCACTTTATAGATTTGAGATATTATAATAAAGGTATTATACTACATAATAGATGTCTATATGTGGTTTTATGTAATTTCAACATTAAATTATTTCTCTATGTGTTCCTTGGTGTGTTTCTATATGCTATCCTTGGACTTTGGGCTCTTTCACCTAATTCCACTGAGAAAGAGGCCTAGAGGTTCAAACACTATGTGTATCTAGAACCTCAGTTAAATAATAATATTATTTATTATTTAAAAAGTTAAATAAATATTATTCCCACAAATTGTTTAATAATTATTAATTTTTTATTAATAACATATATTCTATCATAAGTTATTGTAAATAATATTTTTTGAGGAGAATATTTATTAGATATTTATTTTATATTTAGTGAATATGATATTTATTTATTTATTGGAAAATAATTTAGTGATATTAATTTATTAAATAAATTATCATTATTAAATGTTTGATAAATATTATGGAGTAATGGAAAATAGAGTTTAATTTTCTTGTTTGAAATAATATATATTGAATATTATTTGAATAAATAATATTAAATTTAATTCCTGAGTTTAGCACATGTTAGGAATTATTATTATTATTATTATTGACATGAGATTCTATATGAATTAAGAAAAATAATAAGGGATCATGAAAAATTATTATTTTTTAACCGTAGAGGTATATAAAAAAAATTAAATTATTTATTATGAGTGACAATTATCATATTTTGTGCACAACTACAACCAGTGAGAATTATCTCAACACCCTTGAGAGATCCCTCTCCAAGAACACTCTCAATAATGGCGATCGATCCTCATATGCCACCATTATAAAGTATATAGAGATCAAAGATTCCCTTTAATGAAGATATTTTCAAGGTGATCAAATATGAACGATGTCAGTATTTTGATCTTCTATGAAAGCACATAGAAATTTTTATGATGACATTTAGAGGTTTATAGAGGAGATGCAGATCACCGCTAGATGGAATCTACTCTTGATTCCCACAACACAATGATGGTATGATGTAGATACATGGTTATATTAATCAATTAATAAATAATTCATACCAATTTAATTATAAATTTTTAAATTAATTATATATAATATTCTATGATATTGTGTTTTGGTTCCAGCCTTCAATCATTAATTAATATTTGATTCAGTTTTGTTGGTCATAGTGTTAATCATCGATGTACATCTTTAATTAATCATTTATTTTGAAAAAAAATATTACTCAATAATTCTCCATTTGAAACATCCTCTATTCCCAAAAACTATTAGTTATATTAGAGGAATGTTACATAATTATTTATAATTATATAATGATCATTTATTGATTTATGCATCTATCATTAGTTTAAAATTCCGGTTTAATCATTCTTTAATTTTAATTATATGATATTATATTCTTCCTATTAATTATCAAAAATATAATCAAATTTATTAATTTTATGAATGGATAATATTTGAAGAACTCATTTTTAGGTGTGGAGGATTCTGGATCAGCAACATTAGAGTACACACCATTTATCTCATTGTTACACATTTTTTACCCATGTTTAAAGAACCAAGAATTAATTTCGAATTAATTCAAGTCATGTGTGAAATTATGAAACTATTTTTGAGAATGTATTTCCTTAACAATACTCCATAAATATTATTTATTTTGATGATCAAAAATACCCTTGTTTGTTTTAATAATAAATTACATTAATTATTTTTTAGGAATATGTTTCTTGATAAGTTTATCTTATTTATGGGTTTAAATATTTTTAAAAGTATTCTGAATGTGTTTGAGATTATTTTGGAAACACTGTCCATACCCTATGTTTTAAATAATACCATATGGTTTAACAACCATGTGTTTTAAATAACACATATGGATCATATACTATAAAATTTTGGTAATATATGGATCCTCAACCCTATGTTTGGAGGGAACCATGCATTTGTGAAAAGGGAAGTATTTTTTATCAACCCTATTTTTGTAAAAAAAAATTCTTCATCACCCTACATTATTTAACTACCATTTGTTGTCAAAAATAGTTTTGTATTTTGTGTTTATGGGATGAAATAATACATTTTTGAATAACCATACATTTTTCAACCCTACATTTGGATTTTGTTGTTAAGTGAAGGAACCCTACATTTGAATATTCAACAACAGAGCTTAAAATTAATGATATTTTCTATGAATACTAAAACACTCTTGAAAGAATTAATATCATCTTAAACATGTTTTACAACTCATTCAATGTCTTGTATTCAATGTTTTAAACTATTCATGTTTCTTCGTGAAGTTACAAATATCTAGAATTATTTAAATTCGAATGATTGTGATGTGTCAAGTGACATTAATATATCTACTGAATCAAAAGGAATCCAAGTTTTCTATATAAATAGAAAGGGTATTTTCACTTTTTTATGCCTATATATGTGTGAAATATCTTTTTGAATACAGAACTTCCACAAATATGAAAAATATTAAATAACTTTTTTACTATGAAGAATTAAAAAGTTAGAGACATACATGTTTCAAACACATATTGTGCATATGTTGCAATTTTTCTGTTGCTTCTTTTACTAAATATCATTCACAACCATGATCTCTTCAAAGATATTCTTTCTTGGTGACATTTATATTTGAAGAATGAGATCTACATTCTATTATTTTCTCTTGTAATTGTTTTCAAGAAACTTTTTAATCAATCAAATCAAAATATTTTGATTTATTAGACTTTTGGCTATTCGGACTTAGTCATGATGGTGTATTAGATTCTAAGACTAATCTTTTGAAAATATGGTTCCCTATAAATGAACCAGAAGGCACTATAAAGCCTTATTGTAAAGGTTTCAACTGAATGTACTCAATTGTTATGGTCTTGTGATAATAGGACACTTCTAGAAAAAATCACCAAGATCGTATAGAGATAATTGGTGGAGTGAACTAGGGGATATTTTTTCCCCAACTAACTATTTAAATTTCTCAGTTCTTATTTAATTATTATCCTCTTATCAAACCATTTATAGAAGTGAACACTTCAAATCTCATTAAATCCCAAAGAAATTCAAATTTCAGAATCTTACTATTATTATAAAAAATACACAATTCACCCCTATTGTGTACCTTTGTATTATTCTGACCAAACAACTGATATCAAATTATTTATTTTTAAATAAAGAAGATCATATCTAGCAAGGTAAAATTTTATGGTCTATATAAATACAGATTCCAATGACTGATCCTAGAGATTGTATGTCAATGATATGTGATCCATACTTCCTTAGTGATAGATATGGATGTTAGAAATATTATATGATTATATATATAAAAAATATTGGATTTAAAGTATATATGAATCCTATCAATCCATATTAAATTCCTAAAAAACAAAAATCAAGGGATGATTCAAAAGAAGATGAGTATGACATCAACTCAAAATAAATGAATTCTATTAATTTTGGACTTAGTCTTGACAAATTTAATCGAGTATCTTAAGGCTGTACTACTTATGAAATGTGGAATATAATTTCTGTTGCATATTAAGAAACTAACAATGTCCAATAATTAAGGTATTTTATTATAAAACTTATATTTAAAACCTTCAGAATGTATTATGGTGAAAGCATCACCCAAATGAATGGGCAATTGAAATAAATATTGTAACGACCCAAAATTTCATTAATGAAAATTCCTCTTGGTTTATTTAAATTTCTTATTATGGTTCTGTAAAACATATTCACTTATTTGGTTCTATGTTTTTTATTTTAAAATACCATTAATAATTGTTACCATTTCTAATATAGGCATTGAATAGTGATCACATGATTAGTATAAATATAGGGCTTTCACAAATTGAATTTACATAGAAAAAGGAAGCGATGGCCTCATCCAGTAGACTTACCCCATAAAAAACCCATTTTTTAGAGCTCAAAAAGGTGGTGGAGTTATTGGGCTTCTCTCTTGGACAAGACCAAGATGAGCTTGAATACGTTAAGCTTAAGTGGAACCGCCTTTGAGAGAAGTGGAAGTTGATAAAGATTACCACTCGAGGAATGTTTGTCGAGCCACCCCAAGAGTCTGTCACCATCACACACCTTACCCTAAGGTCTTATACGAGTGTTTTAAGGGGTTATGTAACAAGACCCTAGTACTATGATTATGTACATTATTATTGTATAGAGAATATACATTCTTTTTATTATTGTTACTTTGTAAATAGTTTTTAAAGAACAAATAGTATTTTTAGTTAATATTCAACTAAGAGATCTATTTTGATGAATTAATAGAATTTTGAATTAAATAATATATTAATAAAATATTATTATTATTACTATTAAATTAATTTTTATTAAATATAAATTATCCTATAATTTTATGAATGCAATTGTAATTTTTATTAAGGTTTGAAAGCTGTTTTTGTCAAAACCCATGAATTTTTGATAAATGTCAGTTTTTATTTTAAAAGTAAAAATTCACATATTTAGAAAAAATGAGTATTATTTTTGGAATCATGATGTTGAAATTATCCAATGGTGAATTTTACCTAATTTTCTGAGTCAGTCGAATTTTTGGGTAAAAATTAAATACCGTTTAAATATATAATGCGTTTTATGACATCATAATGACCCAATAGTGATTTTATAAAATACTATAAACATTATTTTCGGCCAATATATGTTTTTCCATTAAAATAATGTTATTTTGGGTTTGTTTTATTTATTTTAAAAAGCTTTAGTGGACCCTTCAAGGCTTATAAAACATTTTGTCTTTTTAAATTGTTTTCCTTGAGAGTGTGACTCACCTCCCCATAAGTAACCCTATTATTTTAAGAAGTTCGGCCACTATCCTCATAAAATATTTTTTACACTCCCCTTTGGAAAAAAATATGGGTAAAAACCATGTGCTGGTTTGTGATTTTGATTAGTTTAATGTGTGGTGTCCCAAACCTAAATAATAATGAATTCTCTCTCCTTTCTTATATAAACCCACCCAAGCTCCCACTTCCTCTTCACTCAAAGCCTTTTGAGTTCTTCCAACCTATGCCATCCTCTCTCTATAATCCTCCCAAGGCAACCCAATATCCCAAAGAGACTCTCTCAAGCCTCTCCCAAGCCTTTGGAAGCACACTTCCAAGTAAGGGATTTCTTCCTTTCTCATTTTTATCCAAATTTCTTTAAATTTTTATGCCCTTTTATTTTCTATTAAAAATGTTGGGGTATTATTTCACACCTCCCCCATACTTTTTTATTTATGTTTGGATGATAGGATAACCCTTTCTCTCTCATTAATGCCTCCCATGTACACCTGTTTCCATGATGAAATTCCGTGAGGGATTTACCTATCCTCTTTTACATCCAAGTAATTATTTTTTATTATGAATGTAAATTACATTAAGTTTATTGGGAAATGTATATATATTACCCCATTACTGTCCATTTCAGGTAAATATTATGATACACCCTTTTATCTCTCATCAACCATTTTTTATGAGTTATTATTTCACGCCGTTATGCTGCCGAAATTGCACTATGATTTTCCAAGCCAATGTCATTGTGTAGTGAATACCATGCCCATTTCTCTATCATGATTATTAAACTTGATGAACATTTAATTATTGATTATAAAGCTTCATGTATGTATTCCACATATCTTTTTCATTGAATAAATGATGATTTATTGATTCCATGTTGTATGATCCATGTGGACACTTATGCATGGAATGAAATGTTTAAGAAGGGTGCGACCAGATAGCGCTCCAATACATTTGGTAATTATAGTATCATGATACTTCATGTTCAATGAGTGTTGACTAATTCTAATTCAAGTGAAATGAGGGTTTACTTGTGATTCATGTGCAATGAGGGTTTACTCATGCTCCATTTGCAATGAGCCTTGGATCATGCTAATTCCATGTTAAGAGTTGTTGCCACATTTCCATGTTATGATTACCATGCTTTATCATGACTTTATGTTCATTTTTCTATTATGATCCATTGATATTCCTATTTCCTAACATGTATTGTAATCTTCATGTTATTCCTTGTTTACTCCCTTACTAGAATTTATAGCTCACCCTTTTCTTTTGCACGTCCTCAGGTTATCCCATGCAATGCTAAGTACGACAAAATGTAGTGGTCATGTAGAGGAAGTTTTCAATAATATGTTTCTTTCTACATTTTAAGTTTTTATGTAATGTTCCTAATACCCAAATACACTAGAACTCTCTATCTTCTATGTTGTATCAATTTAAGGTTTTATGTAATAAATCAGGTTTAAGTGTTTAATAAAGATCATGGTTGTTATAGTTGGTATCAAAGGATAGGTTTAGTTATTTTTGGGATTAGGATTAGAAAACCCTAGTGAAGGCTTAGAGACAAGAATAAGTATAATAAAAGCATACCTAAGTTTTGGTGGGTATTGAGTAAGTGGTTTATCAAGAAAATACATCCCTGTCTGGATACGAGTAGGTAGAGGTGGCTCTGGCACAGATGTACCTAGGGGTGAAAACTCTGACAAGGAATTCTGGGCTTGACCCAAGGTATCATGGTACATGACAATAGGCCTTTCTGCACTCTTGGTTAGGACATTCCTATGGGATATGCATTGGAAAATTCACAATATTTGTATGAACCATTATTAAGGGAGTTAAAAAAAATTCCCCTAAGAATATATGTTAGAAAGTAGATCATGGATAACATAGATTAAAGACTATAGATTCATAATTCAAGGAAATAAAAGCTATTTATAAGTCATATATTTTTTCCTTGGATTACCCTTTATGTGTTACCCCTAAATTTCTTTTTATTCTATCCAATGGATGGTAGTAGAAGGAATCAGGCTAACAACTAATGTGAAGATCAATGTGATGACTGTGCTAATGAGATGCCCAATCTGATGGGAGTGGGAATCACTAACTTTTTCACAATTCTCTCTCAGTAAACTCAAGATTTGAATAGAAACATGGGTCAATAGGAACTTTAAACCCCACTAAGAAAGAACAAGTCACTATCAAGAGCTTCATGAGACAAAGGCCTCCTACTTTTAATGGATCATCTGATCCCTCAATTACCAAACAATGGATCAACTCCATTGAAAAGATCTTCTCCATCCTTTAATGTAATTAACAAGAGAAGGTTCTATTGGATTCTTATCATATGGATGATAAATATGATCAATGGTGAACATTGAAAAAAAATAAGAAGCCTGAGGAGGAGATCGAGGTGTTGGAATGGATGGATTTCTAGAAGTTGTTTTTTTTATAAATATTTTCTGTTCACCCTTCGACTTAAGATGGAAAGGTACTTCCTTGAAATCAATCAAAAAGACAACGAATCCATTAGAGCGTATGAAAAAAAATTACAAGGATTTCAAAATACACCTCCGGCTTTGTTGTTACCCCCGAATACAAGGTTGACCACATCTTTGGTGGGATGAAACCTAGCCTCCGAAAATCCCTTGTGATCCGTGACTTCGAAAACTATGAGGAAATTGTCCGATGTTCCCTCAAGGTCAAAATAGAGATCAATGAATCTCAGGGGTATCATGACGATAATAAGCATAAGGTGGATTTCAATTCTGGTGTTCCGATGGATAAATCCAATGGTTCTAAGAAGATCCAACACCCACATGCCAAAGGTGTAGAAAAAAGCACCCCTAAAATTTCCTAAAGGGGATGAGGAAATTATTTAGGCGTGGAAGAGAAAGAAACCTAGCTGTTAACTACCGAAAATAAAAACCCGTAGCTACGACAGAGGAGAGGAATTATTTGTTCGACTCTCAATGAATTGTTCATTGCTTCAAATGCAAATAACCAGTGCATCTTGTAAATCAGTGCCCTAAGCCACAAGTTTTTGGAGGAAACCAACAACCTCCAGGAAACAAGGGAGATATTTTTCCATCACTACTGTCGAAGTGAACCCCAAAAATGAAGTGGTGAAAGGTACGCTAGTCATTCATTAAAGAATAGACAAAGTAATTTTTGATTTAGGTTCTATGCATTCTTTTATATCTGAAAAGTTTAGTAGAACAATCTCAACACCACCACAAATCATGGAAGTAAAGATTCGGTGAGTACGACAAATGGGGAAATCACTACATCCCATGAATATAACTCCTCCCATATCATAATCAGTGGATCGAACCTCCCTAAGAACCTTATCATACTCCCTCTGGTGGAATTTGATGCAATTTGTGTCATGTATTGGATTTACCTATATAGTTCCTAAATAAATTTCCGTGAGAAAGAAATCACTCTCCATGTGGAGAATTGACCCCCGATTCTGTACTAGTGAAAGGAGGAAGATGAATCTTATTTAGCTCCATCATCTCAAGCATGGTTATTACTTCCCTATGAGAAAATGTATCTGGATTAGATGATAGAGTCTAAGGAGGCAACCATCCTTGAAGACATGCCTATTGTGAGGGAATTTGCTGAAGTTTTTCCCGAGGAATTTCCGAGTCTTCCTCCTAGAAGATATATTTAATTATCAATTGATCTTATACCTTGGGTGTTTCCAATATCCAAGAATTTGTATAGAATGGCTATTGTGGTGCTTGAGGAGCTGAAGAAACAACTACAGAAGAATCTGGATAAAGGGTTTATACTCCCAAGTGCTTCACCATCGGGTGCACCAGTCCTATTCGTCAAGAAGAAGGATGCTTCAATGCACCTTTGCATTGATTATTGTGAGCTTAAAGAAATCACAATATAGAAAAAGTATCCTCTCCCATGAATAGATAAATTATTTAGTCAGTTGTGTGGAGCACAATACTTCTCCAAGGTAGATTTTTAGTCAGTACATTAATAAGTAAGGGTAAAGAAGGAAGATATCCCCAAGAATTATTTTTGTACAATATACAGACATTACGAATTCATAGTAATTCCTTTCAAACTCACTAATTCTCCATAAATAATTATGGAATTGATGAATAGAGTCTTTAGATAATACCTCGACAAATTTGTGGTAGTATTTATATATGATATTCTAATATACTCCAAAAACAAGGAGGATCATGAGAAGCATATAAGAACTTTACTAGAGACCTTGTGAAAGTATAAGGTATATGAAAAGTACATAAAGTGTGAGTTCTGGTTGAAGGAGGTCTCATTCTTGGGCCATATAATCACAAGCATTGAGATATCTATGGATCCCTCCAAGACAACTACAATAGAGGGATGGACGAGGCCAACATCGATAATGGATATCCTTATCCTTTTGAGGTTAGCTGGTTATTATCGACGATTTTTGAGAAATTTCAAATGATTTTCCAGCCCTCTTACCAAGCTAAATCAGAAGGGAGTAATGTTTTCTTGGAGTGATGAATGCGAGGAAAGCTTCAAGGAGTTGAGAATGAGGCTTACACTGTGCCCGTTCTCACTTCACCCACAAGTGGATAACTTTTTATGGTATTCAGTGATGCTTCGAAGAAGGGATTGGTCTATGTGTTGATGAAAAATGACAAATTCATTGCCTATTATTCAACGAAATTTAAAGTTCATGAGAAGAATTATCCAACACATGATCTGGAGTTGGATGCGGTGATCTTTGCTTTAAAAATTTGGAAACATTATATCTTCGGGGAGAATTTTAAAATATATATGGACCACAAAAGCCTCAAGTATACATTCACACAGAAAGAGTTGAACCTGCACCAATGAAATGGTTAGAGGTGATCAAAGATTATGACTAATCAATCCATTACCACCCTGGGAAAGAAAAAAAGGTAGTGGATACCCTAAGTAGATAGGACCCAATGATTCTATCATTGATGAGAATTGATAAGGATCCAATCTTCTTAGATTTGATGAAGATAGATATGGGAATCATAAATAAGGGAACATCACCAATCCTTTCAAAAATTATTTCCCAACCATCTCTTTTGGAAATGTTAAAGGATGCTCAAAATGATGATGTGGGAATTCAGAAGTAATTAGAAGCTATAAAAAAGGGAAATAATTTGAGTTCAATGTTAATGAAGAAGGAATTGTGAGATTTGGGAAAATACTACATGTTCCATCAAGTCCGTAGTTGAAGAAGAAAATTTTTTATGATGCACGTAGTTCAAATTTCTCTATTTTCCCAAGAAACACAAAGGTGTATTGATATCTATGAGATAATTATTGGTGGGATAATATGAAGGAGGAGATCACTGAGTATACATCAAAGTGCTTGGTGTGTCAACAAGTGAAGGAAGAGAGGTAGAAGTCTAAGGGGATGATGAAAACATTGCCCATACCAACATGGAAATGGGAGAACATCACCATGGACTTTGTCACCGGACTTCTGAAGACATCCAAAGGAAATAATGCAATTTGGGTTCTTTTGGATCGTCTTAAAATGACTGTACACTTCATTACAATTTGGGAGGATTTATCATTGGATCAACTGGCATAGATATACATTAGAGATGTGGCAAGGCTTCATGGGGTACCACTATTGATTTTATCCAATCGAGATCCAAGATTCACCTCTAAGTTTTGGAAGAGTCTTCAAAATGTTCTGGATACTGAAAAAAACTTCAGTATATATTATCATCCTCAAACTAATGTCTAATCTGAGTGGACTATCCAAACACTTGAGAACATGTTGAGAGCGTGCTCAATGGACTTCAAAGGAAGATGAGATCAACATCTTCCTCTGGTTGAGTTCTCTTATTATAATATTTTCCAATCGAGCATCCAAATGGCACCTTATGAAGCCCTATATGGGAAGAGGTGCAGAACACTGACATGTTGGGATGATGTCGGTGAGCGCAAGCTTCTAGGACTATGAATAGTTAAAGAAATGGTGGAGAAGGTGAAAACCATTCAGCAGCATATCAAGGTAGCCCAAAGTCGACAGAAGATTTATGTGGATAACCATCAGTGAGACCTTGAGTTCAAAGTTGAATACATGGTATTTCTACATATATACCCATGTAAGAAGGTCATGAGGTTTGGAATGAAATGTAAGTTAAGTCCTAGGTACATCAGCCACTTCGAGATTCATGATTGTGTCAGGGTTGTGGCCTATCGAATTGCACTTCCACCTACCATGTCCAATGTACATGATGTATTTCATGTATCCATCTTAGGAAATTACATACCATACCCTTCAAATGTACTCTCTTCAGAGTTAGTATAGCTAGAGGATGATCTTTCTTATGAGGAGCAACCAATGAAGATCATAGATCGTAGAGAAAAAGTTCTATGAAATTAGACAATGCCCCTTATCAAGGTGTTATGGAAAAACAAAAAGTTTGAAGAATCAACATGGGAATAATAATAAGTGATTAAAAGATTTACCCAAATCAATTTTAGTGTGGGAAAATGAAATTTCAAGGGAAAACTTTCTTGAGGGAGGAATATTGTAACGACCCAAAAATTCATTAATAAAAATTACTCTTGGTCTATTTAAATGTCTTATTATGGTTATGTAAAACGTATGCACTTATTTGGTTCTATGTTTTGGATTTCAAAATACTATTAATAATTTTTACCGTTGCTAATATAACCATTGAACAGTGATCACGTGATTATTATAAATATAGGGATTTTACAATTTCAATTTACTCAAAAAAGGAAGCGATGACCTCATCCAGTAGACTTTCCCCTTATGAAGCCCATTTTTCAAAGCATAGAAAGTATGTGGGGTCATTGGGATTCATTCTTGATGAAGCCCAAGCCAATCATGAATACGTTAAGCTCGAATGAAACCGCCTACGAGAGAAGTGGAAGTTGATAGAGATTACCACTCGAGCAATGTTATCCGAGCCACCCCAAGAGTCTGTCACCATCGTACACCTTACCCTAAGGTCTTATTTGGGTGTTTTAAGGGGTTATGTAACTATAACCTATTACTATGATTATGTAAATTATTCTTGTATATAGAATATACATTCTTTTTATTATTGTTACTTTGTAAATAGTTTTTAAAGAATAAATAGTATTTTTAGTTAATATTCAACTAAGAAATCTATTTTGATGAATTAATGGATTTTTGAATTAAATAATATTTTAATAAAATAATAATAATATTATTATTAAATTAATTTTTATTAAATATAAATTATCATATAATTTTAGGAATGCAATTATAATTTTTTTAAGTTTTGAAAGCTGTTTTTGTCAAAACCCATGAATTTTTGATAAATGTAGGTTTTTATTTTAAAAGTAAAAATTCACATATTTAGATAATTAGTTAGATAAAATAAATATTATTTTTGGATTGAAGACGTTTAAATTATCTAATGGTGAATTTTTCATAATTTTATGAGAGTCGAATTTTTGGGTAAAAATTAAATATTGTTTAAATATATAATGTGTTTTATGACATCATAATGACCCAATAGTGATGAAATAAAATAATATAAACATTATGTTCAGACAATATATGTTTTAACATTAAAATAATTTTATTTTTGGTTTGTTCCATTTATTTTACAAAGCTTTAATGGACCCTTCAAGACTTATAAAACATTTTGTCTTTTTAAATTGTTTTCCTTGAGAGTGTGACTCATCTCCACATAAGCAACCATATTATTTTAAGAAGTTTGACCATTGGCCTCATGAAATATTTTTTCCACTCCCCTTTGGAAAAAACCATGGGCAAAAAATATGGACTGGTTTGTTTTTTTGATTAGTTTAATGTGTGGTGTCCCAAACCTAAATAATAAAGAATTCCCTCTCCTTTCCTATATAAAATCACCCAAGCTACCACTTACTCTTCACTAAAAGCCTTTGGAGTTTATAAAAACTCTACTATCCTATCTCTAGAATCCTCCCAAGGCACCCCAATCTCCCATGAATCATCTCTCAAGCCTCTCCTATGACTCTGGAAGCATACTTCCAAGTAAGGGATTTCTTCCTTTCTCATTTTGTCCAATTTTCTTTAAGTTTTTATGCGTTTTTTCAAATAAATTGTTGGGGTATAATTTTTCACCTCACCCATACTTCGATATTTATGTTTGGATGATGTGATACCCCTTTATCTCTCATTAATGCCTCCCTTGTACACCCGTTACCATGCCGAAATTTCGTGAGGGATTTTTATCTCCTCTTTTACATCCAAGTATTTATTTTGTATTATGCATCTGAATTCCATTAAATTTGTTGGGACATGTATATATATGAACCCATTACTATTCATTTCATGTAAATATGATGATACACCCATTTATCTCTCATAAACCATTTTTTATGAGTTCTTATTTCAGGCCGTTATGCTTCCAAAACTGCACTACGATTTTCCAAGCCAATGTCATTGTGTAGTGAATACGATGCCCATTTCTCTATCAAGGGTATTCAACTTTATGCACATTTAATTATTTATTACAAATATTCATGTATGTATTCTAAATATCTTTATCATTTAATAAATTATGATGATTGATTCCATGTTGTATGATCCATGTGGACACTTATGCATGAAATGAAATGTTTAAGAAGGGTGCACCCTGATAGTGCTCCAATGCATTGGGTAAAGTATAGTATCATGATACTTCATGTGAAATGAGTGTTGAATCATGCTAATTCAAGTTCAATGAGTGTTTACTCATGCTTCATGTTCAATTAGGGTTTACTCATGCTCCTTTTGAAATGTGCCTTGGCTCATGCTAATTCCATGTTGAGTGTTGTTGCCACATTTCCATGTTATGATTACCATGATTTATCACATATTTATGTTCATATTTCTCTTGTGCTCCATTGATATTCCTATTTACTAACATTTATTTTAATATTCATTTTTTTACTCCTTTACTAGGCTTTATATCCCACCTTTTTCTTATGCATGTCCTTAGGTTATCCCATTCAATGTTAAGTACGAGGGAATGTAGTGGTCATGCAAAGGAAGTTTTCAATAAGATGTTGCATTATATGTTTTATGTTGTTATGTAATGTTCCTAATCCCAAAAGAAACTAGAACTCTCGATATTATATGTTGTATCAAGTGAAGGTTTTATGTAATAAATCAGGTTTAAGTGTGTAATAAGGAGCAGGGTTATTATAGTTGGTATCAAAGGATAAGTTTAGTTACTTTTGGGATTAGGATTAGAAAACCCTAGTGATACCTTATAGACAAGACTAAGTATAATAAAAACATACATATGTTTTGGTGGGTTTTGAGTAAGTGGTTTATCAAACAAATACATCCCTTTTAGGATACGAGCAGGTAGAGGCGGCTCTAGAACAAATGTATCTAGGTGTGAAAACTCCGACAAAGAGTTTCAGGCTTGACCCGGGGTATCCTGGTACACAACAACAAGACTTGATACACTATTGGTTACGACACTCCTGGGTGATATGCATTGGTAAATTCAGTGCCCTAAGACAAGGGTTTTCTAAGGCAACCAACAACCTCTAAGGTAGCAAGGGAGTTTTTTTTCCATTACTACTATCTAAGTGAACCCCGACAACGAAGTGGTGAAATGTACAATAGTTATTCATTAAATAATAGTGAGCATACTTTTTGATTTAGGTTCTACACATTCTTTTATATCCCAAAAGTTTATTAGAACAATCCCAACACCACCACAAATCTTGGAAGTAAAGATGTCGATGAGTATGACAAATGGGGAAATCATTTCATCCCATGAAAATAACTCCTCCCCTATCATAATTAGTGTATTGAACTTCTTGATGAACCTCATCATAATACCTTTAGTGGAATTTGATGCAATTTTTGTCATGGATTGACTTTCCCTATATAGAGCCTACATAAATTTCCATGATAAAGAAATCAATCTCCATGTGGAGAATCGACCCCCAATTTTGTACAAGTGAAAGGATGAAGATGAATCTTCTTTAGCTCCATCATCTCAAGCGTGGATATTACCTCCCTATGAGCACGTGTATCTAGATCGGATGATTGAGTCTAAAGAGGCAACCATCCTCGAAGACATGCCTATTGTGAGGGAATTCGCTGAAGTGTGTCCCAAGGAATTTCCTGGTCTTCCTCCTAGAGGAGATGTTGAATTCTCAATTGATCTTATACTTGGGGCATTGAAAATATCCAAGAATCTGTATAGAATGGATATTGTGGAGATTGAGAAGCTAAAGAAACAACTACAAGAGAATCTGGAAAAAGGGTTTATATTCCCAAGTGCTTCACCATGGGGTGCACTCATCCTCTTTATCAAGAAGAAGGATGGGTCAATGAGCCTTTGCATAGATTACCGTGAGCTTAAGAAAATAACGATAAAGAAAAAGTATCCTCTTCCATGAATTAATGACTTGTTTGATCAGCTGTGTGGAGAAAAATACTTCTCCAAGGTAGATTTGCTGTCGGGATATTATCAAGTAAGGGAGAAAAAGGAAGCTATCTCCAAGACAACTTTTTTGTACAAGATACTGGCACTATGAATTCATAGTAATGCCTTTCAGACTCACTAATGATCCAGAAATATTCATGGACTTGATGAATAGAGTCTTTAGAGATTACCTCGACAAATTTGTGGTAGTCTTTATAGATGATATTCTAATATACTCCAAAACCAAGGATGATCATAAGGAGAATCTAAGACCCATATTAGTGACCGTACAAAAGGAGAATCTCTATGAAATGTACATCAAGTGTGAGTTCTGGTTGAAATAGGTATCATTCTTGGGACATATCTTCATAAGCAATGGGATATCTATGGATCCCTCCAAGACAAATGCAATAGAGGGATGGCCGAGGCCAACATTAATAATGGATATCCTTAGCTTTTTGGGGTTATATGGTCATTATTGATGATTTGTGAGAAATTTATCTTGATTTTCCAAGACTCTTACCAAGATAACATGGAAGAGAGTAAATTTTTCTTGGAGTGATGAATGAGAAGAAAGCTTCAAGGAGTCGAAAAAGAGGATTATCACTGTGCCCGTGCTCACTTTACACACAAGTTGATAAATTTTTGTGGTATTCATTGATGCTTCGAATTAGGGCCTATGTTGTGTGTTATTATAGAATGAAAAATTCATTGCATATGATTCAAGGAAATTGAAAGTTCATGAGCATAATTATCCAACACATGATCTGGAGTTGGCTAAGGTGATCTTAATTTTAAAAATTTGGCAAAAATATCTCTTTGGGTAGAAGTATGAAACATATAAATACCACAAAAGCCTCAAGTATATTTTCACATAGAAAGAGTTGAACATGCTTCAATGAAGATGGTTTGAGCTGATCAAGGACTATGAATTCTCAATCCATTACCACCTTGGGAAAGCGAACAAGGTGGCAGATGACCTAAGTAGAAAGGAATCAACGATTCTATCATTTATGAGAATTGAGAAGGATACAATATTCTTAGATTTGATGAAGATAGTATAAGGTCCCAACCTTAAACATTACTTAATCTTGAGTTACTTCAAGAATACACGTTGATGATCTTTTCAGATTTAGAGTCTTAGAGAATTAGATCATAAAACATGCATTACATTCCACATTTAAACAAAGTGGTTACATAAAATATAGTACTCATTTTTTCCATCAACAGAAACATATTTAAAATAAAACATGGATTCTTTATTGACACTTCCTTGACACTATCATCACATCATGTACCTTTCCCTTATCCTGTGAAAAACATTTCAAAAACTTGGGATGAGCATAAAAAGCTCATTAAGGGATATAAAAGTATGAAATGAAAACATTAGGCCATGTATGAAATCATAATTTACTCATAAAACATAAGAATTTTAAAATACCTCATCAAATCATGAATAAATCATAGAAATCATAAGACATAAAGGTAACTTGAGGCATTCATAACATTCTTACATAGGGAGTAACCCTCATGGTTACGTTTGGAATACCCATCACAGTATATTCCCTAAATCTCTTTGGAGAAACCTTAACGTTTAACCCCTTTGAGTTACCCAATGCATTGGAGAGATATATCGGGCTCACCCGCCCTTAGTTTTTCACGAAACCACCTGTCTTCATAAACAATGCCCAAGAACCATAACATAATCGTATAACATAAAACATGCAT
Source organism: Viscum album (assembly GCA_963277665.1). Classification (NCBI taxonomy): domain Eukaryota; kingdom Viridiplantae; phylum Streptophyta; class Magnoliopsida; order Santalales; family Viscaceae; genus Viscum; species Viscum album. The sequence continues at coordinate 432,459,800 of OY728150.1, read as the reverse complement.
AAAGGAAACATAACATTTCCACATTTCAATAACAAGATATCAATAACACATTGATATAATAAAAACATTATGAAACCCATTTTCAATACCAAAATAAAAGAAAAGTAAAACATGGTATTTAGTTTTCATTTAAAAAAAAGTTATGGCTTGTAGAGGAAGTCGAAGCTCAAATAATGGTCACGACGGAAGAGAAGTCGTTGTCGCCGCATACGTACGACAAAAAAATTCCCTTTTTTTGTTTAGTAAAAAATTAATATAAAAAATATTCCTTTTGAATAAACGTAAAAGTGAAAGGGTTTTATACACCATATAAAATAAATTTGTGTATAAAACAAAATATGCCTCAATGAAAGGAGATTGAGACGAAGTCCCTTACCTCGGGTCCGACTTGACTCGATCGTTCTTTAACGTACTGAATAATAAACTTGAGTTAATTTATAATTTCTTAAGAACCTTTTTCAAGTTCATTATTCCTTTTATATCACTTATTACCGTGTCATGAACACTATGTAATTATTTAAATAATGGTCGTTTTTTCGACCCTTGGCACTTTAGTCAAAAATAAACTTCTTGTAATTACAAGTTGTTCTTGTGGTAAAATATCCATTATATCCAGAATTATATTCATGATTTAGATATCATATATATAATATATATCTAGTATATGCATGCATTTATAATATTACATAACATTTAGAGGTAAGAAATGAAATGCACCGTTCATGGAGACGGTAAGCCGTACGTACGCATGAACGCTACTTTCATTTCTATTTCATATTTAATAGAATGGAATCATAATGATATAAAGGTTTATTATAATTCCAGTATAATATCATATATAATATCATTAACTCCATCCTTTATATGTCCCACATATGGCATTAACGAATCAAATCACTTTGAGGGGGCGGTAGTCCGCATTTCCTAAAATGAAGATATCACGTTTACCCATAATGGAAGCCATAAAGGTATGCCATAAATGAAAAATAAATAAGATTAAGGAAAACATAAACATATTATATATCATATATAAATATAGTGATAGCTTAATGGCCACCTTTGAAGGTGTTATAAGAATATTGAACAATCATCGTTTCGTGAGGCAGAAATTCGCCATCCACGGAAACAGTATGTTCTTTAACCATTAGATGTAGGTGTGTGTAAGTTTATCTCGAATAATTCTTATAAAAACATCCTATCATATTGAACATACCGGTGTTGTTACAAAAGAAATGAATAAAAATAGTTTAGGGGGTTGGAGAAGCAAAATAAAACAAAAGAACATTAGAGAAGACTTTACCTTTAAATCGGGTAACTCCTCTTGGTTTGTACCAAAAGGGTTTATGGAAGAGCTTTCTTCCTAAGGTAAGGCTTATAGGATGAAGAGAGGGATGTGGAGAGATAAAATGAGCAGATCTTTTCCAATCCAATGGCTTGAGAAGTGTGTGTAAGGAGGTAGAGGTGGGGGCCTTTTATAAGATGAAAGGAGGGGCACGCTAGGAATGTTATAAAATGTTACTTTATATTGAAATGTGTTTTGGATTTAAAAGGTCCCACATTGATATATTTCAAGGATAAGGTGATAAGGGTTCGAAATATACTCATCCAATAGGTCTTTGACAAGTTTAAGTGTTAGATTTTACATTATCTTTTCATTTTATTTAAATCGTTCATTAATGAGGTAATCGTAGCATCATCATGATGTCATAAATAATTTAATTTATTTAATGTATAAAAATTATAAAAAGAAGAAAATATTTTTATCTTTCCAATGAATATTTATATTCCAATAGATCATTTATGTAGACAAAATTAAAAATGTTTTACTCAGGTGATACATTCTTTGTTATATTTAACTTTCTTTAAAAATAAAAAGATAAAAAGTCATTATCACACAAAAGTGATTCCATGGGGTCCCCAAGTTTGGCACAAGGCATCCCATGGTCGGACATGACACCACCAGTAGAATTAGGACACATGTTGGGGTCATTTGTTATTATTATGATATTAATTTATTATCCTTAACTTCCCAATTACTAATTAATCAAGATAATTAAAGATAATTACCGCCGTAACTATTCATAATGTCCAAAAACAAAAGAGTCTTGATTAAATAATTTGGACATTATGATTACAAATATGTAATCCATTTTACCAAATTCCATACACAGAAATTGCAATAATTAATTTAAAAATAATTCCCATTGTCAAAACAAATAGTGAGTTTTTTAGAAACAATATCTATGAAAATTTTTGGCACTTGTTTATGACCAATTCCAAAGTGAAATTAATCCCAATGACAACCATTGGATTAAGTGGTAAAAATATATTCTATTTACACTTTAAAACCAATTAAAAAGATAATCTATCCATATAATTAAATTAGATGAAAATGCAGTTTTGATGTAAAATGCAGTATTTTTCACTATTCATTAAAAAATGAACATTGTCAGAAAAATACCAAAAATTTATCCAAAGTAAATTTCAATGTCCCAATCATAAAGAATAAGTTTATTTTGACAAATAGAGATTATAAAATTGTCAAATGTTTGATTTAAAAATGGTTTTCCATCAAAAGGCAGTAAACAATCTTTTAAAAATATTAGTGTATTCCATGCTTAAGATTGTATTTATTCTCGTTTTAAGCCTCTAAAACACTATATAATTCATAAATAGACATAGATAAGAATATATATTATTCATTACTTACTTGGGATGTTACATCCTCCCCCCCTTAAAAAATTGCGTCCCCGCAATTTATTTACTTATCGAATAAGTGGGGGTATTTATCCCTCATTGCATTTTCAGATTACCATGTTGCCTCTTCACTAATGTGGTTTTTCCAAAAAACCTTTACTTGATGAATCACCTTATTCCGTAACACTTGCTCCCTGTGGTCAAGAATATGGACCGGTTTTTTCCTCATAAGATAGATTCTCTTCCAGTTGAACTACCTCTGGACTCAAAACATGAGATAGATCTGGCATGTACTTCCTTAACATTGAAACATGAAAAACATTGAGTACCTGAGATAAACTCAGAGTTAAAGCCACTCGGTATGCAACTGATCCAACTCTCTCCAGAATTTTTTATGGTCTGATGAACCTTGGACTCAGATTTTCTTTCTTACCAAATCGCATCACACTTTTCCATGGTGAAACTTTGAGAAAAACATGATCACCTACCTCAAAAGAGAGATCCTTCCTCCTATTATCCGCATAACTCTTCTTCCTACTCTGAGCTGTTCTCATCTGTTTCTGTATCAGCTGAACTTTTTCTACCAACTCTTCTACCAAGTCTGGTCCCATGAACTTCCTTTCACCCACTTCATCCCAAAAAGCTGGAGTTCGACACCGCTTCCCATATAATTCCTCAAATGGTGCCATCTGTATATTGGAATGAAAACTGTTATTATAAGAAAACTCAACCAAAGAAAGATGTTAGTCCCAAATTCCCTGATAATCCATCGAAAAAGCACCTATCATATCCTCCAAAGTCTGATTTGTTCGTTTTGACTACCCATCTGATTGAGGATGAAAAGATGTACTAAAATTTAATTCAGTACCCAATGACTTCTAAAGGCCTTTCAAAAAGTCAGAAGTGAACCTAGGATCAAGGTCAGATACAATGGAGAGAGGAACTCCATGTAACCTAACTATCTCTTTAAGATACAAACGGGAAAGTAGATCTAGGGAAAAATTATCTCATATAGCAAGGAAATGAGCAGATTTAATCAAGCGATCAACAATAACCCAGATTGCATTATTACCTCAAGGTGTCTTTAGAAAACCCACAATGAAGTACATGGATATATCCTCCCATTTCCACTCTGGAACTAGTAAAGGTTGAAGCATCCCTTTCGGTAACTGCCACTCTTCTTTTACCTGTTGAAAAGTCAAACAATTCACAGTAAAATCAGCAATATCGCTTTTCATTCCGTCCCTCCAGTAATACTCCCAAAGATCTCTATACATCTTAGTACTGCCTAGATGAACTGAAAACGGAGAACTACGAGCTTCACGTAACAACTTTATCTTCAATTGTGAATCACAAGGCACACACAATCTCTTCCTAAATCTCAAAACACAATCATTATCAATGTTGAATTCAGGCAACTTACCCTTCTAAACCAGCTCTACCTTTTTCTGTAACTCACTGTCTTGCTTCTGTGCTTACTTAATTCTGTCTGATAGAGAAGATTTCACTAATACCTGAAATAAAATAGAAGGAAATCCTGCACCAAAAAATTCTATGACAAAGTTCATCAAATCCTTACCCAAAGGATCACGTTCCAAATGCAAAATTGTTAATGAAGCATTGCTTTTTCGACTCAAAGCATCAACCACTTTATTTGATTTTCCCGGATGGTAATGAATTGTACAATCATAATACTTGATTAATTCTATCCATCTCCTCTGTCTCATGTTCAATTATTTATGAGTGAATATATACTTTAAACTTTTGTGATTGGTATATATTTCACACTTTACTCCATACAAATGATGCCTCTAAATTTTTAAAGCGAAAAAAACATCAGCTAATTCCAAATCATGTGTAGGGTAATTTACCTCATGAGTTTTCAACTGACGTGAAGCATAAACAATTACCTGATCATTCTGCATTAGGACACAACCAATTCCTTTCAATTAAGCATCACTATAGATAACAAACTCCCCATTCCTGGAAGGTGGTGCCAAAACTGGAGCATTCACCAATCTTCTTTTCAATTCTTGAAAACAATCATCACATTCTTTTGTCCAGATAAACTTAACACCCTTCTGAGTTATCTTAGTCATTGGACTAGATAACCGTGAATAATTTCTAAAAAACCTTTGGTAATAGCCTTCCAAACCAAGAAAACTACGAATCTCGGTAACATTTGTGGGTCTTGGCCATTCTTCCACAACCTTTATTTTTACAGGATCAACAGTTATCACATCTTTAGAAACAATATGACCAAGGAAAGAATTTTGTTGCAACCAAAACTCACCCTTGGTGAATTTACCATACAATTTATTTTCTTTTAAGGTTTGAAAAATAACCCTTAAATGTTTTTCATGCTGCTCTTTACTTTTAGAAAACATCAAAATATTATCAATGAAAACAACCACAAACTTATCCAAGAACTCATGGAAAATTCTATTCATAAGGTCCATGAATACAGCATGTGCATTGGTTAGACCAAAAGGTATAACTAAAAATTCATAATAGCCATATCTTGTACGAAACACAGTCTTTGGAATATCTTCTTCCTTTACCTTCAACTGATGGTACCCCGACCTCAGGTCAATCTTTGAAAAATACTGAGCTCCCTGGATCTGATCAAACAAATCATCGATATGAGGCAAATGATATTTTTTCTCAATAGTGATTTTATTCAAGGCTCTATAATCAATGAAAAGTCTCATTGAACCATCTTTCTTTTTAACAAATAAAACAGGGGCACCCCATGGTGATGTGCTAGGTCGAATGAAGCCTTTCTCTAATAAATCTTGCAATTGCTCCTTCAACTCTAAAAGTTCAATTTGAGCCATTCAATAACGGGGTTTTGAAATTGGCTTAGCATCAGGAACTAAGTCAACAGTAAACTCAACTTCCCGATCTGGTATTATTCTAGGCAACTCATTAGAAAAAACACCAGGATACTCATTTACCACTAGCAAATCATTAATATGAACAGTTCCCTTGTTTTCAAAAATATGTGCAAGGTAACATTCATTTCCATCTTTTACAAGTTTCTTGGACTCTTGATATGTTATCAACAGTAAGGGTTTATTCTTGTACACAAACTGAAATCCTTTCTAAAAAGAAACTTCTTTATCTCTACAGTCAATCTTATCATGGTAAATAGAGAGCCAATCCATACCCAGGATAACATCAAACTCTACTAGAGGTAAAACAATAATGTTTGCAAGTAGGTTCTTTCCACAGATAAGGATAGAAAGATTCTTATAAATTATTTTTGCCTCATCATTTCCCCAAGGTGTTTTTACCACAAGTTCAGCAATCATTTCTTGAGATGGTATTCCCATTTTACTAGAAAAGTTTTCAGAGATGAAAGAATGTGTAGACCCTGAATCAAACAACACACTGGAATAATATGAAAAAACAAACAAAGTACTTGATACCACTTCATTTGATGGCCCAACATCAGCTGAAGTAGTTGAAAAGGATTTCACCACCCCTTTCTACTTGTAGTCTAACTTCTTCCCATCACTCGAGCTCTTTGTCGGACACTCGTTTTCATAGTGACCCATCTCATTGCACTTAAAACATTTCACTAACTATAAATAAAATTTTGTCTTACCATCACCCTGATCTTTTTCAGTGAAATCACGAGCCTTATGTCCCATCTTACCACATTGGTAGCACTTTCCAGAATTCATAAGTAATTCCCCATCATGCCTTTTACCACATTTATCACAAACTGGAAACTTAGTTTTCTTACCATCAGACCTTTTTGAAGAATTCTTCCCTTTTTCTTGCCACCTCGGTATCTTCTTCTGTTGGTTTTTATATAACACTTGATCATCGGAAAACTCCATTTCCACCTTCTCAGCAAATCAAACAAGCTTTTCATAACTTTTGAACTCATGATAATCCAATTCCCTTTGATATTTTGGATTTAATCCTGAGTAAAAACGATTGATTTTACTAGCAAGGTCTCAGATAAAATTTGGAGCATACCATGACAATCGAGTGAACCTATCTTCATAAGCAGCCACTGAGTCGTCCTTTTTCCTCAATTCCAAGAATTGTTTTTCCATCCTAAGTCGAACAGCCTTAAAAAAATACTTCTCAAGAAACATACCTTTGAATTCATCCCAGTTGAGAGCATCAATATCATCAGCGTCCCTGATATTTTTAACTATCAACCACCACTGATCTTCTTCACCCTCCAAACGGTAAATTGCAAGACTAACCTTTTGATTGTCTGAACACCCCATGACATTGAAAATATTCTCCAGTTATTTAATCCACCCTTCAACTATAATAGGGTCAGATGATCCTTGAATGATGGGGGATGTTGCCTCATGAAATGTTCCACCACTGACATGTTCCTCTGCGGTTGATCTGGATGATCTCATGCATGGATACCACCACCATTTATCGCTTGAGTCAACTATTCCATGACTGCAACAAACTGTTCAGTTCCAATTCTGACCATCTCAGGATGCTGATTCGGAATGTCATTTCCTTCTGTACGCCTTCCTAGCACTGCTTCCCTATTTCCTCTATGGAAAACCATTCTGAACAAACATGTATTAGATGAAGCAACATGGTAATATTAAAATGCTATATCATTTCAATTTGACCATAAAAAATATTTTTGGATAATCATTTAATAGAATTCTAACTCCTAAAGTTATCTAAACCAACCTTTGATACCAACTATAAGGCCCCGGCCTTAAACATTACTTAATCTTGAGTTACTTCAAGAATACATGTTGAGGATCTTTTTTAGGTTTAGAGTTTTAGAGAATTAGATCATAAATCATTCATTACATTTCACATTTAAACAAAGTGGTTACATAAGAGATAGTACTCATTTTTCCCATCAATAAAAACATATTTAAAATAAAACATGGATTCTTTCTTGACACTTCCTTAACACTATCATCAAATCATGTACCTTTCCCTTGTCCTGTGAAAAACATTAAAAAAACATGGGATGAGCATAAAAAGCTCAGTAAGGGATATAAAAGTATGAAATGAAAAAATTAGTCCATGTATAAAATCATACTTTACTCATAAACATAAGAATTTTAATATACCTCATCAAATCATGAATAAATCATAGAAATCATAAGACATAAATGTAACTTGAGGCATTCATAACATTCTTACGTAGGGAGTAACCCTCAGGGTTACGTTTGGAATACCCATCACAGTATATTCCCTAAATCTCTTCGGAGAAACCTTAACGTTTAACCCCTTCACGTTACCCAATGCATTGGAGATCTATATCAGGCTCACCCGCCCTTAGTTTATCACGGAACCACCCATCTTCATAAACAATTCCCAAGAACCATAACATAATCATATCACATAAAACATGCATACAGGAAACATAATATTTCCACATTTCAATCACAAGATATCAATAACACATTGATATAATAAAAAAATTATGAAAACCATTTTCAATACCAAAATAAATTAAAAGTAAAACATGGTATTTATTTTTCATTAAAAAAAGTTATGGCTTGTAGAGGAAGCCGAAGCTCAAATAATGATAACGGCGGCAGAGAAGTCATTGTCGCCGCATACGTACGACAAAAAAACATTCCCTTTTCTCATTTAGTAAATTATTCGTATAAAAAAGATTCCTTTTGAATAAACATAAAATTCAAAGGGGTTTATACACCATATATAAGAAAGTTGTGTATAAAACAAAATATGCCTCGATGAAAGGAGATTGAGACGAAGTCCCTTACCTCAGGTCCGACTTGACTCGATCGTTCTTTAACGTCCTGAATAATAAACTTGAGTTAATTTATAATTTCTTAAGAACATTTTTAAAGTTCATTATTCCTTTTATATCACTTATTACCATGTCATGAACACTATGTAATTATTTAAATAATGGTCATTTTGTCAACCCTTGGCACTTGAGTTAAAAATAAACTTCTTGTAATTACAAGTTGTTCATGTGGTAAAATATCCATTATATCCAGAATTATATTCATGATTTAGATATCATATATATCATATATATCCAGTATATTCATGCATTTATAATATTACATAACATTTAGAGGTAAGAAATTAAATGCACCGTTCATGGAGATGGTAAGCCGTACGTATGCATGAACGCTACTTTCATATCTATTTCATATTTAATAGAATGGAATCATAATGATATAAAGGTATATTATAATTCAAGTATAATATAATATATAATATCATTAACTCCATCCTTTATATGTCCCACATATGGCATTAACGAATCAAATCACTTTGAGGGGGCGGTAGTCCGCACTTCCTAAAATGAAGATATCACGTTTACCTATAATTGAAGCCATAAAGGTATGACATAAATGAAAAATACAGAAGCTTAAGGAAAAAATAAACATTTTATATATCATATATAAATATAGCGACATATTAATGGCCACATTTGAAGGTGTAATAAGAATATTGAACAATCATCGTTTCGTGAGGCAGAAATTCACCATCCACGGAAATAATATGTTCTTTAACCATTAGATGTAGGTGTGTGTAAGTGTAGCTTGAATAATTCTTATAAAAACATCCTAGTATATTTAAAATACAGATTTTTTTTACAAAATAAATGAATAAAAACAGTTTAGGGGGTTGGACAAGAAAAATAAAACAAAAGAACATTAGAGAAGACTTTACCTTTAAATCGGGTAACTCCTCTTGGTTTGTACCAAAAGGGTTTTTGGAAGAGATTTCTACCTAAGGTAAGGATTATAGGATAAATATAGATATGTGGAGAGATAAAATGAGCATATCTTGGCCAAGCCAATGGCTTGAGAAGTGTGTGTAAATAGGTAGAGGTGGGGGCCTTTTATAAGAGGAAAGGAGGGGCACTCTTGGAATGTTATAAAATGTTACTTTATATTGAAATGTGTTTCGGATTTAAAAGGTCCCAAATTGATATATTTCAAGGATAAGGTGATAAGGGTTATAAATATACTCATACAATAGGTCTTTGACAAGTGTAAGTCTTAGATTTTACATTATCTTTTCATTTTATTTAAATCATTCATTAATGAGGTAATCGCTGCATCATCATGATGTCATAAATAATTTAATTTATTTAATGTATAAAAATTATAAAAAAATACTATGATGTAGGAAATATTTTTATATTTCCAATGAATATTTTTAGTCTAATAGATCATTTATTTAGACAAAATTAAAAATGTTTTACTCAGGTGATACATTCTTTGTTATATTTAACTTTCTTTAAAAATAAAAAGATAAAAAGTCATTATCACACAAAAGTGATTCCATGGGGCCTCCAAGTTTGGAACAAGGCATCCCATGGTCTTCCATGACACAAAATGTAGCATTAGGACATATGATGGGGTCATTCTTTATTATTATGATATTATTTTATTATCCTTAACTACCTGATTACTAATTAATCAAGATAATTAAAGATAATTACCGTCGTTACTGTTTATAATGTCAAAAAACAAAAGAGTCTTGATTACATAATTTGAAACTTATGATTAAAAACATTTAATCCATTTTACAAAATTAAAAACACATAAATTGCAATAATTAATTTAAAAATAATTCCCGTTTTCAAAACAAATAGCGGGTTTTTTAGAAACAATATCTATGGAAAGTTTGGCACTTGTTTATGCCCAATTCCAAAGTGAAATTAATCCCAATGACCAACATTGGATTACGTGGTAAAAATATATTCTATTTAAACTTTAAAACCAATTAAAAAGATAATCTAACCATATAATTAAATTAGATGAAAATGCAGTTTTGATGTAAAATGCAGTATTTTTCACTATTCATTAAAAAATGAACATTGTCAGAAAAATACCAAAAAATTATCCAAAGTAAATTTCAATGTCCCAATCATAAAGAATAAGTTTATTTTGATAAATAGAGCTTATAAAAATGTTGAAATTTTGATTTAAAAATGGTTTTCCATTAAAAGGCAGTAAAACAATCTTTTAAAAATATTAGTGTATTCCATGCTTAAGATTGGATTTATTCTCGTTTTAAGCCTCTAAAACACTATCTAATTCATAAATAGACATAGATATGAATATATATTATTCATTTATTAATTGGGATGTTATAGATAGACATGGGAATCATAAATAATGGAACATCATCAATCCTTTCACAAATGATTTCCCAACCATCTCTTTTGGAAAAGTTAATGGATGATCAAAAGGATGATGTGGAATTATGAAGTAATTGGAAGCTATAAGAAAAGGGAAATCCTCATTGTTTAATTTTAATGAAGAAGGAATTGTGATATTTGGGAAAATAGTATGTGTTCTATCAAGTCTGGAGATGAATAAGGAACTTTTGGATGATGCACATAGTTTAAATTTCTCTATTCACCCAGGAAACACAAAGATGTATCAAGATCTTCGAGAGAATTATTGGTGATATTATATGAAGAAGGATATTGGTAAGTATACATCAAAGTTCCTGGTGTGTTAGAAAGTGAAGGAAACGAGGTATAAGTCTAAGGGGATGATGTAACCATTTCCCATACTAGCATGGAAATGGGAGAACATCAACATGGACTTTGTCACCAGAATTACGAAGATATCCAAAGGATATAATGAAATATGAGTTTTTGTGGATCATCTAACAAATTCTGTACACTTCATTGCAATTCAGAAGGATTTCTCATTATATTAACTGGAACAGATATACATTAGAAATGTGGTAAGGCTACATGGGGTACCACTATTGGTTGTATCTGATCGAGATCCAAGATTCACCTATAAGTTATAGAAGAGTCTTCAACATGATCTTGATACTGAGCTGAAATTCATTATATCTTATCATCCTCAAACTAATTTCCAATCCAAGCAGACTATCCAAACACTTGAGGACATGTTGAGAGCGCACTCAATGGATTTCAAAGGAGGATGGGATCAACATCTTCCTCTAATTGAGTTCTCTTATAATAATAGTTTACACTCGAGCATCTGAATGGAACCTTTTGAAGACCTGTATGGGAATAGGTGCAGAACACCATCATGTTTGGATGAAGTCGGTTAGCATAAGATTCTAGGACCATAAATGGTTGAAGAAATGGTGGAGAAGGTGAAAACCATTCAGTAGCATATCAAGGCAGCGCAAAGTCGACAGAAGAATTATATAGATAACCATCAAAGAGACCTTGAGATCAAAGTTAGAGACATGGTATTTATATGCATATCTCCATGTAAGAAGTTCATGAGGTTTGGAAAGAAATGGATGTTAAGTCCTAGGTACATATTCCCCTTCAAGATTCTTGATCATGTTAGGGTTGTAGCCTATCAACTAGAACTTCCACCTACCATGGCCAAAGTACATGATTTATTTAATGTATCCCTATTAATGAAGTACATACCAGACCCTTCACATGTACTCTCTTCAGAGTTAGTAAAACTAGGGGATGATCTTTCTTACGAGGAGCAACCAATGAAGATCTTAGATCATAGAGAAAAAGTTCTACGAAATAAGACAATGCCCCTCATCAAGGTGTTATGAAAAAACCACAAGTTTGAAGAAGAGACGTGGGAATAAAAACAAGTGATGAAGTAGAGTTACCCAAATCTATTTTAGTGTGTGAAAATGAAATTTATAGGGCAAAATTTCTTAAGGGGGGAAGATTGTAATGACCCAAAAATTCATTAATGAAAATTTCTCTTGGTCTATTTAAATGTCTTATTATGGTTATGTAAAACGTATGAACTTATTTGGTTATATGTTTTGGATTTTAAAAAACCATTAAGAATTGTGAACATTTCTAATATATCCATTACACAGTGATCACATGATTAGTATATATATAAGGCTTTAACAAATCCAATTTACTCAGACAAAGGTAGCGATGGCCTCATCCAATAGACTTGACCCATACGAAGCTAATTTTTCAGAGCTCCAAAAGGATGTGGTGTCATTGGGATTCTCACTTGACCAAGCTCAATATAATCTTGAATATTTTAATCTCAAGAAGAACCACCTATGATAGAAGTGGAAGTTGATAGAGATTACCACTCGAGAAATGTTATCCGAGCCACCCCAAGAGTCTGTCACCATCGCGCACCTTACCCTAATGTCTTATGTGGGTGTTTTAAGGGGTTATGTAACAAGACCCTAGTACTACGATTATTTACATTATTCTTGTATAGAGAATATATATTCTTTTTATTATTGTTACTTCGTAAATAGTTTTTAAAGCATAAATAATATTTATAGTTAATATTCAACTAAGAAATATATTTTGACGAATAAATGGATTTTTGAATTAAATAATATTTTAACAAAATATTATTATTATAATTAAATTATTTTTTATTAAATATAAATTATCATATAATTTTATGCATGCAATTGTAATTTTTATTAAGGTTTGAAAGCTGTTTTTATCAATGCCCATAAATTTTCGATAAATGTCATTTTTTATTTTAAAAGTAAAAATTCAAATATTTATAAAATTATTTAGAGAAAATGAATATTATTTTTGGAATCAGGACATTGAAATTATCCAACAGTGATTTTTTCATAATTTTCCAAGACAATCAAATTTTTGGGTAAAAATTAAATACCGTTTAAATATATAATGTGTTTTATTACATCATAATGACCCAATAGTGATGTAATAAGATAAAATAAACATTATGTTTAGACAATATATGTTTTACCATTAAAATAATGTAATTTTGGGTTTGTTTTATTTATTTTACAAAGCTTTAGTGGACCCTTCAAGGCTTATAAAACATTTTGTCTTTCTAAATTGTTTTCCTTTAGAGTGTGACTCATCTCCACATAAGCAGCCAAATTATTTTAAGAAGATCGACCATTGTACTCAAAAAATATTGTTTTACACTCCCGTTTGCCAATAAAAATGGGCAAAAACCATGGTCTTGTTTGTGTTTTTGATTAGTTTAATGTGTGGTGTCCCAAACCTGAATAATAAAAATTCCCTCTCCTTTCCTATATATACTCACCCATGCTCCCACTTCCTCTTCACTCAAAGCCTTTGGAGTTATTAAAAAATCTTCAATCATCTCTCTATAATCCTAAAAAGGCACCCCAATATCCCAAGAAGCCTCTCTCAAGCCTCTCCCAAACCTTTGTAAGCACACTTCCAAGTAAGGGATTTCTTCCTTTCTCATTTTTGTCCAATTTTATTTAAGTTTTTTTTCAATTTTGTTTTCAATTAAAAATGTTGGGGGTATGATTTCACCCCTCCTCCATACTATCCTCTTTATGTTTGGATGATGAGATACCCCTTTATCTCTCATTAATTCCTCTTATGTACACCCGTTACCATGCCGAAATTCTGTGAGAGATTTATCTCTCATCTTTTATATCCAAGTAATTATTTTGTATTATGTATAGAAATTCCATTAAATATGTTGGTACATGTATTTATATGACCCCTTACTGTATATTTCATGTAAATATGATGATACACCCCTTTTTTTCTCATCAAACATTTTTTATGAGTTCTTATTTCACACCGTTATGCTGCCGAAATTGTACTATGATTTTTCAAGCCAATGTCATGTTGTAGTGAATACCATGCCCATTTCTCTATCAAGGGTATTCACCTTTATGAACATTTAATTGTTGATTATAAAGATTCATGTATTTATTCCACATCCCTTTATCTTAGAATAAATTATGATGATTGATTCCATGTTGTATGATCCATGTGGACACTTATACATGAAATGAAATGTTTAAGAGGGGTGCGCCCTGATAGCGCTCCAATGCATTGGGTAAAGTATAGTATAATGATACTTTATGTGAAATTAGTGTTTACTCATACTAATTAAAGTTCAACAAGGGTTTACTCGTGCTTCATGTTCAATGAGGGTTTACTCATGCTCGATGTGCAATGAGCCTTAGCTAATGCTAATTTCATGTTAAGTGTTGTTTCTACATTTCTATGTAATGATTACCATGCTTTATTATTCCTTTATGTTCAGGTTTCTATTGTGCTCCATTGATATGACTATTTCTTAACATGTATTTTAATCTTCATGTTATTCCTTGTTTACTCCCTTACTGAGCTTTATATCTCATCCTTTTCTTATTCACGTCCTCAGGTTATCCCATGCAATGCTAAGTATGAGGGAATGTAGTGGTCATGTAAATGAAGTTTTCAATAAGATGTTATATTCTATGTTATAAGTTGTTATGTAATGTTACTAATCCCTAAATAAATTAGACCTATTGATCTTCTATTTTGTATCAAGTGAAGGTTTTATATAATAAATTAGATTTAAGTGTGTAATAAAGAGCAGGGTTGTTATAAATATTCAATGATTTTACTACCTTAGGAATTGAAATTACACAATCAGATCCATTACTAAAATTAATAATATTACTACCCTTAAAATGGATTGTAATATCTGATACTATAATAAAATCATAACCCACCAGATATTTGATATTGAAATAATTGATTGGAAATATAATGATGTATGATGTACAACTGAATGATGAAGCTTAAGATCATAAAATAGTGAACTGGAAAATAATAACCTTAATATTAAATCTCATAAGAATGAAAATAAATTGAAAAAAGATATAAATATATAAAAGGATTTATATTTTTTAGATTCTTGAATGGAACAGGCTTAGCTAGCTAAAAAATTAATAAAATTTTATAGGAAACAAAGGCTTCAAAAAATCAATCACTAAATATGAATAATGATCTAAATAAGTAAGAGGCTTTGATTAAAAACTAATGGGTCATATCAGACCTTATTTCCCAAAGTTAATAGAAGAATGAAGAATTATGGAAAATAAAAATTAGAATAAATCTGATTATGAGAAAAAGGGAATAGAGCTATGAAGGATAATTAGAGTGTGTCTGAATAATCCAATATCTTTTCCAAACATGACTCAGAAATAGAGCTAAAAAAATCTAAAAGTAAACACATGATTTATGGTTAAGGAAGAAGATGAGGTAAAATATTATTATTATTGTTTTTTTGATTCTAATAATTTTTCAAATAGAAAATTAGTTGTTAATTTCTTAATACTTGAAGGAAAATATGAATCTCTAATAAAAAATTATAATAAATTTAAAATATTCATAATATTGTTTTAATTGAAAAATATGAAATGCTAAAAAAACATCAAGAATTAAAAGAAAAATTTAATAAATATACATAAAACTGTATTTTTCCCTAAAATAAAATAAAAAAATTATAAGATGAAGTTGAATCATGCAAAAGTGTTTCATGTATATTAACTAAATGAGGAAAATCTATAAATGATATTCTTTAAAAAATATTATTAAAAAGTAAATATATGGAATAAGAACCAAGGGAAAAAAATCAAAGTTATATAAAAATTATTTTGTACCATGTTCTAAAAATAATACCTATTTCTACTGTTGAATTAAATGAAATTATTATAACAACTATTGTTTAAGAAAATCTTAGATAAGTGGAATTAAAAACTCTTTTTTATAGAAATATGGATAAATAAAATACAATAATTTTTTTTAAATAAGGAAAATCTTGATTCTTATATCTGGTCTTACTAACACAGTTGGACCCAAGAAAATATGGGTACCAAAACAAACTGTTGTTTAAATAATTTTCTAGGAATAATAAAAAAGGAAGAAAAATGATGTATAGTATATAAACAATGGCTTCTCAAGACACATGAGTGGAGAATCTTCTAATTTTCATATAATTTAAAAACTAGATGGGGGTCTAGTCACCTTTTTAGTTAATTCTAAAGGGAATATAGTTGGATTTGGATCAGGTGGAGATCAAAATTCAATTTCAATAAAAAACAGTTCTATATGTTCAAGTTATAAAACAAAACTTGATAAGTATTTATCAACTCTGTGATGATGAGTTTTATGTTTATTTATATAATAATTACTACTTATTTTTTGAATATAATTTTTACAAATTTAGAGAACATAGAACTGAAAATTTTTCTACCTTGGACATTAATTCCTTGTGTAAATGAAAAGTGTATTTTTTAACTACTGAGAAAAATTAATATTTTATTTGGAATATAATACATGGACACCACAATGTATTTACATTATATAAATTATCTAATAAAAACCTAGTTTCTGATTTACCTATTCCTAAATTTCATATTGATAAATTCTATGATACATTATCAATTTGAAGGAAACAAATATCATCTTTCAAATCTATTAACAAAGATGTTGCATTTAAACCATTAGAACTTATGAACATGGATTTGTTTGGACAATCAAATTTAGAAAGTTTGTATGGAAAATTATTTTTTTTATTTATAAGTTAACTATTTTTCAAGAATTACTTGGGTTTATTTTCTTAAACTAAAAAGTGATGTGTACAATGTTTTTAAAATATTTTGTAAAATTTTTCAAAATGAAAAATATTTTAAAATAATTTCATTAAGAAGTGATCATGGGGGAGAATTTTTGAATCAAGAATTTAATTAATTTTTCTCAAAATTAGCCATTAAATACACTTTCTATATACTAATAATACCATAATAAAATCAAATTTTTGAAATAATAAATAGAAAAATTTAAGATATGGAAATGGCTAGGTTAAATGAATGCAGTCTTGAAACCTATTTTTGGGTAGATGATGTAAACACATCTTTCCATATCATGAATAGAGTTTAAATAAGAACTCTTATAAAAAAACACCCTTTGAACTTTGGAATTACATAAAACATAATATAAGTTACTTTAATGTATTTGGATGAAATATTTATATCTTGAATATTAAGGAGAACCTTGGTAAATTTGATCTAAAGGTTGATAAAGGAATATTTTTAGGATATTCTCTTACATATAATGTCTATAGAATTTATAATAAAAATTTAAGAATTTTTAAAGAATTGGTTCATGTGAAGTTTGATGAAAGTGATCCATTTTATAAAAGAAACGATCAAATAGATGAAATTATTGACTTTTTAGAAAACATGAGGCTTGAATCACCTAAGAATAATTTTGAAAAAAATAATTAAAATTCAGTCCAAGCTAGAAGACCATGATGTAGATGAACCGTAAAGTTTCTTACCTAGAAAATCTAGAATATTAAAGGATCATCCATTAAAAACAGTTATAGTAAATCTAGATATAGGAGTAATATTGAAGGAATATAGGAAACATAGTGGAATTTTCAGCCTTCCTATCATAATTAAAACTTAATAATATAGAAGAAGATTTAAAATATGAATGTTAAATAATGGATAATCAAGAATAACTTAATCAATTTAGTATAAATAAAGCATGGTAATTAGTAGATAGAACAACCAATAATATAGTAATAGGAACCAAATGGTTTTTTAGAAATATACAAGATGATCAAGGGATAATTATTAGAAATAGATCTAGACTAGTATAAAAATGATACTAATGGGAAGTAGGAATATACTAGAATGAATCTTTTTAACATATTGTTAAATTTGAATAAATTAGTATACTTATGTCCTATGCATCTAATATGAATTTTATATTATATTAAATGGTTTTAAAATCTTCCTTTTTAAATGGATATTTAATGGAGGGTGTTTATATTGAACAACCATTAGGTTTTGAAAACCCTCATCTACCTAATTCATGTTTTAATCATACTAATGCTATTTTTGGCCTTAAACAACCACCTAGAGCTTGGTATGAATGATTAAGATTATTTTATTGGAAAATTGATTGTTAGTAGGGTTATAAGAACCTAATATGTTAAATAAAATTGTTGGTTCTAATATATTATTAGTACAAATTTATATTGATAATGTTATTTTGGGTTTAGAAAATAAATATCTTTGTAATGATTTTTCAAACCTTATGAAAAAATAATATGAAATGAGTATGATGGGAGAATTAAATTTATTTCTTGGATTTAAAATCAAAAATATTATAGAAAAGTTTTAAATAAAATAAAATACATTAATAATTCATTTAAAAAAATTGGACTAAAAGAAATAAAGACTTATCCAACTCCCATGTGGGCTAATGTAATTATTGAATTGGATAAAGTTGGAAAACTAGTTGACAAAAAGTTATAAAGAGGTATGATTGGTAGTTTATTATATCTTACTACTATAAGAAAAAATATAATGTTTTCTATAACTTTATATTCTGTATTTTAATACAAACCAAAATGATCCCATATTACTCATATTAAAATAATTTTTAGATATTTAAAAGGAAATATTTTTCAATATCTAAATTACTAAAAAAATTATGATTTAAATTTAATTTAATATTCAGATACTGTTTTTGGAGGATGTAGATTAGATAGAAAAAGAACATCCAGAACTTTCAATTTTTTGGGAAGTCTTTAGTTTAATGGTTAAGAAAGAAATAAAATATAATTGCTATATCAATAATTAAAGAAGAATATATATATATATATATATATATGCTGTCAATTTATATGAAAAGGTGTTGTGGTTGAAACACACATTACTAGGCATTGGACTTAATTTTAAATATATTATTATTTTATGTGATAATTAAAGTGTGATTGATATTTGAAAAAATCTTATAAGTCACTCAAGAACTAAGAATATTGAAATAAGACATCATTTTTTAAGATGGCATGCTCTTAAAATGAACATATCTTTAGAATTTATAATTACTGAATACCAGCTAATAGATATTTTTACTAAACTAATTCCCACTACTAGTTTTGATAATATTAAGGTGATTTAGGAGTATTTATTTTCAAAAAAATCTATATTAATTTGTTTCGATAATTTATGTATTGATCATTTAAACTTTTGTATTTATTATCACTTTTAATAAAACAAAATTTTATTTAATTTTTGAAAAGGTTCTTATTTTTAAAATAAAATATTAATTATTACAGAGAGTAATTTTTATGAGAAACCAAAACCACCATCACCAAAACCGTCTAAAAGTGCACACACACAAACACACACACACACACTCTCTCACTCTTATCCTCAATAATCAATCACTTTCGACTTTTAGAGAACTAATTTTTCTTTCTAAACCATACAACTTGAACCATTGAGCATCCAATTAATTGAAATGTCGATAATTAAGAGAAAAAATGAAGGTGAACAAAGTACAACAAAGCGACAACGTGTCACCTTTAAAAAAATTCATCAAAGAAATGTTATATACTTTGAATTGATATACCAAATAAATACTTTGCTAAGGTAAAATATATATTTTCATGGTCTGGAATTTATTTTTATACAAGTAAAAACCAATTTTATTTTATATAAATAAGTAAAAGAGTTTTTTAGAAATGTTAATTTTAGTTTTGATGACATTGATGATGTCATTGTATCTTAGTAAATGATATGGATTTTCTATCTCTTCATTAAAAATAGATAATGTTTTTAAGGACCCCATGAATGGGTTTTTAATTTTGAAATTTGGTCGATTGGAAATAAAAAACATAAATCAGATGATATTATGTCATTTATCTTCAACTATACCCTAATACAAAAGATGTTTGTAAAAGATCTTGAGGATGGACAGAAGGTACTTGCCAAGTTTATTTAGTCAACAATAATTATAATAATTATTGAGATAAAAAATATTCATTATCCCAACATGTATATTAATTTTTTGATGATGAAGGGTATTATGTTTAATTTTACAAGATACATGTTAAGGTAAATGAATCACTATTTAGAGGAATATGAAATAATTTTCTCTTATCCTTATGGAAGGGTAATTTCATTATTGTTTTATAAATGAAGCAAGATTTGAGATGTATAGATGAAAAGTATGTGTTATCATAGTAACATTCTAAATGTAGGAACTTTGAGGAAGAAATTATTCTTCTAGTTTATATCAAGAGTAATTCTACCACCTATTGGTGCATAATCACAACATGAATTTGGTCATATTTTATAGGGGGATAGAGGAAATTTATAATCCACTAGTACATTCCAAATTTTTGAAGAAGAAGTTATAGAATCTAGAATATATGATAATGTTCAAGAAAATAGAATAAAAATAAGATATAATGTCTTAGATCTAGAAGCTTGAATATATGACCCTCAATCTCTTTAATAAAACATAAAAGAAGAAAATAATGAGGCCCCTGTTATCTTACCAAAAAAGGGATGAACCTAACTATTAGGCTTCTACATCTTAGAAACTAGATATAGAGGATGATATAACCAGTAAAGTTTCTAAACCAATGTTTTTAGGAGTTTTAGTCACTCAAGTGGAACAAAAACATGATATTCAACTAGTCATCATAGAAGAGAAAGACGACCTTTCCAAAAATCATGATGAAAATAAATAACAAGAGGATCTTAATGTAAATTAGAATCAAAGAACTCCTACTGAATAAACATTATAGGAGAATGCTCAAGGAAATGAATAAGTAAAACTAGTTGTAGCCAATAGTACATGTTTAGCTTAGAATCAATCAATTTATGTTTTTTTATTCTTTAAATAAATAAATTTCTGAACTTGGTGTGACTACATTGGTTATTGAAATATAATTTTCCAAAAATAGTGAAAAATATAATGAAATATATTTAACATTGGTTGATAGGGGACAACCATATCAAGATCAAGAAGAAGAATCTTCTGATTCATTGAATAATAAAATTGAAGGATTTGTTTTAATTTTAATAATATGTGAGAATAAAATTGAAGTATGAAAAGTGGGATAGAGTATACAAGAAAATATTTAGATGATTTTAGAAATTCGATAGTAACTGAGAAGAGTTCGAATCAATTCATGCCTAACTTCACAATATCAGAGAAAGAACTATTTTGAGAAAGAGAATTTGATGCATTTTGTATATGAATGGAATATCAATTTGGAATGATCAATGAAAAGTATATTTGAAAAACATATTTTTGAGATTTGAATAGGTATTTTGGGAGTCTATTGGAACCTATGAGAAGTAGTGAAAATAATTCCAGAGAATATACATGTGCACCTGAGGCTTCTCCATATTTATTTAGATGGTCTAAAGTAATCAAAACTATAATTTCAACATTAAATGACAATCTTCATTCATTACACTATGACAAATCTCCTTTAATTATTTAGTTGGAAAACTAAAGAGATCTCATTGAAAAGTTAAAATTAGGAGATCCCAATATATTAAATCTTCTAAATTATTTAGGAGATAAGCTCGCTCAGTTTTTTTCATTCAGAAGAAAAAATTCAGGAATTTATTAATGTTAAATTCATAGATCAATTAACGATTGGTAAATATTAAAATATTTTAAAGCAATAGTTGGATGGAAATGTTATTGAATGTTTAAGATGAAAAATGACAGAATTAAAGGAAATAAATTAGGATATTAGAGCTTCACTAGAGTAAAAAACCTCTTCTGAACCATCCCTTTAACATTCTTCCATCCCTACTTTGTAAACATTTAAAATCCAAAATGATTTTTGTAATCATAAAAAATATTTTTATACAATTATTTTATTTATTATATTTATGTTTATCATTATTTCTATTATTTTTTATAACCAGAACACATATAATTTTAGTCTTAAGTAGAATATAAAATTCATTTTCAGTTATTTGCTACATTTAATGTGTTTTAATCCATTTTAATATACTTTCTTTTTATTATATAAAAAATTGTGAGAAAATTGGGTGAACACAACATTATTGATTTGATTATCAGTTTCTATTTTAATTTAATGTAACAGATTTTCTATGTAAATTAATTTTAAATGATAAACTAATCATTTCTATATCATTTTGAAGATATTATTTCATTTTTATTTATAATTTATATATTTTCTATAATAAATTTTATTGGTTTTGTGATCATCAAAAATGGGGGAGATTTTTGGGAATGTATTTTTTTTAGAAAAACTCTATAAATATTATTGATTTTGATGCTCACAAATACCCTTATTTGATTCAATGATAATATTTCTATTAGTATTTTTCAGGATTATATTTCTTGAGATGTATATCTTATTTTTGGGTTTACATATTTTTTAGATTATTCTGAATTTATTTGAAAGTATTCTATAAACACTATTGATAACCTACATTTATAAGAATAACATATGGTTTAGCATCCCTATGTTTGAAATAACATGTATGGATCATATAACCTACACTATTAGAAAAGTATGGACCATCAACCCTACATTTCTATGGAACCATATGTTTGAGATAAGAAATTTATTATTTATCAACCCTAAGTTTGTAAACAACCATTTTTCATCAACCCTATGCTTATGAATAACCATACATTGTCAACACTAACTTTGGATATTTTTTGTTATGAGAATAAATCCTTTATTTTTTAACAACCATACATAGCCAACCATATGTTTGGATTTTTGTTGTTATGGAAAGGAACACTACATTTTACTATTCATTATTGGAGCATAAAATTAAAGTTATATTTTTTGATTACTGTAATAGTATCGATAGAAGTATATATCATTTTAAAGATGTTTTACGAATGAACCAAAGACTCATATTCAATGGAACAAATCATTCCCATTTCTAATGGAAGTTATGACTCTCTTTAATGATTTAAATTCAAATGATTGCAATTTTTTAGGTGATATTCTTGAATCCACTCAACTAAAAGAAAGCTATGTTTTCTATATAAATAGAAATAATATTTTCACTTTTTGTTTTAACATATGTATGAAATATGTTTTTGAATACAAAAATTTTAAAATAAAATAAAATATCAGATGAATATTTTACTCTGAAGAAGTTAAACTTTGGAGACATACATGTTTCAACATATTACTATGTAAGTATTGTTGTTTTTTAGTTACTACTTTTATTCAATACCATTAAAAAAAAAGATATATTGAAAGATATTATTTATTAAATACATTTATCTTTGAAGAAGTAGATCCATATTCTACCATTTTCTACTAAAACTTTGATCAAGAAGCTTTTTAATCAATCAAATCAAACTCCTTTGATTTATTGGAGTTTCAGCTTTTCAGACTCTATCATGGTAGAGTATCAACTTCTCAGAATAAGATTTTTAAAATATTAAAGCATATAAAATAACTAAAAGTATCTATAAATCCTTATTTTAAAGGTTTCAACTTCCTATACTCAGTTGTTAAGGTCTTGTGATAATAGGAAATTTCTAGTGAAAATAACCATGCTTGTAGAGAGAGCATTAGTGGAGTAGACTAGGGCATCTTTATGCCCTGAAAAACTCTAAAAATTGTTTTATTATTCTTTACTATTTATTTTTTCCCCAAACCACTTTTAGAAGGGAAAGTTTTATATCTTCATAAAATGAAAATAAATAAAAATACAAAATCTATCTATGATTATTTAAAAGACACAATTCACCTCTACTATGTATCTTTTCATTATTCTAACATAACAACTAGGTTTTCATTTAATATACCATTTTTTAACCATTCCATGTTGGAACATGGTCAATTGTACTACATGGAATGTAAAATTCATACAATACATGTAGTCTAGTAGTCAAATAAGGGTCATGTATTCACTTACATAACATACATGACTGGTGACTGTGTAACTCAGATGCCACACACTGTGTATCCCATGTACATGTTCACTCTATTATTTTCCATGGAATGATTAAACAAAAATTCCCTTGGAATGTTTCATGGATAGATAGTGATAAATATATATGTAGTGTAGCTTAATAGTACACGATGTGTATATTACCAAATTATACAGAATTAAAATTAATTTATTATACTAATTAATCCCTATCAACATGTGTTTTATTTTTTATTTATTTGACTATATACATTTCATGAGAATATTTTTATATATATTAAATATCAAATTAATTTCTATATAATTTTTGGAACTCTATATCATGTATAAGTCATAATACGATTATTACTATACATCCATTGAAACATAACATGAAAAATAAATACAATGTGTTCCATGTTTAATTTATTTTACTATATACACACCATGAAATTACATGATAAGTCATATATTCAACATGTCACACGAGTAAATAGTATACAGATATAATACACTTTAGGTAGTTTGGATGGGTACTCACCATGTTCCTCCTTGGTACATGTATTGTACATGGTTTGAAATGAATTTATTTTTTTTACAGTTATGATAAATGAGAATCTAAAGAAATATCATATGATAATTAAGATATAATAATTGATTAATTAAATAAGAAAGTTAATTTATTTTAGAATGATTTATCTTAAAAAATAATGATTATAATTGATTGTTACTTTATTAGATGTGTAATTCATCACATATATGTGGATGATCATGAGAACAGAATAGACCATTGTGTTTGATTGGATTCCTTTTAATTTATTATTAAGTAAAGATGATGGAATTCTCTTTATCACTCCTCTCATTGTGTAAGGTCTTGTTACCACATGTGTTTTTATGTAAACCCCTTAACCAATCCTTCAGTTCCCCTCACATGTGAGTGAGTAAAATCATATGTAATGGATAGACCTATAAATCTAGTATTAGTGTTCCAAATTTAGATCCATGGAGAAACCAATCCAAGATATTTTCATAGGTTGATAGGTGGATAGAGGAAACACGAACCATGAAATGGTTCATAATGTTTTTCATCTAGGCCGACTGTTATTTTATCATCCACTATATAAACTAACTCTTTGAGTTGGTGTCCTAGAACAAAGTTTTTATACTTTAATTATATGTATTTTGGATGTTTTGAATACGAATAAAAATTATTATTACATATTTTTCATTATTATTTATAGAACTAATGTAATAATGTCCTAGAGTATACATCCCATTGATAAGGTCATACTAGTTCTCTGCTAGGATGATATCCTTGATGCTCTATGATGATATTATAAAATAATGTTCTATAGTTGGACAACACAATATGATGGAAATCATAGTACATATACTATCATATGTGAGTACTCATAATCAGATGATGCTTCTTCCCATGAATTTCATACTTAGTAATCTCTAAGATAGGAAATTACGAGGAAAACATTTCCAGTAATAATTCTGCATGTTTTGGTGTCATTGGATATTTATTTCTGCGAGAACATGTAATTGCCTTAAAAATTAGGATTGACATTAATGCATGTCCAAAATCATATACTTACATTATCTGAAAAAACCATGAAGACATATGATCCCAGTGAGGTAGGGTACGTTTGGTGCATCTTGATTGACATGTCATTAATGGTAAAGTCAAGGAATGATTTTACCTTCCAATTTTATAGATGTTTATATCTCATACCTTTAATTGGAATAGTACCGTCACATAAAATTCCATGGAAATAGTGTAATGATGTGTTTATTTCAGATAGTCATGTAATGATGTATCAGGCGAATAGGTTGGTGACACAGATGTGTAACCTACTTGATGAGATATTGAAACAAAAGTATTATATTACACAATTATTGTTTGTATGTGTTTGTTATTATTGCAACATTAAGTTATTTAACATGGGTTCCTTGACAAGTTACTAAACAATAACCTTTGACATTAATAAATCCTATGAAATTCCAATGAGAAATAATCATAAAGTTCCACATATTAAGTGTTTCCAATGATCTTGATTAAATTATATATGAATTTAATTAAGTGAATAAATATTGTTCTCAAGGACGAGGCATAATATTATTCACGTTTTATTGATCAAAAATATTTATTGGTGAATGAAACATTTAAATTATAAATTTATTTGGGTGTTAAATAAATACTAGAGGAGTTTGAATGGACAATGACCATGTTCAGTGAAAAATATTAAATATAAAGATGGTTAAATAATATTTATTATTATGTAGGTTGGCATGCTCCACAAGATAATAACAATAATAATATAATTATTATGTGACATGGGGTTTATTAAATTTTATTATATTATTTATGGGTCAACATGAAATTAAATAATTATTATAACTTAAACCCAATCTCTAAAAATGGACGGTTATGTCTATTATTTAGGGTGTGAAATAATCGATTGATGATATAGAAATAACAAATTGTTGAGCATAATGAATTATCTCTTGACTCCTCATTCTATTTCCCTCTCAAGAATGATTAACATATGAGATATTTATTCATGACTAAAGGATAAGCAATCAATATAAATATTTCAAGATATTCTATTATTTATGTTATCACCCAATGATAAATTGGTGTTTCTTCGAGATCAAAGGAGAACATGTGGATCTCTTATAGAGTAATTATATCCTTGGATCATTATATCACAATGAAAGAATACTGAAAGGGTATTTTTGGATGATTATCATCCCCAATGAAGAAATATACTAATCCTAGATATTCATTTCTTTCTATATTACATAAATTAATTATAAATTTGGTGTAAAATATCCTCTCTCATGATTTTGGGAAACATGAATGTGAAATGAAAATTTAATATACCACCCACCATTGCAAGAATATATTGCGCATGAAATAAAACATTTATATCAGAGTAGTCACATTTAAATTTATAATTATTTATTATATTGTTGATCTATATGAAATCATGATTGAATTTCATTTATTATTATTGTTATTATTATTTATTTAATCTAATTTTAAGTGTTAGAGACATATTATTCATGTTTATTTTGTGATTAGTTTTCTTAAAGGTTTAGAAAAAGACGATGAATGATTGAATATTCCATTAAGAACTGCCAAATTTTGGATGGTATGATAGGGTTACATGGAATGTATCCAAACATACACACTTCATACCCTTGTAGAATACACCTGGCCATGCTACAAGATAAATAGAATTCCATACCGTTATTATATATGGTGAAAACTACATATTGACCATACAACATGGCATACAATTTTTGGATTATACAGTGTTTATCGACATAGATGTCGTGTAGTCTAGATGGGTGGGAGGCATAAATCGCACAATCATTGTAGTCATAATAAATTGTCAAAACCACATGAGATTGATAAATTGAGAAATTTATGATATAAATGATGTGTATGTAGTATTCACATTGTGTTGTTCATAAATTACCACATTCGAGATACACACCGAGTTATGTAGACAAATAGAATTAAAGATATGTGGTGTGTATCTAGAGTCCCCACATTGTGTACTCTCTCATTGATAAACACACTGTGCCTTTTGGAGGGTTTCATGGGAATGTGACATTTGGATCACACATTGTATAGCTAGCCTATAAACATAATGTAATCATCCATGATACCTGTTGATGTGCCAAGAGATTATCTCGAGCACAAGGAAAGAAGATACACATTGTCTAGTTAGCATGTACATGATGTGTAGTCTGGATAAGTCAACACACTAGAGCCCCATGTGTCACCCACATACATGAAAATAGAGTTACATGGAATGTAGCTAGATAATATACTCCATTTAGTCACCCATTTTCTGACAGAATTAAATTTAATTACATTCAAAATTGCATCATTAAAACCATATTTCTTTGATTAGAACATTAAGGGTAATTTCCCCCCAATCCTGTACTCTCTCACATGGCTAAAAAAGTTGTTTATGAGACCTCAAACGGACCTATCAGTATTATAAAGGCTATAAACTATGAGAAAGTGTGGAAATGTATAGTGGTAATACTATACCCCTTGGTATGAAGTGTCATAGTAGTTCAAAATACACCATACAAATGGAAGAAATCAAAGTATAGATATAGTGGAAGGCAACAATAAGATCAAACTAAATAATCTAATAAATAATTAAGGAATATTGTTATGAAATGATAGAATGTAAATAAATGTCATGTGAGAAATAATACACATAAAATCCTAGAAGAATCCAATAAAGACTCAAAAGTCCCTGGTCTTGAACCCCACATCGGTCCCATCACCAAACTCCAACCCATCGAGCAAGAAAGAAATCAACTGTAAGGTCCATTTCCCTTGTACAAACCTGCATCCATGTAATCTTCTTATTTACTAAATGGTGGCCCAAATTGTGTGTGAGTATAACTCAGTAGGTTGACACCACGATGTTTAAACTAACTATTTATATAATAATTATATACAATAAAGCGATAAAAATCTATATTAATTAATTCAACAATTAATAAAATTCCACAACAACATGATTCAGATCCATGCTAGAATATCTATGAGCATGTATTATGACCATACCAACCACAAGCATATAACCAAGGTCAAATAACATTCTTCAATTCCATGACATAATTACTCAGAGCGTGTCATATAACCATTCCAACCACAACCATATTACCATGATACAATCATAAGTATCTAGGTAAAATACCTATAAGCATTAAAATATTTGAGTCAAATCCCTATAAGAATTTAAGAATCAGACTTGAAATGACCCGCTCTATATAATAATTATAGCATGGGACTAGTCTGATTTCACTCAATATCAGCATTGCAACATATAAGTATGAAAGTGACATGGACAAAACAGATATATAACCATTTCATCATAGAACATCAGTAATTTCATATATAATAAATAGTACAAAATCACATCATATATCAAAATGGTCAATTATGAGAATTACCATTCATCTTTTAAATACCACTTGGATTTAAATCTCAATTGATTAGAATTTATATAAATAACCAAATAATAAACAATTTAGTGATTCTATAACAAGCTATCACCCGAGGTTACATGTCACGTTAAACACACTTTAATCCATTAGACAATTTAATTATATAAATAGTTCACTCACCCAACAAGTCACCATAAGCCAGGTTAGAAGTCAAATTAAACCAAAGAAATCCAAATAAGAATACCATTCATTATTTAATTGATTAGGGTGCACACTAAGTTTCCACAATCACAATATTTTATAAACTAGGATACTATCAAACCATTGGGTTAGTATTTAGACCCCCTAAATTAACTATTGAAGAACACAACACTTAAAATAGAAAATTCTAATTACATGGAAGATACAGATGATTTAAAATAGGTTATGAGATCAAAACTAATCAAGAATAAAACCAACAATACAATCAGTTAAAGTATTTCATTGTAACTATTGGGGAATGAAGTGAGATATGGAAACATAGGACCCAAAAAACTTACTAGGGAATTCTCACATAAATAGGATGTTCAAAAGGGAAGTTGGAACTACAAAATGGCCTAGAGGTTTTCCCTATGTCAAGGGGAGAAGAAAAATTGTGGAATGAAATGAGAAATCAACTGCATAGACTATATTTAAACAATAGGTCAAGAAATTATATGGTGTGTAATCTAGTTACACATTATGAAAATAAATTTAATGGGATACATCATTAAACTGATCACCTTAGATTAATTTTATCAAAAACACCCTAACATGACACGACATGTAATCCCTATACACAACATTTAAATGTTACGTATATAGATTTTTAGCTCCTTTCCCTTTAAAACAAACCAAAAACACTTTTAATATTTTTAACATACCAAGATCCTATGTTAACACTTAAACCATTTATACTCAAACTCCATTAATTCAAAATAGAATACAACCCCAAAAAATGGGTCATTTTCCATAACAAGTTTCTCTATGTAGATCCTATCAAGTTTCCTCATGTTTTATCCCAAAATAATAATTATTTTATTCAAAAAAACATCCATAATGAAAAAAATTAAAATAAAATATTACAAAAAAACATAGGGAGAGACATACCAGGAAAAAGACTGGATCTTACAACCTCCCCACCATACAACAACTCATTACTGAGATACTCCAAATATCATTATGAGGTGTCAGTGAACAAGTATGGACACTGTGTTCACATATCAGAATCCATATCCCAGATATCCTCTTAAACTCAGCCATGCTACCACTGAACTAAAACCAGCAGTATTATCCTACCCCAAATATATTTCTCAATATAATCCATAATGTGTATCAAATTCTCCTTAAAGGATGTGCCAACACAAAGCTTGAAATATACTATTTTTATCACAAGGTAAGGGTATTAATTATATATCATTATCTGAGACACGTGGAACACGTTGTGCATGGAAGTATAGCATTGTGGAAGGTCTAAATGGTATGCTACTTGACCGACCCTTTCCACTATCTCAAACAGATCAAAAAACCTAGGGGATATCTTTCCCTATTTCTCGAAATGGTGTTTCCCTAGACTAGGCGACACCCAATGGAAAACATGATGACCGACCTTGAATTCTAGAGGTTATCTACGATGGTTATCATACAATTTCTACCTTCTCTTCATGGTCACCAACTACTGTCTGATCAAAATAATATTCTCAAATGTCTTCTATATAAGACACTCTCCCAATAAGAACTGACTCACCAGCCTCTAGCCAATAAATAGGTGAATCAAATGTCCTTCTATAAAAATACTTTAGAGGATCTATCTGGATCAATTCTTAGAAAATATTATTATATTAAAACTCAAAAAGTTATATATGTTTCTCCCATGAACCAAAAAAATAAAAAAAACAAGCTCATAACAGATAGAAAATCAGTTTGAGGATGATAGGCTGTACTAAAAAGAACCCAATATCCCAAATACTTATAAATACTATGGTTGAAATGATATGTGAAACGAGAATCTCTATCTGAAATGATACTCTTCAGAACACCATGAAAATGAAACACCTCGTGCACGCAAAGACCTCCTAAATCATTAATTTTAAAGGTTGAAATGATATGAATGAAGTGGGATACTATAGTGAGTTGATCCAAAACAACCCTAAATCATCATTTTTATAGTTTTATGGGGTAATAAAATCACAAAATCTATTTTTTCATCATCCCATTTCCACTCAAGGAAAGGAAAAGGCTATAAAATCATAGTTAGACTCTAATAATCAGTTTTCACCTGCTAAAAAGTGAAGCATCTATCCATGAATCTATCCACCTCCTTCTTCATTCATGACTACCAATATTGTTTAAAGATATCACAATACATATTTGTTAAACAAGGATGCACCAACCATCTAGAATAATGAAATTCCCTCACCATATCATCACATAAGATCATTGGAACTCATACTCATCTGTGAAAAATAATAGAATTGACAATACTGAGAGTTCATCTTGAAGGTTTCTTCCTTCCATATAAATTTTCTATTAAAAATGATCCCTCTAGACCAGTCAACTCATCAGTATTAATCTAATACAAAAGAATGGGTATAATAGATTTCAAAGTCAGATCTACCCATCCATGAAACTCATGAACATTTAGATATAGGTAATCAAAAAGGT
The DNA here is from genome assembly GCA_963277665.1 of Viscum album. Lineage (NCBI taxonomy): Eukaryota > Viridiplantae > Streptophyta > Magnoliopsida > Santalales > Viscaceae > Viscum > Viscum album. Next base: position 432,428,003 of record OY728150.1, on the reverse strand, counting down.
ACATTAAACTCAACTCATCACAAGACCCCCCATACTACATTTGTATGTGCCTTTTGGATCAATGTGTAAAAAAAAAGTTTATCTTACCTAGTGTATAATCCAATTCAATGTTGAAAGACTGAGGATACATGACCCAAATCCCCTACAAAAAAGTGTAATTATCATTGAGAAAGTATGTACCGGAGGCTCTTGTCATTCATAGATACCTCAAACCTCTCACCTATGAGATAGTTTCTCCAATATCATAGGGAATGTACCTCCACTACTAACTTCAGATCTTGATTAGGCTACTTACTCTTATGCAGTCTCAGCTTTCTGGAGCCATAAACAACAACATAATCCCCCTACATTAGAACTGATCCAATACTAACTCCAGATGCATCATAGTACATGCTACATTCTTTCCATGAAACAGGTAATGTGAGGATAGGTGTAGAGGTCATCCTACCTTTCAGCTCTTGAAAATCACTCTTAAAAGAATTGGTCCAAACAAACTTCACCCATTTCTTGTTCATCCTAGTAATTGGTACTACCAATCTAGTTAAATCATGGATAAAGGAATGATATTAACCTATCAAACCCAAAAAACTATGAATTTTGAATACATTCTTGTTTTTTTCCCAAGATACTATGACTGTGACTTTATATGGGTCTAGTGGCACTCCAGTCTCTGAGATGATATGGACTAAGAAGTGTGATATATTAACCTAGAAATGACTTTTGGTTAGCTTTATGTAAAGCAGATGCTCTCTCAATGTACTCAAGAGTGTCATGATTTTTGGCATGATCATCTGCAGACTTAGAGTACACTAAGATATTGTTGACAAAAAAACACCACAATAAAATTTATAAAATGATGAAAGTTCCTATTAATTAAGTTCATGTATACTAATAGTGCATTAGTCAACCCAAACAGATTCACTACAAATTCACACAAGTCATTCATACTAAAAAAATTATTAGGTATGTTCGATGGTCTCCCCCAAAATTGATGGTATCCTAATCTGAAATCAATATTAGAGAAGATCTTAGCATATCTCAATTGATCAAAATGATCATCAATGCATTCAATAGGATACTGGTTCTTAACATCTATCTAGTTTAATCTCCAATAATCCACACATAAGAACAAAGACCAACCGACCTTCTGGGCAAAGAGAAATAAAGAACCATAAGGATATATACTTTTCTATATGAATCCTTTATATTTTATATCTTCCAACTAAACTTTTGACTCCCAAAGCTCTACTGATTCCATTCATTAAGGTGAGATAAAAATTATCTATGATCCTGGGACCAACCCAATCTTGAACTTGATCCCTTTATCAGGTGTTAATATTTAGAACTCATCAGAAAATACATAATGAAAATGACATACCACTGGAGGAAAATAATCATGCTTCATTACACAATTATCAAGAGTAATACCCACTAGATTTTTTGTGAGACAATCCAATATAAACTAAATTGGTCCTGCATAATGATACTGAAGATCCCACTCACATTAGTGAAAATTCCAACATCATTATGGAGATAAAAAGGTAAATCTCCACCTGTAAAAGTTGATATTAGCTTCATATATAACTAAAAAATCCCTACCAATAATCATGTTGAAGCCTATAATTTCTAGCATGAACAGTTCCTATAATAAACAGTAACCACCAATCTCTAGAGAAAATGCCTTGAATCTTTTGATATTCCCGAACCACACTCCCAATGGTGTGTTGATAGTTAAAACACATACCGAGCCTTCCATAACCAAGAAAAAAATTATTTTAAAAAGAGTAGATAGAAAATAATGTGATGCTCATGTATCATACAAAACTGAAGATAATTTTTATGATATAAGAATCATACCTCTGATGGTAGATGGTCCTGCATCTATGATATTCGGAGTAGTCTTCGTAATGTGAAGTTGATTTGTCCCTCTACCCTAGGATTTAATTAGACTACCTTGATATATTTACTATTCATAGTACCACTTCTCATTTACAAGGGTCATTCCTGGTACTACTTCTCATGCACTGGGGTACCACGACTTGGGCCTCATCCAAAATAGCCAGTGGAACTCCATCTTCTAGCGTGCATAGAGGTAGATGATACACTTCCCAAATCCTAAACTTTCTCTAATCCCCTACCACATTCCTATTGTATAAAGTTTATATTGAACCTCTAAATATGTCCCAGTCTACTATAGATATGAAAGATGACTGTGGGTTTTGTACACTGCAGGTTCTTGTGACCCAACGTACCGCATTGATAGCACTGGAATGGAACACAGTCTTAAGATGTATGTCTAATACCATGACTACTCTTCTCCTAATACTTTGGAAGAAACCATCATAGAGGTTAATATTTGCACTCAAAGAAGAGTTCCCAAGTCACCCTGCTGAAGCAACCCATCCACTACTCATGGCCTCTCCTAGATTCCATTCCGTGATGAGTGTCTGGTTCATCACTTCCTCAAATATTCTCAAGATAATTTGTTTACCTATGACCTGATCTCATAGAAAAGAACATTCTAAAAACATCTCTCTATAATGATTTCATCAACTACCAAATATGGCGCAAATCACTGTAGGTTGGTGAAACATCCAGTATAGTACAACAGTGACATGCCCTACAACATCAAATGCATGAAATAATGATATTTATCATACCTAATCATCTTAGGATAGAAATGGATCAGGAACATTTTATCAATTTCATTCCATTATAGACCATCCTATTTCCTGAGTTCCTCTAGAATATCCCACCAAATCTTAGTAGGTTTATGAAGTATATATGAATCATGATTCAACCTCCTATCTGTGGGTGCCTCGAGATGGTTGAAGATTGTTTGGATGGTCTCAATCCAAAACTCAACTTAATGGATCCCCTTCCCCAGTAAAAATTGGTGGATACTACAATTTAAAAACTCTTTTCATCTCATAAATTGAAGAATGGTAAATATTATCCCTTTGAATGGATTACATGACCCCTAGTAAGCTATCGTAAAGTTGAACATCCATATGCTCTTTAGTAACTACATGAAGCTTTGGTTCAACTACAGTAGGATAGTTCTGATTTCTACTCTCATGATGCTCATGTAGAATAAGATGAGGAGTAATTTTATCCATAAGATAATCACACACCTTAGATAACTGGCTAGGAAAAGATTCATCCTCAAAAGGTAACTACAATATAGAACCATTGACTAATAGTCTTTATAAACATGTATTAAAAGTGTTTTAGAATGACACATAAACTCATTTCGGTTATCCATTGAAATTGATATCTCAAATTATAGTTCAATGGAAATTATATATCACATGAAATAAAATAGATATTCCCCTATCATTAATAATGAATGTCAATATATCCCTAGGTACCTATTATGATACATTTACTCTCATTAGACTCCATACCAGGAAATGAATAAAAATCTCAATAAAAATAAAATCATAAAAAAAACATCATATAATAAGTGAATCACCCAAGGTGAAATAACATCAACTATAACAAGCACAAAACAAAAATAGAAATCCCATCCCAAGGTACTCGCATTTTCACTCATACATGGGTTAGATATTCCCATAAACAATCTCATTAACAAGTCCCAAAACATCATAGTATCCTTTCTATGCTTCCTAAATAATAATATAGAAGAAAATAAAACTAGCACATTTGATACCACTTTGTAATGTCACCCCATCTAGAAATCTCTCACATGAAAAAAGGGTTGGTTATGAGACCTCAAGCAGACCTCCCTGTATGCCAAAGGGTGCCGAATAATAGTGGGGGTGTAAAATGTATAGTGGGAAAACTATAACCCCTAGTATAAAGTATCATAGTAGTAGAAAATAAACCATATAAATTGAAGAAATAAAAGTATAGACATAGAGGAAGAAAAAAATAAAACCTAATAGAATAATCTAATAAATTGTAAAGGAATAATGTAATGAAGTGATAAAATGTAACTAAATTTCATGATAGATACAATACAAGTAAAAGACTTTAGGACTCTAATAAAGACTCAAAATTACCTGATCCCAAACCCCATGTTAGTCTTGTTAGAAAACAACAGCTCATCCAGCAAGCATGGAATCAATTACAATGTCTTTTTCCATTGTAGAAAATAGCATCAACATAATCTACTCGGGTAAAAAAAGGTTGACCAAATTGGGTGCATGTATAACTCATTAGGTTTACCCCACCGTGTCCAAACTAACCATTCTGATATCAAGGGTGTGAATTAATGTGATAAACATATGTATTTTTTAATTCGACAAACAATAAAATACCACAATAACCTTTTTCATCTCCATATTGGAATATCTCTGAGCATGTCTGAGGACCATTCCAACCACAAATATATAACCAAGGTAAAATAAACTTCTTTGGTTCTATGCTAGAATATCTTATAGAATGTCTTATGGTAATTCCAACCCCCACCATATAACCATGGTATAATCACAACAATCTGGGTCAAATCCCTATAAGCATTACATCATATAAGTCAAATCCCTATAAGCATTACTACATAGGGCTAGGCATATCCCGCCCTATATAAGTATGATAACATGAGACTAGGCCAAACCCACTCAATATTTGTATTACATCATATAGGCGTGTAAGTTCGAGGGTCAATCCTGATATATAATCATTTCAATATGGAACACAAGTGTTGTCCAACATCAAGGATATCACAATATCACATCATATATATAAATTGATAATTATAAGAATTATCATTTATCTTTAAAATATCACATGAATTTGTATCACAAATTAATAATAGATATATCAATAACAAAATTATCCATAATTTAGGGATTCTTTAAAAAGTAATCACCTAAGGTCACATGTGATACTAACCACACATTAATCCATTTTCCAATTGAATTATATTCTTGGTTCTCTCACCCAATGGGTATCCATAAGCTATGATAGAATCAAATTGAAACCAATAGACTCAATGGAATAGTCCCATTCCTTAAATAATTTATTTGGGTTCATGCTACATTAGAACAATCACTATATTTCATAAACATGACAATTATAAAACCATATGGCTAAGATTTAGACCCCTACCTTAACCAGTGAAGAAAACAACTTCAACTAAAAACATCCATTAGAAGGAAGGTTCCAATGATTGAAAATATTTTCTTATATCAAAACTAATCAAGATCAAAACCAAAAACAGAATTGGTCAAAGGACTTCACTACAACAGTTAATGAAAGAATGGAGAGAAGGAAAAACAGGACCAAAACCACTTACCAGGGATTTCACACACAAACGGGATGCTTGGAAGGGAAATTGGAACTCCAAAATTTCTTATAGGGTTTCCCTAGTTTGAGAGGAGAAGATAAGATATGGAATTAATTGAGAAATAAACTATACAACCTACTTTAGAATAACAGTTTAGTGAATTACATGGTGTGTAATCTAGTTACACATCATGTATATTTTTTTAATGGTATATGCCAGAAATCCTATAAACTTGGATTTTTTTTATTAAAAACACCCAAACATTAAAAGATGTGTAATAACTTTACATGACATGTAATTGTTATATATATAGACTTTTAGACCATTTTTCTTAAAAACAAACTAAACCATCCTTAAAGCTTCTGAACTTACCAAGAACCAATGTTAACATTTAAACCATTTATACTCATAATCCATTAATTCAAATGAGCATAAATCCCCTAAAATTAGATCATTATCACCAATAAGGATCTCAATATGGATCATATTTGGTTTCCTTAGGTTTTCTCACAACCCAAGACTACGTTTATTTAAATGACATACATCCACAATGGAAATTAAACCAAAATAAAATATTAATAAAAAACTCAGAGAGTGAAATACTAAGAAAAATAAAGGATCTTACATTAAGTGTTTGAAAATTTAATAATGGTTTTAATGATTTTTTAATGATAAATTAATTTATTTCAATAAATATACAAATATTGGTTCTCATGTTTATTTTTCATTAATTCCTTAATGAATGTTATATACAAATGAATTCAAATGGTCATTTAGATGAAATTTAATTAATTAAAATTTTAATTAATTAATGAAAGCCTTCTTATCTTAATAATAATTAATGAATAAAAATGAATGTTATCCATTTAATTTTGCATATATTTTTTATGTATTCCAATTCATGAGCATGAATAAGAAAATTTTATGTGTTGGAATTTATTTAATTTAATTTAATACATGGGTTTGTTATTATTTATTAATAAATTAAATTTTATGTCATGTAAGTCAATGACCCTTCCTTTAGTATGTAGGAACTGTGTGTTAAGAATATTTTTTTATTTCCCATGTAACAAATCCTTTGGTTACCCTAACGTATTTGTGAGTTATAAATATTTCCAATTAATGGAGTTTATCAAGGTGCGTGCAGATGATTCAAGATGGAATCGTAATGATGTCAACCCAAGTGTTACATTGATAAATAGGTATACTTCTACAACTTATGCTAATACAAATATTAGGAGTTATTTACCCAAGTTAAAAGGATGATTTAATATCTTATTATTAAATAAATTGTCAGATAAAGCGACTTAATTGGTCACTTATTTATTTATTTATTTCTGAATGTTCAATTATTTATTTTTTATATGAAAGGCTGCGATCAGATAAATAATTAATTAATGTTAAATAAAAATAATTAAATAAATTAATTATGTGTAAATGTTTCATACAACATGGTTAAATAAGTATGTAACATCTACTTAATATTAACAAGACATGTAAAAAATAAAATAGATAAAATTTATGCATAATAAATCAAAATACTTTCATTAAATACTAAGTTATACTTTTCCTTCAATTATTTGATTAATAATGAAAGACTTATAATTAAGTGTTTCACCAACTCTTATTGGCCACTTAATTTTAAAATGGAGTTTTTATAAAGGTTATGGGTTGAATAAACAATCTTATATCAAGATAAGTATCCATATCTAGACATGATGTTACTTGGAGGCAAGTTTTGTGGAAGTCCTTATCATGATTTCAGGTTTGGGGAGTCCACTTAACAAATCAAGGAGCTAAAATCCCATAATTGGAATAGACCTAGATACCTAAATACCTAAAATTATCTTGACCAACCCTTTTGGGGTTATAAAAAAGGGTATATGGACCCTTTCCACTAAAATGTTAATGAAACTAGACATTCTGAGTCAAATGGTGAAGGATATTAGGATTGAAAAAATAGTGGGAGATTTAACAAAATAAATTAATATATTATATCTCACATTATTTTTAATCACGAAATAATAATAATAACATTACCTTTTTAATTTTAGAATAAAATGTAATACTCTTTATTTACACAATCCCTACAATTAATATTGGATGAAGACAACTGTCTCACTAGAAGTATCTTCCAGGAGTGGTTTTGATACCTTTGTCTTATGCTATGCCATGAATGGAAAATCTTACATACTAGAATCCTAAATCCATGATACAAAAGTAAAATATATGAGTTATTAAGAGTTCATTTTTTATGAAAATATTTTAGGAGATGTGGTCAATGTTTAATGTTTTATTCTTTCCCCTATGTCTAGTCAACTCATGAAGTTTCATGAAAAAATGGATTTCTATAAAATTATTGGGAACCTATATACTCTTTACCATGAAATATCTAGACAATAATGGTTTTAGATATCCAAGGAAATCTTTTATAGAACCCTTAGAGAGGGTACCCTAGCTAGGCCTCACATAGTCAAGATCATTGGCTACATTGACTGCCTAGAGATTCTAGGATTTAACCTCCCCAAATAACCAGACACCAATCACATCACTCCATAAAAGTTTCTCTAGATTTTTTATGAGTTTTAATATTAAAGTTTTTTTTAAATCTCTACCATATCTTCTCACTCTTGATCACCAAGTAGATAAGTATACAGAGTGTTAAAAGCCTTCCATCCTTATGGTGAAAAAAGGAAAGGACAAGTGAAGATAATTAAGCCCAAATATTCTTCACACCCTTATAATATAATGAAAATAAAGGGGAAAATAAGGGTGAATTATTCTATTTGTTTCCCATGTGGAAATAAGAGACACTAGAAGAAAAATTACACCCATCTAAAGAAGTAAAGGGAAGCTTCATGTGATTTTTTGTTAAGGTAAATTTAGTTGTTTCTAAAAATTGTGTATTAGATACAGATTATGGTGATCACATATTTATAAAAAATATATAAATAAGTAGATTTAGAAATATTTATCATGGGGAGGTAGATATTTGAGAAGCCAATAGAGATAAATGTTATTTTGTGTCTATCTTAGACTACCACCTCCCATTGCCAACCAGAATGATCTTGGTTTTGAAATGTTGTTATTATTTTTCATCAATTTCCTAAAACTTTATTTCTATATCCATACTTTATATAGATGGATTTATTTTAAATTTTTTAAATTAATGTTTCTTCATTTATAAAGGTATCATTTTTATGGTAAGGCGCCTTTAAATAATTGATTTTATGTGTTTGATTACATGAAACAAGTAATGGAAGTCGATAAAAAATCTACTCCACATAAATCAGACCAAACCCAATTATTGAGTCCTAGGATATGTCATGTAAATGATAATTTCTTGATTAAATTACACAAATATGGTCATTTAGATTCTTTTGAACTTAGAACACTTGGTTATATGTCACACATGGTTACATGGTAAAATTACGAAATCTATATTTAGTGGAAATGGTGAAATGGCCAAATGGATTCTTGAATTAGTTTATACAGATGTGTGTCGACAATTTCCTTTTGTGTTATGTGGTGGATACTCATAATTAATAACATTTACTAAAGATTTTAGTAGATATTGATTTTTATACTTAATGAGGTATAAGTAGAATTCATTTGATAAATTTATGGAACACATTAATGAAGTTGAGAACAAGATTAATAAGAAGATTAAGAAAATACAATCAGACCTTGGTGAATAATATCTTAATAAAAAAATAATTGATTACTTATAGGTGTTTGGGATCCCATCTCAACCCACTCAACTTCTACACCTCAGTAGAACAATGTAAGTGAAATGATGAACCACAAATTGTTTTACATGATGTTATTAATGATGATTCATGCGAGTCTTCTATTATCTTTTTGGGGATATGCATTAAAATCAAAATCACAAATACTAAAGCATGTTCAAACTAAAGTGGAATATGGTATAAAATACCATTTATAGAATAAAAATAAAGTGATGTTTTTATACTTACATGTGCACGACCATGAAGCATTTATTAAGGACTCTTTAGATAAAAAATGTACACTCTAAATAAAAAAGTATACCTTTATTGGATATCCTAAATAAATAAGTGGATATTACCTATATAAACCATCAGAAAAAAATTACTAGTGGAAAGAAACACCGTATTACTTAATAGAGGGAACAACATTAAAAGAGATAGTGGGAGAGAAATAGAATTCGATGATGTTGAGGCTTAAGGTATAGAAGAGTTGGGAAAAATAATAGATTATAGAATGCCCCATGGAAGAATAAAATATTCCAAAGGGGCAAGTAAAACACAGGAGAACAAGAGAGGTTATAGAACTAGACTAGTATTTTTTTCTAGTCATTGATGATGGTGACTCCTCATTAGTTGATAATAAAGATTCTCTAGCCTTCAAGGAATTAGCAAGGTTCACACATGTTTTCTAGTGAAATAAGCCACAAATTATGAAATGGATTCCATGTACTAAAGCCAAGTATGGATTTTTTTAGATCACCAAGTGGATGTAAAGCCTCTTGAATTGAAATTTTTATTCAAGAAGAAACTAGACACTGAAGGACAAGTCAATACCTATAAAGAATGACTAGTTACAAAAGGGAATATATATTTTTTAAGAAAGTTTCTACAAAGAAACCTTTTCACTAGTTAAAATGATGAAATCCATCATAATTACACTTGAAATTGTGTATTACCATGACTATGATATTTGAAATACAGATTTCAAAATTGTCTTCCTTAATGCAAACCATTAAGAAGAAGTTTATATGAAAAAACCTGGAGGATTTGTGACTCCAAATGATGTCAACAAGATATGAAAATGTCAAAAATAAATTCATATACTACCAAAATAATCTATTCCATGGAAAATATGTTTTGATGAATCCATAATTGAATTTGGTATCATTATGAATTACTATGAGCCTTGTATCTATAAATAGTTTAGTAAGAGTGTATTCGTTTTCTTTATAGTATATATAGATGACGTATTACTCATAGGAGATGAAATACCATTCATACATTATGTTAAGACATGTTTGAATAATTTTTATCTATGAAGGAATTTGGTGAGGTAACATATATACTTGGTATCAAGATACATCGTGATATATCTAATATATTACATGACCTTTGTCAAAGTACACATATTAACAAGATACTATAGAGATTCAGTATGGAATAATTCAAGAGGGGATTTTTTCCAGCATCACATAGAATTCATAGTTCTAGGAAAATGAGTCCTCACACACATGAGGAAGGAAATATAATTGCAAGGATTCTATATTCATCATAAATTTGGCTAGTCATGTATTCTATGATATGTACTAGGATAAATGTCAACTACAAATTAAGTGTGGTAGGAAGATATAAAGATGGTGTAAGTGACCACTATTAGATGGTAGTCATGACTATCATTACGTATCTTAGGTTTACTAAGAATATTATCTTTGTTTATAGAGGTCATAAGGAACTATTCATCAGATGATATGCATGTGATCATTTCCAAACTGATCAATATGACATGGATTCACAAACAAGATACATAGTCACTTAAAATGGAGGTGTTGTGAGATGGAATAGCTCTACGAAGGCTATATTTTTAGATTCTATAGAATAGTTTGAGTATATTTCTACTTCTAATAAAGATAAAGAAACATTATGGATATGAAACTTTTCTATTAGCTTAATATGATACCTAGTAGTAAATATTTTAAATAACCAACCCCAGTTTCTTAGAGAAGGTGCCTTATTTTATTACATTGGATTGATTAAAAGAAAGTCATATCTCTAAAGAAAGAATAGTTTAGTAGATATTTAAAACCAGATACATACATAAGTTCAACATTACAACTTAAAATGAAAAAAACATAAAATTTCCATTGGGAATATCCACCACTCTAAGATTATCCCAGAAAGTCAAATAGAATATACCTATTCATGTCCTAAAAAATAAAACATAATAATGGGTGAGATCATATGATCAGTAAGGGTAAACAATACAGTGAATGATATCATAAGCATAAACATTAGGTATGGTAAAAAACCAAAAAACACATGCCTTTAAATATATACCTCATCACAATATGGAAGGAATAAAAGATGATAAAATAATGCCAAAATAAATGATCATAACCAATGGTATTATACTAGTTAAAAAACCACATTAACTATAAATTTATAGATTCATAAAGAGGTAAATGAATATTCCAAACATTATGAAACATACCATCAAGGACTCTACCAAGAAATCTATAAATGATTATAGCCTTAGCCAAAACCGTATCAGAAAATGGGAAAGGACTTGGCCAAGTCCATATCTATTTGTCTTATAAGACCTACCAATGCATCGAGGGGATATAGTGGTCCCCACCTATCAAATACTAAGTCTAATTCATTTCTTATATGAAATGGGTGAACATAATTAACATATACATTCATATTGAAACTAACATATGAAATGTAAATAATTTTCCCCAATCATTGAACATAAACACTAATCATTCAGAATAATATGGTAAATGGTATCATGATATAACATACATATTAAAAATAATCAGAAACACTTCAACACATATTGTAGATGATATCATATTAGATAAAACTCAATGAAGTACAAGATTCAACAAAGTATGTTGACAAAGATGAAGATATTTTTAAATGATACCATTGACAAATTATTGAGTAAATAATCATTAAACATTTCAAAGTGTTCCATACAACCTTAAAACATTCAAATAAAAATCCATTATAATATCATTAGAAAAACGAGACTCTTGTTATCATATACCAAAGGTCCGAACATACACCACATTCATGGAATACTTGGTGAACAAGGCATATACCTCATAAAAGTTATAGCGAGATGAGAAAAAATCCTTTTACCTTGGAAAGAAGAGTTATTTTGGAAAAATATTTCTATAAAACATGAAATATGGTTGTAAAAATTTATATCCCAATAAAATAAAGTCATGTAAATTTAAATTATATTTGAGGCATAAATTTTTTTCTATCATGTAAAAAGAGTTGCTAAAGAATCTTAAAAAAACATTTTTGTGCGGTTTAAGGAAAATATTAAAGAGAATTTAAAATAAGAAAGGAATGTTTTCTTTCATAAATCCAAAAATTAACCAAGTTAGTTTTTCATGATAAAATTGGTTATTTTATAAATATAATTATGACTTAATACATATTATATAGTACACTTAAAAATAGGTAAGTATTTGAGAAGTTCCTTTGAATCAGACTTGTATTTCAGAAAGAATTGTTTAAAAATATTTTTAAAACATATAAATCCCCATAAAATAAAGACGTATTCTGTTTGGTAGACATATATATAACACTAACACTAAATTTATGAGGAGTAAATAATAATACATAAGAATTTCATTTAGTTAAGTAGATAATAAAACTAACCTAAATGAAAATAGAGGTTTGAGTGGAAAACCCTTACCACTTTGTAATCAATCGATTTGTATGCCCAAAAATTAATAATATTCAAATGATACATTGCATACCATGAAAATAAATATATTAATGATATATTACATCAATTGTTAGAATACATATACCATACACAAGTAATAGTAGTGAATAAGTAATATCTCACAAAAAATAGAAGTGAGATGAGGAAACCCTAACCTTAAGTCCAATGAAATTCTTAACTTGATCTTAGTGTCTTGGATAACAAAATTAAATTCATTAATTAATATGTCTAAAACCTATTATATATGTAATTGAATTATTATATCCTTATTAAGTTCATTCATGGCCTTTTTGATGGCTTTTAGAGGTTCAATTTTATTGTTTGGGAGTGTTTTATTCATTAGTATTCATGATCGGTTTACTTATATTAATGTATAGATAAACATTTAGAATGTGAATTATTTTATAGAAAATAAGATGTATGTTATTAGTGAAAAAACATAATATTACATGGTTATAAAATTTGTTTGGTTATTGGGAGTGAAGATGAATCATTATATAAAAATTTAATGACAATGATGGGTTAATTGGCAGTTTTTTGATCAAGACGAACTCATTTTGATTTATAAATTAATAAAACATGTACAAAAAGATTTTATAACCTTACATAAGTTATAATAAATATATTACAGTTTGGTGCAACCATCAAAATGGATTCATGATCAGAATTGAAGATGATAATAGATATTGAAAACCCGTCGTCCTTGAATGTGATAAATTAACACATCCCAGATTGTGTTTTCATTTCTAGTATAAAAGAAGAGGAAATGAGAGATGATGAAGAATTATTCCTTTATCCTAAAAAAATTATAGTACATGTAATTTACTGCATTCATCATAAAATTTGGATGAAAATAGGTGAGGAAAGAAAAATAAAATAAAGGAACTTGAAAAAAAATAAATGAAAAGTGGAATTTATCTCTTGAAGTAATCTTCCTTGAGAGCCTCTTTTGGGGAGAGGTTTCGGTCTTTTTATGAGACAAAGGACTATTGGGAATGGTGGAGGAGCTTTGGAGGATATTTTATAAAAATTTAGGCAAGTCACAAGGCTTGAGAGTAGTGAAGAGAAGAGGAAGTGGGGGGGGGTTAGAGTCGAGGAGAGGAGTGATTTTTGAATATTTTAGTCACTATTTTATTATTTTTCTCAAGACAAGAAATAGTGTTGATTATTGTGACAAAAAAAGTAATAAAGGCATATGAGTTCTAAAAAATGGACATTTAAATCATCCATGACTCATGCATGATGCAAAAATTCACCTAATTATCATTTTTCGTAAATGATCAAATTTCACTATTCACTAAAAATTTTAGTATTTCAGACTAATACCAAAACTTCACCCCAACTATTTTTGAAGTGTATAATTCAAAAACTAACTCCATTTTATCAAAACAATATTTCTATATAAGATAAATTTAATTTTTAAATAAAATCATTATTTACTTGAAAAATAAGATTTAAATTTAAAATTGATTTTATAATACTTTCAAAAATTAACTAAGGTCTCATAAAATTATCCTAAATTCATATGAAAAAAAATATTTATTTAGGAATACATTTTATGTAATTGAATTTTATTTTAAATAAATTTATTAATTTGAAATTGTTATTAAACATTTATTACTGACAAAAATACCATCACTTAATTATTAATGATTAAAATATTCAATTTCAATTATAAGGAACCTAAATTTTATTTATACTTACATGGGTGATGTTAATATAGGGTACATTACTGTTAATAAGGGCCATATTACTATTCATGAGGGTAAGTCACTATTCACCAAAAAATTAAGTTGATTCTTTCAGACTCCAAATATCATACTGAACACAACTGTGTATGTCAGTTTTTCTAAATTCAAATCACAGAAGAAAAAAAATTATGTTTATCATCTTAGTTATTACAAAGTGTTGTTTTGTATTGACTCAGTGTTTCATGCATTCTATATTAAATTTATTTTTAAATTCTTTGGGTGTTACAAAGATCTTATAAATATCTATTATGATAATACTGTAGTGATAATTCTCAAAAAAGAGACAAGGTTACATTAGTTGATGAAGCCCATACTTCAGAAGTATCATATCTTAAGGTATATTTCTCAGAGAGGTGAGGTAATATTGAGAATAATTTCCCTGGAAGACAATTTGTTAGAATCCTTCACTAAATATTTAACTCAGTATAAAAATTAATATCATTTAGGGACTATAGGAATTACAGTCACAAGAAGTTACCTCTAGTCTAGGTGGGAGTTTGTTGGAGTTAATATACTATAAACAATGGTATGTACTTTGACTATATGTTTATTTAATTTATTAAATATTTATTAAAATTAAAATTACATATTGTTTATTTTTCTTCATGACTCAAATGTAATAACGTTCTAGAGTATACATTGCATTGAAATGTTCAAAGTAGTTTCCCTCTATAATTAGTGGCTTGAATTGCTTTGATGATATTCATAAATAAGTTTCTATGGTTGGATAACATACTGTGATGAGAAATGTAGTACATATAATGTTAGTTGAGAGTACTCATAAGTGGATGAGGATTATTCTCTTGATGTTCGCACTCGGTATTCTCTAAGATGGTAGATTTTGATAACAACCCTGCTAGTAGAAATTCCACATGTTTTGGTGTCATTAAACATTCCTATATGCAATCATGTTTAATAAACCTTATAAATTAATATTATAATTAATTAATTTCATGAATCATACAATTGTATTTTATAATGAAAACTGTGATGAGATATGTTCATATAGAGGTAGGGTATGTTGGGTGCGTCACGATTGACATGTAATTAATGGATAAGTCATGGAAGGATTTTTCCCTTCAAATTATATAGATCTTCATATGTCAATTATTTTATTTGAATATAACCATCACAAAAAATTCCATGTTCTTGTACTAATGACATGATTATTTCAGATAGTAAAAGAAATATGTATTGAACAAATAGGTTGGTGATAGAGATGTGCAACCTTTATGGTGAGATTTCGAGAAAAAATGGATTATATTATAGAGTGAGTGTTCATATGTGTTTTTCATCATTTCCATAATAAGTAAATTCACTTGAGTACCTTGACCCATTTCTATAAAGTAATCTTTGACATTTGGAAATCCCACCTAACGTGAACGATAAATAATCCTAGAGGGTCACACACTAATTATTACCAATGATCTTGATTAAATTTTATATGAATTTAATTAATTGAGTATATATTATTCTATATACTGAAGGATAATTTTATTCACATTTTATTGATTGAAAATATTTATTGATGAATTAAATATTTAAATTAAATATTTATTCAAGTGTCCAATAAATGATTTAGGATTTTGAATGGACCATGATGGTTTTTGGTGCAAATATTAAATAACAGGATGGTTCAATAATATTTAAAAAATAATAATAATATTATAATTATTAAGTGGAATTGGGTTTATTAAGGGTTATTATATTATTTAAGGGTTTCCATGAAATTAAATAATTATTTTAACATAAACCCGACATCTTTAAGTATATGGTTATATCTATTGTGCGGGGTGTGTAAAAATCGATCGGTGAAATGGAAATAAAGAATTTTTGTGCACAATGAATTTTCTATCAACTCTTCCTTCTCTCTAACTCTCAATAATGAGAAAATAAATAGTAATTTTTTCAATACTAAAGGAAAAGTGATAAAAACAATGAATGGAAATCGATTCTCCACACTAGCCACTAGAGAACAATTGGAATTGCTTGTAGATGAAACAAAAAACTACAGATCACCACTAGATAGATTTTATTATTAGACCCTCACAACATAACAAAGGAAATCTGAAAGGATATTTTTTTTATGTTTAACATTCACATAGAAAAAATATCTCAATCCCATGTAGTTTTTCTTCTGATATTAAATTAATTAATTATAAATTTGTTGTAAAATATCCTTACTCTTGGTTTTGGAGAAATCAAATATCAGAATAAATTTTAATATATCACCCACCACTACATTCTTCAACAATTCAAAGATGAAACACTAACCATTAGTCAATGATCATGATCATAAATCTTTATTATTTTATTTTCGTTAAGTATTGTGGATAATTCATTGTGGAAATTTTATCACAATGAAATCAATTAATGAATTAATGACCATGAAAGATAGAACTAATAAAAAATTTATTATGCGTAAATTTTATAAAAGAAATGGTTAATAACTTAAGTTAATTAACTTAATATTAGAAATATTATAATAAAGAAAAAATAGGAAAATTATGAATAGTGGAAAAACCTTTAATTATATATACTAAGTTGGTATAGACTTCTACTACTTAATTTAAAATAAAACCAAATTTCAATGTTCGTGACCAAACAAAGTTAAAATGATTTCAAATATCAGGGATTTATAACATGATGCTTTTTGTTAACTTAACATTATTAACATATAGGTTTTAATGCCAAATAAGGACTTGGTGAAACTAAAAGTAAAAGGTTGAGAAAATACATTTCAAGTGTTTCAAGATTGGGGATTCTACTAAACATATAAAGGAACAATGAATTAATGAAGATTGAATTTATAATTCCTTCCAAAAACCCTTCAAATTTCTTGACTGGACAAATTCGGGGTGATGAGAAGGGTAATTTGGATATTTTCAACTAAAATTTACAAGAAATAGGATATTATGAATCCAATGGTGAGGGATATTGGGTATTGAAAAAATAGTGGTATTTTATTAAATATAATATTTATTATCTACTTTAATCAGATAAAGTAATAAAATTATTCTCATATTATTTGTGGAAAAGGAATTAAATATGACTTTAACCCTCTCATTGTGATCCATACTATAGAACAATAACCTTATCACAATAACTAATTTACAATATTTGAATTTTCTCTTAATCTTTACCCTATTCCCTAAAAGAAAATTGCATGTGATAGAAGAACCAATTTCTAAATCTTATAGTAAAGAGTCAAGTGAGTAAGAGTTGTCTCTCTTTGAGAAACATTTAAACAATACCATATATGTTTAGTGTTTAATAATTTCATCCATGTATAATGAGATTATAAAGAAACATGAGGACATGGAAGTGTATATAATGATGTCTCACCCTTGAGATCTATATAAAGGGAAGGAAAGATAAGAGATATATGGTATCTTAAATGCCTGGTTTACAACCAAGCTTAAAGAGTCGATGCTAGACGGGGTCATGTAGTCAAACTTATTGGATATATTGAATTCTTAAATATCTTAGAGATTAAATTACCAAATTATTTTTTTATATATATCATAATTTTCTCACTAACCAAGTTCTTATAAAGTTTTATTGTCAATTATAACATGATAAATAATGAGAAGAGTATTTCCAAACATATTACTTTAATTCTCAATGTGGTCAATGAAATGGGGCATGAAAAAGCCATAGTACTTATGGTGAATAAGAAAATTAAGAACAAGGAAAAGGGGCCCAAGGATCCTAATAAGTATAAATATCCCAAGCACCATACTTCTAAGAATAGGATGATTCAGATGCATGGAAAATAAAATGACGTAGTATGTTTTTCATGTGTCAAGATAGTTAAATAGAAGAGGAATTGAAACTAAAATAAAGGGGAATATAAAGGTGCATTCATTATCATGTATAATATTTCAATATCTATAAATTGGGTATTAGAAAAATCATGTGGTTCTCACATATAAATCCAAATTTAAGAACAATGCATATTATAAAATATTTCTAGAGGGGAGGTGGATTTGTGGGTTGCCAATGTTGTGAGGATTTCTAATGTAGCCATTGATAATGAGTCATGTTCTAATGAATTATATAAATCCTAGTTGGGGAATCACTGTATTGGTCATGTAAATGATAATTTTTTGACAGAGATCTATCAAGATGGTTATTTAGACTCCTTTGTGATAAAACCACTTGAAATATATCATTACTATTTAAAAATAAATATAACTAGACAACTATTCAATGAACATGGTGAAATAGTCATATAACTTATAGTATTAGTACACATTGATATGTGGGGGCCATTTCAAAAAGAATCTAGAAGTTTGTATTGTTACTTCTAAACTTTTACTGATGACTTGAGTGTATATGGATATGAATACATGATCATTTATAAGTCTGAACCTATTGATAAATTCAAATATTTCAAGAATTAAATAGATAATCAACTTGGAAAGAAGATAAATAATCTTCTCTCAAATCTTGGTTGTGAATATATTAACTAAGATTTTATCAACTTCCTATAGTATTTTTGGATTCTATATCAACTCACTCCACCATACACACAACAATGGAATGATGTTAGTGAAATTATAAACCATACCTTGATTGACATTGTAAGGTGGATGATTAGTATGACATATTTTCTATTATCCTTTTGGGGATATTCACTAAAAATTGTGGTATAATCACTAAACTGATTACAAAATAATTTGGAAAAAGTAATTCCATTTGAGTTATGAAGTGTAAGGAAACCCATTTTATTACATACATGTGTGTGGGGTAATGAGAAATTTTTCAAGGACTTATAAGGAAACAAACTAGAACCATGGGTCACAATGTTTATATTTATAGGGTATACTATGGAAATAAAGGCATAATACCTATATAAAACCATAGAGAAGAAAGTGACAATCTCCAGAAAATCTACCATTCTTAAGAAGGAATAGATCCTTAATAATGATAGTGGGAGAAAAATTTACTTTAATGAAGTTGATGGTCAAGATACACATAAATTGGTATAGGAAAAGATTCCAAAGGTTCCAATGAAAGAGGTAGTTCCTGAAACACAAGTTTTGTGCATGAGCACTAGATAGGTAAGGGAAATAGAGAGATATGGAATTCTATTCACTGAATATGGTGACTCATTATTTGTTGAAAACAAAAATCCTATCTCATAAAATGAGATGGTAGATATCTTAGAAGCTATAAGATGATAAGATGTCATGAATTATGAAATAGATTCTATGTATCATAACCAAGTTTGGGTTCTGGTAAATATATTAGTTGATGCAAATCCTATTGGGTGAAAATTATAATTTAAGGGATAAATGGACATGGAAGGTAAAGTAATTACCTATAAAGAAATTATATTGGATAACAAGTTTAAAAAACATCATGGCATTAACAATGATGAAACCTTTTCTACAGTTTCCATGCTTAATCCATTAGAATTATACATGTCATATTAGCTTATCATGACTGTGAAATTTAGTAGACGGATGTAAAAATAGCTTTCTATAATGGAAAAATTTAGGCTGACTTACACATTGTATAACTATAAGTGTTTTTAACTTTTGGAGAAGATAAAAATATATAAAATTAGAAGTGATTAATTTATGGATTGAAGAATGCATCCAGGTCATGGAACATTCATTTTGGTAATGCTATAAAATATTTTTGTTTCATTGAGAATGAATGTGATCCAGGTTTTTACAAGTGTTTTAGTGGGAAGAAAATAATTATCCTAATAGTATATGTTGATGAGATAGTACTTATTGAAAAATACATACCAACCTTAGAGTTTGTTAAGGGTTGGTTAAATAAGTGTATATTCATGATGGAATTAGGTGGAGTATCATACATTCTATAAATTAAGATCACTCATGATAGATCCATGAGGCTTCTTGGATAATGTCAAGGTATATACATTAACCAAATACTAAATAGATTTAGTATGAAACAATACAATAGGGGATTGGTTTCATTGTCACATTGTATACATATTTCAAAGAAAATGTGTCCTCAAACATAATAGGAGAAATATTGAATTACTAAGATACCATACACTTCAGTGATAGGATTAATCATGTATTACATGTTATTTTAATAGTCTTGATGTTTCCTACAAATCGATCATGGTAGGGAGATATCAATATGTTCCAGGTAAACTACATTATTATTATATTAAGGTTATATTTAAATATCTTAGAATAAGTAAGGATATATTCCTGGTGTATGGAGGATACATGGAGCTAGTCATGAAGGGTTATACAAATATTAGTTCTCAAATAAATAATAATGTTCTAATGTCAATGTAAGGATATGTTTTTAGTCCCAATGGGGGATCTATGAGATGTAAGAGTTCAAAGAGTATAGTTTCTTCCAATTCTATAGTAGAGTCCAAGTATATAGGGGATTATTATTTTTCCAAATAATTGATTTGGATAAGAAATATTTTCTATGAGCATGATGTTCCACTTTGAATTAATGAACCAATCACATTAAATTATGATAATACTACATCTGTGGATTATAAAAAAGAAACATGGTCACACCATGGGGTAAAGTATATACTCTGGAAGTATCAGCTGTTGAAGTATTTTTTTAACATGAGTGAAGATTATATAATCATAAATTCAATGGAAGAAAATTTGGCTAAACCCTTAACTAAATACCAATCTAAACAAAATAATTATTATTATGCAAGGGATAGTGAACTAGCACTTGGCTATAGTGAATGTGGGAGTATATTTTCGTTTTTTCACTAGAACCAAATTTTATGTAGTTTATGATAACATATATTAATTTTTTTGAATATTAATAAACTCATTATCACATAATGATAATTTTTCAACATGACATGTTATGTGATAATTACCTAAGAGTAGTTGTCACATCGAAAGGTCATAGTTGTTCCATGCGATGATGAGAACCCAAAAGTACCATTGTAGTATTTGTAAATATATATGTTCTGGAGAAAGATGAAATACTTTGAGGAAACAAATGATATAGGATACTAGGGTTGGATAATCATAGGACTTTTAGGGACCTTCTCATGGGGTATGACCATGGTAATTTCTAGAGTATAAAATTATAAGAACGAGACCCACTAGTAAGAAATATATATTATATGTTTCATTGGATATTCCTTTATTTGATTTTTTTTATTAGTCCTTATGCTATAATATTATTATTAATAGAAGTTATGAGTCACTTAATTTGATTTATTGATGAAGACTATGATGATATATGTTCCTAGTGAAGTAAGATATGTTGGGTGCATCATGAGTAATATTTTCATTAATGAATAATGAAAGAAGCAGCGACACTGTTAATCAGCGGGCACTGTAGCGGTGGCAGGGCACTGTAGAGACGACAGTACTGTAGCAGGTGAGTTACTATTCACATAATGTGAATTGGGCCAAAAATTTGGGCCTATGGGCTATGTAATGGGCTACAAGCCCATTGGGCCTTCGGGCTATGTAATGGGTTTCCTGCTACCTGGTTAAAAGAGGTCTTTTCTTTGGTTTAATAATAAAAATGAGGCTTCGACCCCAACCTTTAAAAAAAGAATAATGAAAGAAAGGATTTCCCCTTTATTTTCTTTAACATAAGTTTGTATTTTAGGCCATTTAATGGAAATGATACATATTAAATAAATCCATGGACATTGTGTCTTGAAGGAAATTTAAAATTTTTAAATATTGAAGAAAGACACACCAAGCACATAGGTTGGTGGCACCAATATACAACCATATAGATTATAAATATTTTAATAAAGGGATTATATTAACAAGTAAATGTCTGTATGAGTTTTTATGTTGTTTCAACATTAAATTCATTCTCTATGGGTAACATGGAAAGTTTCTATATGTCGACCAAAGACTTTGGTCTACTTCATTAAATTTCACAGATAAAGAGTCATAGTGGGTCACACATTAAGTGTATTCAAAGCCTCAATTAAATAATTTTATTATTTGTTATTTGAAAAGTTGAATAAACAATATTCACACACATGGTTTAATAATTATTTTATTTCTTAATCACATATTTTTTCATAATTTATTGAAGAGAATATTTTATGGGAAGAATATTTAATAAATATTTATTTCATATTTAGTGAATATGATATTTATTTATTCATTGATGAGTAATGAATTTATATGTATTTATTAAATTTTCAAGGTTCAATAAATATTTTATTGTAATGGGGGACCTATTTTAATGGTCCAATGAGAAATAATATATGTTAAATATTATTTGAATATATAGTATTTAATTTAATTTGCAACTTTAGCACATTTCATGAAATATTATTGTTACTATTATTATTGAGATGGGGTTCCTTACAAATTAAGAAAAATAATAAGGGTGCATAGACAATTATTATTTCCTAACCCTATTGGTATATAAACCCAATTATATTATCTCTTAAGAGTGGATATTTACATTTTTTGTGAGAAATGACATCCATAAGAAATTGTATCAAATCCTTTTAGGGCCCCTCTACATGAATGATCTCAAAAAGAGAGATCAATCCTCATCCACCACCACTCTCAATTCTAGAAAGGTCAAATAGAATCATTCCTTAAAGAGATTCTCGGGGAGATCAAAGAACAATGATGCAATCATTTGAATCTACCATTCTATCCCTCATAGATTCCTATGGCGATTTTCAGAGGTTTATAGAGTGGGTCTAGATCATCCCTGGAGGTAATATACTATTTATTCCTATAATGAAACAATGACATGACATATAGACATTTTCAGATTCATAAATGAATAAATAATTAATCATAAGGTAATTATTTAATTTTTTAAATAAATTATAAATAATATATGACAATACTATTTTTTGGTTCAAACATTAAATCTTAAATTATTATTTGATTCAATTTTATTGGTACCAACATTTATCATCGATGTACATCTTAGATTAATCGTCGATTATGACAAAAATCCAAGTTAGGAGTTCCACATCCAATATTTCCACTATTTCTAGAACCTAAACTATGTGTAATCATCATCATTATGTATAGATTTTTCTCCCTCCAACAACACGTATCTCAAATGCTACAGTGCATGATAGACAACCCCAACCCTCCCTATGTTAAAACCATGTCACACGTCTCCAATATCCAAAAATGCTCAAATATCCCTAGATTCCATCTCTACACAAATCATTTCATTTCACACTAGGCCCCCACACTATGAATATCCGGTGGATATCTATCCAAACATCCCATCTTCATCCCAACATTACTTCTGCTTCCATCACTAGTTATTATGCACCATGAAAGGAAAATTTTTATAACTTGGTTTTATTTTTTATTTCATTATATATATTTTTACATAAAAGTTTGAACTAAATTTAAAGTAATACTTTTTTATTTGGAGTTACCGAAATTTAAATAATTCAAAAATATAAATAAAAACTGCACCCATGACTTGATTTTATAGGGTAAGAGACATTTAAACCCCTTATGGATTTTCCATATGGGATTTGGGTTCACTTTTCTAGAAATAATACATAAATAATAACATATAATTAAAAATAAAACTCATAAAAATAAAATATCATCAATTTTAACAATAAATAATATTATAAATAATATAATAAAAAGAAAAATAAATTATATAATCAATATAATTAGTAATTGAAATGAAATAATATTAATTAATAATATAATAATTTATTAATAATTTTGACCAGTGGTTGGTTAAGTTGTACCGTGTAAGGTGGCCACTCACCATCAAAAGAACTAGGTCAGGTTCAAGTCTTTCCATACTCAAATTTTGTTGGGAGAATATACCACATGGGTGATAGGTTGGGCTTAGGAATGTTATTTTGTGGCACCTAACAATACCTCATTACCAGATACTCTGTATTCCAATGGCCATGTGGTCAGGTGAGGGTAGCACAAGAGTCACTAAGGATTTAGGTTTGAGTCCCCTTATCATCACACATAATCTTTCTCAAATATTTCTTGACTAAACAACACCTATTGTATATTAATGGTGTGTCTATCTACCATGCCTTGGTTAGGAAGCACCCCTTTTGTTGATTTGGGGTTGATTAATTTGTACTGTGTTACTTAGCCACTCCCTATTAATAGAAATGGTTGAGTTCAAGTCCCTTCATGCTCAAAATTAGTTGTGTGAGGATGACACAAAGGTTCTAGTTTAGGTCTAAGAAAGGTGTGGTGTGATTCTGAAAAATAAATTTTAACCGAATACATCATTTAGAGTTTTTCCATGCTCAAATTTATCTAGGGGAAAATGGTGCATAAGTTTTAGGTTGGGTCTAGGAAAGTCATGATGAAACACCTAAAAATACCTTATAACCCAATACTCTGTTTGGGGCCTAATCCCTGGTTGAGTGATACTCATCCACGACCCCCACATATAAATGACTAGGGTTAACACACCTGTAGGTGATGGTATTTTAGTGGCATAGTAGCAGTACTATTTCATTATAGTATAGTCTCATAGAAAGTAGTATTATTCATCATAAATGATATTCTGAGTAATAAAGTCACTCCTGTGGGAATATAGCCTCTAGGATATCATTATCCTTTTGGTAATAGGGATATTTCAGAACAATTTTTGGATAGAAGGTGACATGGAGAGACTATGAAACTGTGATTGACGTAACAAAATGGAGATGTAGCCTGCCGACATGTAGGCATCAATGGGTGGGAAGCCTTGAAAGAGGGATGAATGTGGTAGTTCCTATAAATTAGGAACATGTCCTCATGAATTTATGATGTGGGGAGAATAGGTTAACTTTCATGTGACTATCATGTACTGTAACCATTTAGATGATGTGGAAAAATGTGCAAGTGATGCAGTAGGGTGCCACACAAGGCATCCCTAATTGAGTTGCTCAAAAGAGGTATGGGAGTGATTTCACCTATCACCCAACCCTATTATATGTGGTTATCTACTGTGGTTGTTGGTTCAACCTATCATAGTGCATCCAAGGGAAACATGATGAATTTACTCTTGGTAGGGTGGTCATTCAAACTTTATACTAGTGAAACAATTTGATAACTGATGGAAGGGGGTGACAAGTTGATTGACTAGTGACACGTCATGATTCATGATACTACATTGGGACTTTAGGCTATATTTTGGGTCTTTAAGATAATGGAATTTTGAGGCTATGTAATGTATTTCATAACAATGGGACTTTGGGACATCATATGTAAGAAAACATGTCTTGGGGGTGTTTTTCATTCCTTATGCAGAGGGATGATTATTGACCCACTAGTGTTCCATGGTGTGTGTGTGTTTTCTATGGGTTGTAATGTTCAAAACCCAATAGAGATAATTATTTATAAATAATATTATTAATAATTCATAATAAATTAATAATTCATAATATTATTAATATAATTAATACGATAAATAATAAATAATAAATAATAAATAATAATATAATTTATTAATTAAAATTTTTATATAAAAATAAATAATATAATAATTTAATTAATTAACACCTAATGAAATAAATAATCATAACAAATAATATAATTATAAATTAAAAATAATTATTAATAATATGTAATAATATAAGTTTTTAATTATTCATATGAGTAATAATTAATAGTATAATTAATTAATAAATAACTAAAAAGAAAATATAATTAAGAATTAATAATTAATAACATTATTAATATAATTGTTGGTCAGAGTGTAAAAATCAAGAGGGGGTGAATTGATTTTCCAATTAAAAATCTATGTTAATTTTTTTTAAAAACATTGGTCCCCCAATTTGATAAAAAATTCATAGTTAACTAAAATTATAGAGTTATATAATCTATTATTTCAAAACATTTCTCAATAGTTGGATCAAAACTCAATGAAAATGTTTTTATAAATAGTATTTCAATTTTTGAAAAAAAATCTACTTGAATCATACACAATATAAAAAATAAAATCTAAATCTAACTGTGAAAAATAAATTTTGATATAGTTTTATAAAATAGTAATTGGTTTACTATAAAACAAAACATGAAATCAGAGAGTAAAAATAAACAACGGGTTCAATCTCAAGCTTATACCGAATCTCCTACACATGGAAATAACATACTAACAAGTAGTTTATTATATAATAAACTAATCCAAAACCTAGAGCAGGTTTTAGAAACAACTATACTCAAAAATTTTATGCCATATAAAAACCTCTTCCACAGTTCTATATGGGAGAAAACAAATACATGCCACACACGACCTCTTCAATAGTTATGCATGGGAGTACACCAAAAAATATTTTGAAGAGAGTGTCTAGGACCCTCTATCTTAGTCCAATAGTATGTGTTTATAGGTAATAAGGGTAAAAAGAATATATATTATAAAAATATTCTAAGAAAGAAAGAAAAAGAAATGAGAGATGTGAAAATTTACTACTATTCAATCTAACCACCTTAGGTTGTTTAAAGGTATTTGAATGTCTCCTTGGGAATCCTTAACCACATTTTCAAAGATCTATTGGAAAATTGAGTGTCAAAAAAGTATGTGAAATCCTTTTTTCTTTATTAGAGAAAAAGTTTGTGTTTTCCAAATACATTTCCATTTATATTTGTGTCTCAGTATATGTATTACTATGTTACTACTTCTCTATTTCATGAATATGGTTCCATTGAATTTCAAGCCTTTCTACTAGTACCATTTTATATTAAAAGATAATAATAAAAAAAATTGAATCCTCATTTTGATAGATAGTTTAAAAAAGGTATTCATTTTTAAGGGATTCATGAACATTTTTTAGAATAATAATTATTAAATAAATGCGCATTTGACTACATTGAATGCTTAAACTAGAGATTGGAGGATTACTTTTGAAATTAATTCTGAATATCTATGGCATCAGATCTAGAGGATGAAAACTCTGGTGGTAGTATCTTTAACAATAACATCTTGAACTAGTGTTCGAAGCCTTTAGAGGTATCTCTAGATTCTATTTATATGTATTAATGAGATAACATTCTAGGGGTAGCATCCCTTAGTGAACTAGATGCATCTTTACTGAAATGTAGAATCATTTCAATAATATATTCTCTTGGTAGTAGTTGTAGATTTTCCTTAGTGGTAAGTCAACTAAATGATAGAAAAATATAGCGGTAGAACCATTGAATCAGATCCAACACAAAGAGATGGTAGTATCTTATGGAAATAGGTGTACTTATAAGTGGTGGTAGCTTCACTCAATGGTAGTAAAACTTGAAAGTAGATCCGGGTGGATGTATAATTGAACTAGAAATAGATTTTTGAACATATGGTAGCTTAGAGAGGTAACTCAATCAACTCACGGTAGATAGAAATGGTATATCAAGAGTTAGCCAATTTCCACAATTTATCTAGAAAAAATTCCTTTCAGAAAACATAGATCTAATTTGGAATATATTAAACATGATTTGATATCATTAAAATAAGGAGATTCTTGGACTAAGAAAAAAATATCCCCCATTTTATGAAAAAAATAATGGAATTCATAATCATAATTTTTTCAACAAATATATAAAAAATGAGAGAGGAATAAAATGATTACAATATTATTAGATAATCAATGTCTACATGTAATTCATTATTATCCATTAATTCTATAAAATTACTCATGTGATATTCCATACAATTACCCATGTGATATTCCATAATATTACTGTTGTAATATTCCATTCAATTACACCTATTTTAGGATTATAAAACTGACATAATCTATATGAATTTAAATAAAATACAACATTATAAATAAAAAGAGGGTTATAATTATATAATAATGTCAAAATATAACATCCATGGAGGAAAAATAAAAGGAAAATCACCAATAATATCCAATCATAATGTAGATAAGAATCCTCAATGAAACTATAAGTAGGATCAACTAGGTGCATGCCTTTTCCAATAACAATAGGAGAAGGAGGCTTGAAAAGAACTTTTCTAACACGCTTGATATCCTTAACCACTATAAGTCCAAATGGATTAAGAGAAGTAGAGGTAGTATGTAGGGGTTATGATAAGGGTGTAGATGTGGGTTATTTTATAAGTATGTATAGATGGGATATGATAATATTCATACTAGTATACTGAAATAAATCCATTAACTACACAAATTGAGTAATCACCCTGCCACCATAATCCACAGATATGAAAAATTCATTCTTTTATTTTTAGAAAAGATTGAGTAGGGGTGTTAAGGTATTTAATTGGTTCACCTTATCCTTTAAGGCCCTGGTCACATGATTCATTCTCAAATTCTCACCTAAAACATAAAATTATGATTATGATCATTCTTGGAATAAATTCTTGGGATACGATAATCAATATATTTATAGATTTTCTCCTTATCAATTTTAGATTCATTCAAGAAATATCTTGTTAACCTCATCTGTTTTGATAATCTCAATCATGCTTTAATATGTTTTGATAATCCCAATCATGCTTTAATATGTGTTTATAATCCTATATGTATGTTAAATTATGTTGACAAAAATATCAAAATAATCATTGGAATATGTTAATGAGTGTTTATCTATGTTTATACATACTTTGAAATAATTCTAACTCAATCTGGATATTATTTTCATAGAACAGACTAGTGTTAAACTTGTGAGTCACTGATACAGATCTACTGATAGAATAGTCTACCGATAAGTAATGGTCACTAGTACATAGTTACCAATACAAGCTACCGATACAAACAGACAGAAAAACAGCTACTAATACAAAGGTCTCAGGTCCACAGTTACCGATAAGGCTAAGTACACCGATAAAGAAGTCTACCGATATGGATAAGGTCATCGGTATACAGATAGTTACCATTACACCTGAGCTACCAATAGAATAAGTCTACAAGTATGAAAAAGTCTGCTGATACAAAAAAACAGCTACCGATACAAGTCTGCTGATATAGACAGATAACTACTGTTACAAATTCTATCGATATAAAAAGGTCACCGATATGCATAAAAAATACTGATAGAAGGAGCTGCTGATACATAGAGCTACCATTATAAAGAGTAACAACTACCGATATAAGGAGCTACCGATAAGAGGAGTTACCAATAGAAGGAGCTACCAATAAGAGGAGCTACCGATTGAAGGAGCTACCGATAGAAGGAGCTACCGATAGAAGGGGCAACTGATACAAGCTCACTAATACTAAGAGCTACCGATGGAAATCAGTCACAGTTTCTCTAAACTCTATTTCTATTTATTTATTTAGTAATGGTCATATTTGATGTTTTTAATGAACCTGCTATTAATTAATGATAGTGGTTGTAATTTCAGGAACCGTACTTCATACCTGTAAAAAAGTAATCATTCCCATTATTGGATCTCAAGGTATAAAAGGAAGATCAATCTAATGAATAAAAGAAGAGGAATACACGTGCAAGTGTGTGACACCTGAACTGAAATTCAAAAAAAGTGAACACGAGAAGAACTCAAAGAATAATCATACATATCGAGCCAAAGTCTCAAAGAAGAAGCTCAAATATTACAAAGACTACACTCTTACTCGAGATGAACACCTATAATAGAAGTCAAATACAAAAACGACACTCTGTTTCTTGAAAAAAACCAAAGAAGGACTCAAAAGCCTCATCTGCATCAATCCAAGGAGTCCAGAGCTTCACTCAAAATACATAGAGCATTTTAAACTCATCCCTATCTATTTAGCTCTATTGTATTTAATTTATTTACTTTTTGAGCAGTGTGTGTTCTCTATATTTTAGACACACACTATCTCCTGTGCTGAACTGGAGGATTTATAAATCCTCACTCAATCTTTCCCTTATACTCTTATATCCGACTATGGATAGTGGTAGAGGTCAAGTGTGACTTAGATAACCTGTGTGCTATTGTTTTGTTTTTCCCATGAAGAACTATGGTAGAGGTCCGAGGACCTGGACAGTCTGCGTACTGTTGTATTCCCTGATCCAGGGTGTGGATCATAGTTTATATAAACTGTTTGAGAGGACTACGTCTCATCTTGAGACTAAACCTCTTAGTTAAAACTGTTGTGCTTGTTTATTTTGTTTTAAACTATATTGAATATTCCGATGCTAAGTACTTTGAAATAAAAATATATTTTAAAGTTACTATGATAGTTAAAATTTCAAGTGTTTGTATTTATTGTAAATAATTAGGTTAGTTTCAAAAGCTTGTCTAATATTCAGATTATATTAACCGAGAACTAATCAATCTCTTGAGAACCTAACTGACCCTTTACTGTATTACAAATTCACTACAGATTAGCTTGTTATTTATTCTAAGGTATTTTTAATAGAAATATTTTTAACAGAAATTTTTAATTGGAACTTAATTAACCCCCCTCTTGAGTATCCACTCCGACCAACATTTGGTATCAGAGGTTTGTTATTAATAAAGGATTTCCAAATACTCTGTTTTTCAACTGTGATTTTAGTTGTATCTTAAAGATCTTAAATTTCTGTTAGTTCTAAATTTTATCTCTTTAAATATATTTTCTGAAATCTAATTATGAATAATAGACTAGAAGGTGCTTATACTAATAGGACACCTTTCTTTAATGGTTTTAATTATGCCCAATGGAAACTGAAAATAAAAATTCATTTAGAAAGTATGGGATTTGACATCTAGACTGCTATAGAGACTCAGTATAAGATTCTAGAAACTGAAAGAACCACTTGGAATGAAACTAATAAAACAAATTACAATAATAATTGTAAAGCAATGAGTTCCCTGTATTGTGCTTTAAGAGATGAAGAATTTAATCGAAGATCTGCTTGTAAAACTACTTCTGAAATTTGGGATACTTTGGCTATTTCCCATGAGGGAACAACCAATGTAAAGGAAATGAGATTGAATACCTACACTATTAAGTATGATAATTTTAAAATTAAGCCTGATGAACCTATTTATGACATGTATCTTAGGTTTAAATAATTTGTAAATACAATGAGCTCACTTGGAAAATCTGTTCTAGGAAAGGAGCAAATCACGAGGACACTAAGATGTCTGCCAGAAAGATGGAGAGGCACATCAATCTCTATAAGAGAATTGTGTGACATAAGATCACTGCCTGTTAAGGAGATAATTGTTAAGTTGATGATGTATGAATAAGAGGTAAAGGTAATCAAAGAGGAAGATGATGAACCAAATAGAAAGTAAGTTGAATTTAAGTTTACTGCCTCAAAGAGCAAGGAAACGGAGAAAGTTCACATACATACTTAAAGCTCAACAAGTGGAGGTTCAGATTTTGATAGTGATGAAGATATGACACAAATAGCTAGGAGATTCAAGAAATTCTATAGGAAGAAGAAATTTTTCAGAAAACCAAATTATAAGGGTAAGTATGACCAACGAGGTGATTGGAAGAAAGATTGGATGAAAGCTGATAAGGATGGTGAGGTAGTGTGTTATGAATGAAAAAGGAAAGGACACATTAAGGATGACTATCCAAAATTTAAGTTTAAGAAGAAATATGATTATAAGGAAAAAAAGTATAAGAAGGATATGAAGGAAACTTGGAGTGCTTCAGAAGACAGCACAAGTGAATCCGAGGTTTCTGATTCTGAAAAGAATCATGCCAACATGTGTTTCATGACTAATACTTCTGAGGTACCTGTTTCCCCTATACTGAATGATTATTATTCTTGGAATGAAAGTTATTCAAATAGTGATGATAATATGTATAAATATGAGTTATTTGAATACTGTAATATGTTAGAAGATACTTGCAATGAGATGAAGGATAAGTATAAAACCTTAAATAAATAGTATGCGTTAACCAACACTGTCAAATCTGCATTAGAAGTAGAAAAGGAAAATAATTCTCAACTGTTAAAGGAGAATACTCTACTTAAATTTTCGAATGAGAAACTTAGAAAAGATTTAGAGAAGTTAACCAATGTAAATAACACTCTTACACAAATTCTAGGCAAACAAGTAGCACCAAAGTATACTACTGGTTTAGGTTATCAGCTAGGACAGAGACAACTTGTTAAGAATAAATTTATCCTTAAATCTGGACAGTATGCTACTAGTTCCATTTTTGGAAATTCCTATGCCTCAACTAGATATTCACATAGATATAGATCAAAAAAAGTTTATATTTAAAAATCTTTTGAAGCTACTGATTGTATGAGACCCATTGGACAAATATGGGTACAAAAAGTTTTTCTTGCTAACCTGTCTAGACCCAAGAAAATCTGGGTACCAAAATCATTTTATGTTTAAAACTTTTTTGTAGGAGACTTGCCTGAAGAGTTCCCATAAGAAGATATGGTACTTGTACAGTGGATGTTCAAGGCATATGACTGGAGATTACTCATGTTTCAAAAGATTAATCAAGGTTGATGGAGGGCATGTCACCTTTGGTGATAATTCAAAAGGAAAAATCATCAGCTTAGGCCAGATTGGTAACACTGATTCAGTTTTAATATCTAAATTATTATTTGTTGATGGATTAACATACAAACTGTTAAGAATTTCTCAATTGTGTGATGATGGTTTCAATGTTAAAATTGAAAATGATGCTTTTAATGTTTTTAATTATAAAAATGTTTTAGTATTTTCTACCTTAATAAATGAAAATGTTTATGCTATTGATTTAAATTCTTTATCCAAAAAAAAGGTTACTTGTTTAAATGATTTTCATAAAGAGTATTGACGATGGAATAGATGATTAAGACACTACAATTTTCATTCACTTAGGAAAATGACCAAGAAAAATTTAGTTAGAGATCTACCTCAACTAAAATTCCCATCAAACCAAGTTTTTACTCCCTGTCAAAAGGGAAAGCAACATAAATTTTCATTCAAATTAAATAAATAAGTTTCAAATTCTCAACCTCTCGAGTTGGTTCACATGGACTTGTTTGGACCTTCTATAGTTTCTAGTTTAAATGGGAAGTACTATGTCTATGTCTTAGTAGATGACTTTTCTAGATACACTTGGTTATACTTTCTTTATCACAAAAGTGAAGCTTGTTCCTATTTCATTAAGTACTCCAAGTCTACAGAGAACCTTAGTGGAATTAAGATTAAGACCCTGAGAAGTGATCATGGCCGTGAGTTTGAAAATCACGAGTTTGAATCTTACTGCTCACACAATGGCTATAGTCATAACATTTATGCCTCTAGGACACCTCAATAGAATGGTGTAGTAGAAAGAAAAAATCGAACCCTTCAGGAAATTGCAATAACTATGATTATTGAGTATGAACAACCTGTTTATTTTGGGCCTTAAGCTGTGAATACAGCTTGTTATATTATAAATAGAGTCTTGATTAGACCTGTTATGAAGAAGACCCCTTATAAATTGTAGAATAATAGGAAACCTAATGTTATTTACTTCATAGTTTTTGGTTGCAAAGTCATTATTCTTAATAACAAGGATAATCTTGACAAGTTTGATTCTAAAAGTGATGAGGGAATTTTTCTAGGTTACTCTATAACCAGTAAATCTTATAGAGTTTTTAACAAAAGAACCAAATGTATGGAAGAATCTGTTCGCATAAAATTTGATGAAACTGATCCACATGAACCTAAGTATTATATTGAAAATCTTGAAGAAGATCTGTCTATTCTGGACCTTGATGATAAAATCAATGAACCTGTTGTAAAGACAACCAGTTATGGAAATATACCAGAATCGGCTTCTAGTGAACCCGATCATAGATAAGAACCTGAAATTTCTAGTCTCACCTTTACTAGATCAACTAAGATCCTAAAGAATCATCATTTAGATACTGTTGTTGGTAATTTTGATAGAGAGACACAAACTAGAGCTTCTCTAAGAAATCGGGTTGAACATCAAGCCTTTCTTTCACAGTTAAAACCGAAAAATATCAATGATGCAATCCATGATAAATTTTGGGTAATGGATATTCAAGAAGAATTAGATCAATTTGAAAGAAACAAAGTCTGGGAACTAGTTGACAGACCTAAGGAAATTTTGACCATAGGCACTACATGGTTTTTTAGAAATAAAGTTGATGAATCATGAAATATCATTAGAAATAAAGCAAGGCTAGTTGAATAAAGATATAGTCAAGAGGAAGGAATAAACTACGAGGAAACTTTTTCACCTTTAGCTAGATTAGAAGCTATTAAGATTCTACTTGCCTATGCTGCTCATTTCAATTTCAAGTTATATCAAATGGATGTTAAAATTTATTTTCTAAATGGTTTTATAATTGAAGATGTATTTGTTGAACAACCACATGGATTTACTAATCCTCATTTTCCAAATCGAGTTTTTAAGCTCTATATTGATTTATATGGTTTAAAATAAGCACCTCGAGCTTGGTATGATAGGATTATTAGTTTTCTTAATTTCAAAATGTTTTTCTAAATGGATTTCTGATCCAACTCTCCTTATCAAAATAATTTAAAAAGATGTTTTGATAGTGAAAATCCATTTTGATGATATTATT
Source organism: Viscum album (assembly GCA_963277665.1). Lineage (NCBI taxonomy): Eukaryota > Viridiplantae > Streptophyta > Magnoliopsida > Santalales > Viscaceae > Viscum > Viscum album. Next base: position 432,393,132 of record OY728150.1, on the reverse strand, counting down.
TTTGGATCTTCTAAAAATACTTTGTGTATTTATTTTTCAAAGAGTATGAAAAATGAATATGAAATGAGTTTAATGGGAGAACTCAAATATTTTCTTGGATTTCAAGTTTTTACAAAGGAAAATGGTATTATCTTAAATCAAAGTAAATACACAAAGGATATTTTATAATGTTTTGGTTTGGATAGTATTAAGGAAAGCGATACACCTATGAGTACTATTTGTAAGTTGGATGCTGATGAAACTAGAAAACCAGTGGATCAAACCAACTACAGAGCTATGATAGGGAGTCTGCTTTACCTTACTACTAGTCGACCAAAAATTATGTTTAGTGTGTGTATGTGTGCAAGATTTCAAGCAAATCAAAAAGAGTCACACTTGCTTTCTGTTAAAATAATTTTCAAATATCTTAAACATACTACTAACTTAGGATTATTATATCTAAAAGGACAATCATTCGATTTAATAAGTTATTCAGATGCTAAATTTTCTAGTTGAAAGTTAGATAGAAAGAGCACATCTGGAACATGTCATATTCAAGGTAATTCCTTTATATTATGGTGTAGTAAAAAGCATAATTCTGTTGCATTGTCTATTACTAAAGCATAGTACATTGCTGCTGGTAGTTTCTGTGCACAAATTATGTGGATGAAACATACATTATTGGACTACAGATATCAGTTTAGTCATGTGTCTATAAACTGTGATAACACTAGTGTGATTAATATCTCAAAGAACTCTGTATCTCACTATAGGACCAAACACATTGATGTGAGGAACCACTTTTTGAGAGATTATTATCAAAAAGGTGATATTACTCTTGAATTTATAGGTACTGAACATCAATTAGCTGAAATATTCACCAAGCCTTCATGTCCAGATAGGTTAAGTTACATTAAACATGAGTTAGGAATGATAGAATTTGTAAGTTAGAAACCTCACAGTTAGAAACCTCACAGTTAGAAACCTCACCATTAGAAACCTCATAGTTAGAAACCTCACCATGAGAAACCTCACAGTTAGAAACCTCACTGTTAGATAGAACCTCACTGTTATATCTCACTGGTTTGAACCTCACTGTTATACCTCACTGGAATGAACCTCACTGATATACCTCACCATTAGGAATTCTCACCGGTATGTGTTACCGTTAGGTTGCACTACTTTTAAAATTCTATATCTTTAGCCGCCAGAATATGTATCATCTTTACTATACTTTCTATGCTTTATTTTTTTATTTTGTGATTCCTAAATGATAAAACATAAGTCTTGACCTCATCTTGATCCACCTCAAACCCTTTACCTTCAAGCCTTAGCTCACAAATTGTCGAACCCTAAGCGTCACGATTCACAGAATGGAAAGAGTAAAGAGACCATCTGTCAGTGAAAAGGATGATGAGATGAATTCCAAGAGACTCAAAGGAGAGTCTACTGGTGGAAGTGAAGTGAAGAAACCTACAAATCCATATCTCAATCAAAGGGAGATATAATTTGAGAAATATCTATGCGTGGAATGGTTGATGTCCAGTAAATATTTAGTTATAGAATTACTGGAGGATCAGAAATGGGTAGAGTTCTTATTTAATAACAATGGTCTTTATTATCCGAAGCTGGTAAAATAATTCTATGAGTTCGTTCGTTTTGAGAAATTAGAAGTTGAGAATAGAATGGTTTAAGTTGTGAATGGTAGGACAATATCTTTTTCTTCTATTGAGTGGGATGAGTGCCTGAAAGTTCCACATGAAGGAGTTTTTTGGTATTTCTTGAAATCAATACCACCTACTAGTGACATGTTTGAATATGAAGCTTATTTGGAAGAATTAACAAGAGATGGAACCCCAAGAAAGGTAGTTGTTATAGAAATAGATGGAGAGAACCAATTACTGTTCAAGTTCATCCAATATGTGCTAATTCCAAGAAGAGGGGACTTTGAAAATATGAAATACCAAGATATTTATTTGCTACATCTATTAAGACATGGTGTTAAGGTGAATCTGTGTAGACTGTTAATTATTCAAATTGAAGAAATGACTAGTCCACATTCAAAAAATAATGCTCTATTCTTCGGAAAGTTGATCTCTGTGATGATAAAGGTAAGAAGTGTGGCTAAGTCTCAAGATGAGACAATGGTAATGAAAGACAACTTTTGTATGACCAAAACCATATGTAAATACATTAAGATCAATTGGAATCCTTGGAAAAGACAATGGGTCAGTGATGATGAGAAGCTGTATTATAAGTTTAATCCTGTGGATCATCCTTCTAGGCTTAAGGATGCTAGAGATCTAGGTTTAGGACCTGATGTAGAGGAACCTTAGTATAGTGATGATAGTGATGAGGAGGATACCTCTGTAGCCAATGGAAGGGATCCGTACTTGCCTCCAAGTCCTGTTGATGAAATTGTATCATCTGGAAAGGAAACAGTGTTGAGAGTAAGAAATGAAGAAGTCCCTATTGATGAGGAAGACCTGCTCTAGAGAATGAAGAAGAAGAAGAATCTGAAACTGAAGCATCTGTTTCTACCTTCTTGAGTCTCAATCCACTAATTGGGAACTCCTCAATGCATACTGAGGAAGTTGTTGAAGTAGACAGACCTGCACCTATTCCTGAGGAGCCTCCTACTGTTGAATAAATGAAGATGGTTGTGGAGGATTATTCTAAGGAAGAACTACCTGGTCAGGCTGATGTTGCTATATATATACAAGAGAATGCACAGATTGAGTGGGAGCATCCTACCAGACTTGGCACTGTTTTAGTAGCTCATGAGATTGAAGACTGGGTAGAAGACCCAGGTTTTGTAGTGTTTGGGTTGGACTATCCTGATTCAAAAGATGAGACACCCATCATTAGACCTCCTGTCACTTATAATCTTCTTTCTGAATCTTTACCTGAAGACATATTAAGAAAATATGATTTAAACCATTTGAAGTCTGATCTCCAGGATAGTTTTGTAGAAGAAATGAAAATAATGGAAACCTCTTTAGTATCTTCTATTCAGTCTGTGATGAATGAATTAGTATCTGGTGTTTTGGATGAAGTCAAGACCTTCCAGAATCAAGTTTCAAGCTTGGAAGAGGATGTTGAATCTCTAAATAAATCAATTATCTCTATGGAGTCTTGTATGATCTCTAAATCTCAAGCAGAAAAAGACTTGGATTTTGTAAAGAGTGTAGTTGGCCAGATGGTATCGGTTTTTGAGGAATTTAAGGAATCCATGGAACAACATGTCAGCACCTAGGAATCTCTTGTGAAAAATCTCATAAGTGGGATGACTAAATCCTTTAAGGAAACAGTTGCCTTTACTGTTGCACCTTTGAGTTCTACCAGACCTTCTTTGAATATTGATCAGATTCGAGCTGTGATGAGAGAAGAGATTGGACATTCTTCTACCAGTGGCTCTATAGACTCTTCTGCCTTGACCCAAGTGGTGACTACCACAAGGGATATAGGGAAAATTGTTCAGAATTTTATCAGAGAGGCCACTGATTCTCAAAAATAGGTCAAAGACAAAGTGAATTTCTATTTTCAAAGGATCAACACTGAGCATCAGTAGAAAAGTCATTTCAAGCTTCTGTTAGAAAACCTGAAACTACCCCTAGTCACTCAAGATTTCAAAGAACAAGTGAGAAAGCTCAGGGAGTTTACTCCTGCTCTAGACAAGTTTATGGAGAACAAGGATGAATTTATCTCTTCTATGGAGAGAGGAGGAGGAATCATTATGGACTTTAGGAATCTGTTGCTGCCATTTTTGTATGTAGACACTACTCCTATCATTGCACCTCCAGCTCTGCCTACCTCTATATAGACTGCCTCCATTCCTTAGATGAAACCGGGTCAAGCTATTAAAAGCTTTACACCATTGATTACACCAAGGATTACCCACTACCGGCTAGGAATAGTCTCTGTTGGTCAACCTACAGTGGTGATTTATGGAGTTCCCAAGCCTGAGTCTACTTCTGAACCCAAATCCAAATCCAAAGTGGACATTCAGGTGGTGGATTGAATAGTGTCTAGGACATTTTATAGGAATAAAATGTACTAATTTTGTATTTTTCTATATGTTTTTCACCAAGAAATATATCTGATCTTATTCTCTTTTACCTTCTGTTCCTTCTCTCATCCTTGTTTCCTACTTTTTTCTAATCACAAAGGGGGAGAAATATAAGCATAATATACATGAGAATTATGAGTATGAGAAAAGGGGAGAAATATGAGAAATATGAGCATAATTTAATTTTACTCTAATATAATTCTACCCCTAGTACATTTGTTTTATATCTCTGATACAGTTGTTTCATACCTCTGGTACATTTATTTTCTAATTTTACCTCTGATACATTTTCATGTAATACTCTATTCTCTGATACATTTGAAAATTTCATTACTGACACTGATAAGTGAGACTCACTGTGTTTTATACTGCTATCTTAATGATTATTTTGGGATTATGATACCATAATTTATGATTATCAAAAAGTGGGAGATTATTGACCTCACCAGTTTTGATAATGCCAATCATGCTTTAAAATATTTTGATAATACCAATCATGATTTAATATGTATTTATAATCCTATATGTATGTTAAATTATGTTGAAAAAAATATCAAAATAATCATTGTAATTTGTTAATCAATGTTTATCTATGTTTATACATACTTTGAAATAATTCTAACTCAATATGGATATGATTTACATAGAGAAGACAAGTGTTAAACTTGAGAGTCACTGATACAGAGCTACCGATAGAATAGTCTACTCATAAGTAAAGGTCACTGGTACATAGTTACCGATAAAAGATACCAATAAAAACAGACAGACAAACAGCTACTGATAAAAAGGTCTCAGGTACACAGTTACCGATAAGGCTAAGTACACCGATAAAGAAGTCTACTGATATGGATAAGGTCAACGGTATACAGAGAGTTACCATTACACCAGAGCTACTGATAGAATAAGTTTACCAGTATGCACAAGTCCTTTGATATAAAAAAACAGCTACCGATACAAGTCTGCTGATACAGACAGATAGCTACGACTACAAAGTCTACCGATACAGAAAGGTCACCGATATGCATAACAAATACTGATAGAAGGAGCTGCCGATACATAGAGATACTGTTATAAAGAGTAAAAAATACCGATAGAAGGAGCTACCGATAAGAGGAGTTACTAATAGAAGTAGCTACTGATAACAGGAGCTACCAATAGAAGGAGTTACCGATAGAAGGAGCTACCGATAGAAGGAGATATCGATAGAAGGAGAGACTTCTACAAGCTCACTGATACTAAGAGCTATCTATACAAGCTGACTGATACTAAGAGCTACCGATGGAGATCAATCACAGTTTCTCTAAACTCTATTTCTATTTGTTTATTTAGCAATGGTCATATTTGATGTTTTTAATGCACCTGCTATTAATTAATGATAGTGGTTGGAATTTTAGGAACCGTACCTCATACTTGTAAAAAGGTAATCATTCCCATTATCAGAGATCAAAGTATAAAAGGAAGATCAAGATAATGAAGAAAATAAGAGGAATACACGTGAAAGTGTGTGACACCTAAACTGAAATTCAAAAAAGACGAACAAAAGAAGAACTCAAAGAACAATCATACACATCGAGCTGAAGTATCAAAGAAGCAGCTCAACTGTTACAAAGAATACTCTCTTAATCGAGATGAAAACCTACACTAGAAGTCAAATACAAAAACAACACTCTGTTTCTTGACAAAAATCAGAGAAGGACTCAAATCGTCATATGCATCAATCCAAGTAGTCCAGAACTTCACTCAAAATACATAAAGCATTCTAAACTCATCTCTATATGTTTATCTCTATTGTATTTCATTTATTTAATTTTTGAGTAGTGTGTGTGCTCTGTATTTTAGACACACAACGTCTCTTGTGCTGAATTGGAGTATTTATAAATCCTCACTCAATATTTCCCTTATACTCTTAAATCCAACTGTGGATAGTGGTAGAGGTCAAGTGTGACCTGGATAGCCTATGTGCTATTGTTTTTTTTCAATGAAGAACTGTGGTAGAGGTCTGAGGACCTGGAAAATCTGTGTACTATTGTAAACCTCGATCTAGAGTGTGGATCATAGTTTATATAAACTGTTTGAGAGGACTAAGTCTTAGCTTGAGACTGAACCTCTTTGTTAAAACTGTTGTGCTTGTTTATTTTGTTTTAAACTATATTGAATATTCTGCTGCTAAGTACTTTGAAATAAAAATCTATTTTAAAGTTACTCTGATAGTTAAACTATAAAGTGTTTGTATTTATTGTAAAGAGTTAGGTTATTTTTGAAAGATATTCTAATCTTCAGATTAGATTAACTGAGAACTAATCAATCTCTTGAGAACCTAACTGACCCTTTACTGTATTACAAATTCACTGCAGTTTAGCTTGTTATTTAATTTGGGGGATTTTTAATAGAAATATTTTTAACAAAATTTTTTAATTGGAACTCAATTCACCCCCCTCTTGAGTATCCACTCTGACCAAGGGTGTAGAGAGGGGTTATTTTCTAAGTATGTATAGAGGGGATATGATAATAGTCATACTATTATACTGAAATAAATCCATCAACTACACAAATTGAGTAATCACCATGCCACCACAATCCATAGATATGAAAAATTCATTCTTTTCTTTTTAGAAAATTTTGAGTAGTGGTGTTAAGGTATTAAATTGGTTCACCTTATCCTTGAAGGCCCTGGTCACATGATTAATTCTCAAATTCTCACCTAAAACTTAAAATTATAATTATGATCATTCTTGGAATAAATCCTTGAGATACGATACTCAATATATTTAGAGATTTTCTCCTTATCAATTTTAGCTTCATTCAAGAAATATATAACAATATTATAAATTCATGAACCATGATATTTAATTTGGTAAAGAAAATCCTGATTATATATAGAGAAATAAACCATCACAACTTGTATAAATTCTCTCAATATGGATTGGATCAAATCAGCATCAAATGAAGTAGGAGTAGATGGAGGTGGAGCTCTGGAAGATGATGCTCTAATTGTAGAAAATGGATCAATCCTATCTAGAAGATATAGATGCCTTTTTATGATATATTAACCCAATTCCTCCATAGAATATTGAATGGAATCCGTCTTTTCCACCAATGTATTATTATTCATTTCCATATTTCCCATCTTTAATAGCATTTTTTATATAAGAAATGACTGAAGAAATAATAATATTGGTGCAACATCATTAAGATTTGTTTCTTAAACTTAGGAGGACTACACCATAAAACTAAGATATATTATAAAACCATCCTTATATTTATATAGATTATATTTTTTCAAATAATTAGTTACATGAGGAGAATAAGGGTGGGTGGGGGGAGAAGTTATCTCTTGAATATGCATTACATCATCCCAATGACCAGTCTACAAATTACAAACTCCAAATGTAAAAGAATAAAAATATTGTTTCTCATAAATTAATTTAACTAGGGATCCATTAGGATCTATCTAAGAAACTACGATTGAAAATATACCATGATCTAGTGGAATTACCTTATCACTATCATCATGACATCCGTCATCATCATTATCATATAATTTGGAATAATCCAACCCAATCCTAGAAGATCATGGGGGTTTATTACCCTCAGATGGTTACCCATTAAAATATTTGTTTGAGGTAACTAGATCAACTTTTATTTTAGACACATGATCCTCTTTATCCTCACTATTCTTTGAGTCCCAAAATATCTCAAAAAAATTGAACTTTCAGAAATAGATATCTCAAGATGATCATCACCAGGACTTCTATATCTTTTGATTCAATTCCCTATTTTGATAATGTTTCATATAAAGGAAGGGAAACTGATGGGAATTGATAAATTTAAGATATATTGGGGCTTTTTACAACATATTGATCACCCACATCTTCCATTGAAATAGGTGTACACTTATCTTCCTTATACATAGATTCTTCCATATTCACTCTAGCTCTAGAAACATCCATATCATCTTCATTAGAGGAATATTATACAACTTCATCTATATCCAAGACCGTTTCAACCAAATCATATATTCTCTAAGGGTTATTTACTATATTAAACATTTCATAAAGTATATCATTATCAACCAACCACCTTTTTGACCAAGGGTTCTAGTTTAATCTCGTTCTTTCTCAGGTTACTGAGTTGTGGAAAAACCTTCATATTTTAATTTCTTTTCATATCCTCCAGGAACAAGACCTTTATCTTCTAATTGATAATATTTTTTTGGATAAATAAGATTGTTTTATCTAGAGAAAGGTTGGTATAATTACATCATATAAATAATTAAATATTTGTTAAGATTAATCTTATCTTCTCTTTTCATAATAAACCAGAAAAAAGTTCTTTAAACTTTTTATGTTGAAACGCCCTTCTAGGGACACAACATGTGCTAAATGAACATAAATAGATATCTTCATTCTCTATATAACCCCACTACAATAGGACTTTGAATATTTTCGTTTATGGTTATCTTAATAAAACCATGTTTTATTATTTATTTTCTCATAGTTGATGGGAAAGAACCTTGATAATCCACATTTATACCTTTATGAGGAACTCTTTGACATTTATTCCAATATCTTGAAGATAAAACAATCTCTTTTCCAACCACCATTATTTTGATAAAATCATTCTTGTATTCAATATGATATTTTATATACAAATAAAAATCATGAAAAAACCTAGGGTATAATGTTCTATCATTCCTTGAGAATAATTCATGTCTTACCGTGTCATGGATCACATTCTTGACGAGTGAGTTTCACGAAGATAACCAAGGAGTAATAATTTCCTTTTCTACTACTACAACTCGAGACACAAACATTGAATTATTTGGTTCTATAGGCTAATCGATTATCCTTTGTATTTATTAAAATTACATGAATCATTAGGAGAAAAAACAAAAAACTTCACTCACACTATTTTTGAAATGGTTCAATGGTTTCAAGATGAATGTATAAGTTTGAAGGTCAAGAGATAGGACGATGGGTTTCAAAAGTGGCGTAGAAGAGAGTATTTTACAGATTAATCTTAAATATATAAAATTTATCATTTAGGGATTAAGAATAATAAATTAATAATTATTTCATGAAAAATAAAAATTAAATCAAATAATTTTTTTAATTATATACAAATGTTATGGTAATACTAGGGATGGTAACAACCTAATGATAAGTTCCACAACATCATCCTAATGGTAACATGTCAGAGTATTATATAATAGTGCTAGGCTAACAATAGATCATTCAATGGTACATCATCCAATTATATCATGTCTAAGGGTATCATTTCCAATGGTCAATCATTATAACAGAATGACTAACAATTTATCATCATCGTAGCATGGTTAATGGTCGATCATCGTAGAATCATGGATAAAAGTCAATCATAATGGTAGTATTATAATTGGGATTTTATAATACCTAAAAAAAGTAAACTATAAAATGAACATCTAAGAAAATTATATCATTTCATGTTCATGTCTGATATTGCTTATTCTCTCAAAATTCAATGTATTAATGAATATTTCAGTAAGATAATGTTTATTTCCCATGAATTCAAGATTTATATCACCTTTTTAAAAATGGTATCTATAAAAGAGATGTCTTATATCTATATGTTTTGTTCTTAAATGTGACACAAGATTCCTGGAAATATTACTATAAGATTTTATTATCACAGATTATAGGGACATGTTGAAATTCATATACATAGTCCAGTAAAGTATGTTTCATCAATAGAATTTGTGAACAACAACTACCTTCATCTATGTACTCAACTTTAGTAGTATATAATGAAAGAGAATATTATTTCTTACTAAATCACAAAACTATAGACTTTCCCAAAAAGTGACATGTTCAAGATGTGATTTTTCTATCAAACATACAAAAACTAAAATCTGTGTTTGAATAACTCACTATTTCAAATTTGGTTCCTCTAGAATAGATTAATTCTAAATTGTTTATATTTTTGTCTATATGAAAATTATTTTAATAGAAAGTAAATGTGGTTATTTCTGATTTTCATGAAAACAAAAACACATAAACACACTAAACATTATATCTGAATGGATAATAGTTTTGTATAGTAAAATTCAAAATCGTACATCTGTAAGTTATTTAATCAACATATTTACAAGATTCATCAAAATATAATTTATAGGCAGTAATAATGGGAGGATCACTACCTCTAGTACTATCTATAACAAAACATTATATAACATATTTAGTATATTTTATTTTATTTAAAATAATTCCTTCCTTATTTTGAAAAATTATAAAACCAAGGATTAATTTTAACTCACCCATTAAAATCATTTCAAATTCATTTTTCATTATTTTTAAAAAATTACTACATAAAAAATTTCATGCATATATAAAAATAATATCATCAATATAGATTTGTAATACTTAAATTTCATTTTAAATTCATTTAGTAAATAAATTAGGTTCAAATATTCATTTATTAAAATCTTTATAAATAAAAACTTTGTTGAGCTTATCTAACTAAGATCTTCAAGAATATTTTAATCCATATAAAGATTTTATTAATTTAACAACATGATTTAGTCAAAGTGGGTTTAAAAAACCATGTGTTTTTATAAAAACAATACTCATCTATATAATCATTTTATAATTACCTCTTGATATCCATATGATATAATTTAGAATTTAAATGTTATACATTGGAAAGAAGCATTCTAATAACTTCAAGTCTAGATATTGGTGCAAAGGTTTCCTCATAGTTAATTAAATATTCTTAACTATATCCTTGTGCAAAAAATCTAGATTTATTTATAATTATAGTGCATGAATCATATAACATGTTTCAAAATACCCATTTAGTACCAATCATTAAGTAGTTCTTAGGTCTTTCCACTAGTTCCTAGAATCTATTTCATTAAAACTAATCTATCTCCTCTTTAATTTTTATTACCTAAAATTCATCATCATTTTCTTATGTGATTTTATTAGGTTAAAGTTTTGATAATTAATCTTTATTTTCAACATGGATTCTAAGGGAAGATGTAGTTTTATGTCCCTTATCTTGGTATCTTACAAAAAAAATATAGGATGGTATCTATGAGTCATAATATCCCTAGTGATTAAAGTAATTTATACTTCATTTTCTTCAATAAGTTCTGTTTCAAGCAATTCCTAATAACTAGATAATTTTTCTAAAGGTTTAATATAAGTATTACTATGTTTGGTCTTGATATTTAAACTCTAAAGGTCATCCTAAAGGTTCTATAAACTATTCTTAGGTTTTTGTGGATCTGTCTCATCAAACATGATATATAAATATTCTTCCACAATATTTTTTATTTTATTGAATAACTTGTATGATTTAATTCATGCATAATATATAAGGAAAATTATTTCATCTATCTTGAATGAAAACTTTTTTAAATTCACTTTTGTATTGAATATGAATACATTACAACAAAAAACTCTTATGTAGTTAATTTTTGTTTTTCTACCATTCCATAACTTGTATGAGGTTTACTTTAAAATTAATTTTACTATAAATATATTAATTACATATATTATTATATTCAAATCCTCTTCAAAATAATAAATTTATAAGGGATACACATTGATCATGGTGTAGGCATTTTCTTCAAGAGTTCCATTTCTTCTATCTACTACACAATTATATTGTGGGGTTTCAGGAGAAAAGAGCTGTCATCATATCCATGTTACCAAAATAATGATTTAAACTATTTATTTTAAAAATATTGTCCATGATCAATTATTATGATTTTAAGGGTAATAAAACTATGTATTACTATAAATTTAGTATATTTAGAAAAACAGTTTGGAGTATCACTTTTATTAATAAGGTAAAATTCCCATGCATATCTTGAATAATCATAAACTATGACATAATCATAATTTTTTCATACCAAACATGAAATTATAGAAGGTCTAAAAAAATCCATGTAAACCAACTCTAATGTTTGAGAAGTTAAAATTTATTACTTTAGTTTGAAGGATATTTTATGATGTTCCCCCTTTTGATAGGAATTACAGAATTTGTCTGTTAGAAAATCTATTTTTGGAATATCATTGGATAAACATTTTCAAGTCATCTTAATAAGTGATTGTATATTTCAATGTAATATTATCTTATAAAAAATCTAAGATTATTTGTGAAATGCATCTAAATTATAAATATTTTGATAAAATAATGATTTCAAATCAATTGCATAAAAATTATCATTATACAAGGTAGTAAAAAATAATAATAAAATAATAATATTTATTGTAATTATTCCCAAATATAACATTACAACCAACATAAAATTACTATGATATACTATGATGATTATATTTTAATCCATCAAAAAATAATAAATTAAAAATTAAAGTAGTACTATTTTTTATGATTTGACCGAGTCTAAGTATTTTTACATCGGATTTGTCACCAAAGTAACATGTCAACCATATAATTTGATTAATTTATTGAGGCTTGATTAGTCCTTAGTAACTTTTCTGAACTATCCACTATCCAGATACCATAAGTGCTTACTGGTACTCTTCAAGAAGGTTTTTTACAACAATTTTTAAGGGAGAAATAATTTTTGAACCCTTATTTTTTTGGGTCCATAAATATTAATAATAAGAGATTCAAGAATCCATAACCATTTAACTAGTTTATTAAAACAAGTTCCAAGACTTTTAGAAATAAAAAATTTATCAGATATACAGGATGAAGAGTTATTTATAGATCTAGAAAAAAATATAACTTGGGATGAATTTGTTCTTATTAATCCTTCACTATAAATTTTTGTAACCAATTATAGTAGTATATTTTAAATTATTTTTTTTTACCAAGAATCTGTTTTAGAGTTTTTATACCATTACCGAATCTATCCAAATATTTCTTTGGATTCTCATTTTATAGTTTATCCTCACTTTTTCTTTTTATATTTTATAATTATTATCCTATAAAATATAAAAATATGATTTAATGTGAGAATACAAACCATGACGCTTCTTTAAAATTTTGTATTAATCCTTCAATTTTTTTAGTATCTCTTCATTATATTAAAATATTAAAATAAATCATCACAAATCATATTTTTTTTCATTATTATCATTTTAATAAATATTTCAAATATTTTTATAAGATGTAGGAAAAATATTTTGTATCTCAAATGTGTTTTTTATGAAATAAATATCAGCTCTATCATTTCTATATTTTATTCTTGATATAAATCACATGATCTACACTCTAAGGTGATAAAAGTGAATTTCATATCCTATTTATTATTTTAAATTTTCTATCATACATTTTCTTATATTTCATTTTAGGAAAATATAATTTGATATGTAGTTTTCTTTTACACTCCTAGAATGTTATCTCATTTATGAATTCATCCTTTTTCCACTTTTTTCATCAATTGTTTTTCTTTTCATACATGCATTTTTAGTTTGAATTGTTGGAGAATTTATTATTCTTGTAATAATTTTTTAATAAAACTAGATAAATAAGCCTTTTATTAATCACTGTTTTTAGGTAATTAATCATTATATGAAGTTTCAACTTTAATATTCTCTTTTAGTTTGGAGTCAAAAGTTTTAAATGATTTTTTTTAAATTTTAGTTATTATTATTACTCCTTATTCTCTTACAGTTCCTCCTCATACATCATGATTTTTCTAATGAGTTCTTTTATTAGTAGTGTAATTGTATCACATGATTCTATTATGGAAACTAAAGTTGTTCTCTACTTATCAGGTAAAACATCTTATAAGTCGCATCACTTGATCCTTGTCAAAAATCATATTTTCAAGTGTATGCATGATATTCTATATATTATTAAACCTGAGATGCATATTAGAAAATGATTTAGAAATATTTGTCTTCAATGTGTCTTATTTAATTTTTTAAATATTAAAAAACAATTCTTTATCATTTAAGGTCCCATCATGAGATATATAATGAGTATCCAAAATTTAAAAAATTGTTGAATATGAAGATATTCAATTAAATTCATCTATTCTAAAATACAAGTTTAAATCATTCCTAGATTTACAATTATAGTTGTATGTCTCCTTAGTGGAATCACTCCACTCAGCTCAAGAATCTTTCAGGTTTTCATATTAATCTTCAATAATAGTCTAAATATGAAATCCAATGCTATTAGTATGAATTTTCATCTTAAATTTCCATTTATCATAGTTAGTTACATTAAAATAAGAAGTTTTATTAGTCGTAGTTCTTTCTTTTCAGTTTTTATCCATAAATATTGAAATTTCTATCTTACAAATATTTAAGACAATTAAATAAATCAAGATCACAATAGAAATTATTTTAAAATCCTCTCATACAAAATGTTGGTTGGATTGGTACAATCAAGAGGGGGTGAATTTAGTTTCCAATTAAAATTTTAAATTAATAATATATTAAATCATCAACCCCCAATTTGAAAAAAATTCCCAATTTACTTAAACTAAATAGTTTTATAATTTTTTCTTTCAAAAAGGTTTAAAATAGTTTCATCAAAACCCAATTAAAATAATTTTATAAATGTAATTTTAACTTTTGAATCAAATCAACTATAATTAGACATAATATATAAATCACAGGATGAAGTTAACTATCATGGTAATGTTTTATTATAGATTTATTAAAAAAAACTAGTCTATATTAAAAAAAACGAAAAAAATATTGAAATCACAAAAAGGAAATAAATAAGGGGTTTAGTCTAATGTTGATACCTAATCCCCTTCACATGGAAATAACCTTATACCAAGTGGTTGATTGTATAATAAACAAATACACATTTTGAATCAGATTTTACAAAAAACCAAACTCAGATAGTCCGTACTATAAAAATCTTCTTCCATTGTTATACATGGTAGAAAAAAATATAGGTCACACACGACCTCTTTCAAGGTCCTATGTTGGAGTGAAAATAAAAAATATAGAAGATAGTGTTTATCACTATCTAGTTTAGTACAAGATTATGTGTTTACATATATTTTTTTTAAAAACCTAGGTTATAAAAATATACAAAAAGAGAAAGAAAAATAAAATTTAGATGAAAATTTTATTTTTCTCAAACTGATAAGATTTGGTTATTTATATGTCTTTGAAAGTATCCTTGTGAAGCCTCAACTGAGTTATATATAGAAGTGTATGAAAGTATAGTGTCATTGAAATCTTGAATAACCTTTTTTCTCTATCATCAAAAAATGATTAGTGTTTTTCTATACACGTGTCTATGTATCTTTGTATCTCAATATGTGTATTACTGTGTTAGTACTTTTCTATCATGAACAAGAGGTGAATCAAGATTTATATCCTTTTTGTTGGTCCAGTTGTCCATTATAAGATGATAATAGAAAACTTTGAATCCTTTCACTAAGATATGTTTCAAAAAAGTTTTTATTTTTAATGTAAGATATATATGAATTTTCTTAATAATGATCATTCTTAAATCCACTTACCTCTGACTATATTGAATTATTAAATAAGTAATTGGAGGATTAATTTTGAAATTAATTATGAATATTTATGGTATCAAGATTTAGTGGTAGAATCATTCATGGTGGATTCTTAAACTTCCCATAGAATCCCTTGGTGGTAGCTCTAGCTTCTATGGGAACCTCTTATCGTTAATACAACCTAGAAGTAGCAGCACTTTGTGAAATAGAATTACCTTTATCATATGATTTCAACACTTCAATAGTAGATTCTATAGATGGTAACAACATCTTTTCATTAGTAATAGAATAACAGAACAAAAATAATATCTAGAAGTATCACCATCAAATAAGCAGTAGCATAGAGCGAAAGTTGCAACTTTTGGTGGTCGATGTACATGACAATGGTAGTAGTTCCACTCAACAGAAGAACAACTTGATGGTAAATCATGGAGGTCATATAATTGAACTAGAATTAGCTTATTGAAATAATGATATCTTAGTGAATTATCTCCTTCAACTGTTTGTAGATGGTGATGGTTTATCGATACTTCATATTTTCACAATTTATCGAAAGAAAATTATTATCAGAAAACATAGACCTTATTAAGAACAAAATAAAAATGATTTTAGATCATTGAAATAAGTAGGTTCTTGGACTAACCCAACAATAATAGTGTTATTAATTTCATTAATATGATAAATAAAAAATGATATAAATGATATAAATAAAATTAAGTAATAATATAATGAATAAAAAATAACATGATTATTTAAAAAAATTGGTAGGGGATAATTACACATTTTTATTAATGAAAGAAACCCTTCTTTTTGAATTTGTTGGCTAGTAATCCAAACATGACCTGAAGGCAACATATAGGCCTAATATAATATGATGGTTTGAAGTTCTATTGGATTGAATGCTAATGGAATTACCCATTGTGATGAAGGCCAAACATAGAACCAAGTCCCAGAGTAAGAAATTTGTAACATGAAATAACACTAAACAAAATATCACACCCCCACTCCACTAAACATGACCATTGAACCAAGGATCCAATCATTAGATGTTCCCACTATTCCATGAACCATTTAATCATGTTTGATGACACATTATGGATAACCAACCTCGAGTCACATAGTGTAAGGAGGGATGGACGATCGATATTAATACAACCACCTTTGAAATTCTCTTTATCCTTAGATAGGTTCCATGATCATATTGTCAGAATGTAGGCACCCTTAATCCAACTCGGTGCACCACGTTGATGGAATGATAGAAGATAAGCATCAAAATGTGTATTACTCAATTTAAGGCCTCCCACCTAGGAGTTCCTTCATACAAACAACCAAATATATCGATACATTCCACTAGAAAATGAAACACTACAAACTACTCACTAAATATATCCCACAGGTTGTAGCCCGAAGGCCCATTAGGAAAATCCCACAGAAATGTCCTCAATGACCAATTATTATAAATATTAATTAATAATTAATAGTAATTTAAATATATTCTTAAAAATATTATTAATATATTTACAATTCATTTGGGAGGGGGAGAAATAAAATGAAAACACCCAATACACACGTGAAAATAAGAACCCATGGAGACTCAAACTCTATAACTCCTTGAGGAACCATAGTGATGCTACCACTAAGCTACTCCATGGGGGGAATAGAGGAATTCAAATTGAATCCTTGGTCTCTTCTTAATAAAAATTGTCTATATCAATCCACTATGGAATTGTTTTACCTGACCACACATGATATAAAGACTCCTAGTGAACTGGTTTATGATTTTAGGATCTCTCAACCCTTAGGCATTGAGATTGAATCGGTCATTGAGTTTTTATCTGATTATCATGAGGATTACTCCACTCACACAAAAAAAACATGATAAATTGAACCCTTTAACTCATTGATGTGAACCATGAAATACAATAAGATCAAATCATAGAATGCTAATAGTCAATGGTTTCTTGATAGATGTCTCATATTAAGGGTATTAATCCTAAGGATATTTATAATAAACTCACCCAAATATGTAGAATCTATTTATGGAACTTAAATTCAATAGGTAAGGGATTTGTTTATATTGTATTTCCATTAAATGAGTATAAAATGAAAAATTGGGGTCTTGGATTTATCTCTATTATTCTTGGTAATTCATAAATTGAATATTTTTATCCACTATTTGATTTGTATTAAATAAAAAAATCTATTAGTCATACATGTATTAGGATCAAATTCCTAAAATGGGTTTTTTGGCATCTAAAAATCCCTTACTATGTTTCTTAAACCATTGGTTTACACACAATTTTTTAATGAATATATTATTGCAATGTACACTCGTTTTTCTAGAATTTTGTTTGAGGTATACCATAATTCTACCCTCATTGAGACTATTTTATTAGTTGTTAATGATTTTAGTATTTATCTTTCCTTTTTATAAGAATTATTTTCTAAATTCAATTATAATTTTAATTTTATTGGGAACTCAAAGGAAAAGTGTCATGGAATCATGAAATGTAAGAACTAAAAAAACTAGCCATTAGACTAAAAATTTCAAATTTACTATTCCCTTAAGATAATTAGTTCTAGTATTGTATTCCAAGAATGATTACAAGGATAGAAATTGTTAATTATCAAGGGCCATAGATGTTTCTCAATATAAGTGAGTGGAACAATGAAGAGATGACTAAACATTTAAGGATAGTGTAAAAATGTATTATAAAGACATATATTAAGCCTCCTCAATGAAGGTTCATACTGATAAGAGGATGAATACAACTACATAGGTTCATAATTATCATGGTTTTTCACTAAATAATGTTGTAGAAATAGCTGTTACATATGAGAGAGCCCAAGGTGGTTAAATGAAGTTTTTGTGGAGTGATCTATATGTCTCTTAGGACCCTAGAAAGAAATATCCTTGAAATGAAATGGTTGTTCCCCTGAATAAGGGAAGATATTGGATGATCCTGAACAATAAATAATGCCTCAAATCCCCATTGAGAAGTATGTTGAGGATTAGGACATGTCAAATATAAAGGTTATTCAAGTAGGGTTTCCTGATATGTTGTCTTCACTGGCTTCCACTTGGTTTGGAAGCCAAGAATCCCACATTGTGATGAAATGGGACTCTATAAAAGAAGATACTCTACTACAGAATGGTATTATAGATGCTTCAAGTTATCTTTAGACTCATGAGAAGACTTTAGTAAGGAAGAGTAATACATGATTCTATAGTACTAAACTAGAAAGATAATATGGTCCAAATAAACTTGATACAGGGTTACTAAATAATGGAAAGGTAACCTAAATTTTAAGGATGATCACGTTGGTAGTGAAAGTGGAAACTATATCCTACTACCATGGATGTATAATAGGAAGAACCTCATTCTAGTGGTCTAAATACAGACTTTCCTAAGAATTCAGATCAGTGCACATATGAATGTAGGATGGAACATGAACAACCATGTATGATTAATGATGACCATGATTTGGAAAATATTAATTGTGATGAATATAAGAATTTTTTAAATTTAAATTGTAATAAATGATCATCAATTATCCAATTGAATCCATAGAAAAAGGATTCACTTAGGGGCTCTTGCAATTATCCATCAATGAATTAGATAGGGGAAGGTGGTAAAGATGATGATGTGGTTCTTCTTCTATCTTATTCTATTAATAGGAAGAATATGACATAGACTATAGTGACTATTTATTAGGATGGGGGATAATTTTTGTAATTGAATCTAGTGGGACTATATGGGAATGTTCATTCAATAAACACATCACTAATATTTTATTGCAAAGGGGGTCGAGTTTCATGGATCAGTCATTTTGAAACCTACTACACCTAATGGAGTTGATATCAGGGTCAAAAATAGGGCCCTTTTCTCTATGATTCAATCGCTCAACACCCTTTGTTTCATTATCAATTATACATATTATTTCAATAAAAGTTGAGGTGAACCCTGTACATTTACCTTGTTAATGGATCTAATTCTCCCTCTTATAGGGTGGAGGTTTCAAATAGGGTGATGAGGGTTATGTTTCTACTCACAAAAACCTATCTGATGGAAATAATAAGATGGTTGAATTTGAACATGAACATATTATTAAGATTAATATATGAGGGATGATTATATTTACCCTACAATGGAAAATAATAAAATAGGATATAGGGGGAATTCTTCTTCAGTTGTGACTATTTCTATTATAAAATTTGAAGGGATTATTTTAAAAGGAGTGGATAACAAGTATTCTAATTAAAATAAAGGAAATGAACATGTATGAGAGGTCAAACCTAAATATTATTCTTTATATTCTATGTTAGAGTTTCATTCATTGGAAATGGAGGAATAGACTGCACTACAATATCCTCTTAAGCAATGGAGGAGAGGTGAACACCTCTCAACCCGTGGTGGTTCTTAAAATAAGGGATGCAGAAATAAAAAAATATAATTGATTACATCCTATTGATATGTAGTATTTAGGTTAAATTATCCATTTTATTATTTTTATGTTATCTTGGTGGTAGTATTCCACTTTTAATGAATTAGAATCCCCATGTACTATGTGTCCATGATTTTTTTCTTGAAATTGTTTTAGGGCCATGGGTTTGGGTTCCCAAATCCATGGTTCATACCATTTATAATTAATTATGTTATTTAATAATTTAAATAATAATAATATAATAATATAAGTATAATTTAATCATTAATAATATAAAAATTTATCATTAAAATTTATTATTATTGTTGGTCCTTTTATCAAGCAATATATTTTGAGAGGGAGGATGAATCAGGGTATTTTAGTATAATCCTTGATTTCTGATCTTATTCACTTAACTTAAGGAACACCTTAATCTATCCCTTTCATAATATCTAGAGAGAATGTAAAATTAAATGACATAATCTATTTTACATGGTTTACTTACACTGGGCTATTTCCAATGACCATTCACAATAATGTCCATATACACTAATCATTGTATAATATCACTACATCAATGTTAAAATGTTTGGATCAATCTCACTAACCACCATAGTTTAGTAACAATAATGTTTGAAAAACTTGTTTCATTCCAATACTTTGGAATTCAGCTTTCCTCATGATGCAATATTCTTCTTCAAACAATAATGATGGTAATATTTATTATTGATGGCATGTGTTCTTTAGCATAGTAATGGAAAATATCATGTGAGAAATTGGAACTCCTATATCACCCTCTTATTTGAGTTATCATTTCCAAAAAGAGATTTGGAATTTATGTACTCTCTTACATGGTATTCTATATTAGATTTATCCCTAAACCGATTTATCTTTTAAATATTATCCTCAATATGAATTCCCTCCATGCTAATGAATGAACAAAGTTAAGGCCCTTAAAACCTGACTAAAAACACCCCATTGATCAATGGTTATAGATTAAAAAAATGAATGTAGAAATTCATATTTTTTATATTTATTGAATCATAAGACGAAATGTATTGAAACACAATGTGTTGGCTAAACATTGAAACTTTTTCTAAACACACTAAGCACTGTACCAATATATCACTTATGCATGCTATTTTTCACAATAGGACTTTATACAAACCATGGCCTTCAACACACACAGTAATTTCCATAGCATGTGACACCCACTATGTCAATGTAAATATTTTTCAAGTGATTTTATGAGTTTAGGTTTCATTTAAAATTTCTATAGAGTTTCAGTTGGAATCTTTTAATTATTTTGAGTTTTTTATGTTGTTCATGGTTTTGATGCACGATTTAAAAGAAAGGATGTGGATAACCTCTCTTTATCTAGTTCTACAGTTATTTTTTTTCTATGGATGGTTTTTCTTCATGGGTGGAAAATAGTTAAATCAAATCCCTGAGGATCGTAGGAGAAATTGTGGGAGTCATTGGTGAGTATGTGTTATAACACACAGTTTTCACATTGTTTGGTAAAATATATAGCAATCTTGTGGATGATATATTAATTTTGATAGTTAATTTTAAAATAGTTTGGATCATGGTTTTTATAACCATGTGTAATCCTAGGATAGATATTGTGAGTGCATTTTTTCTAGGTAGTGTCCATGTCATGATTGGTTCATGGTTTTAAAAATTGTGCATCCTATACAGACTCATTAAAAAGTGAAATTACACATATTTATCTCTTTAAATTTAATTCATAAAACCTCTATTCTCTCCCATCATACTCAAATATAATAGGAACCTCCCCTTTGGGATTATCTTCCACCCAAAATTAATTCTTGGTGAGTTTTTACCTTAATTTAAGTAGTTTTATTCATGGTAAGTCCATATAAACCAATTCCTTTCTCATATTACATCTTTTCCCATGGTTTCTCTCCATCAAATAAATCCTAATATCTATACTACCCCTTTTTATAGTAGTTATTAGTCCGAATCAAGTGGATTTTCTCAGGTAGGGTTTGTAGAGGAAACATCTTGGCTTGTGGGGGTATTTCCCATCATAGGTGATTTTTTTTGAAATTATAATAATTTTAGTAAGGTAGGTGGTTCATTATCATTTCCTTACATTACACAAATTTAATTTTATGATAGCTTAATAATAGTTTTTAATTAAATTATGAAAATATGTATAACCCATGAGGGGACAAATTTATTTAAAACTAATTTTATCCCGTTCCATGGAATTTGATTCCATGATAAGTGTAACATCCCAGGTAAATAAAGAATAAATAATTTTCATATTTATTACTATTTACGAATTAAATATTAATTTTATTTTAAAGGGGTTGCTATGTTCGATAGCGTACCCGATACGCAATGATGAGTTTCTTTGAAACTTACGTAGCACACTAGTAATAAAATAATATTATTTTAAATGTTAGTTAACAAGTAGCCGTTGTACTGGCGGGAATGGATAGAAATAACTAAAATATGATTAGATATGTTTTTAAATGTTTATACATTTACCCAATAAAAGATAAAGGCTTAAAATACGGAAAGAGTTCAATTTTAGGGCATATATACTCTAATTTTCACTAAAGGTTCACTTATCACCTTTTAATGGTGAACCGTCATTAAATATAGTTTTGATCACTCTTATACTTTATTTTGGACCAAATATAACTCTTCTTTAGAATCGGGACATCAAAATTTACTTTGTGTAAATTTTTGGTACCTTTCTGATAAAGTTCATTTTTTTATGAATTGTGTAAAATGTTGTATTTTAATTCAAAACCTCTTTTTAATATAAATTATTTATATGATTAGATTATTATTTTAATTGGTTTTAAAGTGAAATTAGAAAAAAAAATTACCAGTCAATCCAATGGTGGTCATTGGAATCAATTTCACTTTGAAATTGGACTTAAACTGGTGTCAATCTTTTGATACTTATTGTTTCACAAAAACACGCTATTTGCTCTGGCAGTGGGAATTAATTATTAAATTAATTAATTTGACTTATATGTTTTGAATTTTGTAAAATGGGCTTAATTTTTGAATTCGGAATATCAAATATAGCTTAGGGTGAATTTTTGGTAATTTTCTGAAAAACTTCAATTTTTGATGAATAGTGAAACCACTAAGTGGTAATCAAGCAAACTGATTTTTCAGTTAAATGAAAGTTTACCACTAATGTGTATTGAATTTTGAAAATCCGACATACATGGTTGTCATTAAGAAGTAAAATGTGGTTCAATGAGATTAAAATAATTTTTTGGTGAATAGTAACTTATTAAGTTCTTAATCGCGATTAGTGTTAATTAGGGTAGTTTAAGGTCTAAATAAGGCTTTAATAATATGAAATGACCTAGAAACATGTCCCAACCTCATTGGTTGTGTCATGGCCGACCATGAAATGCCATGGGTCAACTTGGGGACCCCATGGATCCACTTTTGTTGGGAAATGACATAAATTACTTTTTATTTAATGTTAAAGTGAAAATAACACAAACATAATATGTTTTACGAAAACAATTTTTAAGTGGGGTTATACATGTCCAAATTCTGATTATAAATAGTCATTGGAAACCTAAAAAGATTTACTATATCATAGTATTTTTTTTATAATTTTTAGACATTAAATAAATTAAAATTATTTATGACATAATAATGATGCAGCGATGACATCATTATTTGACGATTTAAATAAAATGGAAAGATAATGAAAAATCTAGAACCTACACATGTCCAAAACCAATTGGATGAGTGGATTTCGAACCCTTATCACCTTATCCACGAATTATATCAATGTGGGACCTTTTGAAACCGAAACACATTTTCAAATAAAGTAATATTTCTTTACTTTCTAAAAGTGCCCCTCCTCTCCTCTTATAAAAGGCCCCCACCTCTACCTCATTTCACACACTTCTCAAGCCTTTGGCTCGGCCAACACCTGCCCAATTACTCTCTCCACATCCCTCTCCTCATCATAGAGGATCCCCTTTGGGCAGAATCTTTTCAAAGGAATCCGTTAGGCTCAAATCAAAAGGAGTTACACTTTTAAAGGTAATTCATTCTCTCTTGTTCATTTGTTTTATTTTGCTTCTCCAACCCTCTAAAATCTTTTTATTTACATCTTTTGTAAAAAAACCAGTATCTTAAATATACTAGGATGTTGTTATAATATTTATTTGAGCTACACTCTCACACAACTACATCAAATGGTTAAAGAACATACGGTTTCCGTGGATGGAGAAATTCTGCCTCCCGAAACGATGATTGTTCAATACTCATTTAACACCTTAAAGGGTGGCCATTATGATGTCACTATTTTTATAAATGATATATAATATGTTTATGTTTTCTTTAAGCTTCTGTATTTTTCATTTTTTGCATACCTTTATGGTTTCCATTATGGGTAAAAACGATATCTTCATTTAATGAAGTGTGGACTACCGCCCCCTAAAAGTGATGTGATTCGTTAATGCCATATGTGGGACATGTAAAGGATGGATTTAAAGTTATTATATATGATTTTATACTGTAATTATAATATAACTCTATATCATTATTATTTATTTCCATTAAAGTATGAGATAGAAATGAAAGTAGCGTTCATGCGTACGTACGGCTTACCGTCTCCATGAACGGTGCATTTCATTTCTTATCCCCAAATGTAATGTACTATTAAAATTACATGTATATAATGTATATATATAATTAATGATATATCTAAATGATGAATATAATTCTGGAATTAAAATATACATACCTCTCATTTAGTTTTAATTCCACTAATATGACAAAGAAATGAAAGTAGCGTTCATGCGTACGTACGGCTTACCGTCTCCATGAACGGTGCATTTCATTTCTTACCTCTAAATGATTATGTAATATTATAAATACATGTATATGATGGATATATATGATATATATGATATCCAAATCAGGAATTTCATTCTGGATATAAAGAACTTTTGACCACACGAACAACATGTAATTGTAAGAAGTCAACTTTCGACTTAAGAACCAAATATTGACAAAACAAACATTATTAACTTAAATGGTTACATAATGTTTATAACATGGCAATAAGTGATATAAAAAGAATAATTAACTTTAAAAAGGTTCTTAATCAAGTATAAATTAACTCAAGTTTATTATTCAGGACGTTAAAGAACGATCGAGTCAAGTCGGACCCAAGGTAAGGGACTTCGTCTCAATCTCCTTTCATTGAGGCATATTTCGTTTTATACACAACTTTCTTTTATACGGTGTATAAACACCTTTGACTTTTACTTTTATACAAAAGGAATCTTTTTCTACGAAGCGTTTTACTAAACGACAAAAAGGAATGTTTTTTTTAACGTACGCGGTGACAACGACCTTTTCCGCCGCCGCGAGTATTATTTGATCTTTGGCTTCCTCAACAAGCCGTGATGTTTTTAAAATAAAATAAATACCATATACTCTTTTATGTATTTTGGTATTGAAAATGGTTTTGATAAAGGATTCTATTATGTCAATATATTTATGTTATATTATTATTGAAATGTGGAAATTTTATCATTCCTTTATATTTGTTTTTATGTTTTATGATTTTATATTGGTACATGGACATTTTAATGGGTGGTTACATTATAAACCATATGACGGGTGGTGTCGTGAATACCAGGACGGGTGGTTACGTTATAACCTCCAATGCATTGGGTATGGAAGTCGGCCGTATGGCTATTCCATTAAGTATGTATGGAAATTGGCCGTATGGCTATTCCATTAAGTGATATGTGTGGATGTCGACCGTATGGTTATTCCACTTAAGTATGTTTATGTCCCAAGTTACCTTTATATATGTTATGTGTTCTTTATATGGGTTTTATGGCAATACTTTGGTTACAAAAAGGTAAGTAATGATACTTTATTCAGTGAGGATTTTTTACTACTTCATGAAGGTGAAGGTATTACTTTGATAGAGTATACATGGTTTACTTGATTTTGAAAAACTAACAGTTTTCATTCTTTGTGTATCCCTTACTGAGCTTTTTATGCTCACCCCAAGTTTTTTTTGAAATGTTTTTCACAGGACTTAATGTGGAATAAGGTCAAGGATGGGATCAAGGGAATTTCATGCTATCTAAAACATGGAATCTAGACATCTTTCTTTTTAAGATTTTTTATTTTATGGAGACTTAGTAGAAGTGTCTACTTTGTAATCTTTTAAGATGTAATAGTTATGTTCTAATTCTCTAAAACTCTAAACCTGAAAAGATCCTCAATGTGAATTATTTTTAATTCAATATTAAGTAAGGTTTAAGGCTGGGGCCTTATAGTTGGTATCAAAGGTCGGTTTAGACAACTTTAGGAGTTAGAAAAGTGTTAAATTATAATATGATTGAAATGATATAGCATTTACGGATTACCATGTTGCTTCGCCTAAGATATTTCGGTGTTCAGAATGGTTTTCCGCAGAGGAAACAAAGCAGCTATGTTGGGACGACATCAGGAGGAAGACAACCTTCCAAATCAGCAACCTGAGATGGTCGGAATCAGAACTGAACAGTTTGTTGCAGTGATGGCACAATTGACTCAGGATATAAATGGTGGTGGTATCCATGCACGAGATCAGCCAGATCAACCGCAGAGGAACATGTCAGTGGTGGAACATTTCATGAGGCAACATCCCCCATCATTCAGAGGATCATCTGACCCTGTGCAAGCTGAAGGGTGGATTAAAGCACTGGAGAAGATTTTTGATGTCATGGGGTGTTCAGAACATCAAAAGGTTAGTCTTGCTGTTTACCGTTTTGAAGGTGAAGCTGATCAGTGGTGGTCGATGGTGAAAAATATAAGGGATAGTGATGAGATTGAGGATCTTCACTGGGACGAATTCAAAGGTATGTTTCTTGAGAAATATTTTCCTAAGGTGGTTCGTCTTAGGATGGAAAAACAGTTCCTAGAATTGAGGCAGGAGGATGATTCAGTGGCTGCTTATGAAGAAAAGTTCACTCGATTGTCAAGGTATGCTCCAAACTTCATACGAGATCTTGATAGTAAAATAAACCGTTTTTACTCAGGGTTAAAGCCAAAGTATCGAAGGGCTTTAGCTTCTCGTGAATTCAAAAGTTATGAAAAACTTGTTCGATGTGCGGAGAAGGTAGAAATGGAGTTTGCCGATGATCAGGTGTTCTATGACAAACAACAGAATAAGAGGTCTAGTTGGCAGGAAAATGGGAAGAATTCATCAAAGAAGCAAGGAGTTAAGAAAACCAAATATCCATCCTGTGAGAAGTGTGGTAAAATTCATCCTGGAGAATGTTTATCCAAGTCTAGTAAGTGCTTTAGGTGTGGTAAGTCTGGTCATATTGCTCGTAACTGTAAGGAAGATGATCAAGCAGGAAATGAAAAGCCAACGGTAAGATGTTTTAAGTGTAATGAAATGGGTCATTATGCAAACGAGTGTCCAACGAAGAACTCAACTGGGGGAATGCAGCTAGACTACAAGCAGAAAGGGGTGGTAAAATCATTTGCAACAACTTCAGCAGATGTTGGGCCATCGAATGAAGTGGTATCAGCTCCAGGGAGCTCAGTATTTTTCGAAGATTGACTTGAGGTCGGGGTACCATCAGTTGAAAGTAAAAGAAGCAGACGTTCCGAAGACTGCGTTCCGTACTAGATATGGCCATTATGAATTTGTAGTTATGCCTTTTGGGTTAACCAATGCACCTGCTGTATTCATGGACCTTATGAATAAAATTTTCCATGAGTTCTTGGATAAGTTTGTGTTTGTGTTTTGAGGTTTGTGAAGAGGTTATGTGTGCCTTGTGATTCACAGTTGAAGAGAGAGTTGTTATGTGAGGCTCATAGTTCTCCGTTTTCAGTTCATCCGGGCAGTACTATGATGTATAGAGATCTGCGGGAGTATTACTGGTGGGATGGAATGAAAAGAGATATTGCTGATTTTACTGTGAAGTGTTTGACATGTCAACAGGTTAAAGCAGAGCAGCAGTTACCGAAAGGGATTCTTCAGCCTTTACCAGTGCCAGAGTGGAAATGGGAAAACATATCCATGGACTTTGTTGTGGGATTACCGAGGACATCTCGAGGTAATAATGCAATCTGGGTTATTGTTGATCGCTTGACCAAATCTGCTCATTTCTTTTCTATACGAGATACTTTCTCTCTAGATCATCTTTCCCGTTTGTATCTTAAAGAGATAGTCAGGTTACATGGAGTTCCTCTCTCCATTGTATTGGATCGTGAACCCAGGTTTACTTCTAACTTTTGGAAAGGCCTTCAGAAGTCCTTGGGTACTGAATTAAATTTTACTACAGCTTTCCATCCTCAATCAGATGGGCAGTCAGAACGAACAATTCAGACATTGGAGGATATGCTACGAGCTTGTTTGATGGATTATCAGGGAAGTTGGGACCAACATCTTTCTTTGGTTGAATTTTCTTATAATAACAGCTTTCATTCCAGTATACAGATGGCACTATTTGAGGCATTATATGGGAAGCGGTGTCGAACTACAGCATTTTGGGATGAAGTGGGTGAAAGGAAGTTGATGGGACCAGAATTGGTAGAAGAGATGGTAGAAAAAGTTCAGCTGATTCAGAAACACATGAGAACAGCTCAGAGCAGGCAGAAGAGTTATGCGGATAACCGGAGGAAGGATCTATCTTTCGAGGTAGGTGATCATGTTTTTCTCAAGGTTTCTCCTTGGAAAAGTGTGATGAGATTTGGTAAGAAAGGAAATTTGAGTCCATGGTTGGTTGGACCATACGAAATTCTGGAAAGAGTTGGATCAGTTGCATACCGAGTGGCTTTACCTCCGAGTTTATCTCAGGTACACAATGTTTTTCACGTTTCGATGTTGAGAAAGTATATGCCAGATCCATCTCATGTTTTGAGTCCAGAGGTAGTTCAGCTGGAAGAGAACCTATCTTATGAGGGACAACCGGTCCAGATTCTTGACCACAGGGAGCAAGTGTTACGGAATAAGGTGATTCATCAGGTAAAGGTTTTGTGGAAAACCCATGTGATTTAAGAGGCAACGTGGGAATCTGAAAATGCTATGAGGGATAAATACCCCCACTTATTTTGATAAGTGAATAAAATTGCGAGGACGCAATTCCCAAAATAGGGGAAGGATGTAACATCCCAGGTAAATAAAGAATAAAGAATTTTCATATTTATTACTATTTACGAATTAAATATTAATTTTATTTTAAAGGCGTTTCTATGTTCGATAGCGTACCCGATACGCAACGATAAGTTTCTTTGAAACTTACGTAGCACACTAGTAATAAAATAATATTAATTTAAATGTTAGTTAATAAGTAGCCGTTGTAATGGCGGGAATGGATAGAAATAACTAAAATATGATTAGATATGTTTTTAAATGTTTATACATTTACCCAATAAAAGATAAAGGCTTAAAATACGGAAAGAGTTCAATTTTAGGGCATATATACTCTAATTTTCACTAAAGGTTCACTTATCACCTTTTAATGGTGAACCGTCATTAAATATAGTTTTGATCACTCTTATACTTTATTTTGGACCAAATATAACTCTTCTTTAGAATCGGGACATCAAAATTTACTTTGTGTAAACTTTTGGTACCTTTCTGATAAAGTTCATTTTTTTTATGAATTGTGTAAAATGTTGTATTTTAATTCAAAACCTCTTTTTAATCTAAATTATTTATATGATTAGATTATTATTTTAATTGGTTTTAAAGTGAAATTAGAAAAAAAAATTACCAGTCAATCTAATGGTGGTCATTGGAATCAATTTCACTTTGAAATTGGACTTAAACTGGTGTCAATCTTTTGATACTTATTGTTTCACAAAAACACGCTATTTGCTCTGGCAGCGGGAATTAATTATTAAATTAATTAATTTGACTTATATGTTTTGAATTTTGTAAAATGGACTTCATTTTTGAATTCGGAATATCAAATATAGCTTAGGGTGAATTTTTGGTAATTTTCTGAAAAACTTCAATTTTTGATGAATAGTGAAACCACTAAGTGGTAATCAAGCAAACTGATTTTTCAGTTAAATTAAAGTTTACCACTAATGTGTATTGAATTTTGAAAATCCGACATACATGGTTGTCATTACGAAGTAAAATGTGGTTCAATGAGATTAAAATAATTTTTTGGTGAATAGTAACTTATTAAGTTCTTAATCGCGATTAGTGTTAATTAGGGTAGTTTAAGGTCTATATAAGGCTTTAATAATATGAAATGACCTAGACCCATGTCCCAACCTCATTGGTTGTGTCATGGACGACCATGACATGCCATGGGTCAACTTGGGGACCCCATGGATCCACTTTTTTTGGGAAATGACATAAATTACTTTTTATTTAATGTTAAAGTGAAAATAACACAAACATAATATTTTTTACGAAAACAATTTTTAAGTGGGGTTATACAAGTCCAAATTTTTATTATAAATATTAATTGGAAAGATAAAAAGATTTCCTATATCA
Organism: Viscum album; assembly: GCA_963277665.1. Lineage (NCBI taxonomy): Eukaryota > Viridiplantae > Streptophyta > Magnoliopsida > Santalales > Viscaceae > Viscum > Viscum album. The sequence goes on along the minus strand of OY728150.1, from coordinate 432,362,721 downwards.
TAGTATTTTTTTTATAATTTTTAGACATTAAATAAAGTAAAATTATTTATGACATAATAATGATGCAGCGATGACATCATTATTTGACGATTTAAATAAAATGGAAAGATAATGAAAAATCTAAAACCTACACATGTCCAAAACCAATTGTACGAGTGGATTTCGAACCCTTATCACCTTATACACGAATTATATCAATGTGGGACCTTTTGAAACCGAAACACATTTTCAAATAAAGTAATATTTCTTTACTTTCCAAAAGTGCCCCTCCTCTCCTCTTATAAAAGGCCCCCACCTCTACCTCATTTCACACACTTCTCAAGCCTTTGGCTCGGCCAAAACCTGACCAATTACTCTCTACACATCCCTCCCCTCATCCTAGAGGATCCCCTTTGGGAAGAATCCTTTCAAAGGAAGCCTTTAGGCTCAAATAAAAAGGAGTTACACTTTTAAAGGTAATTCATTCTCTCTTGTTCATGTGTTTTATTTTGCTTATCCAACCCTCTAAACTCTTTTTATTTACTTCTTTTGTAACAAAACCAGTATCTTAAATATACTAGGATGTTGTTATAATATTTATTTGAGCTACACTCTCACACAAATACATCAAATGGTTAAAGAACATACGGTTTCCGTGGATGGCGAAATTCTGCCTCCCGAAACGATGATTGTTCAATACTCATTTAACACATTCAAGGGTGGCCATTATGATGTCACTATTTTTATATATGATATATAATATGTTTATGTTTTCTTTAAGCTTCTGTATTTTTCATTTTTGGCATACCTTTATGGTTTCCATTATGGGTAAACACGATATCTTCATTTAAGGAAGTGCGGACTACCGCCCCCTAAAAGTGATGTGATTCGTTAATGCCATATGTGGGACGTGTAAAGGATGGATTTAAAGTTATTATATATGATGTTATACTGGAATTATAATATACCTCTATATCATTATTATTTCTTTCCATTAAAGTATGAGATATAAATGAAAGTAGCGTTCATGCGTACGTACGGCTTACCGTCTCCATGAACGGTGCATTTCATTTCTTATCCCCAAATGTAATGTACTATTAAAAATACATGTATATAATGTATATATATCATTAATGATATATCTAAATGATGAATATAATTCTGGAATTAAAATATACATACCTCTCATTTAGTTTTAATTCCACTAATATGACAAAGAAATGAAAGTAGCGTTCATGCGTACGTACGGCTTACCGTCTCCATGAACGGTGCATTTCATTTCTTACCTCTAAATAATTATGTAATATTATAAATACATGTATATGATGGATATATATGATATATATGATATCCAAATCAGGAATTTCATTCTGGATATAAAGAACTTTTGACCACATGAACAACATGTAATTGTAAGAAGTCAACTTTCGACTTAAGAACCAAATATTGACAAAACAAACATTATTAACTTAAATGGATACATAATGTTTATAACATGGAAATAAGTGATATAAAAAGAATAATGAAATTTAAAAATGTTCTTAATCAAGTATAAATTAACTCAAGTTTATTATTCAGGACGTTAAAGAACGATCGAGTCAAGTCGGACCCAAGGTAAGGGACTTCGTCTCAATCTCCTTTCATTGAGGCACATTTCGTTTTATACACAACTTTCTTTTATACGGTGTATAAACACCTTTGAATTTTACTTTTATACAAAAGGAATCTTTTTCTACGAAGCGTTTTACTAAACGACAAAAAGGAATGTTTTTTTAACGTACGCGGTGACAACGACCTTTTCCGCCGCCGCGAGTATTATTTGATCTTTGGCTTCCTCAACAAGCCGTGATGTTTTTAAAATAAAATAAATACCATATACTCTTTTATGTATTTTGGTATTGAAAATGGTTTTGATAAAGGATTCTATTATGTCAATATATTTATGTTATATTATTATTTAAATGTGGAAATGTTATCATTCCTTTATATTGGTTTTTATGTTTTATGATTTTATATTGGTACTTGGACATTTTAACAGGTGGTTACGTTATAAACCATATGACGGGTGGTGCCGTGAATACCAGGACGGGTGGTTACGTTATAACCTCCAATGCATTGGGTATGGAAGTCGGCCATATGGCTATTCCATTAAGTATGTATGGAAATTGGCCGTATGGCTATTCCATTAAGTGATATGTGTAGATGTCGACCGTATGGTTATTCCACTTAAGTATGTTTATGTCCCAAGTTACCTTTATATATGTTATGTGTTCTTTATATGGGTTTTATGGTAATAATTTGGTTACAAAAAGGTAAGTAATGAGACTTTATTCAGTGAGGATTGTTTACTACTTCATGAAGGTGAAGGTATTACTTTGATAGAGTATACATGGTTTACTTGATTTTGAAAAACTAACAGTTTTCATTCTTTGTGTATCCCTTACTGATCTTTTTATGCTCACCCCAAGTTTTTTTTGAAATGTTTTTCACAGGACTTAATGTGGAATAAGGTCAAGGATGGGATCAAGGGAATTTCATGCTATCTAAAACATGGAATCTAGACATCTTTCTTTTTAAGAGTTTTTATTTTATGGAGACTTAGTAGAAGTGTCTACTTTGTAATCTTTTAAGATGTAATAGTTATGTTCTAATTCTCTAAAACTCTAAACCTGAAAAGATCCTCAATGTGAATTATTCATTTAATTCAATATTAAGTAAGGTTTAAGGCTGGGGCCTTATAATAAGTGTTTTTTAAAATGACTAACTATCTTGTAAAAAATTATTTTGGTTTTAAAATCATAATTAAGAACCATATTTGGGTTTTTAAAATTATTATTTAATTATTTTGACATTAAAACCTTGTTTTAGTAGTGTTGAAAGTGATTAAAATGTTTAACATGGGTTGTTTGATTTTTGAAGGGGTAAATTAACCCTTGGGTACTTTAATTGAATCATTTTTACATCCTTAATTCATTTTTAAATGAATGGTTTGACTTTTTTATAGTCATTAAAATAATAAAAGTGGGTTGTTTGGTTTCAAAAGGGTGTTTTATGCCATGTGATTTTTACTTCTAAACTCGTTAATGGAATTGAATGTTTTCAAAGGTGATTTAAAGTAAAGAGAGAGTTACCATTTCAGATTCAAAAGTGTTTTGATAAAATTGGTTGGAAGAGTATATTGAGAAGGATTTTTGAAATGTTGAGTGGTGTGGGCATTCCAATTATTTTTGATAAGAAAAGGATCATGCGAAGAATTTCATAAATTGTATGTGACCCTATTTGAACACTATTTGATTCTTTTTATGCCCATAGTGGCTTTTGATACCATGAGGGAATATTTATTATCGATGGAGTGTATATGATACTTCTGTTTTGAAGAAAATATGGTTTTTTTCTTATTATGTTGTTTGATTTTAGGTTTGTGTGATTTAAAATATATTATATTTGATTTATAAACTACTTTATTTCTTACCTCTTTGCTTGAATTATCATGGGAGTCCTAAGTAGATATCAGGAAATATGTTTGAGGGAAAATCCATGTTGAGATAGCGGGTTGAATGAGGTATATTTCATCGATACTTTGAGATTATTAGACTGGAAGGTGTAAAAGGACCTTATTTTATCAATTCTTTTTTATACCATGGATGAAAGAATTATAAGGGACTATCTTCTTCAATACCATGGATGAATTCATTCTAGGGACATTTATTTGGAGGTTGTTTGATAAGGATTATAGGTATGTGGATAGGTTCAATAGTGTTATCCTAGGTTCCTTATTTCAAGTTTAAGCCCTTGTGTTACTTTATATTAGGGAAAATTCCCATGAAACTATGATATTTACTAGGATCATTTAGGGGATATATCTTTATGTATCTATTGTGAACCCTTCTTTATGGATTATTGGTTCGCACATATGTTCTTATTGTTTATCCTTATTCAATAACTTTAAATATTGATGCCTAACCATGTAGTTCCTTCCTTATACATTTATATTAATTTTAAAATATTTTTAAATAGATTTTGAAGTGTTCTTTAAGAAATAAAAAAGTTATGTGTTATTTTTAATTACTTTTAAATAGTATTGTAAATGAGTTTGAAATGGGCATGTTCTCTAAATGTAATGTATTTTTTTCTAAAGAGTCTTGGAATTTGTTTAATTTAAATCTGTATATGGATTGTTTTTGACACTTTGAGTGTGTGTGGGTTTTGAAAACATGATTTTAGAATGACTTTCCTAGTTTTTTGAAGATCATAGTACTCAAAGATTTTTTAAAGAACCTTTTGAAAATTAAAAACCTATTTGAGTTGGAAATTTTTATTTCAAAAGGGTGTTTGTGGAATCATTTTATTATGAGACATAAAAATGGTGTTTTTCACCATAGATATCAACTGAGGAAAATCATTTTCCAATCAATTGTTTTTATTTAATGAAAACCCCATAACAAGAGTTTTAACAATCTTTTTAGGTACTATTTTTTATTTTTATAAATTCATATAGAAAATTTTGTTTTTTATATTTATTTAAAGCATGAATTTTTAAGATCGACATGAATGAGACTACTTATATTATCTAGGTTGTGGATAACTACTCGGATTTCAGCTCATGCCTGTATTTTATAAGTCTAGGCTAGTTCTAGTTCATTTCACTACATTGATCTTCTAAAGATGATTCATAGTTGGATGGTGATTGTGAGTCATGTGTAAATTAATGGAACTTGGTCATGATTTTTCATTTAGGAGTGTTTGTTTTACTCATTTGGATCGTTTTATAATATGATTTGGATTATGTGTGTCTTTTTCCACTATTCTTCAATTTATGTATTAGTGTATCATGTTTGGATATTTAGTTATGTTTATCTCTAGTTGTATGTTTATTTATTTTATTTTTCTTACTATCTCATGATTATTATTATTGAATGAGGTTATTAAACATTACCAATATATGTTTTTTGATTCCCAGAAACTAGTTTCTATCTATTTGTAATCATGAATTCCTTTAATACTATGTGGAAGACAAATTCTTAAGATGGGTTATATGAAACCTTGAGTTAGTTAATTTAAAATTGGCATCAGAGTCTAGGTTATATATGTTTGGAAATTTCCTCCAGTTATTTGGGATGTTTTAGTTTGGATATAAGGTTTTAAAAACTCACAATTTTGGTGAAGGGAAAGTTTCATGAACTCTTTCCAACACTATAACTCTATTTTCCATGGCTGGTTGGTATGTTTTCATTGATTCTTATTTTCCATTGATAGTGTTATTTGATTATGGTTTGATGCCAATGGTGGCGGTGCATGACCCTCAATGGCATGCCTTGAGTTCCCTTAGTGGATCATATTTGATATTTAGTATAAGGGTAAATGGTAATTTAAGTATGATGATATCTTTTATGGTATGAAAAATCATATTTCAATGAAATTTTCGTTGCCCAATACATTATAAGAGACAATGAAAAATTGGAATTTGTCTGTCAAATACATGTCTAATTCATAAATGGTTGTGCATCTCAATTTTATTAATGTTTAAACCCCATGAAACTTGGATTTCTAGGAGAGTTAGAGAAATGGTAAGGGTGTCATGGGTGGTCTTGTGACTTGATGGATTCTTTCAATTTATTATTAGGATTGTATTGTGCCTTTTTTTCATGAAATTTTTCATTTGGTATGAAATTAATTTCATATGAGTGAAAAATGAATGTTGGGAGAATTTTTTTGTTTTGAAAAATGCACTTAGGTCCTGTTTGCATTGTAATCTTGGTTTCATGAAATGTTTCATAATGGGTGAGATAATTTTAAAAATTTGGAAAATATTCTGTGTGTGATTGAATTTTTACAATCAATTGAAAAATATATTTTAAAATATGGGTTTATTATTTTAATAAAAACTAGTGAATTATATTTTTAATTTTTACCATTGAGAGGTTTTAAAAGAGGGAGTAATTGGAGGTGGTTTCAAAACACGATCTTGTGTTTTATTATGAAAGAAAAATGGGTTTTTAATTTAAAACTAGATGATGTTTTTAAAAAAAGCAGTTTTGTAATGTTTTTAAATTTACCAAGTCTAGTTTTATCTCGTGGTTTAAATTGTAAAATGGATTGCCTTTACATTTGAGTGAAAGAAGTAAATTTTTTTATTGTGCATTCATTCTCAAAAAATGATTTTAGGAACTTGAATATGTGAGGGTTTATGTCACTTTTTTTTGTGTAAGCCTCCCAAAAAGTTCTAGCGTGGTAAAATAATGATTTTAATATTGGTATTTACTTCTTTTCTTTAACACTACCTAGTCACCATGTGTAGTTTCATGTTTCATATTCATCCCTAGAAGTGTTACTTGGATCTATCCAATTTTTTTTATAGTTACTCCTTTTTATATTGTTGGGTACATTGGTTTAGACACTTTAGATTTGGTTTGATGGTTACACCAGTGAGGGCCGCCTTTTCTTATAGAATATGGTCTAAGATCTAGTATGGAATGTATCATTGGTTGATCATGGAAGCATTTGAGGTATGATGAGTGAGTGACCATCATTTAGTGCATTCTTCAGGTATTTGGTTATATCTATTTTGGATGAAATAACATTTTGGGATGTGTGCTAATTGTATTTAGAGTAATTGCGGCTTGAGAAATCCTTTCCCAGTGTTTCCATTAGTTTCTAATTGTAAGAATCATTTCTCTTTAGGGAACCATTCAAGCCACATTTTTTTATTATCAACCCTTTTTTGGTGTAAAAACGGGTACTTTTTTTCTTGATGATCTGGAAATATGAAGATCCTAGGATTCATACATGGGTACTAAAAGGGGTTTTGTTTCTTTTTTATTTGACTGAGGATTTTTACAGGCTATGTTTTTTATCAGAATCATCGAGGGATGGTATTTTGTTGATGTGAATTTAAACACCATCATATATTGGTTATGAAACTTATGTTAGAGCCATATAATTTCTCTATGTGGTATTTTTTTGGTTATTGTGATCCATGTATTCATTGATACCTTTTTTTTGGTAATAAGGTTCTGTATATGTATTTGAGCAGTAGAGTTTTCAAAATTCCATTTAGCAATTTCAGGAGAACAGTCATTAAAATACATCCTCTTATTTTGTGGAAAGATGATGTCAGATTTTCTATAAATTAATATCAATTCTAAATTATTAGGATATCAATTTCAATGTCATTATAGTTTTCCTACATTGCTTTTTCTTGAGGATTCACTTGATTGATTGAGGGTTTCTCATCTATCTTGAGAGGGGTTTTAGAATTCATTATTTTTTTGACCTATACTTTAACAAGAAAATTTTTAGAATATAAAGAGGTATTTTTGGAAGAATTTTGAAAACTTACATGATATTTTATAGCTATTTCATTTGTTTATTAATATTTTTTTTTTGTTTTTTTCAATTTACAAGGAGTTTCAGTCTAAAACATTCAATTTTTGGAGTGTTCCTTACTGTGAAAAGTTTACACACATGATTTAAATGAAACTAGGTGTCTACCACCTCCTCAAATGGTTCTTCAATTAATGTTTTTAAATAAATGGATTATAATGATGGGTGGAAAATGGTTAAGTCCAAACTAAGTAGATCAGATGAAAAACAATATAGGGCCTTTGGTGAGTGTGGGTTATAGTGCACATATTTTACATAGTTTGGAAAAATATGTGGAAAGAATACGTATTTGATCTTCATTTTGATAGTGAAATATGGAATGGTTGGAAAATATTATTTATAAACATTCATCATCCTAGGGTATACAATTAAAGTGTGTTTTTTCAAGGCAGTATCCATTACACAACTGCTTCATAGTTTGGTAAATAGTGCCACTAAACTATATATCCTATATAGACTCATTAAAAAGAGGATTTAAACATGTCCCCATCTTTAATTTTATGTATCCAACCTTTATTATCTCCACCACTTTCTCACATTTCCCAGGAGAATCCCCATTGGGAGTGTTTTCCTCCCTTATTCCTTTCTCATATTCTTTCTAGTTCATTAATTTCAAACCTTCCAAGGAACCCTAATCATTATATCAGTTTAGTTTAAGGAAGTGATTGGTTTGAATCAAGGGTTTTTTCTCATGTAGAGGATTTAGAGGGCATGTCATAGATTTTGGGAGTGTTCTCTATCATAGGAGACCACTTCTGGAATGATCATCATTGAACTAGGGTTGGTGTTTCTTTACCATGAGTTTTTATTACATAACATGAATTGATTGATAGTTTGATAATGGGTTTTATATGAATCATGCGTATATATATGACCAAGGAGGGGATTTTTTAAATGTGATTTTATCCCTTTTCATAATGCCATTTTTTTTTGGAAATTCCTCATTAGATTTTAAAAAATGATTTTCATTTTAAAAGTTATAGAAATCACCAACGTATAGATTTTAAAATATTTAATGAATAAATTTGACATTAAACAATTTTTTGTGTGTTTTTAACGTGTTTTAAAATTTTAGCATGGGATGTGTGATTTTTAAAGTTTTGAATTAACCAATTTTCTCTTTATTTAAAACCTTTTTACAACCTAAGTTGATATCTAAATTAATTTTTTATTGTGCATAAATATTTTTAAATAATTAAAAGTGGTATTTTGGTTTGAAAAGGGTGTGATATCAATTTTGAGTTATATTTGAAATTTTTTAACAGATTTTATTGTTTTTCATGTTTATTTAAAGGGAATATGGAATTCTCATTTGTGTTTCATAAGTTTTTTGATAAAATCAGTCTCAAGAGTAGAATGAGGTTCCTTTTGTATATGGTAAATGAGCTTGTAATTATATGAATTTTTTGAAAAGATAAATCTTTTTTTTATATTTTATGGAAAATTAGTTTTCATAAAATTCGTGTGACCCACTTTTAGCCTTGATTAATTCTTATTATGATTTTGATAGTTTGTGATCCCATGAGGGGATATTTATTATTTATTTATTGTACATACTACTATTTTTTATGTAAATGGGGCTGTTTCTTAGGAGGGTGTGAGAGGTGAGGTGTGTATTCTTTTAAATGTTTTATAATTGATTTAGGAAATTATTTATTTCTCACCTCCTTATTTGAATCATCATGGGAGCTTTTACGTATATAGTATATTACCAGTGTGAGGGAAAACCTTAGTGGTGGTAGTGGGTTGACTAGGGATTGTTATATGGATACTATGATTTGGTTAGACAATAAAGAGAAGCATAACATTATGTTATAAATTATTTTTTGAGCCCATGGAAGAATATGGTCCTAGGACTCTACCTTCTTTAATCCCAATGGAGAAGGATTTATAGGTGTTGTATTGTAATAATATATGATGTCTATAAAACAAGGGTGAATTATAGTTTAAAAATTCAAACCAAGACAAAAAAACCTCTTATGTAAAAAAAATTAGACTCAATGATCATTTGATGATTGATGCATACAAATAAAATATAGTAATAATTCAATATATCTGAATTCTTATTAATACCATAGACATAATGATAAAACATTTTATAAGAAAGATAATAAAAAATTAACTTTCTTATATCAATGCACATTAAAATATTAACATGTATTAACAAGAAAAACAAATGGTTATAATAATAAGAATAAATTAAAATCTTTATAAAAGATTTTACTCTTTATCATTAAGAGTTATAGAATTCAGAAATCACGACTTAAGATATCAATAGTTTTAATAACTACTATAAATTTCTTTCATTCCTTCACACACAATCCCTAGATATAATGTTTAGAATTGATATATATTCCAATAACCATAAATTGCTTGATTTGATAGATCAGTTTCATCTTTATCTTTGTAAAACAATAATCCCTTGATATGATGATCAACATCAGTTCTATCTTCCAAGAAATAAAACCCCTCATCTAATAGATTATATTATTCTATATTACTATATCCAAAATCCCTCAATCAATACCATGACTAGACATACTGAACTGAAAATAAATCTGTTCTATAGAGTTTAAAATCATCATAAGGATTCCTTAGAACTATAACTATCTAAAAATTATGTATATTAGGAAATATATGTTCATGTAGATATATATTTATAAGATTTGAGTTTAAAAATGTATCATCTCCCAACACTTCAAATGACCCCCAATTTATAAGAAACTCTACAATAGTCATATTTTTGAGTTGGTTATAGCGGCCTCAGATAAATTTAACTTTGGAAGCTTATAATTATTTGGATCTTGATCTTTATAGATAAGAAAAGACATTATTTTATTTTTCCGACATTGTTTTATTTAACACCATTATATTTGTATTAGGGATTCAACTAAATAAATATAATTATAATCATTATGATTATAAACACTGGATATTCTATTTGAATTATATATTATTTTTAAATCCAACAAACTGAAAAAGGTTAATATGATATATGGTACTAATTTTAGTATGATGGTTATAAGTTTTTCTTGTTTTATAGAAAATACATTTTTCTAACCATTGGTCATTACAATAATTGTTCTAATCCATTATAATGACCATCTGTATTATAGATCAGATTGAATAATAAAATTTTATAATATTTTTAATTTAAAAACATTTCTATGTTCATTATTAAATGAAAATTTCTATAAAGAGATTCTAAAACACTGAGGATACATAAATTTAGTAAAATATAGTTTTAATAAGGTGTTTTTGATATCCAAAACTAAATAAATGAAAAGGAAAAAGAAAAAATTTTGACTCAACACTATGGAAGTTTATTTACAGGTAGTTTAATAGGTCTTTTGGGGATTTCGATAGGTTTAGTAGAGCAATCATAGGTTATTTATCACCATTTATGGTACTTTTATTACTATATCACAAGGATGATTCCTATGACACTATGATCTTTATTAGGGTCATTTAGGCGGTTTAACTTTTTGTATCGATTATGACACCTACTTAATGAATTATTTATTATTACTTATGTTCTTGTACTTTATAATTTTTTAATGACTTGACATATTGATTCCTAAATGCATTTTTCCTTCCTTATTTTTTGGTTTACATTTCAAATGTTTGAAAATGAATTATAAAAAATATTTAATTATTGAAAAAGGAAAGTTGTATTTGAAATTAAATTAAAATTAATTTTTCAATTGTTCTAAAAGGGGTGTTTCCTTTAAATATAAAGTGTTATTATCTAATTTTTTTTAGAAATATTTTAATGTAATGGAGTATAGAGATTGGTTTTGAAACTAAGATTGTGTGTGGGTTTTGAAAACATGGTTTTACGCCGATGTGCCTAGTTGTCTGGAAGTCTAGGTTTTCAATGTTTTTTAGAAAACTATATAAAAATTATAAACCTCATTGAGTTATAAATTTTTATTTAAAAGGGGGTTTTAGGTAATTGTTTTAATGTGGGAGATAAAAATGATGTTTTTCCAAGAGATATTGAATGAGGAAAAATGTTTTCCAAGTGATTATTTTCATTTAATATAAAACATCGAAAAAGTTTTTTAACACTCTTTTTATGTGTTTTTGTTTCATTTTTTAACCATTACTTAAAATATATATTTTTATATTTTATTTAACAATATATTTTTTAAGATTTATATGAAATAGAATATATAGATTTAGTGGGCTGTGGTGATATAATGTCCTTTTATCTCTTTTTTTTATTATAATGGTCTAGTTTTTTTTCAAATTTTTCATCTTCATTGAACTTTTTTGGAGGATTTACGATTGGATGCTAATTAGGGGTCATGTAGAGGATTGATGTAGCTATTTTTGGATTTTTATTTCAGTTATGCTTGTTTTAAATGTTTAGAATATTTTATTATATTTATTGGATTATGTGTTTCTATCTCTATTGTCCATTAATTTTTCTATCAGTTGTATCTTGTTTTGATATTTATTTATATATATAGATCAATGTTTACTCATTTTATTTACACTAATGATACATTATTATTACTATATAAGGGTAAAAATTACTCCCAATATATGTTATGTGATTTCAAATAACTATTTGTAAGCCCATGGGGATCCGTAATTCCCTTTATACCATGTGGAAGACCAATTCAGATGTCCGATTATATAGAACCCCAGGTTGGTTTGTTACAGAGTGTGACTCCCTGTGTTTCATAGATGGATGAAAAAACCACCAAAACCTACTCCACATATATCACATGAATATCTATGTCTCATAGATGTATTCTAAATCCACTAAATTCATTTAAATGGAGGGGTTCATTTTGATTGTCCATTTTTCAGTTACCATGCCCATCAAATTTCCCACATAGGATTTTACGATTTTGCACATGTGAAATCTCAAATCCAAATGACCACACCTTTGGTCATGGTCACCAATTATATCCATAACCATGTTCACCACAACTTTGAAAAATTGACTGCAATATGGTATAAGTCAGGATAAAGACCTTCTTCACCAATTTGAAAAAAAATATCAATATCTTAATCGATCAAAAAGCCTTAACTTATAGGAAAACATCCTATATCATTTTTTTCAACAAACAATACCAAAAAATTCCTAAACATAGTTGTTTGATAATATCCATATTTTTATTTGTTTATAACTCCTACAAATAAAAAATTCCAGAAAATTTCAAGCAAGAAAAATGTCTTCATTATTTAACATTTAGATTCATGCATCGATGATTCACTAATCAAAAAATATAAGCCCATGTGATCAATGATTAGTGTGAGAAAAATAATTTAATGAAAATATACTTATGAGGACATACATTGAATTCATTATTATATCACCTTGAGACATTATAAACTTGTTTTTCATATAAATATAATTTATTCGATGGTCTATGTTACACCTAATATTGTGAAACCATCTTACAAAGATAACTCAGAAGAGAGTCATGTTTTCTTAGAGTGATGAATGAAAATATATCATTAAGGAGTTGAAAAGGAGGCTTATTACTGCACTCATACTCACAGTATCCAAATGTGGATAAATTTTTGTGGTATTTTCTGATGCTTCGAAGAAGGTCCTGGTCTGGGTGTTGATGCAAAATGAAAAATTCATTTCAAATGTTTCATGGAAATTTAATGTTCATGAGAAAAATTATCAAACACATGATTTGGAGTTGGCTATAGTAATATTCACTTTTAAAATTTGACGACATTACCTCTTTGGGCAGAAGTGTGAAATATACATAGATCACAAATGACTCAAGTATATATTCACACAGAATGAGTTAAACATATTCCAACAAAGATGGTTAGAGTTGATCAAATACTATGACTACTCAATCCATTACCACCCTAGGAAAGAAAATAAGGTGGAATAAGATCTAGGTTGAAAGGATCTAGAAACTCATTCATTGATTAAAATTGAAAAGGATCCAATCTTTTTAGAATTGACAAAGATAGAAAAGGGAATCATAAATAAGGGAACGCCATCCATCCTTTCACAAATGATTTCTCAACCATCTCTTCTGGAATGGTTAAAGGATGCTCAAATGGATGATGTGGGAATTCAAAAGAAAATGGAAACTATCAGAAAAGGTAAATCCTCGAAGTTCAATGTTAATGAATAAGGAATTGTGAGATTTTGGAAAATACTATGTGTTCCGTCAAATCCAGAGACAAAGAATGATCTTTTGGATGATGCTCATAGTTCAAATTTCTCTATTCATCCAAGAAAAACAAAGATGTATCGAGATATCTGAGAGCATTATTGGTGGGATAACATGAAGAAGGATATAGCTGAGTATACAACAAAGTGCTTGGTATGTCAGCAAGTAAAGATTGAGAGGTATAAGTATATGGGGATGATACAACCATTACTCATACCAATATGGAAATAGAAGAACATCACCATGGACTCTATCACTAGACTTCAGAAGACATCCAAAATAAACAATGATATATGGGTTATTGTGGATCATCTTTCAAATACTACACACTTCATTACAATTTGAGAGGATTTCTCATTAGATCAACTGGAATAGATATATATCCGAGAAGTGGTAAGGTTGCATGAAGTAACACTATATATTGTATCCGATCGAGATTCAAGATTCACTTCTATGTTCTGTAAGAGTATCCAACACACTTTGAATACTAAGATGAACTTAAGTACATCTTATCATCCTCAAACTGATGACCAATCTAAGAAGACTATACAAACACTTGAGGACATATTGAGAGAATTATCAATGAAATGAAAATGAGGATGGGATCAACATATTTCTCTGGTTGAGTTATCTTAGAATAATAATTATAGAATTAGTATAGTGTGACTCACCTCAGGCTGACGATGTGCCCGTAAGGGGCTCCTCCCATCCTAGGGTTTCCTCTGGCCGCCGCCAGCTCCGTTGCTGCGGTTGGCGCGGCGATTCCTTCTCGTGCTCGTCAGGTTGGTGGTGGTTCTCTACTTCAGGGCTTCGTGGTCTTCTCTCAGGCTGTTGAGATGCTCTCCAGGCTTCGGCGGTTGTCGATTCAGATCCACGGGTGTAAGACTGGTTCTTGTTGACAGCACACTCTTCGGAGCACTTTTGGTTCTGAGCTCGACAACTCTCTATTGTCATACGGTGAGTTTTTTCATGTTTGGGGGTTGTGATCATGAGCCGGTGGTTTTTGGGGTCCTCCATCTTCTCAGGTGAGCACGTTAGGGTTTCGGGTGTCTGATGCAGTTGTTTTTGTCTGGTGGCGGTGGGATATTCTTTTCTTTGGTTCTACTTTTCTTCCGCTGTGTCGTGGTGAATCTCTCGGCGAGAGTGCTGTTGAGATAGAGTGATGATGATGATTTGTTTCAGGAGGCATCTCCATGGATGTTTGTTCTATTGATTTTAGTTGTTTATTTTGTATACTCTATCATGGGGAGACGATGATGGAGACGGACGCCGGCGAAGCTCACCGGCATTCCTGTGATGGGAATGATGGGAGGGAACCCATAGGAAACTCCATGGATGAAATTTTGTTGAACCCCCGGCGGTGTGATGGGGAGGTGATGTGACGACGGACGCCGACAATAATCCCCGGCGATCCGGTGACGTGGATATGGATGAAGTTCATGCCTTAGGGCATGTCAGATCTGATGGCGGCTCGGCGCTCGAGGCAGTGCAGGCTCACGGCTCGAGGTGATAAGGTGGTGGTTTGAATTTTGAAATTTCAGTTTGAATTATGTTATGGTGTCTGGGTTTCGGCTGTATGGGTACCGGCAACCCAGAATTCGGCTTTCCATAAAATGAAAAAAAAATATTTCCAGGGAGTTATATTAGAATAATAGTTTCCACTTAAGCATCCAAATGGATCCTTATGAAGACCTTTATGGGAAGAGGTGTAGAACACTAGCATGTTGGGATGAAGTTGGGGAGAAAAAACTCCTAGGTCCAAAAAATGGTTAATGAAATGGTGGATAAGGTTAGGATCATCCATCAACACACTAAACATGCCCAAAGTCTACAAAAGAGCTTTGATGATAATCGTGAACGAGTCCTAGAGTTTGATATTGGGGACATGGTATTCCACTGCATATCACTGTGGAAGAGAGTTATGAGGTTTTGGAAGAAAGGGAAAGCTTAGTACAAGGTACATCAGCCCTTTTGAAATCTTTGATCACATTGGAGCAGTGGACTTTCAATTATCACTCCCACCGAACATATCTCAGGTACATGATGTAATCTATGTATCACTCTTGAGGAAGTACATACCTGATTCCTCACATGTAATCAATCCAAAGGTCATACCATTGGAGAGTAACCTCTTTTATAAAGAAAAGATGGTGAAGATCTTATACTGCAGGGAAACATTTCTATGAAATATGACAATGCCCCTCATCAACGTGTTGTGGGGAAACCAAAAGTTTGAAGAAGAAACATGGGAATTAAAAGAAGCGATGAAGCAAAGTCACCCTCATCTGTTTTAGTGTGGGAAAAGGAAATTTTGAGGGTAAAATTTCTTAAGGGGAAGATTGTAACGACCCAAATTTTTTTGAATGAAAATTTATCTTGATCTAATTAAATGTATTATTATGTAAAATGTTTATATAAAACATATGCACTTCACTGGTTTTATGTTTTTGGATTTTAAAAAATTGATAACAATTTTTACCATTTCTAATATATCTATTGAACAATGATCACATGATTAGTATAAATATGGGGATTTAACAAATCCAATTTACTCAGACAAATGAAGTGACAACCTCAACCAGTATAATTGCTCCATAAAAGCTCATTTTTTGGAACTCATAATGCTGGTAGCATCACTGGGCTTCTCTATTAACCAAGACCATGACGAGATTTAACACGTTAAGCTTGAAGAGAACCACCTATGGGAGAAGTGGAAGTTAATAGAGATTACAACCCGAGCGATGTTATCTGAGCTGTCCCAAGACTCTGTCCCCATCGCACACCTTACCCTTAGGTCTTATACATGTGTTATAATGGGTTATATAATAATAAACTAGAACTATGATTATGTGCATTATTTTTGTATATATAATATACATTTATTTTATTATTGTTAATTTGTAAATGGTTTTTGAAGCACAAATAGTATTTTTAGTGAATATTTAAATTAAATTAAAAAATATATTTTGTTGAATTAATGGATTTTTGAATTTAATAATATTTTAATAAAATATTTTTACTAAATTAAAATTTATTAAATATAAATGATCATATAATTTTTATGTATATAATTGTAATTTTTATTAATGTTTGAAAGTAGTTTTTGTCAAAACCCATGAATTTTTGATAAATGTCAGTTTTTATTTTAAAATTGAAAATACACATATTTAGGAAATTATATAGATAAAATGAATATTATCTATGGAATAATAGTGTCAAAATTATATAATTGTGATTTTTTCATAATTTTATGACATAGTTGAATTTTTGGATAAAAATTAAGTACCGTTTAAATATATAATGTGTTTAATGACATCATAACAACCCAATAGTGATGTAATAAAATAATATAAAAGGATTTTTCATACAATATATGTTTTAATTATAGAATAATGTTATTTTAGATTTGTTTTACTAATTTTATGATGCCTTAGGGGACCCTCCAAGACATAAAAAATAAGTTATCTTTTTAAAATGATTTCCTTGAGAGAATGACTCACCTCCACATAAACAAGAATAATATTTTATTAAGTTAGGAAATTATATTTATAAAATAATTTTTTCTACACGCCATTGAAAAAATCCGTGGGAAAAATAAAAGGGATGGTTTGTGGTGTGTATTAGTTTAATGTGTAGTGTCAAAAACCTAAATAATAAAAAATTTCATCTCTTTTCTTTTATAAACCCTCCCAATCTCCCACTTCCTCTTCACTAAAAACCTTTGGATCTCGACCAAACCCTGACCTCATACCTCTATAATCCTCCCAGTATTTCCCAATATCCCAATAAGCCTCTATAAAGCCTCTCCCAAGCCTTTGAGATCACACTTCCAAGTAAGAGATTTCTTCCTTGTTCATTTTTGACCAAATTTCTTTATGTTGTTATAAAATTTAATTTTAAATTAAAAATGTTGGGGTATGATTTATCAAATCACCCATAATTATCTCCTTATGTTTTAATTATGGGAGACCCTTTTAACTCTCATTAATGCCTCCCATGTACACCCGTTACGATGCCAAAATTCCATAAGGAATTTCTCTCTTCTGATTTACATTCAAGAAATTATTTTATATTTTCAATATAAATTCCATAAAATATGTTGTAATATTATGTTACTGGACCCCCCATACATTATATTTCATGTATAAATGATTAGACACCCCTTTTTCTCTCATCAACCCATTTTACTATCTCTATTTGACATTGCTATGCTGTTGAAGTTACATGAATATTTTCCATACCAAAATCATTGGGTAAGTGAATACCATAACCATTTATCTAACAAGGGTATTCAAATTTATGAACATTTAATTGTTGATTTAGGACCTAAATAAATGTATTCCAAATATCTTATTTTTGGAATAAATTATAATTATTAATGAATTCATTTTGTATGATCTGTAT
The DNA here is from genome assembly GCA_963277665.1 of Viscum album. Classification (NCBI taxonomy): domain Eukaryota; kingdom Viridiplantae; phylum Streptophyta; class Magnoliopsida; order Santalales; family Viscaceae; genus Viscum; species Viscum album. Next base: position 432,344,794 of record OY728150.1, on the reverse strand, counting down.
GGCACAATTATGCATGAAATGAAATGTTTATAAAGGGAGTGCCCTGATAGCACTCCAATGCATTGGGTAAAGATTAGTATCATGATAAGTCAAGTGAAATGAGGGTTTTCTAATTCTAATTAAAGTTAAATGATGGTTTACTCACAATAATTCAAGTGCAATGAGGGTTTACTCAAGCTCCATGTGTAGTGATCCTTGGCTCATTCTATATCATGTTAAATATTGTTGTCACATTTCCATGTTATGATAATCATTATATATCATGTCTTTATGTTCATGTTTCTCTTGTGATCTATTGATATTACTATTTCCTAACATGTAATATATTATTCATGTTTTCTTTATTTACTCCCTTACTGGGCTTTATAGCTCTCCCTTTTCTTATGCATATCCCCATGTTATCCCATGCAATTATAATTACGAAAGAATGTTGTGGTCATGTAAAAGAAGTTTTCGATAAAGATGTTATGTTTTATGTTCTAAGTTGTTGTTTAATGTTCCTAATTTATCAAGAAACTAAACCTATAAATCCTTAGAGTTGTATTAAGTGAATTTTTATGTAATAAATCATAATTATGTGTGTAATATAGAGTAGGGTTGTTATAAGTACTATGTTTTGAAATTTACCAAATCAGTAAAGTGTTTTTGTCTGAAGTTTCCTTTTTTGTGACACATGCCATGTTATAGACCTATATTTTTCCATAACGTGTATATAATACCATTAAAATGTTATATCATAACTCCAATTATTTTCAATATATTTTAAGATTCATGTACTTTTATTTTCATATATGGGTAGTATGGTTCAATGTAACCATGGGGTAAGATTTTATTGAAACAATCACATCACTTTTAGAGATTGTTTATGTTTTTTATTCATTTGATGAAATATTATAATCAATATCTCAAAAAAAATCATTAATATTATTATTCTAGGTTTATTAATTATTTATTCATGTGTTGGTACCATTTTATACTCTTTGGTACATAATATAGTTAAGAAAGTGTTTTTAAGAAAGCCTGATTTTACCCTCTCTTTAGTCGAAAATATATGTTCCTTCAAAACCATGTTTTCTAAAAAGGGTCTCCAAGAATATTATAATATAATTTTATTACAATTAAAATAATTTTTTCCCTTTTTTCTTTTACTAATGGCTTCATAGTAATATTCTTATCTCTTTCCAAACAAGTCATTTTTCTAACCATTTACTATGCAAACAGAATGTTCTTTTTAACTCATACGACATGTACATATTTACTCACCATAATTTCTTTGAAGATTACTTTTCATGTTTAAAAGGATTATTTTTATGAAATTGTTTATAGAATTAATTTAAAAATAAATTGTTTTCAAATCATTTTCACAACTTTTTATATGTTTTCAAGAAAAATGGGTTTCAAAATGTTTTCAAGATTATTTTATAAGTTTTCATGGAAAATTATTTTCAAAACATTTTCATTCTTATTTCATAAGTTTTAAAATAAAAATGTTTTTAATTTTTTTCAGGATTTATTTATATATTTTTAGATTATTTTCAAATAAATAGTTTTCAAAACGTTTTCAATATTTTTTCACAAACTTTAATGGAAAATGGGTTTAAATAAATTTTAAATATTTCTGTAAAATTTTTCATAGAGAAAGGTTTCAAAAAGGTTTTAAAATATTTATTTATAATTTTTCAATATTATTTTCAAGAAAATTGTTTTTAAAGGATTTAATGTTTTAATGAACAATTTTCAAAGAAGAAAAGAAATTTTCCTCAAGAAAGTTTTTCAAAAATTCATTCCAACATATTTTCAATCTAATATGAAATATGTTGGGGGTAATACTTACCTTATATGAAATTATCCAAATGTTCTATTAATATTATTTCTTGAATGGTTTATGTCGTGATGGAATGATTCTTATGGAACCTGTTTCTCTTCTATGATTTATATTATTTTGAAACACACTTATTTTCATGGGTTGTGAATCAATGAAATTATTATGAATAATATCTCTTTATAAAGGTTATGATGTGATTAAATTTTAATGAAACCAATTTAATTTCATGAGTTATTATTTGATGCTTATAAAACCCATCCCTTCTCGTGTGTCATGATACGATGTTGTCTTGTGGAACATACATGTACGATTTCATTATGTGATGGGTGAGACCTATATCTCTCTCCAATTCATTAGGTAGTGATGGATGAATCATAAGTATAGATGTTATGTGTGAACCTGATTACATGATCACAATGTTTTTCATGGTCATATTTGCATGTCCATAAGTTTATACGTGAACCTAATTACAAGTTTACAATGTTATGAGTTAACCTTATTATATGTTCACAATTATATATGTGAACCTGATTACATGTTCATAATGTTATGCATGAAACTGATTTCCTGTTCATAAAATTATGTGTGGACCTGGTTTCATGTCCATAATTCTATGATGGGGCCTAATTTCATATCCTTAACCTAATTGGTGAAAGTTTTTTTACTTATACATGTTCACTCTGTTATATGTTGACGTGAATGCCACTATTTCATATCTTATTCCTATGTTATGATTTCAAGGATTATTCTCTTAATTTCATTATGATTCATCTCTTATGAGTTATAAATATTTATTCCGTGATTCATGTTTAGGATTTTGATATTTATGGTATGATCTTCTAATGATCACGATCACATTCTTATACACTTATGTTCATGATATCCACACACATTTCCTTCATTTAACCTTTTTGAGCTCACCCATTTGTTATTCTTCCTTTCCCTAGGTCTTGAAGAAATTTTTTTAATTATAATTACTAAGGGGGAAGATCTTTGTGGGAAACATTGACGATATTTCATTGAGCTAGAAGAGTTTTGTTCCAAGTTTCCAAAGGCACTGAACTAATACTAGCTTTGGGAATCTATTTTTATAATGTTTTATGAATTCCAAAAAGGATATATAAGTTATATGTATAAAAATTTAGGGTTTATATATATATTTTCAATAATCCCACCCTTAATACATTACATGTAGTGTGTGAAAAAATCACATCACTTTGAGGAGGCGATAGTCCACACTTCCCCAAATGAAATTTTCATATTTACACAAAGTGAAAAACATAAATTTGTCTTTTATATAGTAATTAAAGAATAGAAAATAGAAAATAAATATCATATATATCGTATAGAAATATAGTTTCCATCATAAATCCCAACCATGAGAGGTGGTAATGGAAAAATTAACAACATCGTTTCGGGAGGTGATAGTTCATTGTATACATGAACAACAAGTTCATTACCCATTAGATGAAAGTGTATGTAAGGGTATGTTTAACCCTTATGATAATGACATATTACTATATTTAGGATAATTAGGCTATTTTGTATTCATGTAATAATAAAAATTGAGGTAGTGATGAAAGGAAATAATGATAAAGAGCTTAAGGAATGTAAAGACCGGGAATTTCCATGTAAAGTTTTTTAAATAAATGGGAATTTTACAAGTCAACAAAAATTGACGGAACGTGATTTCGAGGCTCAGAGTGCCCAGAATGAATTTATAAACTTTTTTTGGGTATATTCAGTAAACGTGCGAGTGGGTTTTTATAACTTTTGAACCGGTAATTGGAATTGAAATCCAAGGGCACTGTTGAACTCAAAACGCCAGTATTCACTTAAAGAGACTTCAACCTCGACGACAATTGGTCGAGGGTGGAAGTTAGTTTCTGGGTTTTTCATGAAATAATAGAATACAAATAAAATTGTACAACATTTTATTTTTCTTTTATTTGTTAAACCTCCATGTGGAAGTTGGGAAGTGGGGACCGCCAGACCTTAACCTCCCATGAGAGGTTATGGTGGTGGGGACCACCCGAGAAAAACCTCCCAGGAGAGGTTATGGTGGTGGAAACCACATGAGGACTAAACCTATTCAACTCCCTCATTAATGTGGTGGAGACTCTTGATATTCCTCCACATTAATTGTGCCGACCCTCCTTAATTTATCATGCCAAACCTCCCCCATTTAATTATGCTAAGTAATTAATTAACCCAATTTTAATTTTATTCCAACAAACATAATAGATCTCATAATATATTATTTTGGGGGCTATCATTTCATTTTTGTGGAATTGGGGAGAGGAGGAGCTCTTGGAGAAATAACTCCAATGAAGAAATTATTTTCCAAACGAAGAACACCGACCTCGACTTCGACCTTCTTCTTCGAGACTGACTGAAAATTATATTTTTATTTGATTTTTGAAATCCACTTTTTGGGTGAGTGGGAACCATACAATTCCAGATAACCAATTCAAAAACACCACAAAATACACTACAACATTCAACAAAGTCATATGCTGTCAGTAAAAACGGATTCAAAAATGTCATATGCTGTCGGTAAAACCAAATTCAAAATTCAAATGTAGAGAAATACCATAGCCTCGAGCCAATAACTGAGAGCTTTCGGAGCCACAAGCCACATACCATGGCGCACCTACAAACCCAAACCCTTCATCATCGACTGCTCGAGAAACGTCCATCAAAGCCATCGTCCATGCCGCCATAACTGCCGCATCAAACCCAAAACACACACAATATTCACAGATTCCAAAAAAACATCAACCAACACAAACTGAAAGAAAGAAATCTACAGTATTTCACCATCGTCATCACTGTCAACCAACAAAAAATCTTCCTCGAGACATTCTTCATTGGTGGAAATCTTCAATAACGAAGAATCACCTCCATCTAAGAATGTTAATCCGACTAACGAGCTCAGGATCGGAGGCGTGTGACGGGCATGAAAAACGTCGACAACTTCGACTTCTCTCTTCGTCATCCAGTGAATGAGGAGGGGGATTTTTTATATTTGTTTATCACATCCCATGTAAACCCCTTATTTTTATTTTGAGGTTTGGGAATGAAATGTTGCGGGAGGTTGTAAAGCATGAAGTTCTTTTTTCATGTTCTTATTAAGCCTTATACTACCACCCAAACGTGGAGGGTAAGGCCAAACCTACACGGCCCGACCCTTCCGCAAATTTTGTGGTGTTTAACACGACGAAGACGACATCATAACAACACCGACCCATAGCTCCGCCACCCGCGACCCACTATGCCACCCACGACCGCCACCGTCCAGACCGAGCCACCGCCGTCTGTTGAGTCGTCACCGCTGTTGGCCAAGCCCCACCGCTGTCCACCGAGTGTCGCCGTTGTCCGCCAATCCACCTCCGTCGTCCGCCATTTTCCAAGCGCCACCTCTGTCCACCGAGCACCGCCACCATCTTTCAAGCCGCCGTTTTCCATCCGCCGAGCCGCCACCGCCATTCGCCGCCCGCCGAGTTGCTAACTGCGGTAGAGCCCAATCGCGGCCAGATCGCCAACCTACAGCCGTACCACCGCCCTGTGACCTCCCCACACAGCAGGACTACCACCCCGCGGCTAGATCGCCTCCCCACGGTCAGACAGCCGCCCTGTAGCCAAACTTCTGCCCCATTGCTGAACAATCATCCCCAGCCGAGCAGTCCCATAGCCTCGTGCCCTCACGACACCCTCTGCGGCCTCACAGCCACCCGTAGCCCTCCGCGACCCCTCGCAGCCTGCTGGGCCATACCCAGTAGATCAGGCCACCCAACGGGCCAGGACGGACCCATTGGGTCTGGCCGGGTCGACCCAGGATGGGTCGGGGTGAGTCGGTCCGATCGGGTCAGACCGGAATCGGGCTCACTACGACCCAATTACATTGTTTTGGCCATAACTTTGGCTCTGGACGTCTATTAGATAAACCATCAGCGGTGTTGGGAACCTTGGAGCGAGTCGGTCCCTTTGAGTGATACCCCAATGAATTTTGGATTAATCCGGGGAACAGTTAGGTTGGTTTGAGCATGGATCCAACTGGGCTCCTGGGAATAAAAGGCTAATAACTCATAGAACAAACATACGATTGATGCGCCGTCTGTTTCTTTGAGACCCCTATGATGCAACGGACCTTTGAGATACTTATTGATGGGAATTTGTGACAGTTGGAGTATCGAACAATAGCTTGTGGAGCATATCCTCTCAAAGGTGAGCGAGCATAGTATAGGAACCCAGTGGCTGGCTGAGACTTGATGACTGCTGACCGTTTTGACTTGGAGTGACTCGATGGGCCCAGTGGGGAGTGCCTTGGTGATGCGGTAGAAGCACAGTGGGGAGTGCCTTGGTGATGCGGTAGAACCATGTTACTCGACAGGAGGAGTACCTCAGCAGGCCATGAGGGGGAGTGCCTCTATGTGATGTGGCAGACCCTTGATGGGGAGCCCCTCTATGTGACGTGGCAGACCCACGGTACTCGACAGGAAGAGTACCTCAGCAGTCTAAGGTTAGTAGGAAGCACCTCTTTGTGACGCTCCAGGCCCACTGTACTTGATAGAGGGGGAGTTATCGAACAACCGAGGTGTTCGAAGTTGTGACTGAGAATGTTACTTGATACTACCCCTAGAATAAATCCTATTGTGAGATGAGTCAGCACCTCTGTGTTTTTCTCATGATTGAGATGGATTACTTGATAACTTAGGTATATGTATGGGAATATAACTATGTAGGGTTATCTATTGATTTCATACTTTGTTTTTTATACTTGGTAGATTTTGTAATACCTTTACGGTCTTAGAGTCCCTTCTTAGTATCGTTATACTCTCCCCTACATGGGCTATGCCCATACTTTGTTGTGTTTGGTGCAGACTACGGACAACGCTAACTGAGGACGAGAGTACCAGGACTGGACGGTACCCGGAGTTGGACCTTACGATGAGTCGGTACATGGAGGAGACAGACAGATGAGGAGTGCTAAGGTCGAAATCTGTACCTACCCTTTAGGTAAGAACCTTAGAGGACGACCCAACAGCCGACCTTCCCTTTTCTTCAGTTTTATTGTATCACAGTTGTACTTGTACCTTCCAGTTGGGCTTGTATTCTGGCCCCTTTTACTTTCAGCACTCTTTTGTTATACAATTTTACTTGATTTTCATATCTAGATGTGTGATTTCTTATGTGTCTGTTTACAAGTTATAAAGGAAATGCCTTCCCAGTTTTAGGTAATTACACCTTTGGTGCTAGTCGACAGCCCCTGGCCTATGGAAGGCGGGCTTGGGGTAGTCACGACACATGCCCCGGGGGACGGGTCGTGACAAATTAGTATCGAAGGAGTCGTTTCTACCGTAGAACATAAGACTATGATATATATTTTTATCCCCAATAGCGTTAAGTGTAGTGAGTGCAGTTTTTACTTCAGGGAGTCCAGTGTTTGTGCGGTGGTTGACTTATCCATACACCAAGACTTTGACTTTTGATTTCAGACTCACTGCACGAAAACACTAATTGCGTGTGTGTTTTCAAAAGTTATCTTTGTGATATTTTGTGTCATCTCACCAAGTATAACTTATTAACTATGGCACACCAATTTCCTATAAGGATTACTTAATGCAGATAGCCAGCTAGGGTTCCAAGAGTTGTACACACTGATAGCCTACCGAGTGATGAGGCCTCGGTGCATGCCCCTCTTTCAGTAGAGGAACGAACAGAGGCACCAACAGTACCATTCCCCGTTGGGCCACCGATGCCACTAGCCCTAGAAGCAGACAGTGCACGCCGAATGAGTGCATTTCATGAGTTCCAGCACCAGAGGCCACCTAGGTTTAAGGGAGATACATACCCACATGCAGTTGAGTATTGGCTGGAGGCTACGGTGAGAGTTTTCAGACTGGTAGGGACACCGATTGATTTCATGGTGATCCTTTCCACCAGCCTTCTATAGGCAAAAACAGACAGATGGTGGAGCTTAATGCTCTAGGTTCATGATGAGGTGATGCTTCTCTGTGCAGACATCGAGAGCCTATTTAGGGTAGAGTTTGTTCCAATTAATCTTTGAGAAGTGTGCATACAAGAGCTTCTTCAACTGCAGTAGGGCAGCATGACTGTGGCTCAGTACTCGGTGAGGTTCACTGACCTCTCATGTTACTCTATAGATATGGTGCATGACCCATTCTACAGGGCCCAGACCTTCGAGTAGGGACTCAGGAGGGAGATCAGGGCTTCGACGATCTCATTCAGCATCCTGATGCAGGTAGGGGTGTTAGAGAGAGCCCTCTTGGTGGAGAGTTTCCTTGTTGAGGAGTCACTAGTAGCAAGACTCACTACCAGTCATCATGTAGAGGAGACTTTTGCAGCTGGTAGCAGATAGATGTCATAGAGGTCCAAGAGGACCGTACCTACATGTGGACGACCGCATGACTTAGGATCGGTTGTGTGGAGCACCTAAGACGGAGCCAATTATACAAGGAGTGGGCAATGTTATGCATGCGGCAGGCAGGGTCACATGGATCGTGATTGTCCGACCCGACGTACGGATGATCAGAAGATGGTCAAAGGACCGCCCAGGTAGAGATAGAGATTCAACCTAGGAGGTCCGTAGGGATCAGTTGGACGTTGCAGAGGAGCTGGTCATGCAACTGGCGGTGGTCAGCAATTTGAGATGTTACCGCCACCACCACCAGGAGGTCCACCCCGACCGTAGAGAGTAGGTGGACAGGGGAGAGCTGAGCTCCAGGCATCTGAGGCCTATGATCACGACACTCTGGAGATGAAATGAGGTATGATCTGTGTCTACTACACCATAGCTATAGTTCATATAGACACATGTTACAGTCATTCCTCTATTTCCAATGCCCTTGTTCGGAGCTTGAATATTCTGACACAGTGGTTGGACCGATCCATAAGTCTAGAGACTTCTACGAGACTGGATTCGATGATTATGCACTGGTTCCGGCAGTGTGAGCTTACTCTAGGAGGCGAGAGCTTCGACTAAGATCTTCTAGTAGTGGCGTCGAGGCCTTAAGACATCATCTTGGGTATGAACTAGTTATCTACAGTCCATTCTTAGATAGACTATATTAGGTGCAAGGTGCGGTGTGTTTGCACAGATGGGACCATGTTTACCTTCACCGGTGAGAAGGGAGCCTTTGAAATGCAGGATGGACTTACTCGGAGGAGAGTGCAGCTGATCACTAATCAGTTGGCTAGCCTTACCCTCTGAGCTATTGATGTAAAGTGTCTGAGCTATCTTGTAGTGGTGGACCAGTACACGGATGTTTTCCCTGATGATGTTTCGGGTCTAACACCTCACAGAGAGGGGGACTTTTACATTGACTTGTACCCCAATACGTCACCGATATCTACACCAGAATATCTGATGGCTCCTGTGGAGCTTCGTGAGCTGCAGGTATAGTTAGAGGACTTACAGGGGAAGAGATTCATCCGGCCTAGTGCTTCTCCTTGGTCAGCCCTGATTCTATTCGCCAAGAAGGTGGATGGGAGCTTGAGACTTTATGTCGACTATCGGAGCCTAAACCAAGTGACCGTGATCAACAAGTTCCCACTCACAAGGATTGAAAACCTCTTTGATCAGCTAAAAGGAGCACGGTGGTTCTCAAAGATTGACCTCAAATCAGGCTATCACCAGCTCATAGTACGAGATGGGGATTTGCAGAAGATGGCCTTCAGGTGTTTGTACGACCATTACGAGTTCATGGTTATACCATTCGATGTGATCAACGCTCTAGCAGTGTTCATGGGACTCATGAATAGTATCTTTCAGCCTTACCTTGATTGCTTTGTAGTGGTCTTCATCGATGACATTCTGATCTACTCGACTACTGAGGAGAAGCATGCCTATCATTTGCAGGTAGTACTGGACACACTCTGAGAGCACCAACTTTATGGTAAGCTCTTGAAGTTCCAGGTCTAGATCCGAGAGGTTATCTTTCTGGGACATGTCATATCAGAGGCTAGAGTTGTAGTAGATCCCGAAAATATTGAGCCAATACTTTCTTGGGAGCCACCCAGGAGTGTAATGGCGGTACAGAGCTTCCTGGGTTTTGCTGGATATTACTGGAGGTTTGTGCCAGATTTTTTCAGAGTTGCAGCACCACTTTTACTGTTGACGAAGAAGGGGAAACCCTTCATTTGGTCGGAGAAATGCCAGCAGAGTTTTCAGAAGCCGAGGAAGAAGCTGACTGGTGCCCCCATCTTGAGGCTTCCATAGGAAAGCTTAGGGTACATAGTCTACTACGAAACATCAGGGACCGGGCTCAGATGTGTCCTACTTTAGGAGCGATCAGTGGTCACATATGGTTCTAGACATCTAAGACAGCACGATCAAAACTATGCTACCCATGACCTGGAGTTAGTAGTAGTGGTCTTCGCCTTGAAGATGTGGTGACACTATCTGATGGGTGAACATTTTACCATGTACTTTGATCACCAGATTCTCAGGTATATCTTCTCCCAGAAGGACCTGAACCGGAGAAATCGACGTTGGCTTGAGTTCCTTATGGACTATGACTTTGAGATAGTATATACTCCTGGGAAGGCTAACGTTGTTGCATATGCTCTCATCAGGAGGTCTGGTATACAACTTCTAGGTGAGGTGATAGAGCAGATGGCCACTTTACAGATATCCTTTGTGGATAGAGATGTAGGAGATTTTCTACAGTCTCTTATAGTCACTCCCCCACTTCTTCAGCGAGTCAGAGAGGTGCAACGTGGGGACACTGACTGTGAGGCACGATGTGCTCAGATATCCACAAGACATGCACCTGATGGATTTTCTGAAGGTGGGGAGCACACCATCGTCTTCAGAGGACGTACCATGGTAACAGTGTCACTTCAAGAGGATGTGTTGATGGAGTTCCACACTTTCCCTCTAGCATTACATCCAGGAGTGGAGAAGATGTACCAGTATCTCTGACAACATCACTGGTGGTTGGGAATGAAGAAAATAGTAGCAGAGTTTGTCTCTCTGTGCTGCATATGTCTGAAAGTGAAGGCAGAGCCTCAGGTACCAGGAGGATTGGTTCAGCCTTTAGAGGTCCCAGAGTCGAAGTGGGATGGGATATCCATGGAATTCATGACAGGACTTCCACATACATCCAGAGGACATGAATCGATTTGGGTGATCGTCGACCGAATCACCAAGTCCACCCACTTCCTACCGATCAGAGCGAAGGGTTCAGTAGAGAGATTGGGAATCCTCTATGTGTAGGATATTGTGCGGTTACATGGAGTACCCTCAATGATTGTCTCCAATCGTGATGCACGTTTTATTTCCTGGCTATGAAAGGGGTTGCAGGAGGATTTCAGGATGCAGCTTCGTTTGAGCACCGCCTTCCATCCTCAGACGGATAGTCAGACTGAGCAGACCATTTAGACCCATGAGGAATGCTACGTGCTTGTGTCCTCAACTTCAATCACAGCTGTGAGGATCACTTAACTTTGGTGGAGTTTGCGTACAACAACACCTATCACTACACCATTAGGATGACACCTTTTGAGGCGTTATATGGGAGACCTTGCAGATCACCTTTGTGATGGACTAACCCAGGGGAGTCAGCACTAGTGGGACCAGAGATGGTATGGAATACCATAGTGAAGGTTAAGATCATCCAGGAGCAGATAAAGACTACATAGAGTATGAATAATTCATATGCCGATAAGAGATAGTGACCTATGGAATTCGAGGATGGAGACCACGTCTTTTTACGGGTCTCACCCCGATGAGGTCTACGAAGATTTGTCCAAGGAGCCAAGTTATCTCCAAGATTCATTGGACCTTTTCAGGTCCTCAGCAGAGTTGGTGAGGTGGAATACCGCTTATATCTTTCACCTCAGTTGCACCGGGTGCATGAAGTCTTCCACGTGTCCCAGATGAAGAGATGTGCATGAACCTTCTCACATCATCAACCATGGCGTGATGGACATCAATGATTGGGTGACTTTTATAGAGGTTCCAGTAGAGATTGAGGATTTACAAGAGCGGTTCCTTCATGAACGGTCGATACCTCTGGTGCTTGTTCGCTGACAGTACATAAACCTACAGGAGAGCACATGGGAGCGGGAGGCTTAGATGCATGATCGGTACCCCCACTTGTTTATCTAGTTTGAGTTGTGTCTTATGGGGACGTAGATCCCTGAGGTGGAAAGAATATAAAGACCCATAATTTCCATGTATTTTTTTTAAATAAATGGGAATTTTACGAGTCCACGAAAATTGACGAGAGATGATTCCAAGGCTGGAGTGCCTGAAATGAATTTCAAAACTTTTGTTTAGGTACGTTCAATAAACGTGTGGGTGGTTTTTTCTAACATTTGAACTGGTGCTCGGAATTGAAATCTGAGGGAACCGTTGAACTCGCAACACTGGTATTCTCTTAAAGAGACTTTCAACTCGATGGCAATTGGTTGAGGGTGGAAGTTAATTTTTGGGTTTTTCATGAATGAATAGAATAAAAATAAAATTGTACAACATTTTATTTTTATTTTATTTGTTAAAACCTCCATGTGGAATTTGGGAAGTGGGGACCGCTAGACCTTAACCTCCCATGAGAGGTTATGGTGGTGGGGACCACTTGAGGCCTAAACCTCTTCAACCCCCTCATTAATGTGGAGGATTCTCTTGAGTTTCCTACACATTAATTGTGCCAAACCTCCTTAATTTATTGTGCCAACCCTACCCCATTTAATTATGATAAGTAATTAATTAACCCAATTAAAATTTTATGCCAAAAAATATAATATATCTCATAATATATTATTTTGGGGGCTATCATTTCAATTTGGTGGAATTGGGGAGAGGAGGAGCTCTTGGAGAAAGAACGCCAACGAAGAACTTCTTTTCCGAATGAAGAATGCCGACCTTGACTTCGACCTTCTTCCTTGAGACATCCTCCATCAGTGGAAATATTCCACATAGAAGAATCAACTCCATAAAAGAACGTTAATCTAACGAATCAGCTCAAGATCGGAGTCCTGTGATGGGCACGATGAACGTCGACAACTTTGACTTCTCTCTTCGTTATCAAGAAAATGAGGTAGGGGTTTTTTTCTATTTGTTTATCACTTCCCATGTACACCCCTTCTTTTTCTTTTGTAGTTTGGGAATTAAATGTTGCGGGAGGTTGTAAAGCTTGATGTTCTTCATTCATGTTCTTGTTGAGCCTTATGCTACCACCCTAATGCGGAGAGTATGGGCCCCTGACCCTTCTGCAAATTTTGTGGTGTTGAACGCGATAAAGGTGACGAAGCAACGACACCGCCCCGTGGCTCCACCACCTGCGGCCCCGCCGCACCACCCATGGCCGCCGTTGTCCGGAACGAGCCATCACCGTCCACCACCGCCATCCACCGAGCACCGCTGCTATCTGCTTAGCCACCACAGCTGTCTGGCGTCTGCTGGGCTCCACCACCATCCGCCGAGCCACCACTGCCATCCACCTTCCGCTGAGTCGCCATCCATGGCCGAGCCAACCCGCAACCGGACTGCCGCACCGTGGGAAGACCACCACCCCGTGACCGGACCGCTGCCCCGTGGTCAGACGACCACCCCGCCCGGCCAGACCACCACCCTGGGACTGGACCGCCGCCCCGCTACCGGACCGCCGCCCTATGGCGAACCCACCTCCTTGGTCGAGACGCCCTTCGGCCTCACGACCTCGCGACACCCTCAGTGGCCTTGCGGCCACCCGCAGCCCTCCACGGCCCCTCGCAGCCTGCCGGGCCAGACCCAGCAGGACGGGCTGGGTCGACCCGGGCTAGTTCGGCCTAGGATGGGTCAGGCTGAGTCGGTCCAACCGGTTTAGAACAGACTCGGGCCCATTACTACCCAATTACATTTTTTTGGCCATAACTTTGGCCCCGGATGTCTGTTAGACAAACCGTCAGTGGTGTTGGGAACCTTGGAGCGAGTTGGTCCCTTTGAGTGATACCCCATTGTGTTATGGATTATTCTGGGGAACTATCAGGTTGGATCGAGCATGAATCCAACCGGGCACCTAAATCTAAATGGATAATAACTCACAGATTGTGCATCTGATTGATGCGCCGTATGTTGCGTTGAGACCCCAATGACATGGAATACCTTTGAGATACTTCTTCATGGGAATTTGTATAAGTTGGAGTATCAAAAAATATCTTTTGGAACGGATCCTCCCAGAGATGAGCGAGCAAAGTACTAAAACCCAGTGGCTCATTGAGACTTGACGACTGTTGACCGTTTCGACTTGGAGTGACTCGAAAGGCCCAGTGGGGAGTGACTTGGTGACACGGAAGACCCATGGTGGGGAGCGCCTTGGTGATGCGGCAGACCCATAGTACTTGACAGAAGAAGTACCTCAGCAGTCCATGAGTGGGAGCACCTCTGTGTGACGCAGCAGACCCCTGGTGGGGAGCACCTCTGTGTGACACGGAAGACCCACAATACTCAACATGAGGAGTACCTCAGCAGTCAAAGGTTAGTGGGAAGTGCCTCTGAGTGACCTAGAATACCCACTGTACTTGATATAGGAGGAGTTCTCTAGCAACCGAGGTGTTCGATGTTGTGACTGAGAAAGTTACTTGATACTAACCCTAGAATAAATCATGGTGTGATCTGAGTCAGTACCTCTGTGTTTTCCTCATTATTTAGATGGATTACTTGATAACTTAGGTATATGTATGGGAATATACCTAAGTAGGGTTATCTGTTGATTTCATACTTTCTGGTTTATCCTTGGTGGATTTTGTGAGACCTTGAGGGTCTCGGGGTTTCTACTGAGTATCGTTATACTCATCCCTGCACATGTTATGCCCGAACATCATTTTGTTTGGTGTAGACGACAGACATGGATAACTGAGGACGAGAGTACCAGGATTGGACGGTACCCGAAGGTGGACCTTACGATGAGTCGGTACACGGAGGAGACAGACGGACAAGGAGTGATGAGGATGCGATCCGTACCTACCCTTTAGGTAGGAACCTCAGAGGATGAACCAGTAGCTGAATTTCCCTTTTATTCAGTTGTATTGTATCAAAATTGTACTTGTACTTTCTAGTTAGGCTTGTATTATGACCCCTTTTACTTTCAACACACTCTTATTATACAGTTTTACATGGTGTTCGTATCGAGCTATGTGCTTTCTTGTGTGTGTGTTTACAGGTTACAAAGGCAATGAATTCCCAGTTTTAGGTAATTATGCCTTTGGTTCTAGTTTCGAGCCCCTGGCCTATGGAAAGCGGGTTTGGGGTAGTCACGAAACGGGCCCCGGGGGATGGGTCGTTACGAGGAAGGATGTGACCTCTTCTTTGGGAAACTCCTTTTGGTTTTCACCAAAGTGGTTCATTGGTTGGATTTAATATTAAAGGGAGGATTCATGGAGGATGGTAGGAATTTTGGGAAGTTAATTTAACAGAGCTTTCCCAAAATTATGTTTCTTGATATTTTTGAGGAAGGGGGAGAGGTGGTGGCATTTTATAAGGGAGGTAGGGGGAATACTTGTCATTTTTGAAAATAAGTTAGTTTTACCCATGTTTTTACCTAAAACAATTCATAAAAAACTAACAATAATATTTAATAGAAGTTTTATGGGAGAAATATTGCCATAAAATGTGTGTTGGAAAAGTGTATAAGTCATTTTGCCTCATAAGTTTAACGTTTAGTCCCTTGTTAAGATTAATTATAACTTAATAATTTGAATTAATTATAATCCCAATCACTAATATTTTTTGTAAAAAATTAACTTGATCTTATTATAATATAAATAATACATTTATTACAAACTTGTATTTCTATTTTTATAAATTTAGATCATAGAACTGGAAAAATTTTGTTTAATGATTGCATATGTGGCTAGAATTTGTATTTTTATAGTGAGATTTGTCAAATTTCCATTAAGAGTTTATATCTAAATTTATGTTAAAAATGATAAAAATTAACTAAATTGTATTAATATATGTACAATTGATCTACTGTGACTTTAAAACCAATATAAAATATAATTTATGTTTTAAATAATTTAGATGAAAAAGAAGTATTGAAATTAAAATTCAATATTTTTCACTACTCATCCAAAAATAAAGTTTCTCAATGAAAATTAAAAAATTCACCCTAAGATAATTTTGAAATTAGGAATTGAAAAATGATGTTCATTTTAATAAAATTAATTTCTAAAATTTTATAAAATTAATTCTATTATTTTTCATAGGACATAAAAGGTAGTTCTTTTAGGAAAATATTATTTTTAAACATATAAATACTTTAATAAAAATGATTGTCTTATTATCAATATGTTTTATTTATATTGAAACATTATAAATAATATTTAAAAATTAGTTACTACTACTCATATTACTCTATTTAATATTTATGTTATGACTATATCCTTCAAATAATTATAACAATAAAACTATATTTCATAGAAACTCGATCTTGCGTGTAACACAAGCCAAGTTGGTGTTATGTGTAATAAAATATTATATTGGTGTACTGTATAATGAAATTTGGACTTATTGTTTTGTGAATCACACAACATTAAATAAAATTAATTTATTCAAAAAAATGTTCACCAAAACTTGGGGTATTACATGATTTCATGTCCATAAGGTTATGTGAGGCCATGGTTTTATATCTATTAGTTTATGTGAGTGCCTTATTTCATGTCCATTACTTAATGAGTGATCCTATTTCTATTTAATCATTTTCAAAATGTTGTAATATTATGTGTAGGCCAAATATCTATTCCTTAATCAAATTTTATATTCTCAGGGATTATGTTCATTGATTTCTTTATGATTCATGTCTAATGAAAAACCAATATTTATGTCATGAATCAATTGTATGATCTATGATATGAAGGGTATGATTATAAAACTTTAATATAATGTTATCATACCCATATTCTCATGCTTGGTTGATATATCCCATGTTTACTATTACTAATCATCTGATCCCACCATTTCTTATGTTTTCTTTCCCCAGGTTATGAAAAAAGGTTTTAAGTAGGTGATGTATATGAAGTGTAATATGTAGGAAGATATTTATGGGATATATGGAATATAATTCATGAAATAATAATTTTGTGTATATATTATTCAAATAAACCAAACATTTATGGTCCCTGAGTGTGTATTTGTGAAATGTAGTTAATATTCATCTAAAAAGAAGTAATATTTCTGTCTAAATTGTATGGGTCACTATAGTTTTTATCAAAATAAGGGTGTAGTTTTAATTTGGAACTGATATGAATTTTTTTTAGCAAGAACCGTAAGATAAGTCTATGGATAAGTTTATGTATAATAAAAAACCTGAAATTTTGGGTATGGATAGAGTGAGTGGTTTCCATGAAATTACATCCATTTCTAGATATTATAAGTGGATATGGATCTAACATTGTTTTTCATAGATGTAATAAATTTAAAAGGGTGCATTGTGATTAACTTGATCTTCGCCTGGTGTAAGATAATGGGCCTTGATGCACACTTGGTTTGGAAGAATTAGGGGATATGTTTTAAAAATTCATAATCTCTTTATGAACCATCATTAAGGATTTGAATAAATAATGAGCATGAATGAAATTTTTTAAACCTAAGGTTTCCTAAATTGAAAAGGAAGTGTAATGATGTAGACATCCTTTAAATGATTATTCATGACTACGTGGTTTCTCATTATTAATATTATTGCTGACACTATGATTTTAGGTTTTAGTTAGTGAATGGATCATGAAGTAATCATGTGAATAATTAATGTGATAATTATTTCAATGACCATCATCATGAGTAATGAGACAGAATAGAATCCGGGATGCATTATATTGTGACTATTCTCACTAAATTCTCTCAAGTTATAAGTTTTAACATGGGTAATGTTGAACTCCCAAACATACCAAGTAAGGAAAAACTTTTTATTGAATCTTTTATATGATAACATGCAACCTTATTATATAGTGATTTTGATCCACTATTTGGAAATTTATTGATAAATTTGATTGAAAAGGTATTTTATATTCTTCAGTTCCCAAACCCTGAAAATGTTGTCCTAATTATTACTCATTTAGAAGGTGAAGATGATAAATGGTGGATATTATTAATAATATGATTGAATTTTATAAAATAGAAAACATGTAATGGGATGAGTTTAAGAGAATATTTTTCAATAAGTACATACCTCAGAATCGATATATATATTTATATATAGAGAGAAGTAATTCCATAAGAATAAAAACAAGGATGATGAATCCATTTGTTCCTATAAGGAAAATTTTACATGATATAAATTATTTTCTTTTGGTTTAATCATAATCCCTAAAATAAAAATATATCAATTCATTAGTGGTTTGAAACAAATTATATGAAAGTAATTATCCATAAGAGACTTTAGAATCTATGAATAAATAATTAGATGCTCAGTAAAAGTGGAAATTAAAGCTGAAAACCGCCATGGTTTGGATGATAAGAAAATGAATATGAAGTTTCATGTAAGCTCCATTGGTATGAAAAATTAAAGGAAGAAAAATTATTAACCTCATACTTTCCCAAACTGTAGTAATGATCACATAAGTGAATTCTTGAATGGAATAAGAAAATATTTCAACTATGGAAAGCCTAGCCATTAAGTGAAATAATGTAAAGTAACATAAATAGGCTAGAAAATGAAATTAATGGTGATAGATAACCATATAATACACCACTAACTCTTAAATTATATAAATTTATGGATTTTGGGAATTATGTGAACCAATATCCTAATATAAGGGGTAATGAGGATAATATTCCAAAACAACCTCTATAGTCAAAGGAAAAAGAGAATGATTATTCAATAACAATATTTGATGTCAATAATTATAATTAGTGAAATATTATCATACACACTATAATTGGAGATAACATAATATATTTTGTATGAATAATCCCTATTTAAATCTTATCCTTTGTTGAAATTTAATTTCATTTTGAGAATTTATTAGCTCCTCCCATAGATTCAAAATAGAGTTATGAAATAATTAATCATATTTGATATTTTGAATTAACCTATGGTTATATTGAACCTCCAATTGAAATATTTTTTGATGATATAATATATTATTTAAGGAATAATTATAGAATTATATTTTAGAAACTTGTTTGATTTCATTTTGGAAAATTATTAGGGTATTTACATTTTGGTATGAGACTTTATGAGTGATTAAAATTATTTCAAGTTAGTTAAAATATTGATTATGGAAGGATGCGAGAAAAAATAATTCCAATACTTGGGATTCAATTATAGTCTAACATATTTTATAGGATCCTTAAAGTTTATTGTTTATGGAATGGGTTAAGTTGATTTTTGGTGTTATTGTTGATGTTTTAGGAGCTTAATCTTTATACTTATCCATAGTGGATATATTTTTTAATATTTTTATTTTTTTAAATATCTAGAGATAGATGGAATATATTTACCTCTTTCAATGATCTTACGATCAATTAAAATTTAATTTCAGTGCTTCTGACATGAAAAATAGAATAAAAAAATTCATCTTGAATATTCATTTCATGGAGTAATATATGAAGTTGAGATTTATTTAATAATAAAAAAACAATGATATTACACTTATGAAAAATAATTAAATCCAAAAAGTATATCTTCATTTTCAAATTCATAAATTTGAAGAAAATGATATTCTAATAAAAATGATATACATTCTACATCATTTATAATGAATTAATGGTCCATTCACACATCAAATATTTATAGATTTGTGGTTGTTAAATTTCTGCTAAATATGATCTCTATCACAATATATTAGTATTTATGTGTTACTTTTCTCTTTAGTGACCATATTTTCACTCCCCCTCAATGTAATCCTATTTGGAAACCTATTTATGAGTTATTACATTTGTCATTCATAATTTATGTTCCCTATATTCAAAAGGAAGTGTTATCAACCCTTTTTTCGATGTGAGTACTCAAAGAATGAATGTTCAAATATAAAAAAAACTAAGAAAATGTAAAATTTTGGGGACACAATATATTAATGATGTTAGAATGTAAAATCATTATATTTTATAAAATATTTTATTGAAATAAATTTAATTTCATTGAGGTCTTGCATTATAGGAAACACCATGTTTTAAAAAACCGTAATGTACTATTATTATTATAAATTAAACATTAAAATTATAACCTATAGATAAAATTAATTTTTATTAATAATACCAAATAAATTAGTAAAAATATATGGTTTACAGATGAATGGAATAAATTATTATTTATCAATTGATTATAAATGAAAATAAAAATCATTTGAAATTAAAATTAATGTTTTTCTAAAAAACTATTTTTACCCAAAAAATAGTTTTTATATAAATAATTAAAATTATACAATATTTGTGAATGATTTTAATTAAATATTTACATTATATATTCAATTAAATATTTTATCATTCAAATAATTTTTTTTTTCAAATCATGGGAAAAGAATCAAATTTTTTGTTAGAAAATGTATTTTTTCTAAAAGTTCGGTTCATCTCATTCTATGAACTTATTTTTAAACTATTTTTTTTCAAATTCATAGAAATTATTTGAAAAAATAAACATCAATTTTGATATTAAACTTTCAAAATTATCTTATAGTGAATGTTTTATAATTTTTTAAATGAATGATTTTTTTGGATGAATAAAAAAAATAATTTTTATTTAAAACTTCATTTTCATTTTAATAATTTGAAATTTTATATTTTTTCTTAAAATTCTATTAAATAATAAATTTATTTCAATTATATTATTAATAATTAAATTTATTTCCTTATAATCAATTTAATTTTTAATTTTGATAAATTAACTTTTTGTACTTTAGAAAGCATTTTCTTTTAAAACCCGTTTTTCGTAGGGATTACAAGTTTTATCTTAAATTAAATTATACCGGTTTTTTGAATTTAATTGAGTAAAATAGATTAAATATTTTGAATAATAATATCTAATATTAATTAACAATTTCAACTTAATGTTTTCATAATAATTAGTAAAAATAGTAAGAATTAATTACTATGGTTAATGTTAAAAGAAGGTTTTGCATATTGATTGTGCCTGTGTTAAACTTAATTTGACACACACATTGGTTTGTTATTTAATTTATATTATTTATTATTCAGAAAAATTGGATCTAAATTTTCTAATAATTATCAGTCTATTTTAGTATTATAGATAAATTACATAGGTAAATAAAAGAAGACTAGTTATTATCATGAAAACTCAAATGGTAAAGGTTATTTAACTTAGAGGATAAGATAATAACCTATTTAAAACATATTTTTTATAAAGAAGAAGTTGATAAACCAAATATATCCTTAAATACATTATTTAAATAAAATTATCCACATTTATTTGGAGTATCTTCCAATTATTGAATATTTTTTGGTATTTATAAAAAATGGAAATCTTCTTTAATTATATAAGGGGACATCCTCCACTCACTTATTCACGCCTATTAAATCCATTTTTATAAACCAAAAAAAAAAATTCATCCAATAATCCTTATACACATTATAGTTAATATTTAATTTCCAATATACCAACCCCATTTTCCTTAATAAGACATCCAAAATTAAATTTTCTATGAGAAGGTAGTTGACATCACTAAACTCTTTCTTTTTTTCTTGTTATCTTACCACATTAATTAATGTCTCAAAAATTCTAATATAATAATTCTTTTATCTACCATATATTTATATTTTATTATTTTTATGGAATAACCTATATCCATCTCACCCTCTATCAATCAAGAAACAAAACCATCAATCATGTGTACGATAGACTACAACCACATGAAGTTATGTAATAATTTTTCCATCACCGCCTCTCAAAAAATATATATAATATTGGATTTAACAACTTTATATGATATTTATATGATATTTACTTGAATTTAATTATAATATCATATCCATGTTCTCACTATCCAATCCATTATAAAATGATGATGCCACTAATGCGCACGTGCAGACTACTGTCTCCACAAAGCAATGTGATAAGTTTTTCATTTTATTTTGACATGGATGGTAAAAATGATATATTTAGTAAATATATATGATATATATGGAATATAAATTATTATATAAAGGTCAGATATTATTTACCTCTCTTTTTTTCCATCTATCAAAATAATGGAAACACTATTCAGGCTTACGTACGACCTATCGTCTATATAAATGGTGTAATTCATTTTCATTATATAAATTTTATAGACTTATATAAATAAATATATATATATAAATAGTATATATCATATTTATATTATGTTTAAAGGTTTGGGTATTATGAAACAATTATAAAATTTAAATTACATAAAATACCAAACCAAAACATAAATGAAAAAGAAGCAGTTATTATACGAAACATGATTTTAACGAGGAATTGTTAATAAACGAGTAATAAAAGGTCATAAGTAAATCATATATGGTATGATATATATAATTATTTTTTAATTAATAGTTTCATAATAAACATATATTTATTATAAATTAGTTTTTAATATGTATGAATAAATTCAAGACTTAAGGTAAGGGATTTATAGTCATTCTTTTATTTCGGGGAGACATATGTCATATTCACAGATCATTATATTTTTTGGTGTATATAATACCCATTTTAAATTTTATATATTTAATATAATTATTTTCAGGATATTTAATTCTTAATTTCAAGTTATTATTTTTTGGGTTTTATGATTCAAATGATACCAAATGCTAAGGTATTTTCATCTCACTTTATTTTTCTGAGACACATGCCATATTCACCACTTTTTTCTTTTATGTGGTGTATATACTACCCATGAATGTCTTAAATGAATATTGTTATATAATAAATAGGATATAAAATTTCCATATAAGTTTATATATTTAATTGTTATTATTATTCAAAATTTACCAATGTGGTAACAGTTTGATGTTACAATCTCATGGTTTATCTAGATTGTTTTTTATTATACTTTAGATGATAAAGTCTTATGATCAATCTATTCATAAAACCATTAATTTTATCATGATTTAGTTATTTATAGAAATTAGTTTTTTTACTTTAATTTTTCTCTCTTTATATAATCAATATACAAAAAGGATGTTTTAAAGAAAACCATCACTATTTTTCTCTTCGGTCGAAAATTATTTATCTTCCATGTATGTGTTTTACAAATATGTTTCCAAGAATTTTTTTTATATTACTATATGTTTTATTAAATACATTTTTACAGATGTTTTATGTTTTAAAAAATTGTTTAAAAGTAATATTTTTGTAATTTTTAAATGAGTAACTTTTGTCTTTTTACCAAAATTATGAAAGAATCATTGATTTTACGTGTACTGTATGAACAAAATTTACCACCTCCATGAAAACTGAATGTTTTAAGGATTCTCATAAAATTTCCCAAAGTTATTTTCAAATAAAATTATTTATTTAATATTTAGCGAATTTTTTATTTTAAATTAGTGATTTCAAACTAGAAAGTATATTTTCATCGGGAATGATTTTATAAGATTTTTATGGTATTTATATTTGTAAAAAAAACTATGATGTTTCCTATGTTTCACTAGGGGATATTATTTAATTTTAGAATCCTTATTCTCTCTAGATGTGTTATGATTATTTTTATGATATTTTTATAAAACCTATTTCTTCTCCCGGGGTTATGTTATGATGAAATGTTTATAAAACACTTTCATTTTCCATAGGTTATGATTACAATGAATATTTTGTAGAGTTTATGTGAAATGATTTTGATTAGGTGATGGTTGGGTCTCTTATATAACTCCAATGAATTGTGTAAATAAGGATAAAATTTGAGTTAATTATTTTATGTGTGAACCTAATTTTATGTTTAAAATATTATACATGGACATGATTCTAGGTCCATAATGTTATTTTTGGACCTGATTTCATGTCTATAAGGTTTTTCATAGACCGGGTTTCACATCCATAAGGTTATGATGTGACCTAGTCTCACGTACATATGTTTATTATAGGGAATTATTTCATATCCTTAACTTAATGAGTGAACCAATTTCAAGTTAAACATGTTCACACTTTAATGATATTATGTGAATGCCATAAATATTTGCCTTATTACATTGTTATGTTCTCATAGATCACATTCTTTGAATAATTTATGATCATGTATTATGAACTACCATGATTTTTTCCATGAATCAAGTTTATAATCTATGATATGTAGGGTATGACTCTAAAATGTTATTATAATGTTCTCATACCATTATGGTAATGTTTTGTTGATATATACAAAGTTTATTCTTACTAATAATATGAGCTCACCCTTTCATATGTGTTGTTTCCCTTGTTTATGAATAAATTTTTGAAGTAGAGTATGTCTCTGAGGTGTACTATGTAGTAATATCGCTATGGTAGATGTTGAATATCATTGATGGAATAAAAATAATTTTTATCTAGTCTCAAAAAGAACAAAATCATTATTTTCATTTTTAATTTATTTTTCAAATGTATCAAATATTCCTATAAAAATATATTATATTTTTTGTTTAAGAATCCTAAGTTTCAATAATGAAAAAAATATTCCAACCGTAAATTTTTTTCCCCTGAATCAACATGAAATACTACGCCCCTTTAAAATATAATTTCCCTGTAACATCCCAAGTATGTAATGAATAATAGATATTTTTATCTAGGTCTATTTATGAATTAGAGAGTGTTTTAGAGGCTTAAAATGAGAATAAATCCAATCTTAAGCATGGAATACACTAATATTTTTAAAAGATTGTTTTATTGCCTTTTGAGGGAAAACCATTTTTTAAATAAATCTTTTGACAATTTTATAAGCTCTATTTCTCAAAATAAAAATATTATTTATGATTGGGACATTGAAATTTACCTTGGGTTAATTTTTGGTATTTTTCTGACAATGTTCATTTTTTTATGAATAGTGAAAATACTGAATTTTACATCAAAACTGCTTTTTCATCTAATTTAATTACATGGTTAGATTATATTTTTTAATTGGTTAAAAGTGTAATAAGAATAGATTTTTACCATTTAATCCAATTGTGGTCATTATAATTAATTTCACTTTGGAATTGGGCATAAACAAGTGCCAAACATTTCATAAATATTGTTTCTAAAAAACCCGCAATTTGTTTTGACAATGAGAATTATTTTTAAACTAATTATTGCAATTTCCATGTTTGGAATTTGGTAAAATGGATTATGTATTTGGGATCAGAAGTTCCAAATTATTTAATCAAGACACTTTTGTTTTTGGACATTATGAATAGTAACGATGGTGATTATCTTTATTTATCTTGATTAATTAGTAATCGAGTAGTTAAGGATAATAAAATAATATCATAATAATAAAAATGACCCCAAAATGTTTCCTAATGCTACTTATTGTGTCATGGCCGACCATTGGATGCCTTGTGCCAAACTTGGGGACCCCATGGAATCTCTTTTGTGTGATAATGGCTTTTTATCTTTTTATTTTTAAAGAAAGTTAAATATAACAAAGAATGTATCTCCTGGGTAAAAGCTTTTTAATTTTGTATACATAAATGATATATTATCCTATAAATAGTAATTTGAAAGCTAAAAATAGTTCCTACATCATAGTATTTTTTTATAATTTTAAGTCATTAAATAAATTAAATTATTTATGACATCATGATGATGCAACAATTACCTCATTAATGAACAATTTAAATAAAATGAAAAGATAATGTAAAATATAAGACTTACACTTATCAAAGACCTACTGTATGAGTATATTTAGAACCCTTATCACATTATCCTCGAAATAAATCAATGTGGGCCCTTTAAAATCCGAAACTCATTTGAAAATAAAGTAACATTTTATACCTTTCCAAGAGTGCCCCTCCTCTCCTCTTATAAAAGGCCCCACCTCTACCTCCTTACCCACACTTCTAAAGCCTTTGGATCGGCCAATACCTGCTCATTTTATCTCTCCACATCCCTCACTTTATCCTATATGCCTTACCTTAGGCAGAAAACTCTTCAAGAAACCATTTTTGTTCAAACCAAGAAGAGTTACCCGATTTAAAGGTAAAGTCTTCTCTAATGTTCTTTTGTTTTATTTTGCTTCTCCAACCACCTAAACTCTTTTTATTCATTTATTTTGTAACAAAACAAGTATCTTAAATATACTAGGATTTTTTTATAATAAGTATTCGAGCTAAAATTACACACACCTTCATCTAATGGTTAAAGAGCATATCGTTTCCATGGATGGCGAATTTCTGCCTCACGAAACGATGATTGTTCAACATTATTCTAACACATTAAAAGGTGGCCATTAAGATGAAACTATATTTATATATATGATATATAATATGTTTATTTTTTCCTTAGTCTTCTGTATTTTTCATTTTTGGCATACCTTTATGGTTTCCATTATGGGTAAACGCGATATCTTCATTTTAGGAAGTGCGGACTACCGCCCCCTCAAAGTGATTTGATTCGTTAATGCCATATGTGGGATGTATGAAAGATGGAGTTAATGATATTATATATGATATTATACTGGAATTATAATATACCTTTATATCATTATTATTTCATTCCATAAAATAGGAAATATAAATGAAAGTAGCGTTCATGTGTTCGTATGGCTTACCATCTCCATGAACACTGAATTTCATTTCTTACCTCTAAATATTATGTAATATTATAAATGCATGTATATACTGGATATCTATGATATATATTATATCTACATCATTAATATAACTCTGGATATAATGGACACATGAACAAATAGTAATTATAAAGAGTTTATTTTTGACTCAAGTACCAATGATCGTTAAAACGACCATTATTAACTTAAATAATTACATAGTGTCAATGACATAGTAATAAGTGATATAAAAGGAATAATTAACTTTAAAAAGGTTCTTAATAAAGTAGAAATTAACTCAAGTTTATTATTTAAGATATTAAAGAACGATCGAGTCAAGTCAGATACGAGGTAAGGGACTTCATCTCAATCTCCTTTAATTGAGGCATATTTTTTTTTATACACAAATCTCTTTTATACAGTGTATAAAGCCCTTTGAATTTTACTTTTATTCAAAATGAATCTTTTTATATGAAGCATTTACTAAACGATAAAAGGGAATGTTTTTTTGTCGTATGTATGCAGCGACAACGACTTCCCCGCCGCTGTGACCATTATTTGAGCTTCGGCTTCCTCTACAAGCCATAACCTTTTTTTTAAAATGAAAAATAAATACCATGTATTACTTTTCTTTTATTTTGGTATTGAAAATGGTTTTCATAATGTTTTTATTATATCAATGTGTTGTATTGATATCTTGTGATTGAAATGTGGAAATATTATGTTTCCTTTATGCATGTTTTATGTGATACGATTATGTTATGGTTATTGGGAATTGTTATGAAGACAGGTGGTTCCGTGATAAAATAAGGGCAGGTGATCCTGATATAGCTCTCCAATGCATTGGGTAACATGAAAGAGTTAAACGCTACGGTTTATACAAATAGATTTAGGGAATATACTGTGATGGGTATTCCAAACATAACTATGAGGGTTACTCCCTAAGAATGTTATGAATGCCTCAAGTTACCTTTATGTCTTATGATTTCTATTTTTTATTCATGATTTTATGAGGTATTTTAAAGTGTTTATGTTTTTTTGAGTAAAGTATGATTTCATACATGGACTAATGTTTTCATTTCGTACTTTTATATCACTTACTTAGCTTTTTATTCTCATCCCAAGTTTTTGAAATGTTTTTTCACAGGTCACGGGAATGGTACATGATGTGATGATAGTGTCAAGGAAGTGTCAAGAAATAATCCATGTTTTATTTTAAATATGTTTCCATTGATGGGAAAAATGAGTAATATCTTTTATGTAACCACTTTGTTTAACTATGGAATGTAATGCATGGTTTATGATCTAATTCTATAAAACTCTAAACCTAAAAAGATCCTCAATGTGTATTCTTGAAGTAACTCAAGATTAAGTAATGTTTAAGGCTGGGGCCTTATAGTTGGTATCAAAGACCGGTTTAGATAACTTTAGGATTTATAATTCTATTAAATGATTATCCAAAAATATTTTTTTATGGTAAAATTGAAATGATATAGAATTTGAAGATTACCATGTTGCTTCATCTAAGACATGTTTGTTCAAAATGGTTTTCCACAGAGGAAAAAGGGAAGCAGTGCTAGGAAGGCATACAGAAGGAAATGACCTTCCGAATCAGCATCCTAAGATGGTCGGAATTGGAACTAAATAGTTTGTTGTAGTGATGGAACAGTTGACTCAAGCGATAAATGGTGGTGGTATCCATGCACGAGATCATCCAGATCAACCGTAGAGGAACATGTTAGTGGTGGAACATTTCATGAGGCAACATCCCCCATCATTCAGAGGATCATCTGACCATGTGCTAGCTGAAGGGTGGATTAAAGAATTGGAGAAGATTTTCGATGTCATGGGGTGTTCAGACAATCAAAAGGTTAGTCTTGCTATTTACTGTTTGGAGGGTGAAGCAGATCAGTGGTGGTCGATGGTTAAAAATATTAGGGATGTTGATGAGATTGATGCTCTCGACTGAGATGAATTCAAAGGTATTTTTCTTGAGAAGTATTTTCCTAAGGCTGTTCGACTTAGGATGGAAAAACAATTCTTAGAATTGAGGCAAGAGGAAGACTCAGTGGCTGTCTATGAAGAGAGGTTCACTCGATTGGCAAGGTATGATCTAAATTTTATCCGATTCCTTAATAGTAAAATCAATCGTTTTTACTCAATATTAAAGACAAAATATCAAAGGTCATTTGCTTCTCGTGAGTTCAGAAGTTATGAAAATCTTGTTAGATGTGCTGATAAGGTGGAAATGGAGTTTTCCGATGATGAATTGTTCTATAACAACCAATAGAAGAAGAGACCTAGGTGGTAGGAGAAAGGGAAGAATTCTTCAAAAAGGTATGATGGTAAGAAAACTAAGTTTCCAGTTTGTGATAAATGTGGTAAAAGGCATGCTGGGGAATGTCTTATGAATTCTAGAAAGTGCTACCGATGTGGTAATATGGGACATAAGGCTCGTGATTGCACTGAAAAAGATCAGGGTGATGGTAAGACCAAATTTGATTTACAGTTAGTGAAATGTTTTAAGTGAAATGAGATGGGACACTATGCAAACGATTATCTGAGAAAGAGATCTAGTGATGGGAAGCAGTTAGACTACAAGCAGAAAGGGGTGGTGAAATCCTTTACAACAACCTCAGCAGATTTAGGGCCATCAAATGAAGTTTTATCAGGTACTTTGTTTGTTTTTTCAGATTATGCCAGTCTGTTGTTTGATTCGGGGTCTACACATTCATTCATCTCTGAAAACTTTTCCAGTAAAATGGGAATACCAACTCAAGAAATGACTCCTGGACTTGAGGTAAAAACACCTGGGGAAAATTTTGAGGCAAAAATAATTTATAAGAATCTTCCTATCCTTATCCGTGGAAAGAACCTACTTGAAAACCTTATTGTTTTACCTATAGTAGAGTTTGATGTTATCCTGGGTATGGATTGACTCTCTATTTACCATGCTAAGATTGACTGTAGAGATAAAGAAGTTTCTTTTCAGAAATACTTTCAGTTTGTGTACAAGAATGAACCCTTACTGTTGATAACATATCAAGAGGACGAGAAACTTATAAAAGATGTAAATGAATGTTACCTTGTACATATTGTTGAAAACAAGGGAACTGTTCAGATTAATGATGTGCCAGTGGTAAATGAGTATCCTGAAGTTTTTCTTGATGAGTTTCCTAGAATAATACTAGATCGGGAAGTTTATTTTACTATTGACTTAGTTCCTGATGCTAATCCAATTTCAAAACCCCCTTATCTAATGGCTCAAATTGAACTTTTAGAGTTGAAGGAGCAATTACAAGATTTATTAGAGAAATGTTTCATTCTACCTAGTACATCACCATGGGGTGCTCCTGTTTTATTTGTTAAAAGGAATGATGGTTCTATGATACTTTTCATTGATTGTAGAGCCTTGAATAAAATCACTGTTAAGAACAAATATCCTTTGCCTCATATCGATGATTTGTTTGATCAGCTCTAGGGAGCTCAGTATTTTTCAAATATTGACCTGAGATCGGGGTACCATTAGTTGAAGGTAAAGGAACCAGATATTCCGAAGACCCTGTTTTGTACAAGAGATGGCCATTATGAATTTATAGTTATGCCTTTTGGGCTAACCAATGCACCTGCTGTATTCATGGACCTTATGAATAGAATTTTCCATGAGTTCTTGGATAATATTTTTCTTTTTTTCATTGATGATATTTTGGTGTTTTTTAAAAGTAAAGAGGAGGATGAAAGTCATTTAAGGGTTATTTTGAAAACCTTAAATGAAAATAAATTGTATGGGAAATTCAGTAAGTGTGAGTTTTGGTTACAAACAATTTCTTTCCTTGGTCATATTGTTTCTAAAGACGGGATAACTTTTGATCCTGCAAAAACCAAGGTTGTTGAAGA
Source organism: Viscum album (assembly GCA_963277665.1). NCBI lineage: Eukaryota > Viridiplantae > Streptophyta > Magnoliopsida > Santalales > Viscaceae > Viscum > Viscum album. The sequence goes on along the minus strand of OY728150.1, from coordinate 432,314,433 downwards.
ATGGTCAAGAACCACAAATGTTACTGAGATTCGTAGCTTCCTTGGTTTGGAAGGATACTAACAAAGGTTTGTTAAGGATTTTTCATGGTTATCTAGTCCAATGACTAAGCTAAATTGGAAAGGTGTTAAGTTTATCTGGACAAAAGAATGTGATGATTGTTTTTAGAAATTTAAAAGAATATTGGTGAATCCTCCAGTTTTGGAACTACCTTCCAAAAATAGTGAGTTTTTTTATCTACAGTGATGCTTCATTGAAAGGACTTGGTTGAATCCTAATGCAGAATGACCAGGTAATTGCTTATGCTTCACGTCAGTTGAGAACACATGAGGTAAATTAACCTACACATGATTTAGAATTAGCTGCTGTTGTTTTCACTTTAAAAATTTGGAGGCATCATTTGTATGGAGTAAAGTGTAAAATATATACCGATCACAAAATTTTAAAGTATATATTCACTCAAAAATAACTGAACATGAGACAGAGGAGATGGTTGGAATTAATCAATGATTATGATTGTACTATTCATTACCATCCGAGAAAAGAAAATAAAGTGGCTGATGCTTTGAGTCGAAAAAGTAATGCTTCATTAAAAATGTTGCATTTGGAACATGATCCTTTGGTTAAGGATTTGACGAACTTTGGAATTGAAGTTGTTGGTGCAGGATATTATTTTGTTTTGTTTCAGGTATCAGTGAAATATTCTCTATCAGACAGAATTAATCAAGCAAAGAAGCAAGACAGCGAGTTGTAGAAAAAGATAGAGCTGGTTCAGATGGGTAAGTTTCCTGAATTAAACATTGATAATGACTGTGTTTTGAGATTTTGGAGGAGATTGTGTGTACCGTGTGATTCACAGTTGAAGAGAGAGTTGTTATGTGAAGCTCATAGTTCTCCATTTTCAGTTCATCCAGGCAGTACTAAGATGTATAGAGATCTTTGGGAGTATTACTGGTAGGACAGAATGAAAAAAGATATTACTGATTTTACTGTGAAGTGTTAGAATTTTCAATAGGTTAAAGCAGAGCGGCAGTTACTGAAAGGGATTCTTCAGCCTTTACCAGTGCCAGAGTGGAAATGGGAGAATATATCCATGGAATTCATTGTGGTATTTCCGAATACACCTCAAGGTAATAATGAAATATAGGTTATTGTTGATCGCTTGACTAAATCTGCTCATTTCCTTGCTATACGAGATATTTTTTCCCTAGATCAACTTTCCCGTTTGTATCTTAAAGAGATAGTCAGGTTACATGGAGTTCCTCTCTCCATTGTATCTGACTGTGATCCCAGGTTCACTTCTAACTTTTTGAAAGGCCTTCAAAATTCATTGGGTACTGAATTAAATTTTAGTACAGCTTTTCATCCTCAATCAGATGGGCAGTCAGAACGAACGATTCAGACTTTAGAGGATATGATACATGCTTGTTCGATGGATTAACAGGGAATTTGGGACCAATATCTTTGTTTGGTTGAGTTTTCTTTTAATAAATGTTTTCATTCCAGTATACAGATGGCACCATTTGAGGCATTATATGGGAAGCGGTGTTGAACTCCAACTTTTTTGGGATGAAGTAGGTGAAAGGAAGTTGATGGACCAGAATTGGAAGAAGAGTTGGTAGAAAAAGTTCAGCTAATACAGAGACACATTAGAACAACTCAGAGTAGGTAGAAGAGTTATGCGGACAACATGAGGAAGGATCTCTCTTTTGAGGTAGGTGATCATGTTTTTCTCAATGTTTCACCATGGAAAAGTGTGATGCAATTTGGTAAGAAAGGAAAGAAAAGTCCAAGGTTCAATAGACCATATGAAATTCTTGAGAGAGTTGGATCAGTTGCATACCTAGTGGATTTACCTCCGAGTTTATCTCAGGTACACAATGCTTTTCATTTTTCAATGTTAAGGAGGTACATGCCTGATCCATCTCATGTTCTGAGTCCAGAGGTAGGTCAGCTGGAAGAGAACCTATCTTATGAGGAACAACCTGTCTACATTCTTGACCATAGGGAGCAATTATTGAGAAATAAGGTTATTCATCAAGTAAAGGTTTTGTGAAAAAACCACATTATTGAAGAGGCAACATGGGAATATGAAAATGCAATGAGGGATAAATACCCCCACTTATTCGTTAAGTAAATAAATTGTGGGAACACAATTTTCTAAAGGGGGGAAGGATGTAACATCCCAAGTAAGTAATGAATAATATATATTTTTATCTATGTCTATTTATGAATTATATAGTGTTTTAGAGGATTAAAATTATAATAAATCCAATCTTAAGCATGAAATACACGAATATTTTTAAAAGATTGATTTACTGCCTTTTGAGGGAAAACCAATTTTTAAATCAAACTTTTGACAATTTTATAAGCTCTATTTTTCAAAATAAACATATTATTTATGATTGGGACATTGAAATTTACCTTGGGTTAATTTTTGGTATTTTTCTGACAATGTTCATTTTTAATGAATAGTGAAAAATACTGCATTTTACATCAAAACTGCTTTTTCATCAAATTTAATTATATGGTTAGATTATATTTTTTAATTGGTTTTAAAGTATAATAAGAATATACTTTTACCATTTAATAAAATTGTGGTCATTATTATTAATTTCACATTGGAATTGGGCATAAACAAGTGCCAAAGTTTTCATAGATATTGTTTCTAAAAAACCCGCTATTTGTTTTGACAACGGGAATTATTTTTAAAGTAATTATTGCAATTTCTGTGTTTGGAATTTGGTATAATGGATTACGTATTTGTAATAAGAATGTCCAAATTATGTGATCAAGACTCTTTTGTTTTTGGACATTATGAATAGTAACGACGGTAATTATCTTTAATTATCTTGATTAATTAGTAATCGGGTAGTTAAGGATAATAAAATAATATCATAATAATAAAAAATGATCCCAACATGTGTCCTAATTCTACTGGTTGTGCCATGGCCGACCATGTGATGCCCTATTCCGACCTTGGGGACCCCATGGAATCACTTTTGTGTGATAATGACTTTTTATGTTTTTATTTATAAAGAAAGTTAAATATAACAAAGAATGTATCAATTGAGTAAAACATTTGTAATTTTGTCTACATAAATGATCAATTGGTCTATAAATATTAATTGGAAATCTAAAAATATTTACTACATCAAAGTATTTTTTTATAATTTTTAGACATTAAATAAATTAAATTATTTATGACATCATGATGATGCATCGATTACCTCATTAATGAACAATTTAAATAAAATGAAAAGATAATGTAAAATCTAAGACTTACACTTGTCAAAGACCTATTGTATGAGTATATTTCGAACCCTTATCACCTTATCCTAGAAATAAATCAATGTTGGACCTTTAAAATCCGAATCTCATTTGAAAATAAAGTAACATTTTATACCTTTCCAAGAGTGCCCCTCCTCTCCTCTTATAAAAGACCCCCACCTCTACCTCCTTACCCACAATTCTCAAGCCTTTGGCTCGTCCAAGACCTGATCATTTAATCCCTCCAAATCCCTCTCTTCATCCTAGAAGACTTACCTTAGGCAGAAAACTCTTCAAGAAACCATTTTGGTTCAAACCAAGAAGAGTTACCCGATTTAAAGGTAAAGTCTTCTCTAATGTTCTTTTGTTTTATTTTGCTTCTCCAACCCCCTAAACTCTTTTTATTCATTTATTTTGTAAAAAAACCAGTATCTTCAATATACTAGTATGTTGTTATAATAAGGATTCGAGCTACACTTACACACACCTTCATCTAATGGTTAAAGAGCATACTGTTTCTGTGGATGACGAATTTCTACTTCATGAAATGATGATTATTCAATATTCTTCTAACAACTTCAAAGGAGGCCATTAATATGACAATATATTTATATATTATATATAATATGTTTATTTTTTCCTTAAGCTTCTGTATTTTTCATTTTTGGCATACCTTTATGGTTTCCAATATGGGTAAACGCGATATCTTCATTTTAAGAAGTGCGGACTACCGCCCCCTCAAAGGGATTTGATTCATTAATGCCATATGTGGGACATATAAAGGATGGAGTTAATGATATTATATATGATATTATACTGTAATTATAATATACCTTTATATCATTATGATTCTATTCCATAAAATATGAAATAGAAATGAAAGTAGCGTTCATGCGTACGTACGACTTACCGTCTCCATGAACGGTGCATTTCATTTCTTACCTCTAAATATTATGTAATATTATAAATGCATGTATATATTGGATATATATGATATATATGATATCTAAATCATGAATATAACTCTGGATATAATGGATACATTAACAAGTTGTAATTATAAAGAGTTTATTTTTGAATCAAGTACCAATGATCGTTAAAACGACCGTTATTAACTTAAATAATTACATAGTGTTCATGACATGGTAATAAGTTATATAAAAGGAATAATTAACTTGAAAAAGGTTCTTAAGAAAGTATAAATTAACTCATGTTTATTATTCAGGAGATTAAATAACGATCGAGTCATGTCAGATACGAGGTAAGGGACTTCGTCTCAATCTCCTTTCATTGAGGCATATTTTGTTTTATACTCAACTTTATTTTATACGGTGTATATAACCCTTTGACTTTTACATTTATTCAAAATGAATCTTTTTATACGAAGCATTTACTAAACAAAAAAAGGGAATGTTTTTCTTTCGTACGTATGCGGCGACAACGACTTCTCCATCGCTGTGACCATTATTTGAGCTTCGGCTTCCTCTAAAAGCCATAACCTTTTTTTTAAATGAAAAATAAATACCATTTATTACTTTTCTTTTATTTTGGTATTGAAAATGGTTTTCATAATATTTTTATTATATCAATGTGTTGTATTGATATCTTGTGATTGAAATGTGGAAATGTTATGTTTATTTTATGTATGTTTTATGTGATACGATTATGTTATGGTTCTTGGGAATTGTTATGAAGATGGGTGGTTACGTGATAAACTAAGGGCGGCTGAGCCCGATATAGCTCTCCAATGCATTGGGTAACACGAATGAGTTAAAAATTAAAGTTTTTCTAAATGGATTTAGGGAATATACTGTGATGGGTATTCCAAACGTAACCATGAGGGTTACTCCCTACATAAGAATGTTATGAATGCCTCAAGTTACCTTTATGTCTTATGATTTCTATGATTTATTCATGATTTGATGAGGTATGTTAATGTGATTATGTTTTATGAGTAATGTATGATTTCATACATGGACTAATGTTTTCATTTCATACTTTTATATCCCTTACTGAGCTTTTTATGCTCATCCCAAGTTTTTGAAATGTTTTTCACAGGTTAAGGGAAAGGTACATGATGTGAAGATAGTGTCAAGGAAGTGTCAAGAAAGAATCCATGCTTTATTTTAAATATGTTTTTGTTGATGGAAAAAATGTGTACTATCTTTTATGTGACCACTTTGTTTAACTGTGGAATGTAATGCATGTTTTATGATCTAATTATCTAAAACTCTAAACCTAAAAAGATCTTCAATGTGTATTCTTGAAGTAACTCAAGATTAAGTAATGTTTAAGGCTGGGGCCTTATATTCACACCTTCTTCTTGAAGACAATTTTACACTATTTTAATGAATCCAAAGAGATCATTTATACAAAAGGTTGAATGAGAGGGTTATAAGAAAAACAATTAATTTTAAAAGAGTTTTATACATTTATCTTGAGTATAAATTCTAGGAGGAGTGGGGTTCTTCATGATCCATTTAGTTCGATAGATTTATTTAAACTTTAAGAGACAACCAATGATTTCAATATCCTACATTGTGTTGTTTCTTTGTCATAGTATCTATAATTGTTTATGGATATGACAAATACAATGAATTCACTAAATATTTCTAAAGAATTTCCTTTATTAAATAATACTTAATATCAATGTGATTTTTATAGATTGATTTATTATATTTATTATATGATTTATAGAACCTGAGTTAACACACAGGATAAAAATATGATATCCAAAATCAATTACAATGTTTTAAATATATTGTTTTATACAAATAATTTGATTTCATTATTTAGTTTCTACAATACATTCATCTATCATGGTTCTTAATGATATATAATCTAGTTTCTCACTGAACTGTGAATTGAATAATTTTACTAGGTAGAATAGAACACCAAAATTTTATTTTTATTCATAAAAAAAACCAACCCAATATTCATTATAATATAAAAAAAGTTTTTGTGAATTATTATAGCAACATAACTCATATTCTTCTATTTTATTTAAATACTGAGGAATCCTTTTCCTAAATTTCATGTGACTTTTTTTTGGGAAACATTGATATCATGTGGGTTGATATGTGATAAACATAATATATATTCAAGTGGTATCCATGTATAGTAAACTTCTAATAATTTTTCTATAAATTGTGAAATTTCACTCTTTCTCTTATTTATCTTTTGATAATTTTGTCTGGGTCTGAGGCATAGTTTTCAACAATATCCACTTATCCATCAAAAAGTTGTTCAGCGCCTCCCTGTAATATTTTTTTTGAGATATAATGATCAAATAATTTCATTGAATCACTTGTAATCTAATGAAGAATAAAATTTCACCAATAAGAGACATCTCAAATTTATACCTCATGAGATCTAAAAATTTCATGTTTTGGATTTAATCTAAGTCTCTAAAGATAATATTATCAAAATAAAAAAGTAACATCACCCACTACCCATTTTTTCTTGATATAGAGGTTGTGATAAACCTATCAACATTGAAATATGATATTATTTAGTCATTCGTCCAACCTTGAGTACCATATTGTCAGTTCTTTATTTATCCCATACAAGTCCATGTTTATCAGACATACTTAATTTTCATCTTTATTAATGTGAAATCCATCTAACTGGTTAATGAAATCCCCATATTCAAGGAACCCATTATGAAAGGCTTATTTGACATCCATTTGATACACCATGAATACCTTCTATACATCCATGGCTAATAATAATATTATTATATCATGTTATTCCACTAGTGTGAATTTTTCATTCATATAACCCCCTATAATTTGGGAAAACACTCTTCACTATAGTTTTGTTTTGTTCCTTATAAATTTTCTATATTCTTTCAATTTTTTTTTAAATTCCCATTTGGTCCTAATGATATTTTTCTTATGTGACTGCATAATAAAATCTCATATCATATACTCTTATATTTTTTTGAGCTCATCATTAATGGATTTCAATTAACATTCATCCTTAGAAGCTTCTTAAAAATATATTGGTTATAAAATAGATAAGATAGACACCTATCATGGTCCTTTATCCTACTTATTTGAATAGGGATTGAATGATCTCCAATAATGCTGTGTTTTTGTGATTTCACCATATCTTGATCATCTTCTTGAACATGTTGTTAAAGATGTATTTTCTTCATCATTAATGTTGTTATAGGAGTTATCTATATCCCTAAAATCTTAATCTAATACATGAACTTATTTTTCAATTTTATCTTCAAAAATTGGATTTTTTTCATGTAAAACCTACTCATTAGAAATTAAACTCTCTTCAAGTTTCATTATCACCAAATAAATTTCAACTACTACAACATAATTATATTTGATAGATTTTATATAGATTTTATTGAAGCACATGTATGCTATACAATTTTAAAAATATCTAAGAAATATTCATTCATCCCTAAGAGCTTCAAACTTATTATTATTAATTTTTTTTGATAATGAAACACTTACTTATAAACACATGTAAGTATTTAATAGTAGTATTCTTTCCATATCAAATTTTATATGGTCCTTTATCTCCATTGGGACATAATAAGGCTATATTGGAGACGTATAACACTTCTTTCAATTCCTCTTTCAAATATTTCGCCATTAATCATTTTTTCAATAAGAATACTCTTAAACATATTGTTGATGATGTGATTCCTTATTTCAAATACTCTATTCTAAGTAGTTATAATAATTAAATCTCAGTGCTGAATCCCTTGATTTCTAAGATATTAATCCATTTGGGTACCTTTAAAATCTATACCTTTATTACTACAAACCTTTCGAATTTTTATAAAAACAATATTTTCGGGTAGACTTATACATCATGTGATATAATTAAAAAATTAAAAATTTAAAACTTAAAACAATAATACAAGAGATCCTTCAATAATTATAAAAACACAATACATAGTATATTTTTCTATCAATGGATTTGGGTGTAATTGTCCCACATATATCTACATGCACAAGCTAAATATGTCTTGATGAATTTAAATTATTAGGATTAAAATTATTTTAAATAATATTCCCTATTTTACAAGAATCACATGTGTGAGTGTGATCATATATATGCTTTTGGATTTCTCAACCAGAATTAATCATTAAAAAAATTTACCATGCTTTTTGCCTCATGTGGAAAAGTTAGTTGTATCATAGTCTATTTTCAAGATCACTGTACATCGTTCACAAATTTTCTTAACTGAGCAGTTAATGATTCCATTTTTTTACCTTCCTTACAGAATGACTAAGCCATATCGTTCTTTTATTATGCATACCTTATTTTTGAATTCCACAATATTATAGAAGTCACATAATTGATTAACACTAAGAAGATTATTATTGAGACCTTCAATAAAGAGAACATATATTCTCCTGAGATAATTACAACTATATTTAGATTTTCTAGATCCAATAATCATAATACCCTCATCATCTATAAAAAAACAACACTATATTTATTATATTTTATTCCTATGATGATGTCTCTATTTATAGTCAAATAAGATTTAAATCTACAATCCAAAATCAAAAATCAAAAATCCAAAATCTATATTTTTATGTAATTTTAAATGAAATATCAAATATATTATCATTCTAAAAATTCATTTTCTAAATGTAATATTCTTGTTCCATATTCGTTAATGATGAAAAATGTTTCCTTTCTTCTACCTGCAATGAGTTTTTTCATCTGAAAAAACTAAGAATCTATTTTAAGCATATTTATTAGATGATGATTAAAAATATTGTTTTCCACCCTAATTAGATTCAATTGACACCATTTTCATCACTATTTAATCAAAATAGACTGATTTGTGCCCAAAACCTTCACAAAAAAAACAATAACCTTTAAATTCATAAAAAAAGTAGAAATATTGCTTCAATATTTTTGTGACTCTTATTCTTGGAGACATCCCTCAGAAATATAACACAACTATTGGATGTGTCCCATCATTCCAAAATATAAACATGTAATTATTGTCATCTTATTCTAAACTTTAACTACTCCAAAAGTACATTGTGGACTATTGTGAAGATCCACCTTCCTTTGAGGTATTAATGCTTGTGCTTTATCACCAAGTGTGTCTATATTTTTTATGTTATCTTATTGAATTATATATTTATATTTTTCTTTAAATAATTTTTCATATGTAATGGGAATTCATTCCTTAATGAATTACACATAAACATTTCTAACCTAGATTAGTGAAACATTCTTTGAGCTACATGATGCCACACTAGGTTTAATAAGTCTCTCCTAATCCTTATAAATAATTTTCATTTAATGAATTATTCTTAAATATCTTTATTTTTTTTTGTTTTCACTAATTCATATAAACAATAAATTATGAAATATTTATTTTTACATTGAGTTTAAACACAACTACCTTCTCTGAACTTCTTAAAATTCCATATTTTTGATTTTCAATTTTAGGCTTTAATATAGAAATATCTTCCAACTATTATTATATATAGAGTTTAGATTCCTAAATAATTACACTATCCTTCTTTGTATTGGACTTTTAAATATCAATTTATTTAATATATTTATTAGTTTCAACCTAAATATACACTCTTCCATTCACATTATTTAAATTATAACTATCAATTTATTGTTTCATGGATATTATTGAATATACACAAAGATTATTGAAATCTTGAACCCATTAAACATAAATTTCATTAGAGTTTAAATATTCTTGTGAGAAAACATTTTACCATTTGAAAATATTTTTATCCCCTTTGACATATCCCCATCTTTGAATTAAAATTTATTCTAAAATTTATATATAATATGCCCCAATTTTCTATATTTGAAATAATAGTGGAATTTTACCTTCAAAAAATCTCTTTCCCCTTATATGTTTAGAGGAAAGAAAGTACATAATCTCAAAAATTTCTTCTTCTTAAAAAACATCATTCACTATGAGTTTCTTTAAAGATTTAAAGTCCACTTCATGGGAATTTTCCATCACATTGGACTCATTTTCTTTGTTCCGCATCTAATATGCAAGAAGAGTGATATGAAAACTACCTTGAGATATTTCAATTATGTATTTTTCTTATTAACCTAAAACATTTTAAATTGAACCAAGGAATTATTATCATGTTTATCTTTACAATATTATCATCTTAGATATCATTATGACGACTGCTCATTTATTTAACAAGAGAATAAATTTGATCAAAAAAGGCATAAACCATATCACTTGGACTCATTATAAAATCCTTATATTTTATTCATTAGACTTTTAACCTGGACTCGCAAAACATTTATTCTATTTTACAGATATTCATAAGTTTACTAACATAAAATGAGAGGTTTTACAAGACATTACCATTATGTAAATAGGGTTGGATAATGTTCCTCCTAAGGAATTAATTTCCATTGCATCCACCTCAAATTATCTATGATCATTTTCTCATAAAGATACATTTTCTTTTGAAACATAAATACCAGACATAGAATCCACATACACACCCCTATCAAAATATCAAAAATAGGGTTTCAAATGGATCTTATATAATTGAGAATTATTACCTTCAAAGATAATAATTCTTTGGTGGTTGAAAAATGTTTTTCCACTTTTAATAAAGCAAGAAATTCACCCCTAATACATCCCTTTGATACTACTTGTTAGTCATTAATCATAGAATACACCTTTATATGGGGTGAATCAAGGTATTGAACTATGATCCTTGACTTTTGATCTCATTCAATCAATGTAAGGTACCCTTAACTCTCTCCTTTTCATTATTTATAATGAAAATAAAGTACTAAATGAAACAAATGATTTTACATGGTTCAACTACAAGAGGCTATGTGTGAGGACAATGTATGGAAATATGTATTCACACTAATCACAATAAAATCTCACTAATTCAATGTTTAAATGTTTAGAGTTGTCTCACTAACCCTCATACTTCACTACCACGAATGTTAGGAAATAACACTACTCTCTAATTATAGGGAACTCACTACTTCTCATGATGGAATATTATTTATCAAAAAATGAATGAGAATATTCACCATATTTTTTTTCTTGTTTATCATAGTCATGTTGAAAATTGAGTGATATATTAGAACTATTAGATCACCATCTTTTTTGATGCCACTATTCTAGAAGAGATTTGGAATTTCTTCTTTCTCTTCCCTTTTATTCTGTATCAAATTTAGACCTAAAAATGAACCCCATTTAAATACTCTCTTCAATGTGTAGTCCATCCATAATAATGAATGAACATAGTTAAGGGATTCAAAAACTGACAAAAAACATCCCATTGATTTATGGCCACATCTACAATAATTTCCATGAATATTGCAACTTGTATTTTTCATATTTTATAACCGAGACACCAAAATGTATTCAAAACCAGTGTAGTGACATATCCATGACCATTTTACATTAACACATATATCACCATTATTTTATGACTCTAATGTAGATATTTTTAAAGGGATACTTACCCTAAACTATGGCCTCTAACACGCCTAGACATGGTCGTAACATGAAACCCCCTGTTTTATAGATATATTCCCAATCCACCATGCCCTTATCTACCCCTATAATATGACCCCCATATTTCATAGATGGATGCCCAAACCATTATGCTTAATAAAAATTTGAGGTTCATTTTGGTTGTTTGTTTTCCCCTCACCACACTGATAAACAAACCCATAGAGGATTTCTTCATTTTTCACTTTCCAATTCCGAGATCAAATCCCCCATAATGTGAGAATGATCACTAATTCTAACCACAACCATATTTAAAAAATCCTAGGTAAATTCACTATAGTGTAGTATAAGATACGGTGACATCGTTTTTAATATATTTGAACAAAACTCTCAAATTCTCATTTTTTTCTAAATAACCTAAACCCCTAAAAAAATCCTTTATTATATTCATCAACAATCACAACCCAAAAGTGTATTAGGGGGAATATTTGCTAAAAGTAATTATCATTAATTTTATTATTAATTAAAAAATATATTATTAATTATTAAATGTGTAAATTATTGACCATATATTATTTATATATTTATATTACTAATATATTGTTATTAATATTAATTATATTATTATATATTATTATTTATAGTTTTAATTATATTTAATTATATTATTATTTATTATTTATGTTATTAGTTATATTAATAATATTTAAAATATTACTTTTTAATTAATAAATTATATTAATATTTTTTATTAATAATTTTTATTAATTAATAATTATATAACTTGTTGTTTTTTATGTTATCAATTAATAATTAATAATTAATAATTAGTAAATTATTTTATTATTTATTATTTATCATATTAATTATTTTATTAATATTATTAATCATTAACTTTATTATTATTTTTCAATAATATTTTTAAAAAGTTCTAATACTGTTATTTATTATTTTTCATATTAATTAATGATTAATTTAATATTTTTATTCATTAAAATATCATTTATTATTTATATTTTTGATGATTTAGTTTAATTTTTTTTAATTATATATTTCTTCATGACCCAACATTGATCAGCCTGATTGATCTTGTTCTAGGAGTTCTGAATAGGAAAGTAGGGGGTAATTCATATAATCTCAAAAGGTGTCTGAGGAGGGGGTTGAGAAAGTGATTGTTTAACTAATCTCTAAGGAAGATGGGACATAGAAGGTGGCTATATGGATAAACTATGGTTCAATGTTTGGGAAAGGGGGGACAATTTGGTGTTGGAATGTTCTCAAGCACAAGAATATAGGGAATAGATAGGCTCCTATCCATTGTAAAATTATATTTAAGTTCAGCGTATGGGGGTGGACTTCATTGTTGTTGCACAAAATAAAAGGGAAACTGATTCTCTATAGTAAATATTATATGCTAATGGATCCAGGGGATTCATCAATAAGTGGGGAGAAATTTATGAAATTTATGATTATGATAATTCTTGAATATGTATAATTAATTATAAAGATATAGTTTCAGAAAGAAATAAGAAGGATAATGAGGGTTATTCAGTAGTTTCGATGAAGATGTGTTGTCCTAATATGGATTACTCTAATAAAAGGCCTACTATAGCATGGGATAAACAATTATATTTGTAAAGAGGATAATATAAGAAAAAATGTTTAACAATTTTAGATATGACTCTGATTATTATAATGATTATGACTTTGAGCCTCATTATACTGGATTGTGCAACTCTCTTGCTTGAAATAGGGTTGGTTCTTGAATGAGGTTTCTTTCTATATTACCTTTCTAAATGAGGGAATGTATTTATTTCTTGAGACTTTCTCCCCCATATTTTTTTTCTTTTTATTTTATTTTTATTTAATAACTGTTTCGCACGGAATTCGGGGATGACCTTCTGGACGGGAGATTCAAACATTCCGATCGGTTTCTAGCGGGTTTGTTCGTAGAACCGGAAACATCCAATGATTCCATATCCAATTAGACCTACTTTCCAAAGGTAGGCGCTCATTAGCTTGTGGAATGATGAGGCTTAGAAATTTGCATTGGTCAAGAGGATGGGAGGTCGGACTCATCACAACTTTTTTAGGGGAATTATTGTCTACTCCGGGACTCTCTTTATAGATTTAAGTTATGTTCGTGAATCCTTATTATATTACCAAATATAAAATGAGATTTCCTTTAGTTTTAACAATCAATGATTAAATATGTAAGAAATTTAGAGAATCTGTTATATGTATTCGAGGTTCTTCACCAATAGAGAATCATCTGTATCTATTTAGAGATTTTTGGTCAATGGTATCCTTCGAAACATTCATAAAAGTCTCTTGGACATTATGATGACCAGGCTGGTTTTAAAGCCACTCAGTGGGGCACTTGAAGTTTATCGTCATTCAGAAGGACATGGATTATTTCAAAGTTGGGATTGAACCCATAAATGGGATACCTACATATCCTTTGTTTTGGAAAAGGAATCAGAACCCACGTAGTTCGAGTAAGGGAGTATGACGTTTATGATTGATGGCTCAAAGAAGAATGTCATAATTACTTTTACACTCTATGCTCACGTGAGTCATGCTCGATGTGAGAAACAAGAGGTATTGGTAAAAATTAGACAATTGTACCATGAAATATGCAATCATAAGAAATTGTTTGGGGCTTATGTATGTATGACTGCCCAGATAGATTAAGGTTTAGGATTTACTTTTAGGGAGAAAATACAGGAACATGGTCCATAAAGGTATATGTGCTTCATGGAGATTTGAATACTCTAATCTTGGGGCTTATTCCTAAGGAGGATGCCCAAATTAGGAGGGGACTTATGATTGGGTTTTACTCCTGAAAAGGAATGCCCATAATTATGACTGGGACTTATTCCTGAAAAGGAGGCCCAAGTTAGGGGACTTGGGGCTTACTCCTAAAAAGGAATCCCAAGATTATGACTGAGTCTTATTCCTGAAAAAGAGACCCAGGTTAGGGATTAAGGTTTGGGGCTTACTCCTAAGAAGGATGCCCAAAATTTGAGGACTTGGGTCTTACTCCTAAGAAGGATGCCCATATTAAAGGATTATGATTGGGTCTTACTCCTGAGGAGGATGCCCAAGTTAAGGAATTAAGGTTTGGGGCTTACTCCTGAGGAGGATGACCAAGTTTGGGAACTTTAAGAATTTGGGGCTTACTCCTGAGGAAGATGCCCAGATTAAAGGACTTATAACTGGGGATTATTCTTGAAAAGGAGACCCATGTTAAGGATTATCTCATCTTAAAGGATGAGGTTGAATGAACGAACTCTCAATCTTTGGTGACATAAATATGTATAAATCACTAGGTTTTGAGAGATATTCCACCGAATTCCTTTCAGATAAGGATGTAAAATCAAGAAATCATGCCATAAATGGCTTTGAAGAGTATCTTGAAGACTGAATCTTGAATAGGAAAGGTGAAATGGCTTAAGAGGGGTAAAATGGGCAAGATGGGCACCCAAAAAGGTAGGGGCGCGCAAGTCTTGAAAGGCGTGCAAGTCTTGCGTGGGCGCGCAAGTATTGGTCGCGCAGGTATACCTGCACGGCATGTGGGGGTACTTGCACGATTTTCAACCAGCATTAAAAAACTTGAGCGAATCTTTATTAAACCCTTTAGAATCCTCTTGAGGTTCTTCCAGAAAAGGGACGCACAAATTCTATTGAAGGAATAAGGCGGTGCGCAAGTGTGACCAGTTCCCTTAAGGGCTGGCCATTCAGGCACGCAAGTGTTGATGAGTTTCAACACTTAGGCCTTCCTCCCTCTCTTTAGATCTTCCGTTCTAGGTAAGAAATTACCTTAGAAGTGTTCCGGAAGCTTTGATAAGAGACTTGGGCGTCGGGAGCTTCAATCCGAGTTTTTGGAAAAAGATCCTCTCGAATGGGGGGCCCACAGGGTCTATTTATAGGCAGAAGAAGGACCTGGGTGGTTACCGAGCGGTTATCACTTAGGTCGCGCAAGTCACTTGCGCGACCAAGGGCGTCGCAGAAGTGGACTTGCGCGACAGTGATATAACTTGTGCGGTGAAGTTGTTTTTGATCCTGTGTTCCAGCCTTTTTTGATTTTTGATGTTTTCTTCAAAGGATGAATCACTTTGAGCTCAGATATTCCCCTTTTCAGATCTTTAGATTCTGTGACGAAAGGAGCGTCAACAAAAGTCCCCCCTCAGAGTTGGATCCGGAGAGAAATGAGGATTTGACTCTGAGGAAATTGAATCCATCCAAAGGAAAAGGGGCACGCGCAAGTCTTCATTGCACAGAGGGCGGTGTGCAAGTTTGCGTCGCGCATCCCTTAAAGCTCTGGGTACGGCGCGCAGATAGACCTCCTGGCCTATAAATACATGGCCTCACCTCCATAAAAGTATCCGGATTTCCGGACTTCATACCTTTGAGCTCTCACCGCGCAGGTCACCTTAGCCGCGCAGGTTGCTCTATTTTCTAGTGTTTTCCTTGATGTCGCGCTACTGTAAAGGTATCTGTACTTGCGCGGTTTATACTTGCGCGTCAAAAACAAGCGCGACACACGAATACTTGTGCTCCATTGTTTAGACTTGCGTGACTTCATGCCTTAGCCATTTTTCAAATTTCTTTCACAAATTTTATGAAAAATAAACCTATTTAAGAGTTAGTTTATTCATCTTTTGTGCAGATTCAGTGGTTCCCAAGGGAATTGGAAAGGCTGATGAACTAGCTAGCAAGCAGATTGATGACATGATGAACATCATTGGCCATGATTACTATGATATCTGCGACAACACTCTCCCAGATTTGGGTAAGTACTTGAAGAAATATCATCTTAATTTCCCACAGAGCATCTACCTGTCTCTATGTGGTCATGGTCACTTGCAAGGAGTCAATGTTCCAAATGCAAACAACTATCATCTGAAATGAAACTGTGTTGCTACTCCTTCATTTCGGTTATGCTGTGCATTAAGAGCAACAACAATGGTGTGAACTTTCAAATTCTCCTTCCATGCCATTTCCTTGCAGATATGAAAATGGAAAACCCATGGGCTGAAATGTTTTCCACTACCGGTTGGTGGAGAGAAGACAAACATGGTATTAGAGAAATATCTGAAAAGAGTACTCTCTCCAAATGTCTCTTTACTTCCAATGCTCCGTTCTCAAATCCATGTATCCATCTTCCAAGTCTCTTGGACAGAAACAGAGTCACTGTTTGATCAGCAGAAAATTTTCTCAAACCGCACTCAAGAACATCCTCTTACAATTGTTCCAAGAAGAGATGGTATCACTGCATCTCTTTTTGTATCCAGTTGAATGAATGGATTCCCGGTGGTTTCTGATGAAGCTCGGGATGCCGTAAATCAAATGAAGTGTTATGTTGAAAGCCTCTTGTAATTCTTGAAAAAGAGAAGAGACTCCAGTCTGTGGATGTCCTTCTAACTCTTATGTATCAATGAAAAACACTTTCATCTTCAATCATTTGTACTTGCATTCTTTCATTACCTGCATTCTTTCATTACCTGCATTATTTCATTACCTGCTTCAAATTTACTTAAACCAATGGGCCTAGTAAGCATAGTTTGATTTTTACTAGGATTATTACAAATAATCCTACAAACTTTGAACCTTTTAATTGCTCAATATTACCTAAATCATACAAAAATGTATATTTAGTGAGCTGGAACTTGACTTTTATTCAGAGTTCCTTTGTCTTTTGTGGGCAGTTTAAAGTCATGCATGCCAGATATAAAGGGGCTAATGTTTAAGGTCGAAATAGCTTTGACCAAAATAGATTAAAATTGATTCAATTCCTTGACAATTTAACTGAAAACATATTACCATACTCAAGTATGAGAGAAAAAATGTAAACTATGGATTAAGAATATTTGAATATGAGGAATGATATGAAAAAGAGCTAAAAGGCATTAGCAGAAGTAGTTTCCAAGAATAAAGTTACTATTATTTAACAAAACCCGTTAGGGGGTTGAAATATGCAGGGCCACCTAAGGGAATTGGCTGCATGGTTAAATAAATAGCATCTTTCGGCTGACCAGTCTGTTATGTGGACTGTTTATGCAAGGCCACTTATGGGCACATGCTGCATAGTCAGGCAAAAGAACTCCCAAAAATTTACTTTCCTAGTGCTAAAATCTAGTGAAAGTTTATGGAGATTCAAATTTTCTAAAGTATAGAGTTTGTTGTATGGAAATAGGTACTTGAATATGGAGAAGATATTTCCGAACAAGAATATCGAAGAACTGGATGAATATCACTCCTACGAAGGTCTGACCCAAATGTAGGGAAGAAGAATAAACCATAGACTTGAATACTTTCAGATCATGAAAAAGTATATGGGACAAATATGTTAAGGATGGCTATTTTTTGCGGATCCCTATATACTGTCATTTAAGACAAATAAGGAAAAAAAAGGAATTTTTCCCAAGAATGAAGTTACCATCATTTAACAAACCCGTTAGGGGTTTGAATTATGCAGGGCCACCTAAGGGCATTGGCTGCATGGTCAAATAAATAGCATCTTTCGGCTGACAAGTCTGTTATGTGGACTGTTTATGCAAGGCCACCTATGGGCACGTGCTGTATAGTCAGGCAAAAGAATTCTCAGAAGTTTGACATTTTTGTGACTAGAAGTCATGAAAAGGGTTATGAAGATCTGAAAATATTTAAGGTTAGGATTATAACACATAAAGATGGGTATTGTCCAATGTATATAGAGATACATAGGTCAATGATAACCATAATCACGTTGTGGCTGGGTCGTGAATTGAAACTTGGACTTCACTACTTATCTCATAAGAATGAGAATCATGCCATACGTAGTTATTGAAATGCAGTTTTAACGTCATGCAGGACGAAAGTATGAGAAATCTTAGTTTAGGGTCATAGAATTCGGACCATAATAATGAATACACAGTGTGTGTTTTCATGAGGACTTTTCAGCTAAGAGACTGAAAGTGAAATTTGGGGTTAGGCCTAAAAGACTTGGGACTGGATTCGAGGGACACTCGAATGTTCCTACGTATCCCATAAGGATGGGAATCAAGTCCACGTAGTTCTAGAACTACCCTTTGTACAAATTTGGTTCGTACATGTGAAGGGTGAAAGGGGACTTTAGTGCAATGATGGTTGAACCTGAGATAAAAAATTTAGGCATTACCATGTATGCACGTAGTCTTTTTTAAATGAAACATGATTGAAAAAAATCAATGTCAATAATAGTTTTCTCTCAAGTGAGGAGATCAAAGAATATTGTAGTTTATTGTCGTACCAGACAAAAGTGTTGTATAGTTTAACGTCGTATAACAAGGACGAAAGTGAATCAATGTAAAGATATTGATTCTAGGTGCAGTTTCACGAATCAACATCATATGAGATGGTGGTGAACCGATGTGAAGAGATTGTTTTCGAGCTTGAACCCTGGGAGGTTGCCTACATACCCAGCCTGGAGGGCAAGGATCAAAGTCTGTGTAGTTCAATTAAAGAATGAATTAATGATCAAGTTGTTCTTGGGGCAATGATCTAATTAAAATGTTGTTGGGACTTACACATGGTTAGTGGCCCAAAGGGAGTGTTATGGTTGATGTTCGCTCTAAGCTCACGTGAGTCATACTCGGTGTGAGAAACAAGAGGTAACAATAACCTTAACGATGCACAGTTTGATGTCATGTAGGACATATAAAGGGACTATGCAGTTTAAAGTCTTGCAGTTAGGACTATTGGTGATGCACAGTTTAGCGTCATGTAGTTAGGACGATGGGGATAAAACAGTTTAACGTCATATTGGACGAAAGGGGGACTGTGCAGTTTAATGTCATGCAGTAAGGACAAAATAATACACCATTTATGTCATGTTGGACGAAAGTGCGAATAGTTTAAGGTCATATGCATGGACCGTGGATGGTGCAGTTTAATGTCATGCTGAACCTTTGATGATTATATAGTTTAACGTCTTTCCGGACGTGAGGGACTTTTATACAGTTTAGCGTCATGTAGTTAGGACGTCACAGTTTAACGTCTTGCTGGACATAAGGGATTTGCAAATAGTTTATGGTCATATACATGGACCAGGGATGATGCAGTTTAAGGTCATGCTGGACGGTTTAGGGAACTTTTTCAGAGTTTAATGTCGTGTGGGACGAAGTTGCAGTTTAAGGTCATATTGGACCATTGCTGTATATTTTAACGTCTTATAGAAAGGACGAACTGGTGCTGCACAGTTTAATGTCATGTTGTGGGGATAAGTTCATTTCTACAGTTTAACGTCATGTTGGACGAAAGTGCAAATAGTTTAAGGTCATATGCATAGACCGTGGATGATGATGCAGTTTAAAGTTATACTAGACTTTTAAGTGTTTTTGTAGTTTAATGTATTTCCGGACATAAGGGTCTTTCCTACAGTTTAACGTCATGTTGGACGAAATTGCAGTTTAAGGTCATACTGGACCATTGCGCTTATGTAGTTTAACGTCTTTTCGGATGTAAGGGACTTTCATACAGTTTAACATCATGTTGGATGAAGTTGCAGTTTAAGGTCATACTGGACCATTGCTGTATGAACCAATTGTAAGAGTCTTGGTTCTGGGGACCATATTTTGTTTTTATACAAAATATTTCTTCAGAAATCTGGCATTGGTTGGAGTCGTGATGAGTTTTCCATCCATTGAGATTAATGAATAAGCTCCATTGGAGTAGACATTATGTATTGAATAAGGTCCTTCCCATTTTGGTTCAATCTTGGGAGGCTTCTTTCCTGGTATCATTGGTGTTCTGAGAACCAATACCAATTCTCCCTGAATGAATGAACGAAGACTAACTTTTTTGTTAAAAGCTCGTGCTATTCGATTCTGATAGATTTCCAAGTGGTGCAAAGTGCACAATATTTTCTCATATAACTGTTCCAATTCATTAAATCGCTTTTGGGATTGCTCATCTGTAGATAACTGATCACAAATGGCTATTCTGAGTAAGGGAAATTGAACTTCAATTGGCAAGACTGCTTCTGTTCCATATACCAATGAATATGGAGTTGACCGCGTTGCATTGCGAGTGGTAGTCTGATAAGCCCATAAAGCATGAAAGAGTTTATCAGGCCATGACCTCTTATCTTTATCCACCATCTTTTGCATTATATTTGAAAGAGTCTTGTTAAAAGCTTCTATTTGGCCATTAGCCGCCACATGATACCGAGATGAATGGTTGGATTTAATGTTGTATTCTTGATACAATTTCTTCACCTCAGAAGAACAGAAGTTGGTGCCATTGTCCGTCAATATGGTATGAGGGACAAAAAATCTAGTAATGATGTTATACTTGAACTGCTGCAAAATAACTGCCCACCTTGCTAGACGTCCTGTAAGCATTGGACGACTAAGGATGAATTTGAGAGGATTATTGTGAGATACCAATTGGACCTCGTGATGTTGCAGGTAGTGTCTCAGTTTCTGAACTGCAAAGATTAATGCCAGGCAGTACTTCTCAATACTTGAATACCGGGTTTCTGCTTCAAGCATAGTTCTACTGAGATAGTAGAGGCTATTTTCATTCCCAGCATCATTCTTTTGAGCGAGAAAGGCACCCAATGATCGCTCTAGAGCTGTCACATAGAGGATAAGCTGTCTACCCTCAACAGGTGGCATGAGTATTGGTGGACTCAAGAGGTATTTATTGAGAACATCAAATGCTTCTTGACATTCTTCATTCCACTGGTAAGTGACTCCTTTCTTCAATAATTTGGTAAAGGGTAAACTTTTGCCTACCAAATTGGCGATTAAACGCCGAATATAGGCTAAGTGTCCTTGAAGTCCTCTTAATTCTTTCAAATTCTGAGGAGGTGACATACCAAGGATTGATTTGGTCTTATCAGGATCGACTTCAATACCACGATGGCGTACAACAAGGCCGAGGAATTTTCCTGAGGTTACCCCAAAAGCACATTTTAAGGGGTTCATCATCAAATTATGTTGTCGAAGCTTGTGGAATATGACTTCCAAATCAGCCAAGTGATTAGAACGTTGTTTGGATTTAACCACAAAATCATCTACATAGAATTCAACAAACTTCCCTAAAAGAGGTTTGAAGATACGATGCATGGCGCGTTGATATGTTGCACCTGCATTCTTTAAACCAAAGGGCATCACCCGGTAACAAAACACACCTTGAGGAGCACTGAAGGCTGTATATTCCCCATCTTCTGGGGCCATTCGGATCTGATTATATCCAGAATATCCATCCATGAAAGAAAGTACTTCATAGCAAGCCGTCGCATCAATTAAGAGTTCTGTAATCGGAACTGGGAAATCATCTTTAGGACAATACCGATTAAGATCTCTGAAATCGATGCAAACCCTAATTTGTCCGTTCTTCTTCTTTACAGGGACAATATTAGCCAACCAATTGGGATATTGAACTTCTCTGACGATGTTGTCTTTGATCAGCTTATCCACTTCAGCTTCAATTTTGGAAGCATAGGTTGGGTGTGTTCTTCTCGCGGCTTGCTTAAAACCTCGATGTTCTTTTGGTAAACCCAAATGATGAGTAGAAACATCGGGATCAAGCCCAGGAATTTCTGTATAATTCTAATAAAAAATATCTTTATTTTGCTTTAGAAAAGAAATATACATATCTTGTTCTTCAAGGGTCATGGCCGCACTAATTAAAGTGGGGCGTGGATCTTTCTCTGTACCCAGATTTACTTCTCTGAGTTCATCCACAGTGGTAGAGATAACCTCTTCAAATGCTGGAGGAGCATCTCTAAGATCTTCCTCTTCCTCTTCATCATGTGCTATTTATTCCCTTTCTACTTGAAAATTAGATGACAAAACAAAATTCTCATGATCATAAGAGATGTCAAAATTTTCACATTTTGAAGAAGAAGCTTCCATTTCCGACCCTATTGATGATAAAGGGTCTTCTTTGGGAAATAAAGAGGAAATGATGGATTGAGAATTGACATAATTATTCACCTCTGGTGTTGCTATAACTTCTTCTGGCCTGATTAGATAAGTATAGACTTGTTGGACTTCAGCAGATAAAATGAAAATGTCACCACTTATGCTTTCATCACTGCTTGGTAGGTTACCAATTTCTCCCATGTTGTCTGGCTGGATTGCCGTAATTGACATTATGGATCTTTCCATAAGAGTATTTTGATTTTGGCCTATTTTTTTAATTTTACTGATAGGTAACACATAATATGTACTCACATGTGTAAATGGATTTATTGGAATTTTCTCCAAACCATATAGAGCATTAACTTTGGTAATTTCCTTCATTGTAGATTTTTCTCTTCCCTTCATGTGATAAAATTCCGCCTCAATGTATTGAGACTCACATGTCTTGAACGGGGCCTTATCACCATACAATGTTCCAACTTGACCATTGAAACAGTATTTGAGACATTGATGGTATGATAAAGGAATAGCTGCATGCTGATGTAGCCAGGGTCTTCCAAGCAAGATATTGAAAGGTGAGTCTTGATCAACAATCATGAAATCCGAATTGGATATAAGATCTCCAAACTGAGTTCTGAGTGTAACTTCTCCCAGTGGTTCTTGTTCATTTTTAACATATCCTTGTAACATCATGGTAGAAGGAGATAAATCAGATTCCGTGAGGCCGAATCGACGAAGTGTACGAATAGGCATGAGGTTGACTCCTGAACCATTGTCAATGAAAGATCTTCGAATATCTACACCATTGACTTTCCCAGATAAGTACAAAGGTTTTATGTGCCCATGCACAACATAATCTTAATCTTTATCAGTAAAAGATATCACTGCATGGAATTCTGCAGGATTATTCTCTATGTGATAGACTTCAGCTGCAGCAATTTCAGCTTCAAACTCTTGAGGACTTGACAAAGCTTCGATGAGTGCTTCCCGAAGATCTTTTGACAGATTCAAAGCATCCAAAATTGATAACTTGGCTGGTACTTGGGCCAAGTGTTTCAATATATCATAATTTTGATCTAGAGGTCTGCGTTTCCCAATAGGAATATGCGGTTTAGTAGGTACCTTGGAAGCAGATGCTTTGGAAGCTGATGCATCTTGTATTGAAGTTGGAAACATCCTTGGTTTTGGAAGATTAGACTGATTGGATCCATTTACTTGCTGAGATAAAGAAGATGGAACCTTTAATCGGTCTTCCAAAATAACTGTGCCAAAACTGAGTTGGCCATTGGTAGTAGAACTTGCTTGTTCTTTTTGAGCTCGCTGAAGGGCTATACCACGAGTTTCTATTGCATATACAGTGCTAGCAGGGGTAGAATTAGAGTAGTGGCTTCGGAAAGATCCACGTCTTCCCCTGTATCCTGAACCTCTAGAACTTCCTTGGATTCCCTTATTTGATACAGGGAATTCAGGCTCATCAAGACTGGAATATGGATCTGTTAATCTAATCATATTAACAGAACCAAAGATTAACTCTTCATCTAATAAAGACTCTACCTGGTTAGCCTATTTTGGCTGTGCCGTTTGGTGGGGCGGTGCCCGTGGCTTTGAAGTAGATGGCATGAAATCTGCCAGAGTCAAAGACAATTTAGGCTTTGATACATACTCATCTTCTTCTGATTCCTCTTTCTTCATTGAATTGCGCTTCCCTTTTGAGGATTTGTCTTTTGATGGAGGCTTTACTGCAGCTTTTGTAGGAGACACAATTGGATTCTTCAATTGTGTTTGTAAAATGGAATGGGTCCGATTGATTGACTTTCTGACCATCCAATCATCATATTTTTTCGCAGTTTTGCTTTTGACTTCCTGCCACTCGCCTCCTTCCTATGGATCTGTAGCGGTAATACACGCTACATGAGCTGAAGAACCCTTCAATTTGACTTGTCCTAAGTCGACCATCTTTTGCAGGAGGTCTTTAAAGACAAAACACTCCTGGATGGGATGCCCCAACATTTGATGAAAGGGACAATAATTGGGATGGTCTTCATCTCCTTCCTTGTTTGGCCTCTTGGGCACTCGTAATTGAACCAAATTATTTTCCAGAGCTAAAATGAAGTAACTAGGAACTTTCTCACTTAGGAAAGAGTATGTTTTACTCTTAAAATCCTCAAATTGTTTTCGTCGTTGATTTCTTTGATCATTTGGATGAAACGGCCTTTGTTGTTGGCATTCAGGAGGTGGAGCCCTTCGAGAAGATGAAGGTTTTGAAGTATAAATAGGTACAGGTGCTTGTTTAAGCATAACTGTAGTAGTTTCCGCTTTACCCATTATCCTTCCTGGAACTGATGGAATTACACGAGATTTAACCTTAGCCTATATAAGGGAATCTTCAATCTGTTGAGCGATTGAAGTAAGGTCTCGAAACCCTCCTGTGTATTTCACAGGGATCAATGGCGTGCGTAATTCGTCACGCAGATTTGCCACACAGATTGGAAACAGTCCCTCCTGAGGGAGTGCTAAACTCAGAGAATATGTTAATCTCTTCCAACGAGAAATGAAATCAGAGACTCTTTCATTCTCCCTTTGATTTCAGTTTGTAAGATCGAAAACTGTCGTTTTTGGAAAAGTTGAGCTGAACTGAAGAAGGAATTTTTGACAAAGATCCTCCCATCCGATGATTGACTGGGATTGCAAGCTTGTATACCAGACAAAAGCTGGTCCTTACAAGGTTCGCACGAAGCATCTGAGTTTCACTGCTTCTTGCTGCTCTGGAGTTCCCATCATAGGATCACAACAAGACACGTAATGCGTCAAATGTTGTTCAGGGTCGCCTGATCCATTGAATGTAGGGAAAACAGGGTTTCCAAAACTGGATGGAGGAGAAATTGAATCTACCCATTCAGGGTAAACTTTCTTTTCAGGTTGAACTTGCGCCCGTTTCCCTTCCATAGTTTCTAACATAGCTGTTAATGACTCAATAGTAGTTATTAACTTTTGAGAAAAATCAGGTTGAACTTGGTTTTGGGTAGGTGAAATGAATGGAGCTTGGACAGACGTGGTGGTTGGTGCTGCAACTGATGGTAGCACTGCCAACCGTTGTTGCGCTTGACCCACGGGATTAGACCTCTGGGGGTGTACTGATAAAGGAGGATATTCCTAATCCATCTCAGTAGTTACAACAAATTCCTTCGGCTGTCGGACTTCATCATTCTTAAGAAGAAGACTACTCTGAAGTAGTTCTGCATTCAACCTTCTTAATTCTTTCATTTCTTCCTCCTGTTGTGCAAACCTTTTCTCTAATGAGAGCTATTGACCTTCTTCAGAGGAAGGATATGTAACCTGATTCTTTCCCTTCCCTTTGTTGGATACCTTTTGTAGGGAGGGAAGTGGATTACCTAGGTTCTGAGTAATCCTTTGACTTCGTGTACGTACACCTTCTTCATTTGTATTGGTGCATACATTTTCTTGAGCAGGACGCTCTTCATCTGAGTCCCCTAAGTGAGTCTCCTCTGGTGGATTAGCAACAACGGCATTGATGACATTGATTGATGCATAATGCATCAAATCCCTTATATCAGTATTTATGTGATATTGTCTTCTTTCATGTCTTTGACGAGACATTACCTTTTGTTGATTCAATCTTTTAGGAACTTCTTGACGAGCTATAACTTGGAGGGAATATCCTGATAATTTGTCTCTTCATTCCTCTTGTGGCTTCTTCCCCAATCGAGAAAAGACCGACATTCTCTGAGGAGGGGATTGATGATTTGAAAGAGTCCCCAGTCTCGAGAACTGGGGATGTTCCTGCTGCTTACTCTCAACTCCTCGAATCCCATTTGTTGACTCTGAGGGTATATTTAGAGAAGTCCCCAGTCTGAAAAGATGGGGTGTCTCTTGACATGCTATGTCTGAGATCTTCTTAAAATCTCTTTTGATCTTGCGAATCTTAGTTCGGAAATTAGCTGGATGCATTAACCTGTATCCACTTTTATCACCTGGTTCAGCAGACCGTTGGATGATTTCCGAAACTTCTATCATTTGATGACGTGTTTTCTCCATACGAGAGGCTTGTGAAATATTCTCGCCTGCTTGATGTAGGAGCAATTCAACAACTTGTTCTCTACATACTTGATTTTGAGAGGAACTAGTTGAAGCCTGTTCTTGAGAAAGCCTTTTATTATGAACAAATCCCATTGACTGTGGCCGGCCATGGGCAATAACATTGCATGAGAACATTTTCGGTGGGCTTTGCTGACTGGAAAGCACTGTGAAATGTAGTGCTCCGTGAACACCCCATCCTCTGATATGAACATCAGATGGAGAATTGGAAATTAACTGACGCAATTTTCTTAGTGCGCCACGGCATGAACGTTGAAGGGTTCTCTGTTGCTTTTCAGCCTTCGGATACCGAGAGACTGATAGAGATGCCAAATCAATCTGACGTTGTATCCCTTCTATTATCATAAGATGATTTTCATATTCATCATAAGATAATACCTTCTTCTTCAATTGACAAAAAGTTTTCCAGATGTTGAGACGAATATCATAGATTCCATCATCCGTAAACATCTATGGAATGTCGTACTGGGAGTCAACCAAAGGCCAAAACATGACTGGTACCTCACCTTTTGCCAGTTTTTTCCTCATGTTCAGCATTTCCTCTTTGTCATTAAATGAAGATTCTTCTACCTGTTTTGACCAGAGTTGGCGTTTCCTTGTTGCTTCATCAGATTCAACAAGATTGGTAGAGAGATCATTGATCAAACTAGAAGATGCATGACTTAGGTGTGGTTCGGAGAATGACCTACACCCTGGGCTATCTTCTGATTGAGAAAGTATTTCACTTGTTAGCGATAAAGCATCAGACATGACTGGTTTTGCATTTGCAAGTTCCTCAAGATAAGAGGGCTTTCTCGGCACTACATTATCCACTGGAGTATTTTCCAGGCAATGTGAATCACTACTGCGGAGAGGACTTTCGCAGAGAAGTTCATCATCATGGGGAGGACCACCATAATGGGTTACAACAAAAGATGAGATCTCTTGCTCCTTGGTCTTCTGACCACACAGAGGGTTCCTGTGGCTCTCATCTGAAGAAGAAACTTCAAGATCGACCGAATTTTCATGAAGCAAGCCTTCATGAGGAAGTGTCTGTTGAAGACCTTCAGAATTAATGTTCCCGTTATTGGGAACTGAGGGAGTAGAATCTTGAATTCCGACAGATAAATGTCTGAGGGCTTCAAGAACTCCAGCATCGAGAAAGTCCTTGTTGCAGATTGGCCTTTGATCTCCTGACTGTGCTGGGCGGATATTTTTCTTAGATGCCTTCTTACTCGCTTTGGAAACCACTTGTTGAAGAAATTTGTTACTCTGAGCAGGTGTATGTGCCTGATCAGGAAAGATGGTCAGGTTAGGCTGACGATCTCCACTCAAATCAGGTGTATGTGCCTGACTTGGTTGTCCGTATGATATGGGGGAGTATGCCCCATAACCCTCTTGGACTGGAACAGATGTGTGTGTCTGTTCCGGATTGAATCATTGATGTGTCACTCCACTGCTAGGGATAGATTTATGTGTCTGTCCCTGAGATGATGCTGAAGTTGTTATGATATCCTGGCAAGCATCCAGAATATGAGCAGGAATTTTCTTCTTCTCTTTCACCATTGAAAAAATATGTTTAGTGACTTCAGCCGCCGGAACGGGGATATACGTCCATTCCGGGCTTGGAGTAGGTGTATGTGCCTGCTCCTGTCCTCCTTTTCCTGTCAGTGAATCCTGACAGTACTCAAGTGTGGAGGCATAGAGTTGAGTCTGCCTCCTGTTTGTCGTCGGGGCTTTCTGACTGACTTCTCCGTGCGCTACCAAGAGAGACTGTTGGTAGGCTTGATTAGTATTAGCAGGTGTATGTTCCTACTGATTACACTTCGCCAAATGCGGTTGACGAGATCCATCATATGTAGTCAGACGATCCTGCTGACTAACTGGTGATGTATAAGCAGGTGCATGTTCCTGCCTATAGTACTCCGCCGGAATTGCCTGGCGGGATTGGCTTGATGCTGCCAGACGAGTCTGCTGGACAGCGGAATTAAAACGGACAGGTGATTGTGCCTGCTCGTTATTTGCCACCAATTTAGGTTGGTGGACTTCTCCGGAGATGGCAGGGATGACAACCTGCCTATTGTTAACCGGATTCCGTCTCTGGCGGTTCATCTTGCCTGCTCGGGTTTGAGGAACCTGAGCTGAATGCCTAGAGTCAGTACCCTCATCATGTTGAGGGCCCACTACCGCACGAGTCTGGCAGCGATTGTTGATGGGAGCCCTCGGGAAGGACTCCTGTATTTTTGAATTAAGGCCCTGAGGGACCTGCTCATTCACTTCCTCAGAGTAATGGAGTGAATGGAAATTGCGTTCCGGGGATAACGAACCGAAACAGTTGGAGACGGTAGTCAGCACCGCCTGCTTGTTGATCGCTGGCCGCCATTGTCCGGACGACCAGGTATAGTTTTTAACTTGGAGGGCTTGACGAGCGGCCTCCAGAGTTGGGATAGTACTGTTGCGACGGTACTCCTTAACCAGTGCATTAGAAACCCAGCATTGAAGACGCTGAGTTTGTGATGTCATCCTCAGAGCGGACGACGTTCTAGCAGGAGTAGCAGCATTGGTTTTCACAGCAGCAGACCTCACAGTAGAGGTGTTCACAGCAGCAGTATTCACAGGGGTGAATTTAAGGAAATCCATTTTGCAGAAGATCTTGAGAAAAGAGTGCCTACTCCATATAACAGACATAATCAAGATTAATCCGACCACTGCATCTTTTGGATGATCACATGTCAATGATTGCTTTGTTGGCCCAAGGGGCCTAACAAATAAGAAGAACATCACTTTAACTTGGCTAAGGATTCACGTCGGGTTCACCATTTTTGTTTCACATGGAAATCGGGGATGACCTCCTGGACGGGAGATTCAAACGTTCCGATCGGTTTCTAGCGGGTTTGTTCGTATAACCGGAAACATCTAATGATTCCATATCCAATTGGACATACTTTCCAAAGGTAGGTGCTCATTAGCTTGTGGACTGATGAGGCTTAGGAATTTTCATTGGTCGAGAGGATGGGAGGTCGGACTCATCACACCTTTTTGAGGGGAATTATTGTCTACTCCGGGACTCTCTTTATAGATTTAAGTTATGTTCGTGAATCTTTATTATATTACCAAGTATAAAATGAGCTTTCCTTTAGTTTTAACAATCAATGATTAAATATGTAAGAAATTTAGAGAATATTTTATATGTATTCGAGGTTCTTCACCAATAGAGAATCATCTGTATCTATTTATAGATTCTTGGTCAATGGTATCCTTCGAAACATTCATAAAAGTCTCTTGGTCATTATGATGACCAGGCTGGTTTTAAAGCCACTCAGTGGGGCACTTGAAGTTTATCGTCATTCAGAAGGACATGGATTATTTCAAAGTTGGGATCGAACCCATAAATGGGCTACCTACGTATCCTTTGTTTTGGAAAAGGAATCAAAACCCACGTAGTTCGGGTAAGGGAGTATGACGTTTATGATTTATGGCTCAAAGAAGAATGTCATAATTACTTTTACACTCTAAGCTCACGTGAGTCATGCTTGGTGTGAGAAACAAGAGGTATTGGTAAACATTAGACAATTGTTCCATGAAAGATGCAATCATAAGAAATTGTTTGGGGCTTATGTATGTATGAATGCCCAGATAGATGAAGGTTTAGGATTTACTTTTAGGGAGAAAATCCAGGAACAGGGTCCATAAAGGTATATGTGCTTCATGGAGATTTGAATACTCTAATCTTGGGGCTTACTCCTAAGGAGGATGCCCAAATTAGGAGGGGACTTATGATTGGGTTTTAATCCTGAAAAGGAATGCCCATAATTATGACTGGGACTTATTCCTGAAAAGGAGGCCCAGGTTAGGGGACTTAGGGCTTACTCCTAAAAAGGAAGCCCAAGATTATGACTGAGTCTTATTCCTGAAAAAGAGACCCAGGTTAGGGATTAAGGTTTGAGGCTTAATTTTAAGAAGGATGCCCAAAACTAGAGGACTTGGGGCTTACTCCTAAGAAGGATGCCCATATTAAAGGATTATGATTGGGGCTTACTCTTGAGGAGGATGCCCAAGTTAATGAATTAAGGTTTATGGCTTACTCTTGAGAAGGATGCCCAAGTTTGGGAACTTTAAGAATTTGGGGCTTACTCCTGAGGAAGATGCCCAGATTAAAGGACTTATAACTGGGGATTATTACTGAAAAGGAGACACAGGTTAAGGATTCTCTCATCTTAAAGGATGAGGTTTAATGAACGAACTCTCAATCTTTGGTGACATAAAGATGTATAAATCACTAGGTTTTGAGAGATATTCCACCGAATTCCTTTCAGATAAGGATGTCAAATCAAGAAATCATGCCATAAATGGGTTTGAAGAGTATCTTGAAGACTGAATCTTGAATAGGAAAGGTGAAATGGCTTAAGAGGGGTAAAATGGGCAAGATGGGCACCCAAAAAGGTAGGGGCGCGCAAGTCTTGAAAGGCGCGCAAGTCTTGCATGGGCGCGCAGGTATACCTGCGCGGTATGTGGGGGTACTTGCGCGATTTTCAACCAGCATTAAAAAACTTTAGCGACTCTTTATTAAACCCTTTAGAATCCTCTTGAGGTTCTTCCAGAAAAGGGACGTGCAAATTCTATTGAAGGAATAAGGTGGCGTGCAAGTGTGACCAGTTCCCTTAAGGGCTGGCCATTCAGGCGCGCAAGTGTTGATGAGTTTCAACACTTATGCCTTCCTCCCTCTCTTTAGATCTTCCGTTCTAGGTAAGAAATTACCTTAGAAGTGTTCCGGAAGCTTTGAGAAGAGACTTGGGCATCGGGAGCTTCAATCCGAGTTTCTGGAAAAAGATCCGCTCGAATGGGGGGCCCACAGGGTCTATTTATAGGCAAAAGAAGGCCCTGGGCGGTTACCGAGCGGTTATCACTTAGGTCACGCAAGTGACTTGCGCGACCAAGGGCGTCACACAAGTGGACTTGTGCAACAGTGATATAACTTGCGCGGTGAAGTTGTTTTTGATCCTGTGTTCCTGCCTTTGTCGATTTTTGATGTTTTCTTCAAAGGATGAATCACTTTGAGCTCAGATATTCCCCTTTTCCGATCTTTAGATTCTGTGACGAAAGGAGCGTCAACAATTACAAAGGGATAAAGAAACTATGGCCTCTCACTCAAGCTATTTCTGATATTATTATTGTAATGATGAAAAAGTGAAACTGAAGCCCACATTGAAATTGTTTAAGGGATTCCAAGGTCCCTTCCTCTATAAAAGGAGTACCGAATAGAGTTTTTAATTATATATTTGGAATAACTTACAATTATGGCTATTCCAAATAAAAAAGAAAATTTTTAAATATTGTTTAAAATATTGTTTTAAATATATAAATAAAAATAAAAATAAAAATAAAAATAAAAATAAAAATAAAAATAAAAATAAAAATTGAATATTTTAATAGTATTTTAAATACTACGTTAATTATTTTTTATACATATATAATTAAATATTGATTATATTATTAGTATTTACAACATAATATATTAAGAATAATAATAAGTAATTATTAATCATATTATTAGTTACTATTATTTAGATTATTAATTATTAATTATTAATTAAGATAGATGATATTGTTATTTATATTATTAATTTTCAATGATAAATTATTAGGTGTTAATTAGTATATTAAATTATTATTTAGTATTAATTATTTTTTATATTTATCCTATTAATTATATTATTAATATTAGTAATTATAAATTACATTATTAATTGTATTATTAAAATGGACTGAGAGCATCAAATAAATTGTCTCTCTTTTTCAAGATGTCGAGCATCAATTTATTTGACCCACAGAAAACAAATTTTTCAAAATGTAAAAACATATAAACATTTTATTAAAAATCCCCAATTATAATATTTCCCCCACCATGAAACCCCACAATCCTTCCATTATTATATTAAGAAAACCCTATCACCAGCTCACACTTTCTCCTAGTTCACCCCAGATGACCCATTCCTACTCACCATATGACACCCTGAAATTCTAATATATGATTACCATTAAAAAACTCAATGTGTTCAATAGAATTCTCCACATGCAGCATAGATCTAAAGAGATTCTATGATATGTTTATACCATTAAAAAACTAATCATTAATTTATTGAGAATTAATATTAGTAACCTATTTATGAAATATATAAATATAAAAAATAATTTATACTTTTAATATGAATGAAATTCAAATAGTTTACCTAAAATGACTAATATGATCATTTATTATTCAGAAAATTATTTTTTATAAAAAAATTATAGTTTATGAGATACCAATTTATATTTAAAAAAACATAAGATTAATGATAAATTATATTTGATATTAATAAATTTTTAAGACCAATTTATTTAGTTAAAGATATGAAATAATAATAATAACATTTAAAATTATTAAATTTTGTTTCTCAATAAAACTGATTTAGAATTATAATTTATTATTTGATACTAAATTTGAATTTATAATTTACTTGAAATAGAAAATAATAAATATGAAATTCATTTTTAATCCCTCAAATTAAAATTGACTTTTTATGAATTCTAGATCATTTTATGAAAATCTAGGATTTTTTGTAAAGATATAAGGTTTTCATGAAACAAGTAATTTTAATAAATTTATCATTGTATAATATTGAACTATTAGATTAAAAAAAATTAGATGATCAAATATGAATCTATGGAATGAAATTATTCATTTCAAAATATTATTTGAGATTATAAATCCAATTTCCACTATTTTAGAACTAATTAAAAGGATACTTTAATAAAAATAATGTTTTTGACCATTTCTTTAAATCATGTATTGTCTAGGGATTTTCAATTTTGGATTGACTTGAATGAATAACATGATTTATTTTTTTATAATGAATCAATTCAGGTCATTTAAATTATAACCTATGATTATTTCATATTATATGTAAATTTAGTGCATAAAACGTTATTTAAAAAAACCCGATTAATTGTGTTTTTTAAAATTAACTTTTCACACCTCAGGAAATTTAATTTTATAAAATTAATTTATAATTTTAAATAAAAAGTATCAAATTAGGTAAAAATTTCTTCCTTAATATTTTACATAAAAATTAATTATTAATGTTATAAATTAATTATAAAGGTAAAAATAAATTAGGGTAAACATTAAAAGTTAAAATCATAAAGCCCTAAAACACTCAAACTATTCTTAAAATGGAGTTTTGAGGCGATTTAATACCCAAAATCATTAGCCCTAACTATTGTTTCCAATTTTTTCAATGAATGATTTAATAGTATCCTTACGTTATTAAAAATCTAAGGGTTACTCTCAAAACTACCCTTATCCTCACTTATAAAATGGTGACATCTCCACCACTTTAAGATTCACCTATTATTTGAATTTATTATTGAACATATACCACTTTTCTGAATCTATAAACTTATCCCATGTTAAATATATTATTTTTACCATTAGTTATCATAAGTCCCTGATTTTGAAGGATACTTCCAAGGATAATTCATGTACCTAATGTTAGTATTATCAACCACTCAGATTTTCCCCTTGATTATATTCTTTCCAAATAATTATATACACACAAATAAAATGATATTTTTACCATTTATATAATTTATTGTTACTATATTATGGTTATTATTAATTTTTTAATTCATCTAAACCATCTATAAATAAAACATAAAGAACCACCATTTATGTGTTGTGCGGACTACCGCGTTCATGAGAAAACATGTTTATTTTTTACATCACCCCTTAAAAATGATAGATATGGGTATGGTAGAAAAGTATACATTTTATTTTAATTATATTATTATGGTTATGTTATTACAGATTATAAATCCTATAAATTATATGATCAAAAAATGACCATCAATAACTTAATCATTTAAAACAAGTGTACTACGTGTATAACGTTTTATTCATATTTTGAAATATTTTTATATCCATTAATTCTTATTATACTTCCTTAAAATTATTATATATCACAGTAATAAATAGTATATAACATCATTATGATTCTGATATAATGATATTACAAAAAATACTTCATATTCATTTATTAAACCAGGCTATGTTCATGTTTGGGTCGGTTTAACCACCCACTTGAACAATACTATAAATTTATATCTTGAATGAATTTTAGAACATAATTTCCAGAATAAAATAATATAAATATATAAATAAAAACTTTTTTTGGATACATCATATCAATATGTAATTAAATAATTAATAAAATACCATTCAATCGGCAAGAATCACTTAAAAAGACTTGTTATCGATAACATCATCAAGGTTGAAGACTAAATAACTCAAGAATTAAATTTGAAACAACATAGATAATTATAAATAACCCATAAAGGTAACATTAATTATATATTATTAATTAACTTTGAAATTAGAATTAATATAGACGTTGCTATTATGAAACAAGTAAAAATGATCAAAACTATATGCTCTTAATGTGGAAAATCAAAAGAGTTCATATAGTGAATGACTATTTATAAATAGTATGAATGAAAGTATATTTGATAAGTTTATTAATTAATTTTCTATGATATCTATGTTTGTGATACATGAGGTTAAAGTACGCTCATGGAAGTTAGGACAAGAGGTAAGAGTTTTCATCTCAAATTCATCTATATGAGATATGTTTGGAATTATGAACCTAATTTCATTCATGTGGTGTATATAATTCCTATTTGTGATATCATATCATAAAATATATTTTTATCTTGCTATTTTATGTCTAATTATATTTACTTTCTTTGATGTTTTTTTATTAAAGTGTTACTCAAGCTGTAAGGGTTCTAATAGTCATAATCCTTATTCGCTGAGACATATTAATTGTTACAAACTATGCACCCTTTATATGGTGTTATATTGTTTTAATAAAATATTAATGTTCTATATTTTATTACTTTGTATTTCATTGAATTTTATAGGAAAATCATGTTCCTTTATTCAAGTAGTTATTGATTAAGTTGTTTCCTTGGTAGTAATGAATTTTGGTAAATTATCTTTTATTTATTGAGTTATTATCATTATATTGAACTTATTTATTATAAGTTGGGTAAATTATACTCTTTTATTGTATAATGTTGTATTTTATCATTAATCTATAGGTATATACATTCATACCACATATATCATTTAACAAATATTTTCCACTTCATGGGATATGATAGTTTGACACTATCCACTATCTTTCATAAAATTGATTATGATCATGTTTTTCTAGTATTTTATATATACTATGTGAACATCACATTTAATATAACTCAAATTGTATTATGTTCACCTATAATATATGAAATTATATTTTAATGGGGAAATGTATTGGTCTACCAAATTTTTTATTCCAATATGAATAATCATTGGAAAGTTGATTATTTATTATTTGACTGTCCACCTTTTTTATCAGGATGGGTTATGATAATGTCATCCCATTATTAACATTGGTAAATGTATTGAAAATCATGATGACTATTTTCTACTAATGAATGTATATAATGTATTCAAATTCAATATTCTTTATTATATGGATAGCCATATTTTTATTCTACCAAAGGTCCCTTAGGGAATGTTATGAAAATTTATTTTTGACATTAATGATGAATCAATTAGACATAATATGGTGATGGGTGGGGAATGGAATTTTATATATCCCCTTGATGCACTAATGGGTCACATGAGGGATTTTTTTGGTATTTTTTGTATGTTTTCCCAATTTATTAAGAAGTCTTGATTGAGGAATTGAAACTAATTAAATATCTTGGAATAAGGCCTTGATAATATTTTTTTATGTCTCGTATTATTCATTATATTAGTAGGAGATCAATATTATTGATATATATCCATGTTTTTGTTTTCATGTATATACAATGATCTCAGTTTTAATTTGATTACGAGTTCATGTTATTTACTTATTCCCTCTATAATAATTATGTCATGTTTATACCATTACTATCCTCATCATATTCCTTCCTTAACGAGCATTTGATCTCACCCATTATTATGTTTCATTTCCCTAAAATTTAAAGAAATTTAATACACTTGAAATGTTTTGAAAAATAAAAAATATTAAATAAATAATGGGAGATGTTAAAGGCAAATTTTGGACGAATTATTTTTTTATATAATTAAAAAATATCTATTTGATATAAATAATATTCACTTTATTAGTTTATCTTGTGTCTTAATTCTCTAACTCTCTAATCCAAAAACAATCCCTAGGATATAATTAATGAAATACTAATTTTTTATTTTTTAAATTAAAGATAGTTATATCCATAATTTTATTGTTCTTATCCAAGTGAGTATGTAATTTCTGATTTTATGGAATTGTATTCATGATTACGGGTTTGGGGAATCACATAAAAGTCCCTATCCAAGACTACAAGTCTGGACATTATGCACTCCCACACTCAAAAGCAGTAAAGCAGTCCATCAACCCAGGCTTCTTCCCTACTACATAGCATAGATCAGAATCCAAAACTACCCTCTTGTAATTACTAGAATCATGTCACAACTAGTCACTAGAAATCATAGCTTGGTGGTCAGCCTACTCATTATTATGTTTTCATTGGACTTCATGGGTAACTCATGTTAGGTTTCAAGAGTGGTGTTTACATTTGTGTTGTTGAAACCCTCCAATATGTCTATAGTGTAATACCCCTAGAAAAGTGAGACTTAAAATTCTAAATGTTACTACCCTTATCAACAAGGTATGGATTTCATTTTATAATCCTTCCATATTAGATATTTTTAGTTATGTCAGATTTTCCTGGAGTGGTATAATGATGGTTGACCTCTCTAGAAGTTTACTAGGGTGTAAGTTCACACTAAAAGAACATGTTTTGGATTTTGGGGATTATAATTGGTCTAATAAGTGACCTTAGTGGGTAATAGCCTATGTTGTGATAGGAAGTCAACCAAGGTAGTGCATGAGACCCATGGGGGATGATGAATAGGTTCATGTCTTAGGGAGGTCGGGTAATGAAAAATGGTATCAAATCCAATACCCATCCTGAAGTATAAATACAATTATTGTGTTTTATGTTGGGGATCCAAAACGAGGACATTTTTATTTAAAGGAGACGATATTGAAATAACTTTGTAAAATTGAGACTTAAAAGAAGAAATATTATTACTCAAAATAATAATATGAACAATCATTTTTGGCTGCCATCCTAATTTGAACTCCATAGTTATGGGACCCCGTCTCTAAGGAGTGTTAGGATGGTTGAACTTTTGGGAATTTCCCTAGGATGTGTGTGAGTAAAGATAAAGAACACTGAAAGAATATGTTTGAGTTATGGAAAAAATCATTAGTATGATAAGTGAACCTAATGGATTATAGCCTATGGTTTTAAAGGAAGGAGGACAAAGTATTATTAGAGACCCATGGTTTAGATGAATAGTTTCACGGCCCATGTTTATAAATTTATAAAACTCCATCTATACACAGATCTTGATCGAGCCTGAAATCATTCTTAGTTAGAAATCAACCATCCTATATTGGTTCATGAGAACCCAGACATTCCGAGAACTTCACAATTTTATGATTGGTGATTTAGGTATTTGGTTTCAGTTTCCTTAGGAACATGGGTTGGTTTTTTTTAACAAAAATTCTTTATATCAGTTTACACTAGGTGTTGGGGTTTTTCATTAGTGTGTTTTGTATTTTACTTTTATTTATAGGTGATTTATACATGTTTATAACACATGTGGTGGTTTTTTTGATAGTCTAGTGACTAATAAGATGAAAATTATAATTAATTGATCATCAATGGTGACTTTTAAGGATATTTTCATCAATAAAATCAAGGTAATCTGTATTCATTATTTTTCATGTTGTGTTTGTTTTATGGGTTTCTATTTAATTTATATTAGAGTTTTTATTATGCAATGGTACTTTCTTTTCATTAATTATTTTACATGTTTTATTATCATTTAAAAATTTTCACATTGATTTTTTTAAATTAAATTATATTTTTGATTTATTTAATTAATATAATATCTATACACATTATTTGGTTAAATTTTATATAATACCCAATATGTAATCATTGGAATGAGAACATTATAGAACTTTATTGTTCAGAATTCAGTCACATTCTTGAGAGAATCATAATTTACACTTGAGAAAATTAAAAATAAATATGTATATTAATTAAAAATTTAATTTTTTTTGAATCCTCAACAACTTTTATAACTGATGATAGGGTTCCACCCATTTTAATTTTTAATTGAAGATATTTTCTGACATGTAGATAATGTTTTCTTGGGTTTCATGTGTATATTATGGGGAGATATATCTTATATATCGATTTTAACAAGATAATATTTATTTTTTAAAACTACTCACATCGAAGATACGTGGTGTTTTTAGGTTTATGATATAACATTACAAATATAATCTAAATTTGAAAGAAAACCTAAAAAAGGTTTAAAAAGGAGAGATAAGATAATTGGAAGATGACTTGTACTCATGGTGAGGTATTTAGAACAAAATACTTGGATTTCATCATAATGTAGTTCATTGAGAGGGAGAAGGGATCTAGCATGTTTGTGGTAGTATGTGAAGTATTTAAAGAAAGATAATAAGTTTGAAAAATTAATGTATAAGTTGTGTCGAAAATGACACATGAGTGCATAAAATTAATGTTGAAGTGGTTCTGGAAATGATGTTTATTTGGGTGAATATTTCCAAAGGGTGATTTTTTATAACAATATATATCTTATATAGTGATTATGTCCACAAAGAATGAAATTTTTTCATAGTTTATTTCTTCAAGGTAGTGGTGTTTTTCATATGATGATGGTGTTTGATACATGAATTTTTTTAGAGAGGCAATAGAGTTGTATTTTGATGTTGTTTTCAAATAGGGTTTCTCTAATCTATCATTTTAATTTAATTTTATTCATTTACGTTATTTTTTTACTCTATGATGTATAATGGAATTTTAATATTTTCCATGTGATTTTTTAACCATTTTCATTGGAGGGTTTTTCATATTTAAAAATTTATGTTTCAATTTCTTTATGAAGTATTTATTTTTTTATTCATTTTCATTAAGATATTCTAAAAAGTATTTGAAAAGTTTTTTCATTGGATTAATATTCTCCCTAATAAGTGATGCCATAAAATCTGTCTTATCTGAGATAAATTTACAGTGATAAATATATTAACATTATGTGAAACAAGTATTTTTATTTTACTAAGTGATTTGGAAACTAGGTGGTACACTAATAATTCATAATACTAGGGAATGGGACATTTGATATTTTTTAAAAATTGTTAAATTATTGTTTGATGAAAGAGAATAGGAATTAATAGTATTATGAATAAATTTATAATTTGAGATAATCAAACAAATAATCAATTACATGTGAAAATAAAATGATTTAAGTCGGATGCACCCATGAATAAATTTTATATCTAACACTTCCATATCTACTTTCTTGCATTAGATTAGTTTTAGTTTATTAAATTTTTTATTTAATTTATATAATTTTAGTTGAAAACTGCATATTGTATAAAATTCTTCAAAGATTATATTCCTAGTGTCTACACATATTCTACATCTAGGATGAACCATACCAATAATGAAATTGTAGTTGTAGGTTTACAAATTTTCTAAATTCGGTGCACCATGATATCATGTACATGTCAATCTACATTTTATGATTGTTTCAAAAAAATTATTCAGAATTTCAACACTTGAAACACTCATCTTATAAACAACATTAATCTTTTAATGTTTGAATAATCATGCAAGATGTTCAAAATCCAAAAAATCATTATCATATAATAAAAAACTGATTATTATAGTATATATAGAAGATGAGTTCAAATAAATAATTATCAAACAATATAATAATCTAAAATATAGAAACCATGACCTAAGTTCATACACTATGTCTTAGTGAACATAATGTTTAACCATGGCATGGTTTAAATGATCATGATGCGGTTGGACTTTTAGTGAACATAACTATCACTGATTCCCTTAGAGTTTGGCCTAATTATGAATTCCATAGATATATAAATACAATGATCATTAAAAAATATCCATTATACTACTTCTAATCCTTAAGAAACATTCATTTTTCTCTAATAAGTCACACCATGAATTGAGGCTCAGATACTACTTCACAGTCCAATACCAACATTGGTTACGATCATGCAATTCACACACACGATCTGGACAATTTTATATATTTATAAACACTTATTACCCTAATCCATAACATGCACCCTTCAATTCCCAAATGATACATCCAAAATTAATATCATTACGTTATCCACAATCAAGAATTAAAATAATATCTTTTAATTTCACTATAACAATTTTTTCTAAAAAAATTATATCCCAGACACAATAGAACCAATTACATGATCTAATCACAATGCACTATATCGAGAGCCTATTGGTTTGGAATATAGAAGAAGCTACAATTGGGTGGAGTAAAACTCATACTCTTACAAGTTTCAATCAATAATATGCAATATTCATGATAATATACATCATTTGATAAAAAATAATAAATAAATGTAAGAACTATGATAGAGGATCTTCCCACATTAAAAATATAATTAATTTATCAATGGATAAAAAATTAACTTATCAAGTAGTTATTTTAATGAATTTGATTTTATGAGTTTTATTTTTAGATAATTTCTTGGAAAATTCCAAGACCAAGTGCTGAGATGGCGTGCAATTCTAAGGCCCGATGTTCCTAGAATGGTTTGATGAAAAATGTTAATGTTTTAGTGTCACACATGAGTGGTTTTACTGAAAAAGTATAATAACTCTTAAATGGGTGCCCATATTAGAAATACGAGGGCACCTTTGCATTCAGGATTGTAGTTTTACCCTAGGAGTGACTTAATATTAGTCGTCACGAGTCTCCAGTGATAAAACCCGAAAAGGACGTAACCTTAAATAAAATTATTAAATAAAATTATTTTATTTTAAAATATTAATAACTCATGAACGATGACTCAGATGGGGAATCTAACACCACTGTTGAGTTTGTAATTTTTAATTTTCCTTAGGTGGGGCCTAACGTCGACCGACAATGGTCTACTACAAATTTTAATTTTTGGAAATTTTAAAGAAGAATAAAATTAAATTAAAGACATTTATTTTATTTATTTTTAATCATTTCACAATGATGAGTCAGACCATGTAATTTCTTAAATAAAAGAACATGGCGATGCTACAACACTACAATGGGCAGACATGTTTTATTTTCTTCATCATTAAACAAATATTCAGTGTTAACACATAACCCTAGAATTCCCTAAAAATAATGGAGCGAGGCGGGCTGGGCCAACAGATGGTCGGTCCTGCAGAACGGGCCGGGTCCAGTAGGCCTATTCGACCTAATGGGCTGGGTAGGACCCGATAGATTGGGTCAGTCGAACTTGGGTTGGGTCGGGTCAGAACCAGACCCAAATGACGTTTTTTTACTAAAATAACCATATCTCAAAGACCATATGTAAGTTTGATGAGCCACTTGTGGCGTTGGGACCCTCGCGACAAGGTAGTCCTTTTGAGATAATCTACATGAGTTTTTGTGGAGGATGAAGTATGACCTATTGGGTTGGTGAGTAGGTGCTCCTGGAATGAGCGTGCTGGGAGAGGAATCATGTATTTGTGACCTATGCTGTGTAAGTCTCCTACGAACTGTGATATACATGGAGTAGGACTCCCAAGAATATGTGCAGTAGGTCTACTATGAAGACACAAAGTCAATGTGATGTGAAGATAAAGAGGAGGTCTCCTATAAAGAGACGTACTATGTCTCTTTCGAGGACACATAATATGTCTCCTATGAAGACACTGCTTAGGTTTCTTGCAAAGATGTGGAGTGAGTCTCCTATAGAGACTATATGTCCCATCAGATTTTAATATTCTTGGACTTTCTTAAGTATTTTCATTCTATAGACATGTACATGTGTGATAAGACTGTTGTGACTATATTGGCTGTCATATCGAGACTCCTTGTCTCAGTGGGACCAAATGTCTTAGGGAAACTTCATGATGTATAGAGACCAAGTGTTATCTCAGATACTTTTGTTAGACTAGTATACATGATTACTATCAAATAGCTCAAGGAGTGAGATATCCATGATCGAGTATGCTATAAGCGGGACCATTCAACTAGTAGTGGATAAGACCTTGAGTTTTGAAATTTTTTACTAGTATACCTGGATGATCTTGTTATATGTGCTATTGACACATACCTATGTTGAGTTGAATGTATATTATTAGTGGTGTTTTCTTTTTGGTCTTATACATTGTGTTTCGGAGAGCCATAATGAGTATTTTTTTACTCACCCCTATAAAGGATTTTCCCATACTTGTTGTGTATTGTGAAAATGATCAACGCATGACATAATCCACGGTGGATCGGGGCTAGGTGGTTCTTAGAGTGACTTGAAATACAAGGTGTTCTTCTACAGATTAAGATAGCTCCTTTTTTTACCTTCTCTTCAGGTAGGTTTTTCTATAGAGGTGTTCGAGAGACTTGTACCTTTACTTTTACATTTTGTTGTGCTTGTAATTTAGCCCCGTTTACCTTTAGTTTTCTATTGTCTTACCTAGTGTTTGTTTTCATA
Organism: Viscum album; assembly: GCA_963277665.1. NCBI lineage: Eukaryota > Viridiplantae > Streptophyta > Magnoliopsida > Santalales > Viscaceae > Viscum > Viscum album. Next base: position 432,271,059 of record OY728150.1, on the reverse strand, counting down.
GTGTTTTATTTTTCTATCATCTATGGATTAGAGGTTTGTGCGTGTGTATAGGTACTTAGTAAAATGCCTCCCATTTGTTTGGGATATGCCTACTCGGCACTAGTTTCCAACCCCTAGCCTCTGGGAGGTGGGATCGGGGTAGTTATGAAACAAGAACCAGGGGATGGGTCATGATAGTTATATCATCATTGATGAATTAGTTAACCTTAGCTATCCTTTTTAAGTAACCAAGGATATAATCTCTATAATGGTGATCCACACTTTCTCTAAAAACCTAAAAATGTCACCATAATATTTCTGGGAGATGATATGATCTATCCTAATCACTTATGTCACCCATCATTTATCGTTGCAAGAATATATTTTATATGAAGTATTATTTAGGTTATCTGAATGGACTGAAAGGAAGTAGAAGGATCATTGCTCTTATTATTTACTTCTTTTTTAATAGATTTATCTCTTTTGGTTTGAGAGAATTCTTCCATGTTTTTTTGTGCATAATGAACATTTTACCCTAGAATGTGATATAACTGTTTATTTATAAAGCTAGGTAATGGTTTCTAATTGATTAAAGGAACTTAGAAAACCCATTATTCTACATAGAACCCCATATGTAATTAAAATTAAATTTAAAATTATTATTTACATAATATGAACAATACCCATGGATAAATAAATATCATTCACTAAATATATAAAAAAATAAATATTTAAATGATGTTTAATATATCATTTCCAACCGAACCATTAAACCTTTTATTTCTACCCTATTTAGTTTTATTTAAACCATGAATAATGACTATTTATTAAATGAATAAATATTACTAAATTATTCACTAATAAATAAATAAACATTATATTCACTGAAATAAAAATAAAATATTTATTAAATATTAAACTCACACATATTATCATTGATGACTAGTTATTGAATATTTGAATTAAACAAAACATGAATTATTATTAAACCAAATACATTAATAATATATATTATTATATATTAAATTTTTATTAACTTTTAATGAGCTTCTAGATAAAATTAGTTTGGGAACATATAGGCCCCTTTCTTAGTGGTATTAGGTAGAACTACCTAAAATCAAAGGTTCGTGTCTTATAACAATCCATGTATCCCATAGAGATAGAAAATAAATGTTTAAATTATAATAAAAACATAAAAATATAAACTGTTTAATATAATAATTTTTCCATGTTATATCTAATTAAGTTGGTCTTATACTTGTGTCATCAACCTATGTGTTGGATGTATCTTCCTTTTAATTTCCAAAAATGTATTTGATAAAAAAATACATGGCCATGGAATTAATAAGGCAATTATATTTCCAACAAAGGTCTTGATAAAACTACATCTTATAAATAAAAAAGGGAAAAATACATTCTTTCAATATTCATTAATGCAATATTACACATGGCAGACCCAACGTATCCTACCTAACTGCAAGCATATGTCATCATGGTTTTCAAAAATACATCAAAGTGCATGACACATAATATAAACTAATAACAATATTAAATTCTAAGGTCCATTACATACATATGTATAAAGAAACACCCAAGAGAACATATAAATGTATATTTCCTACTGGAATTCATGTTCTAATAATCTTCTAATTTGAATATTATAAAGGGTGTACACCATCAGAATGTATCTTGAAATCATATGAGGCTCCACCCCTGATAGTCTATAGAATTATTTCCTATAAAATGATACCATATGTCTATATAACATATATATTTATGAATAATTTCGTTGAACTTTTAGGTTCTCATCATAGTGGAGAATTTTTATTACCTTTTAGTGCAATGAGTACTCTATGGAAATTATCACAGAGATGCCACACCAAAGTATGATCATTATGTGATAAATAAATAATTAATATTCAAGACCATGAATAATATACTTGTCTATTTTTTTATGTAGGTGAGTATATAGATTTAATTCCAACCTAATTGTACTTTCACTAGATCCAACCGCAAATACATTACTAGTTAGTCTCACATTTTAAACAGGATTTTATTGAGGTATGTCTATCACTATTTATACCACTATGATAAATGTGGTTAATATACAAACTACAACCTCATATCTCTATGAATATACCTTAAGAGATTATATGATCAATTATATATATATTTTCTCTATCATCCATGACATTTTAGACAATTCCATAGATAAAGTTTCATGATTATATGATTTAAATTTTCTATCTAGGTATAACTCTAAAATACAGATAAAACATTTTCTATTCTTATGTTATATAAGAAAACATAAAATACTAGGTCAAATATGGATATAGAAAATAATTATCCAATAATATTTAGCTTTTAATTTTCTATAATTCTAGATAAATAATATCTAAGGAATACAAGTTTTATATCCCCTAAAACTAATATCCCTATTTCCTTAATTTCCCTGGAATCATCAAGATTTTTATTACAAAACACTATTAGATAGTTCCAAATTCTACATTGTGTGGTTCTCCAGGTCTTATTTGATATTTTCATTCCATTATATATGTATATTAAATATAAAACATGTGTACATATCTTGTAATGTGAGATATATTTCCAATGTACTCTTGGGTCTATGTATTTTATACATAATAGGAATACAATGTGAAACTGGAAACATTTTGGGTGTATTGTTCCATTTTTTTCTGTTAATACCATGAAAATTATATTCTAGGACATGGATTACTAAACCCCTTTATATACACTATTATAACTTGTTCCCTAGAACTTGGAATACTAATTAATTAATCATTGGATAAATTATTTAGTCATATATAACCATAATACTAATAAATCCTTTTTCATAGGTTATCAAATATATCTATCTTTGAATACTGCAGTGATCCGACTAAACTCTTATAGAAACATGGAAAAATTGTGTTTGAAAATAATACACTATGAAAATTATACTTGTTCTACCCATAAATGGATCCTTGAAACTTTCATTCCATATTAGTATATTTTATGTTTCAAACCTTTCTGGTTCTTTCCTAAAGACATGCTTCAAAAGGATACTGCTAAGGGAGGTGACATTCAAATTTGATGAATAACATGATAATCATAGTATCTATGAAAAGTAATATTCAAATATATGTAATTATGGATTTGTGTAACCAATCAAGTCACATTGTTATCTCAATTTTATTATACATGTGTAGTTTTTATTGAATATCGACCAACATCTTTACATCAACCACCAAAAGAATGAATTTTGTTATATGGAATCCACTATTGAATTCATAAAAAAATTAAAACATAGATAGTGATAAAATTAATGATATATCTTGGGTTTATTATTATTATTTAATAATTCATCATCCACCAAAGGGAATATAAAACCACCACTATGATTTTAACCATACCAAATGACATATATTATCAGAATAATTCATCCCAGTAATACATATATGGTTTATCATTATTATACCAATTTGTACATCCAGATCCAAGATTCCACTGAAGATGTTATTGATCCCATTAACCCAAAATATATATTATTCTCACATAGAAATATAGTTGGTATGAATAATAAATTTATATATTGGGGTTCTTAGTATCCTTAGTAGTAATCATATCATTAACTAAGATGAAAATTTTGTTTTTCATGATGTTCATTTAAATATTTCCTCATATTTATAAATGGGTCCAATTAAAACACCTTAGGATATGACACAATAGACTATATTTATATTGTAACTTATATGATATCCATTAGTTTATATTTTTGGAATATAGTCAATTGTTACATTTCTATATGTAAAGCATTTCTAGAGAGTAATCCTAAAATATTTCAAAAACATATATAAGACTCTTTATGGATATACCATATACTATCATCATATCTATGATGTGAATAAGGTAATATGTGTTTTGTAAAAACCAACACTCTATATTCAATGATCAATGTATACATGGGAAAATTATACTATGAAATACCATCTTGAAGGAGATTGTACCTTTTACCATGTTCATTCCATCCTTATATTTGTCATTCTAAAATTTTCATAAAGTAATTTAATGAAGTATATGAATTTAAAACTATATTCACCATGTAATTTTTCATGCTATGTAGCTGAATTAATCATATAAGTTTTGTGGCATAACATTATTTCTAAAAGTTTTTTTTGTCTAAAACTCAATAATAAAGTATGTCAATAATACTTAACATGTTTTTATCTATAAAGAAACTAAATAAAAATTATGGTATATTTTTCTATAAAAATTAATAGTTTACCATGACAAGGAATTATCTTCCGAAAAAAGGTATGAATAAAATTATTTATATTTCATCATTGATTTATAAATTGGATATTTTTGATTCAATTTTTTTAAACTATTAATTAAGCATACAATACCATATCAACATTAATTTCAAAAGATATAATATCTTATTCTGTACAAAAAAACATTGTGATAAATTTATAGGTAACACTTAAGAAAAATAGTTCAGCTATAATTTATCCATTGGAAAACTAGATGAAGTGAAATTATCACTACTGACATAGAAATCACCCTTTTTTTCTCTAGGAGAACTCATCTTTACTTCTTGAAGTTATGCATTTATCATTATTGGCATAGGAATCACCCTTCCCTATCTAATGAGAGAATACTCAATACTTCTAGTAATATTTACTCATTGGTTTTATTATTTCAATACATGATTTTTTTAATACCCAAGAAATAAAATAGAACCATTATTATCTATAATATAGATATTTCAAGTAGATGAAAATTCTTTATCCGTCTTCAATTTAGTTCAATTATCTTTTATATTACCCTTTCTATCCACTTTAGAATAAAATTTCCTCCTATTTACTCAAATAGCACTAAATATTTCATCTCTGCAAAAGATAATGAAAATACACCATTTACTATAAATTACTCATGATATTTTTAACCTTTCCTTTCATGTTATTCACCAAAGGGTTTTCGAACTAAGTTCCCTGCATCTCTTATTTACCTAATGAAACTATATCAAAAGTTTCATGAGTTATCCATTCTATAATTATAGATCAATAAGAAGAAGCTATAAGGATTATAATATTAGATTAATGGAATTTTTATCCACATGTAATTTAAAAATCTATATGTGATGAATGTAATTTAGTATATTGAGGTCAGATAAACATATATGTACCCTTTTTTGGTTTACACTATTATAGTTTAGTGGTATTTTCATTAATAAAAATACTCTCTTTATCCTTATAATGAGATAAAATATGTGATATCAAGGTGTATGCATTTGTTTCATTATTTTTCATTATTAATTAATTGTACATAACTAATATTATGACACGATAGATGATGGAAGCATACCCTTGTACCTTCTATAGGCATCCCTATCTCCTTCACTTTCATGGTGAGGTGACTAAATAAAAATAATGTATTTTAGGACATAGTATAAAATTTCTTGTTGTAGTTAGTGTATAAATAACAATACTACACTTGAAAAAATATAATGGTGAGAATAGTATTTTTATAAATGATCACAGTTTTATGGTGATTTCGCTTTTCATTTTTAATTAATAGAATATTTTAGTTTTATCTTGATTAAAAAAACATATAACAGAAATAAATTTTATTTATTATCATCTAACTATTTTATCAAAAATCAATAGTTCCCCCATTGGTTTCATAATATCATGTCGTGTGGATATTCTAGTGGAAGTGATCCATGTTCTCTTTCATATAACCCTCATTTTATCCTAACATGATTTTAAAACTATTTATGTAGGAATACATTTCCAACCACAATAACTCAAAACTCCTTGATCCATTGAGTGGACTCCCAAATCATGAAATATTGGTATTATATTTTTATAAATTTAGCTATTGGTTTAACTATGTCTCATAAATGTGAAAAACAATTAATATGTACTTTGTTAAGTCACCCTAAAATCAAATCTTGAAATTCATTGATAATTTAAGGAACCCCAAAAGAGTTTGGTCAATAACATTGAATTAAGATTCGATATTAACCAAAGTAGTGGAAGGATATAGTGACCTAATATTTTTTATTGATATATTTTAATCATTATGTATAAATTGCCCATTTTTTCATTATAACATGCTTGTTAATTTTAAGCATATTATACTAAAGAGATTAACCATATATAGATGATTTTTAATCATAATCAAATTTTATTTTAATTTTATATCGTAAGAATGATAATTCATTAATTTGTGTGATTGTGATAAGGAATCCATTAGGATAATAACCATGAAACTTGACTGAAATAAAATAATTAAAGTGGTATGATCATGAGCCTATTCTAATGGTTAGTTTATCTAGGGGATGATAAACTAACATTTTATGCAAGGGGAATAACACCATGAAACATAACTTTGATCATGTTGTTTCATTATGCATATCCTCTTATATATCACCAGGATTGGTTTTCCCTCATATTTGAACATTAACTACCTCTACTCACATTGGTTCTCTATCCATTAAATACATTTTACTCATATAGAGATAACAAGAAATAAATTATTGGTTTAGTGGGTTCACATAAAATAAATTATGAGCATGAATTCCCTTACATAAGGAGGTGGAGATGACATGTAAGATATCAAGTGAATTTTATAAATTATTAAAAAAACCATGAAATAATAAAATATTAAAAGAAACAAATCCCATAAATAGATCATGGTATGATTATGATAATCAATATACATTTAATGAAAATAAATTCTCACATAACAAGAATTCATTTAAATTCATTATTTAATTAAGATAAAATCATCTCAAATTAATCTAATCAATTATATGATTAATTTATTAAATCATTCATTTTATCTTATCCAAATAGTTCTAGAGATTACATAATCTATAATTTTAAATAAATTAAATTATTTAATTTTATTTAAATTAAATAGGTACACAGTGGGTTCTTGGATTCCACAAAAAATAGTAACAATGAATTTAACATGGAATTAATTGGGTATTTAATAATCTTTAAACCACTTGTACACAGTATGTATCCTGGTTTAATATTGAAATTAAATTTATTTTCTTATTCGTTAATTTATGTGTGTTCATACTAAAATGATGTATACATCATGGAAGAAAATTAATTATAAGTAATATAAAAAACACAAAAAGTGTGTATTAATAAAATACCACATGTGAAATAATTACATTTCATGTGAATTAATAACAGCATGTAATAATTAATTAATTATTATGCATACAAATCAAATACAACCCATTTGAATTAATTAATTACATTACATGTAAACTAATTACATATCATGTGTGAATTAACTACAAACCATATGTGAATTAATTACACATTAAATTTTAATTAATTAAACTCCACATGCATTATATCATAAGTGAATTAATTTAATGATCACCACATATTATTTTAATTGAATACACCACATGCGTATTTATTACACGATCAACACATCATGTGGATTAAATAAATCACATGTGTCTTAATTACATGAACACTGTGTGGTGTGAATTAATTACTATATTTCTCATATTTCAGTCAAATATATCATGTAATAAATATATGTCACATATTCTACTACGTATTTTCTTCCAATAAAACATGTGGACTATAAGCTGTGTATAAGAGTTACATGACATGTTGTTAATAAAATTTTGTGTTAATATGGAAAAGTCAACATGAGGTGTGAATTAATTTAATCCCCATAAATTTATTACATGGAGACGCAAGTTTCTCATGGTTCATCGTTCTATTGTATATATATATATATAAACATCATATCTTAACATGCTACAATACGTGGATTATCAAAATCAATAAAAAATTAAGGCCTTCGGGCCATTGGATGGTGTAGTCCTTTTTAATTAGGAATGAACTCTTGGATCCTCCTGATGGAATCATGGAATGATCTTTATGTATTTATAACTTATTCTTGGTTATATGATCAATAATTATGAGGGAGAATATAATATTTTTATTTTCTTATTTAATGAAGAAAATAATCTAAAAATAAAAACTAACAACAATACATATTATCGATCAATGATTAATAAATAATTATAAATTTAAGTATGATTATTTTGATTACACTTGATAGTTATGAATGTAGTGAATGTGGCTATTAGGTGGGGGAAACTCATTTTTATTTTGGTTTCAAATAATAATGAAAATTTTTCATGAATAAATATTTTATGACCAAATGTTTAAATATAATTAATATCGACAATTAATTTAATAACAACAATAAAGGATATTTTCATGTTAATTTTTTATTTAATTTATAGATGGATAAAGAATTGCCTTATCATGTAATTATTTATCATTTGATGAATTAGTTGACCTAAATTTTTATAATACCATTTTGAAGAATATTTTAGGGATAGAATCCATCTAGTAGTGATCTACACATGATCCATATACCTCAGAACATTACCAAAGAATCTTCAGGTTCTTGGTCGATCTTTATATGTTACGTTTTCTATCACTGATCGTAATTATAATATCTTAATAGATTAAGTATTCTTTAGTTTCTATAAAATCCTTGGGATAAATGGGCACATAATTTATATTGTTCTTGAGTGCATTCTTATGAGATTTATTTATTAGGGTTTCAGAGACTTTTCTCTCATGTTTGTTGTAAAAAACGAATGTCTAAACCTGGAAGTTGATATAACTGGGTACTTGTAAATATAAGGTAGGGTTGGTAATTTAACATTGACCCTTATCAAATACCTTTTTCTATATAAAACCTCATGTATACTATTAATATTAATAATATTATTATTTACTTAACATGCACAATTCCTGCAGAAAAATAAAGATCAATTATTAAATAAAAAAATTAATAATATTTAATAAAAAAATTCCCACCTTAACATTAAAATCAGTTCTTTTATCCTATATTGTATTTTAGGAGACATGAAAAATGACTATTTCATTAATTGATATATTTTACTACATTATTCAATGATAAATAGATATATATTTTATTTACTAAAATATAAAATAAATATTTATTAAATATTCAAGTCTTATATAATCTCTAAAATAAGTAGTGATTGAATATTTTTGTTCAACCAAAAATGAATAATTATTAAAAAATGAATGATAATAGTATTTATTAAACATGTTAAATTCATATTGAATTTAACAGAGGTTCCGAATACACTTAGTGTGTGAACCTCTTGGACCATTTCTCAGTGGCATTAGGAAGGACCAACTAAAGTCCATGGCTAACATCTAGAAACATACCAAGGAACAAATAAAGAATGGAGTTAAATTTCATAATGAAAATAACAACATATGGACATAAACTATGTAATATAATACCTTTATCATGATGTATTTAATCATGTATGATTAATGCTGGTGCCATCAACTTATGTGCTTGATGTTTATTTCTTTTAATTTCAAAAATGAAATTAACAATGGAATTTCATGTTCATGGTATTAATAATACAGTTCAATTTTTATAAAGTACCTAATATATCAAATTCAATTAAATAATATAATTGATAAATTATTTCTTGAATTATTTATTAATGAAATATTACTCATGACACACCCAACGTATCCAACCCTAATGTGATCATATGTCTTCATGCTTTTCATCAATACATAAAATTACGTGACTCATGATATGAATTAATATTGATATTTAAGTCTAGGTATCATTACACATGTCTACTGATAGTAACATCTAATAAACTATAAAAATTTAGATTTATTAAGGGTGGTTCATGTACTTATAATCACTTACTAAAAAACAAACATGTTTTAACCCAAGGGAATGTCACTAAAAGTAATAGGAGTCTACACCCCTGATATCTCATATCATTTGTTTCCCATAAAATGATATCGTCCATCCAGAGAACATATATATTTAATAATACTATCATGAAGCTTTTAGGTTCTAATCATAGTAGAGAACTATTATGTCCTTTCAGTGTGATAATTATTATAGGGAAATTATCATATAGATTTCACATATAATAATGGTTATCATGTGATAAGTAATTCATAAATATTCAATAATATGAATATTTGGGTAACATAATGTTTAAATTAGTTGATTATAGGGAAAAAAATTCAATAGAAACATTATAAAATCATTAAAACTATGATACTATACCACACTAAAGAGAAAAACATTAATACTAATGATAATTTATATCATTATGTTGTGATTAAGTGTAGAACTAATATATACACATAAAGAACAAAACCCAACCATAACATGGAACCTTAAATAGAGATAAATTCATTGAAACTGACAACATTACTTCCTTGGGAGTATCATCTTTCCTCATACATTGGGATATATTTGATATTTATTATTATATATTATCATCCAATTGATTAAACACTGATAATTCCCAATAACTCATAGATCTATTCTTAAATCTGGTGTTTTTGTGTAACTTGATAAAAACTATATTCCGAAATTTAGAATCCAAAAACACACATATAGAACTACAAGGTACATTTTCAATACATTTCATACCAAGCATTATAAAATCTAACCTATAAAAGGATCATACCATGAAAAAATAAAAATAATCCCCCTATCTATAAGTACTTTTTACAAAAACCAATATTTTTAGGAATAGAATATCAGTTAATAATATAATATTTGTTTTAAAAACTCCTTTATGTTAATTTTGACACTATTTAGTAATTTATTTTTGTTATAGTCTTAAAAACTTTATCTATTTGAACAAAATTAATTTAAGTAATACTAACATGTCATATTAACCAATAAAATCTGTGTATTTTATCAAAACATTCAAATTATATTTATTTTAACATTTATAAAACCAATTATTGATTCTTTCATTAATAAGAAAAATACTACATCATTATTGTGTCAACAATAAATTTAATTATTCAATGCGTTAAAATTATAAATAAAATCCCATTATATAGGAAATATTTTTATATTTCTAATGAATATTTATATTCTGAAATATAACATATATAACCATAAGTAAAAATGGTTTTGCTAAAAGATATATGCTTATGTCATTTTTGTATTTTCTTTAACTTAATTAATATAAAGTATCATTATCACTTCCTAGTGTCTCCATGAGGTCCCAAAATTGACCCAAAGATTCCCATGGTCGGACATGTATCAACCAATAGGGTTATGACACGTTTTAGAGTAATTTAATATTATTATAATAATATTTGTTACCCTTATTTACTAGACTTACCCTTTAACCATGGTAAATAAAATATTTACCGAAGTAATTGTTCAAAATGTCTAAAAATAAAAGTTACCTATTTACAAAATTTGGACCTAATAATTATAAATATGGACTCCATTTTTATAAATTCAAAACACAGAACTGGAAAAAATTAATTTAAAATTAATTCCCATTGTCAAATCAAAAAGCGTGTTTTTAAGAAGTAATAACTATCAATTGATTGAAACTTGTTTATGTCCAGTTTAAATGTGAAATTATGTCCAAAATACAACATTGGATTAAATGGTAAAAATATAATCTAATTATCCTTTAAAATCACTAAAATTCATAATTTATTACTATTAATTATTTCGATTTAAAATGTTGGTTTTAATTAAAATTTAGAAATTTTCACTATTCATCAATATATGAAAGTTTTGAGAAAAGTACCAAATATTCTTCCTAAGCTAATTTTGATATTCTGAATCCAAAAATGAAGTCCATTTTGAAATATAAAATTTATAAAATTTCAAAATGTGGTTATTTCTATTCATAACGGCTAGTTTGATTGGTTGTGGTGTGTGTTAGAACTCAAAGTTGCGTACAACACACACTACTGTATTATTCAAAGAGAAGTGTACCATGGAAGCTTGGGGTGTTACATCACCTATTTTTAGTGAACTCATGAATCTCTATGAGAACATGTATACCTATATCATGCTCAAACATCTTATGGAACTTTTTTAGCGTATAGCTAGATTGGATCCCCTTGATATCACCAATGCACTATTCCCGAGAAAACTTAGAGAGGAGTGCCAACTAAACCTTACATAATGAAGATGATTTAATATATTGGGTCTCAATATTATAGGTTTTAAACCACATTATAAATTACACATTATCTCATTTTTTCTCACTCCCTCTAATATTATCTATTTATGTTGTAGATTTTTATATAATCCACATTGTTATGTCTCTCCAAAATCTTATTATTTCAATTCACTAGATTGAGAGGGACATGAAGCATGTAAATATTTATGCACTTATGGTTAAAAAGAGGAAGGTAAAAGAGAAATTCCCTAGGAATTAATCTAATTCTAAGGCATCTATACTACACCCATCCAAGAGAATAAGGATCAAGGGGAAGGAAAAAGAACAAAATATTGGTTTCTTATCATGTGGAATGAAAAGAAATTGTATGAAAAAATATAATTAATTTAAGATTGTGTAATTAGTTACATATAACTTAGGTATATCCATAATTATAAATAATAATTTTTTCTTAATTTTTTGTACTAAAAAATAATATGTTTACATATTTGTTTGAAAAAATAGGAATCATGAAAGAATAAATAGATTATGATATATTTTTCAAATTTTTAAGGAATCTAAAAATGGGTGATTCATATATTAGTATAGAGAAGGGTATAAAATTTAGATTACCTGACCAATTAAAGTTAAAATATTACTTTGTGTTAAATATTATCAAGACCTTGATATCATTTTATAATTAGACACCATAGGATGTTATTTCATATTTGAAATAGATTTCATTATGTAATTTCATACTTAACTAGTAGTTTGATAATTATTGAAGAAAAATATATTAATTGGAAATCAAATATGAAAATAAATTTAATACTTAAAATACTTCACTATGTCAAGATAGTTCTTTGTCAGGATAAACTGATAGTAATCAGCATGTTTATATCATGATGGTTGGTCTAGTATCTTTTAAACTATGACACTATATATAATGACAAAGTCACTATAGTTTTTGACATGGTATCCTTAAAGAATAAATGTATTTCATAAATATACTATATTTAACTGTAAAAAACCATGTGAATAATTTTATAGGCAAGGATAAGAGGTATGATTATATTATTCATGATATTATGATAGAAATTTCAAAAAAGTTCATTGACTAAATGGATAAACTTGGTAAAGGATACCAGACTCTCTAGAGTGGGCTTTTCATAGGGTATTATAACAAAGTACTCATTCATCATTAATATATGGAGTGATGGTAATCCCAAACTAATGACAACCAAGACACAAAATATATAATGGTGTTAATGGGTATCAATGAAATATATTATATTTATCGAAATTATTCCATAATTTCTTTCATGGAATGTTTGTGAAATAACATCACAATCACTAAATATGACTAAAATACACCAATTAATGGATATCATGTTTTATGTAATATGATAAGTAATCCATCAATTAGGGATTATAGTTTTAAATTGTAATCATTAGAAAAAAGTTTATTTTATTTAAAAATGAACATATATGAAACACTGAGTGCAACTATGTTAATTATTTTATGGAAGATAAGAATATGAATACCCATTATTAGTTTATACTAACTATATTTCTATAATAGGGATTAAATTCTCATTTTGATACAATAATAGAAAACAAGGTTTCCTTGAACTCTTGGCTCCAAATTTATTTAAGTTGGTATATAAACATAAACTTAATAATGTTTAGTGGGAGGAGTAGTTCTAAGAGACACATATTTTGTATGAAGTTACATACAAATGTTTTTTATATTCACCATGACTGATAAAAATTATTCAACATAAATAATGAATGTTATAATGTATCAGTAAGTGGAAACCTACTAATATTAGCTTTTATTTTGAATTTATTAATGGAATAAAGTATCCAAAATTTAGGGGAACCATATTTTTAAAGATTATATACTTGATACTATTAGTGAGTATTCAATAGAAACTATATATTAAAGGTAAAATTCAGTAACAATAAAGAACAATTGATTATTAAATGGATGTGCAATGAATATTTTCTAATAAGACTTTTATATCAATCATATTACTAAAATCCATTTGTGTTTTTCTTGTCATAGTAATATCCTATGATAATTTTTTTGGGAGTTTGGATTTTAAGTCAAATTACCTTAATGGATAACCTATGGAAAATTTTTATATGATATATCCAAAATGGTTGGTGACACCAATAAATGTCAATAAAAAATAATAATCTCATATATCCATTTATGGATAGAATCGATCACAGTGAACATAAAATATTTTTTTAGAATGAATAAGTTTCATGTGCCTATAAAAGTTTTGCAGGAGTTCTATTATTCTCAAGATATATATATTGATAACATATAGAAGAAAAATATTCAGTCTTACCAGTATGTTGAGACAAAATAAATAATTCCAATAATTATGGCATATAATATAATACTAGTTCTAACTAATAGTATATACAAAGGTATATCTATAGGGTTTACCAATATATTTATAGTAAATACCCTAATAATATGGAACAATTAATGATTAAATTTTATTCTATATCACATTCCATAAAATGTATCTACAATAAAGTGTGTGGGAACACGAAGAGATTGTAAATATACGTTCAAAAACATAGGTACTATGAATCTATATAATAATACAATATATGTATTGATGCTTTATATTATATATGTATATTTCTTGGAGTGAAAATATCAAACTAAACAGTTAAACTACCAATAAGTTTGGTTTGAAATATCCCACAATACTTGAGAATGTTTAATTATATGAGTTCATGGTATAATAGTTATTGGGAATACTAGTTATTTAGGGGATACATCACTAGTTTTCCTTTAGACCATTTTTTATCTATGATCACATTAAGGATAGGTAATATGAAATATAAAATTATTACAATATGTGGTAGTTATATATATAATAATCAAGTATTTTGTTGATTATGATGTACATTGAGATGTGATTTAGAACTCATTTGGTCAATTTTAGGTTATATTAAAATATTAAGGGTAGTATTATTTTTATGATAAACATTTAACTATAGTATTATCTAAAATTACAAATTTACGATAATGGAAGAATAATTTAATACTTATAGATATTACTACTTGAGGTACTTTCTCCAAGTATAAAGTTCACATCAAGAATATTAACCACATATACATGTCTTTATACTAGCTTGAGACACATAAACATCATAGGAACAACAAGTACAACCATACATAGAAAAAAAAATGTTTGACATGTGATAACTAATTAGATAGATAACAGTTGAAACTTGTCTAAGTGGGAGCCTATTTGAGTTGGTTCCTGAGAACCAAATAAATTTTACTTTATATTATCTATATAATAAAATATGTGTTTATTAATAAATAACTTATATCATATTTTTTTTGTAAAGACTCACGTCTATATGGGTTTTGAAATTCTAATTGTTTTTGATTTTTTTATTTTGGTGAGGGTTCATTTTAAGAAATGAAATTTAGATAAATCGAAGACTTTGGAACATCTCAATAAGATATTTTTGGGAATTTATTGAGTTTTGGGGGTGATTCAAGTCCTCATGTGATCATCTGCGTAAGGTTTGGTAGACCAAAAGATGATTTTTTTTGTAGGTGTATCACCACAGGGAGCACCACGTCATGGATCTTATTATGGTGGAGGATTAAATTCTCATAATGAAGGTTATGGTTCCTTAGATAGGTATGGTACCTAGGTATTTCCACTATGGTAAATGGTGAGGGTGAACATCCTATATCCTAGGCCATGGTGCCTAGAGTTCTGGGTGAGTGTGGCTGGTGGACATGGGTATTTTTCCAATAGGATTCCACTATAGGAAATTCCCACACACAACATTCAATGGACTATCCGTTATAGGAATTTTGATATATCATGATCATAAATATTTTATAGTGTATTTTGAAATATGAGTGTGGATATTTCCATGGTAGATAGAGAAAAACCAATATTGTTCATTTTTATGAGTGTAGAGTCGGATTGGTTTCCCCTGTGAGAATGTTTTTAGAATACCATGCCATAATAGAGGTTTTGATTCCCTGTTTGAGGGAATTTTATTGAGGGTCCATTGGTTTGGTGTCACAAAATCCCAAACACTCAAGTAATTAAGATATTTGGTTAGTGTGGATTAATTAAGTACTCGGACAGTTATTGGGGATGCATGGAATGCGAAACACCATAGGCTTGAAAAAAATCATTGGCTAGTTGTCATGGTGGGTTTACAAGTGATAAAAATATGTACCTTTATTCTATATAGGTAGAAGTTTTAGAAAACATGAATCCTTGGAGCTTTATTTGTGAACCTGTCTAAAAAATATAAGGGGTGAGGGAAATTTTCATGCTTTTTATTATGATATACATATGGGATACATCAATGAGATTCAGTATTCTATGGTAGAAGGGGATCACACCATGGTAGATATATGTGATTTCTTAATTTTTTATGGTTTTCCAATTTTTACCTATTCAATTTGAATTGTGTTGGATTTTATTTTACCCTATATATGTGTGTCTCAACCCAAGGGGTGGATTCCAAGGAATCTCACATTGTCTTCCCATGGATTTCGAGATGTCTCTCATTCATATCAATATATCTTCAAGGTAAATCCCTTATTCTCCATGGTTTATCTTCTCTCCTTCCGAAAAACACCATCTTCTATATCAGTTTTTTATTTCATAAAATCTAGATTATGTTTCACTGATAATTCTACTAGTTCATGGTGGAATCAACCTGATATAATGGGGATTTTCTACGAAATTTGTATAGGATGTACTGGGATGGTGATTGCACTTCGTTTTGGTGAAGGTATATCACAATATAGATTTATTAATGGGTTTTGATTAAATTAAAAAAATTCAACTAAATGAGTGTAAAATATTATAAATTAATCTTAAGATGAAATTGTAAGTATGAAATATACATTATAATGTTGGATGGTTTTGGTTTTTATTTAATGAGCTCACCAAGTGAGTTATTTGATATTTTTTCCTATGTAAACTAAATTTATAAATTAATAATAAATTATTATAAATTATTTGAATAATTAATTATAATTAACTATAATTAATTATTATACATTATGGATTGTGTTAGGGCCTCATGTAGTTTGTCGATAGAAATCAGGAAATAGATCTCAATTTGTTGTTAAAAAGGGAATAAATCTAATTGAGGTAAGTTGTCTCTCAAACCTACCCATTAGGAAAATTCACTTTTATATGTGTCATGTTTTATGTGGTATCTCTACCAATAATGGTTGATGTTCCTTTCAAATAATTTTTCCAAAATAAAAAATAAAATCGTTTTATTTAAATACCATTAAATGGACGCAGTTCCAGGGTCCATGGTGGACCCTTTTTCATCACCTTTATGTCATGGGATTTGATGGTTGATTACATGGTTATAAATATATTAAACGAAATAAGTATACTGAAATGTATGAATTTTAAATGAATTTAATGAAAAATGAGGAATTTTATAGGCTCCTTAAGAATGATTGAGTAGGGATGAACACTGAACTGGAATGATTGGTCTGAGTAGGCCGTGATATAACTATGGGAAGTTTTATATCCATTGTGATTAATGATTAGAGAATGGGTTGAGTGTTCCTCCCACACTATAATGTGATCAATTGGGTGGGTGTACCTTTAGAAGATTATGGATAGGTTGGGGTAGTGGATTGACTTAGGATATTATCAGAAAGGGAGATGGGTGGTGTGTCATATCTTTAAAGTAGTTATAATTTGTTTTATCCTATAAGATAAGTGATATTGGGATATTATTATTATGATCTTTATGGAAACCATGACCTTAGAGATATATGGATTATACCAATATATTATATTATGACTATGGATCCCACATAGGGTGTTTGTGTTCTAATAAGACTTAGTGTTCATAAATTGTGAGGGATTTCATGACATTTGAGTTTCTTTAATTGAAAATACCACCTTAAAACCAAAATCCTTTTTTTGATCCTATTATGGTTATGATGAGGTTTGGTCAGGACCTTGAGAAACCAACAATATTTGTGTTGGAAGGGTTGTGAATATGTCTAACACTTGTGTTGTTATTTTTGAGATATTAGAGGAGGGGTGCACTGCTATTTAGTCTTAAGAACTAAATTCTAGATCTATTTAAAATATATTTTCAAATCACCTTTGATTCACCTATTTTTCCTATATATTTAGAATGCATTAAAAATTAACCGTGGATTTTTCTTTGATACATATCTACTTATAATTCCTTTGGGAATCCCATCAAATTCATATTTTTGAATGATATTTGGAATTCCTTCGATCAATACCAATGATTCAACCATTTTTCATGTTACTATATGATTATGGAGTCGTAAATGAATCACCCCTAGTTTTGTGAGATGATCAGAGACACTATGGTACTGGTTGAGGTTGGTATATCCAATTATGGATGTCACATTAAAACCTAAGGATTGATGATGGTTATTTATTCATTATTCTATAGTTATTTGATTTATTTAGTTGAAAATTTCACATGCATATTCACTGAATTTATTTGTTATGTTAAGGGTCCTATTGAGTGTTCCCTAATATTTTTTACTCATTCACTTCTTAGGAATCCATGAATCTTGGGTACCTAATTAGTATTCACTAATCAGATATTCTGGTTGGGTAGAGGCCTAGAGATTCCTGATTAAGAAGTATAGCTCTGATGGAGTAGGGAATGAGTCATGATGAGCCTCATGGATTGTGAAACAAATCATGTCACTATTATATATGTCATTGGAATTTTTTTATTCAATGTTTTTTTGAGTTTCTAGTAGTTGGAGGTCTAAAACCAAAAATATTGATGAAAATAATCTTTTATGCATAGTTTCCACATTGTTTAGAATAACCATGAAAATGGATGGTGAGGTCCTCTAGAGCCATATTCTGTGGTATTTACAAAAGTATCAAATCATGTAATATAATCCAAGTCATTGTGCACAAGGGGTTGTGTATAAGGGTTTAGATACATGGTTGGAAGACAATTTGGTAAACCATGTCTCTAAACAATATATCCATCTATGTTTTGTTAAAAATAGGAAATTACTCAACTAACCCCATATATTTTTAATATATTACTTCCCTCATTCCCCCATCATTCGGCAAGGTCCCCTCAATCTATGGGACTCACCTTATCTCCATTTTTGGTAATTCTCCATTCTAATTATTTTGACAATTCAAGGAAACCCATGTTTATTTGTGATTTCCTCCATAATCCTTATTCTTCTTCCTTGTTCTTATATTCCTCTTATATTATTAGGACCGTAATAGCCCTGTAGGCTCAAGACATGGGTTTAAGTTGGGTTTTTATTATATAATTAAGGTTTTAGGTTGGTGATTACTCCTCTTCATACCGACTTGTTGAATTTTGTGAAGGAGATGATGTTTTATCACATTTTGGTAGGTGTATAGATATATTCACAATTTTCATTTCACACACATTTGTTTAAGGGTTTATAATATGGTTTACTTAAAATTAATTCTAGGAAAAAACTATTTAGGGTTTTGTGAGTGGATTTATTATTCCTAAGTTTGGAGTTTGAAAAAATTACTTTCTTTATGTATTTACTAAAAAAAATTCTTTAGGCCTATAATATGTTTGATAAAATGTCTCAAAGGGAACATTTTCTCCAAATATGTTTTAAAAATATATTTTGAATGAGTATTTTGTGTAAAAAAGATTTATTGATTATATGATTTATTTATTGTTTTGGATATTAGTATAGGTTTTACATAGGTCAATTTTTTTGTGTTGTTTTGGGATGGGTGTTACCCTAGCATTAGGCATGTGCTTGCTAGGGTTTATTTCTAGTGATTCCTCGTAATGCCTCATACAATATTAATTTTTATGACCAAATATGTTAAATAGTGTTCCATGAGAATATCTTAGAAACCTATGGCATATAGGTCAGAGTTCTCCCATGTTTCATTTTTTTGATATTTTTATGACATGAAATTATTTAATACCCATATGTGATTTTATTATGATCCTGTTGGTTAACTCCTTTAGTCATAATTTCTATTTTTTTTTTAACATTACAAGTTATTCATTTTAATGGATTTATTTAGAAAAATACAAAGGTTTCATAAAATGGTATCAAAGAAAATACCTACCTAGAAGTGAAGTATCATTACTTGGGTTTTTGGGTCCACAACAAAGAATTGTTTCTCTAAAGGGGGGAGTGTAACAACCCTACAAAGGAGATAATTAAAATAAAAAATGTCTCTAGACATGTAAAAATGGTAAGAATTTATTTTTTTGGAGTCTATCTGATAATATTTTAAAAGTTATGTCTAATTTTTATGGTAGTTTTAGGATGTGTAATATCCTAGGGATTTTCTTAGGATTTACATGAGTGAGGAAAAAGAACAATAAAAGAACATATATTGGCCTATGGGTAAAATAATTTGTATGATAAGGGGAATTAGTGGGTAATAGAATGTTGTGTATTGGGAAGGTACCATGATATTAATGGATAACCATGGTGTCAGATGACCAGGTTCAAGACATAGGGAGTTCAGGTCCTAAAAAAATTGTATCGGAGTCCATCTTTTTATTTGAGAAGTATGGTAGTGTAGAGTAGGACTGTCAGAACTTGATTGAATGTGTATGGGAGTTCGTGGCCAAAAATTATTCATGTTTATCTTCATGTTACTAGGGGTGGTCTAGATTTTAATTTTGTTTATTTTTTAGGAGTAATTTGATGTATTTTGATATGGTTTATTTCTATTATGTGTTATAGGATGATTCCCTAATTTATTTTTATTTCCATCACTTTTAAATGAATTATGTTTTATTTATATTGTTGTGTTTATGTTTTTAGATCATGAATATCTGAAGGACCTCTAATAATCAGAGGGAGGTAGCCACAGAGAGCACTCCACTAACCAATTATCCTATGAACCCCCATCTCATTGAACGGGTGATCATAACCATTATGTTTTTCAATGAAATTTGTAAAGCAAGGAATGCCTTGTCGATAGATCATGCCCATGAGTTCATGAAGTATAATCTTCATAAATTATAGGATTACTAGGAACCCTAATAATATGAAGAATAGTTATAAATGATTGAATTTATCTTATGATTACTCCAAACCCTTAAGAGATCAATGGTTTGATTTGTTGCTTATATATTCTAAGGGCCATGTTGAAGATTCCGTGACATAGTAGTATTGGTGATGCATTGTTCCTAACATAGCTATAATAGGTTCCAGAAGATTATTAACTAGAATTTTTACATAGATACATTATGAGGTGAAAAATACCAAGAGTTCATGACAATAGAATTTGGTGATCATTTAGCAACAGAATATGATTTTAATTTACTGATCTAGTCATCCCATCACATGAATTCCACATGAATTCTACTTGATTATTCTTTAATTTGAGATGGGATTGAATCCAGAAATTTGGTCCATGATTATTATATTTTTATTTCCAATTTAGGTAGAAGTGGTTGATGAGGTAGTTAAGGATATGGATGATATTGTAAGACTAACTTGATTGTGTTGTTCCCCTAATGCTATGGGTGAGAGCCAAAGTTACCCTAAAATAAAAAATATGAAGTGTGAGGAGTCTCTACAGGGAATTTTCTTGAGAATAAAATCCCCTATGAGAATATTATAGTAGTTTCCTTGGGGTGAAAGATAATTTTGAGTCATCAGTGTGGGTAGGAATAACATACAAATAAGCTCTTCTAAGAAGCTATAGAGACCATACACTAGTTTCAAAGTGCGGGATATCCTCATAAATATTTTAGACACTCTACCTAAGGTGTTAAATTATTACCCACTAAAAGTTGGAAATATTTGGTATTATCTTCATCATGGATTGGATGGTGATAGTTAATGATGAAAATTAATTCTATAAATGTAAGGTGTAATTTTTCTCTCATGATAGGAAAGCCCATGTGTTTTATGGTGAGTGGGATCCCATGTCCAGAAGATAAGGTCTAGTTGTACTATTGGTGGGGTCTCTCTCATGTAAAAATTTAAAGATGCTTCCTGATGTTGTTGAATGGAGTTTAAATGTCCACCATGTATTGTTAATGGATAGGAATCTTGAGGGTTTACCTAATACTTTTTACTTTTTCTATCCCCATATGGAGGTAGATTTCACCATCTACCTACTCCCCGATATAGGTATTATTTCCGTATCATCATAATAAAAGTATCTTATTTAATTGAATGAGTTGAAGGTTTATATTGCAGAGATCGAGGGATAGGGTTTTATTCAAATATGAGAGTTAAAATGGGAATCTATAGTGATAATTTCGAAGAATAAAAATGGAAGCCTTCGACATCTCATTGAATAATGGAAGCTCAAAGTAGTAATGATCAAGAATATGTTTTCACTACCTCAGATTGAAAATTTGTTTAGTAATATCAAGAGATATTAGTGGGTTTAAATGATTTATCTGAGATTTTGGTGCAATTTATTTTTAACTGAATATAAGAAGATCAATGTAGCGATGATGTATTATTTGATTAAATGGTGACACTACCTATTAAAGGAGAATTTCAAAGTGTATTTTGACTAGAAACATATAAATTATATAATTATATAGATATATTTTAAAATAAGATAGAATAAATGGGTATACTACCTTCAAAATACTGATTTTAAAATATATTATTCTTTAATGAAGGGGAATATAATAACAGATGTAATTATAAGAAGAATGACTAACTCCAATATTAAATGATTATGGGGAAGAATGGCATCATTTGATCATGTTAATTAAGCTTCATATAGAAGCAGGAGATGAGGTTTACTAGGTTCTATAGAGGACTGGATTTACCTTGTTCATAAATAATACTGTTATTTCCAATGAATTAGAGTAATCTTAAATGGTGGGGTAACCTCTAGTGATTTTACCTCTATCCCAAGGAAGTCATATACTTTTAGAAGTGGATGATAGTCCCTTTGTATTTTAGGTAGAAGCTAATGAGTGGTGGTCACCACTTTGACTAAGAAATTCATTCATGGTATACCAAGACTTATTATGATCTATAATAGTGATAATGGTGGATCAGGACAAAGAAGTATATTGTTTAGTTTTTTTCTTGATTACTCACTTGTTAGATAATAAATGTTGGGAACCAGAATTCATTTGGGTTATTGTAACCTCCTCTTATCATATAATAGTAATGGGATTAGATTTTTATGAATTTCATTACTAGATTACAATGATCTACTAGTATGATGAATAAATTATAGGTGATTATAGATGAGTCATTAAAATCATCCCATTTCATTTCTATTAAAGTGTCAAAAAAGAGGAATACTTTCAGAATATTTATTTCCTAGAAGGCATTCAGCTTCATGGTGTACCTTTAGTGGTCATTTCATACAAAGAACCATGTTTCAATTCCCGTTTCTATAAGTATCTTGAGGATTATTTAGACTTCTGGTGGAAATTGAACACATCCTACCATTCAAAGACTATGGGTCAGATGGAGTGGGTTATCCAAATTCTTGTGGATATGCTCTGAAAATTCATACATTTATATGATGGATCATGGTAAAAGAATTTATCATTTGTTGATTTATACTATAAAAAAACTATTAATCCTTGATAATGATATCTCTTATAGAATACTTTTATATATGGGTTTTCTAGTCCATCTATGTTTGTATGAGTTTGGAGAGTGTTCTTTATTGGGACCAAGTATTGTTCAGGAGATGAAGAGAAATGTTAATTTGACTAAGAAAGTTTGGAAATAGATCAATGTTACCAAATATATTATGATGACTATTCTCATTATCCTCTAGAGTTTTAATTTAGTGATTGAGTATTCCTCATTATTTATCCTTGGATGGGGCACTGTCGATTGGTAAATCTGGGTAAGCTAATATCTTGTTATATGAGGCCTTTAATGTCATGAAGAATCTCATAAAAACAACATAAAAATTGTCCATTCCATCTCATATGACATAGATTCATGATTTATATATTGTATCCTTGCAAAATAAGTACCATCCAAGCCCATATCACATGGTAGAATGGGAATGTTTTCACTTTAAAACCTATACTTCTACAGTTGAGTAGAATGTTCATGTTTTAGACCACCAAGTCAAGATGATGCATGTTAAATCAACTCATTTAGTATATGTGATGTGGTATAATGGTCAATATATCCATCAGAACTGGGTGTGTGGGAAACTTGTGTAATATTAGTGGACTCACATATTTTCTAATGTAGATCCTAGAGGACTTTATAGGCCTAGAAAGTGTCATACTAGGGAGAATTATAACTCCCAACATCACACTTGTATAGATAACATTTGAATTATTATTTTAATATAATTGATTTTTCAGTTTCTATTATTTGTAGTTCAAAGACATGAATTTTGGGGAAAATGGGCTGGAGCACTGGTCAGTACATAGTAAAAAATAACCATGCACGAAACCATGAAAATGGGGGGTGAGGGACTCTAGATCCACTTTCATGGTTTTTTTATTGTTATCCAACATATTCTGTAGACTCAAGTTAAACATGTAAAATGGTTCATGTGTAAGGGTATCCTCCCATGGTTGGTTCATGGTTTGGAATATCATGTGGTCAAACCATGTGTTCTAACCTATTTTATTAAAAATGTGAAGTTACTAAACAATACTATTTAATTTTTAATCTCCCAAGCCTTATTTTTCCCCATTACCCGGCCAGGTCTCCTACATACATGGGACTCACCAACTATCCATTTTTGGTGATTCTCCCTTCATATCAGGCTAATTTTTTCAAAGTAAGACTTTCTTCTTCATGATTTTCTCCCTTCCCCTTCTTCTTCTTCCATGTTCATCCATTCTAATATTCTTTGTCTAACCCTGTAAGTCATGTACTGACAGACCTTGGGTTTAGATTATGTTTAATGAGATTTTTTTTGTTTTAGTTTGGTGAATATCCCTCTTATTATCTCACTGTATAAATTTTCAAAGCCAATTCCATTTAACATTTTTGAGGTAGTATCCTCGATATATTCCAATTTATTCTTTAGAACACCTTTGTTATTGAGTTTTCCCATTAGATTTGTGTATGTTTTTTTTTCTAAAATACAATTGATGTATTTATGGGTGGATTAGTTATCCACGTGATTTTAATTAAAAAAAATCTTATTTCCATATATTTCCCTAAAAAATATCTCTTATTCCTTGGACTTGTTAGATAAAATCTTTCAACAGAAATCCTGGTTCCAAATATGTTTTTAAAAGATATTTTTAAAGACTATTTTAGTTATAACATGATTTCTTGATTATGAGATCTATTTATCTATGAGGATATGATTATGGGTTGTACATGTAAGACTTTGGGTGTGCGGTTTTATGATGGTTGATAACATATCCTTAGGTATGAGCTAGATAGGTTTTATTTATAATGATTCCATGAGAGTCCCAAGGATATATTACCTGTTCTGGATCACATAGGTCATCTAGTATTCTATGAGTGATTTCTGGAAACTTAGAGACCATTTTTCAGAGCTCCCCCAAGTTACTCAAAAATTTTGAGCTTGTTATGAAATGATGTTATTATTTCTCATATGTTATGTGATTATGATCTTGTTGGTTATCTCTTGTTTTCTGTAATTTTATTTCAATATTACACTTTCCATGATATTAATTTTCATGGAATAATTTATAAGAAAAAATGATTTATAAAATTGGTTCATGTAAATGATTTTAGTAATGATGTTCCAAAACTAGAAATATTGGTCTACACTATGAAAAGGGATACGTGGATTCATGGTGGTATCCTACTAATCCTTTCATCACTCCCTACATATGAGATTGGTAGTATGATAAATTGGTACTGTTTGAAATAAGTAAAGTTAAAGGATCTTCCACTCATAGAAGGGATTATTGATGATTATATAATCATCTATGGTATGGGTTTAATGGTTTCCAAGGGCCACATATAGATAAATTAATGAAGAATTTTTTAGATCTAGAATTTATTTTATTTTGGTATTATGGTTTGGTATCAGAAATCAAATCCCAGTATATATTTTGACTCTCATTTTTAAATATGTGACTTTTGAGATTTCTTGTTTTGCTTAATTTTAATATTGGTCATGTATTATTTTTATGTCTTTATAGATTATACTATTATTGGAATTATTTATATTAATATATCTATTTATATGTTGGTGTGGGAATCCAACCTATGGATGGGCAATGTCAAATTTTTAGTTAGAATCCTTAGTATGTTTATTGGATTATGAGTGTTAAATCATTCTCATTGAGTTAATATTGATACCCCGAGATGAGTTTCCATCCTAGGGTGATCAATAATGTACCTCAGGCCTCTTGGTCGGTTGACATAGGTCTATTGGTATGATAGCATGGGATGGTTCATTATATGGATGGTATTATAGCTTTATGTGTTCTTATTCATTTATTTTTTGAATATATGTGACCAGATCCATGGTAAATTAGTTGTTATATTCTAGCATACCATGAGTCTGTGTGACTGCATGATTCCAAATTTACAATTGATATGGCATGTTGTGTTTTATTGGATCTTCATAATTATTTTTTATAGACAGTGTTTGGTTATTTTTTTATTAAAAACTTTAATATAGGGATATATTATCCCCATGGTAGCACCATATACCCAAACTACTATTCAAAACATTTGGTAGAAAAATAAGCATTCTCAGTGGTTATTAGTTAATAGAGAATTCTACAATGTGGCATCAAATATGTTTTTATTACTATTTTGTGAGATGGTAGAAATTTGATATAGGAACATGTTAAAGATTATGATAAACCTCATACTAGAGCATCAAGAACACAATTTTCAAAGGAATTTTGTCATATATTGTCTTCACTTTGAGATATGTATTTAATTTTAATTTTAATCACATAATTTTTATTACTTTTTTTGTAAATTCTTTTGTTGGAGTTCGAGCTGAGCGTGATTTTTAGTGGTATGCACCTGCGCTGATAAATGGACGCGGGCTTGACGTTGCCCAATGCACGGGCACAACACGGGTGAAGCCTTGTGGCCTGCTTGGTACACGGGTGGTCTTACTTGGTGTTATTAATATTAACGTTTTAAGCGAGTATTTATTTTATTTTATTCTCATTTCCTTACTATTATAAATATTATTTGTATTTTTATTACTTTTCAATTATTAACTTATATTATTAAACCCTTTTATCATTTTATATTTTAGAATAGTTTAATTATTATTATTGTGTGTGTATATATATATATATACATGTATATATATATATATTTATTTATATCTCTCTATTTTTTTATTTTATCTTTATTATTTCATTTCATTTCTTTTTATTTTATTTAATTCTTTTTTTAACCCACCTAATCCCTATCCTAGCCGCCACCCCCTCTCTTTTTCTTTCCTCTCCCCCACGTTTTCTTCTCCTTCCTATTTTCCCTCTTCTCTTCTCCTCCCTCTCCCTTCTTCTTCTCTCTTCCTTCTCCCTACCTTCTCTCCCACGGCTCCAGCGCGCTCCCCCTTTTTCCCTATCTCTCCAGCGGCACGCCTCACCCCACCCCAAACCCCTTCTCCTCCCGCGGACCCCCTCCCCTTTTATCTTTTTTTTCATTTCTTTTTTTTCTTCTCATTCTATCCTTCTCCCCTACCCTTCCCCCCCATTTCTCCATCTCACCTCACCCTCCCCTTCTCCACCCTTCCACGCCCAGCACACCCATATTTCCCCCTTTTTATTTTATTTTATTTTATTTTCTTTTCTTTTCATTCCTCACCCTTATTCCTCCCAAAAATCCGAACAGACCCACCCTCTTCTAGTCTCGCCATGCCGCACTCTCACTCACGCTGCTGGACAGCCCCCTTAACCCGGCTTGCACTCACCGGACAGCCGCTGCACGCCCCTCGGTTGGATCCCGACATTTCCGCGATAATGGTTGGTTTTATTTTATTTTATTATTATTGATTTTTTTAGTTGGTAATTAATATATTCAGTTACTATCGCATGTGTTTAAAATTTTTAACCAAATTATTTGATTATTATTAGGTTGGTTAATAATTTTATTTAATCTATTTAATTGTTTATTAATTTAGTTAATTTAATTTGTTTAATTGTTAATATATTTGTTTAATTACTATTAAATTTGATTATTCATTATTCAATTTGATTAATTGAATTTGTTTTATTGTTAGTTAAATTATTAAATCGCTTATGTTGTGATGGGTTGGAGATGATAATTTTTGGTCTACTGTTTTAGGACCTTTTTGACGGTTCTGTACAGTGCGATCTTTGTGCAGCGGGAGTATTGCATCGTAACTTTTTTCTTTCGTTCCGACATTGAGGTAGGTGATTCCATGTCTTTATATCATTTAGATAATTTAATTTGTTTGTTTAGTTTAACTTAATATGTTCTATGGTTTAGTTGCATGATGCGAATTATGTTTATAATGTTTTGGTAGTGCTGTAGAGGTTTTGCGAAATGCGTTTTAAAAATGGTGTAACATGCGTGCGTGATGAAAATTGCACTTGTCTTTAGAAATTGTCATGTTTTTTACTTTCAATCCGGTTGTGGTAAATTTTAGAAGTGTTTAATAATTGTTTATAGAGTGCCGAAGAGGTTTTGAAAGGGTTTATTTGTGAAATTGATTTTGTAATGGTTTCTTTTGCATGAGATATGTTTTATAAATTGAGGAATTGTTTATTTAGGTGGCGTTTTGAGTGCAAAACATGGTTGAAATGTTTCTGAGGGTTATTCGGTAGGTGTGAAAGGTGTTTTCAAGTCACTTTAAGTGTTTTTTTTTCTGTTAACAGTCATTTTTAGAGTATATGAATCACTTTTGGTGTGTTTTCCTTGTTGTGTACTTTTGAAGTTGAAATGCAAAATTGTTTGAATAATGGAAAACAAGTTTTGACATGGTTGCCTCGTGTATCAAGTTTTAAAGTGACGCCTCTATATAAAATCAAACTGTTATCAGTGTAAAGTCTTCTTGGTTTTTCTTGAAATGATTTTAATAACAACTCAAATGATTTATTGGTACATTTATATGATGCTAAAATGGTGCTTTGTAGGAGTTGAATACGCGTTCATTTTTATAGTGGTGTATTTTTATAAAATTATACATGTCATGTGTGTGTGTCTTTGAAATGTGCTTTGGGATGAAAATGGTGAATTTTGCGTGCAATATCTTGTTTGGTCTGCGAAATTAGAAATAAATATACTATGTGAATATGAAACTTGTTTGAGAACATGGGAAAACCCTGGGTATCTAGGTGGGCGGACTAAAACTAGTGCGCTAGTGAACCGGATGGGTATCGTCCCAGTTTCACTTAGCTGGATTGACGATTGAAACACTAACTAAACATATGATATCTGAGGGTCATGGCCTTCTAATCCACGTGTTCTGAGGGTCGTGGCCTTCTAAGACACTTCTTCTGAGGGTCGTTTTCTTCTAAGCCACGTTTCACCGAGAAACGAGGTTTTAGGGTCCCACTCGAGCTAGATGATCCTTAGGGGATTTACCCATAGTTCTCTACCATCGATGGCGTGGTGCCTTCTGTCGGCATATGGAGGACCACTTGTGTGTGTGTGTGTGTGTGTGTGTGTATGTGTGTGTGTGTGTCTGTGTGTGTGTGTCTGTGTGTGTGTGTGAGTATGTGTGTGTGTGTGTGTGACCAAAATGAACCTTCCTCTTCCTCTTTAAAATCGTGTTTGTGAAATGAGTTCTTTTTTGTGTTTTCCTTTAGCATTTGGTTTGTAAATTTTTTCTTTAAAAGCATTTTGAAAGTATAATTTTGAATAAGCACTTTAAATTGTCTTTTGATGTTGTGGCATGGAACTTTTTCTCGGTGGCATCCTACTGGGCTTTTAGCTCACACCCTACATACACCCTTGGGTGTATGTAGATTCTTGTTTCTTGTGTATTCTAGGTTGTGCATCGTGATCTGCGATGGTGGTTTTGGTTGCTGTTGGTCTTCGTGTGCAGGTTGGTGTTGGTAGCTTGGGGATGCAACTTCTCGTGTCGCATGAGGTTGGTTTTGGAGCTTAGTTCTCTATTCCTGTTGTTGTTCATTTTGGGTTTTTAGTTGAATTATAGACCTAAACCTGTTTATAGTTTAGAAGTGTGTTTTGTAGTCTGTTTTCAGTTTCAGTTTTTTTATCTGGTTGGTTGTTTTTCTGTCTTGTATTTCGGGTAAAACCGTTCCCACTTGTTACTTACGATACCCGGGCAGTTGTGCCAGCCCGTGGGGATCGGGAACGCCCTTCCGGCCTTTCCGCGGACCGGGTCGGGTGTCGGGTCGGATGGCGACCCGGCCTGGTTCGTGAAAAGTTTTGAGGTTACCAAGGATATGGGATCGGTATTATTGGTTTCAATTTTTATAGTTGGATGATTTCACCTCTTCCAACACACATTGATGTTTTATTTATGAATTTTTTAGTTTTTTTTGTCTTAGACTGATTTCAATACATCCATGTTTATGTGTCATATATATCACATATTACTCACATGAAATACGCATTATTGTATGTGATTGATATCCATAATGATAATGGATCTTCTATTTAAAGTGTAAAAAACATATATGGTGTTTTCTCATATATATTCTTGGTAGCATTCTTATCAACAGAACCATATTATATTTCTTTGTAGTGGGTCATGTGGATTCTTTGGAGGGATGTGTCTTGATAAAAACAATGAATTCCCTCTTATAAGGGGTACACAATGAACCTAAGTAAGTAATCATATAAATTTCTCCCCTTTACATTAGTTTTAGAAGAAATGACTTTGGTTAATTAATATTTGATCAAAAATTTATATGGTGTTTTCCCATATAGTTCTTGGTTTCATTTAACTTAATTAAACCATATGATCATGGTTTACTCAATATGGATAATCATGGATGATTCCATTATATATTGATATGGATGATATTGTGGTACTTGATATGGGTAGTCCCTTATATAGATTCCCGATGAGTATTAGTGACCTAGTAGGATGATGGCCTGTAATGTGTTATATGATATATTCACATAATAACCGGTGATATCTATGTTTTTGGTATTCGATTTTCCTGATGATTTTTGATAATTCCAATATAGACTTGTTTCTTGTGAGCTATATTCTACCAAATTCATAGTCTAGGTGTGATATCGTATTTCCCTTCATATGATATGGTATATATGAGGGCAACAAAAGAGAGGGTTTATCTTGGTCTTTTGAGTACCATAGAAATGATAATTATTGGTAGATGCTTCGATTTATAAGGTTGATGAACAAGAGGTGTTACCAAGTGTATGTTATGATGATAAAAGGTCTATGATCTTTAATAATGAGAATCACTTAGATTACTTTTAGTATTAATCATGGGTTTTGTGTGTAATAATATAACACCATGATATTTTATTATTTTTTGTCAATTTAGTTTAATATTTTTCATATTTTTCAACACTGAATATAGATTTTTATATGAAAACACTAAATTTGGATTGTGTTATATTCATGACCAAGTTATCTTGAACTATATACAATGATTATATCAGATTTTAGTATACGTTACACTATGTCTTCTTATGTTACACACAATGCCGAGTCCTTTCAATATCTTGTGTTACATGAAAAAAAATGTGTTACTGAATTAAAATATACTATTAATAATATTATTTAAATATATTAATTACCACTAAGATTTTAGAATGTAAAATATGAATGAGGTTGAATGAATTTTGATATTATTGTTTAAAAATGTATATAAAATGGATCATTTGGTTATCAATTAGTTAAAAATTAATGTCATGACTATTTGAGAATAAAGAAATTCATTTTCTAAAAAAACTATTTTTAGAAGTACAAACACCATTTTATCTCTCTAAAATTAAACAAACAAAGATTGAAAAATGATTTTAATAAAATTTATATATTATATATTTAATAAATATTTTTTCTACCCATACAATATATTTTACCAGAATAAGAAGATTAAATATAATTTTATGAATAAAAAGATATATCTTTCTAAAAGGTAATTTTACATCCTAATAATAAAGAACCATTTTTATTCTAAACATTGAAATTTTTATAATTTATATTGGGATATATATATATATAATTTTTTAAATTGGTAAATAAAAAATTACTTTGGTTTAATATTTTTTATTTTCCATCGAGGTTTTATTTTTTGATGAATAGTGTAAAAAGATGATTTTTATTTCCGAAATAGTTTTCTGTCGAATTTATTTATATAGTTAAAATATAATTTAATTTGTTTTTAAAGTATAATTAGAAAAATTATAAATCAATTAATATATTTTATTTCATTATAACCAATTCAAAATTGAAATTGGATATAAAAACATTTCAATCTTTTTAATTGTTTCACTTTAAAAACTCATTGTCTCATCCCGTATATGAGATTAATTTTAATTTAATTTCTTACACCTGTTTGATTGGAATATTAAATAATGGATTCTATATTTTTAATTATAATAGTTTATAATTTATAATAATTTTTATATATTTTATCATGAAAAAATAGTAAATGTAATTAAAATTAATTACAATGATTTTGGTTATAACACACTTAATAAACGACTACACTTAGACAGTAAGGTGTACAAATTACTCTATATAAGTAATAAAAATATTGGCTGGAAATATTTAGACCATTAACGCTATAATAATCCATAATGATCCATTTATAACCCTTTTAGTGCATTTAAAATTTGGGCATCACACAATTTGTTTTAAGAATACCCAATGTGTCTCTTTCCCTACTTATAAAAGGTTTTATCTTTGAACCTCTCATTAAACAACTCAAGACACATTGGCTTGTACAAACCCTAAGAAAATATCATCCCAAAATTCCAACATTTATCCTAAAATTCTTAATTTGGTATGAAATCCATCTAAGGAATCTATTTGGTGCAAACCAAAATGAGTTACTCAACTAAGAGGATGTTTGATGATGAACAAAGAAATTCAAGACATAAAGTAAGGTTTTTTCTCATCTCAATTTTTTTTCGATGAAACTTATGTATTATTCATAATTAATTTATATTTTGTGGTTTATATAATATACATTAATGGTTTATAGTATATTTATAATTAAATTTTATGGGAATTTAAATATCCATTTGATGATATTTTATTCATGTTGTATATGGTTCAGAAGTTACCAAATCAACAAAGAAATATTTTTTCTCAATTTTTATTCTCAATTTTTATTCTTTAAGATACATGACATGTTATGAACCAATATATTTATATGGGGTTTATATACATCCATTTTTCATGTTATATCAATAATGTCCTTCATTTTATGATATTTTAAGCTTCATGTAAATTTATCCTTACTTGGGGATAATGTTTTAAAGTTACCAAAGTTGTAAGAATTTATTCATAAAATCTCATTATTTATTAGGATTTTTTATGACTATGATTCCACTAATTAAATATCATGATACATATATTAATAACTCTCATGAAGTTTCTTATAATCTGGTTATCCATGTTATATCAAAGTCATGGAACCATTTATTCACTCTTTGGTACTTAAGATAATTAAGAAAATATTTTTAAGAAGATCTTGTATTATTTATCCTTTCAGTTAGAAATCTATTTTTTTTTTCAAATTTGTGTATTGTAAAAATGTTTTGAAAAATGTTTCACTATTATCATATTATTTTTAAATACATTTCACCATATTTTTGATTTTAAAAAATGGGTTTAAAAGGAATATTTCTCTTATTTTATGATCAAGGAACTTTTATAATAATTTGAGGGTGAAAATAAATATTCATCACATATGGTATTACCTAATTTCATGAAATTTATTTCCCAGATACTTCATTTTTAATATTAAAAGTTTATTTTTAAATAATTGTTTTCTTAATATTATGGAAATTTGATGATTTTAATGTGGTTTTGAAATAGAATATTTTTCAAAAATGTTTTATGTTAAAAAATTGTTTTAAATTAGTTTCAAAGATTGTTTTATATGTTTTTAAAATGTTATTTTCAAAGTAAATAATTTGAAAGATTTTTAGTTTTCTATATATGTTTTGAAATCTATTTTACTAGAAAATTGTTTTCAAAATGATGTATGTTTTGTAAAGAAATTTTCATAGTAGAAATGTTATTTTCCTAAAAAAATATTTTAAATGGAATTTTAAAGTTTTATTTATATTAAAAGTATTTTTGAAATATTTTTACAAAATTGAATTTCAAAGAATAGATATTTTCATTAAGAAATTTTATATGTGATTTTTAAAAAATAATTCTCCATCTAAGATAACATACTTCATTATAGTTTATGATTTATTAAGGATATGATCTATGAGAACCATTTTTATTATTTGGTGGATTTTTTATGTTTTGATGGAATGATTTTTATGACACACGGTTATCTTCGATGTGTTACAAGGTTTTGAAACATGATTATTTTCATGGTATATGATTTTGTGAAATTATTATACGACCTATCTATTTTCCATAGGTAATGATATGATCAAATAATTATGATACCCATTTCATTTTATTGGTTAGGATAAAACTATTTTTTATAATCTTGTGAAACTTGTTGTATTATTTATTATGTGATGGGTGGGACATATATTACCCTCCAATGCATTGGATAAGGATGGATGAATCATGAGTATATATGTTATGTGTTAACTTGATTACATGTTCACAATGTCATGCATGGACCTAGTTACATGTCCATAAGATTATGCTTGAACATGATTATATGTTCAAAATGTTATGAGTGAACCTGATTACCTGTTCAAAATGTTATGAATGAACCTGATTAAATGTTCATAATATTTTTCATGGACCTAGTTTCATGTCCATGTGTTTATGAGTACACCAGATTACATGTTTGTAATCTTATGATTGAATCTTATTACATGTTCACAATGTTATGAATAAACCTGATTACATGTTCATAATGTTATTCAGGGACCTTGTTGCATATCCATATGTTTATGCATGATCCTGATTACATGTATAAAATTTTATGCATGAACCTAAACACATGTTAAAAATGTTATGTGTGGACCTAGTTTCATGTCCATAAGTTTATGTGAGGGATTGATTTCATGTCTTAAAATTAATGAGTGAACTTTTTTATACATATACACGATCACAATGTTATATGATGATTTGTATGCAAAAATTTCTTGTCTTATACCTATGATATGATTTCATGTATTATTCTCTCGATTACCTTATTATTCAGGTCTTATGAACTTCTAATCTTTTTTAATGAATCTTAACTATGGTCGTTGATGTTCAGGTTTGATATTTTAATGATAAAATCATGTCATCATACCCTTATTCTCAAAATTATGCATATATATCACCCTGTTTCTGTTTAATGAGCATTTGAGATCACCACATTATTTTGTTTCATTTCCCCAAGTTATGAAGAAAGGATTTTATGTAGTAGTACTAATGGGGAAGATATATATGGATATGTTAAAGAAATTTCAGAAAATTAGAAGAATGTATTCTATGTTTTTAAAGATACTATACTATTATGCTCCTCTGACATGTATATTTGTATCGTGCTGAATATTTATCTAAAATGATGTAATGTATTTGTATTTTAATCCCTTGTCACTATAGTTGTTATGAAAGGAATGGTTTATTCAAACTTTGGAAACTAGGATGAGAAAACATTTTTGATATACCATGGTATATTTGTAAGGATATATCTAGGTTTGCCTATAAGGATAAGCCTACGGTGTCATACATTAAAAAATGTTACATAATTAGGACATACTATAAGTTATTTTTCAGGATTCAGTAGTTTTACTCAATGATTAGTGTTTCTTACACTATGATTTCTGCTATTATTCAATAACTATAACATGATGTTACCGTGTTCATGATGAATTCAATAGAAAATGAAATGGTTTTACCCCAGAGAAACCGATTATTATTGGAGTGGAAATAAAAACAATAATTTTTATAATTTACCAAGCTACAAATCATGTTGAAAATAAAACCTAGAAAAGGATGAAACAAAGCTCTATTGAGGCCCTCAAGAGGTATCATCCACC
Source organism: Viscum album (assembly GCA_963277665.1). Lineage (NCBI taxonomy): Eukaryota > Viridiplantae > Streptophyta > Magnoliopsida > Santalales > Viscaceae > Viscum > Viscum album. Next base: position 432,235,033 of record OY728150.1, on the reverse strand, counting down.
ATATTTTTTTGGTTCTACTAATCGGTTAGTTTTTGAACTATGGATCAGTACCACTAAAAATATATTTTATATTCTCTAGTGTTCAGAGCAAGAAATGGCCATGTTGGCTATCTATTATTGGGAAGGTGAGGTAGATCAATTGTGTAATATTATCAAGAATATGTGGTGATATGATAAACTCAACTCCATATATTAGGATGAGTTCAAGAATAAAATTTTCAATAAAAACATTCATCATATTCTTTGTATGAAGTTGGAGAAGATATTATTAGATCTTAGAAAGAGGGATGATGAATCTATTGGTTTATATAGAGAATGCTTTACAAGAAATTAAAGGTATTATTTTAGTATTATAATTATTCCTAAATGTAAGATTGGCCAATTCTTCACTTGCTTGAATCCAACTCTCTGAATGGAGTTAGGCATAAGGAACATTGAAAAATATGAAGAAATCATTCTATGTGAAATAAAATTAAAAACTGAAGTTGGAATCCCTCTTGGTTTTGATGATAAGAAAATAAAAATGGGGTTCCATGTAATTTTCAATGATATGTCATAGATAGAGAATAAAATGTTTCAAAGTCTTACTTGAAAAAAATATAGGAAATAACACTTAAGTGAGCGTTTCAAAGGAATAAGAAGGCATTTTAAGTGTTGGAATCATGGTCAATGATAAAAAATATATATATGTTACTTAAATAGTAAATTAAATAAAATGAATATGGGGAAAGATAAATATAATGAACCAAACAACCTTTAATGATTCAAGTGTAAGGAGTTTAGGAATTATACGAATCAATTACCCAATTTTAGGGTAAATATGGATGTGAAGACACAACAAACTCTAATAAAAAATGACAAAGGGAAACCTTATGCAATAAAAATGGATGAAGTGAATAATGATAATTAAACAAAACATATCCACCCACTTATTTTAGATGTTCATGTTTGATTGTGTATGAATAAACCCAATGAAAATCATATTATTCATCCTCTAGTGATGTAACACCCCAAGGCGTTAAATTTTTTATCTTTTTGAATAAATTTAATATTTTTACTTTATATAATACACCAAGATAATAATATATTACACATGAATTTTTTTATATTCATATATATGAACAATGAGTTTAGATTGTGTTACATGAAATAATTACTTTTGTTGATGTCTTGCATAACAAATAAGACCATGTTTTACTGAAAAAATATATTATTAAAGTAAAATTAATTAATAAAAGAAGATACAACCTAGACATTAATTTTTTACTTTTTAATATTATTAACTTATGAAAATATATTATTTACAAAAATATAAATTGAATCAATTGGTAATCAATATATTCTAAATGAATAAATGAACCAATCGAATATAATGGAAATGTTTTTATGATTATAAAAGATGATTTATCTTAATAAGTTAAATTAATTACTACTAGTGAATTATTTTAATGAAATTTATATATATTATATTCAATTAAATATTTTTAAAATTTATTCAATAGATTCAATATACATAAGATAAGAACAAACCAAATATTACACACAAAACTCTATATTTTTATAAAAGCACTTTTACAGCCTTTTAAAGGAGATCCTACATTAAAAATGAATTTTAAAACGTTATGAATTTAATCTAAAAAAAGAAAAATAATTTTTTAAATTTAAATACAAAAATTAGTTTTGGGGAAATTATTTTTATTTCTCTATGAAGTTTCATTTTTTATGAATAGTGAAAAATACTGAATTTTAATTCGAAACTGCATTTTCATAAAAATTATTTATAAGGATAAAATATATTTTAAATTTGTTTTAAATTTAAATAATATAAACTATAAATATATTAATATAATTTTTATCTTCTTAATCAATTTTACTTTGAAATTGGGTATAAAAACTTATCAAACTTTTGATCACTTTTACTTTAAAACATTCATTGTTGTTCCATTGGTAGGATTAATTATAATTTAATTTATACCACTTCTGTGATTGGAATCTATAAAAATGGATTCTATATTTCGATTAAAAATTATTTAAAACATTTAATATTATTAAATTCAATTATTACCAAAAATATTAATGAAAGTGATTAAAATTAATTACAACGATTAGGATGAAAATTAGCTTAATAAAGGACATAACCTTAATCCTAATGGCCAAAATGACCTAAAACTCATCCAGAAGAAATTTTCTAGAAATATTTAGAACCTATAAAAACATTGGTCATATTTAGATATTTATTATTATTATATTTTTTAAAAGGTTGGGGCCAAAGACTCATTTATTATTTAAAGAAAATAACTCTTTCAAACATGGGTAGAGGGATACCCATTACATACCCCGAAGGCCCATGACCAAGTGGTGTGAATACTATCCCCAGAATCCCATTTCCAAAATTTACCAGAATACCCCCTCCTCCACTATAAAAAGGAACTCACACATCACACTTCCTCACACCTATGAAGACACCTTGGATCAACCAATCACATCCATAATTTCTCCTAAATATTCTTTACTTCAACCTATATTCCCCACCATGGGCATAAATCCATCCAAGGAATGCTTTTGTTGAGAACCAAAAGGAGTTTCCTGAATAAGAGGTTAAAAAATTCCTCAAGATATTTTCTTTTATTTTAATTATCCACCACATAAAATATAATTATTATATAATCACAAAATAACCTCAGTATCATAAATAAACTGATATTTTTTAATATTAATATTATAACTACACTTATAAACACGTCCATCACATGGTTAATGAACATACTGTTCATGTGTCCGGTAAACGACCACCTCATTAAATGATGTCGTTTGTTTTTCATTTACCACCTTTTATAGTTGGGAATTATGATCGAAATGACATTTTTATATGATAAATATTATATTTATAATTTATTTATTATTATTTAATTATTATATATAACATAACTTTACTCTTTCTATTTTTTTGGAATATGATAACATCATTTGTGAAAGTGTGGAATACTACCTCTTCGAGGCGATGCGATTCGATCAAATTATATATGGAAAGTATAAAAAATGGTTTTAATTAAAAATATGTGAAATAAAGCAAAAATATATGATATTTATGACATAATTAACTCTCAATAAACATTATATATCATTTTCTATATTACCCTTTTGAAACAATAAAAAGTGATAACGTCGGTCGTGGACATGTGGACTACCGCCTCCAAAAAAAGATATGATTCCTTTCAGATAAAAATATTTATACATGATTAAATAAAATGGTTTTTATAATATTATTATCATTTTTAAATATATAATTTTACTTACAATCTTTTATATAATGATCGTTGATAATTGGGAAAATTACTCATGTGTACGTATGACTTACCATCTTCATGATTATAACGTTGGAATAATTTTCAAAACCCTATTTCATGAGTGGTTTTAAAAGTATAATATTTTTATAAATATGATAATTATTTAATGATTATTATTCTAAATATTTTTATATAATGAACCCTAAGATCATATTTGACCTACCAAATACATTTTTTTCACATAAACCAAACATTTTCGAAACAACCGATATAAAATTAATTTATTATGCAGCTGTTTACAGCATTATAATAAGTGAAATAAAAGTAAAGATAAACATGAAAGAGGATTTTAATCAACTAAATAATTAACATATTCTTCATGAATATAAAGAGACAAATGACATGTTAGACTAATGTTAATATATTTCATCTCAATTAACATTCCATTGAGACTTATTTGTTATTATACACCGTTTCCATTTTATATGGTGTATATAATTCCCTTTAACATGTTATATCATGAATATCTTTATTCTCATGATATTATAAGTTTTTTTAATGTTATTCATTAATGGGGATTATAATTAAAATGTTTTAAAGTGGTATGGGACACTTTGGGGTGTTTAAATGTTATTTTCCTCAAGAATGTTTTAATAACCTTTGAATGAAATTTCTATTAATCAACATAAAAAAACCTTGTTGTTATATATACTACACTAAGAAAATATAGATAAATGAATATTCTTTATTCAATATAGATATTTTAAAAGGATTATTGTTTATTAATGGAATAAATTATTTTGTAAGAGTAATGATTTAGATAGATAATGATGAGTGGAGCCTTAAATTTATATAGGCCCTCTATGCATCCAGAGGTTCTCAGGAGACAAACAAGTGGGTCAAATTAAATGGATTTTTACATGTAGTTTTAAACCATATCGTGAAATTTCTTAGTAGTATAAGTTTTCATGCACCTCAAACAAAACATCCAATAATTAAGTATTTATTTCATCAATATGCCAGTTATCATTGTTAATATCCATGAGGTTTTCATATGATAAAATCTATGGATTCATTTCATTCTCAGTTTATTGAATAAATGGAATGTGTTTCAGTTTATTACCTTTTATATTGATTATTCCTTATCCAGTTATTTGTATGGAATGTGTTATATATTATTTACCTTTAAATGTTGATTTATTATATTAAACTTATTATTTATTACACATTACTTACCCTTTATGAGAATTTGAGATCACCCTAATTATGTTTCCTTTCCCCACATTATAAGTAGTAAATCATTGAATAAGATTTCAAGGATGTTGTTTAATTCATTTTATTATGTATCATGTTTTTATTTTCTATTTCACAATGTATTTTGGGTATAATGTTTATAATCTAGCTTTCCAAAACTAATAAACTATTCAGAATTTTGGGGTTTGATTCCTTGTAAAAATTCCAATGTAATAAAATAATGCACCGGATCCAGGATTTTGGGGTCGGGGCATTATAGGTGGTATAAAAGGAAGTTTAGAATTAACCTTTGAAACTTGATTTAGAAAACATATATTAGGGAAAATAACACTAAAATATACTTTGAGGATAATTATTTATGAACATCCTAGAATTTTGGCATGGTAGAGATCATGTGGGTACTGCAAACAATATATTCCTATCTAGATACTTCACATGGAAGTGATTTTGAAATAGATATAACTAAGAGAAACAACTCTGAAAAGGTGCATTGGGCCTGAATCTTCCTAACCCCATACATGAAAATATGTCTTATTTTTCACTTGGTTTGACACTCCAAGGGGATACACTTAGGATAATTGAAATTTTCATTACAAAACATTTTGAAGGTTTTGAATGTAGAGATATCTGTAAAAAACCATGTTTATGGTTATGAAATTATCTATGAATAAAATTTTCAAGTTATGTTATGTGTTACTCAATATTTATAATTATAAAAAGTATATAATTTTATAACCTAATCTAGTATGTTACATTTTTTAGAAAAGGAATTTGGAATGATTAATGGTTCCACTGCTCATAGAAAATGTAGATATTTACCTACTCATTAAGCTAATATAGCTAGTATTGGAATTTATAAGGATATGTATATATATGAAAATAATATTCATGTTGTGAAACATAACCTTTCCAAGATGGGGACACCTATTCCACAGAGGGAATCTTTTATGCTATATTTCTTTATGAAACAAAATCCACAATCATTTAGTGGGAATAATAATCAAATTATAATCTATTTTGGATTAAGTCATTGTAAAATATATTTGGGGAATTGGGATATGGTTAAAAGGAGAAGGGTACACTTATAATTTATTTACATAATAAAAATAATGATCAAATGGTTGTCATTGGTCCATAATACAAGGGAGTATTAATAAATATAACTCATTGAATGGAGAACATTAAAAGAAAAATTCTTCAATAAATACTTTCCTCGTGATTAACAGATTGATATAAATAGAATGTCACTTAGCTAAAATCAAATGACAAAATTTTTTTGATGATTATAAATCTACCTTTAAATGGTTATGTAGGAAATTCTATAGATTATCTACACAACACGGAGTGCGTGACTGATCTCTAATTTGAAGGTCTTAAGATAAATCTTAGAAAAGTAATGTTTTGTAGACTTTATCATCATATAATGAGATGTATTTATGTTCCATAAAAACTAAGAATGAATTATCAATATCATACATATTCAAATGAAGAAAAGATATGAATAGGTCTTCTAAATACCATGATAAAGGTCATGTTTCAAAGAAGACGAAGGGAAATAAGGATTTTCAAACATGTGATAACATTGGAAAGAATCACCCTTGGAAATAATTGAAAGGATTAAGAGTTTTTTATCAGGGTGGAGAATAATTTCACTAGGAAAAAAAGAAAAAGTAAGAAAGAAAACACTTCTATTTAGTGATTAAATTATAAGGTTATTGGGAAATATGAAAAAAATTTATCAAGTATCAAGAGAATGTATCTCTAAAGAAGATAAGGGGTCAAGGACAAGAATATTTTATTGACACAACAGAAGTGGAATAAATAACGTGATTATATATTCAGATCTATGAAATATTTTGTAAAATTATTTTTTTGATGATGTTCTCTTCATATTAATTATGAAATATATAAGGATTATATTGCAATAAATTTTCATTAATAATTTTGGATCATATGTTGAATAGTAATAAGAAAAGTTACTTGGTAGTAGGTTAATTTTTTTGGAAAACAAATGGTTGATGGGAATATAATACTTAATATGTTTATAATTTCGAGACTATATTATTTGGATAATTATATGATTGATTTGGAGAAAAATATTTTTGTTCTATCAATGATGGAGTTTGCAACACATTGGTATTTATGGAATATATCCAATAACATGTGTTTCACTTAATGAATAAGGATGAATTCATGTTTACCATAAAGTGTTTTGTTAATAAAATCTACTACTATATTCCAAGACAATACATGATGATGGTGTTCAAATACTTGGTATGTGATGATTAAAGAACTAATTCGTGTTCATTGAAGGATAATGATATGTTAATTTGGGGAATTCAGAGACCTTCTTTCTAAAAGTGTTGGATCATAGCTGGTTGTAATAGTTAACCATTAATTAAATGTTTAATGTTGATATTGGAATGAGGTTTTAGATATTAATGTATTTATTCACTATATGAAGCATCATGTGCTAATAGTTCAAAAAATAATCAATAGAAACTATTATTTTGATAGAAAAAAATATTTTATTATATTCATAGAGTGTGAAAGAATTCTAAAACTATAGGAAAAATTATCTTGAAACAAAAATATTTCCATAATATCATCATATTTGATGATATCAATGAACATGTTTTATAAACATTGTAAAGGATTTGTGATCTTCAACATTCAGATAAACATGATCTCTATCACTCTCTATCAGAACTTGATTGTTAGATTTTTCTTTCATATCAATGTTTTCATTTCCCACATATGTTTCCCACTGGAGAACCTAGTTACATGAAAATTATACTTCTATTTCTCTCTTTTTAATAAGATGTGTTATTAACCATATTTATGGTGTTTTTTTTCTACAAGAATATAATTTGTTAATATCAAACCCCATATTTCCATGATCAATTATAAATTTTGAGGATTAAATTTAATAAAAGTGGGTATAATGTAAAACCCCAAGACATTATAATATTTTACTTTTAAAATAAATATTATTCTATTCCTAGCTTGGTTTATAAAAAACATCAAGTTAATATTATGTTACAAAAGAGAAAATGTTATCCTTGATCTATAACGAAAACTGAGGCTAGCTTACATTACACGTAACAATGACTTTGCTCGATGGCTTGCATAACATGGAAGAAAGAGTTTTACATAAAATATATATTACTAAAATATTAATATTTAATATAATAAGATATAACCTTGATATTAAATTATCAGTTATATATAGTTTTAAATAACGTCTGAAAAAATATGGTTTAAAAAAATATAAAATTAATCAATTGGTAATCAATATATTAGAAATGAATATAAGAACCAATAAAATACAAAGGAAACATTTGAATACTTACAAAATATGATTTATCTTAATAAGATAAAATAATTAATATTATTGGATGATATTAATGAAATTTATATATTATAAATTATATAAATTATTTCTTTAACTTTATCCAATTGATTTGATAGACATAAGATAAGATCTAACCCAATGTAACATATAGGAATTTATATTTTTATAAAAGCTGATTTACCAACTTTTAATGGAACACTCACTTTAAATAACAATTTTATCACTTTTATAAATTTAATTCGAAAAAATACAATGTATTATGTTTATTTAAATGTAAAAATTATGTTTGGGTAAATATTTGATATTTTTTGTGATGTTTAATGTTTTTGGCGAATAGTGAAAAATACTAAATTTTAACTTAAAACTATTTTTCATCTAATTTAATTATATTGATAATTTATATTTTAAAATTGTTTTAAAGTCACATTACATAAATTATAAATAAATTTATATAATTTAGTTCATTGGAATCAATTTACCTTTTATACTAGCTGTAAAAACTTAGAAAACGTTTGAGCATTTTTACTTTAAAAACCCACATTATCGTACCATCTACAGGATTAATTTTTAATTAATTTATTCCACTTATGTGATTTTAATTTACAAATAAAGATTATTTTTTTAAATTAGAATAATTTATAGTTTATAATAAGTAAAAGTTTCTTTTATTGAAAAATAACAGTTATAGTTAGTAAGATTAATGATAATTATTAATAGAAAAATTAACATAACAAATGATTAAACATAAAATTAAGTGCCATACTGACCTAGAAAATTTTAAAAAACCTATTTTATTTCAATATTTAGACCCAATACTCCATTTTATTAGATTTTAAACACTATTGTATCCACTTTACATAGTAAAATGTGGGTGGAGTTTCCTTTTAAAAAATTTACAAGATTGTAAATCCTCCTCCACTATAAAAAGGCACCCAACCCTCACACTTACTAAAACCTCTATAGACAATTATTTTTGAAAAATATATTCCCAAATAGGTCCTAAAAATACATAAAATCAAAATATATGCCTCAACTTGGTTATAAATTCATCCAAGGTATCCCTTTCGTGCAAACCAAAAGGAGTTACCAAAATAATAGGTAACATCCTTCATCAAGCTATTTTGTTTTATTTTAATTCTACACCACATCAAATATTATTATTACATTATTACATAATAAAATAGGTATAAAAAATATACTGATATGTTGCTATATTTTTATCCTGACCAACACTTACTCACACTTCAATCAAATGGGTAACAGACTTACTGTTCGTGTTTCCTGTGAACCACCGACTCATGAAATGATGTTGTTTGTTTCCTTTAACACATTTCATGGTTGTGAATTATGATGTAAAATATGTTTGTATATGATATATATTATATATATAATGTGTTTATTATTTATTAAGTTTTATATAGAATATACCTTTATTATTTCCATTTAGTGGGAAAATGATAACATAGTTTGTAGAAGTGTGGACTACAACCTTCTCAAAGAGATACGATTCATTCACGTAGTACATGGAATGAATACAATATGGATTTAGTTAAACATATGTGAATTAATTTTCATATATATGATGTTAATGAAATAATTATGTTTCTTTATGAATGATACATCATTTTATTTATTACCCATTTTACACACTAGAATGTGATAACATCAGTCATGGATGTGTGGACTAATGCCTCCTCAACATGATGTTATTCCTTTTAATTAAAAATATTTATATATATAAGTATATATGATTAAATAACATGGTATTTCTAATATAATGGTCATTTTATAATAATATAAAGTTACTTACCATCATTCCATAAATATCATTAAAAAATTGGAACGTTACTCATGGGTACGTACGACCTACGATCCTCAAGATTGTAACATTGATTAATTTTTAATAACCATATTTAATGATTGGTTTTAAATGTACAATTGATATATAAATATGATAATTATTTCATTATTATTATTATTATGAATATGTTTATATAATGATCACTTTTTCCATAGTTGACCTACAGAACACGTTATCATGACATGTAAAATTGATTACAAGTTAAAGATGATTTTATATTATATGGAAGAACATATGTCACATCTCAAGGAGCATTAATAGGTTTAGTGTGTGTATTCCTAAAAACAATTTACTAAAAGATGGGGGTTGTTTTGAAAGCAGTTTAAAGAAAATAAATTAATTTAAAGTGTTTCATAGTTGAAGAACCAAGTGGATTTCAAAAAAATATAAGAAAATGGTTTCATTGTGAGTTTACTACATATATCTATAGTTCTTCACTCTTATATGTTAATTAAGGTTTTATGTATGGATTTAGTTTAAATTATTTGTAATCCTGATTACTTTCCAATTGTTTATAGTAATTCATGTTGAACCAAACCTTAACATAAAAATCGTATAGCCAAGGTCCAGATCTTTTTCACGATATATTAACATCCAAATAAAATTGAAATATAAAATATGTGGGGCAAAAAGGAATCATGTGTTGTCCAATCAGAACAACACAAGTCACCCTCTCAAAACATCACATCAATTGATAATAAGTAAACATAATTTCATTAGGTTTAATCAAATTGGAATTCAAACACTAATAATAATAAGGTAACTCTAAAAGAAATGTTTTCAGACCCAATATAAATAAAACCAAAAGAAGTAAATGTGCTGAAAATACCTTTACCAGATGTGTATCTCCCGCACAAAGAACTTCGACCATTTATCCCAACATCTAGAGGAGGGTGAAAATTAGGTGTATCTCCCTAATCATTTCATCTCCCCTATGAGAATAGGGAGCTCCAGAACCTCTAATGAAGATGAAAGGATTATAATAGAGAATCAATTTTCATCACTTTACTCTCTTTGTTAAATGTGTAAATGGGGAGCCTAAGGTTCCAATTTATAGGAAATGTGGAAGGTGGTTTTGGGAACCCTGATTTAAATAAACCACTTCAACCATGGTTTTGGATGTCCAAAAAGTAATTTATCACATTTTAAAAACAAAAATGTTATATAAATTCTTCCTAAATATCTCCATAGAAAAGTTGGAACCAGTTGGATAATCACACATAGAGATATGGAAGAAATAAGGTATCCACTTGTTGACATCAAGAAGATTCAATCCCCTAGACATATTAGTTAGTATAGTCCAATTAATAGACCAATGGGGATTAAGTGTATTCATATTAAATGTATACCTCTAAATTATGGACCATCCTAGAAAATTGATTCCCATTTGGGTTAACAGTTTAGTAGAATTATGAGGTTGAGTCTATTGGTGTACTTGGATCCAATATAGTTTCTCCCACATTTCTTTAATTTCATCATGGGCCTTCTAAATCACATACAACAAAAATGTAATTATTAAAAAAGTAACATTTCCATTTTTTAATAGTGATAAATACTAAATAATTTAAAGAAACATGAAGTTAAATTTGTTAATATTTTTATATTTTTCAATACAAAACTAGTTTAGCACAGTGGTGTAAGGTTGAAAATGAAATTGTGAATCACAATGTGATCACACCCCCACACCTAAACATTTGAAATCTTGGGAAATTTCACATTTCCAAAAATTATGTGTGGATATATTCCCAACTTCATTAATATTTAAAAGTAAATAGAAAATTAAAATGTGATAGAATTTTCATCAAAGAAAAAAATCAAATCACAATGTTATTATTAGTGATCATACAAAAAGAAATATCATAAAATTTATTAGAATGAAATTCAAGGATATGAATGATACCGATTTGAGAAAATTATTCAAAAGATAAATATGTCACTAATTATACATATATATTTGTGTGAAAGCCATTACATAAAATTCATTCCACTTCCTATCCAGTAAATATAGGTTATTTAAAAAAATTATTCATAAATGATTATATTGACCGAACCTACCCAAATACTTTTCCATCAAATATAAAGACCCACTCAATTAAAAATTACCAAAAGTCAAACCTTAATCTCCTGACCTAGATATCTCCAAATGTTGAAAAGTTCACCACTCCCTTCTTTTATTAGTGTTTTTCAAGAGTTTCACTTGGAAAATATTTCACACTCATCACTCAACCATTATTTTATCTCCTAAAAACACTAATTGTAATAGTAATAATAAGATCCAAAGTTGAGGAAGATTTTTTTTAACCTAAATAAGAAAAAAACCCATATTTTTGTGTGTGTTTTTTTGTTTTGTTTTTGAGGGTGTACATTAGTCGGATAACAAGTACACACACATAGGTCAATCTGGTACAATAATGAAAAAGAATCGATAAGGAACAAAGATATGGACAAATAATTTAGGAAAATAGATAATTATTAACCAAACTTATATTTACCTTTTATTGTGAAAGAAAAAATCACACTTCATGGTTGGGTTAAAAAATGTGTGGATATATTTACTGACTTAATTTAAAATAAACAACTCACACAAAGGATACCATTCTTCTCAAAGGATTAAAAATGATATAACCATTTATATCATAAAAAACAAAAACATTGTCAAGAAAAAGTTACACATGAATGTTAAACTTATCCTAAAACTTGAATTCCATCATCAAAACAATTTTTTTTGGAAATATTAAAAAATGAAAAAAGGAAAATTCTTCATTCATTTTCAATAATTCACATGATTAAGTGGGAATCATTTTATATGATTAATTAAGCATTAAAAATGAATATTCCAACCCAAAAGTGAGGGGAAAATGAGGGGGGGGGAGTAAAATACTACTGCTCAAGAAAAAAATAGTTTGAAAGAAAGATAGATGATGAAAACTCCTAACCAATATGGGAATGTACCCAACACTCCCACATAGAGATTATAAAATTTAATCACTGTAATAAAAGAGAATATATCAAATAAGGATAAAAACTAGTCAGTATCATTTATAGATTGTTTCTTGAAAATTGATTTTCTTCATCGAGGACTTTATAATGGCTTCATAAATGTACTTCAGCTACTACCCACTGACAGTGAAGCAACGTTTAGTCTATTAATTTTTAAACTGAATAAAACCAAATGGACAAATATTTGTAAAAATGTATAGACCAAACAATTGATAATGAATCTTACCTTGATGAAAATTCATCCTTAAATTTTAAAGGAGAGAATTATTCACAATGTAGAATTGACGATGAAGGATGAGATAGTCATTTGCAGCCTTGGTTCACTCTTTATAAATCTTGGAGTTCTCATATAAATATCTACACATTTCCTCTAACTCGTGAATTTGAAACATCCTTCATGAACCTACAATATAAAGATTCAAATTTCATTTCCTAATGTACCATTAGTCCCAATGCTCAATCTAAATAGGGAGGTGACAACTCTTTGAAAAACAATCTGATAGGGTGACATTCTATTAAGAGTTTTGAAAGCAGTATGATAAGCCCATAATGAATCACAAAGTTTAAGACTCCAATTTTTTCATTTGGGTTCAAACAGTTTTTGAAAAAAATTTGTTTTACCTCTCTATTAAACACCAATACATGACCAATTTTCTATGGGTGATAATAAGTAGACACTTGTTGCTCGACCCAATACTGATGAAAAAGATATTTCATTGTTTGGTTTCAGAAATGAGAACCTTGGTCACTGATGATGAACCTAGGTAATCCAAATATACAAAAAATATTTGTTCTAAAAAATTTAACCACAATCTTGGAATTATTAGTCCTTGTGGTGCGTGATTCTACCCATTTTCTTACATAGTCCATAATAAGAAGAATGAAAAAATTTACAAAGGAATTGTGAAATGGACCCATGAAGTCAATGCCCCAAACATTGAAAATGTCATGGAAGAGAAAGGGTTGTTATGGAATTTCATTTCTTTTAGTGACATTCCCCATTCATTGATAACAATGAAAATATTTATAGAAATCATGGGCATCTAGAAATAATTTTTTCCAAAAGTGACAAGAATCGAGGACCTTGAGAGCAGTCCATTGGGGACCAAATTAGCCCCCACAAAAAAGAGTGTGGAATAAACTAAGGACAAAATAAAACATTCTCTTAGGAAAAAAAACTAACAAATTGATCAATACATGTTCACCAAAGTTAGGGGTCATTCCAAATGTAGTAATGAGACTCATTTTTTAGAGGGTCATCCCAGTTTGTTTTTAAATCAAGAGGAATGAAAGATGCTACCAAGTAATTTATAATGTCAGCATACCCAGGAATAAAAACTTGCACTCCGTATAGTTTCTCATCGGGAAACATGTCATTTACGAGAATAAATGGGTATGAATCAATGTATAAGTATGGGTGGATCCTTCTGATATGGTCAAAAAACACATTCTCAACTCCTTATTTATCCCTAATTACTATTTTAATTTCTTAAAGTAGGAGCATCCAATGAATGAGACACAATTTAGATTCATGATTCTTAATGAGATACTGAAGGACTGCATGGTCTGATAACACAATGAATTTAGACCCTAAAAGGTATGAACTAAATTTATCCAACCCAAAAAATGGAAATGAATTATTTTTCTGTTGTGGTGTAGTTTTCTTGAGATGTATCTAATGTGCATTAAGAATAGGATATTCCATGTAGAGATTGGTCTACCCTTTATGATAAGATATCCCCAACTATATAGTTAGGGGAATCACAAATGATATCAAATGGTAAATCCCACCGAGGTGGTTGTATTACCAGTGGTGATGTGACTCCATTGTAACATATTAAAAACATCCTCAAATACTTTACAAAATAATATTTTTTATTTTTGAGTAATCGAGATATGGGGAGTGAAATATTACTAAATTAATGAATGAAACATTAGTAAAATCACGTATGAACTAAGAAATACCACACATACCACACATTTTTGGGGAATGGTAGGGGAAAAATTACATATATGTTTAATTTATCAACTTGTATACCATCCCCATAAATGACATGAGAAAGTAGAATACCTTGTCACCCTATGAAATTGAATTTATAATTTTATAAATATTATTTTGTATACATTGACATTGGATAGATACTAGACTATTCAAACATTCTTCAATAGAGGAGACATAAATATTGAAATAATCCATGAATAATTCCCTGAAATTCTCCAGGTAGTCTAAAAAAATACAAGCCATGAATATATGGAATGTACCTGAAGCTTTCACAGTCCAAATGGAATCCATCAATATTTTTTTTTTCTTTTCTAGATCCATGGGAGAAATATGGATCTAAATGTATCTATAATACCCATCAATGAACCATTAGTGGGACTTCCCCACTAACCTCTATTTAATTTATTAAATTAATGAAAATAGTAAATGGTACTTACTAATGTGTAGGTTTAGTCAGTGATGGTATATATAGACATGCCAACTATTTTGCACACAGGTTGGAACAAACTCATTATTTTCATTTTTAATTACTATTAGACCAGTTATTTTAGGAAGAAATTCAACTGGACTGACCCATTGGGTATCAAATATAGGTTAAATGATTCTACATTCCAATAAATTTGTTACCTCCATTTAACAATATCTATGATGTTTTGGTTCAATCGATGTTGTGTCTGCCTCACTAGTTTATCCACATCATTTAACAATACATTATGTTTTAAATTTCATGGGATAATAACCTAAATTTTAGAAAGTTTCCATCCCAAATATTGTTTATACTCCCTCAAAAAATCAAGAATCCATAATTCATGCTCAGGAGGGATTTAACTAGCAATGATGATAGGAAAATTGTTTCCATTCTAAATATAAGAATATTTTAAATCTTGAGGTCGTTTTTCCAGTTCCAAATATATGGGGTTTTGGATTTATGGGAGTGTGTGTGAAAGTGATAGGCCACTAATCTCATATAACTACTCAATGGTATCATCCTCAGATGTGGAACTATATTTTTCATGCTTATAAGTATCATAAATGGTCATGTGATCCTCATTGTTCATGAAATCATCATTTTAAAAACATGAATGAAATTTTTCTCAACCACTAAAACAATCAATGCATGATTAATTACCTACAATTTCAATTAAGGATGAATACATAGAAAAGGTATTGGGGGAAAATGATGTTTTTTCAGAGGAAGGGAGTACATTAATTGAGTTAATAGAGAGAGAGGAATGTTCTCATGAGGGGTGGTTCATGGAATCAAAGATATTGATGGGGAAAATGTCACCACCAAAATCCATAGAAAATGTACTATTTGTGGACCTTAATTATTGTTTTGGTAATTTTTATAAAGGGCCTACCCAATATAATTGGGGCATGTCCATTAATTCTATCATCTTCCATTTTTAGCTCATAAAAACCAGAATAAAAAATTTAAATTATCACCCCCATAGGAACATCCTCTATCAAAACAGAATGGAGTGATGTACTCATAATTTTTAATTGAAAAAAATTCTAATGGGATTTCTTTCTCTGACCTTAAATGAAGAGCAAATAGAGTAAGGCATCACATTTTTAGAATTAAAAAAATTAATAATAGCATTGTAAAATTAATACTCATCTATTGTTCATGAAATCAAGAATCTTCCAGGATCACTTCATTTGGTTGGAAGTGATGGATCTATCATTTTTGAGTTGTTTCTCCCAATTCACACCTTCTTATAACCTCAATGCATCATTCGGTGTGTACACATATCCTTAAGAAACATTTAATATCTTGGAATTTTCTTCACAAAAAAAATCAAGGGGATTCTAACCTTCACTTTTTTAAATGTTTCCAAGATTTCATTTTTGAGATAAGTTTCATTTTGTTTTTTGGTTGGGTGGCCCTTTTGGGAAATTTAAGAGGAATGGTTAGGCTTTGAGGCTCATCAGTAGACACACTATTTCCTTTTGTTGGATTTTCTTAGGGAAATTATTATTTTTATTTTGGGTCATTGAAGAAGGTTGTAAAGGATTTTTCCTCAGGGGGGATTACTCAATTAGAGGGTTCAATAAGATTTTAAGTTGACTTTCACTCCAAAGGGTTATAGAACTACCATTTACCTTCTTCGTAGGGTTAGTAAGTGGTTGAGAAGGTAGTTTACTAAACCCATGACTTTGGATTTCCCCCAACAAGTTATCTAGTTAGCCTAGTTTCCTTTTTAAGCCATGAATGGTAGCTTGTGCAGATTTTGGGAATTTAAGATTGTTGGAATCTATTTGTTTCATTATGTCTTCTAGGATAGTCTCAAGTTTTTGAGGGGGTTGTTAGAAATTCATTTATGGTGGTTGAGTATTTTTGGCTGGTGTTGGCAGATTACTACTCTGGACTAGTTGGTTCCATGGTTGTTGATGTAGGTTTGAATAACCCCTTGCCTATAGGCTTGGTTTTCAATCATCCCAGGTTTGAATGGATAATAAGGTTTGTGCTTAATGGTTTGGTTATATGGGCGACCGTGAAAGATTGACTCAAAACTCTCAGATGTTTCTCACTATTTAAGGAATTTTTAGAATTATGGGTGTCAAATGATCATATACCACAATGAATGAGGGCGGAGATTGGGATTTACCTTGGGAAAGAGAATTTTGTCGAAGAAGGGTACTTACCTCTTTAATCATTATGAAAACCTTCTTCATGAATTAAGTACTCTTAAACTCATGGACACCTTGAATGGGTAAAATGTACCTTGAACCAAATTGTTAAGTGTTCTACACCATGTTCTCAATTAGAATTATTTTAGAAATTGGTGTCCTATCAACTAGAACACCACCTACAGTATAATCAATCATGTTTTGGCTAATAAGAATCAAAGCTTTATAAATATAATTTATTAAAAGGTTTCCACTTATTTTGTGGTGTAGGAAATATGGAAAAAAGGCACATAAATATTTCCATGTATTCATGAAATGTTTTCAATTTTGGTTATCCTAAAATACATATTTCTTTTCCTATGGTTAGAGTTTTGAGAGGCTAAGAAATATTTTTCTTTAAAAAGGAATTTCATTAATTCCTATCCTTGAATTGGTCAATTAACAAAGAATATCCAATCTTTTTTAGTATATTATAATAAGAAAGAGAATTAAATATTCTTTACTTTTTCTTCATCCACATTTGAAGGTTTTAATTTATAAAACACAATATGAAATTATTTTAAGTGATAATGTGAATCCTCTTTTTCGAGTCCATGGAATCTTGGTAATAAGTTAATTAAACAAGATTTTAGTTCAAAATTAGGTCGATCACCTTGTATTTGAATGTAAGAGCAATGGATCTCTACATTATAAGACATTAGTTATATTAATTACTAGTAATTTTCTTCCAAATTATGGAATTTTATTTCATATTTAATTTGAGTTCATGTATAAGAATAATGATCTAGAATTGTTTCAATGTTTTTTATGTCCTCCTCAATGGACCATTCGATGCTTCTTAGTGTCGATGAAAAAAGATCTTATCCGGTTCGTGTTCAAAGAAGTATTTTCTCTAGTGAATATAATTTCAAGAAAATGGCATAAAAATTAATATATAATAAGTCAACTAAAAAATTAAGTATGAATAGAAGTGAACAAATAATTACAAAATACAATTTTTTTTACAAAAAACGCACACTAAAAACAAAAGTGCTCCCCGAAAATGGTTCTAATATTTTAACACATTTTTGTTACATGCAAAATTTATTATTGTTTAGATAGTATTTTATAGACTTTGGTAGACCTTACATTATATATCAAGTAGAATTGATAGGTTTAGAATATATATTCTTAAAAAAAATTACTAAAAGAGGGGTTTGTTTTGAAAATAGATTAATGAAAATAACATAATTTTAATGAATATAATAGTTGAAGAAAAAATTGAATTTTAAAAAATATGAGAATAAGGATTCATTGTGAGTTTATTACATGAATCTAAATTTCATCACTCTTAGATATTAATTATGTTTTAAAGTATGTATTTAGTTGAAATTAATCAGAATCCCAATTACTTTATAAGTGTTTATATCAACGCATGTATAACCAAACATTGACATAAGAATCATATAGCCTATGTCCAGATATTATACACAGTATATTAAAAAAAACTTTATGTCTCAAATAATGGGTGAATAAAAGTATTCTTGTATTGTACAATTGGAACAACCCAAGTCATGCACTAAAAAAATCACATAGCTCGTAAAAAGTAAAGAGCATTCGATTCAATTTAATCAAAAAGGAATTGAAACATGGATCAATGTTGGATAATTATGAATGAAATACTATAACACCCAAAATAAATCAAACAATTATTAGAAAAAGTTATGAAACTCCCTTTAAAATATGTGTAAGTCCCTCACAACATACACCCACCATTTATCTCAACATCGAGAGGAGGTGGAAAGTATGGTTAATCTCCTACTTCATTTAAGTTCTCCTTATGTGGATAGGGTGCTGTATAAACTCAAAGGGGAGGAAAATACTCCTATATAACATAAATTTGGCATTAATTCACTCTTTTTGTAGAACATTGAAATTGGGATCCTAAGGTTCCAATTTAAAGGAAATGTGGAAGGTGGTTTTGGGCACCCTGATTTTGAGAAACCACTTGGCCCATGGTTTTGGATGGATAGAAAGTATTATATCACATTTTATAATACTAAAAAGTTACAGACCCACCTCATGAATATCTAATTTTTTTTCCCTTTTTGGACAATCATATTTGGAGATATGGGAAATATATAGAACCCAATTTTTGACATCAAGCAGATTCGATACCCAGGAAAGCTTAGTTCGGACGGGCCCATTACTCAATGAATGTAGATTTGATGTCTTCATTGAAAATATATCCCATTAAATTTTGGATCTGACCACAAAATATCATCCCATTTAGATTTAAGGATTAATAGAAGTGTGTAGTTGATTCCACCACTATTCTTAGATCCTACACAGTTTGGCCCATTTTTCTTGGACTTCATCAAGGGCCGTCCAAATCACCTCCACATATAATGTAATTATCAAAACATGTAACATTTCCCTTTTCAACAGAGATAAAAAAATAATTTAATCAAACATGAAGTTAAAATTTGAATTTTTTATTATAAATTTCAATACTAATATAGATTATCAAATTAGATTAAGGGTGAAAATGAAATATTGAATCATGGTGCGATCACCTAACAATGTAATTTTTGACACAAAAACCTAATATGGTCAAAACACAAGCCTACTCCCAATTTTTTATGTATGTATTTAAAACATTGTATTGAGATAAATTAAATTAATGGTAAAAATTAATTTTTTTTTGAAGAAAGTAAATAATTTTCATAAGTTGAATATTCAGGTATATAAAGACATAAGTGACATGTTGGACTCAAGGTAAGTTATTTCATCTAAATTTTCATTCCACTGAGACTTATTTCTTGTTAAGAACCATTTCAAATTTATATGGTGTATATACATCCCTTGTACATATTATATCATTAATATCATTACTATCTTGATATTATACGTTTAAATTAATTTTATTCCTTAATAGGGATTATGATTCAAATGTTTCAAAATGTTATGGGACACTATGTGGTGTTTAAAGATCAATTTCCTCAAGATAGTTTTAATGAACTTTCAATAGTATTTACATTCATCAATGTCAGAAATACTTTCTATAAATTATCATACACAAAGTAAATATTGATAAATATATATATTTTATTATGTATATATTTTTTATAATTCATATTTTTTGTCATATGATTCAATTATTCAATATGTTAAATTCTTTGGACATGCAGTGACAGGAGGCACTCAAACTTTATGTATCCCCTTGATGTATCGATAGGTTTTTATGAGACAAATAAGTTTGAAAAATTATATAGGTTTATAAATTTATTTTTAAAAGATATTGTGAATGTTTTTGATGTGATAGGATTTCATTTGAATTATACATGACTTCCAAAAATTATGCATTTCCTTCATAGAAAAAAAAGAGAGAGATTTTGAGACAAAATTACTATAGCATAACGGCTATGTAACATGGTTTTAGAAAACATTAAAAAGAGAGGGGACAAGGTTAACCAACTAATAAATAATGTATAATACAATATATTAATATATATATAATAAAATATAAATGAGATCATATTATGGATATTTTAATGACATACCACTTGAAAAGGAAATGTGAAAGAAAAGAGAAGATGTAATTTCTTTTATGAAAACTTGTTAGCCTAACGGTGTCACATAAAAATTAATAAAATGAATTGATGGAGTAAAAAAGGGTATCTCATCATTTGTAAATCAAAAGGATAGTAATAAGGATAAACAATATCATACCGCAACATATGAAAATGGAAATTCAAAGACATAACATAAAATAAGTGTTTAGTAAAAAAAGAGGGTGAAAAGTTCTCTGTACTTAAAGAGTAAATTTATTAAACTCAAAGGTTGGGACCTTGGGAGGATTGAGGGAATCATGGGAGGTAAAATGAAATATAATGGTTGGGAAATAATTTTGAATGAATGTAAAGAAGGAATGGGTTGGTATTTATAGAAAATGTGAGGGAGTAGTTTATTATTTTTCAAGGGACACTCATTAGAGGAATTTACAAAACTATAGGCTTGCCCATAATATTTTCCCATGGTATTTTACACTTGGGACACCTAATAACATATATTTCTTTAAAAAATTATACTATAATTATTATATAATTCTTACATAATTAATGATGTCTTTAAACACACCAAAACTCAAAACTGTATTTTTACTCTTTACCAAAAAATAAAACATTTTATAAAAATATCATAAATTCACACTAAAATAATATTTATGATCTTAATTCCAAAATGAACTCCATTTTATGAAAATAATTTTCTAATTTGGAGATATTTAATTTTTAAGTAAAAACACCATTTTCACGAAAAATACTAATACATAACTAATAATTTTGGAAAAAATTATTTACTAATGCTATTATATCACATTACCAATCAAGATTCTTAAATTATATCTATACTTTCTTAAGTGAGGTTATTATTCCATTGGTCGCAATACTATTCATAAGGTTGATATTACTATTCACAATTTACTATTCACCAAATATTATGTTGATCTTATTAGAATATAAATTTATTACTGATCACAACTATAGTTGAGAATTTTTTTAAAATCATTTCACATTATTAATTATTTAAAGTATAAAATAATATTTTAAAATACACTTTTTCCAATATTCATCGATAATATGGACCTTCTATAAATTCATCATATAGTTTTTTTACATTTGAAATTAAATTTTTCTTACTATCATATGAAATAACAATTTTATTTAAACCAAATGATTACACAAAGTAATTAAGGCCTCGTTACATAGCCCCATATAACACCTGCATTGGACCTAAGAGTAAGGTGTGGAATAGTGATAGAATCTTGGGGCGGCTCAGACAAAATTGTTTGAGTGGTGATTTCTATCAGCTTGATCTTCTCCAATAATTGATTTCATTTAAGCTTAACATATTGGAGTTCGTCTTGGACTTGGTCTAGAGCAAATCCCAGTGATGCTAACTCCTTTTGAAGCTCTGACAGATGGGCTTCATACAAACTGAGTCTACTGGATGAGTCTATCAACTCTTCTTTCTGTATTAATTAACCATGACAATTTATATTTATAATCAATACTCATAATGTTAAGAGTATAGTGTCTAATGGTCATATTGACCAACAATCATATAACAGTCGAAACCCGATATTCACATTTCTATTATACTCAGTCCATCAATAAAAGGATATAGTTTTTTTATGTAAGAATTATATGACCAACATTTTATGGAAACAAAATATTATTAAAATGTTAGGGTCATTACACAAACTATTTCCAATGAATATCCACTTTTAAACCGTACTCATATACTCCCAATATCATATCTAATTAATTTACTAAACCAATACCAACTATATTGATCTCATGCCACACCATTCCATGTATCAAAGACAATACCTTATCACCCTCACTATTTTCTCCATGGAATGATAGGGTCCACAAGACTAAGACATACAACCAGTCAATAACCCCATATCCAATCCTAACATAAGATAGGAACCACCAATACCATGAGTATATATAAATAGAGAACTCAATAAACACAATATCTCTAAGAAATTATCACCCGTTCTTTTACCTCACTTGCTATAAAATTATAGCCTTATCTCTATAGAATTTAAGAAATAAATATGTCATGCTAACCTAAATTCATCAAATCATGAATAAAAAGGGAACACAATATCATGTCTTACCCAACAAACAACCCTAATTTAATCTCCCATGAATCCTATATTTTTTTTAATAATATGATTTTTTATTAACCACATGGTTAAGAATATAACTATATTACCTACTAAGCACAACTACACATCCCACAATAACAACTTTTTTCTTTTGATCCCAACATATATGAGGAAATCTATATGTATTCCCCTACTACCTCAAGGATTTCTAGTTATTCCAAAATACGATTTCTAAATCTAATTGTACCCAAAACATACCACAACAATACTTATCTATACCCAATGTATAATTCATGTGCTAAACAAATAAATATATTTGAATCTCAATTGTATGATCAAATCTAGGATAGAATCATTCACTAAATCCATCACCATTCTGTTTAGTTAATTTATCTTTCTTCAATAGGTTATCAAATAAAATGATAATTAATTATTATTTATTTTTAATTGACCTCATCCAATTTTTACAACATCATTTTATAACTATTTTATAAATTTTTTTTAACGATATCCCATTTTTAAAAAATATTTTACACCATAAATATTTTCCACAACTTCATAAAATCAAGGTAATAAATGTACATTTCATGGAATCCTATGTGCCAAATATTATGTCTGTACACATGATCTTGGCACCCCTGAAAAACGGTAAAATAATACATAATAATACACATCACAATACATTATAAAAAATTGAGAAACATTAACAAGAAAAATAAATAATTATAATATGAAATCTCTAGTAACGTGGAATTCCACTTTAGAAGTGTTATCTAGGAGAAAATTCAATGTTTCTCCCAAGTCAAGAATCATCATGTATTCATATAGCAAGTCTTATATAGGTATGAAAAACAAAAAAACTATAATACCATTTTTAAAACCTTGACAAAGATCACCTGATATGTTAATATGATTATGGACCCATTATAGCTTAGGAAAGCCACACCATATGAAAAACATTCAATGATTATCAATAATAATCGATGATCAACCATCAGAAGGCTAAACTATTGACATCACCACAGATGGATACAGATAAATAAGATAAAAATCTACAAAGTGTACATTATATTTTTCATAATATAATTACGTCTATGAGTTAATGATATAAATGAAATACCAACATGATATGACAAATAAAATAATTTCATGTAATCATCCATAAAAAAGGACTGTCTACAAGGAAATTATATTCAAGAATGATACAAAAATAATATAAAACATGTATATATCACCCCATAATCCTAAGATTCATCTTTGGCCTATCCCTAAATCCTTACCAAGCTACTGCAACCTATCTACTTGTATAATATTCCCCCTATATATCAAAATTATTTTTACACATCCACCTTGGTTTATGTGTAGGGTGTGAGAATAAATCACATTAGGGAACTACCAATGGGATCCCTAAAATACACCACAATATAATGATTTTATGTATACAAAATGAATAAAGAAATAACACAATACAAGTTAGAATCCAATCAATATCACCATGTATTGATTAATACAACATTATCCTAGGCATACATTCTTTGGATTATACTGGTGAATCAAACACATCCCACTCATGAAATAACCATATGACTTCATAAACTCTACCCAGTCAGAACATCAGAAGAAACAACCATACATATTGTAAAATCACAAAACACTCACTAAGATAGATTATTCTTCAAAACCCCTACACACTTTACCATTAACTAATTCCCATAATAATAAATGGTGTTCATTCTTACTAATTGAAATAAATTATATCCATAATAAGAAGATGTTCATATATGATAACAGGAATCAAACATGTCTCTAATAATAGGGTGTATATCTATATAAATGTGAATTAGCTATTTCCATCATAACAGGATGTGTATAAATAATAATTAGAATCTGTTATGTAAAAAATAATTAGACATGAATTAATAATAATGAAATTAATATTAAACCACAAAAATATGATAAGGATAACTAATAGAAGAAAAAATCCCACACACCACTCATCCTTACCTCTCAGCCAGTGAAAAAATGGTCCATTTATTTCCTCATTCTGACTCACCATGATAATGGAATTGTTGTCCCAAAAATACCTTATGGACCCAACTATTACCACTCACAATCTCCAGGACCAAAGGATACAACCCACTATTCTAATTTTATGTCAAAAGTTTTACCATGTTGAATCAATTAATTATCCCATCTCACACAAGGTATAGTAAAACATGTATCCTGAAAGGGGCCTTAATGTGGTAGTAACAATTTATACCAACTCAATAAAATAAATTTCATACTGATGCTGTAACTTGGTTCCCTACCCACTTAAAACCCCACATCAAAAATATAGGTGAACTCATCATCAATCCATTACATCACACAAGCTTTGATAGATTACTTAGTAATACCTCATATCCAAAAAGGTACTTATTGTTAATGCTAAACCTTAAACACAATCCCATCTCTATTGAATAGAAATCAATGTATTCAATCCTCAACTTCACAAAACCCAAGGATAGAGACATATAACTCCCTTAACAACCATATACTACTAGAATACTCTAAATATCCTTATTTTGAAGATATAAAAAGCCTCATAAAGCCTGTGAAATCAATTACCAATAAAAAACCCCAAAATCTTCACAAATGTCGTAATTCTGAATGTATTAGGCCATACTTAAATCCTTATCATCACTCTCAATGAAATCCACTCTCAAAAACTCTTAATGTTACCTCCTAATATTTATCTATATACATTAAGTGTATAAAATTCGATCAAATTTAGAAGCCCTTTGTTTCACTACGGTACAAAATTCCATGTTTAAATGACAATTATTAAGACACTTATAACGAGTTCTGAAAAGAAATATAGCCCTCAAATAACCCCTTAAATGCCAAATAAATCTTATCACATATGTAAATATAAATTCCAATTAACCCCATAATTAATTCCATTATAGTCTAGATAAAATATAAATTCTACCAGTTATCAACAATGAGATTCATCAAAAACACTCTACCATACATATTCTTATACCTAATATATATATATATATATATATATGAAATGGTCAGTTCATTACCAGCATGTTACTTTTTTGTTTAGGATGTTGGAGGTATATGGGGGATGTATAGAGGGTTCTGTGGAGCAGGAGAAGTAGGAGTACTGAAGATGAAAGTTTACAAGATGAACCAAATTCACTTCATGAACTAGATTTAGTATATGAGATGGGGATTCTAGGAATGTGTAGCTGGATAATTCACAACATGTGTTTGGATGAAGTGTGTAACATGAAACAGAATCATGTCATGATAGTTGAATTTTTTACATGTAATAAATAATGGTTAATGTGATGTGAAATTAAACTAGAGCAGGAAATATGAGAATTCACATCTTGAATGGGTTACACAATGTTAATGTTTGGGATTCCAGGTTATTTTATAACCCTTTCATCTTATTTCATTTCACTCAACCATACCAATCTCTCTTATTTTTGGAGAACCATATGTGAACTGAGGAGACCTTATAACCCCGTTGTCCCTTTCTTTGATCCTTTGGTTTTGATGGAAACTTATTGGTTATACTAGTGAGTTTTCTAATATTTCTCGTTGGGTTCCTTCGTTACTCATCGTAGATCCACTATAGTGGTGTGGATTTGGTTTGTGGCATGTATGGGATGCATTTTTGAGAACCATTTGGAGTGATGTTGGTTTATCAATTGTTTCCATGTTCGGTTATGGTTTTCAGGATATTAATCTTTATTTCTACTATGTGTAGTTAAATCAAAAGGATTCCTTGAGGTAAGAGATCCTTATTATCACTCTTTTACATAATATGTGTGGGATATTCATATTTCATGAAAGACGGTAAAAAGTTCAAAAATATTTCAAATATCTAAACATATTATAAAATGACTCCAATGAATTATATTGAACATATATTGGTGTTATGTATATATTTTTAATTTAAATAAATTTAAATAAAATAAATAATTATTTAAATTCAAAGTTGGTTTTAAACAATAACGCAATGTATTTAACTATTCATCAAAAATTGAATGTTTTCAAAAAAATACCAAAATTTAACCCTAAGATAATTTTGATATTCTAAATTAAAAAATGAATTATATTTTACCAAATTAAAAACATATAAGTTTCATAAATTAAATTAAAATTAATTCTAATTCTCAAAACCGAAAAGCGGGTTTAAAAAAAATAAAAACTATCAAAAGAATAACATGTATTTATGTCAAATTAAAACATGAAATTAATTATAATAACCTAAATTGTATTAAATTATAAAAATATAAGCTAATTATAATTACAAACCATTAAAATTCATAATTTAACACAATAAATTATTTCGATTAAAAAGGTTTTTTTCAATAAAAAATTATTATTTTTCAGTATTCATCAAAATATGAAAGTTATCAGAAAAGTACCAAAAAGTAATCCAAAATAAATTTTTATGTCTGAATTCTAAAAAAGAAATTAATTTAATTAAATTTATTATATAAAAGTGTCAAATATTTATTTTAAAAAGGGTTTTCCAAAAAATTGTTGTAAAATTGCATTTTTTGAAAAATACTTCTTTTACCTGAAACAATTAATTTGTTATTATATTATGTCTAAGAAACACATAATATGGATTATAAAATTATATGGAGTATATAAAATTTAAAATTCAGTTAATACTACTCATAACTGCTTTTTGAACGACTTGTTTGGTAAGTTGTGGTGCGCTCAAACTCGATGTTGTGTGTATCGCGAGCTATTAAATTAGTTTTAAAAAATAACTTACTATGAAATCTTGGGGTGTTATAGAAGGAAATAGGATGAACCATTTAAATAGTGACCGTAGTGGACCATGTGCTAACGACCCTCTAATGGATTCCAGAATGGAAACTTTCATGTGAATGACGAACCAACTGACTCAAGTTATGGGAAATAACTTGAATCATGCTGAGAGACCGATCTCACAGTGAATGGAACCAATTTAAGTGGAATCCTTTATGCATCAACAACCACCAACATTCAGTGGATCTACCGACCCATTGATTGCTGAATAATGGATCAGCTCTATCGAGAAGATCTTTTCTGTGCTCCGATGTTCTGAATAAGATAAGGTTACCCTAGTTGTCTATCGCTTAGAGGGATAAGATGATAAATGGTAGGAAATGATCAAAAAATAAAATTCCAAGAGTGTAAATTGAAGCTATGGAGTGGGAAGATTTCAGAGGGATATTTTTAAACAAGTATTTCCCTTGATCGATAATAACAAGAATTAAGAAAGAGTTTCTCGAGCTGATGAAGAAGGAGAATGAATGTGTGGGAAGGTACGAGATGAAATTCAAAAGTCTTTCACATTATAACTATAGATTTTTCATGGATCCAAATGGTAAGGTTGATAGATTCTTTGGTTGATTATGACCTCATCTACAGAAGAATCTAGCCAACCGAGATTACGATAGCTTTGAGGAGATTGTGTGGAGTGCGACGAAAGTTGAACTGGAGTTTGGTGCGACACAACAGTTTCATAAATCCTATGAAAATAAGAGATCGATGGAGCCAATATTAGAGAGGAGATTCAATCAGGAAAGAGGAGATGAGAAATTGAAACATACCATGTGTAATAAATATGGGAAGGATTATTCAGGGAACTACCTGCTTGGGAGTGGGAAATGCTACAAGTGTGGAAGAGATGACCATATCGCACAGAATTATTATACTGAGTTGAAGCCACAAATTCCCAACACTAATGAAAAAGGGAATATGGTGTAGTCCCTACTAGATTTCAAATTCTATATGTGTGGAAAACTTTGGCACTTTTCTAATCACTGTCCGAATCTGAGGGTAGTTCAGGGGAATCACTATTAGCCTCAGTATAGGGCAAGGGAGCAAGGTCGTGCTTTTTCAATCATGACAAATGACGTTGAAACTCCGAATGATGTGGTGGGAGTTACTCTTGTGGGTCTCTCAAGGCTTGAAAGTAGTTTGTTTGATTCTGGTTTTATGCATTCCTTTATTCATTCCATGTTTGCAAAGATTTTAGAATCTACTCCCAATTTGATAAAAGTAGAGTTATGAGTCAAATATCCTGGTGGTATTATCTAATAATCGTCATTGTTTAGAAACTCTAGTATTTAATTTAGTGAGTAAAATCTTATCACAAATATAGTAGTCATTCCCATGTTGGTATTCCACATTATACTAAGGATGGACCGACTCTCAAAGAATGATTCTATGATCAAATGCAGAATCAAGGAAATATTAGCAGTCTTGAAAGGAAACCCTAAAGTTATCTTCCATGGAGAGATATCTCAACCGGATCTTTGTCTGGAATAAACTCTTATATCCTCGTTTATGGAGTTGATCATAGAAAATGAAGAATGAAATGAGAGTTTAAGGATAGAAAATGTCCCCATCGTCCAGGAATATGTTGACGTATTTATTGAAGAGTTACCTAGACCTCCCCCAGAAAGAGAGGTAGAGTTATCCATTGGCCTCTTACCTGGGTCTCATCCCTTATCTAAGACCGCCTATAAGATAGAAAATTTGGATCAAGAATAATTAAAGACACAAATCCAAAATCTTTGGGAGAAGGGGTTTATCTGACAAAGTGTGTCTCTTTGGGGAGCACCTGTTCTCTTTGTGAAGAAGAAGGATGGATTGATGCGACAATGAATTTATTATGGAGAACTGAACGAGATTATAGTAAATAACAAATACACTCTTCCAAAAGTTGATGACTTATTTGACCAACTTCATGGGACTCAATTATTCTCTAAGATTGATTTTCGATATGGTTATCATCAATTGAAGGTGAAGAAAGAAGATATTCCAAAAAACTACCTTCCGATCAAGATATGGGAATTAAGAGTTTCTTGTTATGCCCTTTGGACTAACTAATAAACTATCTATTTTTATATATTTGATGAATATAGTCTTTATGGAATACCTTGGTAACTTTGTGGTAGTTTTTATTGATGATATTTAGGTATATTCTAATAGTCATGAGGAGAAATAGGATCATCTAATGGTTATTTTGAAAACTCTATGGAAGGAATGGCGTTTTGAGAAGTTCAGAAAATGTGAATTCTGGTTGCCACAAGTTGCCTTCTTGGGGCACATTGGTACCAATGAAGGAATCATAGTTGACTGTACAAAGACAAAAGTTGTAGAGGAGTGGCCTCAGCCTATAACAATAACTGAGATTCGTAGTATCCTTGGATTAGAGGAATATTGTATGAGGTTTGTGAAAATATTTTCACGACATTCTAATCCATTGTCCAAGTTAACTAAAAAAGGTGTCATGTTCACCTGGAAAAAAAAGTGTGAAGAATGTTTCGAATATCTGAAGAAGTGATTGGTTTCTACACCCGTGTTAACTCTGCCCTCAAGTGGACAAGGATTCGTTATTTTAAGTGATGCATCTCTAGAAGGTCTTGGGTGCGTCCTCATGCAAAATGAAAAAGTCATTTTTTATGCATCTCAAAAGTTGATGATTCATGAGGAGAACTATCCTACGCATGATTTGGATCTCACTACGTTTTTTTGCTCGGAATATATAGAGGCACTATCTTTATAGGTAGATATATGATATATATAGAGACCATAAAAATTTGAAGTATATTTTCACTCAAAAATAAATTAACATGAGACAAAGGAGATGGTTTGAACTTCTCAAACACAATTATTGTTCAATTCATTATCATCTCAGAAGAACAAAAAAAGTTTCTGATGGATTATGTAAGAAAGAACTGATTGTTCTTTCCATGATGAGGATTCAAAGAGATCATTTGATCAATGACCTAGTAAAGAAAGAAATGAGAAATATAAGGGAAGGGACATCATCAACCCTAACCCAAATGATTTATCAACAGTCATTACTAGAGAAGATCAAGAATGCTCATAAATAAGATCCTTTGTTATAGATGAAGTTTGAGGATGTAAAGGATGGGAAGTTTCTTGACTTCAATATTGATCAAGAAGGTGTACTAAAATTTCATACATGTCTATGTGTTCCATCTATTCTGGAAATAAAGGAGGAGCTGATGGATGAAGCTCATAGCTCTACTTTCTATATACATCCTGGAAGACCAAAAACATATAGGGACCTTCGTGATCATTATTGGTGGGATAATATGCAAAGGGATATTGATGACTACACTTCAAGGTGCCTAGTATGTCAGCAAGAAAAGGCAGAGTGACAACTTCTTAAAGGGGTATTTCAACCACTACCCATACCATCTTGGTAGTAGGACAATATCACTATGGACTTCGTCATTGGTCTCCCAAGAACTTCTAAGGGAAGCAATGCTCTATGGGTTATTGTGGACCATATCACCAAGACTGCCCATTTTGTATCCATTAGGTAAGATTTCTCTCTTGATCAAATCACCAGGATTTATGTAAAGAAATTGGAAAGGCAACAGTGAGTTCCACTTTCTATAATATCTAATCGTGATCCATGGTTCACATCAAAATTCTAGAGAAGTCTTCAACATGCTCTGAGCACTAAATTGAATTTCAGTATGACCTATCACCCCAAAACATATGGTCAATCTAGAAGAACTATTCAAACACTCGAGGATATGTTGAGGACATGCTCAATGGAATTTAAAGGAGGATGGGATAAACATCTATCTTTAGTTTCATTATCTTACAACAACAACTTCCAATCGATCATTCAAATGGAATCCTATGAAGCTCTATATGGTATGACTTGTAGAACTCATACTAGTTGTCCTGAAGTTGGCGAAAGAAAGCATATTGGGACTGATCTTGTGCAAGAGTGGACAAAAAAATTCCATGCCATCCAACAACACATTAGGGCTACTAAGAGTCGGAAAAAGAGCTATGACACCAACCATCTAATGGACATGGAGTTTGACATAGGTGAAAATTTCTTTCTTCGGATTTCACCTTGGAAGGCTGTCATGAGGTTTGGGAAGAAAGGGAAGCTCATCCCAAGGTACATTGGCCCCTATGAAATCCATGATCTTGTGGGAGTAGTGGCCTATCGGCTTGCAATTTCTCCAAATATAGCACAAGTTCATGATGTCTTCTACGTATCCCTCTTGAGGAAGTACATACCTGAACTTTCACATGTACTAAATCTAGAGGTGGTACAACTGGAACATGACCTCTCTTATCAGGAGAATCTAACCGAGATCTTGGATCGTAGAGGCAAGGTTCTACGCAACAAGACTACCCACCTTGTTAAGGGGTTGAGAAGGAACCAAAAATGTAAAGAAGCCATATGGGAACTAGAGGAGTATTTGAGGCAGAAGTACCCACACCTTTTCTCTTCTGAGGGTACAAGTTAAAAATTCTAATGAAGAAAGTTCTGAAGGGGGGAAGAATGTAATGACCCGAACTTTTTAATAATATTTTTTTCCTATATTTGTGTGTTATTTTATTTTATACTAAACAATACATTATCATTTAATTAATGAATTGAGTATAATTAAATAATACCATTGGATTTTGACTGTTATATGATCCTTGGTCAATATGACCGTTGGTCAATATGACTGTTGGAAACTAAACTCTTAACATTACAATTATTATTTATAAATACAAGTGATCTTGGATAATTAATAGAGAAAGAAGAGTTGATGGCCTCATCCAGTAGACTTAGGCCATACGAGGGCCATCAGTCAGAGCTTGGGAAGGAGGTAGCATCTCTGGGCTTTGCTCTGAACCAATCCCAAGCTAAGCTTCAACATGCGAAGCATGAACAGAATCACCAAAGGGAAAATTTCAAGCTGATAGAAATCACCACTTGGGAAATGTAGTCCAAGCCTCCACAAGATTCTATCACCATAGAACACCTTACACTTAGGTCCTATGTAGGTGTTACAAGGGGTTATGTAATGAGGGCTTAAATACTTTTTTGTAATCCCTTAGTATAAATTAAATTATTATTTCTTATTATGGTAAAATTTTTGATTTTCAAATGTCTGGATAAATATGGTATGAATATTATTGATGATTTTGGGAAAAGGTTATTTTAAAATATTTATGTAAACTTTAAAATACTAATAATGTGAAATGATTTTCAGAAAATGGTGTTCTACAATTCTGACCAGTAAGAATTTTAGAGTTTATGAAGATAAAATTAATTTTTGGTGAATAGTAATGTATGAATAGTAATATAACATTATGAATAGTAATGAATAGTAAATCTGCCAAAAAATAGAAACTTCACCCATGAATGTATAAATATAATTTAGACATTTTAAAAGTGAAAAAATGGTCATAATATAAGTATTGGTATTTTTGTATGTCATAAATATTATAATTACAATTTTATAATTAAATTAATAATTTAAAATAAAAATGTATTTTCATAAAATGTAATCAATAATTGTTACTTTATTATCTTATGTTCATTGTTGGGACCAAGTTGAATGGAGAAGAATGTTTGAAGAGTTAGTCTTTACAAAGTGTTGTATTTTGTTGTCAAAGAAGATAAATCAATTCACATTGTAGAAGGATCACAAATCAGACGATGCATTGCTGGTATGTATTTCACACATATCATGAGTTAGGAGAACTTGTGATGAAAGCCTTATGAAGGAAAGGGGGAGAAATGATGATGCCAGTCAGATAATGTTTTGACTGGATGGAATGATGCTACTGGGAGATAGGGAAGTTTCAGTTCCCATTGAAACTCTGACGATGCTTAAGCTGATCTATCAATGCATAAATATCACGATAGTGGGATTCGTGATAAGAGCAGAAGAATGGTTATAGGAAGCAGTGAAGAGAGAAAATGACAAAGCAATGGACAATATCTGGACGGCAGAAAAGCACAGTTTAAGGTGGCGCTGTTTTCCAGTGTTTGCCAAATTTTAGGGCCTGAAAATCGGGAGATGAAGACGTGTTTTTGACAATGGATGAAGCATGAATGATTTAATATGCTTTAGATTTTTGTGTGCAAGGCATGATTCAAGATCAGAACATCGAAAAATGACAAAGGTATGGAGTGCGTGGAAATTTAGGCATGTTGCGCACAAAAATAAAGTGGTGCGCGCAATATATGCGGTTTGCGCGAAATAGCAGCGGGTTGCGCGAAAAATTGGATCATTACGTGAAATATTTGCGGGATGCGCGTAATATCAGCGGGCTGCGCGAAAAATAAAGTTTGCGTGAAATATTGGCATGGTGCGTGAAATAGAGGAATGAATTTTTCATGCAAAAGGTGGTTCAAAATCAGAAGCTCGAAAATTGGCAAAGGCATGAAATGCGCGAAAGATTGGAACAGTGCGCAAAATATGATGTTGCAGGAAAGATTGGGTTTGCGCGCAATATGGAATGCGGTGTGGAATTTTGCGCACAATTGGTGCTTCATGCTTAAAAGGATGAAAAATGACAAAGGTATGAGGTTCATGAAATATTGAAGCATGACGCGAAATATGAAGTTGCATAAAAGAGTTTTTACGCACATGGAGGAGGTTTTACGTGCGGATTAGTGTTTTTCACGCGGGGTAAAAAATGCCTATAAATATGAGGCTAACCCTTCTCATTTGTTAATGCTCGAAAATTAGAAGAAATACCAAGCTCTGGTGTGCGTAAATTATACGCTAAGTGAGTTGCGCGAAAAGAAAGAAGTTTGCATGAAAAGAGGATAGCTGCGCGAAAAATTGAGAAGTTGCACGAAAAGAGAAAAAGTTTCACGCAAAAGGAAAGTTGCGCGAAAACATTTTTCACGCCAAAAGGTGTTTTTACGTGCAAGTCATTTGAATTGCGCGCAAGTCACCCTAAAGGATGCGTGAAATATTTTGGGTCTTCATACGTATTCATTAGTGCATATGGGAGTTCTTACCGGCTTCTAGGTAAGAATGTGAAGATTTGTACTTTAGAGAATACATCTATTCAATTGTAAAGAAGCACTAAAACATTATGTTACCCTATTTGTTCTAAGAGTGAGAACATGCACTATTGGATTGTTTTCAAAGTGCTGCACGAGTGTAAGGGTATATCCTACTCATTTTATTCCACATCAAAGGATTGTTTTCTAGTGGATTGTGTGGTACTGGATTGTTTCCGTACCATACCAAGGACGTAGCTACTCTTGTTGAGTAGTGAACCTTGTAAATCTTGTGTTCCTATGGTTGTGGGTGTTTAGCAGGGAATAAACTCTTTAATAGGAGGCAAAGGTTGTTTCAAAAAGGGGAAACCTAAAAATAAAAATATATCACTGATTCACCCCCTCCCACTCTCAGTGATACTTAGATCCTAACTGGGAACTTCAATTGGTATCAGAGGCAGGTTCTCTTCGTTTATTCTTCGTTGAAGTGTTTGAAGAGAAGTTGTGATGGAGAATCTAAATTGCGTGAACAGTAAGGGGATTCCAATATTTAATGGAAAGAACTATCACATCTGGAAGTATAGAATGATGCCATACCTTTTGTCTCTTGGATATGAAGTTCTTGAAACTACAACAGATGGATTTCCTGATATTGATTACAAGGTCCCTCTAACTCCTTTCGATAAGAAGAATCTTGAAAATGATGGAAGATCTAAAAATGTATTACTCTCATCTCTTTCTGAGAGTGAATTTTTAAGAGTGAAAGGTGTTGCTACTGCCAAAGGAATCTGAGACAAACTGAAGAACATCTATGAAGGAAATACAAAAGTGAAGAAGGCTAAACTACAAATCTGGAGACTGAAGTATGAAGACTTGAAAATGGGAGAATCTGAATCTGTTGGGGACTTCTTTTCCAGGGTTAATGACATTCTTAGTACAATCAGATGTCTTGGTGATAAGTTAGAAGATGCTACAGTTGTTGAAAAGATCCTGAGAATTCTGGCTGAAAAATTTGATGCTAAAGTTTCATCACTAGAAGACAGGGACCCGAAAACATTATCTCTTGATGATTTTCACAGTACTCTCATCACTTATGAGATGATAAGAGATAATACCATGAAGATCAAAGAAAAAACTGATAGATAAATGTCTTTCCAGGAAGAAAATAAAGAGATGTTGAAGAAAACTTTTATTAATGAAGAAGCTGGTGTATCCAACTCTGAAAATGAGGTATGTCAAAATTTTGATGAAATTCTATCCTTGTTTTCTAAAAATGTTAAAAGAGGCACAGGGAAATACAAAGGGAAACTCCCTTTGAAATGTTTTGAATGTGGAGCAGTTGGCCACTTTGCGGCTAATTGCCCTCATAAAGGGAAAGATGACGTCAGTGATGAAGAAGACAGAGGACCAAGAAGGTCATGGAAGAAACAGGGTCGAAAATATAAATATTCTGGTAGAGGTCTGAATAAAAAGTTCTTTAAATCAAAAAGAAAAATCTTTTTGTCAAAAGTTTAAGAAGATGATGATAGCGAGACTTAATCAGAAAAATCTGCTACTGAAAAAACTAGAGAGAGTACCTTTATTGCAACAGTGAATAATGATGATTATGAGAGTAGTAGTACTGAAGAAGAAGAGACTCAACTTGAATAGTATCTGAAAGAAGAGTTGAAGGATTGATTGAGGAAGATCAGAAAGCATGAGAAAGAAAATAAGAAATTGATAAATGAAAATACCACAGTAAACAATCAAGAAGGTTTTACTGATGAGAAAATCAAGATGGAAAAAGAAATTGATGATCTGAAAAATTCTCTTGAGAATAAAAAGAATCGTAATGATCA
The DNA here is from genome assembly GCA_963277665.1 of Viscum album. Taxonomy (NCBI): domain Eukaryota; kingdom Viridiplantae; phylum Streptophyta; class Magnoliopsida; order Santalales; family Viscaceae; genus Viscum; species Viscum album. The sequence continues at coordinate 432,198,337 of OY728150.1, read as the reverse complement.
TCTTGAAGTGAAGCTAAAGGCAAAAGAAGAAGAGTTGGAACTTGTCCAACAAAAACTGCATAATGCTAAAGAAATGAATATCAGTTCCAAAAATTCTATCTCAGAAGTTGGCGAATGTTTCAGTAAGAATGAACCAAACAAGGATCTACAAAAGTTACCTTCAAAGGTTGAAATGAAAGACAAAACTGGTTCTGATAAGAACAAGGCTGGAAAGACAAAGTATGTGGTCAAAATCAGCAATGAAAAAAAATTATAAGTGCATAAAAATCCTAAGTCAAGAAAAACATCTAAGAATTCTGGTACTGATGAATCTGAGCTGAAGAAGAGAGTTACAAATGAAAACATGATGGTTCTTGAGAAGAGTGTTCACAAATCCAGTCAGTATAAAAGTTTCAGAGGTAAATACTCTTTGTATGGTTACTGCTGGTATTGTGGTGGATTCGGACACATGGAAAATATGTGTTGTTTCAACCAACAACATTACAACTATTCGAAAAGTTTTTAAAGACAAGGATTGAGGGGGATTCAACCCTTTCAAAATAGAAGGTCTCCAAATAAGTTTCAGAAGATATCTGAGAAGATTAGTGTGAGAGTTGAGAATAGATTCCAACCACTGGAAACTTATTGTGAAAGATGTGATCAACCTGGACATCTTGCTAAGGGCTGCCTTAGTGTGTTACCAGAGCGACAAAAGTCTGTTAATAATACTCAGAAGATAGAGTTTTTAAAATCCAAAAGGGACAAGTCCGATTAGTCTGAAAAGAAATAATGCATGGTTCTCTGGCCAGAACACATTTATTTGGCTAGGAAATTGGAAGAAGCACAACAGAAAGTGAAGGAAAAGGAAGAACAAAAAGCACTTGTTGTGGAAACTGCTTTGAAAGCTACAAAAGGAGAACTTCCATGGATTCTTGATAGTGGATGTTCGTCTCATATGACAGGAGACTTAAATCTGCTGAAGAATGTGAAAGACTTTAAAGAAGGAACTGTGACATTTGGAAATGATGAATCTCTAAGGATCAAAGGTGTTGGATAGACCATCATTGGAAAAGAAAAGATGAAATCCAGAAAAACACTATATGTTGATGGGCTGAAACATAACCTGCTTAGTGTGTCACAACTCTGTGATGAGGGAAACAAAGTGATCTTCAGAAAAGATGGATTTGTTGTGAAAAGTGAAAATGATGGAAACATAGTTACAAGGGGCCAACGTACAAGAAGTAATTTATTCCAGGTTGGGGATGTGCAAAACTCTTGTTACATGAGTGTGGTGGATGAAAATAAATTATGGCATAAAAGGATGGGGCACATGTGTCAGAGAAATATGTGAAAGTTATCAAAGCAAGAAAGTGTTCGGGATATTCCTGATTTATCAAGAGAAAGAGATTGGTGCTGCACTATTTGTGAGAAAAGGGAAGATTTCTAATTCTACCCACAAGAGAGTTGAAATTCACTCAAAAAGACCCTTAGAACTCATACACTCAGATATATGTGGACCAATGAGCAATAAATCTTCAAATGGAGATAAGTACTTCATTAATTTCATTGATGAATTTACTCACATTACTTGTGTTATGTACATGAGACATAAGTCATATGCTCTAACAATGTTTAAGAGTTTTATAAGGAAAGCAGAGAAAGAATGTGAGTATTCAGTGAAGAAGTTGAGAACTGATAATGGCGGTGAGTATAAGAATTAAGAGTTTGAAAGTTATCTTGAGAAACATGGAATTCGGCATGAGTTCAGTTCACCATACACACCTCAACAAAATGGGGTGGCTGAAAGAAAGAATCGAAGTCTGGTGGAAATGGGGAGAACTATGTTACTTGAACATAGTCCCTCTCATTATTATTAGAGGCAAGCCATGAGCACTGATGTGTATATTCAGAACCGGTGTTTCTATAGGCCAAACTCAGATATGACTCCATATGAAATGTTCTATGGAAAAACTCCAAGTCTGAAACATTTGAGAGTTTTTGGGAGTCCATGTGTTATAAAGAAGAAAGGTGGAAATTTGGGAAAATTTGAGCAAAGAGGAGATGACGGAATTTTTCTTGGATATTCACCAGAAAGAAGAGGATATTGATGCCTCAACAAAAAAACAGGAAGAATTTTTGATTCTTCGGATGTAAAAGTTGTTGAAAATGCTGAGAAAGAAAAGCAGTCATATGTTGATATAAAAGTCGAGCGGGATAGAGAAGGTTTTGTTAACAATTCTGATAATGTTGGAGACTTTGTTCATCCTACTCAAGAAGAGGAATCTGACTCAGATATATCAAGTGACGAGGATGAAGTTCAAACAACTCATCCTAGTTTGAGGAAACAAGTGGAGGCTCAGAACATTATTGGGGATAAAAATCAGAGGGTTCAAACAAGAAGAACAATGAATGCTATATCACATAATTCTCTTTATTCGAAAGTTGAACCAAATGATGTAAATGAAGCATTTGAGCATCCAGAATGGGTTCATGCTATGAATGAAGAGCTTGATCAGATAGAGAAGAACAATACTTGGGAACTTGCACCCAAGCCGGATAATAAGAACATTATTGGTACAAAGTGGGTTTTCCGAAATCAGCTGAATGAAGAAGGTCAAGTAATAAGAAACAAGGCAAGATTGGTCTGAAAAGGGTATTCAAAAATTGAAGGCATTGACTTTGATGAAACCTTTTCTCCAGTAGCTCGATTAGAAACAATTGGAACATTTCTTTCCATTTCTGCACAACGAGGTTACAAAATCTTTCAAATGGATGTAAAATCTGCATTCTTGAATGGTGATCTTGACGAAGAAGTTTACATTGATCAACCACGTGGATTTGATATTGGAAAGGATGAAAGATATGTGTGCATGTTGAAGAAGGCTCTGTATGGGCTACAACAGGCTCCAAGGGCATGGTATTCTAAATTAGATACTTGCTTTAAGAAAATGAATTTTAAAAAGGGTAGAGTTGATAATAATATTTATATCAAGGAGTGTCAGGAGTTTTCACTAATATTTATTATTTATGTTGATGACATCATGTTTATTGGAAATGATGAAAGATCATGTGAAAGATTGTCTGAGGAGATGAAGAAGTTATTTGAGATGTCCATGCTAGGTGAAATGAAATACTTTCTTGGGTTACAAATTTCACAAAAGAAGAATCATGTTTTTCTGTCTCAAGAAATGTATGCTCAGGAACTTCTAAAGAATATTGGCATGGAAAATTTGAAACCAGTTTCCACACCAATTTCAGTGGGAACCAAGTTGTCTAAAGATGGAGAAGGGAAGAAAGTTGATCAGAAAGAGTTTCGAAAACTGATTGGAATTCTGCTATATTTGACTGCCTCAAGACCCGACATCGTCTATGCTGTTACTTTATGTGCAAAATTTCAGAGTGCTCCTAAAGAATCACATTTGATTGCTGGAAAAAGAATTCTTAGATATATTAAAGGCACAACAACTTTTGGAATCCGGTATGAAGGATTTGAAAATATTGATCTATTTGGGTATTCTGATGCTGATTGGGCAGGAAATGTTGGTGATCGAAGATCCACATCTGGTGGAGTTTTCTTTCTGGGGAAAAGCTGTGTTTGTTGGCATACCAAGAAACAAAATTTAGTAACTCTTAGCACAGCTGAAGCTGAGTATGTTGCTGCTAATCAAGCTGCAACTCAACTAATGTGGATGAAGACTCAGGTGGAAGATCTACTTGTTGAAGTAAATAAACCATTGCTCTTGGGTTGTGATAATCAGAGTGAAATCAATCTTACAAGAAATCCAGTACAACATTCTTGTTCAAAACACATTGATATAAAGTACCACTTCATCAAAGAGCAGGTTGAAAAGAATGAACTGAGATTGGAGTATGTTCCTACATCTGAACAAATTGCTGATATATTTACAAAACCGTTACCAAAGGAACCATTTGCAAAATTGAGGTTGAACATGGGTGTACAACCTCCTTCTCATCAAGGTTAAGGTACGTGTTTCTGTCACCTCTCTCGTATTACCTTTGGATAGTGTTGTCAAGGGGGAGAGTTGTTTCATAAATCTATCCATAAGGAAGAATGTATTAAGGGGGAGTTGTGGGTAAGCTGTGAATTCAGCATGTATGTGTGTGAACTATTCTAACTGTTTGTTGGAGTGGTTGTAGGAAACAAAGTTGTTTTAAAGGAAAGTTGAATAAGTGAAGAATGCTGAAGAAGAAGGTTGAAATATGTTTTGAAGAAGGATGAGGAGGTACTTTCATGAGATTTCACAGTCACTGCTTTTGGACAGCATGGTTTTGGCTGTCAATAATTCTTGTTTCCTACAATGAGTTATCTCACGTAGGCTTAGAATTGTTGATAAGTAATCCATTGAAAAAGGTTTCAAAGTTTAGTGATTTATGAATCTTAGTTGATAACAAAATCCAAAGGGGGAGATTGTTGGGACCAAGTTGAATGGAGAAGAAATTTTGAAGAGTTAGCCTTTGCAAAGTGTTGTATTTTGTTTTCAAAGAAGATAAATCAATTCACTTTGTAGAAGGATCACAAATTAGACGATGCATTGCTGGTATGTATTTCACACATATCATGAGTTAGGAGAACTTGTGATGCAAGCCTTATGAATGAAAGGGGGAGAAATGATGACGCCAGTCATATAAAGTTTTGACTAGAAGGAATGATGCTGCTGGGAGATAGGGAAGTTTCAGTTCCCATTGCAACTCTGACGATGCTTAAGCTGATCTATCAATGCATAAATATCACAATAGTGGGATTCGTGATAAGAGAAGAAGAATGGTTATGGGAAGTAGTGAAGAGAGAAAATGACAAAGCAATGGACAATCTGGGGACGGCAGAAAAGCACAGTTTAAGGTTGCGCCGTTTTCCAGTGTTTGCCAAATTTTAGGGCCTGAAAATCGGGAGATGAAGATGTGTTTTTTACAATGGATGAAGCATGAAAGATTGAATATGCTTTAGATTTTCGCGTGCAAGGCATGATTCAAGATCAGAACATCGAAAAATGACAAAGGTATGGAGTGTGCAGAAATTTAGGCATGTTGTGCACAAAAATAAAGTGGTGCACGCAATATATGCGGGTTGCGCGAAATAGCAGCGGGTTGCGCGAAAAATTGGATCATTGTGCGAAATATTTGCGGGATGCGTGTAATATCAGTGGGTTGCGCGAAAAATGAAGTTTGCACGAAATATTGGCATGGTGCGCGAAATAGAGGAATGAATTTTTCCTGCAAAAGTTGGTTCGAGATCAGAAGCTCGAAAATTGGCAAAGGCATGAAATGCGCGAATGATAAGAGCAGTGCGCAAAATATGATGTTGCAGGAAAGATTGGGTTTGCGCGCAATATGGAATGCGGTGTGTAATTTTGCGCGCAATTGGTGCTTCATTCTTAGAAGGATGAAAAATGGCAAAGGCATGAGGTGCGTGAAATATTGAAGCATGGCGCGAAATATGAAGTTGCATAAAAGAGTTTTTACGCGCATGGAGGAGGTTTTACATGCATATTACTGTTTTTCGCGTGGGGACAAAAATGACTATAGATATGAGGCTAACCCTTCTCATTTGTTAATGCTTGACACTTAGAAGAAATCCTGAGCTCTGGTGCACGTAAATTATATGCTAAGTGAGTTGCGCGAAATGAAAGAAGTTTGCATGAAAAGAGGATAGCTGCGCGAAAAATTGAGAAGTTGCGCGAAAAGTGAAAAAGTTGCGCACAAAAGGAAAGTTGCGCGAAAACGTTTTTCGCGCCAAAATGGGTTTTTACGCGGAATTCATTTGAATTGCACACAAGTCACCCTAAAGGCTGCGTGAAATATTTGGGGTCTTCGTACGTATTCAGTAGTGCATAAGGGAGTTCTTACCAGCTTCTGGGTAAGAAAGTGAAGATTTGTACTTCAGAGAATACATCTGTTCAATTGTAAAGAAGCACTGAAACATTGTGTTACCCTATTTGTTCTATGAGGGAGCACACGGACTATTGGATTGTTTTCAAAGTGCTGCACGAGTGTAAGGGTATATCCTACTCGTTGTAATCCACATCAAAGGATGGTTTTCTAGTGGATTGTGTGGTACTCGATTGTTTCCATACCATACCAAGGACGTAGCTACTCTTGTTGAGCAGTGAACCTTGTAAATCTTGTGTTCCTGTGGTTGTGTGTGTTCAGCAGGGAAGAAACTCTTTAATAGGAGGCAAAGGTTGTTTCAAAAATGGGAAACTTAAAAAGAAAAATATATCACTGATTCACCCCTCCCCCTCTCAGTGATACTTGGATCCTAACTGGGAACTTCATTTATACGATAATTTTAAGGGACCTTGATTACTTTTTCAAAGTGTTACAAAAAATTTATAGTTTTATAGTTGTTTTTTTGAATAAATATATATTTTACATAAAAATAAAATTAGAAATTTTTAGAAAATTATTGGAATAAAATGGATTTTTTTTTCGAATTCAGAGCTTTGATATTAGGTTAGAGTGAAATTTTGGTATTTTTCTGAAACAGTTGATTTTTTGGTGAATAGTAAAATTACAATTTTCAGTTTTGGGTGTTTAATGACATCATTATGATGTAATCATGATGTAATAAATCTTGTTGACTTCTGAGTATTAATATATGTTATGAGGTGTCCCATGTGGCCAATACTATGGGAAAATACCATGGACAAGACCATGGTTTTCAAAATACCACTAATGAGGTGTCCTTTGGAAATTAATTAAATATTCCCTCACATTTCCAATAAATAACAAGCAATTACCTCATTAATTTCATTCCAAAATATTCCTCAACGTATATATGGTCTTTATACATCCCATGGAGTCCTCCCAAGGTACCCTAAATCCCTCAAAGGTCCCAAAATTTGAGCTTTCAAAGATATTCTTCAAGGTAAGGGAACCTTTCACCCACCTCTTTTTAGTCATGATTTGCTTTATGTTATGTCTTCTAGTTTCTATCTTCTTATGTGAGGGTATGTTATCATATATTATTTTTAATTTCCATTTAATGTTCAAATGATGAGACACCCTTTCTGCTCTCATGAATTTATTTTCTGAATTTTTAAGCGATGCCGTTATGCTGCCGATTGTTTCGTAAAAGTAATAGCATTTTTCTTTTCTTTCATATATCCTATTCATGTGGTATGTCATTAAAATATCCATAACATGATCTTATTATGTACCAATACTATATTATTAATTATTTATGAGTGTTTTATCCTTTTCCCATATCTTTTTACTATTTTATAAAACCATGTTATATAGCCGTTATGCTGCATTATTTTCATCTCAAAACCTCTGTCTCTTTTTCTCAAAAAGTATTTTTTTGTGAATACCCACACCTATTTCATTTATAGGGGTATTAATAAAGACATAATATTGATCTATTTGATTCTGTAATTTTCATACATAAAACCCTCTCTCCCTTTCCATGTGTTATAAATGACATAATGATCTTATTTTTAATAACTTTTAAAAAGTTACAATTTTGAAATGAAACCCATTTATTTTATTCTCTATTGGTTGTTTATAAAATGTTTTATTATGATTGATGTGTATCACATGAAAATAAATAAATATTAAAGGTTCCACCTAATAGCTCTCTAATTAATTGGGTAAATAATTTTATATCTAGAGATGAAAAATTTCACAATAACTTGGTGAATAACCTTAGTAATGTTTTTATGACACCTTGGGAATGAACATTGGTGATATATACATGAATGTCTAAATGAAATGTTGTATCCACATATTCATGTTGCGATTCATGTTATTTTCATTATCATATTCCACTTTTACATTGGTTATGTCTTCTGATTTTCATCAAGTTCTTATTGATATCACAAGTAAACTGATTCCCTTGATTTCCTTACTGAGATTTCTGCTCACCCTTTCCTTTGATGTATGTCTCTATGTTATGAGATGATGTAATTTTACTTAGTATGAAATTATGATGAATCCTTACATGTGTAATAGAATAATTTTTTATGTTATTTTCATGTTTTATGTTCTTGTTTTCCAAGACACTAGACTTTAATGATCCTCTATTTATAAGATGTAATGAATAGTTATGTAATAAAAAGGCGGAATTCCATACTATGATCCATGAAAAAGTTCAATTGTGAAATAAACCTCACAACTAGGAAGAAGACCAATAAATTCTTTAAGGAATACATCTATGTAATCCCTCATGAGATGAATGTCTTTAAGAATGATCATATCCATTATCTCAATCATTTGACCAATATATGTCTGATCCTAAAGAAATAATATCAATAACTAAGATGATGATTCTTAAGGAGATTCATATTCCTCCCTACACATGTAAAGAATTAGAGGATGATTTGGGATATTAAGAGTGATATCTCTTTCCTAACATTTGATTTTGGATTTGTATAAATATGGTTAATCCATGCCCAAAATAGCATTAAACTCCCCTAAAGGAAGTAAGACAAGATTTATCAGAGTTTCAGACCACAAACATTAAACAAGGAGTAGTTATGTACTTTATATGTAATAATCTCCCCATTATATTTTCTTATATATAACTTATCCTCCATACTTTGAGTTTGTGTTTGAATAATTTTACGAAACTTACATGATATGAAAGAATGGATGGAAGCAGAATAAAATAGCACGTACAGTATATTTGAATGAATAACAAGTCTACCTATCACCACATTGTTATCCGGATCCACCTCTTTATTTGTGATAGAATATTCCATTCCTTGATTTTGTGTAGGTTGTTGTTTATTTAATCTTAGAACACTAGGATTCGGGAATTGGTTTAAAAAATCCCCCTGATCCTTGTAGTTGAAACACTACAATTTAGGTTGAGTGTTTATCTTAACATTCCTTTATTCTTCCACTTTTGTAAAATTATTCATTTCTTCATTAGTTCATTTCCCGATTCCCTATTGTTTAACATTTAAAGCATTACCTAGTTCCCATTAAAAATATCCTTATATTCTTTTTCCCACAATCTTGACCCATGGGATATTTAGTCTTTATTTAATCATGATACTTATTTTATGATCCACCCATATTAGACTCCATTTTCATCTTTTTTTCACTGGTCCCATGAGAATATAGAAAGTATACAATATCCATTTCAACCTTGAGGGAACTAAAGAAAATTTCCTCATAACTATCAAAATCATGAATCACTAATGCTTTTAATATACTCGGCTTCAATCTGTTAAAGAATCGACCCACCTTTTTTTGGGTTTTATGTCAAAGTTGTAGGTGTAACTTGAAATCATTGTAATGTTTTATTCATATGACCCAATAGACTCACCTTACTTCTTCTTTAGTTCAAGTAACTCTCTTAACCATTTTTAAATGGGGGGTTCAGGGAAAATATTTATTGAAATATATTTTCTTGAATTCCTCCCAATACATGGAATAAATTTCCCTCATGGACATCATATTTTAATTAGTTTTCATTACTAATTAGTTCCCAAATGAAAAATATAGACCACCATCACAACAATCTCTCATTCTGAGCATTGGGGGATAGAAAATATCTTTTCAATGGGGTTAATCAACTGTTCCATGAGAAGGAGATTAGAAGATACACTAATCATGGGAGTCATTTGTTGCGTGAAGGATTTCATGGAAACATTCTCTTTCCATGGAGAAGGAGGGTGTTCCACACGATTCAGTTATTATTCATAACATGACCCAGCCAAGAAAGTACTATCATACATTTTTAAGCATATATTCTCATTATATTGGGCATATTTTTATGGAAATTGTCACATTTATTTTCAAATTGATTGTTGTAATGTGTTCTTCTATTTGCTTCCATTAACTAGGAAAAATAAAAAGAAGTCAGGGGTCTTGAAAACTTATGAAATAATCATTAAAAAAAACAATAAACATAAAAGGATAAACTATAAAATGGATAGTATATCCAAACTTGTGATTCCTATGGTTTAAATCTAGTTTATCCACAATCTATTTATAATCATACGTTCTTATGGGAATTTTTTTTCACTTAATAATGGTTCATAGTGAGCTTATAAATTTATCCAAACATATCCCTTGGGAGTTCCAAACCAGCTACGCAGTAAGAATCATTGTTGTGTTCTAGGTTACCCTTGGTTAGGCCTATAACACCTCGTCGAAGTTGTTACTACTAGGTACATATATTCCAAAACCACATATACTTGTAGTATCCAAACATTGATGTAGTTTCTCTATAAGCCACTTACTCTATACTAACCATAATATTGGGATGTTATCTCAAACATAGTCTTATCCAAAGTGTTCTTATTGAAGTAATATATTCCTAGTCTCCAATAATAACTAACCTTTCCAAACTCCGATTCCAACCATAGAGACCCAAGTCTTTTACAAATACCATTACAAGATTTCAAGAATAAATAAACATCATATTATAAGGCATGTATTGTAATATCTAGTGTCTTGGAAGAATAGGTACATAAAACTGAATACATGGGACTAAATGAAACATTTATTTATTTATAATCCAATAAGAGATCCTAAATTCATTTGAGACCTTTTATATTCATATGATACCCTAGGGATAACATGCAAAATGGATTATCTAAAAAACATAATAAGGGAATAATATTTAAAAATAAATCTTAGCACATGGGTTAGAATGAATAACATAATGATATAAAAAGTCATGAAAAAGGATTAAAAATAAGGAATCATAACATATAGAACATGGGAAATTATAATCATGGAATAACAGTAATGTGGAAGCAACATAAAACATGAATTTATCATTATTCAAGCCTCATTTCATATAAGGGATCATGAGTTGAAGCTAACCACCAAGACCGTTGCACATGGAGCATGAGTCAAGGCTAACCACCAAGACTGCTGCACATAACATATCAGGAAAATAAACATTTTCCAATTCATTGGAGAATTATGTAGGCTCACCCATAATAACTCGTTCATGAATTTTTTTACACAGAAATAATCATACATAAGTTACAAAACATAAACATAAGGGTAACCCCTAGAAATAATTAGGTCTCATATCATAATCAGGTCCAAAGCATAATAAACGGGCGTATCATAAAATCTCCCTTAAAGAAAGTAATTAAACCATACAAGGACATTAATAAATGGGAATAGGAATATATGATGATTATTTTTGTCAATATAAAGTGATAACACATAAAAAGAGTATTTATGAAACTTTATAATTAAAACATTTTAATGTAGTTTAAGGAAAATATTAAATATAATTTAAAGTTAAAAAGAGAATAATATATTATAGAAAAAGTGAACCAAGTATTTTCAATTAAAAAAAGATTTATTTTGGAAAGAATAATGGTGGCTTAAAATAGATTATATAGTGCACATGAAATGGGGTAACCATTCATGAATTTCCCTTAAATCGAGCTTGTTTATCCGGAATAATTTAGCAGGAAACCTTTTAACAAACTTTTATATCCCAAAAAAGAAGGTTGGATGGATCATGATACAGGATTTTAAAACATATACACCTAATTTATAATATTTGCATAAAAATTAAATATAATTTCATTTGGTTAAAAGAGATAAAGAGTAACCTGGAGGAATAATTGAGGTTTGTGTTGTATCCCTTACCTTAAGTCCGAAGGTGCGTTTCAATTAATCTTAATATCTTTTATAATCAAATTAGATTCATTAATTAATTATTTCATAACTCTTTATATATTTATTTTATTTATTATAACATTATTACATTCATTTATTTCTTTTTTATGGGTTATGAGTTAAAATTTAATCATTTAGGAGCGTTGGTTTCCTTGGTTTTCATGATCAATTTACTTTTATACATGTAAAAATTGTCATATAAAGTGGGGTTAATTATATATAATTGAAATTATATATTATTAATGATATTACAATGATTAAATTGGTCTTATATATAATTTGTTTTTATGGAATGAGGAAGAATCATTGGATAAATAGTTAATGATAATCGTTTGGGTTTATTTTTGTTGTTTTCGATCACAATGAACTCATTTTGTTTTATAAAATAATATCATATGCTCCAAATGATTCTAGAACGTTACTTAATATATAATAAATATATTATGATCTGGTTCAACCATAAAATGGTTTCAAAACCATCCTTGAATATGGTAATGGAAATTTAAAACATCACCATCCTTGAATATGATAAATCAACATATCATGGTTGTTGGTTTCATTTTTAAAATAAAAGGAGGGGGAATAAGAGATGATGATGAATTATTCAATTAACACAAGAAAATTACAGTTTATGTAAGGTAATGGTGTTATCATACCATTTGGATGAGGGGATGTTTAGAGATAGAAATTAAATAAAGGAACATGAAAAGAAATTAAAAGAAAAGGAAGAGGGTTTTACCTTTTGATTCCTTATTATAGAGAACATCCAAGGGGATTGGTTTTAGAATTTTATTAAGACAAAAATATTTTTTACATTAGGGGGGTGGGGGGATTGGGATTATATTTTAGTATAACATGGACAAGGATCAAGGATTGAGAGGTGTGAGGAGAATAGGTTGCATGAGGTGGTATTTATAGTGGAGAAGAGAGGTGCTTCCCCATTTTTTAATTCATTAGTTTATTATTTTTCTCAAGAAATGAAATAATATTGATTATTGAGAATAAATAAAATAATTATATCACATGTGTTTGAAAAAATGGTTTTTACATCATCCTTGTCTCAATGAATATTTTATTTAACTTATAATGTATATATACCATAAATTATCATCTTTTACTATTCACAAAAAAATCATGTATTTTAGAAAAATCCAAAAATTTTACCCTAATAATGTTTTGATGTTTATAATTAAAAAATGAATTACATTTTATGGAAATAATTTTCTAAATATAAGAAAATTAGTTTTAATTAAAATCATCATTTACTTGTAAAATAAAAATTTTAAAATCAAAGATTCTTTTCTAACACTTTGAAATATTAATTAACATGTCATAAAATTATCTCATAATAATAATAAGTGAACATATTAATTTATGAATAAATTTTGAGAAAATATATATTTTTTAAATAATTAAATTATTCAAAAAATTGTAATTAAACATTTGAGACCTTTAAAATTACCAACACATAATTAATAAATTTAAAAATATTTATTTACTTATACTATGATATAATTTTATCATATTATCACTTATAAGATGAATAAATTTTAATTATACTATCATTGGTGAGTTTACTATTTATTGGATAGTCTACTATTTATAAGGGTCACATTCCTATTCCAATTGTTAAGTTAATATTTCATCAGTATAGGTTCCTTAACTTTTAAAAATAATTTTTATTTCATTCATTCATCATTTTTGATGATTTTATTATGTTCTCTATGTGATTATACAATATGACATAATTATAATTAGGAAATTTATATTGATAAAACCTTTTGACGTTATAATGAAATATTTGTTTGTTGATGGGATGAAATAGAACCTGATAAGTGTTTTAGAGCTGTTCAAAGAAAGAAGTAAATTTGTTTTTGGAATAGATGGTTTTTTTGTAAAAAGAGTGGAAAATGGAATTATTGTTACAAGAGGCGAATGTAAAAATTGTGACTTGTTTCATGTTGGTGAAGTTCAACACTCTTTTTATTTAATCATGACGGATACAAATAATATGTGGAATAAAATTTTGGTCATATGTGTCATAGAAACATGATAAAATTATCATATCATGGTAGTGTTTGTGGAATTCCTGAAATTCCAAGAAGAAGGGACTGGTGTTTCACTATTGGTCAAAAAGGAAGGATTACAAACTCTGTGAATAAAAGTTTTTATATTCATCAAAATAAACACCTAGAACTAATCTGTTATTATATTTTTTTAATGATAAAAAATACACCTTTCACAAATAAGTTCTTCATTACTTTCATTGATTATTTTACTCACATTACTTATGTAATGTATTTTAAATTTAATCCATATGGTTTGAATATGTTTAGATGTTTCAGTGTAATATATGATAAGGAATATGGGTTTTCAATAATAAAGTTGAGAACTGATAATTTTGGTGAGTAAAATAATTAAAAATTCATATACAATATTTAAAATCATGAATTTTGAGAGTATTTTATGTACCATAAACACCTAAAAATGGAGTCGTTGAGAGAAAGAACAAATGTCTAGTTGAAACATGGATTATTATGTTACTTGAACATCGTATTTCTCATTAATTTTGTAGGAAATACATGTGAATGAATATTTATATTTAGAACCAATGTTTCAGTAGGGAAAGTTATATAAAGGATTCCTCCCTTCTCTCCTCGCACTTCCCATATCACCCGCTACTCCGCCTAAGGTTTCCTCCCGAAACCCTACGTTGCGGGTTCGGCACCACATCTTTGCTCTTATCCTCCCTTCCATACCCTTCCTCTATTCCCATATTTCTGACTCTTTTTCCTTCATCCTTCCCATTTTTTTGGTTCCTTTGTGGTTCCAATTTATTGCTTCCCTAGTGGGTGGTTTTGAGGCCGAGAGAAAGTTTGCCTTAGAGTCCTTAGCCACTTATCCTCTTCTATGACCTCTAGTTCCCCTGTGGCTCTCCATGTTAGATCTGAAGTAGGTTAATAGAGAAGCTTTTGGATTTAGTGGTTCAATTGTTGAATGTTCCCAAGGCTCCCTACATTTGGCTAATTTCAGTTCTGTTGGATCTGGTATTCTTCCCCTTTGACTTGTCATCGTTTGGAGTCCTTGTACACTTTTCCCCTACCTGGCCTTTAGTTTTTCCATGCCTCTATGAGGTGGATCTGGAGTGGGGTGGCATCGAGATTTTGGGATGTGGGGTTGGTGGTCATCGGTGTTCCTGTCTCGTTCTCTTCGTCGGTGGTTTCATTTCAATTTTCTCTCCCACAAGGCGTTCAGTGTTGGTTTTTAGGGCTTTCATTCTGCTTTTGTTGATGGGGAGGGGCTTCGATGTTGGTCTCTCTAGATTTGATGTGGTGATTTTAGTGACATTGGTTATCTCTGGGGGCTCCCTTATCGGCAAGTAGGTACGATAATAGATTGATGGTGATGCTCGTACAATACAAATCCAAGAAGGTGTTTCGACATTGATGAAGGCGAGGATGTCTTTATGGTGGGTGGATGTTTTCCTAGTTATGGTTCTTGGAAAAACTTATCTGAAAATCTATGGTGGTGTTAGGGTGATGATGGCGATAGGTGGTAATCATGAAGTTGGGTGACATGAATTTCTCTGATGTGCTGATGGATATCTCCTCAAGTTTCAGTAGGGGATTTTATCTTTTTTGAATTGTGATTTTCGAATTTCGCATGATGTTGTATTTGGTATCCTGTGTGGAAGTTCAAATTTTGTGTTTGGAAATGTTTTATTTGTTTTAATTCTATTTTTTCGGATCCCACTAATCCAAAAAGTGGTTTATTTTGAAAAGGAAAAGAAGGATTTGGAGGACAAGTTTGATTATGAATCCATATGAAATGTTTTATGACAGAACTCAATGTTTGAAAAAAATGAAATGTTTTTGGGAGTCCCTGCATCATAATGAAAAATGGTGGAAACGATTTAATGTTTGACCAAATATGTGAAGATGGAATTTATCTTTTTTATTATTAGGATAAAAGTAGAAATAGATGTTTTAACAAAGATAAATAGAAACTAGTTGATTATATTTGTGTTAATGATCTTGATAAATATGAGGAAGGTGTGTCAAAAACACATAAATATGTGTAAAATGAATAAGATAAGAGAAATTTTGTTAAAATATTTCATAATGATACAAACTTTTGTAATCCTATACAAGATGAAGAATTCGGCTCAATAATTTCTATTAATGAAGAAGAATCTGTAACATATCATCCTTCACTGAGGAAGAAAGTGGAAGATCAAAATAAAATTAGTAATAAAATTCAAAAGGATCATATAAGAAGAACATAAAAAGTCATTACAAAAACTTTATTATATTCAAAAGTTGATCTGAATGATGTGCATTAAGAATTTGAGGGTTTAGAATTTATTCAAGCTACAATTTAAGAGTTGTATAAAACTTAGAATAATAATACTTGAGAACTCGTACCTTAAAAATGGAAAAGAATTTATTAGTACAAAGTGGGTTTTTTGGATCATGTGAAATGAATATGGTGATGTGATAAGAAAAAATTCAAGGTTAGTGTAAACAATTTACTCAAAAATTCAGGGCATTGAAATTGATGAGACCTTTTCTATAGTGGAAATGTAACACCCTGAGCTTCCACGATACGCTTCTCATTCAATAATGCAATAGCTTGCATTGTACGCAACTTCGAGTTCTAAAACACCGCGACTAATCAAAGTAGCCGTTATGAATAGTAATAACCACTTTTTAAAATTATAGAAATTTTATATTTCAAAATGGACTGCATTTTTGGATTCGGAATATCGAAATTAGCCTATGTTGAATTTTTGGTATTTATCTGAGAACTTCTAATTTTTTATGAATAGTGAAAAATACTTAAAACAACTTTTTAATCAAAATAATTTATTGTGATAAATTATACTATTTAGTGGTTTTAAGGTATAATTAGAATATATTTTTACCATTTTATCCAATGGTGGTCATTATAATTAATTTAACATTGAAATTGGACATAAACAATTGCCAATCTTTTGATATAAATTGTTTCTTAAAAACATGCTATTTGTCGTAACAGCGGGAATTAATTATAAAATTAATTAATGAAACTTATATATTTGGAATTTTTTAAAATAGACATAATTTTTGAATTCGGAATATCAATTACAGCTTAGGGTGAAATTTTGGCCTTGTTCTGAAAAACTTCAATTTTTGATGAATAGTGAAACCACTAAGTGGTAGTTAAATAACTGATTTTTCATTTAAATGAAATATTACCACTTCTATGATTTGATTTTCAAAAATCCGACATACATGGTTGTCATTAAGAAGTAAAATGTGGTTCAATGAGATTAAAATAATTTTTTGGTGAATAGTAACTTTTAAGTTCTTAATCGCGATTAGAGGTAATTAGTGTAGTTTAAGGTACAAATAATGTTTTAATAATAAGAGATGAGCATGAAACTTGTCCTACTCCTATTGGATGAGTCATGGCCGACCAAGAAAACCCATGGGTCAACTTGGGGACCCCATGGAGCCACATTAGTTGGAAAATGACATTAATATATATTTATTTAATGTTAAAATTAAATTGACACAAACATGAGTTTCTTTACTAAAACAGTATTTAAGTGGGGTTAAACAAGTCCAAATTTTGACTATAAATATTCATTAGAAATATAAAAAGATTTCCTACATCATAGTATTTTTTTATAATTTTTATACAGTAAATAAATTAAATTATTTATGACATCATTATGATGCAGCGATGAACTCATTATTTAATGATTTTAATAAAATGAAAAGATAATGTAAAATCCAAGGCTTACACTTGTCCAAAGACTATTGGATGGGTAGATTTAGATCCCTTATCACCTTATCCACGAATTATATAAGTGTGGGACATTTAGAATCCGAAAAGCATTGTGTAATAATGTAACATTTCAATCTTTCCAAAAGAGCCCCTCCTCTCCACTTATAAAAGGCCCCACCTCTCCCACCTTATTCACACCTTCAAGCCATTTGGATCGGCCAAACTCTGCCCAAATACTCTCCTAACTTCCCCCTCTTACTCCTAGAAGCCTCACTTTGGGCAGAACTATTCCCAAGGAAGCCTTTGGCTCAAATCAAAAAGAGTTACCCGATTTTGAGGTAATGTCTTCTCTAATGTTGTTTTGTTTTATTTTTCTTCTCCAACCCCCCTAAACTCTTTTTATTCATTTCTTTTGTAACAAAAACTGTATCCTAAATATACTAGGATGTTGTTATAAGAAGGATTCGAGCTACACTTACACACACCTACATCTAATGGTTAAAGAACATACGGTTTCTGTGGATGGCGAATTTCTGCCTCACGAAATGATGATTGTTCAACACTCATATAACACCTTCAAAGGTGGACATTAAGATGTCACTATATTTATATATTATATATAATATGTTTATGTCTTACTTATGCTTCTGTATTTCTCATTTATGGCATACTTTATGATTTCCATTATGGGTAAAACGCGATAATTTCATTTTAGGAAGTGCGGACTACCACCCCCTCAAAGTGATTTGAATCGTTAATGCCATATGTGGGATGTATAAAGGATGGATTAAATGGTATTATACACTATATTATACTTTAATTATATTATGAATTTATATAATTATGATTTCGTTCCATTAAATATGAAATTGAAATGAAAGTAACGTTCATGCGTACGTACGGCTTACCGTCTCCATGAACGGTGCATTTCATTTCTTACCTCTAAATGTTACGTAATATTATAAATGAATGTATATACTGGATATATAAGATATCTATGACATCTAAATCATGAATATAATTCTGGAGATAATGGATATTCTACCACATAAACAACTTGTAATTATAAGAAGTTTATTGTTGACTCAAGTACCAAATATCGACAAAACAACCGTTATTAACTTAAATAATTACATAATGTTCATATCATTGTAATAAGTGATATAATAAGGATAATGAAATTGAAAATGGTTCTTAATAAGGTATATATTAACTCTAGTTTATTATTCAGGAGGTTAAAGAACGGTTGAGTCAAGTCAGACATGAGGTAAGTGAACTTCTTAACCCAACTTCAATTCTTTGGGTTAATCTCCTACTTTCAAATTATGTCATGATATTATTATGTCTTATTTTGTATTCTTTATGTGTACCTATAGTGAATACACATAATAGATCTATTTTATTTTAGAAATGATCTTTTTAAGGACTTCGTCTCAATCTCCTTTCATTGAGGTATATTTGGTTTTATACACAACTTTCTTTTATACAGTGTATAAACCCCTTTGACTTTTATGATTATTCAAAAGGAATCTTTTTATACGAAGAGTTTTGATAAACGACAAAAGGGAATGTTTTTATTTCCATACTTATGCGGTGACAACGACTTCTCTGCCGCCATGACCACTGTTTTAGTTTCGGCTTCCTCTACAAGCCATACCTTTTTTTTAAAGAAAAATAAATACCATGTTTTACTTTTCTTTTATTTTGGTATTGAAAATGGTTTTGAAAGCATTTTTATTATATAAATGTGTTGTATTGTTATCTTGTGATTGAAATTTGGAAATGTTATGTTTCCTTTATGCATGTTTTATGTGATACGATTATGTTATGGTTTATGAAATGTTTAAACCTATTCATATGAGGAATGCATTGGACTTAATAAGTGACGGGTGGAGCCCGCTATAGCTCCTCGATGCATCGGTAGGTCCCATGAGACAACTAGACGTGGAATTGGCCGAGGCCCTTTCCCAATTTGATTTATGGTTTTGGCCGAGGCCTTAATCATTTTAGACGTCTTGGCCGAGGCCTTGACAAAATGTTTCAGAATGTCTGGCATTATACATTCCCTCATTATGAAAGTGGTTAATGATATTTCATGTGATTATTTGACCAGTATAATATCAATGTGAAGAAGTAAATGGAATTATCTCATTTTACTTTTTCCATATTATGTTGATGTTCAAGTTTAAAAGGCTTTTGTTTTAGTTATACATTGCCTTAAATGTTTATGTTTATTTATGAAAGCTTCCGCAATATTGTTATCCTTACTGAGCATCTGAGCTCACCCCTTTCAATGTTTTAATATTTTCCAGGATGTGAAGAAGTATTTTATGAATGACCTGCAGGGATTGTCGGAAGAGGATATGAGAGTGGACTATGGAGACTTTGTTATTGTAGTTTTTCACTTTATGATGTAATGTAACGTTTACGAATGTATCTAGTGTTTCCAAGGCTACTAAACTAATCGGTCTTTAGAGGCTTGATCTTTTGTGATCATTCCAATGTTATGAAGTAATGCACCGACTCTGGGTAGCTGGGGTCGGGGCGTTACAGTTGGTATCAGAGGCAGTTTAGTACTAACCATAGAAGCTAGATGTAAATAAACTCTGATTATAGCACATAGCCCAAAGATAGACTTTGAGGATTAGTATAGAAGAACTTCCTAGAATTTTGGTATTGTAGAGATGTTGTGAGTTTTCCGAGAAATACATCCCTCTCTGGATACGAGCAGGTAGAGGCGGCTCTGGCACAGATGTACCTAGGGGTAAAACCCGAAAACACCGCTTTGAGCTAGACTCGAACGGGAACTGGTGCACGACAACGGGCCTTGCTGCACTCTTGGTTACGACACTCCCGGGGGATATGCTTAGGATAATTCTCATTTTATTTACAAACCACTATGAAGGGTTATGAGTATATACTTTATCAAAGAAAACATTTCTTTTTTATGATTATGGATTATATCCATAATTAGTTCAATTTATGTTAAGTGTTTTACAAGTATGGAATTATGTATTTTGATTCATGAACTAATCTAGTTTATGCCATTATTTAGAAATGGCGCCTAGTGGAAGGAATGGAAACCGTATCAATGCACGCACTCCGTGTAGGGATTTCCCTCCTGCTCAGGATAATTATGGTGGAGCTAGTGATACAACTGGTGCTGATCAGCTTCTCACCGTACTGGGACAACTCACGCAGGTTATGAATAATAACCTTACTCGTATGGAGCACCCTGATCTGCAACGTGGAGGATCAATGCTAGACCGTTTCATGGGGCAACAACCACCAACATTCAATGGGAGTACAAATCCTATAGTATGTGAGCAATGGATAAATTCCTTAGAGAAAATATTCCATGCCTTGGGGAGTAGTGAAAGGGAGAAGGTTGTCATGGCAGTTTACCGCCTCACTGGAGATGCCGATCAGTGGTGGTCGCTGATTCAAAACACAAAGGAAGATGATGAAGTATCGAATATGGAATAGAGGGAGTTAAAAGAGCTTTTCTTAGAAAAATACTTTCCTCCTGACCATCGAGCAGATATGGAAAGGCAATTTCTGAGTCTGAGGCAGAAGGAGGATGAGAGTGTCACAAAGTATGAGGCTAACTTTACAAGGTTAGAGAGGCATGCTTCCGATTATATACGTAACCCAAGGAGTAAGATTGATCATTTTTTTGATGGGTTAAAACCATTTCTCCATCGAGCTTTAGTATCACAATCCTTCTCATCATACGAAGATATTGTCTCGTGTGCTATCAAGATAGAAAAGGAATTCTCTAAGTCTTATGACAACAAAGTAAAGCAAGAGAAGAAGAGAACGGTGGAACAAGAGACAGATAAAGGGAAAAAGGGAAAGAAGGATTTTCCATTATGTGATAATTGTGGGAAGAATCACCCTGGTACGTGCCTAAAAGGAATGAGAGTTTGTTATAAATGTGGAGAAAAGGGTCACCAGGCTCGTGATTGCAAGGGAAAGAAAGAGGCTCTCAAAGTTGAATGCTACAATTGTAGGGAAATGGGGCATTATGAAAATGAATGTCCTAAGCGTCAAGGAAACTTACCTCAGAAAAGGACAAGGGATCAAGGCCAATCTTATGCTGTGACTACAGTTTAAGCAGAATAATTAATGTATTGGTGCTTCTGGACTCAAGGATTATATTCTGGTTATAAGAATAATGTGATATATATAAAGATTGTACTGCAGTACTTTTTGATTTCAGTAAGGTTTTAATATGATTAAGGTAATCATATTTTTAGTATATGACAATAAGAGAAACTTTTCTTTGTTTGGGGAATCTGATAAATTGATTTTGGAATTAATAGACCTTTTAGAGAAAGTCTGGACAGAGGTATTTTGGATAACTATAAAGGTTGGAGTGGATTAAGTTGATCTTTGGATAAGTAATGTTTAAGGTTAAAAAATTTATGAAGATTATTTTTGGAATATTATGATACTATAGTTTTAGGAAAAGGACAACCTGCAGGGTGGGGAATAACCCATCGCGTCAGACAAAGCTGCAGGAATCGAACCCACAACCATAGTGCAACAAGCCTTTATTTCCTACCACTAGCCTACAGGAAGTCCCTGGTTATTACAAAATAGTTTTACTAATCTAAATGGTATGTGTTAACATTTGGAAGCTTATACAATTAGGATAAATAGAATATTTTTGAGTTCCGTTACCATTTGGAGTAAAAGTTGGGTTTGTGGTAAAAATTTATTAACGAATGAAAGTATACATAACAAGTATGTATATTCTCTTACGTTCTTAGTAAATCTCCTAAATAAATTCTCAACATTATAAAAGCTAACTTAAAACAAAAATGTTGTCAGTTTACTTTTCCAACTGGGGATTCAACGACCGTTTAACCAATCACATGTTTGTGATTTTCTTGTGGTTAAACTTTCTCCTAATCCTGTTTTCTATAACTCTCCATCAGACCTTGATGGTTTGTTTCTCCTCCATATCCATATTTTCATAGAATCCTAGAATGGGCTATATCGGGTGACCTTTGTACTTATCTTGCTTTCTTTTAATGTTATATATTTATTAACCTTATTTCCGATGTGGGTTTTCCTCAAAGGTATTTTCTCTTTTCAACATTTTATTTTCAAAGAAAAATTTCAAATTGCGAGGACGCAATTTATTGAAGGAGGGGAGAATGTAACACCCCGAGCTTCCACGATACGCTTCTCATTCAATAATGTAATAGCTTGCATTGTACGCAACTTCGAGTTCTAAAACACCGCGACTAATCAAAGTAGCAGTTATGAATAGTAATAACCACTTTTTAAAATTATAGAAATTTTATATTTCAAAATGGACTTCATTTTTGGATTCGGAATATCGAAATTAGCCTATGTTTAATTTTTGGTATTTTTCTGAGAACTTCTAATCTTTTATGAATAGTGAAAAATACTTAAAACAACTTTTTAATCAAAATACTTTATTGTGATAAATTATAATATTTAGTGGTTTTAAGGTATAATTAGAATATATTTTTACCATTTTATCCAATGGTGGTCATTATAATTAATTTAACATTGAAATTGGACATAAACAATTGCCAATCTTTTGATATAAATTGTTTCTTAAAAACACGCTATTTGTCGTAACAGCGGGAATTAATTATAAAATTAATTAATGAAACTTATATGTTTGGAATTTTTTAAAATAGACATAATTTTTGAATTCGGAATATCAATTATAGATTAGGGTGAAATTTTGGCCTTGTTCTGAAAAACTTCAATTTTTGATGAATAGTGAAACCACTAAGTGGTAGTTAAATAACTGATTTTTCATTTAAATGAAATATTACCACTTCTGTGATTTGATTTTCAAAAATCCGACATACATGGTTGTCATTAAGAAGTAAAATGTGGTTCAATGAGATTAAAATAATTTTTTGGTGAATAGTAACTTTTAAGTTCTTAATCGCGATTAGAGGTAATTAGTGTAGTTTAAGGTACAAATAATGTTTTAATAATATGAGATGAGCATGAAACTTGTCCTAATCCTATTGGATGAGTCATGGCTGACCAAGACAACCCATGGGTCAACTTAGGGACCCCATGGAGCCACTTAGTTGGAAAATGACATTAATATATATTTATTTAATGTTAAAATTAAATTGACACAAACATGAGTTGCTTTACTAAAACAGTTTTTAAGTGGGGATACACATGTCCAAATTTTGACTATAAATATTCATTAGAAATCTAAAAATATTTCCTACATCATAGTAGTTTTTTATAATTTTTATACATTAAATAAATTAAAGTATTTATGACATCATTATGATGCAGCGATGACCTCATTATTTAACGATTTTAATAAAATGAAAAGATAATGTAAAATACAAGGCTTAAACTTGTCCAAAGACTATTGGATGGGTAGATTGAGAACCCTTATCACCTTATCCACGAATTATATAAGTGTGGGACCTTTATAATCCGAAAAGCATTGTGTAATAATGTAACATTTCAATCTTTCTAAAAGAGCCCCTCCTCTCCACTTATAAAAGGCCCCCACCTCTCCCACCTTATTCACACCTTCAAGACATTTGTCTCAGCCAACCTCTGCCCAAATACTCTCCCAACTTCCCCATCTTACTTCTAGAAGCCTCACTTTGGGCAGAACTCTTCCCAAGGAAGCCTTTGGCTCAAATCAAAAAGAGTTACCCGATTTTGAGGTAATGTCTTCTCTAATGTTGTTTTGTTTTATTTTTCTTCTCCAACCCCCCTAAACTCTTTTTATACATTTCTTTTGTAACAACACCAGTATTCTCAATATACTTTGATGTTGTTATAAAAAGGATTCGAGCTACACTTACACACACCTACATCTAATGGTTAAAGAACATACAGTTTCTGTGGATGGCGAATTTCTGCCTCACGAAACGATGATTGTTCAACACTCATATAACATCTTAAAAGGTGGCCATTAAGATGTCACTATATTTATATATTATATATAATATGTTTATGTCTTACTTATGCTTCTGTATTTCTCATTTATGGCATACTTTATGATTTCCTTTATGGGTAAAACGCGATAATTTCATTTTAGGAAGTGCGGACTACCACCCCCTCAAAGTGATTTGAATCGTTAATGCCATATGTGAGATGTATAAAGGATGAATTAAATGGTATTATACACTATATTATACTTTAATTATATTATGAATTTATATCATTATGATTTCGTTCCATTAAATATGAAATTGAAATGAAAGTAGCGTTCATGCGTACGTACGGCTTACCGTCTCCATGAACGGTGCATTTCATTTCTTACCTCTAAATGTTACGTAATATTATAAATGAATGTATATACTGTATATATAAGATATATATGACATCTAAATCATGAATATAATTCTGGAGATAATGGATATTCTACCAAATAAACAACTTGTAATTAGAAGAAGTTTATTGTTGACTCAAGTACCAAAGATCGACAAAACAACCGTTATTAACTTAAATAATTACATAATGTTCATATCATTGTAATAAGTTATATAATAAGGATAATGAAATTGAAAATGGTTCTTAATATGGTATATATTAACTCTAGTTTATTATTCAGGAGGTTAGAGAACGGTTGAGTCAAGTCAGACACGAGGTAAGGGAACTTCTTAACCCAACTTCAATTCTTTGGGTTAATCTCCTACTTTCAAATTATGTCATGATATTATTATGTCTTATTTTGTATTCTTTATGTGTACCTATAGTGAATACACATAATAGATCTATTTTATTTTAGAAATGATCTTTTTAAGGACTTCGTCTCAATCTCCTTTCATTGAGGCATATTTGGTTTTATACACAACTTTCTTTTATACGGTGTATAAACCCCTTTGACTTTTATGGTTATTCAAAAGGAATCTTTTTATACGAAGCGTTTTGATAAACAACAAAAGGGAATGTTTTTATTTCCATACTTATGCGGCGACAACGACTTCTCTGCCGCCGTGACCACTATTTGAGTTTCGGCTTCCTCTACAAGCCATACCTTTTTTTAAAAGAAAAATAAATACCATGTTTTACTTTTCTTTTATTTTGGTATTGAAAATGGTTTTGAAAGCTTTTTTATTATATCAATGTGTTGTATTGTTATCTTGTGATTGAAATTTGGAAATGTTATGTTTCCTTTATGCATGTTTTATGTGATACGATTATGTTATGGTTTATGAAATGTTTAAACCTATTCATATGAGGAATGCATTGGACTTAATAAGTGACGGGTGGAGCCCGCTATAGCTCCTCGATGCATCGGTAGGTCTCATGAGACAACTAGACATGGAATTGGCCGAGGCCCTTTCCAAATTTGATTTATGGTTTTGGCCGAGGCCTTAATCATTTTAGATGTCTTCGCCGAGGCCTTGAAAAAATGTTTCAGAATGTCTGGAATTATACATTCCCTCATTATGAAAATGATTAATGATATTTCATGTGATTCTTTGACCAGTAGAATATCCATGTGAAGAAGTAAATGGAATTATCTCATTTTACTTTTGCCATATTATGTTGATGTTCATGTTTAAAAGGATTTTGTTTTAGTTATACATTGCCTTAAATGTTTATGTTTATTTATGAAAGCTTCCGCAATATTGTTATCCTTACTGAGCATCTGAGCTCACCCCTTTCAATGTTTTAATATTTTCCAGGATGTGAAGAAGTATTTTATGAATGACCTGCAGGGATTGTCGGAAGAGGATATGAGAGTTGACTATGGAGACTTTGTTATTGTAGTTTTTTACTTTATGATGTAATGTAACGTTTACGAATGTATCTAGTGTTTCCAAGGCTACTAAACTAATCGGTTTTTCGAGACTTGATCTTTTGTGATCATGCCAATGTTACGAAGTAATGCACCGACTCTGGGTAACTGGGGTCGGGGCGTTACAGGAAATGTAAGAAACAATTATACTATTTATTTCTATTACTGTACAATGATGTTAGAAAACATTTCTGAAGTATGTCAAGTCTTCATTTCTAAATGGTGAACCGGATGAGGAATATTATATTGAACAAATGTGTGGCTTTGTTATTAGAAAGGATGAATGTTTTTTCTGTATGTTAAATAAATCCTTGTATGGGCTAGAGAAATCTATAATGGAACAATATTCCAAATTGAATACCTACTATATAAAGATGAGTTTTATGAATTTAATGGTTGATATTAATCATTACATAAAATAATGTCAGGGTTTTCCCCTCATTGTAATTGTTTATGTTCCTGAAATTATCTTTTCTCAGAATGATGAATGAACATGTGAAATATTTTTGGAAGATATAAAAATGTTTTTTGAGATATCTGTGATACATGAAATAAAATAAATTCTTGCATTACAAATTTTAAAAAAGAAGAAAAAAATATTTCTTTCATAGGAAATGTATCCGAAACAAATTCTTATGAATTTTTTCGTGGAAAATGCGAAGCCAATTTCCACATCAATTAAAGTGCAAAGAAAGTTGACTAAAGATGGAGAAGTAAAACAAGTTGACTATAAAGAGTTTTAAAATGCTGATTTAATGTTTGTTCGATTTGATTAGTTGAAAAAGAGGTATTGTTTTTGATTCCACCTTATGTGTAAGATTTCAGAGTGCTCCAAAAGAATCAAATTTTTTGGTATGAAAAATAATTCTTAGATTTATCAAAGGAATAACAGATTTTGGAATTATGTATGATTAGTAATAAATTATTAATGTGTTTGGTTATACTGATTCTGATTAAGGAGAAATTACTGATGATATATGATCCACATCTGGGGTAGTTATATTTCTAGGGAAAAGTTGTGTTAGTTAAAAAATAATATACAAAATTTACTAACTATTGTCATGACAAAATATGAGTATGTTGCTTCTAGTCATGCTTCCACATATCTTTTGTAGATGTAGGCTTAGTTGGATGACTTAATTATTGATGTAAAGTTACCATTTCTCTTGGGTTGTAGTAATCATAGTGTATTCAATCTTATAAGTTACCCATTATAACATTATCATTCAAAACATATTGATATCAAATACCACTTAATCAAAGTGAAATTGAAGAATAATGAATTTATGATGGAGTATATTCCTATATTGGAAGAAGTTTCTAACATATTCAATAAAGATTTACTGAAGGATGTATTTTTCATATTGAGGTTGATCATGGGTTTCTAACCACTTTATCTATAAGTATGTGGTATGTTTTGTGGTACCCTTTCTCATCTCGTATCAGGATATTGTTTTCATGGGGGATAATTGTTTCATAAAACTATCCATTTATATGTGCGGAACCGTTTAATGAAACATGTATGTTAGGGCAGTAAATGGAAAGATTTGAAATTAGCATGTAAGTATGTCAACTACTGTAAAAAAAATTTGGAGTGGTTTTTAGAAAAAAATCATTATAGAAATGTGAAAGATGTAAATTAAATAGCTAATAATGCTTTGAAAAAATAGTGGAAAGCTTATGATGTTTCCTGAGTTTCTAATTTTGGACAGAGTGGTTTTACTCTCAATTAATTGCGTTTCCTATAACGAGTTAGTAGACATGGGATTTGAATTATTGATTAGTAATCCACTCTTGAGGTTACAAAGATAACTTAATTTTGAACCCAGATTGAAAAAAAAAATCAACATGGGAGATTATTGGGGCTAGGTTGGATGGAAGAGTGTTTGAAAGATGAAAGAAGATTTTATGATTTTTTTGTGTTTTGTGTTAAGGAAAATTAAATCATATTACATTTTATGTTTTTGTGATTGGATTAAAAAATTTAAAGTTATCAAACTAATCAGAAAATTGGAAAAAAAATCAAAATAAACTTCATTGGTTTTGATTTTCTTGTCTGAATAAGTTTTATGAAGGAATTTTCTTTTTAGACTCTCATTGTGTCTAGAAGGAATGTTTTAATTAGTATGAGATAGTCTTTTAGAGTCTGAATCCACGCATAGTATATCTGATGATGATTTGTAGATCCTAGAGTCCTAAAAATCATATGTTGTTTGAGAAACATGTGATTCATTCCTTATTAAAGAAATAGGAGAAACCATTCTATGTATTAGTTTGTGGTTTGGGTGGATAGATAAGTGATTTTTAAGTGATGGGAAGTTATAATCATTATAATGTTATTTAAAAGATTCAATTTGAATCCTTATATTCTCAATTTTTTGAAGAATTTATGATATAAGAAAAATATTGTGAAATGGGAATGTTTGGAAGGAATTTGTAGAAGACACAAGTCCATTGGACAGAACATTCCCCCAATACATTAGAGTAAAATTGATTATGAAAAATTAATTGTTGGGAATAAATAATATTATATACTGGGAGTTGTTGGGACTAATCAACTAGATGATGATCCAAAATATATTCAACCATTTTCATTAGGTTGAATAGTTTTTCAACTTAGTTAAGAGATGATGAACAATACTATTGTTTTTTCTCAAGTGGGTCAATACTCTTCTTAGTTGTATTTCTAATGACTGATCAGAGTGAGATAGAAACTCATCCATCCATTTTTTATGAAACTAAAAACTTCATCAAACACAAGATCATCGGTATGTAGAAAGTGTTGGACTCACCTGTTTTGATAATCCCAAGTCATTTTTAAATATTGATCATGATATATTAAATCAATTACTATTATTTTTAATCTGTATTTATAATCATTTTATCCTAAAAAATGTATACCCTTTAGTCTCATGACTTTGCTGCATCAGCTGACAACTTATATTTATCTAAATATAAGTTCACTGTTAAAGGCTACTGGTAAGAGCCTTCTGTTCAAGGTCACCATTATAGCTCACTGTTACATGAAGTCACTGATCCTAGAAGATCACCGTTGAAGATCTACAGTCACTGTTGGAAGATACCAATACAAGGTTACTGTCACAAGGTTACTACTATGACAAAGTTTCTGTTACAAGTTCACTGTCAAACTCTTTCTCAAGTCTTCTATTGAGAACCTCACTGTTCAAGCCTATAGTTGGACAAGTCTACTGATAGTAGAAGGCTACCACTGGACAACTCCTGCTGTCGAGATAGTCGACTATTGTTCAAAGTCCACTGATGAGGAGATACTATTATATAGAGTAACATCTCCCTTTACAAGCCTACAGGCAAAGAGCCTACCGATGAAGCTTACAATTCAATAACCTACCGATGAAGTCCACAGTTGGAAAGACCACAACTGAAGTCTACCATGTGACATTCATATGCTACTAGTCTAATGATATTCTATTATTTTCTTTAAAAATTTTATTAATACTGTTATAACGGTCGTTTCTAGATAAATTGATACACCAGACATTATTTAATGTTATTTGCAGGTATATCAGGAAACAGTACAATGTACGAGGAAGACCATGTTTCGGTGCGGATGTGCGTCGGGTTTCTGTTCCGACGCTGTTCCGCCAGGACGCGTTCGCGCGTACACCCGTCGACCCGAGGGGATGGGCACGCACGGCCTGTGGTCCCGCAGTCCCGCTTTCCAAAGGCGGGCGGCATCCGTCCCTTGTTTAGGGGGGTCTGCTCCTTGATCGAAACCGGGATGATGGGATGTCGGCTCCTCCTTCCGTGGACGTCTCCTCGGAACTCGTTTCCTAATCCGGGTCTACCTCATAGATTTAAGAATGTTCGTGAATCTCGTTCCCGGCGCCATATCTTCATGGACACCGGTTAATTATGCTGCTTCCGCCCGGACGCTCCAAGGAGTCTGGTCGGGGCAGCAACCTGCGGTGAGGAGACCGGGTGGCTCTGGGTGTCGGGGGCGTGTCTTAACACTGCGACTCTGCATGTCTGCCTTCCGTCCCTAATAGGGCTTCTCGAAGGCGTGATGGCCTGAGGCATCCTGCGCTGGGTGCGGGGAACTGTGTTACCTGAGGTTTTCCTCAGCTTCCCATGTTTAACACGGGGTATGCCTCGAGTTTAACGTCCAGCGGGGACGACATCGGACTGATCAACACGAGAAGTGGATCAGATGACAGAACCCCTTGCGGGGAACCTCCGACGCTGGGGCCAGCACATGGGCGGCTTCCTGAGTGAAGTGGAGTGGAATGAAGTAGCATGACCCCACCGGGATGTGGCGGCCCGGGTAAGGATCAGGATGGATGATGGAGTGAAGAGCTTGGACCCCGTAGGGGCTTCCTATGTACCGCGCGTTAGCGCGGATCAAAGTCAGCGTAGTTCGGATATACAGTTTAACGTCATGCTGGACATCGGCAAGCCGACTCACGAATAGATCGAGGCTGCCGGGCGAAGGGTTGAACCGAACCACCTCGCACAGAGGGGGATGGAACGGCCGGGTGGATCACAGTTTCACGTCATGCTGGACGTTGGCAAGCCGACTCACGAGGAGATCGAGGCTGCTGAACGGAGGATTGAACCGAACCACCTCGCACAGAGGGGGAAGGAACAGCCGGGTGGATCACAGTTTCACGTCATGCTGGACGTTGAAGAGAGAAAAGGGAAGTGGGGAAGAACAATGGAGATACACATGTGCAGTCTCCCACAGGGGCGGATTCATAGGTGAATCGACGCAAGTGTGAACCCAGGAGGGGTCCACTGATGGACGAACCGACGTGAATACGACTGGGACGACCAGGTGGTGGGCTTGAACCTCGGAGAGGCTTCCTACGTACCCTGTTTAGAAGACAGGGGTCAAAGTCCACGTAGTTCGTTCTGGAGAGAGAAATAGAAAAAGGCAGTGGGGAAGTGCAATGGAGATACACATGTGCAGTCCCCCACAAGAGCGGATTCATAGGTGAATCGACGCGAAGGTGAACCCGGGAGGGGTCCACGGATGGACGAACCGACGTGAATACGACCGGGACGACCAGGTGGTGGGCTTGAACCTCGGAGAGGCTTCCTACGTACCCTGTTTAGGAGACAGGGATCAAAGTCGACGTAGTTCGTTTGGTTTGTAACACTCTAACCCCGTGGGCGAAGGCCACTCCAATCCCGACATCCCTGCAGAGACGCGCGGGTGGGGGCCACATCCAAACCGGGGGGATCCTGCGTGCGAGACACGGGATCAGGTGATGCGGACGGTTTAACGTCTTTCCGGACGAAGTACAGTTTAACGTCGTGTGTTGAGGACGAAGCGGACGGTTTAACGTCTTGCCGGACGAAGTACAGTTTAACGTCGTGTGTTGAGGACGAAGCGGACGGTTTAACGTCTTGCCGGACGAAGTACAGTTTAACGTCGTGCAGGATGAATGCTGAACAGTTTAACGTCTTGTAGCTCAGACGATATGCTAGGCAGTTTAATGTCGTGCAGCTTGGACGTGGTGCAGTTTAGCGTCATGCAGGACGAATGCTGAACAGTTTAACGTCTTGTAGCTCGGACGATATGCTAGGCAGTTTAACGTCATGAAGCTTGGACGTGGTGCAGTTTAGCGTCATGCAGGACGAATGCTGAACAGTTTAACGTCTTGTAGCTCGGACGATGGAGGCTAGGCAGTTTAGCGTCGTGCAGCTTGGACGTGGTGGTGCCGCCGATGGGTCCGTGTCACTTCGCGTGAGCCTGGAGGGTCGCACGGGAAGACAACGCACGGTGCGGGCACCCAGGATGAAGATCATCGGGCGCCACGCAGGCGGGTACCCTCAGGGGGTCAAAGGGGGCGACCTCGGCGGATTGCGCGCAAAAGAGAAGCATGGCGCGCAATACCGCGGGTCGGCGCGCAAATGGGCGGGCTGGCGCTCAATTGGGCCAGCGCTTTGTGCGTGGAAGGTAGAGATTGCGCGCACTGGGCTTCGGATAGCGCGCGGGGGCAACGGCTCATTCTTTAACGAATGGCCACTTTAAAATGGGGGGTGCGCGCAATCGGGCTGGATTGCGCGCACCCCGGGGGAAATTGCGCGCAAGAGGCTTCTTTTGCGCGTGAAGGCCTTAGGGTGAAGAATTATTCAAAGGAAAGGAGCCCAAGGGATTGCGCGCGAAGGCGAACCCCGAGGCTTTCTTGCGCGAAAGAAAGGAGGTTACCTGAAGATCGGCATTGCGCACGGAAGGGGTTGGATTGCGCGCACGAGAGACCTTTCGACTTCCGGCAACCCTCAAAACGTCGGGGGTCGCCTTATATTTATAGGCAACCCCGGGCGCGGAATTCGGTTCGTGGGTGCGGAATGGCCTTCGCGGGCGCGGAATCGGGCCCGGCGCGCAAGGGAGTCGCGCGGGCAACGGGCGCGCAAAATTGCGCGCCGGCCCAGCGCATTGTGCGCATCCCGGGAGGTTTGCGCGCGGCACTCCATCTTTGCGCGCGGCTCTCCAAAATTCCGCACAAGGCTTCCGGGCCCTCCGAAACGGGCTTCCGACTCCAAATATGACCTCGCTTCCCGCATCCGGAGCTTCGTTTGGGAACAACAGACTTTTTCCGGCGTCTACAGACCACATGCGGTTAAAACATTTTTCCTATCGGCCCCTGCCGAACCAAATGAGAAAAAGATGAACTGGAAAAGAGTATATATATAAGAGAGAGAAATTCAGAACAAAAAGGGGAATACATACAGAAACAAGAACAGTGGCGTGGATATATTGAATATACACAGAGCACTCATAATAGAGAACCATACAGAATATGTAGAAGAACCCTCAAGCACTCATTCAGAATAACACAGAGCTTCAAAAGTGATTCAAAAGGATTAGTTGAAAGAATCTCCTTCAAGATTGTTTGGTGTGCTGCAAAGAGCTTAAAACCCAAGAAGTTGATTATCTCTACATCTGGAAGTTAGAACCTGGAAGTTGCAACACTCTGTTTTGGAGTCAACTTGCAGAGAAGGACCAAATGTTCATCACATTCATTCCAACGAGTCCATAGCTGATCTTCCAACACAACAGAGCTTTCTAAACTCATCCATACTCTCTTTAGCTCTATTGTGTTTAAATATTTTACATTTGTGAGCAGTGTGTATGTGTTACACACACTGACTCTTGTGCTTGAATTGAGGGATAATGAAAATCCCCATCCCAAACTATCTTTACATTTGTTTCCCATATATAACTATGGAAGAATCCTTGTGTGGCTTGGTAGTTTATTTTCCCACGTAGAACTATGGTAGAGGTTGTAAAACCTGGATAGTTTGTGAAATCTATTGTAAAGCCCAGTACAGGCTGTGTATCACTTTTTAATATAATTTCTTGGTGGCAGGTGATCACCAAGTAGAGAGGACTAGGTCTTGTCTTAAGACTAAACCTCTTGTTTAAATTGTTGTGTTCATCCTTCCATTACTCTATTTTACATTTATCCACTTTGCTTATATTTTCAAAGACAAAAATCTTTTTTTAAATTCACTCTGATAATTAGTTATGGTTAGTGTGTACATCTGATTTGTTTAGTGAACTTGTTTCGAAAGTGGAATTAGTTTTCATACAGACTCTACTGAGGAGTAATCAACCTTTGAGAAACCTGTTGAACAATAAGTAACTTATATCTCTACTGCCTTAATTGAATGGGCTGTTTTAATTTGGGGGAGTTTAATCCTAAAAGTTTTTAAATAGAAATTTTAATTGGAACTCAATTCACCCCCCTCTTGAGTATCCACTCTGACCAACATTTAGTATCCGAGGAATTCATTTTTATATACAATGTTTTCAAACCCTCTATTTCTCAAGCTGTGATTTTAGCTTTATCTTAAAGATCATAAATTTATGTTAGTTCTAAATTTTATCTCTTTAATATATTCTCTAAAATATAGTTATGGAAAATATACTAGAAGGTGATGCTACTAACATGCCACTTTTCTTTAATGGTGTGAATTATGCTCAATGGAAAATTAAAATGAAAATTCATTTGGAAAGTACTGGTTTTGATATTTGGTCTGCTATAGAATCAGAATATGAAATTCCCAAAATGGCTAGATCTACCTGGGATGATGCTACAATGTCTGACTATAACAATAACTGTAAATCTATGAATTCCCTTTACTTCTCCTTAGGATATGAGGAATTTTACTAAATTTATGCATGTAAAACAGCTCATGAAATCTGGGACACCTTGCCTGTTTCTCATAAAGGAACAACCAACTTGAAGGAAATGAGATTAAATACTTATACTATTAAATAATATAGTTTTAATATGAGACATGATGAACCCATTTCTAACATGTACCTTAGGTTTATTGAGATCGTCAACACCATGATTTCACTGGGAAAAGCTGTTCCAGAAAAGGAACAGATCATGAGAATATTGAGATGTTTTCCAGACAAGTGGAGAGGCACTTCGGTGTCTATCCGAGAGTCATGTGACATCAGCAAGCTACCTGTTAAGGAGTTGATTGGTAAACTAATGATGTATGAAGAGGAACTGAATGTGAACAAAGAATAAGATGATGAACCCAAGAGAAAATCCATGGAATTCAAGTCTACTGCTTCAAAGAAAAAAGAAAAGGAGAAAATACATGTACCTACTGAAAGTTCAAATACTGAAGATTCAGATTCAGACAGTGATGAATAAATGGCTCAAATAGCCAGGAGAATTAAGAAGATATATTGGAAGAAGATGTTTTTCAGAGAACCAAACTACAAGGGTATGTATGATCAACAAGGTAAGTGGAAGAAGGATTGGAATAAATTTGATAAGGAAGATGATATAGTCTACTATGAATGCAAGAGGAAAGGACACATCAAGGCTAACTATCTGAAGTTAAAATTCGAAAAGAAATATGACTATAATGACAATGTTGACTCTCCTTTCGTCACAGAATCTAAAGATCGGAAAAGGGAATATCTGAGCTCAGAGTGATTCAACCTTTGAAGAAAACATCAAAAATCGACAAAGGAATGAACAAAGGATCAAACAGCAACTCCACCGCGCAAGTTATCTCACTGTCGCGCAAGTACACTTGCGCGAAGCTCTTGGTCGCGCAAGTGACTTGCGCGACCTAAGTGGTAACCGCTCGGTAACTGCCCGGGGTCTTCTTTTTCCTATAAATAGACCCTGTGGGCCCCCCATTCGAGAGGATCTTTTTCCAGAAACTCAGATTGAAGCTCCCGACTCCCAAGTCTCTTCTCAAAGCTTCCGGAACACTTATAATGTAATTTCTTACCTAGAACGGAAGATCTAAAGAGAAGAAGGAAGGCCTAAGTGTTGAAACTTACCAAACACTTGCGCGCCGACTTATTTCCTTCAATATAACTTGCGCGTCCCTTTTCTAGAAGAACCTCAAGAATATTCTAAAGGGTTTAAAAAAGAGTCGCTCAAGTATTTCAATGCTGGTTGAAAATCGCGCAAGTACACCATGTGTCGCGCAGGTATACCTGCGCGACCAATACTTGTGTGCCCACGGAAGACTTGCGCGCCTTTCAAGACTTGCGCGCCCCTAACTTTTTGGGTTCCCATCTTGTCCATTTTACACCTCTTAAGCCATTTCACCTTTCCTTTTCAAGATTCAGTCTTCAAGACACTCTTCAAAGCCATTTATGGCATGATTTCTTGATTTGACTTCCTTATCTGAAAGGAATTCTGTGGAATATCTCTCAAAACCTAGTGATTTAAATGTCACCAAAGATTGAGAGTTCGTTCATTTAACCTCATCCTTTAAAGATGGGAGGATCCTTAACCTGGGTGTCCTTTTTTAGGAATAATCCCCAGTTATAAATCCTTTAATCTGGGCATCCTCCTCAAGAGTAAGCCCCAAATTCTTAAAGTTCCCAAACTTTGGCATCCTCCTCAGGAGTAAGCCCCAAATTCTTAAAGTTCCTAAACTTGGGCATCCTCCTCAGGAGTAAGCCCCAAATTCTTAAAGTTCCCAAACTTGGGCATCCTTCTTTAGGAGTAAGCCCCAAATTCTTAAAGTTCCCAAACTTGGGCATCCTTCTTTAGGAGTAAGCCCCAAATTCTTAAAGTTCCCAAACATGGGCATCCTCCTCAAGAGTAAGCCCCAAACCTTAATCCCTAACCTGGGTCTCCTTTTCAGGAATAAGACTCAGTCATAATCTTGGGCTTCCTTTTCAGGAGTAAGCCCCAAGTCCCCTAACCTGGGCCTCCTTTTTAGGAGTAAGTCCCAGTCATAATCTTGGCTTTCCTTTTCAGGAGTAAACCCCAAGCCCCAAAAAATTTCTCTTAACCAGTCCTAATTTACCCTTGATTTGGGTTTTCTTTTCAGGAGTAAAACCCAATAATAAATCCCCTCCTAACTTGGGCATCCTCCTTAGGAGTAAGCCCCAAGATTAGAGTATTCAAATCTCCATGAAGCACATATAACTTTATGGACCCTGTTCATGGATTTTCTCCCTAAATGTAAATCCTAAACCTTCATCTATCTGGGCAGTCATACATACATAAGCCCCAAAAAAATTCTTATGATTGCATCATTCATGGCACAATTGTCTAATTTTTACCAATACCTCTTGTTTCTCACACCGAGCATGACTCACATGAGCTTAGAGTGTAAAAGTTATTATGACATTCATCTTTGAGCCATCAATCATAAAAATCATACTCCATTACTCGAACTACGTGGGTTCTGATTCCTTTTCCAAAACAAAGGATACGTAGGTAGCCCATTTTTTGGGTTCGATCCCAACTTTGAAATAATCCCTGTCCTTTTGAATGACGATAAACTTCAAGTGCCCCACTGAGTGGCTTTAAAACTAGCTTGGTCATCATAATGACCAAGAGACTTTTATATAAATGTTTTGAATGATACCATTGACCAAGAATCTCTAAACAGATATAGATGATTCTCTATTGATGAAGAACCTCGAATACATATAAAAGATTCTCTAAATTTCTTGCATATTTAATCATTGATTGTTAAAACTAAAGGAAATCGCATTTTATACTTGGTAATGTAATAAGGATTCACGAACATAACTTAAATCTATAAATAGAGTCCCAGAGTAGACAATAATTCCCCTCAAAAAGGTGTGATGGGTCTGACCTCCCATCCTCTCGACCAATGCAAATTCCTAAGCCTCATCAGTCCACAAGCTAATGAGCGCCTGCCTTTGGAATGTAGGTCCAAACTGATGTGGAATCATTGAATGTTTCCGGTTCTACGAACAAACCTGCTAGAAACCGATCAGAATGTTTGAATCTCCCGTCCAGGAGGTCATCCCCGAAATCCGTGAGGAAACAAAAATGGTGAACCCGACGTGAATCCTTAACCAAGTTAAAGTGATGTTATTCTTGTTTGTTAGGTCCCTTGGGCCAACAAAGCAATCATTGACATATGCTCATCCAAAAGATGCAGTGGCCAGATTCATCTTGATTATGTCTGTTATATAGAACAGGCACTCTTTTCTCAAGATCTTCTGCAAAATGGCTTTCCTTAAATTCACCCCTGTGAATGCTGCTGCTGTGAACACCTCTATTGTGAGGTCTGCTGCTGTGAAAACCAATGCTGCTACTCCTGCTGGAACATCGTCTGCTCTGAGGATGACATCACCAACTCAGCGTCTTCAAAAATGGGTTTCTAATGCATTGGTTAAGGAGTACCGTCGCAACGGTACTATCCCAACTCTGGAGGCCGCTCGTCAAGCCCTCCAAGTTAACAACTCTACCTGGTCGTCCGGACAACGGCGGCCAGCGATCAAGAAACAGGCGGTGATGACTACTGTCTCCAACTGTTTCGGGTCGTTATCCCTGGAACGCAATTTCCATTCACTCCCTTACTCTGAGGAAGTGAATGAGCAGGTCCCGCAGGACCTTAATTCAAAAATACAGGAGTCCTTCCCAAGGGCTCCCATCAACAATCACCGCCAGACTCGTGCGGTAGTGCGCCCTCAACATGATGAGGGTACCGACTCCAGACATTCAGCTCAGGTTCCTCGAACCCGAGCAGGCAAGATGAACCGCCAGAGACGGAATCTGGTTAACAATAGGCAGGTTGTCATCCCTTCCATCTCCGAAGAAGTCCACCAACCTAACTTGGTGGCGAACAAAGAGCAGGCATACACACCTGTCCGTTTTAATTCCGCTATCCAGCAGACTCGTCTGGCAGCATCATGCCAATCCCGCCAGGCAATTCCGGCGGAGTACCATAGGCAGGAACATACACCTGCTTATACATCACCAGTTAGTCAGCAGGCTCGTCTGACTACATATGATGGATCTCGTCAACCGCGTTTGGCGAAGTGTAATTAGCAGGCACATACACCTGCTAATACTAATCAAGCCTACCAACAGTCTCACTTGATAGCGCACGGAGAAGTCAGTCGGAAAGCCCCGACGACAAACAGGTGGCAGACTCAACTCTCTACCTCCACACTTGAGTACTGTCAGGATTCACTGACAGGAAAAGGAGGACACGAGCAGGCACATACACCTACTCCAAGCCTGGAATGGACGTATTTCCCCGTTCCGGCGGCTGAAGTCACCAATCATATTTTGTCAATGGTGAAAGAGCAGAAGAAAATTCCTGCTCATATTCTGGATTCTTACCCGGATATCATAACAGCTTCAGCATCATCTCAGGGACAGACACATAAATCTATCCCTAGCAGTGGAGTGACACATCAACAATTCACTCCGGTACAGACACACACATCTGTTCCAGTCTAAGAGGGTTATGGGGCATACTCCCCCATATCAAATGGACAACCAAGTCAGGCACATACACCTGATTTGAGTGGAGATCGTCAGCCTAACCTGACCATATTTCCTGATCAGGCACATACACCTGCTCAGAGTAACCACTTTCGTCATCAAGGGGTTTCTAAAGTGAGTAAGAAGGCATCTAAGAAAAATATCCGCCCAGCACAGTCAGGAGATCAAAGGCTAATCTGCAACACGGCCTTGCTCGATGCTGGAGTTCTTGAATCCCTCAGACATTTATCTGTCGGAATTCAAGATTCTACTCCCTCAGTTCTCAATAAAGGGAACATTAATTTTGAAGTTCTTCAACAGAAACTTCCTCATGAAGGCTTGCTTCATGAAAGTTAGGTCAATCTTGAAGTTTCTTCTTCAGATGAGAGCCACAGGAACCCTCTGTGTGGTCAGAAGACCAAGGAGCAAGAGATTTCATCTTTTGCTGTAACCCATCATGATGGTCCTCCTCATGGTGATGAACTTCGCTGCGAAAGTCCTCTCCGAAGTAGTGATTCATGTTGTCTCGAAAATAATTCAGAAGGAAATGTAGTGACGAGAAAGCCCTCCTATCTCGAGGCACTTGCAAATGTAAAACCAGTCATGTATGATGCTTTACTATCGGCAGGTGAAACTCTTTCTCCATCAGAAGATAGCCTGGGGTTCAGGTTATTCTCCGAACCATCCCTGGGTCATTCATCTTCCAGCATGAATAGTGATTTCTCTACCAATCTTGTTGAATCCGATGAAGCAACAAGGAAACACCAACTCTGGTCCAAACAGGTAGAAGAATCTTCATTTAATGATAAAGAGGAAATGCGGAACATGAGAAAAAAACTGGCAAAAGGTGAAGTACCAGTCATGTTTTGGCCTTTGGCTGACTCCCAGTATGACATTCCAAAGATGTTGTCGGATGATGGAATCCATGATATTCGTCTCAACATATGGAAGACTCTTTGTCAATTGAAGAAGTAAGTATTATCTTACGATGATTATGAAAATCATATTAAGATAATAGAAGGGTTACAACGCTAGATTGATTTGGCATCTTTATCAGTCTCTCGGTATCCGAAAGCTAAAAAGCAACAAAGAACCCTTCAACGTTCATGCCTTGGCGCACTAAGAAAATTGCGTCAGTTAATTGCCAATGCTCCATTTGATGTTCATATCAGAGGATGGGGTATTCATGGAGCACTACATTTCACAGTGCTTTCCAGTCAGCAAAGCCCGCCGAAAATGGTCTCATGCAATGTTATTGCCCATGGCCGGCCACATTCAATGGGCTTTGTTCATAATCAAAAGCTTTATCAAGAACATGTTTCAACTAGTTCCTCTCAAAATCAAGTATATAGAGAACAAGTTGTTGAATTTCTCCTACATCGAGAAGGCGAGAATATTACACAAGCCTCTCGTCTGGAGCAAACACATCATCAAATGACAGAAGTTTCAGAAATCATCCAACGGTCTGTTGAACCAGGTGATAAAAGTGGATACAGGTTAATGCATCCAGCTAATTTCCGAACTAAGATTCGCAAGATCAAGAGAGATTTTAAGAAGATCTCAGACATAGCATGTCAAGAGACACCCCAGCTTGTCAGACTGGGGACTTCTCTAACCCAACCCTCAGAGTCAACAAATGGGATTCGAGGAGTTTAGTGGAAGCAGCAGGAACATCCCCAGTCCACCGGACTGGGGACTTTTTCAAATCCTCAATCCCTCCCTCATAGAAAGTCAGTATTATCTCGATTAGAGAATAAGCCTCAAGAGGAACGAAGAGCCAAGATATCAGGAGATTCTCTCCAAGTGACGGTTCTCCAAGAAGTTCCTGAGGGATCAAGTCAACGGAATGCCATGTCTCATCATGGACATGGAAGAAGACAATATCACAGAAATGTTGATAGAAAGGATTCCATGCAATATGCATCCATTAATGTCATCAATTCTGTTGCTGCTGATTCACCAGATGAGGCTCAACCAGAGGGATCAGAGGAAGAGGTTCCCACTCAAGAAGTTGCGCACACAAGACTAAATGAAGAAGGTGTGCACACACGTAATCAAAGGCTTACCCCAAATCTGAGTATTCCTTCAAGTAACCCACTTCCCCCTCTCCGAAAAGGATCCAATAAGGGGAAAGTAAAGAATCAGGTTACTTCTCACCCTTCCTCTGAAGGAGGTCAATCGCTCTCATTAGAGCAATGGTTTGCACAACAGGAAGAAGAAATGAAAGAATTAAGAAGGTTGAATGCAGAACTACTTCAGAGTAGTCTTCTTCTTAAGGATGCTGAAGTCCGACAGCCGAAGGAATTTGTTGTAACTACTGATATGGATTAGAAATATCCTCCTTTATCAGTACACCCTCAGAGGTCTAATCCTACGGGTCAAACGCAACAACGGTTGGCAACACTACCATCAGTTGCAGCACCAACCACCACATCTGTACAAGCTCCATTCATCGCACCTACCCAAAACCAAGTTCAACCTGATGTTTCTCAAAAGATAATAACTACTATTGAGCCATTAACAGCTCAGTTAGAAACTATGGAAGGGAAACGGGCGCAAGTTCAACCTGAAAAGAAAGTTTACCCTGAATGGGTAGATTCAATTTCTCCTCCATCCAGTTTTGGAAACCCTGTTTTCCCTACTTTCAATGGATCAGGCGACCCCGAACAACATTTGACGCATTACGTGTCTTGTTGTGATCCTATGATGGGAACTCCAGAGCAGCAAGAAGCAGTGAAACTCAGATGCTTCGTGCGAACCTTGCAAGGACCAGCTTTTGTCTGGTATACAAGCTTGCAATCCCGGTCAGTCATCGGATGGGAGTATATTCGTCAAAAATTCCATCTTCAGTTTAGCTCAACATTGCCAAAAACGACAGTTTTCGATCTTAAAAACTGCAAGCAAAGGGAGAATGAAAGAGTCTCTAATTTCATTGCTCGTTGGAAGGGATTAACGTATTCCTTGAGTTTAGCACTCCCTCAGGAGGAATTGTTTCCAATCTGTGTGGCAAATTTGCGTGACGAATTACGCACACCATTGATCCTTGTGAAATACACAGGAGGGTTTCGAGACCTTACTTCAATCTCTCAATAGATTGAAGATTCCCTTATATAGGCTAAGGTTAAATCTCGTATAATTCCATCAGCTCCAGGAAGGAGAATGGGTAAAACAGAAACTGCTACAGTTATGCTTAAACAAGCACCTGTACCTATTTCTACTTCAAAACCTTCATCTTCTCGAAGAGCTCCTCCTCCTGAACGCCAACAACAAAGGCTGTTTCGTCCAAATGATCAAAAAGATCAACGAAGAAAACAATTTGATGATATGAAGAGTAAAACATACTCTTTCCGAAGTGAGCAAGTTCCTGGTTACTTCATTTCAGCTCTGGAAAATAATTTGGTTCAATTACCAGTGCCCAAGAGGCCAAACAAGGAAGGAGATGAAGACCGTCCCAATTATTGTCCCTTTCATCAAATGTTGGGGCATCCCATATAGGAGTGTTTTGTCTTTAAAGACCTCCTGCAAAATATGGTCGACTTGGGAGAAGTCAAATTGAAGGGTTCTTCAGCTCATGTAGCATGTATTACTGCTACAGGTCCAGAGGAAGGAGGCGAGTGGCAGGAAGTCAAAAGCAAAACTGCGAAAAAATATGATGATTGGATGGTCAGAAAGACAATCAATCGGACCCATTCCATTTTGCGAATACAATTGAAGAAGCCAATTGTGTCTCCTACAAAAGCTGCAGTGAAGCCTCCATCAAAAGATAAATCATCAAAAGGGCAGCGCAATTCAAAGAAGAAAGAGGAATCAGGAGAAGATGAGTATGTATCAAAGCCT
This sequence comes from Viscum album, assembly GCA_963277665.1. Classification (NCBI taxonomy): domain Eukaryota; kingdom Viridiplantae; phylum Streptophyta; class Magnoliopsida; order Santalales; family Viscaceae; genus Viscum; species Viscum album. The sequence goes on along the minus strand of OY728150.1, from coordinate 432,155,614 downwards.
AAATTGTCTTTGACTCTGGAAGATTTCATGCCATCTACTTCAAAGCAACGGGCACCGTCCCACAAAACGGAACAGCCTAAACAGGATAACCAGGCAGAGTCTTTATCAGACGAAGAGTTAATCTTTGGTTCTGTTAGTATGATTCAATTAACAGATCCATATTTCAGTCTTGATGAGCCTGAATTCCCTGTATCAAATAAGGGAATCCGAGGAGGTTCTAGAGGTTCAGGATACATGGGAAGACGTGGATCTTTCCAAAGCCACTACTCTAATTCTACCCCTGCTAGCACTGTATATGCAGCAGAAACTCGTGGTAGAGCCCTTCAGCGAGCTCAAAAAGAACAAGAAAGTTCTTTTGCCAATGGCCAACTCAGTTTTGGCACAGTTATTTTGGAAGACCGATTAAAGGTTCCATATTCTTTATCTCAGTAATTAAATGGATCTAATCAGTCTAATCTGCCAAAACCAAGGATGTTTCCAGCTTCAATACAAGATGGATCAGCTTCCAAAGCATCTGCTTCCAAGGTACCTGCTAAACCACATATTCCTATTGGGAAACGCAGGCCTCTAGATCAAAAGTATGATATATTGAAACACTTGGACCATGTACCAGCCAAGTTATCAATTTTGGATGCTTTTAATCTGTCAAAAGATCTTCGGGAAGCACTCATCGAAGCTTTGTCATGTCCTTAGGAGTTTGAAGCTGAAATTGCTGCAGCTGAAATCTATCACATAGAGAATAATCCTGTAGAATGCCATGCAGTGATATCTTTTACTGATAAAGATGAAGATGATGTTGTGCATGGGCACATAAAACCTTTGTACTTATCTGGAAAAGTCAATGGTGTAGATGTTCGAAGAGATTTCATTGACAATGGTTCAGGAGTCAACCTCATGCCCATTCGTACACTTCGTCGATTGGGCCTCAAGGAATATGATTTATCTCCTTCTACCATGATGTTACAAGGATATGATAAAAATGAACAAGAACCACTGGGAGAAGTTACACTCAGAACTAAGTTTGGAGATCTTGTATCCAATTCGGATTTCATGATTTTTGATCAAGACTCAGCTTTCAATATCTTGCTTGGAAGACCCTGGCTACATCAGCAAGCAGCTATTCCTTCATCATACCATCAATGTCTCAAATACTATTTCGATGGTCAAGTTGGAACATTGTATGGTGATAAGGCCCCATTCAAGACATGTGAGTCTCAATACATTGAGGCGGAATTTTATCACATGAAGGGAAGAGAAAAATATACAATGAATAAAATTACCAAAGTTAATGCTTCATATGGTTTAGAGAAAATTCCAATAAATCCATTTTTCACATATGTGTACAGATTATGTGTTACCTATCAGTCAAATTGACAAAATAGGCCCAAATCAAAATACTCTTATGGAAAGATCCATAATGTCAATTACGGCGATCGAGCCAGACAACATGGGAGAAATTGGTAACCTACCAAGTAGTGATGAAAGCATAAGTGGTGATGAAGTCCAACAAGTCTATACATCACTAATCAGGCCAGAAGAAGTTATAGAAACACCAGAGGTGAATAATGATGTCAATTCTCGATCCATCATCTCCTCTTTATTTCCCAAAAAAGACCCTTTATCATCAATAGAGTCGGAAATGGAAGCTTCTTCTTCAAAATGTGAAAATTTTGACATCTCTTATGATCATGAGAATTTCGTTTTTTCATCTACTTTCCAAGTAGAAATGGAAGAAAAAACACATGATGAAGAGGAAGAGGAAGATCTTAGAGATTCTCCTCCAGCATTTGAAGAGGGTATCTCTACCACTGTGGATGAACTCAGAGAAGTAAATCTGGGTACAGAGAAAGATCCATGCCCCACTTTAATTAGTGCGGCTATGACCTTTGAAGAGCAAGAGATGTATATTTCTTTTCTAAAGCAAAATAAAGATATTTTTTCTTGGAATTATACATAAATGCCTGGGCTTGATCTTGATGTTGATACTCATCATTTGGGTTTACCAAAAGAACATCGAGGTTTTAAACAAGCCGCGAGAAGAACACACCCAACCTATGCTTCCAAAATTGAAGCTGAAGTGGATAAGCTGATCAAATCCAACTTTGTCAGAGAAGTTCAATATACCAATTGGTTGGCTAATATTGTCCCTGTAAAGAAGAAGAATGGACAAATTAGGGTTTGCATCGATTTCAGAGATCTTAATCGGTATTGTCCTAAAGATGATTTCCCAGTTCCGATTACAGAACTCTTAATTGATGCGACAGCTATCTATGAAGTACTTTCTTTCATGGATGGATATTCTGGATATAATCAGATCTGAATGGCCCCAGACGATGAGGAATATACAGCCTTCAGAGCTCCTCAAGGTGTGTTTTGTTACCGGGTGATGCCCTTTGGTTTAAAGAATGCAGGTGCAACATATCAACGCGCCATGCATCGTATCTTCAAACCTCTTTTAGGGAAGTTTGTTGAATTCTATGTAGATGATTTGGTGGTTAAATCTAAACAACGTTCTAATCACTTGGCTGATTTGGAAGTCATATTCCACAACCTTCGACAACATAATTTAAAGATGAACCCCTTAAAATGTGCTTTTGGGGTAACCTCAGGAAAATTCCTTGGCTTTGTTGTATTCCATCATGGTATTGAAGTCGATCCTGAGAAGACCAAATCAATCCTTGGTATGTCACCTCCTCAGAATTTGAAAGAATTAAGAGGACTTCAAGGACACTTAGCCTACATTCGGCGTTTTATCGCTAATTTGGCAGGCAAAAGTTTACCCTTTACCAAATTATTGAAGAAAGGAGTCATTTACCAGTGGACTGAAGAATGTCAAGAAGCATTTGATGTTCTCAAGAAATACCTCTTGAGTCCACCAGTACTCATGCCACCTGTTGAGGGTAGACCGCTTATCCTCTATGTTACAGCTTTAGAGCGATCATTGGGTGCCTTTCTCGCTCAAAAGAATGATACTGGGAATGAAAATAGTCTCTACTATCTCAGTAGAACAATTCTTGAAGCAGAAACCCGGTATTCAAGTATTGAAAAGTGCTGCCTAGCATTAATAATTGTAGTTCAGAAACTGAGACACTACCTGCAACATCACGAGGTCCAATTGGTATCTCGTAATAATCCGCTCAAATTCATCCTTAGTCGTCCAATTCTTACAGGACGTCTGGCAAGGTGGGCGGTTATTCTACAGCAGTTCGAAATTCAGTATGTGTCTCAAAAGGCAATTAAGGGCCAAGCATTGGCTGATTTCCTGGCTGAACATCCTTCAGTGGAAGACATGTATTCAGATATCGAACTCCCTGATGAGGAAGTTTTCTCTATTCAAGAGAGTCCTCAAACATGGGAGATGTATTTTGATGGTGCTTCTAGAAGTCCAACAGGGAAGAAAATGGAAAATCCTAAATTCAACAAAGTTGGTTTAGGAATTGTGCTCATTTCTCTAGATAAGGCAGTGTTACCTTATTCCTTTTTGTTGTGGGAAGGTGGTACCAATAATGAAGCTGAATACCAATCTCTCATTACAGGCTTGGAATTAGCGCTTCAAGCACAAGTGAATCACTTAAAGGTGAAAGGTGATTCAGACCTGGTAATAAAACAAGTCAATGGGGATTATGCCATCAGAAAAGAAGAATTAATCCCTTTGTATGATTATGTCAGAGAGTTAATGTCGGAATTCCCTTCAGAACCGAAATTTTCTTATGTCCCAAGATCACAAAATGCTCAAGCTGATGCACTGGATAATATAGCCACAACTTTAGCAGATCCAAATCAGGACGAGACAACCATCTGTATTGCCCACCGTCATGCAATTTCACCTTATGTTCAAATCAGAACAGAGGAAATTAATGAAATTAGTCCCATTCCTGAACTGTATGGTCATACTACAGGATGGATGTCACCTATCAGGGAATACCTTCAAAATGGAACACTTCCACCTGATTGAGCCGAGAAAGAGAAAATTCGGCGACGTGTGGTCAATTTTACTCTTTATGATAGCCCAAACCACCTCAAGAAAATTCTCTACAAACTTGGTTTTGATGGAGTTCTCTTCAGATGTATTGATGGTGAAGAGACAATGGCTGTCATAAAAGAAGTGCATGTAGGAGTCTGTGGTGCCCACCAGTCTGGACATAGACTATCTGATCAAATTTGAAGGCTTGGATACTTTTGGCCTTCAATGATACAAGATTGTGTTGATTTCACAAAGAAGTGTCATTCATGCCAAGTATATTCCAACTTCATTCATAAACCTCCAGAGTTGCTTCATACAGATAAATACTCATGGACATTTTCCACATGGGGAATGGATGTGGTCGGACCTTACCCTTCAGCTACGGCCAAGCAGTTTAAGTACATTCTTACTGCTACTGATTTCTTTTCCAAATGGGCAGAGGCAGTACCTCTCAAAGAAGTCAGTTCTAAATGCATTGTTAGCTTCATCAAGTCTAACATCATTACTAGATTTGGTGTCCCTCATACCATATTGACGGACAACGGCACCAACTTCTGTTCTTCTGAGGTAAACAAATTGTATCAAGAATACAACATTAAGTCCAACCATTCATCTCGATATCATGCAGCGGCTAATGGACAGATAGAAGCCTTCAACAAGACTTCTTCAAATATACTGAAAAAGATAGTGGATAATGATAAGAGGTCATGGATTGATAAACTCTTTCATACTTTATGGGCTTATCGGACTACCACTCGCAATGCAACACGTTCAACTCCATATTCATTGGTATATGGAACAGAAGCGGTCTTGCCAATTGAAGTTCAATTGACCTCACTCTGAATAGCCATTTGTGATCAGTTATCTACAGACGAGCAATCCCAAAAGAGGTTGAATGAATTGGAACAGTTAGACGAGAAAAGATTGTGCACTTTGCACCACTTGGAAATCTATCAGAATCGAATAGCACGAGCTTTTAACAAAAAAGTTCATCTTCGTTAATTCATTCAGGGAGAATTGGTATTGGTTCTTAGAGCACCAATGATACCAGGAAAGAAGCCTCCCAAGCTTGAACCAAAATGGGAAGGACCTTATTCAATACATAAGGTCTACTCCAATGGAGCATATTCTCTAATCTCAATGGATGGAGAACACATAACGACTCCAACTAATGCCAGATTTCTGAAGAAGTATTTTGTATAAACACAAAATATTGTTCCCAGATCCAAAACAATCACATTAGTTCCTTGTTTTTCCTACATGACACTAAACTGTATTATGTCCTATCTACATGACATTAAACTATACAAAAGTTCCTTTTTTGTCCTACATGACACTAAACTGTATTATGTCCCATCTACATGACATTAAACTGTACAGAAGTTCCTTGTTTGTCCTACAAAACACTAAACTGTATTATGTCCTATCTACATGACATTAAATTGTACAGAAGTTCCTTATTTGTCCGAGATGACATTAAACTATATTGTGTCCTAGCAACATGACATTAAACTGTGTGGCACTTTCATCGTCCAGCATGACGTTAAACTGTAAAAAGTCCCCAGAACTGATATCCTTATATTGGTTCACCTTAGTCCTAGCTACATGACTTTAAACTGTGCATCACCAGTTCGTCCTTGCTATATGATGTTAAACTATACAGCAATGGTCCAGTATGACTTTAAACTGCAACTTTGTCCCACATGACATTAAACTATGAAAAAGTTCCCTAAACCGTCCAGCATGACCTTAAACTACATCATCCCTGGTCCATGTATATGACCATAAACTATTTGCAAATCCCTTATGTCCAGCAAGACGTTAAACTGTGACTTCCTAACTACATGAATCTAAACTGTATAAAAGACCCTCACGTACGGAAAGACATTATACTATATAATCATCAAAGGTCCATCATGACATTAAACTACACCATCCACGGTCCATGCATATGACCTTAAACTATTCGCACTTTTGTCCAATATGACGTTAAACTATTTTATCCTCATCATCCTAACTACATGACGCTAAACTGTACAGAAAATCCTTGATAGGTCCTACATGACATTAAACTGTATTTTTTCCCTACTACATGACACTAAACTGTTCAACACCAATAGTCCTAACTGCAAGACTTTAAACTGCATAGTCCCTTTTTTATGTCCTACATGACATTAAACTGTGCATCGTTAAGGTTGTTATTACCTCTTGTTTCTCACACCGTGTATGACTCACGTGAGCTTAGAGAGAACATCAACCATAACACTTTCTTTGGGCCACTAACCATGTGTAAGTCCCAACAACATTTTTTATTAGATCATTTTCCCCAAGAACAATTTGATCATTAATTCATTCTTTAATTGAACTACATGGACTTTGATCCTTGCCCTCCAGGCTGGGTATGTAGGCAACCTCCCAATGTTCATACCCAAAAACAATCTCTTCACATCGGTTCACCACCATCTCATATGATGTTGATTCATGAAACCACCCCTGGAATCAATATCTTTACATTGATTCACTTTCGTCCTTGTTATATGACGTTAAACTATACAACACTTTTGTCCGGTACGACAATAAACTACAATATTCTTTGGTTTCCTCATTTGAGAAGGAACCATTATTGACATTGATTTTTTCAATCATGTTTCATTTCAAAAGACTACGTGCATACATGGTAATGCCTAAACTTTTTATCTCTGGTTAAACCATCATTGCACTAAAGTCCCCTTTCACCCTTCACATGTACGAACCAAATTTGTACAAAGGGTAGTTCTAGAACTATGTGGACTTGATTCCCATCTTTATGGGATACGTAGGAACATCCGAGTATCCCTCGAATCCAGTCCCAAGTCTTTTGGGCCTAACCCCAAATTTCACTTTCATTCCCTTGGCTGAAAAGTCCTTATGAAAACACACACTGTGTATTCATTATTATGGTCCGAATTCTATGACCCTAAACTAAGATCACTCATACTTTCGTCCCGCACGACATTAAACTTCATTTCAAGAACTACGTATGTCTTGATTCTCATTCTTATGAGATACGTAGTGAAGTCCAAAATTTCAATTCAGGACCCAGCCACAACATGATTATGGTTTTCATTGACCTATGTATCTCTATATACATTGGACAATACCCATCTTTATGTGTTATAATCCTAACCTTAAATATTTTCAGATCTTCATAACCATTTTCATGACTTCTAGTCACAAAAATGTCAAACTTCTGAGAACTCTTTTGCCTGACTATGCAGCACGTTCCCATAGGTGGCCTTGCATAAACAGTCCACATAACAGACTAGTCAGCCGAAAGATGCTATTTATTTGACCATGCAGCCAATGCCCATAGGTGGCCCTGCATATTTCAACCCCTTAACGGGTTTTTTTAAGTAATAGTAACTTCATTCTTGGTAAGAATGCCTCTTTTGTCCTTATTTGTCTTAAACGACAGTATGTAGGGATCCGCAAAAAATAGCCATCCTTAACATATTTGTCCCATATCCTTTTTCATGATCTGAAAGTATTCAAGTCTATGGTTTATTCTTCTTCCCTACATTTGGGTCAGACCTTCATAGGAGTGATATTCATCCAGTTCTTCGATATTCTTGTTCGGAAATATCTTCTCCATATTCAAGTACGTCTTTCCATACAACAAACTCTATACTTTAGAAAATTTTAATCTCCATAAACTTTCACTGGCTTTTAGCACTAGGAAAGTAAATTTCTAAGAGTTCTTTCGCCTGACTATGCAGCACGTGCCCATAGGTGGCCTTGCATAAATAGTCTACATAACAGACTTGTCAGCCAAAAGATGCTATTTATTTGACCATGCAGCCAATGCCCATAGGTGGCCCTGCATATTTCAACCCCCTAACGGGTTTTGTTAAATAATAGTAACTTCATTCTTGGAAACTACTTCTTCTAATTCCTTTTAGCTCTTTTTCATATCATTCCCCAGATTCAAATATTCTTAATCCATAGTTTACATATTTTCTCTCATACTTGAGTATGGTAATATTTTTTCAGATAAATTATCAAGGAATTGAATCCATTTTAATCCATTTTTTTGGTCAAAGCTATTTCGACCTTAAACATTAGCCCCTTTATGTCCGGTGTGCATGAATTTAAACTGCCCACACAAAAGACAAAGTAACTCTGAATAAAAGTCAAGTTCCAGCTCACTAAATATAAATTTTTGTATGATTTAGGTAATATTGACCAATTAAAAGGTTCAAAGTTTGTAGGATTATTTGTAATAATCCTAGTAAAAATCAAACTATGCTTACTAGGCCCATTGTCTTAAGTAAAATTTGAAGCAGGTAATGAAAGAATGTAGGTACAAATGATTGAAGGTGAAAATGTTTTTCATTGATACACAAGAGTTAGAAGGACATCCACAGACTGGAGTCTCTTCTCTTTTTCAAGAATTACAAGAGGCTTTCAACATAACACTTCATTTGATTTACGGCACCCCGAGCTTCATTAGCAAAAACCTGAAATTTCATTCATTCAACTGGATACAATAAGAGATGCAGTGATACCAGCTCTTCTTGGAACAATTGTAAAAGGATGTTCTTGAGTGCGGTTTGAGAAAATTTTCTGCTGATCAAACAGTGAATCTGTTTCTGTCCAAGAGACTTGGAAGATGGATAAATGGATTTGAGAATGGAGCATTGGAAGTAAAGAGCCATTCGGAAAGAGTACTCTTTTCAGATATTGCTCTAATACCATGTTTGTCTTCTCTCCAATAACCATTAGTGGAAAAAATTTCAGCCCATGGGTTTTCCAATTTCATATCTGCAAGGAAATGACATGGAGGAAGAATTTGAAAGTTCACACCATTGTTGTTGCTCTTAATGCACAGCATAACCGAAATAGAGGAGTAGCAGTGCAACTGCATCTCAGGTGTATAATTGTTTGCATTTGGAACATTGACTCTTTGCAGATGACCATGACCACACAAAGGCAGATGGATGCTCTGTGGAAAATTAGGATGATATTTCTTCAAGTACTTAGCCAAATATGGGAGAGTGCTGTTGCAGATATCATAGTAATCATGGCCAATAATGTTCATCATGGAATCAATCCGCTTGCTAGCCAGTTCATTAGCCGTTCCAATTCCCTTGAGAACCACTGAATCTGCACAAAAGATGAATAAACTAACTCTTAAATGGGTTTATTTTTTCATAAAATTTGTGAAGAAATTTGAAAAAATGGAAAAGGCATTAAATCGCGCAAGTCTAAACATGGCACGCAAGTATCCGTGTGCCGCGCTAGTTTTTGACGTGCAAGTATAAACCGCGCAAGTACAAATACCTTTACAGTAGCGCGACATCAAGGAAAACACTAGAAAACAAAGCAACCTGCGCGGCTAAGGAGACCTGCACGACGAGAGCTCGAGAAGGTATGAAGTCCGGAAATCCGGATGCATGTACGGAGGTGAGGCCATATATTTATAGGCCAAGAAGCCTATCTGCGCGCCGTACCCAGAGTACTTAAGGCCTGCGCGACGCAAACTTGCGCGCCGCCCTCTGCACACTGAAGACTTGCGCGCCCCCCTTTTCCTTTGAATGGATTCGATTTCCTCAGAGTCAAATCCTCATTTCTCTCCGGATCCAACTCTGAGGGGGGACTTTTGTTGACGCTCCTTTCGTCGCAGAATCTAATGATCGGAAAAGGGAATACCTGAGATCAAAGTGATTCAACCTTTGAAGAAAACATCAAAAATCGACAAAGGCATGAACAAAGGATCAAACAGCAACTCTACCACGCAAGTTATCTCACTGTCGTGCAAGTACACTTGCGCGACGCTCTTGGTCGCGCAAGTGACTTGCGCGACCTAAGTGGTAACCGCCCAGTAACTGCCCGGGGTCTTCTTTTGCCTATAAATAGACCCTGTGGGCCCCCCATTCGAGAGGATCTTTTTCCAGAAACTCGGATTGAAGCTCCCGACGCCCAAGTCTCTTCTCAAAGCTTCCGGAACACTTCTAAGGTAATTTCTTACCTAGAACGGAAGATCTAAAGAGAAGAAGGAAGGCCTAAGTGTTGAAACTTATCAAACACTTGCGCGCTGACTTATTTCCTTCAATATAACTTGTGCGTCCCTTTTCTGGAAGAAACTCAAGAAAATTCTAAAGGGTTTAAAAAAGAGTCACTCAAGTATTTCAATGCTGGTTGAAAATCGCGCAAGTACACCATGTGTCGCGCAGGTATACCTGCACGACCAATACTTGCGCGCCCACGGAAGACTTGCACGCCTTTCAAGACTTGCGCGCCCCTATCTTTTTGGGTTCCCATCTTGTCCATTTTACCCCTCTTAAGCCATTTCACCTTTCCTTTTCAAGATTCAGTCTTCAAGACACTCTTCAAATCCATTTATGGCATGATTTCTTGATTTGACTTCCTTATCTGAAAGGAATTCTATGGAATATCTCTCAAAACCTAGTGATTTAAATGTCACCAAAGATTGAGAGTTCGTTCATTTAACCTCATCCTTTAAAGATGGGAGGATCCTTAACCTGGGTCTCCTTTTTTAGGAATAATCCCCAGTTATAAATACTTTAATCTGGGAATCCTCCTCAGGAGTAAGCCCCAAATTCTTAAAGTTCCCAAACTTGGGCATCCTCCTCAGGAGTAAGCCCCAAATTCTTAAAGTTCCCAAACTTGGGCATCCTCCTCAGGAGTAAGCCCCAAATTCTTAAAGTTCCCAAACTTGGGCATCCTTCTTTAGGAGTAAGCCCCAAATTCTTAAAGTTCCCAAACATGGGCATCCTCCTCAGGAGTAAGCCCCAAAACTTAATCCCTAACCTGGTTCTCCTTTTCAGGAATAAGACTCAGTCATAATCTTGGGCTTCCTTTTCAAGATTAAGCCCCAAGTCTCCTAACCTGGGCCTCCTTTTTAGGAGTAAGTCCCAGTCATAATCTTGGGTATCCTTTTCAGGAGTAAACCCCAAGCCCCATTAATTTTCTCTTAACCAGTCCTAATTTACCCTTGATTTGGGTTTTCTTTTCAGGAGTAAAACCCAATCATAAATCCCCTCCTAACTTGGGCATCCTACTTAGGAGTAAGCCCCAAGATTAGAGTATTCAAATCTCCATGAGGCACATATAACTTTATGGACCCTGTTCATGGATTTTCTCCCTAAAAGTAAATCCTAAACCTTCATCTATCTGGGCAGTCATACATACATAAGCCCAAAAAAATTCTTATGATTGCATCTTTCATGGCACAATTGTCTAATTTTTACCAATACCTCTTGTTTCTCACACCGAGCATGACTCACGTGAGCTTAGAGTGTAAAAGTAATTATGAAATTCATCTTTGAGCCATCAATCATAAACATCATACTCCATTACTTGAACTATGTGGGTTCTGATTCCTTTTCCAAAACAAAGGATACGTAGGTAGCCCATTTTTTGGGTTCGATCCCAACTTTGAAATAATCCCTGTCCTTCTGAATGACAATAAACTTCAAGTTCCCCACTGAGTGGATTTAAAACCATCCTGGTCATCATAATGACCAAGATACTTTTATATAAATGTTTTGAAGGATACCATTGACCAAGAATCTCTAAACAGATATAGATGATTCTCTATTGATGAAGAACCTTGAATACATATAAAAGATTCTCTAAATTTCTTGCACATTTAATCATTGATTGTTAAAACTAAAGTAAAGCGCATTTTATACTTGGTAATGTAATAAGGATTCACGAACATAACTTAAATCTATAAAGAGAGTCTCGGAGTAGACAATAATTCCCTTCAAAAAGGTGTGATGAGTCTGACCTCCCATCCTCTCGACCAATGCAAATTCCTAAGCCTCATCAGTCCACAAGCTAATGAGCTCCTGCCTTTGGAAAGTAGGTCCAAACGGATGTGGAATCATTGGATGTTTCCGGTTCTACGAACAAACCCGCTAGAAACCGATCGGAATGTTTGAATTTCCCATCCAGGAGGTCATCCCCGAAATCCGTGAGGAAACAGACAAGAAGTACAAGAAATCCATGAAAGCAACCTGGAGTGCTTCGGAAGACGACGCAAGTGAATCAGATGCTACTGACTCTAAAAAGAATCATGCCATCATGTGCTTCATGACTAACATATCCGAGGTACCTATTTCCCTGATTCTAAATGATTATTATTCTTGATATAAAAATGATTCAGATAATGATATGTCTAAAGATGAACTGTTTGAATATTGTAATATACTGGAAGATACATGCAATGAACTAAAAGATAAATATAATTCTTTAAAGAAACAACATGCCTTGACAAGTAACATTAAAACAGATCTAAGTGTAGAAAAAGAAAAGAATGCTCAATTGTTGAAAGAGAACACTCAGCTCAAATTATTTAATGAAAAATTAAGAAAGGATATTGAGAAGTTAACTTCTGGTAGGGATACCTTGACACAGTTGATATGAAAACATATTCCTATAAAATATACAACTAGTCTAGGATATCATCCTGGGCAGAGACAAATTAGAAAAACCAAATTTGTTTCAAAATCTGGACAGTTCACTGCTAATTCTGGATCATCATTTTAGAAACAATTTTCTAAAGGACCAAACAAAGTAATTATGTCTCAAAATATGTTTATTTATTGTAGAAAACCTATAAAGAAAATATTCGTTCCCAAAGTTTTATTGGCTAACCTATCTGGACCCAAGAAGATCTGGGTACCAAAATTATCCCATGTTTCATCTGTTTTGCAGGAATGTTGTTTAACGAGTTCCTGTAACACTCTATAGTACATGGACAGTGGATGTTCCAGACATAAGACATGAGACTATTCTTTCTTCAAGAGTCTAATTAAATTTGATGGTGGGCATGTCACCTTTGGTGACTATGCAAAAGGAAAAATCATCGTCTTAGGCTAGATTGGTAACCCTGATACAATATTAATTTCTAAAGTACTTTTTGTTGATGGTTTAAAGTATAATTTACTTAGAATATCTCTGTTATGTAATGATAGATTTAATTTTAAATTTGAAAATGATTCATGCAATGTTTTTAATTCAAAAAATTATTTGGTTTTCACTACATGTAGAAATGAGAATGTAAATGCTATTGATTTAAACTCCTTAGACAAACAAAATGTATCCTATTTAAAATCTTTTCAAAAAGTGTCTTGATTGTGGAATAGAAGATTAGGACACTATAATGTGCACTCACTTAAGAATCTATATAATAAATTTTTAGTTAGAGACCTACCTAAATTATAATTCCAAATTGATAAAGTGTGTAATCCTTGTCAAAAGGGAAAACATCACAATGTTTTGTTCAAACCAAAGAAAGAATTTTCAACTTCTCAACCACTTGAGTTGGTTCACATGGATTTTTTTGGACCATCAAGATTTTAAAGCCCAAATTGGAAGCACTATGTTTATGTTATTTTAGGTGAATTGTTTAGGTGTACTTGGGTATACTTTCTAGCTCAAAAAAGTGACGCTTGTTCCTACTTTGTCAAATATTCCATGTCTGTAGAAAACCTTAGTGAACTTAAGATTAAAACCCTGAGAAGTGATCGTGGACGAGAGTTTGAGAATCATCAGTTTGAATTGTACTTCTCACACAATGGCTATAGTCACAACTTTTATGCCCCAAATACACCTCAACAAAATAGAGTTGTAGAAAGGAGAAATAGTACCCTTTAAGAAATTGCAAGGAATATGCTTAATGAGTATGACATACCAATTTATTTTTGGGCTGAAGCTATAAATACACCTTGTTATGTTATCAATAGAGTTTTAATTAGACCTATTCTAAAAACAACCCCTTATGAACTTTGGAATTATAGGAAGCCTTAGGTGAATTATTTTAGAGTTTTTGGTTTCAAAATATTTATTCTTAATACTAAAGATAATCTTGAAAAATTTGATCCCAAAAGTGATGAAGGGATTTTCCTGGGTTATTCTATCTCAAGTAAACCCTATAGAGTGTTCAATAAGAAAACCAAATGTGTGGAAGAATCAGTTCATGTAAAATTTATTGAGACTGATCCACACGAGCCTAAAACCTCTCTTGAAAATCTTGAGGAAGATTTGTCAAATCTGAACTTTAATGATAAGAATAGTGAATCCCCTGTAAAAGTATCCAGTTCTGGAAATTTTCCAGAATCTTCTCCTACCGATTCTGAACCAATAGACAAAAATGAATAATCTAGTTCAACCCTTCCTAGAGGTATTAGGACTCTTAAGAATCATCCTCTAGATGCTGTTGTAGGTGATTTAAATAGAGGAACACAAACTAGAGCTTCTATAAGAAACCAGGTTGAACATCAATCTTTTCATTCATAGCTTGAACCCAAAAATATTAATGATTCTATCAATGATGAATTTTGGGTAATGGCTATGCAAGAAGAACTAAATCAGTTCGAAAGAATCAAAGTTTGGGAATTAGTGGAAACACCCAAGGACACTTTGACCATAGGCACTAAATGGGTGTTCAGGAACAAAGTAGATGAGTTTGGAAATATAGTTAGAAATAAAGCTAGGCTATTTGCAAAAGGATATTGTCAAGAGGAAGGAATAGACTATGAGGAGACCATTTCATCTATAGCTAGATTAGAAGCTATTAGGATACTACTTTAATATGAAGCTCATCTGAATTTCAAACTTTATCAAATGGATGTTGAAAGTGTTTTTCTAAATTGGCATATAGTTGAGGATGTATTTTTTGAACAACCTTCTGGTTTTACAAACCCCCATTTTTTCAATCATGTTTTTAAACTATCTAAAGATTTATATGGCTTAAAACAAGCTCCAAGAGCATGGTATGACAGGCTCAGCTCTTTTCTTATTTCAAATGGTTTTACCAAAGGGATATATGATCCTAATATTTTCATTAAATGGATTTTTAAAGATGTTTTGATAGTAAAACTTTATGTGGATGATATTATTTTCGGATCTTCTAAAAATTCATTATGTGTTGATTTTTAAAAAATGATACAAAATGATTTTGAAATGAGTTTAATGGGAGAACTCAATTTTTTCCTCAGATTTAAAATATTTTAAAATAAAAATGGCATTTTTTTGAATCAAAGTAAATATATTAAGGATATTTTAAAACGTTTTTCTTTAGATGGTAGTAAAGGTAGTGACACTCCTATGAGTACCACTCGTAAGTTGGATGCTGATGAAACTAAAGAACCAGTGGATCAGACCAACTACAGTGGTATGATAGGGAGTCTAATCTATCTTACATCTAGTAAACCCGACATCATGTTTAGTGTATGCCTGTGTGATCACTTTCAAGCCAATCCAAAAGAGTCTCATTTAACTGCTGTAAAAAGAATCTTTAAATATCTCAATCATACTCTTAAAATAGGATTATTTTATCCAAAAGGACAATCGTTTGTTTTGTTGAGTTATTCTGATGCTTATTTTTCAGGTTTCAAGTTAGATAGAAAAAGAACCTATGGGAAATGTCACATTTTAGGCAAGTCACTGGTATCTTGGTGTAGTAAGAAGCAGAATTATGTTGCATTATCTACTGTCGAAGCTGAGTACATAGCTACTGGTAGTTGCTGTGCACAAATTTTGTGGATGAAACACACTTTACCGAACTATGGATATCAATTCAAACATGTATCTATAAAGTGTTAAAATACAAGTTCTATTAATATTTCCAAAAACCTAGTATCACATGCTAGGACAAAACATATTGATGTGAGACATCACTTTTTGAGGGATCCTTATCAAAAGGGTGATATCACTCTTGAATTCATTGGCACTGAACATCAATTGGATGATATATTCACAAAGCCTTTGAATTATGAGAGGTTAAATTACATCAAACATGAGTTAGGTATGATTAACCTCAGCATAGTGAAACCTCATAGTTAGACCTCACAGTTGAACCTTACAGTCTGACCTCACAGTTGAAACCCCACACATAGACCTGATAGTCGAACCTTACAGTCGGACCTCACAGTTGGACCTCATTGTTAGACCTCATAGTTAGACCTCACAGTTGGACCTCACAGTTAGACCTCACAGTTAGACCTCACTGCTGGACCTCACAGCTTGACCTCACTGTTATACGTCACTGGTACATCTCACTGTTGGATACTTTGCTGTTTGCTTTTATTTTTTTACGGGAATTCGAACCGTTCTTATTCATATTTATTGTTTGTATTTTATTTTGTTTTAATCCCTAAATGATAAAATCAAAGGCAATGAACATATCTCAATCTACCTTCCTCTCTCAATCTCAAACCTTTCTCTCAAAATTCCTAAACCCTATCCCTTCACCTGAGCCCTCGAACCTCTCTCAATCTCTATGGCCAGAACAAAGTGACCTCTGACTGTCAATGAGGATGCGCCAAGGAAAAAGAGGACTCGAGCCGAATCCAGTGGCACTAGTAATACTCCAACAGGACCTGTAAACCCGCATCTGACCAAGATACAAATCTTTGCTGAAAAGTAGTTAAGTGAAGAATGGGTGCTCTCGAGCAAGTCATTAGTGCTAGAAGTACTAAATGACCAAGGATGAACCGAATGTTTCTCCAATAACAATGGACCGTACTACCCAACGCTTGTGAAATAATTATATGAATATCTGAAGTTCTAAGAGGAAGATGATGTTCATAAGCTAATATCCAGAGTCAATGGAAATGAAGTTAGTTTCTTGTCTACTGAGTGGGATGCTGGTTTGAGAGTCCCTCATGAAGGAATATATGATTACTACTCTGGAGTGGATCCTCCAGAAAATGCTATTTTTGAATATGAAAAAGCTCTAGAGAAACTGACAGGAGATGGAAAATCAAGGAGGATCATTACAGCTAATATTAATGGACAAGACAAGCTTTTATTCAAATTGATTCAGCATGTACTTAGTCCAAGGAGAGGAGACGTTGCAGTACTGATGTACCAGGACATATTCCTAATGTACTTATTGAATCATGGAAGGACAACTAACCTATGTAGGTTAATGATGGCACAATTGGAGGATATGAATATGGCAAGCTCAAAATCCAATGCCTTATTTCATGCCAAGCTTATTTTAGTATTCCTAAATGTAAATGGTGTGGCTGGAAATCAAGAAGAAATGATAGTGGCCAAGAACATTGTCTGTATATCATAGGTGATTAAAAAATTCATGAAAATTAGCTGGAATCCCTAGAAGAGGACATGGGTGAATGATGAAGGAAAGGTATATGAAAATTTTTACCCTACTATACAACAATCTAGGCCAAAATACAAGAGAGATCCAGGCCTAAAGCCTGATGATCCAGAACCAGATTATTCAGATGAGGAGGAGGCTGAAGGTGCTGTGGACCCTGAAAGAGAGAACACCGCCATTGATGATGGGAGTGATCCTAATTTTCCTCACAGTCCTGTAAAGATAGTAGCTTCTAGAGCAGCTAGCCTTCCAAAAGAACTACCAAGAAGAGAGACTGTTCCGAAGGACAGTGACACTGAGACCACTGAAGAAGGAGAATAAGCATATCAAAATATTGTCAAGGACACCTCTGAAGAGGATGATGCTACCGAATCAGATCATTTTGCTTATGAGGAAAAGGAGGCTGGTGATAAGGATGAAGGCAAGGAGGTTGTTGCTGAAGATTATGACGAGAACACTAAAGAAGAAGATCTCAGTTTGATCCCTCTGATAGATAGTACAGACAAGATTGTGTCTGGTGAAGAAGCAGGAGTGGAATATATTTCCATTTCTATGGAAGTCATTGATGACTCAGAGCAGGATAAGACTCACCCTACTGGTGAACCAACAGTGAAAACTATTGTTGGATCTGTTGGAGTTGCAGAGGAGGTTATGGAGTTACCTAGAGCTAAACAGATAGAGGAGATTCCTCAGGAGAAATCTATAAGTGAGGGGGAGAATCTCAATTCAGTTTCTGTGCTGTATGACATCGAAGGTTGGTCATCAGATCCAGGGTACATGGTTCTTGGACTCAATTATGAAGATTCTGAATAGGAAGACCAGCCCCAAAAGGATTCTGTTATCCTACCTGAAAGTGTTCCAGTAGTTATGGAAGACAATTTGGCAACCAAGGAGGACCTTGAGTCCTTGAAAGTGGAAATAAAAGAGGCAGTGAGACAATCAGTAGAAGATTTGAAGACAAGCCTAGTTGAAGAGCTGAGGAGGGTGGAGCAATCCCTAGAGTTGTCTCTGGGATGTGCTGTGTCTAGTACAGTGAAAGGAATGATGGATGAAGTTAAAGTGTGCCATACTCAAATTGAAAGTTGGACAAGAGCTGTGGTTGCTCTGAGACAATCAGTTGCTTCATTGACTGCCATGAGCAGTTCTCAAAACCAAGTGAATGGTGAGATTAGATATATCAAAAAAGTAGTCAAGAAGTTTGTGGAAGTTTTTGAGGCTTTTAGGAAATCAGTCAAAGGACATTTGAACATTTATGATGCACTTGTTCAGAAGGTGATTAGTAACTTGACTCAGTCTTTCAAAGAGACAATGGCTTTCTCGGTCAAACCACTTCCCTCAACTAGCTCATCTAAGAACATTGACCAGATCAGGACTATGATCCCGGAAGAGCTTGCTCAGGCCAGTACCAGTGGAACCTCTGATTCCTAGATACTTGATACCATTAGGGAAGTCAGTAGTTTTGTTCGTGACCACTTACGGGAAGCTACTGCTTCTCAAGAGGCCATTAATAATAAGTTAGATTCTGAATTTGATAAGGTCTATACCAATCATCAAATGACCAACCATTTCAAGCTCTTGACAGAGAATATGAAGCTTCCTTCAGTGACTCAGGAATTCGAGGAGAAGGTCAGTAAGCTGAGAGAATTGACCCCTGCTTTGGATAAGTTTTTAGAGAATAAAGATGATTTCTTATCTGCTATGGAAAGAGGAGGAAGCATTATTATGGATTTCAGAAACCTTCTTCTACCCTTTCTCCATGTGGAATGCACCCCTATCATCATCCCTCCTACCTTACCCGCATCTCAACCTAGTGGTTCTTCCACGATGTCTCCTGTTGAAGATATCAGAAGCCTTACTCCACTTATTCCTCAACGAGCTACCCATTACAGACCCACATGAGATTCTGTTGCTCCCCTCCAGTCATTCCTGCAGCCATTCTTAAACCTGCTGATCCACCAGCTCAACCTTCATCTTCTTCTTCCAAATAGAACGATCCCTTACCAACGGATGATTTGGATTGAGTCTGTTTATGTCTTTTGATATGGACAATGTAATTTTTTTTGGGGTCATGTACTGAACTGTTTATTAATACAAGCTCCCTCTGTTCTCTCTCATTTGTCCTTATTTTTTCTAATCACAAAGGGGGAGAAATACTGCACTAATTTTAGAAATATATTGCTAATTGGAGAAATACTGTGCTACTTCTAGACTAATCATGTTATTGGGGATAAAAGTTCTAATATACCACTATAATTCTATGATTGAATCTTATATGTCTTCCTATCTAATTCCATGTACCAATATATTATGGTTTTAGACTCTTATTTTATTTCTGATACTTGAGAAATTTTTTTGATCTTAGATTAATAACCGTATTATTTATGACATCTATCTTTAATACATACTGGAAATATTTGTGATTATCAAAAAGGGGGAGATTGTTTGACTCACCTGTTTTGAAAATCCCAAATAATGTTTAAATATTGATCCTAATATATTAAATCAGTTATTAATATTTTTAATCTGTATTTATAATCATATTATCCTGAACAATGTATACTCTTAAGTATCATGACTTTTCTACATCAACTTACAGTTTATATTTATCTAAATATTAGTTCACTGTTAAAGGCTACTGGTAAGAGCCTTCTGTTCAAGGTCACTATTATAGATCACTGTTACATAAAGTCACTGATCATAGAAGATCACTGTTGATGATCTACAATCACTTTTGGAAGATACTGGTACAAGGTTACTATCACAAGGTCACTACTATGACAAATTTTTTTTAGAAGTTCACTATCAGACTCTTTCTAAATTCTTCTGTTGAGAACCTCGCTGTTCAAGCCTATAATTGGACAAGTCTACCGTTAATAGAAGGCTACCACTGGACAACTCCTACTGTCGAGATAGTCGACTATTGTTCAAAGTCCACTGATGAGGAGATACTATTATATAGAGTAACATATACCATTACAATCCTATATACAATTAGCCTACTGATGAAGCTTACTATTGAATAACCTACTGATGAAGTCCACAGTTGTAAAGACCACAGTTTAAGTCTACCATGTGACATGCATCTGCTACTAGTCTTATGATATTATATTAATTTATTTACCAATTTTATTAATACTATTATAGTAGTCATTTCTGGACAAATTGATACACCTGACATTATTTAATGCTATTTGCAGGTATATCAGGAAAAAGTACGATGTATGAGGAAGACCACACATGGTCAAAACATTTTTTTTGTCAGCCCTTGGTGAACCAAATGTGAAAAACCTGAACTGGAAAAGAGTATATATATAAGAGAGAGACATTCAGAGAAAAAATGGGAATACATCCAGAAATAAGAATAGTGTCCTGGATATATTGAATACACACAGAACACTCATAAGAGAGAACCATACACAATCTGAAGAAGAACCCTCAAGCACTCATTTAGAATAACACAGATCTCCAAAAGAGATTCAAAAGGTTTAGTTGAAAGAATCCCCTTTAAGCTGTTGTGGTGTGCTGCAAAGAGCTTAAAACCCAAGAAGCTAAGTATCTCTATTTCTGGAAGTCAGAACATGGAATTTTTGACACTCTGTTTTGGATTCAACTTGCAGAGAAGGACAAAATCTTCATCTCATTCATT
This sequence comes from Viscum album, assembly GCA_963277665.1. Classification (NCBI taxonomy): domain Eukaryota; kingdom Viridiplantae; phylum Streptophyta; class Magnoliopsida; order Santalales; family Viscaceae; genus Viscum; species Viscum album. Next base: position 432,134,872 of record OY728150.1, on the reverse strand, counting down.
CCAACCAGTCCAGTGCTGATCTTCCAACACAACTGATCTTTTTAAACTCATCCATACTATCTTTAGTTCTACTGTGTTAAACTATTTTACATTTTTGTGTAGTGTGTATGTGTTACACACACTGAATCCTGTGCTTGAACTGAGGGATACTAAAAATCCCCATACAAAAACTATCTTTACATTTGTTTCCCACGTATAACTATGGAAGAATCCTTGTGTGGCATGGTAGTTTATATTACCACGTAGAACTGTGGTAGAGGTTGCAAAACCTGGACAGTTTGTGAAAACTGTTGAAAAGCCCGATACAGGCTATGTATCACTTTTTAATATAATTGCTTGGTGGCAGGTGATCACCATGTGGAGAGGACTAGGTCTTGTATTAAGACTGAACCTCTTGTTTAAATTATTGTGTTCATCCTTCCATTACTCTATTTTACATTTATCCACTGTGCTTATATTTTCAAAGACAAAAATTTGTTTTTACATTCACTCTGATAGTTAGTTCTGGTTTGTGTGTATATCTGATTTGTTTAGTAAGCTTATTTCAAAAGTGGAATTAGTTCTCATACTGAATCTAGTGAGGATTAATCATCCTTTGAGAAGCCTGTTGAAAAAAAAGTCACTTATATCTCTACTACCTTAATTGATTGGGCTGTTTTAATTTGGGGGAGTTTAATCCTAAAAGTTTTTAAACAAAAATTTTAATTGGAACTCAATTCACCCCCCTCTTGAGTTTCCACTCTGACTAACAGAAATGATGAAATAAGATAATGGTTTGAAGAGTTATTTGAAAGTGCAACTCAAATGTGGTTTTTAAGATGTTATTGAAGTGCTACCAAGAAGTGCTGATATCTTTAGAAGATTCGATGTTGTTTATGGAAAAATAAAAGAAGAATAAGTGTAATGATGTTTCATAAATGTTTATGGTATAATTTGTTTAGTATTTTATATCTTTCATATGGTATAGAACTTTAATATGAGGATGGATTCATTTTACAAGTGGTCACTATAATGTGAAGTCCTCAGTTTTGATATGATTTTATTATAATGATAATATTTGGTTCTAATATATTTTCATCTTAATGATGAAATTGTTATTAAAATCTTAATTATAATAAATAATATTTATAAATACTAAATAATGCTGAAACCTTAATAATATTCGATTAGTTTCAATAAGAATCAAGAAGATTAAAGAACTGTTAAAGAAGGAAATAATGGAATCCTAAATGGAATTAAAATTCATGTTTCTAGAAATTTGTTTGAGCTGGAAAATGTATCATATTCCTAACCAAACCACTTTTTTCACACTTATTTATATTAGAAAGTATATTAATTTTTTAACTGATAGAGGATTTATCCATGCGTGAATTAAGAAGGATAAAGTGAATAATTTTTATAGAGATGATTTTTCCAGACCTAGAATTCCTAAGGAAGTCTACCAGATAGAAGATGTGTAAGAGAGAATATTTTATAGAGTTACTATATCATACAAAGAAATCATAAATGGGTTCCTAGGGAAGGATTTATGTGGTTATAAATTTCTTTAATGAACTATTTTATATCTTTTTTCTAGACTGAAGAATCATACTATAGAATTATACTAATCCACGAGACTGATTTTTCATAACAATGTCTTGAGAAGTTCTTACCTACTACTGGGTAGGAATGTGAAGAATTATTTCAACAATTATCCAAAGAGAATGTTGGTAAGGAAGAATAGTAAGATGTTTTGAACCAACTAGTGAAGGTTTAATTACTTTTTACACAAACTTTTATTACACCATACTTGCTAAATGAAGCAAATGAACTATTTTATTAATCATAGAACCAAATAATTTAAAGGGTATATCCTTCAAGTTGTATCCACATGAAAGGATCTTTTTATAGTGTATTTTGTTGTATTGGATTCTTTTAAAACTATTCCAAGGACATAACTAATCTTGTAAATTATTGAATGTTGTATATACTTATGTTCATGTAGATGTCTGAATATATTTTTTTCAACAAAGTGGTAAATCTTTAATAGGAGGAGAATGATTTTTTAAAATAAGGAAAAAACAAAATAAAAAGATAGAAATGATTCACCTGATCCCCCACTCGGTGATACACTGATCCTGGATGGGCACTATCAATTGGTATTAGAGCAATGTTTCCCTTCATTTACTCTATGCTGAAGTGTTTGAAGAGATGTTGTGAAATAGAATCTAAAATTTTGTGAATAGTAAGGGTTTTATGATCTTTTATGGAAATAAGCATCATATGTTGAAGGATATAATTATTCCTTATCATATATCTCTTGGGGATGACGTTATCAATGCTACTACAAATGGATTTATTCCTATTAATGAATATTTTACTCCCACATATGTGGATAAGAAGAATATTAATAATTATAGAAGATATATGAACACTATAATCTCAACACATATTGAAAATGAGTTTCTAATAGGTAAGGGAGTGTCTACTAAAAATGTATACAGTAAAATTTCAAGATTAATTATTATAGAAACAAAAAAGTGAATATGGGTATATTAAAACTCTAGAGGATAAATTATATAGAACTTAAAATGGGTGAATATAAATATTTTGGTGACTTATTTACATGGTTGAATGATAATATGAGCACCATAAGTAGTCTGGGTGAAAATTTATAGTACTCAACTGCAACTGAAAAGATCTTGAGAATTCTTCTTGATAAGTTTGATTCCAAAGTTGCATCATTGGAAGATAGTTATCCAGAAACACTATATTTTGATGACAATAACAATAATCTTATTACTTAAGAAATTATAATAGAGAAATTTATAAATGTTAATTCAAAAGGTGATTAAAAAAATTTCTTCTAGGATTAATAGAGAAGATAGTCTAAGAATATTCTTGAAGAAGAAGAGGGTTCTGATTCTAAATCCAAAAAATGGGGAATGAAATTATCTTGATGAGTTTCTGTACTTTTTTCTAAAAATGATAAAATAGGTGTAAGAAATTATAAAGAGAAATATCCCTTTAATTTTTTTTAAAGTGGGGTCGTTGGTAACATTGAAACTATTTTACTTAATGAATGAATAATGATGAAACTGATGAAGATAAAATAAAGACAATAAGAAATGGAAAGAGGATTGGTGATAAATCTAAATACTTTTGAAAGGAAAATATAAAATGATCTCTAAATATAAGTCTATAAGATTTTTTTGTTAAGATAAATAATATAAATACAGTGAAGTTTAAACCGAACAATTTAATGAAGCAGGTGGAGGAAGAACTTACATAGAAATAGTTAGTCATAAAGAGTTTCGAAGTAGTTGTTCTAAAGAAGAGACTAAGGGTGAATTTAATATGAGGATAGAATTGAAATAATTTCTAAGAATTATTTTTAATACTTTAAAAATAAATAAAGAAGTTGATCATGTAATTTCCAACAATAACTATTCACTAATGTCCTCCGGGTGGGGAAGTTATGTTACGTAAAGAAGTTGACTATCAAAATTAGTTTCTTGATAATGTAAAAAATAATATTGGAAATATTAAATATAATTTTAATAAAAATGAATAAGAGTTGTAATATTTCCAAAATAAAATTCTAATATATAAAATAATGTTATAGTTTCAGGAAGTCTATATCTAATGTTGGTGAATATTTTGGAAAGGGTGAACAAGATACAGATCGTGAGTTAACTTCAATGGTTGGAAAAAAAGTTGATTATTTTTTTAAATAAGAATAAATATTGGAATTAAAAAATGTGGAAAATCAATTTTTTGAAGTTATAAATTTATGAAAATTATATGTCTGAAAAAATTTCTATTACTTTTGGTTTCAAAAAGGCTAGAATGAAATCTGAGTTAAAAAAGAAGTTTATAGGTGATAACATAATGGTTGGTTTTCAAAAAATTTATCATTTGAAATATAATAATTTTGTTTAGAAACATGTTCAAAATAATAGAGAATATGGATGTTATATTGTAATTTATTCCCTTTATGGGTATATTTATAATTATGGTAGATTTGGGCATACAACGAATATGTGTTGTTTAAATTGACAACATTACAACTAACCCATGTGTTACAGAAACAAAGTAAGTGGTAGTCGGTCCACTCAAAAGAATATTCATAATATGGTTGTTGTAAAATTTTAAATTAGATTCCACCCATAGGAAAATATTTTTAAAAAATGTGAACAAATTGTAAATATTTAATCAAGTTTTCTTATTTTGAAATCATCTAAACAATTTTTTTGAAATATTTCATATAATTAGGATGTGAGGATAAAAAAAGGGAGGGAAAAAAGTTGTTTTTGTAGCAACCAATATAAAATCTACAATGGTGAATGAACATGGATATTAGATAATGGGTTTTCTTCTCATTTGATTGGGGGAAATATTTTTTTTATGAATGTTAATGAATTCAAAGAAGGAACAAAGAAATTTTTAAATGAGTAGTCTCTTAAAATAAAATATGATGGATTTACTATTATTGGTGAATAAAATATGATTCCCAAGAATTTTTTTTATGGGTTGAAACACAACATTATATGTTTTTTAAAACATTTTTATGAAGTAAATATCATTTTTATAAAAAATATTTTTTTTGAGAAAAGAGAGGAATATGGAAAATTTCATACCAGAGGCCAATATAAAAAACGTAACTTTATTCATGTTAGTGAGGTTTAAAACACTTTTTTCTAATGATTGGTGGAGGAAAATATGTTTTGTAATAGAAAGATGGGACATATGCATCAATGAAACATGATAAAGTTATCAGAGTGAGACAAGTTCATGTTATTCTTCATTTGTTAATAAGAATAGATTAGTGTTTCACTATTGGTATGAATAGAAGGATTATGAAATCTATGCATAATAAAGTTTATATTTGTCTAAATCATCCCTTAGAATTTATACGTTATGATATTTATAGGCCAATGATAAAACAACCAATTTTTCCTAATAATTATTTCATTACATTTATTGATGATTTTACTCATATTAATTGCGTTATGTATTTGAAACTTATGTAAGATACTATAAATATTTCTAGAAGTCTTATAAGAGAATATGAAAAGGAATTTAGGTATTTGGTAATGTAGTTATGAAATGATAATTGTGTTGAGTAAAAGAATTAATAGTTTATAATTACTCTTGAGAAACATAGAATTCTGTATGAGACTGGTGTACTATATACACATCAACAAAATGGGGATGCAGAGAGGTAGAATAGAAACTTAGTTGAAAGGGGGTGTAATATGTAACTTGAACATGGTATTTCCCATTGAATTTTTAGGTAATATATGATAAAAACACTTTATATTCAGAACATAGGTTTCTACAGGCCATGTACTGATATGAATTCAATTGAAATGTTTTAGGAACAAACTCTATATTTGAAACACTAAAATGTTTTTACGAGTGGCTGCATCATAATTATTAGAGGTAAAAACCTTGGAATGTTTTATCATAGAGGATAATATGTAATATTTCATGAATAATATCTAGATGGAATATAATTTATATGGTTCAATGAATAGAAAGTAATATTATTTGATTCTATTGACGTGAATGTTTATAAGACAACACTGGGACATGTTTTCAACTAGCTGGTGTAAGTTTTATTAAATTTTAAAAGAAATATTACATCAAACCTAATAAATAAAGCACATGAACTTTTGTATTGATCATACTACCACTAAAATGTACTGGTATATCATACATTTTTTATCCAAAAAATGAACTATTTTCTAGTGGATTTTTTGGTATTCGATTGTTTCTAACCTGTGCCAAGGACATAACTACTATTTTTGGTAAGTGAAACTTTTAAATAATTATGTTTCTATGGATGTGTGATAGTTTTGTTTTCAAAAAAAGTGATAAATATTTAATAGGAGGTGATGGTTTAAAAAAAGGAACCATAAAAAAATATATCTGTAATTCACCCCGTTCCCATTTTGGTGATACATTAATCCTGGCTGGGCATTTTCACAAGGCTCACTCTCTTTTTTAGAATCCTTCATATTTGGAATTAGATATTAAAGTTCCTTATAGTCATAATATTATGAATATTATAATATATAATGATATCTTGAGTGAAAGTAGGTAAATTCATACAATATCATATGTCATGTAAAATATCGCACACTACACTATAGTGTGGTGGAACTCCCCAGGTGATGGTTTATCCCAAGGTAGATGATAATGTAGGAAAAATAAATTCTCAATAGTGATTCCCCTAGTGAAAAATTCTATCATAAATTGGTTTTTATAGTCATTATTGATGTTATGAAATTTGTAAATACATAGCATACGGGGAATGTTTAGTGTTTTGTTAATTATCTCCCCAAAATTGTGTCAAGTAAGACCTATGTATCATTTGATAAAATTATAATTACACCAAAACACACTTATATATGAAGTTTTCCTAGGTGGGTTATCAAGAGAATTTTATGGTGTCAAAATCCATTCACAAAACATAACACTGATGATGTAGATTATTATGTCGTGGATAACTTATATTTTAGGATTTTGATTTGTAGTTGTGATGATTCAAGTTAGAATGGGGTTGTCCTCGGTAATTGTAATAGTCTATATGGATGGAAAACATCCCAATAAATATATTTCTATAATGGTGGATAGAGGTGGGGAGGTCCATGATGTTTTAAACTAAATAACAATGAAATATCTATAGGAGGATAGATTTCCAACCATTATTGATATTATAGTTCATTCAATACATGTGAAATTTTTCGGTTATATATTTTATGGAGAACAACTTGAGGAACTTATTAATTCGTATATTAGAAAAAAATGGGTTTCTTAGGATGATAATTTTATGATATTCCATGAATTTTAGAGTGTAGGATATGTGGAGTATGACGAGCATGGATTTGAGGACTGCCTTTTTGATTGTTTTATTAAATTTCATTTATATTTGATTGATACAAGGTATGTACAATGTATGGGATATCGAATTTTGGAATCTTTATAATGTAACAATTAAATAATATCATTAGATAGATAGGTTTTATGAATTATCATACTAGATAAATCATTTTATATAATATGTATGATTCTCAAAGTCATGAGAGGTAATGATATATGACGTATATAAAATAAATTACATTGGAAAAATATTCATCAAAATAAGGATGTATTCCATCCAAGTTAATAAGGCTCATAAATTCATCAGAAAAATATTTTTGAAAATTATCATATGAATAAGTTCATAGTTTGACTAAAATGTGTTTCCAAACCGACTAGCTCATACTGTGAAACATTTTATTAAGTTAAGGTGTACCAAATTAAGAGAATATCAACAATGTACATAAAAAAAATAATTTTTTTTAAATTTTTAGATGGAGGAAATATCACCAAGTTACCGAATAGGTATGTATAATATATATTAGACAGAAAAATAAAAGTTTAATAATGGAATCAAAATTTTTTTTGTATATCAGGTTAATTGGTAAAAAAAATCATTGAATAGATGATCATCAGACATTGAAAAATGATGCAATTGGATACATGTTTTTATGATGCTATACTGTAATTGTTTTTTGTGAATTTATTATGAAATATAAGTTGATATATGGTGAATAGAAGAATAAATAATTACTAACTTGATAGAGAATGCATGTGAAGAGCACTAGATATACCGAGTTAATTAGTTGAATCTGATCTCATAGAGGGAATTCAATCTAATCACTTCACATGATTGACATATTCTAAATAAATTCATCAAGAAAACGTTTTCTGAACATAGTTCATGATGATATTTACATAAATATTTTTATATCCTTAAAAATAATGATGCTATATTATTTTTTCACTTTTATCCTATTATGATAAGTTTAAATGAGCTTGAATAAGTTTTTTAATGATGATTTTACAAATGTTTTATGAATTATGGAGATATTGTGTTTTTATTAATATTTAAGATGATCCTAGAATAAATAATTAGTTTCCAATGATTTTGACTTTAGTGGGATATTTGAATTTGAATTTTTCATTGAGAGGTACAATAATGTTGTGTTCCCACCTTTTCTCATATGATTTCACCTATAAAAGGGGGTACATGTACAATATGTGATAAATATTGATGCACTATTTCTATGTTTGAAAAGATGTGTTGTTATAAACATTTTTATATAGTGTATGTTTCCAAAAGACCATGATATTGTTAAATAATAAACAATGGATAGTGGTTTTGGCTACATGTGAACTTGATAATGTTAATTGGATAAGGGCATACCATTCTGAATTCTAGATTTTGGTAAATTCATATAGAATAAATAATTTTTTTATTGAGGAAACCCTAGATTAAATCATATCAGACGAAGATTAGGTGAACCAAAATAAAGCATACTAGATGAATCATTGGATAACTAAAAAAATTACCATATGCGAGGAGTGCCATACATAGAATTTTTTGGAAGAATTTTTTAGGGAGTTATTAAGAAAATATAAGTTTTCTATAAAGCATAAAAAAAATTATAACTGATGGGAGTCTATATAATTTCATATTGGGAGATAGGGTGAGATTAATGGAAGTTAGATCAGTTTTATTCATATTATATAATAGTGGATTTCCATGGACTAATATCAGTCAAAATATAAAGGATATAGCTTCACACATTAGGGGAAACCATGTTAATATTATGGGGGTTTTCTTTACATTCCTAGAATATAATATTTGTGATGTTGTTATATAACTCTGATTAAGATATAAACTCTAAAACTTTGTAGGGGATAATCCCATGATATTGAAATTGTATGATATCTCCACCGATTTAGCACCCAACTTCTTAGTGGTCCTCAAATTCCATAGAAATTAAGAATCCATAATGATTAGATAATTTATTTTTATAGTTTTAAATTTTATTATATCAGTTAAGGATTGAACTTTTGTTGTGGGTATTGTTAGTTATATTGGGGAAAAATGTTCATAGGATCAAAATAATGTACAATTATTAACTCAAAGTGGTGGTAAATTGTAGTTTATAAACATTTATCACATAAATATTACCAACAACATTAATAATGATATTAGGAAAAATTTCCTATTGATGTTTTATATTCACAGTTATAAAAGTTTTATAACAAATAAAATTAACTTTTCTAAAAACATACAAAATGTAAAACATATAAATCTTATAGTTAATAAGAAAAAATGTAACTTATGTGGTATAAATGGTGTAAGAAAATCTTAAAAATAAATTATTAATAAAGTAACCACACCTTATCCTTAAGTGATAAGGAACACTTTTACCAAAAATAAGGTATTAATATCTTTATACTTTCATAGGGTACGTCTTCCTAAACTACTAAAGCCCCCGATTAGAAGATAAGACACAACTATATTTCCTTGTATTTAAAAAACCTTGACTAGAAGAATAAGAATAAAACATTTATCTCCCTAAAAATTGAGATACCTTAATCAATAAGATTAGATACAATGATTAAAAAAGAAAAATATAAGGAATTTAAAAAAATACTAACAAATAACGCCTTAAGTAAACTCTATAGAGATTATAGTGAACCAGTCAATGTAAATTTTTTTTATGAAATGCTTCCTAAAAATATTAGGTAGCAATATCATTCCAAAGAACCAAATCCCTCTTCAAATATATCTCTATTTATAGGCACACTCCCTGTGGTGAATATCCTTATTTGTCAAAGGTGGTTTTAGTAACATCACATACACTTATTATCCATATATAAATTAATAGAAATAATATTAGTCAAATATTCTTCATGATTTTAGCCACTACTATTCTTACACATTGCATATGATATAATGTAAAATCTTCATTTAATATAATATTTTAAGTTCTTAATCCAGTAGGATTGAGATATTTTTATCAAGTAGACATTTCTACCACTTTATGATATGGTATTTCTGGAAACTTTTCTATAAATTTATCTAGAGAAATTTGTTATACTATATCTGCTGCATTTTATAAACCATCATCTGGTGAACTATGCATAAATCTAACCGATGTATAAAATAAATATTAAATTTCCAAACTTAAAATAAAGTTTTGTATGGTAGTAGGGATATAATATATCTAGTAAAATAGAAAAATTTCTAAAAAAAATTATCTACATAGGGAATAGAAAAGTATTATATTTATTTACATTTAAGGAAGTAGATTGAGATTAAAAAAATAAGGTAATATTAATGGACTTATATTTTTGTGCTGAGTTCAATGAAATTGATGGGATGAAAAATATATCATTAAATCAATTTGAAAAACATTAATATATATATATATATAATATTGATGGATTCTATATAATCCTTTAGAAGGATAATCTATGTTTTTCACTCAAAATTTACATGAGAAGCTTGTATCTTTTAAAAAACCACTTACATAAACAACTATGAATATTTACTATGTGAAATTACAGAATATATCACCTCATTAACCAAAATAAATAATAGTTTCATTATGGATTCCGAGCCCACCTATTCCCATAAAATGAGATAGATACACACTTAATTTTTGGGATATACATCTATTGGACTTCCTCTACAACACCAAAAATTTTAACACCATAAATTCCTTGTTGTTTAATATTTTAACTATTAAGACCATATTAGTAATGATAAAGTGTATTATCTATTCAATGTTCATCAAAAATATTTTAGTTGACTTCTTGAATGATCAGAAGACCACGAATATAGGAATTACTATAAAGGAAAATTTTCCTCACGATAGAGATGAAAATAAAATAAATGTGATAATTTTTTAAGAGGAATACTTGATAAAGGTTATATAAAAATATATTAAATTTCATTATATCGGAGATGTTGAATATTTCAAGAAGAAATTTATTTAAAAATGATACATTAATGAGTCATCTTGTAAATCTCAAAATCCCCTAAGGGAAAAGATAAAAATAATTTTATTGAAAAAATAAATGAATTTTTATATAATAAAAAATAATGTAAGGATAATGATCACACATGAGCCTCAACCTAGTTGGTGAGGAATCCTTAAGTTCATCCACGAGACCCGAGATCAAATCTAGGCGGAGGCTAATTCTTGGGCACTACAGCAGTACTATAGCAGGTACTGTAGTAGGGACTGTAGAAGGTACTGTATCAGGTACTATAGCAGGCACTGTTTGGCACTATAGCAGCCGAGAATATTCCCTAGTTTGGGCCTTCGGGCCACCGATTTGGCCCCTGAGTCCGTTAAGGCCTTTAGGCCACCCAGGCCTTCGGGTCGGTAAGGCCTTCAGGCCACCTCAAGGACTTCGGGACACCTTAAGTGAAGATGCAAACCAGACAAGCTACAATGAACAAACATCAAAAGGAGGAGGATCAAGGAGCTTTAACAATAGTAGAAGCTAAACAGATTACAAGAATGAAATGGTATGGCACCTTCTATCAGGAAAATCCTATGCATTCACGGGAAAGCCTGCTGAACAGCCATGCGAAGGTGGAGATCTGATTTCATGATGAAGATGCGGGGGAGGAGCAGTTCCATGTAGTTAGCCTGGGTTGTATGTAATATTTGAAGCTACGGGCATTGAATTCCTCTAAGGCCTATGTGCCATGTAATACATACGCCTATGGGCCTTTTAAGGGTTCCAACTCACCCCGTGAAATGTGGATTATCAAAATCAATAAAAATAAAGGTTAATGATCCATCATTTTTTCTTAATGAGGCTATTACCATATCTCTAAATAAACATGTTAATGAATGTTTAAAAGAAGAAGTTAATAATAAAAAGCAAGTAATAATGGATAATAAAGGTGAGGTTGCTAGAATTTTATTCTTAGACATATATCTATTACATAAAGTAGTCGAAATAATATTGTAGGTTGTTCCTTAAAAAAGTTAAAAATAAAATGTACATGAGGTTTCTCTTTTTCCTATTGATCCTTTACTAGTATAAAATTCTCCAGATTTACTAGTAGATCATTTTTTCAGTCAACCTAGATCTTTTAATCCAACCATTGGAAAATATAAAGGTAATAAAATTATTGATGTATAAGAAGTACCTTGGGATGAAGATGTTGAAGAAAATGTTCAAAATGAAAAGTAATGTGTTGATGAAACAAATCATCCTAAATAACCTACTCAAGTAAAATGGAAGAGAAATTCAATGAATAAATGTAATTCTATTGAATACTGGATGAATAATTTGGATATTGAATAGATATTGGATGAAACCTCAACATAATTATCTTCTCAATACATAGAATATATATATCTCAATGATCCAAAAAAGAGGAATGATTAGATAATTAAGTGAAAGAATCAAAAACAAATTCATCGAACAAATATAAATCTGATAAAGAGTATAAAGTCATGTAAATTTATCAATTAAACTTTTTTAAATGATAAGAACTACGATCATAAAGAAATATATCTCCATAACTAATTAATGTGTCATATGATTCAAAAAATTCCTCTCTAACAATCTGTATAAAGAGAAAATAAATGATGATGAACTACATTAATGATGTAATCAAATGAGTGGATAATATTTTTCATTTATTTTTATACATTCATTTCATATTTAATTATGTCAATTTAAAAGTAAATATTTTGTAATTCTTGAGTGCTCAAAGACACCTTTGGGAAATTGTTGTACAAATTGAAGACAAATTTAATAATTTAAATGGGAAGTCAAAGGTAGAATTCCATAACCCAAAAAGCATTATCATGTGGATTAATTTCATGTAATGTTTTATAAAATTATTCAATTAGAAATTTTAGGGTATCAAAAAAGAAACATAAAATAATATGAAAATATATATAGACCATAAAGATTCATGTTTGATAAGGAATAATGTCTATATTATCATTAATCAGTTGTGATGAAGTAAGATAAAAAGGATTCTAATAAAGGTGAGGATATTTATTTAGAAATTAATAAGTTATATGTTCTAAAAGAAGAAATTTTAAAGTTTGAATCATCCATTTTGAATTAAAAAATATTACTCAATATGATTTTAAAAAGCTGAAGGTTGTATTTTAAAAAATTAAATGAAAGATAGATTTAATTTCTAAATTAATAAGTTGATATAATAATGAATCCTAAACTAATTGTATGTATTTTTTAAATTTTATTACAGTCATAGTTTTTGGATGAATTTTTTGACAATATTTTTGGATTCATGATGGGTTCATTATAATTTTTCATTTGTATGAATTTAATCCTTCATGAATTGAATATAAATTGTTTAATATATATTTTATTATCAATAATTTTAGATAAAACATTCTACCTGCTATATTCCTTTTAAAAATTCACAAAGGGGTAGTTGGAGATAAAGTATAAAATTTTTTATTAAGGGGATAAATGGAGATTGTCTAATCTTTTAAAAAAGTGGAAAAGTTTAAAAACATTTTTTAGTAATATATGTTTGTAGAGTTTTTCAATTTTGTTCTGAAAAAAATATATTTTAAAATTTTTTTATTGTGTTTTTCAAATATAGGGATATTTTTTAGTTCAATAAATAATTTAAACACTTTCTTCCCTTATTTTTTTTACATCACAATAAACTATCATAAAATTTTATAGATTTTAATTCTTCTAAAACATGTATTGAAAATCATTCATTCTATTGATATGATTCATTATTTTTTAATGTTGAGAGAAATAATTCTCGATAAATCTGGAATATATTGATTATGTTTCATATTTATCTTTATTCTTATTAAAATGTTTTAAAATAGTTTCCTTAGGTAATACATTCTCAAATACAATAGATATAGATGAAAAATCCTACCCCATTGTTATTTTTCTCATCCAGAACATCTTGCTCTATTATACTCTCATATTTTAAGAGAGTTCCGATCAAATCATCCATAATTAACTTCATAACTTTTTTATTGTTATATATATATTTTCAATTTATTTCCCACTTATTATATATAATATCTACAATTTACTCCATCAACAGTTAAACTTTTAGTTATTCCCCCCCAAACACTATAGAATTTTCACAATGTCCATAAAATAAAACTTTATTTGAGTAACTGAATATCTAGGTAAAAAAACCAAAATATTGATAATATTCATACATGATAGCTCTATGAGCATCAAATTTTTTTTACATTCTAGAATATGTCCAATTAAAATTTCATCCAAATAGCATTTTTAGTTTGAGAAGATGAAATTTTAATGGAGAAATTTTTTTATAATAGAACAAAAAAAAGTGTTACAAACTCTATAATTCAACTAATATTCAGATGTATCTTATTTACTAAAAGTATTATTTTCTATATATAGTATTCAATAACCACTAGTCTTCATTAAAAATTTATCAACTCCAGTATTGAGAATAAAATTATTCATATGATCTCTCTAATATTTATAGTTCGCACCATCAAAAGTTGGTGGTCTTCTTGGATTCATGTTTTCAAGTGTCCCAATGGATAAACCTACTGTCATAAAAACTGATATAGTATTTTCTTAAAAAACTTGTTAGTGTAATAAAATATCATAAGTAGAAACATTTTATCTAATACCTATTACAAGATCAAGAGAATATAATATTATCTATGAAAGGGGTTTAATTTTTGTTTATAAAAACTAAACATATAATTTTTACTAACCTATTTAATAAATTAATGATATATAGTTTCATATAGATACATTATAATCAATTTTTTAAATATTTTCAATAAATATAATAAAATCTTAATTAAACATGGATAATAGAAAACAAATATAGTTAATTAGAAAATCATTGTAAAATATTTTTGACAAATTTTTTAAGAAAAAATATCCAAAAATTTCCTAGGAATATAAAAATTTATCCTTCATTATTAAAGAAGTATTTAATCATATTTAAGGTATACACACCTTTAAATTATTGTATGGTATTTCTTAGTAAACCTTATATGTGGTCAATCACAATATCAAACGTTGCACCATTTCCCTACCATATGGAACCCTCAATCAGACCGATTTAAATAAAACCTCTTTTTATCTAAACCTCAAGATCCCTAGATGAAAATGATTAAAGAAATTGATTAAAAAATAAAAAATTAATACATTTACAATAAACCTCACAAAAAAATTCCTTAAGGAAACTCTTTAAGGATTGTTGTCATGTTCTATAAATTTATCAATATAATAAAAAACACTTATTAGAAACTTTAAGTATATATATATTTCTAAAAAATCTCCTCCTTCATCTTATAATGAAATTATATATATAGGCACAATCACATCAATCATATTCTTTATTTCATGGTGGTGGGGTTGTAATAAAATCAGACACAATTAGTATCCACTAAGAAGGTTCAACACAACATCTCTATCCAATGGTTATCATGATATGAAACATTAGAGAGAATACTCATATTTTACAATAAAATATAAATTATCCATCCCATAAAATATATAATGATTTTCATTCAGTTGGTTTGAGAAAAGTTCGTCTAGTAGACATGTACACCTCCATATGATATATTAAGAATGATAGATTTTTTAGAACTTCATCTGGTGAGATTTTTATTCTATATCTATTGGATTTTATAAACCTACATATGGTGAACTTTGTATACACCAATATAATGTATAAAATAAATTTTTATATAGCATTCTTAAGAATGTTCGGTTTTATGGATTTTATATCATATAGTTTAAAAATCATAATCATTCCTATAATAATGTTCAATTACACATGAAATTTAAAAGTAATAAATGTTTAAAATTTTAAATAAGTGTATTTTTATTCAAAAAAATAATTTTATAAAGTGTTACAAGAACTGTTTATAATAAAAATGTTTCACTTCATTTTTAACAATTCATCACTGGTTTAATTATATATTCAAACTCCTCATATTCATCATATTATGAATAATATTAAAAATCAGGATAATATATGAGTAAGATATAGTTTTATGAAGATGATATCACATATCATGTGAAACATCATGAACTACGCGATCATGTAGTGGAATTCACTATGTGACGTTGTATCCTAAGGTAGACAATAATGTGTTAAAAACATTTGAGATATAGTATTTACTTTGGTAAAAAATTACCTCATAAATTACTTGTGCTAGTCAAGGTTGAGGTTAAGAAACATGCAAATTCCTAGGATATGAGGAATGATTAGATAATTGGTAATTAACTATATAGGGATTTGTTAAATAAGACCTTGGTGTCATTTGAACAATAATAATTCTTCCAATACATGCTCATATATGAGGTTTTCCAAGTTGGTAGTTGAAGTGAATCATAGGTGTCAAAATCCATTCATGGGTCTTAAAAAGGATCATATAGATTATGTGGTTTTATCTAACTCAAAGTGCAGAAATGTGACACCTACTTATGATTGTTTGAGTTATAATAGGGAGGTCCGTAATAATATAAGGATTCTCCATATATTAAAATATTCATAAACGTTACATTTCATTAAAGGTGGGTTATGGTGGGGAGATCATTGAAGATAGACACTTAATACCATTAAAATAAATATTTATGGATAATTTTCCAACCAATATTGATATTATAGTTCGTTCATTACAAGTGAGTGAATTCATGGTTATATAATTTGACAAGGTATCCACAGGTGGACAAATTCTTGGAATTTATTTACTTATATATTAAAAAATATTGTTCCATATAATGATACTTATACGATATTCCATGAATTGGGGAGTGTGGGTTATCTGGTATGTGAAAAAATTGTATTTTAGGATTGGATTTATGATTGGTCGATTGATTTTAATTTATATTCATTTCATGTATGAATGAGTTATCATTTTTTATTCACATAGACACATGAGAGTTTTTTGGAGGAACATAAAAAGTATAAATACATGTTGACCCCTAGTTTATATGTTATATATTTTCAACATTTTAGATAGATTTGATGGTGGTGTCTTGTGACATTAATCAATAATAAAATTCTTAGTGGTAGTGTTTTAAATAATACCTTATTAGATGTATAGTGGATTCTTGTTGTTTTTCTATTGTTCTAAAATTTTTGACATAGAGTTTTGTATCATTAACTCATACGATATTTATTGGTGGTGGGGTTTTGTACTATAAATTTTCAAAGGTGTAGTGGCGTCTTTTAGTTTTGTTATTGTTCTATGAAATTTGACTTAGAATTGTGATACTTCATCTAAAAATGAAAGGAATTTAAAAATTAATGTTTTCCATTTTATAGAAAACAATCCCTTTGTGTTAGTAATCATCTTATTACATATTAAATGTATTTTCACAACAAATATTGTTACCAACTGAGGAGAATTTACTATAAGGTTATGTCATGACATACTATCAACTCCTTCCATTGAGATTATTTTATCAAGTTATTTTACTGTCACCCTAGATAAGTTTTTTTCTTATCCACCTCTATATGGTTTGATCATTGAAATCTAATTACAATATTTCTATGAGTTACATGTTTTATCCAATATTTAGTATAATTAGGATCTAATTAATGAAAACATACAAAATATCTCAAAATTCCCCAAAATATATATCTGTCACATCCCAAGTACAGTTCACTAATAAGTTACAAAACCTGAGATCCATCGGGCCTCAGGAGAACATCACCATATGTCACAAGTGTCTGACTAGAATAAAGTTTCTACCTATATATTAGGGGGAGAATATACCCTCATGATTAGATTATAACACACCAATGTAATATATAGATAGAGTTTTATAAATAGATAACAACATTGTAGTGGAATGTAGTAACCATCCAAATAGATAAATAAACTAATTAAAACCATATCATGTAGTATATATCTTATACAAAAAGATGAATGATATAATGTTATACAAAATTTTTTGAATACATGAACAAATACAACATGATATAAAAAAATAAAAAAAGATCAAAATATATCTCCTATTTCATAATGAACATAAGATCATTCTTCTACTTCCATAATTTAACCTAGTTAAGAAAATCTGACATCCAAAGAAGGATTCATTCCCATGTCCCTACCTGCATCCCTAAAGTCTACCCTAGTACCAAATTATGGACCGAATAGTGTGTGAGATATACTCAATTGGACACCACCAATAGTGTCTAATTATATCCAGTCCATGAGTATATACTTAATTTGTGTGAAGTTAATAATAAAAGGTATAAATTAAATTCTTAATTCCCATGAATTTTCATGTTCTCAATGGGACACTCATATGATACTACCTGCTTCAGCCTATATAGGAATGTCTCTAAGAATTTATTAGTAATTATTTAATTATAATATAGGATTGTGGACTAGGATCATATACATGGAATATGAAGATGATCATACTTTTATATGAGTTGAATATGTCTAATGACTTTTAGAACATTATAAAGGACGTAAAAGAAGGCTGGCATGTACGTAAGTCACTCAATGAATCTAGGTATGTTCTTTTACATGGAATATGCATTAATAAATTAATTGGAATCCTAATTCCATCCATAAATATACCTATAGGGAACCCATGTATCTCACCATGTATACAATGAAACTATAAACCAATTGGACTATCCATGGAATTCCTCATGGGAACATAGGCAACACTCAATGTATGTTATAATAGAATTTACACATGATAACTTCATTGGGATTCTACTTGGAAAATCCAAATTTCACGCATGGTTTAATATAGTGAAATTCACTCTAATAAAATCTTTGTAATTACTAGTATGGAACCTAATTGCCACTCATGGAATAGTATAAATTCATCCTCTTGGTGAGACTATCCATGGAATTCATATGAGAACCCATGTATCACTCATATATGATATACATGTTGTTAATAATTCATTTCAATTTTTAATCCAGATTTTCCCTTCTACGAAATTCCAATTAGGAACCAATCTACCCCCTCAACATGAAATAATGAATGGTCAAGGAATTCTACTCTATCTATACTATTAAGAAGTAAATTTAAATTAATTAAGAGATTTCATTTAAAAATGGAACCCATTAAATTTGAGTATAAATGAAAAAATGGAAAATGATCTACGTCTAAGAATTTTATATTCATTTTAATTCAATTTAAATTTCATCATATTCAATTTATCATCCCAATTTCAATGAAAAAATTAACACACCATAATGGTTGTTTAATTTCACAAACAATCATGATAATTTAAAATAATTTAGTAGTTCACATAAAGGGATAAATTATAATTGAGGTTCTCAAAATACATCAATGTTTATGGGTCCAATGGGTCATGTAGGTCTAAAAATATAAATTAAATTTAGTAAATTCTAATTTAGTGGGTGATGTACACAATATCAGACACATGGCATAATTGATCAATATATAAGTAACTATACATTTAGGGTATAACTACAAGACCACCTATATAACACCCTGAGATATTGTGAAATATTTTTTAGAATGAATTATTTTTCATTGATGTATTTCATTGCACTAATTCATATATTCCAATCACAGAGAACCAAATTTCCTTCCGCTAAATGAAAAACTCACTTGGTGTTCGTTATACGCAACACTCAGTTTCTATAAAACATTATTTTATTGTTATAAATATTTAAATGTGATAATTATAACCTAGATGTAAAAAATATAAATATGGATAGTAATAATTACATTCTTATATTATATATAACGTTTTCAAATAAATAAAACATATTGATAATGAAATGTATAATTTTTTGTAAAGTATTTATATTTTTAAGAATAATATTTTATTAAATAAACTTCTTTTTATGCCTTTCTATGAAAAATAATAAGATTAATATTATGAAATAATATAAATTTAATTTTATAAAATTAAATTCATTTTTTAATTCATAATGGTAAAATTATCTTAGCGAGGATTATGGTATTTTTCCATGAAATTTTATTTTTTGATGAAAAATGAATAAGACTATATTATTATTAAAACATGCATTTTTGTTAAAATAATTATTAATAATAATTATATTTTATTTCAGTTTTTAATGTTCATTATAGATAAATTTTACAAATTTTAAACCAATTTAGGTCCTTGTAATCATTTGTATATGTAAATTGGTTATAAAAACTTGTTAAACTTTTTTACTTTAAAAACCCGCTTTCTTTCCATGTCTACGTGATTAGAGTTAAACATAATTTTCCAACATATGTTATTTGATTTTTTAAAAATTTAATTAATGGATGTAATTAGTATGATATTTTTATTCTAATAAGATAAAATTAATTTTTTACAAAAAGAGTAGTGAAAGGTATTTAAATTAATCACAACGATCAGGGTAAGATTTAGCTTAATTAGGGTCTAAACCTAAATCTTAAAGACTAAAATGGCCTAAAAAATATTCAAAAAACCATTAGATGACCATATTTAGAAAATATAACATTTTGGATATATGTTTATAGGGTATGGGATTTTATTAAATGGATGTTTCCTATAGTAAAGGTTAAATAAGGAAAATGAAAAAAGGGGACTTTCCTTACCTTTAACATTTTTAAAACATTTACAATATGTAAAAAACATCATATATTATGTTATAAATATAATTTTGAAATATAAATAATTTATTTTAATCAAAATAATTTATAAATTATTTTTAGAGATGATTTAGTAACTTAAAATTCTTATGCAACACCACTGTAGTGATTATTTAGTTAATAATTAACTAAAATAAATGATACTATAAATGTCAAAAGTGAATTGAATTGATATAATTTTTATCTTGAACTATATTTTATGATTAATATATATTTTTACATATGTTTAAAATTAATTTATTAAATTTTAAATATTATTTTGATATTATAAATTAAAATTATATAAATATTGTCAATGTTTGCATTATTGTTATTTTACAATAAATGATATTTTATTAAATGATTTAAATTTAATAAAAATACTATATTATTCCAAGTGATTTTTAAGTGTTTAAAAATAATAAATATGGTATATTAATGGTACAATTTATCTTTTATAATTATCATATTGACCCATTGATTGTAAAAACATTGATAGCACGATCCAGGTTGAAGTAGTGTTTTGTGCGTCACATGCGCTTATTTTAAAACTTAATTTCCAAAAAACATGATATTTTTATTTTTTAAATTAGGTATCTTATTAATAATTAATTTTATCTATATTATTATATAAATCACATATTATAATAGTCTTATTGGTTATATTACTTGGGGTAGAAAACAAGATGCTTTAATAAAAACCAAAATAGTAAAATTGGGGAATCATAGAAGTTAAGGAACCAAGTTATTAAAATGAAAATATTTTTGTGTGGTGTAGATTTTTTTCGACCTTATGTTAAAAGTATTACATTAGTTTTCCAATTTTAGGCACATTAGGTAATTTAGACCTCCCATTATTGAATATATTTTGGTATTTGAAAGAGTGCCACTCCCCCTCCACTAAAAAAGGAAAGCACTCTACCCCTTCCTCACTCCTATAAAGAAACATTGGATAATCAAAAAATATTCACAAATTATATCCAAAAATCCCTACATATCTCTATTAATACTCCCTTTTGGAATAAATCTTTTCAAGAAATCCCTTTGGTGAAAACCAAAAGGATTTACCCAATCAAGAGGTGACACCCTCCCTCGAACTCCTCTCTATAATTTTATTTATCTACTGACAAAAATATTCTTATTATATGAATGCATAAAAAAATAGTATCCTAAATATACTATTATATTTTTATCTATGTTTTCTACCTAAAAGTACACAAAATTACATCTTTTGGGAAACAAACATACTGTTTACGTGTACGGTAAACTACCACATCCTGAAACAATGATTGTTCATTTTCCCTTTACAACCTATCACAGGATAAATTATGATACATACAATATTTTTATATTTATATATGATATATTTATTATTTATTTAGTCTTATTTTAACCTTTTTAATCAAATATATTTATTATTTTTATTTGATGTAAATACAATAATTTTATTTGAGGAAGTGTGGACTACCGCCCCTTAAAGTAATTCAATTAATTCACACACTACATGGAATGTATTAAAGATGGGTTTAGAGAAATTATATAATATATATGATATAATAATACTAATTTAATAATTATATATACATATATAACATTTAATTTCTTTCTTTCAACACAACAATTAAACAAAAATAGCGTTCAGGCTTACATACGACCTACAATCTCCATGAACATTGTATTTCATTTCATACTTCTATATTCTATTGATTAATATACTACACATAAAAAGAATATGGTTCTATGATATATTAATAATAAATTAATATTTATTATATAGGATGATTGAATGAATACAATGAGAGTTAAGACACAAGGTAATGAAATTTCTCCCCACTTTTATTTTTGTGAGATACGTGCCTTAATCACCACTGACTTATTTGGGGTGGTGTTTTTACTAACTATTAATGTATTATATGTACCATATAATTAAATTTATGGGTATTCAAGTTAATATTGTATGACCTTTCTTTCATGGTATTTATATTTCAAATGATACCAAATCGGTAAAATAGTTTTGTGTCAATTTTCCTTTTTTGAGACTCATGTTTTGTTATAAGCCTAAATTACATTTTGAGGTGAATATACTACCACTTTATATGATATATTAGGAATATAATTATTTTAATAACATTTTTATCTTCATGTAATATTACTTTCTTAACTATAGAGTACGATCCCAAGTTACCATGGGATAAATGTTTATTGATACAATCTCATCGCTTTTAAAGATTGTTTATGATTATCCTTCAATTTATGAAATATCATGATCCATATCTAAAGAACACTCATAAATTTCATTATCCTTTGTTTATTCAAGATATAATACTATATTAGTAATATTTTTCAAAATTTTGGTACTTAATATAATGTTTTTAATAAAAATAAGAACATCACTCCTTTTAGTCGGAAATCTACTATATTCAAAAACCAAGTTTTAAAAAATGTTTTCAAAAGATATTTAAAGCATATTTTAAAGGGAAAATTATTTTATAAACGTTTTATGGGTTTAAATTATTTCTTTATAAGTATTTAGTTCTATTTTAAATGAAATATGATTTCATTTTTATATGTTTATAAATGGATTTTTTCAGTTTAGAAAGAATATTATCTTGAGGAAATGATTTTAAAAGATACATTAAAATTATTTACCATCTAAGATAAAACAAGTTGGTGTTACTCATGCCTTTATGTGGAACTTATTCATGTTTCCATTCATATTCTTTATCCGAGTGGATTATTTTTAGATGCCATAATATTTATGAAACTCGTTGCTATTTTATTGGTAATATTCTTTTGAATCCCCCTTCTTTTCATGGGTTATGTTTATGATGAAATGGTTATACAACATGCCTTTTCCCACATGTTATGATATGATTAAATTTTTATAATACCCATTTCATTTCAAGTGTTATGATATTATTATTTATAATTCTATGGCATATTTTTGTATGATTTCTCATGAGATGGGTGGGAAATAAATCTCCCTCTAATGCATTGGGTAAAGATTTATATCTCATGAGATAGAATAAAATAGTTTTTGGAATGAACTATGACAACTGAGATTGGCTATGGGAGTGAACCTTGACTAAACATATTTTACGAGTGAAATCTCACTAATAATATTGACATGGGAGTAAACCGTGACTACCAATATGGTATGGGGAGTGAACCCATACTACAAATATGTTCTGGAAGTGATTCTTTTGAAACTATAAAAATCATATTATATGCTTATGTGTCTACCAAAATTCCATGTTTTATTCTTATGTTATTATTTCATGTATTGTGTTACTTATTTCCTTATGATTCATATCTTATAATCTTCCAAGAATAATTCCATGATTCATGTTTATGATATTTGATATACATGGTATGATCTTTTATTTTCATTATAATGTTCTCATACCCTTATGCTCATGATTATGCTTACATATCTCCAATGTTTACACTTACTGAGAATCTAAGATCACCTCCTTTTATTTTTCCTTCCCCTCATTATGAAGGCATGTATTATGTTTTATGTGTAAAAGAAGTGTGATAGTAAATAATAAATCTATTGGAGACAATGTAGCTCATTTATGTACTAGTTTTTATGTTTCTATTTTACAAAGGCACTAGGCTAGTACAATCTTTTGGTATCTATTTGATTAATGTTCTATGTATTCCCCAAACAATATGTAATGTCTATGTACATAAATATTGGGTCATTATAGTTGGTATTAGACCAAATGTTTAGACAAACTTTTGTAACTAGGATGAGAAAACATTAGTGACATCCCTATATATATTTCCATAGGGATTTCTATAATGATAAGTATATGGACGAGGAAATGTTTAAGAAAATTTCCTAGAATTTTGGTAATGTCTTGAGTGAATGGTTTCATATAAATATATTACTGTCTGGATACTACAAGTGTATGTGGATTTTGTACAGATGTACTTTGGGTTAAAAACTCTACCAAGATGTCCCAGGCTAGAGACAGAGTAAACTAATACATAAGAACAGGCCTTTATGCACACTTGGTTTGACACTCCTTGGGGATATGCTTTGGAAATTCACAAACTCTTCATAAAACATTTTGAAGGATTTGAATATAAAATTACCATGAATAACCAAGGATAAAAATAAGGTGTTGTCTATTAAAATTCATGTTTCATGATTTAGACATCCTATATGTAATTTTTCATGATTATGTGGTCCTCTTATATGTATGTGTTTCTCACCCTGTGATTTATAGTTTTTGTCAATATAGAAAAAAGATGTAACATGGTTAATAGTGAATGTTTCAGATGTGAAAATTATGGTAATTGTGAAAATAAATTTCCTATATGAATATCTCATAAAGAGAATATGGAAGGTTGTATGAGTATTTATGATAATTATGAAGATAAATAGATAGAAAATTACACGTGGATGTTATGTGACATTCTTATTGAATTTTTTACATGATAGTTATGAATATATTAATGTTGAGGATCCATAAAACATGATTAATATTTCATATTATAGGAAAGCTGTATTTAGGAATAATTTGATGAAGACAAAGTAATGTTTTAAGAATAATGTAGGATGAATAAATTTTTTAAGTTTTTGAATTCAATGATTATGTTATATGAATCATGAAAATTTTAATTATTTTTAGTATATGTTTTCAATATGAATTAAAAACTAAATGTTTAATGGTGATGAATAATTAAAAAAATTATTTCATGTAATGGTGATATTTTGATTAAGGGAAGGTAACTCTTAATTAATGTCCAGTGTGGATATAATGATGTTTGGATAAATATACGCAGGATATGAATAATTAAATTGGATGGAATATATTACCCTGGAACTGATTATTGTAAAAGTTTTATATTTCATCATGGATGAATTTTATAACATCTTGGAATTAAATAACATATCAAGAAATAATTGGAATAAGTAATAATTCATGTTTTCTAAAATGATTTACAGTAAAAAAAAATATATGGTGAATATTCACCTGTTTGTAATGTGGGAACTATGTGGTACTTTGTGATACATGGGGATAAATGTTTTGATTATTTCAAATAATTATTTATAAATATTTTAATTTAAAAATTTCACAATGTTTATAAGGTTTACCATTTCTAGAATGATTATGTTAAACTTTAAATGATGTTAGTAATATTAATGTCTTATCTCTCTATATGAGGATTTATGCATATTGGATATCCAATTCAAAATATGTCGTGTTGATGATAACTGATGGAATGGAATATCATGGGTCTCATGATACATTAGTACTTCATGAATGAAAAATACAATGTAATATTTAGAGAAATAGGTGATGTGGATCAATGAACAATAAAGGGTTATGTTGTCCGGAAATCATGCAAGCATAGATTTTCATGAAAATTATTCAACCTTATGAAAAAGGATAATCAAGATGAAGATTTTTTTATTAGTACCATAATTTATGTTTAATCATAAGGTCCCTTAGGTTATCACATATTTATAAAAAAATACAAATAAAAATTTGTATTAAGCCACATCAAGGAAAAGTGGGAAACCATAGTTCACAAAAAAGATACCACTACATGATGAAAGAGCTCACAAAATTATTAAACACAAGACTAAGTGTAACATCCAAAGTAAGTAATTAATAATATATATTATTATCTATGTATATTTATGAAATATATAGTGTTTTAGAGTCTTAAAATGAGAATAAATCCAATCTTAAGCATAAAATTCTCTAATATTTTTTAAAAGATTGTATTACCGCCTTTTGATGGCGAACCATTTTTAAATATATATTTTTCCAAATTTATAAGCTCAATTTGTAAAAATATACTTATTCTTTATGATTGGGACATTGAAATTTAGTTTGGACAAATTTTTGGTATTTTTCTGACAATGTTCATTTTTAATGAATAGTGAAAAATACTGCATTTTACATCAAAATGGATTTTTCATCAAATTTAATTATTATGGTTAGATTATATTTTTAACTAGAATTAAAGTTTAAATAGAATATATTTTTACCATTTAATCCAATGGTGGTCATTATAATTAATTTCACTTTGGAATTGGGTATAAACAAGTGCCAAACTTTTCATAGATATTGTTACAAAAAAACCCGCTATTTGTTTTGACAAAAAAATTTATTTTTAAATTAATTATTGGAATTTATATATTTGGAATTTGGTAAAATGGATTCCATATTTGGAATCAGAAGCTCCAAATTATTTAATTAATACTCTTTTGTTTTTTGACATTATGAATAGTAACGACGTTAATTATCTTTAATTATCGTGATTAATTAGTAATCGGGTAGTTAAGGATAATAAAATGATGTCATAATAATAACAAATGACCCCAATATGTGTCCTAATGATACTGGTTGTGTCATGTACGACCATGGGATGCCTTTTGCGAATCTTAGGGACCCCATGGAATCACTTTTGGGTGAAAGTGACACTTTATCATTTTATATTTAAAGAAAGGAGAATATCACTAAAGAATGTATCACCCAAGTAATTTTTTTTAGTTTTGTCTGTGTAAATGATATATTAGAATATAAATATTCATTTTAAATATAAAAATATTTCCTACATCATAGTATTTTATTTATAATTTTTATACATTAAATAAATTAATTTATTTATGACATCATGATGATGCATCGATTATCTCATTAATGAACGATTTAAATAAAATGAAAAGATAATGTAAAATCCAAGACATAGACTTGTTAAAAACCAATTGGATGAGTATATTTCGAACCCTTATCACCTTATCCTCGACATATATCAATGTGGGATCTTTAAAATCTGAAACTCATTTTTAATATAAAGTATGATTTCTTGACTTTCCAAGAGTGCCCCTCCTCCCTCTTATAAAAGGACCCCACCTCTACCTCCTTACCCACACCTCTCAAGCCATTGGCTTGGCCAAAACCTGCTCATTTTATCTCTCCACATACCTATATTCATCCTATAAGCCTTACCTTAGGCAGAAATCTCTTCAAGAAACCCTTTTGGTTCAAACCAAGAGGAGTTACCCGATTTAATGGTAAAGTCTTCTCTAATGTTCTTTTGATCTATTTTGATTCTCCAACCCCCTAAAATCTTTTTATTATTTTTTTTGTAACAAAAAAAGTATCTTAAATATACTAGGATTTGTTTATAAGAAGTATTTGAGATACACTTACACACACCTACATCTAATGGTTAAAGAGCATACTGTTTCGGTGGATGGTGGATTTCTGCCTCACGAAACGATGATTGTTCAATATTCTTCTAACACCTTCAAAGGTGTCCATTAATATGTAACTATAATTATATATGATATATAATATGTTTATGTTTTCCTTAAGCTTCTGTATTTTTCATTTATATCATACCTTTATGGTTTCCATTATGGGTAAAGGTGATATCTTCATTTTAGGAAGTGCGGACTACCGCCCCCTCAAAGTGATTTGATTAGTTAATTCCATATGTGGGATGTATAAAGGGTGCTGTTAATGATATTATATATGATATTATACTGGAATTATAATATACCTTTATATCACAATGATTTCATTTCATTAAATACAAATAGAAATGAAAGTAGCGTTCATGCGTACGTACATCTTACCATCTCCATGAACGGTGCATTTCATTTCTTACCTCTAAATGTTATGTAATATTATAAATGCATGTATATACTGGATATATATGATATATATGATATCTAAATCATGAATATAATTCTGGATATAACAGATATTTTACCACTCGAACTACTTGTAATTATAAGGAGTTTATTTTTAACTCAAGTACCAATGATCGACAAAACGACCGTTATTATCATAAATAATTACATAGTGTTCATAACATGGTAATAAGTGATATAAAAGGAATAAAGAACTTGAAAAAGGTTCTGAAGAAAGTATAAATTAACTCAAGTTTATTATTAAGGAGATTAAATAACGATCGAGTCAAGTCAGACACGAGGTATGGGACTTCATCTCAATCTCCTTTCATTGAGGAATATTTTGTTTCATACACAACTTTATTTTATACGGTGTATAAACTCCTTTGAATTTTACGTTTATTCAAAATGAATATATTTTATACGATGCGTTTTACTAAGCAACAAAAGGGAATGTTTTTGTCATATGTATGCGGGGATAACAACTTCTCCGCCGCCGTGACCATTATTTGAGTTTCGGCTTCCTATACAAGCCATATTTTTTTTAAATGAAAAATACATACCATGTTTTACTTTTATTTTATTTTGGTATTTAAAATTATTTTGATAATGTTTTTATTATATCAATGTGTTGTATTGATATCTTGTGATTGAAATGTGGAAATGTTATGTTTCCTTTATGCATGTTTTATGTGATACAATTATGTTATTGATCTTGGGAATTATTTATGAAGAAGGGTGGTTCCATGATAAACTAAGGAAAGGTGATCCCGATATATCTCTCCAATGCATTGGGTAACTTGAAGGGGTTAAACGTTAAGGTTTCTCCAAAGAGATTTAGGGAATATACTATGATGGGTATTCCAAACGTAACCATGAGGGTTACTCCCTACAAAAGAATGTTATGAATGCCTCTAGTTACCTTTGTGACTTATGATTTCTATGATTTATTCATGATATTATGAGGTATGTTAAAGTGATTATGTTTTATGAGTAAAGTATGATTTTATACATGGAATAATGTTTTCATTTCATACTTTTATATCCCTTACTGAGCTTTTTATGCTCATCCCATGTTTTTGAAATGTTTTTTAAAGGTTAAGGGAATGGTACATGATGTGATGATAGTGTCAAGGAAGTGGAAAGAAAGAACCCATGTTTTATTTTAAATATGTTTCCGTTGATGGGAAAAATGATTACTATCTTTTATGTAACCACTTTGTTTAAATGTGGAATTGAATGCATGATTTATGATCTAAATCTCTAGAAATATAAACCTGAAAATATCCTCAATGTGTATTCTTGAAATAACTCAATATTAAGTAAGGATTAAGGTTGGGGCCTTATAGTTGGTGTCATAGGTCAGTTTAGATAACTTTAGGATTTATAATTCTATTAAATGATTATTCAAAAATATTTTTTAATGGTAAAATTGAAATGATATCGAATTTGAATATTACCGTGTTGCTGTATATATTACATGGTTTTTCAGAATGGTTTTCCAATGAAGAAATATGGAAGCAGTGCTAGGAAGGCATACAGAAGGAAATAACCTTCCAAATCTGCATCCTGAGATGGTCGGAATTGGAACTGAACAGTCTTTTGCAGTAATGGAGCAGTTGACTCAAGTGATAAATGGTGGTGGTATCCATGCATGAGATCAGCCAGATCAACCGTAGAGAAACATGTCAGTGGTGGAACATTTCATGAGGAAAAACCCCCCATCATTCAGAGGATCATCTGACCCTGTGCTAGCAGGAGGGTGGATTAAACCACAAGAGAAGATTTTTGATGTCATGGGGTGTTCAGAAAATCAAAAGGTTAGTCTTTCAATTTACCGTTTGAAGGGTGAAGCAGATCAGTGGTGGTCGATGGTTAAAAATATCAGGGACGCTGATGAGATTGATACTCTCGACTAGGATTAATTCAAAGGTATGTTTCATGAGAAGTATTTTCTTACGGCTTTTCAACATAGTATGGAAAAACAATTATTGGAATTGAGGCAAGAGGAAGACTCAGTGGATGCTTATGAAGAATGGTACACTCGATTGTCAAGGTATTCTCCAAATTTTAGCTGAGACCTTGATAGTAAAATCAGTTGTTTTTACTCAGGATTAAATCAAAAATATCGAAGGGTTTAGCTTCTCATGAGTTCGTGAGTTATGAAAAGCTTTTTCGATGTGCTGAGAAGGTGGAAGTGGAGTTTGCCGATGATCAAGTGTTCTATAACAACCAATACAAGAAGAGACTGAGGTGGCAGGAGAAAGGGAAGAATTATTCAAAAAGGTCTGATGGTAAGAAAACTAAGTTTATAGTTTGTGATAAATGTGGTAAAAGGCATACTGCGGAATGTCTTCTGAATTCTAGAATGTGATACCGATGTGGTAAGATGGGACATAAGGCTTGTGATTGAACTGAAAAAGATCAAGGTGATGGTAAGACCAAATTTGATTTACAGTTAGTGAAATGTTTTAAGTGCAATGAGATGGGTCATTATGCAAATGAGTGTCCGAGAAAGAGCCCAAATGATGGGAAGAAATTAGTCTACAAGCTGAAAGGTGTGGTGAAATCCTTTGCAACTACTTCAGTAGATTTTGGGCCATCAAATGAAGTGGTATCACGTACATTGTTTGTTTTCTCAGATTATGCTAATGTGATGTTTGATTCGGGGTCTACACATTCTTTCATCTCTGAAAAATTTTCTAGAAAATTGGGAATTTCATCTCATGAGTTGACTCCTGAACTTTTGGTAAAAAAACCTGGGGGAAATGTTGAGGCAAAAATAATTTATAAGAATCTTCCTATCCTTATCCGTGGAAAGAACCTACTTGAAAACCTTATTGCTTTACCTCTAGTATAGTTTGATGTTATCCTGGGTATATATTTGCTCTCTGTTTACCATGCTAAGATTGATTATAGAGCTAAAGAAATTTTTTTTCAGAAAGACTTTCAGTTTGTGTACAAGAATGAACCCTTACTGTTGGTAACATATCAAGAGGTTGAGAAACTTTTAAAAGATGGAAATGAATATTATCTTGCACATATTGTTGAAAACAAAGGAACCGTTCAGATTAATGATGTGCTAGTGGTAAATAAGTTACATGATGTTTTTCCTGATGAGTTTCCTAGAGTAATACCCGATCAGGAAGTTGAATTTACTGTTGACTTAGTTCCTGATGCTAAGAAAATTTCAAAACCCCCTTATCGAATGGCTCAAATTGAACTTTTAGAGTTGAAGGTGAAATTTCAAGATTTATTAGAGAAAGGTTTCATTTGACCTAACACATCACTATGGGGTGCTCTTGTCTTATTTTTTAGAAGGAAATATGGTTCTACGAGAATTTTCATTGATAATAGAGCCTTGAATAACATCACTGTTAAGAAAAAATATCCTTTGCCTCATATCGATGACTTGTTTGATCAGCTTCAGTGAGATCAGAATTTTTTAATGATTGACCTGAGATCGGGGTACCATCAGTTGAAGGTAAAGGAAACAGATGTTCCGAAGACCGCGTTTTGTACAAGATATGGCCATTGTGAATTTGTAGTAACACCTTTTGGGAAAACCAATGCACCTGCTGTATACATGGACCTTATGAATAGAATTTTCCACGAGTTCTTGGATAAGTTTGTGGTTGTTTTCATTGATGATATTTTGGTGTTTTCTAAAAGTAAAGAGGAGCATGAAAGACATTTAAGGGTTATTTTTCAAACCTCAAAAGAAAAGAAGTTTTATGGGAAATTCAGAAAATGTGTGTTTTGGTTGAAAAAATTTCTTTCCTTGGTCATATTGTTTCTAAATATGGGATAACTGTTGATCCTGTAAAAAAAAGGTTGTTGAAGAATGACCAAGACGCACAAATGTAACTATGATTCGTAGATTCCTTGGTTTGGAAGGCTATTACTGAAGGTTTGTTAGAATGTTTTCTCGGTTATCTAGTCCAATGAATAAGCTAACTCAGAAGGGTATTAAGTTTATCTAAAAAAAAGAATGTGATGATTGTTTTTAGGAACCAAAAAGAAGATTGATGAATTCTCCATTTTTGGCACTACCTTCCAGGAATGGTGAGTTTGTTATTTACAGTGATGCTTCATTGAAAGGACTTTGTTGCGTCCTAATGTAGAATGATTAAGTAATTTATTATGCTTCATGTCAGTTAAAAACTCATGAGGTAAATTACCATACACATTATTTGGAATTAGATGCTATTGTTTTCTCTTTAAAAATTTTGAGGCATCATTTGTATGGTGTAAAGTGTGAAATATATACTGATCACAATATTTTAAAGTATATATTCACTAAGAAATAATTGAACATGAGACATAGGAGATGGCTGGAATTAATCAAGGATTATGATTGTACAATTTATTAACATTCGGGAAAAGGAAATAAAGTGGCTGATGCTTTGAGTTGAAAAATTAATGCCTCATTAACCATGTTACGTTTGGAGCATGATCATTTGGTTAAGGATTTGATGAAGTTTGGCATAGAAGTTGTTGGTGTAGGATGTTCTTCTGTTTTGTTTCAGGTATCAGTGAAATCTTCTCTATGAGACAGAATTAAGAAAGCACATAAGCAAGACAATGAGTTGCAGAAAAAGTTAGAGCTGGTTCAGAAGGGTAAGTTGCCTGAATTAAAAATTGATAATGATTGTGTTTTGAGATCTGGGAAGAGATTGTGTGTGCCATGTGATTCACAATTGAAGTGAGAGTTGTTATGTGAAGCTCATAGTTCTCCATTTTCAGTTCATCCTTGCAGTACTAGGATGTATAGAGATCTTCTGGAGTATTACTGGTGGGACGAAATGAAAAGAGATATTGCTGATTTTATTGTGAAGTGTTTGACTTGTCAACAGGTTAAAGCAGAGCGGTAGTTACCGAAAGGGATTATTCAGCCTTTACCAGTGCCAGAGTGGAAATAGGAGAATATTTCCATGGACTTCATTGTGGGATTGCTGAAGACACCTCGAGGTAATAATGCAATCCGGGTTATTGTTGATCTCTTGACTAAATATGCTCATTTTCTTTTCTATACGAGATAATTTTTCCCTAGATCAAATTTCTCGTTCGTATATTTAATAGATAGTCAGGTTACATGGAGTTCTCCTCTCCATTTTATCTGATCATGATACCAGGTTTACTTCTAACTTTTGGAAAGTCCTTCAGAAGTTGTTGGGTAATGAATTAAATTTTAGTACAACATTTCATCCTCAATCAGATGAGCAGTCAGAACGAACAATTCAAACTTTGGAGGATATTATATGTTCTTGATCGATGTATTATCAGTGGAGTTGGGACCAACATCTTTCTTTGGTTGATTTTTCTTATAATAACAGTTTTCATTACAGTATACAGATGGCACCATTTGAGGCATTATATGGGAAGCGGTGTCAAACTCCAGCTTTTTGGGATGAAGTTGGTGAAAGGAAGTTGATGGGACTAGAATTGATATAAGAGTTGGCAAAAAAAGTTAAGCTCATATAGAAACACAAGAGAACTACTCAGAGCAGGTAGAAGAGTTATGCCGACAACATGAGGAAGGATCTCTCTTTTGAGTGAGGTGATCATGTTTTTCTCAAAGTATCTCCATGGAAAAGTGTGATGCGATTTGGTAAGAACGGAAATCTGAGTCTAAGGTTTATTAGACCATATAAAATTCTAGAGAGAGTTGGATCAGTTGCATACCGAGTGGCTTTACCTCCGAGTTTATCTCAGGTACACAATGTTTTTCATGTTTCAATGTTAAGGAAGTACAAGCCAGATCCAACTCATGTTTTGGGACCAGAGGTAGTTTAGATAGAACATAATCTATATTATGAGGAACAACCAGTGCGGATTCTTGACCATAGGGAGAAAGTGTTGCGGAATAAGGTGATTCATCAAGTAAAGGTTTTGTGGAAAAACCACATGATTGAAGAGGCAACATGGTAATCTGAAAATGCAATGAGGGATAAATACCCCCACTTATTAAATAAGTAAATAAATTGCGGGGACGTAGTTTTCTAAAGGGGGGAAGGATGTGACATCCCAAGTAAGTAATTAATAATATATATACTTAACTATGTATATTTATGAATTAGATAGTGTTTTATAGGCTTAAAATGAGAATAAATCCAATCTTAAGCATAGAATTCTCTAATATTTTTTAAAAGATTGTTTTACCACCTTTTGATGGTGAACCATTTTTAAATATATATTTTTACAATTTTATAATATTTATTTTTCAAAATAAATTATTCTTTATGATTGGGACATTTAAATTTACTTTGGATAAATTTTTGGTATTTTTATCACAATGTTCATTTTTAATGAATAGTGAAAAGTACTGCATTTTACATCAAAATTGCTTTTTCTTCTAATTTAATTATTATGGTTAGATCATTTTTTGAATTGTTATTAAATTTTAATTAGAATATATTTTTACTATTTAATCCAATGGTGGTCATTATTATTAATTTCACTTTGGAATTGGGCATAAACAAGTGCCATACTTTTTATAGATATTTTTTCAAAAAAACCCGCTATTTGTTTTGACAACAGAAATTATTTTTAAATTAATTATTGAAACTTCTGTGTTTGAATTTGGTAAAATTGATTCCATAATTGGAATCTGAAGGTCCAAATTATGTAGTTAAGAATCTTTTTGTTTTTTGACATTAGGAATAGTAACGACGGTAATTATCTTTAATTATCATGATTAATTAGTAATCCGATAGTTACGGATAATAAAATGATGTCATAATAATAACAAATGAACCGAAAATGTGTCCTAATGCTACTTTTTGTGTCATGGAAGACCATGGGATACCTTGTGCCAAACATAGGGACCCCATGGAATCACTTTTGGGTGAATGTGACACTTTATCATTTTATTTTTAAAGAAAGGAGAATATCACTAAAGAATGTATCACCTGAGTAAAAAATTTTCAGTTTTGTCTGTGTAAATGATCTCTTAGACTATAAATATTCATTGGAAAGATAAAACTATTTCCTACAATATAGTATTTTATTTATAATTTTTAGACATCAAATAAATTAATTTATTTATGTCATCATGATGATGTATCGATTATCTCATTAATGAACGATTTAAATACAATGAAAAGATAATGTAAAATATAAAACATAAACTTGTCATAAACCTATTGGATGAGTATATTTAGAACCCTTATCACCTTATCACCGAAATATAACAATGTGGGATCTTTAAAATCCGAAACTCATTTTTAATATAAAGTAACATTTCTTGACTTTCCAAGAGTTCCCCTCCTCCCTCTAATAAAAGGCCCCCACCTCTACCTCCTTACCCACACCTCTCAAGCCATTGGATCGGCCAAACCCAACTCATTTTATCTCTCCAAATACCTATCTTCATCCTAGAAGCCTTAACTTAGGCATAAATCTCTTCAAGAAACCCTTTTGGTTTAAACCAAGAGGAGTTACCCGATTTAAAGGTAAAATCTTCTCTAATGTTCTTTTGTTCTATTTTGATTCTCCAACACCCTAAACTATTTTTATTCATTTATTTTGTAACAAAAAAAGTATCTTAAATATACTAGGATGTTGTTATAATAAGTATTCGATCTACACTTACACACACCTATATATAATGGTTAAAGAGCATACTGTTTCTGTGGATGGCGAATTTCTGCCTCACGAAACGATGATTGTTCAATATTCTTCTAACACCTTAAAAGGTGGCCATTAAGATGTCACTATATTTATATATGATATATAATATGGTTATATTTTCCTTAAGATTATGTATTCTTCATTTATGGCATACCTTTATGGTTTCCATTATTGGTAAACATGATATCTTCATTTTAGGAAGTGCAGACTACCGCCCCCTCAAAGTGATTTGATTCATTAATTCCATATTTGGGACGTATAAAGGATGGATTTAATGATAATATATATGATATTATATATGATATTATACTAGAATTATAATATACCTTAATATCACTATGATTTCATTCCATTAAATACAAATATAAATGAAAGTAGCATTCATGCGTACATACGACTTACCATCTCAATGAACGGTGCATTTCATTTCTTACCTCTAAATGTTAAGTAATATTATAAATGCATGTATATACTGGATTTATATGATATATATGATATCTACATCGTGAATATAATTTTGTATATAACGGATATTTTACCACAAGAAAAACTTGTAGTTATAAGGAGTTTATTTTTGACTCAAGTACCAATGATCGACAAAACAACTGTTTTTAACTTAAATAATTACATAGTGTTCATAATATCATAATAAGTGATATAAAAGGAATAAAGAACTTGAAAAATGTTCTTAAGAAAGGTGAAATTAACTCATGTTTATTATTCAGGAGATTAAAGAATGATCGAGTCAAGTCGGACATGAGGTATGGGACTTCGTCTCAATCTCCTTTCATTGAGGAATATTTTGTTTTATACACAACATTATTTTATATGGTATATAAACCCCTTTGACTTCTACATTTATTCAAAAGGAATATTTTTTATATGAAGCATTTTACTAAGCGACAAAAGGGATCGTTTTTGTCGTACGAATGCGGCAACAATGAATTCTCCTTCACCGTGACCATTATTTGAGTTTCTGCTTCCTCTAAAAGCAATAATTTTTTAAATGAAAAATACATACCATGTTTTACTTTTGTTTTATTTTGGTATTGAAAATGGTTTTGATAATTTTTTTATTATATCAATGTGTTGTATTGATATCTTGTGATTGAAATGTGGAAATGTTATGTTTCCTTTATGCATGTTTTATGTGATACGATTATGTTATGGTTCTTTGGCATTGTTTATGAAGACGGGTGGTTCCGTGATAAAATAAGGGTAGGTGAGCCCGATATAGATCTCCAATGCATTGGGTAACGCGTAGGGGTTAAACGTTAAGGTTTCTCCGAAGCGATTTAGGGAATATACTATGATGGGTATTCCAAACATAACCATGTGGGTTACTCCCTACGTAAGAATGTTATGAATGCCTCATGTTACCTTTATGTATTATGATTTCTAGGATTTATTCATGATTTGATGAGGTATGTTAAAGTGCTTATGTTTTATGAGTAAATTATGATTTCATACCTGGACTAATGTTTTCATTTCGTACTTTTATATCCCTTACTAAGCTTTTTATTCTCATCCCAGGTTTTTGAAATTTTTTTCACTGGTCAAGGGAAAGGTACATGATGTGATGATAGTGTGAAGGAAGTGTCAAGAAAGAATCCATGTTTTATTTTAAATATGTTTCCATTGATTGAAAAAATGATTACTATATTTTATGTAACCACTTTGTTTAAATGTGGAATATAATGCCTGATTTATGATCTAGTTATCTAAACATCTAAACATGAAAAGATCCTCAATGTGTATTCTTGAAATAACTCAAGATTAAGTAAGGTTTAAGGCTGGGGCCTTATACTAATATTATTTTAGTTATAAAATATATATAATTCTTAGTTTATAGTAAAGATTTGGGTATCTAGATCCTCACTAATATGTTTTTTATGGTGAGTAACCATTATGTCTATTGTCTTAATGAATTCATCTGAGTTCATTTTTCATTGGTTGAAACCTCGGGCCAGGATTCATTCTTGGTTGTCTATCCACACTTCTTGATCCATGGTGGCGTCAAAATTTAACCTTATTTCATATATTATTTTTATATCCTCATTTGAGGCATTGAACCATACAAAGCTTTCATTCATTTCTTCCTTGGAGTAGAGTATGAGATTAAAACACTCCCCTTCCTCTTCTTCTATCACTCTCATTTCCCTGATTTGTTCTCCACATTCCCCATTCTTTTGGGATATTCATTCCATGTTTTCATCCTTCATGGATGACCTAGTTTCCATAGTTTCAAGAAAGTGAGAATAGTCTTTACGTCCCTTTGGTTTTTTCCCTTTGACCACAATACAATTCCCAGAGTCGTGCTTTCCTTTTTTACCTTTCTTCCACTATGGGCTATGTGGGCCTTTCCCTTGAATTTGGTCGAAACTTTCCACTGAGATTTGGATATAACTATCACCACCTGAATCACCCCCCCTCATGAGTCATGTTTAGTTCTTGAACCTCCAGACCTTCAAAATGGGTTTTAGCTCAGCTATTGTGCCTTATTTGAGGGGCCTTAGTCTACACAAGTACATCACCATGACTTATTTAATCTCCAAGGCAGTGTTCTTCCCCTTACTCATTGCCATCATATGGGATGAGGAATTAGGAATGAGAGTGTTTGGGTACAAGGGAACCAAGATAATTACTTCATCTAGCCTCCCTTTTCCTTGTTGTGATTTTGCAGCAGCCAGCAAAAAAGACATCCCCTGAAGTGACATTCCAGATTCCATGACCTCCACACTGATGTCAACCATAGATGCAGCACTTCTTGGGGGGGTATTTGAATGTCTGAACCTATGGTCCACATGTATCCATGACCCGTAAATTGAGGATTCTTGTTAGTTTCCTCCCAGTCTGGACATTGAGGACCACCAGGGTCATGAACATCACAAACTATGAAGTTATCCATAGCTTCATCGATAATGCTTGCTAAAACCAGATTTTTTCCATTTAAATTTCTTTATATGATACCCCCACCTGAACTGCCTCCACTCCACCCACCTATAAGGGGTTGATCCCAAAATCGCGCCTTAAGTGGGAAAAGGCGTCCATAACTCGTGGTTCTTGCTCCTCCACCTTATCACCCTTCACTGCAATTGGAGGCACCAAAGAAGGATACTTTATGAGCTGAACATCCTAAGAGATACCATCTAGAACTATCCTGATCTCATTTTATAGAAAGTCTTGTGGCCTGAATGGTTCTAATTCCTCTTAGGCGACCCCACACACCACCCCATACCTACCCAAACCAACACAATGCCTTTCCTGTTGGTACACAATGGGGTCGACCTGCACCTAAGAAACTTCTGGTTGACATACGATATAGATTATATCTTATTGATATCTTTGTCCATGATGCCATCCAGAGACCGGATTTCATAACCGAAGATAGTCATAGAAAAACACTATCCAAGATTCCAATAACACCCTTTGTTTCCATCTATATTCTTCTAAAACCGAGATGAAAATCCAAACTGTTGGAGGCTTTGAAACATAGAACTCGACACAAAATCCAGGGGAGATTGGGTGACAAACCACACAAGTTCAACTATCAAAGTACAAATAATTTCCTATAATATTCTCCAACATACAGATAATTGATTGATTCTAGAATGGAAACAACAGATATGGGAAACATATCCACCCAACTGTTGTTGGAACATCATGATTCATGTTGAACTCGAAAGACCAACTTAAAAGGTAGAAAACATATCAATTGAGCTATCGAGGAGTACTAGAACAAGCATAAATAAGATCATCCATTTTGTAAAAATGGATCATTAAGTGGGTTTGGTCGAGCATGCCCAGCACCACGTGATATTAAAAATCTCATGAATGAAAAATAAATCCGTCAAAGGCCTCAACTGAGGGTCGGCGGGCTCGAAAATGAGTCACTAGAACTGTACTGTGGAGATACAAAGTCGTTTTGAATTATTTCATAGAAGTCATGAGTTGGGTTGAACCATTGCGAACGTCTGGGACCTTAGGGAATAGGGAAATAACCGAGAAAGGAGGGAGGGGGTTAGGGTTGGTAAAAGTGGAAAATGTTTTGGGAGTTGAGTGGGAAGGGAAGACGTTCCTCCTCCCCCCACCAGGGAGGGAGGAGCTATAGCCTCTGGAATCACCGCTAGGTGGTGGGAGATGAATATTGGTGGATAGGGAGAGTTGTCCTGGGGTCATTTCATGAATTATTCATGAGATTGTTTTATTCCCAAGTGTATATGCTTGATCTTTTGAAGGCAGGTTGTGGAAATTATTTTTTCAAAGTGGTTAGGAAAGTGTAGTTAACTGATCTTGTTTTTATTATCACAGATTTATGGATTTGTGATTGTTTAATTTCTCCAAACCTTGTTATGTATGACTCTCCATTAATACATGATGGTAATATTTCTCTTCTCTGTCCAATTTTTCACTTCCCACTTATGATCATTTATGTGGGAATATTTTTATGAGTTACTTTGGGTAATCGTTAATGTCCTAAATATCCCTTTTAAGGGATGTTTTAGTATTTATTTTTATGATGTGGTATTCCATGTTTCTTACATTCAATTATTAAACCTTTTATGAACCCAATGCATTTCAAATGAAAAATTCATTTTAAGGGGGGTGGAATGTAACACCTCAAGATTTTGTGAAATATTTGTTTTGAATGAATTATTTTTCATTTATTTATTTAATTCCACTAACTCAAATCTTCCTTTCCCAAGGAACCGATGTGGCTTGCAAAACACACAACACTGACTTTGTGTTTGTTATACGCAACATCGAGTTTCTACAAAACATCATTATGTTATTATAAATATTTAAATGATATAATTATAACCTAGATGTCAAACGTATAAATTTGAATAGTAATAAATAATTATCATATATTACACATAATTGTTTCACATATATAAAACATATTGATATAATTATGTATAAATTTTTTGGTAATGCCTTTATAAGTATTAAAATAATATTTTCTTAAAGAAACTACTTTTTATGTCCTTTTGTGAAAAATAATAAAATTAATTTCAATAATAAATAGAAATTTTATTTGATAAAATTAAATTATTTTTTGAATTCAGAATTTTGAAATTATTTGAGGGTGAATTTTTTGTATTTTTCCGAGAAACTTAATTTTTGATGAATAGTGAAAAATACTGTATTTAGGTAGGAACATCATTTTCGTTTAAATAATTATTAACATTAATTAAAATTTTAATTTTTCTTGAGGAAAAATATATCAATTATACACATATAAAACCAATTTATATTATTTTAATCATTTTTATATGAAAAATGGTTATAAGAACTTGTCAAACTAATGATATTATTTACATTAATAAACTTTCTTTCTCACCATGTCTGCGGGATTAGCATTAAACTTTATTTTCCCACTTCCATGATATGAATTTTGAAAAATGTAATATCAAGGTTTTAATAAGTATGATATTTGTAGTTTAATAAGATAAACTAAGTTTTTTACCAAAATAATTAGTGAAAGTGATTCAAATTAATCACGTCGATTAAGGTAAGTTTAAGCTTAATTAGGGACTAAACATTAATCATAAATTACAAAATGACCTGAATGCCTATCTAAAATCCACTTCCATAATATGTTTCAACCATATCCCCTATTATTTCTAATTTTAATGGTTATTGGGATATTATTAAATGGAATTGACCTATATAAAAGGTAAAGTAAGGGAAATGATGAAAAGGGACATTCTTTACCTTTAATGTTTTTAAAACTTTGAGAAATGTAAAAAATATAATATTTTAGATTATATATATTATTTGGAAATTTAAAAACGTTATTTTTATCATAATATGTTATCCATAATTTTTACAGATTATTTAGTTACTTAAAATGTTTACAAAATGCCAACATGGTGATTATTTAGTTAATAATTAACTAAAATAAATGATACTATGAATGTTAATAGTGAAGTGAATTGATTGAATTTATGTATTTAATATTTTTTGATGATTATTATATTATTTTAAACATTTTTTATTTAAATTTATTTTAATTCCAATATTATTTTTACATTTTATGTTTAAAGTTAAATAAATAATGTCAAAGCTGACATTATTTTCATTTTGCAATAAATGATATTTTATTAAATGATTTAAAATAAATGAAAATAATATATTATAAAAAACGATTTTTAGTGGTAAAAATATTAAATATTTTCTATTAATATACCAATTTATCTTTTATAATTAACATATTGACCGATATATTATAAAAACATGGTTATCACTGTACGAGTTTAGGCAGTGTTTTGAGCGTCACATGTGTTTGTTTTAAAAACTAATTTCCAAAACACATGATATTTTTTTTAAATTAGGTATCATATTTATAATTTAGTTTATCTATATTTTATAATAAATTTCAGTTTACTTTAGTCTTCATAGTTAAATTACATAAGTTATAAAACTAGATACATTAATAAAAACGGAAATAATAAAATTAGGGAATCTAAAAGTTATAGAACCAAGTTATTAAAATATAAATATTTTTGTGTGGTGTATATTTGTATCAACCATATCTTCAAACTAATCCATTAATTTTTTCATTTTTAGACACATTATGAAAAAGTGACCTCCCATTATTGAATGCCTTTTGGTATTTACAAGGGTGACACACCCTCTCCACTATAAATATGAAAGGAATCTACCCCTTCCTCATGCCTCTCAAGACAAATTGGATCATCAATACTATACCCAAATAGTCTCCCAACATAACTCCCTTACTACTTGATTAATCTTTTTGGGAATAAATGTAACACCACATGCTTCCACAGTACGTTTCCCTTTGAATAATGTAATAGTTTGCATTGTACGAAATATCGAGATTCTAACACACCGCGACCAATAAAACTAGCCGTTATGAATAGTAATACCCACTTATTGAAATTTTATAAATTTTATATTTCAAAATGGACTTCATTTTTGGATTCAGATTATCAAAATTGGCATAGGATGAATTATTTGTATTTTTCTAAAAACATTCAATTTTTGATGAATATTGAAATACACTGAGTTATAGTTTAAAACAAAATTTTTATTCAAATAATTATTTATTTTATTTAAATTTATTTTCTGAAAAAATAGATACATAATACCTATATAAGTTCAATGTAATTCATTGGAGTCAGTTTATAATAATTTTAGATATATAAAAATTTTATTGATCTTTTTTCCGTCTTTTACCCACCTCCTAGGAGCATTTACAAATTTACATAAAACAAAATTTTACCACTTCCTTGAGTTGAATTTCAAAAATTCAAGAGAAATGGTTGATATCAGTAAGAAAAATGTGGTTCAATAGGATAAAAATAATTTTTGGTGAATAATAACTTTTTACTTTTATTTACCACGGTTAAAAGTAAATAGGGTAATTAAAGGTAAAAATGATATTATTATTACCCTAACAAAAGTCCTAATTCTATTGTATAAGTGTAATTTGAAATAAAAAACTTAGGAATAAAATATGATCCTTTAGGTCCACTTGTATTAGATTAGGAAATTTATTATTATTTTATTTAAAGAAGAGTTAAAACAGTGAATATCAAAGTTTAATAACTGAAACATTTTTAATATATGGTTATACAAAAAATAAATAGAT
Organism: Viscum album; assembly: GCA_963277665.1. NCBI lineage: Eukaryota > Viridiplantae > Streptophyta > Magnoliopsida > Santalales > Viscaceae > Viscum > Viscum album. The sequence continues at coordinate 432,091,535 of OY728150.1, read as the reverse complement.
TATAAATATTCATTAGAAATATAAAAATATTTCCTACATAATTTTAGTTTATTTATAATTTTTAGACATTATAAAAGTTAATTTATTTATGACACAATGATGATGCAATAATTACCTAATTAATGAAATATTAAAAAATTTGATATTATAAATATCCAAATAAATGTCATATGATACTTTTTATGAATTACACTAATTTTATAGGTTAATATGACATGTTAGGGTTTGTAAGATTAATTATTTTCGAAGTAATAATGTTGTTATGAATTTAGAAAATAGATAATACCAAATAGTGTCAAAATTGACATAAAATGGTTTTTAAAAAAAATATTATATTATTAATTGATATTCTATTCCAAAAAATATACGGCTCGGCCAAAAGACTTATATAATGATACTTTTATCATTAATGAACCACTTTGGGTTCTCTTGGAAGTATATATTATGTTTATTAAGCATATAATATAAAAATACAAAAAGACATGGTAAATGTCAATCTATTTAACTAAGAGTAAAACATGAAAGATAAGGTTAATAGAGTGACAGAAACCTGTATAAAACCTATTGGTTGAGTGGTGTTCGACACATCCCCACCTTAGACTTTAAATAATACATTTTTGAGCCATTATAAATCGAAAATTATATTATTATAAAATAATATTTCTAGCTTTTCTTAAGGTGCCCCTCCCCCCTCTTATAAAAGGGAACTCCCCCTTCTCTCTAATTCACACCATCAAAGCCATTTTTATCGGCCAAATCTTTCCCAAATACCCTCTCAACTGTCCTCCCTTCATCATAGAGGCCTTACTTTAGTCATAAAGCCAACCTATGGAGCCCTTGTGATCAAATCAAAATGAAGAACCCGAAGAAGTGGTAAATATTTCATCACCTCTTTCAAGTTCCATTATTCTTCCACTTCCTCTTTCTTTGTTATTTCCCTTCTAATATAATAACTCCAGTATCTTATATATACTGTGATGTTATTATAAATATTTTACAACCATATTAATTATTCTATCCATCCTTTCAATGACATGTCAGCAAACTTTCATATGTACAACTTACCGTCTCCACGTCGTGATGTAATTGTTATTCAATACATTATTATTAGGATGGGTATAATAATGATGTGTAATTGAAGTAAATAATAAATATAACATTATAATAATTCTGTATATATGATATACCATCCAATTATATATTATTTTAATATCAAAATAATCATATTGTCGCTCGTGCGTACGTACGGATAACCGTCACCACGAACACAATGGGATTCATTCCCCGTCGTATCCATTCAAGAATAATTTTCATTTGATGATTAAAAATAATGTTTATATAGTTGATATAATTAAGAATATGAATAATATACATCCCATGCATAACAAATATGACTCATATAACAATGAATATAAAGGAAAACAAATCCATTAACACCCGAAACGATGATAATACTAAGATATTATTAACAAACCAATGTTAAAAGGTCATATATGATATCATATTAATGTATATGATTATTGAATAATTTAATAACAATTATTTAACCATTATAAAAGAGGTTAACCTACCCTCAACCAAGAAAAAGCGCAATGTAAGGGGTTTCTTTTCTCACTTTTTATTCCGTTAGATTTCAATTGTTCGCCACCTATTTATTGAATATGGGGTATTGTGTACTTACAATTAATATATATTATCATGATTATCATTATATTCATGGTATTATGAGATTAATTTGGTGTTTATTAACTTTTGTTCATACGACTCGATTGATTACAACTAAGTAAGGGTTTTTCATCTCACTTTTATTCCTGTGAGATTCTTGCTATATTGGCCACTATTTTCTTTTGTGTGGAGTATGTACTGCCCCTAATTGTATTCATTTTGTAATATAAATTAATTTATGGGTATTTAAATATTAATTTTATGATAATTCTTTGATGGGGAGTATGTTTCGTATGTTACCAAATCTGTAAGGTAATTTCAAATTTCAATATCCACTCATTCGGTTTTACACAAACTTCATTGATTACTTTACTCCAAGATTATGTGTGAAATCACTATTTATTTAATAATGTAGTAATTTCCACTCCCCTTTCTGTGGATATAATTTTGAGACACATAATCACTCCATTGATAAATCCTCAAGTCATCGATATGAACTTGATAAGAGAAATTTTAACTCAATCTCCATTCATTGAGTTAAACATCCAATTCATTGGTGTTGTCTTTAAAAGAATATGTGTGAATGTCCTATGATTTATTTACACTGAATATCCAATAATATTGAGTTTATATATATTTTTCACACATAATTATGTCATTTATTTATCCCTAACCTAAGGATTTGGTCTTTATAAGGTATTTCATCTCAATTTACATTCCATTGAGACTTATTTGATGTTATACCCCAATTCACTTTTATATGGTGTATATAATGTACATTGACATAGTATATCAGGAATCCCTTTATTCTCATGACATTATAAGGTTTTTATTAACTCAATTATTTTTATTCATATGTCTCTCTTTTGGTTAGGAACTCTAACTAAAATATCATTTTAAATGTTTTAACGATGTATTATTCTAAATCTTTCTCATTAATGTCCATGTTTTAAAAATGGTTTTAAGGATTTATTTAGATGGAAATTAATGTTTTATAATTAAAATTCCTTTTATAAAGTTTCAATTTTGTATGGGACACTTTGATTAAAAAATCTATTTTAAACGTCTTCTTGACAAATAGTGCGACTTTTAAATTTTTTCAAGAAAAAGGGGGATATTTCTCTCAAATAGTTTTGATAATTATTTTTATCTATGTCAATATCCTTAATTATTCTCGATAGAGGATAATATTTCACAATACAATCTTTTATATTGTATTGAATGAGTTATGCTTGACTGTGGATGTGCTACTTTTATACCATTCATGGTTTGTGGATAAATTACTGACATTTATTATGCTAGTTTTAATACGAATGTTTATGAAATGTTTAATACTTTTCATATGAGGAATGAATCAGACTTAGTATGTGATGGGTGGAGCCAGCTATATCTCTTTGATGCATCGGTAGGTCTCATGAGACAAACTAGTGTCTTGGCACAAGGCCCTAACAAAATCTTATTTGTAGTCTTTGCACAAGGCCTTGACAATGTGGTTTTGAATGTCTAGCATTATGAATTCCATCATTATGAAAGTGGCTATTGATATTGCATATGATTCTTCGACTAGTAGAATATCCATGTGAATAAGTAAATGGCATTATTTGATTTTATGTTTTCTATATTATGCTGATGTTCAAGTTTAAATAGTTTTTGTTTTAGTTTTATACATTACATTAAATGTTTATGCTTATCTATGAAATTTTCCTCTATATTGTTATCCTTACTGAGCATCTGAGCTCACCCCTTTCTATGTTTTATTTTTCCCAGGATGCGAAGAAGTATATTATGACTGACCTGCATGGATATTTTATGGGATCTCAGTGTTGTATATGGAAACAATGTTGTTATAGTTTTCCATTTTATGATGTAATGTAAAACTTATGAATGTATCTAGTACTTCCAAGTCTACTAAACTTATCGGTATTTCAAGACATGATCTTTTGTGATCATGCCAATGATACGTAATAATGCACCGACTTTGGGATTCGAGGGTCATGACATTACAATAAATACTTCCATGGAAGACCATTGGTGAAAAAAAAATATTATTTACCCAATTAATATATATCACCATCCCTCAAACTACTTTCATTTATTTTATTTCTCTACTACATAAACTATTTTTATTCCATGCATGTATAAAAAAACCAATATCATCAATATAATAGTATTTTTAAATGATAACGGTTAGACCTAAACTTACTCACAATTCCATATAATGGATAACAAACATACTGTTTACTTGTATGATGAAATACCACCTCATGAAACGATGATTGTTCATTTTTTCCATTACCGCCTCTCATGGTGGAAATTATGATGGAAAATCTATTTTTTATATGTTATATAGTATATTTATTATGCATTTAATCTTCTGTAATCATTTATCATCACATATATTTATACATTACTTTTGGTGTAAATATGATAATTTAATTTGAGGAAGTGTGAACTAACTCCACTAAAAGCGATTTGGTTTGTTCACAAACTATATACATATATTCCATTTACATTATTTCTTGAAACAAGACAATTAAATGTAAATATCATTCATGCATATGTACAACCTACCATCTCTATGAATGGCATATTTCATTTCATACTCCAATATTCTATTGATTATTATACAACACATATGGAGAATAAAAATGATATTTTAATCTTGATTTACATTATGGAGATCATGATATAAGTATAAGGACTAAATATATAAATAAATTTAGACACTAGTGAAAAAAATGTATAGTACCTGAAGCATAAACCTAGCACGAAATTTTAAACCAGAGGGTATTATAAAGTCATAATCAAACCATTTATAGTTATAGATATAAGAATATGGTTCTATGAAATATTTATAATACACTTATGTTTATTATACATGATGTTTGAATGAGTATGTTGTGAGTAAAGAAATAAGGTAAGGGAATATTATCTCACTTTTATTTTTGTATGGTACATTCATTACTCACTACTTTCTTTTTTTGTGTGGTGTGTTTACTTCCCATGAATATGGATATTAAAATACCAATTTTATGATCTTTCATTCATTGGGTTTATGTTTCAAAGGTATCCAAATTGGTAAAATAGTTTTTCACTATTTTCCTTATTTGAGGCTAATGTCTTTTCAAGAACCTAAATTTTTTTTCAAGGTGTATATATTTCAATTTTATAGGTTATATCATGAATCTCTTTACTTTAATGGTATTTTTAGCTTAATTAAATTAAAAAATTTATATTTAGAGTATGATCCCATATTACAAAGTGATAAGTGTTTATTGACACAATATCATTGCCTTTTGAGATTGTTAATGATTGTGCTTTAATTAATGAAATATCATGATCCATATCTTGAGGACACTCAGGAATTTTCTTCTCCTATCAACTTATGGGAAAATTATTCAATGTTTACATTAATATTCATTCTCTGAATGTATTTTCCTTTGATGAAATGATGTTTATTAAACTGGTTTTTCTTTCAGCGGTTATATGATTTTCAAACCAGATTCTTTTTATAGGTTATGTTTATAATGAAATTATTATGAAAACTCTCTCTTTCTATAGGTTCAGATATGATAACTTGTTTATAATACTCATTTCATTTCAATCTTTATCAAATGATTATTTAGGATCTTGTGGAACCTGTATGTTTGATTTTACTATGAGATATGTGGGACTTGTATCTCCCTCTAATGCATTGGATAAAGATTTATATCTTATGTGATAGACTAATATAGTTTTGGGAATGAAACTTGATTACTAATATTATCATGGTAGTGAAACATGAATACCAAGATGGTATGAGGAGTGAAATCATACTAATAAGATGACCATGAGAGTAAACCATGACAACCAAAATGGTATAGGGAGTGAACCCATACTACCATGATGGTATTGGAAGCATTGCCTTGGATGTTATGGAAATAATATTATATTCTTACCTGTTTTCCACAATTCCATGATTTATTCCAATGTTATGATTTCCTGACTTATGTTCATTATTTTCTTATGATTCATATATTATTATCTACTTATATTTACGTTGGGATTAATTTTTATGATCTTTAATATGTAGGGTATGATCTTCTATTTTCATGATCATATTCTCATACCCTTATACTCATGATTAGGCTTACATATCTGTCTTGTTTACGCATACTGGTTATCTAATCTCACCCCTTATTTTTTTTACTTCCAGTTTTTTTTAATATATGTATAATTTTTGTTGTGTCTAAGAAGGGTTATAGTCAAGAGGAACCTGGTGATATATAATTTAGCTCAATTATACACGAGTGTTTACGTTTCCATGTTTCCAATGTCACTTGACTTGTACGGTCTTTGGGTTCTTATTTGTATAATGTTTTATGTATTCTGAAAATGTTATGTAATTTCTATGTATGTCAATAATATGTAATTATAACCTACCTATGATGGTTAATAGACTCCTTGTTTGTTTTTCTCCTTTAACCCAGAATATAATTTTTGAAATTTTTGGAATATATGAATACCTTTAAAATATGACAGATTAGATCACATGGTTTTAACATTCCATATAGAGAAAGAAAATTATAAAAAAATGAAGAGGAATTATAGATTGGCCATTTTCTACCAAACATGAAGAATAACAAGTGATTATGATGAAATATGGAAGAGATCCCTCATATCCATGGAAGAGGGTCGAGAAATCTCAATATAGAAGAAGGCACTCTATGAAAATGTGGAAGAAAAGTAATCATTTATATAATAAGTAATTAGGTGTAAAATATTTTTTTTCGCACTATTTTTGAACTTCTTGATATATTTACAGTGTAAATTTTGGATTTACACAAGAAATAATTTCTTTACGGGGTGTTCCCAAACCATCTATGATTTAAGTTCCAATTTATGCTACAATACTATCCTATAGAAAGTATCTTACTCTATTTTTCTCCACTATTTTAGATTAAATGAATATTCAATAGAGATATCTAGAAGGGCCCCAAAGAAGTCTGAAAATTAATGGTCTATACCTTAATGAATAATGGGCCTTATGACTTCCCCTCTTTGAAGAATTGTTTCCCCAAGTTCCCCTTCCAAGGGTTGTTGAACATCATCTATGAGTAGTTGCTTCGACTAAGAACATATATCATCTTCTCAATCCCGGCTCTCATCTATTACAGGGTCATGCTTCCATAACACATAGACTAGAGGATCTAAATGTTCTTAGAGAGCCTTCATGCTATGATCAATGATGCGAATAGAATTATCCTCAAAATAAGCATAAAAATCCAATCCCAACCTCATGAAGTTGGATAATTTGAGAGTGGTATGATTCATAATGAATAAACTCAGAAATGTGGATAACATCATGTATATAGATGTATAATTTATGAAGTGTTATCTAATATGAAACTAACCCGAACCATACTAAATACTAATTTTTTTGAGTAAATTGGGTGCTAACTTACACATAATATGAATCCGTCGATTCCCCAATCTAGGTGAGACACATAAGATGACCTGATCTCCCACCTCAAAATACAAAGGAATGTGGTGATGATCAACATATGACTTATTCCTATACTGAGATGTAAGAGTATGCTTCCTGATATGTTGTACCTAATACATGGTATCCTAACAAATATGAGGTCTCAATAGAACTACCTATCCAACAACTAAATAGAAAAGGGATTAATGACATTTCCTACCATATTTATAGTCTTATGGATCCATCTATTTAGTTTCTAAGAGGCTATTATTGTAAGATAATTCACTGAGAGGTAGATTTTTATCCCAAGAACCTCCAAAATTAAAGAGGAATACACATATAATTTCCTATAATAAAAAAATTGTATACTCAGTCTGACCATTAGTCTAGGGGTGATAGTTTAGAAACTGTAGTACCAGTGAAACCAATGCCTTCTACATGCCCTTCTAGGCCCACAATATATAGTGAGTATCTTTTCAAGATACAATGGAATGTGGAAACCCATGAATTCATATGTTATCCTTGACATATATAATTCTTAGCTCCTCCACAAAAAAGGTCTCTTTGATTTGTAAGAAGTGAGTGAGCTTTGTGAACATATCACTGATCACCCGAAATATGTGACTTCCCTAAGGTGGTCTCAGAAAACCATCATGAAATAAAATTTGATGTCTTCCAATTATCACTCTAGAATGGAAAAGGTATGTAAAATTTTCACTAGTAGCTATTATTTTTCCTTCACCTGATGATATATAGAATATGGAGTAACAAATCTAGTAGTCTTTCTTTTCATCCCTGACCACAAGTACTAGTGGTGTAAGTCATAGTGCATGTTGGCATGACTGGGATGTACTTACCAAAAAAATCCTTCAACCCATTTCATAAATTCCTCTTGGTTGTGTAAAAGAACCTATAAATGTCTAGGAATGTGTAAGATATTATACCCATTAATGGACTATTAATGGGTTGGGTCCTCACATAAAATGATATCCTATAGGACCAATGACTCCTGATTAGAGATCCTCTAAATATACAATATATCTAGAAGTGAAGAGTTAACTACCAAATATAACACCCCGAGCTTCCACGATACGCCTCTCTTTCAATAATGCAATAGCTTGCATTGTACGCAAGTTCGAGTTCTAAAACACCGCGACCAATCAAAGTAGCCGTTATGAATAGTAATAACCACTTTTTAAAATTATAGAAATTTTATATTTCAAAATGGACTTCATTTTTGTATTCGTAATATCGAAATTAGCCTATATTGAATTTTTTGTATTTTTCTGAGAACTTCTAAATTTTTATGAATAGTGAAAATTACTTAAAAACACCTTTTTAAATAAAAATAATTTATAGTGATAAATTATACTATTTAGTGGTTTTAAAGTATAATTAGAATATATTTTTACCATTTTATCCAATGGTGTTCATTAGAATTAATTTAACATTGAAAATGGACATAAACAATTGCCAATCTTTTGATATAAATTGTTTCTTAAAAACACGCTATTTGTTGTAACAGCGGGAATTAATTATAAAATTAATTAATGCAACTTATGTGTTTGTAATTTCGTAAAATAGACATCATTTTTGAATTTGGAATATCAATTATAGCTTAGGGTGAAATTTTGGCCTTATTCTAAAAAACTTCAATTTTTGATGAATAGTGAAACCACTAAGTGGTAGTTAAGTAACTGATTTTTCGTTTAAATGAAATATTACCACTTCTGTGATTTGATTTTCAAGAATCCGACATACATGGTTGTCATTAAGAAGTAAAATGTGGTTCAATGAGATTAAAATAATTTTTGGTGAATAGTAACTTTTAAGTTCTTAATCGCGATTAGAGGTGATTAGTGTAGTTTAAGGTAAAAATAATGTTTTAATAATATGAGATGAGCTTGACACTTGTCCTACTCCTATTGTATGAGTCATGGCCGACCAAGAAAACCCATGGGTAAACTTGGGGACCCCATGGAGCCACTTTAGTTGGAAAATGACATTAATATATATTTATTTAATGCTAAAATTAAATTGACACAATCATGAGTTGTTTTACTAAAACAGTTTTTAAGTGGGGTTACAAAGATCCAAATATTGACTATAAATATTCATTAGAAATCTAAAAAGATTTCAAACATCATAGTATTTTTTTTTATAATTTTTATAAATTAAATAAATTAAATTATTTATGACATCATTATGATGCAGCGATGACCTCATTATTTAACGATTTAAATAAAACGAGAAGATAATGAAAAATCCAAGGCTTAAACTTGTCCAAAGCCTATTGGATGAGGAGATTTAGAACCCTTATCACCTTAGCCACGAATTATATAAGTGTGGGACCTTTAGAATCCGAAAAGCATTGTATAATAATGTAACATTTCAATCTTTCCAAAAGAGCCCCTCCTCTCCACTTATAAAAGGCCCCCACCTCTCCCACCTTATTCACACCTTCAAGCCATTTGGATCGGCCAAACTCTTCCCAAATACTCTACCAACATCCCTATCTTACTCCTGTAAGCCTCAATTTGGGCAGAACGCTTCCCAAGGAAGCCTTTGGCTCAAATCAAAAAGAGTTACCCGATTTTGAGGTAATGTCTTCTCAAATGTTGTTTTGTTTTATTTTTCTTCTCCAACCCCCTAAACTCTTTTTATTCATTTCTTTTGTAACAACACCAGTATCCTAAATATACTAGGATGTTGTTATAATAATTATTCGAGCTACACTTACACACACCTACATCTAATGGTTAAAGAACATACAGTTTCTGTGGATGGTGAATTTCTGCCTCACGAAACGATGATTGTTCAACACTCATATAACACCTTAAAAGGTGGACATTAAGATGTCACTATTTTTATATATGATATATAATATGTTTATGGTTTACTTATGCTTCTGTATTTCTCATTTATGGCATACTTTATGATTTCCATTATGGGTAAAACGCGATAATTTCATTTTAGGAAGTGCGGACTACCGCCCCCTCAAAGTGATTTGAATCGTTAATGCCATATGTGGGATGTATAAATGATGGAGTAAATGGTATTATACACTATATTATACTGTAATTATATTATAAATTTATATCATTATGATTTCGTTCCATTAAATATGAAATTGAAATGAAAGTAGCGTTCATGCGTACGTACGGCTTACCGTCTCCATGAACGGTGCATTTCATTTATTACCTCTAAATGTTATGTAATATTATAAATGAATGTATATACTGGATATATAAGATATATATTACATCTAAATCATGAATATAATTCTGTAGATAATGGATATTCTACCACATAAACAACTTGTAATTATAAGAAGTTTATTGTTGACTCAAGTACCAAAGATCGACAAAACTACCGTTATTAACTTAAATAATTACATAATGTTCATATCATTGTAATAAGTGATATAATAAAGATAATGAAATTGAAAATGGTTCTTAATAAGGTATATATTAACTCTAGTTTATTATTCAGGAGGTTAAAGAACGGTTGAGTCAAGTCAGACACGAGGTAAGGGAACTTCTTAACCCAACTTCCATTCTTTGGGTTAATCTCCTACTTTCAAATTATGTCATGATATTATTATGTCCTATTTTGTATTTTTACTTTCTTTATGTGTACCTGTAGTGAATACACATAATAGATCTATTTTATTTTAAAAATTATCTATTTAAGGACTTCGTCTCAATCCACTTTCATTGAGGCATATTTGGTTTTATACACAACTTTCTTTTATACGGTGTATAAACCCCTTTGACTTTTACGTTTATTCAAAAGGATTATTTTTTATACGAAGCGTTCTACTAAATGACAAAAAGGGAATGTTTTTCTTTCTGTACTTATGCGGCGACAACGACTTCTCCACCGCCGTGACCATTATTTGAGTTTCGGCTTCCTCTACAAGCCATCATTTTCTTTAATGAAAAATAAATACAAAGTTTTAACTTTCTTTTATTTTATTGAAAATGGTTTTGAAAGCATTTTTATTATATCAATGTGTTGTATTTATATCTTGTGATTGAAATGTGGAAATGTTATGTTTCCTTTATGCATGTATTATGTGATACGATTATGTTATGGTTTATGATATGTTTAAACCTATTCATATGAGCAATGCATTGGACTTAATAATTGACGGGTGGAGCCCACTATAGCTCCTCGATGCATCGGTAGGTCTCATGAGACAACTAGACGTGGAATTGGCCGAGGCCCTTTCGCCATTTGATTTGTGATTTTGGCCGAGGCCTTAATCATTTTAGACGTCTTGGCCGAGGCCTTGACAAAATGTTTCAGAATGTCTGGCATTATGCATTCCATCATTATGAAAGTGGTTATTGATATTTCATGTGATTATTCATCTAGTAGAATATCCATGTGAAGAAGTAAATGGCATTATCTCATTTTACTTTTGCCATATTATGTTGATGTTCAAGTTCAATAAGGCTTTTGTTTTAGTTACACATTGCCTTAAATGTTTATGTTTATTTATGAAAGCTTCCGTAATATTGTTAACCTTACTGAGCATCTGAGCTCACCCCTTTCAATGTTTTAATATTTTTTCCAGGATGTGAAGAAGTATTTTATGAATGACCTGCAGGGATAGTCAGAAGAGGATATGAGTGTGGACTATGAAGACTTTGTTATTAGTTTTTTACTTTATGATGTAATGTAAGACTTATGAATGTATCTAGTGTTTCCAAGGCTACTAAACTAATCGGTCTTTCGAGACTTGATCTTTTGTGATCATGCCAATGTTACGAAGTAATGCACCGACTCTGGGTAGCTGGGGTCGGGGCGTTACAGTTGGTATCAGATGCAGTTTAGTAGTAACCTTGGAAGCTAGATTTAGAAAAACTATGATTAGAGCACGTAGACCTAAGATGAACTTTGAGGATTGGTATAGAAGAACTTCCTAAAAATTTTGGTATTGTAGAGATTTTGTGAGTTTTCCGAGCAATACATCCCTGTCTGGATACGAATAGGTAGAGGCGGCTCTAGCACAGATGTACCTAGGGGTAAAACCTGAAAACACCGCTTTGATCTAGACTCGAACGGAAACTGGTGCACAATAACGGGCCTTGCTGCACTCTTGGTTACTACACTCCCGGGGGATTTGCTTAGGATAATTCTCATTTTCTTTACAAACCATTATGCAGGGTTTATGAGTATATACTTCCTCAAAGAAAACATTCTTATGATTATGGATTATATCTATAAACCATTCAATTTACATTAAGTAATTTAAAAGTTTGAAATTATTCATTGTAATTCATAAACTAACCTAGTTTATGCCATTGTTTAGAAATGGCGCCTAGTGGAAGGAATGGAAACCGTATCAATGCACGAACTCCGTGTAGGGATTGCCCTCCTGCTCAAGATAATTATTGTGGATCTGGAGATACAACTGGTGCTAATCAACTTATTACCATACTGGGACAACTCACTCAGGTTATGAATAATAACCTTACTCGTATGGAGCACCCTGATCCGCAACGTGGAGGATCAATGCTAGACCGTTTCATGAGGCAACAACCACCAACCTTCAATGGGAGTACAAATCCTATAGTAGCTGAGCAATGGATAAATTCCTTAGAGAAAATATTCCATGCCTTGGGGAGTAGTGAAAGGGAAAAAGTTGTCATGGTAGTTTACCGCCTCACTGGAGATGCCGATCAATGGTGGTCACTAATTCAAAACACAAAGGAAGATGATGACATATCAAATATGGAATGGAGGGAGTTCAAAGAGATTTTCTTAGAAAAATACTTTCCTCACGACCATCGAGCAGATATGGAAAGGCAATTTCTGAGTCTGAGGCAGAAGGAGGATGAGAATGTCGCAAAGTATGGGGCCAACTTTACAAGGTTAGCAAGGCATGCTTCCGATTATATACGCAACCCAAGGAGTAAGATTGATCGTTTCTTTGATGGGTTAAAACCATTTCTCCGTCGAGCTTTAGTATCACAATCCTTCTCATCATACGAAGATATTGTCTCCTGTGCTATCAAGACGGAAAAGGAATTCTCTAAGTCGTATGACAACAAAGTAAAGCAAGAGAAGAAGAGAACAGGGGAACAAGAGACAGATAAAGGGAAAAAGGGAAAGAAGGATTTTCCATTATGTGATAATTGTGGGAAGAATCACCCTGGTACGTGCCTAAAAGGAATGGGAGTTTGTTATAAATGTGGAGAAAAGGGTCACCAGGCTCGTGATTGCAAGGGAAAGAATGAGGCTGTCAAAGTTGAATGCTACAATTGTAGGGAAATGGGGAATTATGCAAATGAATGCCCTAAGCATCAAGGAAACTTACCTCAGAAAAGGCCAAGGGATCAAGGCCAATCTTATGCTGTGACTACAGTTGAAGCGGAATAATTAATGTATTGGTGCTTTTGGACTCAAGGATTATATTCTGGTTATAAGAATAATGTGATATATATATATAAGGATTGTACTGCAGTACTTGTTGATTTCAGTAAGGTTTTAATATGATTAAGGTAATCATATTTTTAGTATGTGATAATAAGAGAAACTTTACTTTGTTTGGGGAATATGATAAATTGATTTTGGAATTTAGAGACCTTTTAGAGAGAGTCTGGACGGAGGTATTTTGGATAACTATTAAGGTTGGAATGGATTAATTTGAACCATGGATAGTATTGTTTAAGGTTAAAGCATTTCTGAAGATTATTTTTGGAATATTATAATACTATAGTTTTAGGAAAAGGACAACCTGCAGGGTGGGGAATAACCCGTCGCGTCGGACAAAGCTGCAGGAATCGAACCCAGAACCATAGTTCGACAAGCCTTTATTTCCTACAACTAGCCTATAGGAAGTCCCTGGTTATTACAAAATAGTTTTACTAATCTAAATGGTATGTGTTAATATTTGGAACCCTATACAATTAGGATAAAAAGAATATTTTTGAGTTCCATTACCATTTGGAGTAAAAATGGGTTTGTGGTAAAAATTTATTAACGAATGAAAGTATACATAAAAAGTATGTATATTCCCTTACGTTCTTAGTAAATCTCCTAAATAAATTCCTCAACATTATAAAAGGTAACTTAAAATAAAAATGTTGTCGGTTAACGTTTCCAACTGGGGATTCAATGACCGTTTAACCAATCACAAGTTTGTGATTTTCTTGTAGTTAATCTTTCTCCTAATCCTGTTTTCTATAACTCTCCATCAGACCTTGATGGTTTGTTTCTCCTCCATATCCATATTTTCATAGAATCCTAGAATGGGCTATATCGGGTGACCTTTATACTTATCTTGCTTTCTTTTAATGTTATATATTTATTAACCTTATTTCCGATGTGGGTTTTCCTCAAAGGTATTTTCTCTTTTCAACCTTTTATTTTCAAAGAAAAAAATTTCAAATTGCGAGGACGCATTTTATTGATGGAGGGGAGAATGTAACACCCCGAGCTTCCATGATACGCCTCTCTTTCAATAATGCAATAGCTTGCATTGTACGCAAGTTCGAGTTCTAAAACACCACGACTAATCAAAGTAGCCGTTATGAATAGTAATAACCACTTTTTAAAATTATAGAAATTTTATATTTCAAAATGGACTTCATTTTTGTATTCGTAATATCGAAATTAGCCTATATTGAATTTTTGGTATTTTTCTGAGAACTTCTAAATTTTTATGAATAGTGAAAATTACTTAAAAACAACTTTTTAAATCAAAATAATTTATACTGATAAATTATACTATTTAGTGGTTTTAAAGTATAATTAGAATATATTTTTACCATTTTATCCAATGGTGGTCATTAGAATTAATTTAACATTGAAATTGGACATCAACAATTGCCAATCTTTTGATATAAATTGTTTCTTAAAAACACGCTATTTGTTGTAACAGCGGGAATTAATTATAAAATTAATTAATGCAACTTATATGTTTGTAATTTTGTAAAATAGACATCATTTTTGAATTCGGAATATCAATTATAGCTTTGGGTGAAATTTTGGCCTTATTCTGAAAAACTTCAATTTTTGATGAATAGTGAAACCACTAAGTGGTAGTTAAATAACTGATTTTTCGTTTAAATGAAATATTACCACTTCTGTGATTTGATTTTCAAGAATCCGACATACATGGTTGTCATTAAGAAGTAAAATGTGGTTCAATGAGATTAAAATAATTTTTGGTGAATAGTAACTTTTAAGTTCTTAATCGCGATTAGAGGTGATTAGTGTAGTTTAAGGTAAAAATAATGTTTTAATAATATGAGAAGATCTTGAAACTTGTCCTACTCCTATTGGATGAGTCATGGCCGACCAAGAAAACCCATGGGTAAACTTGGGGACCCCATGGAGCCACTTTAGTTGGAAAATGACATTAATATATATTTATTTAATGTTAAAATTAAATTGACACAAACATGAGTTGTTTTACTAAAACAGTTTTTAAGTGGGGTTACAAAGATCCAAATATTGACTATAAATATTCATTAGAAATCTAAAAAGATTTCAAACATCATAGTATTTTTTTTTATAATTTTTATAAATTAAATAAATTAAATTATTTATGACATCATTATGATGCAGCGATGACCTCATTATTTAACGATTTAAATAAAACGAGAAGATAATGCAAAATCCAAGGCTTAAACTTGTCCAAAGCCAATTGTATGAGGAGATTTAGAACCCTTATCACCTTATCCACGAATTATATAAGTGTGGGACCTTTAGAATCCGAAAAGCATTGTATAATAATGTAACATTTCAATCTTTCCAAAAGAGCCCCTCCTCTCCACTTATAAAAGGCCCCCACCTCTCCCACCTTATTCACACCTTCAAGCCATTTGCATCGGCCAAACTCTGCCCAAATACTCTCCCAACATCCCTCTCTTACTCCTATAAGCCTCACTTTGGGGAGAACTCTTCCCAAGGAAGCCTTTGGCTCAAATCAAAAAGCGTTACCCGATTTTGAGGTAATGTCTTCTCTAATGTTGTTTTGCTTTATTTTTCTTCTCCAACCCCCTAAACTTTTTTTATTCATTTCTTTTATAACAACACCAGTATCCTCAATATACTAGGATGTTGTTATAAGAAGGATTCGAGCTACACTTACACACACTTACATCTAATGGTTAAAGAACATACAGTTTCTGTGGATGGCGAATTTCTGCCTCACGAAACGATGATTGTTCAACACTCATATAACACCTTCAAAGGTGGACATTAAGATGTCACTATTTTTATATATGATATATAATATGTTTATGTTTTACTTATGCTTCTGTATTTCTCATTTATGGCATACTTTATGATTTCCGTTATGGTTAAAACGCGATAATTTCATTTTAGGAAGTGCGGACTACCGCCCCCTCAAAGTGATTTGAATCGTTAATGCCATATGTGGGATGTATAAAGGATGAAGTAAATGGTATTATACACTATATTATACTGGAATTATATTATAAATTTATATCATTATGATTTTGTTCCATTAAATATGAAATTGAAATGAAAGTAGCATTCATGCGTACGTACGGCTTACCGTCTCCATGAACGGTGCATTTCATTTCTTACCTCTAAATGTTACGTAATATTATAAATGAATGTATATACTGGATATATAAGATATATATGAAATCTAAATCATGAATATAATTCTGGAGATAATGGATATTCTACCACATAAACAACTTGTAATTATAAGAAGTTTATTGTTGACTCAAGTACCAAAGATCGACAAAACTACCGTTATTAACTTAAATAATTATATAATGTTCATGTCATTGTAATAAGTGATATAATAAAGATAATGAAATTGAAAATGGTTCTTAATAAGGTATATATTAACTCTAGTTTATTATTTAGGAGGTTAAAGAATGGTTGAGTCAAGTCAGACACGAGGTAAGGGAACTTCTTAACCCAACTTCCATTCTTTGGGTTAATCTCCTACTTTCAAATTATGTCATGATATTATTATGTCCTATTTTGTATTTTTACTTTCTTTATGTGTACCTATAGTGAATACACATAATAGATCTATTTTATTTTAAAAATTATCTATTTAAGGACTTCATCTCAATCCCCTTTCATTGAGGCATATTTGGTTTTATACACAACTTTCTTTTATACGGTGTATAAAACCCTTTGACTTTTATGTTTATTCAAAAGGAATATTTTTTATACGAAGCGTTTTACTAAATGAAAAAAAGGGAATGTTTTTCTTTCCGTACTTATGCGGCGACAACGACTTCTCCACCGCCGTGACCATTATTTGAGTTTCGGCTTCCTCTACAAGCCATCATTTTTTCTAATGAAAAATAAATACAAATTTTTAACTTTCTTTTATTTTATTGAAAATGGTTTTGAAAGCGTTTTTATTATATCAATGTGTTGTATTTATATATTTTGATTGAAATGTGGAAATGTTATGTTTCCTTTATGCATGTTTTATGTGATATGATTATGTTATGGTTTATGATATGTTTAAACCTATTCATATGAGGAATGCATTGGACTTAATAAGTGACGGGTGGAGCCCACTATAGCTCCTCGATGCATCGGTAGGTCTCATGAGACAACTAGACGTGGAATTGGCCGAGGCCCTTTCCCCATTTGATTTGTGATTTTGGCCGAGGCCTTAATCATTTTAGACGTCTTGTCCGAGGCCTTGACAAAATGTTTCAGAATGTCTGGCATTATGCATTCCATCATTATGAAAGTTGTTATTGATATTTCATGTGATTATTCATCTAGTAGAATATCCATGTGAAGAAGTAAATGGAATTATCTCATTTTACTTTTTCCATATTATGTTGATGTTCAAGTTCAATAAGGCTTTTGTTTTAGTTACACATTGCCTTAAATGTTTATGTTTATTTATGAAAGCTTTCGTAATATTGTTAACCTTACTGAGCATCTGAGCTCACCCCTTTGAATGTTTTAATATTTTTTCCAGGATGTGAAGAAGTATTTTATGAATGACCTGCAGGGATAGTCAGAAGAGGATATGAGTGTGGACTATGAAGACCTTGTTATTAGTTTTTTACTTTATGATGTAATGTAAGACTTATGAATGTATCTAGTGTTTCCAAGGCTACTAAACTAATCGGTCTTTCGAGACTTGATCTTTTGTGATCATGCCAATGTTACGAAGTAATGCACCGACTCTGGGTAGCTGGGGTCGGGGCGTTACACCAAACATGTAATAATATCCTACATGTGACACTCCTGAATCTCAAGATATGTCTTAGAAAAGAGGGATATCATATTCTAATCACTATTAACCTTGTAAACATCTAGTGTCTGAGTCTTCTAGATCAGATCATCAAAAAAAATATTCCCCTCCAAGGAATATAAGAAATATCAAATTAAAAATACTATTTCTATTTGACCAACCATCATTTTATATGATTCAAATAAATCTTTGTAAATATGTATTTGATGGTATTGTGATCTGTGTATTAAAATAACCAATATCCCAATAAACAATTCCACCAAAAATGAACACAATGAACTACATATGCTAGATCGAAACCATGTGTTGGGAAATTCCACACATCACTTATCATCTAAGGAGGCTTGTATGTCACAACTCGATATCCCTACATCATAAATTCCTCCAACAAAATTCATGATGGATTATAATTAATCATAAAGACTCTGGAAGGATTTGAAAAAATAAAGATCAATTTAAAAGTCGATCTTCATTTCAAATCCCGAAATTCCTTCTCACATGTTTCAGTCTGTGAAAACATGACATGTTTCTTGGTCTTTCTCTCTAACTGGTGCTACAAGGCATGATAAATCTTGAATAAATCACCTGAAAAAAACCACCAACCCCAATAAATAATATATATCATAGAAATTCATAGTATTCCCCCAAGAAACCAAACCTATCACCTTTTATGTGTCAACTGATGATCTTATCAATATGATAATGTGACCCAATAAGTGAAATTTATGAACCCAAAAAAGAATTTTGTGAGATAATCATACACCTGGTTCTCTCTTAGCATACAAAAAATAAAATCAATATGTTCATCATGTTCATGTAGAGTATATGAGTAAACTAATATCCCATGAATGAAGACTACAACGAATGAATTTAGATTCATATGAAAAAACAATTCATCAGATCCATGAAAAATCGTAGCACATTTGTGAGACTGAACGACATTACCATATACTCATATATTATATATCTACTATGGAATATTATATATAGTATATCAAATTTTCTAGCATGTACCTAATGGTAGAATGAACTCAAATTTTTTTTAAGAAGGACATCACTCCCTATTGTTTGTTAAAGAGGTTGTATATATGAGGTAAATGCGAACATTTCTTTACCATAAAAGGATTCTATTTTTGGTAATATATGTAAAGCCAGATGTTCTCATCATCTGTCTTGGTGAAAATCCTTGGAGAACCCAAATGTGAAGTACTAGGTCAGATAAACACCTTAGATTCTAAATCCTCTAGCTACCTTTTGATCTCCTATAATAAATTAATACCTATAATATAAAGAGGAATGGATATTGGTGATAATTATAGAACAAGATCAATAGTAAAATCTACCTCTCCCTCAAGAGGTAGCCCAAAAAATTAATCAGGGAATGCTTCCCTAAAATGAACCGCTACTGGAGGGAAATTAATTTATCACATTCCCCAATCATCCAGATATATGATAGTAATTTGGGATGTCCTTCCACACATCCCATGAGACTCAAGTATAGCTAATGTCTTCTAGATATCCCATTCATACTTGTGAATATAATTTCTACCCTCATGTTATTTAAATGATACCATCCAGTGATAGAAGTCAACATGAGTATAGTAATGAACTAACCATTCCATCCCATGAGTGCTAACAAAACATGTCATCTCGAGGATAAAGATCATCCATATAATAATAAAACTACCTAACTCATGGGGGGAACTCCATGCACTAGAGTGCACTCTCTAAATGGGTCCTCAATGGAGTGAAATGTGTTATTAACCGATATAAATTCTTAATATTTATCCCAATTATTTCAAAAATTACCACAAATATAATGAAATGGTGTGTGTCTATGTAAAATAAAGTAGATACTAGAGTAGATGATACTCAAATAATACCTATAAACATAGATAGAATGACGACTTTCATTAAGGGTTTATGATACACTGCATGTATCTAGCTCGATCTATAGCCCTGATATATATCCTAACATCATTAGGAATGTCCTATCTATATGAACTTTAATTAATTAATTTGGTTCCCTCATCCTTGAACACATCCTGGCCTAAATAAATGATAGTACTAAAACTATACTCTTGATGTGGAGTTTCTGACCCTTCTACTGAATGTACAGTTGATGCAGATCCTCCCTCAATTTCACTCAACAGGATCATTGGTATAATGGGGTTTCTTGTTCCATGATCTATGACACTAATGGTATACCACTTTCCTACTAGGGTATAGAATCTGGCCTCTTTTTCCCATTAGAAATATATGATCATCGATTCATTCCATTTTCCAAATTATATCTAGGTAATGGTATTGAACCATCCAAGCCCACACCTTTAGCCTCACCCAAGTTACACTAAGTAATGTGTTCCTCAATCACTATGTTAAAGATGCTAGTCAACCAAAATATGTTCACCTATGATCAAATTTCATTCCTAAGGCCATCTCCAAACGACCTATCCTAAGATAACTCACTCCATTAATAAATTGGTGTGATATGTTGAAGATATATTAAATGATTGGATTGGTTAATAACAGATAAATAAACCTAATCTATGTGTATAAACTCTATAAATATTTTATCCCTCAATGTCTCGAGACAACAATAATCATAGAATTATATCTAGAAATACCTTTATATCATATATCGATGTCGATATAACTTCTTAATAATGTACCAAAACCACTTTCTCGAATCACAAAGACTGTATGTAGTAAGAATCACTCTCTTCCTAGGAGGTGTCTCATGATGATCAAATATAGAGAGCATAGTGTCCAGCCCTAAATCAATAGCTTGGGGACCACCTTCACCTAAAAAATTAATTGGTTACAGCTATTGGAACTCCATCGTCAAATATCTTATAGAAATGGTAGGTCAGGTAGCTCCCAATATATAATTATTCAATTATAAGAAATACTATCAAAAATAACCATCAATGCCCAGATACGGAATAGAAATAGGTGTTCTAAGTGTCACTAAAGGAGGAAAAACTCATAAATCAGGGACCACCACCTCTATATAGAAGTCATCTCCACCCTCACAGGGACTGAATTAATTATTTTTTGGGAGAAAAACTCTTAAATTTTTAAAAACACACCTCAAAATTATATTTGACAATAGAAAATATCACATGTAAAAGAATGGTATTAGTACAGGACATCCTATACAAGATTCAACAACCCTTTATCTAAGCCTAATATTTGGTCTAGGATATTCAAAAATTAAATAAAAAATAAAAAATATGCTCCCAAATTTTCAATAACATGATATAGTAAAAGGAATGTTATCTATTTATTAGAGAATTACCTAGTTTATAGAGTGTCAATTTTAATTTGTAGTGGACAAAAATCTTTAATTTTCAATTATAATCCTGATTTAATGGTTATCATTTATTCTGGTCGGAGTAGGAAACTCAAGAGGGGGTGAAATGAGTTCCGATAACTTAATTTTGTGAAAATAAGTATTTAAAATATCCAACAATTTAAAATATAAACATCCCGATTAACTAAAGTATTTGATTAATAAGAATTTTCAATGTTCAATTAATTTCTCAGAAGATTGATTAATTCTTAGTCACATAGATTTGAAAGATTGATATAAATATTGAAAGTAATTTTGTAAATCAAAAACAATTATAAACACTATATAATTTTACCTATCAAATTAAAATTCAGTTTTATGAAATATTTTGGAAAATAGAGAAAACTAAATTAGAAAGATCTAGTTGATAAAATAAGAGGTTCAATCTCAAGTAGAGTCTTAATCCTCCCAACATGGTGATCAACTTCCACCAAGAAGTTAATATTAATAATCTTAATTCACACCCTAGATAGGGGTTCATAAAAGAATATAAGGATTTCTAGG
The DNA here is from genome assembly GCA_963277665.1 of Viscum album. Taxonomy (NCBI): domain Eukaryota; kingdom Viridiplantae; phylum Streptophyta; class Magnoliopsida; order Santalales; family Viscaceae; genus Viscum; species Viscum album. The sequence continues at coordinate 432,069,317 of OY728150.1, read as the reverse complement.
TCACTAAGACCTCTACCATAGTTATTTTTCAGAAACAAAATACAATCAGGCCACACAGGGAGATCTTCAACTTTTATTTGTGGGAGAAAAAATGATGTAAAAATCTGTGTGAGTGAAAATATCTTGTATACTACATCTTAGCATGGGATAAAATGTTTTATTTTACAACATACACACACACTACTCAGAATTAGTATATATTATACACAATTGAGTTGAAATAATGAAAAAGTGTTTAGAATTCTCAAAGTGTAGTTCTTAATTCTTATGGACTTCATAGATGTAACTGATACAAATCATGAGTAATGTTTTAAAAATGAAAAACAAAATCGAGTATAGTGGAAGCTCTGTGTTCTAGTTTCCAGGATGTGATGAGATTCTCTTCAAAGGTTGTCTTCACTAGGGGTTTCTGTTACAAAAATGTTGAAACTTTGGTTCTCAGCAAATTATTCTTGTTTACAATTAGAAAGAATGGGTGTTCTTCATGTTTTATTAATTCTTTCAATTCACAGGTTCACTTCATATATATCCCATTTCTTTTTTTCTTGTGAGAGTGATTTTTATATTCTGTAGAGGTAAACAATAGGCATGATTCTTAACATGAGGGATTCATTATACCTTGTATTGTTCTCTGAAAATTTCTTTAAAAGACATACAAGGTCATTAATATAAGAATCTGTACTATGTTTTCTAAATACGACTGTTATAATTAATTTTGAATTTATGTGTAAAAAAAATTATATATGTATTGAATGGCATGCCATTATGTCTGTGAATCCTCTTGTCGGTAGGTTAGTGGGTTGGTGACTCCATCTATCAGTAGGTTAATGTGTGACTGACTCCTTCTATTGGTAGGTCAGTGCATCGGTGACTCCCTCTATCGGTGACATGTTCATTTAGAGACTGAGAATGTTAGTGACTCAGTATTGTATATGTCGGTGACCCATTTTTTCTGTAAGTGAGTCATTCTATCAGTGAGTTTTTTATTATGTCGGTGAGTCTTTCTATCAATGAGTCATTCTTTCTATCCGTGAGTCATTCTGTCGGTGAGTCATTTGTTGTTTCAGTGACTCAGACTTAGATATTTTTTCTATTTACCTAAATTATATTATAAACATCAACATAATTATGTTAAACATATAATTGGACATAGATAAAAATAATTAATTATTTTTGAACATAACTAACCATGATTTTACAAAAATATAAATTATTGGACATGATTTGTGATTATTAAAATAGGATAGGGCCAACAATTTCATTTAACCTTTAAATATAAAACATTTCGCATTTATATAGATGTAATGGTCAATTTATAAGAGTTATAATTTCCATTTTATGAATACATAGTCATTATATGTTATAATTGAAATGTAATTTAATTGAAACTAAACCTACTACATTCATTATTAGGATGTGGGAATCCATTTACAATGATTCGATAATATGGATTGCTATTCCCAATTTTATAGACTAACATTATGTGTAAATTATAATTTTAATCCATGTAATAGAAAAAAAATAACATTTTATATTATGTAATTATGGTTATATAGCTAAAAAATATTATAATAAGTTATTTAAGATATCACTATCAAGCTATATGAGAAAATACCATTTAGGATAATAACAAAACATAAGGGAATATATTAATTACCCACTTTATTATAATAAAAATTAGTTCATTTATATATTTAATTAACAAAGAAACACAATATTCTATAGGAAATTCATGAATTATGGTAAACATGACATGGACTATGTATGACATATTAATCATCAGGTGTTGATAATGATTCATGATCAATTCCCTACTTTTCTTATGGGAAAAAGGGCTAAATAAATTTAATCCATAGAAATAATAAAAAATTCCAAAAATCATGTGCAACACCTAATGGTGAAATAAGTATTACTATAATAAAAAATTTATACCAACATGTCCCATCACAATTAATTTGTGGTTTCCCTCTATACAGGGGTTATCAATTCCTAGGAGGAAGTTCATTTCCAAATTTAAACACATCCTAGTTTCCTTTCTACTATCCAAAAAGGATATGGAATAAAAAAGAAACCACTGATATAACTATATACTATATGGGATCTAGTTCAATTATATTTAATCAAACCTGGGTCCTATGTGGCCTCAAGAATGCCTCCCCATATAATAGAGTCTACCAAATAGTAGTGAGGGTCTATGATGATACAATGGGGAGACTATAACCTCATGGTCAAATTTTAGCATAATAGTATAATAAAAGAATAAATATATGGAAATAAATAACAACTATTGGGTCCATTGGTATAGAAGATATTAATAGAGGTGGTGAATAGTCCTTTTCGATTTATTATTACAAAATATAATTTATGAGAGTTATATAATAGTGTTAAATATAGTATTTGAAATAAAAAAATTAACACATGATATTTTTATAAATTTTTAGATCACCAAGACCCTAGTCGTATTTTAAATATCCTATACTCCTCAAAGCGACTTGTGTGAACTATATCCTCACTTTTGATAGGGATTGATAACTCGATTAAAAAATATTACAGACATACCCTTTTTACATCTAGAGTAATAACCCAAACTACCTTTTTCACATAAGGTGGTATAACACCTGACTTTTCATGGAGTCACAACCAACCTTCCTTTTTTCTAGGAGGAATAACATGACCTTGCTTTTAGATGGGAGGAATAAACCAATATTATATTTAGGATTGTAGAATTTGAAATTGGGACTCAGTAATACAAACAGGTCATATAAATAATTACAGTTGAAAAAATAATAGAAAAAATACAATATAATTTTAGTATATTATGAATAAATTCATTACATCTCATTTTATTTTATCACATAAATGGAGGAATATTTATAAGATAAATATTCTTGATAATCACAACAAAATAGTAGATGTTAAAGAAGATTGTTGATCAAACTTTCATAGTAATAAGAAATTATTTCATATCCTAGTCGAATGAATCATCTGCACTGATTCATGAAATTAATTATTAATAAAATCTCTTGGAACATTAAATTAGAGACCTATAGGAGCATCATTATGTGCAATATAAAAATGATACTTATTAGTTTTTAATAATAAAATTTTATGATCGTTACCTTATTCTACTTAAGTCATGCTGAAAACAAAAACAGACTTGGAAAAATATATATTTATGAAATATTAAAAGGGATGTTTAGTATATTATGAATAATATTTCTTAAATAGAAAATTTTATCAAAACAATTGAAATAATAATATGATTCCACAGATTATATATGTAGTAGAATAATGTCATAAAAACCATGGATCATAATAAAACTATCTTTTTAGGAATAACTCACTAAAAAGATATGAAATTTATTTTAAATTTTTTTTCTATTGTAATTCAAAAAATATATTAATAATAAATATAAAACATTTGAACAATATTGAACAAAATAAATAAAGTAAAAATTTTGAAAATAAATTTTAACTAACGGTGAGTCATGACTGACAGTTAAGAATAGAGAGTGGTGATACATGTCTCACCATTGGAAATGTATACATGTGGGACATTACTCACCATTAGAAGTGTTTGGAAGTTAGTTATTTCTCACTGTTTGAAATTTCAATGATGAAAAAATGTTTACCTACTATTTTAAAAATATCCAAAAAATAATTTTCCAAAACTAAAAACATGTCCATGTATTTTATCATCAAATGGTTCAAATAGGAAAATTTAAAAGGACACACTTTTGGGTGTCTAATGGTGACTAATGACTCACCATTGGGTCCTAATATTTACACATGTTTCACCATTAGGTTCAACTAGCGACTTAATGAAAACTTAAAAAAATAAATTGAATGAACTTAGAATTGAAGAACATAACTATGATTTATCAAAAATCATTAAATAATAAAACATAATATAGAAACAATTAAATTAAAAATACTAGCATACATTTATTATATCATATAACAACATGAACAAGATATTGGTAACCAATATAGAACACAGAAGTGAGATTCATTAATTTAACAAATTAAAATAATTCAAATATTATAGAAATAGTTCATTTCATTAAATAGAATAGAAAAAATATCTATCGGGAGATAGTAGCACATGATTCCAAGAAAAAAAGAACACTAGAAAAAGTATGCGAAAGGGATTCAATAAAGCTAAATTAAACATCATAAAAAAGAAATTAATACAAGATAAACAAATATTCTATTAGAAAATTAAATAAAACAAGTAGTGATTTATAGCAAGAACAATTAACAAATGGACTCATCCAAGGATGTGAAACAAGACTCCTAGTAGCAAGTCAAGGAAATTCTATTGGGATTTTTCCAGCGGTGACAAGGTATCAACATTGGTTAAAAATTGGTGTTTAAACTGTATCACCATTTTCTAATATCCCAACAGTGTTAAAAGAATATTTATTCATTTAGAAACCAATGGTTTCATAATTTTTCAAGGCTTGGGTTCTTATAATGGTGAGTCCAATAACATCCAGAAGAAGATCAAAACTTCAATGAAAATAAAAAATTGAAGCTCTTTTTGATTCTTCAAGAAAATATTTGAAGAGAAGATAAAATAAGGAGTGAATAAGAACTTTTGAACTAGAAAAGAAACATCTAGATAGTGAAACTATCAGTTCAAAAACTAGAAGAAGAGAAACACTTTATTTGAAGGAAAAAGGACCTTAAGAACACCTATAATCTTGAGATTGAGTGATACCAAAAAGAGATTACTAAAACAATTGAATCAGAAAAATGTTAGCTCGAGCAGAAACATGACAAGAGAAAACAAATAAAATAAATATAAAATGAGGAAGATAAACATGGAGAATATTCTATTGAATTAGAGAAGAGAGGGATGATGGAGAAAATGATATCGTCGGATGGAAAAAGCGGTCAGATGTTCTGCTTATAGTGGAAGACAATCGGAGGATGAAAATGTGTGGGAATTAAAGTGTTGTAAAAGAATCCGATTAATGTGAGTGAGAGGTATAAATATTAGATCAATGAATGATAAAAGTCGAGATGATTTTGGATGAAATAGGTTGAATCACGGATGAAAAGTGTTTTCCCATATAGAAATAAACTTGTAGTATATCACCTGTATATAATCCATAGAATGATGTTCATTTGATAGAAAAAACATGGATCATATAAGGCATGGGGGACACATGGGTGAACTTATCCCAACCCATGCAGGAGCAGTCCTCTTTCCTCATACCTGAGACTGCACAAACTATCCAAGTATTATGCATGCTATGGTTCATGATCTATGTGAGTCATAAGTGTTGGACCTCCCATGAGTATAGACCCATTTGGGTCCCCATACATGTGGTTTAGGTTTACCTTGTGCTTCCACATAGACTTAATTTGTACAACAAAAAATAAACGTATAAACCAAATATCATAAAATAATTAAATTATGTAATTTACAAATAATATTTTCTAATAATAAGATGTAATTAAATGTTTTGTAATTGTAATTTATCAAACAAAAAATAGATTTAAAATAAATAATTACCAATTACATATAATCTCCCCTTTTGATTAAATTAAAAAATATAATATTTATTAAATTTTTGAATAAACTAAATAGAAAATTATTAAATCATTAAAAACCTTCTTCCCCTTTATGAAATTTTTCAAAAAGTACCTAAATATATATATATTTTTTAAAAAAATTAAATAACCAAAGTAAACTATTATATTTAGTATAAAATAAAAAAATACATTTTTATTTATTTACTATGAGATTTTTATACATTACGATCCAATATATCATTTAGTCATAGTAGGAAAATATAAATTAGATATAGAAAATAATAGATGGATTAAATGTTTAATCAGACAGTGTAATTTAATAATGATTAATTATAATATAATGAAGAAAATTAAATTAAAAAAAGAATTAAAAAAAATAATGAATAGAATTATGAAAACGTAAAATATACTAAGAGAAATCTAATCTATCATCATAAAACATTCAAAACAAATATTTTATTATAAAATATATTCTCACTTTTAAACAAAATAGTAAACCACTATAAAAGTGAAAAAATACTATATTCAATGAAAGAATAACTAATATAATGTTATTTTAGAAAATAAATATTTTATGGAGAATAATCTATTTTCCATCATATCTCTGTGATCAATATCTATGAGAAAATTTATAGACAATAAAAAAGTTAATATTTTCTCATGTAAAATTTAAACATAAGAAAATAACCAAACATTATTAAATTTAATGAAAAACTAATTTTCATAAACATGTGTAACAAAGAAAATATTACCAAAGGTAATAAACAATTTCATTTGATTGATTTTTATAAAAAATATCCCCATGAGTTTAAGAATATAAATATTATATTTAAAAAATAGATCAACTAAGCAAAGTTTATTATCAACGTTTAATCAATTTTAAAATAAATTTATTATTTAAATGAATTCATTATTCCCAAAAGTGTTTCAAGTATGAATTATGAAATACTAAAATATAAAACACATAAGATATTTTAGAAGTGTATTGAATACTTCCTTAGTTCATTTGTGAAAAATATTTCAAAGATACTAAGGAATTTACGGTTTTCATAAAAAAATGTTCAAAAATGTATGTAAAACATACAGAAAAGTAAATTATTAAAAATAACAACCAAGGAGGAAACTACCCCTAAATTCATATATCTTTAAATAAAAATAAAACAATAATGTTAATTTTTCTTAGAGAAAAGTAAAAATATAATCATTATATTTGGAAAATGATGTTTTAACTATGTAAACTATAATAATTTTACATGCTAAGGAAACAATAGATAGAAATTAAATCATAGGACTAGAATTATAAATAACATGTTTTAAAAAAATATCTAATATCTTATATTCCATCATATTAAACTATATTATATAAGATTCTATGTATGATGTTCAAAAAATAATCATATCTAGACATAGTAACTACCTTAGTTTCAAGAGGATTTGAAACATCCTTTGGGAGAACATTCCAATCCATATACCATGTGACATTGAAATTCTTCAGGTAGGATTCCTTCCAAAAAAATCAAGAATAATGTTGTTTTGGTACCTAGACTAGTTTTGGTCTAACTAGATTAGTATAAAAATATTTAGGTACCGTTAGAAATGTGATACATTATTATAAGGTAATCTTGAAGACAATGTTTTTGAAATGAATGTTTTATTATGGATTAAGGATAGAGGGAACATTAAAGAAAATAAATTTTCATAATTCCCCTTGATGTTATAGTTAATGCATGTAACATTTGAAATATTCTCATTTATTCCTTTAACACAAATAGTTATATAAATCTGAAGAACCTGAGTATTATAACCACAACCATTTTTATTATATTTGGGTTCTCAGAGCCATTATCTTTTCAAATTTATATTGGATTCAATTAATATAGATAAATTTTCATTTAAAAAAGTATTTTCTTTTTTAGGTGTTTCATTATAAGTATGAATAACATTAAAGACATTACATAATTTCACATTTAAACATAAAAAAATGTTTTCCTTTCTTATTTTCATGTTTATGAAACTTACATTCCCTTTTAAATGTATCAAAATTACCACAGAAAAATTTAAATCTTCTTTGTTGATCATTACAAATTTTAGATAGAAAATATTTTATTCTAACATTATAATATTTTATTTTAGCAATTCATTATATTCAAAAAATTTCTATTCTATATTTATTAAAAAATAATCATTCCAGTTTTGTATTATCTTCATTAATATTCTTATTTTCTGTATGCTTATTATCTATACAATTCATGCATTCTTAATATGTCACTTTGAAATTTTCCATTATGATTAGGTAAATTTTTATCTTCATTTTCTATATCAGTTTCATATCCAGAACTATAGTTATAGTCAAATTATACCTCATATAAAATAGAATCCAACAAACATAGATTTTCATATTTTTTTTCACTTTCAGAACCAACATCACTTGAATATGTCTCTTCTATACAACTCCATCAAGCATGATATCCCTTTCTTGGTTCCTTACTATATTGTTCTATCTTTCCTTCTTATTTTAATTTTGGATGGTCTGATTTTATGTGACCTTTTTTCCTACTCTTAGAAAAAATTAATTCTGAAGCATCATATTCACTATTCTTACCTCTTTAACAACCCTATCTATCATCTTTCTTATTATCTCTTCTAGGATTATTCTTAAATCCTATCTTATTGTTTAAACACCATTAATAAAATTTGTAATTTCTGCATTCCCACTTTGCTGCAACTCAAAATCAGAATAATTATTAATAAAATTTATATTTGACTTAAATAAAATACCTTTACTTTTATCATGTTAATTATTATTATTATTTTCATTTCCATATTTTATTTATGATGTGATCCCATAAACTCATCCATCAAATATTTAGTAAAATCATTACTTTCTCTAATTATAACCTTATTTGAACTCCATATCTTAGTTATAGATCATAGCAGTCTCTCAATGAGGGTTTTATTCTTTATGTTCTCTCCAAATTAAAATATGTTGTTGAATCTTATGTACATCAAATTAATTATTCCTTAGTCATTCATCCTGGACTCTTGATACTCTGCTTGGTGTATACCTCGCTTAGTTATATGCAACTTATCCATTCCTTGATGAGTGAATTATAATTTCTTAAAAATGTTATTAGCTGTTGAAATGATGAGATATGACTATACATATTTATACTTATAGAACAATATAATAAATTCACATCTTTTTAATTTTAAAAAAAATTGCAGCATCAATACATGTAAGAGTTTTAAATAATCTTCAAGAAATTTATAATGTTTTGACATTAAATCCTAAAAATAAAGACCACTAATTTTAATTATTACCTCTACACAATATTTCCATTAAAAAAATAACTTTAATTAATGTGAGGTGGTATGATAGGATTCCATAACTCAAAATACTGAATAGCTATAACAAATCAGTGGATATTTTTCCTTAGACATTTAATTCTACGATAAAGGTTAGTTCAAAAATATATAATGAAACAATTAAAACCAAATCCATAAAAATTAACCACCTTATGATGTGAATTTTTAGGTCCCTTATTATGGAAGAGTTTACTTGAGGGGGGGGGGTGAATAATCCTTTTTAATTTATTATTACCAAATATGATTTATCAGATTTTTATATGAGTTTTAAATATTGCCACATAAATACAAAAATTAAAATATATGATTATTATAGTGATATAGATCACAAAGTACCAAGTCCTCTCTTCAATATCCTTTACTCATTGATGATATTTGTATGTACTAAATACTCATTTTTAACAAGGAGTTATAACCAAATTAGAAACAATTATAAATGTATCCTTTTCACAACTAGTGGTAGAACCTAGCCTACCTTTTTCAAACATGATGTTAGAAACCCTGAATTTTGATGGAGTCAAATCCAAAATTCTATTTTTATGGGAGGAATAACCTGAACATCCTTTTAGATGGGAGGAATAACAAAATGATATATTCTATATGGGAAAATATTAAAATCAGAATCTAGAATACAAACAGGTGATGGTATGAATTACAACATTGAAAATAATGGAAAAATATTAATAATAGTAGAGTAGATGATGAAGAGATTCATTTAAAATACTACTCTATGATCACCTCAGTGGAGGAATATAGTGATGATGAAAATATTTAGTAATAATATTAGAACATTTGATATCACATAAGTTTCTTGTTCTAACTTTCAGAGCAACATGAATGTATGTTGTATCATAGTTAAATGAATCATCTGCACTAATTCAACTATTTAATTACTAAAACAATATCTTGAAACAATAAATCATATATCTACCTGATCTTGTTCATGTCCAATCTAAGCATGAATCTTTTTAGTGTTTAATAATTAAATAATATGAACATTACCTTATCTTTTTGAAGTTGTGCTGGAAAAAAAACTCTCTTAGAAAAATTTATATTTTTAAAATATTAATAGAGAATTATAATATATTAAGAGTAACATTCATAAATAAAATAATTTTGAAAAAAAGTAAATAATAATATAATTATACATATTTTTCATGTAGTATAATATATTCAAAAAAACATATCATCGTAAGAAAACATTATACATGTGAAATTGTCATTGAAAAAAATTACACAATTTTTTTAAATTATGATCCTATTTTAATTTAATATAAAATAGTACAAATTAATCAATATATACAATTTTATCAAATTTAATAAATATTAATAAGTTAAAAAGATTGAAAATAATTTTCAACTAAAGTTGAGTCATGACTCACCATTGAGAACAGAGAGTGGTGGGTCATGTCTCGCTGTTAGAAAGGTCTCGAGGTGAGACATTAATCACTATTGGAAATGTTTTGGCAGTGATTCATTTATCAGCATTGGAAATTTCAATGGTGGAAAAGAAAATAATACCATTAATTGTAAAAATATCCAAAATTAAAAATAATTAGTCAAAACTAAAAACATATCCATGAATTTTATCATCAAATGGTTTGAAGAGAAAAATAAAAATTGACTCACTATTGAGTGTCTAAGGGTGACTCATGAACCACCATTGCGTTTTAGCCATGACTCATGTACCATAGTAAGGTTTCAATTGTGACCTCATGAAAGCTTATTAAAACATAAAAAATGAACTTATAATTTAAAAACATAACATTGTTTTTTCAAAAAGCATGAAATGATAAATATTCAAACAAAATAGATTGAATAAAAAATACTTCCATACATCTATGCTCTTGGATAACAATATGAAAAAGATGCTGGTAAATTGTATAGAACACAAAAGTGAGTTTTCGTAATATAATAGATTAAAATAGTTCAGATATTATATAATTAAGTCAATGCATTAAACATAATAGACATAAGATATATTGAGATCTAGTAGAACATGATTCCAACACAAATAGTACATAAGAAGCAATATGTGAAAAAATAATTAATAATTATAATTTATACAACATACATCATCAAATAATAACATATGAACAAAACATATGTCAAAAAATTAAATAGAAATAATAGATATTTACAGCAAGTAAAATAAAAAATTTATTCATCCAAATATGTGTTTTAAAACTCCTAGAGGTGATTCAAGGACTCGGTGTTGGGATTTTTCTAATTGTGTGAAGTTCTCAGAACTGGTTAAAACAAATTTTATAAATTGTCTCTCTATTGGTAAAAATACCAACAGTTTCAAAAGACTCACCGCTGGATTTAAAAAATTGTGCCTAAATATCTCACCATTTGGTTCTTCTAGTGATGAGCCTAAGAACAACCAAATAAAAGGTCAGAAAATTAAACTAAATGAAAAGAAAAGATCTTGCATATTCATCATGAAAACATTAGATTAAAAGATTAAACATTGTTTGGATTAAAAATTTGGAACCAATAAAGAAATATCCCTATAGTGAAACTATTAGTGTAAAAACAATAAATAGGGAACAAATTGGTTGGAAGAAAAAATGATCTTAAGAAAACATATAATTTCGATACTGAGAGAGACCCGAAAGGGGATGAGAAAATGAGTGGATCATCCCCTGTTAGCTAGACAAAAAATAAGACCTGACAAAATAAATAAAATGAACGTAAAACGAGGAATATGGACATAGAATATAATTTGTCAAAATGGAGAGGAGATAGATTCCATAGAAAATTGTGTCACCAAATAAAAGTAGCCACTGTATGGTCTTCTTTTGGATAAACACATGTATAAGAATAAATCATGTGGTAATGGAAGTGTCTTACATGAATTTGAAAAATGAGAGTTCATGGTAGAATGATCATATCAATAGATGATAAAAATTGATATGAGATCAGACTATATAGGTAGAATTCCAAATTGAATGTTTTGTACCACAACCAAATAAACTAGCTATAGATCATATTTATATAAGTTAGATCATGATTTCTATTCAAAAGAATAAAAAAATAACTCACATATGGCCTATGGTCTATGCAAGTGAAATTATCCCAACCCTTGCAGGCATAGTGCTTGGGCCATATACACGATCGCACATACATTACCTGTGTAATATGTATGCTACTAATCTACCTTTGTGTGAGACACACATGTTCAACCTCCCAGGAGGATACACCCATTTTTGTTCCTTACATATGGTTGAGGTTCAACTTTTTCTTTCATACAACATTTATTTTTACAATACAAAATAAAAGTAAAAATTAATTAACATAAAAAATATTAATACTAAGTTATTAACAAATAGTTTTTTCAAATAATAATATTTAAGTAAATGTTCTGCAACTGCAATTTGTCAAAAAAAATAAAATAATTAATACCCAATTATAAATGGAAAAATGGAAGTAAGATGTAATAGCCATCCATATGAACAAATAAACTAAAAAAACCATATAATGTAAACTATATAACATAATAAAAAGATAAATTTTATTATTTTATAAAAAAAACGTGGAATACACAAGATATAGAGTATTAAGAATATACACAATTCTATGAAAAATGAATAAAACATCAAATGTAATTTGTAATTGTATCATGAGAATAATATCAATCATCTATTAATATACTCCATCATAGTACATAAAATTAATAATCCATAGTTAGGAACCCTCACTTAGCCCTATAAGAACCTATGAAGTCTTCCATGGTACAAAATGAAAGCCCAATCTAGGTGTGATATATACTTTGGAGGCCACCAACCATGGTTTCTAATTCAATATTTTCCTAGTGTATATAGTGAATAAATGTGTATTCAATAATAAAATATATAAATTAAATACATTATACCCATGATGGTACAATTTTCCAAAGTAATAATCATTTGATACTACCTACTTTTTTATAAAAACGAATGTCTCTAAGAATTTATTAATCAGTATTTAATTATATTATAGGCTTGGGACCAGATATTATAGAAAAGGTTTCCCTAAATTATCATACAAGTATATGTGGTGAATATGTCCCAGGAAATTTAGATGATATTAAATTATGTAATGCCAGTCTTACATATATTTAGTGAACTGACCGCAAAATAGTATTTTCTCTAACTTGGAAGAATCTTCATTTAATTAATTGGCATCTTTATACCATCCATAATATTTTACATATGGAACACAGGTACCACTACATGCATACTATAAACCCATCACATTATGATTCCATCCATGTAATTCATCATGTGAACCCTGGTATCACCCAGGGTATGGTATTAAATAATTCCCCTATGAGAATATCCTTTGAATTCAATGTAAGGAACCCAAGTATAACTATTGGAATAATATAATGCATTTCCCAATGAGCCCATCCTTATCATTCCACATAAGGAACATATGTGTCCCTTATGGAATAATAAAAATATATCTGCCATGTCAGCCCATACATGGAATTAATATGTGAATCAATGTATCACCCATGACAGACTATAAATATAGTTGAAATAGAATTTTAAATTATTATCCCTGATGATCCCATCCAAGATGTTCCAAGTTGAAACCCATTTATCTCCCTCAACACAGAATACATAATGGTCCTGGGATCATAGTCTATCAATACAATTTTACAATCCATTTAATTCAATTAGGACATTTCATTTAAAAAATAACACATTTCATTGAATTAAAAAAGTAATCAAGGGTCAATGATCTTGGTCTCACCATTTCCTCTTCAGTTTAATTGAATTTATTTTTCATCCAATTCATTTTAACAAAAAAATAAAAATGGGGATGGAATACATCCCAAGGGTGGTTTAATTTTACAAAGAAGAATGTTCATTTAATATAATTTAATATACAACTGTAAGGGGGTAGTTTTAATTGAGGCTCTCAACTTCCGTCATTTTTTAAGGGTCACATGGTTCATTTAGGCATAAAAACATTAGTTTAATTTATAAAATACTAATTTAACAGGTGAACCATGTAACACTAGGTTCATTTCCCAATTTCACAATATATAAAAAATATCCATTTAAGTAAATATGAGAAGACAACATACCGTAGATGAGTGGTAGACACCTCATAGATTATTGGCCCTAAACCCGAGCTAGAGTTAAATAAATTAATGGAATAGAAGAATACCATAAAAATATGTTATATTATATCTCATGGATTTATCATTACATATTATGATAGAAAATTAGAAAGGAAGGAAGATGAATAAAAAAATACCATTGTATTACTTACATAATGAATGAAAAGAGATTCCTACATCATATAGAATAGATCTCTCAACAATTAGGAAAATGGATTAGATCTCTCAATAGAGGGGAATAGGTGTTGTAAAAATGTGGGAAAAAAGGATGGATTAAGGTTATATGAAATTTGGGGGAATAGGTAATATTTCCACTCTTTTTAACCTACATGACATATTCACAACCTAAATAATGGATTTATTCTATAAATCCATTCTCTATAGGGTATTCTTGAACCACATACATTTTATGACATGAATTTATGATGTAACTTAGACACTTATAGTGTAAATTAGATTTTCACAATAAGACTGTCTTGTAGACAGTGCCCTACTCCCTTTTTTCCAACCGCAATGAATACCCAAAGTGAAACAAATGAATCTTTTGCAGTCTAAACTAATAATGATAATTAAAGGATCAAACCTCAAATAATATAAGACCTTATTACTATACGAGTCATTTTTATCTGTTTTTTTTGAATTCATTCATCTAAAATGTTTAACAAGTCATTCATAGTATGGCTTACGTGTTTTAAAAATTATCTTATAATTATCGCATATTCATACCAAATATAATCATAATATGAAATTTTAGGAAACTTTTACCTAATATAATTCATCTAATAAATCTATAATTAGTGGAATAAGATATCAACCTCATGCTAGAAATTTATTTAGAGACCTTTAATCCACACACATTATATAACTCACAAATATCATCTAAACAAGTTGAATATATATTTATACATTTTTACATATGATAATAGTGAGAAGACACCCCTAACCCCTCTAACCGATTTATTTTTAGGTAATCCAAAGTTCATTAAAATTAAATTCTACCAATTCCACATCATTAGCTAACTGGACACATCAAAACTTATCATTTATCATTAGACAAGTCTAGCCAATATGGAGGTGAAAACTCCAATAGATTTATCATAGCAACTTTATAATATATAGTGTTTTAAAAAATGAAAATATAAATTATTAAAAAAATTAATTAGGTTATTCTATCAACAATTTAATGTTAAAAAACAATAGGCTTGTAATATAATGAAAAATACAAAAAAATATTTTGGCCTCAAACTAAAAATGATACAAAAATGTAATATTATTAATTAATCTCATAAATTTAAATTCTACCCATATTCCATTGTAGTACTAAAAAATCCAAAAAAAATTTATTCATTGAAAAATAAAGACGTAAAAGAGAAATACATAAAAAACCACCAGTAAGAATATTAAAAAAATAACCTCTGATATTCAAGGAATAACTATATATTCTCACAACCTCTTAGGATAGTTCCCATGTAAATAGAACTTATATTAGTCATCTAAACTATAGTATCTAGAAAAATAATTAATAGAAATAATGAATTCTTGATAAGAAGGAAAACTAGGATCTACGCATTATTCCATTATCTCTGAATCTGGTAATGTATTGGTTGAATTTATGAAATTTAAATACTGACTTCATAATTTATAGGAAAGACATAAAATAATTCTATAAATTGTTTTATGGGTTATATAATCACTATAAAAATTCATGACATATTTTATGAAAACAATAAATTGGAATGTATTATAGAAATGTTTCATTTGTAATTTTTACTTTAATAATTATGCGAAATTTTTCAATATAATTTCAGGATGAATTTATCTACTATTATTTTTCACTAATTTTATTCCAAAATAAGTGATGAAATTTCACAGGATTCAACTCAATGTAATTTTTACATGTATTTTCATGGAAAAGTATTTCAGTGATCAAGTATAAAATTTTAAGGAGACTATTTCATTGTAATATAGTAGTGGTTGGGTTACAAATTCAAGAAATCATACTCTAATACACAATGATAGCTATAATTTTACTACTACATGATGACCAACTATGAGAGTGGGTTTTAAATCAAATACTGAAGTTTATATGTTTTTTCTAGGCCTATAGAATTGGATAATTTTATATTTTATTCCAAATAATAATGATGGAGAATAATGAAGGGAACACTGGAGATCATTAAAAGTAGGTGATAAATATTTCAAGGCATAATTTTGAAGGATCACATGGAATGGATGGCCAATGAATTGATAATATGGATATATCATGTAATGTGAAACCCATTGGACGAAAGTAAATAATTTATTATGGAAATGTTCATGCTTTTGAATAATGTTGAAGTTTATTAGGATAAATTAGATGAGGGATTGAGTGTTGAGTAAATATAAGACAATATACTTGGGGTATAATCACCGGTGGTGATATACTTATATTACAGTTGGAAACAAATTAGTATATAGAAGTGACGTGAACTACTCTACATATCATGGTATAATAAATAGATATATGACACCTTTTAACAAAAAATTTCATATCACATATGCGGATGAGGTAATATTTCAACTACCAATAAAGAAATTAAAAAAGTGTCATGTATACAAAAAACCATGGAAAAATATTATGGATAATAAATTGTTTAATATGAAGTTACAAAATATACTGTAAGTCACAACTTTGTGCACTGAATGAGAACCAATGATCATAGATTATGACGATGAAAAATATCAAAATCTATTAAATGAATCAAAGAATATAAAATAAACACAACAATCCCCTATAATGTTTTGTGGTAATTCTCATTATAGGGTAATATCAATTATACTAACTGTGAAATATATTTTATGGTGATTTGAGGATCTACATTTTTCACACTCTTAGATTTATGATAATTTAAAGTGGAATGAGAATGAGGATTAAATGAGGAAGCCTGGTTTGTGTTTAAATGAGAAAATAAATTAATGATTACAATCGAAGGGAATGTTGGGAATAATATGTCAATGATAAATGAATACATTTTGGGGAAATTGAATAAATTGGGGGAGAAGTCATATGATAGTTCAAAGAGCCACAAAAGATATCACTTATATTACATCAGAAAATAAGTAGAAATCATAGGCCATGACTAATTCAACAGGGAAGATTATTATAGGCAACAACAACACCTCAGTACATATTTAATGTGTAACTATATCACAATACATTATATAGGAAACTATAATTATTTTATATGAAAAAAGATCTATCTAAAATGGTTATTAGGGAGATATGTGGTACATATTTCAATTCCCTATTTCCTGATAAATATGCAATGATTGATGTCATGGGTAATAGTAGAACATTCGATCTGAATATATATAAAGGAAACATGAGACATTATAGAGAAATTTTCGTTTTTACATTTATAAATATAAATATTATAATTAATGAATTGAACAAATATAGACAAAAACAATGACTCAGAACTTCTAAACATAAAACTATGGATGATGGCCAAAGCATATCTTTATTCTCTACCAAAAAAATTATAATTGATACATTGTGTGTCCTATTTTGTGGTATGTATGTATCATTGGATGAGTTCTATGATAAAAATTATATAATTTGTGTTGATACAAAGACAAAATAAAGATATATGTTGAATTCTATTGATAAAAATATTATATAAGTTCATTAAATGAATCTTAGATAAATCCATGAATCCTAAAATTATTACATAGATAGTGATTGTTTTGGGATGTTCTATGTGGAATTTTTAAAATAAATTAAAGATTAAGGATTATATAAATAAGGTGAAGAATATATAAGATATGTCAATAATGATCTTGTTTTCCAAGTTCCAAATAACATGGATAGTGGTGTTAGGTTCTAAATTTCAAACAGAATGGGGTAGGTGGACTTATTACATGGAGAGAGAATGGATATTGATTAAGAAAGTCATTAGACGATGGATGTTTAATAATAAAGAATAATTTAATTATTTTTAGTGTATCATGACATTTCTTAATCTGTTAAGTGGTATGAGGGGTAGAAGTTATCCTGATGAACACATAAAAGACACGAAAGAAACCCAAAGATCATGAGAGAATCATGAAGATACTATTGTGATCAAGATACAACTCACTATATTATAAGGTTTTGTTGATTGGATAGTGAGTTCAAAAGTCTCTAGAGGTTGGGTTTAAGAATAAAAAAATCTATTACTATCAAATAGTGATAAGAATCATCAACATGAGGATAAAGATGTTTTAATAGAAAAGTCAAAGTGAGTTGAGAATAAATTGAGTTGGATAGATTTGAGGTGACACCAATATGTGGAATATGAAATCCATATTAAATATCATACCATTTTAGTCATTGGACACAATCACACGATTGGGGATAAAATAGAATGTGATGATTTAAAGATAATAGAATGAGGGATACACAGAAGATAATGAAACACATTGTTATATCCAAGATGTACCCTAAAAAATGTGAAAGATATTTTTTTGAATATCAAATTTACACTTTGTATGAACATATAAATAAAAGTAAATTCGCTATTTTATATTCATAAAATTCAAGTGAAGTATGGACAAGAGAACATGCCTTTACAAAATTTTTGGTCCACCAAATCATTCATTCTAGCTCTAACTCTGCCAAATCAGGCACTGTATCACCTATCCATTTATATCCAAAATTTTGAGCACTATATCACTTTATCATTAGGGTTTCAGAAATCAATTTCCAAATCACATAGAATTTGGGTTAAGAAAAATTGGTATTGTACCTCCCTACTTTTTGGATCCTCAAAATAATGTACCATTTTCACATGGACTATTTAGTTTCGAATGGTGAATCATTTCTCTCAAAAAACATTATTCCACCCATTAATAACTATTTCATATGAAATATTCAATAATGTTCATATTTTTCTTAGGAGTCCAATTATGGAAATAAAATTTTCACAAACAAATGTAATTTCTAAATCCTATCCATCATGGGGAGCTCAAACATTGGATATTAATGAGAGACAATCTAAAAATGAATAGTTTATTATATTTTATTTAACAATCTGACCATGTGTTTATTATTATATGTATTAGGATATACATTTCATTTATCATTAGGGTAATTATATATTTATAATATGAGTTAGTGGTCAAATGATTATCAATGTTAGTGGGTTGGCCTATATTTATGTTACATAGATTTATCATCACCTATAAATGTAATAACTATACCTTGATCTATGGAATGGTAACTAGGTAATCTCATTGAAAAATATGCATTAGAGTTAATTTTTTTTGTAGAACCTCTCTTATTGTCTCCGCTATATTTTCTTTTAAAAAAGAGGTTATTCCAAGAATTTATAAAGAAGAGTTCATACTAACGTGTTCAATGATTTTAGTCATGAGAGGATATACTTAGAGGCAATAACCCATTGGTTTATACTATAGTAACTTGATTAAACAAACTTCTATCAAATATAAGATGCATTGAATGTGTTATGTGTATTATTATACTATATGTGGATATAGATATTTCTAGAGAAACACTTTTGTTATATTAGATACATGGCAGATGATTAATTTATATGATGAAGATCAGTTTTTTAGAACTAGGGGTGTCCAAAATCGACACAACCTAATCAACCCAACCCGACCCAAACATGTTGGGACACATTAGACATGTGCTATGTATGGATTGATTTAATTTGGGTGATTTTATGATCATGTTATCTTGGGTCATGATTTAAAAAATAATGATATAACATAACCCAACTATCCCAACCAATACCTAATTTATTTTTCTTAGAGGAAGGGTGCTCAACTTCCCTCTTATCACCCCTCAGATAGGTAATTTTTACTGAATTTAATAGTTACATATAATATTTTTTTGTCCTATGAAAAATAAAACATATAAATTAAATACATGTAATGATAAAATAAATTCTATAAAATTGTATTGAATTCGTTTATTTTAATACGTTGGATGATATAAATGTTTGATGAACTTATTTGGATTCATCTTATTTCAAATATATGTTTTTTATTCAATGAAATTTTGTATGATTCATTTTATTAGATATGATCAAATTATTTGGAAATTAATTATATGTAATATTTTGTTAGATAATAGAAATGGATTCTGTTCTCAATGTGATGTTGTATTCCTTAGTTTTCTTAAAAAAATGTATTGCAATTTTGAAAGGATATTATAGTGAATTGTTGATTTTTTTATTTAAAAGATCTTAAATGTTATATTTTTTTATTTTTTATTTAATAAATTGATAAATTGATTTTTTATTCATTCCTATAACAAATATTTACTTTACAAAATAGATCCTACCTAACCTAACCTTACCAACATTGGGTCGGGTCCGGTTTGGTCACTAAAAAAAATTTCTATGACACAATACTACAGAATGTGGATAATTTTGAGCAGGTCATGTGAAAGATTTACCCAAACCCAACACAAACCAAACCATGAAGAACCCTATGAAGAACTACAGTCTTAGTGATATACCATTTTCATGGTCTATGATGTTTTTCCTTAAAAAATGTTTCTCTATGATCACCATGTTCTAAGATGTTCAAATTTATAGGTAAAATGGCAAGGATTAAGGGAAGATTACAAGGTTAATGTAACTATAATTTTTTTTTATCATTTTTGACATATCCAAGATGTGGTTAGATAATGAATTCAATGTTGTCAGAACTACCTTGAATACCGATCATGATGTATGTGATATTAATATGTTATGATTCCTTGGGATTCCATAGAAGAAGATTTATCTACAAATATACAATATGTCATGGCTCATTTGAGATATGCACTCTCTAAAATGGTTTGGATAGTTCTACCATGTCATGTTGACAAGATATTGTTTCTCAAAAAAGAAGTTTTGTCTTCAACTCATCCTAAGTTAGATGAGATTTTTTTTGAAAGAAAATACAAGAACCAATAACGTACAAGTTCATAAAAATAGTATTTTACAATTAGAACTTGGAAATGAATACATGTTTTATGAATTCAAAAATACTTATCAGCATTAACTATAAAAACAAATTGAACATCCATAAAAAAATAAGTCAACTCAATTACTGTTATATTTTAAATCCACCTAGAGGTCATTGTCTCTTGTATACCATACACCCTCAATTATATAATCTTTAAAAATATAGTATTTTACCATAAAAAACCCTTCATGAGTTGATTTTGGATCAATATTCTATTTATTTTTGTTCTTAAAAGGGTATGAGATCTTCTATTTTCCTCACCAAACCTGTTTTGATTTTGGTAATACTAGATTTATCTCTTATAAAATAAAAGGATATAAACAATCAAAAGGATTTGTTTGATCATAATTCTAAGTTAAATCCACTTTTTATGCCAACATGAACAATTTAATGTCACACAACTGGTGTAGAAGTTTGAATTATTCTCAAAAAAATTTCAATTCTTGTATGCACCTACTACAAACATCCTATGTGATTTTAAAATATGTAATTTTATTTCTTAAAATTTTCACTTAATCATGTAATAAAATTTACAATATTTAACTATCAGTTTCCATAGATGTAATTTGATACTCCATATGAGAATGAATTCACAAGTTGTATCGGGAAAACCTGATGCAAGAAACAAATTTTAAGGACTATAGGTTCTTATATAATGTTCCGATCTCTTTTTACGTTGATATTAAATTATAATATATAGATATTTATTAAATTCCACAAATACATGATTGAGGTCTATAAAGGTTTACTATATTTTAAAACAAGGTCTATAAACAATTTTTTCATAAAAGACCTATATTGTCTCCCATTTAATTCTTCATAACTAGAACCATTATTAAATACATCATAATTTAAATATTTCTTCATAACCCATGGGAAAGGACAAGAAATAAAGTTTTAGTTTTGTGGATCTGTAATATAAAACAAAGGATATATCACTTAACACTTAAAAAACAACATAAATGTATGAGAACATAATATTAATATTTGAAAATCATACCCTACCTCTAAAATATAATAATTTTGAGTCATGGAATAAATTAAGGAAATTAATTAGACAGGAATGATAAAGGAATCAAATAACATGATCCACTAGATTATAAAACTAGCATAAGTCATATATTTTGGGAATAAAAATAAGCATAGAAAATCATTTCCTTAGTTTTCAAGGACCTATGACATGACTATTATATTGTACTCAGTTCACTCCCCATTCTTGTCCTATTTGTATATTAAATATCCTTCATGAAAAAATTAATTAGTGGTGTATATAATTTTTAGAACACTCTTTATACAATTAAAATCACAAATATGTGTGAAAATAGACCATATAAAATTCTTCCTATCACGACACATGAAAAATAAATGAGTTCTGTAAAAATATAATCTTCATAACCCGTAAAAATGGGTTTCATAAACATCTTCAAATCAAAATAATAAATCATTGAAATAATGAATAAGAAAGGAATAATTATATAATATCCCTAGTACCTTATAATTAGCAAAAAATGATACTATCCCAGATTATAACTCATTAAACACATATCCCTAAAATATATCTTAAGAAAAATACACTTTTCAGTTTAAAATCAACTATTTTAAAATAATTTTCTTTCTAAACTATTGATGAATAAAATAAAATTAACGATAAAATTGTAAAATATTAAACCATTATTTAATGAATTTAGTGGTTATCATGGTGAGAAATTCAATTAAATCCATATAAGATCAAATAAAAAATTCCTCAAATATCTTTTGGTAAAAAGACAAAAAGTATCCCATTATAAAAAATATAAGAAGATTAATTAAAAAAACAATAAAAATTAAAAATCAGTAAAAATGATTTTATAAAATCATTGGATAATATAAAATACATTCTTGAAAATATTTTTTGAATAGATGTGTATGGAAGAAAAATTATTTTTTTTTAAAAAGAGAAATGAAGTCAGTTTTCCTTAAAAACGTATTTCATCCACATAAATTAAAAAATGGAGGAAAATGAGAGTAAAAAATGTATTATCATGAAAGAATTTGTTTAGAAATAAGTTCATGAGATTTTTGATAGTTATTTCATGAAATTACATTATTAAAAACATAATAATAATCAATCTGAATAAACAATGGTGTTGCAATGTAAATACCTTTTGTTATGTTAAACTTGCCTTAGAAGTGATTTAACCTCATTTATAACAAATATAAAATAATTATAATTTATAAAATATTCATGTAAATAATTATGAAAACATATATGACCCCTTTATAACAATTTAATGACAATTGATTAAAAATCACTTAACAAAATAGTGATTTATAGGTGTTTACTATTTCATTCATTCATAAATATTTTGGTTCATTATTTCTGGAATTTATTCGTTGATCATGGATGAATCCTATAAATTTTTTTTATCATGATATTAATATCACATATACTCATCATATATAAATATATTTTCACCCATTAATGTTAGAGATAGAAAAATAAATTACACTTTTTTAGAAGATGATAGGATTTGTGTATGCATGATTATTTTTTCCATTTATAGATGGATAGATGAAAAGGAAATGTAAATAATTAATAACCATTAAATAATTTTAATTATATAATATGCATCATATTTATTCTTCAAATCCATCCTTATTACCATTAATTTATCCATTAAATGAAAAAAATATCATAGCTTCGTGGAGGTCATTGTCCAAACATATGCTAGGGAAACGTTACAGTTTTCCAACAGAATAGATGTTAATAATGTATATATGATATCATATTTCTAGAATAATAATTATTTCATTAATATTATATAAAAAAATTAATCCCTTCATAATACTCATCTATAAAAATGGTGATGAAAAATTAATGTTATATCCACAAGGAGACGGTAAGTCGTACTAACACATAAGCGATACTTTCACAACCCATTTTACGGGAATGATTATGGATAATAGAAGTTTCATAATCATAGTACCATTTTATTTTATTTAGCATTAGAAATTTATTATTTTATGATAAGAAAAATATTTATAGGAGGTAAAAAAGATGCAAAAAAATAAAGTGGTCGATTAAGGTGTTTACCACTATTTTAAAAGGGGTCAATTGGATCTAATATTATGGTTCATAGGTTTGGTGTTTTGGGAAGAGCATCAACTCTATATTTTTATAAATATGTTTTCATAGAAATTTGGCTGGTTTTGGTCAATATGAAAGGCTCAAAGTGATATAAAGAATACAATGGGGAGTTTCCCTTTGATAAGGGGGGAGAGGAGCACTTCAGAAATTTCATAAATGAATAAAATATATTAAAATTATTAATTAATGAAATAATTACAAATATATAGAGATATAAATATATTATGTCATTGAAATACCTTAAAAAAATATAATTATAACATGTTCATGTGGTGTTTTAAACCTTATCATCTGGTCTATCCCCTTAATTAACATATTTTATCCATATCCATCTTATCATATTTCATTATTTTTAATATTTTTAATAATTTAATAAAATAATATCTTATGAAAATTTAAATAATTCAAATTTTGACACTATTATTTTAACTTGAATTTTAAAATATCACCAAAGAAGTTGAATAAATATATCATCATTTTAAACATCACTAAAAGTTTATATTTATTTTAAAAAATTTTGGAACAAAATAATGTTTTCCAATTATATTACAAATATTATTTTTAAAAACATTTATTTAAATTTTATATTAATTTGATAAATGTTTTTTAGAATCTCGTAAACATTTAAGGTAATGATATTATTTTTAAAAATTATAAATAATTTATCATGATAGAAAAATATTTTTTCATTCGACTAAATATATATAACTAAACATATCATCAGTTATTAATATGTCAAAAATTTAGAGGTAATAAAATAAAAAGAATGATATTTTTGAATTTTCATTAAATAAAATAATATAATGGTAAAATTAAAATTTAAAGGGCTAAAAAATGTAATTTATTCAATGTTTTGATGCTTATGGATGTAATATACTCATAAAATTAAATTTACTCAAGTTTTAGTGTTTTTGTTTCAACTTTATTATATTATTTGTATCCTTAATTTCCCAATTTTCCCTTATTGAGTTGATACATATTTACTATGGTTACTATTCATAATGAAATTTTTTTTACGTATTTAAAAATTTTAGACTTATTGATTCTAAATATTGAATCCATTTTTCAAAATTCAATTTCAATAATTGGTAGAAATGCATTTTAAAATATGTGCATAAAATGCGATGAAAACTATTTTTTTGAAAAACAAAGGTTTTTGCAAATTTTTTTATTATTATAATATATGTCCTATAAAAACATTATATGAATGTTAAAATAGTTCATTAAATATATAATAAATAAATGTCTTTAAAATAATTCAATAATTGTTATTAATTATGATAAAAACAATTTTTCTCAAAAAAAGGTTTTTTCATAAGAAAAAAATAATTTAATATTCAAATGTTTTTTAATTTCAATAATACTATAATGATTGCAAACGAATTTATTTTATTCAAATTTAAACCAAACATTTTCTATTGTATTATTTAGTCCTTTTCGTACCCATCAATTTAATTACTATGTTATAACCTAAAAAGTAAATAATATTTTTTTAATAGTATATAATTGTTCATTTAAACTTAGTGTTTCCTATAACACATGCCATAAAAGAAATTAAATTTATTTAGGGTGAAATATATTATAAAATATTGGTGTGTTATATTGTACCCTCATTAAAAATAATTTCTCCCTTAATATTCATCACTCTGATATAACAAAATTATGATACATAAACCTCATCATGTCCTCAGGTTTCCACATAACTTCTTTAATTTCATGATTTCTTCACAAAACATAGACCAGTTTAGTGGTATTGTTTTGTATAATTTTATCTATTTGATCTATAATCTTCACAAATTTTTCTTCATAAGGAAAATCATTATCCATTGGTATGACTTCTATATTCATTACACGTGAATGATAAGGTGTCTACTTCTTTGGTAGGGGTATATGGAAGACATCGTGAATTTGAGAGAGTTTCTTTAGAACCACCATGCGATAAGATACCATACCTATATGATTAATAATTTTTAAAAGACTGATAAATATATGGAATAACTATCGTATATTTATAAATATCATAACCTTATTCTAAGAAGATATTCATAGGAAAACCATTTCAGTATCTTCAAACTCTAGATCTCATCGATGATTGTATACATAATATTTTTATCGAATCTGATATGGATTTATTTTTTTTGAATGGATCTAGCCTTCTCTCCCATTTAATCATCTAGATTAGGGCCCAATATCTTATTTTCCATAACTTCATCCCAACACATTGGATTTATACACTTTCTACCACAGAGGAATTTATAAAGATCCATATGAATGATTGAGTGAAAGAAATTATAGTATGAAAATTCCACAAAAGGAAGGTGTCGATCATAAACACCTTTGAAATTCACAAGAAATATCTATATATGTCTTCTAGAGTACGAATGATCCTCTCAGACTAAAAAACGATTTTAGGGTGATAACCAGTGTTGAATCACAACTTTGTGTCCAAATCCAACAGAATTACTTTCAATAACATCAAGATAAAACTTGGATGATAATAAGATATAATTTATTTTTATACTCCTTGTAATATTACAACTCCATTAACATGTAACATTTAAATATTATCAAGTAAGAAATATCCTCTGATGGTAATTAAGTGTGATGACTTTTAAGGCAATCTACATGAAACCAAATAGAATTATTCAGTTTAATCATCTTGGGGAGTGCAATGATGAAATCTACAATAATTTTTTCTATTATCATTATATAATAGGTAATGGTTTTAACATGAAAATAGAAATATGTCTTGTAGCCTTAAATTTTATACATTTCAATCATAAAGATTCATACACTATAATGTATCTTTTTTTATGCTGTCCCACCAGAAACATTCATTTTTATCTTTATAGATATTCATACTTCTAAGATGAATAGAGAATGATGAACTTTGAACTTCATACAATATCTCCCCATTCTAATATTGTATGGATGAGACACTTACATGGTTCTTGAACATTATCATTCCATCATAATCATGGTTAAATTCCAAAACATTTCTCACCTTATTTTTTTGTTTCACAAGATCATTTTGTGATTATTTATTATTCACATGGTTAGATGGTTGAACACTTATTTGAGAAATATAATGTCTTTCTCCATCATTCAATATTCTATTTTTTGAAAATCAATAATTATTGGATCTTTTTTTATCATCATCATAGATAATCTAGAAATATCATTTTGACTAAGATCATCTATCACCTCATTCTCTTTCGTAGGGTGGTAATGTATTGGGAATCCATAATCATTAATCAACTCCAACCATATTATATCTTTCGAATTCAAAAAATTTTATGAGGGAATATATACTTCAAAAATTTTATGATTAGTTTATATATCACATCGTTTTATATGAAGATAATTTCCTTATATTTTTAATGTATAATTTAACAAAACCAACTCCAAAATCTTGAGTTGAGTAATTTTTTCATAGATATTAAAATATCCTGAGTCATAAGATATAAATATATCATTATACATGAGGAATCATTCTAGTACCATCTTTATTTTAGTACTTTAGATAAAAAACCCTTCTCCACTATTGCAAAGTGTATTTATAGCTGCATAGACAAAAATACAATTTATTTCCATGAAATATTTATCACATCTATCAATATAAATTAAGACGGATCCTTTTTTAAGTAAATTTATTATTTTATAGATATATGTGATAAATTCTCCATAAAGAATTGTTAATATTTATTAAAATAGAGAAAAATATATATCTCAATCATAGGGTTTTTTATGCACAATGTTTAATAACTTCATTCTTTGATGGATCCACTAATATACCATTTCATGTGATTATATAACCCAAAACTTAATCTATTTTCATCAAAAATTTACACTTGGTAAATTTTTCAAATATATTTTCCCTTTTAGGGTCTTTATAATAATCATAAAATGATCTTAATGGTCTTCCTTACTCTATGAATATATAGGAATATTATATATCAAAATTTCCAAAAAATGATCAAGTTGATCACTAAAGTCTATATTCATTAAATCCAAGAAGACATATGTGGAATTATTAATACCAAATATATTCAAAATAAATTCATAACATCTATAGCTCATATGGAAGGATTTTTTTCTTATTTCTTCACTTTATTCCCCCAACTAATAGTTTCTTATTCAAATATCAACATTTTAAAAATACTGATCTCCTCATAATTGATCAAATAAATCACAAATATAAAGAATAGGATAATTTTTCTTGATTTTGATCCTCTAATGTTATCAATAATCATATCTGAGTCCTATTTACCCACTTTTATTATAAACAAATTGAATAGGTGCTCCCTAAGGTAATTCACATTTCCATATGAATCTTTTGTTAATATTCTACTGGATTTTATTCTTTAATTCTAATAACTCAATAAGTGACACTGTATATTGAGTCAATAAATTTTTCTTTCACATGTTATGAATTCTATTGAAAACTCAACTTTATTATTTGGAGGAAGACTTGAAAATTCATCCGGAAATATATAAAATAGGTTTATCTTCACTGATTAGTTCTTAACCAACCATGTGAGATAAAATCCCCTTTGAATAATAATCAATACCCATAAAATGTATTTAATTTTCATTGGTTTTTCATATTTATTTTTTAATTAGTAGGTAGTCATTGGTTGGATTGTAATATCAAATGTTACTTCCCTTCCATGAAAATCGATGTGTTCATTATGTAAACAAATAAAATCCATTCCTAAAAGAATATGAAATTTGACTAGATATAGAATAAAAATTTATTTTAGATGAAAATTACCACAATCATAAATTTTATTTGCTTCAATGACATTAGATGTGATAATTGTACCATTAAGAGTTTTTGCTAACAATTAAACAACTAATTACCTGGGATTCGAATTAGAATTCCTGGAGAATTTTGACAATATAAGGGGAATTATATAACTAATATTAAATAATATACTAAAATATTTGAGTGTACTTATAACCACCTCTACTCCATCATTTCGTCTTCAATCCCTTATAAATACCTAAATGGTTATTATGAACATCATGAATCTTTGAGTAGAGTGATCAAGCATGAAAAATCATTTATAGAATTTCTAAATCACAATAAGATATTTTCAATCGATAAATCCTTATTATGAACCTACATCCTCCATGATCATAATCTATTTAAATAATTCACAAAGATTTATAATGGTAATTTTAATTAACCCAATCATATCCTCCAGATGTTTCAGAATAGGTGCGTAGTAATGGTACACTCACCATGAACTAGAATGATGGACGAGATACAATCGATCAAATATTTTTAAGGTTATTAACCAAAGATTAATATGTTCCAAAATCCCATACACTTGTTGAATCTAGATAGGTATGTATTTCTAGGAAACCTATATAATCACTTCCATAATAAGAATTTAGAATGTTTTACTATTTGTAGAAATATACCTAGGTTTTTCACCAAAGTTATCTAATCCCAATATCCGACGATTGTATAATACTTTTATCTAATACCAACTATAATGAAAAAAATCTATTCTTAAATGGATATTGAATTTAAATAGATGAATATTAATTACACATCCAAAATTAATGCTCATGAACATTAATTAATTATTTTCTTTGAAAACATTAATACAAATAAAATTCATCATAAAAGATCTAAATTATCTCCAACATAGTTATTCATAAGTAAAACCGTTCATAAACACATTATACACAAAACCCATATTAATAACATGGGGGAATATAAACATATTAATGAGTGATCTCCGATTCTTATTGAGATTATTCAAGGGAGACATCGATGATCACTTAAACATAATATGAGAATATGGGTATAAGAATATGATATCAACATTTTAATAATATATCATGTATATCATATATCATAATTTTGAGTCATGGAATAAAACATGGGTGTTCAAAAGACATGATTCGTTTAATAATCAAAGAACACTAGCCATTAATGTATAATAATAGAACAAGTCATATATTTTTGGCATACACTTAAGAATAAAAAATAATTTCATTAGTAATAAAGGGTAATTTCGAAGACTATTATAGTGTATTGGGTTTACTCCCCGTTCTTTCATATTAGCCATAGTAAACTCCAAAAATAATCATAGCGGATATATACCCTTACTTAACTAGATTCACTTCCCAATTTAGCCCTATTTATCACATGATATATCCATCTCTACCAAATTAATTAGTGAGATATATAATTATAGGACAACCCATTACATTATGGAAAATAATATATATATATATATATGTTCTATAATTTCACAAAACATTCTTTATACCATAACCCGTAATATATAAATTTGATTTAGAAACACTCCATCATAGAATAACTCGCAAAAAATGAATCATGATTTTTAAAAATGTTACCATGATAATAATAATCCATCCATGGAAAGAATAAGGATGGTTTCATTGGATTATTTCCCCGTTAAATCATATGTAACATTACTAGATGTTATTATAGACTAAATTTCCTTAAAAAAGACAATTGACATATTTCATGGGAAAGATACACTTTACACTTTAGAATGATCATATTTAAAAAAAATTATAAATATATTATGGAAAACAATTATATAAAAATACCCTTGGAAACTTGTAAAGTAAACATAAAATCATTGATGATTCATTAAGGAATGAAAATCCATTAATTTTGTAATGTAAAAAAGAAAACATTCCTTTCAAATTTTTCAGTATAAAGTAGACAAGTACCTTATTCAAAAAATGAAAAGAAGATAATTTTACGTTTTTTTAAAAACACAATTTTGGGAAAGAATGAATTAAAAAAATGATTTATTAATATGAAAATTTTAAATGACTTTTTTAGAAAATATGGATATCAAAGAAAAAGGTGTTAGACTGAAGAGATAAATAATGTCAGTGGTTCTTAAAAATGTTCTTTCAACCTATTAAATTTATAATGGTATGAAAATGAAAAGAAAAAATGTAATATCCATAAATTAAAATAGGTTATTAAAAATCATAATATTTTTTTGGATATATATCATGATATTTAATTTTTAAAAACCTAAAAATAGATATTTTGAGAAAAAAAGCCTATAATGTAAATGCCTTACCTCATGTTCTACATGCCTTAAAAGAACCTTAACCTTATATATAGTTTGTTTTTATTTCTTATTATTTTATAAAAGATTCATTTAAATACTTATAATATCATACATTATCCCATTATATCATTTCTTCATTTATTTATTAATAATCCCTTATTAAAATCACCATTTTTGTGTGCTAAGTATATCATTCTTTCATAAGAATTTTGGTTTGATAGTTCCATTATTTTTACTTTGACTACCATTCCATAATATCCATAATGTTAAACATGTTATTAATATCATATATATTAATCAAATTTATATTTAGAGTCATCCATTATTGGTTTATATTTGGAAATGAATTTCTCCATTCATGGAGATGGTAGGTCATATGTACACATGCAAATAGATTCCATTTTCTTATGGAAGGAATGAAAGAAAGTTAAATAATAAATAATATTTCAAGAATTATTATAATGTAATATTCATAATATATATTCATTAAATATATCATTATTTCCAACCATGTAACATGAAAAAAAAGAATCACATCGCTTTGCAGAGGTTGTAGTCCACAACTACACACGAGTGGCATTATCGTTTTCCAACATTATGGAATGTATGATGGTAGACATGATATTATCAATTCATAACAATAATCTTATCCTAAATATTACATATAAACACTAAACACATAATAATAAACATACAAAAATTATGGTGATGAAAAATGAATTGCATCAATACGTGGAGACTGTAAGTCCTATGTCGCACGAGTGATACTTTAACGTCGCATTTGATCAGAAATAAAGAGGATATAGGTAAAAAAAATAATTATTATAATTTTTAATTATATTAAATACAATTTTATTTTTTTTACAATAAATACAAATCATTTAGAGGATATAAAAGAAAAATTACAAAGAATGTGATCAGTTAAGGCGATTACCACTGGTTTAAAAACCTCCTTTTGATATCCTCTTATGGATACTAGTGTTAGATTATTTTGAAGAAAAATATATATAGATTATGGATAAGTATGTCTTAAGGTTAATGTTATTGGTTTTGTTCGATATATAATGCTCAAAGTGGTGTTCCCTTTTATAAATGTGGGGAGGGGAGCCCTTGGAATTTCATAAAACATTAAAATAGAATAAATTAATTCTAATGAAATTGGATTACAAATGTCCATATATTTAAATAAAATGTATAATTGGATTGAAATATGATCATACAATAATATTAATATAGTTTTAAGTAGTGTTTTAAAACGTTTCTTGTGGTTTAACCTCTATGTTTACCTATTTTAACCTTAATCACGGTAACATATTTTAAAATATTAAAGGGTTATAATTTTACCTATTTGGTGAAAAATGGCTAATAAATGGTCATGGGATGAAATTTGAGACCATATTTAATAAAAATTTCCATCTTTATTTTTTTAATATTTTAAATAATTTAATAATATATTATTTTCAAAAAATATCAATAATGTAATTTTTGATAGTATCCATTTAATTTTTAATTATAAAACCAAATGATAGAATAAAATTTTAATAAATTATTTAATTATTACCTAACATGTAAAATTTATCTACAAAATAATTGAATATTTATATTTCATAAAACTATACAACTTGTAAATTTTTTTTGTTATATTAATCGAACAAATAACATATCGGTGTTGTGTAAGCATTTAAGGTAATTATTTCATCATTAATAATTAAAAATAAATTAACATTATAAAAAACAACATATGTTTCAAATAACCATTTAGAACTAAACATATCCATTATTTTACACTATGATAAAAACATAGTTATGATAAAATCAAGAGAATTACATTTTTTTTACTTTTTGTTTATATATGATATAAATGTAAAAATAACATCCAAATGGATAAAAAAGGAATTGGATTTTTGTAAGATTATGGATGAAATATATTCATCCATTAAAATTAATTCAAGTGTTAGGGTTATTTTTTAGTCATTATAATATTATTATTCAGCATAATTACCAATTCTTTTTTTTTTCTGAGGATATAAATATTTTCTTTTGTTAATAATAATTATAACCAAAAGGGACCTATTTAAAAAATTTAGACATCTGAATTCAAAAATTTAATCAAATTTCAAGAATAAATTTCTATAATTGTTACAAATTAATTTTAATATAATTGTGTAAAATAATATAAAAACCTCTTTTTAGAAAAAAAAACACATGTTTACTAGAAAATTTGATTTTATACTTATTCCATGCGTAGAATAATATTATATTAATGTTAAAATTTTTTATTGATTATATAATATTTACATTTCATTAAAATCATTTAAAATTAGTGATTAATTAATATAAAAACACATTTCATACATAAAAACAGCTATTCAGAAAATACATACTTTAATTGAAAATTATTTTAATTTTCATTTATAATTATTCATAACTAATGAATTAATTTTTTTATATTCAAAAAAATCTTTTTTAATTTTGATATTAATATTGATACATTCCAATTTGATTTCTATGAGAAAATTGTCACATTAAATAATAATATCTTAACTATATATCACGATTTGTTTAAACTCTGTGTTACGTGTAACACAAACTATTAATGAAATAAAATTTATATAGAGAAAAATATATTCTAAAATATCACAGTGTTATAGATTATGTGGGGAAAGTATAATAATATAAGATATAAACAGAGAAAAAGGATTTGAAAGAATTTTTTTAACTCTATATCGATAGCAGCGATATAAAAAATTCTAAAATAAATAGAGGATGATGATAAAGAGATAAAACTACCTACGAAATACTCCCTGATTCCATGGTCATAGCCTCATATAAAAAGTATTAATATTGAAATAATACCTCTTCCTTCTCCAATGAAATTATATATATAACCACAAAAAAAAATAATTTTATAAAATTACCCTTGTACATTTTTATCCTTCCCACGTTCCTAAAATAATAGGTTTTATAATGGGATTATCAATAAATATATCAATTATTGACATTATTTTGAAAGATGATGGATTTTCCTTAAAGTGATTTGATGAAGACTAGAGTAATGAATCTAGGTAAGATGACATATTTGAGGTATTATCATATGAGGTGATATACCTATATCACATGTGTCAATAAAACAACATGGGAAAAGAGAGTTGAGCAATAACATAGATGTAAGATAACCTATAAGTTGGAATTGGTGTATCACACAATAGAAAATTAAAAATGTAGTGTCATATATCATAATACACAAAAAGGATGTTCTATCATGGATAGTAACACATGTCAAAAAAGGTGAATTGAGCGGGGTAACATGTTAAACTAAAGGGAACTAAGGATCTCAATCAGTGAGAGTGGATACTAGATGCTCTGAAACAAAACACTAATAATGATGTGGGAATATTATGCCATATTTAATGAATTATGTTAGATATTTTACATATAGACCATTATAAAATATCTATAATTTAATTAATAAAATATATGTTTAATTGAGTCCATTGGGAATGTGGGGATGACTGTGGCTATTAAATATAGAGTTGGGGTTCAGATATTGGGGTTACCTCGTGTGGGACATGAGGTTAGCTAATAGAGAGTGATGTTTTTATTTCCCTCTTTATTAATTTTATGTGATATTTGGAATGGTAGGGGATGATAAATACTGTAAGGTGGTGGGTTAGAGATCACTTTTTGGAATTTACATGTTTATAGGTCTATTGGAAGCTTATTGGCTGGTGTGGTGGTCTCCCTCATGCACATGATCCATGAACCAAGGAGGAATCCCAATGAGTAAGTCTCCAATTGTTCTTCTAGTTATATATCTTTATTTATTCTTATTAATATAACTATGAAATATAATATCTATAGACAGTGATATAGTTAGTTTCTTCAATTCACCCCTCTCTCCCCACTCATTATTACTCATGGTGCTAACATTTGAAAACTCCATTGGGGAACTATTCTCGCTGGAAGCCATTATAACCACTAGGGAATTCAGGAATAGAACTATATTATCCTCCCTTTACCTATTTTTTTACTATTCCATATGACATTAAACCATTTATATAAGAACTACGATCATTTCGTGGACATTCAGAATAAATAGAATATTGAGTGTTAGTTAAGAGCAGATGATAAACATGGAAAGATGATCAGTGGAGAAGAATAGAATACTTGTCCTTAGATTATCCTTGGAGAGTATACATCCAACTTTAATGACTATGAATGATAGTGTGTATAATATATAACATGAACGGTTGGTACCTTCGTATGGTGAATGGAAAATTATAGAAAATTGAATTGTGATCAACACTTTGGATGTATGGAAAAAATGATCAGTGCATTATAGGATTTAAAACAAAGACTATTTCTAGGAATGAAACATGGCTGAATGATCTCTCAACAGCACATGAGATACATGGAATATTTGAATATAACATGCTTACTCCTCAAAGAAACATGTAATCTCTATCCACTTTTCCTTATTTTAGACAAGTTGTTGTAAGCATTATTAATTATATTTTTTAAAATATGGATGATAATACATCTTATATAAGAGTCAATATTATTTTTATGGAAGTTCTTGATGTTATATATGCAATGGAAGGTAGAGTACATATTGTTTGAGATGTTTTTAGTAGGTTTAAAACTACCACTACCAATGATATATTTAAATACAAGGAGATAGTAAGGTAAATTTACCCCAACAGAAGAACATCAAATATATCATTAGTTGTTTGTGTGGTAAAGATGTTTGAAATTGGTTTGTGTTAGTTGTTTGTGGAAGAACAGATACATAGTTTCCTTATAAAAATACAATTTTGTCCAGTGAATTTTCTTGCAGTTCAGGAACCATCACAATGAAATGAGTTTCATTATATTCCAAATTATCATTCTATAGTCGAAATGAAGGATACTATAGTTAAAAGGCTGATGTCTCCTAGAAATAATTTGATAGGGGTTGGATTACATCTATATGGTTCATGATCAATTGTATTAGTATTTATAAAAGACTTTATTTTGGATGATTTAACAGAGATGAATCATTATACCAATAACTTAGAGGTTGGTTATTTTTTGTAGAATTATGTATTTTTGTAGGAGTTATTTTTTGTCGAGGTAGTGGAAAAGCCTTATTGAATAGTTAGTTACAAATTTGTTTAATTTAGGGGGTAGTGTTTTATATTAATGCATTGGAAATGATAGTGCTTTATATGGATTATGAAGTCACCAATTGTTACCCTTTTCGTTTCCTATTTAAAGGGACAATCTGCCCAATTTGTTTTTGGTGCAGTGGAAATATGTTCCCTATATCCAGATGAAGTATATTGATTTCATATTGATATTTTCGTAGTCATTATAGTGAGTCTGGTTTCCAATTATGGAGTTTTTTTTAATTTGACAAGATTAATAATCCTTAAGATGATGATGAAGAGTAAAAAATTGATATATACACTTTTATCATTGTGTAATTATGGGATGTTATAGAAGAAATTTCTCATATTATGTCTATTTCATCCGGTTCTTTCATAAAAAACACTGCTAGAAGAGGTTCAAATAATAATAAATACATGAATATTAAATATATTGGTCTTCATTATTGAGTGAATTTTAATTATTCACGAAAAGAATTTGTTCTATAATGCGCACTCAAGGGAAAATATAGTGAAATCGATTATTGATTTTCTAGTAATCACTATTATTTCAAGACAACTAATGTTTTTATTTAAGTTATTGAGTTCCATGAAAAAAAATCATCAATGGAATTCAAAATATCATTTTTTAGACCATATACAAATCCTAAAGAATAAAATTACTTCATATATATTTGAGAGTAATGATGCATCCTTATAGTGATGAGGTTCATTATAGTCTCAAAGAATGAATCTATCCTTCATATCCCACCTTAGAGGAAAATTTGGTTTTTAGTGTTGGGAAAATTTTAGAAATTTTGGTCTAGTAGGGATTATTAGAAATAGAGTTTTTGTGATTATTCATGTACTGTCTTGTGTTTTGAGCTAGTTTAAAAATAGGAAGAACTAGAACATTTTCATATAATAGATGGGTCATTTTTAAAACCAACCATTTTAATGAAATTCCAAGTGTTGAAAACATTCAATGTGTTATTTTAGGACTTTGGTGAAGGCCTAAGAAGCTTATCGGGTGGATCGAGGAGTTTTGGGAGTTCCTAACCGGAGAAAGAATGGTTATTAAAAGCTACAATGGGTGCGAGGATTTTCAGAAATGGTGTGGTCCACTATAGGAAACCATGCAGCACAATCAATAGGGTTCGTGGAAGTGTTCATGGTATGCATATTGTTTTTAAATATAATCACCTTTCTCACATTCCTAGTTTAATTAAAAATAGATCAATACTGACAACCACATGTTTGGTGTCCAGTTTCCAAACCGTGTGACCGTCCTGTGGAGAGTGCCTATGGTGCACGATTTGCTAAATCATGTGGACCAAACTATGCACGAAGGACCTGTTGTAAAAAATCATATTAATTTAAAATAAATTATCAACAGTAAACCCTTCTTCCATTCTCCCTCAAATCTTGATGCAAAAACCCCAAGGGGTTCCCCTTGATCATGCAACAAATCCCCCTCTAGATTCCTCTTTTAATCTCTATTTTTACCAGATTTCTCCTTAGTTTCTCTTTCAAATATCTTAGGTAAGGTTTTATACCCTCTGAATCTTCTTTTTCTGGATGTTTTTTAGCCTTTATGTTTCCATACATGGTTCGGTTGAACCGTTGGTCAAGGGATATCCATATTTTGTTTTTCATATTGTTGTTTGGGTATTTAATGGCTTCCATGGGCCATGTTCTTATGTATTCTAGTAACAACCACAGATAGAATAGTGTTTCAAGTTGTTTCGGTCCACTATCGACATCCGAGGTAAGGTTTTATACCAGTCTCATGGTTCCACACCTCATTTATTAGGGTATATGAGTGTTTTTGTCCTCTTATTAATTAATCCGTAAGGCAATGGACAGTGTTTTGTTGTTTGGAATTGTCGTCGCCTTCTGAGGTGAGTTTTAAATTATTTATTTTGTTTTTCTTGTTAAATTTAGGGTCTTTAAGTGGTTTTACGGTTCCTTGTTTTATCTGTAGACTATTTTGTGGCACCTCATGTTTTGTGCACGCATACACAGGTGATTGTATATATATATACCCACTTGGAAATGATACCTCATGGGGATAGGAATGCGTATATGGGTTTAAAATGTATAAATTCATATAAAATAATTTATGTGTGTGTTAGGTTGACACATTTGGTTTCATTGTTAAAGCCGTCGAGTACTGAGTGTTCAGTTGGATCTACTTTA
This sequence comes from Viscum album, assembly GCA_963277665.1. Classification (NCBI taxonomy): domain Eukaryota; kingdom Viridiplantae; phylum Streptophyta; class Magnoliopsida; order Santalales; family Viscaceae; genus Viscum; species Viscum album. The sequence continues at coordinate 432,030,761 of OY728150.1, read as the reverse complement.
TAAGGCGGGTTCCCTTTCTATGACCTTTTAATATTCATAATCCTTTAATTAATTTAATATAAAACTATTCTAATATTATTATTAATTAAGTATGGTTTTTATTAAATGCTTCCTGGATAAAGGTAGTGAAATTCTTAACTATGATAAATGGTTGTTTGATAAGAAATATCATGTTTTTATATTAAAACCCCTCCAACATAGTTGAACCACCTTCAAGATAAAAATGTACTGAGTATAATTTCATACATTCTATCACTAACTATCATGGTTCTATGTTTATACCTTGGTGTCATGTTTGGTATGTTGTATGTTTAGAACATGGTACATATGAATGTTTATAAATGAGTATCTCTTTTATGTTCATATGTTTGTATACCTGAACACCTAACTAATTCTGTCTTAACCATCAAATTTAATTACCTTGATATATGGGAGTTAAATGTAATTGGTTTGGATAGCTTAAAAGTTATAGTGGCATCCTTTAAACTAAATGACCATGACACCTGTACAATAAATCAATTTTCAATGTTTTGGAAAATTGAGTATGGAGAATTTGAGTAATATGGTTAACATATAATGAATTTTTTTCTTGGAAATAATAATGAGAACATGACATATTCATGACAGTTTAGTCGATTTCTCTTCTTAATGATTTATAAATTACCATACATCAATTGAAATAATGTAAAGGGTTTTGGGAATAGTGAATACCAAACATGAGAGGGATTTTCCTCATGATATTAAATGAACATGTAAAAATTCCTTGAATGAAATTTAAATTGAAATGCATAAGATTTTATTTCATTATGGTACTCATTATAAATGATTATGAATATGGTATAACTATTTGAAATATATAAGAAGCACTTCCTTATGCATTATATTATTATTATGAAAATAATCTATTTAAATTATTATGGATGGGAGGCATTCTTACCCCATGATAGTAAATAAATGATTATGGATGAGAGGAATTCTTACCCCATGCCAACTATGTAAATTATTTATGGATGGTTGGAATTGTTACCTCATTCCATCTATGTAAGTTATTTATTAATGGGAATAATTCTTACACAATGCAAGTAATAAAAATGTGATGGATGGGTGGAATTCTCACCCCTTTCCATTATATAAATGATTATGAATGGGAGTAACTTTTAACCCATGCCAATATATAAAGGATTATTGATGGGAGGAATTATAACCCTATTCTAGTATATAAATAATTATTGAAGGGTTGTATTCTTACCCCTTGTTAGTTATCTTCTATTTATGGATGAGAGGCATTATTACCCCATAAAAGATTATTATATATTTATGGGTGGGAGGCATGCTTAACCAAAACCCATTACAACCTATATATATATATGTATTTATGGGAGGCATTATTACCCCATTCCAGGTAATATATATATATATATATGTGTGTGTGTGTTTGTATGTATATAGTGACACGATCAAACTATTATCTCAGTAATGATCTGAAGCTGGTATAGCTGTCAGGTGTCCCTTATGAACCTTGAAAGGTGTTATTTATTTATATAGATCCATTTATAAATTCTTCATACCTACAGACTATGTAATTTATATTCAACTAGGTTTGTATTGTCACCATGGACGATTACCTACTAATATTTCATCTCACACCCTTCTTGGGTACCTTGGGTAGCATGTAGACAACATATTTATATGACCTATGTCAACTGTTTCATTTATTGTACCTGTGAGTTTGGAGAATAGGACCAAGCTAATTCTCGGGATTCTCATAGTGTTCTCTTATGGTAATTTTCCATATTTTCATTATATTTTAACTCTGTAGTAAATAATTTTGTGTCATTTTCTATATTCAGTTAGGTGTCATTCCAAAATTTATTCATTTATTGGTTCTATAAATGGGTTTTGGCCATTTTTATTAAATTGTATTAATTTTATCTCATTTCTTGTCATTTATTTATTTATTCCGGCTTCTACCATTTATTGTTATTTAATATGCAATTAAATTATGAATCCTTGGTGAGAGGGTATAGTCTCTCCACTATCCCCTCTCAAGAACATCATTCGTAGTTAGAAGACTCTAGCATATGGGGATATTCCCTTGAGGTCATGTTAGACATTAGTCCATGTACTAGTTCGATGGTATGTCAGGACTGAATGTTAAAATGTTGTATTAGAGGATAATTTTTCTCCTTTGTCATACTATTCTGGGATGGTATATAGGAGACTCAGAATGTGTCAGTTCTCGGTTAATAGTAATTCTTTGGACAGATCACCCCACATATATGAAAAGTCAAATCATCCAGGCCTGAGATTGTTGTTTATGTTGTTCATAGTTACATTTCATATTATCCCAACTTGAGTGATTGGTTTATTTTCCAACACATAATGATTTATGGAATTTTAGGAATTTTTACCCATAACCCGATATGGAAAGGAAGATTCATTTCTTTCATCATACTTAGAACATAGAAATTCACACTCCATGTGTAGTGCCATGTATTGTAGTTGCCTTTACTGTTTTCCATTCTGCATATTTATCCTGTATTGCTTAAATTCCATGCTTCCTTGTTTTAGCATGATTCTATGTTACTCCTAATGAAAACATTCTAGATATATTTTAATATTAAATTGGTTTATTGGGATAAATTTTAAAAGGGATTCAATTACGATAGAATACAGTTTTCAATTGTAAGGTGTATGGGTACCTTACAACAGGGAAAGGGAATTCTGTGTATTGATCCATCTTTGAGATTTTTTCATTTTTTTATATTATAGATTTAAAATATAAAATTATTCTACAGAGTAAATCTAATGTGAATTGTTTTTTGAAAAATGCGATACAAATTCGAATCTATCAAGTTAATTGGTGCTTTATAGATTGGTATATGGCCACCCAGATGACCAGACCAATATATTTGATCATGTTAAAATATGAAATGTAATTTTCTTTCATAAATGGGAGCCAATTTTCAATCGATGACGTGTATAAGAGATTCATGAACTAAGAAATGGAAACCCGTATTAAAGGTAATGACCATGTTATGTATGGAATATGTATAATTGTCACAGATACTAAATTTTGATCTGATGTGAAATGAGAATATTTTATTGGGTTGTTTTCTAGGAAATCCAGGTTGGCCCGATGGAATCATTATAGGTTTCCATGTCTGCTAAAAATAATTTACATCATAAATTACCTAAATATGATAGGATGTTAGTAAATGATTCATGGTTAAAAGGGAGTTTTATAAAACATTGTTTCTTTGTCTTGATGTGTTAGCTGATATTTTAAATAGTTAAAAGTTTAAATATGAATAAATGAAAAGGTCATGGAAATGGAAACTATAGTGGTTTCCTCAGTTTAATAACCATATTTTATGTGTAGTTTTTAGATTCTCTTTGATTTTCCTTGCAATAGAATGATAGTTGTTTTCTGTAGGATTTATCCTATTTAGAAATGGGTTATTTTTTAGGCTCTTGAGCCTGGGACTTTGGTTAGTCATAACCAAATTCTTAGGTAGATATCTATTCATTGAAAGGGGCTAGCCTGTGGTAGGTATCACCCTTATAGCTTTTAATCCTTTCTTATGCTGTGATATTTTCAAAGTTTTGTGAAATTTGGTTCCCATTGTCCCTAGTAAGAATTTTTATTTCCAAGGGTACACTTTTTTGGATGGGTAGTCATGTTTCTTTTGACCTTCTTCTTATGTATGTTTGTTTTTTTCATGTATCAAAGGACCTTCATACATTCTTTTGAATTGTTTGATCTAATAGTCTTATGGGCATCATGTTTTCCATCCTTTTGTGATAAGGAAACTCGTAAGGTAGTAAATATTGTTTTGAATCTATTAAAAATGTTCTTCCATGTAGAAGGATAACAACAAAATAGGACCATTTTGAAATGTTTAGATATCCTAAAATCTATAAAGTTCCCATTTTATAAATCGTATCAGTGATTTCTTGGCAGCATATTTGGCTGTGGATGGTTCTTTTAAACCCTTGGGAAATTATTAATGTCTTGTATAGGCTTCAGTGGTAATGTTTAATGAACACAAAATTCCTTCAGGTGGTAAATTCATGTGATTGGATAATGACAGTTGGTCGGTGGGTGAAGCTGAGTCACTTCTTTATAGTCGACCAGTGGTGGTTCAACCTTTATTCCTCCTAGTAGTTAGGTGTGATTAACTAGAAAACATCTCAATCCTCATAGTGTATTCTACTTTGTGATGAGCATGTCCCCTATATTTACATTTTCATTGATGCACTTAGAGAGTGAAGGTCTTATGTCATGCTAATTGATTAAATGTTTTTGAACTTTTTGGGTGGTTCTCTTTCAGTGTTTCATGTTGGATGCATGGTTCCGTTCATGGTTTTCATAGGAATGTCACTTGGAGTTGGGGATGACCTTCAGGGATCATACTTGTGGTGAAAACAAGATTCCTTGGGAGAAGGAATCTCCATTAAACTTATAAAACGTCGACTGTCTAAGTTGGGGGTCTTCTTGAATAGTCGGACGTAGTGGCTTGACTCTTTTCATTTTTTAATTAATGTTTACAGAGAGTGAATGGACATTATCAAGCATGTCACTGGGAGGATGAGGGTTTGGTTTGTGTTATTCAAGGATTTTTATGTAATGTTGGATCGACATGGATTTTTGGTTGATGAGGATTGATCGCTTTAACTATTTTGGAAATAATGTGAGAAGCGTCATTATAATGCTTGTAGGCATGCATATAAATAAATTAATATGTTGGGTTGGACCATGGTTTGGAAGTGACCACTTAATGTTAAATCCTATGGTGGGAAGTACCTCTGGCCATATTCTTAATGATATGATGAAGAGATCAGGTCTTTGGGTAAATGAGATTAGTTAATAGCTATTTCGAGGGGTTGGTTACAAAATTGGAGTTAGAATGGGTCTTAAATGGCATAAGTTTCTCTTTCTAAAATAGATTCTTAAAGGTGTGTTGGGTGTTTGGGAACAGAACATGAACATTTGAAAGAATCTTCATGAAACATGTAGATTTTTTGAGGTTTATATTTTTCCAAAAGGATTATCGAGGATGAGAAGTTCTAAGGTGGGAAGGTTGTAACACCCCGTGTTTTGAACCCAAATAAGACAAGGAATTTGAACATTTTCAGTTACTGGATGGGTTGTTTTTAAACCTAAGATTCATGATTGAATAAGGCGATTTTGAACCTTTTCATGTGGGGTTTATGGACTTAGGTGACAGACTGGGAAGTTTCCCAGGTGACTTAAGATGTTTTGGGACAAATGAACGTGGGAAATAATGGTTTTAAAAAGTAGTAGAGGGCACCTAGTTTGTCTAAAACCGATTAGACCCCTGTGTGAAACTGTGTGGCCTTATTCAAGGGGGTAGTGGTTGGGCACATGGGTTGTGCATAGTTTTCCTAACTATGTACCTAGCTCACATGCTTAGTGTCATGGACAATAGCTCAACACTATTTACTACATAGTTGGATCATGGTTTCCAAACAATGAATCCATATCATGTGGATTTCCCTCGGTGCCTAGTGGAGTGCTCCTGGATGTCACACAATTTTCTAAAAAATGCATCCTAAATTGTGTTTCAATACCATATTTTAGAAAATCATTTTAAATTAAAATAAATTATAACAAAAACTAAACCCTATCAACCTACTCTCTCAAATCATGATGCAACACCCCTAGGGGGTTCCCCTTCATCGCACGATAACTCCCACTCCAACTTCCTCTTTCGATATCCATTTTTTTATTATATATCTACTTGGGTTGTCCTTTTAATATATGTTGTAACATTCTATTCCCACTTCTTCTTTGATTTCCGGCATATTTTCAGCCTCTTCATCACCCAACATGGTTCGACCAAACCGTAGGTCAATGGATAGCCTGATTTTGTGTTCTCATTTTGTTTTTAGGGTATGAAATGAATTCCTCATGTCTTGTTCTAGTGTATTACAGAAACAAACACCAAATTGTAAGTGGTTTGGGTGACGTAGATCCACTGCTGCCATCTGATGTAAGGGTTTCTACCCATTTTTTGGTTTCACACCTCCTTTATTAGGGTCATTGTGTGTTTTTGACATCTTATTAATTAATAGGTAGGGTTTTGGAATATTCCATGTGGTTTTAGATTATCTCCACCTTCCAAGGTGATTTATAAATAATCATTTTTGTTTTTCCTATTTAATTCAGGGTCGTTAATTGGTTTTAAGGTTCCTGGTTTTATCTATAGATTTTTTTGGCTCCTCTATTTTTTCACACATATACACAAGCGTGTGTATATATACCTCCTTAGTCATGTTCCCTCATGGATAGAGTAAAGTGTATATGGGTTTAAAAGTCATATATATATATATGTATGTGTATGTAAGGACGAAACATTTGTTATCACCGTTAAAGATTTTCAGCCCACTTCTTCTTTGATTTCCGACAGATTTTCAGCCTCTTCATCACCCAACATGGTTCGACCAAACCGTAGGTCAATGGATAGCCTGATTTTGTGTTCTCATTTTGTTTTTAGGGTATGAAATGAATTCCTCATGTCTTGTTCTAGTGTATTACATAAACAAACACCAAATTGTATGTGGTTCGGGTCAAGTCGATCCACTGCTGCCATCTGATGTAAGGGTTTCTACCCATTTTTTGGTTTCACACCTTCTTTATTAGGGTCATTGTGTGTTTTTGACATCTTATTAATTAATAGGTAGGGTTTTGGACTATTCCATGTGGTTTCAGATTGTCTCCACCTTCCAAGGTGATTTATAAATAAACATTTTTGTTTTTCCTATTTAATTCAGCGTCGTTAATTGGTTTTATGGTTCCTGGTTTTATCTATAGATATTTTTGGCTCCTCGATTTTTTCACACTTATACACAAGTGTGTGTATATATACCTCCTTATTCATGTTCCCTCATGGATATAGGAAAGTTTATATGGGTTTAAAAGTCATATATATATATATATATATATATATATTAATGTATGTGTATGTAAGGACGAAACATTTGTTATCACCGTTAAAGCTATCAAGTTCCTATTGTTCAATTGGATATACTTTATAATGTAGGGTCCCCTTCCATGACCTTTTAATATTATTAATGAATTATTTAATTGATTATTATACAATTATTATATTATTATTAATAAATTATGGTTTTTGAATAAATGATTTTGTGATAAATTTTGTGAAATGATTAAATATGATAAATAGTTATTGGATAAAAAATGAAATGTTTTTAGAATGAAACCCCTCCAACGGAGGTGTGTAACCTTCAAGCTGAACAATTAATGAGTATACATTCATTCATGACTTCTCTACATGTCATGATTCTTTATTTACAACTTATTTAATGTTTGGTATGTAGCATGTTTGGATCATGGTCCTTGCGAATGTTCCTAAATGAGTTTATCCTTTATGGTCATATGTTTGTTACCGGAAACCACTAACTAATTCATCCTTAGCCATAAAATGTAGTTTCCATGGAGATATGTTAGTTAAATAAACATGGTTATGATATATTAAATGATAGAGTGGAATATTTTCAATTAAATTACAATGAAACTTGCACATTAAATAATATTTTTATGTTTAGGAAAATTGACTGTGGAGAATTTGAGTAGGATAGATGACATATAATGAATGGTTTCTGAGATAATTAATTAAGTAAACATAGAATATCCACGACAGTTTAGTCAATTACTCTTATTTATAGTTTATAAATCACTATACATCAATTGAAGATATATAATGGGTTTTGGGAATAGCTAATATAATGCATGAGAGGGATTTACCTCATGCTTTAAAATGAACATGTGGACATGACTAGAACAATGTTAAAATGGAAATTCATAATATTGTTTTTCCTTATGTTAGTTATTATAAATGATTATGAATATGGTATAGTTATTTAAAATTCATAAGTGGTACTACCTTTTGAATTATATTATAATTATGACAATGATATATGTAAATGATTATTGATGGGAGGAATTCTTACCTCGTGCCAGTATAGAAATTATTTTGGATGGGAGGCATTCTTACCCCATGCCAGCTATGTAAATTATTTATGGACAGGATGAATTGTTACCCCATTCTAGTAATGTAAACTATTTATGGATTGGAGGAATTCGTTTATGCGATTAATACAAAAATTATGGATTGGAGATGTCTTACCCCATCCCAATATGTAAATGATCTTGGATGGGGGCATTCTTAACCCATTAAAAAATATAAATGATTATGGATGGGGAAATTGTTACCCCATTCCAATATATAAGTTATTATGGATTGGAGGAATTCATACCCCATGCTTGTTATGTTATATTTATGGATGGGGGGATTCTTACACCATGATAGCTTATTATATATGTATGGGTGGGAGGCATGCTTAACCCATGCCAGTTAAAACCTCTATATACATGTATGGATGGGAGGCATTCTTACCCCATTCCATATTATATATATGTACACACACACATAGTGACATTATTAGACTGTTATCTCAACAATAGGCCAAAGCTTGTATAACCATCAATTTTCCCTATGGAACCTATATGGATGTTATTTACTTATATACTTCCATTTATAAATTCTTCATACCTAAAAAATATTTAATTTATATTCCACTAGATTAGGATTGACACCGTGGGTGCTGAGATGTTGATATTTCAACTCAAACCATGCTCAGGTACTGTTTGTACCTAATTAAACCATATATTTATTGGACCTAGGTTTATTGTTGTATTTTTTATACATAAGAGTTAGGATAAAAGGATATAGATTATGCTTGGGATGCTTGTGGAGATCGCCTGTTAGACATTGCTATCTTTTCATTACATTCACACTATGATTTGGAGAATATTGTATTTTTTGTTTCTTTTTGTTGCGTTTTATCAACATATCATGCATTCATATGTTGTATGGAATGGCATTGGGCAATTTTAATAAATTATTTTTAATTTTCTCCCACATATTTTCATTAATTTATTTATTAATTCTTCTTTCATTGATTATTATTTAATGGTTAATATTAATGTGAATTTATGGTAAGAGTGTATACTCACCCCACTATCACCTCATGAAACCCTCGCATCAATTAGTCAACCTAAGGAATTTGGGGAGATGATTTTGAGGCCCTTTGACCCAAAATTACGACTACCAATTCAATGGTAATTCAGGTTGAGATGTCACTAGTTAGTGGGGTTAGCTGAATACCCCCCTTGGATGGGTTGAAATTGAATACAGATGGTTCATGTATCATGGGCGTGATGCGAGGTGGATGGGTGGTGCGTCATAGCAAGGGGTCAGTTCTTTTTTCCTTTTTGGTCGGGCTTTTTAGGGCTCCTCTCTTCAAGCAGAGGCTTCAAGTATTCTCACTGGGCTCAAATTGTGCAAGAAAAAGGGGCTGGAGATTTCAGAAGTGGAATCAGACTCGCTGATTTTCCACAATGCTTTTAAAGGGGAGGTCATTTCTCCTTGGTCCATCTGCTATGTTATTAGAAAATTCAATAGCCTTATGAGCCACAAAACTCGGGTTCTTCACACATGGAGGGAGGGGAACAGGGTGGTAGACCACTTGGCTTCGTTGGAGATTGATGACTCATTGGTTTTATGTCCGTATTTTGCGGGTAGTTTGAAGGCGGAAGGGGTCAATCTCATTAAAGGAGATTCCCTAAGGCTTCAACACTTCAGGCCTCCTTGATGTCAGGAAGTGTGGTGAAGGGTGGGGTAGTTTTTTTCTTGTTCTTTTCCCCCCCATTGTTTAATAAAAATTGATGGTCTGTATTTTGTGGGTAGTTTGAAGGCGGAAGGGGTCAATCTCATTAAAGGAGATGCCCTAAGGCTTCAACACTTCAGGCCTCCTTGATGTCATGGAGTGTGGTGAAGGGTGGGGTAGTTTTTTTCTTGTTCTTTCCCCCCCCCCTTTGTTTAATAAAAATTGATGATGATAATGATGAATATACAATTCAATGGTCAGTTTCATTAATTATATATATCTCTCCCATATCGTTATCATTCATGATGCTAACAAAGGCTCTTTTATTTCCCCACATAGAGTTTTATAATGATTGAAATTTGATTAAGCATGGTAATTTTATGTGTAATAATATTAATTATTTAATATTACAAAAATGTTTTTAATAGTTATTAAAACTAAAAGGAACATTCAAAATAATTTTTCCGTCATGGTAGTTCACTATGATAGAGCTATAATGATTTAATTTAAGAATTAGTTAAGGGATGATGTAATAAAAAAGGTGAGACAAAGGATAACTTGATTCAAGTATGTGATCATAAAAAGTCTTGTTAGTTAATCATGATGGAATATATTAATTTGTCTTATAAATGGTTGGGAAATATGTTTCATACAAACATGGGGAAGTCATCAATGCGAGACATTGTCTGTGGTACTCATGTTATGTTACTAAGAAGAGATCAACGTTGAACTATTGGACAGAAAGGAAGGATTTCAAACTCTTTTCATATGAATGTTTCTATTATTTTTCATTAAACCTATAAAAATTATCCATTATGATATTTTTGGTCCAATTATAATAAAATCAACTTTTATGGATAGGTACTTAATTTCTTTAATTAATTATTTTACTCACATTACCTATATTATGTATTTGAAACATAAGTTATATTCTATGAATATGTTTGAATTATTCTAGAGAAAATTTGAAAATGAATGTGGGTATTCGATAATGATGTTGAGAAATAATAATGTTGGTGAGGACAAAAATGAAGAGATCAAAAGCGATATTGAAAAACATAGAATCTAGCATGAGTTCACCATAACATAAAAACCTCAACAAAATAGCATTCCTAAGTGGAAAAATAAAAGTCTAGTAGGTGGAATATGGTTGTTTAACATGATGTTTCACATTACTTTTGGAGTCAAGATATGATCACATCTGTTTATATTTAGAATAGATGTTTCAACAGGAAAAGTTCTGGTTTGACTCTGTATGAAATATTTTAGGACAAGACTGCAAGTTTGCAACACTAATTTTTTTTTGGAGTCCATGAATCATGAATACAAATGGTGGAATCCATGAAAAAATTGATTAGATATGTGGAGAAGAATTTTCTCATGGCTATGAATTGGATGGAATATGATATAGATATTTCAACATAGAGATAAGATTATTAATTGACTATATTGATGTGAATGTTCTTGAGAAAGATGAGATCGATGAGTCACATAAACATGGATATGAAGAAAATGGAGAGTATGAATGATTTTTTTTAAAAGATTTAATAAGGATGAAATCAACTATAATCCTATATACGAAAAATAATAATAATCATCAATTTCTAGTGATGAAGAAAAATATTGAATATATTTTCCTTGTATGAAGAAGAAAGTGGGAGCTTAAAAAATAATTGGAAGTTAATGTGAAAAGGTTCAAAGAATAAGAACATAAAAATTCATTACACATAATTCATTGTATTTAACAGTTGATCCGGAATATTTGAATGAAGTTTTTTAGAATTTATAATGGATTCAGGATATGAATAAAGAGTTTAATCAGATTGAGAATAATGATACTTAAAAACTCATATCTTACCCAATGATTCAAATTTTTTAGTACAATGTTGGTGTTTCAGAACAAGATGAATGAGGATTATGAATTGATAAGAAAAAAATAAAGTTTAGTGTGAAAAGGATACTAAATAATTGGATGCATTGACACTTATCAGACTTTTTCTATAGTGGAAAGTCTAGAAACAATTAGAATATCTTTTTATATAGTTGTATAATGAATTTAGAAACTTATTCAGAAGGATGTGAAGTCAACATATTTTAATGGATAACAAGATTAGGATGTTTATATTCAACAATTGTGTGGCTTTTTTTGTAAGGATTAAAGTTTTGTGTTCATGTTAAAGAAAACTATGTATAGGCTAAATCAAGACCTGAATAAATATTATTCCAAATTGGACACCAACATAAGAATAATGAGTTCAAATAAGGGAAGGGTTTATAGTAATCTATAATTTAATTAAAACCATGTTTTTTCCTCATAGAAATTTTTTATGTGTCTGACATTATTTTTCATGGAATGATGAATGAACTTGTGAAATATTTGTTGAAGAGATGAAAATTTTGTTTCATATGTCTATGCTAGATGAAATGAAATTCTTTCTTTGGTAAAAAATCATAAAAAGGGGAAACAAATATTTTTTTATCATGAAAGGTATTCTAAGGAACTTATAATGAAGTTTGGAATGGATAATTCAAAAATAGTTTCCACACCAATTTCAGTGGGATCCATGTTGATTAAAGATAGATATGGAAAATAAGTTGATTCTAAAGAGTTTCAAAACATTATTGGAATATATTTTTTACTTAATTGGCTCAACACCAGACATTGTTTTTGTTGTTACCTTGTTTTATATATTTCAGAGTTCCCCATAATAATCCAAGATATTTTCAGTAAAATAAATCTTAGATATATCAAAGGAACAATAAATTTCATAATTAGGTATTATATCTCCTGAATAATTGATATTTCGGTCATACATATTACTATTAAAAAAGAAGTATTGATTATAGATGATCCACATGATGGAGTTTTATTTTAGAGTAAAATATAATTTATTTGGAATACTAAGAGATTAAATTAATTAAATGATTTCACGGCTGAAGATGAGTGTGACTTTTCCACTCAAGATACCACAAAACATATATAGATGAAGACCGAGTTGGAAGACTTACTTGTTGAAATAACATTAACCATTCTCATTGGTTATATTAATCAAAGTTCCATAAATATTATAGGATTCCCACTACAACATTGTCATTCAAAACATATTGAAATCAAATACCACTTCATCAATGTATGTGGATAAAAATGAATTATTGTAGGATTATGATCCTAAATCGGAACAGGTTACTGGTATATATACAAAAAATTTATAGAATGATGTATTTTTCAAACTGAGGTTGAACAAGAACATCCATCCTCATTCTCTCCTAGGTTTTTTTTGTGTTTATATGCCTTATCCCATACATTATTTGGATAATGTAGTCAATGGGGATAATTTTTTGATAAATCTATTCCTTGATATATGTAAAACCTTTTACAGAAGTATGTATATAGGGGAAGTTTTGGGAAAGATGTGAACTCATAATGTTAGTTTTGGAACAATTATAATAGTTTTCTGGAGTTGTTGTAGGAAAATTATGTTTATAGTGAAGTGAAATAAGTAAATAAATAAGTGAATAATGATGTGAAATAAATTGAGAAAGATGAATATGTTTCATGAGATACAAATTTAAGAAATCCTGGGTTTTCAATCAATGATTCATGTTTCCTATAATGAGTTTTATCATTTAAGAATAGAATTTTTTATAATTAATCCATTTATTTAGGTTACAGTCTTATGTGATTTATGATTATTGGATGAAAATGAAATCTAATGTTGGATATTTTGGGAACAAGTTTTCAAGAAGTGTTTTTGGAAGATAAAATATGTTTTTGATGATTGCTTTTATTTTTGTTAAGAAAAAAATCAAATTAAGTTGTATGATTTGGTGATTGGAAAAAAATAATGAATGGTTGAAAAGTAATCTCAACATCAAACAATTTTTTTATAATAAATTTCATTGGTTTCATTTCTCTATTCTGATGATGTTTTGTGAATGAATTTGTTTTTCAGCCTCATATGTTGTATAGAAATAATGTCTTGATTTTTTTGGGAAAGTGAATCAGAGTATTCAATTATTCATACTAAAAATGATGATTCCATTCTGATATTTTAGATCTGATAAATAATAAGTAGGCTGAGAAGCTTGTGATGAAAGCCTTATTAGTGAAATAGTATGATCATTGGTTTCCAATTGGTTTTTTGTTGGATAGAAAGATAGGAGATATTAAAAGGATGGGAAGTGATAAATTTTCCAATGTTAGTAAAAAGATGCTAAGTTAATCATTATATTCTTAATGTTATGAAGAAGCCATGATATAATAAAAAACCTTATAGAAGAATAAATTATGGAATGTTGTTTTTGTTGACACTGGTCCCATAGACATGACATGACAGCGATCCATCAGAGGAAGATTGATTAAAAAATTAGGAATTATAGACACTAATAAGTATGATATACTGGGAGTTTTTTATTCTGATCAAAAAAATTATTATCCACAATGTAGTAAACCATTTTCATTCGGTTTAATTGTTTCTCAATTGTGTCACTTGAAATAGAACAATAGTGTTGTTTGTTTTTTAAGTAGGTCAAGACTAATTAGACTAGAATTAATAATGATCCATTAGTGTGATATAGAGACCAATCCATCTGACATGAATTAAAATTTATAACTTCATTAGACGTAGGATCATCATTCTGGTGAAAACAAGAAAATGATAATTTTTGAGGGTATTTGTGGTAGTGTTTGTTAATGGGGGTTTTGAAACTAATGATGAGGTGCTTCCATGTAGTGCTATTATCCTTAGAAGATGTGATTATTTTTATAGAAAAATAAATAAAAATATGTATATTGAAGATTAAAAAATGTTTATTTGAGAATGTTTTCATGGATTTAAATAATTCAGTTGGTATGAAGCATCACTATGATGATTTATTTATTTTACAAGTTGTCACTGCATTGTAAATTCTTCAATTTATATATTTTTTCATCATTAATATCATCTTCAGGTCAGATATGTTTGCATCATAATAAAGAAATCAGAATGAAAAATTTTATCGGACTAATGAATATTAGCAAAGACTGAAGATGAATGAAGCTTTGAGATAATTTAAGAAGTTTTGAGAAAAATTGAGAAGAGTAGAGAAGCGCTGAAGAATAAAAAGATGGAATTATAATCGGAAATGTAATTCATGTTTTTAAAAAATTGGTTATGTGGGAAAAAATTTCATTTTCCCTCCAAGATCACATTTATCAAGCCTATAAATTGTTGAAATTACATTGTAATTCTAAATAAAAGAGGCACCATTCATGTGTGAAGAGAGTAGGTTCAAGTGCTAGTGTTTTTTGAGAGAAGATGTTTCTGGACTGAGCATTCATAAGGAATTATATGAGAAAGAAAAGGTGGAATAATGAATACTGGAAATAGTTACCAAATCTTACCAAAGAATTAAAAATAGGTTTTAGGGGAAATTTTGATGTGGTTCCTAATAGTTTCCAGAGTATTATTTCTTATCTGGTTTTAATATTGAAGAGTCAGAACAGGGAATTAGATTAATCCATCAGTCTGAGTTTTCTTAAAAATGTATAGGGATGTTCTTACATGATATTTGGTAATAAAGTTATAATTGTTTTGATGGTTACAAAAATTTGAAATTTGATAAGGAATAACTAGATCATGTTTAAACCAACAGGTGAAGGTCTCATTACTTTTTAAATATCCTTTATTACATAATACAATCGAAATGATGCACATAAACTATTTTATTGATAATTATGACACAAAAGTGTAAGGGTTATCCAACTTATTTTATCCACAAAATTTGATTTATTATAGTGGATTTTGTGGAATTGAATAATTTACAAACCTTGACAAGGGATTAGATACTCTTGGTAAGTATTGAACCTTATAAATACTTGTATTCCGATGGATGTGTGATAGTTTTGTTTGTCAACAATGTGGTAACTCTTTAATACGACTGGAATGATGATTAAAAATAATGGAATCTGAAAAGAAAAATATATCACTAATTCAACGGTCCCCTATTAGTTATACACTAATCTTGGATGGGAATTATCAATTGGTATTCAAGAGAAGTATCCCTTTATTTAATCTTTACTGAAGTATTTGAATAGAATTATTGATGTAGAATCTAATTTTTTCCAATTGTTAGGGGATTCCAGTCTTTTATTGAAATTACTATCATATCAGGAGTGGTAGAAAGTTTTTGTATCTTATGTCTACTCGGTATGATGTTCTGGAAGACGATGTCGATGTAGTTCCTCTTAATGATGAAAAATATCCTCTCACATCCATGGATAATAAGATTATTGATAATGATGGAAGTGATATGAATTCTTTACTCTCGTCATATACTAAAATGTGAGTTTCAAATAGTGAGAGAGCGTCTACTACTAATGGTATATGAGAAATGTTGAAGAACATTTATAAAGGAAATAAGAACATAAAGAAGGATAAGTTATAAATCATGTGGATAAAGTGTGAATATTTGAAATTGGGTGAGTATGAATCTACTGGTGACCATTTTATATGGGTGAATGATATTGTGAGCACAAAAAGACGTCTTGGTGATAAGTCGTAAGACTCCAATGTTGTTACAAATATATTGAGAATTATTAGTGAAAATTTTGATGCCAATGTTTCACATGTGAAATATAGATATCCTGAAACGAAACTGTTTTATTGCCTTTATAGTAATATCGTTACATGTAAAATGAGAATGGATATAGTTACAGAAGTCAATGAAATTTTTTTTTGGAGATTTTTCTTTTGATGTTTCTAAGGAGGGTCTAAAAAAGAGTATTGAAGAATAAGAAGAATGTGTTGACTTTGAATCTGAAAATTCAGCACTAAACAGTATCATTGTGTTTTTGTCCTTATTTTCTAAAAATGTGAAATTAGGTATAGCAATATATAATGTGAATCTTCCCATTTAATGTTTCGAATAAGGGGTTTTTGGTAACATTGCAACTAATTTTCATTAAATAATGAATGAAGAAGACAAAGATGAAGATGAAATAAAGAAAATAATATCTGGGATCAAACATGATGATATGTCTATATACTTTTCAAAGGGAAAGAATTTTTTTTTCACTAAATCCCAAAGGATAATTGTTTTTTTAATGGTTAATAAGATAGAGGTAATTATGTTGAGTCTGAAACATTTACTGGTGTTTTTGTAGAATGTAATTACGTTTTAGTAGTTAATCATGAATAATTTTGAAGTAGTAGTCCTAAGTAAGAAGTGGATGAAAATGAATTTCATTTGAAGATGGTGTTGAAATAATATATATGAAATATTGTAAGACTAGATAAAAATCAATAATTCAAAAAAGAAAAGTCTTCTAATAGTCATTCAATAATGTTCTCTAGAAGAGAAAGCTATGTTACATAAAAAATTTTATTTTTAAGGAATTATCTTAATAAATAAAACAATTATAGTTAACATCTAAAATTTATATTGAAGGAAAAAAGAATAAAATTTGGAACAGGCCCAAAAAAAAATTTCAATTTATTGAAGAGAGTTACATGTTTCACAGTCTCTATCTATCATGTTGGTGAATATTTTCGAAATAGTGATCCTGAGAAGGATCATGAGTTCTCTTAAATGTCGAAAAAGAAATTCGAATATGTTTCCAGGAAGAATACATTTGGGAATTTCATATATGTGGACAAAACCAACAAAGTAAAGAAGTAAATTTTTTATAAAAATTATGATTCTAAAAATATTTCTACTACTTCTAGTTTGGATATAGCTGAAAAGAAATATGATTTAAAAAGGAATAATTTCATTGATAACTTAATGGTTGGTGGTCAACAATGTTCTAATGTGAAAGATAATAAGGATTCTGAGAAAAATGCTTGTAATACCGAATATTAAGGAAGTTGTAGAGGAATGTATTATTTTTATTGGTACGAATGGAATTTTGTTTTATTTGAGAATACAATAAATATGTGTTGGTTTAATCAATAACATTACATATATCCCATGAGTTATAGAAATACTAGTTTATTGGGGAGTCCATCTTCTCAATGGAAGAATACTTAGAAGGTTGGTGTATAAGTATAAAATAAATTTCATACTTTGGAAAATATTTTTGAAATATGTAAACAGCCTAGACATCAAGGAGAATGTTATCTTTTTTTAAATAGAACAAAAAAGGTTTACAACATTTCTCTAAATCCAGAGGTTAATAAATTCAAATTGGAGTAAAAATATTTTATTGTAGTAACTACTCTCAATTATAAAAAAATTGAAGGACTATAGATCATGTATAGTGGTTATTATTATCATATGATTTGATAATTAAAATATTTAAATAATTTTATAGAATTCAAATAAGGAATAGTGCATATGGAAATGATGAGACACTCATAAAGAAAGGTGTTATATTTTCTATTATTAGAGTATAAAATTTGTATTTCAATAAATATTTTTTTGATGGGATGAAACTCAAATTTCTATATACCTAACAACTTTTTCATGAAATAAATAGAGTAATTTTTAAAATATAAGTTTATTTGTGAAAAGAGAGGATGGTGGAATTTTTTTTACAAGAGGACAATATTTAAATAGTAAATTGTTTCATGTTGGTGAAGTTAAAGACTCTTATTATTAAGACTGGTGGAATAAAATATGTTTTGGCAAAAAATGATGGTATATCTATGTCATAGAAACATGATAAAGTTATCAAAGAGAGACAATGTTAATGGTATTATTGATATGTCGAGAAGTAGATATTGTTGTTGCACTATTGGTATGAATGTAAGGATTACAAACTCTATGAAAACGAAAATTTATATTCATTCAATTAAACCCCTTTAACATATCTATTCTGATATTTGGGGTCCAACGAGAAAACAATTTACTTTCACATGTAATTAATTCACTAATTTCATTGATAATTTTACTCACATTACTTGGGTTATGTATTTGAAACATAAGTCAGATGCTCTGGAGAGGTTTAAAAGTTTTAAGAGAATATCTAAAAAGGAATGTGGCTATTATATAAAATAGTTAAGAACTGATAATATTGGCAAGTACAGAAATAAATAGTTAGGAAGATATCTTGAAAAATTTGGAATTCAACATGATATTAGTGTACCATACACACCTCAATAAAATAGGACTATTGAGGGGACGAATAAAAGTTTAGTTGAAATGGGGAATACTATGTTAATTGAATAAGGAATTTCTCATTAATTTTTGATCCAATATACAAGAAATATATTTTATATTCATAAACTACGTTTCCACCATCCATGTTTTGATATGACCCTATATAAAATGTTTTATGAAAAAAAATCCATGTTTAAAAAACATAAAAGTTGTTGGGAGTCCCTGAATCATAATGGACAAGCGAGAAACCTCAGAAAGATTGATTAGAGTGGTGAATATGTATTTTTTCTTGTCCATTATCAATATAGAAGTGGATATATATGTTTCAATGAAGAAACATAATGATTAGTTGATTTTATTGATGTGATAGTAGATAAGTCATCACAGTTACATCTTTTTAAGTAATTAGTGAAGGTTTCATTACTTATTATAAAAACATGCATTGCCTAAAACATGGTAAATTAAGAACACAGATTATAATATAGATCATAGATCAACAAAATTGTAAGGGTATACAGTATTATTTGTATCCATAAAAGGATTTTTTTTCTAGTGGATTATGTGGTATTGGATTGTTCCTAAATGGTTCCAAGGACATATCTACTATTGTTGGGTAGTGGACCTATTAAATACTTTTGTTCCTTTGGATATTTGACGGTTTTGTTTTAAGAAAAGTGATTAAACTTTAATAGGAGGTGAAAGTTATTTCAAAAGGTAGGAAACATAAAAAAAGATATATATCACTTATTTATTCCCCCCCTTTCAGTGGTATATTAATCCTCGTTGGTAAATATCGCAAGGTTCACATTATTATTTAGAATTCTTTATCTCTTGAGTGAGATATTAAAACACCTTATTGTCATCATCTTATGAATATTATGAATGATCATGACAAATTGAGTGGAAGAAAGTCAATTTATATGTATCATTTATCCCATTTCAGATTCCTAGTGTGTGCGTCCTATTCAGGTTGTTCTTATGAAATGTGGGGTTAGCATTATTAAAAATGAGGAAGTGGATTTAGCTCCAATGAAGGTGGAAAATAGTTGGCGTGTGTGTATTGATTATAGGAAACTAAATCAATCCACTAGAAAGGACCATTTCCCCTATCATTTATTGATAAAATTATTGGGATACTATCTAGAAAGACCAAATATAATTTATTGGATGGATTTCTTTGATATTTTTAAGTTCCTATAGCTCTGGATGAATAATAGAAGAGAAAATTTAATTTTCAATTAAGTATAGTTTCCTACCAAAGGATTCCATTTGGACTATGAAATAAGGAAGGTACCATCCAGAGAAGCACGATGTGTATTTCAAATTCCATTTAGAAAATCATGGTGATATTTTTGGATGATTTTATTGTGTATGGGTATTTAGTTGATGAATGTATATATAGTTCAAGAAAGGTGTTGAATCACTGTATTGAGAAGAATCTAGTTTTAAACATTTCAATTTGAATTTTCATGGTGGAGAATGGAATTTTCTTAAGGAATGTAGATCCTAAAAATGGAATAGAGATTGATTTATATTTGTTTTATATTATTTCATCCCTTCTATATCCTTCATGTCAGTATGATGTTAGATCTTTCCCAAGGCATACAAGATTTTATCAACAATTCATTAGATATTTTAGTATGATTGATCTACTATAATGTCAATTGTTTCAAAAAGACATTGAATTCTTTTTTCATGATTCAGGATTGGTATGAGTTTATGAGATAAAAATGTGTCTGAACACTCCACTAATCATATATACCCCATGGTGGGACCTTCCATTTGATATTATGTTTGATGCTTCAAACATTGTAGTTAGATATATGTTATCATAGAGGGTGGAGGTATGTTCAATTGTGATTGCCTTTTCTTTGAATAAAATAGATTCAACCAAATAAAAACACCGAACCCTGAAAAAGGATTTTTCCATCATATTTTCTTTATATAATTTCTGTTCATATTTAATGTTTTATAAAGTTTTTGTTCTTTTTGACCAAGCATCTCTATGTTACCTCATGAATATTCCATAACCAAAGAGTATACTTATCCGATGAATGACCATTCATCAAGAATTCAATATTTAGATAAATGATAATGTGGGGCTAGGGCATGTGGGGGTGGACTACATGAGTAGGATTACCCACATTCTAGAGGATTACACATTAAACATGGTTCTGATTAGGGAAACATTTTTTGAGGAGAATGTTTATGCACTATCAGGTACACATCCTTAGTATGTATATTTAGTGAACAACCATGTTGCTTCAGAATTTTCTACAAATTTAAAGAAAAATATTGTCCAAAAAATAAATATTGAGTCTAGGTTTTATGTATGGGATGATCCCTACCTTTGGCACATGTGTAGTGACCAAGTCATTGGGAGGTCTATGAATGCATACGATTTTTAGTATGTTTTAAATTTTTCATAAAAATTCTCATGGTGGACACTATGGACCCCAATATGATGTTTGGAATATCATAGAATATATATTATATTATCAAAGCTTGTTTCTGATGCCCGTTTGTTTAGGTCACACTCTCATTTCAAACACAATGGAATCATTTAAAAGAGACATGAGATTCCCCAACTACCCATATCATTATACGATATTTTTGATTTATAAGACATTGATTTTATGTTTCCATTTCTAGTTTAATTTTTTTGATACGTTTTTACTATTTATTATGTTATCAAATGGGTGGTGGACAATGCCACTAGGGTTGATGATTGTTTTGTTGTAGTATATTTTAGAAAGACAAGAATTTTCAATAGTTTTGGACTACCAATGTCTATAATCAGTAAACAAGGGATACACTTTTTGAATAGTAATTTGGATTACCTTCTTCAAAAAATAAGTTGTGACACATAAGACATCAACACCATATCACCCCCTAAAAAATATCTAGGATGAGAATTCAAATCGGGAGTTGAATTTTTTATAGGATAAAATTGTGTTGTTAAATAGATATTATTTGAGAAACTACATGGATGATACACTTTGGTATTATAAGAAAATATATAAAACACATATTGATGTGTCCCCATTTTGGATAAATTTTGCAAAATCCTATCATCTCCCTGTTGAGTTAGATAATTTAGAATATTGGGAAATAAAGAAATGGAACATGGATCTGGCCCAAGATAGAATTCAAAGGAAGCTATTAATTCATGATTTTGAGGAGATTCAATTTTCATCATATGATAACTAAAGACTATAAAAGGAAATATCAAAAGATTTTCGGGATATTATGATCAAAAAACATAGTTTCAAGTTGGAGTGAAAGTGAAACTATATAGTTCACAAGTGAAACAAATGTCTGGGGAGTTGCATTTGTTATGGTTAGGTCCTTATGTTGCATCAAATGTTTTTATTTATGGTTCAGTGGAGATCGTATAATATGACATATGAATGATATTTATATTTAATGGGTAATGTTTGAAGTAATAAATTGAGTGTATTCCTAAATATGTAGTTGATTTGATGACCCTGTATAACCCAATCATAACTTGAGAATATCAGGCTGTTCCTAACCCTTTGACATTGATATTATATTTCCTATTTAAAATTAAACATTTCATGTTCATATATCTTCTAATAGGCCCACATTTAGTACAATTCAATATTTTTTATTTGGGGGAGGGGAAAATATTTTTTGGTAGCATCTTTTGGTTTTCCATTTCTGTGTTTTTGTGTCTGTGTTTTGTAATATTTTTAAAAAAGAAAAAAAACAAAAAAAAATATCTAAAATACACTATATGAAATACTCATTTAGATCTGGAATATATAGAAAAATTATGATTTTGAAATTCATTTGTGGTGTGATTAGAATGAGAAAGATTTCATTATTAAGGCATGTTTTTAAAAAATTGAAAGTTCTAGAGAATATAATTCGTCATGTAATTATAAAGACTTTATCATTTTGAAACAATTCATTGGGATATTTGTTCATGGTAAATTATTTCTTTGATTTATCTACACAAAATTTCACCTAACCATGAATTGTTAAATATTGTGTAATCAATTGTTGGTATATCTAGGTTCGGTAAAAAAAAGTCATCTTATATCAATGGTTGATCCATACATTCTTTTCTATTATAAATGGTTTAATTAAAATTATCAATTGACCTTTGTATGTGTTCCTGATATCTAGAATTTATAAGTCCTCAAAAAAAATAACATCATTTTTTTTAAAAAAATACACAAAAAATATATATTATTGTAATATAGAGGGGAGTGATGAAATGTACAACATATGAGAATATATAGGTCCAGATCTTAATATTTTACATTTGGGAATGCTTAAGTGAGTGAGTATTGAGATTTTATTTTAATGGAATTTTGAATAGGTTTAGTGAACTAATCATGGTATTAATAATTGTTTTATATGACCTGAAAATACATAATAATGGATGAAGATATTAGTTTTAAGTGGTTGGAACACTCACGCAAGGGGAATTAATGGCATGTTAGAAGCATAACTAGTTTCACTGTTATTAGTGTCATTAATTCCACTAGATTTTATATTGATTCAATTTATAATAAAATTAATTTAAAATTAATTTTTTGACACTTTATTAGAATCTTACTTTTCCAATATTACCAATGGGGATTGAAAAGTATGAACATGCATATCTTGTCAAAATATTTTTGAAATAAATTATATGAGATTTTTCCCAAGGGTGAAAAAGCGTAAGTGTGGGGAGTTGATAAAACAAATTATTATTGATTATTTATTGAAAATAAATGTCATAATTTTCTCACATTGGGTGAAATTTGAATATTTATGGAATATTTTGTATTAGATCATTCATTTTCAAATTTGATGAAAATTATTGTTTTGAACCATTAGAGTTCACTGTAGTAGTTTCACAAAAAATATTTAAATTTAGATTATTTGGAATTAATATTTTATAATGGTGTTCCAAACTCCAAGGGATACAACTTTCATTCCGGAAAAAATGAGCTAAGGAGTGAATTTTAATGGACTGAATGGTCCATGAATTGAAAGATAGTCTAGACTCTCCAGATTGGTCACCACTCCACCATTTGGTACATTTCATCAACATATGGGCTTGTATGTGTCTCCAATTGGTGAAATAGATAGCGATACCAATCCTAAAAAGATAAACCTATTGAAAGGATTGGGGATTCATGCATTTTGGTGGTCAACAAGGTTCTTCAATTGGCCTTAAAACAATTGACTGAATTCCACATTCACACTTGAAAGCTCTTATAAACCACACGTCCCCTACACTATATAAATATGATTTTTTTTGGAGATGATGGTAAGAGAATTGAAATGTTTATGGAATAGGATTAGTGGTTCAACTCTAATTATCAATGAACCACAGGAATGCTATCACTTGATGAAAGGATCCCTTCACTGAATCCATATTATTCTTCTTATTTGAGTTATAGTAGTTGTGCTTGCATAATAAAATTCTTACTTACACTTAAAATTCATCTAGTTTATAAAATATAATACTTATATACTCATCCTATTTGGTATGGAAATCAAGATTATAATTTTTTAGGTTATATCTTTTCAACAACCTTTGTGAATGAAAAACCTTTCTATAATGACTACGTAATCAATGGAAGTATAAATTTTCTTAGTAATTAATCTAATTCATACCTTCTCCACATATTTATTTTGAATAAACGAGTTAGTATAATTCACATAATATGATACATGGTTTTTTTAAACTAAATGAAACTAATAAAAAATATAACAATTAACATAAAACTCATGAGATCGATTACTGTGTGAATTGTAATGGTGTTATCATAATTGGTAATACAAAACCACATGGGATAATATAACCCCTAAAATTAATTAATACTCATTAATAGAGTTTATATGTTCCCAAATTTACCATTGACCATAAGCTATAATTTTACCATAAATCAATATAGGGTAAAATGATTTCATATTTTGAAACTAGCACGAGTTAAGATTCATTTAATCTTTTTGGTAAAGTTAATTCCTGTATGGTTTGGGGTTTAACATAGTAGGGGATCATAATTAAGTGGATATTAATATAAATTATAATGATTAATATGTATGTGAATAGATAGAGTTATATTGTTTATTCTTTCTAAAAATAGTTCTATTAAAATTATCTTCTCGTTTCATTTTCTCAATCTCATTTCCTAAAAAAATGGAAAAAAGGAAATATTATTTTAGCATACTTATTCTCATTTAATAAACTATAAAAAACCACCCCATATTTTTTATGTACTATGTTTATATTATTTTATTTTATTTTCAAAATAAAACTAATATGTTGTTTTAATCCACATCTTCCTTTGAGAGATGACATTGGTCATCAATTGGATGAAACTAAATAACCCAAAACCGAATAACATTTGAGATATTACCTAAAAAAACCATTAAAGGAGTTTGTTATTATTTGAATGTGGTAATAATAGATTAATTGTATTTTTTTTTGATAAAATTAATTTATCATTACATTTAAAAAATTTAAAATTTGCAATAAAAATTAATCATTTTTATTTACATAAGAAACTTTTAACCTTTTAAATGATTAATGATTTTGAGAATTTTTTAATAGTTTCAGCTATTTAATGGTTATTACATTATATTTACATAAATTATGTTTATTTTTTTGAATTACATAAAAAATTGTGACATATATTGTGATCCACCAGGGTAACCCTTAACCATACTAAGTGGAGAGAAGGGGTCAACCCCTTGGAAAGGCCCTTATTTGGAATATCATATTGGGGTCTAGGTGCCTAGAATGTTTATAGACCTAATGAGATCTAGTCCATGTATAAGGATCATTGGTTCACATGTTGTTTGGGCATGGTTATCCCACTAGTCTATGGAGAATTAGTGTGAGTGATGGGCGTCAGGTGATGAACCTTGGAGAAATATCAAGGTTGGATTAGTGTTTCTTGATTATTATACTACAACTTCTCTGCATCACAAAAATTATTTTGAATATAAATAAAATTACACAGTTTATCCTAGTTCAAAAACTCATATAAGAATTCATCTTGTATATCATATATTATCTCCACCATATGTTCATGATTTAGTACTCATATGCATCATTCGCTTCACCCACTGAGATCATCCTTTTAATTTTTGTCGTCATCAACCTTCAACATCTCCTTATTCCTAGATCAACTAGTCATCTACTAAATGAAAAGTTTTTCTATGTTTCGTATCTTAGATATCTTTCTTGCATTATGGTAACCACGACATGACCATGAAACAGAAGTTGATTTTTTTACCACACTACACAATCAAAATTTTTTAATAGTGGATCAGGGTACATCAGTAGATCATTCATTGGTAGTTTTTTTTGACTGGTAGATCGTTACAATGGTGCACTACTGTTATTAATAGGTAGATTTTTTTAGCAATAGATTGATTGCAACTGGAATGAAATTTTCACCAGCAGATTTTTTTTTCACTAGAATATTATTTATTATAAGTATATCATTATTCCACTGGTATATCATATTTCTAATGATAGATATATTTTTTCACAAATATATATATTTTATCTATTAGATCATTTCAACAGTGGATTCTTCTTTAATTTTGATTCTCCCTGGATGTTCATTGTTTTGTTTGTATTCATTGATAGATTGATCAATGGTAGTTTAATTTACCATTTTATATACATTAGTAGATCAACATACCTAATAGATCTATCTATCATTGGTATATACATTAAAATATGGTATCACCATTGATTTACTTTAGCATACCTACTTATGTTTGAACAATGGATTTTATGCATCTTTTTTTATGGTGAATTTTCATTAATTTCTTATACTGTCTATAGTAGGTTGGTTTTTTGGGATGTTATCCTATCTTTAACAATAACTGTTTCTATATTTTATATTGTTATTCCATATTTGTGCCAATGGTAGATCAATCCCCCATTGGACACCAATGGTGATAAATCCGACAGCATGTAATTATAATCCACTGTTAGTTTAAAATTCTATTTCTAAAAAAAATTTCATTAATTTTAATTCATATAATTAAAATAAATGTCTAGTTAAATGTTTTATTTTATTTTTTTAAAATATATATGGAAATTATGTATTATAATTAATAAAAGCATATTTTATGTACTTGTATATGTTTAGTTTAATTTTTTTATGATGATATGTTTTTAAAAAAACTATTATCTTGTTAATTTGAAGATTATTCTTTTTATATCAACTATTTTATAAGTATACACTATATACTTTTATTATAATTATAATTTTAATTTTTTATATCAATATTTCATGATGTAATAAAATGAGCTATTTTTTGTAATTGTTTTGAGTGGATTTTATAGATAGAGGTAAATATAACATTATTTTATTTGTATACTCTAACTAATATCTTGTATTTAATGGAAATGTACCTGATCCAATAAGATCAATGTCTTAATGACCCGAGAGATATCTTCGAGGAATAACAAAAATTAAATTATAGATTATTCAACAAATGACATTATGAAACAACGTTAACACACTTTTTGCTGCTCTCATTAATTCACAAAACATCTCTTACTTATGTACCATGGGGATGATCACAGAAGGACTTAATCTTTTGAAATTGTTCCATTTTTGTGATCAGTGATCACCAAGATTCAGCATCTTAAACATTTTTTTCATTTATTAATATCAATATATTTGTTTTTCTTAAATTAATCGTTATTTTTCTCTTCATATTGAATAAATTTTGGTTTCTTCTATTCCCTATATGAATAATGGTTTTCATTTTTTGATTATATATAATAAAAGACAATGTCTGGGTAGTACTCATGATCAAATATCAGGTCACAAAATCTACATTCATCTCCCATAAATGACATTATTGTGTGTCTTTGTTATTGAAAATGGACATTTTTTTAATAATATTCACATACCATTAAAAATTATGTTCTCAGTTGGTACCAATATTATCAAGGAGTATAGAACATTTATGAGTGTCTTAGGATTTCTATGATCAGAACCACTATTACTGTTGGTGTACGTTCATTTTTATTTCCTATAAACCTCATATAAAAAATTGTACACTAATTAAAAAATTTTTATTTTATAAAATTAAATTGTTTTTCCTATATATTTTTAACATGTATATTCACCCCCTTTATTCATTAATTCCATCACTATCAATATAACATTAAAAAGTCACCTAATTTGAAATGAATTATAGTGAATTGAATCTTACATTCTAGTTAAATGTTTTTATGTTCTAACCAAATGATTCATGTGTGATGAATATTTAATTTGAGATCATCCATATGTACTTAATCCTTTTCCATTTTCTTCATATATGTATTATTTATTTTAATAAATTCTAGCTGTTAATATAAAATGGATATATGGTGATTTGGTTTCATAATGACAATAATTAGAAAAAATAATGGTAGAAGTTTGAGTATCATTGTTCCGTTAAAACTGAATACATAATAATGTTTGAGATATTGTTTTAACCCATTTATTGTACATAATTAGTGAATAATATATTCTATAATATATATAATGGAAATAAGAAATATTATATTAAATAATAAATTACCAAAATTATGTTTAAATGTGTTTTTAGACTCTTAAAATTGTCAAATAATAGTTATCAAAGCATGCTAAAAATATGACATGATAACCATGGTTGATTAATTTCTATATTAATTGAGCATAATTTTATAGAAGGAAAATGTTATTGGTATGATGTTTAATCTAAGTCACTGTGACATGATATATAATCAAAAAATTATATGCACATAATTTTTCCCTCATCTTTAGAAATAAAAGGAAAAAATTTAAGATTTTCACAAAAAATCATTATATTATCCTCCTTTTAAAACTTGTTTTATTGATTTTATGATGAAATTAGTGACTTCGGATTTGATATGGAATGTGGCACGAATAGTTAAAAACTATTAGTGGTTGGAACATGCATTATTTTTGTGTTGTTTCTTATATAATTTTTTATATTGATTTGGTTAAGAAATAGAATTTTTTTACAAAGTGTTTTTAAACTAAACCACTCATTTATAAATGTTTCTTTAAAGGTTTTCATCATTTTTGTTGAATTTTAAATAGGTTTAAAAAATTAATTTTTAGTGGTTTTAATATCGTTAAAATTTTGTAAGGATTTTATGAGTATCATTAATTTAGTTTTTTGAATGATAAATTATTTTGAAAACCATTTAATTGTTTATAAATAATAGGATTTTATCTATTGTTCAGTGATAATTCTATTACAGGATGTATTTTTGGCTGAAATCAGTACGTCGACTTGTTATAAATGATATTTGCATAACTTATATGCATGGAAAAGTTGATAATGGGTACCTTTTGGATAGAGTTGTGGTATTTTTTGTTTTTCTCTTCTTGTTACAATTCTTATAATGTTGTACTCATTGTATGTGTTATATTAATTTTTCTTCTATGTGGGTTGTGATTTTTTTCTTGGTATTAGAATTTCACTACATATTCTTTTTGTTTTTTATAATATTGTTTTTTTGATCTTAGGTAGACTTGATATGAGGTCTGAAGAATATATATTTTTTGTTAAAATATATATCATGGGATGAGCATCAATGAAACCTTTTGAAAATAGGATATATTCAAATATATGTTTGATTCCATGGAAAATTATCATTTTCACAATCTTGGTTAGAGGAAATACCATGCCTAATAAATGGATGTCTTAGATATATCCTGTTGGGGGTAGAAGGGTTTTTTAGAATTCAATTTCTAATTGATTTCAACTACTAGTGAGTCACTCTGAGATCTTTAGATGATGTTGTCTAACTTATCAATGTTGATGGGACATAAATATAGTAAGATTAGAGTAATTATGTATAAATTTGGTGAGTATATCATTTCAGTCCTTAATTAAATTTTAGATACCGGTAATGTAATATAATTCTACCATAAACAACTTACTGGTGCGTAGACTAACGGTTGACCCATGACTTCCGAAATGCCTCCCTAAACTCTAGAGGATACTGAATAAGGTCACAGGTCCAATGTGGTATCATGGGGAGTCTATTCCACACGTAAAAAAGTTTATAGTAGAATAATAAATAGATTAATAATATCCATATCAGAGTAAACAAAATAAAATGAAACTGAATATCAGAGGTAATAAATATAAACTAAACTTGTAATAAATGGAATACAGTAATGTCGAGATAATACATTTCATACATAAAATAGATGGTCTCGCACTAGTTTGATCCCATATACATTCTTAAAAAGAAACCAAGGATGATGACTTCACTACTACACTGCGCCTCTCCTTATCCTGATGTCTAACCATATCAAATCCATCTCGTACTACCATGTTATTCGGATCCACAACCCCATAACATGGGAATATTATAACTAGGTGGGAGTTTCTTCAGTATACATGTTTAATAGTGGACTGAGTATGGTGTGGAAGTAAAACTAAATATGTATCCATCGAAATTGTCCCGTTTCATCCATCTTATATATTGATATGTTAATGTGACATGCCTAATATAAATAAATAAAACTCTAATAAATAAATAAAATAACCAACACCACATGCTTCAGAATAAGGCCAGAATGTCACTAAGCATGTATTAGTGACTGTTTCTCTATAATCTCACAATATCCACATGATGTACTCATATAACATGGTAAATTCACAAATAACATTATTAATACTCTAGTCTATGACACCAATCGACCATACCTCCTCCATCCAGTGTCTGGATGTCTCTGAGAATGACATAATAGAATTCCAACCCCAATAATATAACACCCATGTATGTGTGTTGTTCAAGAGAGTATCATAGACCTCTCATATGGGAGATCACTCAATCATCCATAACCTTATCTGTGTCAAAAATATACCTTATGGGAGTTTTATTACATTGAAAATACACCCAATATGTATCACAATTCTAGAGAGAATCTCACCTTGGTATACCAGACATTCAATGCCTCAACAGATAGTAGAACCCTGGTATATCGTAGTCTCTAAGCCCCCACCATATGGTACCCACAATAAAATCACATGAAAATACAACATGTGACCACCCTCACATTAAATTCATGCAACCCAAATATATCCAAGATCCGACTCATGGATTCTGCAACCATAGTATCCACAACCTCCCTTATAAGGGTCTTCTAATTTGATCATAATCCATATAATCATCTCAGTTATGGAATAATCCTCTACAAAATGGAGACCATCCTTATGGGTTTTTTCATACACAGTACATGACGACTTCCTTAGTAAAATATAACAACATCTCACCCTTATCAAGCGATGTATCCATAAAATTGTGAAATTAAAATATTATGTTTGATTATGTGCTAACCCCACCTTATTTATCTAGATCCCCACGACTCATGCATTCAATATGGGTTCTAATAAACACACTTTACCATCTCATCATTATCAGTATATTCCCACCTAAGGATGGTTATTTGTCGGTGAACCCACTGGGGATACCTAGGTCATTGATTAAGGGAGGCACCCTCACATAGGTCCTTAGAGTTGGTCTAGGTATAAGGTAAATGGTCAATTACTGGTGAATAACAAGTCCCTCAACATCACCAAGAAGACAACACAAACTCATCAACTATGAAATGTGTATGATAGTCATAACAGGCACAAGATGGCACATAGACCATCTAAGTTCTCAATGTATCATAAGTTCAGTATTATTCTTAACTCTTTACATATAGACAATATTCAAACCTCCCAAGATATGTATATTTCATGTCATGGAATCGAACACCAACATCCTAGAATGTCTTGCCAATACTATGTTCCATCAGGGCCTTGGAACTTTCTGTATCATAGTCCAGGCATTTTAATTTTATTAATTAAAATTAATAAATAATTAAAAAAATCAATAAATATGTGTAAATTATATAGTTTATTTAATTAATCACATCAATCACCTAAACGGTGATACCACATTCAAAAATTATAAATAAAATGAATAAATACCTCCAGGTCTAGTATACTGATGACATACCTTTATTCAACTCTTTTTAATTTCTTTCCAAGTATCAGCCATAACTGTCATGTTCTGGGAAATGTCCAACCGAGGTCCACCAAGACCAGATCATAAAAAAGATCCTAAATCACAATAATAATATAAAAAATTAATTATTTCGATTATAAATAATTAAATAACTAATTTAAATCTTGGAATAATAATAAAAACAAACCACATCGCTGCGTTGTATCCAGTCCTAGTCCAAAGGTTCCCCAAGGTTCCATCTCATTCATCGACCATTTAATGAGAAATAAAACTAGAATTATTTTTAAATTAATTTGAAATATAATTTAATATTATAAATGAACCTAATAAAATACAATACAATGTCATACCTTGGAGAATTAAAAAGAAACCAGGTGCAGATGGAATCTTAGGACACCCTCATCCGTGCTAAACTAAATATCCATATCTATCATCTAATTCCAACATGATTTGATGGAATCCAAATAAAATACCATAATTGGGAAGATTATAATTAAAAAAAGAGGTAGTGGGAAGAAAAATTGGACAATATAGTTGGATAAAGTCTAGGGATCAATTTCAAAACCACATTATAGCACCACCCTTGAAAGGCTTTGAAGACTGGAACAAAGGGGATAAATCCACTTAGTCACATGTGAGATGGGGGGGAAGAAGATGGTGATTCCCTCTTAAAACATGGGTATGAAAATTCTAAATTTCCATAATAAAATATTTCAAAAAATTTTGAGAGACATTAGGTCAAATAGTGTCACAAATATGCATCCCAAACTACCCAAGGAAACACACCCCACATGTTTAGTATCCACGGTTTTTCTAGAAACATATTAACTGTGAAAACACCTATTAAAAATGTTAATGGTTTTTCTGAAACTGTATGAAAACCAAGTGCAATGCACTCGAATTATAATCTATGTCACACATTTTACCATAATACCCACTTGGTTCCCTCTCAATTATTCTCTAACCATGATAAGAAACTACTTATTTTACAAAATGTACTGAAAATTCTATGAGCTTCAGGATACTGTGCAGTTTCCCCTAATCAATGAACAACATGTTATATGAACTTTTTATATTTATCCAAAACACCCAAATCTAAATCTGAAGCCTCCATAGATCACCCTGGAATGTGATCTACATTTAATGCCTCATTGAATGTTCAAAAACATCACATTGATTCATTCCAAATCTTATAATACTCTTCAAAATCCCAAACCAAAATTATGACCATCCAATAAAGAAAAAGTCCAAATATATTATGAAATTATAATCTCAAATAAATAGAAGACCCTATCTGTATAGATATATAAATTGAAAAAAAAAGATAAAATTATTTTTCATAATTCTACAGGTATCAAATTAGATATTAAAACTCCCTATAACCATCATATTATGAGTATTTTAAATTATCATGATAGCTTGAGTGGAATTATAATGTTGATGCCTATGATGTTACATATCATGTAAATCATAATTCACTACAAAAAATGGGATTGGAACTCACCATGTAATGGCGTATCCCATGGTAGATCATAATGTTGTAAAAACCACTACACTACGGTGGTGATTTTTGTGAAAAAATCCATTATAAATTTGTTGTGATAGTTTGTGTTGAGGTTATGAAAAATTTAATTGCATGAAATATGGGAAATATTTTGAGTTATGGTAATTATATCACTAGGAATATGTTTTCTAAGACATTTCTTTCTTGTGACATAAATTTTATTCCCCGAATGGAATTATTATATATTAGGTTGTGCTAGGTGGGTGATTAAATGAAAGGAAGGTGTCCAAATCCATTCACATGGCCAAACGATGATGATATAGATTTTGAAAGTGTGGATAATTTATAGTGTAGTATTGTTACATTGTAGTGATTATGAATTTAGTTTTTATGGGGTGGATCCTAGTGTAATTCCCTAAAATTCTAAAATGTGGTCGACAATAAATAATTGTTCTTTTATGATATATTTATCCATATGCAACATAGTACTTAAACAAAACCATGATATATTAATATAAAACATTAATAAATAAGTATAGCCATTAAAATCCAATACATTGAATTAGTGGAAACTAATATGAGTAAAATATTTATGAATTAAATAATTATAACAAGATGAGGCAATATTTAATATAAAATAAATTCAATTAGTTCACGTTAAATGAATAATAAGATCACATATTGTTTGGAAAAGTATTTTTTTCTAAAATCCCTTTTATGAGAAACAGATTTAATCTTCAAGAAAAATAATATTAATGATAAATTATGATTTATATTAATATTTTTTACACCAATTTAGTGGGAAAATGATAAATATTATAATAATATCAGTTAATATGTGAAAACGTGACTATCCAATTTAAACATTTTTTTATTATATTTAATGATTTTTTAACAAAAGAAAATTTATAGATATTAGAATTCTAAATTAAGTAAAATTATCTTCATATTTTTAATTAATCATATAAATAATTACATATTATGAATTATTGATCTTTTTTTTGGAAACAGTTGTTTTTTATTCAAAATATACTTTTCTCACGAAACATGTAATTTGAAGGAAATTACCAATTTAT
Source organism: Viscum album (assembly GCA_963277665.1). Taxonomy (NCBI): domain Eukaryota; kingdom Viridiplantae; phylum Streptophyta; class Magnoliopsida; order Santalales; family Viscaceae; genus Viscum; species Viscum album. Next base: position 431,996,362 of record OY728150.1, on the reverse strand, counting down.
AAGAATTACGTAAAACAATTGACCACCATTAAAGTAATGAAATATGAATATATGGAATATCATTATTTTATTTAATTTATTATTTTAGCTAATAAATCTTATGTTCAATAATTTTAGAATTAATTAAATTATTTCTTTAATAAGAAAAATATTTCAATATTTTCATTTTATTATGTAAATCAAAGTGAAATATTGTTTTCGATTTCCCCTAAATCCCCATAACCTTTAATTTATTTATAATAAATAATTTTTTATTTTTAGAATTAGTTTCCAAGTTAATTTAAATGTATATATAATTAAAAATCATAAAAAAGTAGATTCTATAAAATCTGATTTTATGTGTTTTTTGTTAATTTGTATTAAATTAGTTTCCAACACCATTAAAAATTCAACATGATAAAATGAATTTAATATTTTAAATTAGATGTGTCATATTTGGGAAAAAATAAATCTTATTTTTTTAATTATAATTTACTACTATGATGAAAAATTGATAAGCGAGACCAAAGTAAATTAGGGTAAAAATAAAAATTTTAAAATAAAAATCCCTGAAAATCAAAGTTTTTTTCTAAAAAATGAGTGGTTGAGTTGATTTTAGACCCAAAACCATTTTACACTTATTTCATAAACAAAATACTTTGACACTTGAATTGTAACATCTCATTATTGAAAATGTTTAGGATGCTCCCAAAACTAACCTTCCATTATTAATAAAAGGGTAACACTTCCACAACATCAAGACTAATATCTACTTAAAATTACTCCTTAAACAACCAAATATTCAATCTACATATAATTCTATCCTATTTAAAAATACCACGGTTACTCATAGTAATCCAAATGCTTCAAAATTCTAGGAGGCTCCAATGGAAAATTCATGTCTGTGGTGTGAGTACTATCAACTACCCATTTTTATTTTTTATTTAATTCATTAAAATTAATTCTAGTCTAAAAAGTATAATTATATCACAATAAATTATATATTTTCGCATTACTTTATTTATGGAATTACTATTATTTATTCAAATATCTTTTCCATTAATTAAAACAAGAATTTTTTTTTTGCGAATTTTCCAGACCACCACCTCCATAATGTAACATGTTTCATTTTACTTCACTACATTATGATGATGTATATTATGATTATATTAAAATATAATTTTTTTTAAGATATAGTTAAGGATATTTTATGAAAAATAGTGAGAATATTAATTATATAATCAACAAACCATCATCATTAATTTAATCATTTAAAATAATCATAATACATGATACATGTTTATTCAAATTGTTTAATATTTTCATATCCTTGAATTACTAATCTATTTCATTCTAATTATTATATATCACAATAATAAACTCTAATCAATAAAATTATTCTTATGTTTTATTTTTATTGCAATAGAAGTTTTTCATAATAATCCATTACTCATGGTTGGTTCATATTGGTGTTGGTTTAACTACGTTTGTGAACACTAATATAAATTTATACCACAAATAGATACAATTACTTATTTACTGATGTAATATGATTTAAATTGATATAAAATAAATTTTCTAATTCTGTATATTTTATAATGATATTTAATTCATTAATTAAGAAAAAACACAATGATAATCATGAATAACCAAAACATGTTAATTATTAATTTTATCATTAAAGATAAATACTAGAAAACTTACATAAAGAATTTGAAACATCCTGAATAATTATTATTCATCCATAATAGTATCATAAATCATCTAGTAATTAATAAAATTTAATGGTGAATGAACACAAAAACTACTATTATGAAACGCGTACAAACGAAAAAAACTATAAATAGTTGAAGTGATAATTTAGAATAACTCATATAGAAATTTACTAATTATGAAGGATATGTGTGTAAATGGATTTTAGTAAGGTTATGAATTATGTTATTAAGATATATATGTCTATAATACAAGAGTTTCGATTATGTTCATGGAAGTGAGGACATTCGGTAAGTGTGTGTTTGTCTCAATTTCTCTTCATGGATACATGTTTTAATGTTATACACCAATTCATTAAATAGTTTTTATATAATTACCAAGAACTTTTTTTGGAATTATCCATGATTTAATGAATGTTATTTTTAAAACTGTATTATTTTTACACTTCCAAAGACTTTTGAATAAAAAATTACTTAATACATAAGGTTTCTATACTAAAATTTATATATTTGAGACATTTTTGGTTTTATACACCTAATTTCATTAAAGTGAAATATATACTGCATATTTGTGATATTTTATCATGTATTACATTTATTTAATTGTATATTAATATATATTTTAGTTTTATACTCCCAAGATATTCTGATTTTAAATTGTTATTCATGTTGTATGGGTTTCAATATGAATTTCCATATATTTATAAAAGGGTTGTATTTATGCACCTATTTTAATTTTTGAGATGTCTATAATAAACAGTTATGATATTTTTACATTAATCCATTTCATTTTGTGGTATATAAATTTGCATTTCATATTTTAGCTATTAAGGATTTCTGTTTAAATTGTTAGCAATGAAATAAGGTTTTTCATCTCAATTTCTTCTATCTAGGACATGTTTATTATTATGATCCAACTTAAATTTGGGTGGTGTAAATACTACATATTTGAGATATTATATCATGAATTAACTTTTTATCATGGTATTTTATCTTTATTTTATTCCATATCATTCAATGGGTGTTGGTTAATGTATTTTTCATGATGAAAGAATTTTATTTTTCTCAATTATAATTCATTGAGGCATAATAATTTTTTTGAATCATGTTTCCTTAATATAATGTTCTCAGTACAAATAGATATATTTTTATAATAATAATTTTATTTTATGGGATATAACATCCAAATAATGACCACGTATTCACGTGGTTATTGATCTAGGTATTTAACAATAATAAGTATTCTTAGTAAATAAAATTTAATTCAATGAGTTATAATAGTTCTATTGAACTTATTAATTTGGAACATTATTCCCCTTGATTGTATTACGGGGTATTATCCAATTTAATGGGGGATATAAATTCTTACTACAAAAAAATTTGATGAATACATCTCACTTAATTGGTAATGATATTTTAAAATCATCCACTATCGTTTTCATGATGGAATATGATCATGTTATTCCTATATTGAATTCATCATATAACCATTACTCTATACTGTGTGAATAACAAATTATTCACAACTTATATTGGATGATTTTCACCTAGAAATAATTTTATTCTATTAATATTGTGAAAAGTATTGGTGCTCTGTATTTCTTTATTCCAATAGGGATAATGATTGGAAAATTAACAATTTAATGTTTGACCTTCCACCTTTATTCTAGGGATGATTTTTGATCATGGTATCCTTTTTATTCATATAGTGAAATGTATTGATTTTTATGAGGATTATTTACTAAAAATATAGGCTGATCTTGTATTGATTTCTGTGTTTATAAATTTTTGGATATCCATGTTTTATTTAGAAAGAGTCTCCTCAACTAATGGTTTGAAATATATTTTTTACTATTATGGTGAAATAATTATAATTAAATAAGTGACTAAATAGGGTTTGATATAAATATCCTCTCATTTAATCAATAGGTCCAATGTGATAAAAAATGTAATTTGTTCTTAAAAATTATTCCTATAATAGGATTATGTCTTCATAAGATGTATTAATAGTAGGACTACATGACTTTGGTCTTGATGATAAGTGAAGTATCATGGTACAAGGACATGAATTCTTGTTTTGGATATCTAATATTTTTCATCCCATTATTTTGAGCTCCCTATTATTAATTTTCAGTTTTTAAGTGTTGACATTGATATAGTCAATCCTATTTTTCATTTTGATTATGGCTTCACTTTATTTTCTATTTCTGGAGATAATATTTATGTAAAGATTAAGTCAGGATTTTGTCAGTTATATGTTTCCCATACTGTGCATTTGAGGTCACCTATTTCTTATATTACCATTTTCTATATTATGAATAAATGTGGTAAATGTGACATTCATAGAGGGAAATAATGTGTGGAATAATTTATTAGATATTTTGAGGACTAGTTAAGAAATAGATAGATTCTTATATATAATGAAAAAATGACAATTAGTTGGGAAATACATGGTCGTTATTAGGTTATTTATTGTCTTTATTTTCTAAAAATATTAACCTAAATACATCCCCGAGATGTAATTTATGAATGAATTATTAATTAATTTGTGATTATGGATGGTTATATGCAATAATTTATAGCTGTTTTTAAATAAAGTATGTTTTTACAGTTTCAAATCCGACTTTGTGGGTTTGGGGTGATGCGATTGTAATGAATGATATGGATCATATATCCTTGGAAAAAAGAATGTTTTTAAGAATAAGTTAAGGATTTATAGTTTAAGGTCGGTTAAAACTTTTTATGGATAGATAATCCTTTTAAATAATGTTACGGTTATAATGCCTATATCATTTTAGGAATGGGATGAGTGAACAATAGTAATAATCCCATGTATATGTATAAATATAGGATGAAATATTAAGGATTTTGTGAAATCTTGAGTATAATGTTTTCTTAATATTTTCATCACTATCTAGATACTGAAAATTGGATGTGGTTTTGTAATAGATGTACCTAGGGGTAATAAACCCAAATAAAGTGAGTTAGGTATTAAATCAATTTTTTCTTAGTTCATGAAAAAAGGCCTTACTGAACATATGGAAAGACACTATTTAGGGATATACCATAGTTAATCACAGTCCCACTATAAAAAACAATGAATGACATATGAATTATATTAATTATTTATGTTTGAGAACCTAAGAGAGAAATGATCATGGATAACCACAAACTGAATAAATGAAGTTAAAGTTTGATAATAAAGTATCATATGTTAAAAATAAATGCATAATAAGGAAAGACATATTAATATTCATATTTTCAAATTCATATTTAATATATTATCATAACCATTTTTGATTTAGTATTTAGTTGAAATGGGATCATGAAGAGGAAGATAAGAATCGAATGTATCATGAAACCACTATGTCCTATAACCCAATAAGGGAGTATTTGAAAATGGTTTAGAATTTTTATATATTGCTATTATAATAGAAATGGTGAGTTTTATTTTTTAATTAATGTAGTGAAGTTGATATCAAAATATAAAATAAATATTGGTAATCCATGATATATTCATTTTTAATTTATATTTACCAATGATACTTTGTTATATTCAAAACATTATTAAGGATTACATGAAGCATCGTTGGACCATTCTTACGTTTTTTGGATTTAAGGGTTTGGAATCATATATTAAATAGTATTAATAAAAATTTAATATTATTTTTTTGTTAAGGTTACATTTTTGGGGATAACTATTTAAGTAAAATGATTTTGGTATGAATAACACATATGATATAAAAATGTGTGGGGTTGGTGTAACAAAAGGATGATTGATTTTTAGAAAAGTGAGCTTTATAATATTGGAAACATTTTGATTTATATTCTATTCATGACATTTTTCATTAATTTCAACACATTTTTGTGATTTTGATATAAATTGATAAGTGTGGGGCCATATATTATATTGGTTATTGGCATTTGAGGGTAGAGGATAATTTTTTTTAAGTATAAATAACATCATTATGGATTACTTTCTTGGAGATTAAATTTTTTTAGGAGTATATGTTTAAGGTGTAAAAATATGTTGGTATATGATTCTACGAATGATTAAAGTTGTTTCAAGAAGGCTGAGTTTGTTTTTATGATCATATTTTTTTATTATTGGATTTATAATATTTTATGAAAGTTCATTCAAATTGGGGATCTCTATTTTAGGGATTAGTTAAATAATAATTATAGAACCAAACTCAATGTAACATTAGTTGATCCAAGTTAAAAATGAATGTCATGGACAATTGGGAAACTATCCCAACAAACAACATAACGAGATAAGGGTTGGAGTAATAAATATTGTAATTAGTTCAAACTAACTATAAAATATTTTGATTAACAATGTTGATGTAGGGAAAATATCAAACACACCAAAGAAGAGAAGGATATAATAACATATAAATTTGGGTGAAAAAGATTTTAATGGAAACACGATTCAATTTATGGCATATCAAAATATAGGAAGAAGTATTTGAGAAATTTCTTGGCTAGGATAGGAAAATTCTATAAATGTAATAATGAAGGTTACCAGACTCACAAGTGTAAGAGAAGTAGAGAATCCCCATGAATTCATGGAATTAATTGCAAGAGAGTTGGGTATTATGAGACTTAATTTAAAAATCCAAGGGTCAGTGAGGGAAATAGTCACCAATAACCTAGTGTATAATAAAAATCATATGAAACAACTACTAATGAATCATATAGTGAGTTTTTAGTTGAGATATTATAGTATCCTATGTTATGTATTTTTTTAAAAACTATTATATATTGAGACATAAATAAAAAACCAAAGTGGCATGATTATCATTTAAATCAATTGTAGGGTTTATGTGATGTTATTAATTTTGGATATAGATAAAATTACCATAGTATAATTCTATGTGAAATTAGGAATGGGTTAGATATCATTATAAATCATTTCTAATGATATTTTATATTGATAAATATCATTATAATCCAAAATAAAACCATTATAATCTAACTTTGTAATGTTAGTTATGAGTTTCCAACAGAAATTACATGGATCATATGAGTCAAATTGTGAGGACACATTTTTTTTATTAGAAGATAATGTGACTTCAAAAAATTATAATATATGATAATGAGTAAATATATAAATGAGTAGGATATTTTTCTCCACATACAACATGAAACCAAAATTAATTCATGACATATGAAGATAAAATATAAATATTTTAGTTTAACCATTAAAAACCAAGTCATTGAATTAAAAATAATGGATAGGGGTACCCACTTTATAAATTAAATATACATATAAAACAATTCATAACTTAAATTTGAATGACATTCAATTATTTTTCCTAAAATTATTAATGAATTAATTTATTTTTATGAAAAATATTTTTCTACAAAATTTCATTTTATGAGATATACATTTCTATTTCAATAAAATATATGATTAATGATAAATTTTTTTTATATTAACAATTGGTTGAATCCAATTGTGTTAGTAAATGATATTAAATAAGAAAAAATATAGTTAATATTTTAAACTTTCTAGTCCCACTGAAAATATTTTTTTAATTTATTTTTAAATTTTATTTTAGAATTTTATAAAAGAATTAAATATATGAATTTCATAATATTAGATTAAAAAAATGAACTTCATTTTTAGATTCCTCATTCCAAAATTGACTTGGTATGAATTTTTTAGATTATTCAAAAATGATCTAATTTTAGACGAAAGAAACGGTTTTAGCAAAACAGGTTATATAAATAAATTTATCAACACACAATAATGACCAAAAAAATTATCAAATTTTTTTTGTGATTAAATATAAATCTATGTGGTAACATTATTAATTTTAAAATATTCTCTGATATTAAAAATCTAATGTCCAACACTTTTAAAATTATTTAAAAATCTATATTAATAAAAAAACTATTTTCGATAATTTCTATAAATAATGTCTTTCCAAAAGATATTTGGTTATCGATTGCCTTTAAATCCTTATAAAATTTTTTTATAATAATTTTTTTATAATTAAAATCAGTATCTTAAATAATTTTAACATATATATAAATTTAATGCTTAAAAAGTTTATTTCCCTACAAAATGGTTTTATATGATTTAGTGAATGTATTTTAAAATTATATTTTCACACCATTAGAAATTATATTTTTTAGTAATATTTTAAAATTTAAAACAATAAATTCAAATTAATAATAGAGGTCAATATTAAATTTTTTCATTATAATTAATTACCAATGTTACTAATTAATTACCAAGGAAAAAATTAAATTAGATAAAAAGATAAACATTTTACATAAAAATCCATAAAAAATAAATGTTTTCTAAAAATGGAGTGGTCGATATGATTTCTTATCCACAAAAATTTAACAATATATTTTTCAATTTTCCTCTTTTAAAATTTAATAGTAAATTCTCATTATTAAAAATATTAATGATGCTCCCTAAACTACCATTCCAATCACTAAACAAACGGTAACTCTTTCACCAATTCATATTAATATTTAATTACACTTCATCCCTAAAAAATAAAATTTAACATTACCTAGAACTGAAACCCACTAACATAATCCCATGGCCACTCATATTTAACCCAATCCCTCAAAATTCATGGAGACTTCTAATGAATATTTAAGTTGACATGAGTATTATCCCCCACTCAGTTTCTTACTAATTTTCTTCTTTCATATTTATTCCAGTCATTAAAATGTAATGATTATATAATAATTTATATACTATAATAAAACTATATTAATGGTATTATATTTTTAAATTCTTATTCCTCTTCTATTATGAATGAAATTATTTTCTTATGTATTGTTTGAAGAACCCATGTGATTGATTGAAGTTGAATTTTTTCCAATAACTCGGAAGATAAAAATTCTTCAATCATTAATTGAGATATGTTGTTTTTAATTCTAAAACATTGTTTCAATAAATATAACATATATAAAACATATATAATAAGATGCTAGAGTGTCTTGGTCATGATAATTATATTATTGACTTGGGTAACTCTTTTATTTGAGAGTACACCAAAAAAATGGCCTACATCACTAGCTTACCAAGAAAGATCAGAACCAATGCACATGTGGGCCGTCAACCCCTAACTAGATAGAATGGGTAGCAACAGGATTTCATGTTTAGAGTGGGTCCATAGTGAGGAATATTAGAGAAAATTTTAATCACCATTTAATTATTCCTGATGGTAGAGAAGCATGTCACATGGGTATGTGCAGGCTGGTGATGGGAGAAGAACCCATACTCACATATGTTTTTATAGAATATGTTGTTATATAATGAAGAACTAGATCAATAAAATATATGATTTAGGAATTATCCGAGAATATATTAAAAATCCTTTATTTAAAGAATATGGATAGATTGAAGGACGTCTGATATGTTGAATTAGATTTGTGAGATCATCTTAGAGGGTTTCTATCTACCGTAGATAGAGGGAATCATACATGCATAGTGATTTCTTTATGAATTTATTGTTTGGTCACCCAAAAATTAATTCTATCATCCTTTAATAACATAAAAATATGAATATGATCAAATAATCATGAAAATTATGTTACATGAACAAAAAAATATCTAACAAATGGGATACAACATTAAGAAAATATGGTTAGATAATGATCATGTGTTTCTAAAGTCAGAAAGAACGAATATAGATGATGTTCACGAAATGTTGAGGTGGTTCATATGAGTTATGAGAGTTTACATTTCTATATAAATACCCTCAGACAAGGTAATCTTTAGAATAAAATAAATGAATATTTTAAGAGTGTAGAAGATCAAAACCAAGGCATCAATAAGATATGTATTTTAATAAAGGTTCCATTAAAATGAGTAATGATTTACAAAGCCTACATTTTTTCATGATGGTTCTTTTGATTCCGTGAACCAATTTTGATATGTACTGAATTATGGGAAGTAATGTTGAATGGTTTCTGTGAGCTTCAATGAGTCATAAAGAGAGATCCGATGAATATAAATAAGACATGAAGTTTGAGAGGCAAGTATGAGATGACATTGATTCATTAAATATTTTTAGGTTTCACATCAAATTATTTCATGAAACAAATCCGGGAATATTTTTTCAATATATGATGAGTTACATCATTGATCTCCATAGATATTGGGTGTTTCATTTCAGAAAGATTCAGTGTGATTACATAAAGAAAAATCTATTGCATGTTATAATATGCATGCATGGAGTTGTAAGATAAGATTTGCAGATATAAATTCATGATGTGAATTGAGAATAAAATATTATTGAAATGTATACATGCATGAAGGAATTTATGAATTCCATACATTGTTCATGTGTTTAGACAGTGTGAAAATATCATGACAGTGAAGAATTTTTTTTGAGGTGAATGCATTGTGAAACATTCATGATAAACATATTTAAATATTATATGTTCATCTGTGACAATTTTATAAATTCAAACATTGTACACATTCCACATATAGTGTCCAATATGTTTCTAGACTGATCCAATGATTATTTCATAATGCATTTTTATCTGAGTTATCGTTGTATTTAGATCAATTAAAATGATTAAAGATTAGTGAACAATAAGTGAGGTTGGGACATTAGAAAAAAGTAAGCATAGCCCGAGTAGTGTCTCGCTGAGACAACTGACCATATACAAGTTATTAAATATATTTATTAAAGACCATAATATATGATAGGTTTTCATAATTGTTCACATGAATGTGTGATCATGATTTATCCTAGAATAGGATCCTTATAAAATCGCTCTACAATAGTTATCTCCTACTGAAGAATAAGGTTACAACTAGGGGGTATATGTAGTTTTTGGAAGACTGTGATTGTGTGGTATAACCAATATTGGTGAAGAAAGATTAATTGGGGATTCTATTCAACTATTTATGTCTAGATGTATTTGGGGATATAACTAGCATTACAATGGGGGGGGGGGGGGGGCTAACTAGTTATTATAATCATCTTATATTATAGTGAATAATTTATGTTGGGGGTGTAACCAACATGATAAAGTGAATTTATTCTTATCAAACCTTTTAAATGCTCATGTGAGGTTTCTTAATTATTATTATTTCTCGTATTGTTTGGGTAATGATTAAAGATGAGGTATGTATACTTTAGTTAATCATTGAGGTTGAATCAAAAGTGAATGAATTTGTAAAAACAAAGGACAACTGATTTTCCTCACCCCCCTTAGTGGTACATAACTGACCCTTATACATCATAATAGGAATAATATGTGGTACACACTAAATATCCAATAGTTTTATTATAAATTTAGAATTTTAATTCCTGGAAATGTTGAGTAAATCTTATTTTTGAAGGCATGCACTACTACTAATGGAAAAATAAGATACTTATTAACTTTATTTCTATTGTTCTAGATTTGAAAGATGCAGCAATAATGGGCTTCCCACCTATAATTGAGAATTTTTATTTGACTCAATATGACAATTGAAATATAAAATTTGATGGAAAGGTTCAAAATTATATCTTTATGGATTAATTAGGAAAGGTAAACAATAAAGTGATGTGCCACCAAATTAATAAGGTGAGATGTGATGAACTAAGAAGTTATGAAGGGAATCATAATGTTAAAGACCCAATATAAAAATATTAAGGGGAATTATTAAATATATCAAAATGGATGATTATGAAACTATTGATAATGAAATTAAATGGGTAAATTAGGATTTCAGTAATATATAATTTTTTGGTGAGAAGATGGATGATTCATCTATTATGAAGAAGATAATGAGAAATTTAAAATATAAAATAAAGAAAAGTTTTCATATTTGGAATATGAAGAAGATATATAATTGGATAAAAATTATAATATCCTCAAATAATATTAAATTAGAATTTTTCCAACAATAAATAATAAGGAAAGAGATGATATGTCCATTGAAGACATGAAAAAGGTAAAATGTGGTGACCCCAACCCAGATATCTTAGATCTAGTGTATTCTTTATTAAATTAGCATATTTACAAATGGGGAAATTCCTAAGGGGCCAATCATTTTAGTAGTTTTGGATGACTAAATAAATTCCCTATATCATTTTACATTGGGAATACAAATCAAATAAAAATACAAACAAATAAAAAATGAATTTTACCCTTTAAAATGCATTCTATGAATTATTCTTCATTTACTATTGAAACGAAACAGTATAAGAGTGAGATAAAATGCTCAGTATGGGTTATGTAATGTGGAAGCTATCATGAATCAATAATAATAATCAACACATAAATGTAAATAAATTAACACAAAATACAATTAATTAAATTTTTTATTATGATAATATAAGAAAAAATCAATGTGGAAAGGTAAATAAATAAAAACACATGCCATTTAATCGATACAATGATAATAAAATCCATCCATCTTTACAAAAATATTCTATTTTTTAATAAAAATTAAATATCAATGATTGAAATGCTTAATTATTCTAAAAAATTTATTATTAAAAAGTTTCCTATAAAATATATACAAATCTTGAAGACATCAAAAAACTACTGTGTATAAATTCATTTAGTTTGGCCAGCCAATTTAATACTATTGGTTATAAACACATCTATTTTGTCTAACTAATCTGTCTTAAGAGTCAAACTAATACAATGAGGGGATATTTTTTAAAATTACCATCCAATTACCTATTTCTAATGAAATCCTCAAATTTCGAATAATCAATTTATGTAATGAACAATATTCATTATCATTAAATATTCATATTGTGTAAAGGATAATGATTTATCAATATTTCCCTAAATAATAAAATAACTTCCAAAGAAATAATTGTATGTTAAAATATTATATGGTTTAAGAAATAATTATATAAACTATTCAAAAATATATATATTAAATATGAATTTATTTCGAAGTAAAAAATTACCACTATAAATTGATTATTTCAAGAAAAATCTATCCAACAAAATAAGAATGTGAGATTGCAGAATAATCCTTACCCCTTGATAATTTTCTAGTGAAATACCCTTAAATAAAGTAATTAAAATTTAAATTTAAATTACAATTATGCAGTAATGAATAATGATATTAAATAAAATTATTAAGTATACACAATATATAAAAATGAAATGAAGTATAATAAAAATCATTTTCATTGGAATGTAAATTTAGATAAAATATCATAACTCACACTTTCTTTTTGTTGAATGTGATTTAACATAATTTATTGTGTTTAAAAACATGTTATTATCATTATATATAACCAAAATAATGTTAATAACATCATATAATATTCTTTTATAACATATCATCACACGTTCATTAAAAATCATTCATTATTTTCATTGTTTTAGTTATTATTTTCCTTGTTTTATCTTTCATTATTTATTATAAAAGTTCTAATTTTTTTCATCTAATATAGTTCCATCATCTCCACAATAATAATAATGAAATAATTATCATATTTATAAATCTATTATATTTTCATTTCCAACAATGTATGATGTTTCTTATGAAATAATTATGTTACGATCATGGAGACGGTATGATATATATGTGCCTGAGTAGGACTTCAATTTTTCAAAAATCATTATGAAAAGGTTTTATGTAATATTTCATCATTAAAGAATTAAAATGATATCTTAAATAAGATATTATATCAATAAAAATTTATATATATAACATATATGTGGTGTGGTGACGAATATAAAGTCACATCACCTTGTGAAGGCAGTAGTCCACATGTACACGAACGATGTTATCATCATTAAATGGGTGAAAATCTAAGAAAAAAATGATATATTATCTTTATAAAATTATAAATATTATATTAATTTAAAAATTAAATAATTTATATCACATATAGTCAATAAATTTATCCTTATTTCCTTTAATTTATTGTTTGATTGAACGGCAGATCATATCATATCCCGAGGTGTTAGTCCACCATACACACAATTGATGTTATCATATCTCTTAAAGAGTGGAATGTAAAAAATTATATACGATTTAATTACTCTAGATGTGTAAATATTTTATAAATATAATAAATATAGTTTATATCCATAAACATACCCAACCATTATAGGTTCTAATAGAAACATGAATGACATCAATTCATGAGGTCATTTCTTCTCTACACATAAATGATGATTTCACAACCCATTTTATGGATGTGAAGATGGTTGTAGGTCATAACCTTAATATAAAATCATTTAAGAATATGTAATCTTTATAGTTTTTTTACCATCATGTATTAATAATAATTTATATATTTCGAGGAGAAAATTACATAAAAACACTTGTTCAATAATGTTAACAATACTTTGGATAACCTCCTTTGGTTTTCCCCAAAATACATCCAAGGTTATATTTATGCCAAAAATAATGATTCTAGGATGAGGGGATAGAAGTTTGAAATTTATTTGCGTATGTTTTGGTATAGATTAATGGATTTGGAGGTTTGAATAGGTGAAGTGAGTGAGTGCCCTTTTATAATTCAGGAGTGACATTTTTGTAAATACCCAAATATATTCAATTAACGGAGGTCACCTTCAATGCATGTAGGTAAAAAATTTATAAATACATTAGGGGTTAAATTATATGTTTCATCCACACCTCTACCATAAAAAAATAATTTAAACTTCTAATTCATTATCCTCTATATTTTACTCAATTTTACCATTTTAATTTTCACTATGATAACTAGTTTTTTTATCCTATGTAATTTCTCAATTTATACTAAAATAAAATGAGAATTATTAAAAAAAAATTAACTAATTATTATAAATATTAAATACAATTTATTAAATTTAAATACTATTTTTATATATTTTTTTTAACACGAGCACATGTAATGTGTAAAACCCTATTCTAAACATAATCATGATAATTAGTATTTAACTATTTTCACTATATATTATGTTAAAAAATTAAGTAATCCTTATTAGATAATATAAATTATTAATATTAAAAATATGGAATTAATTTTCTGAATTTCAATTCACATAATTGTAGACAAATATTTTAAAATAAATTTATCATATGTGAAGTGAAAATAAGTTTTCAAAGAGTAAATGTTAAAAAAATAGTAATGAATTTATATCAAAATTCGATATAAAAATGATTCTAACGACAAAACTTTCATTAATATATTAATACTTGAACTAATTATACCTTAAAAAAATCTATAATATAGGTTAAATTTATGAATAATATAAATTAAAAGGTAGTTTCAAATTAAAATTCTTCATTTTTAAAATTCACAATAAAAAATTCATTTCAATTAAACCTAAAAAATTCAACCTAAGATAATATTTATGATATGAATTAAAAAATGATGATAATTTTAAAAAATAAATTTTCAACAACTATAATTAAAAGGATTTTTCTTGAATTATTTTTGGATATTGTATGGATTATTTTCAAGACTAGACACAAAGACGACATGTAATTCTGAGGCCCTATATGCCCAAAATACACATTTGAAATAAATTAAATATAATAAATATCATTTGTAAATAGTTATCTTGAAAAGATGAAATAAATTCTAAATGGGTTTCCTAATAAAAAATATGACTTCACCACTATGTTTAGAATGAGGGGTTTTCCGTAGGAGCGACATAAAAATTGTCATTTTGGGTTGTTTTTTAAAATTCCATAATGAGTGTGAAATGAATTAAATAATTAATTAATTTAATTAATTTACCATTTTGATCGTATGAATAAAATATTTCATTAAATACATGAATATGGCCATTTTTAAGCTTATCCACATAAACCATCAAATAATTGGAAAGACATTTGAGAGCATGGGATGAGATTCCATAGGAAGATAATAGTAGGATCGAGGTTCAATGACTAGAAAGATATGGAATTGAAGGATATTGCCATCAAATATAACGCCTCATCATTCTTCATCAGAAATCAATCCAAATTGAGTAAGGGAGTTATTTGTTTGTATTTTCCTTCCCATTTTTATTTTTCTACAACGAACACAAATCAAATGCTAGATAGATTGATTTATAGATCATTAATTTTGAAGGATGGGTTAGATTAATTGGGATTTGGGATAATTTTCAAAATGAATAATTTTTTTATATTCATCTATCTTTATAATGGAAATTAATCAATATAGACACGAACATCAATCAAGTTTCATTCTTATTGATTATTCATGTGATTTTCTTTGTTTATTCTCCATTCGAGTGGGTGTTCTTAATTTGGCCTATAATTTGACATTTACCAGTGAAATCGAATATTGAAAAAAATTTGGAGAAATGATATGATATTATAGATCTGGGATTGGTATTCCAATATAGTGGTGAGATGATGGACACATCAGCCGATCAGATGATGTCGATACCTGGTTTTCATGTAATTGGGAATGAAAAGAAAAATGAAGAATGATCCCATTTTCTAAGAAATTTAACAACACAAAACATGTTAATCATTGGTGGAATGGCTCTATGAGGCTTGATCTATGATTTGGTATAAAACCAATTGATAGATCGAAGGTTGTAGGATCATCTGGGATGTGCAGAACTAGATTTAGATATTGGAAAAATAGACGATACACAACGTGTTACCTAGAGCCACATGTTTTGTGGGACCCCCAATGAGGTTTCTACGGTTTCAGAGGAACTTAAATATCACAAAGTGTGTGACCCATATCACCTAAAATGTGGTCCCACCCTAGAGACATACTGTGTACTTCAAAGGGTACACAGATATGGATTAGAGTGAACAGGCTAGATCCTGTTGTTTACTCCCTTACATGGACACGACCTAGACAATAGTACATTATATATGCCATGTACTGGTACATTGGAATTGTTAAATGGGATAAAGAAAAGTACTGGAACACTGGTAGAGTACATGGGTAGCCGAAAATCCTTTTATATCTACACGATCACAAACACAACTTGAGATGTGGGTTGGTTACGAAATCAAGACTCAAGGTCGAAGGACATAACGTATGACCCCTACAACACTCTGTATACATTAATAGAAATGTCTTGGATCCTCTTAACTCAATATCATGGAATTGATTCATTATGGTGTGTTCTACTTATCTGTTCCCTAAGGGTTAATTTGGAATCATCTCATACCCCTACGAAAATGATCCCTTCAGCAATATAGGTGGCTAGAGTCATTGGAATCCCTCTATGAGGACCGAAGTGAGATAATAAATTAATATTCATGAACTAGGTGGATTTCATGGTATAGTTGTGAAAAATCTACATAGGAGGAGTTAATTTATTTTTCAGGTTAATCCATATTTAGTAATATGTATCGCCACATGGCCTTGGGTGTGATCCACATCCGTGAATCATATTATCTTCAGACTATCAGCATGTAACTCTAATAGTGAAACCCGATGAGCACTATATATAAAATGGATTTTATCAATGATACCATCTTTAAGAGCATGTTCGCCTGGAAGAGTGCTTTATTGAATATTCAAGCTAGAATCCTAGGCTAGTATATTGCAGCTTTGACTTACTTTAGATTGTGTGTGTTTATTGATTATGTCTAGACATTCTTTTTAAATGTGATATAGGTTTATACATATTAGTTTTGTATATATTTCTTATATTTCATGATTTTTGTTTTTAGGGTGTCCTACATAGTATTAATATACTCACCCCTGCATGAACATTTCCTGCATATGTTGTGTCTTGTGCAGATGATCGACAATTTTACAGATTCCTAGATGGATTAGGACTATATGGTTCTTAGTGATACCATAAATACAGAGGTGTTTTCCTCTATCTTTTTGAAAGCATTCCATGTTTTACCTTTTGGATGGACATCTATTTGAAGCTCCTTGTGGTGGGCTTGTATGTAGACCTGATCACAATCCATTAGATCATGTTAAACTCTCGCTATGGGATTTAGATGTATCTATGCATAGTTGTTCAGTCGAGGTAACATTTTGATATTACATAGTCACTGAGATGTGTATGTGTGTACATGTACATAGGCTAAGGCCTCACATGATAGTAATATGCCAACTCGGCACTAGTCATCATCACCAGGACTATTGGTGGTTGACTTAGGAAGTCACAACATTGGCCTCATTGGGACGGGTTGTGACAAGGTGGTTTTAAAGGGATAAGTTCTACAATAGGACCCTGAACATGTAATATTTGTTTGGGGAAATAGTTTTATGCATTTCTAGTTTGGAATTTAGGCTTGGGATCATAGTGTTGGTGGATCGACCAACGTAACCATACACTAGGAATCTGATCACCTACTTTTGACACAATACATGAGAACACTGGTTGCAGGGAAAACAATGGTACATGAATCATATAATAATGGTTTTTGGTTTCCATGCCCTTCTTACGTCATCTCTCCAAATATACTCACTGATCACTTCACATCTTTTTTATTTCAGAATGCATCTATGACATATTCTATTTTGGATTCAACATCATGACCATGATGAGGATCCCCTCATTGATGAGGTAATGATAGAGGGACCATTTCCAGAGGTGTTACCTCTCGGTGGGTTCCCATATATGCCACAATATGTGGAGGAGCACATTTTACCTATAGTACCAATGGATGTGGTGCACAGGCTGAGCACTATTCATGAGTTTAATAGATAGAAAACCCTTAGATTTTAATGAAATCCCGATACATAGTTAGTTGCGGAATGACATTACATAGTTCTTTTAGTTTTCCATCATGCTAGGAAACCACTAGATATGACAGTGATCTTGGTGGCTAGCAGTCTTTATGGCCTGCAAGGGTGATGGTTGGGGTTATTGACCCAGTCTTACGATATGGAGAATCTTACATGGATAGTGTTTGAGCACCTTTTTATAGAGGAGTTATCTCTGCATACCTTGTGGGGTGTATGTATATATGAGCATATATATCTCCAACAGGGCATGTGGATATTATCTAATTTTTCATCTTAGTTTCCTGACCTCTCTAGGTACTCGATTGATATGATTCATGGCCTGTTCTTTATCACATGTACTTCTGAGTGATGTCTTTTTAGGGAAATTCATGCATGTGTTATCACCTTATCTATTCTTAACTATGTGGGGTTCTAGAGAGAGAATTGGTGGTTATGAGTTTCTTGGATGATACTATATTACTAGTGGTTTCCAATAGTGGGAATAAAGCATAAAACTTGGATTTAGGGAGATGAAATTAGTCGTAGGGACTGTGACATGTAAACTATTTTAGGAGGAGGTATGAAGATAGAGGATCATGGGTTCTTAGATCACACTTTGGATCTTACATGCCCTCGGAGAGGTGGTTCATCTCTTGTGATGACCAGGGACATCTTGCATAAGATTTCATGACTTATTATACAACTGTTAGAGAGACCGTGGATGGGATACTAAGACAAAGGTAGTGTAATGATATTATAGGATCATAGGGCAGTGTATTTGGAAGAGGATATGGGAGGTAATCCAGGTGTGTTCAACACTTTGACGTTGTTTCCCTCAGAATTCAGGGATGACCTCTTGATGGGATATTCAAACGTTCTGATCAATTTCTAACGGGCTTGTTCGTAGAACTAGAAACATCCAATGATTCCACATCCATTTGGACCTACATTCCAAATGTAGGTGCTCATTAGTTTGTGGATAGATGAGGCTTAGGAATTTTAATTGGTCGAGAGGATGGGAGGTCGGACTCATCACACCTTTTTGAGGGGAATTATTGTCTATTCTGGGACTATCTTTATAGATTTATGTTATGTTCATAAATCCTTATTACATTACCAAGTATAAAATGAGATTTCCTTTAGATCATACAATCAATGATAAAATATGTACGAAATTTAGAGAATCTTTTATATGTATTCAAGGTTCTTCATCGATAGAGAATCATCTATATTTATTAAAGATTCTTGGTCAATGGTATCCTTCGGAATATTTATATAAATGTATCTTGGTAATTATGATGACCATACTGGTTTCAAATCAACTCAGTGGGGCACATTATGTTTATTGTCATTCAGAAGGACATGGATTATTTCAGAGTTGGGATCGAACCCACAGATGGGATACCTACGTATCCTTTGTTTTGGAAAAGGAATCAGAACCCACGTAGTTCGAGTGGCGAGTATGATGTTTATGATTGATGGCTCAAAGAAGGATGTCATAATTACTTTTACACTCTAAGCTCACATGAATCATGCTCGATGTGAGAAACAAGAGGTATTAGTAAAGAATTAGACAATTGGGCCATGAAAGATGCAATCATAAGAAATGATGTGGGAGTTATGTATCTATGACTGCCCAATATAGATGAAGAATAGGATTAACTTCAGAGAAGAAATCCAGGAACTGGGTCCATAAATGTATATGTGCTTCATGGAGATTTGAATACTCTAACTTGGGACTTACTCCTGGAAAGGAGGCCCAAAATTAGGAGAGGATTGATGATTAGGTTTTAACCCTGAGAAGGAATCCCAAATCGAGGGTAAATTAGGATTGATTAAGAGAAATTAAGACTGGGACTTACTCCTAAAAATGAGGCCCAGGTTTAGGGGACTTATAGCTGGGACTTGCTCCTGAAAAGGAGGCCCAGGTTAAAGGAATTATTACTGGGACTTACTCATGAAAAGGAGTTTCAGGTTAAAGGAATTTTGACTTGGAGTTACTCTTGAAAAGGAGGCCCAGGTTAAAGGAATTATGACTGGAACTTACTCCTGAAAATGAGGCCCATGTTAAAGGAATTATGACTGGGACTTACTCTTGAAAAGGAGGCCTAAGTTAAAGAAATTATGACTGGGACATACTCTTGAAAAGGAGGCCCAATTTAATGGAATTATGACTGGGAATTACTCTTGAAAAGGAGGCCCAAAATTAGGTTCTCTCATCTTAAAGGATGAGTTTGAATGAATGAAATCTCAATCTTTAGTGACATAAATATGTGTAAATCACTATGTTTTGAGGGATATTCCCCATAATTCCTTTCAGATAAAGAAGTCAAATCAAGAAATCCCGCCATAAATGGCTTTGAAGAGTTTCTTGAAGACTAAATCTTTAATAGGAGAGGTGGAATGGATTAAGAGGGGTAAAATGGTCAAGAAGGGCACCCAAAAAAGCAGGGGCATGCAAGTCCTGGCAGGCGCGCAGGTACTACGTGGGTGCGCAAGTCTTGGTCGCGCAGGTATACCTGTGCGACAAGTTTGGTACTTGCGCGGTGTTCACCCAACAGGGTAATACTTGAGTAACATTAGGTTAAGGACTTTAGAATCCTCTTGAGGATCTTCCAAGAGAGGGGCGCGTAGGTTCTATCGAAGGAGTAAGGCGTCGCGCAAGTGTGGCCATTTCCATTAAGGGATGGCCACCTAGGCGCGCAAGTGTTGATGAGTTTCAACACTTAGGACTTCCTCCCCCTCTTTAAATCTTCCATTATAGGTAAGAAATTACCTTAGAAGTGTTCCGAAAGCCTTGAGTGGAGACAAGGGCGTCGGGAGCTCAAATCTAAGTTTCTGGAAAAAATTCCTCTCAGAATGGGGGTCCCACGAGGTCTATTTATGGGCAGGAGAAGACCCCGGGTGGTTATCACTTAGTTCGCGCAAGTCACTTGCGTGACCATAATTTTCCGCGCATGTGGACTTGCGCGGCTATGAGGAAATTTGCGCGACTTATAGGAAATGTTCTCCTTATTCATCCCTTTTCCAATTTTTGATATTTTCTTCAAAGGATGAATCAATATGAGCTATGATATTCCCCTTTTCCAATATTTAGACTCTATGATGAAAAAAGAGCGTCAAAAAAAAGTCCCCCCTCAGAGTTGGATCCAAAAGAATTGCGGATTTGACACTGAGGAAAAGAAGAAAACTAATGGAAAGATGTCTCGCAAGTTTGGGTGCGCAAATGAGCTTCAGGCGCGCAGAATCCGGCGCACAGTTCGGCTAGGGTACGACACGCAGGGTTCGGGCCACGTCTATAAATAGAGGGCCTCCCTTCCGTACAATGCATCTGGATTTCCGGACTTCAAACCTTCGAGCTCTCGCTGCAAAGGTCACCATAACCGCGGAGGTTGCTCTGTTTTCTGGTGTTTCCTTGATGGCGCGTTGTTGTTAATGTAACTTGACTTGCGCGGTGATACATGTATGCCAATTATTTGCGCGGCACACCCATACTTGCGCGCCAATTTTTAGACTTGTGCGCCTTAATGCTTTTTCCATTTTTCTGAATTTTATTCATAAGTTTTATGAAAAATAAATCCATTTAAGAGTTAGTTTATTCAACTTTTATGCAGATTCAATGGCTCCCAGGAAATTGGAACGACTGATGAACTGGCTAGCAAGCAGATTTATGACATGATGAACATCATTGGCCATGATTACTATGATATCTGCGACATCACATTCCCAGATTTGGCTAAGTACTTGAATAGATATCATCTTAGTTTCCCATAGAGAACATACTTATCCTTGTATGGTCATGGTCATCTACAGGGAGTCAATGTTTCAAATGCAAAGAACTATACACCTGAAATGCAGCTGCACTGCTACTCCTCTATTTCGGTTATTCTGTGCATTAAGAGCAACAACAATGGTGTGAACTTTCAAATTCTCCATCCATGCCATTTCCTTACAGATATGAAAATGGAAAACCCATGGGCTGAAATGTTTTCCACTGCCGATTAGTGTATAGAAGACAAACATGGAATTAGAGAAATATCTGAAAAGAGTACTCTCTCCAAATGGATTTTTTATTCCAATTCTCCAGTCTCAAATCCATGTATCCATATTCCAAGTCTCTTGGAAAGAAACAGAGTCACTGTTTGATCAGAATTTTTTTTTCTCAAACCGTACTCAAGAACATTCTTTTACAATTGTTCCAAGAAGAGATGGTATTACTGCATCTCTTATTGTATCCAGTTGAATGAATGAATTCTAGGTGGTGGCTAATGAAGCTTGGGATTCCGTAAATCAAATGAAGAGTTATGTTGAAAGCCTCTTGTAATTCATGAAAAAGAGAAGAGACTCCAGTATATGGATGTCCTTCTAACTCTTGTGCATCAATGAAAAACACTTTCACCTTCACTCATTTGTACCTGCATTCTCTTTCGCTACATGCTTTAGATTTTACCTAAGCCAATGGGCCTAGTAAGCATAGTTTGATTTTTACTAGGATTAATGTAAATAACCCTACAAACTTCAAACCTTTTAATTGATCAATGTTACCTAAATCATACTAAATGTATGTTTAGTGAGATGGAACTTGACTTTTATTCAGAGTTCCTTTGTCTTTTGGGGGTAGTTTAAAGTCATGTACATCGGACATAAAAAGGATAATTTATAAGGTCGAAATTTCTTTGACCGAAATGGATTAGAATTGACTCAATTCCTTGAAAATTCATCTGAAAACATATTACCATACTCAAGTATGAGGGAAAATATGTAAACTATGACTTAAGAATATCTGAATCTGAGGAATGATATGAAAAAGAGATAAAATACAATAGAAGAAGTCGTTCCCAAGAATGAAGTAACCATTATTTAACAAACCCGTTAGGGGTTTGAATTATGTAGGGCCACCTAAGGGCATTGGCTACATAGTTAAATAAAAATAGTATCTTTTGGATAATAAGTCTGTTATGTAGACTGTTTATGCAAGGCCACCTATGGGCACGTGCTGCATAGTCTGGAAAAAGAACTCTCAGAAATTTACTTTCCTAGTGCTAAAAGCCAGTGAAAGTTTATGGAGATTCAAATCTTCCAAATTATAGAGTTTTCTGTATGGAATGAGGTACTTGAATATGGAGAAGATATTTCCAAACAAGATTATCAAATAACTGGATGAATATCACTCCTACGAAGGTCTGACCCAAACGTAGGGAAGGAGAATATAAGCCATAGAATTGAATACTTTTAGATCATGAAAAAGGATATAGGACAAGCATGTTAAGGATGGCTATTTTTTGTGGATCCCTACATAATGTCATTTAAGACAAATAAGGAAAAAAGAGGCATTCTTCCCAAGAATGAAGTTACCTCTATCCGACAAACCCATTAGGGGGTTGAATTATGCAGGGCCAACTAAGGGCATTAGCTGCATAGTCAAATAATAGTATCTTTTGGCTAACAAATCTGTTATGTAGACTGTTTATGCAACGCCTCCTATGGGCACGTGCTGCATAGTCAAGAAAAAGAATTCTCAGAAGTTTGACATTTTTATGACTAGATTTCATGAAAAGGGTTATGAGGATCTGAAAATATTAAGGTTAGGATTATGACACACAAATATGGATATTGTTCAATGTATACAGAGATACACAGATCAATGCTAACCATAATCATGTTATGTCTGGGTCCTGAATTGAAATGTTGGACTTCACTACGTATCCCATAAGGATGAGAATCAAGCCATACGTAGTTCTTAAACTACAGTTTAATGTCCTGTGGGACAAAAGGATTAGAGATCTTAGTTTAGGGTCACAGAGCTTTGACCATTGTAAGAAATACACAGTGTGTGTTTTCATGGGGACTTTTCAGCCAAGGGACTGAAAGTGGAATTTGGGGTTAGGCTCAAAGACTTGGGGATGGATTCAAGGGATAATATAACGTTTCTACGTATCCCATAAGGATGGGAATCAAGCCCACGTAGTTCTAGATATACCCTTTTTACAAATTTGGTTCGTACATATGAAGGGTGAAAGGGGACTTTAGTACAATGATGGTTTAACCCAAGATAAAACATTTGGATGTTTCCATATATGCATGTAGTCTTTGAAATGAAACATGATTGAAAAATCAATGTAAATAATGGTTCCCTCTCAGGTGAGGGTATCAAAGAATATTATAGTTTATTGTCATACTGGACAAAAGTGTTGTATAGTTTAATGTCGTATAACAAGGGCGAATGTGAACCAATGTAAAGATATTGATTCAAGGGGCGGTTTCACGAATCCACATCGTATGAGATGGAGGTGAACCGATGTGAAGAGATTGGTTTTGGGCTTGAACCATGGGAGGTTGCCTATATACACAGCCTAGAAGGCAAGGATCAAAGTCCGTGTAGTTCAATTAAATAATGAATTAATGATCAAGTTGTTATTGGGGAAAATGACCTAAAAAATGTTGTTAGGACTTACACATGGTTAGCGGCCCAAAGAGAGTGTTATGTTTGAGGTTTGCTCTAAGCTCACATGATTCAAACTCGGTGTGAGAAACTAGAGGTAGCAACAACCTTAACAATACACAGTTTAACTTCATGTAGGACGTATGAAGGGACTATGCTGTTTAAAGTCTTGCAGTTAGGACTATTGGTGCTGCACAGTTTAGTGTCATGTACCAGGGACAAAGTACAGATTAATGTCATGTAGGACGTATCACGGAACTTCTGTACAGTTTAGCGTCATGTAGTTAGGACGATGGGAACAATAGAGTTTAACGTCATGTTGGACGAAAGGGGCACTGTGTAGTTTAATGTCATGCAGTGAGGACAAAAGAGTACACCATTTATCGTCATGTTGGACGCGTTGGGGATATTTTTTTCCACAGTTTAGCATCATATTGGACGAAAGTGCGAATAGTTTAATGTCGTATGCATGGACCGTGGATGGTGCAGTTTAATGTCATGCTGGACAAAAGTGTAGTTTAAGGTCATACAGGACCTTTGAAGATTATGTAGTTTAACGTCTCTACGGATGTAAGGGAATTTTATACAGTTTAGCGTCAAGTAGTTAGGACGTCACAGTTTAACGTCTTGCTGGACGTAAGGGACTTGCAATTAGTTTATGGTCATATGCATGGACTGTTGATGATGCAGTTTAAGGTTATACTGGACCTAGTTGCAGTTTAAGGCATACTGGACTATTTAGGGAACGTTTTCACAGTTTAACGTCGTGTGGGATGAAGTTGCAGTTTAAGGTCATACTGGACCATTGTTGTATAGTTTAATGTCATATAGCACGGAAGAACTAGTACTGCACAATTTATTATCATGTTGCAGGGACATAGTACATACTTTGCAGTTTATACAAAATACTTCTTCAAAAATCTGGCATTGGTTGGAGTAGTGATGAATTCTCCGTCCATAGAGATTAATGAATAAGCTCCATTGGAGTAGACCCTATGTATTGAATAAGGTCCTTACCATCTTGGTTCAGGTTTGGGAGGTTTCTTTCCTGGTATCATTGGAGTTCTGAGAACTAATACCAATTCTCCCTGAGTGAATGAACGAAGATGAACTTTTTTGTTAAATGCTCGTGCTATTCGATTCTGATAGACTTCCAAGTGGTGCAAAGTGCACAATATTTTCTCATCTAACCATTCCAATTCATTCAATCGCTTCTGAGATTGATCATCTGTAGATGACTGATCACAAATGGCTACTCTGAGTGAGGGTAATTTAACTTCAATTGGCAAGACTGCTTCCGTTCCATATACCAATGAATATGGAGTTGATCGCGTTGCAGTGCGGGTGGTAATCTGATAATCCCATAAAGTGTGAAAGTGTTTATCAGGCCATGACTTCTTATCTTTATCCACCATATTTTGCAGTATATTTTAAAGAGTCTTGTTGAAGGCTTCTATCTGGCCATTGGCTGCTGCATGATACCGAGATGAATGGTTGGATTTGATGTTGTATTCTTGATACAATTTATTCACCTCGGATGAACAGAAATTGGTGCCATTGTCCATCAATATGGTATGAGGGACACCAAATCTCATAATGATGTTAGACTAGATGAATCTAACAATTCATTTAGAACTGACTTCCTTGAGAGGCATTTCCTCTGCCCATTTGGAAAAGAATTCAGTAGCAGTAAGAATGTACTTAAACAGTTTGGCCGTAGCAGAAGGGTAAGGTCCCACCACATCCATTCCCCATGTGGAAAATGGCCATGAGTATTTAGCTATATGAAGCAACTCTGGATGTTGATGAATGAAGTTGGCATGTACTTGGAATGAATGAAACTTATTTGTAAAATCAACACAATCTCGTATCATTGAAGGCCAAAAGTATCCAAGCCTTCAAATTTGATCAGACAATCTATGTCCAGACTGGTGGGCACCACAGACTCCTGCATGCACTAATTTCATGTCAACCATTGTCTCTTCACCTTCAATGCATCTGAAGAGAACTCCATCAAAACCACATTTGTAGAGAATTTTCTCTAGGTGATCTGGGCTATCATAAAGAGTAAAAATGACCACATGTCGCCAGATTTGATCTTTCTCGGCTCTATCCGGTGGGATTGTTCCATTTTATAGGTATTCCCTGATAGGTGACCTCCATCCTGTAGTATGACCATACGGTTCAGTAATGGGACTAATTTCATTAATTTCCTCTGTTCTGATTTGAACATAAGGTGAAATTGTATGACGGTGGGCAATACTAATGGTTGTCTCGTCCCGATTTGGATTTTCCAGAGCTGTTGCTATATTAGCCAGCACATCAGCTTGAGCATTTTGTGATCTTGGGAGATAAGAAAATGTCGGTTCTGAAGGGAATTCTTCCATTAACTCTCTAACATAATCATATAAAGGGATTAGTTCTTCTTTTCTGATGGCATAATCCCCATTGGCTTGTTTGATTACCATTTCTGAATCTCCCTTCACCTTTAAGTGATTCACTTGTGTTTGAAGCGCTAATTCCAAGCCTACAATATGAGCTTGGTATTCGGCTTCATTATTGGTACCACCTTCCCACAATAAGAAGGAATAAGGTAACACTCTCTTTTCTGGAGAAATGAGCACAATTCCTAAGCCAACTTTTTTGAATTTAGGATTTTCCATTTTCTACCCTATTGGACATCTGGAAGCACCATCAAAATACATATCCCATGCTTGAGGTCTTTCTTGAATAGAGAAGACTTCCTCATCAGGGAGTTCAATATCTGAAGATGTGTCTTCCACTGAAGGTTGTTCAACCAGGAAATCAGCCAGAGCTTGGCCCTTTATCGCCTTTTGAGACACATACTGAATGTCGAATTGCTGTAAAATAACTTTCCACCTTGCTAGAAGTCCTGTAAGCATTGGACGACTAAGGATGAATTTGAGTGGGTTATTGCGAGATACCAATTGGACCTCGTGATGTTTTAGGTAATGTATCAACTTCTGAACTGCAAAGATTAATGCCAGGCAGAATTTCTCAATATTTGAATACCGGGTTTCTGCTTTAAGCATAGTTCGACTGAGATAGTAGAGGCTGTTTTCATTCCCAACATCATTCTTTTGAGCAAGAAAGGCACCCAATGATCGCTCTAGATCTGTCACGTATAGGATAAGTGGTCTTCCATCAACATGTGGCATGAGTACCGGTGTACTCAAGAGGTATTTCTTGAGAATATCGAATGCTTCTTGACATTCTTCAGTCCACTAGTAAGTGACTCCCTTCTTCATCAATTTGGTAAAGGGTAAACTTTTTCCTGCCAAATTGGAAATGAAATGCCAAATATAGGCTAAGTGTCCTTGATGTGCTCTTAATTATTTCAAATTTTTAGGAGGTGACATACCATGTATTGACTTGGTCTTCTTAGGATCGACTTCAATACCATGATGGCGTACAACAAAGCCTAGAAATTTTCCCGAGGATACCCCAAAAGAACATTTTAAGGGGTTCATCTTCAAATTATGTTGTTGAAGCTTGCAGAATATGACTTACAAATCAACCAAGTGATTAGAATGTTGTTTGGATTTAACCACCAAATCGTCTACATAGCATTCAACAAACTTCCCTATAAAGGGTTTGAAGATAGAATGCATGGCATGCTAATATGTTGCACCTGCATTATTTAAGCCAAAGGGCATTAACCGGTATCAAAACACACCCTGAGGGGCTCTGAAGGCTATGGATTCCTCATATTCTGGGGCCATTCAGATCTGATTGTATCTAGAATATCCATCCATGAAGGAAAGTTCTTCATAGCCAGCTATTGCATCAATTAAAAGTTCTGTAATCGGAACTGGGAAATCATCTTTAGGAAAATGCCGATAAAGATCTTTGAAATAAATGCAAACTCTAATTTGTACGTTCTTCTTCATTACAGGGACAATATTAGAAAACCACTTGGGATACTGAACTTCTCTAATGAATTTAGCTTTGATAATCTTATCCACTTCAGCTTCAATTTTAGAAGCATAAGTTGGGTGTGTTCTTCTTGCGGCTTGCTTAAATCCTCGATGTTCTTCTGGTAAACCCAAATGATGAGTAGAAACATCAAGATCATGCCCGGGCATTTCTGTATAGTTCCAAGAAAAAATATCTCTATTTTTCTTTAGAAAGGAAATATACATCTCTTGCTCTTCAAGGGTCATGGCCGCACTGATTAATGTGGGGCGTGGATCTTCCTTTGTACCCAGATTTATTTCTCTGAGTTCATCCAAAGTGGTAGAGATACCCTCTTCAAATGCTGGAGGAGCATCTCTGAGATCTTCCTCTTCTTCTTCATCATGTGTTATTTCTTTCGTTTCTACTTTCATAGTAGATGACAAAGCAGAATTTTCATGATCAGAAGAGATGTCAAAATTTGCACATTTTGAAGAGGAAGTTTCCATTTTTTACCCTATTAATATTGAATTGTTTTCTTTGGGTAATAAAGTTGAGATGATGGATTGAGAATCGACATCATTGTTCACCTCCGATGTTGCTATAACTTCTTCTGGCCTAATTGGCAAAGCATAGAATTGATGGTTTTCAGCAGATGAAATGAAGACGTCACCATTTGTGCTTTCATCACTTCTTGGTAGATCACCAATTTCTCCCATGTTGTCTGGCTCGATTATCTTAATTGACATTATGGATCTTTCTATAAGAGTATTTTGATTTGGGTCTATCTTGTCAATTTGACTGATAGGAAACACATAATTTGTACTCACATGTGTAAATGGATTTACTGGAATCTTTTCCAAACCATATGTAGCATTAACTTTGGTAATTTCTTCTATTGTGGATTTTTCCTTTCCCTTCATGTGATAGAATTCCGCCTCAATGTATTGAGACTTACATGTCTTGAATGGGGCATTATCACCATATAATGTTCCAACTTGACCATCGAAATAGTATTTGTGACATTGATGGTATAATGAAGTGATAGCCGCATGCTGATGTTTCCAGGGTCTTCCAAGCAAGACATTTAAAGCTGAGTCTTGATCAACAATCATGAAATTTGAATTGGATACAAGATCTCCAAACTGAGTTCTGAGTGTAACTTCGCCCAGTGGTTCTTGTTCATTTTTATCATATCCTTGTAACATCATGGTAGAAAGAAGATAAATCAGATTCCGTGAGGCCCAATCGACGAAGTGTATGAATGGGCATGAGGGTGACTCCTGAACCATTGTCAATGAAAGATCTTCGGACGTCTACACCATTGACCTTACCAGATAAATACAAAGGTATGATATTCCCATGCACAACATCATCTTCATCTTTATCAGTAAAAGATACTATTGCATGGCATTTTGCAGGATTATTCTCTATGTGATATACTTAAACTGCAACAATTTCAGTTTCAAACTCCTGAGGACTTGAAAAATCCTCGATGAGTGTTTTCCGAAGATCTTTTGACTAATTCAAAGCATCCAAAATTGATAAATTGGTTGGTACATGGGCCACATGTTTCAATATATCATACTTTTTATCCAGAGGTCTGCGTTTCCCAACAGGAATATGATGTTTAGAAGGTACCTTAGAAGCAGATTCTTTGGAAGTTGATGCATCTTGTATTGGGTTAGGAGTTGGAAAAATCTTTGGTTTTGAAAGATTAGACAGATTAGATCCATTTACTTGATGAGAGGAAGAAGATAGAACCTTCAATCGGTCTTCCAAAAAAACAATGTCAGGACTGAATTTTCTATTGGTAGATGAACATGCTTGTTCTTGTTGACCTCGCTAAAGGGCTCGACCATGAGTTTCTGCTGCATACACAGTTCAAGAAGGGGTAGAATTGGGGTAGTGGCTTTTGAAAGATACACGTATTCCCCTGTATCCTGAACCTTTGGAAATTCCTCTAATTCCCTTGTTTGATATAGGGAATTCAGGCTCATCAAAATTGAAACTACGACTGGCATATGGATCTGTTAATTGAATCATATAAACAGAACCGAAGATTAACTCTTCGTCTAATGAAGACTCTGCCTGATTAGCCTGTTTATGCTGTGCCGTTTGGTGGGGTGGTGCCCGTAGCTTTGAAGTAGATGGAATGAAGTCTGCCAGAGTCAAAGACAACTTAGGCTTTCACACATACTGATCTTCTTCTGATTCTTTTTCTTTCTTTGTATCATGCCATTTCTTTGAGGAATTTCCCTCCGACAAAGAAGGTTTTTCTGCAACATTCATGGCAGAAGACACAATTGGTTTCTTTAATTGTGTTCGCAAAATAGCATGAGTTTGATTGATTGTCTTTCTGACCATCCAATCATCATACTTCTATGCATTTTTACATTTGACTTTTTTCCATTAACCTTCCTCCTCTGGAACTCTAGCAGTGACACTTGCTACCTGGGTTGAGGAGCCTTTTAATGTGACCTGTCCCGAGTCGACCATCTTTTGCAGGTGGTCTTTGAAGACAAAACACTCCTGGATGGGATGCTCCAACATTTGATGAAAAGTGCAATAATTGGGATGGTATTCATCTCTTTTCATGTTTGGCCTCTGGAGTATTGGCAATTGAACCAAATTTTTTTTCCAGAGTCGATATGAAGTAACCACGAACTTGTTCATTTCGAAAAGAGTATGTTATTCTCTTTAAATCCTCAAATTGTTTTCGTCTTTGATCTCTTTGATCATCTGGACCAAACGGCCTTTGTTCTTGGCGCTCAGAAGGTCGAGCCCTTCGAGAAGATGAAGGTTTTGAAGTAGAAACAGGTACAGGTGCTTGTTTAAGCATAACTGTAGTAGTTTCTGATTTACCCATTATCCATCCTGGAGCTGATAGAATTACATGAGATTTAGCCTTAGCCTGTATAAGGGAATCTTCAATCTGCTGAGCGATTGAAGTAAGGTCTCAAAACCCTCCTGTGTATTTCACATGGATTAATGGCGTGCGTAATTTATCACGCAAATTTTCCACACAGATTGGTAACAATTCTTCTTGAGGGAGTGCTAAACTCAAGGAATGTGTTAATACCTTCTAGCGATCAATGAAATCAGAGACTCTTTCATTCTCTCTTTACTTACAATTTGTAATATCGAAAACTGTTGTCTTTGGAAAAGTTGAGATGAACCGAAGGAGGAATGTTTAGTGAAGATCCTCCCATCTGGTAATTGACTGGGATTTCAAGCTTGTATACCAAACAAAATCTAGTCCTTACAAGGTTAGCATGAAGCATCTGAGTTTTACTGCTTCTTGCGGCTCCAGAGTTCCCATCATAGGATCGCAACAAGACAGGTAATGCATCGAATGCTGTTCAAGATCGCCTGATCCATTGAAAATAGGGAATACAGGATTCCCAAAACTGGATGGAGGAGAAATTGAATCTACCCATTCTGGGTAAACATTCTTTTCTGGTTGAACTTGCGCACTTTTCCCTTCCATAATTTCTAATCGAGCTGTTAATGACTCAATAGTCGTTATTAACTTTTGATAAACATCCGGTTGAACTTGGACTTTGGTTGGTGCAATGACTGGAGCTTGGACAGATGTGGCGATTGGTGATGCAGCTGATGGTAGCACTGCCAACTATTGTTGCACTTGACCCATAGGATTAGACCTGTAAGGGTGTACTGATAGAGGAGGATATTCCAGATCCATCTCAGTAGCTGCAACAAATTCCCTTGGCAGACTGACTCCAACACACTCACGAAGCAGACTACCCTGAAGTAGTTCTGCATTCAAACTCCTTAATTCCTTCATTTCTTCCTCCTATTGTGCAAACCTTTTCTCTAGTGAGACCGATTGACCTTCTCCAGAGGAAGGATATGTAACCTGGTTATTTCCCTTCCCTTTGTTGGATCCTTTTAGGAGAGGGGGAAGTGGGTTAATCTAAGGATTACCTAAGTTCTGAGTAATCCTTTGACTTCGTGTATGCACACCTTCTTCATTTGTGTCGGTGCGTACATCTTCTTGAGTAGGAACCTCTTCATCTGAGTCCCCTGAGTGAGCCTCATTTGGTGGATCAGCAACAATGGCATTGATGACATTGATTGATACATAACTCATCACATCCCTTCTATCAGCATTTCTGTGATATTGTCTTCTTCCATGTCTTTGATGAGACATTGCCTTTTATTGATTCGATCCCTCAAGAACTTCTTGACGAACCGTAATTTGGAGGGAATCTCTTGATAATTTGGCTCTTCGTTCCTCTTAAGGTTTCTTCTCCAATCAAGAAAAGAACATCTTTTTCTGAGGAGGGGATTGATGATTTGAAAAAGTCCGCAGTCCAGTAGATTGGGGTTGTTCCTGCTATTCCCGCTCAACTCCTTGGAACCTATTTGTTGATTCCGATTGTTGGTTTAAATGATTCCGCAGTCTAGCGAGATGGGGTGGTTCTTGACATGCTAGGTATGAGAATTTCTTGAAATTCCTTTTGATCTTGCTAACCTTAGTCCAGAAATTAGCTGGATGCATTAACCTGTATCCGATTTTATCACCCTGTTCAAAAGACCGTTGGATGATTTCTGACACTTCTGTCACTTGGTGACGTGCTTTCTCCAAACGATATGCCTGTTTAATATTCTCGTTTGCTTGATGAAAGAGTAATTCAACAACCTGTTATCTGTATTCTTGATTTTGAGAGGAACTAGTTGAAGCCTGTTCTTGGGAACACTTTTGATTATAAACAAAGCCCACTGACTATGGCTGGTTATGGGAAATAACATTGCATGAGACCATTTTCGGCGGGTTTTGTTGACTGGAGAGAACCATGAAATGCAGTGCTCTATGAACACCCCATCCTCTAACAAGAATACCGGACGGGGCATTGGAAATTAACTGACACAATCTTCTTAGTGCGCCAAGGCATGAACATTGAAGGGCTCTCTACTACTTTTCAGCATTCAGATATCGAGAGACTGATAGAGATGCCAAATCAATCTGACATTGTAACCCTTCTATTATCTTAAGATGATTTTCATATTCATCATAAGATAATACTTTCTTCTTCAACTGACAATGAGTTTTCCATATGTTGAGACGAATATCATGAATTTCATATTCTGTCAACATTTCTGGAATATTATACTGATGGTCAGCCAGAGGCCAAAACATAACTGGCAATTCACCTTTCGCCAGTTGTTTTCCCATGTTCTGCATTTCCTCTTTTTCATTTGATGAATATTCTTCTACCTGATTTAACCAGAGTTTTTGTTTCCTTGTTGCTTAATTGGATTCAACAGGATTGGTAGAGAAATCATTGATAAAACTAGAAGATGCATGACATAGGGGTGGTTCGGAGAATGACCTACACCCTGGGCTATCTTCTGATTGAGAAAGTATTTCACCTGTTAGCGATGAAGCTTCAGACATGACTGGTTTCACATTTTCAGGTGCCTCAAGATAAGAGGGATTTCTCAGAATTACATTGTCCACTGGATCATTTTCCGAGAAATGTGCATCACTAATGCGGAGAGGACTTTCGCAGTGAAATTCATCATCATGGGGGGGACCTTCACAATGGGTTACAGTAAAAGTGGATATCTCTTGCTCCTTGGTCTTCGGACCACACAGAGGGTTCATGTGGCTTTCATCTGAAGAAGAAACTTCAAGATCAACCGAATTGTCATGAAGCAAGCCTTCATGAGGAAGTATCTATTGAAGACCTTCAGAATTAATGTTCCCACTATTGGGAAATGAGGGAGTAGATTCTTGAATTTTAATAGATAATTGTCTGAGGGCTTCAAGAACTCCAGCATCAAGCAAGGCCTTGTTACAGATTGTCCCTAGATCTCCTGACTGTGCTGGGCGGGTCTTTTTCTTAGACGCCTTCTTACTCGCTTTGGAAACCACTTGTTGACGAAAGTGGCTTCTCTGAGCAAGTGTATATGCCTGATCAAAAAAGATGGCCAGGTTAGGCTGACGATCTCCACTCAAATTAGGTGTGTGTACCTGACTTGGTTGTCCATATGATATGGGGGAGTATTCCCCACAACCCTCTTAGACTGGAATAGATGTGTTTGTCTGTTCCGGAGTGAATTGTTGATGTGTAACTCCATTGGTAGGGATATATTTATGTGTCTTTCCTTGAGATTCCACTGATGTTGTTATAATATCCTGACAGGCCTCCAGAATATGAGCAGGGATTTTCTTCTGCTCTTTCACCATTGATAGAATATGCTTGGTGACTTCAGCTGTCGGAATGGGAATATACGTCCATTCCGGGCTTGGAGAAGGTGTATGTGCCTGCTCCTGTCCTCCTTTTCCTGTCAGTGAATCCTGACAGTACTCAAGTGTGGGGGCACAGAGTTAGTCTACTTTCTATTTGTTGTCAGGGCTTTCCGACTAACTTCTCTGAATGCTACCAAGCGATATTGTTGGTAGAATTGATTAATACTAGCAGGTGTATGTGCCTGCTGATTGCACTTCACCAAACGTGGTTGATGAGATCCATCATATGTAGTCAGACGAGCCTGCTCACTAGTTGATGATGTATAAACAGGTGTATGTTCCTACCTATAGTACTCCACCGGAATTGCCTGGCGGGATTCCCGTGATCCTACCAGATGAGTCTGCTGGATAGCAGAATTAAAACAGGCAGGTGTATGTGCCCGCTCATTGCTTGCCACCAAGTTAGGTTGGTGGACTTCTCTGGAGATGGCAGAGTTGAGAACCTGCACACTGTTGACCAGATTCCGCCTCTGGTGGTTCGTCTTGCATGCTCGGGTTCGAGGAACCTGAACCGAACGCCTGGAGTTGGTACCCTCATCATGTTTAGGGCGCACTGCCGCACGAGTCTGGCAGCGATTGTTGGTGGGAGCCCTCAGGAAGGACTCCTGTCTGTTTGAATTAAGGTTCTGAGGGACCTGCTCATTCACCTCCCCAAAATAAGGGAGCAAATGATGATTGCTTTCTAGGGATAATTACTCGAAATGGTTGGAGACGGTAGTCAACACCCACTATTTCTTGATCACTGGTCGTCATTGTCCAGACGACCGGTGTGAGTTGTTCACTTGGAGGGCTTGTCGGGAAGCCTCCAGAGTTGGGATGGTACCGTGTTGACGGTACTCCTTAAACAGCGCATTTGATACCCAGCATTGAAGACACTGATTTGGTGATGTCATCCTCAGAGCGGATGACGATCCAGCAGGAATAACAGCAGTGACATTTACAGCATAAGTATTCACAGGTGTAAATTTGAGAGCGGCCATTATGGAAATGCAGAAGATCTTGGAAAAGAGTGCCTGTTTGATATTACAGACGTAATCAAGATAAATTCAGCTACTACATATTTTGGATGAGCACATATGTTATTGACTGTCTTGTTGGCCCTCTCATTGAGTTTAAATATGGGCCTAACAAATAGGTAAAACATCACTTTAACCTGGTTAAGGATTCACGTCGGGTTCACCATTTTTTGTTTCCCTCGGAATTTGGGGATGACCTCTTGATGGGAGGTTCAAACGTTCTGAACGGTTTCTAACAGGTTTGTTCGTAGAACCGTAAACACCCAATGATTCCACATCCATTTGGACCTACTTTCCAAAGGTAGGTGCTCATTAGATTGTGGACTAATGAGGCTTAGGAATTTTCATTGGTCGAGAGGATGGGAGGTCAGACTCATCATACCTTTTTGAGGGGAATTAATTTCTATTCCAGGACTCTCATTATAGATTTAAGTTATGTCGTGAATCCTTATTACATTACAATGTATAAAATGAGCTTTCC
This sequence comes from Viscum album, assembly GCA_963277665.1. NCBI lineage: Eukaryota > Viridiplantae > Streptophyta > Magnoliopsida > Santalales > Viscaceae > Viscum > Viscum album. The sequence goes on along the minus strand of OY728150.1, from coordinate 431,959,930 downwards.
TTTATATCTTACAATCAATGATAAAATATGTACGAAATTTAGAGAATATTTTATATGTATTCGAGGTTCTTCATCGATAGAGAATCATCTGTATTTATTAAAGATTCTTGGCCAATGGTATCCTTCGGCATATTTATATAAAAGTCTCTTGGTCATTATGATGACCATTTTGGTTTCAAAGCCACTCAGTGGGGCACTTGAAGTTTATTGTCATTTAGAAGCACATGGATTATTTTAGAGTTGGGATCAAACCCGCAGATGGGAAACCTACGTATCCTTTATTTTGGAAAAGGAATAAGAACCCATGTAGTTCAAGTGGCGAGTATGATGTTTATGATTGATGGCTTAAAGAAGGATGCCAAAATTACTTTTACCCTCTAAGTTCACGTGAATCATGATTTATGTGAGAAACAAGAGTTATTAGTAAAAAATTATACAATTGGGCCATGAAATATGCAATCATAAGAAATGATGTGGGACTTATGTAGGTATGAATACCAAATATAGAAGAAGAATATGATTAACTTCAGAGAAGAAATCCAGGAACCGGGTCCATAAAGGTTTATGTGCTTCATGGAGATTTGAATACTCTAACTTGGGACTTACTCCTGGAAAGGAGGCCCAAAATTTGGAGAGGAGATATGATTAGGTTTTACTCATGAGAAGGAATCCCAAACCAAGGGTAAACTAGGAATGAATAAGAGAAATTAAGACTGGGGCTTACTCCTGAAAAGGAGGCCCAGTTTTAGGGGACTTATACCTGGGCCTTGCTCCTGAAAAGGAGGCCCAAGTTAAAGGAATTATGACTGGGACTTACTCCTGAAAAGGAGGCCTGGGTTAAAGGAATTATGACTGGGACTTACTCCTGAAAAGGAGTCCCAGATTAAAGGAATTATGACTGGGACATACTCTTGAAAAGGAGGCCAAGTTTAAAGAAATTATGACTGGGACTTACTCCTAAAAAGGAGGCCCAGGTTAAAGGAATTATGACTGGGACTTACTCCTGAAAAGGAGGCCCAGGTTAAAGGAATTATGAATGGGACTTACTCCTGAAAAGGAGGCCCAGTTTAAAGGAATTATGACTGGGACTTACTCCTGAAAAGGAGGCCCAAACTTATGTTCTCTCATCTTAAAGGATGAGGTTGAATGAATGAAATATCAATCTTTAGTGACATAAAGATGTGTAAAACAATATTTTTTGAGGGATATTCCACATAATTCCTTTCATATAAAGAAGTAAAATCAAGAAATCACACCATAAATGGATTTGAAGAGTGTCTTGAAGACTAAATATTTAATAGGAGAGGTGGAATGGCTTAAGAGGGGTAAAATGGGCAAGAAGGGAACCCAAAAAGGCAGGGGCACGCATGTCCTGGCAGGCGCGCAGGTACTGCGTGGGCGCGCAAGTCTTGGTCGCGCAGGTATACCTGCGCGAAAAGTTGGGTACTTGCGCTGTGTTCACCCAACAGGGTAATACTTGAGAGAATTTAGGTTAAGGCCTTTAGAATCCTCTTGAGGTTCTTCCAAGAGAGGGGCGCGCAGGTTCTATTGAAGGAGTAAGGCGGCACGCAAGTGTGGCCATTTCCCTTAAGGGCTAGCCACCTAGGCGCGCATGTGTTGATGAGTTTAAACACTTAGGCCTTCCTCCCCCTCTTTGGATCTTCCTTTATAGGTATGAAATTACCTTATAAGTGTTCCAGAAGCTTTGAGAAGAGACTAGGGCACCAGGAGCTCAAATCTGAGTTTCGGGAAAAAATTCCTCCAAGAATGGGGGGCCCATAGGGTCTATTTATAGGCAGGAGAAGACCCCCGACATTTATTACTTAGGTCGTGCAAGTCACTTGCTCCACCATAATTCGCCACGCAAGTGAACTTGCGCTGCTATGAGGAAATTTGCGCGACTTATGGGCAATCTTCTCCTTGTTCATTCCTTTGCCGATTTTTGATATTTTCTTCAAAGGATGAATCAATTTCAGCTAAGATATTCCCCTTTTCCAATCTTTAGACTCTGTGATGAAAAATGAGCGTCAGCAGACGTGTTTCCAACACCACCCCCTGTTGGATCACACTCGGCTTAGGGAGATGAATTACATTGGTGAGGATAGATGGATTCAGACAAATCATACAACCTAGAGGCTTCGAGAATTTTTTGAGGTATAATCTATGTCTTTTATTCCATAACTACTATACTATTAGACACAAGTGCTACTCATTCCATTCTTTCCACATACCTTGTATAGGACATAGAGATTCTTACTATTCCCATTTCTGGACCCTTATGATTGGAGACATTAGCTTGAGAAGAATCATTTACCACAAACTTGTGGAAATGGTGTGACCTAACTATTTGATGAAAGAGTTTATATTGGGAAATAGTTTTATTAGTGATGAGGCCATATCGAGTCATATTAGGTATGTACTGGTAATCTATGTTTAAGGAATAGATTGACTATTTCAGGGGTATGATGTAGTGTCTCCATAGTGATAGAACCTGGTTTTCTATTTTCGGTGAAAAGGAAGCACATGCAGCAAAGGATGGACTCATTCATAAGAGGGTGTAGGTGATCACCCATTATTTTGATAGATTAACCTATAGTGCATTGGATGTTATGAGATCTTAGTTTCCATCAGTGGTGGAAGAGTATGAAGAAATATTTCTTCAGGATGATCCATGTTTACCACCCTACCATGATATATAATTCTACATTGATCTACACCCCATGATGACACTAATATATGCAACATAATATCTGATGTCCCCCATGGAGATTCATTATCTAAGGATATAGTTCAAGGACATGGAGATGATGGGATTTGTTAGACCCATTGTCTCTCCCTAGGAAGCCATATGTTTTATTTCAATGAAGGTATACATGATATTGATTTTTTTGGACATATGATTCTTGAACTAGGTGAAAATAGTAAACATGTACCCACAAATGGGGATCAATGACCTATTTGATCAATTGAGAGGGGATATATGGATCTTGAAGTTCGACCCTAGAATATGATATCAGATGTTGTGAGTACGATATTAGGATATACAAAAGAAGACATTACAATGTTGTTATTGTCCCATTGGGTACTTGGTAGTTGTTATTGGTGCAACGAATTCCAAAACAGTAATCATGGGGCTCAAGAACCAAAAAATTCAACCTTTATTATACCAATTTGTAGTAGTCATCATTAATGAAAAATTTGTGCACTCAGCTTCCAAGTTGAAGCATGCGATACACTAAAATATAGTTGTGGACATACTCTGAGAGCACTAGATTTATGAAAATCTCTCAAAATTTCAATTTTTGATTAAAAAATTCTACTTTAATGTTCATGTTATCCTGAAATATGGTGTGGAAGTGGAATTGACCACAGTCGAGAATGTGTTAGCTCGGAACCACTGAAGTGTGTCATAGAGGTGTAGAACTTCTTTGGTATGACAAACTATTTCCTGATATTCTTAACTAATTTATCCAGAATATCAGAACCTCAGAAAACTTTGACCCAAAATAGGAAGCATTTCATGTGGAAAGAGAGTTTACAGTATGATTTTCAGTAGTTACAACAAATATTCATGAGCTCTCATTTTTGATATTTCTATAGGAAAGTGTTATGTACATAGTGTTCTTCACTCTATCATGAACCGGAAATTTTTATATTCTAATGTATAGGAATGAGCTGATTTCGTATGGTTCACATTATCTGAGATCATATGAAAAGAACTACATGGCCGACGAACCTGATTTAGTAGTGGTAGTCATCGCACTAAAGATATGGAGACAATAACCGATGTGTCAGTGGGTTATCATATATTCTAATCACAAGAGTCACACGTTTTTATTTTCTCATAAGGATATAAAAAAGAGAAATTGGATATGGATAGATTTCTTATGAGATAATGTACTCAAAATTTTATATATTCCTATGAAGGGTAATGTGGTAGAAGATACACTCAGTGTGATATCTTATTCTTAGTTTCTAAATCAGTTGTCAGAGCAACTGTCCATGTTATAGTTTTCCTTTATGGTTGGAGATGCATACGCTTACCTCTATTCAATAGATGTTACCCCTCCACCTTTTTAGAGATTTAGAGGGGCACAACATTGGGATGATGACTATGAGACCATAAGTTCATAGATATTCACCATTCATACTCATGACTGTTTATATAAATGTGAGGAGAATTTCATTCTTTACAAAGGGCACATGATGGTACCAATGGAATTTTGGTGCATGATCTGATAGATATTTATATTTATCTTTTTCGGTAAATCTAGGCATGGAAAAGATGTACTAGGACCTCTAACACATATTTTTATACCTATGGATAAATAATGGAGTTGAAGAGTTTATCTATTGATACCTTACTTTTCACATGTGGAGGCTGGGAACTATGTTATAATGGGTCTATTTCAACCCCTCGAGGATCTAGAGTGAAAGTGGGATGATATATGAAAGGAATTTTATATGGTCCTTCCACACATTTCATGGTGAAATGATTTGATCTGGGTAGTCATTGACAGACTCACCATGTCATCTCTCATCTTATAAATTCTAGAGAAGCATTTAGTAAAGGGATTGGGATGCCCTTATATACAAGAGATAGTTTGACACAAGGGAGTTCGATCGATGATCATTTCTGAAAGTGATCCTCACTTCACAAACAGGTTGTGGATGGTATTGCATGATAAATTTGTAACTAAGTTACTCTTGATCATAGTGTTCCACCTCCAAACTAACGGACATTCTAGGCAGGAATTTCAGTTCTAGTGGACATGATGTGAGCTTGAGAGTTAGACATTGGTTGTAGTTGGGAGGATCATCTAACACTGGTTGAGTTTTTATACAAAAATAATTGGCATTCCACTATTGGTATAGAACCATTTGAGGATTTATAAAGTCAACCATGTAAGTCAACACATTTTTTGACTGACCCTAGACAGTTAGCACTCATGTTCCTTTAGTTAGTGAGAGAAACTATTGTGAATGTGAAGATCATCTAGGAGCATATGGGGACTACAGAGCGCCATCATAGGTCTTATTACGACATATGACTAAGGCCATCATAGTTTGAGGAAATATACAATGGTTTAATATAGGTTTCACCTCAACATGGATAAAAGTGATTGGGTTAGGGTGGTAAGCTATCTACGAAATTCATTAGCCCTTTCCAAGCACTATGTTGAGTTGGAAAGGTGGTGTACAAATTAGATCAACCTCTATAGTTAGATCTGGTACATGATGTTTTCCATGTGTCCTGGATGAGTAGGTATGCGCATGAATCGTCACACATTATCGGCTAGGGTGACCTGGAAAAAATTGATGGAGCTACCATTAATGAGTTCCTATTATTGATCGAGGATCGGTAAGAGTGGGTCCTCCCTGGGTGATTGAGTCCATTATAGTGTGGCCAGTGGTGGAATGGGAATCTTTAGGAAAGAACATGGGAGGGAGAGGCTGAAATTTATTATCAATACCCACATATCTTTGTGTAGAACTTGTTTTTTTATTTCGAAGATATAAATACCCAATGTGTGGAGATTACAATGACTCATATTTTCCATGTATTATTTTTTGATATTGCATGGATTATGCTTGAGACTAGGCACTAAGAAAACATGAAATTCCATGGCCTGATGTTCTTGGAATAAATTAATGAAATATATTAAATATATTACATAGAACATGCAAACAAGATTCTTGAAAAGTAGAATAAATTAGAAACAGGTTCCAATATTAGAAATCCTAGGGAACTTTTGAGTTCAGAACACAGAGTTTAAACAACGGGTGAATTAAACATTTTTTATGGTTCATTTCTAGAAAATATGTCTTGACTGGAAAATGAATAATATAATCAATTGAGTTTGTTCATTAATTTCATTGATGTAGGGACTTAATACTACATTTAAATACACACTTACTTCCATTTTCAGGGTTCTCCACATAACCATGATTTTTTTTGAGATCAATTATATAGTGTGGGTTGAGATTTCATTAGCATCCTTTTTCTAGATTGAGGATCTGTGACTTGAATGATATAGAAACAAATGATATTACCAATGACTATAAAGAAACATAATTATTCACAAGTGATCATTAAAAATTAAGGCATGGACTTTTTTATTTGGATATTACTACATCATTCATTATTTTATAAAAGGAATAAAAATCAATTGAAGAACATATTTATTTTTGGATCGGTCATTTTCTGGGATGGGTTAGATTAATTGGGATTTACAAAAATTTTATTTCTGCTTTAAACTGTTGATTGTTTGTCTTTTTATTATAACAGAAACTAACCAAGAGAAACATGAACATCGATTCAGATCCATTCCTCTTGAATTTCCTTGTGATGTTCTCATCCAATTATCTTTTCATCACATGTGTTGTTAATTCATCATGTGGTTTGATGTTTAATGGTGAAATAGATATTTTTCCACCCGTTTCAGGGTGAAACAATCAGATATTGCTGATCTGGGATCAGAACAACATGACAGTTGTGCTACAAGGGGGATGATAGAATTTTTTTTTGATAAAGGCATATACCATTAATGAAAAACATCAGAAGAAGTACATGCGCGAATCCATGAAGGGAAATTGTCCAACCAGAGATGGTTAATACTGTGTAATTCCCCGAACCCAGTTACCCAGAGTCGGTGAATTATTTCATAACATTGGCATGATCACAAAAGATCAAGTCTTGAATGACCGATTAGTTTAGTAGCCTTGGAAACAATAGATACATTCATAAGTGTTACATTACATCATAAAGTAAAATAAAACTAAAAAAAATCCCCTCTTTATATCCTCTCATACTATCCCTACAGGTCATTCATAAAATACTTCATCACATCCTGGAAAAATTGAAACATTAAAAGGGGTGATCTCAGATGCTCAGTAAGGATAAAAATTCAGCGGAAACGTTCAAAAATAAACATAAAAATTTAAGGAAATGTATAACAAAAAAAACTCCTTTGAATATCAGCATAATATGGAAAAAATAAAATGAAATAATTCCATTTACTTATTCACATGGATATTCTACAAGTCGAATAATCACATGAAATATCAATAACCACTTTCATTATGATGGAATGCATAATGCCATACAATCATAACCACATAGCCAAGGCCTCGTGCGAAGACTACAAATAATATTTTGTCAAGGCCTCGTGCCAAGACACTAGTTTGTCTCATTAGACCTACTGATCCATCGAGGAGCTATAGCGGGCTCCACCCGTCACTTATTAAGTCCAATTCATTCCTCATATAAATAGGTTTAAACATATCATAAACCATAACATAATCGTATAACATAAAACATGCATAAAGGAAACATAATATTTCTACATTTTCAATCACAAGATATCAATACAACACATTGATATAATAAAAACACTGGCAAAACCATTTTCAATAACAAAATAAAAGAAAATTAAAACTTGGTATTTATTTTTCATTTAAAAAAAGTTATGGCTTGTAAAGGATGCTGAAACTCATATAATGGTCACGGCGGTGGAGAAGTCGTTGTCGCCGCAAACATAAGACAAAACATTCCTTTTGACTTTTAGTAAAAACGCTTTTTATAAAATGATTCCTTTTGAATAAAAGTAATATTTGAAGGGGCTTATACAACATATAAAAGAAAGTTGTGTATAAGACAAAATATGCCTCAAGGAAAGGAGATTGAGACGATGTCCCTTAAAAAGATCATTTATTTGAATAAAATGGATCTATTATGTGTATCCACTATAAGTACACAAAAATAAAGTACAAATACAAGATAGGACATAATAATATCATGACATAATTTGAAAGTAGGAGATTAACCAAATGAACGGAAATTGGGTTAAGAAGTTCCCTTACCTTGTGTTTGACTTGACTCGACCATTATTTAACCTCCTGAATAATAAACTAAAGTTAATTTATAATTTCACAAGAACCTTTTTCAAGTTTATTATTCCTTTTATATCACTTATTACCATGTTATGAACATTATGTAATTATTTATGTTTATAACGGTCATTTTTTCGTACTTTGGTACTTGAGTCAAAAATAAAATTCTTATAATTAAAAGTTGTTAATGTGGTAAAATATACATTATCTTCAAAATTATATTCATGATGTAGATATCATATATATCCTATATATCCAGTAGATACATGCATTTATAATATTATATAACATTTAGAGATAAGAAATAAAATGCACCGTTCATGGAGACGGTAAGTCGTACGTACGCATGAACGCTACTTTCATTTCTATTTCATATTTAACAGAATGAAATCATAATGACATAAAGGTATATTATAATTCCAGTATAATATCACATATAATATCATTTACTCCATCCTTTATACGTCCCACATATGGAATTAACGATTCAAATCACTTTGAGGGGGCAATAGTCCGCACTTCCTAAAATGAAATTATCGCATTTACCCATAATGGAAATCATAATGGTATGACATAAATGATAAATACATAAGCATAAGGAAAAGATAAACATAATATATATATCATATATTAAAATAGCGTCATCATAATGGCCACCATGAGAGGTGTTAAAAGAATATTGAACAATCATCGTTTAGTGAGGCAGTAATTCGCCACCCACAGAAATAGTATGTTCTTTAACCATTAGATGAAGGTGAGTGCAAGTGTAAATTAAATAATTCTCATAAAAAAATCCTAGTATTTTGAGGATAATGTTGTTGTTATAAAATAAATGAATAAAAAGTTTTTATGGGGTTGGAGAAGCAAAATAATACATAAGAACATAAGAGAAGACATTACCTTAAAATCGGGTAACTCTTTTTGATTTTAGCCAAAGGATTCCTTGGGAAGAATTATGCCCAAAGTGAGGATTCTAGGGGTAAGAAAAGGAAGTTTAGAGAGTATTTTGGCAGAGGTTGGATGAGCCAAATGTATTGATGGTGTGAATAAGGTGGTAGAGGTGGGGGCCTTTTATAAGAGGAAAGGAGGGGCACTCTTGGAATGTCATGAAATTTTGCATTATTATGAAATTATTTTCTGGTTAAAAAGGTACCACAATTATATATTTCGAAGATAAGGTGATAAGGGTTAGTAATATACTCATCCAACAGTGTTTTGACAAGTGTAAGTCTTAGATTTTACATTATCATTTAATTTTTTTTAAATCGTTAATTAATCTGGTAATAACCTCATCATCATGGTGTCATAAAAATTTTAATTTATATAAAGTCTAAAAATTATATAAAAAATATCATGATGTATAAAATATTTTTAGATTTACAATGAATATTTTCAGTCGAAATTTTATCTTATATAACCCAATGTAATAATTATTTTAATAAAACAACACATGTTTGTGACAATTTTATTTTTACTTTAAATAAAATGATATTAATGTCATTTTCTTACCCAAGTGTCTCCATGGGATCCCCAAGTTGACCCATGGATTGTCTTGGTCGGACATGACTCATCCAATAAGGGTAGGACAAGTGTAAACGTATTTTAATATTTTTATATTATCATTTTTTCCTTAAATTTCACTAATTACATTTAATCGTGATTAATAAAACTTAAAAGTTACTATTCACAAAAAAACTATTTTAATCCCATTGAACCACATTTTACTTCCTAATGAAAACCATGTATGTCTGATTTTTTAAAATCAAATCATAGAAGTGGTAATGTTTCATTTACACGAAAAATTAGTTTTTAAACTACCACTAAGTGGTTTCACTATTCATCAAAAATTGATGTTTTTCAGAACAATGCCAAACATTCACCCTAAGCTATAATTGATATTCCGAATTGAAAAATGATGTATATTTTAAAAAATTCCAAAAATATAAGTTTCATTAATTAATTTTATAATTAATTCTCACTGTCACAACAAATAGCGTGTTTTTAAGAAACAATATATATCAAAAGATTGACAATTCTTTATGTCAAATTTCATACTGAAATTAATGATAAAGACCACCATTGGATAAAATGGTAAAAATAAATTATAATTATACTTTAAAACCATTAAATAGTATAATTTGTCACTATAAATTATTTTTATTAGAAAAGTTGTTTTTATGTATTTTTCACTATTCATAAAAAATTGGAAGTTCTCAGAAAATTACAAAAAATTCAACATAAGATAATTTCGATATTACGAATACAAAAATGAAGTCCATTTTGAAATATAAAATTTATAAAATTTCAAAAAGTGGGTATTACTATTCATAATGGCTACTTTAATTTGTTGCGGTGTGTTGGAATCTCGAACTTGCGTACAATGCAAGCTATTGCATTATTGAAAGAGAAACGTATCGTGAAAGCTTGGGGTGTTACATTCTCCCCTCCTTCAATAAATTGCATCCTCACAATTTGTAAATGTTCTTCGAAAATAAAAGGTTGAAAATAGAAAATACGTTTGTGGAAAACCCACATCGGAAATAGGGTTAATGAAAATATAACATTAAAGAAAGAAAAAGAAGTACAAAGGTTACCCGAGATAGCCCATACTAGGATTTTTTGAAAATATGGATATGGAGGAAAAATAGACCATCATGGTATGATGGAGAGTTGTAGAAAACAGGGTTAGGAGAAATTTAACTATAAGAAAATCACAAACTTTTGATTGGTTAAACGATCATTGATTCCCCAGTAGGAAAAGTTAACTGACAACGTTTTTGTTTTAAGTTACCTTTTATATAGTTGAGGAATTTATTTAAGAGATTTACTAAGAACTTAACGGAATATACATACTTGTCATGTAGCCTTTCATTCTTTAACAAATTTTTACCACAAACCCATCTTTCACTCAAAACATAATAGAACTCAAAAATATTATATTTATCTTAATCGTACAAGGTTCCAAAAATTAACACATACCATTTAGATTAAGAAAACTATTTTTTAATAACTAGGGACTCCCTGTAGGCTAGTGGTAGGTAATAAAGGCCTGTCGCACTATGGTTGTGGGTTCGATTCCTATAGTTTTGTCCGTCGCGATGGTTTATCCCCCGACCTACAAGTTGTCCTTTTCTTAAAACTATAGTATTATAATATTCCAAAAATAATATTCAAAAATGTTTAAACCTTAAACAATACTATCCAAAGTTCAACTTAATCCATTCTAACCTTTATAGTTATCCAAAATACCTCTGTGCAGACTTTCTCTAAAGGGTCTCTAAATTCCAAAATCAATTGCATCATCAGATTCCTCAAACAAAGAAAATATTCTTTTATTGTCGCATACAAAAATATGATTACCTTCATCATATTAAAACCTTAATGAATACAACAAGTACTGTAGTACAATACTTATATATATTACATTATTCTTATAACGGGAATATAATCCTTGAGTCCAAAATTATCAATACATTAATTATTCCACTTCAAATATAGTAACAACATAAGATTTTCCTTGATGCCTTGGACTTTTCTAAGGTAATTCTCACTAACTCTTAGGACATTCATTTGAATAATTCCCCATTTCCCTACAATTGTAGCATTAAACATTGATAGCCTCATTCTTTCCATTGCAATCACGAGCCTAGTGACCTTTTTCTCCACATTTATAACAAACTCCAATTCCTTTTAGGTAAGCACCGAGGTGATTTTTCCCACAATTATCGCATAATGAAAAATCCTTCTTTCCTTCTTTCCCTTTATCTGTCTCTTGTTCCACCATTCTCTTCTTCTCTTGCGTTACTTTATTATCATAAGATTTCAAGAATTACTTTTCTATATTGATAGAACACGAGACTATATCATTGTACGTTGAGAAAGATTGTGATACTAATGCTCGACAGAGAAACGGTTTTAACCCATCAAATAATTGACCGATCTTACAACTTGGGTTATGTATATAATCTGCTACATGCCTCACTAACCTTGTAATGTTAGCCTGATACTTTACGAAATTATCATCCTCCTTTTGTCTCAGACTTAGAAATTTCCTTTCCATATCTGCTCAATGGTCATCTAGAAAGTATTTTTCTATGAAAATTTCTTTAAATTCTCTCCATTCCATACTTGATACTTCTTCATCTTCCTTTGTGTTTTGAATCACTGACCACCATTGATAGTCATCTCCAGTGAGGCGGTAAACTGCCATGAATGCCTTTTCCCCTTCTCTACTCCCCAAGGCGTGGAATATTTTCTCTATGGAGTTTATCCATTGCTCAGCTAGTAATGGATTTGTACCCCCATTAAATGTTGGCGGTTGTTGCCTCATGAAGTGGTATAACATTCATCCTCCACGTTGCGGATCAGGGTGATCCATATGAGTAAGGTTATTATTCATAACCTGAGTGAGTTTCCCCAGTATGGTGATAAGCTGATCAGCACCAGTTGTATCAACAACTCCATTATAATTATCTTGAACAGAAGGGCAATCCTTACATGGAGTGATTTCATTAATAGGGTTTCCATTCCTCCCACTAGGTGCCATTTCAAAACAATGGCATAAACTAGATTAGTTTATGAATCAAAATACATAATTCTATACTTGTAAAACACTTATCATAAATTGAACTATAATCATAAAAATGATTTCTTTGAGGGAGTACATACTCATAAACCCTTCATAATGGTTTTTAAGGAATATAAGAATTATCCTAAGCATATCCCCTGGGAATGTCATAACCAAGAGTGCAGCAAGGTCCGTTGTCATGCACCGGTTCCAGTTCGAGTCTAGCTCAAAGCGGTGTTTTCGGGTTTCAACCCTAGGTACATATGTGCCAGAGCCGCCTCTACCTACTCGTATCCAGACATGGATGTATTTCTCGGAAAACTCACAAAATCTCTATAATTCCAAAATTCTAGGATGTTCTTCTATACTAATCCTCAAAGTATATCTTTGGGATATGTGCTCTAATCAGAGTTTATCTAAATCTAGCTTCCAAGGTTAGTACTAAACTAACTCTGATACCACTATAACGCCCCGACCCCAGTTACCCAGAGTCGGTGCATTATTGCGTAACATTAGCATGATCAAAAAAGATCAAGTCTCGAAAGACCGATTAGTTTAGTATCCTTGGAAACACTAAATACATTCATAAGTCTTACATTACATCATAAAGTAAAACAAAACTAAAAAAACATCATGTCTTCATATACCCTCATACTATCCCTACAGGTCATTCATAATATACTTCATCACATTCTGTAAAAATTAAAACATTGAAAGGTGTGAGCTAAAATTCTTAGTAAGGATAATAATACATCAGAAACGTTCATAAATAAACATAAACATTTAAGGAAATATATAACTAAAACAAAATCCTTTGAAATTCAGCATAATATGGAAAAAATAAAATGAAATAATTCCATTTACTTATTCACATGGATATTCTACTAGTCAAATAATCACATGCAATATCAATAACCACTTTTATAATGATGGAATGCATAATGCTAGACTATCATAACCACGTAACCAAGGCCTCGAGCCAGGACTACAAATAAGATTTTGTCAAGGGCTCGTGCCAAGACACTAGTTTGTCTCATGAGACCTACCGATGCATCGAGGAGCTATAGCAGGCTCCACCCGTGACTTATTAAGTCCAATGCATTCCTCATATGAATAGGTTTAAACATATCATAAACCATGACATAATCGTATCACATAAAACATGCATAAAGGAAACATAATATTTCAACATTTCAATCACAAGATATCTATACAACAAATTGATATAATGAAAACACTGTCAAAACCATTTTCAATATCAAAATAAAACAAAATTAAAAGTTGGTGTTTATTTTTCATTTAAAAAAAAGTTATGGCTTGTAGAGGAAGCCAAAACTCAAATAATGGTCACAGTGGTGGAGAAGTCGTTATCGCCACAAACTTAATACAAAACATTCCTTTTTTCGTTTAGTAAAAACTCTTCTTATAAAAAGATTCCTTTTGAATAAAAGTAAATTTATAAGGGGTTTATACAACGAATAAAAGAAAGTTGTGTAAAAAAAATATGCCTCAATGAAAGGAGATTGAGATGAAGTCCCTTAAAAAGATCATTTTTTTAAATAAAACGGATCTATTATGTGTATCCACTATAAGTACACATAAATAAATTACAAATAAATGATAGGACATAATAATATCATGACATAATTTGAAAGTAGGAGATTAACCCCAAGAACGGAAATTGGGTTAAGATGTTCCCTTACCTCATGTCCGACTTGACTCAACCATTCTTTAAACTCATGAATATTAAACTAGAGTTAATTTAGAATTTCTTAAGAACCATTTTAAAGTTTATTATTCATTTTATATCACTTATTACCATGTTATGAACATTATGTAATTATTTATGTTAATAACGGTCGTTTTGTCATTCTTTGGTACTTGAGTCAAAAATAAAATTCAACTAATTACAAGTTGTTCATGTGGTTAAATATCCATTATCTTTAATATTATATTCATGATGTAGATATCATATATATAATATATATCCAGTAGATACATGCATTTATAATATTATATAACATTTAGAGGTAAGAAATGAAATGCACCATTCATGGAGATGGTAAGCCGTACATACACATGAACGCTACTTTCATTTCAATTTCATATTTAATGAAATGAAATCATAATGATATAAAGGTATATTATAATTACATTATAATATCATATATAATATTATTTACTCTATCGATTATACGTCCCACATATGTCATTAATGATTCAAATCACTTTGAGGGGACTGTAGATCGCACTTCCTAAAATGAAATTATCGCGTTTACCCATAATGGAAATCATAAAGGTATGCCATAAATGAGAAATAAATAAGCATAAGTAAAACATAAACATAATATATATATATATCATATATGAAAATAGTGTCATCATAATGGACACCATGAGAGGTGTTAAAAGAAGATTGAACAATCATCGTTTCGTGAGGTAGTAATTCGCCACCCACAGAAACAGTATGTCCTTTAACCATTAGAAGAAAGTGTGTGTAAGTGTAAATAAAATAATTCTATTAAAAACATCCAAGTATGTTGAGGATACTGGTTTTTTTACAAAATAAAGGAATAAAATGATTTTATGGGGTTGGAGAAGAAAAATAATACAAAAGAACATAAGAGAAGACATTACCTTAAAATCGGGTAAATCTATTTGATTTGAGCCAATGGATTCTTTGGGAAGACTTATGCCAAAAGTGAGGCTTCTAGGAGTAAGAGAGGGAAGTTGAGAGAGTATTTGGGCAGAGTTTGACCAAGCCAAATTTCTTGAAGGAGTGAATAAGGTGGTAGAGGTGGGGGCCTTTTATAAGAGGGGAGGAGGGGTACTCTTGGAAAGTCATGAAATGATGCATTATTATGAAATGTTTTTTGGATTAAAAAGAACCCAAAATTATATATTTCAAATATAAGGTTATATGTTTTCTAAATATACTCATACAATAGGTTTTTGACAAGTGTAAGTCTTAGAGTTTACATTATCTTTTCATTTTATTTAAACTTTTAATTAATGAGGTAATCAGTGCATCATCATTGTGTCATAAAAATTTTAATTTATTTAATGTCTAAAATTTATATAAAAAATATTATTATGTAGGAAATATTTTTATATTTCTGAAGAATATTTATAGTTGAAATGGAATCTTATATAACCCCATGTAATAATTTTTATAGTAAAACAACACATGTTTGGGACAATTTTATTTTTACTATAAATAAAAAGTTATTAATGTATTTTTCTTACCCAAGTAGATCCATGGGCCCCCCCAAGTTGACCCATGGATTTTCATGGTCGGACATGAATCATAAAATAAGGGTAGGAAAAGTGTAATGGTATTTTCATATTTTTATAATATCATTTTTACCTTAAATTTCACTAATTATTTTTAATCGCGATTAATAAAACATAAAAGTTACTATTAACCAAAAAAATTATTTTAATCCCATTGAACAAAATTTTACATCCTAATGACAACCATGCATGTTGGATTTTTGGAAATCAAATCATATAAGTGGTATTGTTTCATTTACATGAAAAATTAGTTTTTAAACTACCACTTAGTGGTTTCACTATTCATAAAAAATTGATGTTTTTCAGAACAATGCCAAACATTCACCCTAAGATATAATTGATATTAAAAATTGAAAAATAAAGTCTATTTTAATAAATTCAAAAATTATAAGTTACATTAATTAATTTTATAATTAATTCCCGCTGTCACAACAAATAGCGTGTTTTTAAGAAACAATATATATCAAAAGATTGACAGTTGTTTATGTCCAATTTCAAACTGAAATTAATTATAATGACCACCATTGGATAAAATGGTAAAAATATATTCTAATTATACTTTAAAACTGCTCAATAGTATAATTTATCACTATATATTATTTTGATTAAAAAATTTGTTTTTAAGTATTTTTCACTATTCATAAAAAATTGGAATTTCTCCGAAAATTACAAAAAATTCAACATAGGATAATTTCGATATTTCGAATACAAAAAAAAGTCCATTTTGAAATATAAAATGTATAAAATTTCAAAATGTGGGAATTATATTCATAACGGCTACTTTAATTGGTCGTGGTGTGTTAGAATCTCGAACTTGCGTACAATGCAAGCTATTGCATTATTGAAAGAGAAGTGTATCATGAAAGATTGGGGTGTTACATACTTAATGGGCCTGAGGACGCCAGCTGATGGGCCACATTGTTTCATTCCCTTTTGGTGAATGAGAAGGTGCACAATGAGAAGCATTGGAGAAGTGAGAGAATTCTCCTGACAATGGTTCCAAACAACTGAAGTCCACCGTCGTTGTGATTGATAGCATTGATTACAGAGAGATAGTCAGACTCAATGATAATATCACCACATCCACATTCAATAGAGAGCATCATACCAGCATGTATGTCCTTGGGTTCAGCGACTGCCGGTTCCCAGAATGTCTGATGTGGTTTATACTTAGCAGCAAGGATTTCCCCTCGATGATTTTGGGAAAGGAGGCCGAGGGAAACAAGCCCATCTTATGAAAGTGACACATCCACATTAATCTTGAGAATCCCTTCCATTGGGGGATTCGAGGGAGCAGGGGGGAGGGGGAGACACCAGGAATAGAACGTCTGTTGTGGCCTTTCCAACCTTCAATCTAAGAAGTAGCTTGATCAATCCAGAATTTGGGGGGTCTGTGGGCAAGATGAAAAACAACGTCATTGCACCGAACCCAAATAATCTAGGCCAAAGTGCAGAGTGAACCAACATCAGCTAGGTGGAGAGAGGAGCGCCAACCCATTAGAATATTAGGCAGGTCAAAGACCAATGCCAACGAAGCAGCAGAAGCCGGGCCCCATTGATTCCAAATTTCATTAACTTTCGGGAAGAAAATGATAGCGTGCAGATGGGTTTCAAGAGTGTTCGAATAAAAAGGAAAAAAGGAGGTACTAGCCATATGTAGAGAAACGAGAAGGATCATTGTTGGGAGGGTGCCCGTACAAACCTGCCACCAAAATTGATGAATTTTTGGGAGGACATTGAGCGACCAGATCGATTTCCAAGGAACCTCATCACTGCCTACTGGGTGGATTCCAAGAGCTAGTATGTAGCCGGATCTCACCGGGAAATCGCACGAAATGTCGTTGATCCATAAGAGATGGTCAGGGCCTTCATCTGGTACCCAGAGGATGCTAAGGATAATTCTTTTAACTCTTTCGTTAAACCATTCAAAGATCTTTTCCAAACACCAACCTTGTCCCTGGTTAGAAAGAAGGTAGCTGATAGTGGAATCTTCCAGACCTGGTTGGTTGGGGGATGTTGCCTATAAACCATCATTATCAACAAGCCAGGGATCAGTCCAAATTTTTATAGATGAGCCAGTCGCAATCCTCCAGACCAATCCTTTATCCAGGAGCTTTTTAGCCCCCAGATGCTTCTCCAGAGGAACCTTGGATGAGGACCAAGATAGGAAGCATGAATGTCAGTGTGAGGAATGTACATAGCTCATAGAACTCACAAACATAGAGAAGATGGACGATTAATAAGGTTCCATCATTGCTTGGCCAAAAGCGCGTCGTTGAAGAGATTAAGATTCCAGAACCCCATCCCACCCTCTGATTTGGGTTTGCAAAGTTTCTCCCAAGCCATCCATTGGGGTCGATTCCTTACATCATGCTTCCCCCACCAGAAATTGGCAGTACGTGTGAGGATCTAATCAGTGATGGCCACCGGGAGCTTAAAAAGGGACATAAAGTAGCTGGGGACGGATTGGATGATAGCTTTGATGAGGGTCTCTTTGCCATCTTTCGAAATTCTTTTTGGGGTCCAACTTTGGATTTTAGCCTCAATCCTATCCACGATGGATGAAAATATTTATTTTTTAGACCGTCCAATCACTGTGGGGATCCTGAGACACTTTTGATGTTTAACAACCATATGGATGCCAGCTGATGCGCAAAGTTCATCCCTCTTAGCAAGAGGCACCCCAGCACTAATGGAAATTTCAGATTTACCATGATTGATTGTTTGGCCAGACGCCCTCTCATACTGGCGGATCGCCTGGCAGATCACCCGACATTCATTAATTGTTTCTCTGAAAAAAATGAGGCAGTCGTCAGTGAAGAAGAGATGCGACACTGGAGGGATAGTGCAGAAGACTTTGTCCCATGAATAGCCTTAGAGAAAGAATCCTTGTAAATAATATTAGAAAACACATCATCCACCAGGATGAAAAGAAAAGTGGAGAGAGGGTCTCCCGGGCGAAGGCCTCGAGATGGGGTGAATCCTATGGTAAACTCCCCCATTGACCTTGATTTTAAATGAGACAGTTGAAAAGCAGTTCATGACCATATCTATCCATTTAGCGCAAAACCCCATTTTCTGCATAACAACTCTAAGGAAGTGCCATTCAACTCTATTGTAGGCCTTGGACATATCCAATTTCCAGGCCATGGTTCCTCTTTTCTCCGTGGAGCATGACTTCATAGAGTGGAACACTTCATGGGACATAATCGCATTATCAGTGATCAGTCTCTTGGCCATGAAGTCACTCTGATTTTCGGAGATAATATCTGGTAGCCAAGGTCACAACCGATTAACAAGGATCTTTGAGAAGATCTTATAAGAGACATTATAGAGGATGATGGGTCGAAAGTCAGGGATCACCACGATTTTCTTGATTTTGGAGAGGCGAATGAGGACAGTTTCATTGATGGACACAATGCTGGTGTTGCCAGCCCATATATTTTTTATCATATTGCAGATGTCAGGACCGATTATGTGCCGGTATTGTTTAAAAAATAAGGCATGGAACCCATCAGGTCCTAGAGCCCTGGTGGGATGAAGCTGTTGGAGAGCCATGCGTATTTTGTCATCTGTCACATCTTTGGAGAGTTTCCTATTGATCTCTTCAGTGATCACAGGTCTGATACATTCTTCCACCTCAGTAGACATGAAAGGGGTTCCTGCAAAGAATATGTTCTAATAAAAGCCATTCAAGGCCTCATGGATACCATTGGTGTGAGAAACATTTCTTCCATCGGGTTGTGATATGCAAGTAATAGCGTTTTTTGATGCCTGGCTGGAGCTTTCTGGTGAAAATAATGGGTGTTAGCATCCCCTTCTTTGATATGGTTGTCCAGCGCGCGCATATCCCAAAAGCTTTCCTTGATATGTAGGGCCGTGTCCAGCTCTCTTTGTGTGGTGCTAATCTTAGAGAGATTGCCATTGGATGTGGGTTGTTTGAGTAGAAAGTTGAGTCTCTTTTCAAGGGTTCCGAAGTTCCGATGAACAATGATCCCAGTTTTAAAGTAGATCTAAGGCAAGAAACATGGTAATTTATGATAGAAAAACTCGATATTGAACGATCTAAAATTTTATAGTGAAATGATAATTTGATAGATGGCTAGTGGAATATACATGATGTACAAAACTTGATGCATATTTCTGGAAATGTCTGAGATACATAACATTTAACCTAAAGACAAATGACATGTGGACCCCCATAAATGGTATATAGGGTTTCAGATGAATCATAATTATCACACCGCATGTAACATTGGTCACAAAACATGTGGTCCCTCCCTAGAGACTTGATACATACATCATAGGGTACATAGCCATGGGATAGAGTACACGAGTTATAGTATGTCATCTATCCCTTAGATAGAAATGTCTTGGACCAAAGTACATAGGCTATGACGTGCACTAGTACAAATGCATAGGTACATGGGCTAAAACTATATACTAGAACACTAGTAGAGTACACAATAAGGAAACATGACATGTACTTCTACATGGACATGAACATGTATTGAGACATATGAAGGTTATTTGTGTAGGACCTAAGGTCGAGGGTCCCATAGGTAACTCCTACTACAAATTTTATACTTTCTTAAACACGGATTGGATCACTTGTCCTTTGTATCTTAGACAAGTTACATTAGGGTGAGTTCCCTTAATCCATTATAGGAGGGTTGTTATGGAATCTTCTTCTAATCCTAGGAAAACAATATCTTCAGCATGATTTCACAGATGGATTCATTGGAATCCCTCCCCAAGGCTTGGAGTGAGATCCTTTATTCCTCTTTATTCCCTAGGTGGAGTTCTTAGTATCAGGACGACCATCATTACCTATGCGATGATCCTATACATAGTGCGTTAACTCATATTGAGTTATTGGTATAAACCCATGTCCTTGGGTGTGATCCTCATCTATGTATCATATTCAGACTATCAGTGTGTACTTTTAATGGAAATATTGATGAGTACTATCTCTCATTCAAATTTCATCACTACTATAACACTCACGACTGTGTTCTCTAGGATGAGTGCTCTGTGGAATATTTAATATGGAAGACTAGGATGGTACACTATACTTGTGACCTACCTTTATATCATGTTTCTTTGTTAAGTATATCTTGATATTTCTGTTATATGTGTTGTATACATGTAACAGTGTAGAGATGACTGTATTTCCATTGTTGTATGATATCGGGTTATAGGGTTTCTTACTGAGTATTTTTATATTAATCTTTATACATGATTCTTTTGTACATGTTATGTCTTGTGTATATGATCAATCTATTGAAATAATCCTAGATAGACCAAGTTTATATGGTTCTTAGTGTGACTAGATAGACTGAGGTGTGTTCCTGTGGCGTTTTAATAGCAGTACCAGTTCTACTTTCAGTTTGGAAATGTATATAAAAATCATTTATTGGATTGTACATTGAAATATTTATAGTCCTTTACAACATATCATAATATGTTTGTTAGATTTAAATTTATTCATGCATGTTTGTTCAGATGTATTTATATTTCAACATTGTATTTTTTCATACATACAAGTACTTAGGTCTAAGGGCTCCCTTGTTAGTAATATATCTACTTGGTTGTGGTCTCTATCCCCATGCCTATTTGATGTGGGCTTGGAGTGTCTTAACATGGGCCCCATTAGGCTGGTTAAGGTCTTAAATTATTTAAACTAATTTTATATTATGTTTGTGGAGCGTGACTAAACTATATTTTAAAAAAACTACAGTTTTTTAGAAAACATTTCTCTTTCATTCGATTGATTTTAATTTGATATATAATGAATAGATAACCAATGATTGTGTTTCCGGTGATACTATATAATTTTGTTTATTTACTTACTATTATTCATACTATCCAATTTACCATCTAGTTTATAACTGTATACTAATGTTTGGTTCATCTCCACAAGAGGTTGTGTGTTCTTTAAATAATAGTATATTTTAAATTGGAAGAGATATATTTTGTGGGATGATTATGATCATTTTAACATGTCACATTCTCTATGAATAATTTTATTTTTCTATAATTTAATGGTGTTTCATTCTTCCCACCTTAAATAAATTGTATCATTTCAATTTAAACATGATCTCATTAATCAAGTGTTTGAAATTTGAAAATACATTTTTTTGAAAATCCCCATCATAAAATGATTTAATAAAACATACTATTAATAAGTGAGAATTAAAATTACCAAGTTATTATGGAATAAAACATACAATGTTTCTAATTAGGATAACATAAGAACCGAGTGAAAAAATATACATATAAAGGAAAACTAACACCCAAATACCGATGGACAGTGGCAAAGAACATGGTCTGGAGGATGGTTAAAAAAATGAATTAAGTTAGAGGTTTGAAAAGGTCAGTGATATCCTAAAAAATGATCATAATAGGGAAAATTTACGATTCATGATTCCTCTCTAAGAGTTGAGGAATACATTCACCCTCTTAGAAGATAAGGGAAAAAAATACATATTTGATATATTTTTATTTTATAATCACAATATCATCCTTTTGTAGTGCTACAATCAATTTCAAATTCTTCTCTTAATTCAAAAAATTAATATTGAAAAATGAAATTTCTTATTCATAAATCCCTGAAATCACATTTTGATGGATCTTAAAATCCATAAAATAGTGACAATATATTCCTCCTATCTTGACTCAAACAAAAATTGTTAGAGAAATTTATTCAATAATACCAAAATTTCAACTTAATCCATGGCGTTAATATTTGAAATTAATGATTGTATATAATATGTCTAACCCAATTTTGATATTAGGTCACTATATAAAAATTAAATTCAAAAGAAATAAATTAATGTGTCTATAAATGTCACATTCCAAATATGTGAATACCTTGATCACTAAAAAACCATATTGAATTTTTTTCCCAAAATCATATCTCGTGTTGTGGAATATATTATATAGATCCAAACATGCTGTAAAATCCAACAATGATAACCAAATACATGAAATTACTAAATAATTTCATGGTAAAAAATAATATACATAAACATATCATTGTCATTTTAATTAGAATATAGTGAACATATTAAGGGTTATATTACCTTAATCCTATGTTTTCCAAAAAAATCAACATGCCACTGATTCAATTTTTATGGTACCATTCCACACATTTTTTAAAATACTATATAAAATAGTAAGAAAATATATTCCGTATACATTTCATGGTTCTTATAATGATAATATCATTAATAAAAAATGTTTACAACATATTTATTAGATCTAAATAGACAATCACATTGATCAATACACAATGGTTGTATTAGTAGCATAATCATGACCTTAATCCCTTAGATTATTTGAATCTAGATTGCATTAACAGTTAGGGAATTCAATTTCATTACCAAGTCTTCTTATAGTGGAAGCATTCCAAATTGGAAATTTCTTCCTTTCCCATGAAATCATGATCACGGTGGCCTTTCTCTACAAAAATTTATCAAACACCCATTCCCTTCAAGAATGTACCAGGGTGTTTCTCTCCACAATTATCACATGTGAAAAAATATATGCTTCCCTTATTTCCATTGTCCATTTTCTCTCTGTCATACACCTATTTTCATTATTAACTTCAAATCCATAATACATAGACAATTAATTCTCGGTCCTGATATAACCCAAAACTATTTCATCATATAATTTTTTAGAGACCATCACCCTTTAGAGATTTCAAATAAGGCTTTCAATGAAATGGTCAATATTGTAATATGTTATAGGAATGTAATCTATATCATACCTATATATCATTGTAAAGTTATCTACACACTCTTCATTAGAATCTTCTTCCTTTTTCTTTACGATAATGATCATTCTCTTCATCTTAGTTTTTTCAACACGAGGGGATATTTGTTGTTGAATGCCTCCTTAAAATAATTTCATTCCATTATTTCTATTTTCCTTTCTTCCTCAGTATTTTGGATCAACGATCAGTATTGGTTAGTATCATCCTTTAGAAAATACACTACAAGTGTGACTGTTTCCTTTTCACTGCATCTGAAGGACGAAAATATCATTTCTAGAGACCTAATCAATTGTTCGACTACCAATGGATTAGTAGTCTAACAAAACAATGGGGGATTATATTGAATTAAAAGATATAATATAGAAGAATATCAATGTAGAATAGGTTTCTCCATTCATGAATGGTTATTTTTCATACTGTTATTTAGCTACCCTAATATATTCATAAATTACATAGTTACAATAGAAGATGTATTTGATTTCTCATCACGGAATTATATAATTTGTCTATGAGTATTGATACACTTCTTATTTACATGTTCCATTTCTAAAAGGTGGAATATATAATATTATCATCTAAAATTATGAATTTTAAATAATTATTTGTAATTATAAATATGGAGTAACCAATAAAATAAATTATGAATTTTATGCATCATAAACTTGGTTTCTTAGGAGATATCTATATTTTCAAATAATTTATAATGATTTTTTGAAATAAAATGATATAACATCCCGACCTAGATGGGATTGATCTAGTTATTTTATTTGGTTTATTATGAGTCCTCAAGTGTATATCCTAATATGCTAGAGGCTGCTGACTAGTAGCAAGGTCCTTAGGTGTGATAGTGGGTAGAACATTCCATCAGACCAAAGTATCAAACATAAAAGTTAATAAATATAGTGTGAATGTTGTGAATAAACAGAAATATAACATCCTGTAATAATAAATTAAAAATATATAGATTCCCAAAAAAGTATTCCATTCATACAACAATGGTCACCAATCTGAAAGACCATATCGATATAGGAGTACAAAAATTAACTAAAATAAATGTACATGTTTCTATGTCTAACTATGATCTAGACCATATATTTGGTCTCTAGAAAATCTCAAACTGCACATGTCCAAAGAGAAATACCCACACGAGTAACACAACTTGATAATTGAACTCATGGAATAATCCCTATCTACCATGAAAACCATTCTCAACCAAAAAACAAGAATAAGGTATACATGTACTCTGAGGTGAAATTGATGGAGAGACAAATTATCTTAGCAGGCCACCCCAATGATGAACCTATAAAACATGCTTCCATAATTTCATAGAAAAGAAAAATTCCTATCCTAACCAAGAAAAAACTAAAATGATAAGTGAATCCAATAACAAGAAACCACAATGGAACCTCATGTCCATAATCTGGTTGAACTAGGAATGATCCACCGAGAATTTCAATCATTACATGTTTTTACATTTATATTCCCAAAACTATACATATATACATAAATATGAATATTCATGAGTTAGGTGAATGAAATATCATAAAAACAATAATTAGTCGATCCATGGGTAAGTAGTCTCGATCTCTTAGAAATCATGTTCATGTGAGTTGAGAAAGGTGGAATGACACTCAAGTAATGTATCATTAAGATAATATCTAGGTATTTAATCCTAATCTATATATACCTTCTTAATCTAATTCCAGAAATGTCTCTGAACAAGATAAATAAACACATGTGGATACTCTTCTTAACCATGGGTTCACATGCGCTCTACCTATAATCACTATAAAGAAGGATTCTAGGGATTTAAATCTAGAAATAAAATAAATGGTCAATGAACTAGATTTGATACTACTCATTACATGTAAATCCAATCCAATGTCTAATTCCTATGTCCAATCTCGTAAATGGTCACAACATTTAGAAAATGGCTGAACACTTAGGGTATAACCTTTAGGAAATTTTTAGGATAGATCATTGGTGATATTCCATGACCACACCTATAGGTCATTAATAATGGATAAAATAATCATCCCTATCATTCTGATGTTTGTATTCATTTTGAGCTTCCAATGATGTGAAAATTTATGTCCAACATTGTGTCCAAGTAATTGATAAGGGATACTATAATCCTACCTATATCCTATTAGAGTGTATTCATATGTGAGTATATTTAGATCAAAGAGAGAGTAATTATCCTCACCACATATAAACCATTATAGATTAGAATCATTCATAACACCCTAGAGAGTACAATCATCCCTGAGTATCAAAACTAGGGACACCATGACTGAATATCAAAATTATAGGATCAATATCCATATACCAGGAAATACGTATGGACATCACAATAATATAATAATAAAATATATATTCTGAAGAACCAAATCCTAGGTAGTACCTTTGGGTATTCCAATGAACATAAAAAATAACATGGCTCAGAATATTGATCCCATGAAGAACATCTGGGCATCCAAAATAAAAAGAATTATGCCTCTTTTCAGGATCAACAATCATCAACCAATAAGAACATATGGATATCATTTTTTCACCATCAATAAACATATTAATAGTATAAATAATTATTTAGAGAAGCTAAAATCTTAAACCCAACAGTACTATTAAAGACATTAAAGCTTATTTATTCGTCACAGGATCTATAGTGACACCTGGTACCCTCTATACACAAACTAGATGTACTAGATTAGGGTAGGTCAAGAATCAGGTCACCCGATAGGTCCCTCTAATAAAATACATAGAAAAATCGTGCCAGGAAATCTGAGTTGAGAATATACTAGAGGAATCCTACCCAACATACTCAAGCCCCATGCATAAGATAAGGAATCCTACTCATGATCCTCAAATATTAGTCAATGGAAGAATCCTACAATGGATCCATGAACGAAAAGAAACCGAGGAATCCAATAAGGGATCCTCAAAATGATATAAGAATGGGAATCCCATATGGGACCCTCTCAACAAGGTATGAAAGAAAAAACATACCTATAGGAAATCTTTGGTAATTAAAATGAGATAGAGGCATCCAACATGATATCCAATAGGCAGAAATGTTAGTAGAGGAATTCTATAAGGGATCCTGAAAAACTACTAGTCTCATGGCCTCATGGTTCAGATCGTCACAACTCAAAAGGGATACATTCTCAAGGGAAATTATAAAAAGATATATATAAAGATAGGTATCTCTTCTCTCATTTTTGATTAGGTCATACTCTTAGGAGACACTGTATATGATTACTAGTTTAAGAACCACTAAGTTTAAGAAACACTGGCATGGAGTCTTCACGACTCCTCATGAGTCTTACCATCATGATACAAGAAAACATATAATCTGAATGGAATAATCTGGGATCTAATTACAACTTTTGGGAGAAATGAAATGAAAAACCCTAGGAAGGGTAAAAAATGAGCTATGCACATTGTGTGTACCCTGGTACACAGTTTATACTATCAAGGTCCCACCTAGGAATGTACTTCTTCTTATACATAGAGTGTAAATTCCCTTGCACACAATGTTTTGATTAAGTACAATGGGTACCTACCCATTTCCCTTAAAGGGACTATCCATGTACTCTGGATAACCATGTACATTAACATGTTATGCGACCCAAATGGGGTATGTCCATGTACTCCAGATGGCATGTGACCCTTACACGTGAAAACTGGGCGTGTACTTAGCTACATGATCGAGTACCAATAAAAATATATATATATATCCAACATATTAGGTACTTTGAAATGGTCATTTACCCCGAATTGGATGAACACAAGACCTGTGTTCCTTGAACCACACACTTTGTAGAAGGGTTACCCCAAATAGAAAACCCCCAAATCACCCTGAAACCGCCATTTGCATCCCAAAATATGTATATAGACCCTCAACTTGTCCTAATAAATAATATAACTGGATTAAAACATTCAAATGAGAAAAATATAGGGATTAGCAGCAAAGAATAAGAAATGGACTTCATTTACACAGAATCCGCCAAAGTTTCACCCATTTCTGTGGTCCAAGGATTTAACACAATGATATGTCGATTCCCGAGCTCAGTGGTGTTATCTTATTCTCTCCCTCTATTTATCTTTCAAAATCCCTCTCTATTTTCCGCTTATGTCAATGAAACATAGATCAGATAGTGGTGTTTGTGAGATGCCAGTAGGGATAATGTAAAGAATCAAAATGAAGAAAATAAAATAGAATAATATAAAATAAAAATGAAAAGGGGCGTGGGCCATCCATGATTCCCAACTCATGATTATGCCACAACTAGGGAAAAATTCCAATTATATATTCAAATACTGGGACTAAATCAAAATTTGACCCTCTATTCAAATATTATAGCCGAACGATACTGTGCAAGTAAATTAATGTTTAATATAATAAATTTTATATATTAATTATTCCACTAAAATTTGAGTAGCTTGGATATCAAAAATTCTACAATCATAGTGAATACATCTGATTCTAGGACCAAGATAGTGTTCAAAAATTTATTTGAGTTCATATTCCATGGGAAAAATCATTTTACCCCATTCATCCTTCTAAATTAAGAAAATGCATATTTATGATGAAAATTATTGGGAAGAAGACGATTCCTTAAAATATCCCCAATATAATCCATGTATTACCTCATAAGCCAAGTGGAAAGACTAAAACCAATTATCGGAACTTGAGAATCCACACCTCCAAGCTATCTAAACTATAGAACTACCAGTCTCATTGAATCACATGATGTCTCTTACATGGGATACCTTTAACTATGATTGATCAGGTAATCCCAACCATTGGAATACAATTATCAACATCTAAAAACTGAATTCCGGCTCAACAACTCACTAGAAATGTCATATAATCTGAAAACAAGGTTCATTACCCTCAAACATCCAATGGATTACTCCCTACCATATGGATTTACCTATACAACTACTTGAGTGTAACCTAAAAAGGTTACATCCTCAATCCTAGAAATAAATTTAAATTAAAAGATGTTCTATTAAGGTCCCACAATCTCATAGCATACTCAAGAGGAATTCAAGTTAGATAATGATCATCTCTAACCAAGAATACAATATGATTCAATCGAAAGTTGTGTACTTATCTCATTAATATATTCTCATTATCCTATTAATTCATGACCTAGATGGTGCCATGGGTTTATCCATCTCACAATATGCCATCAACTCTAAATATATCCTATACCATATAGAGAAATTGTTCATTTATCCCCAACTCCATGGAATCCATGCCAATGGGATGTCATGAAACCATCGGTCCTAACCTCATAGCCGGACACTCACCAATATAAAATTCAAATGATACCATGTGAAATTGAAATGTAGCTTTATCACCCAACCATTAAACTAGTGATTCTTTCATTAGAATCATAATATGATTGGGATACATAGAAAATCAATCTCGTTAAGCCACAAGATATATTGGAAGACCTCTTCAAAATTGGTCACCACAACTATTCAATGATTTATTCAATAACCACCCACCAATTAACGTCATTCTAAATATTATTCTGTACCCAGGCACTGGCTACATTAACAAAAGTAGATACACTAGTCAACAAGGCCAAGCACCTAAACATGACTGCATGTTGAAGCTAGTTATGAAACCAAATAAACCTAGGTTCATGTTAAATGCTGAAGGCATCAACATGCCTATGTTTAAAACTCAATTACCAACAAAGAGTTGATAATAAAATGATTATACAAACTATACCATCTCCTAAAATGGAATTAATAAACCTGGCTTAACCACTAGCACATAGGTTTCCATCAAACTAAATAGACATTAACCTATACGAGTCAAAAATGAAAACATAACCTATAATGCCCCGACCTCAGAAGTCCAAAGATGGAGTATTATTTTAATACATTGGCATGATTAAAAGGAATCAAGTCATGAAGAACTAATCAATTTAGTAGTATTGGAAATTATATTACATACATGTGTGTTACATTACACATTCAAACATAAAACACAACATAAATAATCCGTTGAGAAATCAATTATTCCTCTTGCTTAACCACACATATCAAACATAATACACTTCTTGTAATCATGGGAAAACAAAAAATAAGAAAGCGGTGAGATCAGATGCTCAGTAAGGTTAAATAATTTAGCTAGAGATACAAACATTTAATGAATGATATGTAATAAAAACAACGAACTTTTAAACATAAACATACAAAATATACGGAGAGAATAAATAAAAAATTACCATATAAATATGCACATGGATATTGTACTAGTAAAATAATCATATGTAATAATTAATTTCATAATGAAGGAATTCCTGATGCTTGACATCATTACCACATTATCTAGGCCTCGGGCCAAGACTACACATAAATATTTTTATCAAATACTTGTGCCAAGACACTAGTTTTTCTCATGAGACGTACTGATGCATCGAGGAGATATAGCAGGCTCGACCCATCCCTTACTAAGTCCACTGCATTCCACATATGAAAATTTTGAAACATAACAAAAACATTCGTATTAAAACTAGCATATGAAATGTCAACACTTCAACTATAAACCATGAAGGGTATAAATATAACACATCCACAGTCAAACATATCACAACTCATTCAATACAATATAGAAGATTTTATTATAATAAATCAACCTTAATCAAGAATAATATCCATTAAAGGATATTGATATAGTTGAAAGTGATCAGTAAATTTTTTTGAGAGAAATATCTTTTTTTTGTAAAATAATTTTAAAGTCAAAAATTTATAAAGGAAGTCATTTAAAATATATTTTTGAATCAAAGTGTCCCATACCACTTTTAAACCTTTGAAGGGAATTAAAATTTCAAAAAAATCATGTCCATATAAATAAATATTTGAAACCATTTAGAAAACATGGACATTAATGGGAATGATTTAAAAGAATAGATATTTAAAAAATTTAAAATGGTTTTATAGTTTAAGATGACCTTAAAAGTATCATTTTTAAATTTATTTTATGAAACATGGACATTTATAATAAATATTTCCAGAAAATACTTACACATAAACAATCTCAGATAATAATGAGTTTGAGGAATTAACACTTACCTTGCACTTTCCTTTGGTCGAGGGTACATTTAACCTCCTTTATAACGACCATAGTATGTTATTAAATTATAAAATTACCATATTAAATTTTTTTTATCATACATGACTAATTTATGACTTTATACTACCCATTTAATAATTATTTCAATGTTAAATTAACATTTCAAGTAATAATGGCTTTCTTTATCGTACATTTTTTAATTTTTTATTATTGATCGTATCATTTAGATCATGATTTAAATACTTCCAGAATATAAAAAATGATTTATATATAATTTATATTTAGAATATAAAAACATATAATAGATAGATCCATAAAATGGAAAACATTATTTATGGAGATTGTCAGCCGTACGTACTCATAAAAAATGTTTATGTTTTCATATCGTATTGAACAGAAGTATGTGAATATGATATATGTAATTACATACATACATAAATATATCTCCAGTAGCATTATAATTTCATATATTACAAACTTATTAATAATATATATTTTTATAATCATCATTGAATGGTGAAACTAGAAATTAATCTCATCAGGTCGTGGAGACGGTAAGCTGTGCATACACAAGAGCGATGATATCATTTCCTTAATGTTTAAAATGTGTGGAATTGGATTTTATAATAATTGTACCAAGATATTATCCTTATATTTTAATTATTTATATACATATTACTCATCATTATATCCATCCAAATAACATAGTTTTTAATAACAAATTACCCAACGACGTGGAGAGGGTAAGTCGTACGTACACACTCATGGTGACATTATCGTTCACAGGATGGATAGAATAATGAGTATCATTACACCATATTTATAATAAAATAATAGTATGTAGAAGGTATTGGAGTTATAATTTTCGTATGGAAATAACAAATAAAGATAATGTGGAAGCAAAAAAGAGCGTTGAAAGAGGTGATAAAATTATTACCTCTTCTTTGGGTGTTTCCTTTTGATTTGATCAAAAATGCTCTTTATGTTGAATTTTGGGTCAAGGGAACCATCTATAGTGAATCTTGGGAATTTGGGGGGAGATTTGGGTAGGTGTTGGCCGAGAAAAATTGCTTTGGATGTGTTATTTTGAGAGAAGGGGAAGTACCCTTTTATAAGATAGATGATGGTCACTTTAAGAAAAGTATGAAATATTATTTTATTATTAAATAATTTTCGGATCCTAATAGATCAGTATTAATTTATTTTGACGAAAATGTGGGGATGCGTTTATATACTCTCAACCACTAGGTTTTATATATGTTTAGGTCACCATATTAACCATATCTTTTAGATTTAACTCTTAGTTAAATAGTTTAACTTTTACCATGTCCTCTTGTATTATTATAATGAATGTTTAATAAACTTAATATAAAAATGAAATAGAACCCCTATTAGATCATTATTGAAATATATAACCATATCTATGTGCTTTTTCCGAACCATAGATTTTTAGAAATATTATATCAATGAATAATATAATATGCGTTATTAAAAACTCATTTTGGTCAATTTTGACACAATTTGGTATTTTGTTATTGTTATATTCATAACTACATTATCACATAAAAAATTATTTAATCAAACCTAACAAGTCAAATTAAACTTGAAAATTCGTGCATGGAATAAAAATCCTGAATTTAAATATATTTTTATATTTATGATATCAATTATTTTAATCTTTCACTAATAAAGTAATTAATGCAACATTTTTGTGTCATAAATAAATTATATTATTTATTCTCTAAAAATTATAAATAAAATATGATTATGTAGGAAGAAATTTTATATTTATAATGAATATTTATAGTGGAATTTATCTTATTTATATCTCTATATTAAAAATGGTTTAGTTATTATACTTTGAATTTAACACTTCAACTCTTCTTTAAATAATATAATAATGACTGTACTAATCTAATCCATGTGGACCAAAAGCATCATATTATATTCCTAATGTTTTTTTATATCAAAATACATTTATACAATTATATTATAACACATTTTAGGATAATTATAACATCATTTTTATCCTTAATTAACATATTTACTTTTAAACGTGTTAACTAAAAGTCAAATGATACTATTCACTAAAAATTATTTTAATATTATTGAACAAACATTTACTTACTTATATCAACCGTGTGTCTCAGAATTTTGAAATTCAATTTATATAAATAGTAATATTATGTTTTAAGCAAATTTGCAAATGTGCCTCGAAGGTCAGTAAAAGACAATAAAAAGTTCAATAAAAATTTATACATCTATTTTTTTTATTAAATATCTCCAATGAATTATGTTGAACATATATTGGAATTATATATCTATTCTGACATGAAACAAATTTAAATAAAATAAATAGTTATTTAAATAGAAAGTTAGTTTTAAACAATAATGCATTATTTTTCAGTATTCATAAAAAATTGAATGTTTTCTGAAAAATACCAAAAATTCAGCGAAAGATAATCTTGATAATCTAAAATAAAAAATGAATTCTATATTACCAAATTCAAAACATATAAGTTTAATTTATTAATTAAAAATTAATTCCCATTGTCCAAACCAAAAATTGGGTTTTTAAAAAGTGAAAACTATCAAAAGATTGATGATTGTTTTTGTCAAATTGAAATGTGAAATTACTTATAATGGCCTAAATTGTATCAAATGATAAAAATATAATCTAATTATACTTCCAAACCACTCAAATTCATAATTTAACGCTATAAATTAATTCAATTAAAATTTAGTATTTATAACTATTTATGAAAATATGAATGTTATCGGAAAAGAACAAAGAAAATATCCAAACTAAATTTTTATGTTAATCTTCTAAAAAGAATTAAATTTCATTAAATTGAAAATATAAAAGTGTCAAATATTACTTTTAAAAAGGATTCTCCATTAGAAGGCGGTAAAATTAATGTTTTTTGAAAAATACATCTTTTATCTAAAAAAATTATATTGTTCTTATATTATGTCTAAGAAACACAAAATTTTTATTCTAAAATAATATGGAATATATAAAATATAATTTTCAATTGATACTATTCATAACCACTTTTTGAATGGCTAGTTTGGTAAGTCGTGGTGTACTCGAACTCAGTGTTGTGTGTAGTGCAAGTTATAGATTTTCTTTGAAGAGATCACGTACTATGAAATATTGGGGTGTTAAATTCTCCCCTAATTCAATAAATTTCATCCTCACAATTTGGAACTGTTCTTCGAAAATAAAATGTTAAAAATAGAAAAATACTTTTGTGGAAAACCCACATCAGTAATTGGGATAATTAAATTTAGTCTTAATAAGAGAGAAAGAGAAATGAATAAGTCCCCAACTACTTATGATATATATTAGGAGAACATTCAGTGAAATTAAAGATACATAATTGGAGGGAAAAAATAAGTATTTATAGGGAGTGATTGCGGTCATCAATACCAAACCAGTGTAAAATTGGGGGCCTCAATGCCATCAATCTATGATGATTTAAAATATAATCGGATCAAAAAAACATAAGATATTAAGATAAAACATTTTTTTTTATGATCCCTTCCATAAAGTTTAATAATAAATTTATTTATAGAATAAGAGGAAAAAAATACTTGATAAGTTGAATTTCATATTTCAACTAATTCCTACCATAAACACATCTTTCACTCTAAAAGATAATAGAATTCAAAAATATTCTATTTATCTTAATATTATTGGGTTCCAAAAATTATGAATTTATAATTCATTTGACAAACTATTTAAAAAAACAACATTATACAAATCAGGACATCACGTAGGCCAGTGGTAGGTGATGCACTATTGTCACTATTCGGTTTTGGGTTCTTGTCTCGCGTCCTTACCGGACGTGACAGGTTGTCTCTTGACCTACGATTTTTCATTTTTATAAAAATCCAAAAATAATTTTATGAAATGTTTTAACCTTAACAATAGTATCAAATGTCAAACATAATCCATTCCAACCTTTAAACTTATCCAAAATACTTCTATCCAAACTCACAGTCAAAAAATTTATAAGCAAGGTAAACACAATGAAGATCATATTTGTGACGTAATAATAGTGAATACCTTCATCATGTATTGATTTAAAACATGGTAACACCCTGAATTACCATAAAATATATTTTATCAAATTCTTTCTCCCTTATTCTTTATAGAATACCGTATATACTACTTATATCAAAAAATGATTTTAACTCCAACAATAATGGAATGAACAAACAATTAATTAGATTCAATGTAGTCAATAATATAGAATATATTTTATCCAAATCAATCATAACTTTTTTACAAAATTACTACCTCAGTATTAGAACCATATAAAGGTTTATCATTACTTCAACCAAGTATTTTCAATAACGTTTAACTTGCTATTGAGTCACTTTTCATAGAACCATATAATCACAAATCCTCAATGAAATAGTACTGCAGCACAATCCATATTTATTTCCATAATTCATATAACTAGTACAACATTTATACAACACTAAAATAAAATAATTCTTTAATAACAACATAAGAAAACTAGTCATTCCTCTTCATCCATGGTAGTACCATAACTTCATTATCATCCAATCACATCATTTGGGGCATACTCTGATGATTTGGAAATTGATTCTTGTAGTGTCCCAACATCTTGTAGATGAACACATTGTACAGTTGACACCTTTTTATTACTCTTGCAATCAGGTAGTTGGTGTCATTTTTCTCCATAGATAAAACAAACTCCCATTCCCTTCAAGCATTTACCATTGTGATTCTTTCCATAGTTTTAACATATAGAAAAATACTACTTTTCCTTCCTCCCTTTATCCATCATTATCTCTACCGTACTTTTCTTCTCCTTCTTCCCTTAAAATCCATAGGACCCAATGAATTATTTATTTATCTTATTAAAAAATTATAATATTTCATTTTTTTATGAGAATATGTGGGAGACTATTTCCATTATAATTGTTGGTTTAATACTATGAAAGATATGATCCTTCTTACTCTTTGGATTATGCATATTGCTGGAGTTCTCATTCCTTCTATAGGGTGCCATTTCTAAACTATGTCATACACTAGGTTAGTTTATGAATCACAATGCATAATTACAAACTGGTAAAATACTTAACGTAAAGTGAAAATTGTATGCATATAATCTATAATCGTAAAAAAAGTTTTCATTAATGATGTATTTACTCTTAAATAATTCATAATGTTTTGTAATGAATATGTGAATTATTTTAAGCATATCCGCTAGGAGTGTCATAACCAAGAGTGCAGCAAGGCCCATTGTCATGTACCAGGATATCCCTGGTCAAGCCCGAAACTCATTGTGAGGGTTTTTACTCCTAGGTACATCTATTCTAGAGCCACTTCTACCTTCTTGTATCCATACTTGGATTTTTTACTTTGTAATACAAAAATATCAACATTACTAAAATTCTATGATGTTCTTATTTACAAATCCGCAAATTCTATCTTAGGGTAATGTTCTCTAATCAGACATTTTCTAAATCTAGTTTCGAAGGTTTGTACTTAAATTTCTCTGATACCAACTGTAACGCCCTTACCTCCGATGTTTGGAGCCAGTGAATTATTTTAATACATTTTCATAATTACAAGGAATCATGTCCCGAAGAACTGACCAGTTTAGTAGAATTGGAAAATATATTACATACATGAACATTACATTACACATTTATACATAAAACAAAAACTAAATAATCTGTTAATAATTCCATTATTCCCCTATATTAAACCTACATATCAAACATAATACACATATTGGAATCTTGGGAAAACAAAACATAATAAATAAATGATCTCGGATTCTTAGTAAGGGTAAATAATTTAGCGAAATCTATAAATTTTTAAGGAAAGATGTGTAATAATAACAAAAGACTTTTAAACATAAAATTAAACATAATATGGGGAAAATAAATCAAACATTACCCTATAAATATGAAAATGGATATTATATTAGTCGAATAATCACATGTAATAATTAATTTCATAATGAGGGATTGTCAAACACTAGACATCATTACCACATAGTCAAGGTATCACGCCAAGACTACAGATAAACTTTTTGTGAAGGCATTATGCCAAGAAACTAGTTTGTCTCATGAGACCTACCAATGCATAAAGGAGAAATAGTGGGCTCCACACATCACTTACTAAGTCCACTTCATTACTCATATAAAAATATTGAAACACAACATAAACATCCGTATTAAAAATAGAATATGAAATGTCAATACAAAAACTAATAACCATGAAAGTTATAAATATATAAAAAACATAGTCACACATACCATAAATCATTCAATATAATATGAAAGATTGTAATAAAATAAATCAACCTTAATGAAGAATAATTTCCCATAAAGGATTTTGACATAGTTGAAAATGATCAGTAAAACCTTTTTAATGAAATATCCCTTTTTGTAAAATCATATAAAAGTCACACATTTATAAAGTAAGTCATTTAAAATAAATTTTTGAATCAAAGTGTCCCATACCACTTTGAATCATCAGAATGCAATTAATTTTTTAAAATAATCATGTAAATATGAATAAATCCTTAAAACCATTCTGAATCCATGGACCTTAATGAGAATGATTTAGAAAAATAAATGTTTAAAAACATTAAAATGATGTTTTATTTAAATATTATCATAAAAATATCATTTATAAATGTCTTTTATGAAACATGGACATGGATAATAAATATTTCCCAGAAAATACTAACACATATACATTCTTGGATAATAATGAGATTGTGGAATTATCCCTTACATTGAACATTCTTTTGGTAAAGGAAACATTTAACCTCCTATATAATGACCATTGTATGTTTTTAAATTATACTAGAAACATATTCATATTTATTATATCATACATGATTCATTTATGTCTTTATACTACCCATTTAATAATGATTTCCATGTTAAATCAACATTTTGGGTAATAATCACTTTCTTTATCATACATGTCTTAACTTGTTATTCTTGATCATATTATTTAGATCATGATTTAAATATATCTCTAATATAAAACATGATTTATATATAATATATATTTAGAATATAAATATGTATAATAGATAGATATATGAAATAGAAAACACTGTTTATGGTGATGGTAGGCCATACGTACCCAAAAATGATGTTTCAGTTTTCATATCGTACTGAACGGTAGTAAATGAATAAGATATATGTAATTAAATACATACATACATATATATCTCTAGTTGGATTATTATTTCATATATTATATACTTATTAATAATATATATTTATAATGATCATTGAATGGTGAACCTGGAAATGAATCTCATCGTGTCGTGGAGAGGGTATGCCGTGCGTACACATGAGAAATGATATCATTTCCTTAATGATTAAAAGGTATGGGATTTGATGGTATATTAATTTTATAGATAAATTATTATGTTATTTTTATTATTTATATACATATTACTCATCATTATATCCATCTAAATAACATAGATTTGAATAATGAAATTACACCACGATATGAAGAGGGTATGTCAAACGTATGCACGCATGGTGACATTATCGTTCATAGGAAGGATAGAATAATGATAATGGTTGTCTCACATTTATAATAACATCATAGAATCTAAAAGGTACTGGAGTTTTTATTTTGTTAAGTAAATAAAAAAGAAAAATAATTTGGGAGAAGAAAAGAACTGTGAGAGAGGTGATAAAATTATTACCTCTTCTTTGGGTGTTTCTTTTTGATATGAAAAAAGGGATCCAAAGGTTGGATTTTGGATTAAGGGAAGACCTCTATGATGAATTGAGGTAATTTCGGAGGATATTTGTGTAGGTTTTGGCTGAGCCAAATGACTTTCGAGGTGTGATTTTATGGTAAGGGGATGTACCCTTTTATAATAGAGGTGAGGGTCACTTTAGGTCCCCATATAAACCCTATCTTTTAAATTTAACTCTTAGTTAAATAGTTTAACTTTTACCATGTCCTCTTGTTTTATTATAATAAATGGTTAATAAACATACAATAAAAATCCAATATAACCCCTTGTGGTTAATTATTGATATAATTATCCTTATCTAAGTCCTTTGGAATAACATTATATTTTTAGAAATATTATATCGATTAATAATATAAAATTTGTTTAAAAAAACAAATTATGTCAAGTTTGACACTATTTGGTATTTTTTTCTCGATAAAGTCATAATGACATTATCACTTCAAAAAAATGTATTTAATCAACCCTAAAATGTCATATTAACCTAGAAAATTCATGGATTGCATCAAAAGCCCCAATTTACTTTTCTTTTTAAAATTTTAATATCAATTATTTAAATCTATTATTGATAAAGTAATTGTTGGATCATCATTGTGTCATAATTAAATTTAATTATTTAATCTATAAATATTATAAATTAAATACCATTACGTATTATATCTTTTTATATTGATAAATAATGTTTATTATTGAATTTATCTTCTGTATAACCCTAAATTAAACATGTTTTAGTTATTAAACATTGAATTTTACACTTTGAACTTTTCTTTAAATAAAATAACAATAAATTTCCTAATCTAATCCATGTGGACCAAAAGGATCATATTTTATTCCTATGGTTGGTTTTGGACTAATTAAACTCATCAAACAGAATTAGGACATTTATTAGTGTAATTATAATATCATTTTTACCTTTAATTACCCCATTTACTTTTAACTGTGCTAAATAATATTAAAAAGATACTATTCACTTAAAATTATTTTAATCATATTGAATCCAATTTTACATATTGTTGTCAACCGTTTCTCCTGAATTTTTGAAATTCAATTCTCAAAGGTGGAAAAATTACAATTTATGCAAATTTGAAAATGTGCCTAGAAGGTGGGTAAAAGACGTTAAAAAGATCAATAAAATTTTATATATATAAATTTATTATAAAATTACTCAAATGAATTAAATTACACTTATATATTTATTATATATCTATTTTGACTTTAAAAAAATTGAAATAAAAAAAATAATTATTTAAAGAAAATGTTGGTTTTAAAAAATAACGTAGTGTTTTGCACTATTCATAAAAAATTGAAAGTTTTCATAAAAATACCAAAAATTAACCCTAAACTAATTTTGATATTAAAAATTCAAAATTGAATTCTATTTTACCAAATTAAAAATATGTATGTTTTATAAATTAATTTAGAATTAATTCATGTTGTCCAAACCAAAAAAAGGGTTTTTAAAAAGTAAAAACTATCAAAATATTGACATGTGTTTATGTCAAATTTAATTTCGAAATTACTTATAATGACCAAAATTGTATTAATTGATAATAATATAATCTAATTTTTCTTCCAAAACATTCAAATGCATAATTTAACACTACATATAATTTTGATTTAAACAGTTGTTTTCAATTATAATTTAGTATTTTTCACTATTCATCGAAATATGATAGTTATCAGAAAAGTACAAAAACATTATCCAAACTAATGTTTTATGTACCTATTCTAAAGAATAATTATTATTCATTAAGTTACATATATAAAAGTGTCAAATATTGGTTTTAAAAAGGGTTTGTCCGTTAAAATGCGGTAAAACTACATTTTTTTAAAAATACTTCTTTTGTTTGAAAAAATGATTTTTTTTCTTATCATATGTCTAAGAAACACATAATATGGATTATAAAATTATATAAAATATATAAAATTCAAAATTCAATTAATTATATTCATAACCACTTTTTGAATGACTAGTTTGGAAAGAAGTGGTGCGCTCAAACTTGGTGTTGCGTGTATCGCAAGTTATTGAATTACATTGAAGAGATAATGTACTATGAAATATTGGGGTGTTACATAACCAAAAGAGGATGTTTCATCACTGAGATTTCTCATAAGTAAATACACCATGAAGTTCATGATGTATCATTAAAGTGAAAAAAATGACACTCACTGAGAATTTGTATACGGTAATACCCCCTTGTGGTCCAGTTCAAGAGAAAAGTCCTGGTACAAGACAAAATCACAATTAGTGATATGAATCAATAACCAAGACCACATAAAAAATACCATACAAGTAGTATAACATAAGGGAATCAAATTACATATTATCCTACATAGGGAACTGCCCCTCTTATTTATGATGACAGTGTCATTATCCTCACCACTAGATGACTCAACATAAATCCACCTAACCAGAAATGAAGGGAATATATATATATATATCTGTCTCTCTGTGTGTGTGTTTATTTATATAGGCCCAATTTAATAGGCCTCAAAAAATAGTAAAAATTACACACATCAAATACTATATTATGTGATTCAAATATTTCAAATATGATGAATGAGACACCTCTAGACTTTTCCAACTAAAATTCAAAATCAATATTTGACATCTTGATAATGGCAAAGAGCTATGAAAACATAAAAAATCGACACATCCACACAACATGTGTGTCACTCAAGGAGAAAATCATATACAACCTTAATATGGAATATTATAATAGTAATCCCATACACCTTGAAACTGGCTATTCCTATAATAATAAGCGATCTTGACCCACCCATCTGATATAAATCATTGGTTATAACGCATTCATAATACTGATTTCTGAAATATCCAATATAGTAAAGATGGAAAAGAACACCTCTAATAACACATTTTAACATCCTGACCTAGATTACCTCATCTGGTTCTCCAAAATGATCTATTATGAAATCATAAGAATGCCTTCCCATAGGCCTGATGCTATCAACTAGCAGTGAGGGCCTAGGGTTGGATAGCGGGGACACTATTCTCTCATATGAGAGTAAACACAATAGTGTAAATGAATAGGTATCATACAGAGTAGTAAATAAATATATTGAATAAATAGTAAATAAACTGAAATATAAGATGTTGAATTAATAAAAAATACAATAAAATCCTCAAAAACTATTTCATACATGCAATGCTGGTCACCCACTGGGCTGACCATATAGATTCAAGAGGGAAATATAAAACTAAAATAAATGTGTAGGGTTTTATTACTAACATTTATCTAGACCGCGTACCCAATATCTAGACACTAGAATACAACACTATCATAAATATAATAACCCACACGAGAAGCTCTACTCATTCATGAATATCACGGGATCATCCATATCTACCAGAAAGCCATGATCAAACATAAAAGAGGACATAATTTCTACATGTACACTGAGTTTCATGTGAAAGGGTGAGGAATAATTTGAGTAGGACACCATAACTATGGAACTATAAAATATGTTGTCATTAGTTCATTGAAAATTAAAATGATGATCTAAAATAAGAAACAACTGAAAAGAAAAGTGAAGACAATATCTCAAAACTATATTAGAAAGCGTTTTCTCTAATCCTGGTCTACTGGGTATGTTTCATGTTGGATGTAAAAATTTATATGTTTATACAAGTGTATTTCCATACCTATAAATATATACATAAATAATAATATACATAAGTAAGGTAAATGGAATATCAGAAAACCAACCATAAGTCAATCCACGGGTTTATAATCATGATTCCATGGACACCCTATGAAACAGAATTGAGATAAATATCATAATACTCAATATTTATATCATTAATTTTTATCTGTAGGAGCATAATAGAAATTGATATATACTTCCTTCATCCAGGATCTAAAATGTCTTTTAGAAATATTGTTCACCACAATGGGATGCTCATCCCAAATCTGGGATCACCCGTACATTCTTCCAATCACTATAAATAAGGTTCCCGGGGAAGTATATACGAAATCATATAAATGAAAATTGAGCTAGACACCATTCTTCTAATTCCATGTAAATCCAGCCTAATGTCTGAGTCCTAGGTCTGGATCCATAAGCAGTCACACCATTTAGAAATCAGATGAACCCTAAGGGTATGGCCCATAAGAGATCTTTATGGAGAGATCTCTGGGGAAATTCCATTCCCACACATGGAGGAATAAAATATGAGATAATAGAATCATCCATAACATCTAAAAATAGCACAATAATTGTTGGTATACAAAAATGTGAAATTCCATGTCTAACACCGTGGTCATCTATAAAATCTGGGAGAGCATAATCATCCCTATACCATTGGAGAGCATAATCATCCATTATTATAATCAAATAGTGTAGAGAATAATAATCCTCACCACATTTCAACTAAAGGTGAGAGAAATCATCCTCATCACTTAGGATAGTGGAATCATCAAATTGAATCAATAATAGGGATTCCATTCCCGTATATCATAATCTTAGGATCAAATGAAAATTCCATCAAACACCAATGGAAGTCCTAATAATATAATATTAAAATATATAATCTGAACATCCACATCCAAGGTAGTAACTGTAGATATGTAAATGAATAGAATAGATAACATGGATTAGAGGATGGATTTGAGGAAGAGAGTTTGTGTATCCCAAAGAGAAAGAAAAACACCTCATTTCAAGCTCAATATCCATCAACTAGATATCATCTATGACTATCATCACTAAATCAATAATAAAAATGGGAAATTATTAAAATAAAATATTTAGGGTGGATGAATA
The DNA here is from genome assembly GCA_963277665.1 of Viscum album. Classification (NCBI taxonomy): domain Eukaryota; kingdom Viridiplantae; phylum Streptophyta; class Magnoliopsida; order Santalales; family Viscaceae; genus Viscum; species Viscum album. Next base: position 431,916,731 of record OY728150.1, on the reverse strand, counting down.
TTTAAAACTAACACTACTACCACATCCACTCTGACTAACATGTTTGGAATAGGTTCTATGGTGAAACTTGGTACCCTCCCTTCCAAAAAATGACATACTAGCTTACGGTCAATCAATCATCAGGGCAACCAATGGGTCCCCCAAGTCAAAAAATGAGAGGAATCCTACTTGGAATCCATATAGAAAAGGTAAACGTGGAATCTAATATTGGATCCTCAAGATCCATACATAATAGAAGGCATCATACTCGGGATTCCCAATTATAATGTAAATAAGCAATCCTTCATGGGATCCTCAAATATTAAGAAATAGATGAATACAATAATGGATCCTAATAATGGTGTAGGAAAGGGAATCCTAAATGGGAACCAGACATCATGGTACAATGGAAGAAGGAATTATATAGGTAATCGTTAGTAATAGTATGGAGATAGATAAATCCAACATGGGATCCTACAGGATGAAACGTATGTAGAGGAATCCTATAGGGAATCCTCAGAGAAAACAAGTCTCCCATCCTCTTGGCCTAGATGTGAATTTATTACAAGGGATACATCCTCAAGGGAAAAGTTGAAAATAAATTAGTATTGAGAGATAAGTCATGGATTATCTCCAATAAAGTATCACTATCAAGAGACACCAGATATATTTGGGGGATTTAGAACCAATGGATTTATGAAACACCAAATATGAGTCCTTAGTATGCCTCCCCGGACTTAGTATTGTGATCTATGAGAAAATAAACTCATAATAGACTAATAATGGGTCCAATTATGACTTATATGTGTAAAGTTACAAAAAAAACCTATAATGTCTAGAAAAGGAGGTGTACATTAAGTTTATACGCTACTAGATGTTGTGTACCCTCAAGGACCAACCTGGTCTTGTAATTCGACCTGTACAAGGTATGTAAAATCCCCAATACTCATAATGTTGATCTATAACATAGAATGTACCCTATATGAGGTACCTACTCTTGTACCTCACATGCCATGGAAATGTACTTTTCACGGTAGTTTATATACACAGGATATGCGAATCACATGGGGTATAGTCATGTACTCCACTCAACATGTTCCCCCTACACAGGTAGCCTGGTTGGGTCATCAACTACACAACTGAATCCCAATAAAAAGAGTGTATATATCTTACATGGTGTATATTTTTAAAAGTTCTTCTTCCCCAAATAGTATGAACACAAGGTGTGTGTTCTTTGAACCACACACTATATAGATGAGTTTTATAGAACAATAAACCACAAAGTCACCCTTAAACCCCCATTTCACCCCAAAAACAGTAAATAAACATACAAGGGGAAAAAGCAATAATATAAAGGGATTAAGACTTCAAAAAATCTATATTTATATTCAGAAGAACATAAAAATTGACTAAATATGGGTGGAATCTATAAAAGCTTCGCCCATTTCTCAGGTCCACAATTTCTTCATGGTGATCGGGCATGTCAAGAGATTTGCGGTGGAACCTCCTTCTATTTATACCTTTATCATTCACTATCCATCTCCCTCTATCCCATAGTTGTTGTAAAAAGATATCACATAGGGGTGAATACAAAAATCCAAATGGGATAAAGAAAAGAAATGAAAGAATAAAAGAAAAAGGAAGAAAAGGAACGACGTCTCAGGCCAGCACATACGCCCAACTTGAGTCTATGCCTCACCTAGAGAAAATAAACAATTTCGGACTCAACAAGAGAGGAATAATCTTAATATGATTCTTCATTTAAAATATATGGCTGAATGAACCTGAAAGAATAAATTACTATTTAATTTATGAAATATTAAATTTTAATTATTCAGCTAAAATTTGAATAGCTCAGATATCTAAAAAACTCCAATTCATGTGTAAAAACACTATTTTATTACCAAACATGTGGAAATAAAAATTATACAAGGTAATTTTCTAATGGTAAAGACCATTTCCCCTATACAATATTCTAAAAGAAAAAAATCCAAATTTCTGTTCAAAATTATCATCTGAAAAAACATGGGTCCTAACAAATTGGAATTATCCTATGTATGTCCTCCAAGAGTGTCAAGTAAGATTAATAGTAAGGATAATTTTCACGTACCAGGTGATTGTTGGGTAAATCCTAATGCACACTTTTTAGATTTATTACCTGTAGTTAAATTCATGCGAAAACCCCAAACACTTCTAGAATCTTCATATGGATGTGTTATTAGTAAAAAAACATAATCTCTTCATTATAAGAAAATTAGGTTGTTCTTATATATGTATATAGAAACAATATATCATAGGGTTATGTTTGATAGTAATTATACTAAAAATCATCTAATACCAACTATAGCTGGCCCTACAATAGTTTCCAAGAATCAATGTCTTCATTATTACATTAGCATAGAAAAAAATGAGAAAATACTAAAGGACCAATCACTTTAGAAGTTTCAGAGAACCAAATACATATAGGATACCCATTTTTTAATTATAATATAAAATAATACATAAAAAATAACAAAAAATGTACTTATTCCTTGAAAACCCATTCTATATATTATTCCTCATATCATAGGGAATGAAAACAAAGTAAGTGTTTTCTCTAATTCATTGTATGGGTTATATATAGTGTAATCAATCATGAATCAATAAGAATAATCTATCTGGAATGATAAATATCTAAACACACATTCCATATAAATAACTTCAATATCATGATACGATATGTTATAATGAATATGGAATGGTAAATAAGTAAATACACATTCCTTTTAATCTATAAAAAATGAATGAAATGCATTCAAAGATAATATCATAGTACAAATTTCATGAATTATTGGTTAACTAAATTCCAAATTATGGGAATTATTAATTATTGGATTTCATATCTCAAAAACATTTTTCCCCACCTATGAAAATCTATCATCTGGATAGTTTAAAACAATGGGATAAAAAATCACCTAGTTTGGCCAATAGATTTAAAAATATTTGGTACAAACTTATCTAGTTTGGAAGAATAATTTGTTTCATGAGACCGATAATTGAATCATTGGGCTATTTATAACTAGACCCCACTCATGTTTTTACTTCGAAATAATTCCTAATTTAATGAAAAATCAATTTAATTAATGAAATATTTTCCTTATCATTAAATATACATATTCAGTAAAGGTTATGGATTTATTATGGTTTCCCTATCTATTCAAATAAATTTCAAATGAGAAAACACATATATAAAAATGGTATATAGTTTTTGAATGAATAATATCCTTTATAAAATAATATTTAAATTTATTTGAAATTTAATTTAAGATGCAAAATGATCATAAAGAATTGATTATTTCAATAGAAAGTTTATAATCAAAATATAATGTGAAATTGTATAATAACTTTTACTACATTATAATTTTCACGTAAAATACAAAAAAATGAAATAATTGAAATTAAAATTAAAAATAACATGATTTATGAATTGTTAATTATATTACATGTAAAATGGGTTGTATATATACCACACAAAAACAATTGGTGCATAATAACCAATAGGTCTCAGTTGAATGTAAATTTTGGTGAAATCCATTACCTCACGCTTCCTTTCCATTGAGAATTATATAAAGTCGGGTTTAGGGTTTTTTAAACATGTTATTATCTTCTTACAAAACTATATTAATATTTATAATATCAGATATGTTCCTTTAAAAATAGATAATCACTCTTTCATTAATAATCATTAATTATTTTCATTATTTCGAGCATTTGTTTCCTTGTTTTCTTATTATGTTTAATTAAAAATATTATGGTTATAGTATATATTATATAGTTAAATAATCTTGAGAATAATAATAAAGACATAATTATAATATTCATACATCAATTTTACTTTTAATACTAATCAAGAATGATTGGTTTGAGAAATTAAGTATGTTATGATCATATAGATGGTATGTCGTACGTATACATGAGTATTATTTTATTTTTTCAACGATCATTAATGTAATGTGTTTAGAAATATATTATATTTATATAATTGCAATAATATCTTTAAAAAATATTAATACTTTAAATATAAATATATATATATCATCTATGTGTTGTGGTGATGAAAGGATTGAGTCATTCATTCGTAAAAGAGGTAGTCCACACATACACGAATGATGTTATCATCATTGTGTGAGTAAAAAGGTATGAAAAAATGATAAATTATCATTAAATAAATATAAATATGTCATGAATATAATAATTATATAATTTATATAATATATATTAATTTAAATTATCCATATTATCTTTTATATAACACGTTATTGAAAAATGATTCATATCAATCTATTAGGTAGTTGTCTGTCAAACACAAAAGTGACATTAACGTATCTCATATAGAATGGAAATAAAAAATTATATATATATATATATGTATGTGATATAATTACTCTATATGTATAATTATTTTATAAATATCATATATATACGTTATTTCCATCATCACACCAAACTGTGATAGATGGTAATGGAAAAAACGGATGACATTGGTTCCTGAGGGAATATTCTTCCATATACAAAATTGATGATTTCATAACCCATTTGATAGATGTGGATATGGTTATAGGTTATTAAATTAATTTATAAACATCTCATTATGTATAGTTTACTGAGGTTATTATGAAATTATGTTTTAGAAAAAAACTATTGAGGTGGAGGAAGAAATAAAAAAAAATTATCATTGAAGAACCTTACTGCTTATCTGGTTCACCTCTTTAGGATTTCCTGCATACCCTTCCAATGATGGATTATTGTACAAAATTATGCTTATAGGATTAGGGTATGTAATTTAATAATTTATTTAATATGGTATTGGAAATTTCAAATTGATTTCTAGGTGTGAATAAGTGATAGGAGTGAGTTCCCTTTTATAATTGAGAATGAGATTCATTTTCATAAATACTAAAATGAATTCCATAATGGTAGATCACTCTAATCTCATATGGATACAAAATGGATAAATAATTTATGGGGGAGATTATATAGTATATATAGACCAATAAATAAAAAAAATAATATTTTAAACATTCCAGTTCTTAGATTTTATGTTTTAATCAATTTTACCATTATAATTATCACCTTGGTAAATTATTTATATATTCTCGGTAATTTATACTCTAGTCATAAAATAAAATGAAAATTATTATATAATTTTTACCAAATTATTATAAATGTGAAATAAAATTTATTAAATAAAAAAATAATATTTGTGGAACATTAAATTTAACACAAGAACATTTAATTATCAAACCCATGTTTTAACCATAATAATGGTAATTAAGTTTTAATTATTGTTATTATTAGTTATGGTAAAAAATAATTTAAAATTATTAGATATTATAAATTATTCTTATAGTAATTATTTAATTAATATTTTCTAAATTCATTTCAATATTAGAGAAAAATTTAATTTAAAATTAACCAACATATGCGACGCGAATGTGGATTTTCAAATAGAAAATGTTCCAAATTTTAAAAACCTTTTATATAAATTTTCAATATGTAAATGATTCCAAAGAAATAAATTTAATTAATCGATATAAAATTTATCTTAATTTATTTTAATAAAATTTAAAATTTATTATCCCTTTATAGATAATTAATAGAAAAATGAAGTTTTTAATTAAAATTCATCATTTTTCAGTATTCATTGAAAAATGAAACATTTCATAAAAATACAAAAAAAAATAAACCTAAATGATTATTGATATGATGATTTCAAAAATGGTGCTAATTTTATAAAAATAATTATTTTTAAAAGTTTTAAAAACCAATTTTATATTATTTTTGAAAAGCTCAACTAAACCCTATCATAGAAAAAACACAGTTCTTTAGAAAACATTATATTTTTTCTTCTAATTTATTATTCTTTTATTTCAAATAAATATATAACCAATAATTTTTTTAATTGTGTAAAACTTAAACATTTATTTATATATCTTGTACTATTCATACCCACCAATTTGACTTCTAGGATATAATGGTATACTATATTACGCTTGATTTAGACCCAGGGTTGTGTGTTCCAAAATCTATCAAGGAAATTATGTTTAAATAAATATTTAATGTGGGATTTTTAAACATTGTGTTATGTGTCTCATAAGATATCAAATAATGTGTTATTATTTTAGTGTTTTGGTGTGTTATATAAAAAAATTAAAATAATCAGAATCAACTGATTCTAAGCATGAAGAATATGAAGTTTAATTCAATAAAAGAATTCACATGTTTACAAGTATGTTCAAAAGGTGAATATAGAATGGAAATATAAAAAGACCACCAAACAATATAAATTTCCAAAACACTGATAATTTTGCTACTAATTTTCCAAATAAACAATATGATGACACTCACTCAGAGGAATAGGTTTAGAATCCCTATAAAAAAAAGTGGAAGACACAAAACAACTTGTTTACATCCAAAAAGAGAAATATAATTTTTAGAGAAATGGATGACTTTTCATCACAATGTAGCAATCTAGTAGATTAAATGATTTAAAAAATCATATGTTCTTTAAAGTAAAAGACAATAAATCAAGAGACTCATTTTATGTTGATGAAATCGATGAGAGAACTAAATTAAAATAGATGTGAAAATAATTTTTGGATACTAATCTTTTGGAAAATATGAGATATAAGAAAAAAAATTAATGAAATAAACTGACATGATATTCATTCAGAATAGTGAATTTTTCAAGAAAGAGGATATTTATCTAGATGAGATAAGATAAAATAATATGAATATAGTTGAGCTAATGGGAAATATGAAAACTATTCTAATAGAAGTTCTTGATAATAAAAAATCCGAACTTGTTGAATAAAATAAACAAAACTGATTGTTACTAGTCGAAGTTGAGAAGATGGTGAGTGAACATGAATAAATAATTCTATAGTAGGTAGAATAATTATATGAGTCATAATTTGTGATCATTATAGATTAATGTGAGTTGCTGAAGATTAAAGATGAGTTCACCAATTTTATTGAGCTAATATGTGAGTGTTCTAATTTTACCAAGAAGGAACATAAATAGAAAACGTTTTATTATATTCAAAATTAATCCCAATGTAATTTTTTTACTTATAATAGTGTAGGTTTTAAAAACAAGACCATATTCAACTAGAACAAAAGAATAAATGATAAAACTTCTTTTTCAAATGATGAGTCGGTATTTCATCCAGATGGTTTCTTCCCAAGTAGATATGTCCCCAAACTATAAAATGATAATAACTAAAATATTTATAAAATAAATTCTGTATATCTTGGAGATCATGGATCTGAGGAAACTTTTTTTGTTGAGTGATTAGTCATAAATATAATTCATGCGGGTATAACATGTCACTATAAGGAAAAATATATGAATTAGGGGGGATAATAAGCTAATGAGATAAGACTATCATGAAGATAAATATATGACCAAGACATTATCTAAACATTGAATGGGGAAACGATTTGAATGTTTGAATAACATTTGTGGAAGACATGGTAAATAAGGTCAAAAATCTAATATATGTGGGTTTAACTTATCAAGTGACATTCCAAAGAAAATAAATTGGATGATGAGTTATGTTGGATCCCCTGTGTGATATATTTTTTAATAATCCGAATTTATGACGCTATACAAATCACGATAAGTTGAATATTGTCTTATAACTAATGGTAATCATGCCGATGACTATTTAGAAACTAAAAAAAATTTCACATGGTATAATACAGTTCAATAAGTTAATAAATTATTGATATTTATGTCTTAATATATTTACAAGTGTATATTTACATATAATTATGAATTTCACTTAATTTGAAACTATTCTGTATAAGATGGAAACTTTTTATGTTTTTCAATGTCCCTAAAACTGATTGGTTTAAGGAGTATCCAATGGATGAATCACCAATTAGGAAATATCAATTGAAGAAGACACCGATGTAGGAATCATTGATAGGAAAAACGACCCCCTGATGAAAAAGTCATAGATGATCAATCAGACCAGTAGTTCAAGCTACTCAAAGTTGAATGACTCACCGATGGGCACTACAAAGTTAGTTAAAAGGACATACCGATGGATGATTCACTGATGGGTGACACACCGATAGTTAAAAATGACTCACCAATAATGACTCACCGATGTCTGAACAGATAGATAGAAAAAACATCACACTGATGCCCAGAGTCACCGATACTGATGGGAAGGACTCACCGATACAGAGAGTCACCAATGATGATAGTTCGATGCTATTGACTCACTGATACTTATGATTCACCGATAGTCATAAAATCATTTTTTAATTAATTAATTAATATTTATATCTAATAGTCATATATTTAAAAATTAATGTTTATAACTTTATTTAATGTTTTTAGTAGGTTATTTAAAGGATATTAAAATGTACATGCATATTCGGAGAACATTGTTTCTTCCAGACCTCGATGTATAAAATAATTACATGATGGATCATTCAATATTAGAGAAAAGATGCAGTAGTGAAAGAATGTGAAAATTGGTTAGAAGAACAAATGAAAATTCCCAATAATTCTTAAAAAACCAAAGAACTCAAAAGAAAAAGCATACATGGAGATCAACAAGATAATCTAAACCTATTGAGCTGACCTGAACATCCTACCAACATGAAGATGAACATTTCACACTCCTAGAAGGCAGACCACATGGACTAAAATACACTATTTTGGAGTCAACATCCAGAATAAGACTCAAACTTCTTTTCCACTACTTTAAACGAGTCTAGAGCTACAGTGCATAACACCCAAAGACTTCTAAACCATACTCTAAATGCTTTTCTCTATTGGGTTAATTTATTTACATTACTAAGTAATGTGTGTATCTATCTGTTACAATAACAAACTGACTCCTGTGCATAACTATAGAATATATGATATCCTCAAACTTACACTTTATTTATCCCTTTATATCCCAAATATAACTTTAGAAGAAGCCGCGTGTGACCTATTTGTTGTTTTTCCCATGAAGAACTCCGGTAGAGGTTAAGTGTGGCCAGGAAAGCCTTGTGTGCTCTTTTAAATCCCAATCTAAGGTGTGGATCAAATAGTCAATTAATTTAAACTACATGGTGGTAGGTGATCATTAAGTTGAAAGGATTTTGTCTCTGTTTGAAACTGATCATCTTGTATTATTTCAGATGTGTTTCTACCTTTTAGTTTGACTATGGTTTTATGTCATATTTCATAGAAATAAATTGAACTCTGATTGTTAGCATCAAAATTTTTTAAAACAATTTTGAACAATTATATTAGTTTCAAAAGTTATATTAATAATTAGATTAGTATAGATGAGAACTAATCAAATTTTTGAGAAATTAATTAAACATCCAGGACTCTTATGAATTCACTAGAAACTGACATAAATTATATTTTTTAATTAGGGGAACCATTCAATGAACCCATATTTAAATATATATTTTTATAGATATTATATTTACACCCCTCTTGAGTACTCTAATCCAACGAACTTTAATATCATTAGTTTTAGGAATTATCTATTTTTAAATATATTTCAAACTTTTCCAACGGTGATTTTTGTTGTTTTTAATGATCTTAAAATTTTGGTTAATACTAATTTTTTTTGTCTTTAAAATCTTATTATGACATTTTATTATAGATTATAGTCAGGGAGCTGTTTCTACCTACAAACCTCCATTATTTAACGTAAAAATTTGTGCCTAATAAAATATTAAAATGAAAATGCACATAAGTAGTATGAGTTTTGAAATATGGACTTCAATTATAGATGATTATAAGATTCATTATACTAATTGGGATGTCCCATACAAGAATAATTGTAACAAAAATTCCAAATCCATAAAATCCGTATATTGATCATTAGGAGATGAGAAATTTAAAAGAAGTGTTGTATGTAAAATAGCTGATGAAATTTGCCATACTTTTCCATTTTCACAATAATGAACTTTTAGTGTTAAAGAAATGAGATATTACAAATATACTATTAAATATTTAAACATTTAGACGAAGTAAGATGATCCTATTTCTGACATGTATCTTAGGTTTAATGAAATATTGAACACTATGACTTCTCTGGGAAGAGATGTTACTACCAAAGAACAAATTATGAGGATTATTAGATAATTACCATATATTTGGAGAGGAAATTCTATCACTAATAGAGAATCGTGTGACATCTGAAAATTAACTATTAAAGAACACACTGGTAAACTGATGATGAATGAAGAAGAGCAAAAAGTCAAAAAATAAATAGAGGATGAACTAAAGAGAAAATTTTTAGCCTTCAAGTCTATTACCTCTAAGAATAAGGAAAATGAAAATGTGCTAGCCTCTGTTGAAAGATCCAATATTGAAGACTCTACATTATATAGTGATGAAGTGATGAATTATCTATCTAGAAGATTCAAGAAATTATATAAGAAGAAGTAGTTTTTTAGGAATCCAAATTAATAAAGAAGATATGATAACAAGAGAAATAAGAATAAATACTGGAAAAAAATGAAAAATCATAGGAGATTGTCTGTTTTGAATTCAAGATGAGGGACATGTCAAATCCGACTGTCCAAAGATAAGCTAAAAAAGAAGTATTAAAATAAATAAAATAATTAGAAGAAAGCTATGATGGCCACCTAAAGTACCTTTGAGGATAACACCACTGAATCAGCATCATCTCATGATGAGAAAGATAACATAGAAAAGTTGTTTTTTATGAAAAACACATGTCATCTAACCTTAGAATCTCTTGTACAAAATTCTTATTATTCTAAAATTGAATGTGAGTCTGAGAATATGAAATTTGCTGGAATATTTGAATAATATAAAATGAGGGAAGATAATTGTAATGAAATAAATGATAAATTTATATCATTAAAGAAACATCTTTCTCTTACTATAACATTAATTCTAGACTTACTACTTAATATGAAACAAATTATCAACTACTCAATAAAAACAATTAGTTAAAAAATTCTAATGATAAATTGAAGATGGATTTAGAAAAGTATACAAATGGAAAAATATTCTTACTCAAATTCTTGGTAATCATATAGATCATATGTACACTTCTAGTATTGGATATCCATCTAGATAGAGAAACCTATCTAAAACACATTTCGTCAATAAATATACAAAATATGCTTCTTTCCCCAAAATCATGATTTTACTACAAGTTCTAGTTCTAAATAATCGTAACTATATAAAGTTTTTCTATACCTACCCACATTTATTTTTCGAATACATTATATCCTCTATAGAAAAACCTATAAGATAATTGTGGGTTCATAAATCATTTATTACTAATTATTCTACACCCAGAAAAACATGGGTACCAAAATCTTATATTGGATTAATTATTTTATAGGTAAACTAACTAAAGAGTTCCCCTTGAATGATTTGGTACATAGATAGTGGCTATTAAAGACACAAGATAGGAGATCACTCAAGCTATAAGAAACTAATCAAGATTTATGGAGGACATGTCACATATGGCGACAATGGTAAAGGAAAAATCATCATCTTAAAACATATTGTACCAAGAACTCTATTTTAGTTTCTAACATACATTATGTAGATGGATTAAAATATATATTTCTTAGCATATCTCAATTTTGTAATGTTTTATTTAATGTTAAATTATAAAATGATTCATTCCATGTTTTTATTCAAAAAATAAATTGTTATTTAAGTCTCATAGGAATGATAATGTATATGATTTAAATTTGGACACGAGCATCACAAAATGTATCCAATCCAAGCGCCTTTTCACAATGATTCCTGGATCTGGCACATAATACATGGAAATTTTAATGTACAATCACTTAAGAAATTAACCATAACAAATTTAGTTTTGAAGCTGACCAAACTAGAGTTTTCTAACAATAGAGTGTGCAATCCTTGTCAAAAGGAAACACAACATAAAATCTCATTAAAACCAAATAAATAAGTTACAACTAATCAACCTCTCTAGTTGGTTTAGATGGAATTATTTGGATGATCTAGAGAATCAAGTCCCAATGGGATGCACTATGTTTATGTTCTTATAAATGACTTTTATAAATATAATTGGACCTTTTTTAGCTTAAAAAGAGAAGATTTCTCTCTTTTTTCCAAGAATGGCAGGACTATAGAAAGTTATAGTGGATATAAAATTAAATCAATAAGAAGTGACCATGACTGTGAGTTTTAAAATCAAGACATTGAATCTTTTTTATCATAAAATGGGTATAAGAATAACTTCTCTGCCCCGAGGACAACTCTACAAAATAGTGTCGTAGAATGAAGAAAAATAACACTATAGGAAATTTTTTAAACTTTGCTCAATGAATATGACCTACCAATTCATTTTTGGTCTGATGTTTTTAATACATCGTGATATATAATTAATAAAGTCTTATGTAGACCTATACTTATGAAAAAATACTTATGAGTTGTGGAATAATTGGAAACCCAAGGTAAATTATATTAAAGTGTTTGGATGAAACGTTTATATTCATAACACTAAATATAATTTATATAATTTTTCCTCTAAAAGTGATAAAGGAATATTCATTGGATATTCAATGTCATGAAAATCTTATAGAGTCTTAAATAAAAGAACCTAATGTGTGGAGAAATTTGTATAAGTTAAATTTGATGAAACGTATCCACATTAACCTAATACCTCACTAGGTAATATTGAAGGGAATATGTCCAATTTAGAAAATAAAACTAAACCCTCTAACCTTCCTATAAAAGAATCTAATAAAACATACAATTATAGAAATTCTATAGAATCTCCTCCTAATAAACTAAAACAAAGTAATAAACCTGAAATAACTATTCCTACTTTTACTAGACCTACTAGAACCCTTAAAAACAATCCTTTAGATATTGTAGTTGGAGATTTTGATAGTGTAACAAAAACTACAGATTCCTTGAGAAATGTGGCTGAACATCATTAATTCATTTCACAACTTGAACATAAGAATATCAAGGATGAAATCAATGATGAATTTTGGGAGATGGCTATGCAAGAATATATTAATCAGCTTGAGATAAATAATGAATGGAAGATTATTTATAGACCAAAAGATACCTTGTCCATAATAATTAAATGGGTGTTTAGGAATAATGTAGATAAAGCTAGAAATATATTTAGAAACAGAGATATATTATTTTCCCAAGGATATAATCAAAAAAGGTTATTGATCATGAAGAACCCTTTTCACTAGTAGCTAGACATGAAGACATTATGATCTTACTTTCCTATCCAATACACTTGGAGTTAAATCAATATCAAATGGGTGTCAAAAGTAAATTCATATATGGTTATATAATTTATAATTTTTTTGTTGAACAACACCCAGGTTTTACAAGTCCTCATTTTCCAAAAAATGTTTTCAAATTAACAAAATATTTATATGGTATGAATCAATCTCCAAGATCTTGGTACGATAGATTATGTAACTTTAATATTTATAATGGTTTTAAAAAATCAGGTTCATATCCAACATTATTTATAAAAATAATTTCTAAAGATGCTTTAATGGTTTGTATATATATTGATGTTATTATTTTTATCCACTTTTAATTCATTTCAAAAATGATGAAAAGTGAATTTGGAATGAGTTTGACGGGTGAAGCTAAATAATTTCGTGGTATTCAAATATTTCATTAAAAATAATTTATTAATATAAATAAATGTCAATAATGTAAAGATATTTTTAAGAGATATGGATTTGATGAAATTAAGAGTAGTGAAACACCTATGATTTCTAAATGTAAGTTGGATCTTGATTAAAATGTGAAATCTATTGACAACAATTTGTAGAGAGGAATGATTGCAAGTTTGCTTTACTGAACTACTAGTGGTCCAGACATCTTGTTTAGTGTGTGTATGTGTATAATATTTCAATCACACAAAAAAGTGAAACATTTAAATGATGTCAAAGTAGTTTTCAAATCCCTAAAATATAAAACTAATTTAGGATTATTCTATGCCAGGGTAAAATATTATGATATGGTTAGCTATTATGATGTGGAATTTTGTGGGTGTTAATTAGATAAAAATAGAACCTATGGAACATTTCACATTTTGGGAATGTCTCTAATTTGATGATGCTGTAAAAAGAAAAATTTTATTTCATTACCAAATGCTGAATTCAGAGTACATTACTACTGGTAGTTACTGTCCACAAATTTTTGGATGAAACACAATTCGTTAGATTATTGTTTTCAATTCAAAAAGATCCCAATAAATTTTGACAATAAAAGTGATATTATAATATTTAGGAATCCAATTTCTCATTCTAGAATACAACATATTGTTGTAAGACACCACTTTTTGAATGCTCACAATCTAAAGGTGATATAATTATTCAGTTTATTGGGACTAGGTAACAACTTGTTGACATTTTTACCAAACCATTAAACTATGAGAGAACGAGACACATTAGAAATAAACTAGGAATGATTAATTAACAGAGGCTATCTAACCTTATCCCCTTAAAAAAAAATTTTTTGGTGGAACCAATCAAGTGACATTGATCATGTAATACGAATCGAGTGAAACCGATCGAGTGAAACAGATCAAGTGAAACGGTTCGAATAAAACCGATCAAGTGAAACCTATCGTGTGAAACTGATCAGATGAAACTAATCATATGAAGCTGATCGTGTAATACAGATTAGGTGAGACTGAAAAAGTTTTTATGGAAATGATACAAATAATTTATTTTTAGTAAATCAGTATGTTTATATATTTTAAGTAAAATGACACAGCTTAAATCTTTTTTATTTTACCGTTATTCGATTAGATATTTTCACAAAGTAATATCCCCAAATGATAAAATTATTTTTATCCACAATAGTTATAACATTCTACCTCTCACTACCCCATCTCTACCTTTGAGCCTTCGACCATTCGACTTCCATCAAACATGAACCTTCAGAATGGAATGGACAACGCCTACGATGGAAAGACCAAGTGCATCGTCGTCAGCTAAGCACTAGAGAGAAAAATAAAGTAGTGCCACATATTTTATGAATCCGAGGGTGAGTAGCCACATAGTGTCTCTAGATAAACAAGTTTCTACTGAGTGGTTGTTATCGACCAAGTCTCTATTATTGTGTGTTTTTTAATCACAGGGATGCCCAGCTAGTTTTCAAACAATGAGAGATCATTCTATCCAATTTTGGTGCACCAATACTATCTCAACTATATTGTTTTTTGTAAGGAGCTGAGGAAGCTCGAATGAAGTCAGTGTTAAAGGACAATGAGATCTAGTTTTCTTCAATAGAGTTGGCCTAATGATTATAGATGCCACATAAGGGCATATATGCTGATTACCAGGGTAACATTCCTCCAAAACCAGAATTTTTTATTAGTAAAATTATTTTATGGAATTGACTGGAAATAAGGAATCATGGAGGGAAAAAGCTACATAGTAATTTGGAGAGACCAAAATCCTCTTCAAATTTATACAACACTAAATTTTCCAATGGAAGGGATTTTTTTCTGCCGTGATGTATCAGAATGTCTTCCTAATTTATTTTATGAAGAATGGGGTGAAAGTGAGATTATGTTGGTACGTTATGGTACATATATCTGATATTATGAAACCCTCTATAAAGGAAACATGTTTATACTACCCAAGGATGATTTTTACAATGTTGATGATGCTAGAATGTGTGAAAGATGGAGATGAAGTGATTCTTCTTGTAGTAGATTCTTCCTACAAAAAGATCTTTGTAAGAGGGTGGAGATCTTTTGGGGTCCATGGAAACGAATGTGGGTTGAATATGAGGAGAAACATTATGTGGATTATAATCCTAGAGATCATCATATCAGGCCAAGGGATGAAGTTGATAAAGGACTTTAACCAGGTGAGCAGGTAGTTTATTTAGATGATGAAAAAGTTGAGCCTAATCTTCCAAGATAACATGGGTTTCCTATAGATGATAAGAGGGACACAGGTATTGCTGAAATCCCTAAATTGATGTCATATGGCCTTAACTATCTAGCATTGGAATTAACTTATCAAGAACCTTTTTCAGTTGATGAATATGAGGAAGATATTGAACTCTATGGAGTTGAATGATTTGCGAGTAAGTCTGATGATGATGATGAGGAGGAGGAGGAGGATGATGAAGGTGAGCATGTGAGTGATTCACTAAAAGTGGGACAATAATATGTTAGTTCTATTGGAGAGTTTGTGCATATAGAATTTGATGGAGTTGATAGATATGATGATGTTGATCATGTTGGACAAGATGATAATGATCATGATGGACATAATGATGGAGATACAAGAAATTAGGACTGACAGGACCTCCCTGATGATAATCAAGGCATCATTCAGGATCTTAATGAAATTATTGTTTCAGGTCAAGAGGATGAAACTGATGCTCAACCTGTACCTATGATTTAGAATGAGGAGATGCCTTAAGTGGCTAGAGCAGCTCATTTTAATAGAGTGGCACAAGTGGCTGGAGTGTCTCAAGTGGATAGAGTGGAGAGAGTTCAAAAAGAAGCTGATGTCTAGATAATAAAAGTGCCTTAGAATATCATTTTGTCTTATGGTCGGGGAGAAGAAGAATATCAAAATGAGGATAAAATTCAAGGAAGAAGAGTTAGAATTGATACTGTGGAGACTAGAGACAATACCTGGGTTGACAAGTGGAACAGAAATATATGATATATCCTATTTGGGATGGTTTAGGATTCAGATGGGGAGATGGTGTCTCCTCCTGCTCTTCAAGCTGACGTGGAACAAATATCTCCTACTTCACTTATTTTTCCTACAATTGATGAGCATGTGGTACCTTCGGTGCCTAGTGACTATGTCACTAAGAATGATCTGGAGAAATTAAATGATGATGTATATGTGTATATTAGATCTTCTGTTGGAGTCAGAAATGAAGATTCCACTTCTATGGATATTTCAAAGGAAGATGCTTCTAGGATTTCTAAAATAGTAATTCAGGAGAAATTTCCCATCCTAATCAACATAGTCCAGGTCATTTTTAAAAAAATATAGTACTGGGAGAATAAGTGGAGAAAATGGTTCATGAATTGGAATCCCGCTCCATGGATTTTAAAACCAAACGTGGTGGTATTATGGAGGTTCTAGGGAACCTTGTTACACATCATCTATATTCATATTTGAAAAAGTTGAAGGATGATATTAGAATGATTATATCTTGTGAAACTAGTTCGAGAGGTACTAGGCCGGCTGTTGATATGAAGTCCCTTCAGGAATATGATATAAAGAAGAGCTGGGGTCCATTCAGAGTGACTCTGACAAATATTCCCTTTCCAAATTACACCAGAACAATGATCTTCTTTATAATATGGTGAGACAGTGTACAAATGAAGCATATACTGTCCCAAAAGAGATAAGAGAAAAAGTGGAAAAGTATTTTTACAAAATTTACACAAAGAATTATTTGAATAACAACATTAAGTACATAGAAGATAATATCAAGATTACAACAGTGACTGGATCCATGAAGAGGCAAGTGAGCCAATAGAATACTTTACACCAACATTGGAAATGTTCAAGGAGAACAAGGAGGATTTTGAAATGGATATGATGTATGGGGGTGAAATCATAAATGAATTTATCAGGATTTTCATGCCCTACTTACATGTTCAAGATGAAGTTATAGTGGTACCTTCAACTACTTCCGTTGGACTTGGTTCCATGCATCCTACTCATAAGATAGTTTCTCGAGCCTTATCTTAGGTTAGTCCATTGTGTGAATAGAATCCACGACATTGTGTTCTGTCATATAGGATACAATGTCATGAAGACAATGTTCCTACATGTGTTTCTTTACCTTGTGTTTTCATTTGACCATCCCTTACTACATCTACAACACAACTTTCTTCTCCCACTCTTGACCCTTCAGACAAAAGAAAATACCCTCAACAACCCATTCCTTAGATATGGATCATTTTTTGAGAGGTAATTAGTAATTTTATTATGATATTTTTAATCTTTCTTACTTTAAGGTATATCAATTTGAATTACATATATCTCATGTTTTCATTGTGTTCTTTTCTCTTTATACATTATGTTTCTTTTTACCTATTATCTAATCCCAATATGGGGAGAAATATGTGGATGACATCAACACTTAATCAAAGGGGGAGAAATCTATTGATGGAATAAACTCTTAACCTAAGGGGGATACTCACTATGCTATGGAAAGAGGGAATTTAATCAATAGAAAATATAATATAACTTACTAAGGGTGATCATGAAAGTGATCTGATATAAATCTCTTAAAAGTAACCTTATATAGATGCTCTGATTCAATTATTGATGGGGAGATTAAACAGAATCATCTTACAGTTGTATTGAGAAATCATACTCACTTTTGGTATGATAGGTCAAGTAATTATTATTTCTTAACATATTTTATTACCCATTAATTCCATAATTTGTGATTATCAGAAGGGAGAGATTGTTGGACCCTCTGTGTGGTAGTTGTTTTAATAATCACCAATCAAGACCCTCTAAAAATCACGATGATTCTAATATTAAGTTATAACTCTTGTTAATCCAATAAATTATTATTTATTTCTGAATATATTATGTCACATGGTATAATAAATTTCAATAAGTCAATAAATTTTGGATATTTGAGTTTCAATATTTTTTCAAGTGTATATTTACATGTGATTATGAATTTCATTTAATTTTATACTATTATGTATAAGATAGACACTTTTTATGTTTTTCATATTTACTGAAACCAATTAGTTTAAGGAGTCACCGATGGATGACTCACCGAGGAGGAAACACCGATCGAAGAAGATGTTGATGCATGACTCACCGATTGAATAAATGAAACACTGATGGACCAATCACCAATAACCAGTCACACTGATATTTCAAGAGACTCATCATTGGAAGAATCAATGATGGGTGACACACTGTTAGTTCAAATGAATTTCTTATGGAAGAGTCACTGATGGGTGACACATAGATAGTTCAAAATGAGTCACCGATGATGAATTTCTGATGCCCGGATAGACCAATAACACTTATGACTCCACGATACCTAGAGTCACTGATACCAATTGAAAGGACTCACTCATATAGAGAGTCACCGATGCTGACAGACCTATGTTATTGACTCACCAATACTTATGACTCTCCAATAGTCACAAAAAAATATTTTTAATTTCTTAATTCAAATTTATATATAACAATAACATTTAGACAAATTAATATTACTGAAATTATGTAATGTTTTATCTAGGATATTAAGAAGATTGTACGAGGTACAAGCATATGGGGAGAACATTTTGTTTATTGGAACTCAAAGTAAAAAATGAATTACAAGCTATATCATTCAATATACAAGAAAAGGTTCATTAGTCAAAAGAAGTGAAAAAGTGCAGAATAACAGTTAAAATGTTTTGAGAATACTTCAAAATCCCAAGTACTCAGAAGGAAGAACATAAGTGGAGATTAACAAGACATGATAAACCTACTTAGTTGACTTTAACATCTTACCAACAAGAAGGTGAACATTTCACACTCCAGCATTCCAGACCACAAAGTCTACATTAATCTATTTTGGATTTGAATTCCCTTAAAGGACTCAAAATTCATTTCCACTACATCAAATTAGTCCAATGTTTCACTACATAACACAAAGAGTCTTCTAACCCTTACCCTACACCCATAGCTCTTTTTTGGTCTTTTATTTACATTTTTATGTAGTGCATGTATCTATCAGTTACACAAATAATATCTATTGTGCATAACTAGAAGATACTTAATATCCTTAAAATCAAACTCTATTGATCCCTTTTTATCCCACATAGAACTATGGAAGAGGTCACATGTGACCTGTTTGTCGTTTTTCCCACAAAGAACTATGGTATTGGTCAAGTGTGACCTGGACAACCTTGTGTGTTGTTGTGACCCTTATCCATGATGTGGATGAATAATTTATTAATTTAATCTTATTGGGGGCAGGTGATCACCAAGTGGAGAGGATTAAGTCTCTTCTTGAGACTGAACCTCCTATTTTACTTTCACTCCGTTTTTACCTTTTAGTTTTACTATGTTTTTATCAAATATATTATAATACTAAATTGAACATTGATAGATATTTTATAATGTGTTTGTAATAGTTTTTAACCGGTATATTAGTTTAAAATGTTATATTAATCATTATAATAGTTTAGTTAAGAACTAATTAATCTTTTGAGAAATTTATTGAACATTCAAAACTGTTATAAATTCACTACAAACTTAATTAGATTATATTTTTAAATTTGGGGAAATGTTTCATGAACTAATATTTAATTTTTTTATTGAAACTAAAAGCACCCCCTCTTGAGTACTCTACTATGACCAAAAAGATAGATTGTAAAAAAATATATAGTCACCATTGAATTGTGTGAAAAAATAAAACAATTTGAAAAAAGATAAAAATGTTTTCTCTGAAAAAGAATAGAAACTGGTTATAGTTGATGAATTTTATGTTGATAAGGATTTATCTACAAATGTTTATAGGATAATTATGAATTATGAATTGCGTGAAAAATTGGGCATGAAAAAAATTTCATGAAAATATAAATACATAAATAGTTAAAGGTGGACCCTTTAAAATTTGAGGATAAAATGATGAGATAAAAAAAGGTTGATAGGAAACACACATCCTGAGTTCTATTTTTTTGGAACAAATAGGTCCCACTTATTCCCATATCAGTTTTCTTTATACAAACACAATGGGAATTGAATGAGATGGGTGAATACCTAATAGGGGTGCATAGATGATTTGAAACTATTAAATATTCACAATTTTGTTAAAATAATGATCACTATGATATTCATAATCTGATTTTTAAAAAAAGATTTTATCCAGATAGGGTTTATATTCAGATGAAAAGGAGGAATATTTTTTTACTTGAACATTTTAATTTTATTTTTATGGTGAGTGGTGGAAATATTTTTATGATCATTAATAAATATCCTTTAAAATAAAGTTGTTGGAATCAATTTTATAATGGATTCATATTATAGAATATAGAAATACATGGTACTCTAGTTTCATCACTCTTGTTTTATACACCAGGTTATCCCCCAAAGACCAAGATTTTATTAAAAAAACACAAATTTAATTTATTGAATGTGGTTCCATTCATTGAAAATAAACTGAATTTGAGGAGTAGTGGGTTGATATAACAATTCCTTCACATAATCATTTCATTTTATTTATTATAAATATTGGGGAGAATATTAATTTGACATTAGATATGATAGGGGTATTAAAAAAAAATCCAATCGGTGAGATTGAATAACCTAATTGATTTATTGAAGATGAATTTTTTTTAAATAGATTCAGAAGGTGAAAAGTCATTGATTTCTAATTTTGATGTGTTGTTCTGAATTCCAAATACCTCTATCGATTTGGAAAAAATTTCTATAGTATATCGAATAATATGTTTGAGTGGATTGGTGTTGAGTATTATGGAATATAATTTGATATCTCTTTTATTATAGAGTATACCAAAAAATTAGCCTACCACAATAGCCTACCAAGGAGGGCCATAAATTCTATTTAGGTTGGAATTCAACAACTAGACATCCATCATTGGTGGTTTTGGGTGTGCATGTGGATAGTGGAACCATGGAAAGGAACATCAGATCATTGCAGAACCACTATATGGGGATGCATAGAAGTGGAGAAGCTTGTCAACATAGGTCAGTGATAACAAGTATTGGGTGTGGACAACATACTCTCATCTTCAAGAATTAATAACACGTTGTTATAAAAGAAGCTCGAAGAACCATCAAATATATGATGTGGGGATCAAATAGAAAAAAACTGTATCTCTATGATTAAAAATATATGTATAAATTAGAGGTCGTCTAATCTATTTTTTCAAGATAACATGATCTTCTAATTGGGATTTCTTCTACCTTTAGTAAGGTACTTCCTACATGTGTTGAGAGTTCTTTATATATCATTGGTTTTATGATTTATCCATGCATTCAAGAATCATATGTTCATAGAGAAAATTCAACTACAATCGACCATCATTGATCTTATCTTACTTAAATGAATGAAGATAAAACCAAATATATAAATTATTAAGAATTTTTCTTTACATTGATGATGTTTTTCAAAATTAAAGGTGTGTGAGTAGAGGCGGTGGATATGAAATATTGAGGTGATGTGCATGAGTTATGTTTGTGGGGATTTCTCTAAAAATAACTATAGATGATTCCATTAGTAGAATAATCTTAATGAATATCTTGATAGAAGTATAGAACTAAAGTAAGGATTTAATATGATATCTAATATCACAACTGTTTTATGCCCTCATACTTTTATTTTCAAATCATATGCGTTCACATGATGGTGTTTTAGATTCCAAGAACTTTTGTAGATATCCATAAAACATTTTAGAGAAACAGTGAATTATTTACATGACATTTAATGATTAGTAAAGTAGAGATATAAAGTATATAGTTATTAAAATTATTTTTATAATAAATAATTACATTATATTAATGCGTGAAAAATGATTAGTTGATGTAAAATCTAGGTATTCCAAAAACATAGAGAAGTGTTCAGAATGCTATGATAAGATATGAAAAAAAAGAGATGATATTGTGAGGTTTGGTTCCAAAATTTCTATTGTGATTACATGAAAAAAATATATGACTTTTGATAACATTCATGCTTGATGTTGTGATACATTTTTGTGTGATTTAAATGGGTGAGTAAAATTGGGACTCTGATACTATTGATATACATACATTTATGAAGGATGTTTTGAAGGTAGTATAATTGTTATGCATTTAGATAGTGTGGAACTACCATGATTTTGAAGACCTATTTGAGGAACATGATTTGTAAAACATAAAAGATCAACATATGAATAAGGAATATGTTCATGCATTACAGTTGGATAAATATACACGAGATATAAATTGCATCTATAGTGTGAAGTGTTTTTTGAGGTTGAGATGGGAAATAATAATGAATAAACTTTTTTACAATTCATTAGTATATTGAGATAAGTTAATATCATTTAATATCAGCGAATAGTAGGTGTTGTAGGTCAATTATAAATAATTATACATAGTCTGAGTAGTGTTTTAGTTAGGCAATTGACCATCTACATGTGATTAGACATAATTGTTCAAGGAAAGAATTTATGGAATGGTTCTTCAATTTTACCAAAGATAGTGTGATATAGTAGGCTTCAGGAGGAGGATCATTAATACATATTTCTATAGTGGATCTATCAATTTGAATAAGAATACCTATATAGTGAGGGGGGGGGTGTCTAACCTTCTTCAAGATGATTGTGATTGTGGGGTCTAACCAATCCCTAAGAATATGGTGAATTTGAGGGGACATAAAAATTATTGATGGATTATTGTAGATCAGATCTATAACGAACATTATAATTGGGGGGTAAAAAAAGATAATATTATAATAACATTCCATTATTGTCCAGAATATGTATTGTCAGATCTAAAAAAACAATAAAAAGTAGTTCTTTGAATTGATCCTTGTTAATCAATGTCTGCTATGACTTCTTTATTATTATTGATTTTAAGGAAAGGATGAGGAATAATGATGAGGGATTGAGACATTAATAATTAAAATAGATTTTCTTAGAATAGAATGAATTTTTTAAAAAAATTGTACCTATAATTCCCCCAGTGTTACCAAACCAATCATTAGACATTACATTGTGCAGACTACCATCCCCATAAAATTAAGTGTTTTGTTTTCCATCACCTTTTAAAAAAGACGGATATAAAGATTTTATTAAAGATAAAATATTATTTTTATGATATAATAATGTTTATTTTATGATAAATTATAAAATATATTAATTATATTGTCAATAATTGATCTTAGTTAATTTATTCATTTAAAATATTTTTACTTAGAGCATAACTATTAATTCATATTGTGTAATATTTCCATATCCATTGTATCATTTATTTTATTATAATTATCATAAATCACACTGATAAACTCTAAATAAGATCATTACTCTTCTTGTATAATTATATTATAACTAAACTATATCATAATCATTCATTAATCATGG
The DNA here is from genome assembly GCA_963277665.1 of Viscum album. Classification (NCBI taxonomy): domain Eukaryota; kingdom Viridiplantae; phylum Streptophyta; class Magnoliopsida; order Santalales; family Viscaceae; genus Viscum; species Viscum album. Next base: position 431,892,642 of record OY728150.1, on the reverse strand, counting down.
TGGGTTCATGTTTGGGTCGGTTTAACTAATTGATTGATCAATAGTTACATTTATCTCAAAGATGACTTTTAGAAATTAATTTCTATTTTAATATGATATAAATGAGAATATAATTATTTTTATTTTATGGAGATCTTATGTCAATATGTAATTAATTACTTAATAATACACATTTTTATCGTCAAAAAATCACTGAAACATGTTAGTTATAAATTTAATCTTTAATGATAAAGACTAAAACACTAATTGAAGGAATTTGAAACATATTGAATAATTTTAAATCATTACTAAAATTATTTTAAATTATATATTTATTATTATAATTTAATTAATGTTGAATATGAAAAAAATAGTTATAAAACTAGGGGAAATCATCAATACTATAAACATCAAATGTGAAAAATGGAAAGAATTAATATAGATAACGACTAATTATAAATTGAATGATTGGAAATTGAAATGAGTAATGTTTTTAAATATCTAATTAAGATATCTATGTTATTTTATTTATTATTTTAAATTATGATCATGGATGTCATGATAAGAGGTAAGGTTTTTTTCCCATTTATATTCATTGAGACATTTTTAATGTTATGCACCAATATCATAAATATGTGGCTTATATAATTTATGAAAATTAATTTCATTAACAACCCATGATAAAATTGTTGAGATATATATAAACCTATTATTTTCAAGCAATAAATTATTTTTTAAATTACTTTATATATAAGTGTTTTCGTCTTAAATTCTTCTCTTTTAGTCATGTTTGATATTTTCACCTAATTTTATTTATGTGGGTTATATACAACCTATTTGAAATATTAAATCATCAATAAAATTCATGTCATGGTATATATATATAGATATATATTATGTTTTAAATCTTATAGGTATATGATCCAAAAGTGTTACTAAATCCCTATGGGTTTCCATCTTAATTTCACTTCATTGAGCTTTAAATTGTATTTTGGACCTTATTTTCACTTTTGAGGTCTGAATATTGATAATTTGATACATTCTATTATGAATCCATTTTATTTCATGGTATGTAAATAAAAATTGTATTTTATAACTATCAAGAGTTTTAGATCCAAAATATTATAAAGTCGTAAAGGGTTTCATAAAAAATTATACTATTTGAGACATGTGTAGTGTTATTAACCTAATGAAATTTATGCCGTGTATTAAATTCGTATTTCAGATATCATATAATGAATTATATTATAACAATGGTAATTTTTTCAAATTTAATCCCTATATTTCAAGATATTTTGATTGAATAGTTACTCAAGACGAATAGGTTTTCTTGGTCTCAATTCTTATTCATTAAGACATAATACATATTGTGAATCATGTTTTATATTTATGGAGTATTATCTAACCAAAGATATATTTTCAAATTAAGACTTTTATTACAAGTGATCTATAATTAAAATCATGTCCCATTGTTCATGTGGTTTTTAATTCATGTCTTTATATGTATTTAGTATTTTTTTTCAAATCATCTTTCTTTAAATGAGTTATAATCATTCTCAAATATATATAAATTTGAAAAATTATTGAATTTGTTTGTTTTATATGATATTATATCACTATTTTATGTGGATATATATTCGTACCACCTAAATACATTATGTAATTTTTCTTTCTTCTTGGGTTATTTTCTTTGTAAATCACACTACTTTCTTTGGATGGATTATGATCATGTTATTCTAGTATTGAATAATACATGTAACCATTTATCTATATGGTGTGAAAATAAAACTTTACAAAATTCATATTGGATATTGGTCACATATATATAATGTTATTATATTCACATGGGTCATATTATTGGTTCTCAATATGATGTTATTCAAATAAAGATGATTATTGAAAATATGACAATTTATTGGTTGACCATACACCTTATCTAACTGGGTTGGTTAAGATCAGGTCATCCCTTTCGTTGACATTTGGAAAAGTATTGATATTATTGATTATTATTGACTACTAATGTATTCTTATCATAAATTTATTTCCATATTTCTCATTATATTTCTAGAAATGTGTTATTTTATAGTTTGTTCTTAAGAGAATGGTATGAGAAGTATTTTTGACTCCTGTAGTGAATGCATTAGATGTAACCATGTGTTAGTTAGGGACCAATATATATATATTTTTGATTTATAAACAGGTATCCCGAGACAAAATATATTTGTTTTTAGTGGATGCCACTTCCCACAATAGGACAGTGCCTTTCCAAAAGGCATTGGCATCAATCTGTCATGATTGCAGTGTTTACTATATGTAAAGTGGCTTGCAATAAGGCCGCTAAATCATGGTTTTAATTTATAAAATTATAAATCCCATTCGTATGTAATTATTACTATTGATATCCATGTTTTCATTTATTATCTTAGACAAAAAGGTTCTCATTTTAAAATCGATTATGACTTCATGTTTTTTACTTTTTCCTACTATAATATTCATGTCATGTTTATGTATTTATTTCTTCATTCATAAATTTACCTTATTAATAATTTCATATCACTAATTTCTTAGGATACCATTCCTTTGGTTATGAATAAAATTAAAACAATTGTAATGTTTATATGTATATTTTGTGTGTAACAATAAAGGGGAGATGTTGAATAATTGTCGTGAATTATGTCGTTTTTTTATATAATTGAAAACATATCCTTTAGTTTATAAAGAAATTGGATTTGTGACATTATTTTTTTTGTTAAATATAAAAAACATAAACCTAATAAGATCCTCATTGTATATGTGATGCATCAATCAATATTAATTTTTTAATTATGGATGGTTATATACAAGATTTCATTGCGGGTATCAAAAAATATATATAAATTTTATTTATATGAAGATGGATCTGGGACTGTGGTTTTGGGGTGTCATAGTTATTATCAAAGAATGTTTTTATATAAAATTTTATAATATTATTTTTCTGGTCGATAATTTTCAGATTGATTAATTATGGTTCATAAAAATATTAATTGTATTGATTACCCAATGTAATAATGAAAAAGTAATAATGAAAATTATATTTTGGGTTGAGGATGATAGAAATTTATTATAAATTTTATCAATAAGTCTAAGTATAGGTTGAAAATAGAATATTTAAGTGAATTATTGAGTGTGTAATTTACTAAGAAATTACATCCTTGTATGGATCCTAGATAGTGGATCTGGTTATGCCAAAAATATTTCTATGGTTAATAATCTGAAAGCGAATGTGTTGGGTATTAACATGATTGTTACCTAGTGTTTTAAAAAGGTCATAATTGAAATCCAGATAAGAACTCCTATGGGATATGATTTAGTTAATAACATTCCCTTTATAAACCATTATAAAATATTCACAAATTATATTAATAAATTATTTTATAGAACTTAATAGAAAAATGACCATAGATATCCAAGGATTAAATAAGGATAGTCCTAGGTTTATTGGAACATATATTATGTTACAAAAAATGACATCATTAGGAAATAAATATTTTTTATTGATGATTTCTTATTCACAATATTGATATTATCACAACCATGTTAGAATTTATATTTGGTTGAAACAAGATCAAGTAGATAAAGCTAATAAAGGTATGTATCTTGAAACTGTTATGTCTTGTAACAAAATTAGGGAGCTCATGTTAATGTTTAATTGTTTTATAATACTATTATGAAAGAAAATGTGAGTTTCTTTATCTCACACATGGTAGTGAATTTGATATTGAAATAAAAATTAAATATTGATCCAATAAAATATTTTTATTATTTATTGATATTTACCAATGATATTTTGGTATTTTCAAAATGTTATTATAGATTATGAGAAACATATTAGTATAATGCTATAGTAGTTTTCTTTAACAGTTGGAAACTTATATTAAATATAATTAATAAACAAGAAAATTTTATTTTATTAAAATATTATATTTGAGGGATACCTATTAAGAATACGTGATTGTGGTATATAAAACTCTTAGGTTTAAAATAATATTGATGTTTAGGTAACAAAGGGTTGATTGATTTTGATAAATATTAGTTAAAAAATATTGGTAACCCGGATACTAATAAATTATTCATGACAGTTTTGGATAACTTCAAAGAATTTTTGGTATTATGATATAAATTGACATGTGTGGGGATTTACAATATTTTAGGTTAATATGATTTTAGTTTTAGGGAATGTGTTTTTTGAACAATATATAACTTTATTGTGATTTAATATCTTGGAGATTCAAATGGGTTTTGAGAGTATGTGATTAGGGTATACACATACATTAATATATGATTGTATGAATGATTAATTTTCTTTGAGGACTAACAAATTCATTTTTATGAGCATAGATTTCAATGATTATTGGGTTTATAAAAATTTATAAATGATCATGGGAAATTGGGATACCTATTTTAATTATTAGGATAATAAGTAATAAGAAACATAACTCAATATAACATACATAAAACTTAGGTAACAATGGATTTCATGGACAATGCAGAAATAGTCCTAGTGAAGAACCTAATAGGATAATGGATGGAGTGGGAAATCTTGTAATTATGTAAAATAAACTATCAATACTTATAAATAACATCATTAACATAGTTTAATTCTTGAAATCACTAGTGAATATAAGTATAGAATCTCATTGAATCTTTGGTTACCAATATGTTAATGGAAGGAATGTTCATTTTCCTACACATCAAAATTTTGGACGAAACATGTGTGTAATTAACATGAAGGAATGAAAAAATTATATAATTGTAAACATGAATGTTAAAATAATAGAAACTCTAAAGGAAACTGAGAATTTACAATGATTTATGGGTTTAATTGAATATAGTTGGTAATTATGTGATTTGATGTCTGAATACAAGGGTTAATGAGGGATATACTCACCAACAACCAGGTGTACAAGGAAAATTTTATAAAAATACTAGTAATGAATTAGATAGTGTAATTTCAGTCCAGATAATGATGTATTATGTCTTTTATGTTTTCACTAACTACTATATATTGAGATATAAATTAAAACCCATAGTAGTAGGATTATCATATAAATAATTTTTGGGGTTTGTCGGAGGTTATTACTAATTGATCCAAAATAATTTCCTTAGTTAAATTCAATTTGAAATTTGAAATGGGTTAACTTATAGTAACCTTGGATTATCAGGAATTTATGTTACATTATTCTAAGGACCATAACAATTTCATGTCTTTTAAAAGTTAGAAACACAAAAATTTATTCCTTGGAAATATACATAATCTCCCAATATGATCTTCATAAATAACACCCTTCTCAGTTATATCATATTTATTATATTTTATCATAAATTATGGAAAATTAAAATAAAAGTGGTGATCTCAAATTCCCATTAATGGTAAATAAGAGAGATACAAAGAATAACATGAACACAAGGGTATGAAAACATGAGAATAACATTTGAAAACAACTCCCAATATATCAAAGTTCATAATATTGAGTTATAGGATACATATTAGTTGTTTATAAAATATTAATCTTATGGTATAGAGGAGGGGTGGAAAGGGATCCAACTTAGGCATGGTCATGCCAAATTGTCCTCAGAGTTCTAGAGGTTTAGAACCTTCGGCCAGGCCCTTCCTAACGTTGAACAACAGGTTTGAGGTAATTTCAAATGACATGCTTGAAGAATGATTGGATGCAGAGATTGTGATCCATTGTAATGTCGATGTGGATTGTGTGAAAGGGCACAACAGGGTAATATTGGACCACGAGGAAGCCCCTAGGTCCATGGAAGAGGCTGCTTATGCGAATGGGTGTCTTTCGTTGGTTGATAGTAACACACCAGATCCAAGGAGGGGGAATGCTACTGGTTGCAGCAATAATGCATTGGAGAACAAAGGGAGTGATGTTTCTGGGGGTAATAAAGAAAACGTGAGTGGTCCAACCAACCATTCCTATAGTGAAAATATACATAAGGGGAACAAAAGGATGACTGAGTGTAAATGAACTCTATCTACTATACCAAGGAGAAGAACCACAAATGACTACTCTTACCTACCACGACATGTGAGTACCAGATCTTCCTTTAAGCGGGATAGAGGTGTGATTCTTGCTTTAAAAAAAGATACCATGATCAAACAAACATTCCCAGTGCAACCTGTACTGGACCAAATGAGGAATCCTGAGAAAGGTGATCATATTTTAACGTGTCATAAATCGGAATCTGAATGGGAATCGGTTATGGAAGAAGGGGACTCTTTTGTAGGATGTGAAGATGATTACGAGTATTATGATATGTTGTTTCGTGCTAGTCTATCTGGTCTACAATTGTTCTGCATATATTTGTTTTGTAAGTGTTTCAAGTTATAGACTATTATGTTTTGAGGGTTGTGCAGTTTCTCACTTTTCCTAAAAGTGTTGGGAAATAAAAAATTTAATTGTCAATAAATCAATGGAATCAAAGTACCAGATGCGTTATGGAATAAATTGAAATAAGAAATTTATATTTAGAACAAACAAAAGCATAGATAATGTTTTATATAATAGTCAAGGATCAATAAAAATGATATTATAGTTCAATGGATTTTCTCCACAATCTATCATTGTTGTAGAGGTTAACTCTAAATACCATCATAGAAAACAATATCCCATAATAAACTAGGTTCACTCTCCATTATTGACTTGTCTATATCATTAGACATAAATATTTCCCGAATGTATTGGAGGGAGATATAGGTCCCACCTATCTCATTATGAAATATATATTTATGTGTTCCACTAGATCATTAATCATTATCCATATCATATACCACAAAATTAAATGGATTTCAGAAGTATTTAATCATGTCATAACCTATATAAAAGAGATTGGATTCATAATCCTTTCATTATTTCATCATATCATAACTCATGGAGGAATTAGTGGGTTTCATAAGAATTATATCATGGTATAGCCCATGTATGAGAAATAAGTTTCGTAAATATCAATACATCATAAACAAAAACAATTAATAGAATAAAAAATAATGGTATCTTAGTTTTATATTCCCAATAAGGCATATGTACCATCAAGGATTGTCATATTAGATGGAAAATGATTCTGAAATACCACTTAAAACATTTGTTGAGGAAAATATCATTTATACATTAGAAAATACTTTTAAAAAAAAATCATTTTGAACATTTTAGCATAAAATAACTTTGAAAAATTATAATGGTATCTTCATATAAAATTACGATCATGACCATAGATATTTCGTTCATTCCATATACATGAAAAAACCTATTTTTCCCAATTTGGGTAAAATAAAAATGGTAATTGTTAAAAAAAACATAAATATTTCTTCCAAAAAATTATTTAAATTCTCAAATAGCTGTTAAAGAGTAATTTAATAACCATATGAGGATATTAAGAAATTTTTTGAAAACTATTTTTGTTGAAACATAGTTTTGTATGAAAAATGATTTCCTACATAAGAGAGAAATAACTTATGACTTTCTTGATCATATTACCAATTATTCTATTCAAAAAAATATAAAAACCATACTATTAATTTATAATATCATGAATAACTAGAGGAGAATAAAATTCATGAGTTTCTTGAGTTGTTGTTAATACTATTTTATTATCGAAATCATAATCATAATTTGGTTGGACAAACGATGTGAATGTAACATAAAATAATTTCCACATTTGTTACAATGAATCATAATAAACATGATGGAATGACATAAAATGGATAATAAAATATCACAAGAATAAATAATTTCATGATATTATATGTTATAGGGTCTTTATATACACCCCATGAAAGAATATAGGTGCATAATAAAACAAACATCTCAATGAAGAAAAACTGTGACAAAAATCCTTTACCCTAACTCTTGAATTCATTAATAAAAATTTAAACGTTTTTTATAATATAAATATATTTATTATAAGAAAATTAAATATCAACATTTACATATATCATATCATATATGATCATATTATGACCTTTTATATCCCATTTATTAGAAATCAGATGTCAATGTTACGTTTTGGTAAATAAAGGCATTGTTTTTTGTATAAGTTTGTATTTTTTAATTTTTTACCTCTTACTATTATCATGAATTAATAATATATAGAGTTTTAACTAGTAAATAAATTTCATATATACTAAATATATATTTATTTATAATAATTGATTAAATTAAGTGATAGAAAATTAAATACATGGTAAATGTAGATGGTATGTCATATATACACATGATTGTTATTTACATTTTCTTGTCAGATTGGAAGAAATACAGGAAAGTAATATATTATAATTATAGAATCATTTTTATTTCATATATATACAATATTATCCTTAAAACCATCACTATTCCCTTCCATGTAAAGATTGAATGAATCACATCGCCTTCTGAGGTTGTAGTCTGTCGTACCCACATGTAACATCATCATATTCTCATAATATGTAGATTACGATGGTAAGTGTGATATAATAATTAAATATTTATAATAATATCATAGATATATTATAAAAATAATAAATAAATCATTATTTCCATCCATGGGAGGTGGTAATGGTAAATTGAATAACGTAGGTTCATGATGTGGTAGTTCTACGAACACACGAACAATGATTTCATACCCCATTTGATGAATGTGAATTTTTTTATATGAAATTTCATTAATATAACAACATATTATTATATAGTATAAAATAAATTTATTATTTAATCATGGTATAATAATAATCGAAGGCGGTGGGTGAATGAATAAAAAATACCCATTGATGAATGTGACCAATTTATTAGGTATATTCCTTCTATTTACAGAAAAATACTTCATTCCTTGTGAATTTATTATATTGGTATTTTAAAAAGTTGAATTAATTATTACTAGTAACCATATAATTTCTGGAAAAAAAAGAAACCCGTAAGTCTAAAAAAATTACTAAGCCAACTTTAACAATTAAAAAATTAAACGTGAAACAAAAAGATTCAAGGACAAAACAATGTAACCTAAGGAACCATGTAATCCATTGAACTATAATCACTTTTGTTGGAGAAAAATGGATCACCATCACAAGACTGAGGTTTCAAAACAAAAAATATAAAAAACACCATCATCACTATCACTGAAAACCACACCAGATCCAAAATTGGCCATCCATCATAAACACAACCCAAAACAAGAAAAATCCACATCACTGAGCACTAAAACCTCTTGGAAAACCATAAAAAACAATACATCACCTCCCATGAAACCTTGAAAATAACCACACAAATCCAACTAGGAGGATATCGTTAGAATCCAGGAGTAAGAGAGAAGTATGATCAAATTACATGAAGACATGAAAAAACACAAAACCTCATGGGTAAAAATATAAATTTCAACTAAACAATAGCACAAAAAAAATTACAACTAGATAATAGAATGTACCAAATCAAAACCAATGAAGAAGTATGAAACCTTGACGTAGGAGAAAACCAACATGAATCGCAACTCCTAGAAAACTGATGAGGTATCATCCTACAAATCCTAATCCCCCCACTAGAGCCACTATATCATACTGAAATTTATTCTAGTGCAATATATTTGGGATTATGAGTATACATTGAGGTGGTTAAGGCCTCTCAGTGAGTCATGAACATGGACAATTCCTCTTCACAGTACAGGAATGCAACTAACAAACCTTGTCGATGGGGACTAAGAGTGATACTATGGAACATCTCATACAATGTTTAGGAAAAACAACCTGATCATAAAACTCCTATAAAAATAAAAAATAACCATTTATCCCTCACTAAAAATATGAATAAAAATATATCTAAGAAGTAGTATTACCAAATGGTGAGGAGACGACCGAATGTGACAAAACCCATCGCACTGGAGAAGAAGAGACATTGATAGTAGAAGATACTGTTGGAAGGAAACCTAGCCCTAAAAGAGGGAGAATAATCCATGGATTTGGGATGGGATTCTTTCATGAAAAATGGTTTGACTATGTGAGGAAAATATTTGGATGGTTGGCCTTTTAAAAGTGAGGTCAGTGTCACACTTTTATGTTTTTGAAATAAAAAGTTGTACCCACTTTTTTATCCTGCCTCAAAGTTCCAAATTTGACCACTATCTATACTATAATATATATGGTCATTATATTTCTATTAAATTGTTGTTGGACATGTTTTTATTACTTTTAACCCTTATCATTTTATATTAACTCCATGGTAAGCCCATTTTAACCTTAACCATGGTAAATATTATAATACTATGTCTGCTATTCATTTTGGTCAAACATTATGTTATCCTTATTAGAAAAAATATATTATTATGTTTCAAAATAATTAATACATTTCCCAAAGTCCATATATATAAGTTTGAAATTTTATTTTAGTATTAATATCACAGACGTGATGAGAAATATGGTTTTTAGAGAGAAAATGTTCAAATGTTTAAATGTTTTCATATTGAAATTTTATATAAAATTCATTCAAATGATCTAAATTGGATTAAATGATTTGATATTGATATAATTTTATGTTAATATCAATTTAAAATAAAATTTTACACTATAAATAAATCAAATGAAATAGATATTTTCCATTAAAATACGGTATTTTTAAATATTCATAAAAAATTCAGCATTTCTTTTAAATCACAAAACTTCACCACAAAATAATATTGAAATAATGCTTAAAAATGATGTTTATTTTATCAAATAAATTTTATAATGGTTCGAAACATTAATTTTATTAATTTGCAACAAAAAATAAAAAGGTATTTTTGGAGAAAATTGATATTTTCAAAACAGATAATGAAATGAAAAAAATTAAGTATTTTTCTATCAATATTATTCATTTTTATAAAACCATTATATGTAATTTTTTAATTTTATATAAAAATCATATCACTATGTTTAAAGGAAAGGTTATAATCATCAATTTTCAATAATTATATTTATAATATATTAAGGGTTTTTAAACCTCATTGTTTTGTGTAACGTAAGATATCCCAATGTTTCATGTATCTCATGCATACCTTGGTGTTGTATATAACACAAGAAATAAAATATGTTTAATTTATTTGAAACAAAATTATAAAATTCCGTGGTGCTATTTTCTACCCCGATTAAAATAATTTCACGCTCGAATTTTTCTACTCCAATACAATAATTGAGGATACAACTACATCATAATTTCTTCAAGTTCCCATATATATTTTTCAAATTTTTAGTTTTGAAACTAAACATTAACTATGGGAGGGGCCTTGTTTTATATAACAATATCTATAAGATACATAATATCAACATGTTTTTATTTATAAGAAATTTCATTCTACAATGGTATGACCTCATATTTTAGTACATGTGAACTATATGGTATGTACTTCTTCAAGAGAGATTCAAGGAACATAATGTGGAATTGAGGGTGTTTTGGTGAAAAAACTAAGAGATAATGTATATTCTTGAGATGATTGATTAATTTAAATGGATAAATATAGTTAGGACATAGTTCCAAATTCTATTAGAATATCAAGACCTTTTTCTATAAAATATATTCATTGGAAAACATTGTCAGTAACATAAAAATAGAGATCATAAAAAAGATTATCGTTATAAAATTTTTATTGACACAGATCTTCCATGATGTTTTGATAAAAAGATATAACCTTCTCTTCCATCTCTTCTACAATTAATGTTCGATATAACTTTCTTTCTCCATCTTAAGTCTAGAAAATTGGAGACCTACATGTTTTTTCCTTAAAGGGATTCATAAAAAGCCATATTATGTCAATAGTGAATGATATTTTTGTAATAAAACTCAACTATAAAATGGTGTTGATCCTAACCACTTATAAAATAAAATTCATAATATCTAAAGATATCAACTAGGGTATGAATTTTTCTATCAGGATGACCATTAGTCTGAGGATTATAAACAGTGTTGAAACTAAACCTTGTTTCAAGAGATTTCTCAATACTTAAAAAAAATAAGAGGTAAACACTGATTAGACACTATGGAATGTGGTAATATGTGAAACCTTAAAACTTATATAAATTAAAACCTATTAGGATGATCTAGAGAGATGTCTTCTTTCATAATAATAAAGTGTGATAAATTAGTAAGGAGATTGGAAGCAACCCATATAGAATTATCCCTATTATCTATTTTGGGGCATTTAATGAAAAAATCTTGGGATATGTTCTCCCAATTACATTATTGTTTGGCTGATGGATATAAAATCCCATTTTACTTTTATATTTAAAACTTAAATTTCTAACACACCAAGAACTGAGATACATCCTCTACTATATATCAATTCATTTCACCCCACTAGAATTATAGTTTCAAATATATAAACACCTTTATACTCCCCATAATAATATAGAATGAAGAACTATTATATTTATATATAAACTCTTTATTAAAATCAGGTATGGAAGAAATTAATAAATGTTTCTGAATCTATGACATTCCATCCTGATAAATGATAAACTCAAGATGATTTATAACTTTTTTTAAGCTCTAAATCTTTTTTCTATACCTCTTTAATATTCACAAGGATAGATTGTTGAAAATTAGATTGAGAAAGATAAGATTTTTCCACCACCCTCAAGATATTCATATCTAACCATAAAAATACTGAAAAATGTGATGTGTTTTATCCTAAACATCTATAATATATCAAGATCCTTTTGAATCAAAGCATCGACCTCTTCGTTCACTTTACTAGGCTGGTAATGTTTTGAAAAACTATAATTAGTAATCACCTCTCACAATCTTCTAGGGATCTTATTCAACTCTTCCTGAGTAAATACATAATTTATTATTTTATGATAAATATATATATAAAACATTGGTCAATAAAGATAATTCTTCCATATAATTAATTCAATAATTACCACAACTAAATATAAAATCTTGATTTGTGTAATTTTGTTAGGAATATTCAATTCTCATGATCTATGATCTATAAAAATGTCATTATGTATAAGAAAAAATCTCAATACCTTCTTGGATTCATAACTATAGATTACAAACCCTTCTCTACTATAGAGTAATGTATACATAATTTCATTTTCTAATCTACTTTTTAGTTCCTTTAAATTTTTTCCACATTCATTTGTCTAGATGAAATTAGATCCCTTCTGAGTTAACATGGTCTGTGGATTATATATTCTTAATTAATTATCCACATACAATTGATAATATCCAGATAAACCACAAAAACTATAGATCTCAGTCACTATCGTTGGTCTGGTAAAACATTCAATGTCCCTTTTCATCGATGGATCTACCGATATAACTTTTCTTGAGATTATGTAACCCAAAAATGAATAATTGTTCCCCAAAAATTCAAACATTGTATATTATTCTAAAATTTCTCCAACTGTAGGGTATTTAGTAAAATTTTCATGTGTTATTCATGTTCTTCCTTTATATTTAAAAAGATAATAATATCATCTACAAAGACTACAAAAAAATTACCATGTTAATCTTTGAAGAGTCTATCCATTAAATCGATGAAGATAATAGGAGAATTCATTAGAAATATTGGAGTCAATATATTTTCATTATGTTCATACCTTGTATGTAATAATTTCAATTTTATATAAAACTTATTCTCCTTCAATCGATGATAACAATAATTATACTTAATCTTCTAAATGTTTTGAGCTCCGATCAGTTCGTCAAACATATCATCAACACAATGAAGACAATACTTGTCATTAATTTTGATCTTGTTCAACTCTCGATAATCAATAAAAAGTATAATTTTACAAATATATTTTTAACAAAAAGTCAATTTTTACCCCAATTTTACACACATGGAAAAGTGAATATATTGTTATGGTTTTCCTATGGTAGTTTTTTCAGTTCCTGCAACTCAATCAAAAAAATTCAAAATAGATTCTTTGAAATAGTTATGAAATAAGTTATCAGTTCAATTAAGAACTCAACTTCAAATATTTTTGTAAGGCTTAGAAAATATTATAGAAATACCTCATTTTTTTAGTAGTAAGCATATCATGGATTTCATGTTTCTCCCCAACCATTTGAGATAAACACCCCTTTAGAATGGGAATAATGACCCACACAATGGATTTGATCTCTATCAGATGTTTATACCAGTCCTCATATTGATAGAATACCATAATTTGGTTTTGAATATGAAATGTAAATTATATTCCTTGATAAATATTTAAGGATTTATCAATAGAATCTAAATAAATTCTAAAGATAATATCAATTTAATCTAGAGGATGAATGAAGAGACCATCAAGAAACACATTCCCAGCAATGCTAACAAGAGAGGAAATATATAATTGAGGTGCGATCATGGTTCCATTAAGTATTTTAAATCAAAATTATATATCAAATAATTGTTTTGGACTCTTCATAACCTTTTTAAATTATTCATATATTTATGAATGGGTAGATCTAAAATAAAATAAGATAATAGTAGTAAAAGCGTGGATGGTTTTTGTACCATTCAGTGCCCCATTATTAGACCCCTCATGAAATAGAGTTATCACATGAGATTCACAATTTTATCTTGGATTTATAGTTTTATGATGTCAATAATTATCATTATACATTGTATTTTGGAATTTGTTAGTATAATTAAATCACTCAATACATTTGATACACTACTGTGTAGGTGATTTATTTTGTTCATCTTTCTCTATATTCAACTCATAAGCTAATGTTTTGTTATCACTTTAATAATAAATTTCATGATGTCCTTACATTACACATTTAAAAAATTTATAGGTCACCTTATGAGAATTTCATCTATTCTTCTTCTGGCACTTTGAGCATTCAAAACATCTCACATTTTTCTCAACATGGTTCTTAGATTTTCCATTAAATTCCATTTTTTACTTATTATAAAATCCATGAGATTGATACTTAAATCTATACAACATTTATACCTTGATAGAACATTGAATATTTTCTTCATATTTATTGATGTTTCTTATGGCTTACACCCTTCATGGAATTTATTTTAATTAACTAAAAAAATTCATCCTTACTTTTATGTTGGATGATAATACCCGAAGATTAACACATATGTCTTGTAAATTTTTTCTCATAGGAACCAACATATTCATCATCATTTTGAATTATCTTAAGAAACACCTTATACAAAATATGAATTATAAGAGGAATTAACTTATTGAAAAATTATTTCTTGAACTCATTCAAATCCATGGAGTTTATTTCCTCATGGTCCCTTGTACTATTAATAAAAATACACCATGGATCTACCTCACCATCAAAAAATTAGATATCAAAAATGAATTTTTCTTTTTTGGAACAATGGAGAATAGAAAATATCTTTTTTTGGTGTTGATCCAATTTTGATAAAATAGTGGATTATAATTTCCAAGAAAAGAAGTTGGATGTCTCCTCATGAATGACTCATTATAATGGTGTTCATTCCATTGATCCTTGGAATTTGATCATGATTAATAGAATAAAAAAGACATGTGATCATAACAATACGGTTTTTTAATAGATATCCCAAAAAAATTAGATACCCAGGAGTAAAATCATTTTATTTTTCATTTGACTAAGCATTATTATGGATTTTCTAGGTTCTCGCTATTGTCTAAAACCAAAAAACATAGTGTACAATAATATAATCATGAAAGGTAACAACATAATCATGAAAAACAACTTATATAATGTATAAATAATAAATATTATTTAATATTTGACATATTTGTTTTATATTAGGTCATTAATATTTATCATCTACTTAAATCCTTCATGACGGATCGTAACGAGTTTTTGAATTTCCAAATAAAACCCCCAAGGAGTGTTAAACTAGTTGTGAATTAAGAACAATTTTCTTGCACTAGGTGGGGATCATGTCCAGGTCAATCAGTCTTTTTAAAATTTATTACCCCAATGTACATCTATTCTAGAGCCACGTCCAATTGATGTATCCAGAGAGGGATATAATTTCATATAAACCACTCACTGAATATTTTACAAATATTCAAGAAAATATTCTTATTCTTTGACTCTTCCAAAAAAATATCCTTCAGCATGTCATTGGAGATCTCATTAAGATTTTATCATTATAATTTATAAATTTATACTGAACCTGTCATATGACACTATATATAGAGACCAAATCATATCATACATAGACAATCAATTATTTATTATGAAATTTTATTACAATACAAAAAATCATGCATGAAGACTCTAATATTATAGTGTCATTAGAAACCTGGAATCATAAAAAACAGGTCCATGTTAAACAACATTATCTAGAACTATGATTTAAATAACATGAAACATTCTTTTACACATTATATATAATATATTTCAACATAAACTGGGGAATTAAAACATAAGTATGGGGTATCTAAGATGCTATTTAAGGGTAAAAATGTGAGATATATAAGTATAACATGATCAAAGAGTTATGTTAAAATGGTCATTAAATTTGAAAACCATTACCTACATATTAAAGATAATAATATCGAGTCATGTAATACATATTGGAATCTCATAATCCATGAAAACTAGGAAGATCAAGAAAAATGAGCCATGAGAATATAAAATTGGAATATGAAATAGATTCTTAGAATACACATAATCATAGTAAATAATTTACATAGTAGTATAGGATAAATGAAAAGGCTGTCATAGTGGAATGAGTTCACTACCCACACCATCGTAGTTTTCATGGATAACATCCAAGACCATCGTAAAAGAAAAATTCGTTTACTAAAATGGGTTTAATCTCCATTAAATTCTATTTAATATCATGAGGTATAAATACCAACCTAATGATTTGAAGGGAGTCATATGTCCCACCTGTATCATAAAAAACCATAATTATGTGTTCCAAAATATCCTAAAACATTCATAATATGATAATTGATAAAATAAAATGGGTTTAATATACATTTAATTATATTAGAAATGAAATAAAAGATAATGTTTTCATAATAATATCATTATATTGTAACCCATGGAAGAAGAGGTATGATTCATAATAAATTAATCTTCAAATAAACTGTAGAAGAGAATTACATTTCATTTATATCCTTCCATCATAAAAATAAATTCTACATTGATAGAATTTTAATGGTATACATGGATCATATCACCATCATGGAATAGATTATATCAATGGATGGTATTTTTCATGGGAAATTATTTTTAATGATTATTTAATCATTTCTTTAGGAAGATATCATTTCTGATGAAAAAACCATTTAAAACATAAATTTTTTGTAAATATATTTCTCTAAAAAAACATTCAAATAATTCAATGTAAGACTAAAAGAAAATAATGTTCATGACATTGATAAGTTTCATTCATGTCATACACATTAAAAAGTATTCATTTCTCAGTTTCATTAAAAGGAAAACTAAAATTATTTTAAAAATTACTTGAGGAATAATTTAAAAATATTCATGAAAAGTAAGATAAGTGTAAGACTATTTTTCAATAATAATAAAATAATAGTTATAATGTTTAATTAAAAACCCAATTTTAAAAACATGATTTTGAAAGAAAATAGATTTCCATCTAAAGATATAAATATTGTCATACTTTCTTAAAGACATTTTCTCAATTATTTTAAGTAAAAAAGAGTGGGAGAATAATAATATTACACCAAAATATTAGGAACAACCATAAGATAATAAATTTTTATAGTTTATTCAGATATGGATCATAATATTTTATCACTATAAATAAAATGAAAAATAATTCCCACAAATATAAAGATTGGAACATAAAACCATTGACACTCAAGTAACATTGAATCATAATCCCCATTAATAAATAACACTTAATTGAAATAAATATATCATGAGGTTAAATAATATCCTGATATTATATTTAAAAGACAATTTATATACACCACATGAATGAATATAGGTGCATAACATAAGTTTCACCATAGTGAAGGCTAATTGAAAATAAAATCCCTTACAATAAGTCATGACTTCCAGAATACATATTAAAAACTAATGTATAATAAATTTAATATTATAATCAGTATATTATAGAAATATATATATATATATATATAATACCATATATGATATAATTATGACATTTTTTTCACTTTTTTAATAATAATTACTTAAAATTTAGTAGTATAAAATGAAATACACCATTCACAGAGATGGTCGGTCATACGTTTGTATGAAAGTTGTTTAAATTATCATTTAAAATTGGAAAAAATAAAAGTAAATTATATATTATCATTCTTGAAAAATCATTATTTCATATATTTCACATATTTTCATTAAATGCATCCTTCTTACCATCTATTTAAATAATAAACGAACAACACTGCTTCACAAGGTGGTAGTCCCCTGTATACACGAGCGATGTTATCTTCTTCAAACAATATGGATAATATGAAGATATCTGGGATATAATAATTACATAATTATAATAATATAATAAATATAATAAAGGTATTTTAATTACATCATTATATATAACTTTTAGAGGTGGTAAGAGAAAAAACAGAGGACATCGGTTCAAAAGATAATAGTCTTCCATACACATGAATGATGATTTTTCATCCCATTTGATAGAAGTAGAGGTGGGGGTAAGTAATATCCTTAACATAATAATATATATGTATTTACAATGTAATGATTTTATTATATTAATGTTTTATAAAAATAATTGATGGATGTGGAGGAAGAAGAAAAAAAACTATCATTGATGAATGATACATATTCTAGGGGTATATTCTATAGATTTGAACCAAAATACTTCCTATATTTCCTTTATATCTAAAATAATGATATTATGATGTGTGTATGGATTCAGTAAATTTATTTATGATGATATTTGTTGAACCAAAAGTTTTTTATAGTGTAAAAAAGAGAGGAAAAAGACGACCTTTTAAAAGTGAGTTGATTTGAACACTTTTAATATTTTAAAAGAAAAAGTTCCACATGCATTCTTATACGGAAAAAAGTTTGAAAATATAAAATTACATATCCAAGAAGAAATAAGTTCACAATATGTCCATGAAATAAGTTTTTATATGATTTGGGTCATTTTAAACCCTTATCTTTTTAGTTTAACACCACCAGTATTCCCATTTTCAACTTAAACATGAAAAATAAAATATACTATTTTACTATTAATTTTGGTAAAAAAATTAAGTAGAAATTATTATATAATATATAGTATTGTGTTTCCAAATATGGATTCCTTTTTTATATTCTTTTCATATAAGTGGTAATTTTTAATTTGAAATTAAACTTGTATACATAACAAGAATGAATATTTATAAAGGGAAAATATTCAAAACATTACAATGTTTTTAAAGAAAAAATTAATATGAAATTTATTACAAAGTACTAAATTTGTTTAATGGATGTATAATTTTAATATTTTCGATTTATAAAAAACATAAAATAATATATATATATATATATATATATATGAATTAAATGAAAATGTAGTTCACATTTAAAATTCAATATTTTTTATTATTAATTAAAAAATGAAACTATTTAGAAAATTTAAAAAAATAACCATAAGATAATTATTTCATAATGATTTAAAAAATTAATTTTATTTTTACAAATTAATTTTCAAAAATTTGTGAAAAGATATATTTATTAGTTTTCAAAGAAATAAGTAAAAATATATTTTTTAGAAAAATAATGTTTTCAAAACATATAGTGACTCGTCAAAAAATTATGTATTTTTTATCTAAATTTTTAATTTTTTTAAAAATACCATTAAATTGAAAAAATATATATTTATTACTCTTATCATCTATATGATTAATAACTTGGATATAATTTTCATTTTTAATTAAATATATTAGTAATTTATTGATGTTTTTTTAAAACATAGCATTGTGTGTAATGAAAGTTGTCCCAGTGTTCCGTGTAGTGCATGATTAACATGGTTTTACATCTAATTCAATCCATCAATTAAATTTAATTTATTTAAAATATCATAAAAAAATATTACGGTGTTAAATATATCACTTTATATTGTGCTTATAATATTTTTTCAAATAGATATATCTTATTCCACAATATACATAAAACCATAACTATCATGTGATGTATGGTCAGTTTTGAGTTTATTATAGAAATTAAAATTATTTTATGATTCCAATTACGAGGATGAAATTTATTTAAGGGGGGATAATATAGCACCCCATTGTTTTAATAAATGTTTGACATTAAATAATTCAATGTGTTGGACTAAAATTTTCGAGTCCCCACTACAAAGTGCACCTCTTCGTTGCCCTAGACGACAATATCCAGAATGGTAGTTCATCCCCCCTTGGTGGGAGAGGGAGATTAATCATCCTTCTAGGGTGACCACTTCACCCATTTTCTTTATCATAGGATCTATAACTCCTTCTTTCCTTTTTTAAGATCGCTATTTTACAAAACATTCTTGACATGATTGATAGAATCCTCTATCATTAACTTTCATTATCGGAGTTCAACTAGTATTCTTCTCTCAAAACATTATGCTAATTACTTCGTTAAAATATCATCTATCATCAGTGGATGCATTCAATAGGTTCATTTCTGGATATTTTTGGATCACATGATTAATCTATGGCAGGTCTTTATGACAACGATCACATCATGATCCACTTAGCATTAGAGGAAGTTTGGATTCTAGAATGGACCAGTGCTCCATAAATTTTTAATGGATCTAGATTCATTCTATTCACGTGGAATTATGATTTCAACATGAAACGTGATTCTAAAACCATGAAAATATGGGAAATATTTCCTTAAAATCTTATCTATTTTCAAAACTCTGCATTTTTTCAAAAGATAGGGAACCTTGATGGTTGAATTTTATGAACTGGTTTTAGAACCCTTTCAGTATGTCAACCCATTTCCCCACAAATGTTTTTTGAAATAGATGTGTCTAGGGTGCCATATGTTTTTTTTGGAATTTCTATTGGAGAATAATTCTAGTATAAGAAATAGTTTTTCATTTAATTGTGGGTGGATTTCATTTAATCATGAAACAAAATGGGGGCATGTTAATGATGTGTGTAGGAATGTGGTTTTGAGTGGCCTTCGTAAATCAGACATGAAACTGAGAGGGGTGGATGGTCTTGGTGTAATTATAAAGGACGTGTTTATGATTTTTCATTCATTTGAGTGAGGAAATAATTCAAAGGAAGTTTGAATTAACTTACTTATAGGCATGGAATCATCGGTTGTAAATTTCTTCTGGGGAATTCAGCATGTCATTTGATTTCCAACAGCAGTTAAAAGGATGTAACCTTCAAGATTGATGAATACCAGTTTTTTATGGATAAAAATGTTTTTGATATATTTTGATGATAAAACAATGATCTATAGGTTTTTTTGTAACTGAGCTATCAGATTCTCAATTAAATTATTCTCCAGCATTTAGAAAATATGAGGTAGTGGAATCTCAGGATAGTGAAAAGGACATGATGGTTTCATAGAATTAATGTAAGAGGAAATTGAAATCGGTTCAAGTGGAGTTAGTGGGGAGTGGGTGCTGTTTAAAGGGACGATAAGATCGAGACATAATATATCAATTATTACGGAAATAAATATCATTGGGAACATAATGGTTCACAATTTTAAAAAAAGATAAAGACGATATAGAACAAATGGACATGCAAATCACTATCCCAATGCGGAACATATTGGAGGACCAACATTTTTGGGGAACTGGATTATAGGATGAGATTTATATTAATGTCTTAGTGTAAAGTGTTCATGAAGGACATGGGATAAGTCTCCACAATCCTAGGGGGTATAATGGGAGGAAATCCAAAAGTGGTATAGGGTAATACCTTGCTTTAAATGTAATGAATACTAAAGGACATAAAGTCTATTACCATTTACCAAAGCTGATAGAAACATAGTATTCAAAAAATTATAAGAGGATGGATTGATATCCTATTACTCATGTTTAAGAGAATCTCTAAGATAAGGCTATATACAGAGTAATAGATGATATGGTCCGAGTAGAATGAGAGTCATGGGAGCTCATCCTTCATTACAACAAAGAGATGTTTGAGGATGTATTGGAGTTCAAAACCTTATATGAGGAATATCGAAGGATGGTTGAGAGAATGATTCTAAAAAAACATTACATAGATCAATTTTTTGGGATTGAAAAGATTCATAGAATCCTGGAGCATAGCTTCTAAGAGAGTAGGATCACTGTGGAATAGTTTATCCCAGTGTGGGACAATATGGAATATATTTTTGAATACCTCATCTTGGATGACCCAGATTTTGAGGCCCATGAATTTCATTGGATTCTGTACATATTTGAGGTTTCTAATCAAATTAATCTTGATTTTAATAATTTAGTTATTTCCATTGGTGTTGGTTGATTGTAGTTTTTGAACTAGAGTGGTTTCCAACATTTTTCTATAAAATTTATTTGAATAATTTGCATTTATATTTTTTTCCATCAATGTGTTTGACTGATTTCTCTGTGTGCAACACAAAACATAGATGAAAAAAATATATATTTACAAAAAATCTAAATATTAAAGTGTAAAGATGAAAACATAGTTTTTGAATTATAGTGAATGAGTAAAAGAAATAACATTATGTATTATATATATAAATATAAAATAAATGCTACTTTTTCTACAAATCAAATAATTCAAGAATAGTATTTTTCTAAAAAATTGTCTTTTATGAGATAGAAATTTCTACATCAAGAAAAATATAATTAATTTTAAACTATCTTTGATATTAATATGTTGTTAGCATTTATTAATTTGATAAATGATATGAAATAAGAATAATACTAGTTAATATTTCAAATTGTCATTTTTCAATTGAAACAACTTTCAAATCATATTTCTTTTATTTTATTCAGATGCAAATTATAAAAAATATTAAATTTGAAATTAATAAATTTTAACATCAGTTTTTAATTCCTCATATTAAAATTTAATTAGTCTGAATTTCTGATATTTTTCTGAAAATGTCATTTGTAGTCAAAAAATAGAAATAAAAAAAACTTATAATATATATGACATTATAATTCTATAAGAATGGATGAAATTTTATTAAAACCTTTTACATTAACAAATATGAATCTATGAATTTAAATTATCCAATTTAAAATATTCATTGATCTTATAAATTATATATCCTATATATTTTCAATTAAATAAAACTTTATATTAATAAAAATATATATTTGGTATTTTCTTTAAATCAAGTATTTTCAATGGTGATTCTATTTTTTCATTAATGATATTTTTCATAATAAACCAATTTATATCATCAAAATATGTATCCAGGATTATTACTCATTATATATAAATATATTTATTAAAAAAATTTCTTTTACGCAATTTACTGAATTTATTTCAAAGTTAGATTTTCAAACATTTATAAATTATTTTTGGAAAAATTAATTTGAAATTTAAAATTATTATTATCAAATTAGGTAGAAACCGAAATCATATAATTTTGAAGAAAAATTATTTATGAAGGAAAAAATTAATTACCATGGTAAAAGTGAATTAGTGCTAAAGATAAAAAGTTAAAATAAAAATCCTATAAATATAAAATGTATATAAGAAATAAGTGGTTGATGTTATATTTCATACAGTCATTTTACCCTTTTAGTTTAATTTTTTGGGCATTTTAATCTGGAAGAGTAACATTCGATTATTGAAAATGTTAAGAATACAACCAAAACTACGATTCCCAAAACTAATAAAAGGGTAACTCTTCCAACACTTCAAAAATCATATCTCATTTGAAATAATCCTTTGAAATATAAAATTTTAATCTTCCTAGAACTACATACAATTAAAATATTCTGATGGTAACTCATATTTATCCCAATATTTTCAATTTAAAGGGGTTATCAAATGAATATTCTAGTCCTTGATGCAATTATTTTTAGCTACTCAGTTTTATTCATAATTATCTTAATTAAAATTTATTATATTCACAATAGTATAATATAATTAAAATAATATATGTCATTTAGTGTTACCATATTAATTTTGTTATCATTTTTTGTCCATATACCACATCCAATTAGAAAAACCAAACTGTTTTCCATACATTGTGTGGACTACCACCTCCATGAAATCACATGTTTTGTTTCCATAAACACATTAAAAGGAAAGATATAAATATTTTATTAAATGATAAATGGGGTTTTATTATATATTTAATGTTTTGTTAGGATGATGTAGAGAACCTTTTAATGATATTATCAATATTCGATCATCGTTAACATGAACATTTATAATATGTGTACTAAGAGGATAAATGTTTATTTAAATTGTCTAATATTTAAATATATATTAATTAATGTTATATTTAACTTATAATTATGAAATATTAAACTATTAAACACCATATAATGTAATTATTCTCCAATTATAATGATATTACAACTAACCCATCTTGTTAATAATCAATTAATCGTGGAAGGTTTATGTTTGTGTCTATCAAACCACATACTTGAACAATATTATACATTTATGTCATGGTTGAATGTGAGATAATATATAGGAGTTTAAAATTTAATAAATTAGTTTCTATTTTTATAGGTTATATAGATGTTATATCAAAATTTAATTCATAAATTAATAAAATGCACATTGGTCCTCATGAATACTCAAATCACGTTAGTTATCAATTTCATCTTTAAAGATAAAGACTAAAACAATGATGAAAGGAATTTGAATCATCATTAATAATTATAAATCATATATAAAATTATTTTTACCGCTCTATTAATTATTAAAATTTAATAAATAATGATCATGGAAACCACTATTAAGAAACTAGTATAAATGATCCAAACGATAAACAACTAATATGGAAAATAGAATGAATTGTGCTAGAGAATGACTAATTATGATGATTATGATGGAAAATATATATTTTTATGGTTATTAATTAATTATATAATATCACTATGTTTGTGATACTATATTTTAATGTATTTTCATGGAATTACAGAGAAGAGGTTTGGATTTTTATCAAAATTTCCCTCAATTGAGACATATTTTAATGTCATGTACCAATTTGTTTATTCTATTGTACATATACATACACATAATTTAGATTTTAATGATCCATGATTTCATTCATGGTATTAATAAAACCATATTATTTTTAATAGTCTTATTACTTTGGATTCAAATATTTCATTACACATAAGGGTTTTCGTCTCAAAATCCTCTTTTTGAGACATGTTTGGTATTATTCACCAAATTTAACTAATGTTGGGTATATATTTCCTATTTGATATATTTTCTTCGGAATAAAATTTATTTCATTGTATATAAATATATATTTCATGTTTTAACACTCAAGTGTCTCTGATCCAAATGTTTCACTCAAGCTATAATGGTTCGGATCTGAATTTCCTTTCATTGAGACAAATATGGTATTTATGAAACAATTTTAAATTTTTAGTTGTGTATAATAAAAATTTTAGATATTGTGTCATGATTAACATTTACTTAAAGGTATATAAAGATAAATTTCTTATTTAACTATCCATAGTTTCAAATTCAATGTTTATAGAAGCAATAGATAGTTTTTTATTCAAATTCAACTATTTGAGACTTGTTTAGTATTATATATCTTATTTAATGTATGTTATGTATATAAATACTATTTGAGATATTGTATCATGAAATATGTTTAATTCATGGTATTTGAAATTGAATTTTACTCCCTCTCTTTTAATGGGGTTTATATTGAAGTGATACACAAGCTGTAAGGATATTCTTGGTCTTTATTCTGATTCTTTGTGAAATAATTCATTTTGTTCTCCACATTTCATTTATATTGTGTATTAAATAGAAATTGTTGCATTTATATTTTACTAATTTTATTTCATTGGATATATTAGAAAATTATGTTCTTCTTATTGAAGAAGTTTTTGATTCATTATTTATAGGTACAATGGTTTTTTGGTAACTCAACATTCAGTCCTTGAGTTATGGCCATTATATTGAATTTAATATGTTTGAACATTATAACCTTTGATTGTATTATTTTGTATAATCTCATTATTTTATTGGGATATACACTCTTACTAAATAAACCATTTAGATAATATTTATGATTTCATGGGTTTTGTTCATTTGAAACCATCCACCTTTTATCACAAGATTGCTTATGATCAAGGTATTGCAATATTGGATTATTCATATAACCATTGATCTATATGGTGTGAACACTACATTTTTTATAATTCAGATTGGATGATATTACCCTTGAAATAATTTTATTATATTTATAGGGTGGAATGTATTTGTGCTCTATATGTTAGTATTCCAATATGAATTAGTATTTAAAAGATGAATATGTATTGTTTGACCATCCAACATCATTCTATGGATGGTTTATAATCATGTTATCATTTTTATTGACATGGTTAAAAGTATTGATATTCATTATGATTATTGACTACTAATATAGGTTTATATTTTATTTATTTATATGTTTCTCATTATGTATATATATATGTTTTATTTAGTAATTGATTCATTATAGAATAATATGAAAGGTCTTTTTTCCTATTATGGTGATTGCAATGGACATAACACATGAGTGGTATGGTCTTAAAATATATAACCCATAAATGAATTCCCATTTCTCATGAGAAAAAACATGATGGATTTTGGTTTATGATTATTCCTATAATAGGATAGTTCCTTAGCATAAGGTGTTGAAAATATGATATCCTGGAATAGGTCTCAGTGATAAGTTATGTATCATGGAATATGGCCATGAAAGAATGTTATTGATGCCCAAAATTATAGAACTCATTAGTATTATATCATTATTATTGATATCCATGTTTTATTTTTATTTTATTGGATTATGTAGGCTTTCAATTTCATATTGTCTATATATTTTTGTGTTTACATTTTCTTGCCACAATATTTATTCCATGTTCTGCCACAATATTTATACAGGATTATATCCTAATTACCATAATATTATCTTTCACTTATTGAGAATTTGTTCTCACCAATTTATTATTTTTCTATTCACTAGGATATAAATACAATTAGCACATGTTACATGTATATAAGTATATCATGTGTCGATGCATTTATGGGAGTTTTTTAATATACACCGTAAATTAAGTTATTTCTCATATATAATGAATTTTTTTTGGAGATAATGACATGATCTATTTAATTTATACTTTTATTAATTATAGAAATCTCTAATCCTAGATTTTTCTTGGGATTTAACTGATTCTTTAAATTTAATTTATTTTTTAATTATGGATGGTTATAACTATGGTTTTATAGCTGGTATGATGGAAATTATTTAATGAATGTGTTTATGGAACTAGAACTGGTAGCGAGGGTGTGGGGAATGACACTTTGTAATAGTGAGAGTCTATAATGAGGGAAATCTTCATATCCATTAAATTTTATTAAAGGTTGGTTGAGTTAGTAACGAAATTTTGGATGAAAACATCATAATAGTTAAATCCCAATGGGAAGAAAGAAATCTCTGTAGAGGTGGGAAAAATCATGGGATTTATTTATCAATATATTATAAAAATGAGGTTTCATATGATGAGACTTGTACAATATTAAATGAATTCAGGAGTGTGGGTTACACGGTATATAACAAGTAGAGATTTCAGGAATCACCATGTTATTAGTTCATTGATTATAATTTGTATTAATTTCTTTCATAATTGCTTTCGAATGATATATTCACATAGACATATGATATATTTGAAGACGAACCTACCATGTATATTTTTATGTAGACCTCTACTTTATAGTTATTTTTTTAAATCATTTGGATATTTTTTTATTGTGGTTTAAGGTGATATTATCTGATGATATATTTCTTGGAGTAATTTCTTGGTGTAACTATATTAAATTTTACATTTTTGTATGTATAAATGAAATTTGTAGTTTTTCTATTATGATGTATGCTTTTGAATTTATTATTTAATCTTCAACTCATTATTTATTTTTTGGTGGAAGTGTTTTGTACTATATCTTGTTAGAGTTATTGTTCTAGCACTTTTTAAAATAAAATGAGCATCTTTTTTCTAAAATTACATCCATTTATAAGATTATTTTCAAATATTGGAGTTATATTAATCCATCTATGCTAGTGGTCATCCAATAAAAAATTGGTTGTGGTCCCAAAATAATAGATGTAATAATTTCAATAATTGTACATTTAATTTTATTTTTTTAATACCAAAATGTGTATTATAATAAAAATTGTCACATTTTATTGATCATATACATTTTTTAGCTTAATTATGAAAAGGTATATTTTTTAAATTTTAATTTTTTTATTCATGTCATCTATTTTAGATAAAAATATTTTTTGATTCTAATTTTAAAATTATTTTTAATAGGATTTAGTATTTGTTTGGATTCATTTCCTTAAAAAGGACTAAGATTTTAATCCATCAACTTGAGGCACAAAATCAGATAACAATTATAGCTTTGGAATCAATTCTTATAACTGGATAATTTTAATGATGGTATATGTCTCAAAAATTAGAATCTTAACTGAGCTTACCTTTTACATAGAGTGATAGTAAATATGAGGGAACATTATTTATTTCTTTTTCCATGGATGATTATACCTCTTTTAATTCCATAAAATCATGGGAAATCAGTGTTTTGAAATATAATTATTCATCCATGAAATAAGAATATTTCGATGTAAATAAGTTATAACTTTTGATACTCATGGGAAATGATTCTTAAATTTGACTTATAAATGTGAAACTCATCGGGAAAACAATACATAAGAAAAATTATTCAATTAGTCAATTTAATGTGTCTACCATGCATAAACTTTTAGAGGGAAAATTTGGTGTTAAAATTATCAACTTGTTTTTCAATTAAAATGTATTCCACCTCATTTGGAAAGAGTTATAAATACTGGATATCCATTTTTGTAGCTAACTATATTTTGATATTTTATTTTATTATTCTAAATTTATATAACATATTAGTCTTATTCTTTATCACTATCTCCACTAATTTTTTGTGTTCCCATCTTTTTTCCCATTATCAACTCCACTAAAAATGGACAACTAACCTTATCAATTGTTCGAGGAAGGGATCCATGACTTCATGGAGTTTATTGTGTGTTAATTTATCCATTTAATCATTTATGAGAAATTATGAGGTATTTAAATCAATTATAGTGAGAAAGTGCTCCCTTTTAACTATCACATGAGGTTTTCTTGTCATTCATCAGTAATGATTACATTCACTATCAAATTCTTGCATATGGTAAGGTATAAATTGGGCAGAGATAGTTGATGAAGATATCTCATAGACGACATTAGTAACCATATTTACCCATATGAAGGGCTATCGGTTTAGGGTAGTAAAAACTAAAATGATAAGGTTTAGAATAAAATATCTCAATCACTACATTGAAATGAGTATTTAGAATATTTTAATGAATAATTATTTAAATCGATTGTAACTATTAAGAAAGAATTCATTTACCCTTTCCTACTAAACATAGTCTATATGAATGATAGTATTTATTTTCATTTATATTATAATATATATATGTTTAATTTTATAAATACACTTATTTATATTCGATAGAATAAAAATAGTGTCAATTTAAAATAAGTGTTTTGTAAGATGACACTTTGAGATCGACCCTAAGCATCCCAATATGCTGAATTATTTAGAAAATAAGATATATTGATGAATGATTCATGAAAAATCACGGTCATCAGTTATGAACCATTAATGGGTAGGTACAGTACATAGACACATTATATTTCTTAAAAACCATAGAAAAGTCATAAATTAAAAAAAAACTAAGACAACTCATTTGATCGAGGATATTACAAATTTTGATTATTACAAAACAGTTGACTACTCTATGGTGACTTGTTAAAATTTTTATAATGATATTTATTAACTAATGGATTGTATAATGACAAAAAGAAAATCATAGAGATAAAAATAGAGTGGATAACTAAATATGTTTGTGCATCCCCGGAGTAACAACTAGAGAAATAACTAGAATGGGTTATGGAAGAAGGAACCAAACAAATTAATAATATTGAGGAGCCCATAGAGGCCTATAAGCAATTCAATATCAACCCTATATTCCGTTATCAACCATCACTAAAATATGTTTCTGAATAATAAATGACAGTTGACATAATTTTGGAACATTAATATAATTTGGATGAGTATTGGACAAGTTTTGTATAATATGGATAGGTAATTGGTTATACCATTTGCGATAATGGAAAATAAGAACCTCTATACCTCAACATTTATATGGAAGATGGTGATAGACATGAACATTCTAATAATGAGTTTCCAATATATCATCATGTACAAATAAACTTCCAAGGAGACATACTTGTAATAGAAAAGTTTTATGTTAATTCATGTTGTTTTAATCTTATTCATGATGATATGTTTTTAGAATATAATTTTCTGAAATTTATGAAATAGAAAGAATGGAAAAGTCCCTAGAAATTAATGATGAATTCATACAGGTCATGGTAAAAGAAGAATATTTGGAATATCATATGGTGATGTAAATATAACCACTACTACAACATCTGTTATATATTGAGGAAGACACCACAAAAGTCAATAGGGAGTACCCCAATCTTTATTTCCCTCACTAACGGACCTTAAATTATATCATACATAATTTATAGGTTTGTGACTATTAATATCTTATTTTGGGTCCCCATTCCCTATGTATACTCTTAGAAATTGATAAAATCCACAAGCCTTTGTTCATATCAATTAAACAACATCCACATTCTGTTTCGATAATGAATTTTGGAATAAACTAACATCAGATAGTAAAAACCTATCACCTGATTTGTGGTATAAAATTATTTATGCCTTTTCATTCCCATTTCCCTTTGTTTTTTATTTTTCTTTTGATTTTACAGGATTTTTTAGGCATAATTTATTATCATATAAGGGATTAAATCAATCCTTAACCTAAAAAAAATTAAGATGTTTATTTACTATTATATATATTATTTTCAAACTAATTATAAATTTTTATTCCAATATTTATTGATCTAATTTGAAATAAAAATATGGTAGTAAAGGGTATTTTTTATGGAGACATTCAAACATTATTTTGGGAATTGATTGAGTTTTATATTTTTCACGTTTTTCATTTTACATAATTTTATATGTATTTCATTATATTTTTTTTATTTTTGGTGTGATTTTATGTCTCTTGACTGGAATTAAATACCTTGGGAAATTGAAACAATATTTTTATTTTTCCGTCATTTCTTGATTTGAATATTTGGGTACATATTTTATTTCTGAATGTATTTTTTTACAAATTTTCAATACTATCAGTTAAAGAATTTTTATTAATTCTAAAAAATGTGTAAACTTGTGTAGTCTAAATTCATGATCTTTTACAACATAAGAGGATTCTAAACCATCTTGACATCTTCATTATATTTATTTTTTTCTTGAGATTATTTTTATAGATTTTTGTAATCCATAATTTTTCCCTCTTTTTCAATGTTTTTTGAGTGCATAGAATGTGTGAAGATTGATAGAGGAAAATTTTAAAAAATCTTTTAATATTGAATTTTTATTTCTTAATAAAATTTCATATAAACTTCATTAATCCTGAAGTATCCATGAAATACTTTTCATGTTGCCACATTACATGAATTTTTTCCATATCCAACCTGATATAAATGTTAAATTCATGATTATTATTGGACTCAAGTGCGGGGTAGGAAAATTACATGTTATATAATTATTTACTAAAGAATATGTTTGAGTTGTAATAAATAAAAATAGATAAAATATTTTCTATTTCATTATTTGAATATATTTCATGATAGAAGGATGGATGGACTTCCAAAATTTCATTATAAATATGGGTTTAGAGTTCACAAATACATAAAGATCAACATTATTATCATTTCATAAAAAATATTATTCAGAAGATCATTTTTTTTATCTAAAATCAGTTTAAAACAATGATTCAACATGTTCAAAAGGGGGAAATGTTTTTTTATGCTGAAATGATAAAGTAAAAACTTCTTAAATAAAGAATGTTTATTTTAGAGGTGATTCATTTTCAATTTATGAAAGTCTCACAACATTGTGAAGAAAAACTACTTCCATTCAATTACTTATCTTTAGATCTTGTCCCTCCTCATTCGGCTTTAAATGTATTCAAATTTATAAACTCCAAACCCCCAACCATAGAAAAAACCTTGTAAAAACCCTCATTATTGACACAGTAATAACTATATGAAGATAAAATACTAGGATGATTGAGAGCCTATATAGATCACAATTATTCTTCAGAATGAGAAGAAATCCACAGTAATCCTTAAATGAGGATAGAAATATATATATTTCTGAGGTAGGTATGACATGCACATGGGATTAAATACAGTCTCATAAAATAATATTATAATTATAATGATACAAAATATTAATTAATCAATATATATTATGAGAATAATTTTTTTTAAATCAATATTTAAATTATTAATTTTTCAAAATGAATTTTTGTTTCATAAAAATACCATCACTTAATTAATAAATTTTAAAAAATATATTTCTTCTATTATATTATATAAATATATCATATTTTAATTTATGAGATACTAAAATTTTTGTTATAATTTTATATGCGAGATTATTATTCTAAAGGCTAAATTACTAATCCAAACTGTCGCATTACTGTTACAATGTATAGTTTAATAGCCCATTAGAAAAGATTCATTAATTTATATAAATACCACTGATTTAACTATACCTCAATAAGTAATTTAATTGTTTTATTCAAGAATTAAAAAATATTTTATAAGTATTTGTTTTGTTACACCCCACTATGAAATCATATCATCACTATTTTATTCACATGTTAAATATGCGAGGATTCCTTTCACTCAGATTTTTCTTCTTCAAGCATTTGGTTTCACTTGAAAACCATAACCTAGTGAATTTCCATATTTTTCATTACTTGATTTCTACAATAAAGAATATGAATATGTTTTTCCTAGAATTAATGGTTATCTTACTACTTAATATCCTTGGGCATTAGAATATATGAAGAATCAAGATAATACTTTCTTAACTTAGAATCATGAAAGATATTGTGTACTTGGGACAAAAATAGAGGTAATTCCTCTCAGTATGAAATTGATTATATAATCACCATGTTTTCAGAGGGTCAAATGAACTATGGACCCAAATTTCCCTTATTAAAAAAACATGTCACAATTTTCCATGGAGAAACATTTAGAATGAAAATATCACCAAACCCAAAAGAAATATCCTTCCTATGGGAATCTGAATAAATTTGATTCATGCATAGAAGAATCAACTAGTGTCACTCAATCAAGTGAACATTCTCTTCCATTTCATCTACCTATTTGGGATCATAAATTTTCCTTCTCCAACATCATCCCCAAATGGTGGAGTTCAACCCCACTTTTCTATAATACTTCAAAAATATCTATCAATATACTATAGATAAAACTGTTATTATTATAAAACTCAACTAAATAATGATTGTTATACCAACTTCATTGATAATACTTTGAACAAAATTGAATAATATATTCCGATGTGTTATTTTTATCAGAATATGCATCATTTTGAAGATGAATAATAGTGTTGAAACTTAATTCAAGTCTCAATGACTTCTGATGGACCTTACAAAAGCTATAATTTAACCTATGACCATGAATATATAAAATTAATACATAAAATCCATGTACCTTTACCATTACTTAAAAATATAAATGTAGAAGTTGATCTAGGTATAGAGTTTCTAAAATACGAAGAAAATGTACAGATTACACGGTTGATCAACAAAAACCAAAATTATAATATTACATCAAGATATTTTTGGTAATACCACTATGAAATCCATGGATCTATTTTCATATTTAATATATTGAACTGGAAATGGATAAAACATTCCATTTTTAATTATCATTTTCTTTAAATATTTTAAAATTTAAAAATTATATTGAAATTTTAGCAATATCTCTTTTCATTCAATCCCACAAATAATACTTTTAAAGGGATCTATAAATTTTTTTCTTCCAGTATGAATTGAAAACAATGAAGTGCTTGTAGAGACCCAAATCTTTATTTACATGAATATTACATTACTTTTGTGGAATACATAGTACATAACAAAAACACACAGACAAGGACCGTAATAGTTTAGTGTCTTTGGAAACTTGGAATATAATCTTCTAATCGTGGTGAAAGATATTCAACATCTCCCATAAAGATCTTCCCTCTTTTTTTTTACCAAAAACCGTTCTTTATATCCTGGGGAAAATATAACATAAAAGGGGTGAGCTCAAATGCCCAGTAAGGGTAAACATAGAGAACATAAAATAATCCATAAACATTTGAATGCAAAAACTTGAACATAAAACCTAAACATTAAAATCTTGAGCAAAGACATGAATCTTGGAAGTACGTAAGGAATATATCATAAGGGAACATTAAACATGATAAAATATAATGGGAATAAAACATGTAATTGTGGAAACCATTCAGCACACATCATGATTTCCATTGTAGCCAAGGCATTGTTGCCAAGACCATCTTAGTGGACAAAGTTCCTTTCTGAATCAAGTTCACTCCTCATTTCAGTCCTGTAACACTGAACCAGATTAATTTACCATTCCAGCCATGACTATCTCATGAGATATAAATCTTTACCTAATGAATTTGAGTGAGATATAGGTCCCACCCATCTTATAATTAAATCATTCTTACTTGAGCCACAAAATAAACATACATCATTCATAATTAACCAACAAATAAAATGGGTTTCATAAACATCATCCCATTATCACATAATCCATATAAAAGAAATGGATATCATTTCATAATAAGAAAAGTGAAACCATGTAAATCATAGAGACATTATACACGAAACATACACATATGAAATAATTTCATCTTATATGGAAAATGGTTTTGATAAAACACTTGAAATGAATTCTTGAGGAAAATATCATTTTTTATTCAAAATCATTTTCTTTTCACAAAATGTCATGAAATTTTAAATGAAAAGGATTTTGTTCAAAATATTCATGAAATATTTTGGAGTAAGCTTCATGAAAATAAGGCTATATAAAACCGTAAAAATCCTTTCATGCCATATACGTTAAAAAAACATTATCCTCGTACTTTTGTCGGAAAAGTCAAAAAACAGCTTGTAGGGTAAATAAAAGAAAGATTCCTTCCATACCATGGGGTTAAAGTCAAAATAGGTAAAAAGTAATTTAAACATACATGAATACACTTTTATAAAACATAGACATGGATGATAGCAATAACCCATTAAATACTTACGAATAAGCAATCTCGGATAAAAATGTGATTTGCACAATTATCTCTTACCTTAGGTCCGATTTGTTTTTTAAGTGTTTGAACCTCCTATATAATGATTTAAATAATGTTATTTAATTATTCCAGAATCATACTTATTCTTATGATATCATATATTGTTCACTTATGTCTTTATTTTACCCATTCTTTTGTAAATTCCATGTTAAAGAGCGTTTTGTGTAAAATCGTTTCATTTCTTCTCCGTGTTTTGACTTGTAATTACTCATATGATTACTGAGATCATGATTACTTAATTCCAGAATATAAAACATGATTTATATATAATATATATTAAGAATATACATATATATAATAGATCAGTAAAAGGAAATAAATACACCGTTCATGGAGACGGTAGGCCATACGTACGCATGAACACTGTTTTCGTTTCCTCATTGAGTTGAATGGAATTAAGTAGATGACATACATATATATACACATAAATCCAGTATCATTATTATGTCATATATTTCATGATTACTTATTATATATTCTTTATAATCATTCATGAATGGTTAACGTGGAGAATGAATCTCATCGCGTCATAGAGACGGTAGTCCGTACGTACGCACGAGTGATGATATCATTTTCATGATCGTGGAATTGTATTGGAGTGTATGTATACTATTTCAGAATCAATATCACTTTACAATAATCATATATAGTTTTTATGTAGACAATTATACCCATCCAAGTAAGGTGGTGGTGGAAAATAGATTACACCACGGCGTGGAGACGATATTCCGTACGTATGCACGCACGGTGATTTCATTTTCCATAGGATGGATAGATAGTGAAGTAGGGTTGTTTCATAATTATAATAAAATATCAGTATTTGAGTGATACTGATGTTATTTCTTCATAATGAAACAACCTAAGAAGAAGAAGTGGAAAAAGAAATAATGTTGAAAGTATCGGTAACAGACATTACCTCTTCTTTGAAGTGCCTCTTTGAGTCCTCCTCTTAGGGCACTAAAATTGGTCTTTGAAGAAGACAAAGACCTCTAGGATGTTGCTAGGGAAGTGGAGAAGAGAATTTGGCAGGGGATGGCTGAGATTGAAGGCTCAACATGGTGTGAGGAAGAGAGGGAGGAGGTTCCCTTTTATAAGGGAGGAGAGGGGCACCTTTGGAATAACAAAAAATATTATTTTATTATAAAGACAAATTCGGTTTTAAATAGATCCAAATTGATTTATTTCGAAGCTAAGGTGGGGATGGGTCGAAATAAACCCATCCAAGAGAATTTAGACAAGTTTAGGTTCCTATTTTAACCTTATCATTTAGATTTAACATTAAGTTAAATAATTTTACTTTTACCGTGTCTTCTTGTGTTCTTATACTATAATGTTAATAAACATACTATAAGAAGCCAAACGAACCCCAAGTTGTTTGTTATTAATATATATAACCGTATATAAGTCATTCGGCCAAAACTTAGATTTTTAGGAATAAAATAACAATTCATAATATAATATTTGTTTTAAAAACTATTTTATGTCATTTTGACACTATTTAGTAATATATTTTTGTTAAAATCACAACAGAATGATTATTTCAAAAAAAGTTAATTAAATCAATACTAATATGTCATATTAACCTATAAAATTAGTGTAATTCATAAAAAGTCTCAAATGAGATTTATTTTGGTATTTATAACATCAATTATGTCAATATTTCATTAATAAGATAATTACTACATCATCTTTGTGTCATAAATAAATTAATTATTTAATATCTAAAAATTACAAATAAAATACCATTATGTAGGAAATCGTTTTAAATTTCTAATGAATATTTATAGTTGAATTTAACTTTTTTATAACCCTATATTAAAAATGTTATACTTATTAAACATTGATTTTAACTATTTTAACCCTTCTTTAAATAAATTAATAATAAATGTCAAAATCCAATCCAAGTGGGCCTAAATGGTCATATTTTATTCCTAAGGTTTTTTTTGGTCGAATTACACTTATCCAATAGAATTAGGACATGTGTTAGGGTAATAATAATATCATTTTTACTGTTAATTACCATATTTACTTTTAACCGTGGTAAAAAAAAGAAAAAAGTTACTATTCACCAAAAATTATTTTCATCTCATTGAACCACATTTTACTTACTGAAATCAACCGTGTCTCTTGTTTTTTTGAAATTACACTCATAGAAGCGGTAAAATTAAGTTTTATGAAAAATTAATTTTTTTATTAACTACCACTTAGTGGTTTCACTATTCATCAAAAAATGAAAGTTTACCGAAATATACCAAAAATTAGGCCTAAGATATATTTGATATTATGAACGAAAAAATGATGTCTATTTTACCAAATTCAAAACATATCAGTTGCGTTACTTAATTTAAAAATTAATTTCTGTCGTCAAAACAAATAGCGTGTTCTTAAGAGATAATAACTATCAAAAGATTGACACTTGTTTATGTCTGGTTTAAATGTGAAATTACATCCAATGTCCAAAACAGTATTAAATTGTAAAAATATATTCTAAATATACTTTAAAACCACTCAAATTAATACATTATCAATATTAATTATTTCGATTAAAAAGGTTGTTTTTAATTAAAATTTAGTAATTTTCACTATTCATCAGAAAATGAATGTTATCCAAAAAGTACCAAAATTTCACCCTAAGCTAATTTAGATATTCCAAATCCAAAAATGAAGTCCATTTTGAAAAATAAAATTTACCAAATTTTAAAAAGTGGTTATTACTATTCATAACGGCTAGTTTTAATAATATTTTAATAGCATATTGTTTTTTAGCGAAACTCGTTATTGCGTACTACCCACACTATTGAGGAAGGTCGTGATTTCATGTAATGCAAGGCAAGTAAAGGTTTCATGTTGTGCAAGATCCTTTTGGTGTAGCGTACAATACAAGATATTAAAGAAATTAAAAGGAATATTTATCATAAAATCTCGGGGTGTTACATTCTACCCCCCTTAAAATGAATTTCTCCCTCAAAATTCATTGGGGTTCTAAATGGTTTACTACTCAAATTTTTCTTTAATATAAACCCACATCATAAAAAGGAATAAAAAAACAAATCTTTAAAAACAAATGTATGAAACATAACGGTTACCCAAATAAATTAATCACTGGGTTTCCATATAGGTGAAAATATGGATATGAAAGAGAAATCTAACCATCATGTTTTGATGGAGAGTGGTAGAGAACATGGCTATGGAAGATCCAGAAATCACAAAGCCATAAATTTGTGACGATCTAAGGTACCATCTGATTCATCAGATATAAGAGCACTAGGACAACATTTTTGGTTTTCAAGATCATTTACCTAAAGTTGATGAAATTGAAATTAGAAGAAATACTTTCTTGATTTTGGTATAGTCTCACCATTGGTCATTCTTTGGACAATTTCCTCTTCATATCTTAAAGAAATAAAGTTGAATTTGTTATTCGTGAAGTGTTAACAGATCATGTGATAGAATGATGGGTCATTCCATCTGTTTCAAACAAAAGGTTAGCAAAAGTTATCAAATATAAATAAGTCCATCTATGGTGAGGTTAATCATATACGATTCCAAAAATAAACTTATATTTCATATATCATACCGCATAATAAAATAAAACTAGTTTATACTAACCAAGTACTTCTTGTAGGCCAGTGGTAGGCGGTAAAGGCCAGTCACACTTCGGTTGTGGGATCAATTCCCACAGCCTTGTCTGACGTGATGGGCTGTCGCCCTTCCTGCAGGTTGTCCTTTTTCTAAAACTACATTACTATAACATCACATAAATAATATCAAAAAAAAGTTCTATCTTTAAACAATACTAACTTATGTCCAACATAATCCATTCCAATATTTAGGCTTATCTAAAATACTATGGTCCAAGCTCATAGTATAAATAAAACGATTACTTGAATTGTCATCAACCAAGCATGTGAATACCATCATTGATCCCCCATATATCTGGTTGGTCACACGCCAGTCATGTGAATACCTTAATCATGTATTCCCTTGAAAAATGAATACCCATTAAACCTTAGTGAAAACATGAATACTGTGAAAAGATAACTCTTTACACATACCAAAATCCAAAAATTCTATATACTCAAACCATGATATAACCTTGTCCTTATATCAGTAATGAGCTCATGAATACTATCAAACATTTAATTTTCTACTTATCCCTTCATTATGCGCATATCATCTATATTCCAAAAAATATCTGAATATCCTTTAATGGATACTGGTACCATTAATCATACACTTTCAAAACTCAAGGAAAGACAACAGTGTAACAATCCTTAGATGTCTCTTTATTCCATAGTACCATGAGATTACTTATACAACATTACACTTGATAAACATGTAATCATTCCACTACCTTCGTAAACATTTGACCGAGCTTCAACAATTCTTTAATCTCACATATCATTTGTAGTCTCTTCATCATCATCAACATAAATAATACCCATACGGATGTACTAATTTTCTTCCTGATACTTTCCCTTAGGGCATTGGTTTGCATAATGCCCGTACATTCCACATTTAAAACATTTTACCATTGTTGATGTCGTAGAAATACCATTATCCTCATCCATGGTGTTAACTAAACCTTTTCCTTTGCACTTACTGGCTTTGTGTCCTTCTTTTCCACACCCAAAGCATCTTCTAGTTCCCTTGAAACAATCTCCTTGAGGCCTCTTCCCACATGATTTACATGAGGGAAATTAAACTTTCTTTCCTCTATGATCATCATGAAACTCCATCTTTCTCTTATTATCTGAGTCAGGAAACTTACCAAAGTTGAGATTATTGATCATATTATGCGATTGCTGATTAGGCATAATAACGATGTTTGGACGTCCAAATCAAGTTTCATTTGGTTTCTCATGAAGAATATCATTCCATTGTCCATCATATCCTCCATTATCATGAATCTTCCTGTTTCTATCCATTTTCTAAAACCTAAAAATAATAGTGTGAGAGGAAAAAATCAAGCTAGAGAATACAACATAGTAAAGGGGAAGAACCCCCAATATCTAACATCTTAGGTTAAATTCTAATATCATTACCGTAGGTCTAGGACTATATCCTATACGTATACTTATCCTTAGGTACATCCCTAGACATACCTTAGAAATATCTCTAGGGATCTCACTAACATTTTCGCATCCTAGTTTCCAAAGGTTGACTAAACCTTCCCTCTGATACCAAATGTAGAGACCCGAAGATTGACGTACATGAAAATCACATTACTTTTGTGGAATACTTAGTACATAACAAAAACACATAGACAAGGACCGTAATAGTTTAGTGTTTTTGAAAACTCGTAATATAATATTCTAATCGTGGTGAAAGATCTTCAACATCTCCCATAAAGATCTTCCCTATTTTTTTTTACCTAAAACCATTCTTTATATCCTGGGGAAAAGAAAACAAAAAAAGGGTGAGCTCAAATACCCAGTAAGGGTAAACATAGAGAACATAAAACAATCAATAAACATTTGAATTCAAAAACTTGAACATAAAACCTAAACATCAAAATCTTGAGAAAACACATGATACTTGGAAGTACATAAGGAATATATCATAAGGGAACATCAAACATGATAAAATATAATGGGAATAAAATAGGTAATTGTGGAAACTATTCCACACACGTCATGATTTCCATAGTAGCCAAGGCATTGCTTCCAAGACCATCTTAGTGGACAAAGTCCCTTTCTGAATCGAGTTCACTCCTCATTTCAGTCCTTTAACACTGAACCGGATTAACATACCATTCCATCCATGACTATCTCATGAGATATAAATCTTTACCTAATTCATTGGAGGGATATATAGTTCCCACCCATCTCATAATGAAATCATTCTTACTTGTGCCACAAAATAAACATACAGAATTCATAATAACCCAACAAATAAAATGGGTTCATAAAAATCATCCCATTATCACATAATCCATATAATAGAAATGGATATCATTTCATAATCAAAAAAGTGAAACCATGTAAATCATAGAGACATTATACATGAAACATACACATACGAAATAATGTCATCTTAGATGGAAAATGGTTTTGATAAAATACTTGAAATGAATTTCTGAGGAAAATAACCTTTTTTCTTCAAAATCATTTTCTTTTCACAAAATGACATGAAATTTTAAAAGAAAAGGATTTTCTTGAAAATATTCATGAAATATTTTGGAGGAATCTTCATGAAAATAAGGCTATATAAAACCGTAAAAATCCTTTCATGCTGTATACATTAAAAAAACATTCTCCTCATACTTTTGTCGAAAAAGTCAAAAAATACCTTGTAGGGTAAATAAAAGAAATATTCCTTCCATACCATGAGGTAAATGTCAAAATGGGTAAAAATGACTTAAAAAATACATGAATACACTTTTATAAAACATGGACATGGATGATAGCAATAACCCCAGCAAATACTTACGAATAAGCAATCTCGGATAAAAATGAGATTTTCACAATTATCCCTTACTTTAGGTCTGATTTGCTTTGTAAGTGTCTGAACCTCCTGTATAATGATTTAAATAATGTTATTGAATTATTCCAGAATCATAATTATTTTTATGATATCATATATGGTTCACTTATGACTTTATTTTACCCATTCTTTTGTAAATTTCATGTTAAATAGTGTTTTGGGTAAAATCGTTTCATTTGTCCTCCGTGTTTTGACTTGTAATTATTCATATGATTACATAGATCATGATTAATTAATTACAGAATATAAAACACGATTTATATATAATATATATTCAGAATATACATATATATAATAGATCAGTAAATGGAAAGAAATACACCGTTCATGGAGACGGTAGGCCGTACGTACGCATGAACACTGTTTTCGTTTCCTTATTGAGTTTAATGGAATTAAGTATATGACATACATATATATAAACATAAATCCAGTATCATTATTATGTAATATATTTTATGATTACTTATTATATATACTTTATAATCATTCATGAATGGTTAACGTGGAGAATGAATCTCATCGCGTCGTGGAGACGGTAGTCCGTACGTACGCACGAGCGATGATATCGTTCTCATGATCGTGGAATTATATTGGAGTGTATGTAAAAAATTTAAGAATCAATATCACTTGACAATAATCATATATAGTTATTATGTACACCGTTATACCCATCCAAGTAAGTTGCTGGTGGAAAATAGATTACACCATTGCATGGAGACGGTATTCCGTACGTATGCACGCGCGGTGATATCATTTTCCGTAGGATGGATAGATGGTGAAATAGGGTTGTTTCATACTTATAATAACATATCATTATATTAGTGATACTGATGTTATTACTTCATAATGAAAAAACATAATAAGAAGAAGTGGATGAAGACATAAAGTTGAAAGAATCGGTAACGGACATTACCTGTTCATTGAAGCGCCTCTTTAAGTCCACCTTTCAGGGCACTAAAATTGTTATTTGAAGAAGCCCAGGACCTCTAGGATGTTTCTAGGAAAGTGGAGAAGAGAATGTTGAAGGGGTTTTCCGATCTTGAAGGCTCAATGTGGTGTGAGGAAGATAGGGAGGAGGTGCCCTTTTATAAGGGAGGAGAGGGGCACCTTAGGAATAACAAAAAATATTATTTTATTATAAAGAAAAATTCGGTTTTAAATAGATAAAAATTGATTTATTTCTAAGATAAGGTAGGTATGGGTCTAACTCCTCTCATACAATATAATTTAGACAAGTTTAAGTTCCTATTGTAACCTTATCATTTAGATTTAACATTAAGTTAAATAATTTTACTTTTACCGTGTCTTCTTGTGTTCTTATAATATAAGGTTAATAAACTTACTATAAGAACCCAAACGAACCCCATGTTTTTTATTATTAATATATATAACCTTATATAAGTTATTTGGAAGAACCTTATTTTTTAGGAACAAAATAACAATTAATAATATAATATTTTTTTTAAGAACTATTTTATGCGAGTTTTGACACTATTTAGTAATTGATTTTTGTGAAAATCATAACAGAATTATTAGTTCAAAATAAGTTAATTAAATCAATAATAACATGTCATATTATCCTATAAAATATGTGTAATTCATAAAAAGTCTCAAATGACATTTATTTTGGTATTTATAACATCAATTATGTCAATATTTCATTAATAAGATAATTCCTACATCATCTTTGTGTCATAAATAAATTAAAATATTTAATATCTAAAAATTACAAATAAAATACCATTATGTAGGAAATCATTTTAGGTTTCTAATTAATATTTATAGTCTAATTTATATTATGCATAACCCTATATTAAAAATGATATACTTATTAAACATTGATTTTAACTATTTTAACCCATCTTTAAATAAATTAATAATAAATGTCCTAATCCAATCCACGTGGGCCTAAATGGTCATATTTTATTCCTAAGGGTGTTTTTGGTTTAATTAAACTTATCCAATAGAATTAGGACATGTGTTAGGATAATAATAATGTCATTTTTACCCTTAATTACCCTATTTACTTTTAACCGTTGTAAAAAAAGTAAAAAGTTACTATTCACAAAAAAATTATTTTCATCTCATTGAACCAGATTTTACTTACTGACATCAACTGTGTCTCTTGTATTTTTGAAATTCCACTCAAAGAAGCGTTAAAATTATGTTTTATGAAAATTTCATTTTTTTTATTAACTACCACTTAGTGGTTTCACTATTCATCAAAAAATGAATGTATCTAGAAAAATACCAAAAATTAGACCTAAGATATATTTGATATTATGAACTGAAAAATGATGTCTATTTTACCAAATTCAAAACATATCAGTTGCATTAGTTAATTTAAAAATTAATTCCCGTCGTCAAAACAAATAGCATGTTCTTAAGAGATAATAACTATCAAAAGACTGACACTTATTTATGTCTGGTTTAAATGTGAAATTACATCCAATAACCAACATTGTATTAAATTGTAAAAATATATTATAAATATACTTTAAAACCACTCAAATTAATAATTTATCACTATTAATTATTTCGATTAAAAAGGTTGTTTTTAATTAAAATTTAGTAATTTTCACTATTCATCAGAAAATGAAAGTTATCCGAAAAGTACCAAAATTTCACCCTAAGCTAACTTCAATATTCCTAATCCAAAAATGAAGTCCATTTTGAAAGATAAAATTTAAAAAATTTTAAAAAGTGGTTATTACTATCCATAACTGCTAGTTTTAATAATATTCTAATAGCATATTGTTGTTTAGTGAAATTAGTTATTGCGTACTACACACACTATCGAGGAAGGTCGCGATTGCGTGTAATGCAAGGAAAGTCAAGGATACATATTGTGCAAGCTCCTTTTGGTGTATCGTACAACAGAAGACATTAATGAAATTAAAAAGAATATTTTTCATAAAATCTCGGGGTGTTACTATGCTAGCTTAAATTTAAAATTCATTCATCAAATTTGAATCATAGGTAACGCATAATATCTTTCCAAATCACAAAACAAAATATTTATAAATGTTAAATTTAGGATACTATTTATTTTTAAGCAATTATAATTTTTTTTATAAATCATGTTCTATCTTTTGTGATTGATTAATTA
The DNA here is from genome assembly GCA_963277665.1 of Viscum album. Classification (NCBI taxonomy): domain Eukaryota; kingdom Viridiplantae; phylum Streptophyta; class Magnoliopsida; order Santalales; family Viscaceae; genus Viscum; species Viscum album. Next base: position 431,847,646 of record OY728150.1, on the reverse strand, counting down.
AATTTTATAAAAATGATTTCTTTGACACCTTATAATTCTATATGAGAATAAAACCAAGTCCCCCTAAATAATAATCAATATAGATGACGAACATGATATCTCTTGAAGGCAAGGAAAAATGAATCATTCCCCAATATCTATTTTAGTTCCTGAATAAAAAAATTCACTCTTCTATCCAAATAAATCTAACACATTTTCAGGTTAACATATATTGAATTCTAGATAATTGTGTAAGGAATTTAAGATACCGTTATTTGTAACATTATAATATAATAACCATATAAATCATAATAACAATTTTAGGTTTTTTAATTTATCAAACACTTTTGTTTTAGTGGGATCAACAATTATTTCTTCTTTATTTACAATGTTGTCATGAAAATAAATATATTGAATCCCAAATATAAAATTTTCTAAATTTCTAATATAGATTATTTTTGTTAAGGGTTTGAAGAATAGTCCTAAGATGAATTTGATTATCCTCATTATGTTTTTAATAAACCCAAATATCATCTAAAAAAACATATCCAAATTTTCATAGAAGATGTTGTTCATAAGATCTATAAATACAACATGATATTTTTTCAAACCAAATAGCATAACTCAAAAAAAATAATTCCCATATCTAGTCTAGAACAATATTTTCATAATGTCATCCTCCTTCAATAATAGCTAATGGTACCCTGACATGAGATCATTTTTAGAAAATTATTGTGCTTCTTAGAGCTAATAAAAAAATAACTGATATAAAGTAAGGATAATTAATGTTAATAGTAATGTTATCTAATGATTTATAATCGATTAAAATTATCATTGAACCACATATCTATTTAACAAAAAAATGAGAACCCCGTGGTGAAGTGCTGGGAATAATATAACTGTTATCAATAATATCCTATAACTATATTGACACGGTAATAACTATATGAAGATAAAATACTAGGATGATTGAGGGCCTATATAGATCACAATTATTCTTCAGAATGAGAAGAAATCCACAATAATCCTTAAATGAGGATAGAAATATATATATTTTTGAGGTAGGTATGACATGCACATGGGATTAAATACAGTCTCATAAAATAATATTATAATTATAATGATACAAAATATTAATTAATCAATATATATTATGAGAATAATTTTTTTTAAATCAATATTTAAATTATTAATTTTTCAAAAAAAAATTTTGTTTCATAAAAATACCATCACATAATTAATAAATTTTAAAAAATATATTTCTTCTATTATATTATATAAATATATCATATTTTAATTTATGAGATACTAAAATTTTTGTTATAATTTTATATGCGAGATTATTATTCTAAAGGCTAAACTACTAATCCAAACTGTCGCATTACTATTATAATGTATAGTTTAATAGACCATTAGAAAAGATTCATTAATTTATATAAATACCACTGATTTAACTATACCTTAATAAGTAATTTAATTATTTTATTCAATAATTAAAAAATATTTTATAAGTATCTGTTTTGTTACACCCCACTATGAAATCATATCATCACTATTTTATTCACATGTTAAATATGCGAGGATTCCTTTCACTCAAATTTTTCTTCTTCAAGCATTCGGTTTCACTAGAAAATCATAACCTATTGAATTTCCATATTTTTCATTACTTGATTTCTACAATCAAGAATATGAATATGATTTTCCTAGAATTAATGGTTATCTTACTACTTAACAGCCTTGGGAATTAGAATATATAAAGAATCAAGATAATACTTTCTTAACTTAGAATCATGAAAGATATTGTGTACTTGGGAAAAAAATAGAGGTAATTCCTCTCAGTATGAAATTGATTATATAATCACCATGTTTTCAGAGGGTCAAATGAACTATGGACCCAAATTTCCCTTATTAAAAAAACATGTCACAATTTTCCATGGAGAAACATTTAGAATGACAATATCACCAAACCCAAAAGAAATATCCTTCCTATGGTAATCTGTATAAATTTGATTCATGTATAGAAGAATCAACTAGTGTCACTGAATCAAGTGAACATTCTCTTCCATTTCATCTACCTATTTGGGATCATAAATTTTCCTTCTCCAACATCATCCCCAAATGGTGGAGTTCAACCCCACTTTTTTATAATACTTCAAAAATATCTATCAATATACTATAGAGAAAATTGTTATTATTATAAAACTCAACTAAATAATGATTGTTATACCAACTTCATTGATAATACTTTGAACAAAATTGAATAATATATTCCAATGTGTTATTTTTATCGGAATATGCATCATTTTGAAGATGAATAGTAGTGTTGAAACTTAATTCAAGTCTCAATGACTTCTGATGGACCTTACAAAAGCTAGAATTTAACCTATGACCATGAATATATAAAATTAATACATAAACTCCATGTACCTTTACCATTACTTAATAATATAAATGGAGAAGTTGATCTAGGTATAGAGTTTCTAAAATACGAAGAAAATGTACAGATTACACGGTTGATCAACAAAAACCAAAATTATAATATTACATCAATATATTTTTGGTAATACCACTATGAAATCCATGGATATATTTTCATATTTAATATATTGAACTAGAAAGGTCTAAAGCATTCCATTTTTAATTATCATTTTCTTTAAATATTTTAAAATTTAAAAATTAGATTGAAATTTTAGAAATATCTCTTTTCATTCAATCCAGCAAATAATACTTTTAAAGGGCTCTATAAATTTTTTTCTTCCAGTATGAATTGAAAACAATGAAGTGCTTGTAGAGACCCGATGCTTTATTTACATGAACATTACATTACTTTTGTGGAATACTTAGTACATAACAAAAACACACAGACAAGGACTGTAATAGTTTAGTGTCTTTGGAAACTTGGAATATAATCTTCTAATCGTGGTGAAAGATATTCAACATCTCCCAAAAAGATATTCCCTCTTTTTTTTTACCAAAAACCATTCTTTATATCCTGGGGAAAATAAAACATAAAAGGGGTGAGCTCAAATGCCGAGTAAGGGTAAACATAGAGAACATAAAATAATCCATAAACATTTGAATGCAAAAACTTGAACATAAAACCTAAACATTAAAATCTTGAGCAAAGACATGAATCTTGGAAGTACGTAAGGCATATATCATAAGGGAACATCAAACATGATAAAAAATAATGGGAATAAAACATGTAATTGTGGAAACCATTCAGCACACATCATGATTTCCATTGTAGCCAAGGCATTGTTTCCAAGACCATCTTAGTGGACAAAGTTCCTTTCTGAATCAAGTTCACTCCTCATTTCAATCCTGTAACACTAAACCAAATTAATTTACCATTCCAGCCATGACTATCTCATGAGATATAAATATTTACCTAATGAATTGGAGTGAGATATAGGTCCCACCCATCTTATAATGAAATCATTCTTACTTGAGGCACAAAATAAACATACATCATTCATAATTACCCAACAAATAAAATGGGTTTCATAAACATCATCCCATTATCACATAATCCATATAAAAGAAATGGATATCATTTCATAATAATAAAAGTGAAACCATGTAAATCATAGAGACATTATACACGAAACATACACATATGAAATAATTTCATCTTATATGGAAAATGGTTTTGATAAAACACTTGAAATGAATTCTTGAGGAAAATATCCTTTTTTATTGAAAATCATTTTCTTTTCACAAAATGTCATGAAATTTTAAATGAAATGGATTTTGTTCAAAATATTCATGAAATATTTTGGAGGAAGCTTCATGAAAATAAGGCTATATAAAACCGTAAAAATCCTTTCATGCCGTATACGTTAAAAAACATTATCCTCATACTTTTGTCGGAAAAGTAAAAAAATACCTTGAGGGTAAATAAAAGAAAGATTCCTTCCATACCATGGGGTTAAAGTCAAAATAGGTAAAAATGAATTTAAACATACATGAATACACTTTTATAAAACACAGACATGGATGATAGCAATAACCCATTAAATACTTACGAATAAGAAATCTCGGATAAAAATGTGATTTGCACAATTATCTCTTACCTTAGGTCCGATTTGTTTTGTAAGTGTTTGAACCTCTTATATAATGATTTAAATAATGTTATTGAATTATTCCAGAATCATTCTTATTTTTATGATATCATATATTGTTCACTTATGACTTTATTTTACCCGTTCTTCTGTAAATTCCATGTTAAAGAGCGTTTTGGGTAAAATCGTTTCATTTCTTGTCCGTGTTTTGACTTGTAATTATTCATATGATTACTGAGATAATGATTACTTAATTCCAGAATATAAAACATGATTTATATATAATATATATTAAGAATATACATATATATAATAGATCAGTAAAAGGAAATAAATACACCGTTCATGGAGACGGTAGGCAGGACGTACACATGAACACTGTTTTCGTTTCCTTATTTAGTTGAATGGAATTAAGTAGATGACATACATATATATACACACATAAATCCAGTATCATTATTATGTCATATATTTCATGATTACTTATTATATATACTTTATAATCATTCATGAATGGTTAACGTGGAGAATGAATCTCATCGCGTCATGGAGACGGTAGTCCGTACGTACGCACGAGCGATGATATCATTATCATGATCGTGGAATTGTATTGGAGTGTATGTATACTATTTAAGAATCAATATCACTTTACAATAATCATATATAGTTTTTATGTACACAATTATACCCATCCAAGTAAGGTGGTGGTGGAAAATAGATTACACCACGGCGTGGAGACGGTATTCCGTACGTACGCACGCACGGTGATTTCATTTTCCATAGGATGGATAGATAGTGAAGTAGGGTTGTTTCATACTTATAATAAAATATCAGTGTATGAGTGATACTGATGTTATTGCTTCATAATGAAACAACCTAATAAGAAGAAGTGGAAAAAGAAATAATGTTGAAAGTATCAGTAACATACATTACCTCTTTTTTGAAGCGCCTCTTTGAGTCCTCCTCTTAGGGCACTAAAATTGGTCTTTGAAGAAGACCAAGACCTCTAGGATGTTGCTAGGGAAGTGGAGAAGAGAATTTTTCAGGGGATGGCTGAGCTTGAAGGCTCAACATGGTGTGAGGAAGAGAGGGAGGAGGTGCCGTTTTATAAGGGAGGAGAGGGGCATCTTTGGAATAACTAAAAATATTATTTTATTATAAAGACAAATTCGGTTTTAAATAGATCCAAATTGATTTATTTAGAAGCTAAGGTGGGGATGGGTCGAAATAAACCCATCCAATATAATTTAGACAAGTTTAGGTTCCTATTTTAACCTTATCATTTAGATTTAACATTAAGTTAAATAATTTTACTTTTACTGTGTCTTCTTGTGTTCTTATACTATAATGTTAATAAACATACTATAAGAAGCCAAACGAACCCCAAGTTGTTTATTATTGATATATATAACCGTTTATAAGTCATTTGGCCAAACCTTAGATTTTTAGGAATAAAATAACAATTCATAATATAATATTTGTTTTAAAAACTATTTTATGTCATTTTGACACTATTTAGTAATATATTTTTGTTAAAATCACAACAGAATGATTAGTTCAAAAAAAGTTAATTAAATCAATACTAATATGTCATATTAACCTATAAAATTAGTGTAATTCATAAAAAGTCTCAAATGACAGTTATTTTGGTATTTATAACATCAATTATGTCAATATTTCATTAATAAGATAATTACTACATCATCATTGTGTCATAAATAAATAAATTATTTAATATCTAAAAATTACAAATAAAATACCATTATGTAGGAAATTGTTTTATATTTCTAATGAATATTTATAGTCGAATTTAACCTTTTTATAACCCTATATTAAAAATGTTATACTTATTAAACATTGATTTTAACTATTTTAACCCTTCTTTAAATAAATTAATAATAAATGTCAAAATCCAATCCAAGTGGGCCTAAATGGTCATATTTTATTCCTAAGGTTGTTTTTGGTCGAATTACACTTATCCAATAGAATTTGGACATGTATTAGGGTAATAATAATATCATTTTTACTGTTAATTACCATATTTACTTTTAATCGTGGTAAAAAAAAGAAAAAAGTTACTATTCACCAAAAATTATTTTCATCTCATTGAACAACATTTTACTTACTGAAATCAACCGTGTCTCTTGTTTTTTTGAAATTCCACTCACAGAAGGGTAAAATTAAGTTTTATGAAAAATTCATTTTTTTTATTAACTACCACTTAGTGGTTTCACTATTCATCAAAAAATGAAAGTTTCCCGAAAAATACCAAAAATTAGGCCTAAGATATATTTGATATTATGAACGAAAAAATGATGTCTATTTTACCAAATTAAAAACATATCAGTTGCGTTACTTAATTTAAAAATTAATTCCCATCGTCAAAACAAATAGCGTGTTTTTAAGAGATAATAACTATCAAAAGATTGACACTTGTTTATGTCTGGTTTAAATGTGAAATTACATCCAATGACCAAAATTGTATTAAATTGTAAAAATATATTCTAAATATACTTTAAAACCACTCAAATTAATAATTTATCACTATTAATTATTTCGATTAAAAAGGTTGTTTTTAATTAAAATTTAGTAATTTTCACTATTCATCAGAAAATTAATGTTATCCAAAAAGTACCAAAATTTCACCCTAAGCTAATTTCGATATTACAAATCCAATAATGAAGTCCATTTTGAAAAATAAAATTTACAAAATTTTAAAAAGTGGTTATTACTATTCATAACGGCTAGTTTTAATAATATTTTAATAGCATATTGTTTTTTAGCGAAACTCGTTATTGCGTACTACCAACACTATCGAGGAAGGTCGTGATTTCATGTAATGCAAGGCAAGTAAAGGTTTCATGTTGTGCAGGCTCCTTTTGGTTTAGCGTACAATACAAGATATTAAAGAAATTAAAAGGAATATTTATCATAAAATCTCGGGGTGTTACATTCTACCCCCCTTAAAATGAATTTCTCCCTCGAAATTCATTGGGGTTATAAATGGTTTACTACTCGAATGTTTCTTTAATATAAACCCACATCATAAAAAGGAATACAAAAACAAATCTTTAAAAACAAATGTATGAAACATAACGGTTACCCAAATAAACTAATCACTGGCTTTCCATATAGGTGAAAATATGGATATGAAAGAGAAATCTAACCATCATGTTTTGATGGAGAGTGGTAGAGAACATGGATATGGAAGATCCAGAAATCACAAAGCCATAAATTTGTGACGATCTAAGGTACCATCTGATTCATCAGATATAAGAGCACTAGGACAACATTTGTGGTTTTCAATATCATTTACCTAGAGTTGATGAAATTGAAATTAGAAGAAATACTTTCGTGATTTTGGTATAGTCTCACCATTGGTCATTCTTTGGAAAATTTCCTCTTCATATCTTAATGAAATAAAGTTGAATTTGTTATTCGTAAAGTGTTAACAGATCATGTGATAGAATGATGGGTCATTCCATCTGTTTCAAACAAAAGGTTAGCAAAAGTTATCAAATATACATAAGTCCATCTATGGTGAGGTTAATCATATACGATTCCAAAAATGAACATATATTTCATATATCATACCGCATAATAAAATAAAACTAGTTTATACTAACCAAGTACTTCTTGTAGGCCAGTGGTAGGCGGTAAAGGCCAGTCGCACTTCGGTTGTGGGTTCAATTCCCACAGCCTTGTCTGACGTGATGGGTTGTCGCCCTTCCTGCAGGTTGTCCTTTTTCTAAAACTACATTACTATAACATCACATAAATAATAGCAAAAAAAAGTTCTATCTTTAAACAATACTAACTTATGTCCAACATAATCCATTCCAATCTTTAGGCTTATCTAAAATACTATGGTCCAAGATCATAGTATAAATAAAACGATTACTTGAAATGTCATCAACCAAGCATGTGAATACCATCATTGATCCCCCATATATCTGGTTGGTCACACACCAGTCATGTGAATACCTTAATCATGTATTCCCTTGAAAAATGAATACCCATTAAACCTTAGTGAAAACAAGAATACTGTCAAAATATAACTCTTTACACATACCAAAATCCAAAAATTCTATATACTCAAACCATGATATAACCTTCTCCCTATATCAGTAATGAGCTCATGAATACTATCAAACATTTAATTTTCTACTTATCCCTTCATTAAGTGCATATCATCTATATTCCAAAAAATATCTGAATATCCTTTAATGGATACTGGTACCATTAATCATACACTTTCAAAACTCAAGGAAAGGCAACAGTGTAACAATCCTTAGATGTCTCTTTATTCCATAGTACCATGAGATTACTTATACAACATTACACTTGATAAACATGTAATCATTCCACTACCTTCTTAAACATTTGACCGAGCTTCAACAATTCTTTCATCTCACATATCATTTTTAGTCTCTTCATCATCATCAACATAAATAATACCCATACGGATGTACTAATTTTCTTCATGAGACTTTCCCTTAGGGCATTGGTTTGCATAATGCCCGTACATTCCACATTTAAAACATTTTACCATTGTTGATGTCGTAGAAATACCATTATCCTCATCCATGGTGTTAACTGAACCTTTTCCTTTGCACTTACTTTCTTTGTGTCCTTCTTTTCCACACCCAAAGCATCTTCTAGTTCCCTTGAAACAATCTCCTCGAGGACTCTTCCCACATGATTTACATGAGGGAAATTAAACTTTCTTTCCTCTATGATCATCATGAAACTCCATCTTTCTCTTATTATCTGAGTCAGGAAACTTACCAATGTTGAGATTATTGATCATATTATGCGATTGCTGATTAGGCATAATAACGATGCTTGGACGTCCAAATCCAGTTTAATTTGGTTTCTCATGAAGAATATCATTCCATTGTCCATCATATCCTCCATTATCATGAATCTTCCTGTTTCTATCCATTTTCTAAAACCTAAATAGAATAGTGTGAGAGGAAAAAATCAAGCTAGGGAATACAACATAGTAAAGGGGGAGAACCCCCAATATCTAACATCTTAGGTTAAATTCTAATATCATTACTGTAGTTCTAGGACTATATCCTATACGTATACTTATCCTTAGGGACATCCCTAGACATACCTTAGAAATATCTCTAGGGATCTCAATAACATTTTCGCATCCTTGTTTCCAAAGGTTGACTAAACCTTCCCTCTGATACCAAATGTAAAGACCTGAAGATTGACGTACATGAAAATCACATTACTTTTGTGGAATACTTAGTACATAACAAAAACACATAGACAAGGACTGTAATAGTTTAGTGTTTTTGAAAACTCGTAATATAATATTCTAATCATGTTGAAAGATCTTCAACATCTCCCATAAAGATCTTACCTATTTTTTTATACCTAAAACCATTCTTTATATTCTGGGGAAAAGAAAACAAAAAAGGGGTGAGCTCAAATACCCAGTAAGGGTAAACATAGAGAACATAAAACAATCAATAAACATTTGAATTCAAAAACTTGCACATAAAACCTAAACATCAAAATCTTGAGAAAACACATGAAACTTGGAAGTACATAAGGAATATATCTTAAGGGAACATAAAACATGATAAAATATAATGGGAATAAAATAGGTAATTGTGGAAACTATTCCACACATGTCATGATTTCCATAGTAGCCAAGGCATTGCTTCTAATACCATCTTAGTGGACAAAGTCCCTTTCTGAATCGAGTTCACTCCTCATTTCAGTCCTTTAACCCTGAACCGGATTAACATACCATTCCATCCATGACTATCTCATGAGATATAAATCTTTACCTAATGCATTGGAGGGATATATATTTCCCACCCATCTCATAATGAAATCATCCTTACTTGTGCCACAAAATAAACATACAGCATTCATAATAACCCAACAAATAAAATGGGTTCATAAACATCATCCCATTATCACATAATCCATATAATAGAAATGGATATCATTTCATAATCAGAAAAGTGAAACCATTTAAATCATAGAGACATTATACATGAAACATACACATATGAAATAATGTCATCTTAGATGGAAAATGGTTTTGATAAAACACTTGAAATGAATTTCTGAGGAAAATATCCTTTTTTCTTCAAAATCATTTTCTTTTCACAAAATGGCATGAAATTTTAAAAGAAAAGGATTTTCTTGAAAATATTCATGTAATATTTTGGAGGAATCTTCATGAAAATAAGGCTATATAAAACCGTAAAAATCCTTTCATGCTGTATACATTAAAAAAACATTCTCCTCATACTTTTGTCGAAAAAGTCAAAAAATACCTTGTAGGGTAAATAAAAGAAAGATTCCTTCCATACCATGAGGTAAAAGTAAAAATGGGTAAAAATGACTTTAAACATACATGAATACACTTTTATAAAACATGGACAGGGATGATAGCAATAACCCCAGTAAATACTTACGAATAAGCAATCTCGGATAAAAATGAGATTTTCACAATTATCTCTTACTTTAGGTCTGATTTGCTTTGTAAGTGTCTGAACCTCCTGTATAATGATTTAAATAATGTTATTGAATTATTACAGAATCATACTTATTTTTATGATATCATATATGGTTCACTTATGACTTTATTTTACCCATTATTTTGTAAATTTCATGTTAAATAGCGTTTTGGGTAAATTCGTTTCATTTGTCCTCCGTGTTTTGACTTGTAATTATTCATATGATTACATAGATCATAATTAATTAATTCCAGAATATAAAACACGATTTATATATAATATATATTCAGAATATACATATATATAATAGATCAGTAAATGGAAAGAAATACACTGTTCATGGAGACGGTAGGCCGTACGTACGCATGAACGCTGTTTTCGTTTCCTTATTGAGTTGAATGGAATTAAGTATATGACATACATATATATAAACATAAATCCAGTATCATTATTATGTCATATATTTTATGATTACTTATTATATATACTTTATAATCATTCATGAATGGTTAACGTGGAGAATGAATCTCATCGCGTCGTGGAGACGGTAGTCCGTACGTACGCACGAGCGATGATATCGTTCTCATGATCGTGGAATTATATTGGAGTGTATGTATACTATTTAAGAATAAATATCACTTGACAATAATCATATATAGTTATTATGTACACCATTATACACATCCAAGTAAGTTTCTGGTGGAAAATAGATTACACCATTGCATGGAGACGGTATTCCGTACGTATGCACGCGCGGTGATATCATTTTCCATAGGATGGATAGACGGTGAAATAGGGTTGTTTCATACTTATAATAACATATCAGTATATGAGTGATACTGATTTTATTACTTAATAATGAAAAAAAATAATAAGAATAAGTGGATGAAGAAATAAAGTTGAAAGAATCGGTAACAGACATTACCTGTTCATTGAAGCGCCTCTTTGAGTCCACCTTTCAGGGCACTAAAATTGTTATTTGAAGAAGACAAGGACCTCTAGGATGATTCTAGGAAAGTGTAGAAGAGAATGTGGAAGGGGTTTTCCGAGCTTGAAGGCTCAATGTGGTGTGAGGAAGATAGGGAGGAGGTGCCCTTTTATAAGGGAGGAGAGGGGCACCTTAGGAATAACAAAAAATATTATTTTATTATAAAGCCAAATTCGGTTTTAAATAGATACAAATTGATTTATTTCTAAGCTAAGGTAGGGATGGGTCGAACTCCTCTCATACAATAGAATTTAGATAAGTTTAGGTTCCTATTGTAACCTTATCATTTAGATTTAACATTAAGTTAAATAATTTTACTTTTACCGTGTCTTCTTGTGTTCTTATACTATAAGGTTAATAAACTTACTATAAGAACCCAAACGAACCCCAGGGTTATTATCATTAATATATATAACCTTATCTAAGTCATTTGGAAGAACCTTAGTTTTTAGGAATAAAATAACAATTAATAATATAATATTTTTTTAAGAACTATTTCATGCTAGTTTTGACACTATTTAGTAATTGATTTTTGTGAAACTCATAACAGAATTATTATTTAAAAATAAGTTAATTAAATCAATAATAACATGTCATATTATTCTATAAAATTTTTGTAATTCATAAAAAGTCTCAAATGACATTTATTTTGGTATTTATAACATCAATTATGTCAATATTTCATTAATAAGATAATTTCTACATCATCTTTGTGTCATAAATAAATTAAAATATTTAATATCTAAAAATTACAAATAAAATACCATTATGTAGGAAATCTTTTTAGGTTTCTAATTAATATTTATAGTCTAATTTATATTATGCATAACCCTATATTAAAAATGATATACTTATTAAACATTGATTTTAACTATTTTAACCCTTCTTTAAATAAATTAATAATAAATGTCCTAATCCAATCCACGTGGGCCTAAATGGTCATATTTTATTCCTAAGGGTGTTTTTGGTTTAATTAAACTTATCCAATAGAATTAGGACATGTGTTAGGATAATAATAATGTCATTTTTACCCTTAATTACCCTATTTACTTTTAACCGTGGTAAAAAAAGTAAAAAGTTACTATTCACAAAAATTATTTTCATCTCATTGAACCACATTTTACTTACTGACATCAACTATGTCTCTTGGATTTTTGAAATTCCACTCACAGAAGCGGTAATATTAAGTTTTATGAAAATTTCATTTTTTTTATTAACTACCACTTAGTGGTTTCACTATTCATCAAAAAATGAATGTATCTAGAAAAATACCAAAAATTAAACCTAAGATATATTTGATATTATGAACTGAAAAATGATGTATATTTTACCAAATTCAAAACATATCAGTTTCATTACTTAATTTAATAGTTAATTCCCGTCGTCAAAACAAATAGCATGTTCTTAAGAGATAATAACTATCAAAAGACCGACACTTGTTTATGTATGGTTTAAATGTGAAATTACATCCAATAACCAAAATTGTATTAAATTGTAAAAATATATTCTAAATATACTTTAAAACCACTCAAATTAATAATTTATCACTATTAATTATTTTGATTAAAAAGGTTGTTTTTAAATAAAATTTAGTAATTTTCACTATTCATCAGAAAATGAAAGTTATCCAAAATGTACCAAAATTTCACCCTAAGCTAATTTCAATATTCCTAATCCAAAAATGAAGTCCATTTTGAAAAATGAAATTTAAAAAATTTTAAAAAGTGGTTATTACTATCCATAACTGCTAGTTTTAATAATATTCTAATAGCATATTGTTGTTTAGTGAAATTTGTTATTGTGTACTACACACACTATCGAGGAAGGTCGCGATTGCGTGTAATGCAAGGAAAGTCAAGGATACATATTGTGCAAGCTCCTTTTGGTATAACGTACAACAGAAGACATTAATGAAATTAAAAAGAATATTTTTCATAAAATCTCTGGGTGTTACTATGCTAGCTTAAATTTAAAATTCATTCTTCAAATTTGAATCATAGGTAACACATAATATCTTTCCAAATCACAAAACAAAATATTTATAAATGTTAAATTTAGGATACTATTTATTTTTAACCAATTATATTTTTTTTATAACTCATGTTCTATCATTTGTGATTGATTAATTAAATTTTATAAAAATGATTTCTTTGACACCTTATAATTCTATATGAGAATAAAACCAAGTCCCCCTAAATAAGAATCAATATAGATGACGAACATGATATCTCTTGAAGGAAAGGAAAAATGAATCATTCCCCAATATCTATTTTAGTTCCTAAATAAAAAAATTCACTCTTCTATCCAAATAAATCTAACACATTTTCAGGTTAACATATATTGAATTATAGATAATTGTGTAAGGAATTTAAGAGACCGTTATTTGTAACATTATAATATAATAACCATATGAATCATAATAACAATTTTAGGTTTTTTAATTTATCAAACACTTTTGTTTTAGTGGGATCAACAATTATTTCTTCTTTATTTACAATGTTGTCATGAAAATAAATCTATTGAATCCCAAATATAACATTTTCTATATTTCTAATATAGATTATTTTTGTTAAGGGTTTGAAGAATAGCCCTAAGATGAATTTTATTATCCTCATTATGTTTTGAATAAACCCAAATATCATCTAAAAAAACATATCCAAATTTTCATAGAAGATGTTGTTCATAAGATCTATAAATACAACATGATATTTTTTCAAACCAAATAGCATAACTCAAAAAAAATAATTCCCATATCTAGTCTAGAACAATATTTTCATAATGTCATCCTCCTTCAATAATAGCTAATGGTACCCCGACATGAGATCATTTTTAGAAAAGTATTGTGCTTCTTAGAGCTAATAAAAAAATAACTGATATAAAGTAAGGATAATTAATGTTAATATTAATGTTATCTAATGATTTATAATCGATAAAAATTATCATTGAACCACATATCTATTTAACAAAAAAATGAGAACCCCGTGGTGAAGTGCTGGGAATAATATAACTGTTATCAATAATCTCCTGTAACTATATTTTTAGTTATAGAAGTTATAATTGATCCATTTAATAAGGTGGTTTTTAAAATTGGATTACCATCAGAGACCAAATCAATAGTATACTCAACCTCCCAATCAGGTATAATACCAGAAAACTCAAATACAATAATATCTAGACACTCATTTACCATCTTAAAACCCTTAATCTGAACAGTTACCCTATTTTAATGAATATGAGAAATATAGCATTCATTTCCATCTTCTCACAGCTTCTCATATTCCTCATTTATTATTATTGTTATGGTTGTACTCTTTTAAACAAACTCAAATTATTTTTGGACAAATGACTTCTTTTGATCTATAATGAATCTTAATACGGTAAATTATAAGATAATCCATAACTAAAATAATATAAAATATACCATGGGAAATAAAACATGTTTTTAGGTAAATTCCTTCCACATATATTGATATGAAGATTCTTTTAATTTCTTTTATCCCTTAATATTTGAACCATGTGTTTTTACCATAAGTTCTAGATTTATTTCTTGAGGTTCAATTTAGACTTTACTGATTTTTTTTTCAAAATTAATGAATGTGTAAACCTCATATCAAACCAAAAATTAGAATAATATGAATTAACAAAAAAATTACCTGATACAACATTTTTTTATGTCCTAATGTTGGTTGAACTAGTTGGAAAGAATTTTACCAAAACTCTCTCATTATAGTTTGGCTGCTTCCCATCACTTTGGTTCCTCTTAGGACACTCATTTTAATAACGACCTGTCACAATACTTTTAAAACATATTATTATCTATATATCATAAATTTTGATATCACTACCATGATAATTCTCATTTATATTATGATCCATAATCCATAATTTACCACACTAGTAATAGTTACTATATATCAAAATGCATTCCCTAGTTTGTTATTACTATAATTATCACAAATGAAAAAAACGTTCCTACCATCAAACATCTTTGATGAATTTTTTCCTTTTCACTAACACATCAAACCCTTTTTATATCTATTTTCAATGAATACATAATCATTAAAAAACTTAATTTACAACTTATCTACACATCGACAATCTTTTTCATAGATTCTGAATTCACGAGAGGGAAATAAAATCTAATATTTTTGCTTATATCATGAGTAAAAATGATTGATTTTACACTCATGATCCGAGATAAAAATTAGAGTGTACCTTACCAATTGGGTGAATTTGTCCTTGTAACCAGCCAATAAATCCTTTTCATATATGAATTCAAATAATTTTTCCATCATAAGTTTAATCTCTATTGGAAAATATTTTTCATGGAAAATATTTTTTAATAAATATAATTCCAAAGAATCAATATACCCAATATCCCCAATATTATTGACCATTAATCACCATTAGTCGGATTCATATTCAAAATCGTTAATACACATACTAACCTTTTGATGGTATGAATCCCCTAATACATCAAAAATATTTTCTAGGGATTTAATTCACCATTCATCTACCACTAAGTCAGAGGATCCACTAAATTAATGAGGGTGTTTCTTCATAAAACATTGCAGAATTAACACATTCCAATATGTTTGATCTAGGTGATCTCATTCTTGAATGATAGAAACATTGATTGGATGTGTCAATGAATATATTACTATAAAATACTTCTTAGGTATAATTCCCTCCATTCAATGTTATAGTTTCATAAAGATATCGTCCTATTTGGGCCTTCCTACATCCTGTTCCCTTTTATATATATAGAAAACAATTCTTAGTAGACATATAATAGATAAAGAAACATAATAATATTTAAAAATTATATCATTTCAACATGAACTAAATGTAAATATCATTTATGTGTATTCTATTGACTTTATCAAAACCTGTAATCTTATATAAATATTTAACTGATAATAAATCTAAATACCTGACCATAACCAATACATAATCTAGTTATTTCAACTCAAATTCAATTTTATAAATTCCTAATATTAATTTTGGTTTAGTGTTTTATATAATTTTTTCATAACCACATACATAAAGAATAATATATTAAAAGTTAATCCCTTCTACCAAATAACAATATCATCAGAAAAAGAAAACTTCAAAATAAAAAACGTTTTGTTGGTCGGAGTGGATACTCAAGAGGGGGGTGAATTGAGTTCCAATGAAAATTTCTGTAAAAAATATTTGTCTTAAAATCCCCCAATTAAAAACAATGTTAAACTGTAGTGAATTTATATAGATTGTAAATGTTCAATTAGCTTCTTAAAGATTGATTAGATCTCAGTCAATTTAGTCACAGGATTAAATTTGATTTTGAAGCTAACTTACTGGTTTACAACAGCTGTAAACACTTGATAATTTAACTATAAAAGTAACTTTAAAAAACATTTGTATATCAAAGTAATAGTAGTAGAATATGAAATATATAGAGTATATTTATGAATTAAATTAAAATGCATAACAGATGTAACCAAGAGGTTCAGTCTCAAGCAGAGACTTAGTCCTATCAAATTTATATATAAAAATTTGATCCACAACATGGATCGAGGTTAAAAACAGTTCAATACTGTCCAGGTCCTAAGACCTCTACCATAGTTATAAAGGGAAAATAAAGTCAACAACACACAAGCTATCCAGGTCACACTTGACCTCTACCACTATTCTCAGTGGAATACAGTATGATATATGAAGTTTGGAATGAGGATTTAGTATTTTCCAGTTCAGAACAGGATATAATGTATGTGTAAAAGATATACAGAGTACACACACTACTCAATAAGTAAATAATAAGTCACTTAGAGAGAGTATATGAAATTTTAGAAAGCTCTAGTGATCTACAGTGCAGATCTAGACTCGTTGTATTTAGCAGAGATGCTTCTGAGTCCTTTTGTGGTTTTTCTTTTCAAAACAGAGTATCGTGGTTCAACTAGATGTCCTTCAAAAGTGAGTGTGTTCTCTAATTTCCAGTGTTCTTCAGTAGTGCTGGATTTCATGCATAAGAGTTCTTTTGAGATCTTGTAAATTCCCCCTTCAACTTCTTTGTGTGTTCTCCCTTTTCGTATGTATATTCATGGACGAATTCTATCTCTGTCTTTTTTACGCACACCATTTTACTGCAGCTCGATCTTTCTTTTATCCCACAAGATCTGGCAATGGGAATGATTACCTTTTCATAGGTACGAGGTATGGTCTCCTGACATGCCATCAGCTAACATTAAATATCATTAATTTCATTAAAAACATCAAATATGACAGTTGGAATTAAATAAAAGTTCATAGAAATTCAAAGAATTCTCATGACTATCGGAGAGTCATGAGATTAGTGAGTAACATTCAATCTGCATCGGTTTTAGTAGCATCAGCATAGGTGGCTCACTAATCATCAGTAACCATCTGTGCGATTGTTCATCATCGGTACGACCGTTCAACATCGGTGCGACGTTTCACCATCAGTGCGACCCTTCACCATCGGTGCGACCGTTCACTATCGGTGCGACAGATCACCATCAGTGAGACCGTTCATCATCAGTGCGACCATTCATCATCGGTGCGACGTTTCACCATTGGTGCAACCATTCATCATCGGTGCGACCATTCATCATTGGTGCGACCATTCACCATCGGTACGACCATTCATCATTGGTGAGACCGTTCACCATCGGTGTGACCGTTCATCATCGGTGCGACCGTATATAACTAACGGTGAGTCAAGACATGATATTCTCACATAGTGTATGTTCAGTCCAGAATACTTCCAGGTCACTAGTTGTATATAACTTAACATAGATAAACATGTGTAAGCATGATTTAAATAAATATAAACACATTTATAATAATTTTAACAAAAAGAATAAAGTGTCATACATACTACAATGATTTGGGATTAATAAAATAACAATCTCCCAGAGATTTCAACAATCTCCTCCTTTTTGATAATCACAAATAAATGGCACAAGGAAGAGAGAATATAGTAGGTCATTTAGTATGCTCCCCCTATAAAAAATAATATATGTCAAAAGATAAAACAGGTTTAGAAAAGCAATCAAAACATATATAAGTGAGTCATTCAATCCATATAATACAACTCGGATAAGTCATTTTCAACCTGTATAAGCATGCATGTAGTAATGCTGGCTCATATGCACATTCAATTCACCCACTCTTATTCATGAGCTCCCTAATTTCTCATGAGCTTCTAGATTTCTCCCCGATTTCTCCCCCTTTGGGATTGTAAAAAATAATAGAGAAGGAAGATAAGAAAGAAGATTACATAGAAAAATAAGGTTTTAAAATGTTGATAAACAACATATACACAATTAAAAAGTACAAGAAATAGAAAACCAATCAAAAATTGACAGAAACATCTATTTCTCGGGTTGCAAGGGAGATTTTCCTTTAGAAGTTGGAGTAATGGATGGTCCAGACGGTAGTTGGGTGGAAGGCTAAACTGGTCGGATGGAGAAAGGAGGCAGGACAACTCGAGCTGGATGAATTGTGGGTTCTAAGGTCACCTGCTGCATAGAAGGTCTTTCTAAAGAATTCCGTTGAAAGACTGGTCGAATACTTGAGAGAGCTTGAGAAACAGATATCTGACCGGGAGAAACATCTGATGATTACAGAGACTCAGTAGTAGGAAAAACAATGGCTTTAGCTTGCACATGAAGGTAGGGTTTGAGAAAATTAATGAAGTCCTGAATTACTTCTCCACCGTACTTCATAGCCTTTTTAAAAGCATCCTTATTCTGCATGAAATTTTCTAAAGTAGGAGTAAAATCCTTCAACTACTGAACTTGAGCATTAAAAGCTTGAGTCATTGGAGGGAGTATCAAATTATCATCCAGTACTTTAAAATGATGATTCATCTCATTCATGGTGTAGATCTTAGAGAAATAATGATCTACTTTCTCCTTAATCTATTTTTCAGCATTGGTAGCATCAATTGAATACAATTGCACCATCTTATGAATATGAGCACTATGCTCTTTCATCTTTTTCAACGAATCTAAATCCAAAATCTTCCCATGAGTTGACACCTCTTCTCTAACAACATATTTTAAAGCATTATGCTTGGAACTAGTAATCGTGGTTACTTTTGACGAACTAGCCTGAGTAATAACTTGTGAGATCTCAGCTTTCACCTTCCTCAAGTCCATCTTCTTCAAATGTTCCATTAGATTTCTTAAAAATTCTATCATACCAGAGATGGATGTTCTGAACTCTCCTGACAGAGAAATTAGATTGCTACCTAAATCTATGAGTGTTTGATTCAAAGAGGTAACGTGCCTGCCAATCGACTCACTATAATTGCACATGTCTTGTTTGATAATTCTTACCACTCTTTAAACCAACTCATCCATAGCAGCTTCAGATAAAGTCATAGGATCAGGAGCATGTATATGAGATAAATCACTTTTCATATTCTCCTGAACAGCTTGAATCAATTCAACCTTAAATTTATCAAGGTCAGATTTAGGAACTGCAGGATTAGGTCTAGCTTGAGACACTGAAGGATCAGGTTGGAAATTTTCTCTTTGCAAAAACTCAGCAACTAATTGAGCCTTAACTGAATCACTTATGAATTCAAGATCCACTTCTACAAATTTCTCTTCCTCTAGGTAATCTAATCCTAGAATAGCAAGACCTAGATGTTCTTCCCATGCGGCTTTGCATGAAGGGTACATAGGTTTCACAAACTGAGCTCCTCCATAATTTTCAGAAAGAACTTCCCCATCCCCATCACTCTCCAATTGTTCTATCCTCTCTTCCTTAGGGACATTTTCTTGCTCAATTGGTTGAGGTTGAAGATCATCTTGGATCACATTCATAGCTTCTATAGGTCGAGTATCAGCATAATCCGCATCACCACCATCACCATCATTGCCTTTATCATCATGACCAACTTATCTCTCACTTGAACTATCTGTACTTCTGGATTCAAATTCCTTAGAAGTTGATTCATCAGTCTCACCTTCTTCTTCATCATCTAAAAATGGTTCAATATCTGTTAATTTGAGAGGAGGAATTTATGAACAAAATTCCATCCTTATTTTCTTCAGGCTAACAGTATCAGGATCACACCTCTCATCAGGAGATGATTCAGCCTCTTCTTCAGCATTCATATTCTCAGCAGCATCTTCTTCTTATGTTCCTTTATTACTGAATTCACCAGTTTCCTTAGGAACTACTACTTCCTCTTCTTCATCCGAATGAATCACTTCCTCACCATGTTTGAAACTTGGATCTCTTATCTCCTTTGGTCTCCTTGGATGATCAGTAGGATTGAATGAATCATATAACTTTTCTTCATCAGCAACCCATGATTTCTACCACGAGTTCCAATTGATTTTCATCCTCTTACAAATAACTCAGTTGAAACAAAACATAATTGATGAGATACACACATATCTATCATCCACACAGCCCAAGAATTTGAGAATGGAAGAAATCTGTTTAGAATAAAATAGAGTAGTAGCTTTATTTGAAGGTTTTATTCTACCACTATTTCAAAAATTTCATCTATCATTGCTTTAAAGTATCTACTATCATCAGTTCACAAAATATGTTTCCATCTCTTCCAATAAATATTAAAATATCAATCCAAATATTTTACTATAGTTAGTTATGAATTTTCGGACCATAAATAATGTGACATTAAGTGATACTAAAAAAAATCGGTTCATAAATTTCTACTACAATTTCTAAATAATTTTTTTATTTAAAAATTATATTTATATTTTTTCCATATTTTTTATATTTTATCTCGTTATAAATTAATTTTGAATTATTTGGGGTGAATTTTAATTTATTTTATAATGTTATTATTATTATTGAGTGATGATTTAAATCTATTATTTATCTCTATATAAATCATTCACACCATGTTTTCTGTAGCATTGAATATAATATGTTGTTACATGTTTTTAAAAAGTTTCATAGTTAATGTTAAATGTCTACAATAATGTTCAATGTGTTTTTAATGTCTTAAAATTATATTTATATTTTCAATATTCATCGCATGAATTATGTTGATTTTTTACACTATCAACATTATTTTCATAATCACTGATTTATTTTAGTAGGTATTGAATGATTTTAAAAGATTAAATTTCTTATTAGTAGGCTTGTTTTAAAATGATAAAATGATTTATTTAAATTAGTAGGAATTATTTTTATATTTTTATAATTTTTAATCACTATTTTCTATGATAAAATATGGTGAATTTTTTTATTAATATTAATATATTTTAAAAGTTTTCAAGATATCTATTTGGCTGTTGTAGCTTTGTAGAATCAAAATAAGAGACTAAAAGGATTCATTGGAGAGTTTCAATTATGATATAATGATTCTATGTGATTACATGCTACTCAATGTGATAAAAAGATCTCACACTTTTTAATCATTTGTGTTATCTTGTACACTATGTTTACCATTGATAATGATTTCACAAGGACTATACCTAATCAGCTTTGACTTTTACATAAATGAAAATACAATCTGATCTAATACTCCAGAACCTATAACTATGCTTATATGTTTTTTTAAATTTATATTTCTATGGGTCCTCTTTTGTTTGTAAAAATTTATTGCATCTCTTATACATGCTTTCTACAACATCTAATGTTTTTATCAAATTGAATCATTCTTTATTTTTAGGTTTTTACTCATGAATCTAAATTCATGACCTTCATCTTATGACTCTTGAATTATAATTTCAGTTCATTCTTGTTGGGAATCTCAAATTATAAAATTCATGATATGTTATATCTTTTTAACAAAATATAAGTTTTTTGATTCACCATAAAAAAATCAATATGTTTTTCTTGTTTTACCTCCACTAAAATGTGTACATGTATTATTAAATTATGATTCAAGTAAATAATCATGTAGTGAAAACACATATCCCACCGAGATTTGCAATAGTTTACTATGTCCAATTTTTATTTAACCATATAAAAATCATATATTATGTCTTTTGTTTTAATTTTATTTTCTTTATCTATTTTAAATTTTTTATTATGACTATTCGTCCCCAATACTCTAGAACTTTTTCCATCCATTTTAGCAAAACAATTTGCATCATAGGGTGACCCTTTAATGATTTTCAAGTTAAAATCTATTTTATTTTTACTAATATAAAAAAGTTCTTTCATAGGTTTTTAATTTTTAACAATATATTATCTATTGCTTCATATTTTATAAGTATTGGTTTCATAGAATGTTACTTTTGGATTTTATGAATCCATTAATATTATTTTTGTTTCCTTGTTTTTAATCATTATTACTACAACACACCATGATTTTATAGTATGTTATTTTCTTTAAAGTAATTCAATAACCTCCGTACACGCAACATCGAGTTCGAGCGCACCACGACTTACCAAACTAGTTGTTAAAAAAGTCATTATGAATAATATTTAACGAAGTTTTAATTTTATATACTATATATAATTTTTGAATCCATATTATGTGTTTCTTAGAAATAATTTAAGTAGAAATTTATTTTTTCAGTTAGAAAAAGTATTAATCAAAAAAATAATATTTTACCACCTTTTAATGAAAACCCCATTTTAAAACAAATATTTTACCCTTTTATATATACAATTTAATGAAACTAAATTCTTCTTTAGAATCGGGACATATAATATTATTATTGATAAAATTTTGGTACTTTTTGAAAAACTTTCATATTTGGATGAATACTGAAAAATACTAAATGTTAATTGAAAACAACGTTTTTAATCAAAATAATTTAGATGTGTTAAATTATGAATTTTAATGGGTTTAAAGTATAATTAGAATATATTTTTATTATTTAATTCAATTTATTTCATTATAAGTAATTTCACGTTTAGATTTGACAGAAACACATGTCAATCTTTTGATTATTCATACTTTTTAAAAACCTGCTTTTTAGTTTTGACAATGGAAATTAATTTTAAATTCATTAATAGAAATTATATGTTTTTAATTTTGTAATATAGAATTAATTTTTAAATTTGGAATTTTAAAATTACCTTTGATGAATGGTTGGTATTTTTTAAAAACAGGTAATTTTTCATGAATCGGAAAAAACACTGAGTTATTGTTTAAAACTGACTTTTTATTTAAATATTTATTTATTTTATTTATTTTATGTCAAAATAGATACATTATATATATATGTGTGTTCAATGTAATTTATTTTAGTAATTTGTTAATAAGTTTAGATATATAAAATTTTATTAAAATTTTTGCCGTCATTAACCCACCTTCTAGGATCATTTGAAAATTTTCATAAAACATAATTTTACAACTTCTGTGAGGGGAATTTCAAAAATATGAGACACACGGTTAACATCAGTAAGTAAAATGTGGTTCAGTATGATGAAAATAATTTTTGGTGAACATTAACTTTTGACTTTTATTTACCACAGTTATAACTAAATTGGGTAATTAAGGGTAAAAATGATATTATAATTACCATAACACATGTCATAATTCTATTGGATAAGAGTAATTTTACCAAAAAAACCATAGGAATAAAATATGATCCTCTTTGGTCAACTTGGATTAGATTAAGGCTTTTATTATTAATTTATTTTAAGAAGAGTTAAACATGTTAAATTCAATGTTTAATAACTAAACCATTTTTAATATAGGGTTACACATAAGATAAATTACACTATAAATATTCAGTATAAATCTAAAAAATTCATATATAATGTTATTTTGTTTATAAATTTTATACATTAAATAAATTAATTTATTTATGTCACAATGACGATGTAGTAATTACCTTATTAATGAAATATTTAAATAATTGATATTATAAATATCCAAATAAATGTAAATTCAGACTTTTCATGAATTAAATCAATTTTATAGGATAATATGACATTTTGGGGTTTATTAAATAAATTTTATTCTAAGTGATAATGTTTTTATAGATTTCAAAAAAACCAAATACTAAATAGTGTCAAAATTTACATAATTGAGTTGTTAAGAAAATACTATTTTATTAATTGACATAATATTCTAAAGATTCCATGGTTTGGACAAAGGAAGTATTTAAAGATATATATATTAAAAATTAAAAACTTTGGTTTCTCTTTTCTTGTTATAGTACGTTTTTTAACCATAAATATAAAACTACAAAAAGACATGGTAATGTCAAACTATTTAACTAAGAGATAAATCTAAAAGATAAAGTTAATACGGTGACCTTAACCTGTCTAAAACCTATTGGTTGAGTGGTTTTAGACCCATACCCACCTTATCCCCTAAATAAATAATTTTGGAACCATTAGAAACTGAAATTATCTTATTATAAAATAATATTTCAATCTTTTCCTAATGTGCCCCACACCCCTCTTATAAAAGGGCACTTCCCCTTCTCTCAAAATCACACTTGCAAATCCATTTAACTTGGTCAACCCTGGATCAAATATCCACCCAAATTCCCTCATATAAACCTATAGTCCTTACATTGATCAGAATGTCATCCTAATGATCCGTTTTGATCAACTCAAAAGGAAACATCCAAAGAAGAGGTAATAATTTCACTACCCTCTTACAAGTTCGTCTCTTCTTCCACATCCCATTTTTTTCTTGATTCCATTCCAAAATAATAAATCTTGTACCTTATACATACTGTGATGTTATTATAAATATTTTAAAACCATATTCATTATTCTATCCATCCAATAAATGATTAAGTCACCATACGTGCGTACGCACGACTTATCGTCCCCATGTCGTGGTGTAGTTTGTTATTCAAACACAACATTATTTGGATGGGTATAATAATGTATATTACTGATGTAAATAATAAATATAAAATTTTAATTACTCTTTATATATGATATACAATCAAATTATATACAATTTCACTATCAATATAATGATATTTTCGCTTATGCGTACACACAGCTTACCGTCTCCACGAACGCGATGAGATTATTTCCACATCGTAATCATTCAAGAATAATATTCATTTAATGATTAAAAATAATATTTAAGAACTTAATTTCATTCTAGATATGAATAAAATACAGCCTATCCAAAAAAAACATGACTTACATAACAAAACATAGAAAGAAAAATAAATCAGTTAACAACCAAAACAATGATACTATTGAAATATCATTAACAAAGCTATATTATATGATCATATATAATAACATATTTATGTATTTTGTTCTTTCATAATTTAATAAAAATTATTTCACTATTATATTGGTGGTTAAACTACCTTATACTAAGGAAAATTACAAGGTAAGGGGTTTCTTATCTCACTTTAAATTCCATGAGATTTCCATTTGTTCGCCATTTATTTTTGGCATGTGGTGTATCGTGTACTGCCATTTGATATATATTTTAATTATTATTTTTATATTAATGGTATTATGTGATTAATTTTTTTGTAATTAACTTTTGTTCATACGACTCGATTGATTACAAAGTGGTAAGGGGTTTCTTATCTCACTTTTAATTCCATGAGATTTCCATTGTTGGCCACTTATTTATTGCTTGTGGTGTATCGTGTACTTCCATTTGATATATATTATCATGATTCTCTTTATATTCATGGTATTATATGTTTCATTTTTTGGTTATTAACTTTTGGTCATATGACTTGATTGATTAAAACGTGGTAAGCGATTTTCATATCACTTTTATTCCAATGAGATTCATGCTATATTTTCCAATATTAACTTTTTTTTGTGTTTGTACTGCCAATGAATTTATTTTTTGCATAATATAATATAATTTATGAATATTTACATCATCATTTGATGGTCCTTATTTCATGGGTTGTATGTTTCATATGTTACCATATCGTTAAGGTAATCTCAAATTTCAATTTTCACTCAATCAGTTTTACACAAACTTCATTGATTACTTCACTCGAAGATTATGTGTGAAGTCACTATTTATATACTTATGTAGTAATTTACACTCCCCTTTGTGTGGATATAATTTTGATATTCATAATGACTCTATTGATAAATTCTCAAGTTATCGATATAAACTTGATAAAGAGTAATTTTAACTCAATTTATATTTATTGAGTTAATCATCCATGTCATTTGTGTTATTTTTACAAGAATATGTGTGAATGACCTCTAATTGATTTACAATTAATATATAATCATATTGATTGTACTTATATTTGTCACACATAATTATGTCCTTGATTTATCCTTAACTTAAGGTTGCAGTCTTTATAATGGAATTCATCTCAACTTACATTCCATTAAGACATCTTTTTGGTTATGCACCTATTCACTTTCATTTAGTGTATATATTGTACTTTGAAATAATATATCATGAATCCATTTATACTCATGATAGTATAAGGTTATTATTACCTAATTTATTTTTATTCAAGTATCTTTCATTAGTTTAGGAACTCTAACTAAAATATCATTTTAAATGTTTTAAAAATTTATTCTTCTAAATCATTCTCATTAATGTCTATATTTTAAAAAATGTTTTAAGTTTTTATTTATATGTAAATTAATGTTTTAAAATTGAAATATATTTTAAAAGCTTCAAAGAGTTATGGGACACATTGATTTAAAAATCTATTTTAAATAGCTTCTTGATAAATAGTGATACTTTTAAATGTTTTCTTGAAAAAGGATATTTCTATCAAATATTTTTACCCACAGTTTTCAAATATATCAACATCGTTTACAAGATATTATTCTTGATCTAGGTTGATTTATTTTGATACAAATGTTTTATATTGTATTGAATGTTTTGTGATATGTTTGATTGTGGATATGTAATTTTTATTCCATTCATGGTGTATGGATAAAGTATTGAAATTTCGTATGATAGTTTTAATATGACTGTTGATGTGATGGTTAAACCTTTTCATATAAGGGATCCATTGGACTTAGTAAGAGACAGGTGGATCCCACTATAGCTTCTTGATGCATCGGTAGGTATCATGAGACAAACTAGTTTCTTGTCACATGGCCTTGAAAAAAACTTCATTGTAGTCTTGGCACAAGGCCAAGACTATTGTTTCTAACGCTTTTTCCGGGGCGCATGACTCCATCTTGTTCAAGGATGGCAGTGTTTTTTGTTTCCCCGTAATCTCACTTTCCAATGTTAGGCGGCATCTGTTCCTTATTCAGGGATGTTTTCTCCATGATCAAAATACGATGATGGGATGTCAAAACTTATTTCTGGGGATTCCTTCTCAAAAATCGTCACCTAGTCTGGGTCTCCCTTATATACATAAGACGTTTTTCATTAAACTTTTTCAAGTGTCATATCTTCATGGGAACCAGTTAATTACAGTGCTTCTGTTGGGACATTCCAAAGGGTCCGGTCAGGGCAGAAACCGTCGATCAGGGGAGTAGTCACGTTGGACATCACTTTAATGTCTGGAAATTGGGACACTAGCATGTCTAGGTTTCTTCCACATATTATAGGGCCTCTCAATGGCACGGAACCTCGAGGAATCCCACATTGAAATTGGGTAATTTTCTTCCATAGACATGTATCTGGGGATTTTCTCAACTTTCCATGTTTAACACAGGGTATGTCGTGAGATTATTATCTAGCGGAGATAGATCAGACTAATCAGAACACTGATTAGAGTGGATAAGATGGTTGAAACCCCTCAAGGGAACACTGATGTTGGGGCCAACGTGTGGTTAGCTTCCAGATTATTGTTATATAGAATGGGTATTTAGGTGGCATTATCCCACAAGGATGTGGTGGGCTGGGTAAGCGTCAAGATGAATAATAGAGGGTTTAATAAATGAGGTGGAGAATGATATAGAGTCAACCTGAGGACGATGGTGATGTTGTAATTGTTTCTTGAAGATACCTCCTACATATCCCCATGGAAATGAATCAATGAACTTGTAGTTCACATGACTACAGATTATGCCTATTGGGGTTTTCAATGGCTAACCGCTGCATGGTGGATCACAACGGCTTACCGTTGGATGGGATCAGAACATCTTACGGCTGGTTGGAGTCGCAATGAATTACCACTAGATGGGGTTGATCCTTAGGGAGGCTTTCTACGTAACTTATCTAGAAGACAAGGATCAAACCCAAGCAGTTATTATGGGATGGGGGTCAGTGAACTTGCGTGGAGAAGGACCTGGGGTCCAATAGTTGTTGGGATTGATGCACAGGGAGGTGTCCTACTTACCTTGTCTTGGAAAGGATCAAAGACCACATAGTTCGGGTGGGTGTAACGGCTTACCTTTGACTTGGGGAACAATGAATTACTGATGATTGAGGTCCATAGTTTAACGTCATGCAGGTTGGGGGTGAACCGACGTGAAAGAGGACCTGAGGCCCAGATAGATGGTGGCCTTGAACCTCATGGAGGATACATACGTACCCTGTAATGGAAGGAATCAAATTCAACATATTTAAGAAGGAGTGGGAGAACCGATGTGATCTGGTCGGGACCAATGTGTGTCGGGATTGAACCTCAGGGATTCTTCTTACATACCTCGTCTTGGCAAGGATCAAATACCATGTAATTCGGGTGGCTTTTTTGAACCGATTTGAAGGTGGTCAGAGTTACCAAGTGTTGGAAATGAACCTAAAGGAGTCTTCCTACATACCTTGCCTTGTATAGGATCAAAGACCTCATAGTTTATAAGGGTTTGGTGAACTGACGTGAGGATGGTCGGGACCAATGGATGGTGGGCTTGATCCTCAGGTAGGCTTCCTACATACCTCACCTAGTAAATGATCAAAGACGATGTAGTTCATGTTGGGTTTGAGGCTTACACATTAGGCTACCCAGAGAGGATTTTATGGCTGGTGCTTACTCTAAGCCCATGTGAGTCATGCTCGGTGTGAAAAAAATGCAGTATAGACCTAATGATCACATCGTGAAAGGTGCGTCTGTGGGAAGTAGACTGGGTCCCATGTAGTTGGCATCCCAAAAAATAAATAGGGGCTTATGCTTTGTTAGAAGTCCAAAGTGGAAACAAGGGCTTACACATGGTAAGCATCCCAAAGAGGAAACATGGGCTTACACCTATTTAACAGCCCACAGAGGTGGAGATTGGGACTTACTTCAGGATGGAGGCCTGGGTGGTGACCAATTCTAGCGGGAGAGGGATTTGGAACCCAGGAAGAGAGGAGGAGCAGGGGTGATTCCTACTGCCAGAAAATATAGGGGCTTACAGTAGGGTGGTTGCCTTTTCCTCGTGGATGGATGCCACTCCAATAAATAGGATTTTATTTCATGTGGGTAAGTGGTCATAGATAACCTCCAAGGTGAGGCACCCCGCATGCAATGCAGGAGGAGAGGTTACAATTTAACATCATGTGATGAGGAAGATGGTGCTTGGCAGTTTAACGTCCTGCAGATCGGACGAGGTGGGTACACTCCACACACCTAGGATATACATAACTGATACCCGCCTGCCCATGGGGGAAGGAAAGCATCTGTAATACCGTGACTGGGGGTGTCAAGAGGTGATTCCATTGGGGGTCCACGTTAGTGTTACTATGGGAAGAAGTAATATTATTTAGCATGCCTATGCAAAGAAGTAGGAGTCGATGCAATGAAATGGGTTGTATAATACAAGGGACATTGAAATTGTATCGTGGAAATCTAAAGGGCCGCACGAGAAAAGGAGTTGCAGAGAAAAGGGGTTCATATGTAGAAGCCTGGTGAATCTTTGATGCTCCATGAAGTGGAGGGGATTCGTGAAGGGATGTGCTTCATGAAGTGAAGTCTCCTAGGCTAGGCACAAGGCATATGTGCATAAGGGAGGAGCTTTGGGATGTGGAAAGGCATTCATAAAGTAATGCCTCACGGAGAAAGGGTTCATCACGAAGCAAGGTTTTGTGATGAAATGTTCTTCGCAAAGCACAGTGACCCTTCCTTAGCATGAGGGTTGCGTGTTTATGGTGGGTGTCTCATGAAGCATACACTCTCCTCGATAACCCCGAGTCCCTATGTGGATCCCTTATTTCAGGAAGGCCTGTGGACTTCATGAAAGGCATACCTCTCAAAAGAGGTGTTGAATTAATGAAAAGGGGGAGGCACTTCGAAAAGAAAAAGTACCGTGAGAAGCTGACGGTTCTAAGAGAAAGGAGTGATTCACGATTTGAGAGATGAGAAGGTGAAAAGTCAGATGATTCATCATTTGGGATTATGGGGAGCCATGTATTTATTGGCAAGAGGAGCCATGAAGAAGAGATTTCTCGACATGAAGACAGAGTTTTCTCTGCGGTGGTCTCGTGAACATCATATCCATTTGCCGAGTATCCGGCCTCCTTGCTCCGTGGTGGGTTAGAGAACATAAAATCCCTCCATAGAGAATCCCACCTCCTTACTCCGTGGTGGGCTCGTGAATGTCAAATCCGTTCATGGGGCATCCCGCGTCATTGCTCCGTCGCGGGCTCGCGAACAAAAAATCTTGTCAAGGTGCATCCATCCTTCTTACTATGTGGTGGACTCGTGAAAGTCAAATTAGTTCGTGGAGTGTCCCGCCTCTTTTCTTCGTGGAGGTGTTGCAATCATCCACGGGGTATAGGGTTCCTCCAGCCTCCTTGCTCTCTAGTGGTCATGGGGCCATGGGGCTCTGGAAAAGGTCTTCTCGTGGTAGCCTTAGATACTTCCTTCTTCCCCTTATTCTTCTCAACTTTTGGTGCAAATAAATTCCCCCCATTAGACTTGGTGCGAAGGGGAAATCAAGGGTCAAATTCTGAGGGTCAACTGCCAAAATACCTCAGCCATCTGTGAAGATGTTTCAGGAAGAGGGATCGTGGGGCGGATAAGCGACATGCAAGACGAGCGTGCTATGAAGCTCGGCTCGGTATGGATGTGTCACGAAGCTATGAAGGTCACCACCTATAAATATTGGAGATGACCTCTATTTTGTACTTTCTTTACTCCATGAATTTTCCTTTTAACGATCTTGATTCATGATGCACTCGCGTACTCTATGATTTCTCTCCACAAATCTGGTCTTCTGCTTTACGACACATAGCGTGTCTTTGACTATGCATTGGAGTGCTTTGAGTCTTGGCTTTAGTAGGATTGGGAAGGGTTCCACGAACAGTCTTCGAGAACACGCTCCATGAATGAGCTTGATGAAATAGCTTTGAGAACCAAAACCTTAAAATCAGCCAAACTCAAAACTGAATGGTTCAGTGAAAGGCTTCCAGGGGGGTCCATGCGAACACTGACTGAAGGGAGGAGATGGAGAATAGCTTGGGATTAGGGGAGTTACTATAGATCCATTCTGACGATGATTAATTTTTGGATTAGCTATCAGGGAGCCAAAGGAACTATCCCTTATGAAAGAGTCTTCCTTTGTACAACTGCAGGCTATGGGATGAAGTCTTCATTCTAGTAGAAAATATGGAGGATCCATCTTACTGGTTCAGGAGTACATTGTGTTAGCGCCAAGGGTTCAGGGTGGCTGAGAGCCATGCTCGACAAGACTTCACGCCTATCAATGCTAAATGCCTATATAACCACTTGAACAATGGGGATGGGAAGGTACTGCAGCCAGATACATCCCCCCCCTCTGTACCAGAAAATTTTGAAGGAAACCATGAGGATCCTAAGGAAGAGATGGTCTGAGGAGTGGGACCTATGCCAGGGTGGCATCTACACAGATTACAAGGCCTGGGCCTACTGGGTAGGTGCTTCATGTGAGGAGTTTGGGGAAGAGCTTAGAAGAGTGGTTCAGTATGAGGTGACTTGGGCCTCCCAATTCCACATTTATGAACTAATGTAGTGGATTCCGGAATTGTTGAGATGGTGGTCATCAAGGACCAATACCGTCCAATTGCACCATGGGGAGGTTGGAATCCACTTGTTGGATGTGCACCAGATCTCAGGGGTCCTGATATTGGGGTCGATGTACAATGAATTACTCCCCGTTATGGGTGTGTGGAAGGATCAAGAGCAGATGCCACCGCTGGCGATGGAGTTAATGCTGATGGTGCCCAGACAAGACCAAGAAACAGTTAGGATTCTCCATTTCAGGAGGTGGTTCAAACAGTTTTTTGAATTTTCTGAAAGGGAGGTTGTTTCCAGTGAGGCCTCAGACTTTCCCGAAGATGGCTCAATAGGGAAAGGAGCACTTGTACAAGTGGCTCTTGGATGACAACCGGTGGAAAACGTGGTGATTTAGCATCCACACTAAGCAGCAGCTGATAGTCAGGCTAGCGACCTTAATCGCGGCTCCCATATGTAGTTGGATATTGCCGATGAGGAACACACACATGGGTGTCTGACCATGCACTTTCTACATGGTGTCCATGTTGGCGATAGGAGGGAGAGTGAACCTCAGGATCCCGATGCTCAGTATGTTATTCCAGATTTTCTGGCACATCAGTGAGGGGAAGAGGCCGTAGAGGATATACGGGCCATTCCACCTCCTGTATGGGTGGATGGCGGCCCATGTTGGGGGGGTTTATGAATACCCGAACCCCATCTTGCCTCCATGATCGAACATTCGCCCATCAATCCCGAATGCCGTGAGATGCTTTCCGGCCAACCTGACCACACCGTTGGGGATGAACCAGGTGTTGAAGGTAGAGGAATTCAACATTCACCCATTTCCATTTCCAATTGGTTCAATTACCGATGAAGACCATGAAACAAAAGACCAGCGGTCCTATCTCATGGACTTTCAAGGTGGAGTGCTGGTGCCAAGGTTGGACCATGAGCCCCTCTGCGAGTGGTACACAATGCATCGAATTTCCATTCAATTTTTGTGTCTGTAGCGACTGAACATGTAGGTCTATCTAGGTTTTCACCATGAGGAACACCTATGTGTGATGAGGTAGATGTGGCTCATATTCACATGGGAAGACGGGACGATGTGGAATTAGTGCATCCACCTACTGGTGTTTTTGGGTTGGTAAAGGAGTATGCCCCAAGCTAGGAGGAGGCCTACCCCGAGGAGATACAGAAGAAGACAATCGTTCAGGATGGTGATGGTGAGCCTTCCCAACCTCGAGGATTGGGCCGGATGGCGGAAAAGGTATCTCGTAGTGGTGGGGTTGCTGGGGCGGTGAGGCTCGCGCCGATTAAGGGGCGGTAGAGGTAGTGGATCCAAAAGCGGTAGAAGACCTAGTGGTCCTAGATGAATAGTGTTATCCTGAGGGTATTCCATTGAGAGGATTATGTAGGATATTCACCCAGGCTCTAGGGAAGTGGTTGCACCATATAGACAAGCAGGAGAATGTTGTCTTCCTAGAGGCCTACGACATCTAGGAAGTTAACCGACAATTACTTGGCCAGTCTGAGATGTGGAAACACTTTAACCATCTCATGATTTGGTTGATCCCATGGAATTCAATAAAAAATATCATTGACACATTATAATTCTTGATAAAGAGGACTGGTACATCCCATTATGAAGCACTTGGGTGTATAAACCCTTTATATTGATTTAATTGTAGTTTATTTCTTTAGTTACTCAAGTTCCAAAATTTCCATCCTATAATAAACCATGGATATTGGTAATGCCTCAGTTATAAGATCGATCAAAAATTCAAACTATTGACAAGGAGGAAGACTTGGAAATTCACCAAGAAATACATTAGTGAATTCCCTCACAATAAGAATGTCTTCAAGAATGTTTCATTCTCTAGAATCATACATTTTAGGTAGATACTATTGCTCAGATGGAAATAATATCAATGCATGAGATGATGGTGCTAATGGTGATTCATCCATCTCTTTGCACTTGTATAGAATTGGGGGTCGATTCTCCATATTGAGAGTGATTTCCCTCCCCCAAAAATTTATTTTTGATCTATATAGGGAACAAAAATCCATCCCAAAAATTTATTAAAATCCCACCAAGGTTAGTATAACAAGGTTCATTATGATGTTCAATCCACAGATAATGACATGGGTTTCCATAATATCCCAATTTTATGTTGTCATGGACATATCTACCTCCATGCTTTGTGGTAGTGTTTGAATAGTTCTGTTAAATATTATTGATATAAATGAATTCATAGAACTGTAGATGATAGCACTACAATTAATTTTTTTGTTTTGGTTCTACTTAATTCTATATTGACAAAGGGATGTGTACTTTTAGACCATTCAATGCCTAAAACGGTATCCAAAGACATTAAATAGATAACTAATAAATTAATTTTTCTCTTTGACATATTAATTTATAGGCTTAAATCTATGTTATCCATGATCTAATTACTAAAAAATATTATTATTGGATTTTACCCCCTTAATAATGGATTGTAATTAGAATATGAATTTACCAAATCAAATGCCCTAGGAGTGTCAAACCATGTGCACTATAAGGCTTGTTTTTATATACTAGGTTACCCCAAATCAAGCCCGAAACACCTTGTCAGAGCTATTACTGCAAGGTATATTTGTGCCTCAACCACGTCCACTTATAGTATATTGTCATGGATGTATATTCTTGATAAACCACTTAATCTATATTTACCATAATTTATCAATGTTTTCACACACCTTTCCTTATCTCTATGGGTTTTTACGATGTTTTTCTAATCGTAATCCCAAAAAATACTAAACCTATCATCTAATACCAACAACAACAACCATTATCATCATTTCACATTTATAGATGATTTATTACATAAAATTTCACATATTACAAATCAAATGATCGTGAGTTATATTGTTTTTGGAGTTTAGAAACAACGCATCTATAACACTCCAACCCTAGAAGCCCAGAGTGGGTGTATTATTTTAAAACATTGGAATGCTTACAAGGAATCAAGTCCAGAAGGACTGATCAGTTTAGTAGTCTTGGAAAACAGATTACATATATGAATGTTATATAAAATTTTCTTATATAAAGAACATCATAAATAATCCTTTGAGAACACCATTATTAACCTAGAAGAACCGTACATATCAATCATATAACACTTCTATCGGCATCCTAGGAAAATAAATCATAAGAAATGGGTGGGATCAGATGCTCAGTAAGGATAAACAATAAAGTAGAAGTTATCATAAAGAATTATAAACATTTATGGAATGGTATAAAATTGAAACTCAATCCATTTAAACCCATACTTCAGTATAATAATGAAAAGATAGATCAAATAATGAAATTTTATTAATCAAATGGATATTTTACTAGTTGAATAATCACATTTAACATCAATAACTATTCTCATAATGATAGAATTCATAATTCCTGAAATCCTATCCACAAAGTCTGGGCCTCGTTCCAAAAATATAAATATAAATTTTGTCAATTCATTGTTCGAAGACACTATTTTATCTTATGAGACCTACTAATGCATCGAGGGGTTATAGCGGGCCCTGCCCGTCACTTACTAAGTCCAATGAATTCCTGATATAAAATGGGTGAAATATAACATAATCATTTATATTAAAATTAGTATATGAAATATCAATACCTTAACCATAAACAATGTCTGTTATAAAAATATGACATCCAAAGTAAAAAAATCATTACCCACTCAATACAATATGGAATATTATAGTATAATAAATCAACCTCAATCATGAAAAATATCAAGTAAATGATGTTTACATAGTTTAATTTGATCAGTAAAAATATTTGGGAGAAATATCCCTTTCCATGAATTCGTTTAAAAGTTAGAAAATATATTAAGGAAGTCATTTAAAAGAGATATTTGAATCAAATTTTCCCGATACAACTTTGAAACATTTGAAAGGAATTAACATTTTAAAAAAATCATGTCCATATAAATAAATCATTAAAATCATTTTTAAGGCATGAACATTAGTTAAATAGATTTAAAAAAATAAATCATTAAAAAATTTAAAAAGATGATATAGTTAAAGTTACTTTTCCATAAAACCTTATAAGATTATTTTTGAAAGCATTTTTATGAAACAAGGACATGGATGATAAATATGTCCCAATAAATACATATACTTAAAAAATCATGGATTATAATTAGATTGTGGAATTAACCATTACAATAAACTTGATTTTATTTGAGGGTACATATGACCTCTTGTATACCGACCATAGTATTTTATTAAATTATTCCAAAAACATATTCACATTTTTGATATAATACACGATTAATTTATGAAATTATACTACCAATTTAATAATAACTTCCATGTTAATGTAACATTTCAGGTAATAATTACTTTTTTTATCGTATGTGTTTTAACTTTTTATTCATGATTGTATCACTTAGATGAAGATTTTCATAATTAAAGAATATAAAAAAACTATTCATATAGAAAATATATTCATAATTTAAATATGTAAAATAGATAGATATATTTAATGGAAACACCGTTCATGGAGACGGTAGTCTATACGTTCTCATGAACGTTGTTTCCATTTTCTTATCGTCTATAATGGAAGTAGGTAAACCACAAAAATTTAACTACATAAATATATATTATTATAGTAGTATTATTTTTTCTTTTTACTCATACTTAATGAAAATATATATTTTTAAAAATATTTTTGAATGGGGATCATTGAATATTAATATCATCGCGTCGTGGAGATGACAAGTCGTTAGTACGCACAAGAGATAATATAATTCCATTGATGGTGAAATCATATATAATTGGATGGTATATTATATATATATATGTAATAATTAACAGGTTATATTTATTATTTACACCAATTATACTCATTATTATAACCATCCAAATACTGAAGTGTTTAATAACAAAATAGACCACAACATGGAGACGGTAAGACTTACGTATGCACCTATGGTGACTTCTGCATTCATAGGATAGATAAAATAATGACTATGTATATACCATATTAATAATAACCTCAATGTATATAGGAGGTACTAGATTCATTATTTTTGTATGGAAATAATAAAGAAAGTGGAAGAGTAAGAAGAAAATAACAATGAAAGAG
Source organism: Viscum album (assembly GCA_963277665.1). Lineage (NCBI taxonomy): Eukaryota > Viridiplantae > Streptophyta > Magnoliopsida > Santalales > Viscaceae > Viscum > Viscum album. The sequence goes on along the minus strand of OY728150.1, from coordinate 431,810,258 downwards.
GGGATGGAATAATTACCTCTTCTCCAGGTACTTCCTTTTGAATCGAAAAACGGGATCCGTTGACAGGATTTATGATCAATTTAAGGCCTCTAGGATGATGTGAGGGTGTTTGGGAGGATATTTGGGTTGGATTTGGTAGAGCCAAATGGTTTTGGAGGTGGTAATTTAAGAGAAGGTGAAAGACTATTTTTAATAGAGGTGTGGGGCACTTTATGAAGATCTTGAAATATTATATTATTATAATATTATTTTTCAGTATATGATATCTCCAAATGGATTTATTTCTAGAATAAGGTTGGGATGTGTCGAAATCCAATTTACCAATAAATTTTATAATATTTCAGGACACCATATTAAGATTATCTTTTAAATGTAACTCTTAGTTAAATAGTTTATCATTTACCATGACTTCTTGTATTTTTATACTACATGGTTAATATAGTTACTATAAAATTCCCAAAAAACTTCAAGTGATTCATTGATGACATATATAACATTATATATGTTCTTTTTCTAAATATTTGTTATTTAGGAACATTAATAAAATAGTATTTGTTTTGAAAACTTATTTATGTCAATTTTCACAGTATTTAGTATTAGATTTTTTCGAATGTCAAAAAAACATAATTACTTAAAAAAATATAAAATTAATAAACCAAAAAAATGTAATATTCACCTAGAAAATTCATTTATTGATACAAAATTTCAAATTATATATATTTTTTAAAATTTATAATAGCATTTGTTTGATTCTTTAATTAACATGGAAAATACTGCATCATTATTGTGTTAAAAATAAATATATTTATATTATATCTAAAAATTATAAATAAAATATCATGATATAGGAAATATTTTAAGATTTATAAATACTATTTATAGTAGATGTTATCAATTATATTACCTCGAATAAAAAAAATTTAGTGAAAGATTCATATTTGTGTTATATTTTCCTATACATTAAATCAATATTATAAAATGTGATTTTAACATCCAAGTGGCTCCATGGGGTCCCAAAATATACCCAAGGAATCCCATGGTAATACTTATCTGTAAAAAAGGTTTTGTAAATGAGTTAAGATTATTTAATATTTTTATAATATTTTTATACCCTTCATTACCGGATTTACCCTTTAATTATGTAAAATAAATTTTTTTTCTGAATTGCTATTCATAATGTTTAAAAATTAAAGTTAAATATTTACACAATTTGTAACTCTTGATTAAAAATATGGAATCCATTTTTCCAAATTCAAAATACATATGTGGCAGAAAATAATTTAAAATTTATTCCCGTTGTCAAAATAAAAAGCGTGTTTTTATGAAATAAAAACTATCAAAAGATTGGCATGCATTTATGTCCAATTTCAAGATTAAATTACTTCCAATGACCAAAATTAGATTAAAGGATAAAAATATATTCAAATTAACCATTAAAACAAATTAAAAGTACATGCAAACAATATAAATAATTTATATTTAAAAAATGTTTTGAATTAAATTGCAGTATTTTTTCACTATTCATTATAAAAATTAACTTTATCATATAAATACTAAAATTTAACCATATTGTAATTTTGACATTACAAATTTAAAAATGAAGTTTACATTACTAAATTCAATATTTAGGAGTTTCTAAAATTAATTTTATTATTGTTCCCAAAATTATATTAAAAGTAGTTCATTTAAGAAAATAGTTTTTAAAAAAAATATAACTATTTTATAAAAAATTATACATTTCATTATAATTTTTTATTTATATATTTAAAAAAATTAAAAATAACCTTTAAAATTAATTTTTTTACTATTCATATTTGAATATTTATTTTTTAAATAAAATATATTGTTTAAATAATTATAATACTAATGTGTTTTTTCACATAACACTACCTTACATATCACATAAGACATGTTGGTGTTGCATGTAATATAAACTATTAAAATAATTTAAATAGATAAAATACTATGAAATCATGGGGTGTTACATTATTTCTCCATCAATTAATTGTATCCTCACAATTTGAAATTGTTCCTCAAAAATAAATGTTAGAAGAATAGAAAATACATTTGTAGGAAACCCGCATCAAAAATAGGTTTAATAAAATTTCTTCATAATAATAGGGAAATTGGATTGAATATGTCGTCAACAAATTTGGATTTCAAATAGGAGATCATTTGTGTCAATTTGAGACACATACTTAGAGTAAAAACGTAAATATTTATAGGTATTGATTGACGTCATCGATCAAAAACAAGTGTAAAATAAATTGAAAATTGAGGGAATCAAAGCCATAAATCTATGATGATTTAAAGTATCATCAGTTCAACAAAACATCAGGTATTAGGATAACACATTTTTATAGATACTCTTCTATTGAGGATGAGGGATTAATTTACTACCATGTTAAGAACACATGAAAACATGCTTGATTTTATTACCTATCATAATCAAAATATCATCATTTAGTTGTGCAACGATCTATTTTTACTTCATCAATTACCCTATGAAATGAATTCTCAATGTTATTTTTTAATGCCTAAAACACATTTTATAAATCATATGGCCCACCAGTATTTCATTAATACACTACATGTTATCTGAAAACCAAAACGTTATGTCAAATTATCCAATAAATTATAATTTAACCTCCAACAAAATATCAAGTGCTCAACTTACTCTATTAAATCCTTTAGACTTATCCAAAATACTTGTGTCCAAACTGAGAGTCCAAAAAATTATACGGGGGTAAAAATAATCAAGATCTCTTTTTTCCACAAAAATGACACGTGAGTACCTTCATAATATATTCTCATAAAATATCGTAACAACCTAAATTACCATAAAACTTTATTGAATACATTCATTCTCCCTTATTCCTTATAGAATAATGGATATACTCCATAAATGAAAAAATGCCGTAAACACCAATAATTGTGAAATAGGAAAAAAATTATTTACTTCCAAGGTGGTCAAGAACATCCAATATAATTTATCCAAATGAATCATCCCCTATTCCAAAATCACTACCTCAGTATTTGGACCATGTTAAAGTTTATCTTTCCCACAACCATGTATTTTCCATAAAAGTTTATCTATCTATTGAGTCACTTTTCATAGTACTATACAATCTCAAATCCATAATGAAATTGTACTGCAGTTTAGTCCTTATTTATTTTTATAATTCATATAACCAGAAAATCATTTATAAAACACTCAAATGACATAATTATTCATTCCATAAAGACAAATACATAAATTATTTCATGTTGAATGTAGTAACAGCTTATGTCTGACCTTGATCACTTTGAATATTATGAGCTATATTTAAATGATACTTAAGATATTTAATTGTGTATTACCCCATTTCACTAGAGTTGAATCATTTAATATTAGTCTTTTGTTTCTTATACATACATTATATTTACTAATGATCATTTTCTACACACATATAATAGTCACCCAGTACTTTCATGCACTTCCCGGGGTGATTCCTTCCATAGTTATCACATATAAGAAAATTCTTCTTTCCCTTCTTCCCTTTATCAATATTTCTATCTCCCATCATATTATTCTCTAGATTCCCTTCAAATCTATAGGACTGATATAATTATTTACATATCTTATCAACACATGATACCATTTCTTCATATTATCAAAATACAAGGGATGTTATTTCCCATCGAAATGATGGATCAAGTCCATGAAAGATTGGATCCTTATATATCTTTGGAACATGTGCATTGCTGGGGTAGTCATTATTTCTACTAGGATATATTTTAACTAATGGAATACAATTAATTAGGTTATTAATCATAATGTATGATTCCAAACTAGTGAAATAATTAAAAAAATTAAAAAAATTTATTCCCACATAATCTCATAATCATAAGAATGGATTCTTTATAGAAATATTTAATCATAAATAATTAATAATGGTTTGTAATAAAAAATTGATTTATACTAAGAATATCCACTGGGAGTGTCAAACTAGGTGCATAGTAAGGCCTTTTGTCGTGTTCATGGTTGCCCCGAGTTAGGCCTGAAATACTTTATCATATTTTTCAACCCTTGGTAAATCCATTCCAGAACCACGTCCAATTAAAGTATCCATCCAGTGATGTATTTTTTGGAATACCCACATAATCTCTACATTACAAAACTTCTAGGAAGTTCCTCTGTACTAATCCCTAAATTCTATTATAGGGTAATGTTACCTAATTGAATTTTATCTAAATATAGTATCCATGGTTATTGATAAACATCCTATAATACCAAAAGGGATTCCCAGACCCCAAAAGCCCAAACACAATGCATTATTTTAATACATTGGCATGATTACAATGAATCATGTCCCGAAGGACCTACCCGTTTAGCAGTTTTGGAAAACAGATTACATAATTGAACGTTACATAAAACTTTCTAACAAAAAACATAGCATAAATAATGCTTTTAGAAAACCAGTATTCCTATAGCATAATCCTGCACATCAATCATATTACACATTTTGGCTTCCTGGGAAAATAAAACATAAGAATGGGGTGAGCTCAGATTCTCCATAAGGACAAAAAATATAGTGGAAGCTATCCAAAATAAACATAATATTTTACGGAAAGGTATAAAATTGAAACATAATACCTTTAAACATAAACATCTGTATAATATAGTAATGGTAAATAAAATAATTAATTTTAGTTATTCACATGGATATTAAACTAGTCTAATAATCACATGTAACATTAATAACTAATCTCATATTGATGGAACACATAATGGCAGACATTTTACCATCAACGTCAAGGCCTCGTGACAAGACCCTAAATAATTTTTTCAGTGATTGTGCCAATACACTAATTTTCCTAATGAGACATACCGATGCATTGAGGGGCTATAGTGGGACCAAACCATCACTTAGTATGTTCAATGCATTCATATAATGAAAAGTTTCAAACATAACATAATCATTCGTATTAAAAATAGGATATAAAATGTCAATACCGTAACCATAAACCATAAATGGTACAAAAATAACACATCTAAATTCAAACACATAATAACTCATTTTATAAAATATAGAATATTGTATTAGAATAAATCAACTTTAATCATGAATAATATCCAGTAATTAATGTTGACAGAGTTCAAAATGATCAGTAAAACTCATTGAGATAATTTTAAATTTTCTTGAAACCATTTAAATGTTATACAAAAGATAAAAGATGTAATTTAAAATAGATTTATGAATCAAAATGTCCCATAGAAATTTGAAACGTTTGAGATGAAGTTACATTTTAAAAAATCATGTCCATATAAATAAATCCACAAAATAATTTTGAAAGTATGGACAATAATTAAATTGATTTAGAAAAATAATTCTTTAAAGCCATTAAAAAGGAGATCTAGTTAAAGATACCCCTCCATAAAATCTTAGAATATTCTTTTTGAAAACATTTTTATGAATCATGGACTTGGAAGATAAATATTTCCCATTAAATACATAGACATAAACAATCATTTATATTAATGAGATGGATGAATTAACCCATACATTGTACTTTCCATTAGATGAGGGTACGCTTAACCTCCTGTATAATGACCATAAAATGTTATTAAAATTTTCCAAAACCATATTCATATTAATGATATCATAAATGATTAATTTATGGCGTTATAATACACAATTAATAATAATTTTCATGTTAAATTAACATTTCAGGAAATAATCGCTTTCTTTATAGAATATGTTTTAACTTGTTATTCTGGATTGTATCACATAGATAATTATTTACATATTTAAATAAGATAAAACATGATTTAAATATCATATATATTTAGAATATAAATATGTATAATAGATAGATATATGAAATGGAAACACCGTTTATGGAGATGGTAGTCCATACATACGCATGAACGTTGTTTCTGTTTTCTTATAGTATAGTATGGATGTAAGTAAAAAACCTATATTTGAATAAATAAATATTAATTATTCCATTATAATTATTATTTCATATATCTAATACTTATTCAATATATTTATTTTTATAAATATTCTAGAATAGTGATCGTTTAAGATGAATCTCATCGCGTTGTGGAGATGGTAATCCGTAAGGACACACGATCGAAAATATCATTCTATTGATGGTGAAATAATATATAATTGTATGATATATTATACTAAATTTATAATTACAATTTTATATTAATTATTTACATAATATATATTAATTTTGATAACCATTTAAATAATGAAGTGTTGAATAACAAACTACACCACACCGTGGAGACGGTTAACCGTATATACGCACGTATGGTGACTTTGTCATTAATAGGATGGATAAAATACTTAATATGGTTGAAAAATATTTATAATAACATCATAGTATGAATAAAGTAGTGTATTTATTATCTTATTATGGAAAAAACAAATAAAGAGGAAGTGGAAGAAGAAAAGAACTTTGAATGAGGAGATGAAATAACTACCTCTTCTTTAGTGCTTCCTTTTTATTTGAACAAAAGGGATCTATAGATTGGATTTATGATAAAAAAGTCATCTAGGATAATGTTAGAGTAGTTGTATGGTGATGTGGGCAGTATTTGGCCGAGACAATCTTCTTTGGAGGTGTGTATTTAAGGGAAGGGAAAGTACCCTTTTATAAGAGAGGTGAGGGGCTCTTTATGAAGAGTTTGAAATATTATCTAATTAGAAAAATATTTTTACTTTATAATAGATAAAAATAGATTTATATCGAAGATAAGGTGGGGATGGGTCTAAAATAATCTCATCGAATAGGTTTTAGACTTGTTTAGGTGACCATATTAACCTTATCTTTTAGATCTAACTCTTAGTTAAATAGTGTATATTTTACCATGTCTTTATGTATTTTAATACTGAATACAGTTACTATAAAATGACAAGAGAACCAAAAGGGGTTCCTTAATAACATATCTAACAATATATATGTTTTTTGGACGAATATTGTATTTCTAGAAATATTAATAAAATATTATTAGTTTTAAAATCTCATTCTTTCAATTTTGACACTATTATTTATATATTTTTTTAGAAAGCCATAAAAAAATTAATACTTCATAAAAAATCCATTTAATAAACCCTAAAATTTCATATTCCACATGGAAATAAGTGGATGGAATTAAAAAAATAAAATTAAATTTATTTTAATATTTAGAATATCATTTATTTGATTCTTTTATTAGTAAGGAAAATACTGCATCATTATTGCATCATAAATAAATAAATATATATTAACAAAAAAAATTATAAATAAAATATAATTATATAGAAAATATTTTTAGATTTATAATTACTATTTATAGTTGAGTAGATCAATTATATAACCTCATATAAATATTGTTTTAGTGAAAGATACATGTTTATGTTATATTTTTCTAAACATTAAATTAATTATTATAAAATGTGATTTTCACATCAATGTGGCTCCACGAGGACCCAAAATCAACCCAAGGTATTCAATGGTAGGATGTATCTCAGAAAATAGGGTTATGTATTTTTTTGGTGAATTAAATATTATTATAATATTACTTTTTACTCTTATTTATATGATTTACCCTTTATCCATGGTAAATAAAATATTTACGAATGTTACTATTCATATAGTCTATAAATAAAAATTTTACATTTACAAAATTTGGACCTCATGATTTCAAATATGGAATAAAATTTTCCAAATTTGATACAAAAAATTTTTATAAATTAATTTAAAATTAATTCCCATTGTGAAAACAAAAAACCGTGTTTTTAAGAACTAAAAAATACCAAAAGATTGACATGCATTTATGTCCAATTTAAAGGTGAAATTAATTCCAATAAAAAATATTGTATTAAATGATAAAAATATATTACAATTAAAATGTAAAACCAATTAAAATAACAATATATCTATATACATAAATTATATTAAATGACAATTTTGAATTAAAATGCATTTTTTTCACTATTCATTAAAAAATGAACTTTACCAGAAAAATACCAAAATTTTACCTTAAGAAAATTTTCATATTATTAATTAAAAAATGAAGTATATTTTAACAAATTCAATATTGACAAGTGTCTAAAATATATTTTTTTATTGTTCACTAAATGAGATAAAAAGTATTTCTTTTAAAAAATGGGGTTTTTTCAAATATATAACTACTTTTTTAAAAAACAATATGCATTTTTTTATAAATATGTTTTATTTATGTGAAACAATTATAAATAAAATTTAAAAATTATATTTTACTATTCATATTACAATATTTAATTGATAAATTAATATATAATTTAAATAATTATAATATTAATATGTTGTTTCTTAGAAACTCAATCATGCATATAATGTAAGATAAGTTGGTGTTGCATGAAATATAAGATATGAAATTACTTTAACGAGATAGAGTGATATTTAATATTGGTGTGTTATAGTATAACAATGTAATATATGAAACACAAAATCTTTATTGAAAACTTCCTTTACATGACCAAAACATTCCATCGTACTGAACACTACATGGGAAAACCTGAGGACGTACAAAAGAAAGGGTTGAGATATAAAGACTAGTAAGAGATTAAAATTTTAATAACTTCAGTATAATAATACTTGTTATACAATTAATATAAATGATTGATAAGGTAACATGAATAATAAGGCATGATATATCATTATAACCAAAACATGGAAATGTGGAAACAACTTAAAACACAGCATCATAAACATAATTCAATTATAAACTGTAATGTCATCTTGGTGTAAAATTTTATCATAATTGAATAAGGTAAAACCATGTCCTAATATGAAATTAAATGATTCTAAACATTACTTAATTCATTGGAGTGATATCAGGGTGCACCCATCATAATCATTTCAACATTATGCTTAAGCGTGCCACATAGATCATATAACATGGACTCATACAATGTCATCATTTATTACACAATAAAATAATATGGGATAAAAGAAATAATTTTCTAAATGAATAATAAAATTTTCATTAAGTTGAATACCCATGAAATAGAAATGTGTATGGTCTTCACTACATGATTATTTTTTATAGAAAATCATGGTTTAATTTCAGCAACATAATGATGTCATAACAAAATTCATAAAATGGACTGATGAGAGATTAGGGGTTCTATAATAATTTATACATGAAATGTAAAGTATAGGGATCATGGAACATAATATCCAAACATATGAAATGAAATTTAATATGGATAATATAAAAAAACTTCTAAAATGGAATTGAGAAGAGAGAAATCTGTTACAAAATTTCTTCATAGTAACATCTTAGTTAATGGTCCAAATGATGGGAATAATCAATCCTTAATTAACATAACATAAAATTTATAGTATGTAATTTATTAAAAATAGATTAATATATAAAAAATTGATATTAAAAAAGTCATGTATCAAACAAGACTCTTGAATTGAAAGGAATATAGGAAGGTAAATATCCCTTCATTATATATGTGTCACTAATGTCTTGGGAAAGGATTATTCGGAGCTTGGGGAATCCCTTAGGGGACTCTATGGAGTAAGGAGTAGAGGGTTTTCTAGATTAAAAGAGTTTAAGTGGAGAAAAATGGGAGATTGAGTGCATTAATATAGGAAACAAGGGGAATTTCTTTATCATTATTGTTTTTGACACTACAAAATAAAATATTGAAAACCAGAAACTATCCCATTTCTTTTGACAATGGTTTCTAATAATTTCTATTGGATTACATTGTTTTATAATTCCATGGGATATACTTATTAAAAAAATTTCCTTTATTATGTAGAGGTGAGTCACACTCTCAAAGAAATGAATTTAATATCTTAAAATATATTATATGTATTAAAGGATTCACTAAGGCTTTATAAAATAAATAAAATTGTAACACCCCAAGATTTCATAGTACGTTATTTCGTCAAAGTAACTAAATAACATGCACTACACGCAACACTGATTTCAATTGCACCATGACTTACCAAAATAGTCATTCAAAAGCGGTTATGAATAGTAATAACTGAATTTTGAACATCATATAATCCTTATAATTTTATAATTGATATTATGAGTTTCTTAGACATAATGTAAGAAAAAATTCATTTTTTCAGATAAAAGAAGTATTTTTCAAAAAATGAAATTTTACCTTCATTTAACGGAGAACCGTTTTAAATCCAATATTTGATACTTTTATATATTCAATTTTAGAAAATAATTTCTTCTTTATAATCGGGACCTAAGAATTTAGTTTCAATAAAATTTTGGTGTTTTTCTGATAACTTTCATATTTGGGAGAATAGTGAAAAATACTATATTTTAACTGAAAATAACTTTTTTAATCAAAATAATTTATAGTGTGGAATTATAAATTTTAATTGTTTAGAAGTATAATTAGATTATATTATAACAATTTAATCCTATGATGGTCATTGTATGTAATTTCACATTGAAATTGAACATAAACAAGTGTCAATATTTTGATAATTATTATTTCCATAAAATACGATTTTTGGTCTTGACAATGGGAATTAATATAAAATTTATAAATGAAAATTATATGTTTTGAATTTCGTAAAATAGACTTCATTTTTTAATTCATAATATCAAAAATATCTTAGGTTGAATTTTTGGTATTTTTCTAAAAACATTCAAATTTTTATGAATAGTGAAAACACTGAGTTATAGTTTAAAACCAAATTTTTATTTAAATAATTATTTATTTTATTTATATTTATTTTAGGTAAAAATATATACATAATTACAATATATTTTCAAAGTAATTCATTAGAATAATTTTATAATACTATTAGTTATTTAAAATATTATTGAACTTTTCACAGTCTTTTTACCCACCTCCTAGGAGAATTTGTAAAATCAAATAAAACATAATTTTACTACTTCTATGAGTTGAATTTTGAAAATATAAGAGAAATAGTTAATATCAAGGAGTAAAATGTGGTTCAAGATGATAAAAATAATTTTTGGTGAATAGTAACTTTTTAATTTTATTTAACACGGATAAAAGTAAATAGGTAATTAAGGGTAAAAATGATATTATTATTACCTTAACACATGTCTTAATTCTATTGGAAAAACTGTAATTCGACCAAAAACGACCTTAGGAATAAAATATTACCCTTATGGTCTACTTGGATTAGATTAAGACATTTATTATTATTTAATTTAAAGAAAATTTAAAAGAGTTAAAATCAAAGTCTAATAAGTAATCCATTTTTAATATAGGGTTATACAAAAGATAAATTCGACTATAAATATTAATTAGAAAGATAAAAATATTTAATACATAATTTTATTTTATTTATAATTTTAAGAGATTAAATAATTAAATTTACTAATGACACAATGATGATATAGTAATTACCTTATTAATGAAAGAATCAAATAAATGGTACTATAATTATTTAAATAAATATAATTTCAAAGTTTTTATGCAATCAAAAAATTTTATAGGTGTATATGACATGTTAGGGATGATTTAATGTTTGTGTTTCTAATTAATAAAGTTGTTTTGACTTTCAAAAAAAATACCAAATAGCGTTAAAATTGAAATAAATTAATATTTCAAACAAATACTATATTATTGGTTGATATAATATTCCTAAAAATGTTAGGTTCAGAAAAAAGGTTTAAATAATATTATATATGTCATTAATGAGCCACTTGAGGTTGTCTTGGATGTTTAGAGTAAGTTTATTAACCATATAGAGTAAGAATACAACAAGACACGGTAAAAGATAAACTATTTAACTAAGAGTAAAATCTAAAAGATATAGTTAAATTGGTAACCTAAACTTGTCTAAAACCTATTGGATGGAAGTATTGTGACTCATAACCACCTGAGGCTCGAAAGAATTTATTTTTTATCCATTATAAACTAAAATTTGATTTTATAATAAATTAATAAATTAATATTTTCCTAAAGTGACCCTCACCACTCCTTTAAAAAGGAACTACCCCTTCTCACAAAATCACACCTCCAAATCCATTTGGCTCGGCCAACCCCTACCCAAATATCCTCCCAACTTCCCTCACTTGATCCTTTATTTTAATGTGTGATTTGAAAGCTATCCTATAGAGCCCTTTTGATTAAATCAAAAGGATGAACCCAAAGAAGAGGTAAATATTTCATCACCTCTTTCAAGTTCTTTTCTTCTTCCACATCCTCTTTATTTGTTGTTTCCATTCTAAAATAACAAATCCAGTATCTTCTATATTCTATGATGTTATTATAAATATGATAAAACCATATTCATTATTTTATCCATCCTATGAAGGACATGTCACCATACGTGAGTACGTACGTCTTGTCGTCTCCACGTTGTGGTGTAGTTGTTTTTAAATACATTATTATTTGGATGGCTATAATAATTATGTATAATTGATGTAAATAATAAATATAACATGTTAACGATTCTGTATTTATGATATACCATCTATTTACATACTATTTTAAATCTAAGTAAATGATATTCTCACTCGTGTGTACATACGGATTACCGTCTCCACGACGTGATGAGATTCATTTCCACATTCACCATTCATCGATGAATATAAAAATATATATTACTAATTTTTATGAAATATATGAAATAATAATGCTACAACATAAATATATATATATATGTACTTACATATATCTTATTCACTTAGTTCCGTTTAATACGATATGAAAATGGAAACAACGTTTATGCGTACGTTCGAACTATCGTCTCCATAAACCGTGTTTTTCATTCCATATATATGTCTATTATACATATTTATATTCTAAATATATATAATATATAAATATATTTTATATTCTGGAAGTATTTAAATATTGATCTAATTTATTCAATCAATAGTAACAAGTTAAAACACGTAGGATAAAGAATGCGATTATTACATGAAATGTTAATTTAACATGGAAATTATTAGTAAATGGGATTTATAAAGTCATAAATGAATTATGTATGATATCATAAATATTAATATGGATATTTCATAATTTAATAACATACTACCATATTCATACAGGATGTTAAACATACCTTCTACTAAAGTAAAGTGCAAGGTAAGATTTAATTTCACAATATCTTTATTATCCGAGGTTGTTTTTACGTAAGTATCTATTGAGACCTCTTTATCATCCACATCGATGTTTCTCAAAAATGTATTTCAAAACATTATTAATATTTTATGGACTATGGTTTAAGGTAAATTATACCCTTGTATGACTATTTATAAGATGTTTATAAAGGAATCTTTCTGTCATTTTCCAAACAAGGTTCTTTTTTACCTTTTCGACAAAATTAAGGTTAGAATGGTTTTTTAAATTATACGGCGGGTGAAGCTATTTTCTACCATTATTACATCATCAAAGCTTCCCTTAAAAGCTTATAAGAATATTTTCAAAATAAATGTTTTCTTTATTATTATGTGACTCATAAATGATTTCAAAATAGAAAGGGATATTTTTCTAAAAAGGGTTTTGATTTCATCTATGCCAACATTCTTTGATGGATTTTAATTTTATTTGATGTTGATTTATTATGATACAAAACTTCCATATTGTATTGAAGGTTTTATGATATGTTTGACTATGGATGTGTTATTTGTATACCATTCAATTTTTTTATGGTTAAAGTATTGAAATTTTGTATTCTAGTTTTAATATAAATGTTTATGTTATATTTCAATCTTTTCATGTGTGTAATCTATTGGACATTGTAATTGATGGGTGGAGCCCGCTATAGCTCCTCAATGCATCAGTATGTCTCATGAGACAACTAGACGTTGAATTGGCGGAGGCCTTTCCCAATTTGATATATGGTTTTGGCTGAGTCCTTAATCATTTTTAGACATCTTGGTTGAGGCCTTGACAAAATGTTTCAGAATGTGAGGCATTATACATTCCATAATTATGGAAATAATATTGATGGTTCATGTGCTCATTAGACTAGTAGAATACCCATGATTATGTATTATTATCGCATTATTTACTCAGCTCATATTTATACCATTAAAGTATTAATGTTTATTATTTGTAAAGGAATGTGGTTTCAATTATTCATTATTCTTAATATTTATGTTATCTTCCACTATATTTCTTACCCTTACTGAGCATTTGAGCTCACCTATTTCACATGTTTCATTTTCCCAAGATTTAAAGAAGTTAGTTATGACTGAATTTCAAGCATTATCTATGAGGCTTGGATGTTTCCAATGGAATAAATTCATGTTTTATTTCTTTTAAAGATTTAATGTTTAACTAATGTATTAATCTTGTTTCCAAGGCTACAAAACTGATCGGTCTTTAGAGACTTGATCTTTTGTGATAATTCCAAAGTTTTCTAATAATGCATAGACTCTGGGTAACTGGGGTCGGGGCATTACAGTTGGTATCAGAGGATGTTGAGTAATAACCTTGGAAACTATATTTAGATAAACTATTTTTATAACACATATCCCTAACATATACATTGAGGATTAGTATAGAATAAATTCCTAGAATTTTGGTAATGTAGAGATTTTGTGAGTTTTCCAAGAAAATGCATCCTTGTCTATATACGAGTAGGTAGAGGCGGCTTTGGAATAGATGTATCTAGGTGTAAAATCCAAAAACACAGCTTTGAGCTAGACTCTAACGGGAACTAGTGCATGACAATGAGCCACACTACACTCTTGGTTACGAAACTCCCGGAAGATATGCTTAGCATAATTCTCATTTTGTTTAAAAATCATTATGAAGGTTTTATGAGTATATACATCCTCAAAGAAAACATTTTTATTATTATGGATTATATCCATAAACTGTTCAATTTATGTTAAGTGTTTTACATGTTTGGAATTATGTATTTCGATTCATAAACTAATCTAGTTTATGCCATTGTAAAGAAATGGCGCCCATTAGAAGGAATGTGAACTCCAGAAATACGTATGATCCAAAGAGTAATAAGGATCATATCTTTCACGATATTAATCCAACAATTATAAGGGAAATATTATCCCATTTATTCTCAACATATGAAGAAATAATATCATGTGTTAATACGATAAGTAAATAATTCTCTTAGTCCCGTGGCTTTGAAGGGAATCAAGAGAAGAAATGGATGGAAGCAGGAAAATGGAAAAAAAGAAGAGGGAAAAGAAGGATTTTCCCATATGTGATAACTATGGAAAGAATCACCTTGGTAAATGATTGAAGGGAATAGTAGTTTGTTATATGTGTGGAGAAAATGGACACCAAGTACGTGATTGTAAGGGTAAGAAAAAAGTTCCCAATATACAATGCTTCATCTGCAAGGAGTTGGGACACTAAGTGAATTAATGTCCAAATCACCAGAGTATACCCCAAATGCTATTATTGCATAATAATAAAGTTATGATACTACTGAAGATGAAAAAGAATGATTATATTTCTTATGTTTTTATTAAATTATTGTGTCATTTCAGTACTATATTAATGATGTACTTGTTATAAGAATTATAAAGAATAGAAGGAATGTATTGTAGTACTATTTCATTAAGGACTTGAGATTGTGTGGAAGAAAGAAAAGTGTGTCAATTGCAGGTTAATTTTTTTTGAAAATATATGGTCGAGAAAAAGATAAACCATAATATGGTTCTGATACTTACATTGTGATTTTGGAATAAGAGATGGTTGATTTGAATAAATTATATTGGATATTCATGAATACTTTGGAACTGATTAATAGTTTTTTTATTTCATCATTGTTGAAATATTCAATATTTTTGAATACAAGGAATATATCTATTATTATATAAAGGATAAGGGAGGATGAATGTAATCAATAAGGTTTTATGGTAATTCATGGTGATACCACGTATTAAAATAATACATGATGAAGGTGTTCACATGTTATTACGTGGAGAAAAGTATCTTCATTGGGTTTAACATCCGTATACATTTTCAACTGTGAGTTCTATAGATTTATTTTGGATAATTGTAAAGGTTGGAATGGATAAAGATTCTATTGTTAATGTTTTTTTTATGATTTTTATAAAAAGGACAACACGTAGACCATGTGACAACCTGTCACGTCGGAAAGAGATGTGTGAATCGAACCCACAACCATAGTGCAATTGGGATTTAGTTCCTGCCACTAGAATACGTGAAGTCAGTAGATTGTATAATGTATTTTATTTTTTTAAAAGGTTCTGATAGGTGAATTAAAAATTCATTTTTTGGAATCTTATACCAATAAGATAAGTAGAACATTTTTTTAATTTCTATTATCTTTTAGAATGAAAGATGAGTTTGTGGTAGAAATTAGTTAAAGGATGGAACTCTACATGTCACCTATATTTTTTTCTTCTCCTATTCTAGGAATAAATTTATTCTAAAACATTACGTAAGGGATCTTAAAACTAAAAATTTGTCATCCAAAAAACTTATGTTTTGATGAACCGATGAGATTTTAAATCATTAGAGATTGATGGCTTTGAGGCCCTCAATTCTATAATTTGTTGTGATTGATAACCTCAATCACTCCCTATAAATATTTATGTCTGTCCTCAAATTATGTGTATCCAATTTCCACCAATTTTCTCTTAATCGGGATCATAATTTGGTAGTGACATTTTCATTCCCCTTTTCCTCCTTTTAAGACTAAATTTTATTAACCCAATTTCAGATGTGGGTTTTCCCACAAAATAATTTTATATTTTCAACCTTTTATTTTAAAAGAAAAATATCAAATTGTGAGGATTAAATTTATTAAATTAGGGAATTATGTAACACCCCAAGATTTCATAGTTTGTTATTTCAACAATGTAAGTAAATAACATGCACTACACACAACACCGAGTTAAAGTGCACCATGACTTAACAAACTAGCCATTCAAAAGTGGTTATGAATAGTATTAACTGAATTTTGAACATTATATAATCCTTATAATTTTAGAATCCATATTACGAGTTTTGTAGACATAATGTAAGAAGAAAATCATTTTTTTAGATAAAAGAAGTATTTTTCAAAAAATGAAATTTTACCACCTTTTAATGGAGAACCCTTTTAAATACAATATTTGAAATCATTATCTATTAATTTTGAAAAAATAATATTCTTCTTTAGAATAATGACATAAGTATTTAGTTTTAATAAATTTTTGGTATTTTTCTGATAACTTTCATATTTGGGTGAATAATGAAAAATACTATATTTTAACTGAAAATAACTTTTTTAATCAAAATAATTCATTGTGTTGAATTATAAATTTTAATGGTTTAGAAGTATAATTAGATTATATTTTTAACATTGTATCCTATGATGGTCATTTTTTGTAATTTAACATTGAAATTGGACATAAACAAGTGTCAATATTTTGATAATTATTATTTAATAAAAATACTCTTTTTGGTTTTGACAAAGGGAGTTAATTTTAAATTAATAAATGAAAATTATATGTTTTTAATTTTGTAAAATAGACTTCATTTTTTAATTCAGAATATCGAAATTAGCTTAGGTTTAATTTTTTGTATTTTTCTGAAACCATTCAATTTTTGATAAATAGTGAAAAACACTTAGTTATAGTTTAAAACCGAATTTTTATTTTAATAATTTTTTATTTTATTTAAATTTATTTTAGGTAAAAATATATACAAAATTCCAATATATTTTCAATTTAATTCATTATATTCCTTTTATAATACTATTAGTTATATAAAATATTATTGAACTTTTCACCGTCTTTTACCCACCTCCTATGATATTTTTTAAAATCACATAAATCATTATTTTACCGCTTCTGTGAGTTGAATTTTAAAAATCCGATAAAAAATTTAATATAAAAGAGTAAAATGTGGTTCAAGGAGATAAAAATAATTTTTGGTGAATAGTAACTTTTTTACTTTTATTTACCATGGTTAAATGTAAATAGGGAATTAAGGGTAAAAATGATATTATTATTATCCTAAAACATGTCCAAATTATATTGGATAAGTGTAATTCAACCAAAAAAACCGTCGGAATACAATATGACCCTTTAGGTCCAAATGGATTAGATTATGACATTTATTATTATTTACTTTAATGAAGAGTTAAAAGAGTTAAAATCAATGTCTAATAACTGATCAATTTTTAATAAATGGTTATACAGAAGATAAATTTGACTATAAATAGTAATTATAAAGATAAAATTATTTCATACATAATTTAATTTTATTTATAATTTTTAGAGATTAAATAATTTAATTTATTAATGACTCAACGATGATGCAGTAATTACCTTATTAATGAAAGAATCAAATAAATGGTACTATAATTATTAGAATAAATTTAATTCCAAAGTTTTTATGAAATAGACGAATTTTATAGGTGAATATGACATGTTAGGGATGATTCAATGTATCTGTTTCAAAGTAATCAAGTTGTTCTGACTTTCACAAAAAAATACCAAATAGCGTCAAAATTGACATAAATTAATATTTCAATGAAATACTATATTATTGGTTGATATAATATTCCTAAAAATCATAGGTTTGGCAAAAGGGCTTAAATAATATTATATATATCAATAATGAGCCACTTGAGGTTCTCTTGGATGTTTAGAGTATGTTTATCAATCATGTATAGTAAGAATACAAGAAGACATGGTAAAATATAAACTATATAACTAAGAGTAAAATCTAGAAGATATGGTTAAAATGGTAACCTAAACATGACTAAAACCTATTGGTTGAAATTTTTTCGACCCATAACCACCTATGGCTCAAAATAATTTCATTTTTAACCACTATAAACTAAAACATGATTGTAAAATAAATTAATAATTTAATATTTTCCTAAAGTGACCCTCACCCCTCTTATAAAACGGAACTTCCCCTTCTCTCAAAATCACACCTCCAAAGACATTTGGCTCAGCCAACTCTGCTCAAAATTACTCCCAACTCCCTTCACTTGATCTTATAGGCCTTAGTGTGATTAGAAAGCTATCCTATGGAGCCCTTTTGATCAAATCAAAATGAAGAACCCAAAGAAGAGGTAAATATTTCATCACATCTTCCATGTCATTTTCTTCTTCCACATCATCTTTATTTGTTGTTTCTATTCTAAAATAATAATTCCAGTATTCATTATTTTATCCATCCTTTGAAGGACATGTCACTATACATGTGTATGTACGGCTTTTCATCTCCACGTTGTGGTGTAGTTGTTTTTCAATACATTATTATTTGGATGGGTATAATAATGATGTATAATTGATGTAAATAATAAATATAACATGTTAATGATTCTGTATTTATTATACACAATCTATTTACATACTATTTTAAATCTAAGTAAATGATATTCTCACTCATGTTTTTATACGGATTACCATCTCCACGACGCGATGAGATTCATTTCCACATTCACCATTCATCAACAATTATAAAAATATATATTACCAATATATATGTAATAAATGAAATAATAATTCTACAGGATATATATATGTATATATATGTATGTACTTACATATATCTTATTCACTTAGTTCCGTTCAATACGATATGAAAACTGAAACAACATTTATGCATACGTACGAACTATTGTCTCCATAAATGCTGTTTTACATTTCATATATATGTATATTATACATATTTATATTCAATATTTATATAATATAAAATTATCTTTATATTCCTCAAGTATTTAAATCTTTATCTAAGTGATTTAATCAAGAGTAACATGTTAAAACACGTACGATAAAGAATGTGATTATTAACCAAAATGTTAATTTAACATGGAAATTATTATTAAATGGGAAGTATAAAGTCATAAATGAATCATGTATGATATCATAAATATTAATATGGTTATGGTATAATTTAATAACATACTACGATCTTCATAGAGGAGGTAAAATGTAACCTCTACTAAAGGAATGTTCAAGGTAAGATTTAATTTAACAATCTCTTTATTATTAGAGGTTGTTTTTAAGTAAGTATCTACTGGGACCTCTTTATCATCCACATCAATGTTTCTTAAAAAAAACATTTGAAAAAATTCTTAATATTTTATAGACTATGGGTTATGGTAATTTATACCCTTGTTTGAGATTTTATAAAATATTTATAAATGAATCATTCTGTCGTTTTCCAAACAAGGTTCTTTTTGACATTTTTGAAAAATTTAAGTTTAGAATGTTTTTTTAACTTATTCAGCGGGTGAGGCTATTTTCTGCCATTATTACATCATTAAATCCTCCCTTACATGCTTATAATAATATTTTCAAAATAAATGTTTTCTTTATTATTATGTGACTCTGAAATGATTTCAAAATATAAAGAAATATTTCCTTAA
Organism: Viscum album; assembly: GCA_963277665.1. NCBI lineage: Eukaryota > Viridiplantae > Streptophyta > Magnoliopsida > Santalales > Viscaceae > Viscum > Viscum album. Next base: position 431,789,942 of record OY728150.1, on the reverse strand, counting down.
ATAGGGTTTTTGATTTTATCTATGTCTACATACTTTGATGGATTTTAATTTTATTTGACGTTTATTTATTATGATACAAAACATCCATATTGTATTGATGGTTTTGTCATATGTTTGACTATGGATGTGTTATTTGTATACCATTCAATTTTTTATGGTTCAAGTATTGACATTTCGTATTCTAGTTTTAATATGATTTTTTATGTTATATTTCAACATTTTCATGTGAGTAATGTATTGGACATGGTAAGTGATGGGTGGAGCCTGCTATAGCTCCTCGATGCATCAGTATGTCTCATGAGACAACTAGACATGGAATTGGCCGAGGCCTTTCCCAATTAGATACATGGTTTTGGCTGAGTCCTTAATCATTTTTAGACGTCTTGGCCGACTCCTTGACAAAATGTTTTAGAATGTGCGGCATTATATATTCCATCATTATGGAAATAATATTGATGGTTCGTGTGGTCATTCGACTAGTATAATACCCATGATTATGTGTTATTATGGAATTATTTACTCAGCTCATATTTCTACCATTAAAGTATTAATGTTTATTATTGGTAAAGGAACGTGGTTTCAATTATTCATCATGCTTAATATTTATGTTATCTTCCACTGTATTGCTTACCCTTACTGAGAGTTTGTGCTCACCTATTTCATATGATTCATTTTCCCATAATATGAAGAATTTAGTTATTAGTGACTTGCAGGCATTATCTGTGAGGCTTGGATGTTTCCAATGGAATAAATTTATATTTTATTTCATTTCAAGTTTTAAAGTTGAACATATGTATGAATATTGTTTCCAAGGCTACAAAACTGATCGGTCATTCAAGACCTGATCTTTTGTGATCATGAAAATGTTTTGTAATAATGCACAGACTCAGGGTAAATGTGGTCGGGGCATTACAGTTGGTATTAGAGGAAGTTTATCAATATCCATGGAAACTAGATTTAGAAAAAATATGATTAGAACACATATCCTTAAGATAGACTTTGAGGATTAGTATAGAAGAACTTTCTAGAATTTTGGTAATTTATAGATTTTGTAAGTTTTCCAAGAAAATTAATCCTTATCTGTATACGAGTACGTAGAGGCGGCTCTAGAACAGATGTATCTAGGGGTAAAATCCAAAAACGAGGCTTTGAGCTAGACTCAAACAGGAACTGGTGCATGACAATGATCCACACTGCACTCTTGGTTACGACACTCTCGAGAGATATGCTTCAGATAATTCTCATTTTCTTTGCAAATCATTATGAATGGTTTATGAGTATATACATCCTCAAAGAACATTTTTTATTATTCTGGAATACATCCATAAACTATTCAATTTACGTTAATTGTTTTACAGGTTTAGAATTATGTATTTCGATTCATAAACTAATCTTGTTTATGCCATTGTATAGAAATGGAACCCATTAGAAGGAATATAAACTCCAAAAATACGTATAATCCAAAGAGTAAGAAGGATCATATCATTTACTGTATTAAGCCAACAATTAAAAGGGAAATAGTATCCCATTTATTCTAAACATATTAAGAAATAGTATCTTGTGTAAATAAGATAAGTAAATAATTCTCTGAGTCTCATGGCTTTGAAGGGAAGTAAGAGAATAAATGGATGGAAGGGAGAAAGTTGGATAAAGGGGAGAGGGAAAAGATGTATTTTCCCATATGTGATAACTGTGGAAAGAATAACCTTGGTAAATTCTTGAAGGGAATGGGAGTTTGTTATAAGTATGGAGAAAATGGACACCAATTATGTGATTGCAAGGGTAAGAAAAATGTTTCCAATGTACAATGCTTCATCTACAAGGATTTGGGACACTACGTGAATCAATGTCCAAATCACCAGAGTATACCCCAAATGATGCTATTGGATAGTAATAAAGTTATGACACTACTGAGATGAAGAGGAATGATTATATTTATTACGTTGTTATTAAATTATTGTGTCATTTCATTATTTTATTAATGATGTACATGTTATAAAAATTATAAAGAATATAAGGATTGTACTGTAGTACTATTTCATTAAGGATGTGAGATTGTGTGGAAGCAAGAAAAGTGACTCAATTGTGGGTAAAATGTTTTGGAAAATATATGGTTGAGAAAAAGATAAACCATAATATTGTTTTGATACTAATGTAGTGATTTTGGAATAAGAGATGGTTGATTTGGTTAAATTATATAAGATATTCTTGACTTCTTTGGAACTGATTAATAGTTTTTTTATTTCATCATTATTGGAATATTCAATATTTTTGAATATAAGAAATATATCTAGTATTATATATAGGATAAGGGAGAATGAATGTAATAAATAATGTTTTATGGTAATTTAGGGTGTTACCACGTTTTAAAATAATACATGATGAAGGTGATATCATGTTATTACGTGGAAAAAAGTATCTTCATTGTGTTTAACCTCCTTATACATTTTCGAATATGAGTTGTATAAATTTATTTTGGATAATTGTAAGGGTTGGAATGGATTAAGATACTATTGTTTATGTTTTTTTAGATATTTTTATAAAGTACAACATGTAGACCGTGTGACAACCTGTCACGTCGGACAAAGCTACGGTAATCGAACCCACAACCATAGTGCAATTGGGATTTATTGCCTACCACTAGACTACGTGTAGTCCCTAGAATGTATAATATAGCTTCGTTTATTAAAAGGGTTTGATAGGTGAATTATAAATTCATTTTTTGGAAGCCTATACCAATTGGATAAGTGGAATATTTTTTTTTAATTTCTATTATCTTTTAGAGTGAATGATGAGTTTGTGGTAGAAATTAGTTAAATGATGGAACTCTACTTTTCAAGTATATTTTTTTTCTTCTCTTATTCTAGGAAGAAATTTATCCTAAAACATTACGTAAGGGATCTTAAAACTAAAAATATCTTATCGTAACACCTTATGTTTTGTTGAACCGATGAAATTTTAAATCATCAAAGATTGATGGCTTTGAGGCCCTCGATTCTAAATTTTTTTTTTGATTGATGACATCAATCACTCCCTATAAATATTTATATTTTCCCTAAAATTATGTGTATATAATTTCCACCAATTTTCTCTTAATCACAATCATAATTTTGTAGTGACTTTTTCATTCCCCTTTTCTTCCTTTTAAGAATAAATTTTATTAACCCAATTTTAGATGTGGGTTTTCCCACAAAGGTATTTTCTATTTTCAACCGTTTATTTTCAAAGAAAAAATTAAAATTGTGAGGACACAATTTATTAAAGGAGGGAAGAATGTAACACCCCAAGATTTCATAGTAAGTTATTTCAACAAAGTAACTCAATAGCCTGCACTACACACAACACTGAGTTCAAGTGAACCATGACTTACCAAACTAGCCATTCAAAAGTGGTTATGAATAGTATTAACTTAATTTCTAACATTATATAATCCTTATAATTTTATAATCCATATTACGAGTTTTAAAGACATAATGTAAGAACAAATTCATTTTTTTCAGATAAAAGAATTATTTTTCAAAAAATGCAATTTTACCGCCATTTAATGGAGAACCCTTTTAAATACAATCCTTGAAACTTTTATATATTAATTTTGAAAAAATAAAATTCTTCTTTATAATAATGACATAAGAATTTATTTTTAATAAATTTTTGGTGTTTTTCTGATAACTTTCATATTTGGGTGAATAATGAAAAATACTATATTTTAACTGAAAATAAATTATTTAATTAAAATAATTTATAGTGTTGAATTATAAATTTTAATGGTTTAGAATTATAATTAGATTATATTTTTACCACTTAATCCTATGATTGTTATTTTATGTAATTTCACTTTGATATTGGACATAAACAATTGTCAATATTTTGAGAATTATTATTTCCTAAAAATACCCTTTTTGGTTTTGAAAATGGGAATTAATTGTAAATTAATAAATTAAAATTCAATGTTTTGAATTTGGTAAAATAGACTTAATTTTTTAATTTAGAATATAAAAATTATCTTAGGTTAAATTTTTGGTATTTTTCTGCTAACATTCAATTTTTTATGAATAGTGAAAAACACTGAGTTATAGTTTAAAACCAAATTTTTATTTAAATAATTATTTATTTTAATTAAATTTATTTTAGGTAAAAATAGATATATAATTCCATTAAATTTTCAATTTAATTCATTAAATTAATTTTATAATACTATTAGTTATATATAATTTTATTGAATTCAAAAGAGGTTATGTTTTGTAAACATAATGTAAGAACAAATTCATTTTTTCAGAGAAAAGAAGTATTTTTAAAAAAATTCAATTTTACAACCTTTTAATGGAGAAACATTTTTAAATCCAATATTTAACCTTTTATATATTAAATTTGACAAAATAAACTTCTTCTTTAGAATCAAGACATAAGAATTTAGTTTTAATAAATTTTTGGTGTTTTTCTGATAACTTTCATATTTGGGTGAATAATGAAAAATACTATATTTTAACTGAAAACAAATTTTTTAATCACAAATATTTATAGTGTTGAATTATAAATTTTAATTGTTTATATCTATAATTAGATTATATTTTTACCATTTAATCCTATGATGGTTATTGTAAGTAATTCCACTTTGAAATTGGAAATAAACAAGTGTCAATCTTTTTCTAATTATTATTTCCTAAAAATACGCTTTTTGGTTTTGACAATGGGAATTAATTTTAAATTAATAAATGAAAATTATATGTTTTTAATTTGGTTAAATAGACTTCATTTTTGAATTCTTAATATCAAAATTATCTTAGGTTGAATTTTGTGTATTTTTTTCAAAACTTTCAATTTTTGATGAATAGTGAAAAACACTTAGTTATAATTTAAAACAGAATTTTTATTTAAATAATTACTTATTTTTTTAAAATTTATTTTAGGTCAAAATAAATAAATAATACCAATATATGTTGAATGTAATTCATTAGATTCATTTTATAATACTATTAGTTATATAAAATTTTATTTAACCTTTCATAGTCTTTTACCCTCCTTCTAGGAGAATTTATAAATTCACATACAACATAATTTTTCTTCTTCTGTGATTTGAAATTGGAAAATATGACAGACATAGTTAATATCAAGGAGTAAAATGTGGTTCAATAATATAAAAATAATATTTGGTGAATAATAACTTTTTTACTTTTATTTATCATGGTTAATTGTAAATAGTGTAATTAAGGGTAAAAATGATATTATGATTACCCTAAATCATGTCCTAATTATATTTTATAAGTTAAATTCAACCAAAAACAACCTTATGAATAAATTATGACCCTTTAGGTCCACTTGGATTAGATTAAGACATTTAATATTAATTAATTTAAAAGAGTTAAAACAGTTAAAATCAATGTCTAATAAGTAAACCATATTTAACATAAGGTTATACAGAAGAAAAATTTGACTATAAATAATAATCAGAAAGGTAAAAAGATTTCATACATAATTTTATTTTATTTATATTTTTTAGAGATTAAATAATTAAATATATTAATTACACAACGATGATGCAATAATTACCTTATTAATGAAAGAATCAAATAAATGGTACTATAATTATTAAAATAAATAAAATTTCAATGTTTTTATGCAATACACGAATTTTATAGGTGAATATGACATGATAGGGATGATTCAATGTATCTGTTTCAAAGTAATTATGTTTTTATGGCTTTCACAAAAAACAAAATACCAAATAGCATCAAAATTGACATAAATTAATATTTCAAAGAAATACGATATTATTGGTTGATATAATATTTCTAAAAATGCTAGGTTCGGCCAAAGGGATTACATAATATTATATATGTCATTAATGAGACACTTTAGGTTCTCTTGGATGTTTAGAGTATGTTTATTAACCATATAGCGTATGAATACAAGAAGACACAGTAAAAGATAAACTATTTAACTAAGAGTTAAATCTAAAAGATATGGTAAAAATGGTAACCTAAACTTGTCTAAAACCTATTGGATGAAAGTATTGTGACCCATAACCACTTAAAGATCGAAATAATTTCATTTTTATCAATTATAAACCGAATTTTATTGTATAATATATTTATACTCTAGTCTTTTTCTAAAGTGGCCCTCACCCATCTTATAAAAGGGTACTTCCCCTTCTCGAAAAATCACATCTCTAAAGGAATTTGGATCAGCCAAACTCTTCCAAAATATCCTCCCAAATTCCGTCACTTGATCCTAGAGTCTTTATTATTATTATAAAGCTATTCTAAGGATCCATTTTGATCAAATCAAAAGGAAGAACCCGAAGAAGAGGTAAATATTTCATCACATCTTTCAAGTTCTTTTCTTCTTCCACATTATCTTTCTTTATTGTTTCCATTATAATATAATAACTCCAGTATCATTCATATTATTTGATATTATTATAAATATGGTACAACCATATTAATTATTTTATCCATTCTATTAAGGACTTTTCATCATACGTGAATACGTATGGCTTGCCGTCTTCACGTCGTGGTGTTGTTGTTATTCAATACATTATTATTTGAATGGGTATAATAATGAGGTATAATTGATATAAATAATAAATATAACATGTTAATTATTCTTTATTTATGATATACCATCTATTTACATTCTATTTTGAATATAAGGAAATGATATTCTCGCTTGTGCGTACATACGGATTATCCTCTCCAAGACGCGATGAGATTCATTTCCACATTAACCATTCATCGACGATTATAAAAATATATATTACTAATATGTATGTAATATATGAAATAATAATGCTGATGGATATATATACAGATATATATATATATATGTACTTGCATATATCTTATTCACTTAGTTCTGTTCAATACGATATGAAAATGGAAACAACATTTATGTGTACGTACGGACTATCATCTCTATAAACGATGTTTTTCATTTATAATATATGTCTATTATACATATTTATATTCGTAATATATATAATATATAAATAATTTTTATATTCTGGAAGTATCTAAATCTTGATCTAAGTGATTCAATCAAGAGTAACAAGTTAAAACACGTACGATAAATAATGCGATAATTACCCAAAATGTTAATTTAACATGGAAATTATTATTAAATGGGTAGTATAAAGTCATAAATAAATCATGTTTGACATCATAAATATTAATATGGTTCTGGTATAATTTTATAACACACTAAGATCTTTATACAGGAGGTTAAACATACCCTTTACTAACGGAAAGTGCAAGGTAAGGGTTAATTTCACAATCTCTTTATTATCCGTGGTTGTTTTTATGTAAGTACTTACTGGGACCTCTTTATCATCCACATCCATGTTTCATAAAAATTTATTTCAATACATTCTTAATATTATATTGACTATGGGTTAGTGGTCATTTATACCCTTGTTTGACTTTTTATAATATGTTTATAAAGGAATGTTTCCATCATTTTCCAAACAAGGTTTTTTTTGACCTTTTTGACAAATTTATGGTTGGAATGTTTTTTTAACTTATACGGTGAGTGTAGATATTTTCTGCCATAATTACATCATCAATGCTTCCCTTACAAGGTTATAAGAATATTTTCAAAATAAATTTTTTCTTTATAATTATTTGACTCTTAAATGATTTCACAATAGAAATAGATATTTCTCTAAAAAGGGTTTTGATTTCACCTATACCAACATCCATTGATGGATTTTATGTTTATTTGATGTTGATTTATTATGATACAAAACTTCTATATTGTATTGAAGGTTTTGTGATATGTTTGACTGTAGATGTGATATTTGTATACCATTCATAGTTTATGGCTAATGTATTGAAATTTCATAATCTATTTTTAATATGAATGTTTATATTATATTTCAACCTTTTCATATGAGTAATGTATTGGACTTTATATGTGACGAGCAGAGCCCTCTATAGCTCCTCGATGCATTAAAATGTCTAATGAGACAACTAGACGTGGAATTGGATGAGGCCTTTCCCAATTTGATATATGGTTTTGGCTGAGTCCTTAATCATTTTTAGATGTCTTCGCCGAGGCCTTGATAAAATGTTTCAGAATGTGCGGCATTATACATTCCCTCATTATGGAAATAATATTTATGGTTCGTGTGGTCATTTGACTAATAGAATTCCCATGATTATGTTTTATTATTTAATTATTTACTCAGCTCATATTTCTACCATAAAATTATTCTTGTTTGTTATTGGTAAAGGAATGTGGTTTCAATTATTCATCATGCATAATATTTATGTTATCTTCTGTTGTATTTCTTACCCTTACTGAGCATTTGAGATCTCCTCTTTCATATGTTTCATTTTCCCTAGATATGAAGATGTTAGTTATGAGGGACTTGTAGGAATTATCTATGAGGATTGGATGTTTCCAATGGAATAAATTCATTTTGTATTTAATTCCATATTGTAAAGTTTAACTTATGTATGAATATTGTTTCCAAGGCTACAAAACTGATCGGTCTTTTGAGACTTTATCTTTTGTGATCATGCCAATGTTTTGTAATAATGCAAAAACTCTGGGTAACTGGGGTTGAGGCATTACAGTTGGTATCATAGGAAGTTTAACAATGACCTTGGAAACTAAATTTATATAAACTATTATTAGAACACATATCCTTAAGATAGGCTTTGAGGATTAGTATAGAAGAACTTCCTAGAATTTTGGTAATGTAGAGATTTTTTGAGTTTTCCAAGAAAATACATCCCTATCTGGATACGAGCATGTAGAGGCGGCTCTGACACAGATGTACATAGGGGTAAAATCCAAAAACACTGCTTTGAGCTAGACTCAAATGAGAACCGGTGTCTGCCAACGAGCCACACTGCACTCTTGGTTACGACACTCCCGGGAGATATGATTTGGATAATTCTCATTTTTTAAAAAATCATTATGAAGGGATTATGAGTATATAATTCCTTAATGAATTTTTTATTATTATTATGGATTATATCCATAAACTGTTCAATTTATGTTAAGTTTTTTAAATGTTTGGAATTATGTATTTAAATTCATAAAATAATCTAGTTTATGTCATTGTATAGAAATAAAGCCCAGTAGAAGGAATGTGAACTCCATTAATATGTATGATCCAAAGAGTAAGAAGGATCATATCATTCACGGTATAAAGCCAAAAATTAAAAGATAAATATTCTCCCATGTATTCTCAACATATGAAGAAATAGTATCATGTGTTAATAAGATAAGTAAATATTTTTCATAGTCCCATGGATTTAAAGGGAAGAAAGATAAGAAAAGGATAGAAGAGAGAAAAATGGATAAAGGTAAGAGGGAAAAGATACATTTTACTATATGTGATAATGGTGGATAGAATCACATTGGTAAATTGTTGAAGGGAATGGGAGTTTGTTATATGTGTGAAGAAAATGGACACCAAGTACGTGATTTCAAGGGTAAAAAAAAGGTTGCAATGTACAATGCTTCATCTACAAGGAGTTGGGACACTACGTGAATCAAAGTCCAAATCACCAGAGTATACCCCAAATGTTGCTATTGGATAATAATAATGTTATGATACTACTGAAGATGAAGAGGAATGATGAGATTTCTTACATTTTTCTTAATGTATTGTGTCATTTGATTATTTTATTAATGATGTAGATGTTATAAGAATTATAAAGAATATAAGGATTGTGATGTCGTACTATTTCATTAATGACTTGAGATTGTGTGGAACTAAGAAAAGTGACTCAATTACAGGTTATTTTTTTTGGAAAATATATGGTTGTGAAAATGATAAACCATAATATGTTTCTGATACTGACGTAGTGATTTTGGAATAAGAGATAGTTGATTTGGATAAATTATATTGGATATTCTTGGATTCCTTGGAACTGATTAATAGTTTGTTTATTTCTTCATTGTTGGAATATTCAATATTTTTGGATATAAGGAATATATCCAGTATTATATAAAGTATGAGGGAGGATGAATGTAATCAATAAGGTTTTATGGTAATTCAGGGTGTTAGCCTATTTTAATATAATAAATTATGAAGGTGTTCACATGTTGTTACGTGGAAAAAAGTATCTTCATTGTGTTTAACTTCCTTATACATTTTCAACTGTGAGTTGTATAGATTTATTTTTGATAAGTGTAAAGGTTGGAATGGATTAAGATACTATTGTTAAGGTTATTTTTGGAATTTTATAAATAGGACAACACATATACCGTGTGAAAACCCGTCACATCGGACAAATCTTCCGGAATCGAACCCACAACCATAATGTGACTGGGATTTATTGACTACCAATGAACATTGTGATGTACGAAGATTGTATAATGTAGTTTTTTAAAAGGGTCTGATTGGTGAATTATAAATTCATTTTCTAGAACCCTATACGAATAGGTTAAATAAGATATATTTTTTTAATTTCCATTATCTTTTAGAGTTAAAGATGAGTTACTGGAAGAAATTTGTTAAAGGATGGAACTCTACTTGGCAAGTATATTTTTATATTCTCTTATTCTATGAATAAATTAATTATAAAACTTTAGGTAAGAGATCATTAAACTAAAAATGTGTTATCCTAATACCTTATGTTTTTTTGAACTGATGATATTTTAAATCATCACATATTGATGGATTTCAGGCCCTCAATTCTACCATTGTTTGTGATTGATGACCTCAATAAATACCTATAAATATTTACGTTTTCCCTCAAATTATGTGTATACCATCCCGCCAATTTATAACATAAACTTTCATTACATTACACAAAACTGAGGATCTTTAAGGTCTAGTGTCTTGGAAACCAGGATCATAATACATGAAAACAACTTAAAACATTCTTCTTAAACACTTGGAAGGCTTCTCCTTTCATCCTAGGTTCATTACTGCATCTCATAACCTGGGGACATACATCAAAAGAAAGGGTGAGCAGAAGGCCCAGTAAGGGAAACACGAGGAACATTTTACATGTGAACTTGAGATACTTCAATAAGGACATGAAAAGAACTTTAAGGCATGAGAAAGAAATCATGATGAATTTCATAATAAAAATAACATTTTCCATAACTTGAAGATGTGGATACATCATTTAACATAGACAATCATTAACATATCACCAAGGTCCTTCCCCAAGGTGTCATTTGAAAATTACCATGGTTATTCACCAAGGTATCGTGAAAATTGTAATCTCTAGTGGTTACATCATTACCCAATGCATTGGAGCGTTATAAGGGAGCACCCTTAAATTTGCCTTTATTATCATGTGAGCCACATATATCATCATCAAACATTCCATAAATAACCCATATAACATAAAATAAATGGGTTTCATTTCATAATCATAACGTTTTAAAAACTGCATTAAAGACATGATCTTTACGTCACTTTAAAACCCACAGAAATGGAAGGTGGGTCTCATGTATGTAAATCCCAGAATTTAAAATAGAACATTTTGGTATATATGTGAATACCCATTTAGAAGAAATAGCTTTGAGTATTCACTTAATAATATAAAGGAACTTTAGAAAAAAAGAGAGACATTTTGAGACAGAAATTCTGCCGCATAACGACAATGTTCTGAGGTTTTAGAAGACATTAAAAGAGAGGTAAAATGGGTGAAACATTCATAAATGACCCATAAAATAGTACATGTACAGAATAAGAAGGATACATGATCATGGTAATGAAAGTTCAAGGACATACCATTTGAAATGAAAAACATGGAAGGAAGACAAAAATTAGATTTCTCTTATGAAAGTTCGGCAGCCTAACGGCGTTACTTAAACATCAAAAAAAATAATTTGAAAAGATCAAATAGGGTCTCTCATCATGTGAACATAAGAGTTAAGTATGATAGATATAGCGATAATTCCCCAACATAACTAAAAGGAACTTGAAAGAATTGACATGAAAGTAGAACTTCAAAACGAGAAGGGTGAAGAACCACTTAAAAATTCGGTAGCCTAACGACGCCACTTAAAACCTCAAAATACTGAATTGAAGAGATCAAATGGGGTCTCTCATCATATGAAAATAAGAGTCCATTATTATAGATATAGAGATCATACCCCAATACAACAAAAATGAACTTGAAACAATTGACATGAAAGTAGAACTTCAAAACGAGAAGGGTGAAGAACCACTTAAAAATTCGGCAGCCTAACGGTGCCACTTAAAACTTCAAAATACTGAATTGAAGCTATCAAATGGGGTCTCTCATCATATGATCATAAAATATCAGTATGATAAATTTAGAGATCATACCCCAACATAATAAAAAGGAACATGAAAGACTTGAATGAAAATAGAACTTGAAAACGAGGAAGGTGAAAGAATCCCTTAAAAATTCGGCAGCCTAACGACGCCACTTAAACATTATTAAAACGAATTTATGAGAGCAAGGGGGGTCTCTAATCATATGAACATGAAATAGGCAGTAGGATGAATATAAAATAACATCCTCCCACATAAGAACATGGAGTATAAAATAAATGACATAAAAGAGATTACTTGAAAAGAAAGAGAGAGGTCGGATCTCTTACCTTAAAACGTAACTCTTAAAACTCAAAGGTTTGGACCCTGAGTGCTTGGGGGAACCTTGGGAGGACTCCTTGGGAGGTCATGAGACCAGAACTTCGTTGGGGAAGAGTGAGGAGTCTAATGTATGAGAGGAGGGCTTGGTATTTATAGGGAAAGTGAGGGGATAAGGAATTAATGGCCATAGGACACCTCACATGTGCTTTTCTCAAACCCATGTGCTCTCCCTTGGAATTTATCATTGAGTTAGGCCACATGGGGCCCCCAAAAACAATAATTCATCACCCTTGTCCAGCCAACCCTTAAAATAACTCATGACATCATCATGACACAGCTATGATGTCATTAAACATACCGAAACCCTAAAACTGTATTTTTACTATTCACTGAAAATTCAACTTTCTCACAAAGATCCCAAAATTTCACCATAATCAAATATCAACGCTCTGATTACAAATATGAACTCCATTTTATAAAAATATTTTTCTAAATATTTTTAATTTAATTTTTAAATAAAAACACTATTCACCGAAAATTCATTTTTTCAGAAAAAACCCAAAAAATTACCATGGCATAATATCGGTGCTCTGAGTTCAAAAATGAAATCTGTTTTATAAAAATAATTTTCTAAATATTTTTAATTATATTTTTAATTAAAAAACACTATTCACCCGAAAAAAACTAATAATTGAATAATAATTTATGAAACCATTATTTAACCATTTTATTGAATCACATTACTTAATCAAGGTGCCTAGATTCTTTTAAAACTTTCTTTAAGTTAGATTACTAATCCATTTGGTCATATTACTAGTCCTAATCATAAAATCACTATTCATAATTTACTATTCATCAAAAATCAAGTTGATCTTATTAGACTCCAAATTTCGTACTGAACATAATTGTAGAAGACCATTTTTTGAAAATCATTACACATTTTAAGTTATTTAAGGTTTACATAAACATTTTTTCAAAATATTCTATTGAAAATTCATCAAAAATATGCATACTATTTTTATCCGGTCATTTGAAAATTCATAAACTTCATCATAAGCAGAAATCCCAATTTTCATTTAAAACAAGGATTACACAAGGTAGTTACGGTCTCGTTACATAGCCCCTTATAATACCAGCATAGGACCTAAGAGTAAGGTGTGCTAGGGTGATAGAATCTTGGGGCGGCTCGGTCAACATTGCCCGAGTAGTAATTTCTATCAGTTTGAACTTCTCGCGAAGGCGATTCCGTTCTAGCTTCACATGATGATGTTCGGCTTGGGTTTGGTCGAGAGCAAAGCCCAATGGTGCTACCTCCTTCCCAAGCTCTGTTAGATGGGCTTCGATTGGTCCAAGACTACCAGGTGAGGCCATCAAATCTTCTTTCTATAATAATCAACCAAGATTAATTATATATAGAGACAATAATCAAAACATTTTGTTCACAGCGGTCATATTGACCGATGGTCATATAACAGTCAAAACCCAATGGTCTCTTTCTAATTATAATCATGTTTATCAAATAAAACATTTGTTGAGTATAAAAATAAAACATAAAATTAGGAAACAATATTTATTTAAAATTTTGGGTCGTTACAATCTTCCCCCCTTAAGAAATTGCGTCCTCACAATTTTATTTTAAAATTGGGTTTTGAAATTTCATTGAAAGTCCCACATCGGAAAAGGAGTCAGAAAAACTATTACTTTAAAAGAAAGAAAGGGAAGTACAAAGGTCACCCGAGTTAACCCACACTAGGGTTCCATGTAGGAAAACATGGACATGGAGGAGAAAACAAAGGGTCAAGTTCTGAGGGAGAGTGATAGATAACATGATTAGGAGAAAGTTAACCATGAGAAAATCCCAAAATTATGATGTGTTTAAACGGTCTTTGATTACCTAGTAGGAAACGTAAACCAACAACATTTTTGTTTTACGTTCCTTTTCATAATTTTGAGGAATTCATTTACAACATAGAACAAAAACATAAGGAAATATACTTATCTTCATGTAGAGTTTCATCCTTTAATAAGTTTCTACCCAAAACTAATCTTTTCTCCAAATTATGAGCATTCAAAACTGCTAGGTCTCATCAAAACACAAGAATCATCTTCATAATCCACAAAAGATTAACTATCTATTTCTTCTATCTTTAAACATTATCCCAAAAACAGAAAGGGTAAGGTAAAACAACTCTTCAAAAAGAAATAATTCCATAGGAATGAAAACTACTTTTAAATATTCAAAGTTCCATGTTACTACCCAAAGTTCATCATAGTCCATTCCATAAATAACTGTCCTTAAAAATACTCAAAATAAACCAAACTAAGATTGAATCCCAAATACAAGAAGGATTTGATAACATAGTCTTCCAAGGTAAACTTTATCATTCATCTCCAAACAACATCAACCACTCCTAACATCTTATAAAAAAAGTAACTAACCTAAACATATTTACCCCAAGATAGGTTAATAATATCCATAAGTAACCTAAATTACTATAATTCCACCTTAAATTCATCGATTCTTCGAAATATAAGTCAACCCTACTCTTCAAAGAAAATACCGTAGTAGTCTATTTACCTCGATCATATAGGGTCCCCAAAATAGTGAACATCTTCGAAAATAATAATCAGCTTTTAGTCCCCTAATCATCTCTTTCATATTAATATGGAAATCGTTGCATTTCCTATCACATTGGTTATTGGGACATGTTCTTCCATCTCCCACCATTAACTAAGAAGAGAAATTATAATTAGTGGCTTAAATACTTAACCAATAATCATGAAAAGGAGCTTAAATCATATAAGAATAACTTGTAGAAGAAAAGTATACCCTAACTTGTGATCCCCTAGGTTCCAATCTAGGTTATCCATGATCATATATTCTTATGTGAATCTTTACTTTATTTTATCTTTGTTCCTTTAGTAATGGTTCATACTAAGCTTATGAATTTACCAAAGCATATCCCCCGGGAGTGTCGTATCCAAGAGTGAAGCAAGGCCCGTTGTCGTGTACCCGTTCCCGTTCGAGTCTAGCTCAAAGTGGTGTTTTCGGGTTTTACCCCTATGTACATCTGTGCCAGAGCCACCTCTACCTGCTCGTATCCAGAAATGGATGTATTTGCTTGGCAACCCCTTACTCAATACTCACCAAAATACCAAGAAGATTTCTTATATTTAAACCTTTCTATAGGGTTCTTCCTAAAGTTTTCATATCCTAATTTCCACAAATCACTAAACCATCCTTTGATACCAACTATACCATCCCGCCAATTTATAACATAAACTTTCATTACATTACACAAAACTGAGGACCTTTAAGGTCTAGTGTCTTGGAAACCAGGATCATAATACATGAAAAAAACTTAAAACATTCTTCTTAAACACTTGGACGGCTCCTCCTTTCATCCTAGGTTCATTACTGCATCTCATAACCTGGGGACATACATCAAAAGAAAGGGTGAGAAGAAGGCCCAGTAAGGGAAACAAGAGGAACATTTTACATGTGAACTTGAGATACTTCAATAAGGACATGAAAAGAACTTTAAGGCATGAGAAAGAAATCATGATGAATTTCATAATAAAAATAAAATTTTCCATAACATGAAGATGTGGCTACATCATTTAACATAGAAAATAATGAACATATCACTAAGGTCCATCCCCAAGGTGTCATTTGAAAATTACCATGGTTATTCACCAAGGTATCGTGAAAATTGTAATCTCTAGTGGTTACATCATTACCCAATGCATTGGAGCGCTATCAGGGCGCACCCTTAAATTTTCCTTTATTATCATGTGAGGCACATATATCATCATCAAACATTCCATAAATAACCCATATAACATAAAATAAATGGGTTTCATTTCATAATCATAATATTTTAAAAACTGCATTAAAGACATGATCTTTACGTCACTTTAAAACCCACAGAAATGGAAGGTGGGTCTCATGTATATAAATCCCAGAATTTAAAATAGAACATTTTGGTATATATTTGAATACCCCTTTAGAAGAAATAGCTTTGAGTATTCACATAATAATATAAAATAACTTTAGAAAAAAAGAGAGACATTTTGAGACAGAAATTCTGCAGCATAACGGCAATGTTCTGAGGTTTTAGAAGTCATTAAAAGAGAGGTAAAATGGGTCAAACATTCATAAATGACCCATAAAATAGTACATGTACAGAATAAGAAGTATACATGATCATGGTAATGAAATTTCAAGGACATACCATTTGAAATGAAAAACATGGAAGGAAGACAAAAATTAGATTTCTCTTAAGAAAGTTCGGCAGCCTAACGACGTTACTTAAACATCAAAAAAAAATGATTTGAAAAGATCAAATAGGGTCTCTCATCCTGTGAACATAAGAGTTCAGTATGATAGATATAGAGATAATTCCCCAACATAACAAAAAGGAACTTGAAAGAATTGACATGATAGTAGAACTTCAAAACGAGAAGGGTGAAGAACCACTTAAAAATTCGGCAGCCTAACGACGCCACTTAAAACATCAAAATACTGAATTGATGAGATCAAATGGGGTCTCTCATCATATGAACATAAGAGTCCAGTATGATATATATAGAGATCATACCCCAATATAACAAAAAGGAACTTGAAACAATTGACATGAAAGTAGAACTTCAAAACGAGAAGGGTGAAGAACCACTTAAAAATTCGGCAGCCTAACGACGCCACTTAAAACTTCAAAATACTGAATTGAAGCTATCAAATGGGGTATCTCATCATATTATCATAAAAGATCAGTATGATAAATATAGATACCATACCCCAACATAATAAAAAGGAACATGAAAGACTTTAATGAAAATAGAACGTGAAAACGAGGAAGGTGAAAGAATCCCTTAAAAATTCGGCAGCCTAACGGCGCCACTTAAACATTATTAAAACGAATTGATGAGAGCAAGGGGGGTCTCTCATCATATGAACATAAAATAGGCAGTAGTATGAATATAAAAGAACATCCTCCCACATAAGAACATGGAGTATAAAAGAAATGACATAAAAGAGATTACTTGAAAAGAAAGAGAGAGGTCGGATCCCTTACCTTAAAACGTAACTCTTAAAACTCAAAGGTTTGGACCTTGAGTGCTTGGGGGCACCTTGGGAGGACTCCTTGGGAGGTAATGAGACCAGAACTTCGTTGGGGAAGAGTGGGGAGTCTAATGGATTAGAGGAGGGCTTGGTATTTATAGGGAAAGTGAGGGGACAAGGAATTAATGGCCATAGGACACCTCACATGTGCTTTTCTCAAACCCATGTGCTCTCCCTTGGAATTAATCATTGATTTAGGCCACATGGGGCCCCCAAAACAATAATTCATCACCCTTTTCCGGCCAACCCTTAAAATAACTCATGAGATCATCATGACACAGCTACGATGTCATTAAACATACCGAAACCCTAAAACTGTATTTTTACTATTCACTGAAAATTAAACTTTCTCAGAAAGATCCCAAAATTTCACCATAATCAAATATCAACGCTCTGATTACAAATATGAACTCCATTTTATAAAAATAATTTTATAAATATTTTTAATTTAATTTTTAAATAAAAACACTATTCACCGAAAATTCATTTTTTCAGAAAAAACCCCAAAAATTACCATGGCATAATATCGGTGCTCTGAGTTCAAAAATGAAATCTGTTTTATAAAAATAATTTTCTAAATATTTTTAATTAAATTTTTAATTAAAAAACACTATTCACCTGAAAAAAAACTAATACTTGAATAATAATTTATGAAACCATTATTTAACCATTTTATTGAATCACATTACTTAATCAAGGTGACTAGATTATTTTAAAACTTTCTTTAAGTTAGATTACTAATCCATTTGGTTATATTACTAATCCTAATCATAAAATCACTATTCAGAATTTACTATTCATCAAAAATCAAGTTGATCTTATTAGACTCCAAATTTCGTACTGAACATAATTGTAGAAGACCATTTTTTGAAAATCATTACACATTTTATGTTATTTAAGGTTTACATAAACATTTTTTCAAAATATTCTATTGAAAATTCATCAAAAATATGCATACTATTTTTATCCAGTCATTTGAAAATTCATAAACTTCATCATAAGCAGAAATCCCAATTTTCATTTAAAACAAGGATTACACAAGGCAGTTACGGTTTCGTTACATAGACCCTTATAATACCAGCATAGGACCTAAGAGTAAGGTGTGCTAGGGTGATAGAATCTTGGGGCAGCTCGGTCAACATTGCCCGAGTAGTAATTTCTATCAGTTTGAACTTCTCGAGAAGGCGATTCCGTTCTAGCTTCACATGATGAAGTTCGGCTTGGGTTTGGTCCAGAGAAAAGCCCAATGGTGCTACCTCCTTCCCAAGCTCTGTTAGATGGGCTTCGATCGGTCCAAGACTACCAGGTGAGGCCATCAAATCTTCATTCTATAATAATCAACCAAGATTAATTATATATAGAGACAATAATCAAAACATTTTGTTCACAGCGGTCATATTGACCGATGGTCATATAACAGTCAAAACTCAATGGTCTCATTCTAATTATAATCATGTTTATCAAATAAAACATTTGTTGAGTATAAAAATAAAACATAAAATTAGGAAACAATATTTATTTAAAATTTTGGGTCGTTACAATGTGAATCTAATTTCCTTCATTTTTCTCCTAATCTAGATCATAATTTGGTAGTGACTTTTTCATTCCACTTTTCGTCCTTCTAACACAAAATTTTATTAACCCAATTTCATATTTGGGTTTTCCCACAATGGTATTTTCTATTTTCATTCATTTATTTTTGAAGAAAAATTTCACATTGTGAGGAAATAATTTATTGAAGGAGGGAAGAATTTAACACCCCAAGATATCATAGTACATTATTTCCATGAAGTAACTCAATAACTTTCACTACACACAACACTGAGTTCAAGCACACCATGACTTACCAAACTAGCCGTTCAAAAGAGGTTATTAATAGTGTTAACTAAATTTTGAAAATTATATGATCATTATAATTTTAAAACCATTTTATATGTTTTGTAGACATAATGTAAGAACAAATTCATTTTTTTTTCAGATAAAAGAAGTATTTTCTAAAATATTCAATATTACCGCCTTTTAATGGAGAAACCTTTTTAATCCAATATTTAAACTTTTATATATTAAATTTGAAAAAATAAACTTCTTCTTTAGAATCAAGAAATAAGAATGTAGTTTTAATAAATTTTTTGTGTTTTTCTGATAACTTTCATATTTGGGTGAATAATGAAAAATACTATATTTTAACTGAAAAAAACTTTTTTAATCAAAAAATTTTATAGTGTTGAATTATAAATTTTAATTGTTTAGAAGTATAATTAGATTATATTTTTACCATTTATTCCTATGATGGTTATTGTATGTAATTTCACTTTGAAATTGGACATAAACAAGTGTCAATCTTTTGATAATTATTATTTCCTAAAAAATGCTTTTTGGTTTTGAAAATGGGAATTAATTTTAAATTAATAAATGAAAATAATATTTTTTGAATTTGGTAAAATAGACTTCATTTTTGAATTCATAATATCAAAATTATCTTAGGTTTAATTTTGGGTATTATGTTTTGAAAACTTTCAATTTTTGATGAATAGTGAAAAACACTGAGTTATAGTTTAAAACAGAATTTTTATTTAAATAATTTATTATTTTATTTAAATTTATTTTCGGTCAAAATAAATACATAATACCAATATATGTTGAATTTAATTCATTAGATTCATTTTATAATACTATTAGTTATATAAAATTTTATGGTACTTTTCACCGTCTTTTACCCACCTCCTAGGAGAATTTTTAAATTCACATTAAACTTAATTTTTCTGCTTCTGTGAGTTGAATTTGTAAAATTTGAGAGACTTAGTTAATATTAATGAGTAAAATGTAGTTCAATAAGATAAAAATAGTTTTTGGTGAATAATAACTTTTTTACTTTTGTTTACCATGGTTAATTGAAAATAGGGTAATTAAGGGTAAAAATGATATTATTATTACCCTAACACATGTCGTAATTCTATTGGATAAATGTAATTCGACCAAAAAACCTTAGGAATTAAATATGACGCTTTATTTCCACTTGGATTTTATTAAGACATTTATTATTATTTAATTTAAGGAAGAGTTAAAAGAGTTAAAATCAAAGTCTAGTAACTAAACCATTTTTAATATTGGGTTATACATAAGATAAATTCAACTAAAAATATTCATTAAAAAGATAAAAATATTTCATATATAATGGTATTTTCTTTATAATTTTGAAATATTATATAATAAAATTTATTAATGACACAATGATGATGCAGTAATTACCTTATTAATGAAAGAATAAATTAAATGGTATTATAAATATTAAAATAATTATAATTTCAAAGTTTTTATGAAATACACGAATTTTATTGGTGAATATGGAATTTTAGGGATGATTAAATGTATCATTTTCTAAGTAATAATGTTGTTATGACTTTCAAAAATAACAAAAATACCAAATAGATTCAAAATTGACATAAATTAATATTTCAAACAAATACTATATTATTGGTTGATATAACATTCCTAAATATGTAAGGTTCGGAAAAAGGGCTGAAATAATATTATATATTTCATTAATGCACCACTTGAGGTTCTATTTAAAGTTTAGAGTATGTTTGTTAATCATATAGGGTAAGAATACAAGAAGACACAGTAAAAGTAAAACTATTTAACTAAGAGTTAAATCTAAAAGAAAATGTTAAAATGGTAACCAAAACTTGTCTAAAACATATTGGATGAAAATATTTCGACCCATAACCACCTAGGACTCGAAATAAATTTATTTTGAACCATTATAAACTTAATATTAATGTTTAATAAATTAATACTTTAATCTTTTCCTAAAGTGACCCTCACCCCTCTTATAAAATGGAACTTCCCCTTCTCTCAAAATCACACCTACAAATCCATTTTGATCAGCCAAACCCTACCCAAATATACTGACAACTTATCTCACCTGATACTAGATGCCTTATTCTGATCAGAAAGCTAACCTATGGAGCTATTTTGATCAAATCAAAAGGAATAACACGAAGAAGAGGTAAATATTTTATCACCTCTTTTAAGTTCTTTTCTTCTTGAATTTCCACTTTCATTTTTGTTTCCATTATAAAATAATAAATCAGGTATCTTATATATACTGTGATGTAATTATAAATATTGTAAAACAATATTCATTATTTTATCCATCCCATGAATGACATGTCACCATACGTGCATACACACGACTTACTGTCTCCACGTCATTGTGTAGTTGTTATTCAATACATTATTATTTGGATGGGAATAACAATGATGTATAATTGATGTAAATAATAAATATGACATGTTAATGATTCTGTATTTTTTATATAACTTCTATTTACATAATATTTTAAATCAAAGGAAATGATATTTTCCCTCATGCATACATACAGATTACCGTCTCCACGTTGTGATGAGCTTCATTTCCATGTTCACCATTCATCGATGATTATAAAAATATATATTAATAATAAGTATTTAATATATGACATAATAATGATACTAGATATACATATATATGTACTTACATATATCTTATTCACCTAGTTCCGTTCAATATGATATGAAAACAGAAACAATGTTTATGCGTATGTACGGACTACCGTCTCCATAAACGGTGTTTTTAATTTCATTTATATGTCTATTATAAATATTTATATTTTAAATATATATGATATATAAATAATTTTTTCTACTCTATAAGTATTTAAATCTTGTCATATGTGATAAAATAAAGAGTAACATGTTAAAACACGTACGTTAAAGAATGTGATTATTACCAGAAATGTTAATTTAACCTGGAAATTATTATTAAATGGGTAGTATAAAGTCATAAATGAATCATGTATGATATCATAAATATTAATACTGTTCTGATATATTTTAATATCATACTATGATCTTCATACAGGAGGTTAAACATACCCTCGAATAAAGGAAAGTGTAATGTAAGGGTTAATTTCACAATCTCTTTATTATCCGATGTTGTTTTTACGTATGTATATACTAGGAACTCTTTATCATCCACATCCATGTTTCTCAAAAATGTATATCAAATTTTTTTACTATTTTATAGACTATGGTTTAAAGTCATTTATACCCTTGTTTGACATTTTATAATATGTTTATAAAGGAATCTTTCTGTCGTTTTCCAAACAAGGAACTGTTTGACCTTTTCGACAAATTTAAGGTAGGAATGTTTTTTTAACTTATATAGTGGCTACAGCTATTTTCTGCCATTATAACATCATCAAATCTTCCCTTACAAGCATAAAAAATATTTTCAAAATAAATATTTTCTTTATAATTATATGACTCTTAAATTATTTCAAAAGAGAAAGTGATATTTCTCTAAAAAGGGTTTTGATTTCATCTATGTCAACATACTGTGATGGATTTTAAGTTTATTTGATGTTGATTTATTATGATACAAAACATCCATATGGTATTGAAGGTTTTGGGATATTTTTGACTGTGGATGTGCTATTTGTATACCATTAATGGTTTATAGTTAAGGTATTTAAATTTTTTATACTAGTTTTAATAATAATGTTTATGTTATATTTCAAAATATTCATATGAGGAATGTATTGGACATAGCATGTGATGGGTGGAGCCCGCTATAGCTCCTCGATGCATCGGTAGGTCTCATGAGACAACTAGATGTGGAATTGGCCGAGGCCTTTCCCAATTTGATATTTGGTTTTGGACGAGGCCTTAATAGGTTTTAGACGTCTTGGTCGAGCCCTTGACAAAATGTTTCAGAATGTCCAGTATTATAAATTCCCTCATTATGGAAATAATATTGATGGTTCATGTGTTCATTCTACTAGTATAACACCCATGATTATGTTTTATTATGGAATTATTTACTCATCTCATATTCCATCCATGAAATTATTCATGTTTATTATTGGTAAAGCCATGAGGTTTTAATTATTCATCATGCTTAATATTTATGTTATCTTCCGCTGTATTGGATAACCTTACTGAGTGTTTGAGCTCACCCCTTTCGTATGTTTCATATTCCCAGGATTAGTTATGAGTGACTTGTAGGTATTATCTAGGAGTCTTGGATGTTTACAATGGAATAAATTCCTGTTGTATTTCATTTAATGTTGTAATGTTGAACTTATGTATGAATCTTGTTTCCATGGCTACTAAACTGATCAGACTTTTGAGACTTGAATTTTTGTGATCATGCCAATGTAATGTAATAACGCACCATCTCTAGGTAACTTGGGTCGAGGCGTTACAAAAATAAACTTGTAATTTCATTATTTTAAATTTAAGAACACCTATTTTTCATTGGATACCATTTTTATTATTTATTACATCACTACTAGGGTATTATTATTTCATAAAACACATTGTATATTTATACAGTATTTAATTTTTACCAAAAAATGCGACTATCTCAGAAAATTATGAAAAAGTCACCATTTGATAATTTTGACATACGGAATCCAAAAATAATATTTATTTTATCTAAATAATTTTATAATTATTTGAATTTTTACTTTTAAAATAAAAGTCGACATTTATTAAAAATTTACGGGTTTTAATAAAAACTGTTTTCAAATCATAATAAAAATTAATTTTGACCTCATAAAAATTATACGATCATTTATATTCAATAAAATTTATTTATTTTTAATATTTTATGAAAATATTTTTTATTAAAAAAACTATTAATTCATCAAAACAGATTCCCAAAAATACGATTTGTTCTTTAAAAATAATTTAAAAAGTATCAATAATAGGGAAAAAATTATTCAATATTTTATACAAAACAATGTAAATATTTTTATTTCTAGGGTCATGATATACATCAATTTTTTACACCAAAACATTCTCTTATAGTAAGATGTGTTATGGTGGGGCTATTCGGTGAACATTGTTTGGTCTATGATTTTGAGGATCTAGAAAATCTCCCGTAAACAGTTTCGGTCAAGCTTATGTTGTTGGATATCATCATGGGCTTGGTCTAGGGAAAATCCAAAAAATAAAATCTCCCTCAAAATCTCCAATAAACAGGCTTAATATGGTATTATCCTAATGGTTGAGGCCATCACTTCATATGTGTGTGGCAAATGGATTTATTAAAATCCAATATTTATACTAGTAATGTGATCACGATTAAAAAGCTATATTATCAACTATAAGGATAAATAACAGTCATTTTAAATACAAGTGTATATTAAAAAAAAATTATGTGTTTTCTATAACCGTAATATATTTAATTAAATCCAAAATTAGAATTTTATTCATAATAGTTTTGGTCATTATAGACCCAACTCTGCTGTAGTTTAAATACAACACCTCACCCAACCATTTGAATAAAAATGCCTTGTATCTCCTCAAATATTGAACCAAAAATATCATCCTAACAATACCCACATCCAAGTGCTTCTCGTCTCACCAAAAGGCCAAATTTGAGGCCCTCACGGCCCTTTTAAGGAGGGGATACTCAAAAGGAAATTTTCACAATGTTCCTCTATTAATTTATTTTCTTTTCTTATTTCTACTCACCTCCTCCATCCATCAATTCAGGATAAATACAGAATAATGTATATACTGTATTTATATGTTTCTCATGTAATATCTCCTATCCATTACATTTATTCACTTCTCTTAATCGATGAAATGAAATTTTTGTCCATGTTGTGCCGATTAATCTCCTCCATGAATAATGTTTTTGTTCTTTTACCATTATCCCCTTCAAGGATAATCTTAAAAATATTTTAATGGAAAAATAATATTTAATATATATATTATATCTATTTTAATATTCAATAAATCATATATTTAACATACCATAATTCATTCCATTTTGTGGTTATATGATAACTTTGTTTTGGGACTTTTGGACTTATGCCTCATCAAAATGATGTGATTCATTCACATATCAAATAGAATTTATTAACTATTGTTTTACTAAACATATATGATATTGTTGAAATATTAATTCTACTATTGTGATATTATATATATTCATGTAATTTACTTTTTTTATTTCAACATGACAATTAGATGTATATAACATTCATGCGTACGTAAGACTTACCATCTCCATGAACGGTGTATTCCATTAGATACTTATATATTATATGGATTACTAAAATACACATATACTGAATATAAATTATATATAAATCCTTATTTATATTTAGGAAATCCTAATATAAATATAAGGACCATGGTTATAAAAAATTACGAAACATGAAAAGAACAATGTGAATATTACCCAAAGTGAATCTTTAACATAAAATTGTTAATGATTAGGTAATATAAAGTATTAATCCTAACATATGTGGTATTAGATATTATAATATAGTGCTGTGATATACATACAATAAATTAGTATTTATTATATAGGAGGTTTGTACAAGTACAAAGAGAGTAAAGACCTAATGTAAGGGAATTAAATCAGAATCATTATTTCCATGAGATAAGTCCCTTATTTACCGCTCACTTATTTTGTGTGGTGTATATATGGCCCATGAATATATTATATACCTCTTATACTCATATCTCTCTTAATACACATTATACTATCTTTATATAATAGAATTTATGTTTAAAAAGGGTTTTCAGGATTCCTGTATATAATTTCAGTGAAAAATGTTTTGAAATGGTTTACAACCATAATTATATGTTCCAAGGAAAAAGGTTTTCACAATGATAAAAATATTAAATTCTAAATATTCATGTCTATTTATAGATAAATTTGTTTTCAAATGGTTTTATGTTTCAAAAATATTTATTCAATGAAAAAGGATATTTTCCTCACGAAATGTTTTATAATAGTGTTAAAAATTATTTCCCATCTAAGATAACCTATAATGATGTTACCCAATCCTTTCTTAGTAATTATTTAATTGTTACATTCATATTACTTCTATGAATGATTTTATTCTTGATGTAATGGTCTTGGAAAAACAAATTTCTCTTTTATGATTTATATGATTAGAAATTTTGTTCGTCTTTCATGGATTGTGTTTTTGATGAAATAATTAAGAGCATGTTTTTTTTCAGAGATTATGATATGATTACATGTTTATGGTTTCCATTTCATATCTTGGGTTATGATATAATTTTCTATGATTTTTTGGTACATGTATGTATGATTTCATTATGATATGGTTGGGATCTATATCCCCCAACAATGCATTTTGTAAATATTTATATGTTATGAGATAGACTATGATTTTCTAAAGAGTGAACCATGATTACCCAGATTGTATGATGGGTTAACACATGTAAATAATATGGATATGGGAGATAACCATGAAAATAAATATGGTATGGGGAGTCTAACCATACTACTAATATGGTCTCTATTTTTTTGCTTCTATGTAAATCATATTATATCCTTATGTGTTTTCCACAATTCCATTATTCCTTTATTATTATTTCATGGCTTATGTGATTTAATTCCTTATGAATCATGTCTGGTGAATAGTCATAATTTATTCCATGATTTATTTTTACGATCTTTGATATTTAGGGTATGATCTTTTAATCGTATGATCATTTTCTTATACCGTTATTCTCATTTTATTGTTTATGTGTTTCAATTGTTTTCCCTTACTGAGCTTCTACACTCTTCGCTTTTTATGTTTCATTTCATCCTTGGTTTTGAAGAAACATATTAGGTTTGAAAAGTCTATGAAGGATGATATACAAAAAAACGACCTAGTGGGAGATAATCTATCCCACTTATTTATCTGTTTCTATGTTACCATGTTTCCAAATCCACTAGAAAAGTACGGTCTTTAGGCATTTGTTTATATAGAGTTTTAGGTTTTCAGAAAAAGTGATGTAATGTTAATGTAGTTGAGGACTAGTTTGTTATAGGATGCATAAAAAAACATCTAATACATACCACCTTCATCTAGAAAATTATGCAATGGATCACTAATCAATTTCCCCTTTAAGTAGTCCAATTCTACCAAACCCGGATCATTCATGATAAATGGTTATTCCTTATTGGAGAAAACTCTTAATGGGGCCATAATCCATGACTAATTTGACATGAAACTTTGGTAGTAACCTAAAATTAAAAATAATTTTATGAAACTTTTACATGCTATTGGGGTAATCCCAATAAGAAAACTGACACAACATTTGATCATCCAATGGATACTATATATTGGGGCACAACATACCCAAGGAAATAAACCTATCAGGTCCAGAACATACACTTGAAAATTTTCCATTGAGTTGGTTTTATCGATGAACCTCCAAAACTACATTTATATAATTGGCATGATATTCTATAATTTCTAGTAGATCAATATGGAATTAATGAACACAACTATAAACTAATCTATGAATTCACATAACAAAGATTTCATGATTCCCACAGACACAATTAGATCATTCATTACCTCAAAATAAAAGTTCCAATACCTGCATCTGAAGGAAGTCCTTATGAAGTCACCATTTTTTATCCCTCAGCTAATGATATCGATTCTGTAGATTGAATGTGGATAACAAACTAGGCACCATAAACTATTTTAATAGGACCTCGATAGTTTTTAGTGAATTTTCATTATTGATTGTCTCTTGGATTAAACTCCGATATTTTAAGCAAAAAAAAGACTACAATCATCCTTCTGGGAGAATAACATAGGAGAAACCCACAATGAAACATTCAGATAGATAAAACCATTCAACATCATATCATCTATCTATATCCTTTTATCCTATAACTCAGAGGTTTTTATTCAACAAGGAGTCAAAAAATTTGGGGAATATTCATGCTGTAATTATATCCGAAATAGAATAGCACATTGAGGGGGTAGTATCACAGCCTCCTCAGAAAAAATTAATTAAAATCCACACCCAATATAGAATCATACTATATCCCAATGTCGACTGGTCTAATAAAATTCATTAATAATAAATAATGAAGGGGCATAACACATCTGTTTTCAACTTAGAAACTCTTTTCTCTAATGAAAATAACTCACTAGCCATCTACATTCGAAAACATGAATATCCTCTAAAAAATTATAGTAATATAATTCAAAAAGTATAACTAGTATATGAATATGAATTCATCATATTAATTCATCAATATTGAGATAATATCCGTATTGTATTTATTTTGTGACATCATCATTCTACACCCCCAAAACACATCAGACATGTTGGTCTGGTCTCCAACTGGAAGAGTCGACATTTTGGGAATAGTAATCCTCTCTACATACAACACATAAGAATGAACTAGAGAAGGTTAATAAAAAGAGTGTGAATCTAAATAATCAAAAAAAAATCAATGGTAGATAATATGTTGATAATACCCCATACAATATCTGGAACATTTGGAACCACCTCCTCATCCACATTCAATTTTATACACCCTAATGATCTTCTTATCTTTAAATAACCACCCCATAAAAAAGATCAGGTCAAGCACCCTGAAGATGAAGAAATTCCTCATGTTATCCTCTATCATCTCCATCTACCCACAGAAGAGTATAAACATGTTGAACATATTACTAAAACGGCCTCTCATGGAGCTTCTTCATAGGTTGTTTATTATCATGGTTTCCTCTATTAAAATGAGATAAAAAACCATCGGGGAATAATTTTTACGATGGCCACAATCAATATAGAAACAAACTATCAAAAATAACCCAAATTAGGTTTTGAAACCACTGGCCCTAGATTTATGGAAATATGCTTGGGGTGGTTAACTCACTACTAGTAAAAACCATAATGGCCCTAACATTTGAGACCTACCACATTCATCTTTACTCATTGAGGAATCCTAATAGATCCAAAATGATGGTAAAACTCTTCAAAATTTCATGTGATTGATCACCTTATCATTTTTATAAGCCGATAGAAATATTTTTTACATATGGTGAGTAACCCAGTACTTGATAGAATGATATATTTCCTCCTCAAGATGCTTCTCTTGATACTCCTCATCTTAGATAAAATCCATGGTTAAATGAATGACGTCCTTAAACCTACCCCCCAAACCCATAATGAATTGCTCCCATAATAAAGACAGAGTAGATCCTTCCTCTTTTCTTCCTTCATGGTTTATGAAAGAAACTTTTCCTAGAACACATTCTAAAATTTGAACCACAAAACATCTTCTGCATTTCAATTACAAAGATTCAATGTCCACTAGTGATGGAAATCTCTTTTTGTCTGAATAACGTCCAATAGGAACCTGTAGTATAATAGGGCCTGGATATAATTGATGGAGATTTCGAGGACCTAAAAATAACTATCTATCCATAAATCATAAAAAATGAGTATTATTTCCCAAAATCGTTTTAATAAAATCTATGTAATTAACTCTAGACCTGAAAATACTCCCCAACAGGGTCCTGCCAGCAGTGATCTACCAGATCAACCTGTTAAACCTCCATGAGCTGATCTATTGAGGAACATTCTCTAAGAGACAAAACTAAAATTGAATTAATTATTTATTAATCTAGATGATATATAATATTTTTAAAAATATTTTAATACATTTTGACTTTTCCTAATAAACCACTTAGTTCAAATAAAAAAACTAGTCATTGTGAAAAATGAACCTCTCATAGGATTCTTAACTACAAGAATAACCACCTAATATGGTCATTCAAGGGACCCAAAGTCCTTGAATCCGATCATGGGGGTCCTAATATCTTGTCTTCTAGCTGATCATTCATAAATAATGTCATTATAAATGATCAACTTACATCATTTCCCTACTATTCTATGAAATCTTCATAGTTCTTAACTTAATGAGCTATCATATTTCCCATCCATCACAACTGATACAATTTTTTAATAACCCCATCACTTCCGATATATCTATCCTGGTCTAGAAATGAAGAAATAGAGATAATGACCCATGAGACCCACCTCCATTATGCATTGGTTTGGCGACTAAAACCATGGTTGTAAAAATATAACAAATGGGAGGCATTTCCAACAATAAGTAAACAAGATTGGAATATATTATAATTCAGATTAAAAGAACCATTCACATAATATAAAGTAAAAACAAATCATCTCACAATACATGTTGAAAAGAAATATATATAGATAAAAGTCTCCAAGATTACCCAAAAGTAAAATCAAAAGAAACTATATAAGAACATTCCATTGGCTTGATATTATAGTTTCCAATACGGTCTATGATACCCTACTAGATACCAATTTTATTTTATATATGGGGTATGAATAAAATTATACTAATTAGGGTAGCCAATGTATCTTATGTACTATGAATAAAGCATTCTAATTAAAAAGGTATAATGTAATAAAACAAAATAATACATTAACTAGTCAAATAAACAATGCATATCCTCCCTATGGAACTCTAGAAAAATAATGAATTGAAGTATAATATCATAATAAAAATAATATTAATAAGGGTACCCCAATACACATTCCCATTGATTTTCCACTCTCATGTGCCAACATCATACTTATTAGTTCTTTAATAACTTCTAAATATCATATCATTATAAGCACACATGTGAAACTTGACACCATATCACATCTTGTCCAATGAAACTAGGTTTATCATCACACAATGAGGATGAAAATGAGGAATTAGTTGTGTTAGCATAGTCAATATTTTATTTACCTAATTATAAAATATTAGGTGAATAACAAAGGATCATTCACTCAAGGATTCCTCATATAATACATTGGATTTCTCATGCCACTTATATTATAACAAATATAAACTAGTAAATGAAGATAAATTTCAAGGGTTTTAAAATTAATGTAGAATAAAAATTAGGCATATATAAATGATATTGATAAAAATAGTTAGTTTAAGTAATTAATGAAGTAAATTATTATTGAGTGTTTTTTGTGATTTAATCATTATTTCAAATAGTTCCTTGTATTCAATACAATGAGGTGATCAAGACCTGCCACACCTCACCCAATCATATAAAATAAAATAAACCCCTATTAATACATATTTATAAAGGTAATTTATATTCCTTTAGTCAAATAGGATATTTATTCAATGGCCATCACTATCCATGTCATGCTCTAATGTATGAAAAATGAAAACAGTGATGTGAATGATAATTGATAAAGGAAAATACGAACTAAATGGGAGTGAGAACAAGAAAACCAAATACCATAATAAATTTACAAACCAAAAAAATTTCAAATTTAAATTGAGTTAGATTAAAATTATCTCACAAAAAAAATCAAAACATTATTCCCTCCCTTGAACAAACATTGAGGTGAGTTCTCCATTTTAAATAGAGTTGAGAAGGAAAATACGGTTTGAGAAAACCTAAAAACAAAAATGAAAGAAAGTATATATGAATAATAGGGATAATATATATTGAGATTATAAATATTATATATTTAATAAAAGGACCTAAAATGATAAAAAATAATTTCAATCCCTTTCCAACCCATTGAAATGAAGCGAAGTCAAATTTTTATAGCGGGGTGTTGTAAACGTTAGAACTATAATTTTAAGATGAATGTGTATGAATGGTTGTCCCATTAAATAATATAATTAGGAAATATAGTAATCCTAAAATTTATTCTTATTTTTCATTCTAGTGAACCCAAAAAATTGAATATTTATGGGAAACCATGTGAAAGATTTATGGTTTTTTTTCACTAGAATATTTATTCCATCCATGGGAATATTCGTAATGTAACATGACATCATAATTTGAAATTATGATCATGAAAACTGAAAATTCATTCATGGAATCAATTATGAATGTTTTGTTTCTAAAATCCCTTATATATACATTTTATGATTTGGATTCTTTGGGAATGTAGTTGAGGATATATTTCCCAATCATTAAATGCTTCTAGATCCGAACACAGTTTCCAAGGCCCAGATTGTGAGTTGTTTTTTGGCATTCATGTGATGGATTGACATTAGTATCTAGAATTAGGACATATATTCCAATATATTTGTAGGTAAAAAAACTAATTTCAAAATTTCAACTGGTAAATAAAATTTGATGTTTGAAACAAAAAATAAAATTAAAATAGTTAAAATTCAAAAAAAATCCACTTTTCATATTAATATCAAAATATTTATAACACCTAAAAATGTGATAGTTTTCCAATAAATAACACTATGTTGATATTTATAATGTTTATTTATAGTATAAAATATGTTAAAATGTTATATTTATCTGTCTACATCCTTAACCAAGAAAGTATGGTATTCTGAATGTAATGACCCAAAATATTATCATTGAAATTGTTTCCCATATCATAATTATGATTTGAAACACATACATAGAATGTAGAGCCAATTAAAAACAACATTATCATAAATTTACAATCCAGTATGAAATATTTTATGAAAACATATCATGATGGAATAGTAACTTGGCCCTTAGAATAGTAATGTGGCCCTAAGGAAGAGTGATTTGGACAATAGAATAGTTACCGCATATACTAAAGTAAAATTAAAATTTAGTTATCTTATCAATGATAATACGACATAATTATATCCTATTATAGCTAAGTTAATGTTTTAATTATTATAAATTTAGTGTTTTTATTTTCGTAAAACATAAATGTTTATTTAAATTTTAAAAATTAATATTCTAATTTAATATAAAATCATTTTCATAAAATTGATGCAAAAACTTATATTTTTTATCCTTATAATTATAGGACAATTTTTTTATACTGTAATAAAATTTTCAAAGTGTTATAATTTTTTTTAAATTTTAAAATCCATATTTTCCATGTAAATGATGTTTTTAATTAAAAATTAGAGATCTCATATTTAGAAAAAAAAATTCATGTAACAAGTTGTTTTTTTAATTTTTTATATAGAAAAATTTTGATGGTGAATTATAGGAATTTTTCAAAAATAGTTGAATTTTTGTGAATAGTGGAACACAGTAATTTATTGTATTTCACATACACATGAAATTTTGAGTCATGTATGATATATGGATAATGTAAGCACAAGAATATAAAGTAATCATACTTCCATTAGTGTATTTGGTCATGGGAATGAAAAATATTCATAATCTCGAGGTGCAATAATAAACTAATGAATAAAATATAAAAACACCCCTCTCCTCCCCATTAAATTCCACCCCACACCACATCTTCTCCTCAAATCATACAACCAATAAAGCCTTTCCAATTTTTCCCAATACACATCCATATAACCTACCCCATGTACCAAATTATTTCTTCTGAACAAATTACCAAACCCTATTTCCGTAAGTATGTTCTAAAGGAGATGAATGTTCAAGAGGTAAAATCATATTCTTTTTTCTATAAATTTATTTAGGTTAATTATTTTTATTATTATATCCTGAACTCAACCCATAAAAGTGAAATGATAAATAAATTATATTATATTTTCTTTAATGTTATTATTTCAATTGAATAATCCATCATCAAACCTCTTCTCTTATTCCTATTATTCATAAAATGGAAACACCATCTGTGAGGTGATGATTTATCACCATCAACGATGATAAATTTCTATTTTACTTTAATGAATTAATGAGTTTTTATAAAACCATTATAATGGTTGGAACATATTTTAAAATTTATTTTAAAAACTTTTTTATGTTCATGGACAATCATTTATACATAATATTAAATAATGAAACAAAATGATTTTTTTGTGATCGGAAACCACCGTAATTAACGTAAATGATTATCATTAACATTTTATCAAATAAATTATCTTCTTATAAGAAAATAAAATAATATATAAAACCAATTAAACATACATATGTTAGTTAGTAACACAAAATTTCATTTTTAGATAATTATCCAAATTTTACATATTCTTACACACTTGTATAAAAGTGGATTGTTCATGAAAACCATGGAAACGAACACTCTTGAATAATGAAATTAAACGTTATTACGAATCAAAATATCCATAAATTTTTAATAAAATTATAATGAATAAAATACATTTATAATTGGTTATTTATTTATTAATTAATGAATGTAATTTTATTATATTGGATAACAAGGTGAATTACGTAATCAAAAATTAGGTAATGGGATTTCAATACCCTATTTCTTTTCTTCCAGTTATTCCTATTTTATGCCAAATTTCTACGTAGATGTTATTTTAATATTACATAAAATAAATTCATTAATATTGCATTTGTTTATGGGATAAACATGCTTTATATAAGATTTTATGTCAAATGAAAATATTAAAAAAAATTAATATAAAAAATACATGGTTTACATCTATTGAAATTGTTTCTTCTTCTCTCATGATTGAGGATTCTTATGCCATGTTTGTTATTACCTTTTTCTTTTAGGAACCAAATGGTTTATTCATGAATTTATTCTCTGTGAAATTATCGTGAAACCCATTTTCCTTACATGGGTTATTTGTTGTCTATGATTGATATATGTTCTATGTTGAATGCATGATTATGTTAATGTTATGATGTTACAGGTGTACCCAAAATTAAATAATGATCAAATGCTATGGGAACTATTATGTATCTCTTGAGATAATGTTAAATATTCATGCACATGATTCTATCTTTGTTTAGAATGACGATGTTATTATTATTTACATATTTTATGTGTGTAAATAATAAAATATTTCTTCACAACTATGTTTGTTATTTGACCATTAAGACATGATGTTTCATTTTTATGAATTTCCAAATTCAATGAAATTATTTAATGCTTCCTATAATTATTATCATTACGATTTTATAATTATGTTTAAATGATTATAATTATACTCACCCAAAGTCATATTGATTCATGTTCTTATCTATCCTCTTACTCACATTTTAACTCACCCCTTTCTTTGACGTATTCCACATGTGATTACTTATACTAAAGAGAAAATCAGGAAAACATAAAAGCTAGAAAATAAGGGTTTAATTTAATGTTTCTATTTTATTTTTTCAAAGTAAGGAATGGTCTTAATTTTCCTAAGACACTAAACCTTTGGATCCTTGTTGTTTAACAATTTTTTATTTTTTCCTATTAAAATGATGTAATACTATTTTTAGAAATAAGGGTCCCTATAGTTGGTATCAGATTATGGTTCAGTTGATTTTCTAATTAGGATTATTAATGATTTTTGAAACAAATTATGTATGATTCTAGGTATTTATAATTATAAAAAATGCATTGTTTTTAGAAAAATGATTAATATAGGGATCCCATGAGATAAAAATTTTGGGATGATTTCAAAACAAAACAAATTATTTTTTCATGAATTATGTTTTGTTTAAATCTTTTTTATTATAGAAAATGGTTGGAGCAGCAGAACATAAGACAAAAGCCTGTATGGGGGACAATATAGTAGTTTCCCAAATGAAATCCCCAATTATTTAGGAGGTGGAGTTAAAAATTTCATAGTGATTCTTACCCATCCATCTCAGGGTATTAAAAATAAAATCAATAATATGAAACATCCTCCTTCCCATAAATGGATAAATTTGTTATCAATTCTTGTATTCATAAAAAACCACCACCATTGAGTGGATCTTCCAATCCACTAGTCTTGGAATAGTGGGTCAACTCGAAGAGGAATATTTGTCAATGCTTTGTAGTTTTGAGAGAGAGAACATGACTCTAGTTTTTTATCATTTATATGGATATAATAACCAGTGGTTGGTGTCTATTTGGAATGCTAATATGAACGATGAAATTGAAGACATGGATTGTGAAGACATCAATAAAATATTTCTTAATAACTATTTTTGTCAAACTCATCAGAAAAATATGGAGTTGGAAGTCATAGATTTGAAAAAAAGTAAAGTATATCTACAATATATTACAATGAAACTTTCACCAGTATTTCACTATATGTCATAGGTTTATTTATCAAAAATGATGAAATATAGATAGATTCTATATTTGTTTTATCCCATATATTTTAAAGTCTCTAGAAATATGAGACTTTGAGAGTTATAAATAAGTTTTTCAATGTGATGATAAAGTGATTATGGAGTTTTTGGAATGGTCTCATGGATA
The DNA here is from genome assembly GCA_963277665.1 of Viscum album. Classification (NCBI taxonomy): domain Eukaryota; kingdom Viridiplantae; phylum Streptophyta; class Magnoliopsida; order Santalales; family Viscaceae; genus Viscum; species Viscum album. The sequence continues at coordinate 431,753,334 of OY728150.1, read as the reverse complement.
TAGAGATAAGAAATTAAAGATGGAATTTTAACAAATTAGATCTAATGAAATAGGTGGAATGAAAACTCAACCTCTCACATGTCAAAAATTTATGAAGAAGAATCATGGGAATTTCGTAAAAGGGGTCGGTAAATGCTTTATGTGTTGGATAAAAGGACATCAAGATCAATAGTATTAAAGAGTCATGAGGAAGCAGGAAAATGTGGTTTTTCAAAGGAGTGAACCACCCACAGTTCAATGTTTCAATGCAATGGTACAAGTTAACTTGAAAGCCCAAGCACTAAACCTTGACTTCTTAGGGGTAATCCTCATTAAAAGACACTAAATCCAAAAGTGTAGGGGAACTAATTTTACATCACTACAGATGACGTGGAGCTCAATAATTACGTGGTGATAGGTATTCTGGTTATTAATTCAGGAATATAAAACATACTATTTTATTTCACTTCAATGTTTTCTTTCATATTGTGCATGTTTATTTGAACTATCCATACACCCCCTTAAAATTTGAAGGTTGATTTATCTATGAGAACAAAAAATTATTTAATTGTTGAATCCAAAGTATATAACTCCTCTCTGTTTAATTTTTGTTGATTGAATCCCCCCAATACTATTGTCCTACTTCATTTGGTGGAGTTTGGGTTTATGTTAATTTTGGATGGGAAATGTTTATACAAACCCAACATCAACTATCAATAATTGGACATCACTTTTCCCATCCAAAGAATTCCTACAATTTTGTACAATTTTATAAAGGAGGATAAATATCTTTTAGATTTATCATCTCAATTTTGGATATTATTTCCCTATGATAAATTATCTATATATCAAATACTTGATAAAAATTAGATATTCATTCATGAAGACATCCTCATTGTGAGGGACTATAGGGATGTGTTCCCTACTAAATATTACAGTCTTTGTCATGAACACATGGTGAATATATCAATTGAAATTATTAATAGAAATATTCTTATATCAAAGACTCCTTATATAATTTCCACCATTGGGTTAGAAGATTTAAAGAAGCAGTTACAAGAGAATGTGGATAAGGATATTATATGCATGGGTGATTCATCATGTGATGCACTAGTCCTCTTCATCAATAAGAAGGTAGGATCGATGACCCTATGCATTAATTATCATAAAAAGGAAAAAATCAGGATGAAGAAGTAGTATCCCCTTCCAATGATAGATGAATAATTTAATCAATAACATGGTGCCAAGTATTTTTCTAAGGTGTAAATTCGGTCAGGATATCACCAATTAACGGTTAATAAGAAAGAAATTTCCTATACTTCCTTTCAAATGAGGTATGGATACTATATGTTCATATTGATTCCCTCATACTCTCTAATTCCTCATAAATATTCATGGAGTTAATGAATAGAGTATTTGGATATTACCATGAAAATATTAGGTAGTTTGTATTGATGATATTATGATATACTTTATGAGAAAGGGGACATGAGGAGCATTTGAATACAATGGTGGAGGCTATGTGATGGGATAAAATTAATGAAAAGTACAGTAAATGGGAGTTCTAGATGGAGGAAGTATCATTCATGGAGAAGTAATCACTAGAAAAAGAATGTTAGGGGACACATCAAAGATAAGGGAAATCAAAGAGTGGCCTAGGAAAACATATATAATGGAGAACAATAGTTTCTTTTGTCTAGAGGGGTATTATCGAATATTTGTGAATAACTTATCATGATTTTCAAACCCACTTTCCATGATGACTTGGAAGGGAGAAACATTTTTCTATACCGTTGAATGAGAATAATACTTCAAAGAGTTCAGAAAGAGGCTTATCACCACCCAGTACTAACACATTCAACTAGTGGGGAACTATTTATGGTATAAAATGATTCATAGAATAAGGTATTAGTAATTTTACTAATAATAAATGATAATGTCATAGAATACAACTCAATTATTTTCAAAAAACAGGATCAAAAATATCCCACACATGATATAGAGTTAGTTAATGTAACCTTCACATGGAAAATCTGGTGGCATTTTATCTTTGGGTAAAAGTTTGAAATATATAATTATCACATGGGACAGAAATAAATATTCAAATAGAATGATATTAATATTCCCTAGAAAAGATTATTATAATTCATCAAGTAGTGTAGCTGCCCAATACACTACTATACTTGCAATGAAAATAAAGTGGCAGATTCTCTTAGTAGAAAGGATCCTCTAACATTATAAATGTTTAGAATTGAGATGGATCTAATATTCATATATTTTAAAAGTATGGACATGGGAATAATTAATGAATGAACATCATTAACACTCTGTCAAATCATTTCTCAACAATTCTCCATGTAGAAAATAATGTTTGTTGAAAGAAGTGATGTATAATATTAGAAAAAGGATGAATCCTTGAGAAATGGGAAATCCTCAGAGTTCCAAATTGATGGGGAATGAGTTTTATGGATTGGGTTATGACTGTGTGTACCATACAATGCATTGATAAGGACCTGGATTTTAAGTAACACATATTGTTGAACCATCTGTATTCACCTAGGGAGCACAGTGATATACCGATATCTCTAAGAGAACTGTTAGTTAAAAAATATCAAAAAGAAGATTAATTAATATACATAAATGTGTGTTGTATGACAGAAAGTGAAGGATGAATGAAAAATTATAAGGTAATTATGTAACCACTACACATACTAAAATGGCAATTGGAAAATATCACCATAGACATTGTCAACAAACATCAGAAGACATCCCTAGAAAACAATTCTATATTAGATGTCTTAGATCATATTTAAAATATAGATCACATTATCACTATTTTATATGACATATAATTGGAAAACATTTCATGGACATAGATTATAGATGTGCAAAGGGTACATAGAGTACCATTATTGATCATATCTGATTGAGATATAACATTCACCTCTATGATCAAGAAAAAGTACCAAAAACGATATAAACACTTATGTAAATATTTTTAAATATTATAATTCCCCAAATTGAGACCAATAAATGTATACTATTTAGACAGTGGAAGTCATGTTGAAAACATGTTCTATGGTCTTTGAAGGATGATGGTACCAACATATACTTCTTGCTGAGTTCTCTTACAACAATATTTTCCACTCCTGAATCCAAATTGATCCATATAAATCCATTTATGGGGAACATTACATAACATCAAAATAATGGGATGAAGTTAGTGAACATAAGTATTTCTGGAACTGAAATAGTCAATGACATAATGGAAAAGGTCAAAACCACTTAGCAGCATGTCAAGGCCACACAAATTTAACAAAATAGCTATGTATAAAGTCATTTATGAGACATAATATTTGATGTTGGAGACATGGTATTCCTTCACATTTATCAATGGAATAGGTTCATGATATTTTAAAATAAGTGAATGTTGAGTCCCAGGAATATCACCCCCTGTTAGATTCTAAATTGTTTCAGATATATTGAATATACACTAGAAATTCCACCAACCATGTCTCAAGTTGACAATGTATTCCACATAACCCTCTTGATAAAATAAATTTTAGATCCATCATATGTACTAAATATGTAGGTGGAACGGTTGTAAATGGATATCTCTTACAAGGACCAGATAGTGAAGATCTTATACCATAGAGATAAAGTTATAAGCAACCTGACTACAGACCTGATCAAAGCACGATGCTGGAACCATAAGTATGAAGAAAAAACATGGGAATTATGGGAAGAGATGAAGGATAAACACCCTCACCTATTTATGTAAAATGAAATTTTAGTTACAAAATTTCAAAAGGGGGGAGAATATGAAGACCCCAAATTTTATCAATGAGTTTGTTTCACTTCTTATAATCATGTTATAAAACACATAAATATCATGGATAATTTAATTAAAACCACATTATCATAAATTAATAAAAAAATTAGTAATACTAACAAAAATTGAAAAACTTATCCTGATGGAATAGTAAATGGTCCTTGGAATTTTAACATGATCATTAAGAATAAGAACATTCGAAAATAGGATAATAACCTCAAATATAAAGGTTATATATAATTTATGTATATTATTAATGATAATATGATATAATTGTATCATAGTATAAGTAAATAAATGTTTTTATAATGATAAATTATTCAATAGTATTTTTGTAAAAAAATGATTATTTATAAATTTAAAATTAATATAAATATTTTAAATAAAATTTATTATCATAAAATAAAATCAAAAATTAATATTTGTTGTATATGATTATAAAGTTATTTTAGAAGACCTTAATTAATTTTTCGTTATGTTTTCAAATTAAAAATAATTTTTAAATCAATATTTTCCAATTAAATGGTGATTTTAAATAAAAACAAAATTAATTATATTTATAATATATTTTTTCATAAAATGGAGTTCTTTTTTGATTTTTAAACACAAAAAATACATATGGTAATGTTTTGGGATTTGTCTAAAATAGTTGATTTTTTGGTTAATACTAAAATACATTTATTTACAGTATTTAACAAATACATGGATTTTTGTGAAATATAGGATGTATGGTTAATGTAATAAACAAAATCTCATAAAATCATTCCGCTTTACAGTATTTAGTCATAGGAATCAAAACTATTCATAGTTTTAAGAAAAAAAATATAATGAATAAAATTATTACAAAAAACCACTCTCATCACTTATAAATACCACCCCTCACCACCTCTTCCCTTAACACATTTCAAGCCTTATAACTTGTACAATTTAAACCCAATACACTTCCCAAGAACCTCCCCTATTCCAAAGATAATTTGGTCTCATCAAAAGATCAAATCCAATTTCTTTAAGGATGATATCAATGAGAATAATTTCAGAAGGAAAAATCATATCCATTTTTGTTTTATTTATTTTCATGTTCTTTCATTTTCTTATTCTATCCTCACCTCCCCTCATCCAAATGTCAGTTTAACTCCATTATCTAATATGAAATGTAATTAAATTAGGTTAATGGAATAATCCATCATCCAAACTCTTCTCCTCTCCCATTAATTCTAAAAATTAAAATATCATCTGTGAGGTGTTGATTTATCACATTTGAGAACAAAAATGATTCCATTTTCCTTTAATGCATTCAATTTGGGACATTAAAAATTGTAATGGTTAAAAAAAGTATAAAATGTATTTTTTAAACATTTTAATTTTTTAACTAACATATATACATAATATTATATAATTAACAAAACCATTTCTTTTTTACTGAAACCTATAAAAAATCATCTAAATTATTATAATTTACCTTTTTTCTAATGAATGGTACTTATATTTGGAAGTGAATATATATATGAGAACAATTAAATTGATTGATGTTAATTAATAACATATTATTTTAAATTTTCATAATTATCTTCATTTTACACAATCTCATAGATATTTATATATGTAAACTGATCATGAAAACCAAGAAATAAAATAGTCCATTAAAGTGAAATTGAAAACCATAACTCATAATAATATCAACAATAGATTTTGATAAAATTATAATACATACAATATATAATGAAGAGGTTCACGATTTATTAATTAATTAATAAAATTTGGTTTTCCATAATATTAATGTGAAGAATGAATTCAGACATAATCTAAGGAAATTGTCAAACTAAATTTCATTTCATTGGGTTTTTCAACTTTCATTCCAAATTTCAATGTGGAAGTTATTTTAATATTCCTAAAATAGAATTTATGTTTTCATACCTATTATTTTCTGTTATATACATGTTTCCAATTTAATTTCAGGATAAATTACATCATTTTTTCAAAAGAACTATTCTTTATAAAATCATGTTTTACATCTCATTATATGGTTTCTTCTTCTCTCCCGATTTAAGATTCATATACCAAGTTTTTATAACATTTTTTTTGTGAAACAGAAGGTTTTTCATGAATGTATGATTTATTAAATTCTCATGAAACCCATTTTCCTTCCATCAAAAATTTTATGTCTAATCTTAATATACATTATATATGGAATGCATGATTATGTAAAAATTATGATTTAATGAGTGTTCGAATATTTGTATATTTCTCTATTTCATTGGGTAATGTGATATATCTCATGTGATAATGTGAAAAATGCATTAAAATAATGCTAGATTTTTTAAAAATGATGATGTTATGTTTATTCACATATGTTATGTGTGAAAATTATTCTATCTTTGTTCATAACTTTGTATGGTATTTGACCACAAAGACATGATATCTCACTTTTATGTATTTCCATATTTCATACCTTTATCTAATTCTTCCACTTCAGATTGTTATTATGATCCTATTCTTATGTTATGATGATGATAATAATGCTCACCTCGTCATATATTGATTCATGCTATTATCTATCCACTTTCTATGATTTTATGTCACCAATTTTATTGATGTATATCCACATGTGATTACATGTACTATGAATAAAATGAGGGAAACGAATAAGAAAGATAAGAATGATTTAATTTGATGTTTATTATTAATAACGTAATGTAATATAGGGTCCTAATTATCTAAAGAAACTAATCCTATGGATCATATTTGTGCAATGCTTGTATATTTTTTACCATTAAGATGATATAATAATAATGTATGAAATGTTGGGTTATAGCAGTTGGTATTAGAGGATGAGTCAGTTAATTTCAGAAATAGGATTATGGAACATTAGTGAAAACCCTTATGTATGAGACTAAGTATTTTTAAGCACCCATAAAAGCTCTATTTATTGAAAAATGATAAACATATGGATCCCACAAGATATGCCTTTAGGGTTCATTTCGCAATGGAATAAATTAATTGTTCATGATGTGTGGAAATCATTTTGGTTCAAAAAATTGTTATTTTAGAAAATGGCGGGAACTTGGAGAAACTAAGACAGAATCCATGTGAGGGATAAAGTAGGCATTTCATGAATGAAACCCCTAATTCATTTGGAGGTGGAGTTCAAAATTTCAGGGGGATTATTTACTAGATATCATATGATGTAAAAAATTACATAAATATTATGGAACATACTCTTTCCCATAAGAGGGATGGACTGGCTATCAAGTCTTTTATGGGGTAATTACCACTGAAGTTTGGTGGATTATTGGGATCACTAGTCGTGGACTAGTTGGTCATCTAAATGAATAATATCATATATTTTTTTTGTTCTGAGATAGAGAAATTGAATCTGTTCGTTTATCGTTTAAATAGAGAGGATGACCAATGGTGGGTGTTGATTAATAACACAAAGACTATGTGTGAAACTAAATAGATGGAGTGGGAATAATTTATGAAAATATTTATTAATATATATTTACATAAATGTCTTCAGACAAAATTAGATTGAGAATTCATATATATGTAGAAAAAGGAAGGTGAATTTTTCACAGGTTATAATATAAATTTCACATTTATAGTAAGGTTAACCTCGTGTTTGTTTTTCAAAAATGATATCAAAATATTTAAATTCTTTTAAGGTTTAGGAACACATCATTAAAATGATATAGAAACTCGAGAAACTGAGAGTTATGATGATTTTGTTTGATGTGATCTCAAAGTTGATATGTAGTTTGGATAATGGTCCCATGGCTATATTAATAAAAAACAAAAGATGAATTTTCTAGAAGGAGGATATAATGACAAAGTTGGAATGAAATCTCAACCACTCACATGTAAATAATTTGGGAAGAAGTATTAAGTGGATTTCTCCAAAGGGATGGGGAAGTTATTTTTGTATAGTAGAGAAAGAAATGAATCACATGAATGGAGAAGAGGCATGAGGAAGCTGGAAAATGTGGTGGAGGAAAGAAGAGAAACATATATGGTTCAATATTCCAAATATATGGAACAGGGTAACTATACAAGCAAGTGCACTAAACCTTGACTCGTTGAGGAAAATCATAGTTAGTAGTTAACAATTCCAAAATATCAAGGGAATGATTATTCTATCATTACTACTGAGGTGGAACCCAATAAGGTTGTGGGGATATGAACATTGGTTATTCATTCAATAATAGAGAACATTTAATTTGATTATGGTTCTATTCATTCTTTCATATCTTCTAGTCTTATTAGAAATATTCAAACCCCATCTTATAATATGAAGGTTGAGATATAATTGAGAACATCAAATTGGAAAATTACTAAATCCAAACGATATAACTCCTCCCATGTTAATGTTAGTTGAATAACCCTCCAACCATGCCTTTTTTTACTTTTATCGGTGGATTTTTGATTCTATATTGGGAATTGATTCGATTTCTTTATACAGATCAAACATAAACTATTGGGAATGTAAATCACTCGACGCATCCCAAGGCATCCTCTATTTTTTACAATTGTAAGGGAGATGTGGAATAACCTTCAGATTTATTATATCAATTATGGATATCATTTCCTTGTGAGATAGAATATATCACTCAAAATATTGTGGAAAATAAGGTAATTATGCAAAAAGTCATTCCCTTTGTGAGGGACTATATGGTTGTGTCCCCGAAAGAATTCCATGATATTCATCATGACCGATAGGTTGATTTCAAAAATGAAGTTATTTATAGTTCTCACCTAATGTCAAATACACCATATAGAATGCCCACCAATGAGTTGAAGGAATTGAAGAAGAAGTTACAAGATAATATTGATACTGGTTTTATATTCCATATTGCTTGACCATGGGGTACACCATTCCTCTTCATTATAAAGAAAGATGGATCGATTCCCATATATATTAATTATCCAGATCTAAAAAATCATGATAAAGAAAAATTATCTCCCTCCATAGATGGATGATTTGTTCGATCAACTACATTATTCCATGTATTTCTTTATGGAGGACCTTCAGTCGGGATATCACTAGTTAATCATTAATAATGAAGATATCCCCAATACTGCCTCTAGAATGAAGTGTGGAAAATTTTTATTTATATTGATTCCATTTAGAAATGTTAATCCTCCATCAATATTCATGAAATTAGAGAATATAGCCTTTAGATATTACCTCAAATTTTTTTTGGTAGTCTTTATTGATGATATTCTAATATACTCTAAGAGTATGGGGGACATGAGGTGCATTTGAATAACATGATAAAGACATTGGGAATGGTGAAAATTTATTTATAGTGTTATAAATATGTGTTCTGGATGGATGAATTATCATTCATTGGGAATGTTATCACCAGAAAAGAAATATATGTGGGCCCTTCCAAGACAAAGGAAATCAAATAGTGGCCTATTACAACATCTATAATGGGGATCCATACATTCCTTTTTCTAGATAGGTCTTACTAGTGATTTTTGATGAAATGATCTTAATTTTAAAACCCACTAATGAAGATAAATCTTAATGGATTAAATCATACATTGACCAGTGAATATTAATAATACTTCAAAGATTTAAAAAACAGGCCCATCACCAAGCCTGTGCACATACTTCCAGTAAGTGGGGAACTCTTTGAGCATTATAATGATGGTTAAAGATAATATTTGGAATTATTTTGATGAAAATAAATATTATTATAGCCTAATAATCAGGGAGTTGAAAATTAATAAGAAAAACTGTCCCACACATAGTATATAGTTAACAATTGTTATATTCACATTGCAAATCTAGCAACATTATCTATTTCGGGAGATGTGTGAAATATATTCTAATCATAAATCATAAAATATATATTCACAAAAAAATTGTTTAATATGTACTAATGATGATGGTTATATCTCAACAAGGATTATAACTAATCAATCCACTGCCATCATGGAAAAGCGAATAAAGTGGAAGATGATATTATTAGAAAGGATCTGACAAAATTATCAATGATGAAAATTTAGAAGTATCGAATCAAATTAGATTTTAAAAGGACGTAATTGTGAATAATTTTGAATGTAATATCATAAATCTATTTTAAAATGATTACTCAACCATATAACATATATAAAAAAGGTATTTTTAAGGAAATTATGTAATAATTAAAAGAAGGTGGATTCCATGAGAAAGGGGAAGTCCATAGAGTTCAGAATTGTCAACATAGGACATGTAAGTCTTTTTTCTAACCTATATGTACTGTATAATCTAGATATAAATATAAATATTCTCATTTATGCACATTGCACAACCTTCTGTATTGACACGGGGAGAAAAAATATGTATCGATATCTCTATGAGAACTATTGGTGGGACTGTCTCAAAGAAACATTGTTGAATATACATGAAGGTGAATAATATGATTTCAAGTTATGACTGAAAGGTAAAAGTATAAGGGGATGGTGAAACAATTACCCATACTAACATGAAAATGGAAAAACATTACCATGTACTATTTTACTGGATTTCGAAATACATTCAAAAGGAAATAATTCTGAAAGATTTTTTGTGTATTGTCTTACAAAGACATGTTACTTTATCTCAATTTTAGATGACTTATCACTAGAACAACTTCCAAGGCTATACCTCGGAAAGGTGGTAAGTGTATATAGAGTACCACAATATATTGTATCAGATCGCGATCTGAGATTATCCTTTATGTTCTAGAAATGTCTCCAAAATGATCTAAACACTGATCTGAACATCATCACATCTTATAATCCTCATAATGATATCTGGTTTGAGAAGAATATATAGACAGTGGATGAAATTTTTTATTCATGTTCTATAGAAAATAAAGGAGGATGAGACCAACATTTTCCTCTACTCTTGTTCTCAAACAACAATAGTTTTTACTCAAGCAACCAAATGGAACGAAATGAATCCATTTTTGGGAAAAGATTCAAAACACCATCATTATTTGATGATTTTGATTAACATATGGTTTTAGAACATGAAATAGTCAAATAAATTGCGGAAAATATGAAAAATATTAATTATCACATCCTGGTAGCCCAAAATCTCTAGAAGAGATATGTAGAAAATTGTTGATGGGAGCTACAGTTAGAGGTTAGATACATGGTATTCCTCTAAATATATCCATGGAAGAGGATCATGAGATTTGGGAAGAAGGAAAAGATGAGTTCCAGGTAGTTCATCGACTTCAAGATTATTTATCATGTTAGATCTATGGAATATAGACTAACATGTCCACCAACCATGCCATAAGAACATTATGTATTTCATGTATCACTCTTATAGAAGTATATACCAGATCCCTCACATGTGATGAATCCATAGGTGGTATAGTTGGAAAATGATCTCTCTTATAAGGGGAAGCATGTGAAGATCCTGGACAGTATATATAAAGTTATACACAACACGAATACTCACCTAGACAACGTAATATAGTGGAACCATATTTACGAAGAGGAAACATGGAAATTGGAGGAAGTGATAATGGAAAATTACCCTCACCTATTTAGGTATATAAAATTTCTAGGGATAAATTTTCCAAATGGAGAAGAATGTAATGCACAATCATTCATCAATGTAATTTTTTCCATTGATATAATTATGTTAAAAAATACATACCTAATTAGGAGATCCCAATAAAAAAATCATTCTCTTAAATAATGAATAAAATAAGTAATATTTAATGAAATTTAGGAATTTATCCTGATAGAACAGTAAATTGGCCCTTGGAATAGTAACATGATCATTATGAAACATAATTTTTCCAATAGTTCAGTAACCTCATCTATGAAAGTATAAATAAAATTTTGGCAACTTATAAATGATAATATGATATAATTACACAATATTATAAGTAAATAAATGTTTTTACTAATAAATATATAGATGGGATTGTTGTAAAACATAAATGTTTATTTATAATTTTAAAATTAATATGAGGATCTAAAAGTAAATTTATTTTCCTAAAATACATTCATAAAACAATATTATTTTTTTTATAATTATAATGACTTTTTATGATATCTTAATAAAATTTTCAGTATTTTGTAAAATCTTTTATAATTTGAAAATTTTAATTTTTAAGTAAACGACGATTTTAAAAAAAATAATTATATTTTTCATATTTTGAAAATTATATAAAATGGAGTTAATTTTTTAATTTTACACATCAATAAATGGTTATTGTAAATTTTTTGGATATTTCTAAAATATTTGAATTTTTGGTGAATAGTGAAGTATATTTATTTAATGTTTTTTAAGAAATGATGTACTTTTTTGTCATATATGATTTATAGTAGATATAGAACCATAATTTGGAAATATACTTCTCCCATTAATTTAGTTATCCAATGGAATAAAAAAAATCCATATTCGGGATCCAAAATAATAAACTAATGAATAGAATAATCAAAAAAATACCCCACTCCTCTCCTATAAATATCACACCACATCACCACTTCTCCTCGCACCTCTCAATATTTGATGATTTTATAATAACATTTTATTACTCTTAACAAGGCCCTACATTGTGACAATGAGCCTTTTTATCAATAAAATTCCATGCCCAATTTCTATAAGGAGTTCCTCAAGGAGAAGTAGTAGAAGAGGTAAAATCCTCTTCTGTTTTCTATTAATTTCATTTAATGTTTTTTTCTATTTTTAATCTCTCCCAAAATCCACTCATTCATGTGGCATAATAATTATAGAATCATATATATACTATAATTTTTTATGATAATGTAATAATCCATCATCAAACCTATTCTTCTATCACATATACTCTGAAAATGAAAATGGAATCTCTGAGGTGTTGATTTATCGCCTTCGGGGATGACAAGTTTTAATTTTCCTCTTCTGAATTCTAGGTTGATCATAATACCATTATAATTTTTGAAAAATGTATATAAATGTATGTTATAATATTTTTTATATTTTTCAGTAACACATATACATAATATTAAATAATTAACAAAAATTAGTTTTTTTATTGAAAACCACCAAAATCAATCAAAACAATTATAATTAACATTTTATCCAATGCGTCGTCCAAATATATAGAAAAATATAAATATTTAAGGATAATTAAACATAATAAATTTTATTAATAAAATATTATTTATGTTATGAATAATTATTTCCATTTTACATGATCATCCATAGATGTATTCAAGTGAACAAATCATGAAAAGAATGAAAACAAACACTCCCGAACAATGAAATTGTTCACTATAACTCATAAAAAATCAGTAAACTAGAATAATAACATTTTAATGAATCACATACATTTATTAAGAGTTATTAATTTAGTAATTACTATAAATATTTTTATTATCCATTATATTAAAGGGAAGATATCCTTCAAACATAAGGTAAGTGGATTCTCAATACTAATTTTCTTTCTTTATGTTATTCCACTTTCATTCCAAATATCAGTGTGGATGGTCATTTAATATTCCTCAAAGATAATTTATTTGTTATTACCTTTTATTTAATTTGATATAAATTCTTGTAAATTGATTTTATGGAAAAAAAATTACGTTCCAAAATAACTCTTCTATCTAAAAATATTTATTTTTATTTTCTTGGGATTGTTACTTATTATATCATGATTGATGATTCTTATAGTATTTATGAAATTACCTTCATATTGAAAGAAACACAATGTTTATTCATAAATGTAATATTTATGAAATTATCATGGACCTAATTTCCTTCCCATTGGTTATTTTATGTCTAATATTGATATACATTCGATGTGGAATGCACTGTTATATAAATGTTATGATGTGGTGGGTGAACCCATAATTATACAATTCACCAAAATATTTGGTAATGTGATGTATCTCATGAGATAATGTGAAATATGTGTGAATAAGATACTTTTATCGCAATTATGTTGTTATGGTTATGCACATATGTAATTCTAGTACATGATGTTAGCTTTTTTCACAACTATGTGTGGTATTTGACCACTAAGACATGATGTTTCATTTTTATACATTTCCACATACCATGCCTTTATCTAATTCATCATCTCATTATTATGATTATTATCTTATTCTTATGTTATGATGATGATAATTATGTTCATCCCATGTTATATTGATTCATGTTCTTATCTATCCTCTTACTGGGATTTTAGATCACCCCTTTTTTTGATCTATATCATTAAGTGATTATATCTACTAAGGAAAAATGAAGGAATATAAGAAGCCAAGATAGTAGGAATTAATTTAATTTTGATGTTTTATTATGTGAATGTTGTGTATGGTCTTAATTTTTGACTAAAAATTAATTATTGGATCCTATTTGTGAGATTATATTATGATGTTTACTATTGAAATGATGTAATAATCGTGTAAAAATGTAGGGTAGGTATAATCCTAATGGAAATAAACCCTGTTCCCTCCCTCCACGATGCACAACCCACCACCATAATCAATTTCATCACATTATAAATCCTCAAAATAGGGTACTTTTTAACTTTCGTCCATCACAGACCATGTAATTAATTATATATTTGAAGAGAGAGTGGGAATGATTAGGTATCTAGACAACAATCCTCATAGTCAGAATGTTGTAAAAACACACATATGTATACATGTATCAACACATGGTACTCAACATAGGTTTAGTGCATGTAGAAAATCATAATTAACATTAAATATGTGTGTGTTTATATATAATTATACACAATCACAATGTATGGGTTTACATTAATGTGAAAAATAACTCACAACATCCCAACCCATTGTCACAATTCTACCACATTTTCTTCCACTATTAAAATAAAAACACCAAAAAATAATACGCAAACCATATTATTATATTCATTTTCTTAAACTGTCTATTTAAAAAAATCAATAATGTACCAACCAATTCCATTTCATCATACCATTTATTTTATATTTTCCTCCCCATTAATTCTGGTATGTACATTATCCATTTAAACAACACTCCCCACTTCAATAAAAGTTTTTATTATTCATTTAGTCAAAATTTTAAAATTGGAAAATGACATTTCCATTTAAAAATTATCATTTATTTAATTCCATTTCTACTCATGAATATATCATAACAGAACATATCAATACAAAATATATCCCTTCATCCTCATGCCAACAAGAACACACAACCACCTCTTCATAAAAACCACTCTATCACCAAAACATTCTACTTCTCCTCATATCAAATCCTCACAGCATGTTAACACACCACAATACACATTCACATATCAAAACACCTTCCACAACACACCACATATTAGTTTTTTTATATTTTTATTGTATTTTAATCCACCCCACATCAATTTAAAGGGTATTATCACACAAGAATAATTTTATAGGGGAAGCCACTTAATTATCCATATATAAGTGTTCAACCAACTCCATTTAGGGTTATTCAAAACATACATAAAAATATGTGTTCTATAACACCACAATGAAAAAAATCAAAATAAATACCCTAATAGTAGTTATTTTCATTAAGGCATTAATCCCATAAAAATATATACATAATAATATAAATTCTATAAAAACAATTGAGATGACCCCCACCAAATTGAATTAACCGATTCATTATCATCATTATTATGGTGAAGAATATTTTCTCAAAAGTAACAATAAAAAAACCCCTCCAACATTATAAAAATAATGATAAATGATGGATAAATCAACCTAGAAGATAGAACCTTCACATTATTTATTTCACCGAAATATAGGCTCAACACGTCATACAGAACTTCTATAGTATAAAATAGAACCAATAGAAACAATATTATTTCATGACTCCAAGGTAAAGGCTTTATAACCACCCATCTCAAGAGAATACATGTAAGAATAAATATTAGAATTATATTCATTTAATAATGAACAGATATGAAACCATCATGATTTTAGATCATAGATATGATATCAACTGACCATTAATCAAGATCTCCTTAAATTAACCATTAAAGAGACATACAAAAGCAACATAATTTAATCAAAAGGGGGTTAAAAATATCAAAATTTAAATAGATCTAAATTACCTTAATTAATGTTTTCAAAACTTTTTAAATAAAAAACATTTAAATAGGAAAAAATTAGAATTTTTAGACAAAAAAGAGGTCTTTCTTCATCTAGATTATACTTACAACTACTACATCTATATTATACTGCACAAAACTACTCCCATATTCTACTTATAGAGGCTACCACCATATGATACCTTCATAAGAATCTTTTAGAAGCTATCACCAGACTATTTATGCTACTATCATTAGTTACCACTAATAGCTACCACTATAAACTACCATTAGACTATGTATGCTACCATTAGAAGATCACTCCGGAAGCCACCTCTAAAATCTACATCAAAAAATATACCTCTAAAAACTACCTCTATATGATAGATATATATTCTACTATTAGAAGATACTCCTTGAATCCACCACCAGATTCTACCACCTGACAAAGTATGCTACCATCATACGATACTACATGATGCCCCAATCAAAAAATACCTCCATTAGCTACCACTGGACTATGTTTTCAACACCCATATGATAACAGTAACCACTAAAACACTCTTCTTGAACACATTGGTCTTGAGATGCTTAGGAGAAAAAGGTTCTTAGGAACCCGTTTATTATATGATTTAGAATGATTTTAATTTAAAATTACTTTATTTATTGTGATCCTATATTCTTTAATAAATTTAGTACATAAGGATTTCTGTATAGAGACATTATTTGGAACACTAGTGTGATATAACATTGATCATGTTTAACTATCACCCTAAACATCCCTCCATCTGTGTATAAGAACATATATTTAGAATTTTCAATATTATCACATGGAGTGTTTGGTTCATGTTTTATTTATATTTGATAGTGTACATGTTCATTAGTAGTTTTAGATACTTTATAGTTGTATTAATATCGATGTTCTCTTATTTTTATGGGTCATATATTTCTATTTGGAAAGAAATGATCCCATAAGGGGTGCTTCTCGGCTAGTGTTTTTACTCGTCACCGCCTACCTCTTTTCTACCTCAGGTCGGCTCGGATCTTCCCCTCGGTGATGGATCGGTGTCTTGAAGTGATTCATCTTTCATGACATTGTGGACTCGACCGCCTCAGCTTTCTTCACCGCTGCTGTCCCTCTTCGCCTCACTCCTTCTTCGATACATAGTGTTCTTCTGGTGGCACAGTGATGATCCAGCGGACGAGCTCTGACTTCCGTGTTTGAGGATTGAAGCTCACCTCCGTGTTTTCCTTTGGTTAGTCTGTTGTGGTCCCTGAGAAGATTTGGATGGTGGAGATATGATATTTTCTCTTTTCCGGTGATATATGATGCTTGGGTGTCTACAAAATGTGTGATAGTTTCTTGATCCTTTATATTATTACTTTGTTTTATGTTTTCAGATTTGGTTGCTGCTCTTGTTGTGTTGGATTTGGGTCTGCGTTTTTCTTGGGATTTCTGTTTTGGGATTTGGATCTGTTCATTTTGGGTTCATGTTGATTCGTGGGTTTTTAATCGATGAAGGGATTAGGGTTTCTTCAGGTTCCATGCTTAGCTGAGATGGGAATCCATTTGTGGTTTGAAATATGAATGCTAGTGGTTTTGGTGATGTTTTCCCATGGAGTTGGTTCAATTAGCTTTTTTGGTTTTAGATTTGTCTTTTACTGAGGCCGGATGGTTCAATTTGAGCTTTTTGGTGCTAATTTTAGTGCCGCTATGTCAAGAATTAGAGACTGCATGGCCGAGTCCTGCCGAGCAGTGATGGGAACAGGAAGTGCCATTGGTTTGTTTACAGAATTTTTTAGATGTTTTTTTTGGAACTGTAAGTGCCATTGGTTTTGGCGATGTGGTTTGAATTTGTGGGTGGTATGTTTTTATTAAAGCCGACCTATAGTCTTCAATTGTTGAAACATGGATTTCATATGACATGGTTAGGTGGTTTTGGTCTTTGTTGGTCTGAATATCTTATTGCACTGGGGTGTTGGACTATAAGACATTGAATATAGTTTACTTTCTAGGTACTGGTTCAAAAGAGGTTCATATAAGGAAGCGTTCTCCTTATCACCACTATCCGGAATTGGATGTTTTGAGAGGGTATGGCGTTTTCCATTGGTATCCTTCCCGTGATTCATTGCACGGGACTGCTAGCTGAGCAAAGATGGGATGGAGGATGTTGTTCGTAATTTTTTTATTGCTAGGGTGGATCTTTTCCTTACTCATAAAATGGATGTTTTTTGTCTTGATGATCTTGGCCCACAAAGGCATGGTTGTGTTTTATGTCATTGATGTTTTTCTGGTTTCCCACTTTTTCCTCAAAAGTGCTTTTCAAATAATAATTTAATTTTCAGTCAAAAAATACCTATGTATTTGTTTCTTATACTATATCATTCCATTGTATATATTTTCCATGTATCATTTTTCACGTTAGTATAAACCATTCCCTATGGGGTTTGATTGATGTTGGGGTGCTAGTCTCCAACCCATAGGGATCAGGAATGCCCTTCGGGTATGTGGCAGAATGGGTTGGGAATTGGTTTTTGAGGGTATCCTCCACCGAATAATTATATAAGCATTCTGAATCAAGCTTAAGGTTTTATTGTTTTTAAATAAATCAATTATAATTTTATTCAAAAATTATTTTTATAATTTTATGGTTTTTTGATTCATTAAAAAAATACCATTAGCATTTTTTTGTAGAAAAAATAACTAAAAAATAACATCCTAACTTGTGTTCATATATGGCTAATACTTTTTATTACTTTCACCCTCTATTACGTTCACAGAGAGTGAATAGAATTATTATTGAATATATTGGATGATGCGCCTACTTTTCCCCTATTGATAATGGATAATATAGTATGTTAGTTTATTTGAGATGAAGGGAAACATTTAAAAAGAATGCAAATTATCAATTGATTATGAGTATGTTAGATAGTTTGAGATGAATTAATGTCCAAAAGTATCAGGATGAATATCAAAGAAGAATCTTAAGAGGCTGAATTATATTTCTTACAACAATAACATGTAAGATAGTAAATTTTATGTTATAAAACATTTGAAACATGCAATATTTAATAAAAAATCAATGTATACCAAAAATTGTAGATGATATCAATCCATGAATATTTTTAACATGATGGAATTCATTAATAGTGTGGTTGTAGCTCGTTATAACATTAAAATTCTGTTAAAAAGTTATAAACATTGTTTTACATACCTATGAATTTGAATGGTAAATCCATTATCTAATTTAAATTACATTAAAAAAATCATATGGGAATACAATATAAAGAACACATAAAGTTAGAAGAAACTATTTTTTTGAAAAAATATTCTAAAAGAGCACATTCTCTTAAATAATGAGATAGAATTATACATCACTAATCCAAATCACTAGATAATCCTTTATGATTTATGTGTGTACTGGTAAATAAATTAGCAAAATGAAACAAAAGTTACACAAATATTCAAAAATGAGGAATCCCAAAAGATAAAAACTATAAGAATATTTATATTGTCACAATATTATAGAAAACATGAAAATGAGGTAAATTTAATATGCGTTATGAATTTATCATTACTTCAACAATTTCGTGAACCAATGACTATTATAGAATCCATTCGACATGGGAAAAAAGAGATGAGAATATAAATTAATTGATTAGATTAAAGGTCAAATAATTATCTATAAAACTATAATAGAAAGTCCATTTTTGGTATAGAGGAATTTGGGATGGGAAAATGGAAATGGTTTATGAATCTTTTGAGCAAAAAAGCACCATTTCTTGAAGGTGAAGTCTTCTATGTATTAAAATAAAATGAATTTTTTTTCTTCACAGTGATGCATTTACAAGAATTCAATCACAACTAAATGAAACATTAAATAAAAAATTATCAACAATGGGGCTATAAAAATTATTATCTAATATTTATAAATAAAAATTTTATAGAAACATAACTATTTCTATCATTTATCAAAACCAGGATCATCTCTCACTTATTCAAAAATTTTATCCACACTGATGCACATTATTACAAATATGTGAAACACAACTTGCAACGATCACATAAAGTTAATATTTTTAAATAAAATCTCCAATATATATGGAGGAAAATAATTTCTAATAAATACTTTTAAAAAAATTCATATTAATTATTAATAAATGATTTCCTACCACTTATTCAAGTAGTGTTTCTCTAAATGTTTTGTGAGTATATTTCAAAACACGTCCAACATGTATATGAGTTGTCAATATTTCATTTTCAGATTACATAATCAATGTTTTTATATTGTAATAAAATAAATTTTCATTAGTTTATTATCTTACCAAAAGCTACCTACTTACCGACAAATAAGAAAACTCATAAACCCACAAACTGCTTATTTACCACCACATAAGGTGTGTATCAGAGAAAAACGACTACCTAATTAATATTATTATTACAATAAAATATCCAATAGTCCATTGAGAGTTATGAACCACATGTAGTGGCAATAAAACTACATCAATAGTATAAGAAATAAAATAGCTAAAATAAAATCTAAAGTAACCAAAAATAGTATTTCATATAAAAATAATTTATAAAAATCATATAAATTTAGAATCTATAATGGAATAATATTCACTACTGTTTTCTTTTTATGATTCATGATTTTTATGAATGTGGGGTTTTTTTATAATTTCTAATGAGAAATTATGAACTTTGATTTTTAATAGTTGTTATGTTAAGGTAGGTGTTGTTTGAGGGTTGGTAGTTGTGATATTAAATAATGGGGCCATCTATGTGAGAGGGAAAGAAATTTATTTTGAGATGTGTCACCCTAGTAGATAGAGGGGTTTTGTCCTTAGGTTGATTGGCCCATGCATGAAGAGTGTGGTATCCTTTGGGTGCATATATTTCTGTATTCCTTAATCTTAATCTTCCTATTATACTTTTCTACTCGAATATATACATTACAGTACTATTTTATCATTTCTTATCCCATAATCCATTATGAAAACATTCTTAGCATAATATGAATTTCTATACTCTATTATGAAACTGCATTAGGAGGAAACATACTCACAAATGTTCATATAAAATTAAAATTAAATAAATTTATTATTTAATTACTTTCATTTATAATTTATAAATTTTATTCAAATGATAAATTTTACAGTAGAATTGTATTCCTAATATTCAAATTACATAAGAAACATTTCATATTTTTTGCTATTGATTTTTATAAAAAAATAAATTTATTATTTACTGATAAGTCTCAATTATGAATTTAATTAGATTAATTTTAATCAATCTATAAATAATTTTAATGATATTTTTAAATATTTAAAAAATGTTTCATTTTTTTATAAAAAATAACTATAAAATTTTTATGGGCAGTTGATTAAATATTGTTCTAAAAAATTTAGATTGATATTCAATTAATATTAATTAGTGAGTATTAAAAATATCTTATTAAATTTTATACGTTCTGTAATATATATATATATATATATATATTTCACTAAAAGGTATTTTTGGAACATCTTAATTTACAAAGAGATTTAAATAGTCTATAATTATGTATATAATTGTTTATAGAGAATATATTTTTAAAATTTTTCAAATATTCAATGTTAATATTTATAATACCTTTTCCTAGATTACATTTTTTCCATTATGATCTTGAAATAAAATTATTATTTAGAGATTATAAGATCATTTTAAAAAAAATTATTGATTATATAAATAATGCCTGAATATAAATGAGATTATATTAATAATTATGAATCATTCATAAATTATTTATTTTAATTTTAAAAAAAAATTATCCCTATATATGATATTATTTAAAAAACATCAAAATAAGGTTTTGATAATTGTTTTGATAAAAATATTTAATGAATGTAATGTATAAGATATTTATATTTTGTAAAATTGTTATATAATAGAAATTGAAATATAAAAATGTTTAGAATTCAAAAAAACATTTAAATTTCATATAATTTATAATATGTAATACTTAATATTTAAAGTTGGTGTAAAACAGTAATATTCAATATTATGTAGTGTCCATAATATTAGTTAAATTGTAATGTTTTTATAGTTGGCTTTAATTTATGAATTATTCATCAATAGTTATATCAATATTAAATATTTCAAATGATAATTTAATTAAAATTTAATCTTTTTATTTATGTATGTAAATTTTTTATATAACTTGAATAATATGTATGCACTATTAATTTGAAAAGTACTTCATATAGATAATGTTGTGTATTGAATTCTAGCTACAATTCCATAAAATTACGTTTTCAATTGCCTCAACATTGATTAGGAATATATGTTATTTTAATAAAATTATTTATTGGTAATTGTCTATGCATATTAGGTATTGGATTTTTTATGAATTTTATTCTATCTTAAGTAATGTCTCCCTGAGAGTGGTACCTGGGGACACACTACACATTACCATGTGGGATCATGCCTTTTCTCATAAAGTGGTGAGGCTGGATATCATTCTCTATGGGATTACTCATGAGTAAATTTTCAATTTCATTTATCCCAAGTCATTTTAAAAACGGTTGATTTACTTTATTTATATGATGTAATCATATATTCATGAATATCCTAGGATGATATTGTTGGTGAATAAGAAAAACAGATATGTTGTGTAAAAGGTTCAAATTAATATGGTTTGAACACATTATTTACTTGAATGAAATATGGATTTTAATCAAAACTAAATCATTAGAAGCACGAATTCAAAAAGAAATAAATGTTGAGAAGATAAATAATTCAATTGATATAAGAGTTATAAATTTAATTTGCAGATGATGTATATTAAATAGGCGAGACTTTAAAAACACCTCAAATAGTAAGTATAATAACCCAGTTGTTTATTTTGAACTTAAAAATAATTTATTGCATTATACCTTCACTTAATAAAACATATAAGATAGAAAGAACACAACATAACAACTTAAATCCTGAAATACAAATCATTATTAAAAACGTCTTTTACATGACCACACAAATTCCTTCATACTTAGCATTGCATGGGATAACCTAAAGACATGAATAAGAAAATGGTGAGCTATAATGCCCAATAAGGGAGTAAAAAAGGCAAAAAATGAATAATATAATATTTGTTAAGAAATAGGCATATCAATGAATCATAAGAGAATAATAAACATAAAGGCTAGATATAGCATGATTATCATAACATGGAAATGTTGCAACAACATTTAACATGATATTAGCATGATCCAATGATCATTGTGCATGGAGCATGAGTAAAACTTCATTTCACATGAATTAACATTAGAAAATCCCCATTTCCCATGATCTATGATGATACTAATATTTACCAAATGCATTTGAGTGCTATCAGGGTGAATCTTTCTTAATCATTTATTTTCATGCATAACTGTGCCACATGGATCAAACAACAGAACATCCTTTAACATAATAAATTATTCCACAATAATGTAATTTAGAATACATAAATTTATTTACTCAATCAACATGTAAATGTGATTAAACGTGAATACCATTGATTGTGAAATGGGTATGGTAATCACTTACATGATGATTTTGGCATGAAAGTTTTGGTGTAACTTCAGTAGAATAACGACACCAAATAGAAATTTCAAAATGTGTTTATGACAGAGAAATGGGTACATCATAGTATATAAATTAAATGTACAGTAGGGGTTTGTGGAACAGAATATCTCATCATCTGTAATGTAATTTAGAATCATCATATAAAATAATTGTTGGAATGTAAATAAGAAGAGATAATATTTTTATGACATTTCGGCATGGAAACAGGTGTAAATGGGAGGCATTAATGAGTTAAGACGAAGTATCTCATTATTAAAACATAATTAGGGCTTTATGGGATATGTGTTAAATCACAGTCCAAAATTCTTAATTGAAAATAATAGGGTATAACAACTAAAACAATTTGAACAAAAATTGGAAAGGATGAAATCCCTTAATTGGAAGTGTGATCCCAAAGGCTTGGGAGAGTCTTATGAGAGAATTATTGGGAGATGAGGGCTCCTTGGGAGGATTTTACATAGAGGACATCAGGGTAGGGACATTGTACATGGTTTTTGAGTGAAGAGAAGTTGGAGTATGGGTGTATTTATATAGGAAAAGAGAGGGATTTCTTTACTATTTTTTTCGGACACAACACATTAAACTAATAAAAAAACCAACCCATGGATATTTACCTTAATTTATTCCAAATGTGAGTGGAAAACAATATTATATAAGAACAATGTTTTATATTCTTAAAATATTAGGCCTTCTTAAGTGGAGGCGAGTCATACTCTCAAGGAAATCATTTTAAAAGTTAAAATGTATTATAAGTCTTGGATGGTCCACTAAGGCACAATAATATTAACCAAAAAAAATTATAAAATAACATTATTTTAAGGTTACAAAATATATTAGTATAAAATCTTGTTTTTAGTGTTTTATAACATCACCATTGAGAAATTATGATGTCATAAAACACATTATATTTAATTAGTATTTAATTTTTACCAAAACTGTTGACTGAGTTAGAAAATTATGAAATATTCACCGTTAGAAATTTTTTGACATTGTGATTCCAAAAATAATATATTTTTTATCTATATAATTTTATAAATATATGAGTTTTTACTTTTAAAATAAAAATTGATATTTGTCTAAAATTCATGGTTTTTGACCAAAACAGCTTTCATACATTAATAAAAATTACAAATTTTTTCATAAAAATTATATGATCATTTATATTTTTAAAAAATTAATTTTTTAATAATATTTAATTAAAATATTATTTAATTAAAAAATCCATTAATTTATCAAAACAAATTTCTTAAATGAATATTATATAAAAATACTATTTTTTCTTTTAAAACTATTTTCCATGTAACATAATAAAAATGAATATATATTCTCTATAACAAATAATGTACATAATCATAGTTCTAGGGTCTTGTTACATAACCCCTTATAACACCCACATAAGACTAATGGGTAAGGTGTGCGATGGTGACAAACTCTTGGGGTGGCTATGATAATATCGCTCGGGTGTTAATCTCTATTAACATCGAATTATTCTCTAGGCGGATCCGTTCAAGCTTAACATGATAAAGCTCATCTTGAACGTGGTCAAGAGTGAATCCTAGTGACGCCACCTCCTTTTCATGCTTTGAAAAATGGGATTTTTACAGAGAAATTATACTGAATGAGGATATCGCTTCCTTTTTCTGAGTAAATTGAATTTACTAAAGCCCTATATTTATATTATTCATGTGATCAATGCTAAACGACTATATTAAAAAAGGTAACAAGTATTACAGTTATTTTTAAACAAAAAAAACATAAAACAAAATATGTGAATATTTTATATAACCATTTTACGTAATAAGACATTAATTAGATAAAGAATAATTATCATTGATAATATTTTGGGTTGTTACAATCATACCCTTTAGCACACGAAATTTCCAATTCCCACAAAAAAAAGATGAGGGTAACTCTACTTCATCACTTCCTCTGATTCCCACATTACCTCTGATTTCATTGAACTTTTTTTCTATAATCTAAGTTCATCACCATCTTCTCTTCATAGGAGAGGTCATTCTCCGCTGGTACCACCACTGGATTGAGTACATGTGGTGGGTCAGGGAATTACTTCCTCAAGAGTGATACAAGGAATACAACATGTGATGACAATAGGTTCGTTGGGATTAATAGTCGATAGTTCACTACTCCAATGCGATGAAGGATCTCAAAAGGGACAACAACTCTGTACAAATATTTCCATTCTTCCTAAATATCATAACCCTCTTCTAGGGTGATATGCAGATGAATTCCATGTCTTTAAATCAAACTCTAGGTCTCTTCGAAGATTATCCGTTGAGCTCTTTTGCTGACTCTATGAAACATTAATGTGCTACTGGATGGTCTTAACCTTCTCCACCATTTCTTATACCATTTATAGACCTAGGATTTTTCTCTCGCCAACATCATTCCAACATTATAGTGTTCGTAAACTCTTCCCATTCAGGGATTCATAAGGATCCATTTGGATTCTTGAGTGGAAACTATTATTACAAGAGAACTCAACTAGTAGAAGATGTTTATCCAATCCTCATTTGATGTCTACTGAGAACTCTCTCATCTTTTCCCAAATTTGTTTGATAGATCGATCATATTAGCCCTCAATTTGAGTATGATAAGACATACCAAAGTTCATATCAGTATTTAATGCATGTTGAAGACTCCTCCATCTCATAGAGGTGAATCTTGGATATCAATTAGATACAATAGATTGTGGTAATATATTCATACCTACCACTTCTCTGATATATATATGTTCTAGTTGATGAAATGGAAAATCCTCTCTAATTAAAATTAAGTGGGAATCCTTTGTAATATGATCTATAATAACCCATATTGCATTGTTTATGTTGGATGTCTCCAAAAGTCCGGTGAAAAAGTCCATGGTCATGTTCCCCAATTTCCGTGTAGGTATATTTAATGGTTGCATCATCCCCTTAGACTTCTTCCTCTCATCCTTCACATGCTGACATACCAGGAACTTTGATATATACTCAGTGATCTACTTCTTAATGTTGTCCTTCGAATAATACTATCCGATACCTCGATACATATTTTTGTTTCCTAAGTGAATGAATAAATTTAAAATTTTTCCATCATCCAAATGTTCAATCATTATCTCAGGAATTTATGGAACATCTATCCTTTCTCAAATCTCACAATTCCATCTTTATTAACAGTTTATCTTTGAGGATTTCCCTTTTATGATGGTTTCCACATTCTTCTAAATTCATATATCATCCTATTGAGATTCCTTTAAACATTACAAAAGAGAAAGTTGAGAAATAATTTCTGAAAGAATTTATTATGTTCCCTTATTTATGATTCCCATGTCCATCATAATTGAATCTCTGAATATTGGATCCCTTTCAATTATCATCAATAAGGAAATAATTGGTTCCATTCTGCATAGCGCATTCACCACCTTGTTTTCTTTCCAAGTGTGGTAATGGATTTAGCATTCCTAGTCTTTGATCACCTCTAAGCATCTTCATTGTTGCATATTCCACTTTTTCTATGTGAATATATACTCGAGAAATTTGGGGTCTATATATATTTTACACTTCTACCCAAAGAGTTAATGCTGCCAAATTTTTAAATTGAAGATCGCTGCACAAAAATCCAAATCTATGTGTAGGATATTTATTATCATGAAAATTAAATTTCCTTAAATCATAGGAAATGGATTTATCATTTTTCATCAACACACAGACCAATCCCTTCTTTGAAACATCACTAAATACCATAAAAGTTATATACTTGTGGGTAGAGTGAGAACCAGTGCAATGACAAGCCCCCATTTCAACTTCGTGATGCTCTCTTTGAATTCATTACTCCATGAAAACATTACTCCTTTCCGATTTATCTTGTTATGAGGGTTGGACAATCATGATAATGTTCTCACAAATCGACGATAATATCTATTTAAACACAGGAATCTATGGATATCCATTTCCGATTTTGGCGTCGACCATCCCTCAATTATAGCTGTCTTAGAGGGATACACAGATAACCCATTTCTTGTGATGATATGACACATGAATGAGACCTCCATCTACCATAACTCACACTTTTTGTTCTTTTCATAGAGCTTCTCATTTCACATGGTCTCTAGTACACTGCTTAGATTGTCCTCATTCTCCTCTATGTTTTTGGAGTATATTAGAATATCTTCTATAAAGACTACAAATTTTTTTCCGAGGTAATATCTAAAGAACCTATTCATAAAGTCCATGATGATTTTTTGAGAATTAGTGAGTTTGAAAGGCATTACAATGAATTCATAGTTTCTTTATCTTGAATGAAAATAATTTTTGGGGATATCCCCCTTCTTCAGCCTTACTTAGAAATATCACGACCGTAAATCTACCTTGGAGAAGTATTGTGATCCACATATGGGATTGAAAAAGTTATCAATTCATTGGAGAGGACACTTGTTCTTTATTATTATTTTATTGAACTCATGATAATCAATGAAAAGGATCATTGACCCATCATTATTCCTCATGAAGAAGACTGGTGCACCCCATGGTGAATCACTTGGGCATATAAACCATTTATCTAGATTCTAATATATTTTTTTGTTCATCTCCTCATACTCCATAACATCCATTCTATATAGATTTTTTGATATTGGAAATGCCCTAGGTATAAGATTAGTTAAGAATTCAACATCTATTCTATGAGGTAGACCATGAAATTTCTAGAGAAACATTTCAGTGAATTCCCTCACAATAGGTATGTCTTCAAGGATGGTTTCTTCCTAATACTCAGTCATCTATGCCAGATATGTGTTCTCTAAGGTTAGTAATTTCCATGCTTGAGATGATGGTTCTAAATAAGATTCATCCTCATACATTTAATAGTAAGGAATCAGGGGTCGATTCTCAATATGAAAAGTCATTTACCTCTCATGGGATCTTATGTTGGATCTATATAAGGAAAGTCAGTCCATGGAAATATTTGCATCAAATTCCACTAGAGGGAGTATTACGAGGTTCTCTTGGATGTTTAAACTAAAAATTTCGATAAGGGAGGAGTTATATTCATGGGTTACAATAATTTTCCCATTTTCCATTCACACTGACATCATTACTTCAATAATTTTTGGTGGTGTTGGGATTCTTCAAAAAATCATTTTGGATATAAAAGAATGTGTAGAACCAGAATCAAAAAGTATACTCACTATTCATTAATGAAGAACTATCATAACATTCACCTCTTAGTTTTTGGGGTTATCTTTAGGTGTAATTATGGGAAAATATCTTCCTTGCTTCCTTGGAGGTTGTAGGTTGCCTCCGAAAATGTTTGGCTTAGGGAACTAGGTTGAAAAGTGCCATGGTTCATTGTTGTTGATGTAATGAACAACACATTGAGGTTCAAACAAAGCATTCCTATTCTCTATCATAGACATGGGTTTTTCTTATCAGTGGTTAATGGCTAGGTCCCTTCTCTTCCACACCTAAAACATTTCCTCATCCCTTTCAAGAATTTTCCAATGTTCTTCTTTTCGCACCTATAGAAAGTGTTGTGAGTGATTGTTTTGCACTGCTAGATTTATCCATCGGACCATGAGAATTATAGACCACCTTATGCATCTTATCCCCATGATCCCCAAGTGATTCTCCAATCTCCATTTCAACCATGGGAGAAGATCAGACAATTTCCTCAGAGCTCTCGAAGTCACAGATCGCTATGGCTTTCCATAGTCTAAGTTTTTATACAACTAACGAAGTGGTCAATATTGAATTTGAGGGTAACAACAAAGCCAGAGGCATATTGTTCCATCCTTATGAAGTTTTTATCATACTCTTACATGGATCATAATATTTTTTCATTAGGGAAATAAAGACCCTTCCCATATTAAGTAAGAGGGTGCAAGGAAAATATCTATTGAAAATCATTTTCTGTAAATCCATACATTCCAATACCATGATCTCCTCATCAGGCTACATATTTTTTTATCAATTTCCAACATTGATCAGATTCACCCTTTATCTGATAAACATCCATAAGAAACTTCTATTCATTGGAACATTGAAGTATGTATAAGATATTTTCAATGGAGTTGATCCATAACTCTATAATTGAGGGATCAAATGATCCTTTAAATGTAGGAGGCCTTTGACTCATGAAGCTCTTGATTTGGACTTGTTCTTTCTTAGGGTGTTTTAACGTTCTTTTTGACCTAATATTATATTCAATAGACGAGTTAAATATGTGATTATCATGACAATTTTTGTGATTCCCACTCCCATCAAATTGGACATCAAATTAGAATAGTCGTCACATTAATCATCGTATCAATTGTTAGCTTGAGTCTATCTACTTCCATCCATTGGTTGGATTAAAAAGAATGTTAGGGGTAACACATAAAGGGTAATCTAAAGACAAAAAACAAATGACTTATAAATTATTTTAATTTTTATAACTTATAAATTTATATAATTCAATCTATATTTTCAACGATCAACCACATAATATACATTATTACGTGAATTTGTTGTTATACCCTTAACAATGGTTCGTACTAAGCTTATGAATTTACCTAGGTATATCCCCCCTATAGTGTCGTAACAAAGAGTGCAACAAGTCCCATTGTTGTGCACCATTCCCATTCGTGTTGAGCTCAAAGTGGTATTTTTGGGTTTTACCTATAGATACATCTGTTCCAGAGCTGCCTCTACCATCTCATATCTGGACAGGGATGCATTTGATTGATAAACCACTTACTCAATACTGACCAAAATTTAGAGTTGTTTTTATAATTATTAGTTTTATCCCTAAGGCTTTCACTAGGATTTTATAATCCTAATCTCAATAATAAATAAACATATCCTTTCATACAAACTATTACAACCCTCCTCTTTAATTAACACTTAATCATTTTTTATTACATAAATATATTACATGATAAAACATAGAAGATCAATAGGTCTAGTGTAATTGGGAATTTGGAACATTACATATCACCTTAACACTTGAAATACACATCATTATAGAAAATGTTTATTACATGACCACACACATTCCTTCGTACTTAGAAGTGCATGTGATAACCTGGGGACAATCATAAGAAAAGTGTGATCTATAATGTCTAGTAAGGGATTAAAAAAGTCATAACATGAAGAATACATCACATGTTTTTCAATAGGAACATCAATGGAGCTTTGAGAAACATGAACATAAAGTCATGATATAACATGATTATCACAACATGGAAATGTCCCAAACACATTTAACGTGATATTAGTATGAGACAATGATCATTGCACAAAGAGAATGAGTAAACACTCATTGCACATGAATTAGCATGAGTAAACCCTCATTGAACATGATATATCATGATACAATTCTTTACCCAATCCATTGGAGTGAAATCAGGGCACACACTTCTTAATCAATTAATTTCATGCATAAATGTGCCACATAGATCATACACCCTAGAATCATTCAACATCATAATTTATTCCATGATAAATGAATATGGAATTCGTAAAAAAATTCCTCAATCATGAATTACATGTTCATAAAGGTGAATACCCTTTATAGAGAAATGTGTTTGGTATTCACTTACATGAAGATTTTGGCATGGAAATTTTTGTGTAACTACGACAGCATAAAAATGTCAAATGAAAATTTTAATATGGGTTTATGAGAGGTAAATGGGTCTCTCATAATTTATACATGAAATTGATATTAATGGGTCATGTAAAATAATATCCCAACATATGTAATGTAATTCAGATGCATAATATAAAATAATTTCTAGAATGTAAATAAGAAGAGTGAAATTCCTTACAAAATGTTGGCATGTTAACTTGTATACTTGGGAACCATTAATGAGAGAGAAAGAAGTATGTAATCATTTAAACATAACAAGGAATTTATGGGGAGGTTTTAAATAATAACCATACCTTTTTAATTGAAATTAAAATTATATAACAACTTAATGAAACTTGGACAAAAATGAGAAAGGAAGAAATACCTTATTTGGAAGTGCGATCTCAAAGGCTTGGGTGAGGGTTCAGAGAGACTTTATAGGATCTTGGGGCACCTTGGTAGAATTTTATAGAAGTAATTTCATGGTAGGGACGTTTTCCAAGTGTTTTGAGTGAAGATAAGTTGGATCATGGGTGGGTTTATATATGAAAAGTGAGGGAATTCTTTACTATTTATGTTTTGGACACCACACATTAAATAATCAAAACCACAAACCAACCCATGGATTTTTCCCATTGTTTTGGAAATCATGGATTATAAAAAAATTATTTTATATGGAATATGGATGAGATTATTAAAATATTTGGCTTGAATATGTTGAGGTGAGTCACACTCTCAAGGATATCATTTTAAAAGTTAAAATATTTGATAAGTTCGGGATGGTCCACTAAGGCACCATAAAACTAAACAAAGAAATCTAAAATTAAATTATTTTAATGGAAACACATATATTGGCCGAACATCATGTTTATATAATTTTACAACATAACTATTGGGTCATTATGATGTCATAAAACACATTTTATATTTAAACGATATTTAATTTTTACCCAAAATTTAGTTTATCTCATTAAATGATAAAAAAATCATCATTGGATAATTTTGATGTCCTGATTCCAAAAAATATATTCATTTTATCAAAATAATTTTCTAAATATCTGAATTTTTAATTTTTAAATAAAAACCGACATTTATGAAAAAATTCACGGGTCTTCACAAAAACAGTTTTCAATACTTATTAAAAATTAAAATTTTATTCATAAAAATTATATGATCATTTATATTTAATAAAATTTAATTTTGTAATATTATATAATTGAAATATTATTTAATTCAAAAATCCATTACTTCATCAGTATATATTTCTTAAGAAAATATTAATTAAAAATTCTAATTTTTCTTTTAAATACTATGTTCAAAGTAACAATAATAAAAATGAATGTATATTCTCTATAAAAAAATAATATACATAATCAGAGTGCATGTGTCTGGTTAAAAAACCCTTTATAACACTAGAATAAGACTGAAGGGTAACATGTGTGATGGTGAAAGACTCTTGGGGTGGCTCAGATAAAATTTATCTGGTGGTAATCTCTATTAACTACCACTTCTCCCAAAAGTGGTTTCGTTCAAGATTAACGTGGTAAATATTATCTTGGGGTTTGTGAAAAATGAAGACAAGTGGAAGAACCTCCTTTTTGAGCTCCAAAAAATGGGATTTGTAAATATATATTCTTCTAGATGAGTCCACCTCTTCCTTTGATTGAGTAATGTTGATTTGTTAAAGCCTTATATTTAACTAATCATGTGATCATTTTTTAATGGCAATATTTGCAACTGTGACAATTCTTAATGGTATTTCAAAATCCAAAAACATAAAACCAAATATGTTCATATGTTATAAAACTATTTTACATAATGAGACATTTAATTAGATAATGATGAATTTTTGTTAATAAAAGTTTTTGGTCGTTACAGTATGTGTGAAATTCCTTTAAAATCAGCATTTTTCAAGAATTTAATCATCCAACTGGGTAGTCCATAACATAACTAGGTTCCCAAAGAATATCTTATGTATGGAATAAAAGTACTTCAATACCTAAATTAAACAAATGGTAGGTCATTCAATAATTGGGTTCCCCTGGATTTCCTTATGTAAGCCTATTCTTTGCATTTATCTGGGTTACACTATATAGGTGACCCTAATATAATTAGGTTAACTAAGGAAAACTGTATTGAATTTTATAAATGACATGTGTAGACCAACTATTATCTATTAAATTATCCATGCATAAAAAATATTGTGATTATAATGATCCCCTAAATAAATAGATATGTTGTGGGAGAAATTTCAATAAAATTATAATTTCATAGAGATACATGGACCACAGATCACTAAATGGATATGATGTATGAGGTAAACATTTTATTGAGGGAAATTCCATTAAAATTTCATGACAGAAATATATAATAAATGATTTTCAACTTATAAAAACTTCTGTTGATTATAATATCACCATCCTCATTGAAAATTTGTATCAAATCTTTGAAAAAAAGACAAATATAAGCATCTCATAATATTGGTAACAGATGAAAAATTCTTTTGTTTAAAAAGGTTAATGTGGTAGAAAATCACCTTATGGAGTAATCTATCATTGAATTTGTTCATAAAATGAATCTATATTTTTATGAATCATGAAATGATTTATTTAAGGGTTCAATGGAATTGGATTGTACATATCCTAAGTAATTTCACACTTCACCCATATTATAAATATGATTTATTATGTCAATGATATTCAATATGATTGTGTAAGTTAATGACTTAGAGAGACTATAGAATTTATATAAGGTTTCTTCTGGTTAAGGAATTCATCTTATGTTATTGGATGTAAATTTCCCAACAAATATATATATGAGTTCTAGAAAAATTTCCCTTATATTCTCAAACTATTGAGAATAAATGAACAAGGTATATGATGCCAATATTATAGTGTTATGATGAAAATATATGTTCTTAAAACATAAAATCATGTGATGAAAAGTATGTTTT
This sequence comes from Viscum album, assembly GCA_963277665.1. Taxonomy (NCBI): domain Eukaryota; kingdom Viridiplantae; phylum Streptophyta; class Magnoliopsida; order Santalales; family Viscaceae; genus Viscum; species Viscum album. Next base: position 431,719,339 of record OY728150.1, on the reverse strand, counting down.
ATATCCCACCAATGTTTTTTCAAATAGTAAATTATGGTCCCTTAGAACTAGGGTGTATTACTAAGATTGGGTTGTTATTCCATAAAATAATATTTTGAGTAAAATTGATGAATTTTTAGAAAACATCATGGAATTTCCATGTAAGGTATCAGTGTTTGTAAATTGATTCTTTGATTTTGAAGGGTATATGATACCAAATGGTTGATTGAGAAGATTTTTAAATATACACAAGTTAAAATTAAAGAGAATAACTAAATGGGATTGTATATTGTATTCAAGTGAGAAGAAAATCGTTTATACACCAACAAATTTAAATATAATATGTTGAGATAAATCTAAAAAACATGTTTTTTTATCTCATTCTTATTTATCTCATAAGATATAGTGATTTAATTGTTAACAAGTTGTGTCTATAGAATTTTTAAAATTATTAATTGAATAAAAATATTTTTTTATTCATAACTATTTATCATATACATTATCATGGTGACCAGGATAAAAAGTGTTATATCCATGATAAAATATTTATCAATTTAATTAATATAATATGAGGGATATTGCACCTTTTTTTTAAATGATGTAATTTTTTCCCACTTCTCAGTAAAGGAATATTTTATATATTAATATTATTTTCAGGAGAATTATATAAACACATAAATTAACATGTGATAATGAAATTCTTCATTAAATTTTAACCATTCTTACTAAATGTAAATATATCTTATCTCAAAAAAGAGTTTCTATATATTATCCTGATATTCCAAAAACAAAAGTTTTTTTAAGAGGAAATTAAGAGTACCATTAGAATAAATAAGATTAATGTTTACGAATGAAATTATACGATTCTAATATTTAGAGAAAATTTCACTCGATATTTTAAACAGTTTAGGGTATGACAATAATGAAAATTTTAAAGTGTTACATTTTGTTAATATGATAAATTGAGTATCACATTTTCAAAAATGATTAATCCATTTGATTTTTAAATTTATTTTTATTTTAACTCCTAAAGATTTTATATTTAATTAGTTTTAATAATAAAAATAGTTTCATTGATTTGTCTTCATGTGAAATGTTTATGGTATTCATAGAAATTTTTCTAAGTAATATAATTTAGAATCAAAACATTTCGTGTTTTAATGTTAAGGAGTTTGAATATATTCAAAAAGACAAGAATTGATAATATGAATACTTTGTCACACCATTATTCAAAATGGATTACTTCATAGATATTGCACAAAACAATTATTGGGATAGTATTATCATTTGTCCATAGTGAGATCTTTCATTAATTACATAGAAATTCACGGAGCCACTATTAAGGGAAAAACAATATGAGGTTCATTTAAAATCTCCAAGTTGAATCGACATGTGTTATTAGTTGTAATGGCTATTTAATTATCATGATTTTATATTAAAGGATCTCCGAATTTATTATTCATTAATTTTATCCATAGTTAACCTTACATGAATGATAGAATGATAAATATCCAACAAAAATATAATTTCTACTTTTCCTCAATCAATTATCATCATATAGTATAGTAGGTGGATCTAATATTTTATAGTTGGCATGAATATACTTATATTTTCAATAAAGAGTTTGAAAATTATTTATGGTGAATTGATTCAAGAGGTAATAATTAGAGGATTTTTACATGGAATGAATTATTAAAGTATATGTCATAGAATTTCATGTATTCCTTAATATACTTACATGTGTGTGATTATAATTTTTTACATTAACCTATGTTTGGTAAGAAACCTATTATAAGAGCCTTCAAACATTGATACATGAACAAAACAATTATACAAATTGACATAGAAAATATGGGGTTCGTTGGGTATGTTGTTTGTCTGGTAATTGGTTGGAGGGCATCTAAGTTGAGATTTTTCTTTGAGTGTTCTGACTGAATACATATAGACCATGAACAAATTAGATAGTGTAGATGTACAACCAGACTATGTTAAATCACATATGATTTTCTTAGCTATTTGGATTAGAGGAATTTGATTTAATCATCTATTAAATGAATGAAATGTCATTTATTCATCGTCTTGGACAATATTTTTCATAAAATCAAAAAAACGAGATGACCTATATTATATTGTCATTGTTCCATTCCTTGATATAAATTTTTGTAATTGTTAATGGGTTTATAAATATATTTATATAATTTATATGATATATCATGAGGTGAGAGTGTGTATGTTCAAATATGAGTATGTTTGTTGAAGATCAAAACAAACCACATAGTATCATGAGTAGAACTGATTCATGGATAGAGCTTTCTATTTAGACACATATATTAAATATTGATTTCGTTTTTTTTATCAATGTTATTAAGGCCTATAGGGTCCCACAACTAGGCCCCTTGAGAAGGATTGATTTTTGGACAATAAGTTTGTTCCAAAATTATGATATTTTTATAAAATGATAACAAAATTAATTTTTTGGATGGATTTAAAAAGTGTTTTTATGTTTCCCATAAAGTAATTTTTCAATTTCAGTGAAATCTAGAAATCTGTTTACATTAACTAAAAAGTGAATATTAATGAATTAAATGTAGATTTACTAATCATTCCATATATTTCCATTGCTTATAATATATTATAAATTGATTAAATGGAATCCTTCATTAATAAATTAAATATATTAAATTAAAAAAAGGAACTCAATAAAAAAATCCAACATGAATAAATGTATGTCGATGCATTTAATATAGTTGATGATTTACATTAAATGAAATGAATCAATGTTAACTATAAAAAGGGATGAGATCACACTAATTATATAGGATTGATTTTATTCAAGCCTTATGAATATCTCCTCCTCCTAAGAAAAAATTTCTAATAATCCCTAATTAGTTAAATGTATCATTGAGCGGGGATATGTGAATTATTAATATATTTTTCTTTTATATTTACATTATTTTGAAACTACCTTTTCGTCCAGTGAAATATTTTTTACCTTATTGAAAAAAAATCCAAACACACCACTAAAAGAACATAGGAATTTACAAGGCTCACCACTCAACAAGATTATCTACACCATTTCATGGTCTTGAAATAATCCAATACCAAGAAATCCACTTCAAAAAAATCCTTTTGTGGAATACAACAATAAGGATTTGCACTTACCCTCATGTATCGCTATGTTTAATAAAATAGTTCATCTGTTACATGTATCCTAAAAAATATGTAATATAATTTTTGTAATTTTTTTTGTTATGATTCCTTTTCAAAATTCAAAAATATGTAATTTAAAAACAATTATTCACTTTATTACCCATCAGTAGGAAATAACAACATCTAGAATTTGTAAATACATACATTTTGATTTCCTTGTCTGATTCTATTATCTGATTCATCAATATAAAAAATGGGTTTCTATTAGAATACCAGTGAAACAATAATGAACTATTTCTTCCTAATTCTAGAAATACCATTTTGATTACCAGTATGATGATCCAACCCAAAAAATTACTAAATAAATATGATATTATCTCTTCTCTTTTATTCTTCTATCTGGAAAAAATAATCAGGTATTATCGATCAGGAAACATTTTCTCCATAGAACATCATAGATTTTCTCTCTTCTTTTAAATATAGTACTCACATCAGAAAAGTACAATGTACTTCCTCTATTTATAGTTAACCAAGCAATGGTTTGTCCTGGAGTCTGAATATCTTTCCATCCAAACCAGTTTTCCCAACACCTAAATTGTCATTGAATTTCATTTACATTATTGACTTATTTAGTGATTATTTTATCATCTTGAATATTCTCAAATCATCTAACCACATTATCCCAGCTTCAATATTTCTTTAGAATCTTCAATCAGATTCAAATTCCCCATGATTATTTCATCATTATGATGAAGTGATTTGATAATTTAATATATTTTCATGAAAAAATTGAAAAACTAATATATGTCTTCTCATTATGAATCTGGAAACCAACTTCTCATTCTGATATCTTCATTACACTGGATAAGAAACATTGTTCATTATGTTGATCTACACAAAATAAATAATATTAAAACCATTTTTTAATATTCATCAACCACTTATTTGGTCCCACTTGACCACAATACAGAAACTAATCCAACCATACTTTTAGGATACCCATTATTTTTTTTGTGGTTGAAACATTTATTATTTTTATCATTTCATTATACAAATGATCCTAAGTTTGAGAATGTTATCAGTGTAATCATGTGTCCAATGAATAAGTCTAGTATTCACTCTGATGATTAGTGTTAGAATCCCTTTTGATGGATTAGTTTCATACCATGTTTGATGGACCACTTATAGTATCTTGGAACTAAAGAACATTATTTCTATTATGATTACAAAATTCATCTTATTTTTCTAATGAATTTTTCTTGTGTATTATTTTTCCAATTGAATACCAACATCTTCATAGCTTCATGTTCCAATACACCTTTCTAGCCGAAAGTTATTTTTGTTTCCAATGATCTCAAATAGATGAACTAACACCAGAAAGCATTGTTATCATCATCATTATTTATTCACAATTATCTTCTTGTATCATGAGTACCTCATGACTTCAAATACTTTTAAGAACAACTTCATCGTCTTTTATTTTACATTTGGATTTATTATAACTTATCATACATCCAACAACTCCATTCTTTCCATCCAATCATTAATATGATTAGAAGAATCAAATATACCCTTTCCTTCATTAGGATTACATCACACATTCCTTTACAACTTAAGAATTTTGTGATATAAAAAATAACAACGAATTTCAAGGTTTTTGTCAGATCCACACAGAATCTGATTTTCCATTTAATTATGATCAGAACATCATTTCAGACCCTAGATGGATCTAATGTGCCTTTTTCATCTAGAACACATCTTCCCAATCTAATGGAATTTATTAATCATTTTGAGTCTAATTTTTTTAATACAATGGTAAATAATGTTATTAAATTTTATGAAGATAATTTATTTCATTCTTGTTGAAAAGAAAGATAAAACTTTATCAATAAACTTCTTTCATCTTTTGAAAACAATTTCCAAATCCAACATGATCCCAACAATATCACACTTAGTATCTTGTTTTCAAAAAGGATTCATAAATGATTAACTTTGAAATCTCATGCTATATATTAGATATAATAAATTCTATTTCTATGTTATCCATCTTATTTTATGAAACAAGACTTATTGATCGAAAACCCATCTTATGAAAATGTAGTGACTCATGAAGCTTCCTCAGATTTTTTACACATTATTATTAAACTATTTTTTTTCTTATTCCATTTTTCTGGAAATAATTTCCTCCAACCACTCCAAAAAACAATATGGATAGTTCACAAAATTACCTGTTTGATTCACAGCACAACTAAAACTCCCCCTCTATATTTGATTCCTCAAAAAGATTAGCACATATACTGGATTGATTAATGAAAAAATTCACCCACTTGAAATAACTAAATAGGTGCGTGATGGGAAATTGTAAAATACATACACCGACATTGATGAGAAAACAGTTTGATTCCTATCTTCATCCTATGTTTATACAAACGTTCCTTCGATAAATGATTTGTAAAAATGGAAATAAATCCATATGATGTATTAACATACTCTAGATATAAATTATTCTTATTTTCATTCTCTTAGATAAAATGATAAGTTAAAAAACATTTTTTGATATAGAATGTTATACCATATTCTTAATAGGGTTTATGGAACCCTGATGTTCAAAACCATAGATCAAGGGAAACTTCAATTCAAGAAGAAAATCATTCAATTGAGTTTTTATCAACATAATTAGAGTAGCATCTTTAGTGTAAGAAACATACTCAAATTCAGTCTTTCTATGAATTGCTTATTTTTTTAACAAACAAAACATTTCCTCAGAAAGAAAACATTACCAGATGTGGATCTTATATTATCAAAATTTCGAGCACAATCATCATCTGAATGACTAAATAAAACAATAATTTATGAGAAATCATAATGCATTATAAATTTTGATATTTATTTTATATATTTATGAATTTTTTTCTGGACAATTGGTTTGATTATTTTGTAACACTCTGAAATTTTTCACATAAGGTATAAACATAAACAATGTCTGGTATTCATGCAGTCAAAAAAAATCTGTATATGAGGTTATGAAATTATTTTTGATCAACTTATTTTCCGTGTAAATCATTATTCAACTTTTTTCCCACTGAAATCGATGTGGAAGTCAGCATTGATTTCTCTATGAATATCTTTTTGATAATTTCTATTGTTTACTTTTCTTCATAATCATAAAAATTTATTTCTTATTTTTTGATATTTGGAACCAAAGAATATATTTCATTTCACCCAGTGTATAAATCTAAAAAAGGTTTTTCACCTCCTCAATATTTTATTGAAAATTTATTTCATTATTCCTAACAATGATAATAACAAAAAATATAGACATTTAAAATGAGTGGGAATTCAAACATTCTTTACTATAATGTTTTGAATGAACTCTTATTTTCAAAAAACTCATCTTCCTTAAGATGATAAACAATTTTGAAGATAATTCCATTAGATCTTATTTTAGACCAAAATAGTGTTTTTCAACCATCACATATAAATTTTATACTTACAAAAAAATACTACATGGTTTTTCAATGTTAACATCCTCATCAAAATCACAATTCAGAAATGTTGATCTCACATCCATTTGAAAATAATTATGACTTCATTGTATAAAAATAGAAATAAATATTCGGATTACATATACCATTTACAGTAGAGAAAATTTCTCATAAAAATAAATGTATTTTATTTGTGGGAAACCTTTTCTAATAAATCATTCTATGTTTCATATCACTTCACCATCTTTATTTATCTTTTTTTGGAAAACCCACTTTGTACCAATAACATTTTTTTCATCTAGTTTAGGTACAAGTTAACATAAATACATCTTTTCATTCTGATAAAGCATATAATTTATATCCTAAACACATTCTTCATTTTCAAAATATTCATTCAAATATTTCAACAAATTATTTGAATGAAAATAAGTACATGTAATTGTTATTGTTATTTGAGACCATTGATATTGACCACCAATTATGATTTGAGATTTGTATTTCTTACTCATCATAGGATGATATTTTTTATATTATTTTCCATCACTAAGAAAAGGGTAGTCCAATTATTCTTCTTTAGAATTTCTACAATTTTATTCTTCCTTATCAGAGTATTTATCAGATGTTATTTCTTCCTCTTTATTTTCCATATCTGAAAAAATCTATTTATATTCCTCATATTTTCCATGAATTTTTACATCAACATAGACATCTAATATTCATGAATCTTTCATGAAGAATATATATCATATTCCATTTAGAGCATATCCATGAACAAATTCATCTTCACCTCTATGCTCAATCATTATATGTATTCCACCTTTTCTCCTTATCATACATGGAATCCCAAAATCTCTTATGTGTTTGATACATGGATATTTAAAATTAAAAAATTTCATTACATGGAATATTTGAACGTTCCCTATATAAACATATGTATTGAATATGAATAGTTTTACACATGTAGTGTATCCCAAAGTAATGAGAAACAATATTTTCAAGTAACATAGTTATTCTAATTTCTAATTGAATTATAATCTTCTTTTAAAAAAACCAACTTTTTTAGGATTATATGTTGTGATGAACTCTTTAATAGTGATATGTTTCTCAAGATAACATTAAAATTCATTATTGTTTATCCACTATAACTGTCATATCTCAAGTTCTTTTGTAAATACTCACATTCCTTCACATCATTCCTTATGAAACATTTAATAATTTTTTGAGAATCTGACTTATGTTTATTATACATAACATAATTAACATAAGTAAATTAATCAAGGACTACAATGAATTAATTTTCTCAATGAGATTATTTTTTCTCCTTGGCCAATGTATATAATAATTAATAAGTTCTAAGGGTCGTTTTGACCCAATTTCAAATTTTTGATGCATAGAATTTGGAATTTTTCATTTCTGGAAAGTAGTGCAATACCAGTAACTTCTTCTTTACATATCTAGAATACCACAAACACTCTATATCCTTTATACCTTGGTCTTGTTCATCGAACACATTTTTTCAATCCTTTTATGAAACAACTTTTTTTATCTTTATATTCCCAATTAATAAGAGTTTTGTAATTCAGAAACCTTGGATAAGTGTCCTTTTGTGTGTTGGCATCTTCTGAAAATATCTACCTATTTCTATATTTTCCAAAAAATAAATTTTTTCTAAATATTTTATTATTTCCTTCTTGATAAATTTTTGAAACACTGAGAAAATGGTGTTTCATCCCATAAAAACACATAATTTTTAGATTCCAAATTTTCATTCCCAATGATGTATAACCAAGAACCTCTAATTTTAAGTGATACATTCTTTGTAAATTTCATTGTTCCTAAATTGAATTCAATCACATTTTTGAACATTTTTATATCTCTTATCAGATTAAAAGATCACCACGCACCCAAAATCCATGGCCAATAACTTTCTGTAGCTTTGATAGCTGTTTCTACAACAACATCTATTTGTTTCCATTTTTCACTCTTAACTTTTAAATTTTGATAAAAGTTAACAAGAGTTTTTTATAAAAATAATATAATACAAACGTTTTTAGAGTTTACCGATTATTCAGATCATTCATAGATACTTTCCATAGGTTGGAACCTATTTTCCTTTTTACACCAACCTTATCAATTTTCTTTAGAATAACCATCTATGAAATATTAATTATATAGAATTGAATCCCCCTTCAACATTTCTTTCTTTAATTTTTAATTTTTCTAATTAAACAAAAACATATATTCTATGTGTTTTAATCAACCATAAGACTAGAAGTATCCAAGGAAATAATATTTACCTCAAAAGATTTTATGTCGTTTGGAGGTGTGATCATGATTTTTATCAACCATTTTATAATTATTTCATGTTTTTTTAACCGCAGACGTTTTTGTAATCAATAATAATATTCTTCTTTTGCATATATTTTATTTTATTCATATAAAAATCTGATGGAATAAAAAATATTCAAATTCAAAAAATTATAAATTATGACTTCCCTACATTGTTGGTCATAGACACATACATAATTTTCTCTTCAACATTCTTTTCAGAAAATATTTTAGATTTATTTTGAACCTTTTAAGGTAATTTTTATCCATTATAGGTTTATCTTTTCAAGATCATTCATGAACATTAGAGATATCATTTTCAAAACATGTTACCCTTTGTTCAACTTTAGAATGTTTTTGTTAGATAAGTTCCATCTTGTCTTATTTTTCCTTAAACAAATATTTCTATATGTTTTTAATGATTCTTTTCTCTCTCAAGAGATTTATTTTATTTATAAATCTCTTACAACATAATGAAATTATCATAATAAAAACATTATCAGTTTTTTGTTTAAGATTTTTTAGTATTCTTCATCCTGATTTATTTCTCAATCCTCCTAATCTTTCATAGAAATACTTCCAATTATTCTTTCAGATGAAAATTTTATTGAGTTTCTTATTCATCAAAACTAATTCACCCAAAATCACTATTTAATTTATTTCAAAAAAATTATTCCCATACTTCTCAATATAATTTTTGGATTCAACATCACTATATTCAACTTCGTCTTCATTAGAAAGGAAAATTATTGTTTTGAATTTGAGGATTTTTTATCATTCTCTTTTGGAAAGGATTTAGCCTTATCACCCTGATTCTTCTACAACCTTATTAAAATGATTTCAACTTCATCACATTTATATTATTTCATTCTTCATGAAATATTATAAACAATGTTCCCAATTGATCTATACTCATAATACATTAAAAGATGTTTCCATTTATATTTTCTAATATCTGTTATAAAATTTTTAGAAATCAAGGATAAAAAATCCTCAAGATTTTTACATAATGCTTATTTTTAATCGGATTCAGCAACTTCATCTTCCTCAGGAACCTTTATAGTCCTTCCTTTCTTAGTTTCCATAAATGAAATTTCTTGACCATGTTTTTTCCTTTAATAACTTTCTCCCTTCTCATTTATTAAGTAATGAATGTAACATGTAAATCATCAAGAAATTATGTTTCTAGATATATATATTTCAATGAATATTATTTATGGAAAAATATCAGGATGAATTATTTAGAAATTTTTAAAGAAAATAGATTCACCTATCTTTTCAATATTAAATCATATATTTTAGAAAATGTAATTCACCCCGGTAATGAATTCCCTAACAGATTCGTTCTCACCCATATCAGATCTTCATTCCATGCCCTCTAGAATTTTAATTTTTTTCTTCTTCACTTTTTTATTGTCATGAAATTTGTTTTCAAAGTTATCCCATATACCTTTGGCACCATAAACACCCTTCACTATTAAAAATTCACTTTTAAAATGTGATGAGAGTTAATCCTTATACGATTTTCCATAATTCTCAAGATTTTTCATATTAATAGATATAAGAGGAAATTTTTAATCAAATGAGGGAAATCCATATATTGCAACTTCAAGAAAATCATAACCAAGAGTCATACAAAAATGAAATAATCATTATTTATATATATGATAATCATTACAATCAATGATTTGAATTCTAAAATGTTCACACAATTGACACTATACTTCACAAATTTTCTTCTAAAAAATAAGGAAAAAAGTAAATAAAGGAATCAAATATTTTTAATATCATTTTTTAATTCCCCACATTATAAATATATCACTAAGAGGGGGAGGGTTTAATTAATTATATAAATTTATTTAAAGTTTCATTTCATTTGAAACAGTGTTTCCATAATTTTGAAGACTTATTACCATCATAAAAATAAATCCAAGCACACATCCATAGGGACAAAAGAATTTAAATGGTTCACTACTAAACAAGAGTAGGTATATCATTGGTATAGTTTAAAAAGAATCCAAAACCAAAAAATCCCTTATATAGTAATCCTTTTGTGTGAAATATAATGAGTTGTATATTCCATTACCCATGTTTAGTAATATGTTCAATACAATAGTGCATGAGATTATAGAAAAAAAAATAGATATAATAAAAAGTTTGTAACAAACATGATATATTATATCCATGTAAATATTCAAAAAAAATTATAAGATAATTATTTACATTATTACCCAGCGTCAAGGAAAAACTTATTCTAGACATTATAATGACACTCATTCAAATTTCACTATTTGGTTCTCCAGTTCTATTTCACAAAATGAAAAATATGTTTTTATTTTAATAACGCTGAAAAAATAATATATTGTTTCTTCCTAATTCTAGAAATCCTAGTATAATTATCCAACCTAATACAATGACAAACTAAATATGAGCATCCCTCTCTCCATTCTTCTTTTATATATAAAACATCCACATGTATCCTCGAACTGGAAAATAACTCTACTTATAACATCAGGGATTCTCTCTCTTCTTTTCAAATTAGTATTCACATCAGTAAAGTTCAAAGTACTTCATATATTTATAAGATACCAAAAAATGTTTTTGGATGTATTTTTAAAATCATTCCCAGTCAACCCTATTTTCTAAAACTAAAATTCTCCTAGAATTTTGGATGTATTCCGGAATTATTAAAAACATCATAACTCTTATAGAATATTCTTTAATCTTATCCCCACTTTTTCTTGGCTTCAAAAATTCTATACAATATACAATCTAATTCTAATTCCCCATTTGGATTTCCTCATTAATATTAATACGATAGAAATGTCCAAATGTTATCCTACATGAATTAAAAAATATATATGTGTTGTCATTAGAATTCTCAGAATGAACTAGTCATTATGATTTTTTTATTATGATGGAGATAAAATATTATTCAAAAAATTTCTATACACAAAATGAAACATATGAAATCCGTTATTCAAACATCTTCAACTAATTCTATGGTCCCTTTTAACAACACTTTAACAACTACTTCAACTGTCCTTTCAAGATCCCACTTTTGATAACTTTTGTTGGTTGTTGAAACATTTGTTATATTCATCATTTATACAGAATAATGATCATATGTTTGATAATGTTATCAGTGGCAGCCTATGTTTGATGGATCAGTCTTAGATTCACTATGGTGATCTTTTTTAAAATCCATTACGATGGATCGAAGGCATACCACATCTTGTGGATGAGTTCCTATAGGTTTGATTCTAGAAAGGTCATTTATTTTCTGATTATTACACTCCATTTTTTCTTCTTAGGATATTTTTCTCATGGATTATCAGTGTGGCTGGGAACCCTCATCTTCATAACCTTGTATTCTGACCAAGCTTCCCATCAATCAATACTTAATGTGTTGTATGATCTCACACTAATTAAATGATACTACAAATCATCAACTTTATCCCATTTTATTTCAAAAATATCTTCTTAGGTCCAGAATTCCTCATGACATTGAATTCATTTAAGATCATCATCACCATTATCTTACTTATATTGGAAATTATTGTAACCGTCCATTCTTCTACCAACTTATTTCTTTCCAAATAATCATCGATATGACTAGAAACATCAGATCCCCCCCTTACCATCATAAGAAATTGATAACAAGTTCTTCATCACCTTATTACTTTTATGAAATTAAAAATAGAAAATAATCATTATTATTTCATTAGATCCATTTCAAATCCTATTTTTTCTATTTATAATCAGAAACTCATTCGAAACCCAAGGTGATCTGATGGAACTTTTCTTTTGGAAATCATCTTCCCAATTTTATGGAATTTCATAATCTTTGTATGTTTTATTTATTGAATTCAATTGATAGTGTTATTTTAGGATTTTACAAAGTGAATTTATTTCTTTCTCAATTTTAACAAAAGAGACCATTTTATTTACAAACTTCATTCATTTCATGAATTGAACATCTCTATAAAAATTGGTCCAATTATTTTTCACAAGGTGAATGAACATTAAATACATATACATTTATTTATCCTCAAGATATTTTTTTGGATCCCATGGAATATTTAGTCCCCTTGATTATAGTTGGATTTTTATATTGTTCTCTTAGTATTGACATAAAGTGTATTCCAGAAATGATTAGATATGAAGCATATTATTATCCAGGTGTTCACATATATCTTGTCCATTCATAATATATATTTATTCAATTGAGGATTTCTCAAGAACATTTATTTTTTTCCTTAGTTACCATCAAACAAATAATGATCCACCGAAATCATCATGGAGACCTCATGAAGTGATCATGTTATGAGGGGGCAACATGCGAGGAATTGAAAACACAATTGAAATATTTAATTTTTTTATGTGGAAGTAATGAGAATAATATTATATGCGATAAGGGAAAACATGTAAAAACATTATATGATTAATAAAAATTAATGTATGAAAAATATTTCATAACAAAGGGTTGGGTAAGAACACATTGACATTAAAAAATAATCAAGGCTACACATGAAATAAAAATTCTATATAAGACATATTTAATTAATACTGTAAAAAGACATTTGATGAAACTAAAATTTTACTGATATAGATAAAATAATACATGATAATAATAGTTCAATTATATTAAAATTTTAATAATTTACCATATAACATGAATTAATGTGATATATTTGATCCCTAAGATCCTTAAAAAGCCAAATTATTGAATTTTTTAAAATTTATAAAACATTGATCATCATGGATGTCAAAATAATATCTAAAAGTATTAAAAAAATCAATATAATAAATTTAAACAATTCGTACTTATCTGGGTAATAAATAAATCGGAACAACTAAATGTTTTATGATATATTGAATTTAAATAAAGAAGTAAATCATCAATTTTAATTTATAAAAATAATATCAATGTCATGAAAAATAATTCAGTTAGACTTCCTATGAATTCCCAGACCCAGCTGACCCTCAACCCGTGCCCCAAGCCTAGTTGGCCACATGGCCCCTGGCTCGTCTCCCCATAGGCCAGGGGATGCCGACTAACATTATGGGGGTAATGGTATGTTAGTGGGGAGACTATACCCCCATGTCAGAGTAATCAACGGAATAGAACCAAGTGATAAAAATAACAGAAACACAACCAATGGACATATAAGATAAAAGGGGAAACATACAACCAAACCACAGAAGTAAGGAATCCCGGATAAATATACCAAATCCACATAGGCAGTGTATGATACAAAGTGGATGCATGGCATGCTGGTATAATGGAAATAGAAGACAAGAATGCTATAAAATAATAAAAAAAGAACAAAATTAGTCCCCAAGAATCTCTATCCAAGCTCAATCCTCTGCTCTGGATTTGCAGCTAGAACATACATGTATCAACATCCTGAAGCTAGGCATTTTCCCCTACTAGTACATGCAGTAGTAAAGTCTACATAGGTGCCAAGGAGGCCGCCTGGGTAGGGTGTGAGACAAGCCTCAGTAGGCCACCACCAATTATGTCTACGTGTAATCCAAAAAGGTGTTCGCATGAAACAATGAGTAATATAATTCATGTAAGTACAACTAAGTAAATAAACAACCCTTCCACTCAGGTTATGAAAGGACACCTGGCGGGTCTACCTCCTTCAGCCCATGACTGGAAATCTGAAAAAACACCAGAGGTATATAGGTTATCACTGTCATGAGGTAAACATGCCTCTCGCCCAAAAGTACTGTAGCCGACGTGGGGTAGAAATTCCTCCCACCCGTAAGGTTATATAGGCATGAGGTATAAATTCCTCTCGTCCTCAATCAATGTAGTTAGAATGGGGTAGAAATGCCTCCCAACCGGAAGGGTATATAGGCATGAGGTATAAATGCCTCTTGTCCTCAATCACTGAGACTTATCTGTCACGGTATAAGAATGCCTCCCGCCCACACATGGTTTGTCAAATGAATTTCATCACAGAAAAGCATAACCATTCACATCACAGTATTTAAGGCACAAAATCTTATATCACATCACATTAACAATGCATGGCATTTCCCAATCACATCATAAAAAAATCAATCATCTAAAGGAAGAGTCCAATTCAATTCTTTCAAGGGGTTCAGACTATCTCATCCTAGCCAACCCTTAACCAAGCCATCCCATTTTCTTAACATGGAAAATGTCTCTCAAGACATACCATTAAGGTTCAAATTTGAAAAAGGGCAAATTCCCAAGGCATATCACCTATGGTTGACCACTCCAGGTCCACATCTGATCTAAACACCCAAACAAGGTTAGATTAATCAATCTCATACCTCATGGGTCATTTAGACATGACGCAATATATAAGGTCCTAGCCTTAAACCTGAACTAATCTTGAGTTATTACAATATTACACATTTTGGATATTTTCGGGTTTAGAGTTTTAGATAATTAGATCATAAAACATGCATTACATTCCACATATAAACAAAGTGGTTACATAAAGATAGTATTATTCTTTCCCATCAATGGAAACATATTTAAAATAAAACATGGATTCTTTCTTGACACTTCCTTGACACTATCATCATATCATGTACCTTTCCCTTGACCTGTGAAAAACATTTCAAAAAAACATGGGATGAGCATAAAAAGCTTAGTAAGGGATATAAAAATATTGAAAGGAAACATGGGTACACATATAAATAAGAATGAAATCATACTTTACCCATAAAACATAACCACTTTAACATACCTCATCAAATCATGAATAAATCATAGAAATCATAAGACATAAAGGTAACATGAGGCATTCATAACATTCTTACGTAGGGAGTAACCCTCTTGGTTACATTTGGAATACCCATCACAGTATATTCCATAAATATCTTCGGAGAAACCATAACGTTTCACTCCTTCACGTTACCCAATGCATTGGAGAGCTATATCGGGCTCACCCAGCCTTAGTTTATCAAGGAACCACCCATCTTCATAATAATGCCAAAGAACCTCAACATAATCGTATAACATAAAACATGCATAAAGGAAACATAACATTTCCACCATTCAATCACAAGATATCAATACAACACATTGATATAAAAACATTATGAAAACCATTTTCAATACCAAAATAAAAGAAAAGTAAAACAAGGTATTTATTTTTCTTTTAAAAAATGGTATGGCTTGTAGAGGAAGCCAAAACTCAAATACTTGTCACGGCGGCGGAGAAGTCGTTGTCGCCGCAAACGTACGAAAAAAAACATTCCATTTTTTTGTTTAGTAAATTCTTCGTAAAAAGAAGATTCCTTTTAATAAACGTAAAAGTCAAAGGGGTTTATACACCGTATAAAAGAAGGTTGTGTATAAAACAAAATATACCTCAATGAAAGAAGATTGAGACGAAGTCCCATACCTCGGGTCCGACTTGACTCGATCATTCTTCAATGTCCTGAATAATAAACTTGAGTTAATTTCTACATGATTAATAACCTTTTTCACGTTAATTATTCCATTTATATCACTTATTGTCGTTTCATGAACACTGTGTAATTATTTAATTTAATAACGGTCGTTTTAACGATCATTGGTACTTGAGTAAACAATAAACCATTTAAAATTACAAGTTGTTCATGTATCCATTATATCCAGAATTATAATCATGATTTATATATTATATATATCATATATATCCAGTATATACATGCATTTAAAATATTACATAATCATTTAGAGGTAAGAAATGAAATGCACCGTTCATGGAGACGGTAAGTCGTACGTACGCATGAACGCTACTTTCATTTCTATTTCGTATTTTATAGAATTGAATCATAATGATATAAAGGTATATTATAATTCCAGTATAATATCATATATAATATCATAGTTCCATCCTTTATATGTCCCACATATGGTATTTAACGAATCAAATCACTTTGAGGGGGCGGAAGTCCGCACTTCCTTAAATGAAGATGTCACGTTTACCCATAATGGAAACCATAAAGGTATGCCCAAAATGAAAAATACAGAAGTTTAAGGAAAACATAAACATATTAAATATCATATATAAATATAGTTTCATCTTAATGGCCACCTTTTAAGGTGTTAAAATAATGTTGAACAATCATCGTTTCGGGAGGCTGAAATTCGCCATCCACGGTAACAGTATGTTCTTTAACCATTAGATGTAGGTGTGTATAAGTGTATCTCGAATCCTTCATATACAAACATCCTAGTATATTTATGATATTGGAGTTGTTACAAAAGAAATGAATAAAAAGAGTTTAGGGGGTTGTAGAAACAAAATAAAACAAAAGGACTCAAGTGAAGACATTACGTTAAAATCGGGTAACTCCCTTTGGTTTGAGCTCAAAAGCGTCCTTGGGAAAACTTCTGCACAAAGTGAGGCTATAAAGAGTAATAAAGGGATGTGGAGAGACAAAATGGGCAGGGGTTGGCCGAGCCAAAGGCTTTGGGAGTGTGGGAAAGGAGGTAGAGGTGAGGGCCTTTTATAAGAGGAGAGGAGGGGAACCCTTGGAATGTAAAGAAAAGTCACATTATTTTAAAATGGTATTAGGATTTAAGAGGTACCAAATTCATTTATTTCGAGGATAAGGTGATAAGGGTTTGAAATCCACCCATCCAATAGGTTTTGGCATTTTTTAGGTCTTATATGTTACATTATCTTTCCATTTTATTTAAATCGTTAAATAATGAGGTCATCACTGCATCATCATGATTTCATAAATAATTTAATTTATATAATGTCTAAAAATTATAAAAAAACTATCATGATGTAGGAAATACTGTTACATTTCTAATTAATATTTATAGTCAAAAATCTGACTTGTATAAGCCCATGTAAAAATTGTGTTAGTAAAACATCTCATGTGTGTGGCATTTTTTACTTTAACATTAAATAAAAAGTTTTTTATGTCATTTCCCAACCAAAGTGGTTCCATGGGGTCCCCTAGTTGACCCATGGATTATATTGGTTAGACATGACACAACCAATAAGGGTAGGACTTGTGTCAAGGTATTTTCGTTTTATTATAATATCATTTTTGCCTTACATTGCACTAATTACCTCTAATCGCGATTAAGAACTTATAAGTTACTACTCACCAAAAAAAAATATTTTAATCTCATTGAAGCAAATTTTACTTTTTAATGAGAACCATGTATGCCAGTTTTTTTAAAATCAAATCACAGAAGTGACAATGTTTCATTTAAATGAAAAATCAGTTTCCTTAACTACCACTTAGTGGTTTCACTATTCATCAAAAATTGAAGTTTTTCAGAAAAATACCAAAACTTCACCCTAAGATATATTTGATATTATGAATTGAAAAATGATGTCTATTTTACAAAATTCAAATCATATAATTCACATTAATTAATTTAATAATTAATTCCCACTGTCATGACAAAAAGCGTGTTTTTATGAAACAATAAGTATCAAAAGATTGACACTAGTTTAAGTCCAATTTCAAAGTGAAATTGATTCGAATGACCACCATTGGATTAAATGGTTAAAATATATTATAATTTAACTTTAAAAAAATTCAAAAGATAATCTAATCATATAAATAAATTAGATTAAAATGAGGTTTTGAATTAAAATACAACATTTTACACTATTCATTAAAAAATGAACATTGTCCGAAAAAAGCCAAAAATTAACACAAAGTATATTTTGATGTCCCAATCATAAAGAATAAGTTTATTTTGACAAACATAGCTTATAAAATTGTCAAAAGATATATTTAAAAATGGTTTTCCATCAAAAGGCAGTTAAACAATCCTTTAAAAAATATTAGTGTATTCCATGCTTAAGATTGGATTTATTTTCATTTTAAGCCTCTAAAACACTATCTAATTCATTAATAGACATAGATAAATATATATATTATTAATTACTTAATTGGGATGTTACATCCTTCCCCCCTTTAGAAAATTGCATCCCCACAATTTATTTACTTATCGAATAAATGGGGGTACTTATCCCTCATTTCATTTTCAGATTCCCATGTTGCCTCTTCCGTCATGTGGTTTTTCCAAAAAACCTTTACCTGATTAAACACCTTATTTCGTAACACTTGCTCCCTGTGGTCAAGAATCTGGACCGGTTGTTCCTCATAAGATAGGTTCTCTTCCAGCTGAACTACCTCTGGACTCAAAACATGAGATGCATCTGGCATATACTTTCTCAGCATCGAAACATGAAAAAAAATTTGTACCTGAGATAAACTCGGAGGTAAAGCCACCCAGTATGCAACTGATCCAACTCTCTCCAGAATTTCATATGGTCCAATGAATCATAGACTCAGCTTTCCTTTCTTACCAAATCGCATCACACTTTTCCATGGTGAGACTTTGAGAAAAACATGATCACCTACCTCAAAAGTTAGATCCTTCCTCCTGTTGTCTGCATAACTCTTCTGCTTACTCTGAGCTGTTCTCATGTGTTTCTGAATCAGCTAAACTGTTCCTACCATCTCTTCTACCAATTCTGGTCCCATTAACTTCCTTTCACCCACTTCATCCCAGAAAGATGGAGTTCGACACCGCTTCCCATATAATTCCTCAAATGGTTCCATCTGTATACTGGAATGAAAACTGTTATTATATGAAAATTCAACCAAAGAAATATGTTGGTCCCAACTTCCCTGATAATCCATCGAACAAGCTCGTAGCATATCCTCCATGGTCTGAATTTTTCATTCTGACTGCCCACCTGATTGAGGATGAAATGCTGTACTAAAACTTAATTCAGTACCCAACAACTTCTGAAGGCCTTTCCAAAAGTTAGAAGTGAACCTGGGATCACGATCAGATACAATGGAGAGAGGAAATCCATGTAACCTGACTATCTCATTAAGATACAAACGGGAATGTTGATCTAGGGAAAAAGTATCTCGTATAGAAAGGAAATGAGCAGATTTGGTCAAGCGATCAACAATAACCCAGATTCCATTATTACCTTAAGATGTATTCGATAATCCCACAACAAAGTCCATGGATATATTCTACTATTTCCACTCTGGCACTGTTAAAGGCTGAAGCATCCCTTTCGGTAACTGCCTCTCTGCTTTAACATGTTGACATGTCAAACACTTCACAGTAAAATCAGCAATATCTCTTTTCATTCCATCCCACCAGTAATACTCCTGCAGATCTCTGTACATCTTAGTACTGCCAGGATGAATTGAAAACAGAGAACTATGATCTTCACATAACAAATCTCTCTTCAACTGTGAATCACAAGGCACACACAATCTCTTCTCAAATCTCAAAACGCAATCATTATCAATGTTGAATTCAGGAAGCTTACCTTTCTGAACCAGCTCTACCTTTTTCTGCAACTCACTGTCTTCCCTCTATGCTTTCTTGATTCTGTCTAATAGAGATGATTGCACTAATACCTGAAACAAAACAGAAGAACTTCTTGCACCAACAACTTCTATGCCAAAGTTCATCAAATCCTTAACCAAAGGATCATGTTCCAAACACAACATTTCTAATGAATCATTACTTTTTCGACTCAAAGCATCAGCCACTTTATTTTATTTTCCAGGATGGTAATGAAATGTACAATCATAATCCTTGAATAATTCCATCCATCTACTCTGTCTCATGTTTAACTATTTCTGAGTGAATATATACTTTAAACATTTGTGATCAGTATATATTTCACACTTTACTCCATACAAATGATGCCTCCAAATTTTTAAATAGAAAACAACAACAGCTAATTCCAAATTATGTGTAGGGTAATTTACCTCATGAGTTTTCAACTGTTGTAAAGCATAAGCAATTACCTGAACATTCTCCATTAGGAAGCTACCAAATCCTTTCAATGATGCATCACTGTAGATAACAAACTCACCATTCCTGGAAGGTAGTGCCAAAACTGGAGCATTCACAAATCATCTTTTCAATTCCTGAAAAAAATCATCACATTATTTTGTACAGATAAACTTAATGCCCTTCCGAGTTAGCTTAGTCATTGGACTAGATAACCGTGAAACATTTCTAACAATCCTTCGGTAATAGCCTACCAAGCCAAGGAATCTAAGAATCTTAGTTACATTTGTGGGTCTTGTCCAGTCTTCCATAACTTTTGTTTTTGCACGATCAACAATTATCCCATCTTTAGAAACAATGTCACCAAGGAAAGAAATTTGTTGCAACCAAAACTCACACATGCTGAATTTTCCATACAGTTTCTTTTCTTTTATGGTTTGCAAGATAACCCTTAAATGTCTTTAATGCTCATTTTTTACTTTTAGAAAACACCAAAATATCATCAATGAAAACCACCACAAACTTATCCAAGAACTCATGGAAAATTCTATTCATTAAGTCCATGAATAGAGCAGGTGCATTGGTTAGCCCAAAAGGCATTACTACAAATTCATAATGTCCATATCTTGTACGGAACGTGGTCTTCGGAACATATGCGTCCTTTACCTTCAGCTGATGGTACCCCAATCTCAAGTCAATCTTTGAAAAATACTGATCTCCCTGGAGCTGATCAAACAAATCATCGATATGAGGCAAAGGATATTTGTTCAAAACAGTGATGTTATTCAAGGCTCTATAATCAATGCAAAGTCTCACTGAACCATCTTTCTTTTTAACAAATAAAACAGGAGAACCCCATTGTGATGTGCTAGGTAAAATGAAACCTTTCTCTAATAAATCTTGCAATTCCTCCTTCAACTCTAAAAGTTCAATTTGAGCCATTCGATAAGGGGGTTTTGAAATTGGCTTAGCATAAGGAACTAAGTCAACAGTAAACTCAACTTCATGATCTGGTATTATTCCAGGAAACTCATCAGGAAAAACATCAGGATACTCATTTACCACTAGCACATCATTAATTTGAACAATTCCTTTATTTTCAACGATGTGTGCAAGGTAACATTCATTTCCATATTTTACAAGTTTCTTGGCCTCTTGATAAGTTATCACCTATAAGGGTTCATTCTTGTACACAAACTGAATGTCATTCTGAAAAGAAACTTCTTTAGCTCTACAGTCAATCTTAGCATGGTAAATAGAGAGCCAATCCATACCCAGGATAACATCAAACTCTACTAGAGGTAGAAAAATAAAGTTTGCAAGTAGGTTCTTTCCACAGATAAGGATAAGAAGATTCTTATAAATTCTTTTTGCATCAAAATTTCCCCCAGGAGTTTTTACCAAAAGTTCAGGAGTCATTTCTTGAGATGGTATTCTCATTTTATTATAAACGTTTTCAGAGATGAAAGAATGTGTAGACCCCGAATCAAACAACACACTGGAATAATCTGAAAAAACAAACAAAGTACCTGATACAACATCATTTGATGGCCCGACATCTGCTGAAGTAGTTGCAAAGGATTTCACCACCCCTTTCTTCTTGTAGTCTAACTACTTACCATCACTCAATATCTTTGTCGGACACTCGTTTGAATAGTGACCCATCTCATTGCACTTAAAACATTTCACTAATTGTAAATCAAATTTGGTCTTACCATCACCTTGATCTTTTTCAGTGCAATCACGAGCCTTATGTCCCATCTTACCACATCGGTAGCACTTTCCAGAATTCAGAAGACATTCCCCAGCATGCCTTTTTCCACATTTATCACAAACTGGAATCTTAGATTTCGTAACATCAGACTTTTTTGAAGAATTATTCCCTTTCTCCTACAACCTTGGTCTCTTCTTCTGCTGGTTGTTATAGAACACTTGATCATCGGAAATCTCCATTTCCACATTCTCAGCACATCAAGGAAGCTTTTCATAACTTTTAAACTCACAAGAAGCTAATTCCCTTCGATATTTTGGCTTTAATCCTGAGTAAAAACGATTGATTTTACTATCAAGGTCTCAGATAAAATTTGGATCATACCTTGCCAATCGAGTGAACCTTTCTTCATAGGTATCCACTGAGTCTTCCTCTTGCCTCAATTCCAAGAATTGTTTTTCCATCCTAAGTCGAACAGCCTTAGGAAAATAGTTTTCAAGAAACATACCTTTGAATTCATCCCAGTCGAGAGCATCAATCTCATCAGCATCCCTGATATTTTTAACCATCGACCACCACTGATCTGCTTCACCCTACAAACGGTAAATAGCAAGACTAACCTTTTGATTTTCTGAACACCCCATGACATCGAAAAACTTCTCCAGTGCATTAATCCACCCTTCAGCCAGCACAAGGTCAGATGATCCTCTGAATGATGAGGGATGTTGGCTCATGAAATGTTCCCCCCCTAACATGTTACTCTGCAGTTGATATGGCTGATCTCGTGCATGGATACCACAACCATTTATCGCTTGAGTCAACTGCACCATTATTGCGACAAACTATTCAGTTACAATTCCGACCATCTCAGGATGCTGATTCGGAAGGTTATTTCCTTCTGTATGCCTTCTTAGCACTGATTCACTGTTTCCTCTGTGGAAAACCATTCTGAACAAACATGTATTAGATGAAGCAACATGGTAATCTTCAAATACTAGATCACTTCAATTTGACCATAAAAAAATTGGATAATCATTTTATAGAATTCTCACTCCTAAATTTATCTAAACCCACCTTTGATACCAACTATAAGGCCCCGGCCTTAAACCTGACTTAATCTTGAGTTATTACAAGATTACACATTGAGGATCATTTCAGGTTTAGAGTTTTAGAGAATTAGATCATAAAACTTGCATTACATTCCACATATAAACAAAGTGGTTATATAAAGATAGTATTATTCTTTCCCATCAATGGAATCATATTTAAAATAAAACATGGATTCTTTCTTGACACTTCCTTGACACTATCATCATATCATATACCTTTCCCTTGACCTGTGAAAAACATTTCAAAAAAACTTGGGATGAGCATAAAAAGCTCAGTAAGGGATATAAAAATATGGAAAGGAAACATGGGTACACATATACATAAGAATGAAATAATACTTTACCCATAAAACATAACCACTTTAACATACCTCATCAAATCATGAATAAATCATAAAAATCATAAGACATAAAGGTAACTTGAGGCATTCATAACATTCTTACGTAGGGAGTAACCCTCTTGGTTACGTTTGGAATACCCATCACAGTATATTCCCTAAATCTCTTCGGAGAAACCTTAACATTTCACTCCTTCACGTTACCCAATGCTTGGAGAGCTATATCAGGCTCACCCGCCCTTAGTTTATCATGGAACCACCTGTCTTCATAATAATGCCCAAGAACCTCAACACAATTGTATCACATAAAACATGCATAAAGGATACATAACATTTCCACCTTTCAATCAATAGATATCAATACAACACATTGATATAAAAATATTATGAAAACAAATTTAAAAACCAAAATAAATGAAATGTAAAACATGGTATTTATTTTTCTTTTATAAAAAAGGTATGGCTTATAGAGGAAGCCGAAACTCAAATAATGGTCACGGTAGTGGAGAAGTCGTTGTCGCAACATACGTACGAAAAAAGCAACATTCCCTTTTTTTGTTTAGTGAACGCTTCATAAAAAAATATTCCTTTTGAATAAACGTAAAACTCATTGGGGTTTATACACCGTATAAAAGAAGGTTGTGTATAAAACAAAATATGCCTCAATGAAAGGAGATTGAGACGAAGTCCCATACCTCGGGTCCGACTTGACTCGATCGTTCTTTAATGTCCTGAATAATAAACTTGAGTTAATTTATACTTGCTTAAGAACCTTTTTCAAGTTAATTATTCCTTTTATATCACTTATTTCCATTTCATGAACACTATGTAATTATTTAATTTAATAACGGTCGTTTTAACGATCATTGGTACTTGAGTAAAAAATAAACCCGGTATAATTACAAGTTGTTCATGTATCCATTATATCCATAATTATAATCATGATTTATATATCATATATATCATATATATCCAGTATATACATGCATTTATAATATTACATAATCAATTAGAGGTAATAAATGAAATGCACCGTTCATGGAGACGGTAAGCCGTACGTACGCATGAACGCTACTTTCATTTCTATTTCGTATTTTATAGAATTGAATCATAATGATATAAAGGTATATTATAACTCCAGTATAATATCATATATAATATCATAGTTCCATCCTTTATATGTCCCACATATGGTATTTATCGAATCAAATCACTTTGAGGGGGCGGTAGTCCGCACTTCCTTAAATGAAGATATCGCGTTTACCCATAATGGAAACCATAAAGGTATGCCCAAAATGAAAAATACAGAAGTTTAAGGAAAATATAAACATATTATATATCATATATAAATATAGTGTCATCTTAATGGCCACCTTTTAAGGTGTTAAAATAATGTTGAAGAATCATCGTTTTGGGAGGCCGAAATTCGCCATCCACGGAAACAGTATGTTCTTTAACCATTAGATGTAGGTGTGTGTAAGTGTATCTCGAATAATTATTATAAAAACATCCTAGTATATTGATGATATTGGAGTTGTTACAAAATAAATGAATAAAAAGAGTTTAGTGGGATGTAGAAACAATATAAAACAAAAGGACTCAAGTGAAGACATTACGTTAAAATCGGGTAACTCCCTTTGGTTTGAGCTCAAAAGAGTCCTTGGGAAAACTTCTGCCCAAAGTGAGGCTTTAAGGAGTAATAGAGGGAAGTGGAGAGACAAAATGGGCAGGGGTTGGCCGAGCCAAAGGCTTTGGGAGTGTGGGTAAGGAGGTAGAGGTGGGGTCCTTTTATAAGAGGAGAGGAGGGGAACTCTTGGAAAGTAAGGAAAAGTCACTTTATTTTAAAATGGTATTCGGATTTAAGAGGTCCCACATTTATTTGTTTTGAGGATAAGGTGATAAGGGTTCGAAATACACCCATCCAATAGGTTTTGTCCTTTTGTAGGCCTTATATGTTACATTATCTTTCCATTTTATTTAAATCGTTAAATAATGAGGTCATCACTGCATCATCATGATGTCATAAATAATTTAATTTATTTAATGTCTAACAATTATAAAAAAACTATCATGATGTATGAAATCCTTTTAGATTTCTAATTAATATTTATAGTCAAAAATTTGACTTGTATAAGCCCATCTAAAAATTATGTTAGTAAAACATCTCATGTGTGTTTCATTTTTACTTTAACATTAAATAAAAAGTTATTTATGTCATTTCCCAACCAAAGTGGCTCCATGGGGTCCCCAAGTTGACCCACATCTTGTCTTGGTCGGACATGACACATCCAATAAGGGTAGGACTTGTGTCAAGGTATTTTCATTTTATTATAATATCATTTTTGCCTTACATTGCACTAATTACCTCTAATCGCGATTAAGAACTTAAAAGTTACTATTCACCAAAAAAAATATTTTAATCTCATTGAAGCACATTTTACTTTTTAATGAGAACCATGTATGTAGGTTTTTTTAAAATCAAATAACAGAAGTTACAATGTTTCATTTAAATGAAAAATCAGTTTCTTTAACTACCACTTAGTGGTTTCACTATTCATCAAAAATTGAAGTTTTTCAGAAAAATACCAAAACATTACCCTAAGCTATATTTGATATTTTGAATTGAAAAATGATGTCTATTTTACAAAATTCAAATCATATAATTCACATTAATTAATTTAATAATTAATTCCAACTGTCATGACAAATAGCGTGTTTTTATGATACAATAAGTATAAAAAAGATTGACACTAGTTTAAGTCCAATTTCAAAGTGAAATTGATTCCAATGACCACCATTGGATTAAATGGTTAAAATATATTATAATTTCACTTTAAAACCAATTAAAAATATAATCTAATCATATAAATAAATTAGATTAAAATGAGGTTTTGAATTAAAATACAACATTTTACACTATTCATTAAAAAATGATCATTGTCGGAAAAATGCCAAAAATTCACACAAAGTAAATTTTGATGTCCCAATCATAAAGAATAAGTTTATTTTGACAAACATAGCTTATAAAATTGTCAAAAGATATATTTAATAATGGTTTTCCATCAAAAGGCAGTAAAACAATCCTTTAAAAAATATTAGTGTATTCCATGTTTAAGATTAGATTTATTTTCATATTAAGCCTCTAAAACACTATCTAATTAATTAATAGAAATAGATAAAAATATCTATTATTCATTACATACTTTGGATGTTGCATCCTTCCCCCCTTTAGAAAATTGCGTCCCCACAATTTATTTACTTATCGAATAAATGGGGGTACTTATCCCTCATTTCATTTTCAGATTCCCATGTTGCCTCTTCCATCATGTGGTTTTTCAAAAAACCATTACCTGATTAATCACCTTATTTCGTAACACTTGCTCCCTGTGGTCAAGAATCTGGACCGGTTGTTCCTCAAAAGATAGGTTCTCTTCCAGCTGAACTACCTCTGGACTCAAAACATGAGATGCATCTGGCATATACTTTCTCAGCATCGAAACAAGAAAAACATTGTGTACCTGAGATAAACTCGGAGGTAAAGCCACCCAGTATGCAACTGATCCAACTCTCTCCAGAATTTCATATGGTCCAATAAACTGTGGACTCAGCTTTCCTTTCTTACCAAATCGCATCACACTTTTCCATGGTGAGACTTTTAGAAAAACATGATCACCTACCTCAAAAGTTAGATCCTTCCTCCTGTTGTTTGCATAACTCTTCTGCCTACTCTGAGCTGTTCTCATGTGTTTCTAAATCAGCTGAACTTTTCCTACCATCTCTTCTACCAATTCTGGTCCCATCAACTTCCTTTCACCCACTTCATCCCAGAAAGTTGGAGTTCGACACCGCTTCCCATATAATGCCTCAAATGGTGCCATCTGTATACTGGAATGAAAACTATTATTATAGGAAAATTCAACCAAAGAATGATGTTGGACCCAACTTCTCTGATAATCCATCGAACACGCTCGTATCATATCCTCCAAGGTCTGAATTTTTCATTCTGACTTCCCATCTGATTGAGGATGAAATGCTGTACTAAAACTTAATTCAGTACCCAACGACTTCTGAAGGCCTTTTCAAAAGATAGAAGTGAACCTGGGATCACGATCAGATACAATGGAGAGAGGAACTCCATGTAACCTGACTATAACATTAAGATACAAACGGGAAAGTTGATCTAGGGAAAAAGTATCTTGTATAGCAAGGAAATGAGAATATTTGGTCAAGCTATCAACAATAACCCATATTCCATTATTACCTTGAGATGTCTTCGATAATCCCACAACAATGTCCATGGATATATTCTCCCATTTCCACTCTGGCACTCGTAAAGGCTGAAGCATCCCTTTCGGTAACTGCCTCTCTGCTTTAACCTGTTGACATGTCAAACACTTCATAGTAAAATTAGCAATATCTCTTTTCATTCCATCCCACCAGTAATACTCCCGCAGATCTCTGTACATCTTAGTACTGCCAGGATGAACTGAAAACGGAGAACTATGATCTTCACATAACAAATCTCTCTTCAACTGTGAATCACAAGGCACACACAATCTCTTCTCAAATCTCAAAATGAAATCATTATAAATGTTGAATTCAGGCAACTTACCTTTCTGAACCAGCTCTACCTTTTTCTGCAACTCACTGTCTTCCCTCTATTCTTGCTTGATTCTGTCTAATAGAGATGATCGCACTAATACCTGAAACAAAACAGAATAACTTCCTGCACCAACAACTTCTATGCCAATGTTCATCAAATCCTTAACCAAAGGATCACGTTCCAAACGCAACATTTCTGATGAATCGTTAATTTTTCAACTCAAAGCATCAACCACTTTATTTTCTCTTCCCGGATGGTAATGAATTGAACAATCATAATCCTTGATTAATTCCATCCATCTCCTCTGTCTCATGTTTAACTCTTTCTGAGTGAATATATACTTTAAACATTTGTGATCAGTATATATTTCCCACTTTACTCCATACAAATGATGCCTCCAAATTTTTAAAGAGAAAACAACAACACCTAATTCCAAATTATGTGTAGGGTAATTTACCTCATGAGTTTTCAACTGTTGTAAAGCATAAGCAATTACCTAATCATTCTGCATTAGGACACTACAAAATACTTTCAATGTAGCATCACTTTAGATAACAAACTCACCATTCCTGGAAGGTAGTGCCAAAACTGGAGCATTCACAAATCATCTTTTCAATTCCTGAAAACAATCATCACATTATTTTGTCCAGATAAACATAACACCCTTCCGAGTTAGCTTAGTCATTGGACTAGATAACCGTGAAACATTTCTAACAATCCTTCGGTAATAGCCTTCCAAACCAAGGAAGCTACGAATCTCAGTTACATTTGTGGGTCTTGGCTAGTCTTCCACAACTTTTGTTTTTGCAGGATCTACAGTTATCCAATCTTTAGAAACAATGTGACCAAGGAAAGAAATTTGTAGCAAACAAAACTCACACTTGCTGAATTTTCCATACAGTTTCTTTTCTTTTATGGTTTGCAAGATAACCCTTAAATTTCTTTAATGATCCTCTTTACTTTTAGAAAACACCAAAATATCATCAATGAAAACCACCACAAACTTATAGAAGAACTCATGGAAAATTCTATTCATTAAGTCCATGAATACAGCAGGTGAATTAGTTAGCCCAAAAGGCATTACTACAAATTCATAATGGCCATATCTTGTACGGAACACAGTCTTCGGAACATTTGATTCCATTACCTTCAGCTGATGGTACCCCAATCTCAAGTCAATCTTTGAAAAATACATATCTCCATGGAACTGATCAAACAAATCATCGATATGAGGCAAAGGATATTTGTTCTTAACAGTGATGTTATTCAAGGCTCTATAATCAATGCAAAGTCTCATTGAACCATCCTTCTTTTTAACAAATAAAACAGGAGAACCCCATGGTGATGTGCTAGGTCAAATGAAACCATTATCTAATAAATCGTGCAATTGCTCCTTCAACTCTAAAAGTTCAATTTGGGACATTCGATAAGGGGGTTTTGAAATTGGCTTATCATCAGGAACTAAGTCAACAGTAAACTCAATTTCCCGATCTAGTATTATTCCAGGCAACTCATCAGGAAAAAATCAGGATACTCATTTACCACTGGCACATCATTAATCTGAACAGTTCCTTTATTTTCAACGATGTGTTCAAGGTAACATTCATTTCCATATATTGCAAGTTTCTTGGCCTCTTGATAAGTTATCAACAATAAGGGTTCATTTTTGTACACAAACTGAAATTCTTTCTGAAAAGAAACTTATTTAGCTCTACAATCAATCTTAGCATGGTAAATAGAGAGCCAATCCATACCCAGGATAACATCAAACTCTACTAGAGGTAGAACAATAAAATTTGCAAGTAGGTTCTTTCCACAGATAAGGATAGGAAGATTCTTATAAATTATTTTTGCCTCAAAATTTCCCCCAGGTGTTTTTACCAAAAGTTCAGGAGTCATTTCTTGAGATGGTATTCCCATTTTATTAGAAACATTTTCAGAGATGAAAGAATGTGTAGACCCCGAATCAAACAACACACTGGCATAATCTGAAAAAACAAACAAAGTACCTGATACAACTTCATTTGATGGCCCGGCATCTTCTGAAGTAGTTGCAAAGGATCTCAACACCCCTTTCTTCTTGTAGTCTAACTGCTTCCCATCACTCAAGATCTTTGTCGGACACTCGTTTGAATAGTGACCCATCTCATTGCACTTAAAATATTTCACTAACTGTAAATCAAATTTGGTCTTACCTTCACCTTGATCTTTTTCAGTGCAATCATGAGCCTTATGTCCCATCTTACCACATCAGTAGCACTTTCCAGAATTCAGAAGACATTCCCCAGCATGCCTTTTGCCACATTTATCACAAACTAGAAACTTAGATTTCTTACCATCAGAATTTTTTGAAGAATTATTCCCTTTCTCCTACCACCTTGGTCTCTTCTTCTGCTGGTTGTTATAGAACACTTGATCATCGACAAAATCTATTTCAACATTCTCATCACATCAAACAAGCTTTTCATAACTTTTAAACTCACAAGAAGCTAATTCCCTTCGATATTTTGGCTTTAATCCTGAGTAAAAACGATTGATTTTACTATCAAGGTCTCTGATAAAATTTGGAGCATACCTTGCCAATCGAGTGAACCTTTCTTCATAGGTATCCACTGAGTCTTCCTCTTGCCTCAATTCTAAGAATTGTTTTTCCATCCTATGTCGAACAGCCATAGGAAAATAGTTTTCAAGAAACATACCTTTGAATTCATCCCAGTCGAGAGCATCAATCTCATCAGCGTCCCTGATATTTTTAACCATCGACCACCACTGATCTGCTTCACCCTAAAAACGGTAAATAGCAAGACTAACCTTTTGATTGTCTGAACACCCCATGACATCGAAAAGCTTCTCCAGTGCTTTAATCCACCCTTCAGCAAGAACAAGGTCAGATGATCCTCTAAATGATGGGGGATGTTGGCTCATGAAATGTTCCACCACTGACATGTTCCTCTGCGGTTGATCTGGCTGATCTCGTGCATGGATACCACCACCATTTATCGCTTGAGTTAACTGTGCCATTATTGCAACAAACTATTCAGTTCCAATTCCTACCATCTCAGGATGCTGATTCAGAAGGTTATTTCCTTCTGTATGCCTTCATAGCACTGCTTCCCTATTTCCTCTGCGGAAAACCATTCTGAACAAACATGTATTAGATGAAGCAACATGGTAATCTTCAAATACTAGATCAGTTCAATTTGACCATAAAAAAATTGGATAATCATTTAATAGAATTCTAACTCCTAAAGTTATCTAAACCGACCTTTGATACCAACTATAAGGCCCCGTCCTTAAACCTGACATAATCTTGAGTTATTAAAAGATTACACATTGAGGATCTTTTTAGGTTTAGAGTTTTAGAGAATTAGATCATAAAACTTGCATTACATTCCACATATAAACAAAGTGGTTACCTAAAGATAGTATTATTCTTTCCCATCAATGGAAACATATTTAAAATA
The DNA here is from genome assembly GCA_963277665.1 of Viscum album. Taxonomy (NCBI): domain Eukaryota; kingdom Viridiplantae; phylum Streptophyta; class Magnoliopsida; order Santalales; family Viscaceae; genus Viscum; species Viscum album. The sequence continues at coordinate 431,687,387 of OY728150.1, read as the reverse complement.
AAACATGGATTCTTTCTTGACACTTCCTTGACACTATCATCATATCGTGTACCTTTCCCTTGACCTGTGAAAAACATTTCAAGAAAACATGGGATGAGCATAAAAAGCTCAGTAAGGGATATAAAAATATAGAAAGGAAATATGGGTACACATATACATAAGAATGAAATCATAATTTACCCATAAAACATAACCACATTAACATACCTCATAAAATCATGAATAAATCATAAAAATCATAAGACATAAAGGTAACTTGAGGCATTCATAACATTCTTACGTAGGGAGTAACCCTCTTTGTTACGTTTGGAATACCCATCACAATATATTCCCTAAATCTCTTCGGAGAAACCTTAACGTTTCACTCCTTCACGTTACCCAATGCATTGGAGAGCTATATCGGGCTCACCCGCCCTTAGTTTATCACAGAACCACCCGTCTTCATAATAATGCCCAAGAACCTCAACACAATTGTATCACATAAAACATGCATAAAGGATACATAACATTTCCACCTTTCAATCACAAGATATCAATACAACACATTGATATAAAAACATTATGAAAACCATTTTCAAAACCAAAATAAATGAAAAGTAAAACATGGTATTTATTTTTCTTTTTTAAAAAAAGGTATGACTTATAGAGGAAGCCGAAACTCAAATAATGGTCATGGTAGTGGAGAAGTCATTGTCACCGCATACGTACGACAAAAAAAACATTCCCTTTTGTTGTTTAGTAAATGCTTCATAAAAAAATATTCCTTTTGAATAAATGTAAAAGTCAAAAGGGTTTATACACCGTATAAAAGAAGGTTGTGTATAAAACAAAATATGCCTCAATGAAAGGAGATTGAGACGAAGTCCCATACCTCAGGTCCGACTTGACTCGATCGTTCTTTAATGTCCTAAAAAATAAACTTGAGTTAATTTATACTTTCTTAATAACCTTTTTCAAGTTAATTATTCCTTTTATATCACTTATTTCCATGACATGAACACTATGTAATTATTTAAGTTAATAACGGTCGTTTTAACTATCATTGGTACTTGAGTCAAAAATAAACCCTTTATAATTACAATTTGTTCATGTATCCATTATATCCAGAATTATAATCATGATTTATATATCATATATATCATATATATCCATTATGTACATGAATTTATAATATAACATAATCATTTAGAGGTAAGAAATGAAATGCATCGTTCATGGAGACGGTAAGCCGTACGTACGCATGAATGCTACTTTCATTTATATTTCATATTTTATAGAATGGAATCATAATGATATAAAGTTATATTATAATTCCAGTATAATATCATATATAATATCATTGTTCCATCCTTTATACGTCCCACATATGGTATTTAACGAATCAAATCACTTTGAGGGGGCAGTAGTCCGCACTTACTTAAATGAAGATATCGCGTTCACCCATAATGGAAACCATAAAGGTATGCCCAAAATGAAAAATACATAAGCTTAAGAAAAACATAAACATATTATATATCATATATCATATATAAATATAGTGTCATCTTAATGGCCACCTTTGAAGGTGTTAAAATAATGTTGAACAATCATCGTTTTGGGAGGCCGAAATTCACCATCCACGGAAACAGTATGTTCTTTAACCATTAGATGTAGTTGTGTGTAAGTTTAGCTCGAATACATCTTATAACAAAAACCTAGTGTATTGATTATATTGTAGTTGTTATAAAAGAAATGAATAAAATGATTTTAGGGTGTTGGAGATGCAAAATAAAACAAAAGGACTCAAGTGAAGACATTACCTTAAAATCGGGTAACTCCATTTGGTTTGAGCTCAAAAGCTTCCTTGGGAAGACTTATGCCCAAAGTGAGGCTTTAAGGAGTAAGATAGAGAAGTGGAGAGACAAAATGAGTAGGGTTTGGCCGAGCCAAAGGCTTTGGGAGTGTGGGTAAAGAGGTAGAGGTTGGGGACTTTTATAAGAGGAGAGGAGGGGCACTCTTGGAAAGTAAGGAAAACTCACTTTATTTTAAAATGGTATTCGGATTTAAGAGGTCCCACATTGATGTGTTTCGAGGATAAGGTGCTAAGGGTTCGCAATCCACCCATACAATAGGTTTTGTCCATGTGTAGGTCTTAGATTTTACATTATATTTCCATTTTATTTAAATCGTTAAATAATGAGGTCATCACTACATCATCATGATGTCATAACTAATTTTCTTTATTTAATGTCTAAAAATTATAAAAAAAATATCATGATGTAGGAAATCTCTTTAGATTTATAATTAATATTTATAGTAAAAAATATGACTTGTATAACCCCATTTAAAAATTGTTTTAGTAAAACATTTCATGTGTGTGTCATTTTTACTTTAACATTAAATAAAAAGTTATTTCTGTCATTTCCCAACCAAAGTGGCTCCATGGGGTCCCCAAGTTGACCCATGGATTTTCTGGGTCGTCCATGTCACATCCAATAATGGTAGGACATGTGTCACGGTATTTTCATTTTATTATAATATAATTTTTGCCTTAAATTCCACTAATTACCTGTAATCACGATTAAGAACTTAAAAGTTACTATTCACCAAAAAATATTTTAATCACATTGAACCAAATTTTACTTTTTAATGAAAACCATGTATGTTTCAGTTTTGAAAATCAAACCACAGAAGTGACAAAGTTTCATTTAAATGAAAATTCAGTTTCTTTAACTACCACTTAGTGGTTTCACTATTCATCAAAAATTGATGTTTTTCAGAAAAATACCAAAACTTCACCCTAAGAAATATTTGATATTAAGAATTAAAAAATGATGTCTATTTTACAAAATTCAAATAATATAAGTCACATAAATTTATTTAATAATTAATTCCCACTGTCATGACAAATAGCGTGTTTTTATGAAACAATAAGTATCAAATGATTGACACTAGTTTAAGTCCAATTTCAACGTGAAATTGATTCCAATGACCACCATTGGATTAAATGGTACAAATATATTATAATTTCACTTTAAAACCAATTCAAAAGATAATCTAATAATATAAATAGATTAGATTAAAAATATGTTTTGAATTAAAATACAACATTTTACACTATTCATTAAAAATTGAACATTGTCAGAAAAATACCAAAAATTCACACAAAGTATATTTTGATGTCCCAATCATAAAGAATAAGTTTATTTTGACAAAGATAGCTTATAAAATTATCAAAAGATATATTTAAAAATGGTTTGCCATCAAAAGGCAGTAAAACAATCCTTTAAAAAATATTAGTGTATTCCATGCTTAAGATTTGATTTATTTTCATTTTAAGCCTCTAAAACACTATCTAATTCATTAATAGACATAGATAGAAATATCTATTATACATTACATACTTGGGATGTTACATAGTCAATACAAATAAGGGATATAGAAAAGAGACAAAACCCGACATGAAGATAAATACTCAAAATGGCGAAAACCAAAAATGAGAACACATGACCACCCACCTTAGAATTCTAGGAGTAGGCTCCCTCTATATCGACCTCAGATTCACAGTAGGTTGGAAGATATCTTAGTTCTATTCCAATTCCCTGAAAATAGGGCATATGAGCTTAAATCAAAATAACACAACGGTTGGAAAGATTTTCCAAGGAGAAAGGGGTGCATGAGGTTAGACTTACCAAGGGTGATCTAATTCCTTCGACGGATCAAAGAATGGACATCGAGGGATGAAACGAAAAGATAAAGAGTGAGGAGAGGGTTTTGGGCCTCAAAGGAGGCTCCCCTCTGGTTATTTTCATGGGAAGAAGAAAGAAAGGATTAATCCCTTTTAAATTAATTATGGGTAAAAAAGTAAATTTACCCAGATCTGGGTCACACGGTTTAGGCGCAAGGTTTACCTAACCGTGTGAAAACCATGCACACTTACATACTTCTAGAAAAAGGGACGCACAGTTTACCCAAACCATGCGCAAGCTGTGCGCACGCCGTGCACCCCTATCTTCAAGTCCATTTCTCAAACTCCTGGGCTCCGAACCAACCCTGGATGCTACCCAGACCTTCCATAGGATGTTACCCACATTACACAAGAATAAAGGAAATATTTGATAGAAAAACTAACGATCTGTACCTTTTCCAAAGAGTCGGTTCGTAACAACCTCCCCTCCTTAAGGAAACTTGTCCTCGATTTGGCCTTCTGTGGGTACTGAGGTATCATCAGTGAAAAGCTCAGGCCATTGAGAATGTATATCAGACTCTCACTCTAAGGTCTCGTCCTGTCCCCAGCCATGCTGCCATAGCACCCGTATAAGAGGACCAGACCTGCCATGGAGTGTCTTCACACTTCGGTCAACAATTCGCATCGGATATTACATGAAAGAAGAATCCACATCTAGTTCAAACTCATCATGCTGAAAAACATGATTCAGGTCAGGAAAGTACAGGTGTAGCTGAGATACATGAATAAAATTGTGCATGGCCTGATATCTTTGCGGAAGTTCAAGATGGTAAGCTAATGTCCTGATTCGCTTCACCACCTCAAAGGGTCCTATGATCCCTGGTGAAAGCTTACCCTACATTCGTATACACCTATTCCCCAACTTGGGTAAGACCTTTAAGAAAACCCGGTTCCCAATATCGAACTCAAGAGGTCGCTGATGCTTGTTAGCATAGGACATCTGTCTAGACTGACCTATCTGCATACGCTTCTTAATAAGCTATATCTACTTTGTGGTCTCCTGCACAAGACATGGTCCTATAATAATTGTGTCCCCTGCTTCAAGCCAACATAGTGGTTAGCGACAAGGCCTACCATATAAGGCTTCATAGGGAGCAATCTCAATGGTAGCCTAGAATCTATTGTTATAACTGAACACGACAAGAGGAATATGTTTCTCCCATGAACCTCCAAAATCAAGAACACATGCATGTAACATATCCTCTAGTACTTGTATAGTCAGCTCGGTCTGTCCATCAGTCTCCAGGTGATAGGCCAATCTCAAAAGTACCTGCGTACCCAAGGCCTTTTTCAAACCCTTCCAGAACTAAGATGTAAATAGAGGATCGTTGTCTGAGATAACAGAAAGAGGTGCTCCATGAAGGCACATTATCACCTTGATGTATAATCATCCCATGTCATCATCCATGATGGTCTCCCACATAGGTAAGAAATGTGAGACCTTCGTCAGACGGTCGACGATAACCCATACCGAATCAATTCCATGAGGTGACCTAGGTAAACCGATTACAAAGTCCATAGAAACATCATCCCATTTCCACTTCGGAATGGAAAACTGCTACAAAAAACCCTACCGAACGGTGATGTTCCGCCTTCACCTACTGAGAGGTTGAACAACGTGTAATAAAATCGACTATCTCCCGTTTCATGCTAGGCCACCAGTACTATCGTCGCAAATCACAATACATTTTGGTGATGCCCGGGTGAAATTCCCATGCTAAGGTGTGCAAATCCTTCATCAGCTCCTCTATGATGTCTGTTGGGACCAATACATGACCACGGAACAATGATGTATCAACCTCATCCAGAGTTCATTCTGTAGAGTCATAATCAGCGACACTTTCTCGTAGAACAAGGCCTTCCAGATCTGATAACTGTCTAGCCTTGACCCGTTCCAAAAGAGTAGATGTTACCGCTAAGGCTGAGAGAAGAGTATGATCCTAAACCTCCAGAACCTCAATGTGAATATCTTATAATAGGGCCATCAACTTCCACTCCTCATTTGATTCCCAAACCACTTGTGACTGAGTTTTCTGACTCAGTGCATCGGCTACTGAATTTCCTTTTCCAGGAGTGTAGGCCAGTTCTAAATCAAAGGATTTTAAGTAGTCAACCCACCTGCATTTTCTGAGATTTATATCCCACTGAGTGAAGATATATTATAGGCTCTTGTCGTTATTTAAAGACACAAAATGCTCTCCCAACAAGTAGTGACTCTAATAGTGTAAGGCATGTATAACCGCCACGATGTTGAGGTCGTGTGTCAGATAATTCTGTTCATGATTTATTAACTAACGAGAACCATACGCTACAACTCTCTCATCTTGCATCAAGACAACTCCAAGCTCGATCCCTGACGCGTCACAAAAGACATTATAAGCTTTCTCTGGCTCCGGAAACATCAGTATCGGTGCTGAAGTTAGTCTGCCCTTCAGTTCCTAAAAAGCTACTTCACAAGGTTTTGACCAACCGAATCTCACCACTTTTTTTGTCAAATATGTAAGCATTGTTGCTAGGAATGAAAAATACTGAATGAATCGCCTATAATATCCAGAAATCCCCAAGAAACTCATGATATCAAAGACGTTTTTGGGCTACTCCTAGTAAATTACAAAACTCACCTTCTCAGGGTCAACTGAAACTCCAGACTCAGAAATAATGTGACCCAGGAAGTGAACCTTATTTATCAGGAAGTGGGATTTACTGAGCTTAGCATAAAGCTGATTCACTCTTAGTGTATTCAGCACGATCTCACGATGGGTTTCATAGTCATGTCTTGAGAATGAATATAATAATATATCTTCCACTAATACAACCACAAAATAATCAAGGTACGGGTGAAATATCCAATTCATAAAAGCCATAAACACTGCACGTGCATTCGTATGCCCAAACGGCATGACTAAGTAGTCATAGAGACCATACCTACTCCTGAATGCCGTGCGAGGTTTGTTTGAAGTCCTAACATGCACTAGGTGATAACCCGACCTCAAATCTATCTTTGAAAACACCTTCACTCCTCAGAGCTGATCGAAGAGGCCGTCAATTCGAGGTAAGGGATACTGATTATTAATAGTCAGCTAATTTAACCTATGATAATCCTTGAAAAGTCGAAGCGTACCATCTGACTTCATGGAAAGGAGAACCGGTGATCCCCAAGGAGAAGTACTAGGATGTATAAAGTCTTTTTTTCTCAGGTCCTTCAGCTGACTCTTGAGCTCCAGAAGTTCCTTAGGTGTCATCCAATAAGGAGGAATGGTCACTGGTGCTGCTCCTGGTATAAGATCAATAGTAAACTCCACCTATCGCACTGGAGTTAGACTAGAGAAATCATCATGGAATACATCATTAAAAATCTCTACAAGTGGAGGATAAACAGAGGTTTGTAACCCTTGGTCATCGAGATAAAGACTGGAAACCTATGCCATGACACTACCTAAACTTTGGTGTTACAGTCCTGCTCGTGTCACCATATTATCCCATTATCCCTTATACATATGCATGTTTCCCTATGGTGATGTAAACACAACTCTCCAATGATAGCAGTAAATTCAGGCACTATAGGGAACTAACCAGTCCATCCCGATTATTACATCCAAACCTATCATATCCAAAACACACAGGTTCCACACTAAAAGGTAACTGCCCACCTTGTGGGAGAAATTCTTGAAAACGACGAACTCCCTCTGAATGGATTCCTTAGGGGGTATCTAACATGATCATTCCATGATATGACTCAATGTCGAGGCCCAAACATCCGATAATCACCTCTGATATAAAAGAGTGAGAAGCGCCTATGTCCAAAAAAGCAGATTCTAATGTAGAGGCAACTAGAATCGTACCTCGTACGGTAGATGGTCTGGCGTACTACTCCTGTGGTGTAGGCTCGACTTCATACAACTGGCTGGTACCACGACCCTGAGTCACAGCCTGACAACCCTGAGCAGACCCATCCTACTGGCGCTGAGATTCGTACGCCTGATTACCTCTGCCTCGACTGCCGCGATGACCTGATCGACTGGCGGGATTCTAGCCGCCTGACTAACGTGATCCTGCTTATCCAGTACTAGGTCGTGGAGTAGGTAAAGATCCCTACTCACTGGACCCTGGGGGAAAGTCCTGCAGAAGTGGTGGAGATGACCCAACCTACCACAACCTCTTCTCTCCACTGGGTTTTGCATACACCGCCTCTTAATATGTCATGGCACCCCACATTGGTGATAGATAGGAGTACCACCTGAGAAAAGGGTCTTACCACCACTAACACCACAAGAGTCCTCAAAACTCCGCTTCTTCCCAAAAGCAGATCTACTCGAACCCTTCGGTGTCGAACTGCCCTGGTTCACACTGTTCGCTTCTCTCAAGTTTCTCTATGTGATAAACGCTTGATTGAAAATCTCTGAAACTGTCGTTAACCTGAACACGTTAACCTGCGACCAGATGGAATAACACAACCCATCCTAAAAAATCCTAGCAGCCGTGAGATCATCAGCAGCTAGTGTAGTAGCAAAACGTTGTAACTAAGTGAAACAGAATGAATACTCCATGACTGTCATGATCCTTTGCTGCAGATTCATAAATTCCCCAAATTTGTCAGCCCTCAAATTCTGGGGAAAGAAATAATCATAGAAGACGGTTTGGAAATCAGTCCAGATCATATCTCTCTACTGTCCTGACTAGGTGATGACATCCCACCACCTCCTGGCTGATCCACGTAGCATATACGCTGCGAGTTTGACCCTATACTCTGGAGGCATCTCAAGGTGTTCGAGGATTGTTTGAATAGCTTCCAACTAAGACTCCAGAGCATGTGGCCTTCCATCTCCTGTAAATGTAAGAGGATGCTACAACTAAAACATACGGGTCAACTCTTCCATACTCGGGGCAGGTCGCACTCCACCTTGAATACACTGCATCATACGCAATATGTTCTCATGGAACTGGGCATCGATGCCCATCTCTGGAATAGAAAGAGGAACCACATGAGGCTCAATAGGAAGATAAACTGGAGGTTCTTGACCCACCACCTCTAGAACATGAGCGTCGCCGCCTTCAGCACGCGCGACTCGAGGACGTCTCAGAGGAATAGTGCTACAATGCAAAACGAATGTCTCAATAGAATAAACCAACATAATCTAAAGGCTGAACTCTAGAAGCTAGGGCAGGTACTAATCCTTCCTACCCCTAGGATCACCAATCCACACCCATATTAATTCATAGTAAGGCTTGAAACTTTTCCAATTTAGCTCAGTCTGGTGATAGAGAATTTTCCAGCCCATAAGGGCCCATACTCCTCATGAAATGAAAGATGAAACACTCATGGATGTCATTCCTTATTTAGTGGTTATAATCTTGCATTCAAATTTCCTTTAAAGAAAATGATTGGATTTGTTTGAATGCCATTTTCAGATCTATAAGGGCCCATACACCTTATAAACCAAAAAGTGACACCCACTAAAACCATATCATTACTCAACCCACAACAAGCATGAAGGGGAAGCAGAAAAGAACACATATAAACAAGGCATGGAAATAAACAACAAGCAAATCTCATTGAAAATATTAAATGTGACATGGAATGATGCATGGCCTAATCATATTGTGCCTATCATGATGCATGTTCCAATGCCTAACCCTCATTTCATCTGGTAGAACCATGAAATCCAGATTCCAACTTTGCAAATATCAAAAACATCACAAAACATGTGAAGCACCAAACGATGAAATAGAATCAATATTAAATGGAAGAATCAATAACAACACAAAAATAGGCAACATGGTCTTTTCCTCGTACATGGGTTCGCGACGCCCAAGCACGACTCATGGATAAGTCCCTAAGAGTTCCCATTCTCTAAGTCTATTGTTTTCATATAATAAAGTAAGAAAGAAATAAAAACCTCTGATACCACTTTGTGACGTCCCGGAACCAGCTGCCCCTCAACCCGAGCCCCGATCCCAGTTGGCCACATGAACCCTACTCGTCTCCCTATAGGCCAGGGGCTGCTGACTAGCTATGTGGGTGTAATGGTAAGTCAGTGAGGATACTGTACCCCCAAGTCAGAGTACGCAAAGGAATATCATCAAGTTATAGAAATAGCAGAAACACAACCAATGGATAAACATGAGAAAAGGGGAAACATGCAACCAAACAACAGAAGTAAGGAAACCCGGATAAATATTCCAAATCCACATAGGTTGTGTCTGATAAAAAATGGATGCATGGAATGGTAGTACAATGGAAATAGAAGACAAGAATGCTATACAATAATACAAAAGGAAAAAAAGAAGTCCACAAGCATCTCTAGTCAAGCTCGATCCTCTTCACTGGATCTCCATCCAGAATATACTTGTATCAACAACCTGAAGCTGGGCCTTTTCCTCTAGATGTACCTACAGTAGTAAAGTCTACACGGGTGCCATGGAGGCTACCCAGGTAGGGTGTGAGACACGTCTCAGTATTCCACCTCCAATGATGTGTACGTGTAATCAAAAAAGGTGCCTGCATGCAACAATGAGTAATATACTCTAAGTAAGTAAAACAAAGAAAATAAACAAACCTTCCACTCAGGTACCAGAAGGACACCTAGAGGGTATATCTGCTTCAGATCATGACTGGAAATATGAAAAAACACCAGAGGTATATAGGTTATCACTGGCATGAGGTAAACATGCCTCTTGTCCACAAGTACTGTAGCCGGCATTGGGTAGAAATACCTCCCACCCGTAAGGATATATAGGAACGATGTATAAATTCCTCTCATCCTCAATCACTATAGTTGGCATGGGGTAGAAATGCCTCCCACCCGTAAGGTTATATAGGCACAAGGTATAAATTTCCCTCGTCCTCAATCACTGAGACTTATCTGGCATGAGGTATGAATTCATCCCACCTACACACGGGTTGTCACAAGCATGTCAACACAGCAAAGAATAACCATTCACATCACAATATATAAGGAAAATCATATTATATCACATCACATTAACAATGCATAGAATTTACCAATAACATGAGAAGGAAAACAATCATCTCAAGGAAAATCACATTTCAATTCGTTCAAGGGGTTCAGGCTATCTCATCCTAGCCAACCTCTATCCAAGCCATCCAATTTTCCTAACATGGAAAATGGCTTTCAAGACATACCGTTAAGGTTAAAAGGTGAAAAAAGGGAAAATTCCCAAGGAATATCACCTATGTTTGACCACAATCAGCCCACATCTAATCAAAACTCCCAATAAAGGTTAGATTCATCAATATCATACCACACAGGTCATTTAGACATGAAGCTGTCATTACAGATAAGGGGTTTAGAAAAGAGACAAAACCCGAAATGAGGATAAATACTCAAAATAGAGAAAACCCAAAAGGAGACCACATGACCACCTACCTTAGAGCTATAGGAGTAGGCTCGCTCGATATCGACCTCATATTCACGGTTGGTTGGAAGAAATCTGAGTTCCAGTCCAATTCCCTAAAAAATAGGGCATTTGAGCCTGCATCAAAATAACACAACAGTAGGAATGATTTTCAAAGGAGAAAGGGTTGTGTGAGGTTAGACTTACTAAGGGTGATGCAACACATTTGATGGATCAAAGAACAGACACTAGGGGAGTAAATGACAAGAGAAAGATTAAGGTGAGGTTTTTGGAGATAAAAAGAGGCTCCCCTCTGGTTCTGTCCGCGGGAAGAAGAAAGAAAGGCTTAAGGCCTTTTTAATTAATTAAGGGAAAAAGGTAAATTTACCCAGATCTGGGTCACAATGTTTAGGCACATGGTTTACCAAACCGTGTGCACTTCCCTATTTCTAGAAAAAGTGTTGCATTGTTTAGGCACACGGTTTACCGAAACTGTGCGCACACCGTGGACACCTCCATTCATCCAAACGAAAGGCCGCACTGTTTATCCAAACTGTCCGTAAGCAGTGCACATGTCACGAGCCCCTCTAAAAAAGTCCATTATTAAAACTCCCAGGCTCTGAACCAACCCCGAACACTACCCCGACCTTCCTTTGGATGTTACCCACATTACACATGTTTAAATGGATGATTTGAAAGAAAAACTAACAATCTGTACCTTTTCCAAAGAGTCCGGTTGTTACACTTCCAACCATGTATTAGGTATTTAATAATCTTTCCTTTATGTAATCTTTAGTAAAATATAATTTTATCCTCCTATAAATTATACCACAATACTAGTTTGAAAACATCATTTTTTAATGCTCTGACCCCAGAAACCGAACACTGATACAATATTTTAATACATTATCTAGATTACAATGAATAAAATACTAAAGGGTTTGTCAGTTAAGTAGAATTGGAAATCCATATTATATACATGATACCCATAATACTATGGGAAATATAAAATTAAATCATGATACAAAATAAAAAAAATACAGTTCATCCTTAAACACTTATTCAATTTTTTATTATTCATAAAATGGGGAAAAGAAAAAAAATAAGGCCGAGCACAAATGATCAGTAAGGGAATTTAAATGGGAATAAAAATTGAATCAATGGAAATAAATTAACATGCCAATGTTGAAATATAAAAACACATTCAATTAAAATAATAAAATATGGTAATATCAATATGGAAAGGTATGAAACAAAAAACACATTCCATTAAAAAAATTAAAAGCATCCATATATATATAATCAAAAAATCACATGGTTAAATAATAACTAAATACTCAATAAATACAATGATAACTTATTATATGTCATTTTTCCTAGGAACATGATACCATTAACATCAATATAGAGTATTACTAATGTAATTTATCCAACTAGTACGTCTCATGAGACTACTAATGCTTCGAGGGGATTTCCTTTAAAATCCACAACCGATAGGGATTTCCTTAAATTATCCCTAGAAAATATCTTTCATGTCCAAATCATTCAACAAAAATTTATTAAACATTATTAATTATCAAAATGTATCTGTATTGAATAGATTATACTGGTTTATCACTAATTCTCCAATTAATAATATAAATATCATAGTGAACACCATATATAAAATGATATACAATTTTGGAAATACTAATGCAAGTATGTGAGAATATAGATAATAAAACAATTTCTAGTAAAAAATTAATACAAAAAATGTTCTATTTTATATATAATGATAAAAATCACAAAAGGAATTGTGATTTCCAAGATAATCATTATGAATTTTTTTTTGGAAAATAATCTTCAATCATACCAAACATTCCCAAACCACATGAAACATTTAAATCATAATTACCAAAAAGTAAATTTCTTCATACCATGAATAAAAATGATTTGTGATATAATTTCTGAAATGGTGTAGTATATACACTATATAAATGTAGTGAGTGATGTACATGGAATATGCCTCTTGGATAGAAATACAAGACCAGAATCCATTACCAAAACCATCCTTTATATTTTGTGGTATTTATTCTCTTTTTGAGTTTTTAAAATATGATACTAACTTATAAAAAACTATATAAATTTTTATATTAACATATATTAACTTCTTGTGAAATTTTATTACCCTTTTGTTAACACTAATTCATTATTTTCATTACTTTTGGTGTTAATTTCTTATTTTCCCCCATGTATATTTTGACATGTAATGTGTTGTTCCTATTAATTAGATAATTATTTAATAATTTACCAAATTTAAAACATGACTTAATTATCATATATATTAAATACACATCTATTTATAACAATGTATTTTGTTTGGTGATGCTTGGTTTTACTTACGCATGAACGCTACATTAAAATATTTATCATATTAAAATAATGAAAAGTTAATGATAAAAATGAAAATGAAAATTATTTTATCATATATATGATATGTATGTTACATAGTTTTTTTAACATAATACTTATAAAGTTCCATGTATAGTGTGAATGAATTAAATCTCTTTGAGTTAGTCACAGTCCATACGCCCACAATCGATGTTATCATATTTATACAAAATGGAAAGTATAATGGTATTTTATATAAAAATAATAAAAAACCATAATGACATAATAAATATCATATATTACATATATAAATATTTTTACATCATAATGGACACCATGAGAGGTGGTAAATGAATAAATTTACAATGATCGTTTTCTGAGGTAGTAGTTCACCAAACATAGAAATAGTTTTTTCGTTACCCATTAGCCAGATGTTGGTGTAAGTGTATGTTGAACACTTAGCATAAAATAAATCCTACTATATTTAGTATAATTGTTATACAATGATATAATAGGGAGCATTGATGGGGTGTACAATTGAAATAAAACTAAAGAGTTGACTGAAACATATTATCTCTTAATTGGGTAACTTTTTTTGGTTTGTACCAAAAGGCTTATTGATATTGATTTATTCCAAATGTGAGGCTTCAATAATGATGGGATATACGTTGGGGATATACATTCACATATACCTGATGAGCGAAAGTGGCATTAGTGGTGTCAGTAAGGGGTATAGTTCTTGCCTTTTTATAGTGGAGGGGGTGTAACTCTTGAAAATACCAATAAGTTTTTTTAATTAGAGAAATACATTACCTAAAGTGAAAAAAAAATAAAATATAGTGGATTAATGGGTAAAAATGGTAAATTAAAACCTCTATAATAATATTTTTTTAGTTTTAATAATTTTGTTTCATAACTTTTAAGATTCCACAATTTTATCATTTTGGTTTTAAGCATGTAGTTATCCAAACTATGTAATTTACCACTAAGACTAATGATTTGAAATTTTTTAGAAAATATTGGTAAATAGTATTATAAACATGATAAATAATTTATAAAATAATAATATCATGTTTTTTTAAAATAAATTTTAAAACAGGCGATATGAGGTGCTAAAACACTACTTAAACCCCGACAATGTTAATGATGTTTTTACAACATATGGGTCTATATATAAAGAAAAAAAGTCAAGAAATTACATTAAAAGATAATATTTAATATTTATTTACACTAATAGAGAACTTTTTTCGAATAAATGTTTTTTATTTTTTTTAAGTCATTTAATAAAATATCATATATATATATATAAATAACAATAATATAAATATTAACATTATTTATTTAATTGTATTTAAAATATATTAATTTTATATATATTTAAAAGTATATATTCATTTAAAAATTAATAAAATGCAATAATTCAATAAATATACAACAATTTTAATATTTATAGAATCATTAATTTTAGTTAATTATTAACGAAATATTCAATACGTTGGAAATTATTATGTATTTTAAGAAAATAAATCATCACTAATAATTAATGCTAAATTTTTATGATAAAAATCACCCATTTATATTTCATAACAATATGTATAACAAAAAATGTGATGTTTTTTACAAATCATAATGTTTTATAAATTTTAAATGTAAAAAATTTTCCCTTTCTCTCATTTCTTATACATAACCATTTATATAGGCAACATACATTTAATAATATCCAAATATCCTTCATAATTTTATCTAAGAGAGGATGTGGTCACAAATTTGGTATCCAATTGTTATTGGACAAGATTCCATGTCATTTTGGCCCTTAATATTAAGGTCTAATCCCTTTTTATGTTTAATGTTACCTTACTCACCATAATTAATTATAATAACTTTCACTAATAATTTTGGTCAAAAATAAATTTTGAATTTTAAGGAAAAAATATTATACTGATTACAACCATGTGTGTCCATTTTTCAAAATTAAAATCACTGAGTGGAAAAATTAATATTAATGATAATCTCATGGATATGGTGAGAAAGAAAGTTTTTAAATTAACTAAGTTCAAAAGTAAATTAATTGTTTTTGTAAAATTTTTAAACAAAAAAGATTCTAATGAAATAGATTGGGTTTATATATGTATAGTTGATCAAAGTTGACCTGAAACTCAATTTAAAATCTAATAAAAGATTACTATTTTTCAAATTAAAATGATGTTTTGAAATATAATAATATTCTCAATGTTTCATAAAAAATGGAAATTCTTATAAAATAAAAAAAATCAACCCAAGATAATAATAATATTTCAAATATAAAAAAAATGCTTATTTTTGAAAAAAATATTTAATAATGTTTCAAAATTTATTTTTAAAAATGGTGTTCTATTAAAAGGCGGTAAAACATGATCTTGAGTAAAATTTAATCTTGTATTTTATATTGCCTAATATTAATATAGTGTTATGTATAAAAAAAGTTGAAAAAAATTAATTTTATTAAAAAATGAAAACATTTTAATATCTTTCGGAGTTACATTATTCCCCCTTATATAAATTATGACTTTTTAATTTGAACATGATCTCACAAATCAAGGAATTGATATATGAAAATAAATATTATTGAAAAACCCACATTATGAATTGGGTTAATATAAATTTTTTAATAAGATGTAAAATGTAGTAAAATGGTCATGTAACTAGGTTCCCTAGTTGGATAACATATATGGGAAATGAAAACAAGGATATGGAAGAAAAATATAAAAATAAATTTTCGATGAAGAGTGCTTGATAAAATGGTTAGGATAAAGTTAATAACAACTAGGGGTGTATTTTCTCTAACATTACTCCCAATGGAATATTGGATAGGGAAATTACATCTTCTGGGAGTGAAAATGGGGTGGCGTGCTCCCTAGCTTTCTAAGCTACCCAACTGTGGACTTATTGGTCAGGGAAGCCTCCCTTTATCCCTCTATCCTAAGAGTTGTTCTTAACTCTTTATGAGAAGAACAGTTCAATGACATATGCCTAGATTGATCAATGTAAAGGTTCATATTTAGGTGTTCTCATTAAGGTAGATTCCTGGAAAATGAGTATAGGAAGGACATGCATAGCCGACTAGCTAGTGACCCCTAGGGATATATCATCTAATGCATTTATATTCCTTCCAAAATCAACATCCTTATCTATGTAGTCTAAGAGAACTCCATTCCAACGGAGATGGCCATCAAATAAAAAGAAATTATTATTCCCTCATGATGTAGTTGTTGCTCATCCCATGAAGAAGAAACCTTGACCGATCTTTTTTCCATTGTGATTGAGATGACAAAATTTTCAGTGTTCATAGAGTGTTTATGGTCCCCCAAGGGAGGTATCCTCCCATGGGGATTTAATTCATCACGGGTACAACACATCCCCCACCAAACATGAGACTGACTACCATTCGATCATGCTTTCCGTGGTATTTTTGTGCATTTGGAAGGCATACAACCATTTAAGGCACCTCGGGTCTTGCCCCTCTCTCCATGGGCTGGACTTCATGGTCAGGCTCTTTATAACTAATAAGGCTCACCTCCATATGTATCATGTGGAGCATCCTTCTCTTATATACTTCACAGTAAGGTCATGTCCTCCAGGGCCATCAACCACCATTTCTTCTGGATCTTGGTTCATATGGAAACCTCCGCCTTAAAGGATAAAACTTAACACAAATGGGAATTTCAAACAAGGTAACAAGATAGGGGGGTCATTCAGGACACTTCGGGTTCAATCATCCTTTACTTCAATGATTACAATAGGACATGTTATTCTTTTGTGGCAGAGGCTAGGGACAGTAACAACGGGTTAGAGATCTCCCTCTCTAGAGCTCTCCTCCTAAATAATGTAAAGACAGATTCACAAATCATATGGATCTCCATTATGGGTGAAATTTCCCCAACTTGGAATATTATTTAGCTCTTCCAAAAATCAAAGGTTCTTCATTCCTATGATATTGAGATCCTTTAAATGTGGCTCGAGGGTAACTAGCTGGTGGAATTCTTCGCTTCCAGGGAGACCTATGACTCTCCTTTCTCGTTGTTTAATTCCCAAGGCTCTGTTCCATCAGGTGGCATGAATGTTGCTATCTGGGATGCTCTAGGACTCCATTTTTTAGGCATCTATGATCTCATGCTTAATTTATGACACTTTGTGTGGATTTGTGGAGATGGCTGTTGGGTTTCTTATTCATGTATCATATTATCTTCATAATAAAAAAAATATCATTTTATGACATTAAATATTATTGTGAACATGATTTATTCATAATTCATTAAGTAAAACACATGTTAGTGGATATATTCCTTAGATCCAAAGTTTTGTAAACTCCAACAATGCTAGAATATACCACTTATCGACATGTTATTAATCAGTTCAAAGGGAGTCAACAGTTTTCCAAATGAATCATTTCATCATCATTCTGTTATCACTAGGAAGATATTTTTGCGGTGTATTTCCCACAATCATGTGTTTTACTAATGGTTTAACTTTCTACGAAATATATATTCTTAGTACCATTAAGCATATGATCTTAAATAATTATTGAAAATGTACTACAGTAAAATAAATATACATTTCATAATTCTTATAACCAGTACATCAATGATAAAATATTCAAATGACCTAGTTATTTAATCCATGTAGATAAACAAATTGATTATTTTAATTCATCCTTAATCCATTAACAAGGATACCTTAACCTATTACTTGATAAATATTTCCTTTCACATTTCAGTAGTAGTATCATCAACATTTGTATTGTAACCACTGGTCATACTACCTTTCTATTTCCCTTCTTGAGATTTACACTTGGAACAATGATTTTCATAATGATCAATCATTCCACACTTAATGAAATTAATAGTCGATGATGTATTAAGGAGGAAAATATTCCCATCCATTGTGTCAATAGGACTATTCATTTTTTTATTATAGTAAATTTATTTTTTGACATTATTTTTCACAGTCAAAACATCTTACTGAATCTATAATTCATTCACTTGGGTGATTCTTTCTAAATTCATGATATAGATGAAACTGAATCTGTTTTTTTCTCTGGTCTCCATTACCCGAGCTCTCAGTGAACTCTTTAATTCTTTTCCATGGTTAGACTGATAGTTGTTTAAGGTACACATTGTTAATTATATTCCGTGAAACTTGATTTGGAATGATAAAAAAATCCTTCACTCCAATGATCATGGCAATTAAATTATCATATGTATATTTTCCATCACATTCAATGTTATCCCAGTTACTTCTGGTTCCCTTCATTTACTAAAACCATGATGTATAGTGGTATAAACACATATCAAAACAAGAAATCACATAATACTGAAAATTTACATATAGAATTCCAAAATCATGGATCCTACTTATTTAATCTATGAAACCTTAGGTTTATCAAAAATATATTCAGATTCATATTCTAGTCAAATCCTAATTGATAGTTTGTAATGCAGTTGTGAATTATCTTAAGCATATCCCCTAAAATTGATAAAGTATGTGAGGAGTAAGGATCGTTTTCATGTACTATGTTTCACCATGTATGGACCAAGACACCATGTTAGAGTTGTTGCTACTATGAATTTCAATTTCTGAAACTTGTTCATTTGTAGTATACATATAAGGATATTTTTTAGGAATACCCAAATAATATCTACCCTAACAAAATTATAGTATATTCCACTACACTTATCCTCATTGTATATATTATGGTTGTCGTCCTTAATCTTGGTTTTCTAAATATAGTTCCCAAGTTTGCTGGTAAACATCCTTTAATTCCAACTATAACACTCTAACCCAAGAAACCCGATGTTAGTTCATTATTTTATTACACTTGCATGATTACAAGGAATCAAATCCTGAAAGACCAATTAGTTTAGTAGTATTAAAATTACAAATTAAATGCATGATACTTATAATTCAATGGTAAATATAAAATAAAAACTTGATGTATAATAAAAATAAATAATCATCATCCTTGAATTTGTATTCAAATATTTATTCTTTATAACCTAGGTAAAGGAAAAATAATAAGGGTGAGTTGAATGGCTCAGTAAGGGTATGTAAAGAGGATGAAATAATGAATCAATTGAAATAAATTAACATAGCTTGGTAAAAATCTAATAACAAATTCCATTAAAATAACTAGATAATTTAATAACAATATGGAAAGGTAAGAAACTAAAAACACATATCTTTAAATTAATGACCAAAAAATGAAATGCATCCTTATATATATATGAAAAATTTCAAGGATAAATAAGAACTTGATTCTAAACAAATGAAATTATTAATTATTAGATATAATTTTTCCTAGGAACCTGATACCGTTACCATCAATATATAGTTTAACTACATTGATGTGGATAACTAATTTGCCTCATTAGACTACTGATCTATCAAGGGGGCTGCATTAACTGTCCCAACAGTTATGATTTCATTAAATCATAACTACCCATTATATTTCATATAAATAGAATTCCACATTTATTTAATAAACATAATAGCTTATCAGAATGTATCAATATTGAATATGAAGATAAATATTTATCATTAATTCTTCATTTATTCAAATTACTATCAAAGAGAACACCATATGTAAAATGACATACATTTTAGGAAATACTAATCTACATTGAGAGTGAATATGGATATTCAAGTTAATTTATAGTTAAAAATGATTACAAAAATGTTATTGTTTCAAGATAATGTTAAAAATGATAAAATGAAGATATATTGCAAATATAATCATTCAGAATAATTTTTAAGAAAATAATCACTAATCATCATAAACTGTCCCATACCATTGGAAACATTTAAATCATAATTACCATGAAATAAATTTTTTCATACCATGAATATAAAGGATTCATGATATAATATATCTAAAGGGGAAATATATACACTACATAAAATATGTAGTTTGTGTATATGGTGTATGACTCATGGAATTAAAAGTAAGATAAGAATCCCTTACCTTAAGATTCTGTAATGTTGTGTGGTCTTTATCCTCATGTATAGTGGTTTAAAATATGTTAATAACTTCTTAAATAAAAATAATGTTATTTATTATATCATATACTAACTTCTTATAATATTTTACTACGAGTTTGTTAGAACTCTTTCATTATTTTTACTAATTTGTGTGTTAATTGCCTAGTTTTCTCAAGAATGTTATGAATTAAAAAATTTTGTTCATGTTAATTGGTTCATGACATCATCATATCCAGAATTTTAAACAAGAAATAATTACCATATATATTCTGTATATATGTATTTATACTAATCGATAATGGTTGGAGATAAGGAATGAAATGCACCGTTCATGGAGATGGAAGGTTGTACATATGTATTAATGCTTGTAACATTTCATTTTCAAATTAATGCAAAGTAAATAAAATTATAAATAAGAATTTTATGACTATAATATAATATATATGTTATATATGTTACATAGTATTATTAAAATAAACTTTAATATGTTCCATGTATATCATGAACGAGTCACTCTCTTTGAAGGGGTGGTAGTCCACGTTTTCCACAAACCATGTTATCGTATATATACAAAATTAAAAGTATAGTGTTTGGAGATATAAAAAAATTATAGAAACATATATTAATAATAAATATCATAAATAACATATTTAAACATAGTTTCCATTATATTTACCACCAAGATAGGTGGTAATGGAAAAATTTCCAATCAATATTTTGTGAGGAAGTTGTTCACCATACACAGAAATAGTATGCTCAGTAACCATTAGATGGTTGGGTGTATAGGAGTTCAACAAAAACATAGAATAAAAATTTCCTATTATATTTATAATAATTTATTTATATGTATTAATATTAAAATAATATATGAGGGGGTGGAGAATTGAAATAAAACTAAATATCATAGGGAAGAAGGTAACTCTTTATGTGGAAACTTCATTTTCTTTGTACCAAAATTCTACCATAGATGGATTTATGAATAATAGAATATATCTAGGATGTGGGGATGGTTATTTGGGTAATATTTTGGTAGATATAGTTCAAGATAATGAATATTTGGAGGTGTGATTAAGGGGTGGAGTGTTTTCATTTTTATTGTGGAGGGGGGGAATGAGTCTTGTAAACACTAAAAGGTATTCATTAATGGGAGGACATACATACCTAAAGTAACTAAAAAATTGAAACATAGTAGATTAAATATTATATATGGTTTCTAAAAACTTCCACCAAACAAAAATATGGTCACTTTAAAAATTTGGTTCCATAAGAATAATATTTCGTAATTGTATCATTTTAGTTTATTTATAGCTTCTTGTTTTCCTACCTAACTAATCAGACCATTAAGACAAAAAAATTGAGATTTATTAGACAAAATATATCCATTGACTTAGTAATATAATAAAAAAATAAAAAAAATAAAAAACCCACATGTTTTGGAAATTATTTTTAAAACAAGTTCATGTGAAACGGTAAAAACTGCCTAAACCCGGACCATGTTAAAAACGTTTTAGCAATATATGGGAAAATATGTAGATTATAAATGATCATTTGGTCCATTAATATAAAATATTTAATATTAATTAAAAAATTTAAATAAATTTTCATAATATAGGGTTGTTAAAATATTAAATCATTTATTAAATTATCCTTTAATATAAATTAATAATGATTCCAATTATGACATTATTTGCATAATTTTAATTTTAAAATATAAAAAAAATATTGTAACAAAGATATATTAATTCTATATCTTTTTAACATTATAAATTGTTCTATGAATTAATTAAACACAAAAATTCAATCAATATTTTTCAAATTTAATATTTATAGATTAACTTATTTTAGTTAATTACTATCTAAATAATCACTATGTTTTTGTTTCTTAAGAGATATAAGAAAAAAATGATTTGTAAAATCTAATGATAAATTATTATGATAAAAATAACCCATTTATATTTCAAAGGATAGTTGTAATTGAAAATATTATGTTTTTACCTATCTCAATGTTTTATAAATGTTAAAGGTGAAGAAAGTTCCCTTTTTTTTCTTTTTCCTTATGAAATCATTTATATAAAGAAGATCCAATTAATAATATCCCACTAAACCAAAAAATTAGAACTAAGAAGTTATGTGGTCGAACTATTGGAATCTAATGGTTTTTGGACACATTTATTGGTCATTTTAGACCTTAAGATTAAGATTTGATCACTTGTTAACATTAATATATTTTTTTACAATGTAATTAAGTTATTCACTTTCAATAATATTTTTGGTAAAAATTTATGTTGATATTATTAGAAAAAAATATTACAATTATTAAAATATATTATTTCTATTTTTGAAAATTCAAATCCCAGTTGTGGAAAAATTATGATTAATGTTACTCTTGTAGATGTGGCAAGAAAAAATGTTTTTAAAGTAAAAATGTTTAAATGGTCAATATGTTCTTTCTTCCAGTGTTAATATATAAATGATTAAAATCACATAAATTGGTTTGATAAATTTATAATTGATCAGTTTTTATTTCAAAATAAATTAAAAATTTAATTTAACACTAATAATTATTTTTAAAATAAGGAATTTTTCATGATTCATCAAAACATGAAACTTCTCAAAAAGTATAAAAAAATCACTCTAATATGATTTTGAAATAATTAATCCAAAAATGAAGTTTATTTTGATAAATAAGATTTATAATAATGATAATAGATGGTTTTTAAAAAGGCATGACATTAAAAAGCAGTAAAACTCAGTCTTGTGTATAATTTAATCCTTTGTTTTTTATGGAATAATCTCAACATGGTGTTCATTATAAAGAAATATAGATAAAAAATTAATTTTAATCAATAATTAAAACATTGTAATGTCTTAGGGTGTTACAATTTTTAGAAAATAAATATTTCAATGATTCCTTATTAAGAATAGTTTAATGTGACATGAAGGATAGATGGAAACTCATATATTGATTATCATGATGTGATTGACACTAAAAGATATTTTTATATGTATAAACTTGACAAGAGTGAGTGAATATATCTATCACTGTGGTGGTATATTAAAAATAGTTCTCTAAATGCATGTTTCAAAACCCATATTATACCAGCTCATGGCACATTTCACATAAATATTCTAGAAACCATAATAACTAATATAACCATGATATGAAATTAAATAAAATTTTTAAGAGTGTTAATTGATACATAAATATTTGGAAGGATGATTTTTTTAAAAAATTCCATGTTCATGTGTTAGAAATCAAAGCCACTACATCCATACATTTTATGAAGGAGATTATAATATTCTATACTTTTAATATTTAATTTTTTTAATACATAATTATTTATTGAGTTTGGAAAACGGAATTAATGACTAATTAAAAAATATTCCAAACATATATAAGTGAAAAAATATATAATTTTATATAATGATTCAGTACATAACATAAATGATGATATTTTAAAAAATGGATATCCACTCATTTTTTTTAAATTTCATTTATTAGTATGATACTACAGAATAAGATAAAAGGAAAAATAAATGAAACATAAATAAAGTGTAAATCAGATATAAAATCCACCAAAAAATTGGAAAACATGCCATCTCAACCGTTAATAATATATTTATGAAAAATAAATTTTAACATTTCCACTCATAATGATCCAAATACTATGATAAAAATCCTAAAAAAATAAATGAAAGATCAAAAAATATAATAGTATTTTTTAAATAATAAATATCCCAATGAATGAAAGAGACTGTAACAAAATTGGTTTCATATCCTTCAGAATTTTTGGCCTCTAACTCAGAACATGTTCGTCCAAAACAACAAGCCTATTTTTAGTATATGGACTTTATTTCTCTCAATTCACATCTATGTCGTCCTATAATATCAGAGATAGAATAAAAATAGTTTTTATGATTATGAATACCATGAAAAATAAGGATAAAAAAGCTTCAATAATTCTCAAAAAAGGAGGAATCGACAGGCCTCTTATAACAATGGTATTTTTTCAAATTTAACCAATAATATATGTCTCATAAGAGATCCAAAGCATGGTATAATTTCATCATTATAACAGAGGACAAATTAAGTAATAACTCCAAATTAATATAAATATATAAAATTTGAGGTTATGAAGGTGGAAGTGTGGGACTAAATGAATAATAGTGCAAGAGAAACAATGAATCTATGAAAGAGGAAGGATATTAGGTGGAATTCAAGAAATAAAATCTGATCCCATATAGTTTCCATCATGCCAAGGTCCCCAAAATAACTTTTTTATTCATCTACATGAATGTATTTGTATTCTTTCCTCCACTAATAAAAAAATTAAAGGGAAACAATTATCATTGATAATAATTTTTTTAATATAAATTATAAAAATGGAATAACTAAGGATAAAACTAATAAATTAAAAGTGGGAAATGAATTTGTCTCAATCCATATTAAATAATGATTGGGTGATGAAAATATATTACAAATAATGTGTAATTTTCATCAATTATAAAAATCATAAATTGATGTCATAAAATTCATAATCTTGGAACATAATATTAATCTATTGCTCATATTTAACTCATAAAATTATATGCTTTTAGTTTTATGCTTTGTTTTTTTCTAATATATAAATGATAATCCTACAATATCAAGAAATGGTATTCTATGACATTAAAATGAAATTGAAATATGTAATGCCCCGACCACAGTTACCTAGAGTCAGTGCATTATTTTAATACATTGGCATGATTACATGGAATCAAGTCCTAAAATACCAGTCAGTTTAGCAGTCTTGGGAAATAGATTACATACATGGATGTTACATTACACTTTAGACGATAAAACACAACATGAATGAAGCCATTAATCCCCTAGTTTAACCCTGGTTGTCAATCATAATACACTTCTTGGAATTATGAGAAAAGTAAAACATAGAAAGGGGTGAGCTCAGATGCTCATTAAGGATAAAAATATACCGGAAACTTTCATAAATAAGAAAAAACATTTAAAGCAATGTATAAGATTAAAAAAAGCCTTTTTAAACTAAAACATCCGAATAATATGTATAAGATAAAGTAAAATAATGCCATTTACTTATTCACAATGATATTCAACTAGTCTAATAATCACACACAATATCAATAGCCGCTTTCATAATGATGGAATGCATAATGCCATACTATCATAATCACATAGACAAGGCCTTGTGCCAAGACTAAAAATAAGATTTTGTAAAGGCCTTGTTCTAGTACACCAGTTAGTCTCATGAGACCAACCGATGCATCGAGGAGCTATATCGGGCTCCACCTGTCACTTAATAAGTCCAATGCATTCCACATATAATTTTTTTTAAACATAACATAAACATCCGTATTACAACCGACATAAGAAATGTCAATACGTTTCCCAAAAAAACATGAATGGTATAAAAATAACACATCCACAGTCAAACAAATCACAAAACCTTCAATATAATATGTTTTATTTGTATCATAATAAATCAACTTCAAAAAAGTTTGAAATCCATCAAAGGATGTTGAAATAAATGAAAATCATTTGTAAAACTCATTAATAGAAATATCCCTTTTTCATGAAAACATTTAAAAGATACAAAATTTAGAAAGGAAGACATTTAAAGACATTTTTCAATAAAAGTGTCAAATACAACATTAAATCTTTTGAAAGGAGTTAACATTTTTAAAACATTCATTTCGATATAAATAAATCCTTAAAACCATTTTGAAAATATGTACATTAATGAAAATGATTTAGAAGATTAAATATTTTAAACATTTAAAATGATGTATTAGTAAAAAGTCCTGTAAAAATAATCCCTTTGAAAACTCTTTTATGAAACATGGACATGGATAATAAATATTTCTTATTAGATACTTACGTAAAAAAACCTCGGATAATAATGAGATTGGGAAATTAACCCTTACAAATTTGGTAACATACAAAAAATACACCCCCTGAAATAAGTATCATACAATGAATATGCAAATACACATAAATTAAAATGTATTACACAAAGAATGCAATCATGGGTAGTACATATACCGCACAAAAGGTAATAGTGTAAATATGGCTTGAATCTCACAGGAATAATGAGTGAGATGAAAACCCATTACCTTGAACTTTACATTATTCGTGGGTACGTTTAACATCCTTTATAATGATCGGAATATGTTATTAACGTTTACCAGCACCATATTGGTATTTATTATATCATACATGATTCATTAATGACTTTATAATACCGATTTAATAAAAATTTCCATTTTAAATTTATATTTCGGGTAATAATCAATTTCTTTATCGTACGTGTTTTAACATGTTACTCTTGATTGTATCACTTAGACCAAGATTAAAATACATCTATAATATAAAAAATAATTTTTATATCATATATATTTAGAATATAAATATGTATAATATACATATATATGAAATTAAAAACACCGTATATGGAGACGGTAGTCCGTACAAACGCCTAAATGCTCTTTCATCTTCATATCGTATTGATCAAAACTAAGTGAATAAGATATATATAAGAACATATATATATATATATCCAGTAGAATTATTATGTCATATATCACATACTTATTAGTAATATATATTTTTATAATCGTCGATGAATGGTGAACGTGGAAATGAATCTCATCACGTCGTGGAGACAGTAATCTGTACGTACGCAAGAGAGACAAAATCATTTCTATAAATTTGTATAATTGGATGGTATATTAATTTTACCAAGACATTATCATGTTATTTTAATTTTTTATATATGTATTACTCATCATTATTTCCATCCAAATAACGTAGTGTTGAATAACAAATTACACCACGGTGTGGAGACGGTAAGCCGTACGTATGCACACATGGTGAAATTATCATTTATAAGATGGATAGAATAATGAATATAGTTGTTAAATATTTATAATGAAATCACAGTATATATAATATACTAGATTCATTATTTTAGAATTGTAACGACAAAGAAAGAGTTAGTGGGCCAATAAAAGAACTTGAAAAAGGGTGGTGAAATCATTACATCTTCTTCAGGTTCTTCCTTTTGATTTGAACAAAAGGGCTCATTATGACGGCATTCTGACCAAAGGAAGGCCTTTAGGATGAATTTAGGATAGTTGGGTGGATATTTGGCCAGGTTTTGGCCGAGAAAAATGGATTTGGAGGTGTATATTTGAGAGAAGGGGAAGTCCCCATTTATAAGAGGGGTGAGGGGCACCTTCAAAAAAACGTAAAATATTATTATATAATAAATTTATATTTGATTTATAATGGCTCCAAAGTGACTTAGTTAGAGTTTGGGGTGGGGTTGGGTCAAAATACTCTCAACCAATAGGTTTTAGACAAGTTTAGGTTACCATTTTAACCATATCATTTTGATTTAACTCTAAGTTAAATAATTTATCTTTTACTGTGTCATCTTGTATTCTTACACTATATGGTTAATAAACACACTATATACTTCCAATCTAACCCCAATTGGTTCATTAATATCATATATATAATTATATAAGTCTTTTTTCTGAACCATAGTTTTTTAGAAACATTATATCAATTAAAAATATAATATTTGTTTTAAAAACTATTTTATGTCCATTTTGACACAATTTGGTATTTGTTTTTTGTTAAAATAATAACTGCATGATTACAATAAAAACAAATACCATGAATCAATCCTAAAATGTCTTATTCACCTAGAAAATTTTTGTACGTCATAAAAACTTTGAAATTATATTTATTTTAATATATATAATACCATTGTTTTATTCATTCATTAGTAAGGTAATTACTGCATCATCATTGTGTCATTAATAATTTTAATTATATTATCTCTAAAAATTATAAATAAAATACCATTATGTAAGAAATATTTTTATCTTTCTATGTAATATTAATAGTTGAATTTATCTTATGAATAACCTTATATTAAAAATGGATTAGTTATTAAACATTGATTTTAAATCTTTTAACCTTTCTTTAAAAATAATAATAATAAATGTCTTAGTCTAATCCAGGTAGACCTAAAGGGTCATATTTTATTCCTAAGTTTGTTTTTGGTCCAATTACACTTATCCAATAGAATTAGGAAATGTTTTAGTGTAATAATAATATCATTTTTACCCTTAATTACCATATATACTTTTAACTGTGGTAAAAAAAGTAAAAAGTTATTATTCACAAAAAAAATTATTTTATCTTATTAAACAACAATTTACATAAAGATATCAACCATGTATCTCAGAATTTCAAAATTACACTCACAGAAGTGGTAAAATTATGTTTCATGTGAATTCGTAAATTCTCCCAAGTGATGGGTAAAAGACAGTGAAAAGATCATTAAAAATTTTTTTACATGAAAAATTATTATAAATTTACTCCAATGAATTACATTGAACAAATATAGGTATAATGTATCTATTTTGACCTAAAATAAATTTAAATAAAATAAACAATTATTTAAATAAAAATTCGGTTTTAAATGATAACATAGTGTTTTTTCACTATTCATAAAAAATTGAACATTTTCAGAAAAATACCAAAAATTCACCTGAGGCTAATTTCGATATTATGAATGCAAAAATAAAGTCTAATTTTCAAAATTCCAATGATAGAAGTTGAATTTATTAATTCAAAACTAATTATCATTGTAAAAACAAATTTCATGTTTTTAAGAAACAATAACTATCAAAATTTTGACAATTGTTTATGTATAATTTCAATATAAAATTAATTCTAATGACCAACATTGGATTAAAGGGTAAAAATATAATATAATTGTACTTAAAAGCCATTAAAATTTATAATTCAACACTATAAATTATTTTTATTAAAAAATATGTTTTCATTAAAAATGTAGTATTTTTCACTATTCACCCAAATATGAAAGTTATCAGAAAAACACCAAATATTTATTGAAAATAAATTCTTATATCCCAATTCTAAGGAAGAAATTTATTTTGACAAATTGAATATATAAAAGTTTCAAATATTGTATTTAAAAATGGTTCTCCATTAAAAGGCGGTAAAATAGCATTTTTTGAAAAATAATACTTTTATCTGAAAAAAATGAATTTGTTCTTTAATTATGTCTAAGAAACCCATAATATGGATTCCTAAATTATAAGTATTAAATAATATTCAAAATTCAGTTAATGCTATTCATAACCACTTTTGAATGGCTAGTTTGGTAATTCGTGATGCGCTTAAACTCAGTGTTGCGTGTAGTGCAAGTTATTGCATTACTTTGAAGAAATAATGTACTATGAAATCTTGTGCTGTTACATTCTTACCTCCTTCAATAAATTGTGTCCTCAAAATTTGAAACTATTTTTCGAAAATAAAAGTTTTAAAATAGAAAAATCGATTTTGGGAAAACCCACATCGGAAATTGAGTTAATAAAATTTAGTCATAATAAGAGGAAAAGGGAAATAAAAATGTCACCACCAAATTATGATATCGATTAGGTGAAAATTGTTGGAAATTAGAGACACAAAACTGGAGGAAAAACCTAAATATTTATAGGGAGTGATTGAGGTCATCAATCACAAACAATTGTAGAATTGTGGGCCTTAAATCCACCAATCTACGATGATTTAAAATACCATTTGTTCAACAAAACACAAGGTATTAGGATAACACATTTTTGGTTTTAATATCCCTTCCCTAAAGTTTAATAATTAATATATCCATAAAATAAGGTGGAAAATACAAACATATATATATATATATATGTATATATATAAATGACAAGTAGAGTTTTATCCTTAAACTAATTCCTACCACAAACTCATCTTTCACTCTAAATGATTTCAAATATATATATATATATATATATATATATATTCTATTTATCCTAATTGTAAAGGGTTCCAAAAATAGAATTTATAATTAATCTACGAGACCCTAAAAAACAACATTATTCAATCCAGGACATCATGTTGGTCAATGGTAGGTGATACACCCTTGGCGCCCTTTGGTTGCGGGTTCAAGTCTCACAGCCTTGCCGGACATGACGGGTTGCCGCCCGACCTCCGGGTTATCCATTTTATGGAAATCCAAAAATAATCTCAATCTAGACTTATCCAAAATACTTCTATCCAAACTCACATTATAAATTTATAGGGATGTTAAACACAGTGAAGTTCCTTTTTTGCATGTAATAACATGTGAACACCTTTATCATGTATTCTTTTACAGCACCGTAACTTCCTGAATTACCAAAATCAACCATCTCTTATTCCAAAATCACTACCTAATTATCAAGACCATATTAACGATTACCTTGCCTTCAACCATTTATTTTCCAAAAATGTGTAGCTTACTATTAAGTCTTTTTTCTTAAAACCATATAATCTCAAATCCTTAATAAAATAGTACTACAGTACAATCCTTATTTATCTCCATAATTCCAATATACTATTGATAAAACACTCAAATTAAATAAGTCTATAATAACAACATAAGAACACTAATCGTTCTTCTTCATCTGAGGTAGTATCATAACATGATTGTTATCCAATAACATCATTTGCGGTATACTATTATGAAAGGGAAAATTGATTCACGTAGTGTCTCAACGCCCTACAGATTAATCATTTTACATTTGAAAACTTTTTCTTACCCTTTCAATCACGTAATTGGTGTCATTTTTCTCTATACTTATAACAAACTCCCATTCCCTTCAAGAATTTACCAAGGTGATTCATTCCTCATTTATCACGTATTGTAAAATACTTATTTCCCTTATTCCCTTTATTCTTCTTTCTTTCTACCTTATTCTTCTTCTCAGGCTTCCCTTCAAAGCCATAGGATTCAGAGAATTATTTACTGATATTATTAACACATGATACTACTTATTCATATGATGATTATACGTGGGAGACTATTTCCTTTCTAAATTTTTGCTTAATACCATGAATGATATGACCCTTATTACACTTTGGATCATACGTATTTCTGGAGTTTTCATTCCTTCTTCTGGGCTCCATTTCTAATCAATGGCATACACTATGTCAGTTTATGAATCACAATTCATAATTCCAAACATGTAAAATGCATAAAGTAAATTTAATAGATTATGGATATAATCACAAAAAATGTTTTCGTTGAGGAGGTATATACTTTTAAACCATTAATATTGGTTTGTAATGAAATGAGAATTATCCTATACAGATCCCCCTGGAGTGTCGTAACCCAGAGTGCAACAAGGATTGTCTTCGTGCACTAGTTCCTGTTCGAGTCTAACTAAAAGCAGTGTTTTTGGGTTTTACACCTAGGTACATATGTTCCAGAGATTCCTCTACCTACTCGTATCTAGACATGGATATTTTTTCTTGGAAAACCCAAAAAATCTATACATTACCAAAATTATAGGAAGTAATTCTATACTAATCCTCAAAGTCAATCTTAGGTCTATGTTCTCTAATCAGAGTTTATCTAAATTTAGCTTTCAAGGTTATTGCTAAATTTCCTCTCATACCAACTGTAACGCCCGACCCCAGTTACCCAGCGTCGGTGCATTATTTTAACACATTGGCATGATTACAAGTAATCAAGTCCCAAAAGATAGATCAGTTTATGAGTCTTGGAAAATAGATTGCATACATGGATATTACATTACACTTTAGAAAATAAAACACAACATACATGATTCCATTAATCCCCTTTCTTAACCCTTCTTATCAATCATAATACACTTCTTAGAATCCTAAGAAAATTAAAACATAGAAAGGGGTGAGCTCAGATGCTCAGTATGGATAACAATAAAGCAGAAAATTTCATAAATAAGAATAATCATTTAAGCTAAAGTATAAGACTAAAAAATGACTTTTAAACATAAATTTCAGCATAATATGACAAAGATACAGTAAAATAATTCCACTTACTTATTAAAATTGATATTCTACTAGTCGAATGATCACATTCAATATCAATATCCACTTTCATAATGATGGAATGCATAATGCCAGACTATCATAACCACATAGTCAGGGCCTTGTGTCCAGACTACAAATAAGATTTTGTGAAGGCCTTGTTTCAAGACACTATTTTGTCTCATGAGACATAACGATGCATCAAAGAGCTATATCGAGCTCCACCCATCACTTACTAAGACCTATGAAATCCTCCTATGAAAATGTTTAAACATAACATAATCAATCGTATTAAAACTGGCATATGAAATGTTAATCCTTTTCCCATAAACCATGAATGGTATAAAAATAACACATCAATAGTCAAACATATCACAAAACCTTCAATACAATATGGATTATTTGTATCATTATAAATCAACATCAAACATGTTTAAAATCCATCAAAGGATGTAGACACAGATGAAAATGATTTGTAAAACTCATTGAGAGAAATATCATTTTTTCATGAAAATATTTAAAAGTTAAACAATTTATAAAAGAATACATTTAAATTCATTTTTTAATCAAAGTGTTCCATACCACTTTAAAAATTCTGAAAGGAATTAAATTTTTTTAAACATTCATGTCCATATAAATAAATCCTTAAAAACCATTTTTAAAACATGGACATTAATTAGAAGGATTTAGAAGAACTAATATTTGAAACATTTAAAATGATGTTTTAGTAAAAATTCCCTTAAAAAGAATCCCTTTGAAAACTCTTTTATGAAACATGGACATGGATAATAAATATTTCCTATTAGATACTGACATAAAAACAACCTCGGATAATAATGAGATTGTGAAATTAACCCTACCAATTTGGTAACTTACAAAACATACCCCCATGAAAGAAGTATCATACAATGAATATGTAAATACACATAATTTAAATTGTATTACACAAATAATACAATTATTGTTATTACATATACCACACAATAGGTAATAGTGTCAATATGGCATTAATCTCACAGAAATAAAGAGTGAGATGAAAACCCCTTACCTTGCACTTTCCTTTAGTAGAGGGTACGTTTAACCTCTTGTATGAAGATCATAGTTTTTTATTAAAGTATATAAGAACCATATTGGTATTTATGATATCATACATGATTCATTAATGACTTTATAATATTCATTTAATAATAATTTCCATGTTAAATTAACATTTCAGGTAATTATCGATTTGTTTATCATATGAGTTTTAACTTGTTACTCTTGATTATATCACTTAGAACAAGATTTAAATACTTCAAAAATATAAAAAATATTTGTATATCATATATATTTAGAATATAAATATGTACTATACACATATATATGAAATGAAAAACATCATTTATTGATATGGTAGTCCGTACGTATGCATAAATGTTGTTTCTGTTTTCATATCGTATTGAACGAAACTAAGTGAATAAGATATATATAATTACATATATATATAAATATATATATCTCCAGTATAATTATTATGTCACATATTACATACTTATTAGTAATATATATTTTTATAATCGTTGATAAATGGTGAATGTGGAAATGAATCTTATCGCGTCGTGGAGACGGTAATCCGTGCGTATGCATGAGCGACAATATCATTTCCTTAACGATGTGGAATTAGATGATATATTAATTTTAAAGAGAAATTATCATGTTATTTTAATTTTTTATATACATATTACTCATCATTATATCCATCCAAAAAACATAGTGTTGAATAACAAATTACAACACATCGTGGAGATGGTAAGTCGTACGTACGCATGCATGGTGACATTATCATTCATAAGATGGATAGAATAATGAATATAGTAGATACATATTTATAGTAACATCATAGTATAAATAATATATGGTAGTTATTATTTTATAATTGGAACAAAAATGAAATAGTGTGTGGGAGAATAAGAGGACATGAAAGTGGGTGGTGAAATCATTACCTCTTCTACGGGTTCTTCCTTTTGATTTCAAAAAAAGGGCTCCATAGGTTGGATTTATGACCAAAGGAAGGCCTATAGGATAAATTTAGGATATTTGGGAGGATATTTTGGTAGGGTTTGGCCGTTCCAAATGGATTTTGAAGTGTGAAATAGAGAGAAGGGGAAGTGCCCTTTTAAAAGAGGGGTGATGGGATCCTTTGGAAAAACATAAAATATTATTTTATAATAAATTTATATTCAGTATATAATGGATAAAAACTGACTTATTTTGAGGATAATGTGGGAAAGGGTTGAATTATTCTCAACCAATAGGTTTTATACATGTTTAGGTTACCATTTTAACCATATCTTTATATTTAACAATATGTTAAATAATTTATCTTTTACGATGTCTTCTTGTATTCATACACTATATGGTTAATAAACTTACTATATACTTCTAATCTAACAAATATTTGTTCACTAATATCATATATATTATTATATAATTAATTTGGCCCACCTTTTATTTTTAGGACGATTATATCTATTAATTATATAATATTGTTTTTTAAAAACTATTTTATGACAGTTTTGACACTATTTGGTATTTGTTTTAAAAGAAATAATAACAGCATGATTACTTCAAATAAAATACATATAATAAATACTAACATATCATATTCACCTAGAAAATTCGTGGATGTCATAAAACATTTGAAATTATATTTATTTTTATATTTATAATACCATTTTTTGAATTCTTTCATTAATAAGGTTATTACTGTATCATCATTGGGTCATTTATAAATTTAATTATATAATTTCTAAAAATTATAAATAAAATACTATTATGCAGGAAATATTTTTATATTTCTAAGGAATATTAATAGTCGAATTTATCTTATGTGTAACCATATATTAAAAATGGGTTAGTTATTAAACATTGATTTTAACTCTTTTAACTCTTCTTGAAAAATAATAATAATAAATGACTTAATCTAATAAAAGTGGACCTAGAGGGTCATATTTTATTCCTAAGGTTGTTTCTGGTCAAATTAAACTTATCCAATTGAATTAGTTCATGTGTTAGGATAATAATAATATCATTTTTACCCTTAATTACCCAATTTACTTTTAACCGTGGTAAAGAAAAGTAAAAAGATACTATTTAACAAAAATTATTTTTATCTTATTGAACCAAATTTTACTTACTGATATCAACTGTGTGTCTTGGATTTTTAAAATTCCACTCAAAGAAGCAGTAAAATTTTGTTTTATGTGAATTCACAAATTCTCCTAGGAGGTGGCTAAAAGACGACGAAATGTTCTATAAAAGTATTTATATATCTAAAATTATTATAAATTGACACCAATGAATTAAATTGAACTTATTTAGGTATTATGGATCTATTTTTACTTGAAATAAATTTAAATAAAATAATTAATTATTTAAATAAACATTCGGTTTTAAAATATAACTCAGTGTTTTTCACTATTCATAAAAAATTAAACATTTTCAGAAAAATGCAAAAAATTCACCCTAAGATAATTTCGATATTATGAATCGAGAAATGAATTGTATTTTTCCAAATTCAAAATATATAAGTTTAATTTATTACTTTAAAATTAATTATCTTCGTCAAAACAAATAACATTTTTTTAAAAAAATAATAACTATCAAAGATTGACACTTGTTTATGTATAATTTCAATGTGAAATTAATTATAATGAACAACATTAGATTAATGGGTAAATATATAATATAATTATACTTCCAAAACATTAAAATGTATAATTCAACAATATAAATTATTTTGATTAAAACAGTTGTTTTCAGTTAAAATATAGTATTTTTCACTATTCACCCAAATATGAAAGTTATCAAAAAAACAAAAAAAAATTATTGAAAATAAATTCTTAGGTCCCGATTCTAAAGAAGATGTTTATTTTTTCATATTTAAAATATATAAGATTAAAATATTAGATTTAAAAAGGGTTCTCCATTAAAAGGTGTTAAAATGGCATTTTTTTTAAAATAATTCTTTTATCTAAAAAAATGAATTTCTTTTTACATTAGGTCTAAGAAACTAAAAATTTGGATTCTAAAAATATAATGATTATATAATATTCAAAATTCAGTGAATAGTATTCATAACCACTTTTTAATAGCTAGATTGGCAAGTCCTGATGCGCTTGAACTCAGTGTTGTGTGTAGTGCAAGTTATTGCATTACTTTGAAAAATAACGTACTATGAAATCTTGGAGTGTTGCAAAATAGATATAATGATTCTTTATCATATTCCAAAATATTTCCTTGGGATTACAGTAAGTATAGAACCAATATTATATATTTATACATATATATATAATAACCATCCCATATACAAGTCAAATCTCTATCTAATATGCCAAAATTTATTAGAATCCTAATCACACTACCGCATACATTTCACATGATAAATAATCAATGTGTAATTAAACCTACATCTCAATTATTTAATTACATTGACATTAATAAATCCCCACCATATCCATGATTCTACGTTTTAGTAGTTTCAGTGCAAGTAAATATTCAAATAATCAGTCACAAAGATAAAAAAAATTCACTTTATAAATTGAATGACTCCATCCAAAATCATCATAGATTTGACTGTATGCATCCCCCAAAGACTGGGTTTAATATATTTTAGAAAATACGGGTTATTGTATAATGATATAAATCAATGGTTTTGAAATGTGGATGAATAATATTGAGATAATAAACCATCGATTTGATAGTTTTAATTTGTAAAAACAATTTTCATATATATAATTTACACATTAATATCTAAATATCCAAGGAAATTGCTCAATTTTTCCAGTATTAATATATAATTCTACACCATTTATGTCAGTACAAGTCACTTTTCTTATATTTCTTCTCAATTAATTTACACAAGTTTTCCGACCCAAATAATTTTATCATCGGACCAAATGATTCTTATGTGATGTCTAATAAATTTAAGGTCACACTTATATACTCAATCCTTTATCATTTATAACCATATATTTTTTCTTTTATAACATTATGCGTGTTCATCTGAAAAACATATTTGGAAAATTGGTTACTTAATTCTTATGATTAGATAAAAGTAATTATATAAGTTCAAGTATATTTATTTTTTTTAATACTGAATACATAATAAACAAGGTAATATTTATTATTAAACCAATTCATAAACATAATTCATGAAGAATATATTGTATAATGTTTATAATATCAATTAATATTAATATATGTAAAATGAAATAGATATCTCCAATTTTTAATTTGTTTTCTGACTCTTATGATTTTAGAATACTAGTTTGAAGGTATACTGAAAAGTAAGACATAGTAAATATGGTCAGCTAATATTTGTATTAATCAAGAAAACATGTCTGGAATAAAAATATTATAATTAAACTATTTATAATTAAATTTAATTCCATTAAATATTAAAATAATAGTATATACACATATGTTTTCTTTACATGATTGTTCAAAATAAATGTATACCTTTAACATTTTTATGAACATCATGTGATTTACCACTTTATTAAACTGGTTTATTGAATTATTTTTGAGATTAGTGACTATATATTTTATGTAGAATGAGGTATATATATATATATTGATTAACCATTTAACATTAGAACATACATGATTTTTTTTCTTATGCAATAGGTTTCATAGAACTTTGGTTATCAAGGGTACTGTTTTATTATTTTTTTAAACTAATGAATTCCTTTATAAAATGTGGTTTTCTAGAATATTGAATTTTAAAGTGATTATAAAAAGAGATTATGTAAATGGGTTTATCATCATTCATTTATTATTATAGATTCTCATTGTTTATTTAACTATGTTTTTGGAAATAACATTTATTTTCAAAACCATAAAATTTGATGGAAACTCTTTTATTTTAACAATGGTTTTATGGAAATTCTATTACATAACGTAATATTTACTAGATGTCTTATGAGGTCTTGTTTGAAAAGGAAAATTGAAAGATACTATTCCTGGAAATGATATTTAATTCTAATTCCTATGTGGTGTTTTGGTTCTATTTTTTAGTTTTGGTGATATTTATTAGTTTTATGATTTTGTACTCACTGTATTTATATTAATAGTTTTGAATATTTATCGGTCTTTTTTGTTTTATTAGAAGTGTTGGTGTACTATGTGTTCTTATATTTTTTCACTAGTTTGTTAATTGTTGATCACATGTAGACATGATAAGTGGAAGGGGGAACAAAGGAATTTTGGATAATGATATCTCCTGGGAAGGGAATCCATTAATCTTGCGGATAACGATATATCAGGAACTCTTAATTGGTCCCCATGTTGCAGAATGTCCCGAAGTCCTTATTTTTTTATCGATTTTATTATAACCCCCCATTCAAGGGATGAGGGGTAACCCTTACAAGGAATATAGGATTAGGAATTACATTCCCCCGTAGGCTTGGAGACATTACATGACCCGTAGGTTTTAAGGAAATCATTCAAACTATGACTACTTGAAACTGGTCCTCCCAATCATCTGCATTGTGATTATCTCTCCACCTTTGCATAACTGTTCAGCTAGCATTTCCATGTGTATGGGTGCACCGGCATAGTACCGATGGAAAATGCCATACCCTCTCAATCTTCTAAAGTTCTTTTATCCCGGCTATGGTGGATGTGTCCTGCTCTTTCCTCTTATGGAGTGGTTCCTTGCAAAATCTATCTATGCAACTGCAAATTAGGTGGCTCTAAGGGCCTTGAGGTGGCACAAAGGGCATGAGGGGTCCCGATATCCTTATTGACCCGACATCCTTGGTTGGCACGAAGGCCTTAAGGACTCCGAGCCTAAGCTGGTGGCCCAAGGTATATAGTTCCAGTTGCTACAGTACCTTGCAGTACATGCTACAGTAACTGCTGTTATAACTGCTACAGTGCCTGCTACATTAACTGCTACAGTGCCTACTACAGTATCTTCTAAAGTTCCTACTATATTATTTCTACAGTACTTGCTACAGTGTCTGCTATAGTGCCTACTATAGTACTGCTATAGTACCTAAAATTATACCTCTTCCTGGTTTTGAACCCAGGTCTCGTGGATGCACTGAAGTAGTCAACACCAACTTGAGTGAGGCTCATGTGCAGTCCCCATGTTAATTACCATTGACATTGTATATGGTAGTGGGAATTCCATTCCATACAAATGGAAATCTTGGTTTTATTGTATAGGTACCGACAGATTTATACCATGAAATTTCATTTTCATTGGTATTTCGGTTGAGTCACTCTTTCTTCTTCATATGGTATTATTTATATTTTCAATGGTGATGGGACATGATATAAAGGATCAAGCCTTTATGGCCATTCAATTGTGTTTCCCAAGAGTTTTAGAGATGTTATGGGGGAGTTTTGTGATGAACCAATGGATTTAGGTTGGTTATCGACTTTCTAAATAACAAAAACATGTGAAAGGGATTGTTAATTAATTGTGGTGGGTGTTTTGGATTGGGTGTGATCATGTTCAAAATAGGTTGTGAGACCACACCCAATAGAAGGTGTGGTTATCATTGTATTGTCCTTGTGGTATGAAATGAACTACCAATAGCTCTAAAACTCTTACTGAGGTAATGGAACTTGGAATTTAACATGGCATGATCAGTATATAAAAATGGAAAATTGTTGTCACCACATTGTCTGCTTAATCATGGCGGGGGTAAAATAAGAAGGTTTTGGGATCGAAGGTACGGAATCTGGTTTTGGAAGAAGACAAGATAACAAAATGTGGGGACCATACTGTGGTCTAGGCCATATTGGTTATCAAATTTCATTTTTAAAATGTGTTTAAAAAAATTATATCTTATGTTGGGTATTTGTATCATTATTTGACTGAACCCACCCAATTCTTTTTAGTTATTTGCAACATGTTGGTAGATTCTATCATGAATTCAATATAAATACGAAATTTCTGACCCATTTTTTGAAATTTAAACCCATCCATTAAATCTTGATTGAACCTTGTTCATCCTCCCCATATCTAGTTTCCTCCATCGGTGTTTGGAACCCCTTGATTAATTTTAAATCTTTTGAATTAGATTATTTTAGACCCAGGAAACCCTTTCTCCCCATATTCTTACCTTCCCTCGCTCTCTTCTATCTGGAAGTTCATTATAGAAGGTGGTCTCCACAAATTTTTTAGGTTTTATGTTTTTTAGTAGTGGATAAGATCTTGTGGTATTCCCTTTGAGATTGTTGGTGTTCGATCCTTGGGTTTTTAAATCTATTTAAATAATCAATTGAGGTAAGGAATCCTTAAAAATTCATCCCATAGATGAACATGTTAGAATATCTTGATTTTAATTCCTTTATTTATATAGTATAAAACCAATTAATTAATATAAGTAATTAGTTTAATTTATATTGAATTGGTGGGGAATAAATCGCTTCACTTTTATTTATTCATATAATTTTCTTATATTGTTTTTCATGCTTTCTATTCATTCCAGATTAGAATCTGTATTTTATGGCTATGTCAATATTTAATTGGTTTTCCTTATCAACAATTTTCTAAAAAAATTATTTCAGTTCGAATTTAAAATTTATGTGCAAATCCCCTTGAAAATAATGAAGTAAATGTGTTGAAATACCCTTTTTATAACTACACAAGATGTTGTTTTTTATGTTTTGTGATTTTGATGAGAAGTGGATGTAATATAAGGTTATTAAAATAATAATTGGTTATGATATGATGTGGTTATGATGTACGGTATATTCGCATTATAAATAAGGAATTGGTTGTGTTATGTTTGTTGCATAGTAGTGACAAGATGAAATATTAATGATCAAACTATACATTATTTGGAATGAATGATTATTGTCCCCATAAAACTAAACTTGGAGGTGTAGATAAAGTTGTTAATGATAAAATTAAAATATTTGGGATTGATATATGATGGTGGGTAAAAAATAAAAAATTATGAAATTGTTAACTTGTAAATGTATTTGGAATGCATCTTCTGGTTTGTGGATTTATTATATAATGTTATACACTTAGAGGTGGAAAATAAGAAGGTTGAGGTCATGAGACATATTATTGATGTAGTGAGTTATGATGGTGAAATTTTTGTAAACCAATAGTTTGATATAGTGTGTGAATATTATAAATTTTATTTTCATTATTATTTATATATGTACCCCACCTGTATTGAGCACTATGTGTCAACACCCAAATGTTTTGGGGGGTATTTTTCTCAACATCCCAGATGGGGAGGAAAACTAGCTAGCTAACCTCTCATCTTTAGTCTCTATTCTTATATATGTTATTGTGTATGGGATGTGGTTACTTACAACTATAATGCACTTATGGTTGTGTTTTCTAATATTGGTGTGATGGTTCATAATAGGGGATGTTTATTATAGGAGGAGGGATTGAGGTTGATTTCATTCATATTCATGATTCCTTAACATTTTTGTTATATGGAAATGGTTAAATGTGAATTTGGATGTGATGACCTGTTGCATGCATGGTTCTTGGTATGATTCGGATTCCCATGTGTCTTTGGGTAGTATGAAATATATAAGTGATGGGATCTATAGGATGTACGACATTGGGGTGTGAGAGTGAAAAATCAGTGGGAAAGGGATGTGAGGTACACTAAATTGATATGTTTATAATTATTTTTTATACTTTGATTTGTTAATTAATGAGTATGTCATATTGAAAATAGTTCTGGTTATTTGGCATGTTTTTATGTGTGTTGGTTCTACTATTTATCCACTACTGCATAAATATGATCCATAACATGTTCACATGATACTGTGGGTATGATCATACTAAGTATACACGTTATTCTAACAAAAAATTTATATTAACTATTTTTAGGATTCCAGGAAGACTATAGAGCTTGGGCATGACATTTATAGGTCATACATTGGATATTTCACTGGAAACCTGCAATAAGATTATTTTAGTCTTTTAATTCATGAAATCATTTGTATTTTATAACATTATGAATGCATTAAGATATGTTTTTTTCATTATTCCATTTATGTGATGAAGTTTCTGGGTTTTCATCAATATATCTGGAAATTTATATTTTATTATAATGGAAATGGCTACCATATGTGAGATTATATGCCCACAGTTATAGTCAACAATTTAGGGACTACTGGAGGTGGGACATAAGGGATTATTATTTCTAATCCTTCATTACCAACCCATTAGGGGTTCCTTTAAAATGTAATTGTTCAGAAAGGCGTAGTATAAATAGTTTTGATTGGGAGACAATATGGGGTTTGTAGGTAGGAACTATGATGACTTTATATGTTGTTAGTGAAATAGTTTCAATTGATCTGGGTGTGTAACATAGGCTAGAAAGTTGAACTAGGTCATGAGATTTTAAGTCCTATATTGATCCTTGGAAAAGACCCAAAGGGTACAGAAAAACCTAATTAGTTGTGCCTTTTTTTCGGTAGTAACCTTTTAGGGTTGTATGAATCATTACTGATTGTGTTCAATGTTTGGAATGGGTAATTTTTGAGGAATTAATATGATTTAATTTATTATACTTGAAAAATATTCCATAATATTTAGAGTAGGAAATATTTTTATAAACATTCATCATGGATCATGGATATAATATACATTTGTTTCATGCTGGTGAGGTTCAATAAACTGGCATGGTTTACCTGTGGAGGTATTATCTAGTATTGGAGGATAAACAATGGAAATATCATTTTGTGCATTCTCGTAGAATGCATTAGAATGGTATGGGGAATAATATGTGATATGTAGATAGAGAACATGTTAAAGGATCTCTAGATAATATTTTTTTATTTTTCCATAGCAGATGTACTGGGTCCCATTAGCATTCAATCAGTTAAGGGTTGTAGAGTATCTATGGTGGAAATTTTATATCATAGAGAAAAATGGTGGATGTTTCTTGGGAATTCATCTAGAGGGACTTCTGTGTGGAGTTACTATCCTTGAAAAAAAAAGATAATTCAAAGGATATTATTTAATTATCTTTAGTTTAGAAGTGAATCTACACAAGATATTGGGATAAGGTTAATGTATCTTGTGTGTTTTATCTCAAATCCTTTTCCTAATGTGGTTTCATGTGCATGATATCATAAAGAATAATTATGCATAGATATATAGAATACATTTAATCCATGTTAATTAAAAATATATTTATATGTATATAAAAAGTCATTAGTTATTATTAGTATGCACACACTATGAGGGATACCATGATATAGTAACCAGTGTCTTATAGGTTTTTACTAGCAGAGATTTCGCCCCAAAATCTTTACATTCATCCTTATAGGTCCAATACAGCTTGTGCGTTTCCTGCATAATTTAGAGTAGTGTTATATGTGTATGAGGATTGTTTTCATCTCAAAAATCTATTCAAAATAGTCCCTAGAGAACAATATTACATTTTTGGTTATGTTCAGTATGAACTTCCGTAGTAGTGGTGGGGGAGGCAATTTGACCCCCAGGGGAAGTTGGCATATGTTCCTCCAAGAGGAGATTGAGAAATTTTGGGCCTACCTTGGGATGTTACACATATTTAGGGACCCTAAATAGATCATTTTAATCAGTTACAAGGTAGGATAGATGGGAATGGATAATTTCATGCCATGGAGGGTCTAGTATTAGAGGGGATAGAGATAAAAAAAGTACATATTAGCATGTCGTTTAACCCTTTTCCATGTTTAACGCTGGTTCCTCACACTATATTTTTCACACAAATTATTTTATGTTGTATCAGTTTAAATGGATTACAATCATGGTCCCATGGTGAAGACTACAGATTTTAGAGTCCATTACTTCATATTTGACCTGACCTTGGTGTATTTGGTGATGTTCAGGTAACATATATCATATGAGGATAACATATATATATATATATATATATATAATTAAAAAATAAAATATTTTTTATTTATAAGTTATATTCAATTCATATGGTCTAAATTGATAATAGATTAATTTCATGTTCTTGAATTTGGATAGTTAGTGGGTGGTTTTTATTATTGAATGAAGTTGATGAATGGTAAGTAATTTTGTAGAACCCATTTTCTCTTAGACGGTAGAGATTAAGGTGAAATGAAATTGTGTTGAGATGGTGGACGATCAATGATTTTTTATGTATTTTATAATTTTTTTCCTAAGGAGGTTCTGACTCTACCCCTCGATATAATATCAATTTCATGATAGAATTATAGGTAGGATCTTCTTTGATTTAAATGGATCCTTATTCTATGAAACCATATATGTTCTAGGAATTAAAGATTCAGATTGATGACCTAATTTATTATTTGATGTATTCATCCTTATGTGTCATCATTGGGTGGTCCAATATGATTCTTCATGAAGGAATATCGTTTTCTGATGCTATTTTTAGACTTCTAAAGGATGAATTCAGTGATGATCAT
Source organism: Viscum album (assembly GCA_963277665.1). Lineage (NCBI taxonomy): Eukaryota > Viridiplantae > Streptophyta > Magnoliopsida > Santalales > Viscaceae > Viscum > Viscum album. The sequence goes on along the minus strand of OY728150.1, from coordinate 431,642,592 downwards.
GAATCAAAACCCTTTTCCATGGAGTTATAATATTTTCAAATAGTTGAGAGGAGAATGTTCATTCTATAATAACAATATTTGTTTTTGATATCAATATTTGAGATTTTAGTGGAATGATATCTTAAAATATGTATTTTTATTTTAGGCATGGGTACTTCAAGTTTGTGGTCAGGTCGTTTAGTGTCATGAACTAACTATCTATGTTGAAGGTTCCTCAAAGTCACCATCTCTATTGAATGTTTTCCAAGTGACATTTTTATATAGAGGATGTACATTTCCTTGGGTATGTGGTGTCCCATCATGGTTTGGTTAGAGAACCATTAATGCTAAAGACATTTTTTCATCAGAGGTGCCTAATAATGTGGCAGGGATTCATAGTTTTCTCAATCATTATATGTCCCCAACCATTAAAATTATTTAATATTGAGTTAAGTCAGTAATTCCCATTGAGGATATTTTTAGTTTTATAATTTCAAATATTTAATCCATAACTATTACATAAAATATCATAGAAATACAATGTGGACACATCCAATAATATCTATTTATTCCGTAACATGAAGACTTTTAAAAATAAACATGGTTTCTTTTAATGTTTAATCCTCATAACTATTACTTGATTCTATCCTTGAATCTTTTATACCTTAAATATTTTGATTTTTTTTAAATAATTTGGATGAGAACAAAAATATTTGTAAGGGCCATTAAAATAATGAAAAATCATTAGTATAGTTAAAACCTGATAGCCCATTCAATTTTAGATGAAACAAAACATTTGCATATGAATAACACTCATAAAATTTTCTCAATAAAAATTATAAAAATAATATAATGAAATTAAAACTCCATTAGGAGACTTAGAGCATCATATTTATAAAAACAATTCAAACATCTTAAAATTGGATTAACTATATGTTTGACTTCTAAATTCGAGATCTATAATGGGGATCACCCATCGTATAAGATATATCAAGCTCACATATAAGCAGTAATTGAGCTCAACCCATCGTATACACTATATGGGTCTCACCAGTGAGCTATAACGGGGTTAAACCCATCATATATATTTTATTCGGTACCCCTGTTTCATATAATTCTCAAGTATCATTTCATGAATAAAACAAGTTCATCACAAAACCCCTTTTTTGAAAGCTTCTTCTAATCCCATAAGAAAATATTTCCATATAAAAGTACCATTTTCATTTAAGAACCAATTATCAATACCAAGATACCCAAATAAAGTAATAAGAGATTTATTTTCATTTTAAATGTTTTTATGGCCTATATAGGAATCTAAATATAAAATAACGGTTACGACAGTGGAGTAGTCATTGTCACTGTATACGTTAAAAAGCATTCTTTTTTTCATTTTGAAAAGAATGTAAGCAACTTCATATAAAAAGATTATTTCTGAAAACACTGAATGAAATTCATGATTTATATAAAATTTCATTTATATTCCATTTATGACCATATAAAATGAGTAATTTAATATCAGAAAGAAAAGGATATAGAAATCAAATATTTCAAAGTTCATGGTGTCCCATACCACCTTGAAAATTTACATATTAATCTCCATGATTTAATAAATAACATTAATATATACAAAATATGGTTTTGAAATTTAATAGTGTATTTATATACATCATATAAAAGAATAAAGTAGAATAGTTTCAAGAAATGCCTTAATGAAAGGAGATTGGGATGAAGTCCCTTACCTTAAGTCCGACTTGTCTCATTCGTTCTTTAATTTAATGCATAATAAAATCAGGTTAATTTATAATTTCTCTATAAACTTTTTAATGATTATTATTCATTTAATATCACTTCTTACCATGTTAAATCAATTATTGAATTATTTTATTTCATATCGGATGTTTTCATGATGTTCCGTATTTGAGATGAAAAATGATCATTTCAGAGGCAAATTATACATGTGGTCCTATGATAATTATCTACAGAATACTAATCATGATTTAAATATCATATATATTCAGTTTATATGTATTTATAATAATAAATAACATTTGGAGATATGAAATGAAATGCACCGTTAATGGAGACGGTAGGCCGTACGTACACATGAATGATACTTTCATTTCTTTGTTATATAATAGGAATAAAAAATAATATATTAATAGATCTATTATAATTATAGTTTAATATCTATGTTTTATATGTTACATAAGTTCATTAATTCCATCCTTTATACATTCCACTTATGGCATGAATGATTAATATCACTTTGAGGGGGTGGTAGTCCACATTTCCTCAAATGAAATTATTTTAATTACACACTATGGAAAGTATAACTGTATATTGAAAAAAATATTACATAATTAAAGAGAAAATATAAAAATAATATATATAATTTATAAATATATTTCCATCATAATATTCACCATGATAGGTTGTAGGGGAAATTGAACAATCATCATTTCGTGAGGAAGTAGTTCAACGTACACAAAAGAAGTTTTCCATATATCTATTATATAGAGGTTTGTGTATGTGTATGTAAATCCCTTATCCTGAAAACATAATAGTATATATATGATGTAGTTTTTTCTATTAAATACTGAAATAAATATAGGGTTAGTTTTGGATGATGAAAATAAATGAAAGGAGTTTGAGAGAAGACATTACCTCTAAATGAGGTAACTCCATTTGATATTAGACAAAAGGATTTCTTGAATAGACTTATTCACAATTTAAGGCTTCTAAGGGTAAGCTGGGTATTTTTTAGATTATTTAAGAATAATTTGGATGATCTGTGTGTCTGGATAGATATCATTAATGTGGTGTAGGTGGTGGCCTTTTATAAGAGGGAGGAGGGGCACATTTGGAAAGTCTTGAAATATTATATTATTAGAAATTTATATTAGAATTATAATAAGTTCAAAGTAATCTATTTAGAGGATACTATTATTATGGGTCTAAATAATCCTAAACAATAGGTTTTATTCATGTTTAGTTCATAAAAATAACCTTATATTTTATCTTTAAATCTTAGTTAAAACAGAAACTTGTACCATGTCTTCTAGTATTTTCATAATATATGGTTAATATAGTCACTATGAAATGACACGAGAACCACAAGGGGATAAATAATGATATTTATAACATTATATATGTCATTTTTAAGAATCATAGATTTTAATGAATGGTATATATTTTAATAAAATAGTATTTGTTTTAAAAACTCATTTATGTTAATTTTGACCTTATTTAGATATTGAATTTGTTCAAATACATAAGAACAGTATTCCATAGAATGAAAGGAATTACATCATCCTTAAAATTACAATGTCATAAAAAATTTCATGGATGTAATCAACATGTTGAAATTACAGTTGTTTTAATATTTAAAATATCATTTATTAAAATATTTCATTAATAAGGTAGTCTCTGCATCATCATTGTGTCATAAATATATTTTTTAATACATAAAAAATAAAAATAAAATAAAATTTTGAAAGAAATAATTTTGGATTTAGTTTTTTTATAATCTAAGTGATAGTTTATTTAAAACAATTTAAAATTGTTTTCGTTTGGAGATACATGTTTATGTTCTATTTCCCTTTTCTTTGAAATAAATATTATAAATGGTCATTATCAGACCCATGTGGCTCCATGGGGTCCAAAATTCAATACAAGGATGCTCATGGTTGATCATATCTCATACAATAGGTTTAGAACATGTGTTAGGGATGTTTTATATTATTATAATACTGTTGTTTACCCATATTTACATGATTTACCCTTTAATAATGGTAAATAAAAATTGTTACTGAAGATACTATTCATAATATCCAAAATTAAAAGGTTCCTATATACATTATTTGGGCCTTATAATTAAAAATACGGAATTGAATTTTCTTAATTCAAAACACATAATTGGTAGAAATTAATTTATAATTAATTCCCATTTTCAAAAAGAGAAAACATGTTTTTAAGAAGTAAAAACAATCAATAGATTCATATCTGTTTATGTCCAATTTAGATGTGAGATTACATCTAATGAAAAAAATTTGATAAAATGATAAAACATTTATCCACTTACACTTTAAAAAATTATAAGGAATATATAACTACATAAATAAATTATATGAAAAGGCAGTTTTGAATTAAAATTCAGTATTTTAAACAATTCATAAAAATATGGATTTTATCATAAAAATACATAAATTTTAACTGAATAAAATTTTTATGTCCTTATTATAAATAAGAAGTATAGTTTTTTCAAATATACCATATAAATGTTTAAAAATTCTTTTTTAAAAGGTTTCTCTTTCAAAAGGTGATAAAACGACCTTTTAAAAATATTAGAGTATTTTATGCTTAAAATTGGATTCATTCTCAATTTAAATATAAAAAATTCATTGGATAAATGTAAAATCATTAAACAATAATGTAAAATCATAATATAGTTAATTCTAATTATTTATTCAGATACAAGTGTTAGGCGTTAACAACCATTTAAAATAATAATAATATTACTGTATTATTTTTCTATATAACTTAGTGTTTGTGCAATGTAAGATTTATGAGAAACCCATTGTTGCTTTTCAGGTACTCTATCATACATAGACCCCACTTTAAACTAAAATTAATTTTATATTAAAAAATATTTATAGACATGGAAATGTTTTAGTCAATAAATTCTTGGGTTGTTTCGATCTTAGTGGCTATTGATATAGGTTTTTGTCTAAATGTTCATGGATTGAAACCCAATTAATAGATCTGATTAGACAGAATAATATTTTATCTAGAATAATAAGTGTATGGTTGAATTTTAATACCTAAATAGAAAATTTATCAGTTCTACAATCCATTAATTACTAAATAAAGTGGTAATGCTTAATGTTTTATGTGACATTTACTATCTAGTCTTAAGATGAATTTTCATGTTGAAATAAATGTTGATCACTCATGGGTCAATAAAGTTACATCTTCATGACTTTAATTATGCCTCAAGTGATCTGGATCTTGTAGCGGTTGTGTTTTCACCAATGTTGTGGGAATATTACGTCATCAAAGAACACAGTGTAGACCTTACTGTTCAAAAGTACATGAGGTATATTTATATCAATGTGACCTAAATCTATGAAAAATTAGGTGGATTGGGAGTCAATATGACTATGAATTTTATATCTCCTAATCCTTGGAAAATAAGAATATATTGGATTAATAACTGATAATGAATTTGAGAGGGGATGTTTTTTATGTGTTTGTGAATTATTTGAGAATGTTTGAGGAGTTTTAATCCCTTCATCAAGATGAATAGGAAGTTTATGGTATTGAATTATTGATTTATATTAAATTAAATTATTCTTTGAGAAATTAGGAGGAAGAGTCTCATTGGGGAGACTTAGAGTTGGAGGTAATTCATGGCCATGATGGCCATATTGATTCCCAGAGGGATTGTTAGAGGATGGTTAGAGCATATGTTGTTTCAAAGGATGTTTTTTCATTCCATAGGCGATGCATTGGTATTTTCATTCATAATAACAAAAAAACCCTTTTTCTGTAGACCCAAGTTAATCTAATATATAATTCGGTTTTTCGACATAATTATTGTTTTTAGAGATCATAGAAGAAGTTTTAGAGTTTGTGGATTGGTGTTTCGTTTTCTAAATGGTAACGGTGGAACAATGTTTTCCCTGAGGTTTTTTTAATCCTTTGTATTTACTTGAGCATAATTGGGATGAAATAAAAATGGAATTTTTCATTGGATTAACACAATTCTATGGATGATAGAAAACTTTCTTGTTAATCATGTATCGACCGACAATATCGGTTCACTTCATAACAATTTAGGAGTCGGTGTCTATGGTTTTTTGATAACGAGGTTTGAGGAATTTGTCTTAAAGCTTTATGAAGTACCAATTTCCATTTTATCAATCAGATATTCTTTTTTAAATCATGATTTTGGATAGGATTGAATCAAAATTTTGGCATTATGTTGCACTTCATAACTACATTCTACAGTCGAACGTATTAGAAGTTGATGTCCACTATCCAAACACTACATGATATGTTAGAAGCATGAATCTAGGATTTTTGTGGATCATGAGAAAAATAATTTCCTCTAGTTATATTCACTTATAGTAATAGTTTCTAATCATCCATCAACATTGACCTATTTGAGGAATTGTAAGGGAAGTCTTTCCATTCATCATTTTTTTGGACCGCGGTTTGGGAGTAATCAATTTTCATTCTTGAGGTGCTGAAATACACTATAGAGAAGGTATACACAGTTCATGAAATGATGAATGTCGATCCATATTGATAGAAATATTATTCCAATCATACGATCTGACCCTTCTAGTTTGATTTTGGGGACCACCTATTTATGATGGTTTCTCCTCATTATAGGAAGAAGAGGTATTTCAAGGGGAGTATGATTTATACCTCCTTTTACAAACCTTTGAGGTGTTATAGAGTGTTATAATAGTGAAATATTTGATAGCACTTCCACTGGTACTATATAGGATACATGACATCTTCCACATATTTCAACTCCATTAATATTTCCATGATAATAGCCAGGGCATAGACTATGGAGTGCTGAATACGAAGGTTGACATGATGTTTGTGGAGTAACTAGTAAGGATATTGGATCATTAAGAGAAGTAATTACATTGATGAACCATATCTTTGGTTCATTGTTTTTTGACTCATAATGGATTAGAGGAGAGTACTTGGTAGCATGCGATGCAGATTTATGACCAATACATAGGGTTATTTTTATTTTTGTCTTGTTCTATTTTACATTAATGATATGAATCATGAAACATATTGATTTATTATATGATGCTTATTCTATTTATGTTGATGTGTGTGGAATATTTTTTCATATGAAGAGGGGAAACACCCTTCTTAATATAGAAACATTAAATTTTGAAACTTTTTAAAATAGTGTGGGAAATTCAGTTACACATAAATTAGACAAAAAATGATATTGAGTGTGTATATATATGATTTTTTGTTCATGGAAACATGTTTTGGGATAGTTTTTATATTCATTGGATTAAGATGCTCTATGGATAGAAGACTAGTGTGAGTGGTTATGTAAAAGTGGAAGATTTAATATGATGATATTTGATGAAATTGTTTTGGTTGTAATGAAATCCATGAATGTTATATCACAACATGGATTTTCAAATCCCACATTGCTTTCATTTATAGGATTTTATTTCATTCTCCAATATCATAATTCTTTTACAGGTATCTGATATAATTCACATCACCTTACACAGCATTCAATTTTTATTCATTCAAGGATTGGAGATATTATGGGAGAATTTGGTCATGGACCAATGGTTTGAGGTGATGTTTTTTCCTTTTGAGGAACGTGACAATATTTGAGACAACTTAACAAGTCACATTGGATGGAATTTTTTATTAGGTGTAATCGTATCAGATATGGGTTGTGTAACCATGCCCTGGTGAAGGAATAATGTTGTTTATGTTTTACCACTAATCTTCATGTTCACCATAGGTCGCTCTGAATCTCCCAGTGAGGGAGTGTCATTAGGAATAGCACTATACGAGATCACCTATCTAAAACAGGAATATCGAGATCACCACAACAAATCCTTTGGTAAGGTGAGGCAAAAATAGGTAGGTGATAGGCCCTAGTGAAAAATTACTAACTATGGTGGAATATTAAAGAACCACCGTGGCATGGACCAGACCATGGAGGCAGCCATACCTCATTTTGAAAATAAAAATAAAAAGAGGATCTGACACGAGGTCTTTATATCATGCGTTGAATAAACCCAATATGGTTGTTTGATTTGTTTAAAATGAAATGATATATTCTCTTAGGATTTTATTGTGAATAATTATATGATACCCCTTTATATTTAATTTTATACCTTACATAGAATCATAGTAAATCCTCATTTATCCTCCCCTCCCTCCATCAACTATATTGGTGTTTTGACCACCATCGTTCATTTGGGATCATTTGAAATGGATATCATTTTTATTTGGTAACCCTCTTTATTTATCTCCCCATTATTCATCCCATAATTCTTTTCAATTCGATAGTTCTTTATTTTGGAATTTCAACCCCAGTTTTGGGTTTTTTATGGTTTATTTCATTGAATATGATCAGGTGGTATTCCCTTAGATATAGGTGGTGGTTAATCCTTGGGTTATCAGTGTTTCACTTTGAAGATTCAATCAAGGTAAGGGATTTTTTTTATTCCTTTTTAGATGTAAATTTTAGAAAATTATGATGGTTTCTTCCATTGGTTCAATATTATGTACCGACATAATAATGATAATTAATTGGTTTAGTTGAAATTAAACGGGTGGGAGGAAAATATACATTTTTATAAAATCAAATTAATTTTGTATATAGTTGAGCGTAATTTAAATTCATTTCATCATTGGATTATATTGTGTTTTGTAATTTTTTTAAGGCTATTTAATTAGTAAAAAATTGTGTACTTATTTTTTCACATCGCAAAACATGAAATCATCTAAAAACATATATGAAACTAATAAATTTACCTACTTTGGAAATTCAAATGTGTGTGAGAATTCCCTTGAAAATAATGAATTGAACGTGGTTAAATATAATTTTTTAAAAATATGTATGACATGGGTGTAATTTTTTTGGGTTTTGATGAGAATTGTTTATGATATATGGTAGTTTTTATGAAACGTAGTGGTGATATTTGGTGGTTATAATATGAGGGTTGTTGGCATGGAAGGGATGTATTGTGTTTTCTTGTGTTTATTTCTTGATAGTGATGGGAAGAAATGTTAATGGTTATACTAAAAATTATGGGGTTATAATAATGAATAAACCCTTATAACAGAAATAAGAGGATTGATTGAAGGGGTATATTAAAAATTAAAATAAATGGACCTAATAAAGGGAGTTGGTTCGTAATTAAAAAATCTGAAAAAAATCATCTTGAAAAGGAATATGGAATTTTTCTTATGGATTGTTTCTTGCCAATGTGGTGTAATGAATTTTATTTGGAAGCAATTATGGAGGTAGATATGAGATATTGTGGAGAAGCCATGTGTTTTTATGGTTCTCTTTTTTTATAAAACAATAGATTGAACATTTTTGGGAAAATTATAAATTGTATTTTCCTTCTAATTTATATACACACACCACATACATTGAGATCTATGATTTGACACCAAAATGTTGGGGGTTGTTATTTCCCAACACCTATGATGGTTAGGATGGATGGATTACTACTCTGTCTTCATTGATATCTCTTATAGTTGAGGTTCTTGAATTGTGGTTGTGAATGCTTGAAATTATTGTTTCTTTATTTTTGTGTGTGAAAAGATTTGGAGGTACTTCATAATGAGGGACAATCATAGTAATATAAGGGAATGAGGATGATTTACTTCGTGTTCATGATAAATTACTATTTTAGTTATATATAAATTATTTTCGTAGGATTTATATGTAAAAAATAGTTCCACATGGGGTGCATGCTATGATGGGGATTCCCAAATGGATTGGTGTGGGATGTGTTGTCGTTTCAAATTTGTCTTCAAGGGGATGAGAGGTGGGTTTCTAGGATTCAATTTTAATGTTTTTCTATATAAGGGGCATGAGAACCAGGATGTATGACATAGCTGAATGAGTTCTAAAAATTAGTGGGAATGATATCTGGGGTACCCTTATATGGATTGCTACTTATTTTTCAATGTCACTATTATTTGTTATTTGTTTCTCATGTGATGGTGTAGATGGGTTTGTTTATTTGGAATGTTTGGTGCATTATTATTCTACATTGACATGTTTATGTGAGACTTTGGGTATAATACTATTGATTATAAATCTTATTCTCACCCTACATTTAATGAACTATTTTTTAGGTATCTAGTATGACAATAGAGACTCTGATGGACATTTGTAGCATTGAAATTTCTGTTTCACAAACTCATCACCTTAGGATTTCATTTTGAAATTTATTTAAGGACATTATATGAATTTTTATTAATTATTAATACATTGAGTTATGGTTTTCAACAGTTTTTTCGTTAATATGAATTCTTTTCTTGGAAATTTTCATTATATCTCATGGTCATACTTTTTACTATAAGGTATCATTCATTGATATGTGACATTTAATACCCATAGTGATGGTCGTAAACCTAGGGTCTACTAATTTTGAGACTTAGGGTTTATTATCTCTCTTCCTTCAATACTAGAAAAATACGGGTACTATTAAAGTGGAGGGGTCATGCCACAATAGTCTATAATGAGAAGAGTTAGTATGTGTATTATAAAAACCATGCTCTTTGTTTCACACTTAAATATAAATTATGATGAGAAATAATCGTGTGTTACAACAATGAATATCGACAGGTCCAGTGTATTTGGGGGTTAGTAATAGTACATAAATACTTAAAACCTGAAATACACATCTTTATTGAACACTTCTTTGACATGACCACACACATTCCTTCGTACATAGCATTGCATGGGATAACCTGAGGACATGCATAAGAAAAAGTTGATATATAAAGCCCGGTAAAGGAGTAAACAATAAATTACATGGAGAAAACAATACATGTTATGAAATAGGAACATAAATGGAGAATTATAGAAATATGAGCATAAAGGCATGATATAATACGATTATCAAAACATGGAAATGTGCCATAAATAGTTAACATGATATTACTATGATCAAATGAAAATTTCACATGTATAATGAGTAAAAACTAATTTCATTTCAATTATCAAGTGTAAAACATCATTGCACTTGATGTATCATGATTCTAATATTTACCTATTGCATTGGAGCACTATTAGGGCACACCATTCTTAAACATTTAATTTCATGCATATGTGTGCCACATTGATCATATAACCTGGATTCATTAACCATCATCATTTAATCCAAAATAAGGGAATGCGTAATTAAAACATAAAACTATATAATCAATATGAAAATGTTCATAAAGGTGAATACCCTTGATAGAGAAATGGTCATGGTATTCACTACACAATGACTTTGGCTTGGAAAATTGCAGTGCAATTTAGGCAGCCTAACAGCCTGACATAAGAAATCATAAAAATGGTTTATGAGAGAGAAAGTGCTGTCTCATTATATTTAAATTTAATTTAATTTAAGGGGTTAATATAGATAAACATCTGAAAATATTTAATGTAGTTTTTATTCATAATAAAAAATAATTTCTTTAATGTAAATGAGAAGATAAAAATTCATTTTTGAATTTCGGTATGGTAACAAGTGTACATATAAGGAATTAATGAGATATAAAGAGTTATATCATCATTAAAAAAAATTATGGATGTATGGTATATGTAATAAAACGTACCCAAACATTGTTAATTGAAAACAAAATGGTATAACAATATAATTAAATTTGGACAGAAATGAGAAAGAATGAAATCTCGTACATGGATGTGTGATTCCAAAGGCTTTGGAGGGGCTTGAGATAGAATTATTGGAATCATGGGGTAACATGGGAGGACTTTATAGAGATGAAGGTAGGGTATTGAAGTGATCCATGTGTTTTTAGGGAACATAAGTGGGAGCATGGGTGTGCTTATATAGGAAAAGAGATGAAATTCTTTATTATTATGGTTTTGCACACCAAAAATTAAACAAAACAAAACCACAAAAAACCAATCGTTTTTCCCATTATTTTTTCAAAAGGGACTGGGAAACATTATATTATAAATCCAATGGCATAAATTCCTATAATATTAGGGTTTCTTATGTGGAGGTGAGTCACACTCACCATAAAATCCTTATAAAAGTTAAAATGTTTTATATGTCTTGGAGGGTCCACTATGGCACCATAAAATTAATCAAAAAATATAAAATCACATTATTTTAAATGGAAAACATATATTGGGAGAAAATACATTTTATAGTATTTTATTACATCACTGATGGGTCATTATGATGTCATAGAACACATTATATATTTAAATTGTATTTAATTTTTACCCAAAAATGTGTCTATCTCAAAAAAATATGAAAAATTCACTAATCGACAATTTCAACATCCTGATTCCAATAAAAATAATAATTTTATCTAAATAATTTTTTTAATATGCGAAATTTTACTTTTAAAATAAAACCCTACATTTATTGAAAATTCATGGGTTTTGACAAAAACAGTTTTCAAACAATTAAGAAAATTATAATTGAATTCATAAAACTTATACGATAATTTATATTTAATAAAAAGTAATATAGTAAAATTTATATTTTATTAAAATAATATTTAATTCGAAAAATCCATTAATTCATCAAAATATATTTCTTAATTGAATATTAACTAAAAATATATTTTTTACTTTAAACACATTTAGAAAGGAACAATAATGAAATGAATGTATATTATTTATACAAAAAATAAATCATATAATCATAGTGCTAGGTTATTATTAAATAAACCCTTTTAACACCTGTATAAGACCTAATGGTAAGGTGTGTGATGGTGACAAAATCTTGGAGTGGCTTGGATAACATCGCTCTAGTGGTAATCTCAAACAACTTCCAGTTATCCAATAATCGGTCCGTTGAAGATTAATGTGTTGAAGCTCCTCTTGGGCTCGATCAAGAGTGAAGCCTAGTGATGCTACCTCTTTTCTGAGCTCTGAAAATTGGGATTTGTATGGAAAAATTCTACTGGATGAGGTAATCGCTTCCTTTTTCTGAGTAAATTGGATTTGTTAAATCCTTATATTTCTACTAATCTTTTGATCTATGTTTAATAGATATATTATAAATGTTAACAATTCATGAGGGTATTTTAAAATCCAAAAACATAAAACCAAGTAAGTTTATATGTTTTATATAACCTTTTTATATAATAAGACATTTAAACTGATCAAAAGGTATATTCATTAATAAATTTTGGGTTGTTACAATCGTCCACCTTTAATAAATTTCTCCCTCCAAAATTCATTTTACCAAACTAAAATAGATGAGGGTAACTTAGTTTCATAACTTCCTCTGATTCTGATGATTCCTCTTCAAACTAATGGTATGGCCAAAAAACCATGACGAGGTGAATTGTCTTATGTCGTATAAAATTTTCACTATCATCTAAGATCTTCACCAGCTTATCTTCATGAAAGAGGTAATTATCCACTGGTACCACCTCAAGATTGAGTACATGAAATGGTTCAGGTATACCCTTCCTCAAGAATGATGTATATAAAACATCATGTAACTGAGATAGGATCTATGGGAGTGCTAGTTGATAATCTATTGATCCAATGAGGTAAAAGATATTAAAAGGATTGACGTACCTTGGAATAATCGTTCCCTTATTCCCAAATATCATAATTATCTTAAATGGAGATATGCAGTGGAATGTCAACTTTTTGACATCAAACTCTAGGTCTCGACGATGATTATCATCATAGAACTTTTGTTGACTTTGATCAACTTTAATGTGCTACTGGATTGTCTTAACATTCCCCACCATTTATTCGACCATTTTTTTGACCTAGGAGTTTTCACAACCTAAATTCATCCCAACATGTCGGTGTTATGCACATCTTCCCATAAAGGCCTTCGTAAGGATCCATTTAGATTCTCGAGTGGAAACTATTTTTGCAAGTGAAACCAACTAGAGGAATATATTGATCTCATCCACCTCTAAAATCCACTAAGCATGCTCCCAACATGTCCTCATGTGTTTGGATAGTCTGATCAGATTGGCCATCTATTTGAGGATGATAAGTCGTAGTGATGTTCAGCTCAGTATTAAGAGCTTGTTTAAAACTCTTCCAGAACTAAGAGGTGACTCTCAGATCTCTATCAGATGCAATAAATAGAGGTACTCCATGATTCCTAAATAATTATCATATATATAATTTCACTAGATTATCAAATTAGAAATCCTCTATAATTTCAATGAAGTGTGTAGTCTTTGTAAGATGATCCACAACAACCCAGATAGTATTGTTTCCTTTTTATGTATTTGGATGTCCGGTGACAACATCTACGGTGATGTTCTCTCATTTCCACGATAGTATGAGTAATGGTTTCATTATACACATATACTTCTACATCATAGACATTAAATTATTAAATAACATGAACATTGATGTATACTCAGTGATCTATTAATTTATGTTTTCACACCAATAATGATCTCATAGATCTTGATACATCTTTGTGTTTCCTAGCTGAATGGGGAAATTTGAACTATGTGCATCATCCAGAAGGTCATTTTTTCACTCAATATTTGAAGGAACAAATATTGTTGTCCCATATCTCACTATTTCTTCCTCATTATCATTGAACTTAGAGGATTTTGTTTTTGGATAGTTTCCACTTTCTTTTAAATTACCACATAAAACTTTTGAGCTTCCCTTAACCATTCCAAAGAGACGGTTGAGAAATCATTTCATAAAGTATGGATGATGTTCCATTATTTATGATTCTCATTTCTGTCATCCTCAAATTTAATAAATTAGTTAATTTTTAATTCTCATCAATGATATTATCACTGGTACCTTTCTACATAGAGCATCCACCATCTTTTTCTCTTTCCCAGTGGGGTAATGGATTGATTTTTTATAGTCTTTGATCATATCTAACTAACTTTGTTGAAACATGTTCAACTCATAATATGTGAATATATACATGAGGCTTTCATGATCTATATATATTTTACAAATCTATAAAAAGAGGAAACAGAGCCAAATTTTTTAAGGGAAGTTTACTTCGACCAATGCCAGATCTTGTGTTGGATTATTTTTCCCATGAACATTCAATTTCCTTGAATCATAGGAAAATACATTTTCATTTTCCTTGAAAACACAACCCATGCCATTCATCAAAATATCACTGAATACCACAAAAAGTTATTCAATTTTGGGTAGTGTGAGCATGGGTGATGCGATAAGCATCCTTTTCAGCTAATTGAAGTTATCTTCATATTTATCACTCCAAGAAAACCTTACTCCCTTCCGAGTTATCTTGATAAGAGGGTTGGAAAATCGTTAGAAATTTCTCACAAATCGGCAATAAATATCCAGATGATTCCATGATGTTATGGATATATGTTACTAATTTTAGCGTTGATCATCCCTCAATTGCAGCTATCTTGGATGGATCCACAGAAATCCCATTTCTTGTGATGATATGACCCAATAAAGAGGCATCCTTCAATGATAAATCACACTTATTGTACTTTTAATAGAGCTTCTCTTTTCGCAAGTTCTCTAGTATAGTGCTTATATTCTCTTCATGTTCCCACATGGTTTTGGGAGTATATTAGAATATCATATATAAATACTACAACAAAATTTTCAAGGTTATCTATAAAGACTCAATTCATCATGTTAATGAAGATTTATGGATCATTAGTGAGTCTGAAAGTCATTACTATGAATTCACATTGCATGTACCTTGTATGAACAAAGTATTTGTGATTTGCTCCTTATTCACCCTTACTTGGTAATATCTAGACAAAAAATCCACCATGGAGATTTCTTGTTCTCAACATATATTATTGAAAATTTCATCAAATAAGGGAAGATGATACTTGTTCTTTATCATGATTTTGTTGAGGTAAGGATAATCAATGAAAATGTGAATTGTCCCATTATTCTTCATGATGAAGATGATAGGTGCACCCCATGGTGATGCACATGGGCATATAAACCATTTATTCAGATTATGATGTTTTAGTTTTTCAGCTCCTCATCCTTCCCAACATCTATTATATATGTATTCTTGGATATTAGAAACGCCCTAGGTATATGATCAACCGAGAATTAAACATCTCTTCAAGGAGGAAGACTAGGGAATTCCTTGGGAAATACATTAGTGAATTTCCTCACAAAAGAGTTGTCTTCAAGGATGGTAGCTTTCTTAAACTCATTAATCTGATCACTAAACCCATCTCATTGGGTACTAATATCCACTCTTGAGATCATGGTGCTAAATATTATTCATCCTCCTCCTTGAAATTATTCATAATTGGGGGTCAATTAACCATATGGAGATTGAATTACCTCTCACAAAAATTTGTGTTGGCTCAATATAAGAAAATATAATCCATGCCATGAATTGCATCAGATTTTACCAAAGGGAGTATGAAGAGTTCCATCGGGAAGTTCAAACAGAAAGTTGTGACAGTGGAGGATTAATATTCATGGGTTTAAATGATTGACCGATTTTCAGTTCTCACTGACATCTTTAATTCCATGATTTGTGGTGGTGTGGGGATTGTTCAACTAAACATTCAGGGTATAAAAGGATGTGTATAACCAGAATAAAAAAGTAAATTCACTATTCTTGAATTAATAACTAGAGTAACTATCACCACTTAATTGTTGAGGTTCACTTTAGTGGTAGTGATAGAAAAAACTCTCCCTTTCTACCTTAGAAGCTGTTGGTAGCTTTCAAAAATACTTAACTTGGGGAACTGGTCTGCAATGTGCCATGGTTATTTGCAGTTGAAGCATTGAACAATACATTGATGTTAAAAATGAAAATTCCTCTCCACTATCACAGTCATAGATTTTTCTTGTTGGTAGTTAAAGGCATGGTGCCCTTCTCTTCCACCCCTAAAGCATTTATTCTCCCCCTTCAAGAAATTTCTGTGGTGCTTCTTTCTGCACCTTTGGAATGGGGGGTGTTGGAGTTTCATAAAACCATTGGATTTATCTATCGAATCAAAAGAATTAACATCCACCTTATTTTTATTATCCCCATGATACGCTTGAGATTATTAAATCATTATTTCAACTTTGAGGTCACATCAAATAATTTCCTCATAGCTCTCGATGTCATGTATTTTTAGGGATTTTTGTAAGCTATGTTTTACCCCACCAATGAAGTGGTAAACCATGAATTTTGGGGTAACAACAAATCTGGAGGAATATTGTGCAAGCCTTGTGATGTTTTACTTATATCATCTGATAAATTCTTCATCTTTTTCCTCGAGGGCCATGAATTCCCTTTCCAACATAAGTCAGAGGGTGTGAGGAAAATATTTATCAATTATTTTTTTCCAAAATCTTTATATTCCAATGGCTCGATATATTCCTCAGGCTTCATATTTTTTTAACAATGTCCACATTTGGTTAGATTCACCCTCAATAATTTAAGCATCCTGAAGAACCTTAGATCGTTCAGAACATTGAAAGATATACAAGATCTTTTCAATGGAGTTGATCCATTGTACTTCAATTGTGGGAAGATATTATCCAATAAATGTAGGATGCCTTTTTCTCATAAATCTCTTGATTATGATTGTTCATTATTAGGGGGGGTTGAATGTTTCTCTTGACCCGTGTTTCAATTAAAAACATGATTTACCCAAAGAGTGTATCGTGACATAGTTCGTGATTCCCTCTCTCATCAGATCTGGCATCAAATTAGAACAATCATCTCATTGATCTTTGCATCCATTGTTATCCCGAGAACCCATATTACCAACCATTGGCTGGAATAAATGAAATACTAGGGGTAACACATAAAGGGTAATCCAAAGACAAAAAATGATGACTTATAAATAACATTTATTTCCAAAACTAATGAATTTATAGGCTTCAATCTATGTTATCCATGATCAACTTCCAATATATATTGTTATGTGATTTTCTTATTACTTATTAATGGTTTAGACCATTCTTATTAATTTTCCACATAATACTCTCAGGTGTTTCAAAACCAATAGATCAGCAAGTCTCGTGGTCTTGCACCAGGTCCTGTTTGAGTCCAGCTCAAAGCGGTTATTTTGAGTTTTACCCCTAGATACATCTCTTCCAGAGCCACCTCTAGCTGATTGAATGAAGATAGGGATGTATTTTATTGATTAACACCAGATTCAATACTCAAAAAAATTTAGGTATGTTTCTATTATGCACAGTCGTATCTCTAAGGATTTCACTCAGGTTTTCTAACCCTAATCCTAAAAACAAACAAATTTATCCTATAATACCATCTATAACAACCCTGCACTTTATTTAACATTTAAAAATAACTTATTACATATAATATTAACTTGTTACAACATATAATATAGAGATTTATAGTTTATTTGTGTATTAGGATCATTACATAACAACTTTAAACATGAAATGAACATCTTTATTAAAAACTTCTTTTACATCACCACACAAATTCCTTCGTACATAGCAGTGCATGGGATAACTAAGGATATGCATAAGAAAATGGTGATATATAAAGCCTATTAAGGTATTAAGCAAGGAATAACATGAAAAATAAAGTACATGTTAGGAAATATCCATATCAAGGGAGAATAAGACAAATGTGAACAAAGAGGAGTGACATAGCATGATTATCATATCATGGAAATTTGGCATCAACATTCGACATGATTTTAGCATAATCCAAGGATCATTGAATGTGGGGCATGAGTAACCCCTCATTAAAATTGAATTATCGGAATTAATCCCTCATTTTAATTGACATATCATTATACAAATCATTACCCATTACATTGTAGCGATATCAGGGTGCACCCTTCTTAATCATTTCCATTCATGCATAAGTGTGCCACATGGATCATATAACATTAATTCATTAAAAATCATTATATATTCTATGATAAAGAAATGTAAAATTCATAAATGAAGCTATATAATAAATATGTAAATGTACATATTGGTGAATACCCTTTATAGGGAAATGGTCTTAGTATTCATTTCACAATGACTTTGGCATGGAAAATCACAGTGCAATTTCAGCAGTAGAACGACGTGAAATAAGAATTCATAAAAATGGTTGATGAGTGAGAATATGGGTGTATCATTATCAGTATATAAAATATATATTATTTGGATCATATATATTCACCTCCTAACATAATTAATGGAATTTGGATTCATAATTCAATAGAATTTATTGATTATAAATAATAAGGAAAAAATTAGTTATGGAATTTTGGCATGTTAACTAGTGTAAATGGGAGGAATGAATGAGAGAGAAATACACCTATCACTATTAAATCATATGGAAAGAAGTATGTGGGAGGTTCAAAAACATACCCTGAAAATTTTAATTGAAAACAAAATGGTATAACAACATAATTTAATTTGGAAAAAAATAAAAAAGGATGCAATCTCTTACTTGGATGTGTGGTCCCAAAGGAATGGGAGGGTCTTCAGAGAGGATACATGTGAGTTTGGGGTTCCTTGGTATGATTTTAGAGAGATGCGTTCTAGGTAGGGACATACTCCAAGGGTTTTTAGTGAAGATATGTTAGAGATTGGATAGGTTTATATAGGAAAAGTGAGGGAATTATTTAATATCTAGGTTTTGGACACAACACATTAAACTAATCCGAAAGAATAAACAGACCCATAGTTTTTCCCCATGGTTGTTTCCAAAGGGATCTGTAAAACAAAATTTTATATGTACTATGGCCTAAATTCTTCATGCTTTTGGATTTTGTATGTGTCGGTGAGTAACACTCTTAAGGAAATCATTTTAAATGTTAAAATGTTTTATAATTCATGGAAGGTTCTCTAAGGCACCATAAAATTAATAAAACAAATCTAAAATCACATTATTTTAAAGGTAAAAAATCTATTCGAAGAATAGACGTTTTATTTTATTTTATTAATTCATTATTGGTTCTTTATGATGTAATATAACACATTATATATTTATATGATATTTATTTTTTACAAAGAAAGTCGAATGGATTAGAAAATTATGAAAAATTCACCATTGGACAATTTCGATGTACTAATTCCAAAAATAATATTGATTATGTAATTTTTTTTAAATATTTGAAATTTCACTATTAAAATAAATACTAACATTTATTAAAAATCCATGGGCTTTGATGAAAATGGTTTTCAAACCATAATAAAAATTACAATTGTATTCTTTAAAATTATACAATAATTTGTTTTTAATAAAAATTAATTAAGTAATAATAATATTTTATTAAAATATTATTTAATTAAAAAAATCCATTAATTCATAAAAATAATTTTTTAATTGAATATTAACTAAAAATTTTATTTTTGCTTTAAAAACCATTTACAAAGTGACAATAATGAAATGAATGTATATTATTTATACAAAAAATAAATAATGTATTCATAGTTCTAGGTTCTTGTTACATAACTTTTTGTAGTACCTTCATAAGACATAAGAGTAAGGTGTGCGATGATGACATAATCTTGGGGTGGCTTGGATAACATCACTCAGGTGGTGATCTATATCATCTTCACCTTCTCCCATATGCAGTTCCATTCAAGCTTAACATGTTGAAGCATGAATTAGGCATGGTTAAAAACGAAGCCCAATGACACTACCTCGATTCCGAGAACCGAAAAATGGGATTTGAATTGATAAATTCCAATGGATGATGTCCTCACTTCCTTTGTATGATTAAATTGGATTATTTAAATCCCAATATTTATACTAATTATTTCATCTCTATTCGATGACAATATTAGCAATGGCAATAATTATTAATAGTATTTTAAAATCCAAAAATGTAATACCAAGGATGTGCATATAATTTATATAACTATTTTACATAATAAAATATTTAAATAGATCACAAGGAATATTCATGAATAAAAGTTTGTGTCGTTACATGTAGAGTATGGAATTATATCTTGTTGGTTAAAAGAATAATTATAGTTATGATTATTGTTGGTGACATTTGGGAAAAAATTTCACTTTCTTTTTCATACTTCTAATTGGTTGAATTGGATAATGAAACTCCTCTTGCCCATCACTATATTAATATTATAAACGATCAAGACAGCATACGTTGAATAAGAAGTTCGATGCATATGATATCACATATCATGTAAAACATCCGTCACTATACTACAGTGTGGTGAACGCACCATGTGATGGTGTATCCAAAGGTTGGCCATAATGTATTAAAAACCACTTCACTATGGTGGTGTATTTAGTAAAAAATTCCCCCATATGTTTGTTGTGATAATATTTATCAAGGTTATGAAACTTTTAAATTCATATGATATGGGGAATGATTTGTGTTTTGGTAATTACCTCCCTATGATTATGTTGAACATCGATAGTTTTCATGTGATATGCTTATAATTCCCATAGGAGGGCCTTATATATGATGTTGGATTGGGTGGGAAATAAAATGAATGGTAGGTGTCGAAATCCTTTCACAGGTCATAATGCTGATGATGTAGATTATGAAGTTGAGTAAAACATAGAGTGATAGATCATGATGTATAATGTGGATGATTTGAGTTGTAAAAGTGAGGTCCCTAGAAACAACATGAGTCCCTCTATATGGAAGTTTACCAAAACATTTCATTTATTTAAAGGATAGTTTAGGTGGGGAGTTTCCAGAAGTTGAACACTCATTTATAATAAAATACATATAATAGGATAGTTTCATAATCATTATTGTTAGTATAGTTCATTCATTTAAGGAGAGAAGTTTCTTATGTATATAATTCAATGAGGTCTAAGGAGGCTGACTACTATATGAAATTTCATTATTTTCATATACAAAATGGCATTAAAAAATGTGATATTTATATGATATTCGATTAATTTAGGACTGTGGGTTATTAGGTTTTTGATTAATAGGTATTGTATGAATCACTTGTGATTTCTTTTAATTTTTTTGGTTCATGTATGAATTTTTTAGCATGTTTTATTCAGAAGGAAACATTAGAGTATTTACAAGTAACATATAAAGTATATTTTCATATTGACCTCTATTTTATATATAATTTATTTATTTAAATATTTTACATAATGTAGATGGTGGGATTTTGAAACATTAACTGACTAGATATTTCGTGGTCAAAGAGGTTTACACTATAAATTTGAAGAGGTATAGATGATATTTGTAGTTTTTATATTATTCTATCATTTTTATAAGTATTTTTCCATCATTAACTCATGATAAATTTTTTGGTGGAATTTTTCTATAATATAGATTTATAGAGGTATATGGGGGGTCTTATAATCTTATTACTATTTTTAACTTTTGACATTGAATTTGGAATCTTTTTAATAAAATGACATTAAATTAAAAAATTATTTTATTCCATTTGAGTGATATTAAACACTTTATTATATTCATCATCAAGTGATATTTTAAAGCTTGTGTCACAATAAATCTTGTTATCATATCATGAAGAGTCCCAACAAGGTTAGGTAATAAAGCACTATCAAGTGCTTCCGTCAAGATAATTTTACCTTGATATTCTATTTTCACCCAAGAAAAACCTTACTTATTACCTTTAGCTGATGTTATCACAAAAAATATAAGAACATTATTCAAATATTTTTTTATGTTAAATCCAATATTTACTATAAATATGGGTGTAATATAAAATTAATATGATGTTATTCATATTATCACTTAATAATTTTAATAATTTTCTTACTAATATATCATTTTATAGCAAATACAAACATTATTTCATATTTAGTTAAAAACTTTACCCCATATAATTAATCAAAAAACTCAATTATAACAATAATAAGATATATATGTGATACTATGAATTTACTCAGAGACTTATAAAGCCCAAAAAATCTTTAAAAATATTTTTTCTTATCAAAAAGTTCTATATATATTCATACATTGTAATAAAAGATCACTTGATATATTAAAAAGGATTTGTGTATGAACAAAAAGATAAATGAAAAGAGTTATATTTAGTTATTATGAGAATGTGTGTATCACCATTTAAAAAATTATTCCACCAACTGATTTATAAAGTAAATGTAATTTTATTTCCAAATATATTAATATTTTCTATTTATTAACCGTGATATTTTTTTATTGATTAGATTAAAACGTGGTGATGATTTTATGATTATAAAGGGTTATAATTTGACCGTATTAGTTAACATAAAATTAGTTGATGTTTTAAAGTTATAGTGTTTTAATTTCTTCAAAAGGTTAAATATGAAGAATTTGATTATTGTAAAAACCAAGAATCTAGTAGACCAGATTCATTGGTTATTTTATTTAATTGGCATCTGATACAAGGAATCTCATATTAATGGACCAAAGAGTTTAGTAGTCTTGGTAAATAAGATATATTCTTGAAATTCACACTATATTTTAGAAATAAAATCCAAAAAATATTCTCGTTGAGAAAAACATTATTTACCTTTAGCATAACACTATATATTAATCATAAAACAATTATAAGTACTAAGGGAAAATCCAAAACAATAAAGTGGTGATATCAAATGCTCCTTATAGGTAACATAAAATAGAAGATATCTTGAACCAATAAACATAATCAACATAGAATGGAATGTAACTAAAAATACATTCCATTTAAATAAAATAAATATAATGATATGATAATTCATAATCAATATGGAAGAGTAAATAACTAAAAAAGATGATATTGAATTAATAATTTGATAGTGAAATGTATGAGGATATAATATCACTGTAAAAATATTTGGGAAAAAATAACTGAAATTCTAAAAAGGGGAATTCTTAATTACTGGATGATATGTTCTCAGGAACAAGATACCTATAACATTAAGAACGTTCACAAGAATGCTTAAAACTATATGTAGACACTTATTTAATTATTTAAACTAATTTTTATCATGATACTTATTGATGCATCGATGGGAAATATAATTTTAGGACCCACCCATCACTATATTTCTAAAGCATTCCTCATGTATCAAACAATAAATTTAATTCATGAATCAATAGTCTTAATCAGAAATTACTCTTATGGAGTAAATAATAAGTATTTTTCTATATTTCCAAATTAATCAGATAAATTTCAAAGTTATCACCATTTGTAGAAATAATATACTATTTAAGAAATAATAATATCAATGATATAAGAATATTGACATTTTAGAGAAATTCAATAAGTAGTGATGAAAAATAATTTAATCATTCAAATGTGGTATCATTAAAAAATTTACCTATTGTTGAATATGTAATATAAATGGATTTCATTATTGATGGATATAATTAAGACCAAAATATTTTGAAGTACATTTTTTTGAAAAACAATATTTTTTTACTTTGAAATTATATTTTAAAAAGAAACTGACCGAATATTAAAGAAATTATTTTAATTTAAAATAAATTTATAATCATGTAAAGGATGCTACAAATTATTAAGGAATAATGATGGAGGGAAATCCCAGTAATGTCATATAGCATAAAAAACCATTGAAATTTTTTATGAAATTTCTCAAGTTACCACATTTGAAAAAATACTAGAAGATTCCATTTAAAAAAATTGTAAATTCAAACACTGTCAAAAATTAATTCAAAATAGTATCGTAAAATAGTATGAAATTTTTTTTAAAAAACCTTTATAAAAGATGGGAATTAAGAAGAAATATTCCCCAGTTGGGACTGAAAAAATAATTCTAACGAATGATGATATTTTTAAATAAACCCTTGGAACTAGGGTATCCATTGAATCAAAATCCCCATGAATGAATTATTTTCAAAATAAAATTTAAATAATATGAATAAAAGTTGATTAATGATATAATAAATTAACGAGAGAATTTATACACTATAATAAATAATCACATTGATAATATGTCATGTGTCACATAAGAATAATGTGAGTTGAAAATCCATTACATTATGTTTACATTTAGTTACAAATGATTTAATATCATTAATAATAGTTTAAAAAACATTATAAATTTATAATTTAACCATATTTATATTTCAATATCACATATGAGAATCTTATATAATCTTATAACTTATTTTGTAATAATTACTCCTTGTTACCCTTGTTTCGGGTGTAAACATCTTCATTTCTTCATGGATGTTTTTTTATATATGTTCTTGTTTATATCTATTGGATATAGATTCATAAAATAGACAATGTTATATATTATTTTTGTCTCATATTTAATTATTTAAAATATTATTAGAACCATCATTTAATGTTTGATATGGAAAATAAGTTTCATTACATCGTGGAGATGGTAGGTCATATTTACAAATGAGTGATGATATAATTAAATAAATTGTTAATGGGAATGGAAAGGGATGATATAATAATATTATATATCAATATAATTTAATATTACTTATATATATACATTATTTTTATCAATATATCATTCAAAATAATGTGGGGATGAAATAAAATATATTGGTACATAGAGATGGTAAGTTATACGTACACAGTCAGGGTGCTTTTTTCAAAGGATCAGTAAAAGTTTGAATTAGGGGGTTGATAATTATAATAACATCTCAGTATAAATATGGTACATGAGAGATTAATTTAGGATGGAAAAACTAAAAAAAATATGAAGTAGAAGAATAAATAAATATGAAATAGTTGGAAATTATTATTATCTCTTCTTTAGCGAACATCCTTTATATGTCTTCTTAAGGGATCAAAGGTTACTATTTTTGAACAAACATAACATATATACCTTGTATAGAGATGTTTTTAAGTTAAATTATTAGATTTTTTTTACGATATATGGTTAATGTTTGTGTATATAATTGAACCAATGGGTATACATTTATAATTGAGGAGAGGATAACATTTAAAATTTATTAAAATACTAAAATATAAGTAAACCATTCTAAAGAAAAATGATTCCAAATGGCCTATAAATTCATAGGGGATGAAATATTGGACCATATATTGTCCCATTTTTCATTGTGTAAGATTTTTATGAATTTTAAATAATATAATAAAATTTTATATTTCTAAAATATCAATATTTTCAATTTTGACAATATTTATTCATTTGAAGATAATAAAATAATAAAAATAAATAAATTTGGACCAAATCATCTAATAAATCCAAAATTTGTCATTTTCATTTATAAAATTATTATAAAATGATTATTAAAAAAAATAAACTACTTAATATTTTTAATATCCTTGATTTTATTTTTTTCGTTAATTGTGTAATTACCATATCATCATTGTGTAATAATTTCAACTAATTAATTGTTCTCTAAAAATGAATAATAAATTTCCACAATGTAGATAAATATTTTTTATTTGAAAAATAATATTTTTTGGTTAAAATATCATTTAGATAACATCATATTAGAAATATTATATTTATTAAAACAAGAGTGTGGCATGTTTGTCATTTCCTAAAAAATACTTTAAATGTGAAAATCTCATCCAAATGGACACGAACATCCATATAACCGTTTTAAATGAATACAGACTAATTGGACCAAAAAATAAATTTTTGGCACTTTTTATGTAATTTTCTTTTCCATGCAATTTTATTTTTAACATTAATTACCTTATTTACCCTTCAACGTGTTATCCAAAAATCTTTATGGTCACTATTCATATTGATAAGTAATAAAAGGGAAATATTTAATAATTTTTTACCAGATGAATATAAAGATGAAATATTTTATAAAAATTCATAACACAGAAGTGGGATAATTTAATTTAATAATATACTTCATAAATACAAAAAACAAATCTAGATAAATTCCATTTAAATTAAAAAATTATTTCTATTGAAAATTTATACATGAAAATTAATAAAATTAACATAATTATGTTATTAATAATATAATAAAACTAAATTTTCATTGAATATATTTTAAAATGAAATGTACCTTTCCAAATGGTTTGATTAAAATTAATGTTTTCAATAATAATCGGTATTTTCACTATTTTGATGAAAATAAATCTTTTCAAACAAATATAAAAAATTTACCCTAATATAATTTTGATATTTTGACTTCAAAAATGATAATAATTTTATAAAATATAATTTTTATATGATCTATAAATTATATTTAATATTCACCAAAAAAATTAAGTAATTTATTTCTAAAAATTAAAGTGTATTTTTTAAAAATAAAAGTACTTTACTAAAAAAATTGATTCATAATGAAATAATTAACACATTGATAATGAGTAGGAAAACTAGAAATTCCATAATTAGGGTAACACCATTCATACCCTCTAATTTAATGGCTAGGTTATAACTGTCATATTTAAAGCATATTTCCTAGTTCATTGAAGCTTATTGTTCTATATATTATACGTTATCAAATATTGTGTTCTGCTGTAATCTAAGTGCTTTGTTCACCAAAATATATCAATTTTATTAAATTTATTTAAAAATAAATGTACCATAAAAACTTGTGGTGCTACATTATCCCATCCTTCAATAAATTATCTCCTCACAATTTGAACTTGTAGACAGTAAAAATAGTTTTTACATTTGAAAATACCTTCAAGTAAACACCACATCATTAAATGGTTACTAAAACTTCCTCTAAAAAGTTGGAAATGTAAGTATGAAAAAATCCACAAAAATATATTTTTGAAGACGTGAATGATATTGGTAAGTGAATATATTTACATAGAAGAGAGTGATAACACCTAATGAAGGATATAGAGTGATAGGGAACATGTTCATCATAATGATAACAACCAAAAAACCATTAATACTAGACAGGTTAGAAGGATAATGATTTATAATTTATAAAATTAAACCAATGATATTTTTTTATTTGAAGGCCCTTTTCCCTAAATTCTAGTTATTCAATCACTATCCAAATGATATACCTGAGAATATAAACATACATGACTTCATTCCATGTCATTAGATTAATCCCATATGTTTTATATGAAAAAAATAAGAAGAATATTTCAATCCTCAAGCACTAATATAAACTTATAATAGATCTATAATCTATAAAATTATTCCATGATACTTCTTCTGCATTTAGATATTATCCAAAACTAAATATTTTGTTAGAGTATATCCAATATGATATTTAAACAATCCATTAAATTTAAACTTAATTATAGAGACCTTGAATTTTCATACATAACTATTGAATAATTTTAATGATAACTAACATAATAGTTCTATAAATATATGATAAAAGTTATATTGTATTGAAAAAATTATGCATATAACATAATTTTTAAAAATTTAACATATTGAATTATTTTATTCCTTCATCTCTAGTTTCTTATTGGCCCCCATGTTCATTTTTGTATAAGTATTCACTTGAGGATATAAATCAAAATAAGAGGTGAGGTAAAATCCCAATAAGATTATAAATAATATACATAAAACATGGATGATTATAATCATCATTATAACATCTTCACCATAATAACTCTTGGAATAATTATATAATGGGATGGTATGTGGAAATGAAAAAAAATAAAACATCATGTCTTAGTGGTTTACCACCACACATGACTGTGAAAAAATCTAGAATAATGTTCATCCGTATTTCTATTTTTATAATGTGATAAAAAAACAACCACCAATTCATCATAGAGCTATAAAATTTCGGTCTCACCCTTCACATCATAAAATTTACATAAGATATACAATTTTGGGCTCACTCATCACATCATAACTTCTACATTATCATGCATGTCATAATGAATTTATATTATTCTTGGATATAAAATAACCCATGGAAAGAAATCGGTTCCATTTAAAAAATAATACATTCATGAATAAAAATTGGGGTTTCTAAATTATATAGGGAATAACATAATTTGTACAATAATCATCAATCTTAAGTGATGAAGAAATAATCATACGATATGTAAAAGAAATATTTTTGGAAAGAAGAATTCTTATGGAAAATTCATTACATATTTACTAAAACAAAATTGGAATCATTTATATCCCAAAAAATATAATGTTAACTAAAAAATAAATGATATTTAATTAAAATTCTTACTGAAAGTATATAGAAAGAGGGAAAACCCTTAAGAAGAGATTTGGGTTCAAGAATTCCCTTTACCTAATGTATGAAAACATTATTCACATTAATTTCCTAGATAATAAAATTAAATTCATTTATTATAAATTAAAGAACCTTTTAAACATTAATGTGTTTGATTATATTTTTATGAATCTCATTTATGGAATTTTTGATGAGTTATAGAGTTTAATTTTATCATTCGTGAGTGTTTGTTTTCTTGGTTTTCATGATTAGTTCGCTCGTATAAGAGTATGGATGTTTATGTAAAATTAGTGTAATTCTACATAATTTAGATTATTTGATGTTAATGAAATTAAATAATATGAAATTATCATATATATCATTTCATTATATATTATGAGGATGAATCATTAGATAAATAGATAATGGGAATAGTTAAATTTATTTGTGGGATTTTACGACTAATATGAGATTATATAAGTTTATTTATCGTCGTGTATATATACTACTTCTAGAATATATTATAACATATAATATGTATAGTAAAATTTTATTTATCCATAATTATTGTTTTATGACAAGCATCGAAGGTAGTAGCTAAAAAGTAAATTGAATCATCCATAGTGGTGGTAAATCGACACACCATAGACGAAATTTTCATGTTTAGATAAATAGAGAATAGAAGGGAATTTATGTTTAATTATTCCATTATTATAATAAAATTATAATATATAAAGGACAATATATTTATCATGCATATTTTATAGGTTTAGTTAAGTATATCATAATAAAAGATAATAAATTGAAATGAAAATTGAATGGACAAGAATGAGGATTTTACATCCTGATTTTATCCTCCATTAGATCCTCTTTTTGGAAAGAGTGACATGGTATATTTTGAGACCAAGAGTTAAAATATGTGTGGTAGGGTCTTAGTAAAATTACTGAGAATAATTTTGTCAAGGCTCAAATCATGGGAGTTGTGAGGAGAATAGGTGGTGAGGGGGTATTTATAGGGGAGTATAGGGGTGTTTTCTCATTATTTTACTCATTAGTTTAAATATTTTTTTCATAACTATGAATAGTTTAATCATTATCAAAAAATATATTAAAATAATGAAGGTTGGTTCGTTATTTTTTTCTTAAATTATCCAAACATCATTTATTACTCAATAATTCAAGTATTTAGTTGTAATCGTAAATTATCGTATTTCACTATTTACCAAAAAATTATGTCTTAATGACAATTTCCAAAAATTCACCCTATCAAAATTTTCAGCCTGTATAATTAAAAAATAAGCATTATTTTATGGAAAAAATTATAAATATGAGATATTTAAATTTTAATTAAAATCATTATTTTCTTGTAATATAATGTTTTTAAAATTATAACAGATTTTATAACAAGTTGAAAAATAAATTATGGTCTCCAAAAACTGTATTTTATTCATAATAAAAAATATTTATTTATTAATAAATTTTATGAAAATATGTTATCTTTGAAATCATTAAATTAATTATCCAATTTTAATAAAAAAAATTAACTTACAAAAATACTAATACATAATTAACAATTTTATGAATATATATTTTCTTATACTATGAAATAATTATATATTATTATCATTAATAAGATTTCTAAATGCCAATTATACTTTTTAGGAGTGGATACTATTCTATTGGCAATATTACAATTCCTAATGGTCAGATTACTATTCCAAAGTTCTTTTAACTATATCATTAGTAATAGTTCCTTAACTTCTACATATACCTCTTATTTCAGTCACTATTCATTTATAATGTTTATATTGGGTTAACAACGTGATTTTATATAGTTTACACTATATTAAATAATTATAAGAAGATAATTTCCATTGATAAAAATTTATGTTCGTTACATTCTACTCCCCTAATGAAAATTTTCCCTCAAAATGTAATTTTAAATACTATGGGGAAAATAACTAAGGGTACTTCTCCTTTATCACATACTTTTTTTCCCACGTTGCATCTTTATTCATATGGTTACGTCATAGTTTGTTGACTAGGTGAGTAGTCTTGTTGTGTAGAATATTATCTCTACGGTCTATTAACTACACTAGATTCTCCTCATAAGAGATACCATTTTCTAGCTATACCCCCATTAGATTTAGTACATATGTGGTATATCGTATGTAATTCTAAAAGAGTGATACACAGAATACATCATGTACTAGATAAAAAGTAGGTAGAAGTTGTAGTCGATAGGCCACAACTCCCACACAATCAATGATCTCTAAGGGGATGTTGTAACAAGGATATAGCTTTCACTTCATACCAAATCTCATGATCTACTTCCATAGAGATATTTGATGGATTACCATGTCTGAAAACAAAAAATCTAGGTCTTGTCGATGATTTTATGCATAGATATTATGCCAACATTGGGATAACTTGATGTGCTGGTGAATGGTTTTCACAGTTTCCACTATTTTATAGACTATTTTAGATCTTATCTTCATATATTCACTGAATTCATCCCAACATGTCTGTGTTATGCATCTTTTCCCATATTGGGATTCATAAGGATTCATTTGGATAATTTAGTGGAAACTATTATTGAAAGAGAACCCTGGTAGAGGAATATGTTTTCCCATCCTCCATTGTAGTCCATACGCCATGCTACCAATATATCTTGTTCTATTGGAATAGTCTTATCTGATTGGATAACAATTTTAGAATGATTAGTCAGACTGATGTTTAGTTTAGTGATTTGAGAATGCCAGATAATTTTCTAGAACATTGAGGTGAATCAGGGATCTCGATCGAATATAATCAATTGTAGTAATCCATTCTTCCTTACAAATTATCTGATGTATATTCATGCATGTTCATTCAGTGAGAAGTCCTCTCAAATTTATATCATGTGAATTATATTTTAATATGATCCATAAAAACCCATATATTATTTTTTCATCTGAATATCTTCAGATGTCGGCTAAAAATATGAATGGTGTTGTTTTATCAATTCCATGTTGGAATGGGTAATGGGTGCGTCATTCACTGATACATTGTTCTTTCATCCTTCATTAGGTGATATACAAGAGACCTTGATATATATTCATCGATCTCCTTGTTCATATTTTTTCACCAATAGTTGTCTTATAGATCTTAATATATCTTTCAGCTCATTTGATGAATAAAAAAAGATGATATATGGTGTTACTCAGAAGATCATGGATTTGATGGTACATATATCATGACCCGAATCTCACAACTCATTCCTTATCAATTTTGAACACTGGGGATTTACCATTTTTCATAGATTCCACATTCTTCTAAATTTAACCAATATTTCATCTAGAATCTTATTTATATCTGCAATGGATTATGGAGAAATCATTTTATAAATCATTGATTAATTTTATTCCTTAATGATTCTCATGTCTATCATTTGATGGCCGAAGAATATTGGATCCTTCTCAATTATCATTAATAATAATGATAAATGATCATTACTACTTAGGTATTATGACACCTTATTTTCTTTACCAGGATAGTAGTTTATTGATTAATTGTAATCCAAGAAGAGATATATCTATATTATATTTCACATATTAAGATCCTTCTATATGAATATATATTTGAGACTCTTATAATTAGTATATATCCGACACTTCTCCCTATAGAAACGATTTCTCTATATTTTCAATGAAAAAATATAAGCGACCAACTCTAGATCATGCATGGGAATGTTTTTATAAGAAATTTTCATCATCCTTGAGGCATAAGAGTCACTTTTTATTTTTGTATTAGTTCATAACCTAATCTCTATTTTGAAGAATCATTGTAAACCAAAAAATCTATGAACATTTTAGAAGTGTGAGTACTGGTGTATTGATAATCCTCCTTTTTAAATCATTGAATAAATCATCACATTAACTGATCTAGAAAAATAATACTTCTTTTCCATTCCACTTCATTATGGGTTTGAAAATCGTGATAAGTTCTTCCAAAATTGTTGATAATACCCAGTTGGACCAAGGAAAACATGGATATCAGTTATAGATGTTGTCAAGAACCACCCATTGATTTCCTATGTCTTGGAAGAGTCCACAGATATTCCTTTGTCAATGATGACAAGCCCCATGAAATATAATTACACCATCTAGAACTAATAACTAATGTAATTTGCATAATTTTTATCCCTTATCATTATCTCAAGCATAGTATTCAAAATCTCTATATTTTCCTCCTTTCTCTTAGTGTATATCAAAGCAACATCAATAATGATTTCCCAAAAAATATAGGTAATATTTAAAGACTATATTTATTTTGTCCATGAATATTGATACAACATTAGTGAGTCTGAAAGGCTTCACTATGAATTCATAGAATCCATTCCTCATTATAATGGTGGTCATGGTAATATATTCCTTCATCTCCGTTAATTTTTAATATCCCTGGGGATGGTTCACCTATGAGAAATACTTTTAACTACATAGTTTATTGAACAAGTCATATGTCTATGCAAGAGGATACTTATTCTTTATCATGATTTATTTTCAGCACATGATAATCAATATACAGGTTCATTGATACATCATTATTCTTTAATAATAGTTATGGATCACCCCATGGTGAAGCACTCAATCATATGAAACTCTTTTTCAGATTCTCCTATAACTACATTGTTTATTATTCTTGATCAATAATGGAAACTATATATGTTTTCATTGATATGGATAGAGAACTGGGAATAAGTTCAATTGAAAACTCGACCTTTTCGTTAAGAGGAACACCATGCAGTTCTTCTGGGAACACATTAGTGTAGTCCCTCATAATTGGAATGTCTTCGAGCATGATTCTCCCCTTTTAATCAATTATTTGTGCTAGATATATGCTTTCACATATATAAATAATATCTATACATTAAATTATGGGTCCAAAGAAGACTCAACCTCCTCCATACCCTTGTATATAATTGGAGATTGATTCGGGGTGTGATGATTGATATCTCATTCCTGATAGTTTATGTTGTCTTTATATAATGATATCCAATCCATGCACAAAATAGTATCAACATCATCTAAAGGAAGTAATAAATGATATTTTGGGTGGTTTAGTCTATGTACATTAACTGAGGAGGAGTCAGATAATTTGGATGACATAATGTCCCCATTTTCTTTGTTCATAGATAACAGAACCACCATATTTTGAGCTGGTATTTGAATTATTATAATAAAGAGGAATGATAAGAATGAAATTATAAAACCAGAACCAAAGAGTACATTCACTATTAATGAATGAATAACCAGTGTTCCTTTCAACACATATTGTTTTGGATCCACCTTATCAAAAGGTATGGAATAAGCCTCCCCTTTAACCTTTGGATTTGGAGGTTGATGAGGCTAATTAACCTCTAGGACTCAAGGATTAGTGCACTGGATTGCATCCCTTTCTCCCTATTGTTAAAGTATGGAACCACAGTTGGTTCTCTCCTTTCCCCTATTATATCGAGCAGCTTTAATATATTTCTTAGGAATTAATGAGATTGGTTGAAATCTATCCCACATTTATAGAATTTCCCCATCCCTTTGAGGTAGTTCCCAAGATTCTTCATCCCATATTTTTTCATTTTAGTGACTTATTTTTCTTCTCACCTTTATTATTAGATCCCCCATCTTGAAACCCCAAATTTCTTTATTATCACCATATCCAAGGTAAATTTAAAAAAACTCCATATCCACTTTGTGATCACATTTAATGACTTATTAATTACCGTAAATGTCTTGAATATCTAAATCCTTTTAATGGTGTGGTTTTGAAACACTAAATAATCTGTATATTTTGCATCCATTTTGGATAACAAAACCCTAAGAATAATTTGCAGTCCTTGTGAAATAAGATTTATTATTCATGAAAGATGAACCATCATTTTTTATGTAGATATATTAATTATGTATCCATCTATAATTAATGATTTTCAGAGAAACACTTGTTAAGAAAAATTTTGTTAAAGTATTCCCACTCTATCTCTTAAATTTCTTCCTCCAATTTGGTGTTTTTAATCAACACACACAATTGATTGGAAACTCCATCTAGATGATAAATGACCATATTCACCTTCTCTTTCTCATAACAATATAGCACCAATAATATCTTATACATTGAGTTGACCCATTATATTTAATAGTCATGTAAAAGAATCTAGTTATTTATTGCTGGAATGAGATAATTTTTTAATTAATTTTGGAATAAATAATAGGCAACCATTTTGAAAACCCAGAGACTAAGTGTACATAAACCCCCAATAAGCACTGTTTTAGAAACTTCTAATGATGTGGATCCCAAAAGATATTCCTATATACCAGATTATTCAATAAATTAGATCTTTATTTAGTTATTGAAGCACCTGTCACATAATAACATTTATATGCACTATAAATTTCAAATTACACCCACCACATCATAAAATTTTCATTATTATGCATGACACATAGAACATATATCAACATTAGACATAAAAATCCCATGGAAATAAAATGGTTCAATTTAAATATGTATACATTCATGAATAAACATATAGGTTCACAAATTAAAGGGATAATAACATATATGGTATAAGAATCATCAATCTTCAGTGAAGAACAAACAATATTTTGAGACATAAAATTTATATTTTTAGATAGAAGAGTTGTTTTAAAAAAATCATTTCATTTGTCATAAAACAAAATTGGAATCATGAATATCACAAAAAATAAAAAAAGAAGGAAAAAATATATGATATTTAAAGAACATTAAAGGAACATTCACACTAAATATATAGTAATAAAGTGAAACCCTAAAGGAATAGATTTGGGGTGTATAATTCCCCATTACCTTATGTTTGAAATCTTTCTTCAATTTAATATCCTTTATAATAAATGTATATTATTTAATTGACATATAAATAACCTTTTATACATGAATTTGATTCATTATAGTTTTATTAAGTTCATTTATGGGATTTTATATGAGTAATAGAGTTTAATTTCATCGTTGAAAAGTGTTTGTTTTCATGGGTATCATGACCAATTCTCTTTTATAAGAGAATGTATGTCTATGTAATATGAGAATAATTATAAAAAACTGATATTATATGTTGTTAATGAACATACATAATGTTAAATGATATTATATATCATTAAGTTATATGATATTGGTATGAATCATTAGATAAATAGTTAATGAAAATGATTTAATTAATTTTGTAGATTTATATCCATTATGAGATTATATAATTTTACTTAACATCATGTGTATACATGTCATCCAAAACATTATATTTGTAATAATATGTATAATAAAATCATATTTAACCAATATGATGGTTTTATGACTACACTTTATGGTGGTAGTGTGAAATGAAAATGCTACATCCACAGTGGTGGTAAATCGACACAACATAGATGATATTTTCATGTTTAGAAAAAAGTGAAGAGACTTGAAGATGATTTATTACATTATTATAATAAAATTATAGTATATATATGTTATTATCATTATCATTCCCCTTATATAAGAGTAGATTAGAAGAGGATAAAAAATTAAATGAAATGGAATGAAAAATTGATTTAAAAAGAAAGAGGATATTACCTCTTGAATTTCTCCACCTTGATAACCTATTTAGGGAAATAGGTATTGGAATTTTAATGAGACCGATGGCTCATTGAAGTTGGGTATGGTATTAGAAGATGTATTGTGCTTTATTTTATAAATAATAAAATCTTGGAAGCTGTGAGTGGTAGAATTGGTGATACGAGGTATTTATATGGGAGAAGAGGGATATTTTGTCAATATTTATTCATTAGTTTATTATATTAACTCAAAAAAATGAACATATTGAGAATTATCAAAAAAATATTAAAATAATAAATTATAATTCTACATTTTTGGCTTATATCATCCAGTCATCATCTATGACTCAAGAAATCCTGCATTTAGGTTTTATCGTAAATTATTGTATTTCACTATTAACCAAAAAATAATGTATTTTATAAAAGTCCCAAAAATTCCACCATAAAGATTACTGGACATGAATAATTCCAAAATGAATCCATTTTATGGAAATGGTTATCTAAATTTGTGAAATTTTTTTTAATTAAAATCTCAATTTACTTGGATAATACTGATTTTAAAAATATTACTAATTTTATAACCCTTTAGAAAATTAATTACAGTCTCATTAAACTATCATATAATCATTATAAAAAAAATTATTTTATGAATACATTTTATGAAATTAAAATTTCTTTTAAATGATTATATTAATAATAAAATTGTAATTAAATATTTATAACCTAAATAATACAAACACATAATTAAAATTTATTAAAATGTATGTTTACATATACTATGATATAATGAAATCAAATTATCATTTATAAGATAACAAAATTTTATTTATACATTCATATCTTATGTTACTATTATATAGGCCAGATTACTATTTGTAATGGTTACATTACTATTCCAATTTATAGTTTTTTATTCCATTGGTAAAGGTTCATTAAATTTTAGAAATACCTTTTATTTATTTAATTATTTATTTATAAAGTCTTTATTTTGTTCTCAATGAGATTTGATATGGTTTATACAATATGAGATAATTATAAGAAGATAATTTCCATTGGTAACAATAATTTATTACATAATCATAGTCCATTCCATTTTTAGTTCACCATAAGACTCATCTCAAATATATCTGTCTAATTTCAAAGTCCAAAAATATAAAAGGAAGGCCAAGAAATTTTATAAATAAAAATACCATTAGATTACTTAAAAAATATAATGTAACTCATAATCATACATACAAAATATACGAATAACCTAATCACCAAAAAACCATAATGAAAACAAGAACACTTTCAAGAATAATATAACAGGATGTAGAATGTATTACTTAAAAAACATATAATACACCTAAAAATATAAAATAAACCATAAAATTAGTAACTAATTTCATGGTCATGGAATCTAACAGAAGAATATATCATTATCATTATTATCTCAATATCAGGCACATATTAAGGTTATATTCTCCCAATCACGTGTTTTCAATAAAAATTCCATAGAATCAATTATCATTGTTACCATTTGTTATTCATCATATACTTTCAAATCCTTAAATAAGGACTACTGAAGTACAAACCTTATATATCAAAATATTTACATAGATTAAATATAATTTATAAAAGACTTTTACAAAATAATTCTTGATTCCAAATAAAAATACACTTTAATAATTCAAAATTAATCTTAAAACATTTACTATGATTCATCATCTTATTCGTTAATGCCTCCTTCATTTCATATTTCATTTGTATCATCATCATCAAAAACATAATAACCAATACTCACAGAACCACATTGATTATATTTAAAAACATTTTTCCCTATAAATATTATTTTCATAATTCCCATATATTAAATATTTAAAAAATAAAATATTTAAAAAATTAAACCATTGAGGATTCCCTAGGCAGACCATTATACTAATATATTTTACTAACTAAACATTTCATTTTTCTTTGAAATTAAATTATTTTGTTTCTTAATTCCCCCAATTAAAAAAAATATGATTCCATTGATACATTATATATAGTGTATCATTACACAATTATTTTATGAAATATATTGAGCTATCAATCCCCCACAGCCTCCATAATCTAAAGTCCCCAAAAACTCAACCTTTGTTTATTGAGTACTATACTTAGTAAAGTGTAGGTTATTTATCTTATATCCTGATAATTTATTATGAATAATCACAATATCTTTCACTCATATTATCATTCATTTTTTTAATCAAGATCACCACATTATCCAAAAAAATTTATTTTAATGCAGATCCTTCTAGTTCCATCTATTGACTAAAAAAGGAAATATGTCATAGTAAAACACTAAAAATAAATGTGACTTATAAAATAACCATTAAATAGTATTCAAATGATATCTAAATCATGATGCTTTCTTCTCAATCAATGATTCTTTATGTTCAACCTAGGTTATCTGTGGTCATTATAAAATCTATAGGATGTTATATTGTACATAGACTTATTGTCAAAGTTATTCATAGTTTTATGTTCTTTAATATACGCTTTACTAAATTAATTTTCCAAGGTTTCTACTAAACTATCATTGATTAAAACTAAATCATCACGGACCCCAGTAGCTTATATTATGTGGTTCTTTTGTTACATTAGATTATGATATAAAGAATCACATTGCAAATGACCTAATTGTTTCTTTTTATTGGTAAAAAAGATACATACATAAAATTCAAATTAGATTTTAAACATAAAATTCAAAAATATATTTTCTTTGAGGAAACCATTATTCTCATTAGATTAATCTTTTAAATCTATCATCAAACACTTTATAATATCCAAGGGGAAAAAAAATTGGAGTGATCAAATCATATTTAAGGGTTATATACAGTAGAATAAATCATAAATCAATAAGCATATCAACATGGAACAGTAAATAACAGAACACACAGTCTATTTAAATAAATTTTATATCATGTTAACAGAATTATTCATCAATTTATTTGGATAAATAAAAATAATATATTACATTTAATTATATATTTTATAATGAAATTCATCCCCAAATTATATCATTGTGAAATATAATGGATAATAATAACTGAAATCTTAACCAAGGAAATGATTAATTTTTTTAAAACATGTTCTAAAAAACATGATACCATAACCATTTGGAACGATCATAATATTGTTTAATACTCTATATAGGAATCCATTTAATTTGACCAACTGACTTGTCTCAAAATACATACCAATCCATCTAAGGGCTATAAAATTCCAGGCCCCACTCATTACATAAGGTTCAAAGCATTCCTCATATATTGAAATATCGATTTAATTTAATAATAAAAATGCATTTTTAAAACATATATTGGTTTAAAAAACCATATAGATTTATCAATAATTCTTATTTAGTCAAAATTAATTCAATGTTATCATTGTATATAAAAATTGTATATCATTTAGGGAATAATTATCTCCATTGTAAAAGAATATAGATATATAATAGAAATTAAATATCCATTGATATAAAATAAGTGAATTCCTCAAAGGATTCTATTATTAAAACACATAAAAAATATTTTATTGTGTAAAATAAAGGGTTATATCATTGATTAATATAAGAACTTAAAATATATCAGTAAAATATTTTTGAGGAAAATATCTTTTTTACCTTGAAATTCAATTTAAAAAACTATACACATATGAAGGAAAACATTTTCATTGAAAATAACCTTGTAAACATATAAAGTGACCTTCATATAAATTCATCATTATGATGACGGGAAAATATTATCACGTGGTATAATTTTAAAAAAACTTCTTCCATATTCATGATAGTAAAGTCGCAATGTACCTATTTTTGGAAAACATAAATATTACTTTGAAAACAATTTTTAAAAAATAAAAAATGTTCTCAGTGAATATATAAAACAGTAGAAAAATACTAAAAAGAATTATGAAATAAGTTTTATAACATATGGAAATATGAGTTAAGTATTCGAATGTGGGGACATAGATATAAATAGTCACGAATAATTTAGAGATTGTGAAAACACTGATTACCACATCAGCAGGTTTTCAATCATAATCCCAGTTAAAGAAATAAAATCAAATACAAAATTAAATAAAATGCTGAAAAATTTATTCACGATATAATAAATAAAAGGGAATATATATATACCACATAATATAAATAATGGGTAAATATTGAATGTGTCAGATAAAAATAGTGGGAAGAAAATACCTTACCTTACACTTCAATTCAGATGAACATGATTTAACCATATGTATAACGGTTTTAAATATTCTAATAATTTATAAAAAATATATAATTATTATATAATATATGTTTCTATTATACCATCTTATCATTTTTTTGTTAATAACATTTCCTTATTACCCTTGTTTTCGTTGTTAACTCCATGTTTTCATGCATTTTTGTCATTTAAGTTAGGATACATAAGAATGGGATAAAGATTCATCCAATCCAGGTTTTTATTAATTATATCATAATAAATTTTTATAATTTCATAAATTCTTAATAACATTATAAAATATTGTATATGAAATATTAATCACATCACTTAATGGAGATTGTAGGTCATACATACGCTAGAGAGAAGGTATCTTTCCCTTAATGGTGGATTGGTAGGGAAATTGATGATATATTAAATTTATAAAAACAATATAACTTCATAAATATTTTATATATCTAATATTTCTACCATTATAACCATCCATGTTAAGTGGTGTTAAAAATGAATTACACAGCTTCGTGGAGATAGTAAGTCATACGAACTCACGAGTGGTTATTTCATTTTTAATGGGATGGATAAAAGATGGAACCATGATTTATTATAATCATAATAAAATCTATGATTATATATGACACCTTATTTAATAACATATAATGGAGAAAACACATGAATATGATGTTAATGAATTAATAAACCTGAAATAGTTGGTAAAGATGGTTTCCTTTTTATCGACAGACTACCATTAGATGTGTTTTAAGGGAACAATGGTTGGAATTTTGGAAGTGCAAGAACCTTAGGATAATGTATAAGGATGCATAAAAGGTAAAATTTCTAATTTTGGTATAACTATATGGTTCACTTTTCTGTAAATATGTGATCCCAATGTTACCCTTTTATAATTTCGGCGACATGTACATTTGAAATTCCTTAAAATACTAAAACAAAACTAATCTATTCTATATAGAAATGTATCAAAATATAATATAAATTAATATGGGATGATTGTTTAAACCATATCATATCAATGTTCTCATTATTTAATCTTTTTAAATTTTTAAATAATTTAATAACATATTATATTCAATAAAATTTTGACAATATTCATTACTTTTACATTAGTAAAATCAATTCAATAAGATAACTTACAACCAAATATTTTAATATATCCAAAATATGTAATATTCATACCTAAAATTAGTGTATCACAATAATTGATTAAAATTAAATTAATTTTAATATTTTAAATATCTCTAATTTAATTTTCAATTAATTACATAATTAATGCATCATCATTGTGTAATCATTAAAAGTCTTCATTTACTCACTAAAAATTAAAAATAAATTACCAGGATGTAGATAATTCATTTATATTTCATTAAAATATTTATATTATAACATATCCTCTGTATAAAACTATATTAAAATAATTATATTTCTTAAAAGCAATACTAGGACATGTTAGACTTTTCTTGAAATAAAATTATTTAACTATTATAATAACATATAAATGGACATGAAATTATATAAAACTGAATTTCTGAATATTTTTTATGAAACTAACTCAAAAAAAAATTAGTTGATTGTTAGGGAAATTTTTATGTCCAACTCATTTTTATCTTTAATTACCCAATTTTCCATTTACCATGGTAACTAAAATTATCAATGATACTATTTATATTGACTAAATATTAATAGGAAATATTCACAAAATTTTGAAATATTTTTTCTCAAATATGGAATCAATTTTTTGAAATTCATATCACATATGTAGAATAATTTCATTTTAATTTAAATTTAAAAAACACAATGTGAAACATTTTTTTTTGAAAAAGTCCCTTTAAAGAATAAAATTTTTTTATTTCCAATCCGATCATGAAATTGATTCTCACAATATTTATTGGATTATTAAAGATATTATATAATAATTTTTTATTGAAAACATTTTAATATAAAATGGAACTAAGAAAATGGTTGAAATAGGAATACAATTTTCAAGAAAAATTGGTATTTTCACTATTCACTGGAAAATAAATCCTTTCAAGAAAGTACATAAAATTCACCCTATGAAAATTTTTATGATCTGAATTAAAAAATGATATTATATTTTTAAAATAAATTTTATAAAGGTTTGAAAAATTTATTGTAATAACCATTCATACAAATAAGAAAACCATTTTTGTAAAAAAATTGTATTTTTAACGAATAAAATGACTTTACTAAATATACAGAGCTTATTCTCAAATAATTAATTAATAAATTAACAATGTTTCAGATAATTATATATTTTATAATGTGGTTAACACTATTTATTCCTACCAAATTAACAGCTATTCTATATTGTTCATATTAAAATCACATTTCATGCATTATTGAAGCTTGTGGGTGCATGTGGTATATGTTATAAAACATTGTGTTTGTTTAAAATATCAGAGATTTATTCACCATATGATTTAAATGAAATAAAATTTATTTAAAAAGAAAAAACCATAAATTATTGTGGTGTTACGTTGTCCCCACAGTCAATAAATTGTTTCCTCATAATCAAAATGTGTGATCAGTAATCATGGGTTTGGAATTTAAAAATTACTCTATGTAAAACCCACACCATAAAAGGGACAAAAAAATCTTCCACTAAAATGTGAGAAAGGTAAGAATGAAGTAACAAATAAAATAGTATTTAATGATGAAAATTTTAGTGGGAACTGAATATATGGGCATAAAATAGAAATATAATGACCAAGGAATGATAGAGTGTTATAGGGAACATGTTCTTGAGAAATTTAACCACCAAAAAACCAGTAATATGTGACTGGTTAAATGGATAATTATTTCTTTATAAGATTTTTAATGGATAATATTATATTATTTCATGTTCATTTTTCATAATTTTCTATATCCTTTTACTATCTAAAGTATATACTTATGAAAATAAACATACATGATTTCTTTCAATGTCATATGAATAATTTCATGTCTTTCTCTAAATATGTAATATGATGATTAATTTATCCCACGTGATCTATGATCATCTTCTGACTATTCTCATAATCCAAAATAGGATAACATGTTCTTGCCCTTATCATTAGATATTATTCCAAACAAAAATGATTATAATTGGTTACCAAATATGATAAATCAAAAACATCAATATCAAAATATTGACATAATCAATTTCATAAGTATTTATCCTTAAGACTTATCTAGAATACATATACTGAAATTCAATTCCAATAAAATTAGAAGGTAGAACAAAAAATTTCCAAAAACAACATAACATTAGATTACGAAAACAACATAATTTAACTCCTAATGACACATACTAAATATATTAATACCTTGATTAACTTAAAACCTCAATACAAACATGCATTATTCTAAAAAAATAGGATATCAAATATATTCCTTATATCTAAAACAATTTTAAACATTGAAAATATATTATAAGCCATCATATTACTACCAAATTTTATGGTCACATAAACTATCATAGAATTGTGTATTTATCATTACTGTATTAACATCATGAAAATCATAATTATATCTTCTATCAATCACGTGTTTTCAACAATATCATGTACACACATAATAACATCCCTCATTTACTAGTATTATTCATCACATCCTTCAAAATACTTAAATAAAAAGTGTAATGGTATAATACTTATATATCCCATGATTCATATAGCCACGATATCGTTGATAAAATAATTTTATAACATAGTTTGTGAATCCAAATACACAATAACATTAATCAAAAAACATTATTCTTAAACCATTAAAATCAATTCATTATCTTATTCCTTAATACCTACTTCATTACATATTTCATTTTTAGTCTCTTCATCATCAGTAGTATATACATTAATTATAACACAATATTTATTCTATTCATTAGGCATTGACCATAGTAAAATGATTTTCATTATTTCCAGGCATTCAACATTTATATCATTCACTATTAAAAATATTAAACCATTGATTATTCCATAGGGATATCGTTATTCTCATATATTTCATCAACCTAGAATTTCATTTTAAATGTGTAATAACATTATTTGTTTCATCATTCACATAGATAAAAAAATCTTCCCATTCCTTTGAAACATTGTAAAGGGTTTCTATTTCCATATTTTTTCAATATTGAACTGAACCATTCATTCCCCATTCACCTCTATAATGCGATCTCTCAGCGAACTTTATAATTCTTATATTTAATGATTAAGAGAGTTCATTGAGGTGTAGTATTTTAATCATATATCATGATAAATAATTATAAATTATCAAAATAT
This sequence comes from Viscum album, assembly GCA_963277665.1. Taxonomy (NCBI): domain Eukaryota; kingdom Viridiplantae; phylum Streptophyta; class Magnoliopsida; order Santalales; family Viscaceae; genus Viscum; species Viscum album. The sequence goes on along the minus strand of OY728150.1, from coordinate 431,597,832 downwards.
TCTGTACTCAAGTTATTATTTCATTATTTCGTGGGATCACCACATTTCCCATCACATTTGATGTTAATTTGGTTCATTCAAGTTCTAGTCATTGAAAAAAACCAAAAAGAAAAGTATAAGAATCAAACTATATTAATCATTGTGATCTGTTAAATAATCATGAAATATTATAAAAATGATGTATAAACAATTAAATGTTATGAATTTTCTTCTCTAAAACCATTATTTACCTTAATGTAACCATTTATATCAATCAAAAAAATTCCGACTAGCCTAGGTCAATAAAACATAAGAAATGGGTGAGCTATAATGCTCAGTAATGGATATATACATGAGAAGATACATTGAATCAATAAGAATAATTATCATCGAAAGGTATATAACATTACAAAAATTAAATTTAAATAACATGAATATCTTGATTATATAAGGAATAATTAATATGTAAAGGTAAATAACGAAAAAAATTACTTTTAAGTAGTAAACTGAGAATGAAACATATCCATAGATAATATCATTGTTAAAATATGATGGATAATAAAAACTAAAATCGTAATGAAGGAAATGCTTAATTATGGGACGTCATGTTCTCGAAAATATTATACCTCTACCATCAAGACCATTCATGGGACAGTTTAAAATTAGTAGTAGAAACCCATTAAGATTGTCCAATTAATATGTCTCATGCGTTATATTGAAGCCTCTATGGGATGTATTAATCTAGGACCCACCAATCGCTGATGGTCTAATTCATTCCTCATATATCGAATAATAAATTTAATTAATGAATCAATATATCGTATCAAAAATTATTTTTATTTATTAAAAAAAATATATTTTTTAATATTTCATTGTTAATCAAATAACTTTCAATGCTAACACCATAAATAAAAATGGTATATAGTTTAATAAATAACCTTATTCATAATCCAGGAATATATATATATATTTAAAAGAAATTATTTATAAAATTATGAAAAATAATTAAATAATTAAAATAATTTTATCATTAAAACATATACTCGATGGTTATTAAGTGAAATAAATGGGTTTTTCATTTATGAGTATAACTACAGCAAAAAGTTAATTAATGTTTTTTTGAGGAAAATAATTTTCTTAAATTTAAAATTAATTTTATAAATACATTATGAAAATACAAAGGATTGTTTTATGAATATAACCTTTTAATAATGTATATGATTATTCATATAATGAAGGCATCATGGTGGTGGGAAAAAATAATCATATCATATATCTAAAAAATGATAATTTTTGTATTCTTGTCATAAAGATCACTAAGTAGATCACTTAGAAAACCAAATAAATATTTTATTTAATACAATTCGTAAAAATTAAAACATTGTTAAAAATGGATTTAAATGTTATTTGGTAATGTTAAAAAACATTATGAAACAACTTTTAGAGTTCATGGATAGAGAAGAGAAACATTCACTAGTGGGGACATACTAATTAACGATCCTGAATAATGAAGTAATTTTGAAAAGAATACCTAACACTTTGGTATGTTGTAAATTATAAGCACATTGATAGAAATAAATTAAAACAAATCATAATTACAATGAATAAAAATGGATTTAGGATATATTATATCAATTGGGTAATATACACACTACACAAAATAGATAGGTAATTAATATGGCATGTGTACCACATAAATAAAACGAGACTAAAATCTCTCACCTCATGCTTCCCCCTAGTTAAATGTGATTAAAAATATTATATGATGGGTTTAAAAATGTTATAAATTTATAATAGAACCATATTAATATTTATAATATCATTTATGAACCTTTTATATCATCTTATCACCCATTATTTTATAATATTTACTTATTACCCTTGTTTCGGTTGTTAACTATTTCCTTCTTCCATTCCTTTTATGTCGCATAAGTTTGGTATCATAAACATGGGAAATAGATTCATCATATCTTAAATTTTATCTATTATATAATAATATTATTTAATAATTTCATAAATTTATTTATCCAAAACAGAATTCTGGATATTGAAAATGAGTATCTTTGCATCGTGGAGACGATAAGTTGTACATTCGCAAGAGTGATGGTATCATTCCCATAATTGTGAATGGGTAGGGAAATTTAAGATATATTAATTTTAATGAGTTAATAAAATTGAATATGTATAATATATATTGATTATTTTTATCATTATAACTATCCATGTATCGTGGTGATGCGAAATCATTTACACCACTACCTGGAGATGGTATGTCGTACGTACACATATGTGGTGCTTTCAATTTTATACGATGGATAATTGGTGGAATATTTTTGTATCATAATAAAATTTGCATATTAAAATAAATATGATACCTGATTTATTACATTAGAATAAAAAACACGATGAATAATAATGTGAATAAACAAACTAGAAACAGTTGGCAAAGATAGTTACACATTATATGATGAACTTACTTTATTTCCCTTATTAAGGGATATAGGGTTGGTATTTCGGAATGGCAAGATCCTGAAGAACATGGATAAGAACACTAAGAAGACAAATTTACATGATTTGGTTACCCGTTGGATGAGCTTCCTTTCATTTCTTTTGAAGACCAACTACATTGTCACTCATGCCTTTCATGAAGTTAACATGGTTGCCGACGGTCTTGCCAATAAGGGAATCAATCAGGGTATGACATAGACAGATAACATGCCTAATAAACCTATGCCTTTTTATGATATGTATTGTAATAATATTCCTCACTTTAATCTCATGTATTTTGTTCCTTCCTTTTATTTAATAAATCGTTTATTGGACTTTGTCCGAGACATTACCTTCCAAAAAAATATTGACACTATTCATTACATTTTCATAAATAAATTCTTGAAATCAAGATAACATCTAAATAATCATTTTATTACCTTCCTAATATGTAATATATGTCTATAAAATTTGTTTATCACATCAATTAACTCAAATTTTATTATGTTTTAGATTTTTAATATCATTAATTTTATTTTTATATTAATTAAATAATTATTGAATCATGGTTTTGTAATCATTTAACGAAATAATTTACATAATATAAATTAAAAATAAATTTCTATGACATACACAAATCGTTTATTTTTATAAATAATAATTTATATTTAAAAATAACATCTAGATAACACCATATGAGAAATATGGTATTAATTAAAATAAAAAATGTGACATATTTGAATTTTCATTAAATGAAATAATTTAAGCATCATAATCACATCCAAATGGTCGTAGTAATCATATAACATAATTTCTAGTGAATATGGTAAAAAATAACTCATAATATTAAATTTATTCAGGGTTTGGGTTCATTTCTAGTTATTTTTATTTTAATCGTATAATTAATTACTAGATTTATAGTTTTTCTGTAGTAACAAAAATAACCAAGGATACATTCATATTAAAAAAATTAATAATTATATAATAAATTTGTATTTCCTTATTCCTAATATGGAATAAATATTTAATTGTTCCAAACATGGAAGTGGAAGAATTTAATTTAAAATCAAACAGCCAAAAGGCAACGAAATCATGATTTTCAAACAAATAATATTTTTAGTACACTATTTTTATTTAAAATAAAATAATTAACCTGAAAAAATTAAATTAATTAGATTACTAATAATTTAATATAACTAATATTACCTTAAAACCATTTTGAAATAAAATTTTACATCAAAAATTGTTCAAATAAAAATACATATTTTAATAAAAATATTTATTTTTCACTATTTAATAAAAAATAAATATTTTAATAGTAATGCCCAAAAATCAACCAAAAATAATTTATGTATAATTATTTCAAAAAATAATTTTTTTATTTATTAAAATTTATATATTCTGTATAAATTAATTATAATTTTCACACATAAAAACAAGAAAACCATTTATAAACTATAAAATCACTTAAAAAAATAATGTGCTTATCCATAAATAATTAATTAATTCTTTATCAATGAGTAATAAAATTATATATTTCATAATTTGGTTAACACTATTCATATATTTCAATATAACAGTTAGGCTATAATGGTCATATTTGACTAATATTTCGTGAATAATTGAAGATTGGTGTTTCGTGTTGTATGAGTGATTGGAAATTGTGTTCTTTAAAAGTTTTGGGTTGTGGGCACTATAAGTTATACAAGTGATTAATTTTTTTAAAAAATAAACATACTATACAATATTGGTGTCTTACAATTCCTTGGTCTCTCCATTATTCAAACTGGTATACTTCATAAATGTTACTAAATAAAGATTTTTAGTGCGGGGGTTTATTAAGTGGTCATAGTGTGATGTGGTAGGAATTATATGTAGATTAATTGATGTAAAACCCCCATTAAAATTAATACCAAATGATGGCCATTTAAAATCATCAGGGTTTTAAAAACATGAGTGATTGTTTTTAATGATAGAAAAATTATCATAGTATAATATTAAAGAAAATGTATATTAATCAATAATTAATGTTTACAATTGTTTACATTACCGGAATTATAGAAGGATAAATATTCTATCAAAATATTATTCTGAGTGGTCGCTAATTGATGATCTGTATGGGGTATATTGGTTGTGATAATATTTTAACGTTAACATGAGTATTATTATAAAATTATTTAAATGTTCGTAATTATGGTTTGAAGAGTAGGTTCATAAAAAATTACATATATTATTATTACATCGATTGACTTTCTAATGTATATCTCATGGAATATCATATTATTATCAATATACTTACAAGTATATTCTGGTAACTAATTTCAATTATCTATGGTTGAAAAGACACATAGTATGAGAACCTTCATACATTGATACCTTATTAATGTAAGTATACGAATATAAATACTTAATATGGGTATGTTCGGGTATATTTTTGATCATGTCATCAGTTGGATTGTAAGAAATAAGATGGTTTTATATTGGTATGATGAGTTAAGAAATTTAACCCTCGTTTGAATTATGGTGATGAAATGAATTTCTACACTTATTTATGTCATATTTTATGTCTATAACTAATTGGATGATTGGAATGTGAATAAATCCTCTACTAGATGGATGCAATGTGATGTATTCATAGAATTAGTCAATATTTTTTAGAGAATCAAGAGAAAATGGGATAACAAATACTCTATTGTCAATATTCAATGTCCATTGATCACACTATGACATGTCTAATTTATTATATCGGTATATATACGATGCATATAATATATATTGTGTTGTAAATGTTCACATAGTTATATGTATATGTTTTATGGAGATTACACCATACCTCTTACTTTTAGGAGGAGAACTTATTCCTTCGTAGAGACTTCTCTTTGCTGACATATATGAAATATGAATTTTATATTATTTTTCAACACTACTAAACACTGTAGGATAACAAATCTAGTTCTATAGTTAAGGATTATGTTTATTATAATGTGATTTATCTAAAATGAAACATGTTCAAGAAAACATATCAAAAGTTATTTTTCGTTGGTTTTAAAAATAGTTGTGTTTTTTTATAAAATCCTTATGGGATTTTACTAAAACATGAAAATTATTAATTTTGCACAAAATAGGAATTTAAATTATTTTAATTTAGATGTTTTAATCTATCCAACAAGTTTCATTAGTTATAATACATTAAAAATGTACTAAATAGAATCTATTATTTATATATTAAATATATTTAATTTATTGAAGGAATTTAATGAAAAAATACAATCGGAATAAATTTATGTCTTTGTATTGAATATTATTGATGTGTTTCATTAAATAAATTTTTTTCATGGTGTCTATATAAATATAAAAGAAACATATTGTTGGATATGACTGATTTTATACAAGAATTATGAAACTCTCTTCCTCTTAAGACAAAATTTTTCATTAGATAAAGGTGCTAGAAACACATCTTTGTTTAGTGATGAGAAAAAACTCTTATTGGATCCATTGGATAGTGTAGATCACATAGATGTATGAGGTCTTAGACTACCCCTCTAGTGATCCACATTCTGTGTACACCATAAAAGATTATATTTGATCTTCTTATTATGATGGCATACATGTTTATTTTTATTATTTATACTATATATTGATTATTTCAAGGATATATTGAACAAATTTATGGGTTTTCTTTATCTTCAAAATAACACATTATGATCAACTAAAAAACATTATGTTATATTGATAGAGTTTTAATGGTATGAGGATGTTCCATGACAGGTAATAAGATGTCAATAGAATTCTTTGACTTTTATGTAATTGAAATACCATGTCAAATATGATATGGGGAAAAATCATTGAAACTAAATATGATTAAAAAAAATTGAAGTATGAAAAATACAACAGATCATGGGCATAATTAGACGATAACATCGAATATGTCATCATGCTTTCATATATAATAAAAACTATTAAATAAAGTACATATTTATTATACAAATAGAAATAATTATGAGGAAGGTAAAATGTTATATATTTTTAGTTAAAAATAGAAATTATTAATAATAATTAATGTGTATATTAACTAGTTAAGATGAATCATGAACTTATGATATATATTTTACTTCTATAATTATTAAGATACAAAATTGTGATTTTTTTATAAAAAATGATTTTAATTTTTCAATCATGGAACTCGAAATAATATCCCACATTATCAAAATTTTAGTCTAAACATGATACATATAACAAATAAATTCCCATGTGTGAAAAATAGAACATGAATACAAATAATTAAAAATATTGTGGTATTAAATATTTAAATATATTCATAAAATTTATATTTCAATTTAAATTAATAATATAAATTTCATCACAACAAAATTAGTTATCCTTGCATCCACATTTCAAATCTTCCAAACCATTTTCATGAATAGATACTTATGAATTTGTAAATATGTCCTCCAGTAAATTATCCAACTATAAGAGTATTTACACTAAATGTTTGGAAAAAAATGTAAATGTATCAAAAAATATAATTACATTTAAATATTTTTGGTAACATTTTGTTCAAATAGGAAAATGAATATTTTCTATCTTTATCTGATTCACTCCATTATATCTCTATTTATGTGGATCCCAAATAATATTTCGTCGATTTATATACCATTAGGGTCATATAATCTATATAGATCTCCATATTTGGGGGTTTAGAAATATCTATAACAACCCATAAACAAGTATCCTGATGTTAGTTCATTATTTTATTACATTAGCATAGATATAATTCAAATCCCAAATGGCCGAAAATATTTTTGATTCTAGAAACCAGGTACATACATGATAAAAATATTCATCTAGAATAAAAAATATAACATGATATAAGAAAAATAAAAAATCTCATACACCTTGACAACTCATTCCCCAAATTCAACATAATATCCTAGAGAAATGAAAAAAAATAAGGGTTAACTAAAATGCTCAGTAATGGTTGAGAAAAGTAGAAAATATTGCAAATAATAAATTATAATCAAAATGGATATGTAAATATATTAGCACACATTCCATTAAATAAAATTATAGTGAAAAATGTACATGGAAATAATAAAATATGATCCAATAATTCCATATAAATAATCAAACGAATATGAAATGTTACCATGGATAGTCAAAATAACTAAATAATCACATAGAATATTAACGATGATATCAATAATATTGGACATCTAAACTGTCTAGATTTATCCTCAAGATAGTTACTTTCAATATTTATACTAAATATAGTTTAGGCTTGATATATTATGAACTATCAATATTTATCATCAAGATAGTTACTGTCTAGATATGTCATTAGGATAGTTTAGGTCTCTATGTAGAAAGCTATCTAATTTTCCCAAATGATTCACCTCATGAGAATACTAATGCATTAAGGATATTAAATTTAATGTTCTCCATACCATGTACCACATGACCAAAACATTCCTCATATATTTAATAGTAAATTTAAATCCTAAAGAACGTTTTTATCTAATATTTGTATTGATTACTGGATACATAGTCTTAAATGTTTCCCAATAAATAATTTAACATTCTAAGTAAATACCATTTATAAAAATGATATATGTTTTATTAAATATAATATCTATCATACAATAATATGGATATTAAAAATAAATATAACTTCAAATTAAAAAATTTTATATCAAATTGATTGTTTCATGGGGAAGTTAACAATCACAAAAACAATTTAGATTGTACGATATATTTTACCACATAATGATTTTTATTTCAAATAACTTTGGATGAAAGAATGGAAAATTAAACATTAAATATCATTTAGTAAGAATTAATCATTATATTACATGTAAAGGGGGAAGTATATACCCCACATAAAAGTGAATTTATTCATAAAAATAAATAATTACCAATGAAGTGTAAATTGAGATGAAATCCCTTACCTTAAACATCCTTTTAGATCAATGCAATTTTAACCCAAGAATTACAGTTTTAATAAATTTATTAACTTATACAATAACCATATTAATATTTTTAATATCATATATGATCCTTTTATAACATCTTATCACTCGTTTGCTAATAGTCCTTCATTCTTTTCATTGTTTTGGGTGTTAATTGCATGGTTTTTCATGTATATTTTCACATGTTAATTTTTTCCAATTATTTAGAACATGATTTGATAATATAAACCATGTAAATAATTATATAAATATAATATATATTCATTATATTTGTATTTAGTGTACTTCATAATATCTGGTTAGAGGAAATTAAATACATCATTCATAGAGAGAGTAGATCATACATACACATAAACGTTATTTCTATTTTAGGTTCATATAGAAATAAGAAAAAAGGGAATTGTATATATATATTTTAATTAAAGAATTATTTTTATTTCATGTATATCAAATATTTTTATTAAAACATTACTTTATACATTCCAAGTACAATGTTAATGTATCACATCACCTCATGAGGTGGTATTCCGTCATTCACATGAACGACATTATCGTATTATCACAAAATGAAATGCATGAAGGTATGTGTTTTTTAGTTATTTAATAATACAAATAACATAATAATTATCATATATATCATTTATAAACCATAATTCAATTATTATTCTCAATCTTTAAATTTGGTGATGGAATAATGAATGATATTGGTTCGCAAGGAGGTAGTCTATCGTACACATGAAAAATGATTTCTTATCGAGTTCGGTAGAAATTTGTGAAGATTTACATCACTAACCTAAAAAAAATTATTTATATTTTAGTTACTTAGGATAATATATTTTCTTGATATTATAATAATTGAAGATGGTGGAGAAATAAATAAAAGAAAAAAGCTGTAAAAATTAATTACCTCGGCTTCAGAAGTCCTTATGTTTTCACTAATGAATTATTAACATGTATTTATGTCTAATAAATAATTTCTTATATTTGGGTAAGGAATTTTTTAAGTTAATTGGTCTGGTTCTGGATGATCCTTTTGGAATGGTATGTGTTAATAAGTGAGAAGAGTGAGTTCCCCTTTATATTGGAGGAGTTTAGGGATTCTTGGAAATACATGAATGTAAAAAGCATTGGGAGGTTTAGATTACATCACGTGGACCCAAAATTAATAAATAATATATATTATTCTATTTAGGTTGTATATAAAAAACGCACACACACAAAAAGACACATTATAATCATTTTTTATTTTACTTCTATGTTTCAATATTTTTTTTTGGTTTTTCATTGTGTTAACAAGTTTTCTAACCTAAATATTTTATCCACTAAGACTAAAATAAAATATCCCCTTCTATATTTTTGACCCAATAATTTAAAAAATTACATGTAATTTTAAAAATAAAAATCCCATGTGTGTTAGATGTTAATTTTAGCACAAGCGTTAGTAACATGAAAAATTATATCTTAAATTGTAACCACGCTAACATTGTTTTTTACTATTTAATTGTCAATATATTCTTCATAATATAAAATTTTTTCCATTAATATAAAATATATTATTTTAAATTAGATTTAGAAATCACATGACATATGATATACTTTACAATAATTTTAAATATATTAATAAAAAAGAAAATATTATAAAATAAAATTAATGTCAATTCTCACAATATTATTGTAATTTGAATTTATAAATATAAAGAAAATGATGGAATTAAAATTTATTAATTTTAAAATTTTTTAAAATTATATATTAATCTTAAAATAATTTATCATAATAATTTTTTAAATTTACATCACTTTTAATATTTTTAGTATAATTTATTTAATTTAATTTTTTAAGAAAAAATTACAATGTTGGAATTTACTATTTATTTTATGTAATTGTTTAATATCTAAAAATTAAAAAGAAACTATCATTGTAGAAAAAAATAATTTACATCTTAAAATTATATAAATAACCTACCATATGGTATATTTCCCCCAATCCCGAAGCATTATATTAATTAAATGTATGACAAAAAATATTTTTGCCTTATTCCTTACATGAATTTATTTTAGGAGTCACCATCATGTAATTTTATCCCAAATATTTATTAAACCATTTCTTAATGTGATTTTTTTCAACATATTTCCACGCAGTTGTTGTTGGATAATTTTCTAGTTCATTTGCCTCTTAATATTAATGTTTAGTCCTTTGCTAAACTAGTTTTTCTGTTAATCACTGTGATCAATTTTACCTTTTTTCAATAATATTTTTTTGTCAAAAATTATGTTGACATCTTCAGATATTATAAAATCTTCTTATTATATATATTGAATCCATTTTTATACTTTTTACTCATATAAGTAGAATACTTTAATTTAAAATTAATCTTGCAGACGTGTTGATAAAAAGAGTCATTAATGTGAAAATGTTCCAAAGCATACACAATTTTTATATCTAAATTCAATGTAAAAATGATTCTAATTGTATAAATCAGATTAATATATTTATAATTGATCTATTTTGACTTTAAAAATAATTCAAAATATAATTCAACATTATAATTTATTTAGATGAAAAGTCAAAATTCAAGTTATATTTAGTATTTTTATTCATCATTAAAATAATAAAACATCTCAAATAATAAAAAAATAAAACCAAAGTTAATATTTATTTTACTCTAATAAAATTTAATTTAAATTATTAGAATAAAATAAAAAAATGTTTCAAAATCTAGTGTTAAAACAAATGTCAATTAGAAGGATGAATAACAATCTTTAGAAAAATATATCTTTTTATACATAAAATTAGATTTGATATAGTCTTATGAATATCAAATATATTAGATCAAGTTAAAGAAATTGATCGAATATATACTATATAAATTTAATTTATATAATTCAATAATATTTATTAGTTTAATTTTTTATGATAAAACACATAAAAATAATTTCTTGTTAAAATATTTCCTTTATATTTATTTGGATTTTATTTTTATTTCCAATTAATTCATAACAAATTAATTCACCAATATATTTTAATAAGTTATTAAATTATATAAGTAAGCTACAATTTAAATCTAAGATATTATTTTAATTTTAAATAATGATATTAATAGTATTTGATACAAATAATTCTTTCACGTGATGCAAGCCGTTAAATAAAGCCATTGTTGCATGTAATGAAATAAAAACATAGTGTTGCATTCATTAAAAGCTATAAAATAGATTTAATTTATTTCTAATATTAAATATATTATAAATACTTGGGATTTTAAATCCCTTCAATTCACGGTGTTTCAAGTCATATACACTATCGAATACAATTTTCATGGTTTAAAATTAAGGTTATTATAACATTCATGTACAATGTAATTTCATGTTGTGGATAAAAAGACTACTAACAATGAAAAATAAGAAAATAATGTATTGAATATTAATATAATGGAAAGGGAGGAATTGATTATACATAAATATTTTTATAATGGAAAATGTTTTAAATAAAACTATGGTCTTATGTTTGTAGTCATTGAAACTCCCTCCATAAATTTTATGATAACATTTATAATATATGATTATTTTTATATGTGAAATTATATAATATTGAATAATTAATTGAGTTAGGAAAATATAACCAATAAGAAATGAAAAATTATTTTAACATACAAACGATAAAAAATTAAATTTTGTGAAAATAATAATGTAATACAAAATATAAATAAGAAAAATTTTGAAAATGGAATAATGACAAAGTATTTTAAATTTTAACGTGTAGTGTGATACTTGGGAAATCATAAATCATATAAATAAAGATTTATGGAACCTATATAATGTGGACAACTAAAAAAAATCATCTAATTATTAAAAAAATGCAACGTCTTGATCAATAATAACACATATTTCAAAAAAATAAATGCTAAAATTGTGAATCATCATTAACCAAACCCCATAAAACAAATCAAAACAATAATCATATAATAGAAAAAAATAAATATATAATTTAATAAAAAATTATCATAATGAATGGTTGAATCTATACTCAAATTGTTTTATAAATTTCATCATTTTTGGAATCTTACTCATAATTTTTTCGTACAAAAAATCAAACGACTTTTTAACTTCTAGAATATATTTTTCAGCATGTTCATCCATGTGGTCCTTATATCTGTTAAATTTTGAGTTGGTGAAGGTATAAGAATATAACCAACTGAAAAATGGTTAAAGAGAACACATAAAGAAATGGAAAATGAATGGATGTTGGTGGAATTATATTAATTCGAAATTATCCAATATTGATGTTATAAGAGAAAGGGTTTTTCTAGAATTTTTCTTATTAATCTATAAAAAATTATTTTTACCCACTAATATGTAATAAAAATGAAAAAGAAAAAAATTTATTAACAAAAAAACTACACGAATGATTAAAAAGGAATAGCTAAGGATAAACAAATAAATTAAAATTTTAATAAAATATTTGGATTAATATTAGATAATGAATGGGTTGTGATTTGATATTCAAAATAGAAATTAAAATCATATATTGAAATCATATAAATCCTAATCCCATTTCTTAAATTTAAATTATTTTGGTCATTAAAAGCATAAAATACCTTAATTACAATAATCTGGTATGTTCTTATTCTAAAATGAATATTATAGTCCCAAAAAATAAAGATAAGATATTTCATGATATTAAAAGTAATGAAAAATTGAGAGATGGAATTTTCATCATATTCAAAAAAATTATTTGGGATATAAGAAATATAGAACTTATATAAGATATATATATATATATATATATATAATAACCCTCACATAGACAGGTTGATTCCCTAATTGATACACTATCATTCATTTCAATCTTAATCAAACTATCTATTTTGTTCACATGATAAATACTCCATATATAATTTAATTAAAATTGAAATTATTTAATTTCACAAATATTAATCAATCACCACCCCCACCTATAATAAACATCACAATAGTTTGAGAGAATGTAATTATTCATATGAAGGGACACAAAGATAAATCAATTTCCTCAAGAATTTAAATTAATCTATCCAAAAAAACACCTGGATTTGAAAACATGAGTCCCCATAGTGATTGGGTTTTATATCCATGATTAATGATTGGGTATGGAATAATGACATCAAACTGGTGGTGTCAAATTAGGGGTGATGAATTATGGGATGAAAAACCATCAAATCGATGGGGTTTAATTTCTAAAAAAATACCTCTAAATATAATTAACACTAGAATAAGTTAGTATATATTGTAATCACATAGTTTTAACCATAATAATATGATCTACCATTATAGTAATATCATTTAAGTAGGTTTTAGTAAATTTTAGTGAAATAACTCTTTCATTCTAAAAAATTACATTTTATTTCTAACCAAATGATTCTTATGTGACGAATATTATATTTAAGATTTTCCTTACATACTGAATTTGTTTCCATTTTAGCATTATATAACATATTTTTATTATGGCATTCTGTGTGTTTAATTAAATTGGATAATTATAGATTTTCTTTCATAAGATTATGATTATAAAAAATAATAATTCAAGAGGTTATAGTATCTTCATTTGGTTACTAAATACATAATATAGATCTACATTTTTATATTAACCCATGTGGTGTACATTATTAGTGAATCATATCTTTTATAATGTGTATCATAGAAAGAGAAATTATTTTGTGCAACATGGAAGAACCTATTATAATATTTAATTAATTATGGGACTCGTACGATTGTAAAATACTAGCAATCAAAGCATGAAGAAAACATGACATGATAACAATGGTCATTTAATTTTTATATTAATTGAGAATAACTATGTGGTAGAAAAATATTATTTTTAAAATGTTTAATCTTAAACATAATTACATTAAATATTGAAAAAAAAATTATATTCACATAATATATCATTCATTCCAATTTAGAGATAAATGTATACATATTATATTGTCACAAGAATCATATGATTACATAATTTTTGAAACTACTTTATTAATTTAATGTTTATATTATTTTATCTGGATTTGAAAAGAAATTATGTATAGAGATTGTTGAACCATTGAATATATTCACTTACATGATTTGTGTTTTGTTAATTATGTAATTTCTTTGATAGCGATTTTGATAACAAAAGGAATGTTTTTTGGTAATAATTTTTTAATCTAATGAAATCCTTTTAAAAAATAAGTTTTTTAAAGAATTTATTATTTTATTCTATATTATAAGGATGTTATAAAAAATGATTTAGTAAATGGGTTTTATTGATATAATACTTTTTTACGGATTATAATATTTTAATTAACATGGTTTTTGGAATGATAAGGGAATAGGAAAATCATTAATTTATTTCAATACTCTAGGATTCTAAATATGGGTTTATGATAATTATTTTAAGTGAGGTATCGTTTATTGGATTTTATATGGTGACTTGTTAGAAATGGGAAGTTTAAAGATACTATTCTGGAAATAGATGTTACATGGTACTTTCTAGTTGTGTATGTTTCGGTAGTTGTTCTAGTTATACTTGTTATGTTTATTTTACTTTTTGTTTTTGTAGTACTAATTTTTATTCTGTGTGGGGTGTTCTTATTGTCTTTGTAGTGTAGGTGTATTTTGTGATCCTATTGCATTTTCTAACATGTTGTTGTTGTTTTATATAGACTTGTAAGTAGAATGGGGAATATACGGTTATTTTGTAATGATGTCTCATGGGATGGGAATTAATGAACCATATGGGTAACAAGATATGTTGACATATATGTCGGTCACCATGGTCAATTATCACACACATTTTCAAGGATATTGAGAATTTATTTCTATTCAAATTGAAATCTAGGGTATAAACTTTGGAGATAGATGGGTTGTTAGCATTCAACTTCATAATGATTTTTATTCCTATTTAATCACTCTCTTTCACACCCGAACATACGTAGTAATTGTTATTTTTATAAGTTTTATTTTGAATTAAATTTTCTTTATTGAGGTGCAGGCTGGACCCGAAGAGAGTGTTCGCGTTTTTTTGATTAACGATCATTTTTGTGTCATAATGTTTGCAAATGCGCACGATAGGAATAAAGCCACGTGGCTTCACCTAATCAAGTTATAGCCTACCCGAAATGAGGGTAATTAATTAGTTAGAGAACTGAATAATAATTAAACTACAAAAAATGAAATAAGAAAAATGATTAAATAATTCAAGAGTTGTTTAACAATAATAATATCAGGATTATTTATCTTATTTTATTATTCCAGTTAATATTTTAACTAGTTAGATAATATTAAATTATTAGAATGGTTATGAAATTATCGGCATGTTAATTTTAGTATTGTTACTTTTATTTTCATTAAAAATATTATTCTTATTTTAAGTTGATTTAATTGTCATTTTAGGTTTTAATTAATCTTTTTTTATTTCATTTTTATTTCCTTTTATTTTATTTTTATATACCTTTTCCCCCTTCTTCCCATTTCCTCCTCTCTTCCATCATGTTTTCTCCCCCTCCGTTCGGTCCGTCGCACTGCAACTCTAACCCTTTATGACAACTTCCCTTCCTCCCCCGTCCTCTCTCTCTGCCGACGTCGCCCCTGTCATGAACCAGCCCATGTCTACCCTGAACCACTCACCCAGGCCAGCCCGCGACAAGTCCAGAGAGGTGTTACCAATCCTCCCAGGATGGTGACAAGCACCAAGGACATCAATAGAGTACACAAGGGAGCAATTTCTCCCATATATAAACAATCAAACAAATCGTAGATCTAAATGGACATCCCAAAATACAATTATATAAAAATTTGAATAAATATAATTTGTACAAGAAACTAAAAGTAGAAATAGACAAAAACTCAACTGACCAAACCCGATAACAAACTAACTCCATGTGACACCGCTGGTGACTCTCAAACACAATGATCACACGTCGCCCAAGGCGATCAATCTCGAGCTGAAACATTCCCAAGGGATAAAAACCAAAGAAGACTATAGACATGAGTATTAAAACTCAGTAGGTTTTCCTGATATTATATCCCCAAGGTGCTTCTTTTAAAATAAAAGAAACATCAATTTATAGTCTTAAATACAAGATATAAAAGTAATTTTTTAAATGAGGTTCCATGCTATAATAGTTACCAGACAAAAACTTGCCTGTCTAGTAAACAAAAATGCAAGTAACAATTTTTCAAAGAGGTGAAACATCAAAATGAAAATAGTTTTCAAGAGGGATTCTTTAAAGAATGTAAAATTTTAATTATATAACACACACTACTGAATTTAGAAACCAAACACACCGTATGCCTACGGTGAGTACAAAATAGCCAATGAGCACAACTCACGGCAACACCCCTAGGCACTATTTAGTTATGAGCCCTAGGTACCTCGTATCTAGGTGAAACTAACCATAATAAATATATATTCTTGTAAAGACGAGCCAATAGTATGGAGGATAACCTTATCCTAGTGGTCCTCAAACATCATCATCATCATAGTTTAATTATTTTTTTCATCGTCAATCTTGCTACGTGAAACAGGGGCCGAACCCCACGGAATCACCAGGATACTAGTACACGTCCTCCCACCTAAATACCTGGGATTCCCTTTAGTGTTCAATCAAGTTACACATATTATAAAATACACTTTTCACAAAAAAATCCATTACAAAACCATAATCAAACAAACAACATGCAAACATGCTTCACATTTCTTTCACGAATCAATAAACCACTAAAAAGTGTCATAAAACAATCTGAAAGAGTATAACGAGGCCTTACACCTCAAATCCATTCAAAAATTATTTTTAAGGGCTTAAAACCATCGATAACATATCAACCCATATTTTTCATCCCCAAAACCAATTAATAAATCAATTTCATAGACCATAAAATGGACCCAAAAGATATCACATAAAATACACATGGAAACCATTTTAAAAAAATGCCAAATGAGACTTTAAGGATTTCTCAAAACAAACATTTGAAAAAGGTATACATTTAATTTTTATTAAGTATTTGTATACACACCATTTACAGAAGAAAACCACATTCATAAATATCTTATAATTCTCAGGTTATATATTCAAAACATATCCATTTTTATAAAGATGTGAAATGGTTGATTTTTGGGCAGCTCGGGCCAAAATATGTTGTAAACCAAATCCCATTTTCTTGTAAAACAAAATCCAAACTGGAAATCCATATAAGGACCCAAAATAAAATTCTTCATTCTTTTAATACATTTAAATTTCCAACAAAATTATTTTTAAATCACACTAAACACATAAAATCCAACCAGGCAATTTACCGAACACCTGACATGCTCTTTTAAAAAAATTATTTTCAGAACTTAAAAAGGAATAAAATATAAATTTCATGAAATATTTTATTCAAGATTATAAAACATGTTAAAAATAACATAAAACAAGTTCTCAACATAACAAATCAAGTGAAAAAGATAGCGTAACATTTAAACAAACACTTGGTGTTCCCTTTTCATGACAAAACAACAATACCTTTCAAAAAAACAAAGCTTAAACAACGATTTTGCACACTAATAAAATAATTAAAATGCTTAGAAACAATAATAAACATTTATATCAGTTGAAGAAAATATTTATATGATGAAACTAGAATGGTAAAGGCATGTGCAAGTGATATCCTACCTCAAATCCTTGCTGTAATGGAAAGGCACACCCAGAATCACCATTCGAGGGTTTACAAACCCTAAACCTATGATAACAAAACCCAAATGAATCAAAACTGTAACACCCCAGGTAAATAAGGAATATTAAATTTTTATATTTATTAATATTTTTGAAAAAAATATTAATATTACTTTAAATGGAACGCTATGCTCGATGGCGTACCCAATACGCGACAATGAGTTCCTTTGAAATCTTACGTTCCACTCTAATAATAAAATAATATTATTTTAAATGGTAGTTAATTCCTAGCCATTGTAATGGGAGGAAATAATAGAACTAACTACAAAATGATTATATATGTTTTTAAAATATTTTTACTTTTATCCAATAAATGTTAGTGGCGTAAAATACAAATGAATCCAAATTTAAGATTAAATATTCTAATATTTTTTAAAAGGTTGATTAACCACATTTTGATGGAGACCCCTTTTTAAATATACTCTTGAGAATTTTATATATTTTATTTGACAAAATAAAATCCTTCTTTATAATCTGGACATCAAAATTTACTTTGTGTAAATTTTTGTTATTTTTCTGATAAAGATCATTTTTAGTGGAAATGTTGAATTTTAATTAAAAACCACCTTTTAATCTGATTTATTTATATGGATACATTATATTTTTAATTGAGATTAAAATTTAATTATAATATATTTTTACCATTTAATCCAATGGTGGTCATTGGAATTAATTTCACTTTTAAATTGGGCTTAAACTAGTGTTAATCTTTTAATAGATATTGTTTCTTAAAAACATGCTATTTGTTTTGACAGTGGGAATTAATTATTAAATTAATTCATGAAAATTATATGATTTTAATTATGTAAAATAGACATCATTTTTGAATTCGGAATATCAAATATACCTTAGGGTGAATTTTTGGTATTTTTCTGAAAAAATTCAATTTTTGATGAATAGTGAAACCACTAAGTGGTAGTTAAAGAAATTGATTTTTCATTTAAATGAAACATTACCACTTATGTGATATAAATTTAAATAATCCTACATACATGGTTGTCATTAAGAAGTAAAATTTTGTTCAATGAGATAAAAATAATTTTTGGTGAATAATAACTTTTAAGTTTTATTATTCGCGATTAAAGGTAATTACTGTAATTTAAGGTAAAAATAATGTTTTAATAATATTAAATGACCATGAAACATGTCCTACCCTTATTGGATGAATCATGTCCGACCAATAAAATCCATGGGTCTTCTTGAGGACCCCATGGATCCACTTTTCTTGGAAAATGACATTAATAAATTTTTATTTAAAGTTTAACTTAAAATGTCACAAACATGTGTTGTTTTACTGAAAATATATTTAAATTGGGTTATAAAAGTCATATTTTTTACTATAAATATTAATTATAAATATAAAAATATTTCCCACATCATTATATTTGTTTTATAATTTTTATATATTAAATAAATTAAATTATTTATGACACCGTGATGATGCATCGATTACCTCATTATTTAACAATTTAAATAAAATGAACAGATAATGTATAATCTAAGATCTATACTTGTCAAAAACCTATTGGATTGGTGGATTTCAAAACCGTATCACCTTAGCCTCCAAATATATCCTTTTGGGACCTTTAAAATCCTAAAATCATTTTATAATAGTGTAATATTATATAACTTTCGAAGAGTGCCCCTCCACTTCTCTTATAAAAATTCCTCACCTCTACCACCTTACCCACACCTCTCAAGCCTTTTTCTTGGCCAAAACCTACCCATTTCATCTCTATACATACCTCTCTTCATTATTTAATCCCCACCTTTGGGCATAATCCTTTCCAAGGAAGCCTTTGAGCTCAAATCAAGTAGAGTTCCCCGATTTTAAGGTATTGTCTTCACTTGTGTTATTTTGTTTTATTTTTCTTCTCCAACCCTATAAACTATTTTTATTCCTTTATTTTGTAAAAAAAACCATATAGTAAATATAAAAGGATGATTTTATGTGATTTACTTGAGCTACACTTACACACACCTTCATCTAATGGTTAAAGAACATGCTGTTTCTGTGGTTGGCGAATTTCTGCCTCACGAAACGATGATTGTTAAATTTTCTTTTAACACCTTTAATGGTGGCCATTATGACGTCACTATATTTTATATATGATATATATGGTATTTATGTTTTCTATATGCTTTTTAATTTTATATTTAAAACATTCCTTTATTCTTTTCATGTTGTGAAAATGCGATAATTTCATACGAGGAAGTGTGGACTACCGCCCCTCAAGTGATGTGACATGTTCATGCAATACATGGAATGTAAAAAGAATGAAATTAATGAACATATTTTACCTATATAAAATATTTATTATAATGGAATTATTAAATATATATCTCTCTCAATTAATTTTAATTCCATTAATATGACAATGAAATGAAAGTAGCGGTCATGCGTACGTACAGCCTACCGTCTCCATGAACGGTACATTTCTTTTCTTTTTATCTCCAAATGTTATGGAGTAGTATAAAATGAATATGTACTGGATATATATTTTATTTAAATCATTAATACTATTCTAGAGATGATTTACTTATAACTACATTGACAATCATTTTCAAAAAAGTTCTTTTTTGACTCATGTACAAAACATCGACAAAAACTTCTGATATGAACTCACATTACTAAAAAATTATTATAACATTATAATATGTGATATGATCTGAATAATAATATTTAAAAGAGGTCCTTAAGCAATTATAAATTGACCAAAGTTTATTATTCAGGAATATAATGAAACGAACAATACAAGTCAGACATGATGTAAGGGATCCTACCCCTCTCTTTTTTTTAAGTACACTCTTTTATGTAATTCCTTTTAATCTCATCTTTCATATGAATGGGATGTTCTTTTATAATACTATTACTCTAATTTTTATGTTCATATTATGAGAGACCATATTTTCTCTCACCAAACCATTTTGGAGGTTTTGAGTGGCGCCGTTAGGCTGCCAAATTTTCGTAAGAGATCCAATCTCTCTATTTTTAAGTACTCTCCTTTAAGTCACTTATTTTAAGCTCCTATTTGTTATATTGGGGGATGTTATTTTATATTCCAATTTCTGTACACTTCATGTTAATATGATGATATACACTTTTTGATCTCATCAATCCATTTTTGGATGTTTTAAGTGGCGTCGTTAGGCTGCTGAGTTTTCGTAAGGGATTTTTCATCGCAATTTTATTACTGTGAGATTTATGCTAAATTTTCCACCATTTTATTTTTAGTGGTGTATGTACTGAAAATTATTCTACTATTGGTGTAATATACTTTCATTTATGGGAATTTACATCAATGTTGTATAGTCCTTCTTTCATGGGGTGTGCGTTTCGGAAGTTACCCAATTCGGTAAGGGAACCTTTCACCCTCCTCATTTTAAAAGACTTATTTTTTAAGTATTTTAATATTATTAAGATGGGATATGTTCATATATATCTTTATTTCTATATATTTTATGTCCAATTGATGAGATACCCCTTTTTATTTGTCATCAACTCATCTTCTGAATTTTGAAGTGATGCTGTTAGGCTGTCAAATTATTTCAAGGGAACATCTTAACCCAATTTTGATTCATTGGGATAAACTTGTACTCCTTGAATATGTCTTTCTATGAATATGTGTGAATAAACTCTGATTTTTTTACACTTAATATCCACTTATATTTTGTGTATTCGTTTGACACAAATAATTATGTAATTGATTTATCCTTAATCCAAGGATACCGTATTTGTAAGGGAATTTGTCTCGATCTCCTTTAATTAAAGAATATTTTTATTCTAATACAAGGCTTTATTTTATAAGGCGCATAAATTCATTTGACTTATAATTTTATTCGAAAAGAATATTTTATATATGAAGCGTTTTACTAAATGACAAAAAGCATGTTTCTTTTTAACATACGCGTTGACAATGACCTCTCCACTGCCGCGAGTATTATTTGATCTTTGTCTCCCTCAAAAAGCTGTTATATTTTTAGATGTAAATAAACACCATATACTCTTTTTTGGTATTGAAAATGGTTTTGATAATGGATTTTTTATGTCAATATATTTAAGAGATATATTGTGCTTGAAATGTGGAAATGTTTTCTTTCCTTTATAATTGTTTTATGTGTTATGATTTTATAATGGTACTTGGACATTTGATGGGTGGTTACGTGATAAACCATATGATGGGTGGTGCTGTGAATACCATGATGGGTGGTTACGTTATAACCGCCAATTCATTGGGTATGGAAGTCGGCTGTATGGCTATTCTATTAAGTGGTTTGTGTGGAAGTCGACCGTATGGTTATTCCATTTTAGTATGTCTATGTCCCAAGTTACCTTTATATGTTATGTATATAGGTTATATGTTAATATTTTGGTTTACAAATGGTATGTAATGATCTTTTATTCATTGAAGATTCTATACTACTTCATAAAGGTAAAAAGTATTACTTTGATAAAGTACTCATGGTTTACTTGTTGTTTTGAAAAACTAACAGTTTTACTTCTTTGTGTATCCTTTACTGGGATTTTTATGCTCATCCCATGTTTTTTTTGAAATGTTTTTCGTAGGAAATAAAGATGATTAGGGTCAAGGATGGGATCAAGGAAATGTCAGCCTTTCTAAAAAAGGGAACTAGACATGACTCTTGTGTTCAAGAGTTTTTATTTTGTGGAAAAAATGGAAGCTGAGTAAATGTGTCTACTTTGTAATCTTTGAGATGTAATAGTTATGTCTTAGTTCTCTAAAACTATAAACATGAAAAGATCCTCAATATGAATAATTCATTTAATTCAATATTAAGTAAGGTTTAAGGCTGGGGCCTTATAGTTGGTATTAGAGGGAGGTTTAGATAACTTTAGAGGTTATGGTATTCTCTAAGCATAAGTGACGTTACCATAATGGTTAGGAATTCAGAAAGAGTCCTAGTTTTAGATAAAGTTAATGAGTATGTATATCTTAGTGTTTATCTTCCTCATTAGTACATGTTAGTTTTTTTGATATTCTCATGCCGACCTTTTCGGTTTTAGTAAATGGATTGATCTAGCAGTGACCAAAGTAACAGTGGATGTGAAGGAAACTGTGACAGTTTTCTGAGCGAGAAACTAAATGATATGAGAGCAGCATTGAGAAATTTTGTGTTTATCCTCAACCATCTATCTGGAGTCATGATTGACCACCTAAACCTTGGTGATTTCTATAAGGATCATATATGCGAGAAACAAATTCCTACAGAACTACAGTTAATAATCATAAAGGTATGTGTGTTAAAAAACCTATGTTTCAGAGATGTGGAATGAAACACCTAGGAAAATGTTTCAAGGGGACAGAAATATGCTATAGATGTGGAAATGAAGGTCATAAAGCAAGAACCTACCATGGAAAAAAGAAGCATCCAGTTGAATCAAGGAAAGGGAACGAATTTCTTTCTGAGGGATCAATTGAATGTTTTAAATGTGGTGTGTATGGTCAGTATGCAATAAAATGTCCTATGAAGAAGTTTCGGGAATGGGATCACCAAGATCGTATAAATATTTTTATACCAATACCTAATTCAATTCTGATTGAGGATGAAGAAACTGACAATGACCAATAAAAGGTATGGATTATTTCTTAACATTTGTTTTCCTATTTTGGAATCTTAGCATATGATTCATGATTTTGTTTGTTGGAAAGAAGTATTTCAGAATAAGTTGGAAAGGAATGGTTGATGGATCATGAAGAATGATTAATGAGTAAGAAGTCAACATATAAGGGCTTCAAGAGTTATGGTGAAATTTTTAAGATTATTAAGTCTCTTTTGATGATGGGGTTACATTAGAAGACTTTTTATATTATGTGTAACCCTGATGTTTGATATATGAAAATATTATTCAAGGAATATTTATCTGTTCTTTTGTGGACATAGTTATAAAGAACCATTTGGGTTTATATGATCCTTACTTTTGAGGTAATTATGGGTTACTATATGTTATGATGGAAAGTGAAAGGCATGAGATAAAATTGAGGTTAAATTATGTTATAGTTATTTTTAAAGAATTTATCTCTTTGTTGGGGAATATTTTAATAATTATATCATTTTGGAAAAGGTACAACACGCAGACCGCGTGACATCCCGTCGCGTTGGACAAAGCTGCGGGAATCGAACCCACAACAAAAGTGCATCTGGTATTTATCAGATACCACTGGACTCCGTGAAGACCCTGTTTAGTTTGAATTATTCTTTTTTACATAAATTAATATTAAGTTGATTTTGGGTTATTAATAGAAATGATTAGCCTATCGTGGAGGATATGTTATTAGGTTAATTAATTTTCATTATGAGACTTTAAGAGCAACTGATGTTGTTTGGAGATAAATGTTATGATTTAACTTGGAGGGCTATGTGATTAAATCCTTCAAATATTTGGGTTTCAATCTTGGTTTTGTTTATTTTTGGTCTTCGTGGAACTTTGGGTCTTGTTGGTCAATTTTGGAGATTAAGAATAGATTTCGTTTTTATAATGGATTACACTTTTGGGGTATTATCTAATCTCATACTAACTTTGTTGGTTTTAGTTTTGGTTAAGTTATAAAGACATGGGAAGTATAAATTTCTCTTTTTTGGATTATATGATTCTATTGAAGTTGATTATAACTCTCTTAATGTAAACAAGTCATCCTAAATACTCATATTTTGGAGAAAATATGAGTTCGTGTAAGAAATCTAGAAAAAGTTGAATGTCATCATGACAAGTAAGTATGTTTCATTATGTTTTAGTTAAGCTCAAAAATAAATTTCTCAATGAAATATAACTAAAAAAATGTTGTCTGTTAACTTTTCCTAATGGGGAATCCAATACCGTTTAACCCATCACAAGTTTGTGATTTTTTGTGGTTAACTTTATCCTTAACATGTTATCTATCACACTCTCTCAGAACATGACCCTTTTTTTTCTTCCATATCCATGTTTTCATACATGGAATCCTCTTATGGGTTAACTCGGGTGACCTTTCTACTTCCCTCTCTTTCTATTTTAGTGATAGTTTAATTTACTCCTTTTCTGATGTGGGGCATTCAATGATGTTTCTGAGCCCAATTTTAAAATTGTGATGCCAAAATTCCCAAAAGGTGGGAAGGATGTAAAACCCCAGGTAAATAGAGAATATGGAATTTTTATATTTATCCATATTTTTGAATAAAATATTAATATTACCTCATAGGGAATGCTATGCTCGATGGAGTACCCAATACACGACAACGAGTTCCTTTGAAATCTTACGTTGCACTCTAATAATAAAATAATATTATTCTAAATGGTAGTTAACGCCTAGCCTTTGTAATGGGAGGAAAGAACATAACTAACTAAAAAATGATTATATATGTTTGTCAAATATTTTTACTTTTATCCAATAAATGTTAAAGGCGTAAAATGCAAATGAATCCAAATTTAGGATTAAATATTCTAATATTCTTTAAAAGGATGATTAACCGCCATTTGATGGAGACCCCATTTTTAAATATACTTTTTAGAATTTTATATGTTTTATTTTACAAAATAAAATCCTTCTTTAGAATCTGGTCATCAAATATTACTTTGTGTAAATTTTTGTTATTTTTCCAATAAAGATCATTTTTAGTGAAAATGTTGAATTTTAATTCAAAACCTCCTTTTAATCTGATTTATTTATATGGATAGATTATATTTTTAATTGAGATTAAACTATAATTAGAATATATTTTTACCATTTAATCCACTGGTGGTCATTGGAATTAATTTCACATTGAAATTGGACTTAAACTAGTGTTAATCTTTTAATAGATATTGTTTCGTAAAAACACGCTATTTATTTTAACATCGGGAATTAATTATTAAATTAATTAATGAATCTTATATGTTTTTAAATTTTTAAAATAGAAATCATTATTGAATTCGGAATATCAAATATACCTTAGGGTGAATTTTTGGTATTTTTCTAAAAAACATCAATTTTTGAGGAATAGTGAAACCACTAAGTGGTAGTTAAAGAAACTATTTTTTTGTTTAAATGTTACTTTACCACTTATATGATTTGATTTTAAAAAATACAACATACATGGTTGTCATTAGGATGTAAAATACGGTTCAATGAGATTAAAATAATTTTTTGGTGAATAGTAACTTTTAAGTTTTATTAATCACGATTGAAGGTAATTAGTGTAATTTATGGTAAAAATAATGTTTTAATAATATGAAATGACCTTGAAACATGTAATAACCTTATTTAATGAGTCATTTCTGACCAAAAAAATCCATGGGTCAACATCGGGACCCCATTGATCCACATTGGTTGGAAAATGAAATTAATAACATTTTATTTAATGTTAAAATTAAAATGTCACAAACATGTGTTGTTTTACTAAAACAGTTTTTTCATGGGTTTATACAAGTCATATTTTTTACTATAAATATTCATTATAAATCTAAAGAGATTTAATAAATCATGATATTTTTTTTATAATTTTTAGACATTAAATAAATTAAATTATTTATGACACCATGATAATGCAGCGATTACCTCATTATTTAATGATTTAAATAAAATGAAAAGATAATGTCAAATATATGATCTAAACTTTTCAAAAACCTATTTAATGGGTTTATTTCGAACCATTATCACCTTATCCTAGAAATATATCCTTTTGGGAGCTTTAAAATCCGAAAATCATTTTATAATAAAGTAATATTTTATAACATTCCAAGAGTGCCCCTCCTCTTCTTTTATAAAAGGCCCCCACCTCTACCACCTTTCCCACACCTCTCAAGCCTTTGGCTCGGCCTACCCCTTCCAATTTTATCTCTCCACATCCCTCTTTTCATCATTGAAGCCTCACCTTTGAACAGAATCCATTCCAAGGAAGCCTTTGAGCTCAAATCAAGAAGAGTTACCCGATTTTAAGGTAATGTCTTCACTTGTGTTCTTTTGATTATTTTGCTTATCCAACCCTCTAAACTCATTTTATTCCTTTATTTTGTAAAAAAACAGTATATTAAATATACAAGGATTTTTTTATGTGAAGGATTTGAGCTACACTTACAGACACCTTCGTCTAATGGTTAAAGAACATATTGTTTCTGTGTTTGGCGAATTTCTGCCTCACAAAACAATTATTGTTCAATATTCTTTTAACACCATTAATGGTAGAAATTATGATGTCACTATATTATATATATATTATATATATATTATTTATGTTTTCTATATGCTTCTAAATTTTATATTTAAAACATGCTTTTATGCTTTTCATGTTGTGCAAATGCGATAATTTCATAAGAGGAAGTGTGGACTACCGCCCCCTCAAGTGATGTGACTCGTTCATGCAATACATGGAATGTATAAAGAATTAAATTAATAAACATATGTGACCTATATAAAACATATATTTTACTGGAATTATAATATATATATATATATATATCTCAATTATTTTTAATTCCATTAATATGATAAAGAAATGAAAGTAGCGTTCATTAGTACATACGGCCTACCGTCTCCATGAATGGTGAATTTCATTTATTTTTATCTAAAAATGTTATGGAGTAGTATAAAATGAATATTTAATGGATATATATGATATTTAAATCATTAATACAATTCTGAAGATGATTTACTTATATGTACATGGACAATCATTTTCCAACAAGTTCATTTTTTTCTCATGTACCAAACATTGAAAAAAATGTCTGATATGAACTCACATTACTAAAAAATTATTATAACATAATAATATGTGATATTGACTGAATAATAATATTCAATATAGGTACTTATGAAATTATAAATTGACCAATGTTTATTATTTAGGAATATAAAGAAACGAACAAGACAAGTCAGACTTGAGGTAAGGGATCATACCCCTCTCTTTATTTTTAAGTAGACTCTTTCATGTCATTACTTTTAAGATAAACATTCTTATGAATGGGATGTTTTTTTATATTACTCTTACTTTACGTTTTATGTTCATATGATGAGAGACACTATTTTCTCTCATCAGTCAATTTTGGAAGTTTTGAGTGGCGCCGTTAGGCTACCGAATTTTTGTAAGAGATCCAATCTCTCTCTTTTTAAGTACTCTCCTTAATGTAATTTCTTTTAATGTCCTCTTTTTTATGTTTGGGGATGTTCTTTTATATTACTATTTCTGTAAACATCATGTTAATATGATGAGAGACCCTATTTGATCTCATCAATCCATTTTTGGATGTTTTATGTGGCGTCGTTATGCTGCCAAGTTTTCGTAAGGGATTTTTCATCTCGCTTTTATTACTGTGATATTTATGCTAAATTTTCCACCATTTTCCTTTTAGTGGTGTATGTACTGCCCATTATTTTACTCTTGGTGTAATATAATTTCGTTTATGGGTATTTACATCAATGTTGTATTGTCCTTCTTTCATGGGGTGTATGTTTTGGAAGTTACCCAATTCGGTAAGGGAAACTTTTACACTCCTCATTTTAAAAGACTCCTTTTTTTAGGTCATTTAATCTTAATATGATGGGATATGTTCTTATATATATCCATATTTCTATAAATGCTATGTCCAAGTGATGAGATACCCCCTTTTATCTCTCATCAACTCATTTTATGAATTTTGAAGTGACTCCGTTAGGCTATCAAATTTTTGCAAGGGAACTTCTTAACCTAATTTTGATTCTTTGATATAAACTTATACTCCTTGAATATGTAGTTCTATGAATATGTGTGAATAAAATCTGATTGTTTTAAACTTAATATCCACTTATATTTGGTGTATTTGTTTGTCACACATAATTATGTAATTAATTTATCCTTAATCCAAGGATACCGTCTTTGTAAGGGACTTCATCTCCATCTCATTTCATTAAGGAATATTTTTGTTCTAATACAAGGCTTTCTTTTATACGGTGTATAAACCCCTTTGAATTATAATTTTATTCTAAAGGAATCTTTTCTATATGAAGCGTTTTATTAAACAACAAAAATTATGTTTCTTTTTAACATAAGAGGTGACAATGACCTTTCCGGCACTGTGAGTATTATTTGATCTTTGGCTTCCTCAACAAGCCGTTATATTTTTAAAAGTAAATAAATACCATATACTCTTTTTTGGTATTTAAAATGGATTTGATAATGGATTTGTTATGTCAATAGATTTATGTGATATATTGTGCATGAAATGTTAAAATGTTTTCATTCCTTTATAATTATTTTAGGTGTTATGATTTTATAATGGTACTTGGACATTTGACGGGTGGTTACATGATAAACCACATGACGGGTGGTGCCGTGAATACCAGGAAAGGTGGTTACGTTATAAACTCCAATGCATTCGGTATGGATGTCAGTCGTATGGCTATTCCATTAAGTGATATGTGTGGAAGTCGACTGTATGGTTATTCCATTTAAGTATGTTTATGTCCCATGTTACCTTTATATGTTATGTATATGGGTTTTATGGTAATATTTTGGTTTCAAAATGGTAAGTAATGATCTTTTATTCATTAAAGAGTTTATACTACTTCATAAAGGTAAAATGTATTACATTGATAAAGTACTCATTGTTTACTTGTTGTTTTGAAAAACTAACATTTTTCCTTCTTTGTGTATTCTTTACTGGGATTTTTATGCTCATCCAAAGGTTTTTTGAAATGTTTTTCACAGGACATAAAGATGATTAGGATCAAGGATGGGATCAAGGGAAATTCAGGCTGTCTAAAATCAGGAAATAGACATAACTCTTGTGTTCAAGAGTTTTTATTTTGTGTAAAAAATGGAAGCTGAGTAGATGTGTCTACTTTGTAATCTTTGAGATGTAATAGTTATGTTCTAATTCTCTAAAACTCTAAACCTGAAAAGATCCTCAATGTGAATTATTCATTTAATTCAATATTAAGTAAATTTTATGGTCGGGGCCTTATAAAAACCACATCACAAATCATAGAATATCATAACCCTAAGTTGATCTATATTAGTGGATATTATAAAACAAATAAATAATGAAAGGAGGAAGACGATGGAGGATAAAGGAGATGGAATCTAACATTTTCAAGTAGAAAACTCTTTTTATTCCATTAGATATATACCCTTTTGTAATTGGTAAGGTCTTGAAACGTCTTGGAGATACTTCTATGGTAGGGAAGAACCATAGAATGAATATTGGTGGCAAAAAGAGTACTAATTGAATTATTTATGAATGATACAATTTACCTTGTTAATTGTGGACAATTTCAGAGGTATTGAAGATTGTTTCCCCACTCTGTGGCTATTATGAGATCCATAGAGTGTCAATAGGCAATCTGTGTGAGGATAGGGATATTGTCTTCAGGTGGGAGGTGTAATCACTAAAAAAATATTAAATATTGAATTAGATATAAAAGAAACAAATTATTATTTTTTAAACTGGAAATGGGCCCATGGGCTGGCCCAATACCTAAATAACCCCATTTCACCATGATTATTAATTCTTATGGTGTCAAAAAGGATATTTTTGTTTTAATATATTAGTGGAGGAAATTTATGTAGTGTAATGGGTGAAGGATTATGAAATGAATAAGAGTTATAAAAGAAACAAATTAAAATTTTAAAATTGGAAATGGGATCACGATTGGCCCAAATCATGAAGTAACCACCCTTTATTCAAAAACTCCTAAACAAGAAATGGGGAACCCAAATTAGGGAGACTAGACATATGTGAAACTTAAAAAATGGACATTCATCTCACCCAAAACCAAATAAAATTATCTGGATTTCAAATGAACTACATCAAAACAAAGACATGAAGAACCAAGTGTGACAATTCTCCCCGCCATTAAAGCTTTCCTCCCCCGGAAAGTGATAACACCTTCTAGATGAAATATAAACACATAAAGATTATTTATAAACAAAATCCAGCATCCAAAGACAATGAAACAACATCAACCATCAATTTATTTTTTTCCTCTTTCTAAAAAAACAATCTAACTCACAACCACTTCCCGAGAATCAATGGAAATATCAAGCCACCACCTCCACAACCAAGACAAGAACCTGATTGTTGGGCCTTATCCCAAT
Source organism: Viscum album (assembly GCA_963277665.1). Lineage (NCBI taxonomy): Eukaryota > Viridiplantae > Streptophyta > Magnoliopsida > Santalales > Viscaceae > Viscum > Viscum album. The sequence continues at coordinate 431,566,634 of OY728150.1, read as the reverse complement.
GAAACCAACAATCACACAAACTAAATAGCAATCAATAAAACCAAATATTTTAGGGGAATCTAGAATTCACTCCACACCATTAATAAATAAATATCCCTAGACATGTTCTTAGGAGGAAAAATCAACGTGACCTGTGGTGGGTCTCCCCACCATTAGAACCAAACTAGAAACGAAAAAAAACAAGAACTCAACATTAACTCACATTCACAAGTCCAAAAAAACACTACCACAATAACTTACCAACCAATGTTAAGAAGTTTATAACATGAACATCGAATCCAGCCACTTCTGAATGGAGGGGAAACGAACTACGCCAACACTTTCTGCACGGATCCAGACCCCCACAACTCGAGGAGGGGAGTGAAGGGGACCCAATAATTATTCCACTAAAACCAAAAAATAAATAAGGAGCTACCCAACAGTATCCAACGATGAATAGGTAACACCATGACTAAACCCTATTTATTGTGGTGGTCCTCAAAAAGAGACATTGATCAGAAACCCAAATTCAGGAAGGCATAACCATAGACATTGTGTGAGGGGTATGTCCACCGCACTTGTTGTGACAAATGGAAATTCACAGTAATGAGGAACCACAATATATAAATCAAAACTACCTTACCATAATGGTGGAGGCAGGAGTATGGTCAAGCGCTCCACACCTCTGTAGATTTCCTGACTGCATGAAAAGCTTCACTGCAAGGCCTGTGGATGGAGCCCTAAATCATGAAGCATCTGTTGCCCCATAGTCAGGAGCTAAATATCACACTACTAAAAAAATAAAACTCACTTGCTAAAATAATAGTTTCATGTAAATAGTATCTCATATATACAAATAAAAATACTATCTCACTCTGAATGAGGATCATAATGGACACCGAATACGGAAAAAATCATCAACATCAATGGACACAACTGTTATGTCCACAAGAATTATCACGAACTAGAAGCACATTAAATCGATCCCAAATAGATCCCTATTTAAACTGATGGAATGAGGAATTTTTTTAGGCAGTGGATATTTCTTGTGAAACATGAGAATATATCCTTAGGTTTATCAATTTTAATTCTTGCAAACATAGAACTGTCTGTGGCCACATCACAACATCCAACAAATCATTAGAAACCCACTGAACATTACTCCAAAACCAAGCCAGCAACAAGATCCCATCTCAAGATGCCACATGAGTATGAATTCTAGATCATAAGGAAGAAAACTGAATAGAAACTACTTCAAATAAATAGGATAAACCATCCACATAATTGTCGATAAAAAAAACACCACGATTTTTCAGCTAAAAACACTTTTGAAAAATAAACTAACTTGGTGAGTTTTTGCATTCACCAATGGTGTTTCATCAAGTCTCGCTCATATAAACATTTACGTGCCATCCCAGGTACTCAAAAAACATGCCATATAGGCCATCATTCACGATATTAATAAAACCATGCATGTGAGAACCCATGAAAACACCAAAGGCTAAAACAAAAAAATATCCTTCCAAAAATCCAGTACCATCAAAAGGAACAACAACCACCAAGTCAAAAATGCTTTTCATATTCCACAATACAATCCACATATCATCAAGAACCATTTGATTAAAAAAATCTATTTAATTTAATAGAACCTACAAAAGAAACATTCTATTCCAAATATCCCTTTACCATTTTTAAATAAAAATTATTTATCATGGTCACTTTTCATAATTTGACAACCACAATGGAAAAAACCCCTTTCCAAAAAAACACCAGCTACACAAAACTGAATTTCCAAAACCAATTCATAATATTTAAAAACTTTATAGAAGCCCATAAAACCCTATTTAAAACAAGGTTTCATAATTACTTTAAAATAATTCACACATTAAAAACTTTTTATTTCAACAAACCACAATTTTATATTAGGGAAAATCTAATCATCTCCACTTCCATCCAAAAATATGTTTAAAAATACAAAACATTTCCAAAAAAATTCTTATTTTTAATTTTTCAAAACCCTTTTCTACTTTTCCAAATAAAATCCTTACTTTAAAATCCATTTCAATAATTCTCACCCAAGGATTTTCAAAACAAAATATCAGAATTCATAAATGGTCCAAGAAACACACAAAAGGGAACTAGTGTCAGTGGGTGACTTGTCCATATGGTTGGCAGCCATATGTTAAACACAAAACAAACACAGAGAGACTTATTAGCTATATTCCCCGACTCCACATGGCTTTCCAAGAATTGTGAGCTCATATATGCCATTAGTCAGACTCCCCTTGTCATATCCCAACACTAAAAAAACAGCAAGAACAAAAGACCCTAATAAAACCTGACTTCCCATGGAAACCCAAGGATCAGAATGAGAAAGAGTTCGCAACGCTCTTCCTGCACGTACCCCTAAAGTACCAACAATCATACTACATATACCTTTCCATCCCTAAATAACAAAATAACTCTAAAAATAATAGTCTTCTAAGAGCCGACCACCTCTGATACCCTTTTTCTCAAGAACCAGCCTGAGTCGACCCTAAACTGGTCACCCAGGCCTACCCGCGACAAGTCTCGAGAGGCATTACCGATCCTACCAGGATGACGACAAGAACCAAGGGAATTAATATAATATACAAGAGAATGAGTTTTACCGTATATAAACAATCAAACAAACCCTGTAAATAAATGGACATCCAAAAATATAATTATATAAAAATTTAACTAAACATTATTTGTACAAGGAACTGAACGTAGAACTAAACCAGCAACTCAAATGACCAAACATGATAACCAAATAACTCCATGTGACATCGCTGGTCACACTACAACACAATGATCACATATCACCCAAGGTGATCAAACTTGAGAAGAAACCTGCACAAGAGCTAAAAACAGAAGACGACTATAGGTATGAGTATTAAAACTCAATAGATTAGCCCGATATTATATTCCCCACAAACTTCATTTAAAAATAAAAGAAACATCAATTTAATGTTTTAAATAAAATATATCAAATTGTGTTTTTAAAATGATGTTCCATGCTATAATAGTTATTATACAAAAACATGCATGTTTAATAAACAAAAATTCAAGTAACAATTTTTCAAATTGGTAAAACTTCAAAATGAAAATAGTTTTCAAGAGGGATGCTTTAATGAATGTACACATTTAAATAAATAACATGCAATAATGAGTTTACAAACCAAAAAAACTCTACGGCGATGGTGAGTGAAAAATATTTAATGAGCACAACTCAAGGGAACACCCAAAGGAACTAGTTAGTTGTGAGCGCCAGGTGCCCCGTATCTCGGTGAAAGTAACCACAATAAATATCCATTCTCATGAAAAAAAATCCACTATTTGGGAGCGTACCCATACCCTAGTGGTCCACAAACATCATCATCATCATAGTTTAGTTAGTGTTGTCATCATCAATCTTTCTATATGAAACAGGGGAGAAACCCCACTGAATCACTAGCATACTTGTACACATCCGCCCACCTAGATACTCGGGATTAACATTAGTGCTAGATAAATTTACACATATTATCAAATACAGTTTTAAAAAAAAAATCCATTAAAAAACCATAATCACACAAACAGTCCGCAAACATGCTTCACATTTCTTTCATGAATCAATAAACCACTAAAATTTATCATAAAACAATATCAAAGAGTATAACGAGTACTTGCACATAAAATCCATTAAAAATGATTTTTAATTCCACAAAACCATAAATAACATATCAAACCAGAATTGGAAGCCCCAAAACCAATTAATAAATCAATTTCATTGACCATAAAATGGCCACAAAATATAGAACATAGAATACACATGGAATCCATTTATAAAAAAATGCCAAACGAACCTTTAAGGATTTCACAAAACAAACATTTTAAAAAGGTATGAATTTCAATTTTAATAAGGATTTTTAAAGACACCATTTACAACAGCAAAAAAAAATTCATAACTCACTTATAATACTCAGGATACATATTCAAAACATAACCATTTTCATAAATATGTGAAACCGTCCATTTTCGGGCAACTCAGGCCAAAATATGTTGTCAACCAAAAACCATTTGTCTGTAATACCAAATACAAATTGGAAAGCCATATAATGACCCAAAAATACAATTTTCCATTCTTCCAATACATTTAAAAATCCAAACAAATAATTTTTAAATCACACTAAACACATAAAAAAACTGGCCAATTTACCAAACACATGACATGCCCTTTTAAACAAAACAAATTATTTAAATAACATAAAAAGGAATAAAATATAAAGTGAATGAAATATTTTATTCATGATTCTAAAACATGTTAAAAATACTATAAACTAGGTTCTCAAACTCACAATACACGTGAAAAATATAATTGGACATTTAACCAAACACTTGGTGTGCCCTTTCATGACTAAACAACAATACCTTTCAAAAAACAAAGCTTAAACAACCATTTCTCACTCCAGGAAAATTATAAAAAGGGTTAAAAACATTAATAAACATATATATCAGTTGAGGAAAATATTTAAATGATGAAACTTGAATCGTAAATGCAAGTTCATGGGATATCCTACCTCAAATCCTTGTCGTAATGGAAACTCACACCCAAAATCACCATCCGAGGGTTTACAAACCATAAACTATGATGACCATACCCATATGATTCAAAATCACATCAATAATAAGAGAATAACATAACCCTAAGTCGAACAGGACTTGGGGATATTATAAAACCAAAAAATAAAGAATGGAGGAAGAAAATGAAGGATAATGGAGAAGTAATGTTACCTTTTCAAGTAGAAAAATATTCATATTACATTATATATTTACCCTTATATAAATGGTAATGGATTGAAACATCTTAGAGAGACTCTTGTGGTCTGGGGGAACTACAGAAAGAATATTGATGGAAAAAAGAGTATGAATTGAATTATTTATAAATGATACAATTTACCTTGTCAATTCTGGATGATTTGAGAGGCATTGAGAACGTTTCCCCACTCCGCAACTATTATGATCTTGAAAGACAAGAAATAGATAATTGGGGTGAGGATAGGGATATTGGATTATGGTAGGAGGTGAAATCACAGAATAATAATAAATATTTAATTAGATATAAAAGAAACAAGTTATTTTTTTGAAACTGGAAATGGGCCCTTGGGCTGGCCCAATACCTAAACAAGTAACCCCATTTCAGCAAGATTATTAATTATTAAGGGGTCTGAAATGATATTTTGGTTTGATTATATCAGTGGAGGAAATGTTTTAAGTGTAATGGGTAAAAGATGATGAAAAACAAAGGAGTTATAAAAGAATCAATTTCGGTTTTTATAATTGGAAATGGGATCACGATTGGCCCAAATCATGAAGTTACCAACCTTTCTTCAAACACTCCTAAAAAGTAATGGGGATACCATTTTAGGTTGATCAGATAGAGGTAAATCATAAAAACACAACATTCATCTCACCCAAGACCCAATAAAGTGTCAGTATTTTTCAATGAACCAGATCAAAACAAAGACATGAAAAACTGGGTGTGACCACCTCTCCCTTCAGCTGGCTACATCGGGCAGCAAATGACGACCCACACTTCCTCCTCCTATATTCCATGAAAGCAGCACCACACTATGAAAAGATCATCCTCTATATATGGACTACGCGGACTCCCTCCCCTCCGGTCCGCAACCTCTGCATGCCTCCCTTCGATAGTCGGACCTTCTCACCGGCGTCCCCTCCTCCGACTAGGCCATTTTCTGACACCCCACATCCCTTCTCCGGCAGAGAATCCCTCTGGGTAGACTCTCATCCTTCAATTTGTGGTTTTTATTATTATTCATCGGGGTTTTGGATTTGTGTTTGGTTTATTTATGGTGTATATTTTTTGATTTTTTGATTTTATGGTTTATTTTGATCACCATACATTGTGGTTGTGCGACGATTGCGGTTCCACACAATTTTTTATGAATTTTGACACCAATGGTAGATGGTTCTGTGCATAAACATTATGTGGTTTTTTAATCATCTTGTTTGATCAATTTAGTATGTTACTTTAATAGTCTCATCAGTGGGAATATTGTTTTTCTTGATGTTTTATATGATTTTCATGGGTTTCGTAACGTTTTTATATGATATAAATGTTTTGATTTTATGAAAAAATTTGTTGAGCGATTTGTAGTATTTTTTGAGCATTGTTGTTGCTTTATTATGTCAAGAATGGGATGCAAATTATGTTTTGACTTGTACGTGTTGTGCGTTTGGCCTCAGAAAGGTTTTATGGGTGGTCTTTGGGGATCAAGTCATGTGATACTATTTCAAGTTGCTTCAAAATATTTTTATGTGGTTTATCAAATCTTGTGATGTGTGTGAACCATGTGTAGGAAAATATTTTGGTGTGAGTTTAATTTTAAATAGGGGAGTTATAGTATGTTTTTTTTGGAAAGAATTGTTATGTATCTTGAAAAAGTTTTATTTATTATGTGAATGATTTATTATGTTTTGAGTGTGATGAAAATTGGCCTTATGGAATGTTTTCTATGAAAGGTGTATTTTTTTTTGATATTTTCTTAGTTTATATTATTTTATGTGAAGTGAAATTTTTATAGTTGTGTTTGGAACCTTTGGTAGTTATTGGACTCCCTTTCATCGTTGTTGGGTGTTTTCCTTTCCAGGTGTTGGTTTTGGTCATCAGTGAAAAGGACCTGTAGGTATATACATGGGTAAGCATGTATATATGTATATTCCCCTTGTGCATATTCCCTCATGGAGTGGGGAATATGTATTTGGGTTAAAGGGTTTATATATATATATAGGACAATATATATGCATATAGGTGAAGTGTTTTTGGGTTTCCATCGTCAAGAACATCGGCTTTATAGTTAGAAAGCACCAAGCCCCGAGTGGATGGATTTGTTCCACTTTGAGGTAGGTCCCCCACTACACTCGCCTTTTAATTTTTAATTTATTTATTTCTTGAGATTATTATTAATTTTAATAAATGATAAATAATCTAGTATAATTAATTTTTAAATTATTATTTTTTGTAAAAAAGAGCCATTTATTTTATACATGACACTTGAAATATTTTCTTGATGAATGGACAACCAGTATTGGAAGAATGCTGATTTGGCCTTTAATAATAATTCACAGAATTTCAAATGTAGTTCTGGTTTATTGATAAATTATTCATTTGAAGGGTGAACAGGTGTTTTGGTTCTCTTGAGAAATTAGGGTTTCCGTTAAAATTGGTGAAGAATCATTTGGCACTTTAATAAAATAAATTATTTTGGAAAACCATATTTGGGGTGACTCAGGGGTGATAATTGGAGTAGGTTGACTGTATGATTTGTCTGTGATGGGTTTTCTATATGATTGAAATTGGAGACTCACCCCTTTATTTTTTATTACACACGTTGACATCAAAACATGATATAGTAAGCAATTCTTCTGAGAACAATTGCCACACTAGTTTAGAGTACGCACTGGCTAGTAGCCCCTAGTATGTATTACACTCTGGTAGTGGATTTTTCCCCTCATTTAGGACATGTAGGGAAACACTGGGCCTTAGGGAGTTATGACGTCATCGAGGGTATGCATTCCTTTAGGATGAGTCACATGTATTGTATGTTTTGGAGTTTTCATGAGCTCCTAGGTTCAACCCATATTTTATTTTCTATTTATTTGTATGTGGAGGACAAGTGAGAGGTCTAGTTCAATTTCTTTCCCCGGTGTGCCTCTTTTTCCATTTCCCTTGGAGTGTGAGGCGTGATATGTGTGTTTTCCCTTTCGTATAATAACTGAAGTTTGGATTTCTAAATTGTTCGTAAAAATGATTTAAAATGAAATGCACATATTCCATTCAAATATTAAACATGTTTTTTTAATTTCAAGGGGGAAATGGACTGTTACATGTTTTAGAAATGAATGTGTGTGTGGAAACAAATATTTTATATAATTTAGTTCATACCTAATATCGGTGAATTCTTTATTTTATGGAAGTTAATTAAGAATAGTTTGTTGCAAAAGCCTACTGAGTTTTAATACTCATGCCTATAGTGTTTTCTTTTTTTAGTTTCTGTCGCAGGTTCAACATAATCTTTTAAACCTTGGATGTTGTTTGGTCGTGAGTTGGTGAGTGACCCGTGAGGTCACACAAAGATAGTGGTGGTCCTTCTCGATTAGTTTTATTTCCATCAGTTCTGGATTACTCTATTTATTTGTTTTATTTATTATGAGTTTATCTTTATTATTTTCTCTGTATTTATTTATTTATACTAGGAAAACCCATTCCCAATATTTTTTTCAATGGTCTGGTGCTTGTCGCCAACCCAGGAGGATTGGGAACGCCTCTCGGGCTATGTCGTGGGCCGGGTCGGGCATCGGTTTGATGGAGACCATGCCTGGTTCGTGAAAAAATTGTATCAAAGGTGGGTTGTTCTTGTTATTTGGGGTGTCAGGTAGATCGGAGGTATAACTGTCGGTACTTTATTGGTAGGTGCGGGGAGAGCATCGTGAACTCTTACCCGTTCTGATCCTCTTGTAACCAGGGGTAGTTTGGGATTTATGTTTTCTATTTTATCTGTGTGGACGGGGGATGACAATAATAGTAAATCAGTACTACATGCATCCTCACATGGAGTAGTGACCCATGTGATGTCTGAGAGTACGGTTCGACCATCCTAGTGGTTGTTGCTTGCCTAGGGTATAGTCTGTTAGACCATGCTGCCGGGTTAGACATGTCTAATAGTTCTCCACCCAGGTGCTTTGATGTTTTTGATTTCTTGCTTCAGTTTTTGGTTTTCACAAAAGTGACTTATTTAAGGAAATTAGACATTGGGGTTGCTCTTATTTTATTTTTTGTGTGCATTTTTCATGCATTTGGAGGGCGTTTCTTTTGAACCTTGTTTCTGGAAGTCAACATTTGATTAGGAAATGATGAATTTCTAACATAATGTCTTGGGTTATTTGAAATCAAAGTGATTTATTTTTGAAATGGAAAGTATTATAATAATTTTCCTTGAATTTTTGAAATGGTTTTGAACATAATGTATTTTTGGAATATTGGGAATGATTTTTTAAAGAGGAATATCCTTGTTTTGTCTAGTGGTGTTCCTATGGGTTCTAGCATGTACATGTGGATGTGATTAATAGATTGTTGATGGATCTTGTGGATGAGTTCTTCAGTAGCACAAAAAAAATCATATTTACAATACAACATGGAATATCAGTGGTGATTAATTGATTTTTAAGGATGATTTCTATTTCATGAAAAGTGGGGTTTTCATTAAAAATGTTTTTTTATGATTAAATGGTTTTTGAAATTGGAAAATTGTTTTTAGTCTAGGGTGAAAGTAGTGAGTTCAATAGAGTTGTTGGGTTTTATTGTACTATTCTTTGTTTTTCATGTGGGTATTTTTATTTAAGAATGAATTGGTGTTTTAAATTGAAATTTTTTGATTTGTGTTCGATCTTTGGATGTTTTCTCTGTGATATGTTTGGATTTGTGGAAGGTTGTTTTGTGCTCATTTTTTGGGATATACCAACTAAAAATGTCGCATGGGTTTCCAGCAGGTCTCTCCATTCATGGCTCCACCCAGACCTCCAGTGGAGTGGGGGATTTTGGTTCTGCTTGATTGTGTCAACTGTTTGTAGATTTCGAGGATGATTGAATATAGTTGAGTGCTTTAGGTAATTTGGAAGTGTCTTCGGTTTTGGAGTAACTTCAAAATTTGTGTTGTGTAAGTTGTATTGAGTACGATTGGTGGAGTGACACTCAACCAGTAAATGATGATCACTCTGTTCTTGTTGCGAATAAAGATGTCTTGAGTGATCCTTAAAACTAACTTCATCCCATGGTTGTACCTAAGGAACTAAAGGTTACTCATATGATGAGGAGTGTGCACCGAAGGGGCCTGTTCTTGGAGTGCTCCTTCCATCAATTTGTGTTGCATGTTAGATAGACCGCTCAATCTCCTATCTCTAGTGTGGTCAGTCAGACACTCTATGACATTAACTGAAATTATCAGTTGGTCTGTTGATAGAGTTTCTGTTTGGGACATGAGGAGAAGTATGGAGGTTTCTTTTTCAGTGGTGGAGGTTTCAGTCAGATGTTGTCAGCCAATGACTGTGAGGTGGTAGATGCTTCAGAAATCAAAGCCGTAGTAATAGGTCTCAGGGTGAAGCTTACACGCAATCAAAAACTTGTCGGATGTGGGATGAGATTGAACTAGTTTAAGTACACAGTGACAGAATGAGGAAAGTGTAAATTTCCCTATTGTGGTATTGCCTCTGAAGTCTTCATATTTGTTTTGATATGCAAGAAGGCCTTGTCTCCTTGTTGTGGTCTTCATTTGCAGGAGTCCCATTTGGCTTTTAAAGAGGTTCAGATAACCCGTATTCTTGTAAATCCAGCGAACGTGCTCGGGGAACCCTCTTTTGGTTGGTTATGGATCGAAATTATACCCGTTTCAGAGATGCTTTTGTCTTGTGTGATTAACACGTGCCTGTATAGTTTTCATAGAGGTTAGAGGTTTCTGCTATCAAAACCATCTCATGTGGTAATGTTTTGGCCAATATGGAAATCACTTGTGCAGGTCGGCCCGCGTTAGCAGCTTCATGATGAAGGTTTCATTAATTATTGGTAAAAGTAAATTGGGAATGACCGCATAGGTCCCGTGGTTTTAGACATATTCTAAAATGGTGGGGATACCCATTGCGGGTCTCACCGACATCTCCTCTTTTTTTGTTTGGTTAAAATTAGGTATGATGGATGGTTAAGCCAGTTTTAGAGGCTTTTCTAGTTTTGTGAGTCATCATGGATTATAGAACCAATGTTTGATAAGAATAATAATATGTTGGGGATACCACCATCTAGAGAAATTGTGGAAGAAATCTACTTCTAATGTTAGCTTGGCGGGGAAACCCCTTACTATGGCTTTGGCCCACCATTGTCATGGTAACTGGTTAGCTTGGATAGTGGGTCGATGGACGATTGTCATTCGAGATATCAAGCGGCCCTGGTAATCCCTAGGTTACAGGTCGGGGTGTTCCACGTTGTAGTTGTATTTGGAGGTGAATACCTTTTTATTGGTTAGTTTTCTTGGTGATTCATGTTTTTATGTTTTGGAGTGTCAGATTATGAGTGGTTTGAATATTGGGTCTTTGGGAGATTGAGGTTTTGTTTTAAGTATCCATGTTGACATTCTTGGGACCCTAGGTTGACCTAGTCTTTTGGGAAATTTTGGGGGTAGAAAGTGTAATGGTGGGGATAATTTTCACACCCGTAAATATGTAGAAATTTTTATTTTTATAATTTTTTTGCATTAAATTTTCTTTTTTTGAGGTGCGTGGAAGACCCGACAAGAGTGTTTTCATTTTTTTAATAAACGAGTGTTTTAGCGTCATAATGGTTGCGCACACGCATGATAGGAATGAAGCAATGTGTCATTGCCTAATCAAGGTTCAACCTACCCAACATGTGGGTAATTAATTAATTAACGAGCTGAACAATAATTTAATCACATAAAATGAAATAAGAAAAATGATTAAATAATTCAAGATTTGTTTAAAAATAATAATATTTGGATTATTTATCTTATTTTATTATTTCATTTAATATTATAATTAGATAGATAATATTAAATTATTATAATGGTTATGAAATTATTAGCATGTTAATTTTAGTGTTGTTAATATTGTTATTATTAAAATTATTATTATTATTTTATATTGAAATAATGTTTATTTTAGGTTTTAATTCTTCTATATTTTTATTTCAGTTTTATTTTTTTATTTTATTTTTATTTTCCCCCCTCCCTACCTTTTTTCTATTCTCTTATATCGTGTTTTCTACCCCTCCCTTTGGTACATTGCACTGCAACTCCAACCCTAGATGACCCCTTCCCTTCCTCCTACCTCTATCCCTGGCAACCTCACCCCTCCCTTCGTCCGGCTACACCGGCCAGTGACCGGCGACCCGTGTCGCCTCCTCCACTATTCCTAAACAGACGCATCACACTGTACCACCCTCTTCCTCACCGGATAGCCTGCGAACACTCCCTCTCCTATGATCTATAACCTCCACATGCATCCCTTCAACTGCCAGACCTTCTCATCGGTGTCCCCTCCTCATGTTGGCGTGTTTTTCGATGCCCCTCTTCCCTTCTCCAGCACGGCTTCCCTACGGGTGCACTCTAATCCTTAAATTTGTGTATTTTATTCTTATTCGTTGTGTTTTGGATTAGAATTTGGTTTGTTTATGGTGTATATGTTTTGATTGTTTGATCTTAGTGTTTATTTTGATCTCCGTACAGTGCAGTTGTGCCACGATTCAGGTTTCGCAAAACAATTTGGGAATTTCGACAACAAAGGTATTCAGTTATGTGCATAAACATTATTTTGTGTTTTAATTTTCTTGTTTGATACATTTAGTATGAAATTTGATTAGTCTAATTGGTGTGAATATAGTTTTTCATGATGTATAATATGATTTGGATGGGTTTAGTAACATGATTTTGTAATATGAATGTTCTGATTTTATGAAAAAAATTGTTGAGCCATTTGTAGTGTATTTCTAAAATTTTCTATTGTTTTATTATGTCATGCAAGGGCTTAAAATTTTGTTTTGACATGTATGTGGTGTGCTTTTGGCCTCAAAAAGGGTTTTTGGGTGGTATTTTGTGTTCAAGACTTGTGATACTATTTGAACTCACTTCAAAATAATTTTACGTTGTTTATCAAATCTTTCTATGTGTGTGCACCATGTGTATGAAAATGTTTTAGTGTGAGTTTAATTTTAAAGAGGGCATATGGATTATGTTTTTTTGGAAGCTTTGTTATGTATCTTCGAAAAGTTATATTAATTATGTAAATGATTTATTATGTTGTGACTGTGATGCAAATTGTCTTTATTGCTTGTTTACCATGAAATGCGTACTTTTTCATGTGTTCTTAGATTATATTATTTTATAGGAAGTGAAATTGTTTAGTTGTTGTTGGATCCTTTGTTAGTTATTGGACTCCCTTATATCATTGTAGGGTGATCTTCTCCTCGCGATGTGGTTTTTGGTCATCAGTGATAAAGACCTATAGGTATATTCATGGGTAATCATGTATATATGTATATCCTCCTTGAGCATATTCCCTCATGGCGTGGGGAATATGTAGTTGGGTTAAATGGTATATATATATATACATATATGAAAAAATATATGCGTATAGGTGAAGTAGTTTTGTGTTTCCACCATCAAGAGCAGCTGCTTTTTACATAGAAAGCACCATCATCCAAGTGGACGGTTTGGTTTCAATTTGACGTAGGTTCCCCCTACACTCACCTTTAAATTTGGAATTTATTTATTCCTTGATATTTTTATAAAATTTAATGAACGATAAATAATTTAAGATAATTAATTTTTAAATGATTATTTAGTGTCAAAAGAGAATTTTATTTTATACATGACACTTGAAATATTTTCATGATGAACAGACACCCCGTAGTGATAACATCCTGATTTGTCCTTTACGCATAATTCACGAAATATCAAATGTAGTTATGGTATATTGATAAATGATTTATTTGAAGCATGAAAAAGTGTTTTGGTTCTTTTGAGAAACGAGGATTTCATTTAAAATTTGTGAACACCTGTTTGGAACAATAATAAAATAAATAATTTTGGAAAACCCTCTTTAGGGTGTCACAGGGGTGATATTTCATGTACGTTGACTGTATGATTTTTTTGTGATAGTTGTGCTACATGATTGACTTTTTTGACTCACCCCTTTTATTTTTTTTACACGTGATAACATGGGAACCTGGCATAGTGTGTGAATCGTATGAAAATGATTGTTGTACTAGTTTAGATTACGCAATAGCTAGTGGCCCTTAGTATGCACTAAAATCTACTAGGGGATTGGGCCCCTTAGTTTGGCCATGTATGGAAACACTTGGCATTAGGGCGTTATGATTACATCAAGAGTAGGAATTCCATCCCAATGAGTCACATGTATGGTACGCTCTAGATTTTTCACAAGCTCCGAGGATCATCCCATATTTTCTTTAATGTTTATTTATATGTTCCAGAAAAGTGGGAGGTCTAGTTAGGTTTCTGGCCCCTGTGTGCCACGTTTACCATTTCCCTTTGTGTATGTTGTGTGAGATGTGTGGTTTTCATTTTTACTAATAAGTGAATTTTGGATTTCTAAATTGTTCGTAAACATGTTTTTATATAATTTAGTTCAAACATGAAATTGATAAATTAATCATTTAAAGGTAGTTCATTGTGAATAGTTTGTTGGGCATGCCTACTAAGTTTTAATAATCATGCCTATAGTGTTTTCTTGTTTTAGTTTCTGTCAAAGATTCGAGACGATCTTGTTCACCTTGGGAGATGCTCAGTCGTGGGTTGTAGAGTGAACCAAGAGGTCACACAGAGATAGTGGTGGCCCCGCTCAGTTAGTTTTATTTCTTTCAGTTCCTGATTAGTAATTTTATGTGGTTTATTTATTATCAGTTTCTCTTTACTATTTTATATTTGTTTATTTAATAATATTGGGAAAAACCATTCCCATCATTTTTTTCGATTCCCTAGACCTTGTCACTAGCCCCGAAGGATCGGGAATGCCTCTCGGGAAATGCCACAGACTGGGTCGGGCATCGATTTGATGGAAACCCGGCCTGGTTCGTTACACTCTCACATCATCAAATGGGGTTGTTTTTCTTTTTAATGGGGATTGTACAAGATTCTAGAATGAGTAGTGTCTTTACATGTAGTGTTGGGAAAAATTTCTTGTCGATCAACATTTGATATGTAGTTTCTTGTACTATTACATCACATGGCCCTACAACAATGACTGATGCCTGGGCCAATTGTCACCACAAGACCTCAGGTGGATCTCCTTAAATACCAGAGGTAGTCCACTAGTGAATGGGGTATAAGGATGTATCATGGGTATGTTATATAACATGTATCAAAGTGTTCGTGTGAATAGTAAATATAAAAATAATAACTATATCAGTGTAAACAAAAAACAATTAACCTTGGAATTAGTAAATATAAAGATAACTAATAATAAATGAAATTAAGTAAAATCATGAATATCCATTTGATACAAACAACAGATAGTGACCCACTAGGTTGGTTCCATTAAAAAACAAAAGAAAATAATGATGTTTTTTTGTAACCACACCTTGCCTCGTCTCATCCAAATATCTATCCTTGTATAGGCCTTCTGATTAATCCATGATATTTAGTCCATAACCCCACAAAATGTTCCTACAATATCCTTGTGAGAGTGGATTAGTAACCCATGTGTAATGGAGGCTTGAGAATAGAGAGTACAAATAATAGTAATTCATCACCAATGTGGTCCCATAGAAACCTGTATATTATGTGATATGATCATGTGACATTCCCGATATATATAAATAAACTGATAAAAATGAAAAAATAACCAACACTACATTCAGTCTTTCCAATGTATAAAATTACATGGACACGTCTCAGTGGTTGTTCTATAATAATATAACTACAAACTCACAACATATATATATAACATTATCCATGCCCAAATACCATTTTCAATACTCATGATCATGACCCTGAAACAATATCATTACAACCATAATAACACCCCCACCCTTTAATATGTTATTCAAAAGGGTATCACAGACCTCCACTATGGGAGTTCAATCAGCTGGGAATAGTCCTATAGTTATCTCAAACATCACTTATGGATGAATTTTTAATCTAAGGAAATCTCCAAATCATTATCTAAACCCCAGAGCTATGATCACCCCAGTATACTAAGCAATCAATGGATCATCATATTTCTAGACCTTTGTATTTCAAAAACTCCAATCCCCCATCCTAAGTCCCCTGCCAAGCTAGCACACGATGGAACAACATGAAATTATTTTGAATCTAAATCCACAGTAGTCTAATCATATATGAAATCTATCTTATGTTAGGTCCAACAATAGTATCCATGAACACTATTATAGTGGGGTATTCTCATATAGGTATAAGCCCAATATGCTAATCAGTGAAGGAATATGTCTCTAAATATTTCAAAAAACTATTATTAGTGTTTTCATTAAATGTACATGACCACTACCACGGTGGGTTGTACTTGTTACACACACACCTCAATCTTTCTCTCTGTAATATTAAAATATTGAATGAAAAAAGGTGATCATGTTACAACCCCACCATCATTATCAACATCTCATCGGCACACTCATTTTTCATGTGTTCTATGTGAAACAAAATAAAAATATTAAAAAATTAAATACTCTCAACGAGTTATATTTAGTCATCGGAGAACCCACTAGGGTCCCCTAGGTCACAACATAACTAAGGCACCATCACCTGGGTTCTTAGTTTTAGTCCAGGTCTCTGGTCAATAGTCGATGTCTGGGGAGTAATACATCCCTCAACATCATCCTAAAGGAAAAAAATACTTTTTGGATATATAGAGTATCACATATTTGTAATAGTCAAGAAATTTATCATAACCATCTTATTTCATAAGGTCACAAAAAGTGAGTTTCTTCCCTTAACCATTAGCCAATTCCTATAGTACAACCACTAATCTATATAGGTTCTATGTCAAGGATTTGACAATATAAAACTGAGGAAAAGTATCCAGCACTGTAGCCTGTTGAGTTATTGTAACTATTTAATCCTCTTCAATGAATTTAATTTTAATTAATTAAAATAATTAATTAGCTGAAACAATTCATTTAATACTATTAAAATATTCTATTCATTAAATTAATCTTATCAATCACCATAGTGCTAATATTACATGCCAAAAACATAAATCAAAATCATAAATACCATAAGGGAATTTATGTATACTAGACAATATTTTTCTCTGTCTCAAATTTTTATCCAAAGCTTAGTAGTATCCACCACAACCCATTGATGGTCCACCCATATTCACCATTGATAAACCCATAGAACAAGATCCTAATATGAACAATGAAGATCAAAAATATTATATCATAATTTATAATTATTTGAAAAAATTTATTAAAACTTATTGTAAATGGTGAAAACTCACCAAATCACCAAGCCATACCAAAGCCAAATCAAAAGACACCCTAAGGGGTTGTATCATACCTCCAATCACATACCGAGAAATATCCCCAACAACGCCAAAATAATAATTTTAAATTTAAATAATAATTATCCAAAAATTGAAATGAATAAAAAATGATGAAATAACATACCAAATTTCTATGAAACATGGTCGAGATGGCATCTTGGGAATCCCTAATTGTAGAAATAACGAAATCAATATCACCAACATATAATTCCACCATGTTCTAGTGGAATATAATCAAAAACACTAAATGGGAATACTATTATTAGAACAAGACAGTGGGGAAAACATTGAGTCCAACAACATAGTAGAAATAATTTCGATTATCAATAAAATCTTCTTCGAACAATACCCATGATGGGGTTTTAACAGAGTAATATAGGTTATAAATCCCCTTGGTCGCATATAAGAGAGGGAGGAAGAAGAGGGGCCTACCCTCTAAAAAATGGTGAGGAAAAATTGTAAATTTCAATCTATAAATAATTCACATAGTTTACCCACATGGTTGGTAAAAACATGTTCCAACCATGAAGGTCATACTAGTCAAGAAAAAACATCTTTCACAGTTGTACAACATCATTTTATAGAACCAATACCAACTGTGAAAACACATCTCCATCCATATGAATAATTTATAAATAACCATTCACCAAGACTCCAAGACCAATCTGAGATCCATAGTTTAAATGGAGACCCACATTGCTTCCTCCAAACTATTCCCAAACCTTTTTAAAAAACAAATAATTGTAAAAAAAATTAACAATCTGATCTATAGGGTGTCAAATGATTTCCCCTAAACTATGTGCACCAAACCATGCATCCTAGACAATATTCCCCAAAACACCCAAAACATAACCCAATGCATCTGAATATCACCAAAGCACAAGAACTTCCTTCACAGATTCATTCTGTATCTATTATACATCACTTTAATGCATTAAAAGTCATATAATTCCATTTTGAGACATGTTTCCACATTCATCTTCTATACTCACAGGGAAATTAAAATTTCTTCGGGAATTCTGAAATTGTACCCACATGGGATCTTAAAGGTATTTTTTATGAAACAAGGGAAAATAGATGACTTTGTTTATCATAATTTTTCATCAGTTGAATTATATATTCAATCTTCTTATATTCATCATCTAATGAAGATTATAAATGAGCATGACCGCTTCATTAGAAGAAGAAGGTTGATGCATTTAATATCTCATATCATGTAAAAAATAATTCACTACTCTATGGTGTGGTGTGACTCACCATGTGATAGTGTATCACAAGTTATACCTATGTTAGGTAAAATCCACAACATTATGGTGGTTCCTTTAGTGAATAATTTCATAAAATATTTTTTTGTGATAGTCTATATTTTGGACATAAAACTTGTAAATTTATAGAATAAGGGGCTTATTTAAATTTTTTATAATTAACCCCATAATAATATGTTGAGGAATACCTAGGATTCATGTGATGTAATCATAATCCCCCCTAAAACACGATTATATATGAGGTGACCTTAGGTGGGTGATCAAGTGAATGGTAGGTGTCCAAATACATTCACATGTCCTAATGATCATGATGTTGAGTGTGATGTCATAGATCACATATAGTGAATGATTTTGATGTGTAGACATGATGATTTGAGTTATGGAGGGGAGGTCCTTGAAGTAATACCCCAAAATTATGAAATATGATTACTATTAAATATTTTAATGTGTTTGATATATTTATCCACATACAACACCGAGAAAATTGAATCCATGATATATTTGGATAAAATATAAATATTTAAGTATAAGGATTAAAAAAATACATTTAATCAGTGGGAATTAATATGTGTAAATGATTTATGAATTATATGTATAATAAATAAAACTTTTAAAAGAAATTAAATTTAATTAGTTTACCAAACAAATAACAAGATTATTTGTTAGTGAGAAAATTGTTTTAAAAAAATTGTTTTTTTTGTGAGAAAAGTTTATATTTCAGGAAACACCTGGTTAAAGAAAAATTATGTTTGATTTTAATAATTGGTTTAACAATAATCTATTTGGGAAATGATATGAAATATGAATCATGACAGTTAATATTGGAAATATTCATTTTCCAAATAAAATAGGTCTTCAATTATATTGTATATTTTATTCAAAATTTTATAATAAAATATACAATTTCTAATTAATTAAATGAAATTAATTTTTTAATTCATAATATCAATATTTTCTTTTTATTATTTTATTCTATTTCTTAAAAAGATGATTTTTTGGAAAAAAATTAATTTTTTAGAAACAAAATATTCGAATTAATTTATCATATTATATGAATGATCTAAGAAGTTTATATAACCATTAAATTAAAAACATGAATCAATGTAATAAAATCATTTATTGTGAAATATTATCTGTATTTATAAATTCAATGTCCAACATTATTATATATAATGAAAATATTATATTAGTAAAAAAATTGATTTCAATATTGACATTAAATTAAGTATTTTCCATGTAAATTAGGTTTTTTATTTCCATTAAAGCCTTAAACCAATTTTGTTTTATAAAATATCAATTTATATCAATAAAAACAATGTCCAAGAAAATTTTCCAAATATACATTTAAATCATAAAACCATTATTCCTCTAATGACTACTTTTATGTAATTGAGTGAATTTATTTTAAAATAATTTTTTCAGACCATTAGAAAATCTATTTGATAAATTTATTTTAAATTAATAAATTTAATGTATAAAATTTATTTAAAAGCTAAATATTAATCATTTTATAAAATATAATTTCTAAAATTAGAAATTAATTAACAAATTTAAATTAGATTTGGTTAATTGTTTAATGAAAAATAAATCTCTAGAACACCAAATGTCCCCTAAAAAGAATTGTTTCAGGTGAGTTTATTCCCACAATAATTTTCCACTTCTACATTGTCAAATTTGTTGCCTCAAAAACATGAATTGTTATATCCTATTATAAAAATTTACATGGGTTCTCCCAAAACTACCATTCCCTTCACTTATAAAAGGATAAACCCTAAACAACATAAAGACTAATATATCCATAAAATTACTAATTGAACCTATAAAATTTCAATCTCCCTAGATCATTATCCCTAAAATATAATAAAATGGTTAGTAATTATTAGCATACTCCATTCATATTCAAGGATACATCCTTGAAAACATCAAGTTTCTGACATTATTATTATTATGTACTCGCTTTTCACTTTCATAATATTAATTAAAATTTATTTTCACAAAACAAATATAATGATATTATAATAATTTATATACTATAAATATCCTATATTAAGGTTATAATCATTATTTTCTCATATACCTCATCAATTAAGAAACAAAATATTGTTTTTGCCTTGTGCGGACTATCACCTCTAAGAAGAAACATCTTTTATTTTTCATCATCGCCTTACTGGGATCGATATATTGGTATTATTAAAGGATTAATACATTTTTATACTTTCATTGAGGTTCTATTATGAAAAAATATAGAAAATATCTATTATATTATCAAAAAAATATCATCATGAAATTAAACATTTATAATATGTGTACTAAGAGGAGAGCTGTTTTGAAAGAAATTCCAATATTTTCATATTCATTTGTTATTATTATAATTAGTTATAATTTTTATATATCATATTAATAAACAATAAATATTTTTAGTATTCTTTTATTATAATTTTATTATAATTAATCCATCATGTAATCATCCATTATTCATGGTAGGTTCATTTTTGGGCCTATTTACCCACCTACTAGAACAAAAAAATTAATTTATTACATTGTAAGGAATGAGAATATGTTTAATGGTTCAATATTATATAAATTACTATAAGATAATTTGGTTTTTGTAGGATTTCTGAAAAAATATTTTTATTTACATCAAATACATCTGAATTTAGGACATGGGTTGTCTCTAAAAGAGTTTGGTTTGGGGTTCTAACCAACCTATCAAATTTTTTTTTTGGGTTTTGTTTTTAATATATTTTTAAGAATTTTATATTGATGGGTGATTATTTTGATTAATGAAAATTGGAAAGATGATAGGAATTGATATTATGGACATTAGGAACGTAGACTCCCCTGGATTTAACGTTGTGATCCTTACTAGATTCATAACCTTGAACCTTCAATTCTATTTTATACACGTGTCAGTCGACTATAAAAAATATTACAAATTAAATTATATGAATTAAGATAATATTCATCGAGAAACTCCAAAGTAATCAGTTCATCACTATCTCAAATGGTTCACAATCTTGATCCAACCCTATATTCATATCAATGTTCCCGTGGTACAACACTTTTCTAAACAGTGAGAGATTAATGATTATTTAGCATTTTGAAAGATATTAATTAGGGTAGGGACATGAGGTAATATCATTTTATCATCCTCTAAATATCGGAGATCCAAAAAAAATTGTAACAAAACTCACCAGGTGTGCTGATAATGTATCACTAGTTTTATTTGAATGGGGATCGTTATTGTGTCCTTTCATCATAAATGATATCTTCATGGATAACCAAAAGTCACAGTAGGTGAGAGACACGAATAATAGGGGAGTGAATGAAAAGAACAAATGGAGAAAATGAAATTATATTAAAATTTATACAATGCCCAATGATTTTATATAGGAACATAATTTTTAGTCGATATGAAACGAATGATTCAATATGGTGTGAGGAAAAATATTTATCAGTTATCACACATCTTCTTCCTCACATTCATTGTCATGGAATGATATTTATTCATAGCATGAGATCTATATTTTTGTTGATGGTTATATTGGTTTATTTGAGAGAATATTTTTTGAATGATCATTATATATATTGGTATGAGAAAAAATAGAACACATCACACACTTCATATACCCAGTGATTATCTTTGCAAATAATCTGGTGGAAGTGCTTCCTGTTTGAATCTTTAGTTGATAGAGTGATTGGATTAGGTTGAGAATATATCAAATTTGGTTATTCTCTATAACATTAATTATATAAAATATTAATTTCTTTTTGTTGTAGGTCCCAGGGTGCATTTCCAACTATAGCATACGTACTAATTTCAAGTGAGGGTCTTGTTTATTCAATACAGGGATAATAAATCTTTTCATCCAATGTTGGTCTCGGGCTTCAAGAAATGATATTTCCACTGTGTATTGATATTATTAATTATAATTGAATGGAGAACCATCTACAAATAGATAGAAATTATTTTACAGTATTAAGGATTAGTGACATTGGATGTAAGGCTATTTGGTGATCTTGTGTTCACATGGACTGACAGACATGTTTCTTTAGTTATGAATAGATCATGTGAACACACATAATATATTATGTCTATATTCAATGTTAGGATGAATTAGATTAATTATATTCTAATTAAAATTTTGTTGGGGATAAAGAACATGGTAGAATGTGATCATTTTTGGAGGATGAGCATGGTTTCACATGAGGGTAACATGAATGGAACAAAATCCATGGGGGATTTTTTCGAGTACAAGATGTTTGTGTGATCACTAAAGAATGAAACTTGTGGACGGGAATGGGTTAAAGACATATTTCTTATTCCACCAACAAAGGGATAAAATTCAACAATATAGGAAAAATCATCATCATTGTTTGAATTTAAATATTTATCTTTATGATCATCTAGAATTGTATTGTCATCCTCAAGAGGATCAGTCAATTTAGCATTGCTAGATGGGGTCGGATGCACTGATGTGGATATTTTTCTTTGATGGCCTCTGGTATATATTCATCTTTGGTTAGAGGGTGGGATTAAATTATTCATCATGATCACGGTTGAGATCTATTCATGATTCCAAAATTCTATAACATCAAGGGATCTTTAATTATAAATGGTTCAGTCTTAGTCCTTCAGATCATTATTAGTAAGATTCAATTCATCAATCAGTTATATTTTGATGTGTGTTCATTACTTGTTTAGGTTAATATATTGGTATGGCTAATTTTTTTGGTCAAGAATGAAAAGGTATTTCATTAGAGCTAGTCCACAAGATTACATTTTTTTGGATTCTCAAGAATATTAGAAAAATCATGATTTGAATTCTTCATCTAGAATAGGGTGGCACACAATCTAGTTCGACATCAACATTTAGTTCTGGTATCCTGATATTCCTATGGGTTTTGGGATTCTTCACTAATAGTTTAGTGATATTTTAGTCATTCATGAAAATCATAGAAGGGTTCGGGATATATCTCCATACGTTTAGTTGGAGAGATTAGTTTTCAATTTCATATATGATAGGTTATAGGTGATTCTCAATGACACATGGTTCCCATTAATGGTAGGTTAGAGATGGGGGGAGGGGATGCATGATCACATGGGCGATGAATTTGAGAATTCAGTATGGTAAGGGGGTAGGGTGTGTTATCATGAATGCATGTTGCATTTTTATCTTGCGGTTAACTAAGTTACTATGTGTGCAAGTAGAGAAGGAGCAGTGATATATTTCTTTATTGTGTATCCACTTTAGTTTTGAAACAAGATTACTATAAATTAGTCAAGAAATGTTTGATCTAGATTAGTTATTCAGTCATTTAGGAGGTGATTGTGACATCCATACTAATACTTTTACACTATTTTGTATTTTAACATACATTTCAAAAATATAAACATTATATATATTTTTCTCAAAAAATACCAGTTAAAATAGAACACCTATCAAATAATAATTTCATGCTTTAAAAAATTAATTCTATATTACATTTAATTAACCAATTAAAAATATACTTTTTAATACATAAAATGTACATACTTTAAATGTCATAGTAAAATCCAAATTTAAAATAAAAATTCACAATTATTTTTAAAGCTATTTCAATGTATACATTTTCATGAAAAAAAATTATAAATAAATTAAACTAAAAAAATTCCCCTTAAGAATTTTAATTCTTGATTGAATATAATAATTAAATTCACAATTGAAAATAAAAATTAACATCACTTTTAGTCGATGTATGTATTATAAATTTATTTCAAAATATGAATAAAACATTATAAATCATTAATTTAGGAATTTTTTGATTAGATTCTAAATGAATGTAATCAATACAAAACACTACTTTTCTGGGTATTATCTTGAATTACGGTGTAATAATCAATGAGTAGATTTAAAATAACTAATAATTTCATATCGAATAAGTATATAATAATTTTTTTGGTGATTTTATATCAAAATTTAATTCATTAATTAAAAATGTATAATCTCGTCATTAAGAATAATCAAAAAATGATAGTTATTGATATCATTTTCAATAATTAATTATAAAAAACTCATGGAAGGAATTAGAATAATTGTAAATAATTACAATTCATCCCAATAATATATTTTAGTGCTATTTTAATTATTAACACTGAATGAATAATGAACCCAGAGACTACCAATATGAAACTAGTACAAATGATCAATACTATAAACACATGATATGGAAAATCAAAAGAATTCATGTAGATAATGACTAATTATGATGTTTTAGAATTTAAATAGATATTATTAATGTTATTTATTAATCGATTAATAATTTTTTTTACATTTGGTTAAATTACATTCATGGAATTTTGTGTAAGAGGATAAAGATTTTTTTAATTTATCTTTATTGAGATATGCTTTAATGTTATGAACCAATTTACTAAATATATGGTTTCCATAATTATGAATATATTTTTTTCAATATTCCATGATTCAATAAATGAGATTTAAAAATGCATATTATTTTCACTCTAATAATGGTTTTTTATTTAAAAATTACTTATGTTATAAGCGCTATCATGTCTAATTCATCTCTTTTAGACTTGTTTGATATTATGCACAAAATTTAATTAATTTAGTGTATATAAAACATATATGACATATTATATAATTAATACCTTCTATTTTATGGTATATAAAAATATATTTTATGTTTTAACTCTAAAGGGTTCCTGATCCAAAAGTGTTACTCAATTCATAATGGTTTTCGTATCAATTTACATTCAATCATAAAATTTTCTGTATTGATACACCTTTCTGTATTTTTCCAGAGTTTCTGAAAAATAGATATTTTATCATTAATCACATTTATTTAATGTTATATAAATATAAATTTACTATTCGATCTAGTATGGGTGTTTTATAAAATGTTTACCAATATGGTAAGAGTTTTCATGTCAAATTCTTCTCTTGGATACATGTTTTGTATTATGCACATACATTCATTTATGTAGTGTATATACTGAATATTTCATATATCAAATCATTAATTATATTTAAATTTATCTATTTTCTATCTAATTTGAAGGACTAACATTCATGGGGTTTTGAATAATGTGTTACTCAAGCTATAAGGGACTTCATTATTTTAATTATGATTCTGTAAGATATAAAAAAAATTGCACCATGATTCTTTTTTAGTGTATTCACTACCCATGTATATATTTTTATTTTACTCTTTGTATTTTAGTGGATCTAATATCCAAATCATGTCCCATAATTCAAGTTTTTATTGATTCAATTTTTTCTCAATACTTTTTATTTTGGTTACTCAACTTCTGTTCATTGAGTTATATTCATTCTCTTAAACATACAAGTGTGGAACATTATTTCCTTTTATTTCATTATGTGTTATTCTATATTTTTTATTCTTGGGGACATAAATTCTTAATATATAAAAACATTAATGAATATTCATCACATCAGGGGTCATGTTCTTTTGAAAACGCCTATTTTATTTCTCTATATGGATCAGTGTAATTTTAATATAGTATTGACTATGTTGTATAACCATTTATATATAATAAGATAACATTAAATTTTAAATTATTTAGATTGGATTATGTTCACCTAGATATAATTTTGTTATGTGTACATGTTGAAATTCATTTCTACCTTATATATTTTAATTATAATATTGATTATTATAGACACTTTTACCATGTATTGTTTGAACTTCCTCTTAAATTCTCATAATGGATTGTGATTATGATATCAATTTTTTTAACATGGTGAAAATTATTGACCTTATTGATGATTATACACTTGAAATATATTTTTATGTGGTATTAATTTTTTTATCTCTCATTATATAGATAACCATGTTTTATTCAGTAAGAAGTTCCATTGTAAATGGAATGAAAGTACTTTTTTACTCTGCTAGTGAATTCATTAATGTTAAACAAGTGTTATGTAGAAAATATAATTATAAATATTCATGATAAATCAGTAGGTCTCATGAGACTAAATAGGTGGTGTTTTGGTTAATTCACTTTCCATAACAAGTTATTATTTTGGAGCGGTACATTGATAGAAATATGTCTTTACTACTATATTATTGATGAGTAAAGTGTCCATAAAAAAGAAATTGACAATGGTTTTTAGTGACTGCAATTATTTATCCATTTATTAGAAGATTATTATTATATATATATAAGGCTCTAATTATCAATTTGATTATGAATTCATTTTGTTCACCTTTTCCTTCTAAATATTAATGTCATAATTTCTTAAGTAATATATATCCCTTACTATTAATTTGAGCTCACATATTTCTTCTATTCACATTACCCATGATATGATGAAATGTAGTAAAAGTGACATGTTTAAAGTGATATCACATGTAAAATAATTTGGGAATGATTTTGAAGACGTATCATGAATTAAATTGTTTCTTATTTATTATGGTAAAATTTTCATTAGTTGAGAAAGGTATGGTAGTTATTTATTTATCATTTATCTTAATAATGTAAATCTCTATAAAATAATTGATCATCCAAATGAATTTTATGTATAAATTGTTTTTGATTATGTAATTATGCTGGGTTATATCCAGGTATTTACTGTCGGTATCAAATAATGTGTGTAATGTATGTGTTTATGGAACTAGATCTAGTAGTGTGTGTTTGTAGAATCACTATTAGTATCAAATAAAATTTTTAGATATATTCGTATATTAGGATGTTTGTTGATGTTAAATTATGAATAAAAAACATAAGGTTGATAAAAAAATCCAAAGGAAAAACATTCCCTTTTCGTATAAAAATGATGTAATAACGCCAATCTCAATTGTATATTAGGATGATATAACATGAGTTAAAATCATAAGAATTATTCTATATAAAGGATGACTTCCAAAAGAAATGGGTATGTTGAGAGTATGTGGGTTTTCAAGAAATTAAAAGACTTTTGGGATTCTATAAAGAGGAGTTGGTTCTACAACGACCTTTCTTAGGGGTAATAATCATAAATAGGGTGTGTTTGGAATTATCTAAGCCATGTCCTGCTCCATGGAAAAATGACATTCTGCACACCTAGATTGTCACTACTGGAGGGTGTCCATTAGTTAATATAATTTTCTTCATAAAAAACAATGAATTTTTTAATAATGGTGTTAATTAATTAGGTTGGAGAACATAATATAAAAAATATTTTGGATAATAATGGATTGAATAGGGCCAGTCATATATTTTTTTCCCAACAACTTATTTTTTTTTATAAAAACCCAACTTTTAAAGAAAATGTCGGAAACCGGTCTAGACACAACTAGATAATCAACCAACACCATAGGTAATAATAATATCATCGAATTGCAGTTTATTCCTTTTAGAAAACATACATTTATGGACACTCCATTGAAGATTGATGGCCTTTCCATCCAGATCGACTTTGATAAGGTCTTCAAAGAAATTTTCCAACTTGTCCCATGTTTGGATGATTATTTCCACAATGATATTCTTTCTGTTCAAACCACGTGCCAATATGATGAGTTGATTTCAAACCCGAATGCCATGATACTCATTCAGATTTGATTGGATGCCTCTCCCAACCAATCTATCAAAATCCTCTTGAGTATCATCGACCACAAGTTCCTTTTCTATGAATTATTCCTTGATGATGATGATATAATCCCATACATCAGACTCCGTCATTTCCATACCACTAAAGGGGATAACAGATTCTACAATAGCAGTTTCATCATTCAATGAATCCATGACAGGGGATTCACCTATATGGGATTCATGCTCCTTATGGGTATCAACCTTCTTATTCATGGCGAAGTCTTTATACTTGTACGATTTGTTTTTGTCCACGATTTTGGGAATTTTTTGAGATGCCCTGGATTCACTTAAAGATATTATAATGGGGGGACTAGGTAGATTTGAAGAATATTTTTTTCTTCACGGCCTCCGGGAGTGTGTAATGAAACTATCAGATTCTATAATTGTGTTCTTACCTTTCCTTGAAGAGGATCTCTGATATTCCTATGAAATTATCATTTCCTTGGGCTTGACAGTGGGATCCGAAGAAATGCTCTCCTCATGATAATCCTCCCGATAGGGGGGTTATCTTCAGGGTCAACTGTATCATCCCCTTCCCAAAGAGCCTGAAACTCATCTTCCCCCTGCACTGAAAACCTATTTTTTCTACCTAGAAGACACTCTTTGACAACAAAAAGAGATAGATCGTCCTATCCGACCACTCCAGAAATCTCAACACCATGCACATGAGAACCTCTACTGCTAGATTTCACCAAATTTGGAAAGTATGAGGGGGCCCAGGAACTCGGGCCAACCCCTGCCCATCTCCCTGAACATTGTTCTTGATTTCAACATGATTTCTTAATATTTAAAAAACTTATGAGACCATGGGTTATAAGGGCCTCAAATGCATATATTTCTGCTTTTCTAGAGGAAATCTACTATCTATGGTGACCAGACTCACCTCCTTCTGGTAAGAAGGGCTCCCACTCACCCCATATCCCTGGGGATCTTCCAAAACTACTTCTCACCCTGTATCAATGGGCATAATAGCTTCTAAATAGGAATGAATATCCCGAGACTTTTCAACCATCTCATTGGAAGGATCCTTCTGGATCAGATTAGCCACATTTACCGAACTCAAAGTAGGTATAAAATTACCTCTACGAGAGCTCTGGGCTAAGTGACCTAGGAGGAAACAGGAGGCGTAGTATCGAGTCCATGACTTGAAAACAACTTGCTGTTTAACCCTATATTCACCTTCATCCTCAATCCAGACCAAATCTAGTGGGGGTACAGAGATATTGACCTGTACGCATATTATAGTTTTAATGGGATGGAAAACCGCTTGTGTCCTAGAGTCTGTGACCATGAAAAGACCTAGAAGATTACCAATCATCGGCAATATTGAAGGGTTTCTGAAGTATAATGAAATACATGGAAGACGAACCCAAATCGCCTTTATCTCTGGGTCACAGTTCAACTGCAAATCATATGACCAAAGAAGTAGGGATAACCAATTATTGTTGATAGAATGTGCACCGCTAGACCATGCATGAGAAATATCTTCATCAGAGGAAAAACAAACCATCATTTGCTGAGAGTCGAGTAGACCGACGACCAGGGTATGATCAAGACCCAACCGAGTGTTGATGATTCTATTGATTGTATCCACCAAAGGCCTCTGATGACTAAATGAATCCACCAAAGTAAGGTTGTGAAGGGAAGAAGCCTCTGAAAACTCTGCAAGAGAAATTGGGAGATAAGGGGCTCAAAAGGCGATGCCGAGGTCTTTTGGGGCTAGCTCGATACAAGGGAATATATGGATTGAAACCAGGACGGTGAAGGGAGAGAGGTGAAAGGAAGGGTTAGCGTGAGAAGAAGAGATGATGCCACCACCCCCTCCCCCTTAGGGAGGGGAGGAGTCGACGGATCGGCAAGCCCCAAAACTCTAGCACACCTTGGAAGGTGAGCGCTCGAGTCATATGTCGATAAGAATTTATCATATGTTAAAAATAAAAAATCTATAAGGGAATACATATTTAGAATTATGTTTTCATATTCATATTTTGGATTTTATCATATCCATTAAGGATTTGGTATTCAGTTGAGACATGATTATAAGGGAAAATCTATGTATAATCTATATATTGAATCCATTATATTTTATAACCGAATAAGGGAGAATATGTAAATTTTTATGAATTTTTATATATTCTTATTTTGATTGAAAAAGTGACTTTCTATATCTTAACTAAGGTGGTGATGTTGATATTGAAATATGAATAAATTTATAACACATTTAGATATTTTCATTAGTTATTTATATTTATCCCTGAAATATTCATATATCCAAATGTTATTAAGGATTACATGAAATATATAGGGATCAATCACCAATAGTTTATCTTTAAAGGAGTGAAAACATATATTATATTATATAAATGAAATTTAAATGTGATTGTATGAAATTTTATATTTTTGGTGATAACTATTTATGAACACATAATTGTATTATGGATAACTATTCAGTTTAAAAAACTAATGATGTAGAGGTACGAAAAGAATAATTGATTTTGAAAAAATTCAGTCTGTTAATATTGGTATCCTTGGGCCTGATAATTGATTCATAGTATTTTTAGTGAATTTCATCGTATTATTTGGATTCTGATATAAACTAGCTAGTGTGGGACATTTAGAATTTGTCATAAATAAAATGTGATGGTTAAGGAATGTTTTTTAAAATGTAAATAACATTGTTTTGGTTTAATTTCATGGAGATTCAAATGGGTTTTGAGATTATATGAAAATAGAATATAGAAAAGTGGGAATATTATTGTAGGAATGTTTAATATTGGATGATGAAGGTAAATATTGTATTATTAGTATTTATTTCCTTGATTATTGGGATTAGAATATTTTATGACATTTCATTGTAATAATTGATATATATTTTAATGAGAAGGTAAATTAGTACGACATAAACTTACACAAAGATACCTTTGTTTAAGTATGTTACCAATGTATGTAATAGAGTAAGTGGAAACTATCCCATTAAAAAATAAAATCGGATAAGGTTAGAAGTGATAAATCTTATAATAATGTGAAACCTACTATCAATAATTCTGATTAACATTTATAAACACACCAAAGAAAAGAATGAATGAATTTCATAGAAATTTAGGTGAGAAATATTATAAAGTAATGATGATTTATCTTTCTATATTTCAAAATATGGGAAGACACATGGGGGTAATTATCTATAAAGGATAGACGAATTCTATATTTCAAAATATTAAGGATACTTGAATCAATAGTGCAGGGTAAAGAGATATTCTAAAAAAATTTAGATCTTCATTTACAAGAGAGTTTGAAATAAAACAAATAAATGTCCTAATCCTAGGTTTAATAATGGAAATAGTCGCCAACAACCAAGCGAAGAAGGAAAATCCAATGAAACTAATAATAATAAATCTAAATGTGATTATTCACCCTTGATATTCCAGTAACCTATGACGTGTATAGTTTATTCAACTACTAAATATTGAGATATAAATAATAACCCCAAGTGGTCTAATTATCATATACATTATTTTCATGTTTTTTCAGAAGTTATTAATTATGAATCTTGATTTACATCCCATAGTAGAATTTTAGGGGCATTAATGTTTGGGATGTCTCCCTTTATAAGGAAATTATAATGATTTAACATATTAAAAAATCTCATTCCATGTCCAATATATATCAATTATAATCTATAATTATTTTCTATGTTTTCAGTTCCCAATAGAAATTACACAGATCTTATGATTCAATTTTTTTTGATGAATTTTATTTATTTTTAGGAGAATATAATAATGTGAAATTATAATTTAAAACAACTATTAAATAAGTGAACGTGTTTGATAACTTTTTCTACACAGAACATGAATCATAAACAAAACCATGATATATTTATCTAAAATATAAATATTCTAGAATAACCATTTAAAATATTGTTTTTTGATTAATGCGAATGAATATGGGTATCTTATTTATGCATTATAGTTTTATATAAAATATATTCTACTTTTAATATGAATGAAATTCAATTTGTTTTCATAAAATTAATAATAAGATCAGTTATTATTAATGAAATTATTTTTCTAAAATGTTTCCTTTTATATTTTACACATTTCTATCTTAATAAATAAATGATTAATTGTAAATGATGTTTTATATTAAAAATTATTTACAAAAATTAATGTTGTTAAATGATATTATATAAGAATAATAATAGTTAACACTTGAAATATTCATTTTCCGATTAAAATCGTATTCCAATTAAATTTTATTATTTTATTAAATAATTGAATTTATAAATTTATGAATATGTAATTTATAAAAATGGACTCCGTTTTCGAAATTCTCACATAAAAATTTACTTAGTATGAATTATTGTGTTTTTATGAAAATGATATTTTTTTTGCAAAAAAATATGATTTTAATGAAATATGTAATATATATGAGTTTAACATTATATATTAAAGACCTAAAAATTTATTAAACCTTTTAAGGGATCAAATATTAATATATTTAATGATATTAAAAATTTTAACATATTTGTTATGTTCATAAATCCTTTGTGTTACATTTTTAAAGTTAATTTAAATTTCCCTTTAGCAAATAAATTTTATTTTCATATTTTATTAAAATACAGAATGTTCAAGGGATATATAGTATTTTCATTACATTAAATCCACAAATCCTTATATTATTTTTTATATATCATTTTATATCATTATAATTAGTAACCAAATTTTTTTACCTCATATATAAATTTAAATCACCAAACGTTATATCTCAAAAAAGATATTTTTACACAATTTGGTGAATTTAGTTTAGAATTAGTTTTCAAAACCAAAAAAATTTATAGTTTTTAATATTATTTTAAAATTTAAAATCAGAATTATCAAAATAGGATTAAATGGTTATCGTTAATATTTATCATTGAAATTAATTAGAAAGGAATGAAATTAATTACTAATATAAAAGTAAATTAGCCTAAAAGTTAAAAATATAAAATAAAATGCCATAAAAACTATAATTTGTTAATAAAAGGAGTGACTTAGTTTATTTTCAACCCAAACTCATTATACCCTCTTCTATTTCAATTTTCTTCTTTTTAATATTAAATTGTAACATCGCATTATTTAAAATATTAATGATGTCCCCAAAATGACACTTCCCACAAGTTATAAAAGGGTAACTATTCCACCACATAGAGACTCAAATATCATTTGGATTAATAATATAAAAATACAAAATTTAAATTTCAATATAACCTTATACCATGAACATAATCTCAAGGTCACGAAATCTTATCCTAATCACGTCAAATTCAATGATACTTATAGGGAAAATTCAAGTCTGTAACGTCAGTATTATCATATACTATATTTTCTTCTTAATTATCTTCCTTAACATTTATTATAGTCAAAATAATTTAATTTTATTATAATAATTTATATAAATTAAATTTACTATATTAATGATATTTTCATTATTTGTTCATATTACACATCTATTAAGAAAAAGAAAATTGTTGTTAGTCGTATTATTTCTTACCACCTCCACATCGTAACATGTTTTTTTTTCATTTAGTAACATACAATGATGTTTCTAAGGATATAATTAAAGGATAAATATAAATTATATTATTTAATTATGTTTTTGGTATGACAAACTATATAACCTATTAATGATACTATCAACAAATGATCATTATTAATTTGATCTTTTAAAATAAGTGTATAAAGAGGATAATTGTTTATTCAAATTGTTTAATATTTTCATATCCATTAGTATTTCATATATTTTCTTATAATTATTATTTATAAAACTATGATACCCTAAATAAAATCATAATTATTCAACTGTAATTATGTTGCAACTAAACTATATAATAATTGAATATTAATCATGATAGGTTCATGTATCAGTTATATTGACCTCGAACTTGAAAAATATTATAATGTTATGTCACTAAATACTATGTAAAATTAGAAACTTTTTTAATATGATATAAATGTGTTTATAATGATTATGCTGAGTTATGGGAGTTTTATATCGATATTTAATCCATTAATTAAAAAAATTCACTTTGATAATCTATAATCACTGAAACATGGGAGTTGTGTTTTGTATATTAAAGAATAAATAATAAAACACTCCTGGAAATAATTTTGAACATAATGAATAATTTTAACTCACTAATAATCGAATATATAATAATATATTAATTTTCAATATTTAAATAAGAATTAACATGAACACCACTATTATATAATTAGTACAAATGATCAGAACTATAAACACATGATGTGTAAAATCATAGTAATTCATATAGTGAATGACTAATTATAATGAGAAACAAAGAAAAAGGATACTATAATTATTATTAATTAAGATATTATGATTTGTTTGTTTGTAATACTTGATGTTAATGTACGTTCTTGGATGAAATGACAAGTGGTAAGGCTTTTTGTATCAATTTACATACATTAAGAAATGTTTTAATGTTATAACCAAATTTCTTATTTAGGGGGTCTATATAATTCCCAATAATTTATTTTTTAATTAGAAATAATTTAAGGCATTTTATTTATATAATAACATCATTTATAATAATCCACTTACTTTCGATTCAAATATTACTTAACACATAAGGGTTTTCACCTTAAATTCCTCTCTTTGATACATGATTGGTATTATGAACCTAATTTCATTTATATGGTGTATGTACTAACTATTTGAGATATTTAATCATTATTCCATTTTATTTAATGGCATATAAATATATAGTTCTTGTTGTAAAACTCATGGTTTTCTAATCCAAAATTGTTACTCAAGCCATTAGGGTTTTCATCTCAATTTTCCATCATTATGACAAGTATTTCATTCATACATTTATTATCATTTTTTGGGGGTTTTATACTTCCAATTGGAGATATGCTATATTAAATTCTTATTATTTAATTGTATATATACATATATATATCATGTTTTTACTATTAAATGTTTCTAATCGAAATATTACCAACGCGGTAAGGCTTTTCATCTCAAATTAATATCCTTGAGACATGTTTAATATTATGTAACTAATTTCATTTATGTGGTGTCTATAATAACTATTTCTGATATAATATCATGAATTATATTTTAATAATTGTATTTTAATCTCAATTTTGTGTCATATTCTTCAAGGGGTTTTTATTAATGTGTTACTTATACAATAATGGTTTTCATTGTATTAATTTTGATTCATTGAGACATATTATATTTTTTTCAACATGTTTCCTTCCTATAGTGTATTCATTAATCATGGATATGATTTTATCATAGTAATTGTATTTCATGTGATTTAATATTCAATTCTTATCCCATTATTCATGTGTTTTTTGATTAATTTGATTCCCAATAGTATTGTTTTTTTAATTCAAATCCCATTTATTGGGTTGTGATATTTATCTTGAATAAAAAAATTTGGAAAAATATTTCCATTTATTTTGTTATGTATTATTATATCATTATCTTCCAGTTATATAAATTATAACCACATTCCTTCTATTAGTATATCCATATATGTGGATTATGTTCTTTTAAAACCATCCACTATGGTTTTCTGGATGGATTATGATCATGTTATTCCAGTATTGAATTTGACATAAAACCATTTATACATATATTTAGACTCTAAAATATTATATAGATAGGATTGTATATTTCTTACCTATAAATAATTTTATTCTATTGACATTGAATAAATTTTTGGCACTATGTATGTTGGTATTCCAATAAGAATGTTAATTGAAACGTTGACTATGTAATGTCTGACCATCCGCATTCTTTCAATGGTGTGGTT
This sequence comes from Viscum album, assembly GCA_963277665.1. Taxonomy (NCBI): domain Eukaryota; kingdom Viridiplantae; phylum Streptophyta; class Magnoliopsida; order Santalales; family Viscaceae; genus Viscum; species Viscum album. The sequence continues at coordinate 431,530,864 of OY728150.1, read as the reverse complement.
TTATCATGATATCCATTTTATTTAACTAGGAAAATTATTGATATTTATGATTATTATTGACCTCCATTATATGTTTATCTTATATTTATATCTGTATTTCTATAATATGGAGAACCATGTTTTTTTTCAGTAATAGCTTTCTTTAAGAATGGAATGAAATGTGTTTTTGATGCTTATTATGAATTCATTAGAGATGAAAAAGTGATGGGATGGTAAAAAATTATATATAATCTATTTTAATTGATTGGAATCATTAGATAAGACATTTTGGGTTGTGTTCAATTCAACTTCCCATAATATGATAGTGTCTTAAAATAAGGACTTAATAGCAGGATGTCTTGAGTATTATCACAATGGAAAGTACAGTGTCTTAAAACATGTCCTTAATAATAGGTTTTTCATTTTTGACATTATGAATTCCATCATCATGTGATTATTATTATTTCTAATTTTATTTCATTTACTATCATGGATATATAAGACATTCTGCTTGAAGTCGATTATAGATTCTTATTTACCATGTGTATTTCATGATTTCTTAGGTTATATTTTTCCCATATTAATCATTTGAGATCACCCCTTTCTTATTTTTACACTCCACAAGATGTGAATAAAATTAGTAAAAGTGGCATGTTTAGAAGGATAACACTTGTGGATGAATTTATGGGAGATATTGAATACTGATCATGAATTTTATAGTTTTTTATATATAATTAAAAAATTCCATTAGTTGAACAATCCTCATATTTATTAGTTTTTTTCCTAATTTCGTAAATCTTTAAACCTAAAATGATATATAGGATATAAGTGCATCGTGAATAATTTTTTATTTTTTATTTACTGATGGTTATATCAGGGATTATAAATGTAGTATTAAATAACATATGTAATATATATGTTTATAAAACCAGATGTAGAAGTGTGGGTCTAAGGCATCACATCTATTGAAAAAAAGAGTACATATAGATGGTTAACTACCCAACCATTACATTTCATTAATGGTGGATAATGGTGGGGAGGACTCTATAAAGACCAGAAATTTTGAATAATATTTTGTTTCATACAAAATGTATGTTTTACTATGTCATTAAAAATTAAAATATATAATCATATATGAAATTTGACCTTCATGATTTGACCGTTATGTGACCATTGTTTAATATTACTATTTGAAACAATATTAATTTATCATATTATAATTAATTTATATAAAAAAAATTATAATTGATTATTAATATAGAAATAAAGGACGATGGCCTCATCTAGTATACCCTTTTCATGAAAATCTTATTTGTTAGATCTTCATCACGAAGAAGTGTCACTGGGTTTTTCTCTTGACCAAGCCCAAGATGAAATTCAACATGTTAAGAATGGAAAAAATTTCTTATGGGATAATTTCAAATTAATTTATATTACCACTTAGTTGATGTCATCAAAGACACCCCAATATTACATCACCATAACACACCTTACCCTTTGGTCGTATGCAGGTGTTTTAAGGGGTTATGTTTAAAGGACCTATGTACATAATATCACACTCGGTTTTTTGGAAATTATCATCCCTTTCATGGGGTTTGGGTGAGATGAATTTTGTATTGGGACATCCATATATGTATAATCATCCAACTATGGGTTCCCCAATATCATGTTTGGGTGTTTTTGGAAAAAATATTTGTTACTTCATGATTTGGGTCAACCATGAGCTCATTTCCAAAATTAAGAAAAATTGTTTCTTTTATAAAACCATAGTTTTAAAACATTTTTAACTCATTCAACTTCTCATCTAGCCTCCGATGACCTTTTAAAACTACCATATCCATTTTTACCCCTTATTATTTCATAATCATGGTGTATTTGGGTAATTATTAAGGTATTGGTCTAACCTTTGATCCCATTTGTAGCTCTAAAAAAATAAGTTGTTTCTTTTATATCATATTTATTTTTTTAATATTTTTTTATTCCACCTCTCATGTGAGTCAAAAAACCTATACTCACCCCCCATGTTCCCTTTTATTTCTTTGGAGCTCATCAAAGTCATAAATTAGGGAAACATTTCTCAAGTATTCCAAAATCATTAATATTTTATAACGTAATTTTTTTTTCAATAATTAATCATTCATTTTTATACCTTTCCAACCAAAATATTCATTCCATTGTTATTCTATATCATGGATCCTATACATTGAGATATATTCAATTCCCTCCTCTCTAAGGGAGTGGATCTAAAAGAAGATAAAGATTTCTCAAGTATTCAATACGAGTTTCCTTCTCCAATCCCCCTCTTCCTCCTCCTCCATCAATTGTTTCTTCAATCTCTCTTCCTCCCTGGTCATGAAAGACATGGAGTAATATAATACATTGATTTTTATGTTATTTTCATTATTTTAGGGATTGTATTTATAGATATATGTTTTTGAACCCTTGTGTAAGGTTTTCACGTGTGTATTACAATTCTTCCATGGTTTCGATGTAGGTTCTCCCAAAAACTACCTTTATAATTCAGGAATCATATTTTTCCTCCCTTTATTACCTTATACAAGTGCTAGTTATTTTTCCACCTTTTTTTTAATTATTTTATGTGAATAAAGGGTTGTTTATTCTTTGTTTTGTGAAAATTATGTTGTTTTTGTAAAAGTGTGCATAATATGTTCCAGTTTAAATGATCCACTTGCATTCAAATATGACATATAATTCTTCGAACTTGGTTTGGTTATTTAAATATATATTTTTCTTGAAAATTTTTTTATATAACCTATTTAGTCTTAAATATATTTTGTTTTATTTTTTGTTTCATGCCTCATTTTTTGGAAAGTGATCGATTGGATTTTATGTGCTCAAGGTGATATAAAGTGACCATTTGGCTTTTGGAAAAGTAACTGGTTGGCTTTATCTTTGAATTTGATGATTTTGTAGTGAATTATATGCAGATAATATTTTTAATTATTTTTTAATTAGAAGGTTAAAACTGTTTTATTTAAACAAATGTATGGGTTTTAGAATCACTGTAAAATTTCAAGAAATATACACTATAATAATCTTATGGAATGTCTTTGTGAGATTATTCATTTGTAATGAAAATATTAGTAATAATGTTTAATTTCTTAATATAATTTAGTAAAAAATTCATCTATTATTATTTTTAGGCAATATCATTACAAAATAATATATAAATTTATACTAGATGGAAATAATTTTTTTTTTCTATTATTTTCATTTGATTTAAAATAAATGATCAAGTATCAAATTTTATGGGCACTAATTCAACATAATATGGTATTGATTTGGATTCAAATTGAAGAAATCCTAATCAAACATAAAAATATTACATCAATCAGTGGAGGGGAATAATAAATGAAATCATACCTAAATGAACTTAAAGAGTCTTGAAACTGGGACTTCTCTAACAATCCCACATTGTGCACCCACTAGGATATTCCCATGGGGTTGTAATCAAACATGAAAATATTATTATAAAGGTCCAGTATATGAAAAAACCCATTACTGTAATTTATAGATTTGAGTGTAAATTTAATTCATTATTTAAAGGAATCATGTGCATGGATGATTGGAGATCATGTAAATAGATTAATATGAGTTTCAAGGAAGAATTTTAAAGAAAAACATTGAATATATGACTAATGAATAGAAGTTTTGGATGAGTAATGTGATGATACCTATATTGGATGAAATTGAATAATTTTTTTGTGGAAGTGTCCATGACATGGATAATGTTTTATTCTTCAAAGAAGATATTAGAAGGAGGATATTGTTTTTAGTAATGATAAGATAATTTACTTGAGGTATTGTCATATATGTTTATATTCCTATACTGCAGGTTGACATAAATCACTATGGAGACCTGAATCGGATAGAATTCCATATTTTGATATATCTTATATATGTATCCCACCTTGTAAAATGGAATTTCATGTCACATATAGCGATAGGGTAATATAATTGCAATCAATAGGTATATTAAATTTGAGATGGATATACGGACCCATAGAAAAATGTATTTTGGATCAAATATTGTTTCACATGTAGTAAAAAAATATCACAAGTCACTACAAGGTGAAAGGTATATGAACCAAGGATCATAGATGATGATGGTAAAATATTATGGAATCCATGAAATGAATTTCATACTATGATATGAAGATATCAGTATACATGATATAGAAATGTAATGGGTATTCACATTACAGTAGAATATTAATTCTAATAATTTATTTATATCTGTTATGGTGACCAAAGGATATGTACCTTCTACACTCTAGACATTATAATTAATTAAATTAGACAAACCATTGAGATTAAATAAGGAACCATGTGACTTTTTTAAATGAGTCCTTCAATTTTTTGGAAACCATACAAGTGAGTGGAACCTTGGAAATAATTTTCCACGGTAATTAATTATCATATAGATGAGGCAGAGAAATATAAAGAGTAGGATGGTGAAAAGAAAAACACAAAAGAATAATGATATCATAGGGCATGATATCATTAATCATAATCCATGACTAATTAAAGGTGGAATATTTTCATAGCACACAATATCCTTATAAACCATATCATAGGTAGAAACATATAATTTTCAATGATTAATAGTAATGAAATGTATTACAATGGTAAATAGAATATTTATGGGTCCAAACCACCCTTTCAATTTACCTTTCAAAGAGAGTATCGTTAGAGGGCTAGGGTATTGGGGGTTGTTTTATTTTTTCTAGGGAAATATTGTAAATAAAAAATTAAATAGAGATTTAATAATTTATAAATGGGGAATAGAAAGACCGTAATGAATATTTGGGATGTTACTTGTTTGAGGGTAGCACCAAGGCTTGAGTTATAGTTCTCTATTTTGTGATTTTTAACTGTATAGAGAAGAATTATGGATGATTTCAGAAATAGGCCAGTTGTCCAGTTGGATAGAATACTACAAAAAATGGTAAACGTGTCTCAGGATTGAGGGATTCGGAAGAATAAATATTATTTCATGAGTGGGGGACAATTGAGGTTTTGTTTAAAATGATAAGATGATGTTATAGAAGTAAAAGAGGCATATACACAGAATTTGATCATTTGTATTGGATTCATCTTCAACTTGATCAAGGACTAGTCGTTTGACTTATATATATTATCTTCTTATCTATGTTTTTTGTTCTCCTTCATGTACCTTATTTTTGGAAATCCTATACTTCTCAAAATACAATGATGGTTTCCATCTATTTTTATCAATTTCTTTTCTATCATCATTGTTCTCTCATTGACTCTTTTGTAGCTGGATGGCAGCATATATGTATATGTGGGTATCTTTTGTGGTGAAATTTGTGGCATGAGACCAAATCACTACCTCAAAGATCTCAATGATCATTCCATATGTGAATTTATTGTTTATAAATATATTGAAATATAATGTGTTTAATTTAAAATGAAGGATGTTATGATCATAGTTAGGTGTGAGCGAGAAATGCAAGACCATACTCAAACTATGGAAAAAATACATATATACTGATTTAAGGAATAAAAAAACACAATTGTGTGTGACCTATGGAGATTGAGGGAGTGTATTACTTCACTATGAATAAGAAGACTCCTTATTTTACATGGAATGATACAGTTACATGGATCACATGGGATGACACATAGTTTTTAACCAATAAAACATAAGAAGACATGAAGTTTCTACTTGATAAAATATTCATGGAATGAATGGTTAAATATTCCATTATTTTATTAATATCTATTAGGTATTGTATTACCTAGAAACAACTCAATTAAAAACTTATGGTGTTGTATGGTAGTGCTGAGAATGATGATCATTTGAGGTATATTAGGGGATTGTGGTAGATAGCATTAGTGGACATATATATTTATGAATTTGATTATATGGACATGTGAATATTAAATTTCTCTAAATAATGGTAGCTAGGTATTGTTTCCAATGGGTTGAAGTATTAAATTTGAAGTAAATTTATAATTCTTGACCAACCAAGTAAGGTATGGTTTTTGACCTAGGAATAACATGTTGAAAAGGGAGGAGTAAGTGAGAGAAGTTATTGGGAAACATATATCCTAAACTATGGGGGGGAGTTCAAAGAGGGGGGAACCACTAGAGATAAGAAACTAGTAGGATGTGATTTATCACTTTAAAAATGGAAAAATAATGGAATAAGTTGAATGGAATCATTCCCAGACAGTTACGGGTCTTAAATTTATCTAAAGATGAATAAAAATAGTAGTTGGAAAATTGAATTTATTTCATTTTTAGATAGAAATACACACCAAGTTATATGTTTCTAGATAAGGGATATATATTATGGATTGGGGGTGTATTTAACTTGTTAGAGAGTAGAATTATACACTTTCCATTCATGAGATAGGTGTTGGGGGGATGGGAGAATTGGGAGAGAAAGAAATTCTTGAAGAATTAGAGAATGATGGAAGACTAGATTTCCCGAAATTAGTTAGTTTATGATAGATGAAGGTATTAAAGGATGAGGAATAATTATTGTTTGGTGGATAGCGGTAAAATCCAAAAAATTATTTCAAATTATCTATTGAAGCATCTTCCAGTGTAAACCACTAATACAAGTCCTTTTTTATAACATATTTGAAGATTTACATCAAGTGGTTTGTAAGGGAATGTATATACCAATGAAGATACACTAGGGTACTATGGAATATGATGTTGATGCACACATATTTGATACCACACGAACAGATTGGGATTTTTGTATTTCATGGATTAAAAACATGGATAAATTACAACCCAATGGCAGAAAAGACAATGGATTTATGTTGGGTGGGTAAAGCAGTTACCTTATATGGTATTCAATATCCCCAATGTGTGCTATGAAATTTGATAGTGTATTTAGTTCAAGGGAATAAATTTGTAAAGGTATTGAATTGAGAACTTATAGGGTTATGAAATTAGAGATTACAACTTTTTCTCTAATATAAAAGATCCATTTGAGTTATATATTCCAAAAGTACTACTCTATTTTCCATGAATACATGGTGTTTCCACCATGAAAGAACATTGCTCACACTGTAAAACTAATATATGATTCAAATAAAGTCAACATACATCCCAATAAACTCATTTTCCCTATGAAAGATGAGGATGAGAACTAAGTTAATTAACTTTTGATTATTGGGTTCATTTTCCCAATAATGATTCCATAATCTTATCTGGTAATAAAAGTTAAAAATTAAATAGATTGTGGAGAACATGAATGGACTTTTTCATATTGAATATGTTATCAGTTCCAAATAGGTACCGGGTACCTCGGTTTAAGGAGTATCTAGATGAGTTATCCTGAGAGAAACATTTCACTAAGATAGTTTGACGTTATGATTCCACTACGTTCAGGCAATGGTGTATAAAGTTTCTTAAATAGATTTTGAGAATCTTGAAGGATGTTACAAATGCATATTAATGACCATTTGATTGAAAAACACACCAGATATATTTTAAGAAACACTGAAATGATTTTCTTGGATAAAAAATCTTATGGGGATCCATATTTTTTTATAACATATTAACTTATAGTATAGTCTGGAACAATACACATGATATATTAAATAATGTATTGTTGTTTATGATATAACATCATTGTCATTGTAATGTAAAACTATTATCTTCAGATAGTGAAATGGTTTAATGTTTAGGGAATATCATTTTAGTGGTGGTAGTTTTCAATGGACCATAAGAAGTTGGAGGTGATTCAATAATGGAAATATTCACAAAATGTTAAGGGGTTTCTGATTTTGTTCTATTTATGAAACTGCCATTGGATGTTTATAAAATATTTTTTGAAAAATTACTAGGCCAATAAAAGAATATTCCAAGAGTTTATAATTTCAATGGTCTAAAATTAATCAAAGATATTTTGAAAAAAATAATGTGTGAATGATTTTAGAACTACTGTTAGAAATGTGATTTTTTTTAAAAAAAATTTAATTGAATGTGATGCTTATAATTCATTAGTTGGGGAAATCCTTATGAAATATGGGTGGAACATATCTTACATTAGAAATCATTTATCTTACATTACACTAACCAAATCTATATATTATAAAAATTAATGATGTTAGTACTATCAGTTTTTCATGTTTTTGTTTTATTTTGTTTGATTACAAGTTGAGATTATTATGCATGTTCCTTAAATAATCAGTGCCTTTATTTTTTTTACAATGGATCATTACATATTTATGGTTTTATTTTATGTAATTAAATTTCCATTAAATGTATTTGAGTTGTATTATATGCATCATTTTATTAATTTATGGTACATTGGACTATTTAATTTCATTATAAAATAATTATTTATCTAATGCTTCTAATTGTAATTTATTTGGGTTTAAAATTCATTTAGTTTTTTAATTTTAATTATTATGTGTTAATAGAGTTTTTTTTAATATAAATTTCCTTCTATTATTATTTATAAATTTTCTCAACTTATAATTATAAATTTTTGATACTATTTGAAATTTTTTCCCCTATTTTTAGGTATAAATTCATGCTATTTTATTTATAAATTTATTCTTTAATCTATTAAAACATTATACTACATTGGGATATAATTATATAATATCTTCTATTATAAATGTACACTAATGTTAGTTCAAACTGTCTACTATCGTTAGTTCAAATTTTTTTCTATAATAAGATTAAATAATATTCCACAATTAGACTAAAAACTTATTTTCCATATTTTCAAAATGAATGAAATAGTATGCTATGAATTTTTTGGATGTTATTCATGTGACTTGTAATGGTACAAAAAATACTATGTTATTAAATTTTTAATATTTCCCCAAAATCATAATTATTTATATTTTCATATTTATTTTAATAATTTATCATTCAAGTTTGTAATTTTTTAAAAGATTCTTATTTAATTATAAATTATTTTTAGTCATCATGAATTTATATTAAAATATAGGGTATTATATTTTACAGTGATTTAAAACCTATTTTAGACTACAGAAAAAACAATTATTATATATATTATGCACACATCAATAGAATTTTTTATTTTTTGATTCATTAAATGTCTAATAATTAACGTAAAATTTCTATTAACAAGTAAAATGTATTTTTTATTTCATAAAATTATATTTATTGTTTCAATATTTAATTCATGGATTTAATATGTTTTTTAAATATTTAAATTTATTAAAATATTCATGGAATTATTATAAGAAATATTATAGATTTTATTTGAACATTTAAATTTCAAATTTATTTAATGATTATAATTTAACAAGGTGATGTATTTAAATTATATAAAATTGTTTTGATGTTTAATGCATCTATTTTATCTCATATAAAACTAGTTTACTCTATTATTATTATTATTGAATCATTTATCTTTTAGTGTGTGATTTCTTTAGTTTTGGTAGATTTGATTAATCTATATAGTGGATTTAAAGGATTATTGAATGAGATAAAATTAAAATAAAAATATTACACATATGTTCATATAAATCTATTTGAAAAAACTCACTCACAAACTACAAACTATAATGTGATCTTGTAAATTGTTTTCACCATAACTAATGATCTCTCATGGATTGTACCTAAACTACTCTGAACTGTACTTCTTTTATGAGATGAGATGATCCAATATTAATAAACCATTATATGTTATTATTTGTAATCATTTTATATTATCCATTTCCCTTGTTTTCAAACAATTATTCTAATCACTCTAATAAGCTTTCTTGATCATATTATGCCTTATTGAAACAAAAGAATTATATATTTTCAGGATGTGAATACATGATTTTAATTTCAGATCATTTTTTTGTGAATCCCAGATTCTAAATTTAATTCGTTTGGGTTATGATTCTCTGATTCTATAGTCAGGTAATTTGGGTTGTGACTTCCATATTCTAAAATTTAGTATATGTTATATAATCCACAAAAATGTTTTAATGGATGTAACTATGCATACAGAAGTCATTATTTATTTCTGGTTATACCTCCACAAAAAAGGTATGTGTTGTAATATGTTATTATTCCCCATAAAACTAAGGAAGTGAAAACACATCTCTCACAATATACAGAGGTGTAAGAGTGGAAGACGTCCAATTTTTATTGAAGAAATAAGTATATTCTCTACTCTCTCATTCATTTTTCTTTCCTTTGCTTTATCACTATTAATTTTTATAAGGTTTATTCCCCCACACACGTCTAGACCTTCTTCCATCCATTCCAACATGAAAATTAGTATCATAGGGTAATAATATTATTTATTTCATGTTTATCCCTATTGAATTTTTACTTATACTAACACTTGATATCATAGGATAAACCCTGATAAATATATTTTAGCTCATATATTCTTGTTTTCTTACTCTTTCTTTCACAACAAGTTACTTTTGAATGCCAAAATTCATATAGAGTTTTTTTGTTCTTGTTCGGAACTTTATTTTCTTCGGTAAAATATATTATCTGACCTAATTGTCTAATGGTAAATTTATTTAATATTTCATGAATAAATCCTAATAAAGGATGGATTCTTTAAAAACATCTTCATTTTGATTATAATGATTTTTTCTACTGTAAAACCACAATGGAATATTATTTTAATCAATTGAGCATTGGTCATTGGATAGAAATTTTAGAAACATATAAATTTATTTTTTCTGATCCCAATACTCTTTATGAAAATTTGGTAGATATATATATTAAAAATTATATGATGGAAAATATTTTATAATATGATATTAATACAAGTGTTTTTTCCATTTATAATCACATAAGACATCTCATGAGATATTAAATATTTTGTATGTAATGAAACTTATATTTGACAATATTATTAAAAAGACACCAAATGATTTGACTAGAGTACGAAGATAATAAAATGGTTAAAGGGGAGAAAATAAAAGTTATTTTCTATCATTTCACTAGAATAGTAAATAAAATAAATGCACATAGATAATCCTTAGATAAACATTAACATATTAAAGTAGTTTCTGACAACTACCAATTAAGTGGAACACAGAGAATCTATTATGTAATAATGTAGTTATTTCTAGGATTAGACATAATAAGAACACATTGGGTCAATTTTACAATAAAATTTTTAATTGAATAATATTTCCTAAGAAGAGAATTCAAAAATTCATGCCATTTCTATAAAATATTATATAAATGTTTCTCTTAAATATTCTAAATATGAAAGAAAAGAATATAAAAAAATGGGTAAATTTCAAATATAATAAAAATGATATAAAATTATGTTAAGTAAAAGAAGTGGTTTAAGAAAACTAGGTAAATATTAGAAGAATGACCAAAAAATGAATGATATTATATATGTATCATATGTAAAACTATGAATGTAGAAATAATGGATATACCAGACATTCATATACAAATTTCAAACAAGAATGGAGATACAAGAAATAGAAGAATGAATTCAAACATGATTATAATAATTAATAGAGTTGCACTAAAGAATCAAATTCATGTGATGATTCAGTAAGTGAGAGAGTTGTCAAAAGAGTGTTTTATTGAAGCAAATACAAATTAGGTCTTTAAGGATTATGATTTTAGTAATTATTCTAATAGTGATGGTTAGAGCATTTATGAGTTACAGATAGAAAAAGAAAAATATTCAAAAGGATATTTTGAGAGTTACTGATTTGGATAATGAATTGTAAGAATTGAATTAGTGGTTTATCATGGAATATAACAATTTCTATATAGGGAATGATTCTCTAAATGATGAAATAATAAATTCAACTTCATGTTACGAATGTACAATCAATGATTGTTTTTATTATATTTATAAGGATAGTGATAATCTTAAAAAGGATGTTGTTAGATTAAAATATCAATTCTTCAATATATTTAAGGAATTAAAAAATATGAAAATATGTGTTGTATGATCAAACCAAATAAAAATTAGACATGTTTTAGTTGTAATCTACATAATAGTAATTTATAAATGAAAAATTTTATTAAATGTTTTGGGGGGGAATATTATTCTATTAAATTCATTAAGTATAGATTTAATGGAAATTATGTTAATGAATATTATATAATATTCTCTGAATATCTTGGGATTACTATATATTCTATTTTAATGAATTGATATTCTAGAGTAACTTATGAAAAATATACTAAATTAGTTTGATTTCCAATGAATTATATCACTAACCTAGTTTGAAAAATAGATAATTAAAACCTAAAATATTATTTATATAATTTATCTTTTAAGGATAACCAGCTTAAGAATATCAATGTCACATGGTACATGGGATGGGGATATTCCCTAATAATGACTGATGACCTGTCAAATTTCTACATTTACACCAAATATGATAGAGGATCTATCACTTTTTGAGATAACTCTTAAGTAAAGGATAAGAGTTTCAGTGAAATAGGTTTTCTAATGTTTTTAATTTCTAAAGTTGTATATATTGATGTTCTTTAAAAAATCTAATTATCACGTTTTTACATTATGATAAATCTATGTAAGTGAATATCAAATAAGATGAATGTTTTGTTTTTAAATATAATTATTATTTTCACATATAAAAAGGTAAATATTTATTCAATTTATTTATATGATCTATCAAATCAAAATTTTAATTGATTAAATTCGATAGAAAATAGTTATGCCCTTTTTCATATGAGGTTTATACATTCTCAAATCCAAATAATACAAAAATTAAACAAACATGGACTTCTTATATATTTTTTCAATATAATGGTAAGATAAAATTACAGTTGGGAGTTTTGAGAAATGGAAAAAAACATAATGAATCCTTCAAGTCAATTAACCACGTTTCTTCTTATAGGAATCTTGATATCTTGCATCTTGATTTATTTTACCCTATGAAAACTACTAGTTTGGGATATGATGAATATTATTTTTTTATTTTATATGATCTCAAACGTTTTAAAAAAGTTTATTTCATAACTAAAAATCTTAAATTAATAGCTATAACTACTATTTTTTATAATCTGGTTGAATATATGAATGGTTGTTTTATTGATTTTATTATTAGTGAAAATAGTATTGTTAGATTTATCTGCTAAAAATTTATTAAATATATGATAAATTATATTAAATTTAAATGATAAGGAAAATATATTATAATTTAAAATAATTAGATATAGAGTTATAGTAAATGGGTGAGTTTGATAGAAGGAGGAAGTGATAGAGACCTCCTTAGAATGACCACTTATGATGAGAAATTTAAAACCTCCCAAGGAAACAAATCTAGTAGCTTCCAAATTTACACAAAAATGAATCATTCCTTCCCCCATATAGAATGAATAATATTTATTACTACCAATTAAACACTACAAACCCAAATCACGAAATAATAAAGAAAATATAAAGCATCCCCTATAATATAATACACATTCTTAACAATTTTCAGCCCTCTAGAAACCACAATTTCCTCAAGTTGATCCTCAAAAACTTACCCCACTACTTTTTACCTAATCAATCATTCTTTAGTTCATTTATCGATGAATTATTTACCACATTTCTTTCCCCAACATCCAATTATTCACTAATTCATTTTAGACGATGAAAAACTTCAATAATGGAAGTGAGTTACAACCAAGTTTCTACATACTAAGTCATGACATATAAAATTTCAACAACACATGAAATTATTTTAACATGATAGATTTTCCTTTAATTTTAACCAATATATGAATGTATCCCCACAATTTATTATCCATGAAACTTGTATGATATATGAAACACACTAACAATAAGTTATCATGTAACAGTTGAAGTCCATTTTTCCTTAAAATAACATCTAATCACACTAATGGTACAACTCACTAATTCCAACTTTCCCCATTAAAATGAAAAAATATATTCCTTTGAAAAAAAATTATCTTCCTTACTATAAAAGAATCATTAAAATATTTTCTCTCATTAGATATGAGACTATTATCAATTTGGATTCGTGTTTCTGAAAGACAATAATCTTGAACATGATTGTCTCTTTATAAACTACCTCATTGTGGATGTAGGGCCTCTATATATACTCTATATATTGATTCCTTCTCATCTATAGGTCCCATTGAACCAGATTTCAAAAATTTAATAAAAAAACAACAATATCACTTACTTGTGATTCTGTTAATATATTTTCCTCATGATACTACCTCAGATACACTCTATTACTGGTTATAAATTTTTTATCTTTCCTACCATAGACATAAAAAATTATGAATAACAACTTTACCTTAGGAACCTATTGTTTCATAAAAAACAATTTCTCCATGTCCCTTGAAACTATTTTTATGTTATCATAATCATATGAATCCAATGAAATTTTGAAGTACACAGTATTATGTGTGTGTGTGTTTGTCATTCATAATGGTGAACATGGTGATGATAGAAGGTAAGTAGATAGAGAATTCCAAGAAAACAATAAACAATGAAACAAAGAGAACATATTCTCAATAAATTTAAATTTATTAAGTGATACCAAGTGGTTACATCCCCAATGGCATGCCCTAGCAGTAAGAATGGATAGTTAGCCTCAAAGTTAAGCTCTTTTTTTAGTTATACTCATAATAACTCCAATGATTGTTCTCCTACACCATGTGATGCATATAAACTCAGCCGTCAAATTGAATCCATAACATACATTCAATGTTTGACCTAGACTATCCATCTATACGATGCACATGTACTCCAATAGCATGTGATTCTCCATAACACTCATCAATCAAAAAGGCAGTTCAATTTCCTCCCTAGAAATGTTGTATCCTTTTTTGAGATCCAATAATCAATAACATGGTCCATGATTTCTATTCCAAAAGGGTCACTAAAAACAAAAAATTCCAGGAATGAAGAGGAAAAATTTCAATAAGTACTCAACATTCAAGAACATAATGAGAGAAACAAATTTTTTTATGACTCTATCCAATCTATGGTTTTACAACAGGTTAAATGAGATGAAATGGAAGATAAACATAGAAGCTATTATTATTTTCAAAAGAATGAGATTTTTTTTATGGTATATGAGAGAAGATGATGTAATGAGATAAATATAGTTATATCCTCAAAAATATAACTTTTAATGATCTAGGAAGAACCTCCCCATCTTACACCTTCATTACCATCGAAAAGATTCTAGAAATTAATAATTACCTCCCCCATATAGTTGAAATCCTATTTAGTACCACTAAATAAACACCATCAACACCCAACCCCTAACTAGTATATAAACTAACAATATTCCCTTGACATATATTATCCATTCCAAATATAGGGTCATTTTGGTAATTTTATGATTGATATGTTTTATCGACATAATGGTTATGATCATAATATGTTTTCACCTAGAACATTATAGAGAAACGATTTTATTTAAAAAAATGAACTATACAAGAACTAGATAGAACTATTCTTAATGTATATTGTTTTATTCAGTGTTTTTTTGAAATTATATTAATAATAATTATTATTAATTCAATATAATTTATGTTAGATCGTTGTTGAGAAGCCCTTTTGAATTGGAAATGGGAATAATTTAATGGTTTGTTATTTTAAAGGTGTCAGCTGTAATGTTTTTATCGTTTAATTAATGATATTTTATACTTGTGATGATAAATGTTTTAAATAAATCATTCATATTTATTCCACTAATTTTATTTATTATAGAGTTTATAATTAAAAAACTATGAATTTTTTAGAATCTATGAATGTAAAATTTGATTAATCATGTGATATTAAGAAATAGTTTTTTTAAAAAATTGATACCATTTCAGGGATTAATGATTTAGTGAAAAAACCTCCTGATAATATATATATTTAGTGGGATTAAATGTTATAAATTATGATACTAGATCACGAGGGATTCATAATGATCATCAAATTGATAATTTTACTGTTAATTTTGGTTTTGGTATGAAATACAATGGCATTGATTTAAATTTACAAATTGATTCAGCATTTTTTAAATTATGTTCCCAATAAAGATGTTGATGCTTTAATTGACCCAAATTGGATTATTTTTATAAAATATAAGATTAATCACTTTTTTAGACCTAATTTATTATCTTTATTTTAATATTCTAAATATAAGAAAGTAATTATAACAAAATTAATATTTAGAAAAAATAATCTATGAATCTGTATAGATATTCAAGAAAAGAATCCAGGATTGTTTCTCAATTATATTATCAATAAGAATGTATAGAATTTGTTGATTTATTTTGTTCTGTTGTAATGTTAGATTTTATTATACTCTTGATAGTTTTTCCCATTTTTAATGTTTTAATTTATATAAAATTTATGTTAAAAGTAATTTCCAAATTGGTTTTATACCTGAAGATGTTTACGTTAGTCAACCCCCTAGATTTTAGGATGAGAAATTTCATAATCTTGATTATAAGTTACTTTAATATTTTTATGGTCTCAAACAAGCACCTTATGCATTTCATGATAGTATTTAAATGTTTCTTTTAAATGGTTTCAATAAATATAATGTTGATTATAATCTCTTTATTAAAATATTTTCTAATGATATCATCATAGTGAAAATATTTTCTAATGATATAGTTTTTTTATTTTATATTTATTTGAATTATAATAATTTATATTCCTTTTTTTCTTCTGAGTTTAAAATGATATTAATGGGAGAATTAATTTTCTTTCTTTGAATCAAAATTTTTAAATAGAAGTATGGGATATTTATTAATATATTCAAGTGTAATAAATAGTTTTTGAAAAGGATTGGTATTGATTATTGTAAATCTATGATGATTCCTTTTTCTACTTTTTTATGTAAAATGTTAATGATTCTGGCCAATCAATTGATATTAATTTTTATAGAGGCATGATAGGTATATTTCTATAATTAACATCATATATACTATATATCATTATTAGTTATTTTTTATGTGAAAAGTTTCAAGTTGATAGAGAATGTAATCATATTAAATATGTGAAAATAATGAATAACAATTTTAATGGAACTGTAAACTCATGTTAATTTTAGTCTATGAATAATTAATTTGATTTAATGTCATATGTTGACATTGATTTTAAAAGTTTTATAATTGACATAAAAACCTTGAATATTTCATTGTTTTTTTAAAATTATATAAATTAATGGTCATATAAAAATAAATTATATGTTTTGTTATCTACTAGGGAAGGTCGGTATATTTCTGATGCTAGATTCTATAGTCAACTTTCATGGGTGAATAAATATTTATGTGATTTTTGTTATTATATAGATAAATTTCTTATTTATTTTAAAAATATATCTGTAATTTATATAACAAAAAATATTTTATAGAGCTATAGTTAATATCATATCAATTTATTATTTAATTTTATTAGAGATCATGTGAATAAGGGTGATATTATTTTAGAATTTATATGTACTAAGAATCATCTCACAGATATATATACTAATCCATTAAAATTTTCATAGTTGAAAAAATTAAAATTTTCCTTGGAATATTGGAGGAATTCTATTTTTATATTTTAGGTTAATATGGGGAAATACATTTTTTTATTTCTTCATTACTATAATGATAATAAAATAATTTTTTTTAAATTTAGATGTTTTATTTTTAAATAAAATAAAAGTGGATATTGTTTGATTTTGTTTTTTTATTTTGTTATATTGTGATATATTTGTTCATATTCATTAAATATTCACTGCATGTTTTTTTATTACATGGTTGTTTCAAATATTCAGTATTTAATTTTAATCTAATTACATTTCCTAACTTGTGCTTATATTCAAATTTTCTTAATAATTATTTATTTATTTATAATAACAATTTACTATTTTAAATTTTAATATCATTTGACAGTTGTTTTATTTTAATACATTTTTTTCTATTTCAAGTTTTCAAATTTTTCTAGAATTAGCTATTAATTTTTTATACTATTAGTTATAAATTTTAAGTACTTTTGGTTATAAATTATTTCTACCATTACTAAGGGATTTATACATCTATTAGTTATAAATTTATACTTCAATCATTTTTAAATTTATGTTATAAATAAAAGTAAATGTCTTCTACCATTAGTTTATATTACTATCAACAATTAGTTTAAAAAAATTACATTTTGTTTCAAATTTATACTACTGTTAGTTAAAATTTTCATCCACCATAAGTTCAAACAATATTATTCCATATGTTAAAAATGTTTTATACTTTGGGTATTTAATTAAACTACCTTTAGACATTTTATAGTAATAAAATAAATAGTTTATTAATTTAATCTATTTTTCTTAAGTTGAATGAATTTATTATTGAAAATTATTTTTATAATGTAATTTTCTTGTTTTTTATATCCAATTGATTTATAAATTAGTTTCTATCATTTTTTCAAATATATTAGAATGTTTCAAATTATATTTATTGATTCTTTGATATATCCTTTTATCTCTAAACAAAACATTCACTTCATGTTTCCTTAGCATTTGAATATTATTTAATATTTTATGTTTTTATGAATTCATAAAAATTAATGTTAGGTTTTTATGAAAATGGTCAATTTATTTTTAATGTCATGAAAGCGTATTTATTGTTATGATATCTAAGTCATGAATTTATAATATTTATTGTTTCATTAAATATTCATGTATTTATTTCAATTGGTGTTACATAATTGGTTTGAACATCTCAATATCAAATTTTGGAATTTTTTTCAATTTTTTTATAATGTATTTATATTATTATGAATTATATCTTTATTTTTTGCACTATATTTTTTATCTAATAAAATGGGATGTCTATGTTACTTTAAATGAATTATTATATCCATTTTCATGAGTTATATTTATCTAATTTAGCTATTCATAATCTACATATGGTACTCAATGGATTCAATGAATATATAAAATTACAATATGATCATTACATACTAGTATATTTGTCTAATAGTAATAAAAAGTGATGAAACCCTTTAAAACCTTTATATTATCTTGTACATTATGTTTACAATTATTAAGGATATCTCAAGGACTATACCAAAATAGTTTCAAATTCAATAGTCTCAATGAGATGAGTCAATCAAATACTCATGTACGAGCACTTATGCTTATTTAATTTTTCATTATTTTTATACTAGTATCATTTGAATTTAACACTTCTCCCCACCTATCACACATGATTTCCCCATCAATTTATGATTTCTAAAAATTTAATCATTATTTCATTTATGTTTGGTAATCCAATATTCTATATTTAGGTCATTCATTCTGTGATTCCCGAATTATAAATGTCTGGTTCTGACTCTTAGATTATAAATGCTAGTATAGATTTGGGATTCCTTGAAAACAATGTGAGGTTAGTGAATGCAAATAAATAAACTGGTGTATATTTCTTTTTATAACACCACAAAAATTCAATGTGTTGTATAATTTTATGATTCCCATAAAATAATATCTTAAAAAAATTCATCTCACACTGAGTATTGAGGTATAAGATTGAACATAGTTTAATTGGGAAAATCCACTATTAAAATTATTTAAGCACGCATAAATTTTAATTTTTATTGATTTATCCACTTTTAATTTTTCATGAGGTCTATTAAACCACTTTATATACCTTCTATCATCCATTTTTACATAATAGTATCATCATTGGAAGAAGTTTCTCATGGGTCCGAATTTTTATATTTTTACTGAACATAGAAGATTTAAACATTTTCATAGTCAGTGAGTTATCTAAATAAAACATAAATAATGGAAAAATAATCAATTTATATATGAATTTAATTTCATATACCAATATTTAAGAAACAAATTGTGTCTAAGAGTTTTTTGCGAGAAGTTGAGGATGAGAAAATGACTCCTTTGGTAAAGTCTTGATGTAGATGTGTGGAGAACCAAATTCATAAGGCTTCCATTTAGTGACATGAACCTATTGATTACTATCTTATTCTAATAGTATTTATTCAAATTATAATTAATGACATTGAAAATGAAATATTTATACCACACATAAACTAATAGGGAAAATGAGGTGGTGAACCAGTGTTTGGAGTATTACATTTGGTGGGTTTCAATAGATTATCATTAGAAGTGGATCAAAGGGTTTTCAAGGGATGAATATGGTTACAATACACCATTTTATACATCAACTAAAAACTCTTCATTTGAGGGTGTGTATGGTTTCAGACCCCACATATCGTCCATAGTTCTAAGGGTGATATAGTTCAAAATGTTATTGTTTATTCCATGATTAATCAAGATGAATCCCTTAAATAACTCCCTAAAAATGTCCATAGATCACAAAATATTATGATCAATCATTCCAATAACCAATTTTTTTAGGTGTATTATAATGTGGGGGGTCAATTATGGGTGAATCCATGTCTGAATAGACCTTAAACCAAAGATATAATTAATATTTAAAAAGCATTTGGATATTATAGAATGTTTATAATTGTAGGGAAAGAGGGAATTGTTTCTTATATGCTTACCTATGTGGATCACAACCAGATACACTTTAGATTTTTTCAACATAATCTCTCTCAAATTCTCTAAAATCTCTATTTATGAAATGGTGGAAAAATAAGGGAAATTTATTTATAAGAATGAGGAGGATATTATTGAAAAATAGAGTATCCATGGTACACGAGTTTACCGATTTATTGGGTGTTGTTAGAGGGAAATAGAAATGTGGTTCAAGTGTATTGTTTTTACTGTGTGTGGTATTGAAAATAAATAATTAAATGGATAGTTGTTGAGATATAAATGCATGAGAGAGGTTTTATCAATAACAACTGGGTAGATGGTTATTTGATGGAAGTTCCCTAGCCCAATTTTGTATTCTCTATTTGGTATTTTTGATTGTATATAGAAGAATTATTTTATACTATAATATAACATTCTTGATTATAAATTTCTATATCAATGATATCATTAACTATAATGATTTTATATGGAAAAATTATTTTTTTAGAAAATTTATTGGGTTCTTTTTCTACCAAATTTCAATTTTCGGTCTCTTGAGAACACCATAATTATGTATATCAGAGGAAACAATAGTTTATTCCATATGAAGAAATATAGAAGATATTTGATTTATAATAGAGAAACTTTGGTTATTGAAATAAATAACATAAAAATTCACATGAAAAATTTGAAAAAAAACAAGGACATCAATAATGACATAACGCATCCCAAAATATAATTGTGGACATCAATAAAAGAAAATCATTATTCCTAATGTAAAAAATTGTATTTATTGAAAACTTTTATATCCTCATGATCCATAAAAATATATCATTGAAGGAGTTTTATGATAAAACATTTATGATTAGAGTTGATATAAAAAATTTATGAATATATCTATTACATTTAATTCATTAAATTGTTATTAATTATCATTAAATAAAACATAAATAAATCCATGAATCATCCAAAACATTCATGGGCCGTGATGGTTTTATGAGGGTAAATGTGGGGTGTTTAAAATAAAGTGACATTTAAAGGTTATATAAAGTAGGTGAAAAATAAATATGATATGTGATTAAATATCATGGTTTACATGTTACTCAAAGAATGTGATAGTAGAGTTTGATATTAAATTTCTAAAAGTGTGGGGAATTAGGTCTTCATTCATAGAGAGAGAATGGTCATGAATTAGGAAAACCATCAGATCATTAGTTTCATTCAATTATGAATATATTAATGAAGATAGTTTATTATTGAGGTTTCTTGATATTTTATGTTTTATTATGGATACAAGTAGTTTTTTTGAACAAAAGAATGACATTAAAGAGACAAAGAGATCATGGCAGAATCGTGTAAAATATGTTGGTATCAAGTAACAACTTAATAAAAAGGACAGTTTGATTAGATAAAATGATCAAAATTATAGGGAGGTTGAGGTTGAGCATAAACGAATCTATATGTATCCATGAGAGTGAAGAATCATTAATAATAGGATAATCATGTTTTACCAGTGAAAGAGAAAATGTTTCGATCATATAGTGTGTTGGTTGAGAAATTATGTGGAACCAATTTTTGATATGTGTCACCCACATAAAATATCATACTATAGTAAGTCTTGTAAAATTGAATACATATAGGGATACAATTAAAGGATATGATTTTAATTGAATAGAATTTGTGGATACAAAAAATATAAGGAAACGAGTATGATATCATAGATATACTTACCAAGAGTAATTGATAAGAGTAGGGAAATTATTACATATCTGTGTACTACTCAGTTTATGTGGCAAAAGAAAACAAGGATAAGAATTACACATTCATACAAATCATGTGAAGGATTAAGAAGAGAAGGAGGCATGTTGAGCTTTTGGTTCCACAAAATCGATCATATTATCCCTCGTTCTGAAAAATAATCCTTTTGGATCCACAAAACCAAGAACTATACCTCTTGGTCTTCTATATATGAACAATTTGGTTCCATATTACTTGGAATTTTGGTCTAACAAATCATGTATCATACCTCCCAACCATTTCTGTCTTCAAAATCAGTTTCTACTTGATCAATCCATTTTTAATGTAATTCAGGCACTAATTAACCTAAAAATTATTAAGGTCACACATCATTCACAATTTAATCTGAAATCTTCTTTAATTTTCATAATTATCATGGATTTTTTATGGTGTTCAGATATTCTACATCAATAAATGTTATTTCAAAATCGTTTCTATAATTATAATATCACACATAGGAGGATAGATGATCACAATTTATTAATGCTATAATGATTCTATTCTTCATTTTATTTTTTTATATTTCATATTGGGCATGTATTTTTTAATTTGGAGTATTAGGGGACACATTTAATTAATCATTAGGATAATTACATATTAATTATATGAGTAAATAGTAAATTATTAGGCTAGGATGGTCGACTGACTTGTATTTATCGTCTATATATTTATTATAATTTATAAATGAAATAACCATACATTGATCAGAGGAACAAATTTTGGGCAATCTCATTCAACACTGTGCATCCAGGATCACTATTTTTTATCCAAACCTCTCTCAATGACTATTATCTCAATTTTCCTCATTGATGGAGTTTCTAGTACACATTTATGATTTAAAGGCCATATGTATGATTGCAGTGGTTGTAGTTTCTAGTGGATTTCTTTCCATCCCTGAACTCATTGGTTTCTATTATGGTGAATCGATTAATCTAACTGCTACAAAAGCTCAAAATCATGGACAGTGAGGTATGCTTATTTTTTGGTTTTCATAATTTTTCTAACTGATACAACTTATGGATAATCATGTAACGTTTTTTGTGTATTAATATGGTATATATTAGTATTTGGATTTACTATGAACCCCTTTAGTTGTATCATATCCAATTAAAGTGATTAATTGATATGATGAATATTGAATTTCTTCTTAAAATAGGGGTTGTCCTAAATCAAAAAAAAAACCAATAATCCCAACCTTACTCAACCAGGAAAGGATAGGTTAAAAACAATAAAAGGATGAAATTAGTTAATTTAGGTCAGTTTTGGTTAGTTGATGGTTTGAAAAAACAATTAACCAACCTTACCAAAAAAATATATAATTAATTTATAATGGAGCTTGGGTGCTCCACTTATCTCTTATCTCTTATTAATTAGGTATTGATTTTTGAATTTAATAAATACATGTAATATTTCGTTTTTTAAATGAACAAGAAAATCCCCCAATAAAATACATGTAATTTCATTTTTTTATTTTTTGGCTGATAGAAATGTTTATTGAATTTGAATGAATGAATGTTTATTTTAATATATATATTTTATTTTATGATACATCTTATATGTAATTTTATAAGAGACACCTAATTTATCTAAACATTATTTATAAGTATTATTTTCGATATGAAAATGGATTTGGGGCTCCATGGGATGTTGTTTTTTAAAGATTAATATTTTATAATTTTGAATTGAAGTTAATGGGAATTGTTGGTTTTTTTGTATTTGGAAGACCTTAAATTTTCTATTTTTTGTATTAATTTAATATATAGTTGTAATGATTTATTATTTTTATTAAAATAATTTTTCATTACTTGATCCAACAGACATGACATGATTAAACTCTTTTTAGGTTGGTTATAGTGATTAAAAAAAATTATTCCCTAAACCAACCAAAGTAGACAAATTTTTACTATGTGAGGTATAAAATATGACATAACTTGACCCAACCCAACCAATGAACATCCCAATCTACAACCACTTTCGTGGTGATATAACCAAATCATGGAAATTAAATTTTTCACAAAACACTGTAGTTATTTGATCATCATGACTTGACATGTTAGTATATATATAGGGAAAATGGAATGTCTTAAGTAGTGATGTAAATGTTTGTCTAACCATAAAATAAGGTTTTTTTGAAATTACGGGGATGTCGTAAGATGAGGACATCATCATGGTCATATCCAACATGAGGGTCAACCATATTGCGGTTGACTTTATAATTTTGTGATACATGGTAGAATAATAAAAACAAAATTCTCTGGAGATATGCATTATTTCATTCCTCCTTTGAGTTATACACTATAAAAAATGGTTTGGATAGCTCTACCATATTTTCGTGACAAGATATGGTTTTCCTATAGTGACATATTATTTTTATACATAGATATTACATTTCATTATATGAATATTTATAAAATGTCACAAATACATGTATGAGGATTGTAAAAGTGTTGTTTATTTGGAAACATGGATATATAAACAAATGATTCATGAAATATCTACACTATCTCACACTCAATTCTACAAAAATATCATCTTTTTTAATCACATATAACATAAACCCATACCTTAAAAAAATGGAATGTAAATATAATAAAGGGTGAGCTTTGATTCACGATAATGGTTACCAAGGGAGATATCAATGATCATATAGACATTCACACGAAGATAAAGGTGTGATAATACAATATTAACATTTTAAAACCATTCCCTTTGTGATATTGTTCGGAATCATCACTCATGGCATAAATCCTGGTAGTTCATAAGACATGAATCAAAAAGAATCTATGAACATGATCCATGAGAGCATAAGATCAGTTTATGATAATGATTTTTAGTATACATATAATAATAGAGAGTTTTTTTATTTATTAGTGAAGGATAACATTCAATATATTAATACTAGTTTGGGTTCACCCCTTAAACCATCATATTAGTTAGGGTTTACTCCAAAGACAATCACAGTGGACAAATTCTCTTATTGTACTATGTTGAATCACCATTCCATTCCATTTTATATCATTAGATATCAATGGTAACATAATGAGTTGGAGATCTATACTATGCTCACCCATACATGGATTACAATGGTTCCACCCATCGATAGTTTCTATCATACCCACGCTTACTTGGATTATAACAGAACCATCCATCCTTGGTTTGAAACATAGCCACCAATTCTTATTATATAATATAACCACCATTCCATCGATTATAACATAACTGCACATCAAATAAATTAATCCTTTCATATGTGATCCACAATATCATAAAATATTCATCATATAGTCGTATCATAACTTATTCTTAGAAAACATGTACCATACACATTCCATTAATTCATAAAAGAATAAACTATGTAAATACGTTGGTTTCATAACTAATCTAAATAATAGACCTAATAAGGAAAGAAAAAGGATGTTTTCATTTGATAATTTCCCTAATAAATAATATCTAACATCCATGTATGTTAAAAAAGATTATAAATTTCTTAAAATATTCATTTTAAACATTTATTAAGGAAAATATCTCTTCATATTTGAAACTATTTACATATAATATAAAAAATTACCAAATATTAAGGATGAAACATTCATTAAAAAATCATAAAAATGTAAAGGATGTTTCAAATCATTATGTGTCACGAATTAGAGAAATCTTGTTCATGTGATGTGTGATAAATATAATAATCCATTATATGTTTTAGAAAAAATTCAAAACTTCCTCAGTCAGAAGAAGATAAAAATAGTACATTTAATCCATTTAATTAAAATTAAAACTCGAGTAAAATTCCCATTATAAAACTAGATAATAATATTAAAACATTCTTGAAATAATTATTATAAAATTTTTATTTGGATGAAAAAAATAAACAGATGAGTGTAATAAATTCATTAATCATTAAAAATAATCTTTTGATCTAGGGAGAATTTAAAGTGAGGAAAATGAAATAAATACATTTATTTTAATTAAATAACCATATTAGAATAAAAATCACGATTTTATTGAGAGAGATATTATAATAATTCATCATCTAAAAGATAATCAAAAAAATATTGATAAGTGAGGAAATTGTAACATAAACTGATATATATTTGTTATCTATTGAATCATAAAAACAATGAAAGAAATAATGTTTAATGGATATTTAACTACTCATAATTTCAATAAGAATCATCAAAAAGGATATTCATGGGTATAGTATACAACACATAAACAAAACTACTGGTGAATGCGATGTGCCTTGTTGAAATAAATGTACAAAGAGAATCACTTAACTCACATGTTAATTTTATTTATAAAAATTAGAAACTCCTATATAATAAATATTGGTTTACTATATATATTTATATTTATATATTTATATTACAAAACCTTAATAATATCTATCATAATATATAGTATTTTCATAATACCCTTAATCACCTACTTATTAATAATTCTTTATTAAAATCAATGTTTCATGTGATAACCAGTTTTTTAAGTATTGTATGGTTCATTTTTATTGGTATTCATAATTTGGTCATGGGTTAATGAATTTTTTTTGTAATTATATAAATATCATATATTTTAATTATATATATAGTTTTAGATTCATCCATAAATGTAGATATAGAAAGGTGAATTACACCATTCGTGGAGACTGTAGGTCTTACATATGCATGAAAATTATTTCAATTTTTTTCGGGATGAAAAAATAATGTGAAAGAAATATTTCAAATTTAATGAAAAATTAGTATAATATAAATGTACAAGTAATTTATAATTTTACCATCCATGGAAAAATAAGATGAAAAATCAACCACATCGCTATGTGGGTGTGGTCGTCTACTGGTACACATGACTGATATTATCATTTTACATGGGTTAATATAGTAAGAAGGTATATGTGATATTATAATTAAAAAATTAAAATAATTTCATAAATATTATTTATGTATATTAAATCAATCATTATATCTAGAAATGACAGGTGGTGATATAAAACGTATTATATATGTTCGTGAGGAAATAGTACGTCACACACAAGATATAGAGTTTCATTTCCCATTTAATGGAAGATGCTATATATGTAGGTAATTAAATTAATATATTAAAAAATAATTATATTTAGGATATTGGATTTATTATTTCATTAGGTTTTAACAATATTTTAAGGAGTTATGAGAATAAATAAATCAAAACTTCTCAGTTAATAAGGATACCTCTTCTTCAGGCCAAATATTTATGTTTTCACAAAAAAAACATCACAGGACTATATTATGATCAATAATATGATCAATGTAATACATGGAATTATGGAAATTCATTGGTCTATAATTAGTTTAACCAAATGGATTTTTACGTGTAGAAAAGATAGGATAAAAGGTGTACTTTTATAATTTAAGAGAGTGAGACCTTGTAATATTACAAAATATATCAACAATTACAAGAGATAGTCATGAAAAAATGGCTTAAAATGGATTTCTATAAAACTTTATATTATATAAGATCTAAATATGGATATAAAATATAAATTAGAATGTATTATAGGTTATTTGAGTACACATCATTTTAGTTTAACCCCAAGTAAAATCATTTTAACTTTAACCATGGTAAATAATTTTTAATATTATTACTATTCAATATGATAAAAAATTATCTTGAACATATTATAAAATAAATTCTTTTTGATTAAAATATGCAATCCATTTTATAAGAATTAATCCAAAGAAATGGAATAATTTAATTTGAAAATAAACAATCAGATGTGATGAAATATGTATTTTCTAATGAAAATGCTTTAAAAAATAATTAAAGAATTTATTTGAAAATACAATATTAAATTGATTAATTTTATTAATGTTGTACTATTCATAATATAATTTAACTATTTTTACTTTTAATCCTTTTCAAAAAATGATATATTTAAAATTCTAAAAAATAAAAGTAAGTTTTAATTAAAAATTAGTATTTTTAATTATTCAACGAAAAATTAATCGTTTTATAAAATTAAAAAACATTTCCTATAAGTTAAATTTGAAATTTTTTCCAAAAATGAATTTAATTTTTTGAATAAAATATTATAATAGTGGATAATATTGACTATATAATTTTTTTATAATGGGAAATAAAAACAATTTTAAGGAAAAAGTATCTTTCTGACATATATAATGACAGTACTAATGTATACAAATATATATTATTTATCTAAAACACAAATACATATTATAAAATGTGGTTATTCATATTCATACCACAAAACATAGTATCTTTTTTTATAATTATTATGTTAAATTAATAATATTTTAATATTATAATGTGGTTCATTAAAATTCAGTGTTTCATGAAACCTAAGCTATCAATTAAATTAAAAGTATATGATAACAAATTCTTAAAATATCGGTGTGTAATATTTTATCACATTAAATTAATCTATCCCTTGATATTATTTTACACTATAAAAAGAAATCTAATGATACTTCTTCCCCACCACATTTTTAGGTCCCCAAAAAACCTCCTAAAATTAGTGTGTTCATAAAAAAACATAATGAGTTGAGTGGACCTGTTTCATAGAACATTATATTTGGGATCCAGAATCTCCACAATTTTTTTCATAAGAGATTTATTTCACTAATCCAATGACATCTTATTTTTGTACTTGTGAAGGGTATAGTATATACTTCTTCATGATAGATACATGGAACACATATTTAACTTGAAATAGGTTTAGTGGAAGTGCTAAATGATATTATACGTTCCTAATCGATAATGAATATGAAAGGAGAAAATATACCTTGGGATTAGTTTTCATTTATTATCAAATATCTAAACCTCACTCCATGGATAAAATTTTATAAACATCTTATCACCATCTTCAAAATATAGATTTTAATTTTCTTATAAGCATAATTTTTATTTGACATTGTGCAACCCTTAGGTGTTGTTGAATTGATATAACATTATCTACCATATCACCAACAGTAGCAGGTACACATCAATTCCATTATATATCATCATTCTAGAATATTTGATATTTAATCTTATCTACGTAGATTTATTTTTAATGATTCCACTAATTGGTAGAGTGAAATCTATTTTTTGTAATAAAACTCAAATAAAGAATGGTGTTGATCCCTACAATATCCCGAATGCCTTCATTTTTTTATTGCTTTTGATAATCCACCTTTCGAGGGGTGAGGTGGAACCCTTACTAGGATTGTAGGCATATGAATTACATGGCCCATAGGCCTTAGATTAATTAATTTCCAGTAGGATTCATACATTACATACAACCCAGACTATCTACTTGGAACTACTCCTCTGCAGCATCTTCTTCATGAAATCTGCTCTCCACATTCGCATGGTTATTAAGCTAGGCTTTCCCGTAGATGCACAGGCTTGTCCCGATGGCAGGTGTCATACCATCTCATTCTTGCAATCCGTTTAGCTTCTACTATGGTGAAAGATACTTGATCCTCCTCCTTCTGATGCATGTTCCTTGTAGGTTTTCTGGTTTTCAAATGCACTTATAGTGTCACGAAGGCCTTAAGGTGGCACGAAGGCCTTACTGACCTAAAGGAATGGGTGGCCCAAATTCCTTAAAGGACATGGGGAACAAATAATTGGCCTGAAGGCCCTAACGGGGGAATATTCCCGCCTGCTATAGTGCAAATAGTGACTGCTACAGTTACCGCTACAATCCGCATAGTTCCCGCTAAATTTCTTAATAGTTCTGCATAGTACCTGCTATAGTCTGCACAGTTCCTACTACAGTACTACTATTAAACCCAAAAAATTATCCTCTGCCTGCATTTGATGTTGGGTCTCTCGTATGCACTTAAGGAGTCCTCACCAACTCAGCTGATGTTCATGTCCTAGTGTTGATCCCAACTTCCTTTAAAATCAATCGAACCAGATCCCCACATATTCTATAGGGTTTTATTAGTCCTCTCCAATTGACTATCTATATAATAATGATACACCATTATAAAACTAAATGATTTATCAAGAGCCTACTCAATAATTTTCCAGAATATCATAGAAACCTTGGAATAAGATCATATTCAACGGAATTTGATACAACCTGAAAACATTGAACTTATATAAAATATAATATAGAAATATGATAAAGAGATAAGTCTTATTTGATTTTATAGAAGTGCTCTTCCATCCTATAGAAATTGATTTCAATCCCAATAGAATTATTTAAATTAAATGTTTTTGGGATTCCAATAAAAAATCAATTTTGATGTTTCCCATTTCCTTATTTTATAGGTAATTGTTGCAACATCATCTTATAATTTTTCCTCCTATAGTTTTCTTTATATCAATAAAACCAGCAAGATACATATTATACAATCATTTTCTTCATGTTTCCATCCAGAAATAATCCTTCAAATATTTATACATCTTCATAATTCTAGTTTAAAAATAAAATAAACAACTATGAGCCCCGTAAAACATATCCTTCTTAAAATTTGGTATGTACGAGAAACATATATAGTTTCAAAATATTATCACTCCATCATGTCGTGGTTATAATGATGAACATTTTATACCTTCTTCTAGAGCTCTACATCTTCCATTTTGGCATCAATAATATTAATTTTGATATATGGTTGAACACTCAGATGGAATGACAATACTTATCCCATTCATTTATGATTTTCATATCCATACTTTGAGAGTCCAAAAAATTGGGTATATTTTGATCCTGACTGACTGAATATTAATTTTTTATCAAAGAAACACTTTTATGGAAAAAATTGAGATACCAAAGTTTAGACTCCAAAAGAAATAGAAGACCAATTAAAGAACAACTTAAGCCGATTAGATTTTATCTCCCTGCTTAGATTCCAATAGATAGTACTAACCTGAGTATCGGGATCATCTCTCAGAAGATCTTCGAAATGATATGCCAGTTTGTCCCAAACCTGAATGTACTCTTCTAGGTTGAGTCTTCCATCATTAAATCCCCTAATCAATATCAGATCCTATTTGTCAATCCAGTTACTCTATTACTCATTGGTACCCACCCTTAAAGATCATCCCATCATCTTATTAGCTTCTCCATCGGTAGCATTAATTGTTAGAACTGTTTCCACGATTTCTTCTCCCGAGTGCATAATCCGCTCCAGAGAAGGATCATTCACTGAACTATACTCTTTTGATTGTCTAGTATCAACCATTGAAGGGGGAATATGATCACAAATCATCATGTTGGATTTTGAATGCTTTGCAGATCTAGTTTCCCTTGGTGGTGGTAAATAAGAATAGTCTTTTCTCTCTTTCTGAACGCCCCTCCAACTCTTACTTCCCCTCGGGCTTACCGAATCATCTTGGAATTCTGCTCCAATATCACCTGATATTAGCTCCACTTCCCCATCACTAGAATCGGTCTCGAATGTTCTCTGCTTCAATGAGGGCCTAACCATATCAGTTTCATCCTCCTGTTCTAGATTAATGTGTGACAGCCCTTCAAATCTATTGTCCAAAGCAATTGCAACCATCTCCATACTTGGAAAACCTCCTAGATCCCATTTCATCATCTTTCCACCAGGAGAGTCACCCCCCTTGTTTACTTAGATTCTAAACCCCTGGAATTAGTTCCAATACCTGCACGCACAGCCTCAGCATATAAAGCTATCCTAGAATACCAGGTTCCTTCCACTTCAACCATTTGAGAATACCCCACATTCAGAACACAACCGGGCAGCACCACCTCCACAACATCCCCCTCTGCAGGTGGAGCATATAGTGTTCCACCTAGATCCTCCCTCAAACATCTGAGAACATCCTTCACCAATGGATTCACTTCCTGAGGACCACTGTTCCTGTCCACGGCTGGATTAACCTTAAAGTTTACACCAACTGGCTTCCCAGGCACCAGAATACCAACATTGACAGCAGAACCCACCTTCAGTCCTTCTTGACCTGAAGGGCCTGGAATCTCACTAATAGGAATACCCATATATTTTTTTAGTTGATAGAAAATATCAAAAACCAAAATGTTACCCTCCTGTGAAGCAATAAGACCACGGGGGATGGGTCTGGAACAAAACCTACATCTAGATGACAATTTCTAGCCAACCCATCAACCGATCCTTGATCCTTGACATTGAATTCTGAGGCCCCCAACCTATGAGGATCACATTCTTTGACTCCACACCAACATTGAACCGTAGCATGCCTAATTATCTTGTAGTTAGAACAAAAATCAAATCAATCCTCAAAATCCATGAATTGCTTCCATTAGAATTTCTACCCCACACATATCAATACATACTCAGTTGGAATCTTGGACACATCCACTTCCACACAAATTCACAGAGCAAAAGGGTGGAAAACAGCATGGGTCCTACTGTCTGAGCACAGATATCTACCTATCATATTCCCTAACATGTGCAATATTGCAGGGTTTTGAATGTGTAAGGGATGTTCGGGGAAGCTTACCCGGACTACTGCTGTTGGTGCATCACGCATTATGTGAAAATCAAAGGTCCAATAGAAAAGATAAAAACGAAGGTCGTTATAGTTACAGGGCACACTACACCAAGCCCTAATTAAATCTTCCTCTAAGGAAAACTGAATCATTAGGTTTTGACTGTCCAGTAGGCCATCTGTGGAATGATCTTAAAAACCCAAAGAACCAAAAATACATCTATCGAATGCATCCACAGACAGTCGACACTTCTTAAAGTGGGAAACTAAAGTTAGATTATGAAGGGATGAAGCCTCGGTAAACTCTAGAGATAAAATCGACAACTGCGGGAAACCACCATATAAATCTGGGACGTTAGGGAACAAATAGATTTGTGGAAACAAAGGAAGAGAATCCCGGTTGGAGGGAGTAGAAAAAACGCATGATGCAGTTCCTTCATAGGACCGTAGAGGTCCCTCCCCCACCAGTGGGGGAGGGACTGGCATGGACGCCATCGCCATCATAGGTTGAGAACACACATCATCGAAACCCTCCCGAGCCCTCTCCCTATTTTGATCCTCATCATAATTAAACTGGTATAATCCATTATACTCAAGGTATCTACCTTCTTTTTAACATTCATATGGTGGTATTGTATTGAGATTTCATAATCTTTAATCATATCTGACCATATTCTCTAGCGTATATTCAACTATTTAATGGTTAATATAATTAATATATTTTTATAAACAGTATATATATCATAGATTTCAATGTAAATATTATTCATCCATATCATTAATGAAAAAATTACCAATGTTTTCAGTAAATACTGAGATGGAAAATTTTGATCTTGAACATTCAATTTTTCTATGGCAAAACATATATCCATTGATATTATATATAAGGGTTTATCTATGTACTTTCATTGATGCACCATTATAGATTTAAAAACCTTGTCCATAGAAGGTTAATGTAATAATAGATGTGTTGTCAAACATTCTCTTTATTTCCATAATATTTTCCTCGAATTCAACTATACAATGGAACTTTTCTATTTTCCTTGTTAACATAGTGAGTGGATTAGAAGATAATGAGAAATTATCTACAATACACTGTTAATATCTTAAAAATAGAAGAAAACATCGAATCATAGTGGTAGTGGTTTTTCAGGGACAATGTTCAACAACATACATCATTAACGGGTCCACTGATATACCCTCACCGGACATTATATTTCAAAAATGAATCTTTTTTGCTTCCAAAATTCACACATCATAAAATTTTTCATAAATATTATCCTTTAATGGATTAATCAATATAATCCTTAAATGATCTCTATATTAGTCCTTTATCATATAATATAAAAGAGTATCATTGATAATGACAGCTAAAAAATTATCAGTGTAATCTCGAAAGACTCTATTTATAATTTAAAGAATAAAATATGGGATTTCATAATACCAAATGATATCAATATAAATTTATTGTGTGAAAAACTCTTTCAGAATGCAATCTAGGGTACATCATATTTTTTATCCATCAATTGATGATATAAAGCATGATGATTAATGTCATAAAATTAATGATATCATTTCCATTGATAAAATAAATCATCGATACAGGGTAGACAATACCTTTTCTTGAAAGTGATCATGGTTTGTTCCCAATAATAATTACAGAGTCACATTGATCCATCATACATCTTAAAAAAGAGAATAATTTCACCCCATGGTGAAACACTTGGTTTAATTAATCCCTTTTCAATATTTTACTAATGTTTATTATTCAATTCTACCAACTCAATTGGGTTAATTCTATAAATAATTTGTGACATATTTTTAGCACCATTTATCAGTTCTACTGAGAACATGCCTTTGTGATGCAGTGGAAGGCTAGGAAACAATTTTTGAAATAAAAATAATTCTATATAATAGAAAGTTATTCTCTATTGAGTTTCCCATAATAATATAATCAAAATATCCATAATTGATAATAATTAAGTCCCAAATGTGAAATCTACTTTCCAATTGCAGTCTTTATTCTTCCTCACACTAATAAATGAGCATAGGTTTATTTGGAATAAATATTGTGACATATAAACCTTAATAATTGGTATGAGATCCATATAGAGAAATATAATCCACTCCTAAAATCACATCAAATTAAAATAAAGGGAGAGTAAAATGATTTTTTGGAACAACATGACCACAAAATTCAATTTTATAGGGAAAATAGACTTGATATGATAACAACATACCATTAAGAGTTTTCACCTCTATCTAAATATATAATCATTGGGCTGGTAATTCAACACACATTTAAAATTAATTTTATATAAGTGAGTGTGTTGGGAAAGAATTGAATAATACATTAGATATTATATAATGGATTATAAGTGTATGTTTCACCAGGTCTTCTTTTTTACCCACTATAGTAATTGTGATCACATAATACATTCCTTTGTCTACATCCAAAGGGGTTATTAACCTGAATAGAAAAAACCCTCATATTAATTTATTGTTTAGTCTAGATCTAATGAATCCTACATTTGGATCATTGGAGCATGGGCGGTTAATAAGTTGAAAGTTTCATTTCCTCCATTTAATTAATAACTATCTTTATAACAATTCGACATTCACTAGATCTATGATTATCATTTGAACACTTAAATAAAATATTATTTCACCTAAAGTAATTACAATGATGTTTATTCTCGTATTTATTTCATGTAGGTTACTAGGATTTCTTTTCGCAATTTTATTTATTCTAGTTCTCATCATACCATATCTCTAATTTCATTTAAAACTCATTGGAATGGTCGGAATATTCAATATCTATTATCTTATTTAGTACACGAATAATGATTTATGTGTTGCTACTAAAGTATCTTATGGATAATACTAATTGGAAAATTGGTTTTAATACACTAAATAATCAATGAATTAATCTTTCCTGGTTAATTATTAGAACATAATTGTACCTTGAAACCCCTGGAAAATTATCTTCATATGTACCAATAGAATCATCATCTATATACTTGAGATCAATAAATACCATATAAATTTTTTAAGGTAGAATATTTGGGAATAAAATATAGAATTTTACACTTTTAAACTCAACCCATTCCATTTTTAAATTTCATATTATTTAATTCTATTTGATGTACTGTTCGACCATTGGTTTTATTTTCAATACAAATGACTGTCTTATAGAATTAAATTATAATGTTATGTGCTCTAGAGAATATAAATTATTTTATAAATTTTGATGATCCATAACTCATATACTATTGGGTCAGAATATCTAATAAATTAAGTTGGATATTTCCTCATGAGAGACAGAACAATAAAGTGGTCCCTTCATTAATCATTTTTTAGCTCATTATGAGTTGGTGTTTTAGAAATTTTTTTGAGTTTAGAAATATGGTTATACATCCAAAATCCCATATCATTTAATTTATTTTGTGGGATAAAAATGAATTTTCTATCACATTCAACATTAATATGGTTCTGTAGGGTTTTATGCATGGTCTAAAAATAAAATAATTATGTGATAAATAATAATCACAGTGTTAAACTGTGTAATAATGATGAATAATTAATAATATTTCAACATAAAGACAGATAATTTTTATTATAAATCACATTAGGATTAACCTAAGTCATTAATGATCTTAATCTATACATCTTTTTAATAATGGATTATAATGAAAATTTTAATTAACCTATGAATATCACCTAGAAGTGTTAAAATAGGTTTGAATTGAGTCTTGTTTTTATGAACCTGGTGGTGGTTGAGTAAATATCAATGTTCCATTCATAGATTTTTTACTGTTATGTACAACTGTTTTGGAGACACATCCACTTTTAGTATCCATACATGGATTTGTTTTCTGGAAAACTATTATAATATCTTTCTTACGATAATATTAGGTTGTAATCTTATACTTTGACTAATCCCCAGGGTTTCGACCAATGTTTTCTAACACAAGTATATAAATATAATCAAATCCTGTCCATTGGAACCAACTATAATGCCTCATGCTTTTCATTCATAGATATTATATATTTATATATGAATATACATTAAATTTCACAAATACACAACCATGTATCATAATACATTAGGGTATTTCAAATCTTAGATATATTAGAAACTAGAACATGAATCTTCAAAAGGTTCTCTCACTTATTTACTCATTACTAGCACCCTTATTATAGACATCATTCTTACAAGATTTGTTTTAAAACATGGTGGAAGGAAACATAATATTGGGTGATATGAAATGCTTAGTAAGGGTAAACAAGAGAGATATCAATGATCACTTAAACATAAAATGGGATTTGGGGTATGGGAATATTAGAAAAATATTTGAAAACTATACCTGCCACGACCCGACCCTGCCCGGGCTAGAGCCACAACTACCCCATACCCACCTCGATATGCCCGGGGCTAGCGACAAGCGCCGAAGGCTAAACAACTTGGGGAGGCCTTTGCCTGAGTACCTGTACACACACATGCAACCCACTCAATGAAAATAGAAGAGTAAAAAGAAATGGAAAGTAATGTAAAGCACCAATAACAATAAATGTACCAAAAAAAGGTGAATCACACTCTAGACAGTAAAAAGAAATTGCTGAAGGTAAACTGGAAAGAAAAGGGGAAAAATAGCTGCCCAACCAGAAAAGGGGAACAACACAGAAATAGGTAAACAAAAGAAAAAGAGCTGGAAGAGTCCCACACCAAGAACACGACTATGACCATCGTACGTGGTCCAACATCATGAACTCCTAAGCTCCGCTGATGCCACAACAAACATGTCTCTCATCTATAAGAGCACAATATGTGCAGGAAATTCCCAGGCATGGGTGAGTATAAAAATACTCAGTAGGATGCCCCAAAGGATCAAGGGAGCAAAAAAGGATGTACTGAAGAGGTGAGAAGTAGATCGAATAGGGAAAAGTAAAGGATTACAACCGAGAGTGTCATAAATAGTGCAACTCAACCCAACAATAGGAAGAAATTAAACTTATCCAAACACAATAATCTAGAAGCAGCGAGAAGATGAAATTCATGTTGAGTCTTTGCTGCCTATATCCGGAGAGTATACTGAACTAACCACGAGATGATAGACACAGAAAGCACGTGGCATACCCCGTGTGTCTTCACCTCTCATGGAAATAGAGTAACCAAATCCCAAGGAGTGGGTACTGGAACAACGTATATGCATATCCATATGCTCAAACAAAAATCCAAAACAAGATCTTAAGTTGATCTCTATCTCGTAGCCCATCCGGAGAAAGTGAGAAGCCAAAAATCCCAGAAGTAAACACCATCGATGCCTAGCATCCTACCATTTTGCCCCGAACTGCATGTTAAGGGGCTCAAATCACTGCACCTTGACACAATCTTCTTTGGGTGGTACTGACTCGCTCGCACAATTTTAGGTCACATCACAAGGATGTGCCTTGGTGGGGAAAGTGCCACTCGTGCTTGAGAGTTCTGGGGAAAGTCAAACAACACCTCATGACTGTCACACAGTCGAGAGGACTAATCAATGTCAAAGATATCACCTCATTGACCCATACAACCAAGGGTCCCGCTCTAGTAGTCATATTTAAAAGCCAAAAACTAGCCTAGTAGAATGGACTGAGTTTGAAAAAAGTCAACAGGTAACCCACTGCCCAGTCTCTGATGGAGGTTAAACCCTAAGAGGTCGTCGGGTAACCCACTACCCAGTCTCTGCTCGAGGGTAAATCCTAAGAGGTTGTCGGTTAACCCACTTCCCAGTCTCTACTGGTGGGTATGCCCTAAGTGGTCATTGGGTAACCCAATGCCCAGTCTCTACTAGAGGGTAAGTCCTAAGAGGTCATCGGGTAACCCACTGCCCAGTCTCTACTAGAGGGTAAGCCCTATTAGGTCATCGGGTAACCCGCAACCCAGTCTCCCTTAGAGGGTATTCCCTAAGAGGTTGTCCGGAAACCCACTACCCAGTATCTACTGGAGGGTAAACCCTAAGTGGTCATCCTGTATCCCACTGCCCAATCTCTCCTTGAGGGTAAACCCTATGAAGTCAATGAGAAACTCACTACCTAGCCCCACTAGAGGGTAAACCCGAAGAAGTCAATGATCAATCCACTGCCCAGCCCTTCTAGAGGGTAAACCTAAAACTACGCTGGACATCCCTACTGGAAATAACCTCTTGGGTGGTGGATCGGTGCCCACGTGATGTATTGGTCACATCGGTTCCAAAAGAACCCTACCAGGGTACACAAGGGACCGTGATACTAAAAATCCTCATAGCCGAGGAAACAGGAAAACCCAAACAACACTTCCAATCAAACCAGAGAGAAACCAGACCAAGGGAACCCACTCAACCCTACAGGTCTAAACGTCTCTAACGGGAGGACCCTCTACTTCACGAGAGGTCAAAGCTACGTAAAGTCGAACACGACATGCACATGGGGCCCACAAGATGTGTGGCCCTCACTCATCTCTGAACCAAGTGTAAAAATGTTCACAGGTACAAACTACATCATGTACCTCCATGCATTACCGTTTACTTTCAGAGTATATCACATTTCCATCCCAAAGGCTATCATGCACACGACACTCAACGTCAACGTGAAAGCATAAACGTAACTTTTCCAACATGCTTCCTCCACAACCCTAGCATGACCAACCACATCTCATTAAGAATCAACATACCTCACACTGGAGTGAACGCAATCACACACCAGGGGTTTTATTCCAATCACAGCAAGAAGAACCACCACCAGAGCACCATTAATGATTCCCCATTTAATGGGATCTCAAATTAGACTACACCCATCCAAATGGATCGTACTATTGTAATACTCGTGGAAGCACACGCAAGATAGATTGTTTACTCACCTCAAATGGTCATCCAATGGAAAATCCATGAAACACCACATTACGCCCGAATGACGTCCCGTTCTCCCGAGCCTCGGTGCTGAAATCATTCGGGCGCATCGCACCATTGCGATCTCCGTGGAATGACAGGTCAAATTGACTTCTCACATGAGTGGAGCGGATGTCCGAAGAAAAAGATGAATATTGCCATACTGCACATGAGTGATGATACATGGGACCCGCATCCCTATCCCAAAGCGCTAAGGATGGATCCCACCGTTGCGATCCTCTCGAAAAAGTACACAAGTTTGACTATTCACTTGACCAAAAGGACACCCGGTGAAGAATTTGGAAATCACAACGAACTCCCAAAATGTCCCTCGTGGGGCCTACATCATCGTGATGAATTAGAACGAGTGGATTGCGACATTTCAATGACCTCAGAAAAACACCCTGAATCCACTTCTCGCATGCACCAAATGGGAGTCCGATGAAAAAGTTGTTAAATGTGGCACACAGCATAAATGACGGGCCATGGGGCCCACATATTTACTCTGGATTTGATGCTCGAAAACCCTCTAGAAAACTCTACCTCGACACCAGGGTCACAACACCGTTGATAGTACTCAAAGAGGACTCTGGATGTGTCTGCGCTGACCAAAACAAGAATCTCGGGAAAGTGTTAGAAACCACTTAACAGTGTGTCCAGCCACCGAGCCCCCCCGTCCCTGGATTTAAAAATACCCAAGGCTATCTCGAAAAGTTTATCTAGATCCATGGAATGCGTCACCGTTGATGGTACATGGATTTGATTTACGGTTTGAATTTTAGGGTTGTTTAAAACATTAACGGACCGAAATGGTGGGCCGAGCCGGTTCGGTCGGCCCACCTTTCCTGAACCGGCACGCGGTCGCGCGGGCCGGCCCACCTCACCCTATCCGGCTTAGCCGGTCTGCCTGAATTCCCACAAGACCCACAAAGGGCGATCCCATGTCTGCTCCCCGGGGTCATGAAGACCCCGACATATCGCATCCACCTGGTCGGCTTTTCCGACCGTTCACCCGCATCGCGTGCCTGAGGAGGCCACCCCGCCAGCTGCTCACGCTGACGCCCTCAGCAGCCCGCTCGACCGGCGCCAACGCTTGACCGCGCTCTCGGCCGCCTCGCCCTTACAAATGCCTACTGCGCCCGACCGACCTCTGCAGGAGAAGTCCCTCCGCCGTCGTGGATCGTGAGGCCGCCGCACGGAGTCGCCCGACCAGCACGGAACCCGCCTAAAACCACAGTTTTTTCCCTGAAAAAACCTCCAAAAACATTGAAGCTTCATCCAATAACTGCGGATTCCTCGGGACTCAGAATCTAAGTCTGAAATAATCATCAGAAAGATTAGAACATGTATTACACAACCATTGGCTTCTCTCAATAAAACATCTACAATTCAACACTACAATTTAGGTTCAAAGTAGGTGCAGAGATTTAAAATGAACATGAAAAGATCCAACCTCCTGGACATAGCCCAACGCTTCTATCCTTCATCGCACCACCACCATTGTCACATCCTCTTGTCTCAGGGGTGAAGGAGAATAGGTTGAAGGGATTGAGTGAGTTGGGATAGTTCATCCACCAGTGGAAACCAAATGGAGAAGGGAATGAGTGGGGTTAGTTTAAGTATAGAATTAATTAGACTTTAATTAAATTTTTTTAAACACCCACAGGGATCCTCTTCCAAACCTCCTGACGGGGTAATTGTTAAGGTTCCCATTGTGTAAACACCACCTCCTGAGAAAAATGATAGTCTTAGAATTTTAATTTCATGCCTTGTTCAATAGTTATAAAATTTAACGATCGATGCCTCTAAATTTTCAAAACGCCCCTAGTGCAATTTTTCATAGGAGGCTTGCGCCCAAAAAAATTACACCCCTTCTAGGGTAAAATGCATGCTCTGGACTCAACAGTGACATCCTTTTCCCCCATCCGATCTATTATTTATGATTTATTCCATTTATTTTGCGTGCCCAGTGTGAACGTACTGAAAATTTAATTCCGGCCACACTGGGGCTCGGAATCGCACACTGTCTGAAGGTGCTGCTCTGGAATAACAACAAGAAAATTCCAAAGACTTTTATAGAAAAAACCAGGTTCTTACATAATTCACTCTTTTAAGATTTTTTCACCAAAAATAAATACCAGGGAACAACTCAGGGTACTAAGCCCACTCTTGTCTCTCTCGTACCCCGAAGAACTATTTCATAGTCCCGCGTCACTGCACAAAAACCAAGGATTGATATGTTAGCGTTAGGTCTTCCCTAACCGATGATGTGCATTGGAGCATGCACACATCTTCTCATGTAAGATACACAGGAGACGTCATGCACCCACTCCAGAATTTGGGGGGGGAGTGAAAGGTGGTAGAAAACCTGTCCATCCCTTCGCACGGTCTCAAACGGCCCGAAGGCCCTTGGGGTATCTCACCTCCCTGATCAACCTTCTACATCACACATTATGACTGGAAATCACTATTCAAACATTGGACAAGGCCCAGTGATTCCCTCTTTTTTAATATCCATATGGTGGTACAACCAAGGATATCTGGTTAAAAAACATTTCAAAGTCAATGTCTCACAACCAAGACTCTCTTACACACTCA
The DNA here is from genome assembly GCA_963277665.1 of Viscum album. Lineage (NCBI taxonomy): Eukaryota > Viridiplantae > Streptophyta > Magnoliopsida > Santalales > Viscaceae > Viscum > Viscum album. The sequence continues at coordinate 431,488,718 of OY728150.1, read as the reverse complement.
GAGAGAGATGGAGTCGAGACCATCAACTAATGGAAAAAGGTTCTACAACTCATATTCCACTAAAAAAGGGTTACACCTGATGCCCTGCGTCACCCTGGTAACACCTCAAACAAAGTGCAGGGAGGAAATCCTTTCACACACAGTGTCTAAAAATTCCACTGTATAAAGTAGAGGAGTCGTAAAGCATACCTCTGATCACATCATGCTCTACAAGCTCATAGCCATACAAATCTTGCTGCTGTCTGTGGTCCCAAATGTCATCTCCCGGATCCTAACATGGACTGCCTGGTAGTGATGGGAAGACCTCGTAAGGTCTTCCCCCACTGCCAGCTCCTCTCGCTCCTCTCCTAGCACCACCTCTCTAGACACTACTCCGATAACGGTGCTACATCTGTCGGGGTGGTGCACCTAATGCCTGTCTGATATTCTCTGTATTCCTGGTTGGGATGTCTTGGGCCAGGTGACCTTTCCCATCGCAAGCATAGCACCGACACTCACTCGGCTGCCATGGTTCCCTCCAGCGCCACTATGGTGTAGACCACGGCCTAGAGTCCACTCAAAAAATAGTCACCTCGGTTAAGGCCCTATGTTCTGCCGCCACAGTGGTGTATGACCATGTCTCCAAAATTGGTGGAGGGAAGGATGCCTACATTAAGGTTCCTTCTACTGACGCCTACTAGCTACAGAAGATGTCTTGGCTCTATCGTGCCTACTTCTACCACCAACCATAAAGTGTGACAGGAAGCTCTCTATCCCCAGAGACTGTTATAAGACCTCAACATAAGTGGGAATGCAAAAGGGTACTATGGCATCACTAATCCCTCTACAGATACCATGCTAAAACTTCCGCGCTCAGAGGTTTCCATCATGGACCAAGTCTGGGTAAAAGCTTGCACGTTCCGAGAACCTAGTCATGTATTCAGTCACTGTCATCCCTCCCGGATGAAACTATAAGATCTCTTGTATCCAAATGGAGCGTAAGAAATAGGGGTAAAACACCACATGAAACAACTGCAAAAATTTTCCCCAAGAAAGTGATGACTCTCGAGTAACTGAGTCACCAGACTCCACCAATGACCATCTGCTCCATTCAAAAGGCTGGCAGCCAAAGACACCATCTGATCTGCATGTGTCTGCACAAGCCTGAAGTGGAGAACCACTCTCTCAAGCTAAACCTATACTTCTTGAGGGTCTGGAACACCACTGAACCTCAACTGTCTCTATTGCTGGAACTCACGGAGCATGCTCAACCTCCACTCGAGCTCCGTCTGCTCTACTGGAGTTATATATATCTCACCACATAGGGGTGATGGTACTTACCCACCTAGAGAAAGGGACTCGCATGATGGGTTCTAGATTGAGGCCTCATGGCTCACAGGGTCGGCATCACGAACCAAAGATGGTATCCTGGTTGACTATCTTTGCAGAGACATTTTGAATGTTATCAAGGAGTGTCGTAGTCATATTAGAATATATGTATATAACGGTTACAAAAATGGGGTGCTGAATCAAGAAGGATAGTCAAGACTCAATTATATATAATGAACAAAACAATTTCTCATCAAAAAGTGTCTTAGAATTCCAAGTCGACAAGTAGGTTATCTGGGCCCTGGTGAACGGATATTCCAGCCGCTTCACCGTCACTGGACTCTCTGGCATGAGAGCCGCTGTCGAGACATATTGAAACGGTTTCCCTAGATCATAACCAATTACTTTTTACGGATGTCCGAACAAAGTCCCATGGAATGAATCACCTTTGATACCACTTTGTCACGACCCTACCCTACCCGCCCTCGAGTCGCAACTACCCAAAGCCCGCCTCCATAGGCCAGGGTTTGGCGACAAGCGCCGAAGGCTAAACAACTCGGGGAGGCCTTTTCCTTAGTACTTGTACACACACATGCAGCCCACACAATGCAGAAGTGTAGAGTAAAAGAAAAGATAATTAACGTAAAGTACCAACTGCTATAAACAGACCACAAAAAGGTGAATGAACCTCTAGACAGAACTAAGCATGTTCTGAAGATAAACTGAAAAGAAGTGGGAAGAAACACGCACCCAACCAGAAAAGTGCCACAACCCAGTGACAGGTAAACAAAATAAATACAGCTGGAAGAGTCCCACAATTGGAACCTAGCTATGATCATTGTACGTGGTCCAAGCTCCCAAAATCCTAAGCTCCACTAAAGTCACGACCAACCTGTCCTTCGTCTGCAAGGAAACAGCATGTGCGGGAAAATCCAAAGCAGGGGTGAGTATAAAAATACTCAGTAGGATACCCCGAAGGCTCAAGGGAGAAATACATGATGTACTAAATAGGTGATAAGTAGATCGAATAGGGAAAAGTAAAGGGGTACGAATGAGAGTTCAGTAAAGAGTACAACTCAACCCAACAAGAGGAAGGATGTAGACTCATCCAAACACACGGATCTAGAAGTAGGGAGAAGATGAACTTCTCGTTGAGTCTTCGCAACCTATAGAAGGAGGGTAGACTCGTCCAACCATGATAATCTAGACACGGAAAGCACGGGGCATACCCCATGCATCTTCGACTCTCCTGGAAGGAGAGTAACCAAAACACAAGGAGTGGGTACTGGAACAAAGTATATACATTTCAATATGCTGGAACAAGAAGCTAGAACTAGATCATAAGGGGGTCTCCATCCCGTAGCTCAGCCCAAGAAAGTGAGTAGTCAACAGTACCAGAAGGGAACTCCATCAATGCACTGCATCCTACCCGTCTGCCTCGAACTGGAAATCAAGAGTCTCAAATCACCGCACCTTGACATTATCTTCATTGGGTGGTAGTAACTCGCCCGCACGGTTTTAGGTCACATCACAAGGACATGTCTTGGTTGGGAATGCATCAACCGTACTTAAGAGTTCTGGGGAACGTCAAACTACACCTCGTCACTGACACACAGTCGAGAGGTATGCTCAAAGTCAAAGTTTTCACATCCCAGACCTGTACAACAAAGGGTCCCGCTTCGGTAGTCACATATAAAAGCCACAGACTAGCCTAGTAGAAATGACTGAGTCTGAAAAAAGTCACCGGGTAACCCACTGCCCAGTCTCTGCTGGAGGGTAAACCCTAAGAGGTCATCGGGTAACCCACTTCCTAGTCTCTGTTGGAGGGTAAGCCTTAAGTGGTCATCGGGTAACCCACTTCCCAGTCTCTGCTAGAGGGTAAGCCCTAAGGGGTCTTCGGGTAACCCACTTCCCAGTCTCTCCTGAAGGGTATGCCCTAAGCGGTCTTCGGGTAACTCACTTCCCAGTCTCTGGTAGTGGGTAATCCCTAAGAGGTCATTGGGTAACCCACTGTCTAGTCTCTGCTAGAGGGTACGCCCTAAGAGGTCATTGGGTAACCCACTGCCTAGTCTCTACTAGATGGTAAACCCTAAGCGGTCATCAGGTAACTCATCGCCCAGTATCTACTAGAGGGTAAACACTATGAAGTCAATGAGCATCCCACTAGCCAGCCCCACTGGATAGTAAACCCAAAGAAGTCAATGAGCTACCCACTACCCAGCCCCGCCGGAGGGTAAACCTGAAACTGCTCTGTCTATCCATACTAGAAATAACCTTTTGGGTGGTTGATTGGTGCATGTGTGATGTTCTAGTCACACCATTTCCAAATGAATCCTACCAGGGTACATAAGGGGACATGATACTAAAACTACTCATAGTGGAGGAAATCGAAAAAACCCGAACAACTATGCTAGTCAAACCATCGAGAAACAGTACCAGGGGAACCCAATCAAACCTGATGGTCTAAACATCACTAATGGAAGGACCCTCTATGTCGCGAGAGGTCAAAGGTATGTTAATTCATGCACGACGCACACATGGGTCCCACACAATGTGTGGCCCTTACTCATCTCGGAACCATGCATACAAATGTTCACAAGTATAAACTACAACATGTACCTCTAGGAATTCCCGTATTCTCCCAGAGTATACCAAATTTCTAGCCCAAAGGCTATTGTGCACACTGTACTCAATGTCAAAGAGAAAGAATAAACATAACTTTTCCAACCTGCTTCCTCCACGGCCCTAGCATGACGAACCGCATCTCTTTAAACATCAACTTCACTCACACGGGAGTGAACACAATCACACACCAACGGTTCGATTCCAAACACATCAAGATGAACCGACACCTGGGCACCTTTAATGCTTCCTCGTTTAATGATATCTCGATTGAGACTCCTCACATCCAAATGGATCATACCATTCTAATCATTGTGAAAAAACACATGAGATAGACTATTTACTCGCCTCAAACGGACATCCGACAGAAAAGCCATCCAACACCTCTTTACGCCCGAACGACATCCCGTGGTCCCGAGCCTCGGTCCCGAAAACAATCAGGTGCATCGTACCATTGTGATCTCTTCAGAGAGACATGTCAAATTGACTTCTCACATGAGTGGAATGGATGTCTGAAAAAAGAGATGCATATTGCCATACCGCACACAAGCGGTGCAACTTGGGACCAGCATCTCGGTCCCGAAGCTGTATGGATGGATAACACTGTTGTGATCCTGTCGAAAAAGTACACAAGTCTGACTATTCACTTGTCCAAAAAGGACAGCCGGTGAAGAATTTAGAAATCACCGCCAACTCCCAAAACAACACTCATGGGCCCACACCAGTGTGCTGAATTAGATAGAGAGGATTTCTCCATTTCAATGCCCTTGAAAAAACACGCTGAATCGACTGCTTGCATGCCCCAAATGGACATCCTATTAAAAAGTTGGGAAATGCGGCGCGCAGCTTAAAAGGTGGGTCATGGAACGCGTGTCTCAACTCCAGTTTTGATGCCCGGATACTCTTTGGAAAACTCTGACTCGAAGCCAGGGTCACAATACCGCTGACTGCACTCAAAACAGAATGCAGATCTGTCCGCGCTTCTGAAAACAAGAATCTCAGGTCAGTGTTAGAAACCACTAAACGACGTGTCGCGCCACCGAGCCCCCCCACCCGTCTCAGGATTTAAAAATCTTCGAGACCATCTCAAAAATTCTGTCTCGATCCAAAGAACCCATCGCCACTGATTCACATGAATCTGATTTATGGTTTGAATTTTAGGGTCGTTTAAAACATTAACAGACTGAAAACGGTGAGTCGGGCCGGTTTAGCCGACCCACCCTTCCTGAACCGGCCTATGGTCGCACGGACCGACCCGCCTCGCCCGGACCAGCTCAACCAGTTCAAATGAATTCTCACAGGACCCACAAGCGGTGGGTCCCTATATGCTCTCTGGGGTCATGAAGACCTCGACATATCATGTCATCCCAGCCGGCTTTGCCGGCCGATCACCCGTGTCGCACGCCTGAGGAGGTTGCCCTACCAGTTACTCACGCCGGCGCCTTGAGAAGCTCGTTCGCCCACCAGGACCGCTCGACCGCGATCACAGCCGCCTCACACTCGCTGACGCCAGGTAAACCCAGCCGTCTGTCGCTGGAGAAGACCCTCCGCCACCGTGGATCACCGGGCCGCTGTGCTGAGCCCCCAAACCGGCCTGAAACCCACTAGAAACCAGGGTTTTTGGCCGGAAAAACATCCAAAAACATCAAACCTTCATCGGAGAACTGCGGACGCCTCGGGACTCAGAAACTCTATCCGAAACAAGAATCAGAAATCCCAGAACAAGTCCTACACAACCATGGGAATATCTAAATAAAAAAATAGCAATTAGACACTACAATTTAGGCTCAATGTAGGTGAGGCGATTTAAAATGAACACGAAACGATCTTACCTCCTCGGCATAGCCTGAAGCCTCGATCCTTCACTGGGCTACCACCATTTGTAACATCCTCTTGGCTCGGGGGAGGAGGAGAAGAGGTTGAAGGGATTGAGGGAGGTGGGAGAGTTCTTCCAACAGAGGAAATAAAATGGAGATGGGAAGGGGATGGTTTGGTTTAAGTAGAAAATTATTTAGTCTTGAATTAATTTTTTTTAAACAGCCACCTCGACCCACCTCTAAACCTCCCGACATGGTCATGTTTAAGCCTACCCTAGGGAAAAAACACCTCCCGAGCACAATGGCCATCTCATAATTTTAATCCGAGGCACCGTTGAAATGTTATTAAATTTTATGACTGTGGTCGCTAAATTATGAAAACGCCCCTGGTGAAATTTTTCACAGGAGGCCCGCGCCTGCGAAAATTACACCCCTTCTAGGTTAAACGACATGCTCCGGACTCAACCGTGCTCTTGGTTTTCCCGTCCGAGCTATCATTTATGATTTATTCCATTTATTTGGCATGCTGAGTGTGAATGCACGGAATGTTTAATCCTGGCCACACCAAGGCTCAGAATCGCACGCTGTCTGAAAGAGCTGCTCTGGAATAAGATCAACAAAAATCCAAAGTCTTTTATATAAAAAACTAATTTCTTAAATGATTACCTCCTTCAATATTTTCTTCCCCAAAAATAGAAACATGGGAACAACTCAAGGAAAAAATCCCACACCTGGCTCTCTCGTACCCAGAAGAACTCTTGCATAGTCCCACGTCACCGCACAAATACCAAGGATTATTCCATTCACATGAGGTCTGACCTTGCCGATGACGTGCATAAGAGCACACACACATCTCTTCAGGTAATCCACACCAGAGACATCATGCACCCACTCCAGAATTTTGCGGTTATGAAACGGTGGTTGTCAACCATGCCATCCCTTCACGTGGTCTCAAACTGCCCGAAGGCTCTCGTGGGTAGCTCACCTCCCCAGTCAAACTTTTACATCGCACGCTGCGACTGGAAATCACTATTTGAACATGGGACAAGGCCCAGTGATTCCCTCCTTTAGAATATCCATATGGTGGAACACCCATTGATATCTAGCAAAGCAATATTTCACAGTCGATGTCTCGCAATCAAGACTCTCTCACACGCTCAGAGAGCGATGGACTCGACACCAGAGACTAATGAAAAAATGTTCTACACCTCCAATTCTACCAACAAAGGGTTACACCCGATACCCTGCTTCACCCTAGTTACACCTCAAACAAGAAGTAGGGAGGAAATAATTTCACACAAAGATTCTAGCAATTCCACTGCAAAAAGTAGAGGATCCATAAAGCATACATATTATAACTTCATACTCTGCAAGATCGTAGACATCAAAAGCTCTCAATTGTCTATAGTCCCAACTGCTAGCTCCCTGAAGCCAGACGTGGACCACCAGGTGATGATGGGAAGACCTCGTATGTTCATACCCCACTGACAACTCCTATCACTCCTCTGCTAGCACCACCTCTATAGCCACTACACGGATCACAGCACTGCCTCTGTTGTTGTGACACACCTGCTGCCTGCCCGAAATTATCTGTATGCCTAGTCGTGAATTCCCGTGCAAAGTGACCTTGATCGTCTCAAGCATAGCACTGGTGCTCTATGGGCTGCCCTGGTGCCCTCCGGCGCCACAATGGCGTATGACCACAACCTGGAGTCCACTCACAGAAGGATCTCCTCAGCTGAGGCCCTGTGTTTTTCTGCTATAGTGGTGCACAACCACATCTCTGAAACTGGAAGAGGTAAGGCCGCCTGCGTTGAGGTTCCATCTTCTAACACCTACTAGCTACAGTAGACATCTCGGCTCTATCGCACCTACTGCCACCACCAACCGTAAAGCATGATATCAATCTCTCTGTCATCAGCACCTACTCTAGCACCTTAGTATAAGTGGGAATGCACAAGGGTACTATGAAAGAACGAATCCCACTGTGGATACCCTGCTCGAACTTCTACGCTCAGAGGTTACCGCCATGGACCCTGTCCGGGTAAAAGTGTGCACGGTCAGTGAACCTAGTCACATACTCAGCAACATCATCCCTCCCTAATGAAACTGCAGGAGCTCCGGGATCCAAATGGAGTGTAAGAAGGAGGGGTAAAACTCTTCACAAAATAGCAGCTGATAGTTTCCCCATGAATGTGACGACTCATCGAGTAACTGAGTCACCAGACTCCACCAACGCCCTGCAGCTATGTGGAATAGGTTGTCTGCCAAAGCCACCATCTGATCTTCTAGTGTCTGTGCAAGTTTGAAGAGACAGACTACAGTCTCAAGCCAAACTTCTACTACCTGAGGGTCTGGATCTCCATTGAACCTCAATTTTCTCTATAGTTGGAACTCACAGAGCACGCTCAACCTTCGCTCGAGCTCCGTCTGCTCTACTGGATCTGTCTACTACTCACCAGGTGGGGGCGCTGCTACCGGCCCTCCTAGAGAAAGGGACTCACATAATGGGTTCTGGACTGAGGCCTTGTATCTCACAGGGTCATCGTCATGATCCAAAGCTAGTATATCGGCTAGCTGTCTTCATGAAGACATCCTGATTTTAATCAAGGAGTGCCGCGGTTAGATTACCATATATTTATATAAAAGTAATATCAATTGGGATATGATTCAAGAAGGATAGTCAAGACTCAATCATATATGATGCACAAACCAATTTCCCTACAACGAGTGTCTTAGCATGCCAGGTCGACGAGTGGGATATCAGGGTCCTGGTGAACAGATAGGTGGGCCAACGCACCATCACTCGAATCCCTATCCTGAGAGCCTCTCTCGAGACATGTTGAAATTGTTGTCCTAGATCCCAACCAATTAATTTTTATGGACGTCCGAACATCGTCCCATGGAACAGAACAACTTTTATACCACTTTGTCATGACCCGACCCTACCTGGGCTCAAGCTGCAGCTACCCCAAGACCGCCTCCATAGGATAGGGGTTGGCGACAACCGCTGAAAGCTAAAAACCACATGGAGGCCTTTGTCGGAGTACCTTTACAAATACACACAGCCCACTCAATGCAGAAGTGCAGAGTAAAAAGGAAAATATAAGTAAAGTAATGTTCCAACTACTATAAACAGATCACAAAATGTTCATCAACCTCTAGAGAGTACAAATAAAGTTTTGAAGGTAAACTGAAAAAAGGGGAAAACACACGCCCAACCAGAAATGTGCCATAACCCAACAACAAGTAATCAAAAGAATAACAGCTGGAAGTGTCCCACACCTGGAGCCTGACTACAACCACCGTACAATGTCCATGTTCCTGAACTCCTAAGATCCGTTGAAGTCATGACCAACCTTTTCATTGTCTACAAGGGCACACCAAGTGCAGGAAAATCCCAAGTAGCGGTGAGTATGAAAATACTCCGTAGGATGCCCCAAAGACTCGAGGGAGCAAAAAAGGAGGTACTGAAGAGGTGAGTAGTAGATCGAATAGGGAAAAGTAAATGATTAAAACTGAGAGTGCAGTAAAGAGTAAAGCTCAACCAAACAAAGGAAGGAAGTAGACTCGTCCAAACACAAGGAGCTAGAAGTGGTGAGATGAAGAAATTATCATCAAGTCTTCGGTACCTATAGTAGGAGATTAGACTCTTCCAACCATGAGAATCTAGACACGGAAAGAACATGTCATACCCCATGCATCTTCGCCTCTCCTAGAAGGAGAGTAACCAAAACACAAGGAGTGGGTACTGGAACATTGCGTATACATATCCATATTCTCAAACAACAAGCCCAAACAAGATTGTAAGGGGTTCTCCATCCTGTAGCTCAGCCCAAGAAAGTGAGTAGCCAATAGTCCCCAACGTAAAAACCATCGATGCCAAACATCCTACATGTCTGACCCAAAATGAAAGTCAAGGGGTCTCAAATCAACACACCTTGACACTATCCTATTTTGGAATCATTGACTCGCCCACATGGTTTTAGGTCACATCACAAGGATGCATCTTGCTGGGGAATGCTCCCCTCATACTTGAGAGTTATGGGTAAAGTCAAACTAAACTTCATCACTGTCGCATAGTTGAGTGGTATGCTCAAAGTCAAGGTTTTCACATCACTGACCCATACAACCAGGGGTCCCCCTCTGGTTTTCACAGAGAAAATCTATAGACTAGCATAGTAGAAAAGACTGACTCTGAAAAAAGTCGTCGGGTAACCCACTTCCCAGTCTCTGCTGGAGGGTAAACCCTAAGAGGTCGTCGGGTAACCCAATGCCCAGTATCTACTGGAGGGTAAATCCTAAGTGGTCTCCGGGTAACCCACTACCCAGTATCTGCTAGAGGGTAAGCCCTAAGAGGTCACCGGGAAACCCACTGCCCAGTCTCAGCTGGAGAGTAAGCCCTAAGAGGTCGTCAGGTATCCCAATGCCCAGTCTCTACTGCAGGGTAAGCCCTAAGAGGTCGTCGGGTAACCCACTGCCCAGTCTCTGCTAGAGGGTAATCCCTAAGAGGTATTTGGGCAACCCACTATCCAGTCTCTGCTTTAGGGAAAGACCCTAGAGGTCGTCTGGTAACCCACTACCCAGTCTTTGCTGGAGGGTAAACCCTAAGTGGTCACCGAGTAACCCGCTGCCCTGTCTCTGCTGGAGGGTAATCCATAAGAAGTCAATGAGCAACCCATTGCCCAGCCCTGCTAGAGGGTAAACACGAAGAATTTAATCAGAAAACCACTACCCAGCCCCGCTATAGGGTAAACTCAAAACTTCTCTTGTCATCACTACTGGAAATAACCTCTTACGTGGTGGATCAGTGCCAGCGTGATATATTGGTCACACCAGTTCCACAAGAACCCTTCTAGGGTACACAAGGGGATGTGATACTGAAACTCCTCATAGCTGAGGAAATAGGAAAACCCAAACAACTCTTCCAGTCAAACCATCGAGAAACAGGACCAGGGGAACCTACTCAACCCTGCTGGTCTAAACGTCGCTAACCGGAGGACACTCTACGTCACGAGAGGTCAAAGGTACGTAAAGTAGAAGACGAAACACACATGGGTCCCACACAACGTGTGGACATAAATCATCTTCGAACCAAGAATACAAATGTTCAAAGGTAAAATCTACAACATATACCTCCATGTATTCCCATATACTCCTAGTGTATACCACATTTCTAGCCCAAAGGCGATCGTGCACATGACACTCAACATCAACGCGAAAGCGTAAACATAATATCACCAACCTTCTTCCTCCAAAACCCTAGAATGACCAACCACATCTCTTTCTGCTTCAACATCACTCACACAGAAGTGACTGAAATCACATTCCAAGGGTTCACTTCCAAACACAGCAAGAAGAACCGCCACCGGAGCACCTTTCATGCTTCCGCATTTAATGATATCTCGAATGAGACTCGACACATCCAAACGTATCGTACCATTGTAATCCTCTTGAAAAAACATGAGAGATAGACTGTTTACTTGCCTGAAATGGACATCCGATGGAAAAGCCGTCCATCATAACTTTATGCTCGACCAACGTCCTATGGTCTCGTGCCTCGGTCCTGATAATAGTCGAGCGCATCACACCGTTGCGATCTCCTTAGAAAGATATGTCAAAATGACTACCCACTTGAGTGGAATAGATATCCAAATAAAAAGATGCATATTTTCATACCTCACACGAGCGGTGTTACGTGGGACCTGCATCCCGGTCCCGAAGCGCTACAGACAAATCACACCATTGTGATCCTCTTGAAAAAGTACACAAGTTTGACTATTCAGTTTTCCAAAAAGGACACCCGGTGAAGAAGTTGAAAATCACTGCCAACTCCCAAAATGGCCCTCAGGGTGCCTGCACTAGCATGCTGAATTAGAGCGAGAAAATTGTGTCATTGCAATGCCCTCGTGAAAAACACCCCAAATCGACTGCTTGCATGCCCCAAATGGTCGTCCGATGAAAAAGTTGTGAAATGTGACAAGCATCTTAAAAGACAGGCCATGGGGCCCACATATCAACTCCAGCTTAGATGCCCAGAAACCCCCTGGAAAAATCGTCCTCGACTCTAGGGTCACAACGTCGGTGACAGCACTAAAAACGGACTCCGGATGTGTCTGCGCTGCTCAAAACAATAATCTCGGGTAAGTGTTAGATACCACTTAACGGCGTGCTGCACCACCGAGAGCCCCCGTCTCAGGATATAAAAATCATTGAGACCATATAAAAATGTTCATGTCAATCCAAGGAAAACGTCTCCAGTGATGGCACACGAATCAAATTTACAGTTTGAATTTTAGTGGCATTTAAAACATTAACGGCCCGAAACAGTGGGTCGGGCCAGTTCGGCAGGACCACCCTTCTTGAACCAGCCCGCGGTCGTGCAGGCCGGGCCGCCTCGCCCGTACCGGCTTAGCTGGTCCCTCTGAATTCCCATGGGACCCACAAAGGGTGGGTCCTTTTCTTCTCCCCAAGGTCACAAAGACCCCAGCATATCGCATCAACCTGTCCAGCTTTGCCGGCCCGTCACCCGCGTCACCAGCCAAAGGAGGCCGCCCCACCGGCTGCTCGTGATGACGCCCTCAGCAGTCTGCTCACCTGGCCCCACTGATCGACTACGCTCTTGGCCGCCTCACCCTCGCCGACGCCATTGCGCCTGGTCGTCCACCGGTGGAGAAGTCACGCCACCACCATGGATCATCGAGCTGCCGTGCGAAGCCGCCAGACCAGCCGAAACCCACCGAAAACCAGGGTTTTTGGCTGAAAAAACCTCCAAAAACATCAAATCATCAGCTGACTACAGCCGAAGCCTCGGGACTCAGAATCCCAATCAGAAACAAGCATCGGAACTCTCAGAATTAGCACTACACAACCATGGGATTCTCTCAATAAAACAACAACAATTAGACCCTACAATTTATGCTCAAAGTAGGTGCAATGATTTAAAATGGACATGAAAAGATCTTACCTCCTGGGCATAGCCCGATGATTCAATCCTTCGCCGCACCACCACCATTTTCACATCTGCTTGACTTGGGAGAGGAGGAGAAGATGTTGAAGGGATTGAGGGAGGTGGGAGGGTCCATCCACCAGAGGAAACCAAATATAGAAGATAAGGGGTGGGTTTGGTTTAAGTAGAGAATTAATTAGACTTTAATTAATTTTTTTAAACACACACCTGGACCCACATCCAAACCTAAGAGCGGGGTCTTGGTTCAGCTTCCCTAGAGTAAACACCACCTCCTGAGTACAAAAAAGGTCTCAGAATTTTATTCTGAGGCCCCTTACAAAAGTTATAAAATTTAACGACTGAGGCCATGAAATTATGAAAACGCCCCTGGTGCCATTTTTCATAGGAGTCCCACGCCAGTGAAAATTACACCCCTTATAGGGTAAACGGAATGCTACATAGTCAAAACTGCCCTAGTTTTTTCCATATGATCTATCGTTTAAAATTTATTCCATTTATTTGGCGTGCCCAGTGTAAACGAACTGAAAATTTAATTCCAGCCACACCGGGGCTCGGAATCGCACGTCGTCTGAAGGCGCTGATCTAGAATAATATCAAGAAAATTCCAATGTATTTTATAGTAAACACCATGTTCTTACAATACCCTACATATCATTGTTCAAAATCTCATTTCATGGAAAAAATCATGGTAGTTTAGAAGATATGATTCAAAATGGAATAAATGAAAATGATCTATAAGATCATAACATTTACATAATATATGGATTTTTGGAAAATGTATATATATAGAAAATCATTTTCAATGTAGTAAAAAATCACCACCAGAACTATTATAGTGTAATAGGTTCACTCCCCAAACCATCATGTTTTTCATGGTTCCATCCTAAGAAATTCATAGTGGACAATGTCCCTTACCGAACTATGTTCACTACCCATTCCATTATTATTTATGTATTGCGATATAAATCATTAACCAATCCATCAATGATCTCTTACATTCTCAACCTTCCATATATTAAAATAAAACCACATTTCCTTATTTAAAAACGTAACCAATAATACATGATTTATAACACAACAATCCGTACTTTGTTAATAATGTTACAAATTTTCCCTAGTTTATATCGTTACCACCCATCCATGGAAGAAAACTTAACCCAAAATTATATAATGTAATATATATATGTGTTTCATAAGACCATAAAAAATTAATCATATCATCATATCATAACCAATGCAATGAAAACATTTTTCATATACATTTAATTAGTTTATAATAACATGATACATGTAAAAAATAGGTTTTAGAAACATTTAATCATCATTGTCATAAAATACGAGATGATATAATAATTATGGTATCAGTAGGTTAAATCACAGTTGTCATCATCGTCGCAGTCGCAGCCAGCTCTAGGGTTCCCGCACACAGAATGCTTGATTCTAGGAGGGTCCACTCCACGAGCCAAGGGGGGTAGATACATCAACTGACATTTATTTCGGTGTTGATGTATCCCAAATATAAGTCTCTACAATAGGAACTCAACATGACAGACGACGCGTCAATCAGACGCCCAGTCTCAGAGTTATTGGCTTTTTTGTTTCAGGGGCCCGTTTGATTTTTAAGTCAAAACCAAACTGACCATACTCCAACTGCATCCAAACCTCGAGTGGAGTAATCCAAAAAAACCATCTCACTAAGTGGAATCCAAAAAAGTTAATGGCACATCAATCGAACACCCAGAGCTCAAGTTATATGTGTTTCTGCTCCCAAGGCACGGCTAGCTTCGTTTTCGAACCAAATCGGCTGTACAAAAAGTTCTCAAAAACCATGAGTTTAAAATAAAGAAACTACCATCTCTATCCATGGATCGCATCACAACTGACGGTGCGTCGATCAGAGGTCAGTAGCCCAAGTTATGGTTGTTTGAACGGATATGTCCGAAAACAGGGGGTTTGGGCCTGGTCCGAACCTGCCCAATACCCCCTTGGGTCGGCCCGAACCGCGTCGGACCGACCCGGGTCCAGGTCCAACCTGGTTGGTCACGGAATGGCTCAGATAGTGCGGCCTAGCCTAGCCGATGTGGCCCGGCCCAGCGCGTGGGTGTGGCACTGCACGGGCGGCCCGACCCGGCGCGGGCGGTCCGGCCCTGCCCGGCCGGTTTGGCCCGGTCCGGGCACCCACGTACTGAGGTGACACGGAAGGGGGGGAGCCGCCGCCGCCTTCGAACAGAACAGAGGACCATCATGGGGTCCGCCCTGCTGCGCTGGCTGGGGGTTCAAACCCCCGGTTTTCCCGGATCCGGCCGGCCGTAACTGTCGGCCGGTTGTGCCGCACGGGACCAGCTCTTCCCTCCTCTTGAACGCTGGCGGCCGGCAGTTCCATCCGCCCTCCCCTATATCACTGCGGCCCGCCCATGGACGCATCTTCCTTCGTCTTCGTCAGTGCGGTGAAACGACGCCACGCACCTTCGCCGCGTTTTCCTCGTTCCCGCGTCGTGTCGTTGCACCGCGCTGCCTCATTCCAAACCTCAACGATGATAAAAAACAACAAGGGGAGGAGGGTCGGCCATGTTTTTGTGGTCCGACCTCCTCCCGTTAATTCGATAACAAGAGGCTAAGAAAAATTAACAATGAACACCAAAATAAGTCACGAACATAAAAACAAACCCCTACCTCGAAGAAGTTGTCGAACGAGGATTGTTGCTCGAAACGGCGTCGCGAGGTAAAGATCCTTATGTGTTTGACGAAGAACGTATGAGGAGGAGTGGCGTCTCACTTCCTTTGACGTGGGATGAAGAACGAATGAAGGCACGTCGGTGTTCTTCGTGTTCTTCAAGGAGGATGATGAACTTCTTCAGGGAAAAGAACGCTCCCTCTCTCAAAATCCTCAACACAACAAATGACCATAATAAAATAAGGCTTTTCCTTATTTTAATACTCCTTACAAAATTTTCAAAATTCAAATTGAATTCACCAAATTAATTAACCTATGTTCTCAAATTAATTGGGTGTTTAATTGGCATGCATTAAAGTGGGGAAGTGGGTGAGTTACATAATAAATTCTAGAGGGGGGGTTTATGGGGATATAGGAAAATTCTAGGAGTTGGGGGCTCGTTTGGGCCCCACCCCATCTTCCTCACAACTTCCCTTCCCATAATACTTAAACCATCAGTGGTGTAATAAAAAAATAATTGTAAGACAACTATATTTTTATTCTTCACTTTCATTTAACAACTCCTCCCGAGAAAACACACCTTCGGAAATGGTGTTCCTAAGAAATTACCGGCACTACGGTTTCAACAGTGCCCTTGGATTCGATTCCGAGCACCAGTTCAAAAGTTCGGAAAACCCGCTCGTTCCTTCACTGAACGTACCTGAGCCTAACTTTGGAAAAGGATTCCGGGAACACTGGGCCTGGGAATCAGGTACCGTCAGAAATGGCGTACTCATAAAATCCAAAAGAAAATATGAGAAAAATTTTCCTTCAAATTTACGGGTCATTACAATACTCCCACCTCAGGGCTTTACATCCCTGTAAAGATATGTCACAAACTAAGGGAATAAATGAGGGCACTGAGCACACATCTAAGCCTCCCACTCCTAAGTGCTCTCCTAGAGGTTCCCGTGCTGCGACCTGATGCGCACTAAAGGAATCGACCGCCCCCGTAGGACCTTCACCTATCGATCCTCGATCTCTTCTAGGACCTCCGCAATAGTCGCCCCGTCATCAATGTCCAGCTCACCATGGTCAATGATATGCGCTGGGTCGTGCACTTATCTCCTAAGCTGAGATACGTGGAAGACGTCGTGCACCTAGTCAAACTGAGGTGGTAGAGATAGGTGATAGGCCATCTCGCCTATCCTGTTGAGAACCTGGAATGGTTCGATGGAGCTTGGAGATAACTTTTCGCCCCGGCCAAATCTCTATAATCCACATCGAGGTGAGACCCGTAAGAAAATATGGATGCCATCCTCGAACTCTAGTGGTATCCGCCTCCTGTCAGCATAAGACTTATGTCAGCTTTGAGCTCTCCGCATCTACTCCTGGATGACCTGGACCTTTTCTATCATGGCACGGACCATCTCTGGTCCCACAATTGTTGACTCCCTAGTATATATCCAGTACATAGGTGATCTGCAAGGTCGTCCGTACAATGCCTCATATGGTGCCATCCCGATGGTGGAGTGGTAGCTATTGTTGTACACAAACTCCACCAATGGTCGGTGGTCCTCCCATTTATGAAAAATGCTGAGGACACATGCACGGAGCATGTCCTCGAGATCTGATTGGTCCTCTCTTTCTGACCATCCGTCTAAGGGTGGAAGGCAGTGCTCAGATGTAGCTGCATCCCGAATGCCTCCTGTAACCCCTTCCAAAGCTAGGATGTAAAGAGAGAATCTCGATCAGAGACAATAGATGATGGCACACCATGAATCCATACAATCTCCTGAACGTAGAGACGTCCCAAGATCTCGACTGAGACCTGATCTCTAATGTGTAAGAAGTGGACAGACTTTGTGAGTCAGTCGACAATCACCCAAATGGAGTCGTGACCTCTGGAAGTACGTCGAATTCCAGTCATGAAATTCATAGATATACCATCCCACTTCCACTCCGGGACCTCCAAGGGTTGTACCAAGACTGCGGGTACCTGGTCCTCTGCCTTCACCTGCTGGCAGGTGAGACATTAAGAAACGATCTCTGCCACAACCTTCTACATACCCGGACACCAGTGTTGTCGTATGAGATCCTGGTACATCATCGCTACCCCTGGATGTTCCACTAAAGGGGAATTGTGAAACTCTCTCAGCACCTCCTCTTGTAAAGAAGCTGATACCATGGTATGTCTTCTGAAAAGAACGTTGTTCTCTCCCCCTATAGAGAAACCATCAGGTGCCTGTCCTGTGGAAATTTGTGCATGCCACATCTCAGAGTCAATGTCTCCATGGTATGCCTCTCTGACCTAATGAAGAAGTAGAGGTGTGACTATGAGAAACATAAGGAAGGCATCCCCATCACTATCCACGAAGGATATCTGTTAAGAGGCTATCTGCTTTATCACCTCTCCAAGTAGCTGAATTCCCATCCTCCTGCTGAGAGAATCTGCTACTACGTTCCCCTTTCCAGGAGTATAGACTATCTCAAAGTCATAGTCCTAGAGAAACTAGAGCCATCGCCACATTCTCAGGTTCACGTCCTTCTGCGAGAAGATGTACGTGAGACTCTGGTGGTCCGAATTTACTGTAAAGCGCTCGCCCATCAGATAGTGCCGCCACATCATCAGAGCGAAGACCACTGTTGCTAACTCCAGGTCATGGGTTGCGTAGTTCTGCTCATGGTGCCTCAATTGTCTTGATCCATAGGCGATCACTACCTGCTCCTACATCAGGACACACCGAAGTCCGGTCCGTGATGAATCGTAGTAGACTACATACCCTACTCCCTCCTCTGGTAGCCTCAAGATAGGTGCACTGATCAAACTCTATCTCAGTACCTATAAGATCTACTACCATATATCTGACCACACGAAGGGTTTCCCCTTCTTCTTCAAAGAAGAAAGTGGTGCCGAAACTCTGGAGAAGTCTGGCACAAATCTACAGTAGTACCCATCTGGACCCAAGAAACACCGTACTTTCGTCACGCTCCTGGGTGGCTCCTAAGCTAGAACTGCCTCGATCTTCGTAGGGTCCACCGCAAATCCCTCCTCAAAGATGATGTACCATAAAAAGTGGACCTCATGTATCCAAAACTTACACTTCAAGAGCTTACCATAAAGTAGGTGCGCTTGGAGTGTGTCCAGTACAACTCATAAGTGATAGGCATACTCCTCCTCATTAGTCGAGTATATCAATATGTCATTGATGTAGACCATGACAAATCGATCGAGGTAAGGCTGGAAAATCTTGTTCATGAGACTCATGAACACTGCTGGAGCATTGGTTACGACAAAAGGAATAACCAAGAAATCATACTATCCATACTGACATTTGATGGCTGTCTTTGCACATCCTTGTATCGAACTCTGAGTTGATGATAGCATGAACTAAGGTCTATCTTCGAGAACCACTGTGATCTATTGAGATGATCGAAGTGGTCATCAATCCTCGGTAGAGGATACTTGTTTCTCACGGTCACCTGGTTTAGGCAATGGTAATCGACATATAGTCGTAAGCTCCCGTCCGCCTTCTTGGAGAAAAAATCAGGGAAGCCCAGGGTGAAACACTGGGTCGGATGAATCCCTTGCCCTGCACGTCCTCCAGCTGTACCCGTAGCTCTCAAAGCTCGGCGGGAGCCATCCGATATGCTGGAGTGGATATCAGGGTCATCCCAAGGTGCATGCCAATATAGAATTCTACCTCTCAATGAGGAGGTAGTCCTGGAACGTCATCAAGAAAAACATCGGCATACTGATCCACCACTACAAGAAAACTCGGACTCTGCACGTCAACTTCTCCAATGATGAGGCTAGCCAACATATGAGTGATTGGCTATCCTCTCCTCTGCGTGAGTCCATCCTACACTGTAAAGGCTCCCTTCTCGCCGGTGAAGGTGAACCTGCTCCCATCGGTGAAGACACACCGCACCTTGCGCCTAATACAGTCGATCTGAGCATTGAATGTAGATAACCAATCCATGCCCAAGATGACATCGTAAGGCCTCAAAGCCTATAAAAGAAGATCCCAGCCGAAGCTCTCACCTCCTAGAGTAAGCTCACACTATCAGAACCAGGGCATGATCATTTAGTCTCTTCCCGTAGGAGTCCTTACCATAAGTATTGAGCCAACGGCTCCGTTTGAATCTCCGAGCTCCGAACAAGGGTAGTGGCAATGAAAGAATGACTCGCTCCTATGTCTATAAGAACTACAGAAAGGTGGAGTAGACACAGATAGTACCTCGAATCATCTCTGGTGCGCCGTGGTCGTGGCCTCCGTGGATTGAAGCTGAGCCTGACTCTGCCCGCTAGCTCCCTATGGTCGGGGTGGACCTACTGGTGGTGGTGGTGGTAGAGTCTCAAAGCGTCACCCACCACATGTTGCTCGGCCAACTCCCCTCCCTCGTCCGCCTGCTCCCTGTGAGCCACCACGGTCAAACCTCTACCTCTGCCTGGGTGGTCCCTCAACCGTCTGCTACTCCTCTGCATAGTTGGTCGGGTAGTCACGAGCCATGTGGCCATGCCTGCTGCATGCATAGCACTGTATACTCGTCGAAAGGCTGGCTCTAGTGCGTACGCCCCGCACCTCCGAGCCAGTATCCTGGTTCGTCCTCCTGATGGCCTGGTCCACCTCAACCCCTGTGACATTCGTCGACTGCCAGCTTCAGAAGACTCTGCTACGTGCTGCCCTGCGGAAGGTCTCGCTGCTTGTGTAAGCTTAGCAAGAAATCTCTCTACAAGAAGGGATCGCTTCAGTTGTCCTGCCTATGTTAGAATGCTGAGGGAGATCATCGATGCCCTGATCTCATGACTCAGTCCCTACTCGATGGTCTGGGCCTAGAAGAATGGGTCCCGTACCAAGTCCATCGAATAGCGTGAGAGATCGGTAAATCTCTCCGAGTACTGGGCTACCATCATGCTTCCATGCCGCACCTGTAGTAGCTCTTGAATGCGCACCGCACGGAGGGTGGATGGGACGAACTCCGAACGAAAGATGATCTCAATGTCCGACCAAAAGAGAGATGCCTCGACGTGAACCTGGAGCATCAGGCTCCACCATCTGCCTACTGCCTCATTCCAGATACTCACTGGATGGATCACCATGAGGTCAGTTGGTCTCCCTACAGACCTAAATACTCGAAAAACAGCCCCTAGCCAATCCTCGGCTACCTGAGGGTCCGTCTCCCCATGGAACCTAGGAAGTCTCTGATGCTGAAACTCATGTAGTGCACTAAGGCGACATGAACTCTTAGCGGCTGGGGCTGGTGGCATAGGTGGCTCGGCGTGTATAGGTACCTCCGGTGCCCCCGCTATAAAAGGGCCCTACACCGAGGCCTCGTCGCATGGTGGGTTGTCTTATCACACAAAGCTCGGAACCCTAGCTGGCTGCCGTCATGGGGCCATCCTAAAAAGAGACAGGTGCGCCACGGTCAAAACAGTATACCTCGTGAGATGACACAAAGTAATCACATAGAAAATTTTTGGAACACACATGCAATCAATGTTTTCATGCACTAAGTCAGAAATCAAAATTCAGGGTCCTGGTGTATGCATACGTCGGCCGCCGCACCAACACTGGACTTCCTGGACTGATAACCAAACTCAATACCCTTAACATTATTTCTCCACATAGAAGGAAGATCAGAGTCCTGTGTTCTGCAGTAGAACTGAACTCCTTTGATACTAATTTGTCATGACCTGTCCTCAGAACCCGTGTTGTGACTACCCCAAGCCCGCATCCCATTGGACAGGGGCTGGCGAATAGAACCAAAGGCATAAATCCCAATATAAGGGAAGGCATTGCTTTTAAGTAATATAACAAACACCATAGAGTAAGAAAGCAGAAGTAATCACTAATTATAAACTGAGTAAAAAGGTAAGTGCTGGAAACTAAATGGGCTAGAATACAAACCCGAATAAAAGTAAAGCACAACTGAAAAGAGAGTACAGTAGTGAAAGAGTAAACTAGTAACACTGAGCCATCCTCTGGACATCTCACCTGAAGGGTGAGTAGAGATAGCCTCCTCCGCTCCATGGCTCCATTCGTCTGCTCCGTGTTTGTCTTGTCCAGTGATCCACCTTCGGGTACCGTCCAGCTCCACGACCTCCTACCTCGATCAGTGTTGTCTGTCATCTGCATCCAACACAACGTAGTTCGGGCATAGCCCGTGCATGGGTGAGTATACGCTACTCAGTAGGCACCCCGAGACCCCCGACGGTCTCCCAGAATCCCCGAAAGATAATCCTAAAGGAAAGATACAATCAGGAAGTAACAACCACCTCTTCTTAGGTATATGCCCATATATATACCTAAGTCATCAATTCCATTTCGGGTACAACATCCGAGCCCAAGTTCGATCTAGTCCACACAGGATAGAACAATCCAATCCACACAAGTTAATACAACCCAATCCACATAGGATAACAATCAATCATATCAAAGATAATGATTGAAAGTCAATATTAAACTTACATAGGTATACTTCTTCATAGGATGATAGGGATGATCAGATATAGCCACTGATTCATCTAAGATGTCAAACCCACACATGATACAAGACCAGCTAAGCTGTCAGACCCAAAAAGGATACAAAACCAGCTACTCTACTGGACCCACATAGGATACATGTACATAGTCAAATACTTCCAGACCCAAAAAGGATACTAGAACAATAGTCTTCACCATCGAACCCATGAAGGATTTCAGTACAGTCGTCGTCGCTGCCGAACCCACGGAGGATCCCAGTACAGTTGTCATCGTCGTCGCAGTCACAGCCAACTCTAGGGTTCCCGAACACAGCATGTTCAATTCCCGGAGGGCCCGCTAGCCAAGGGGGGTAAATACATCAACCGACATGTAGTTTGTAGTTGATGTATCCCAAAGTTCCATCTCGATAATAGGAACTCAATGTGACAGACGACACTTCAATCGGACGCCCAGTCTGAGAGTTATTGGCTTTTTCGTTCTAGGGGCCCGGTTGGTTTTTATGTCAAAACCAACCCGACCATACTCCAACTGCGTCCAAAACTCAAGAATAGTATTCCAAATGAACCGTCTCACTATGAGGAATACAACAAAGTCGATGGCACGTCAATCGGACGTCCGAAGCTCAAGTTATAAGCGTTTCCACTCCGAAGGCCCAGTTGATTTCGTGTTCAAACCAACCCAACCATAACTAAAGTTATCCAAAACCTTGATTGTAATATAATTAAACGGTCGTCTCGATCCGAGGATCACATCGCAGCTGACGGTGCGTCGATCGGAGGTACGTAGCCCATGTTATGGGTGTTTGAACAGATCTGTCTGAAAATGGGGGGTTTAGGCCCTGTCCGACCATGCCCAAAACCCCCTGGGTCGGCCCGAACCGGGGGGACCCGACCCGGGTCCGGGTTCGGCCCAGTAGGGTATGTCCCAGACCGGCTTGCGTGGCCCTTTCCCTACAGGTGCGGCCCCTCCCGGACGGTTCAGTCCGGTCCGGGCGCCCGCATGCTGAGCGGACGCGGAAGGGGGGGAGCCGCCGCCCACTTCGAACCGAATGGCAGACCCGCAGGGGGTCCACCCTGCTGCGCTGGCCGGGGGTTCAAACCCACGGTTTTCTTGGATCTGGCCAGCTGTAACAACCAGCCAGTTGTGCCACATGAGACCAGCTGGTCCCGCCTCCTGAGCGCCAGCTGCCGGCAGTTCTGGCCGCCCTCCCTTACTCTGTCACGGCCTTTGGCCACGACCTTAGTCTGATCGGCGCGACTCGATGGCGCTGCGCCCCTCCGCCATGGCCCGCCCTTGGCCGTGGCTTCCTTCGGCTTCGTCGGCGCAGTGCGACGACATCGCGCACCTTCGCCGCGTTTTCCTCATTCCCGCATGGTGCTGTTGCACCGCGCTGCCTCGTTCCATACCACAACGAAGCTCAACAACAAGGGGAGGAGGGTCGGCCATGTTTGTACGGTCCGGCCTCCTCCCGTCAATTCGTTAACAAGCGGCTAAGAAAATTTAACAATGAATTCCAAAATAAGTCATGAACATAAAAACAAAACCCTACCTCGATGAAGTTATCAAACAAGGATCGTTCCTGGAAACTTCGTCGCGAGGTAAGGCACCGTATGTGTTTGACGGAGAATGTCAGAGGAGGAGCGGCGTCTACCTTCCTTTGACGTGGGATGAAGAACGAAGGAAGGCACATAAGTGTTCTTCACGTTCTTCAAGGAGTATGATGAACTTCTTCAGAGTAAAGAATGCTCCCTCTCTCAAAATCCTCAACACAACAAACAACCATAATAAAATAAGGCATTTCCTTATTTTATTACTCATGCCAACATTTTCAAAATTCAAATTGAATTCACCACATTAATTAACTTGCGTTATCAAATTAATTGGGTGTTTAATTAGCATGACTTAAAGAGGGGAAGTGGGTGAGTTACATAATAAATTCTAAGGGGGGGGGGGGGGGGTTTAATGAGGAGTTAGGGAAATTGAAGGAGGTGGGGGCTTATGTGGGTCCCACCCCAACATCCTCACAACTTCCCTTCCCATAACACTTAGACCATCAGTGGTGTAATAAAAATATAATTGTAAAATAACTATATTTTTTTCTTCACTTTTTTTAACAACTCCTTCCGAGAAAACGCATCTTAGAAAAAGGTGTTCCTATGTAATTACCGGCGATGTGGTTTCATCGGTTCTCTCGGATTTTGATTGTGAGCACCAGTTCAAAAGTTAGAAAAACCCGCTCGTTCGTTCACTGAACGTAGCATATCCAAACATCAGAAACTGTTTCCAGGCACATCGGGCCTCAAATTTAGGTTCTGTTAGAAACTGCGTACTCGTAAAATCCCAAAGAAAATAAGAGAAAATTTTCATTGAAATTTAGGGTTCTTTACACCATCATCATAAACTTAACCATAAATAATACTAGTAAATGATGAGATTTTAACATAACTCCTTACCATTTCAATAACTTTTGAATCATAATCCCAATAAAATAAATAAAAATAAATGGATATGTGAAATGAAATAATTATCATAATTAAAATCATAAAATAATATATTGGGAATTATATACACCCCATAAAATAAACTACTTATTATTGAGGAATGTGTCCCTTAGAAATAAATGTGAGACAAAAATCCCATAACTTAAGTCTCTACATTCTTTGTACATGTTCTAACCTTTTATATATATACATATAATTTCTGGATCATATAAATATATATCATATCATATATGATTTTCTTTATAACCATTTTTACCCATTTATTAATTTTTTTTATTAAAATCACTATTTCGGGAGATAACTGCATCATACATCATGTATGTTTTGGTTATGTTGTTTTGAAATATTAACATTGATAATGGTTACATAACCTAATATATTTTGGTCATGATATAAATATGAAAAATATTCATTATGTACATATTTATATTCATCCATATATTTTGATATAAAAAATGAATTACAATATTCCTAGAGACGGTAGACCATGTGTACGCATTAATAATGGATTCATTTTTTCACGGACGGAACCAAAGAATATAACATAAAAACTCACCATTAATAAAATAATATCATATATATCATATATATTAATTTATTCCATTCTAATTACCATTAATGGAAAAATGAAACAGAAAGAGGTATCACATCACTTCATGGAGGTGGTAGTCCACATGCACAAAAGAGAGATGTTATGGTTTTCCAAAGGTTTTGACATTAAGAAGTAAAATATGATATTATAATTATATAATAATAATAATTTCATAATATATATATATATCAATTATCATTATATACATCTAGGAGAGGTGGTGGTGGAAAATAATTTACAATGTTCCACAAGATTGTGCTCCTTCGTACACACAACCAACTGTTTCGTTTCTCATTTGTTGGTAAAGGGGAGGGATATTTGTTATATAATTAAAATAAAAAAATCTCAGTATATCGAAAATAATTATTTTATGATTTAATATTAATTGAATAAAATTTTAAGGAATTTTAAGAAGAATTGAATGAGAAAAAACCTGGTTACGAACGTTACAACTTTTTTGGACAACCTCTTAAGGTTTAAAAAAACAATCCTCTATATGATGGATTTATGATAATTAAATGGGATTAATGAAAATTTTAAGGATTTAATAAGGGGAATTTATAAATCATTTGATGAATTAAATGGATTTATAAGTGTGGACAGGAGAGGAGATGAGGTGTCCTTTTACTATTGAGGTTAGTGGAACACTTTTAATTCATCAATGATTTTCAATAATTCTAAGTCATTATTCTTAGAAAAAAAGCCTTAAAAACATCATTATTGAAAAATATAATATATACGGTCAAAATATTTCAATAAAATAGAAATTATATAATTTTATTGGTTATTTTAACCCTTATCCATTTATTCTAACTCCCAAGAAATCACATTAAAACATTAAGCAAAGAAATTGATTTTTTATTTTGTTTAGTATTCATTATGAACAAATTATTTTCACCTTATTATATAATTTTATTTATAATGTTCTAAATATATAATAAATTATATAAATATAAATTCATAGAAGTGGTATAATTTAATTTATAATTAAAATCATAGGTGTGATGAAAAAGTGTTTTTCAAAAATAATGATGTCCTAATTAATAGATATTTCTATTAAACAATTAACATGAAATTGTATCCAATGAACTAAATTGTATTAATAATAATATTGATGTTCTATTTTTACTTTTAAAACATTTTAAAAAATTTACCTTTGTAAAGGTATTAAAATAGATTGTAGTTTTAAATAAAAATCGGTATTTTCATTTTTCATCCAAAAATTAATCTTTTTAGAAAATTCAGAAAAATTAAATCTTATTTAATTTTAAAATGTATATTCCAAAAATTATTTTCGTTTTTTGAAAGAAATTTTCTAATATAAATAAAATTTATTATATTATTTTCTCTTAAATTTTAACAAAAGTTATAGAAAGGAATAATTATCATTGTGATTCATATAATGGAGTTAATAATAAATATATATTTTTTTTTATATTAAACATTTATAAATAATATGAAATGTGTTTATTACTATTAATAATACAAAATTTAATGGACTTGTTATAGATATAAATTTAAAATAAATATATTTTAATAGTGTATTGCTGTTAATTAAAAATCAATATTGCGTACAATGCAAGAAATTGATGAAAATAAATTTTTTAAAAAATCATAAAATATAAGGGTGTCACATTTCTAATAAATAAGTTTTTTATTAAAATAATACAAATAAAAATGTGAATGATCTTAAATAAAATACAAAAATAAATACTGTATAGTTCTACCAAAATAGATATACAGATTTGGAACACGGAAACAACATTAGATTTTTTGAATGATTAAATACATGTCATCCTGAAAAATTCTAGAAATAGGATTATCATAAGAAAATGAATTTATGTGTTCTCACATTATAATATATTGTATTTTTTCTAGGTGGACATATTTTATGCACACCATCCTCCATCAAATCTAAAATCCTATGTAATACTGTCTTTCACCTTTCTCCATTCCTCAATAATTGAGCTAGGATTGAAATTTTCATTATCATGGTTTTTAGAATGGTTTGTGATATTAAATATCACTTTATAGAATGTATAGTTACTGGAAATGAATGATTTTTTACTTCTATAGTAAATAGATTAGAATGTTGAGGATTATTTTTCTAATCAGAAAGTAAAATTAATGCTCGTGTTTATGCGTATATGTATTATTGTGACTAAAATTCCTTTCATGTATTTTCTATTAATCCTTGACATAGAATATCAATGTTAATCTAAACCACCCACATACATCCTTCCAGGGAAAAAAAATCTATCATTAGATTTCTAAAAATCACCCCTGTGTTCTTATACAAACATCTCCAATATTGAACTCAGGGATTTCACAAAGGTAACTAGTTAATCAATATGAAAGGGAATTAAATAATTACATCTGGAAAGGTATATTAAATCACTAAAATGAAATTATGATGGATGATTGTGTGAAGAAAATAAAATAATATACTTGATAAAAATAGAAAAATTCCATGAAAACAACTATAAACTCAACATCTGAAATAGTGGTTTTCGAAATTCATGAACAAATATAGAAGGATGATGATGATATGGAACTCTATATAAAATTATCCCAAAATCCAAGGTCATGGACTCTAACATCATGTAGGAATACTTGTTAATTATCAATCCCTTTTACTATAACATGATATATAAAGAATAAAAATAAACCACAAAAACCTTTTATAAATTACCCTAATTACCGTTTATCCTTATATACATCCTCCAATAAAATTTCTCTTTGAATAGACTATCAAAATTCATAAAAATTATTTTCTTGATATTTTAGCATAGAGGGGTTTCCTTTATATATATTTGATGAGGTCTTTAATTTTGAATTAGGGAAATATGGAATATTTTAGGTATCTTTATACGAGTTGATATACCTATATCTCATGTGGAAATAAAAAAATAGAGATGTTAGTTAAACTGCACTACATATCATAAAATATAATATGGTTATATTGAAACCTATTATAGGGAAATATCATACATCACAATTATGAATTTGAAAAAGATATAATTATATCATGATTGTGAAAAAATAAATTTTAACACATGTATTGTAAAACATGCGGTAAAAAGTGTATTGTAATTGGAGACATAGTGATTTGAAGGAGAAGTAATGTTAAAATATAGTAATATTGGATATTTTCATCTCTAAAATAAATAAAAAATAGCGATATAGGAATATTATGCTACCCATAAAGTAGTATGATGGATGTTTTAATTATAATGTGGTGTATCAAAACTATATATTGAATGAAATCAATTATGGATATATAAATATATTAAAAATGTAGTGCTGGTTTGGGATACCTATAATAGGGTTGATGTGGGTCTATTTGAGCTATTGTGTGTGGGAAGTGTCATTAGTTTCACTGGAGGTGAGTTTTTTTCACACATTATTAGTTTATTGTTTTATTTGGGCTAGTTAGGGATACTACTTATTGGGAGTTGGGGGTTATAGATCATCTATTGTTATTTACAATATGGTAGGATTATTGTTAGAAAATGGGATAAGGAAGTGGTTTATCTATGGAACTTGACGCAAATTCATAAAACTCTATTTCAATTTTTACTCGTACTATTGAAACTCTAAAATATAATATAAACATATAGTGATACAGTTAGTTCCATTAATTATATCTTTATCTCCTCTCATTATCACTCACATAGCTATCATTTGGGGACTTCCCTATGTAAATGTTCCTTTAGGATGCCATGACCAATGATGAAGATATCCCTATTAGAACTATTAGTCCATTATCAACCTTATTGTTTTCTATATGTTCTGATGTGAATAATGTGATAAGAGTACTATGATCAATGTGTTGGTTGTTAGGAAAATATTATCATTGGGAGTAATTTTATAAGAGATAAAAATCATATAATGATGATTGATAATGGATAATAGAGTATATATAATTGTATTTTAATTGGAGAGTATAAAATTTAAATGGATGATGATTAATGATAGGTTTAATAAGTCGAAAATTGAAACATTTAGTACATGTTTTTGTTGAATGCATGGTTGTGGAAAATTAAAAAAATATCATCACTATGTATGTATGATAGGGATGTGAAGAGAATTATAGGATATCGATGAATATATCTTACTATGAAAGAAATAGGATCAAACAAACACTTGGTGTTACAATAGTGGAATGGAATTAGGGAATACATCATACATACTTTTCCCTATGAAATGTAGACTTTAAATACATTTCCTTATTTGAGACATATAGTTTCAAGTGTAGCTGAATATTATTTTGAAATGGTGAAAGAGAATCCTACTTAAGTAGGATTTGGGCCTATTTTATTGGAAGATCATGACATTGAAACTACCAAGAAATATGATGAAAATAATGGAGAATTTTATATTATAATGTTTATAATTTCCACTAACAATTATTTATTAAGATATTTGTACATGGCATGGGTCTTTTTTCACAATAGGATAAACAATATAAATTTAGTCATTAGTATATAGAAGTGGATTAAACCGTGTATATATTCATTGACTATCTATGAATAGATACTGATGGTTATATTTGTAAAACAATTATGGAAATGAAATAAAGTGGTTGTGCAGGAACCATCAAATCTAAAAGAGAATCGGTGTGTTCCAAATTCTCAATCTACTGAGGAATATAAGGTTACTATAGTAAAATGGGTGGTGCCACTAGGAATTCCTTTTATAGGGGTTGGATTATATGAAGATTATTAATGGTAAAAAAATTTATCTTCGAAAATGATTAGGTTTTGGATGATTCATTAGAGCATATGGATTATACTAACCATCCAAGTTGGTTATTCAGGTAAAATTCCTACATCGATGTTTGACTAATTTGTTATAGTGGAGGAAAAAATACTTTAATAATTTTTGGTTAAATATTGGATTCATTTGTTGGTTGTTTTTTCCTAAAAACTATTGTGGAAATATGTGCATTTTAGGGGAAATTAAGACAACTATTTTAACCCATATAATTGGTAATGTTTGGGGAGAATCTGTCTCATATTTGGTTGGAACAATAATAAGATATTCCCAATATCATAATTTATATGATTGGTGGAATATTTCTTTTTTAGTAGTAATTACAGTAATTTTTGATACCATTTATGGATCAGTTTATTTCTAGATGAAGATACATCCAAAATATGGAATGGAATAATACAAAAAATTGATCCTTACAGTTATATCTCTATGGAATTATAGGTTGTTACAGAATAAATTTCTCAAGGCTGGTATATTTTATCTATTTCATGGATTAAAAAAATAATGAACTAATATTTAGGTGATGATAATAATTAGAATAATAAATATAAATTTTTCCACTAAATGATGAAAAGTACTAATTTTGAGTCGATGTTGGTCTATAACTATTACTCAACTGAAAATCAAGTGATAGTGGTTCATTCAATTCGAGCGATCAATTTGATTTTATGACAATTTTTGTTGATGTTTTAGCTACTGAGTTCCATATAAATATTTCTTCTCTTATATGGCTACACTATTATCATTTTTGCCACAAATTTATTTATATAATTATTTTGAAAAAAATGCTCTATAGAGGATGGATAATACAAAATCGGCCTTACGGTGATGAATTTCATGGGTGCTCATTGAATAAAACTAATCTTTTCAGTACACCTTTGGGAAAATAATTTTTCTTTCATAGGTGATTGTTAGGAATATTTGGTCGGTTTGGGATTTTAGAGATATATTTTTCTTTTGGGATTTCAAATCAATTGTGTGTGGGAAGTAGAATAAACTATTATGTATGAATGTTTTTTTACCTTTATTATTTTGATATGATGGTTGGGTTGTTATGGGATAATAAATATGGGTTGGTGGTGGGTTAGAGATAAAATTTTTCATTTATGTGCTTTTATATCTATTGGAAGTATATGGGATGGTGGTGTGGTCTCTCTTTTCTGCACATGATGTACAAGAGAAGGTTAAAGTTCAAGGAGGTAGTCTCTCCTAGTTAATAAAATATTATATCATTATTTCCTCGTACCAATATAACTATAAAATTTATTGTAATATACAGTTCCATGGTAATTTTATTCAAATATATCTATCTGTCATCCCAAAATAGGTATCACTCATGATGCTATAAGAATTATTTTTCATGAATCTCATTAATTTTTACAATTGTTGGATATGTACTAAGTATATATATTTATTGAGTATGAATATGACCTATTTAATGGGTCTACAGAGTTTTCAAAGGTTTTTATACGTAAAAAAACCTTTATAATAAGTTCCCTATAATGGTGGTTCATGATGGTAGAGATAGAGAGAGGAAATTAAAAGAGATGATAGAGGATAATATTATTAAAAACACTAGACAACATATTATTATAGGGTAAGATAAATCAAAAATTTAATTCAATAATTGTTTTCATTTATCAGAGTAAAAAAATCACAGTTTGTAATAAGATCCTGATCCATATTATATATAGATATAGGACATAAAATATCATTAGTAATGAGATCGGAAATTGTTACTACTCTATATAGTCAATGATATATCATGAACAATTAGTTGAGGGATATCACAATACTTATTATGATGTTTTGTTTCACATGAATAATGTTTTGAGGAAATAACTAAAAATAATAGATTGTTCCATTTTCTGTAATATAAATAAAAATCATTTTTAATGACGAATGTGTGTTTATTTTATTCAGTAATGGGATAAATCATCATAATAGATAGAGATATATGGATATTGATAAGGGAATAACATTACCCAACATGGAATTTAGTTCAGTAATTAATTCATTTCATAGTACATGATACAAAATAAAATTTAATCCAAATTTTATGAATGTTTATCATAGCTAGAGATATGGATATATCACAGGATATAAATCAAAATACCCAATATAGTTGAGTTTAGTTGATACATAACCATGTAAAAGTTCTTTAAGGTCTTCCTTTGATGAAAGTATCTTTAAGGATATCTAAATGATTTATGATGAAATAAAATGAAATTTTAAAACATTAATGGACCCTAATGATGTTAGAAATCCTACATGGAATGATTAATGTTAATATCACGAGATATTTTGTAACACCCCAATCTTCCACGATACACTTCTCTTTGAATAATACAGTAGCATGTGTTGTATGCAACTTCTATTTCTAATGCACACGACAACCAATCAAACTAACCGTTATGAATAATAATACCCACTTTTTGAAATTTTTAACATTTTATAATTAAAAATGGACTTCATTTTTGGATTTCGAATATTGAAATTATATTAGGGTGAATTTTTGGTACTTTTCGGATAACTTTCATTTTTTGATTAATAGTGAAATTACTAAATATTAAATAAAAACAACTATTTTAATGGAAATAATTAATACTGCTAAATAATGAATTTGATTGATTTTAGAGTATAATTAGAATATATTTTTACAATTTAATCCAATTTTGGTCATTGGACATAATTTCACATTTTAATTGTACATAATCAAATGACAATATTTTGATATTTATTATCTCTTAAAAACACTTTTTTTTATTTTAACAATGGGAATTAATTTTAAATTTATTTCTGAAAATTCTATGTTATGAATTTAAAAAAATGGATTTCATATTTAGAATCATGAGTTACAAATTGTGTAAAGAGGTAACTATTATTATTAGACATTTTGAATAATATTTCAGTAAATATATTATTTATCATGGTTAAAGGGTAAATCTGGAAAATAAGGGTAAAACAATAATATTATAATAATAATAAATTACCCTAAAACATTTCCTAACCATACTTGTTGAAACATGTCTGACCATTGGCATCTATGTGTCGTTTATGGTACCCCATTGAGAC
Organism: Viscum album; assembly: GCA_963277665.1. Lineage (NCBI taxonomy): Eukaryota > Viridiplantae > Streptophyta > Magnoliopsida > Santalales > Viscaceae > Viscum > Viscum album. The sequence continues at coordinate 431,455,916 of OY728150.1, read as the reverse complement.
ACTTGAATGTGATAATGACACTTTATATTAATTATGTTAAAGTAAATACAAAAATGACATAAGCATATATCTTTTAGAAAAACAATTCTAACATAGTTTTATATATGTTATATTTTAGACTATAAATATTCAATAAAAATCTAGAATGATTTACTACATAATAGTATTTTATTTAAAATTTTTAGACATTGAATAATTTGATTTAGTTATGAAACAATAATGATGTACTATTTTCCTTATTAATGATGTAATAAAATAATTAGTAGTATAAGTGTCAAAATAAATATAATTTGAATGTTTTGATTCCATCCACGAATTTTATCAGTTAATATTATATGTAAGGATTTATTAAATAAAATTTTGTTGAATTAATAATGTTTTTAAGACTTTATCAAAAATAAATTATTAAATATTGTCATAATTGACATAAATGAATTTTCCAAACAATTTTTATATTATTAATTGATATTCTATTCCTAAAAATCTAAGGTTCAGAAAAAGAACTTATATAATGATAGGTTTATTATTAGTGGACCACTTGGGGGTCTCTTGAATGTTTATATTACGTTTATTGACTATATAATATAAAAAAACACAAAGAGACATGGTAAATGTCAAACTATTTAACTAAGAGTTAAATAAAAATAGTAAAGATAATATGGTGACCCAAACCTGTCTAAAACCTATTTTTTGAGTGGTTTTAGACATATAATCACATTATCCTTTAAATAATCCACTTTTTAAGCATTAGAAGCCAAATATGAATTTATTATAAAATAATATTTCTATCTTTTCCTAAGGTGACCCTCACCCTTCTTATAAAAGGGCACTACCCATTATCACTAATTCACACCATCAAAGCCTTTTGGATCGGCCAACCAATTCCAAAATATTCTCTCAACTTCCCTCAACTAATCTTAAAGGCCTTCCTTTAGTTAGAAAGGAAACTTAAGGAGCCCTTTTGATCAAATCAATAGGAAGAACCCGAAGAAGAGGTAATATTTTCACCACCCTCTTTCATGTTCCTTTATTCTTCAACTTCTTATTTCCTTATTATATCCATTATAAAATAATAAATATAGTATCTTATATATAATTTGATTTTATTATAAATGTTACAACAGTATCCAATATTATATCCATGCTTTGAATGTCATGACACCATACGTGTGTACGTACGAATTACCGTCTCCACGTCGTGGTGTAATTGTTATTGAAAACATTATTATTTGGGTGGGAATGATAATGATGTGTAATTGAAGTAAATAATAAATATAAAATGATAATTATTCTGTATTTATGATATAACATCCAATTATATTTTATTTTAATATCAAAAGAATGATATAGTTTCTCGTGCGTACGTACGGACTACTGTCTCCACGAATGCAAATGAGATTCATTCCCCATCATATCCATTCAAGTATAATTATCATTTGATGATTAAAAATAATATTTAAGTACTTGATATAATTATGGATATGAATAATATAAAACCCATCCATAAAAAACACGACTTATCTGACAAAACATATAAAAGATAATGAGTAAGTTAACACCCATAACGACAATAATACTAAGATATTATTAACAATGAAATGTTAAAAGATCATATATTATATCATATTAATGTATATGATTCTTTTATAATTTATGAAAAATTATTTCAACATTATACAGGAGGTTAAACTACCCTCGACCAAGGAAAATTACAAGTTAAGGTTTTATTTTACAATCTCTTCATTATCCATGGTTGTTCATAGGAAATTATCTACTGGGACCTCTTTATCATCCAGATCCATGTTTCTTAAAAATCTATTTCAAATCATTCTTACTATTTTATGGACTATAGTTTTATTTAATTTATATACTTTTTTGACTTTTTGTAATATGTTTATAAAGGAATCATTACGTTGTTTTCCAAATAAGGTCCTTTTTAACCTTTTCGACAGAATTAAGGTAAGAATGTTATTTTTAACTTATACGGTGGGTGCGGCTATTTAAAACTATTATAAAATAATTGAAACATCACTTACAATCTTATAATAATATTCTCAAATTAAATGTTTTCTTTTATAATTATGTGACTTTTAAATGATTTAGAAAAAGAGACATTTTTCTCAAATAGTTTTGATTTCATCTATGTCAACATCCTTTGATGGATTTTAAGCTTATTTTGAAGTTGATTTATTATGATACAAAAGTTCCATATTGTATTGAAGGTTTTTTGATATTTTTAACTATGGATGTTTTATTTTTATACAATTCTTGTTTTATGGAGAAAGTATTGACATTTCGTATAGTAGTTTTAATAAGAATGTTTATGTTATGTTTAAACCTGTTCATATGAGGAATGAATTGGACATAATAAGTGACGGGTGAAGCCCTCTATAGCTCCTCGATGCAACGGTAAGTCTCATGAGACAAACTAGTGTCTTGGAAAAATTTCATGACACAATCATATTTGTAGTCTTGGCACATGGCTTTGACTATGTGGTTATGATAGTTTGGAATTATGCATTCCTTCATTATAAAAGTGGTTATTGATATTGCATGTTATTATTTGATTAGTAGAATATCCATGTGAATAAGTAAATGGAATTAATTAATTTTATTTTTTCCATATTATGATAATTTTCATTTTTAAATGGCTTTTGTTTTAGTTATACATTTTCTTAAATGATTATTCTTGTTTATGAAGGTTTCAGCTATATTGTTATCCATACTGAGAATATGAGATCACCCCTTTCTATGTTTTATTTTTACCTCGATGTGAAGACGTATTTTATGAATGACCTTCATGGATAGTCTAAGGGGATATGACTGTGGACTAGGGAGACTATTTTGTTGTAGTCATTCACATTATGATGTAATGTAACCCTTATGAATGTATCTAGTGTTTCCAAGGCTAATAAACTGATTGGTATTTTGTGACTTGATCTTTTGTGATCAAGCCAATGTTATTTAATAATGCACCAAATCTGGGTAACTGGGGTCGCGACATTATAGCTGGTATCAGAGGAAGTTTAGTACAAACCTTGGTATCTATATTTAGATAAACACTAATTAAAGCACATAGACCTAAGATGGACTTTGAGGATTAGTATAGAAGAACATCCTAGAATTTTGGTATTGTAGAGATTTTCTAAGTTTTCTGAGAAATACATCCCTGTCTGGATATGAGTAGGTATAGGTGGCATTGGAACATATGTACCAAATGGTAAAACCCAAAAACACCGCTTTGAGCTAGACTCAAACGGGAACTGGTGCATGACAATGAGCCTTGCTGCACTCTCGGTTACGACACTCTCGGGAGATATGCATAGGATAAATCTCATTTTTTTACAAACTATTATGAAGGGTTTATGAGTATATACTTCCTCAAATAAAAAATCATTATGATTACGGATTTTATCCATAAACTGTTCAATTTATGCTAATTGTTTTAAAATTTGGGATTTATGTGTTGTGATTCATAAACTAATCAAGTGTATGCCATTATTTATTAATGGTGCCTAGTTGAAGATATGGAAACAGTATCAATGCCCGCACTCCATTTAGGGATTTCCCTCTTACTTAAGATAATTATAGTGGAACTGGTGATGAAACTGGTGCTGATTAGCAAATCACCAAACTGGGACAAGTCACTAAGGTTTTGAATAATAACATTACCCATACAGAGAATCCAGATCCAGAGTGTGGAGGATCAATGTTAGATCGCTTCATGAGGAAACAACCAATAACATTCAATGGGAGTTCAAATCTATTAGTAGCTAAGAAATGGATAAATTCCTTAGAGAAAATTTTCCATGCCATGGGGAGTAGTGAAAGGGAAAACGTTATCATGGAATTTTACCACCTCACTGGAGATGCTGACCAATGGTGGTCATTAATTCAAAACAAAAAGGAAGGTGATGAAGTATCAAATATGAAATGGATGCAGTTCAATGTTCTTTTCATAGAAAAATACTTTCCTAGTGACCATCGAGCAGATATGGAAAGACAATTTCTGAGTCTGAGACAAGAGGAGGTTGAGAATGTCTCAAAGTATAAGGATAACTTTACAAGGTTAGCGAGGAATGTAGAAGATTATATAAGTAACCTATGGAGTAAGATTTATCATTTCTTTTATGGGTTAAAACCATTTCTCTATTGAGCATTAGTCCCACAATACTTCTCGTCATACGAAGATATTGTCCCATGTGCTACCAGACATAATAGGAATTCTCTAAGTCTTACAACATTAAAGAAATGAAAGATAAGAAGAGATATGTTTATCACTCTGGGAATGGAAATAAGGGGAATAAGGGAAAGGTTGATTATCTATCATGCATTAAATGTGGTAAGAAACACCCTGGTACTTTCTTGAAGGGAATTGGAGTGTCTTACAAGTGTGGTGAAAGAGGCCACCAAGCTTGTTATTGCAAGGGGAAGAAAGAAGCTACTGATTTTCAATGCTAAAATTGCAGGGAGATTGGACATTATACAAATGAATGTCCTGAGCATTAGGGGAACTTACCTCAAAAAAGGGAAAGGGATCAAGGTCATGCTTATGTTATCACTACTACTGAAGTAGAAGCTCCAAAAGATGTGGTGGCAGGTAATTTAATTTTTTCCTCATGATTAGAAAATTATTTATTTGATTCTGAATCATCACATTGTTTCATATCTTCCCAGTTTGATACGAAAATTATATTTTTACAATTTTATTTAACAAGGAAGTTGTCAGTCAAAACTATTAATGGAATTATCATTGCTACAAAATATTGTGAATCAGTTCCCATTAGAGCATATAAATGTTCTTTATCTTATGATCTCATCGTCATACTTATGATTGAGTTTGATATAATCCTCAGTATGGATTGGATTTCTGACCATGATGTGAATATTTATTTTACGAAGAAAGAGGTTATGATTTTTGATGATGATGATAAGGAACACCTAATCTTTAGGGCAGAATTGTAACCACCTAATTACTACCTAGATCCACCCCCAATAGCTCAACTAAATTCAATTATTAGGGTGTAAGATAATGAAATTACTATGGGTGAGTAAATAAGTGTTCAAATTGAGGATGTACCTATTGTGAAAGAATATGTATATGTGTTTTTGAAATATTTACTTGGACATCCTCTAGAATGAGAAACTGAGTTTTCCATTGATTTAATTCCTGGTTCAAGTCTTATATCGAAGACCCCTTTTATAATGGCCATAGTGGAATTAGTTGAACAAAATAATCAACTTAAGAAATTGAGTAATAAGGGATTTATATACCCAATTGTTTCTCCATGGGGAGCCCATTTCCTTTTCTTAAGAAGAAAGATGGATCTATGAGGTTATGTATCGACTACAGGGGGATCAATGCTATAACAATAAAGGACAATTATCCCCTACCTCGCATTGATGATTTATTTGACCAACAGTATGGAACTCAATAAATTTCAATGAATGACCTTCAATCCGAATACCATTAGTTGTGTGTGAAGAAGGTAGACATTCTAAAGACAACATTTCAAACCAGGTACGATCATTATGAGTTTACAGTAATGCCTATTGGATTGACTAATGAACCTTATGTCTTCATGGATATAAAGTATAATGTTTTTTAGGAATATCTCGATGATTTCATAGTGGTATATATTGATGATATCTTGGTATAATCCAAAAGACATGAAGATCATGAAAATATCTTGTGAATTATCCTAAAGACACTTATATGACTTTGATTATATGGGAAGTTTATCATGTGTGAATTATAGCTTCAGGAGATTTCTTTTCTGGGCCATATTGTCTTTAAAGATGAAATCTCTGTTGATCCTTCTACGACAAGAGCAATCCAGGATTGGCCAGCATCAATGTGTTTAACTAAGGTAACTAATTTTATTGGCTTAGCAGGTTATTATTGGATTTTCGTCAATATCTTTTCCCGATTGACTAACCAATTAACGAAGCTCACACGTAAAGGGGATAGATTTACTTGGAAAAAGAGTGTGAATATTATTTCTAAGAACTGAAGATAAAATTGGTCAATGCTCCTATATTGACTCTACCATCGGGGAATGATGGGTTTATTATTTATAGTGATGCTTCAAAGAAATGACTTTGTTGTGTCCTTATGTAGAATGATAGGGTTATTACCTATCCATCACAAAAGCTGAAAATTCATGAGAAAAACAATCCTACTCATGATATTGAGTTAGCTGCTGTAATAATTTCTTTGATGATATGGAGACATTATCTCTATGGTAAAAAATATGAAATATATTCCGATCACAAGTTTTTGAAGTATATTTTCTCACAAAAAGAACTCAACATGAGGCAAAGGCGATGGCTTGAACTAATCAAGGATTATGACTGCATGATAGACTACCACCCAGGGAAGGGAAATAAGGTGTCAGATGATTTGAGCAGAAAAGATCATGGAATTTTTAACATGATGAGAATTAAAAGGGATCCTATTTTCATAGATTTAGTGAATATGAATATGATAATTACCATGGACGGTGAAACATCATTACTTTTTCAAATCGTTTCCAAACCATATTTACTAGAAAGTATAAAGAGTACTCAGACCAATGATGAAGAATTTCAAAATAATATTAAAGCTGTGAATAATGGGAGATTGAGTGACTTTGTGTATGAAGAAGGAATTTTGAAATTTGGGAAGAGACTTTGTGTTCCCGATATACCTGATCTAAAAAGGGAATTGTTGGATAATTTTAATAGTTCCAATTTCTCTATACACCCTGGGACCACAAAAATGTATAGTGACTTGAAGGAACATTTTTTTGTGGGACAACATGAAGAGATAGAATGCTGATTTTGTGTCAAGATGTATGTTTTGTCAACAGGTGAAAGCTAGAAGGAAAAGGCCTTGAGGAGTCATGAAACCTCTTCCCAAACCTGAGTGGAAATGGGATAATATTACGACGGACTTTACCAGGGGGCTACCAAAGCCTCCTAGAAGGAACAATGCAATATGGTTCACTTTTATCGTCTTACCAATTTAGAACCTTTTCGTGATATAATAGAAGATCTACCACTTGAATGCCTAGAAAGACTATATATTAATGAAGTTGTGAGACATCATGGAGTACCCCTATCGATTGTTTCGGATCGTGATCCCTATTTTACTTCAGGATTCTAGAAGAGTATTTAAAATGCCTTGGACAATGAACATCATTTGAGCACTGCCTACCACCCTCAAATAGATGGACAATCATAAGGGACTATTCAAACCTTAGAGGACATGTTTATATCTTTCTCACATGACTTTCAGGGTATGTGGGATCAATATTTACCTCTGGAAGAAGTTCACTATAATAATATCTTCCATTCATGTATTCGAATGGAACTATATGAAGAATTATATAGAAAGAGATGTCCCACACCAACATGTTGGGATGATATTGGTGAAAGAAAACTCATAGGACTATAAGTGGTTGTGAAAACGATGGAAAAGGTGAAGGTAATCCAAAACCACATCAAAGAAGCTCAAAGTAGGCAAAAGAGCTATACTGACAACTGAAGGAAGGATTTGGAATTTCGTGTAGGAAATCATGTTTTCTTAAAGGTATATATTTGGAAGGGTGTTATAAGTTTTGGTAAGAAGGGTAAATTGTGTCCCAGGTACATAGGACGTTTCGAAATTCTAGAACTAATTGGGGTTGTAGCTTTTTGTTTGGAAATGCCGCCAAATATCTCCCAAGTTCACGATGTGTTCCATGTATCACTATTGAGAAAATAAATGCTTGACCCAATGTATGTACTCACTTATGAGGAAGTAGAACTGGAACTTGATCTGTCTTATTTTAAAGAGCCCGTTAGAATTTTTGATATCATAGAACAAGTGCTGAGAAACCAGACGACTTGTCTGGTAAAATCTCTATGGAGAAACCATAACATGGAAGAGACATCGTGGGAAACCGAGGAACATATGATGAAGAACAACCTGATTATTTTTATGAAGTAGTATTATAGATATTTTGAGGATGAAATTATTTGAATTAGGGGAAAAGCTAACACCCCAAACTTCCACAGTACACTTCTTTTTAATGATATAGTAGCATGTGTTGTATGTAACTTTGAGTTCTAACGCACACCACAACCAATCAAACTAGCCATTATGAATATTAGTACCCACTTTTTGAAATTTTATATATTATATAATACAAAATGGACTTCATTTTTGGATTTGGAATTTCAAAATTCGCATAGGGTGAATATTTGGTACTTTTCGGATAACTTTCATAATTTGATGAATAGTGAAAATTACTAAATTTTAATTAAAAACAATTATTTTAATTAAAATAATTAACAGTGATAAATTATTAATTTGAGTGATTTTAGAGTATAATTATATTATATTTTTCCTATTTAATCCAATGTTGGTCATTGGACATAATTTAAAATTTAAACTGGACATAAGTAAATTCCAATCTTTTGATAGTTATTATCTCTTAAAAACACGCTCTTTGTTTTAACAACGAGAATTAATTTTAAATTAATTTTTTCCAATTCTGTGTTTTGAATTTAAAACAATGGATTCCATATTTAGAATTAGGAGGTCCAAATTGTGTAAATAGATAACTTATAATTTTAGAAATTTTGAATTATTAATTCTGTAAATATTTTATTTACCATGGTTAAAGGGTAAATCCGGTAAATAAGGGTAAAAAATTAATATTATAATAATAATAAATTACCCTAAAACGTGTCCTAACCCTATTGGTTGATACATGTACGACCATGGGAATCATTGGGACGATTTTGGGACCCCATGGAGCCACTTGTATGTGATAATTACACTTTATATTAATTAATTGAAAGTAAATAAAAAATGACATAAGAATATATCTTTTAGAAAAACAATTTTTACTTAGGGTTATATATGTTATATATTCAACTATAAATATTTGTTATAAAGATAAAATTACTTAATACATAATGGTATTTTATATATAATTTATAGACATTGAATAATTAAATATATTTATGACACAATAATGATACAATATTTTCCTTATTAATGAAAGAATCAAATAATTATTATTATAAATTTTAAAATAAATATAATTTGAATGTTCTGATTCCATCCAATAATTTTATTGGATAATATAATGTATTAGTATTGCTTAAATTATTTTTTTGAATTAATAATGTTGTTAAGACTTTAACAAAAAACAATTATTAAATATTTTTAAAATTGTCATAAATGTGTTTTTAAAAAAAGTATTATATTATTAATTGATATTATATTCATAAAAATCGAGGGTTCGGACAATGAACATATATATTGATAGGTGTATTATTAATTTACCACATGGCGGTCTCTTGGAAGTTTATAGTACGTTTATTCATTATATAATATAAAAATACAAAGAGACATGGTAAATGTCAAACTATTTAACTAAGAGTTAAATCTAAAAGATAAAGTTAATATAGTGAACCTAACCTTTCTAAAACCTATTCTTTTAGTGGTTTTTGACCTATCACCACCTAAAACTTTAAATAATACACTTTGGAGACATTTGAAACCGAATATTAATTTATTATAAAATAATATTTCAAACTTTTCCTAAGGTGCCCCTCACCCCTCTTTTAAAAGGGCACTTCCCCTTATCTCTAATTCATACATTCAATGTCATTTGGATCGGCCAAACCCTACCCAAATATTCTTTCAACATCCATAAATTCATCCTAAAGGCCATCCTTTAGTCAGAAATCCAACTTAAGGAGCCATTTTCATCAAATCAAAAGGAAGAACCCAAAGAAGAGGTAATGTTTTCACCACCCTCTTTAATGATCATTTCTACTTCCACATCTTATTTCTTTGTTATTTGAATTATAAAATAATAACTCAAGTATCTTCTATATACTAGGATGTTATTATAAATATGGTAAAACCATATTCAGTATTCAATCCATCCTTTTATTGGCATGACATCATACGTGCGTACGTACGGCTTACCGTCTCCACGTCGTGGTGTAATTGTATATGACACCAGCCTTATACATTACTTAATCATGAGATATTTCAAGAATACACCTTGATGATCATTTCAGGTTTATAGTTTTAGAGAATTAGATCATAAAACATGCATTACATCCCATATTTAAACAAAGTGGTTACAATAAAAGATAATATTCATTTTCCCATCAACGGAAACATATTTAAAATAAAACATGGATTCTTTTTTGACACTTAATTGACACTATCATCATATCATGTAACCTTCCTTTGAACTTTGAAAAACATTTCAAAAACATGGGATGAGCATAAAAAGAATAGTAAGGGATATAATAATATGGAAAGGAAACATGAGTACATGTATACATAAGAATCAATGAAATCATACTCTACTCATAAAACATAAGCACTTTAATATACCTCATCAAATCATGAATAAATCAAATAAATCATATGACATAAAGGTAACTTGATACATTCATAACATTCTTACGTAGGGAGTAACCCTCATAGTTACGTTTTGAATACCCATCACACTATATTCCCTAAATCACATCGGAGAAACCATAACATTTAACTTCTTCGCGTTACCCAATGCATTGGAGAGCTATATCGGGCTCACCCGCCCTTAGTTTATCACAGAACCACATGTCTTCATAATAATTCCCAAGAACCATAACATAATAATATCACATAAAACATGCATAAAGGAAACATAATATTTCCACTTTTCAATCACAAGATATCAATACAACACATTGATATAAAAACATTATGAAAAACATTTTCAATACCAAAATAAAAGAAAAGTAAAACATGGTATTTATTTTTCTTTTAAAAAATTATATGGCTTGTAGATGAAGCCGAAACTCATATAATGGTCATGGTGGCGGAGAAGTCATTGTCGCCGCACACGTACGACAAAAAAAATTCCATTTTTTCATTTTATAAACGCTTCGTATAAAAACGATTCATTTTGAATAAACATAAATGTCAAAGGGGTTTATACACCGTATAAAAGAAAGTTGTGTATAAAACAAAATATGCCTTAATGAATGGAGATTGAGACGAAGTCCCTTACCTCGTGTCCAACTTGACTTGATCGTTATTTAATCTCATGAATAATAAACTTGAGTTCATTTCTACTTGCATAAGAACCTCTTTCATGTTCATTATTCATTTTGTATCACTTATTACCATGTCATGAACACTATGTATTTATTTAAGGTAATAACGGTCGTTTTAACGATCATTGGTACTTGAGTAAAAAATAAACAATTTATAATAACAAGTTGTTAATGTATCCATTATATCCAGAGTTATACTCATGATGTAGATATCATATGTATCATATATATCTAGTATATATATGCATTTATAATATTACATAGCTTTTATAGGTATGAAATGAAATGCACCATTCATGGAGATGGTAAGACATACGTACGCATGAACTCTACTTTTATACCTATTTCATATTTTATGGAATGGAATCATAATGATATAAAGGTATATTATAGTTCCAGTATAATATCATATATAATATCATTAATTACATCCTTTATACATCCCACATATGGAATTAACGAATCAAATCACTTTTAGGGGGCGGTAGTCTGCACTTCCTAAAATGAAGATATCACGTTTACCTATAACGGAAACCATAAAGGTATGCCATAAATGAAAAATACAGAAGCTTAAGTAATACATGAACATATTATATATCATATATAAATATATTGTCATCTTAATGGCCACCTTTGAAGGTGTTAAAATAATATTTAACAATCATCATTTCTTGAAGCAGAAATTCGCCATCTATGGAAACAGTATGTTCTTTAACCATTAGATATTGGTGTGTGTATGTGTAGCTAGAATACTTTTTATAACAACAAACTAGTAAATGAAAGATACATTTAATGTTACAAAATAAATGAATAAAAAGATTTTAGTGGGTTGGAGAAGGAAAATAAAACATATGAAAACAAGAAAAGACACTACCTTTAAATCGGGTAATTCTTTTTGATTTGAGCTCAAAGGCTTCCTTGGGAAGACTTCTTCCAAAAGTGAGGCTTCAAGGAGTAAGAGAGGAATTTATAGAGGCAAAATGGATAGGGTTTGTCTGAGCCAAAGGCTTGAGAGGTGTGGGTAAGGTGGTAGAGGTGGGGGCCTTTTATAAGAGGAGAGGAGGGGCACTCTTGGAAAGTTATAAAAGGTTACTTTATTATAAAATTATTTTCGGATAAAACAGGTCCCACAAATATAAATTTCCAGGATAAGGTGATAAGGGTTCTAAATCCACCCATACAATAGGTTTTTGACATGTTAAGGTCTTAGAGTTTACATTATATTTTCATTTTATTTAAATCGTTAAATAATGAGGTAATTGCAGCATCATCATGGTGTCAGAAAAAATTTAATTTATTTAATGTCTATAAAATATAAAAAACTATCATGATGTAGTAAATAATTTTATATTTATAATGTCTATTTATAGTAAAAAAATATGCCTTATATAACCCCATGTAAAAATTGTTTTAGTAAACAATACATGTTTGTGCAATTTAAACTTTTACTTTAAATAAAAAGCATTGATGTCATTATCTTACCCAAGTGGCTCCATGTGGTCCCAAAAATCGACAGATGGGTTTTCTTGGTCGTCCATGACACATCCAATAAGGGTAGGACATGTGTATTGGTCATTTCATATTATTAAAACATTATTTTTACCTTCAATTACACTAATTACCTCTAATCGTGATTAATAAACTTAAAAGGCACTATTCACCAAAAAAATATTTTAATCCCATTGAACCAAATTTTAATTCCTAATGACAACCATGTATGTAGGATTTTTTAAATTCGAAACACAAATGCGGTAAAAATTCATTTAAACGAAAAATCAGTTTTTTAAGCACCACTTAGTGGTTTCAGTATTCATAAAAAATTGAAGCTTTTCAAAAAAATACCAAAACATCACTGTTATATATATTTGATATTCCGGATTCAAAAATGATGTCTATTTTACAAAATTCAAAACATATAAGATTCATTAATTAATTTAATAATTAATTCCCACTGTCAGAGCACATAGCGTGTTTTTATGAAACAATAAGTATCAAAAGATTGACACTATTTTAAGTCCAATTTCAAAGTGAAATTAATTTCAATGACCACTACTGGTTTAAATGGTAAAAATATATTCTAATGTAACTTTAAAACCAATCCAAAAGATAATCTAATAATTCAAATAGGTTATATTAAAAAGTGGTTTTGAATTAAAATACAATATTTTTCACTATTCATTTAAAAAAAGAACTTTATCGGAAAAATACAAAAAATTTACAAAAAGTAAATTTTGATGTCCCGATTCGAAAGAAAAATTTTATTTGGTCCACTAGAATGTATAAGAGTGACCAAATCTATATTTAATGAGGGTTCTCCAATCAAAAGGCGATAAGTGGACCTTTAGTAAATATTAGAGTATATATGCCTAAAATTGAATTATTTTCATATTTTAAGCATTTATACTTTATTGGATAAATGTAAAAACATTTAAGAAACATATATAACCATAGATTAGTTATTTCTATTAATTCCCGCCAATACAACAACTATGTGTTAACTACCATTTAAAATAATATTATTTTATTACTAGTGTGCAAAGTAAGATTTCAAAGAAACTCTTCGTTGTGTATAGAGTACGCTATCGAACATAGAAACCTTTTTACAGTAAAATAAATATTTAATTCATAAATATTAATAAATATGTAAATGTTTTATTCTTTATTTACCTGGGATGTTACATCCTTCCCCCCTTTTGGGAATTGCGTCCTCCCAATTTTATTCACCTATCAAAATAAGTGGGGGTATTTATCCCTCATAGCATTTTCAGATTCCCATGTCGCCTCTTCAACCATATGGTTTTTACACAAAACCATTACCTAGTGAACTACATTATTCTGCAACACTTGCTCTCTATGGTCAAGAATCTGTACTTGTTGTTCTTCATAAGAGAGATTCTCTTCCAACTGAACTACCTCTGGGCTCAAAACATGAGATGGATCTGGCATATACTTTCTCAACATCAAAACCTGAAAAACATTGTGTACCTGAGATAATCTCGGAGGTAAAGCCACTCAGTATGCAACTGCTCCAACTCTCTCCAGAATTTCATATGGTCCAATGAAACTTGGACTCGGCTTTCCTTTCTTATCAAATCGCATCACACTTTTCTATGGTGAGACTTTGAGAAAAACATGATCACCTACCTCAAAAGAGAGATCCTTCCTCCTATTGTCCGCATAACTCTTCTGCCTGCTCTTAGATGTTCTCATGTGTTTCTGAATCAACTAAATTTTTTTCCCATCTCTTCTACCAATTCTCTTCCCATCAACTTCCATTCACACACTTCATCGTAGAAAGCTAGAGTTTGACACCACTTCCCATATAACGCCTCAAATGGTGCCATCTGTACACTGGAATGAAAACTGTTATGATAAGAAAACTCAACCAAAGAAAGATGTTTGTCCTAACATCCCTGATAATCCATCAAACAAGCACGTAGCATATCCTCCAAAGTCTGAAATGTTCGTTCTGACTGCCCATCTAATTGAGGACGAAAATTTGTACTAAAATTTAATTCAGTACCCAACGACTTCTGAAGGCCTTTCCAAAAGTTAGAAGTAAACCTGGGATCATGATTAGATACAATGGAGAGAGGAACTCCATGTAACCTGAATATCTTTTTAAGATACAAACGGGAAAGTTGATTTAGGGAAAAAGTATCTCGTATAGCAAGGAAATGAGAAGATTTAGTCAAGAGATCAACAATAACCCATATTGCATTGTTACCTCGAGGTGTCTTCAGCAATCCCCCAACTAAGTCCATGGATATATTCTCACATTTCCATTATGGTACTGGTAATGGTCAAAGAATCCCTTTCGGTAACTATCACTCTGCTTTAACCTGTTGACATGTCAAACACTTCACAGTAAAATTAGCAATATCCAATTTCATTCCATCCCACTAGTAATACTCCCGAAGATATCTATACATCTTAGTACTTCCAGGATGAACTGAAAACGGAGAACTATGAGCATCACATAACAACTCTCTCTTCAACTGTGAATCACAAGGCACACACAATCTCTTCCCAAATCTCAAAACACAATCATTAGAAATGTCGAATTCAGGAAACTTACCCTTATGAACCAGCTATACCTTTTTCTGCAGCTCGCTATCTTGCTTCTACTTTTGCTTAATTCTGTCTCATAGAGAAGATTTCACTGATACCTGAAACAAAACATAAGGGCTTCTTGCACAAACAACTTCAATGCCAAAGTTCATCAAATCCATAACCAAAGGATCACTTTCAAAACGCAACACTGTTAATGAAGCATTAATTTTTCGACTCAAAGCATCAGCCACTTTATTTGTTTTTCCCGGATGGTAAAGAATTGTACAATCATAATCATTGATTAATTCCTGCCATCTCCTCTATCTCATGTTCAACTCTTTATGAGTGAATATATACTTCAAAATTTTGTGATCAGTATATATTTCACACTTTACTCCATACAAATGGTGCCTCTAAATTTTTAAAGTGAAAACAACAGCAGCTAATTCCAAATCATGTGTAGGGTAATTTAACTCATGAGTTTTCAACTGTCGTGAAGCATAAGCAATTACCTGATCATTCTGCAATAGGATGCAACCATGTCCTTTCAATGAAGCGTCACTGTAGATAACAAACTCACAATTCCTGGAAGGTAGTGCCAAAACTGGAGCATTCACCAATCTTCTTTTCAGTTCCTGAAAACCATCATCACATTATTTTGTCCAGATAAACTTAACACCCTACTAAGTTAGCTTAGTCGTTGGACTAGATAACTGTGAAAAATATTGAACAAACCTTCGGTAATATCCTACCAAACAAAAGAAAATACGAATCTCAGTTGTATTTGTGGGTCATGGCCATTCTTCAACAACTTTTATTTTTCAGGGTCAACAATTATCCCATCATTAAAAACAATGTGACCATTGAAAGAAATTTGTTGCAACCAAAACACACACTTGCTGAATTTCCCATACAATTTCTTTTCTTTTAAGTTTTGCAAAATAAACCTTAAATATCTTTCATGATCCTCTTTAATTTTAGAAAACACCAAAATATCATCAATGAAAACAACCACAAACTTATCCAAGAACTCATGGAAAATACTATTCATAATGTCCATGATTACAGTAGGTTCATTGGTTAGCCCAAAAGGAATTACTAAAAATTCACAATGGCCATATCTTGTTCGAAACGCGGACTTTGGAGTATCTACTTCCTTTACATTCAAGTGATGGTACCCCGATCTCAGGTCAATATTTGAAAAAAACTGAGCTCCCTAGAGCTGATCAAACAAATCATCGATATGAGGAAAAGGATACTTGTTCTTAACAGCGATATTATTCAAGGCTCTATAATAAATGAAATGTCTCATAGAACCATATTTCTTTTTAACAAATAAAATAGGATCACCACATAGTGATGTGGTAGGTCGAATGAAACCTTACTCTAATAAATCTTGCAATTGCTCCTTCAACTCTAAAAGTTCATTTTGAGCCATTTGATAAGGGGGTTTTGAAATTGGGTTAGCATTAGGAACAAAGTTAACAGTAAACTCAACTTCCCGATCTGGTATTATTCTAGGAAACTCATTAGGAAAAAATTATGATACTCATTTACCACTGGCACATCATTAATCTGAACAGTTCCCTTATTTTCAATAATATGTGCAAGGTAACATTAATTTCCATATTTTAAATGTTTATAAACCTCTTGATATGTTATCAACATTAATGGTTCATTCTTTTACATAATCTGAAATTAATTCTGAAAAGAAACTTCTTTAGCCATATTGTTAATCTTAGCATGGTAAATAGAGAGCCAGTCCATACCCATGATAACATCAAACTCTACTAGAGGTAAAACAATAAGGTTTGCAAGTAGGTTCTTTACACGGATAAGGATAGGAAGATTCTTATAAATTATTTTTGCCTCAACAGTTCCCGAAGGTGTTTTTACCACATGTTCAGGAGTCATTTTTTGAGATGGTATTCCCATTTTACTAGAAAAGTTTTCAGAGATGAAAGAATGTGTAGACCCCGAATCGAACGACACATTGGCATAATCTGAAAAAACAAACAAAGTACCTGATACAACTTCATATGATGGCCCGACATCTGCTGAATTAGTTGCAAAGGATTTCACCACCCCTTTCTGCTTGTAGTCTAACTTCTTCCCATCACTCATGCACTTTGTCAGACACTCGTTTGCATAGTGACCATCTCATTCACTAACTGCAAATCAAATTTGGACTTACCATCACCTTGATCTTTTTCAGTGAAATCAAGAGCCTTATGTCCCATCTTTCCACATCGGTAGCACATTACAAAATACAGAAGACATTCCCCAGCATGCCTTTTTCCACATTTATCACAAACAGGAAACTTAGATTTCTTACCATCAGACTTTTTTGAAGAATTCTTCCCTTTATCCTGCCACTTAGGTCTCTTTTTCTGTTGGTTGTTATAGAATAGATGATCATCGGAAAACTCCATTTCCACCTTCTTAGAACATCGAAAAAGCTTTTCATAAATTTTGAACTCAGGAGAAGATAAAGCCCTTTAATATTTTGGCTTTATTCTTGAGTAAAATCGATTGATTTTACTATCAAGGTCTCGGATAAAATTTAGAGCATACCTTCCCAATCGAGTGAACCTCTCTTCATAAGCATCCACTGACTCTTCCTCTTAACTCAATTCCAAGAATTTGTTTTCCATCCTAAGTCAAACAGCCTTTGGAATATACTTCTCAAGAAACATAACATTTAATTCATCCCATTCGAGAGCATCGATCTCATCAGCATCCCTGATATTTTTAACCATCGACCACCACTGATCTTATTCAACCTCCAAACAGTAAATAGAAAGACTAACCTTTTTATTGTCTGAACACCACCATGACATTGAAAATCTTCTCTAGTGCTTTAATCCACCCTTTAGGTAGCATAGGGTCAGATGGTCTTTTGAATGATGTGGGATGTTGCCTCATGAAATGTTCCACCACTGACATGTTCCTCTGCGGTTGATCTGGCTGATCTCATGCATGGATACCGCCACCATTTATTGCTTGAGTCAACTGCGCCATTACTGCAAAAAACAGTTTAGTTCCAATTCCAACCATCTCAGGATGCTGATTCGAAAGGTTATTTCCTTATGTATGCCTTCCTATCACTGCATCCCTATTTCCTCTACAGAAAACCATTCTGAACAAACGTGTTTTAAATGACGCAACATGGTAATCTTCAAATGCTATATCATTTCAATTTGACCATAAAAAATACTTTTGGATAATCATTTAATAGAATTATAACTCCTAAAGGTATCTAAACCGACCATTAATACCAATTATATGGACCCAACCTTAAACATTACTTAATCTTGAGATATTTCAAGAATACACCTTGACGATTTTTTCAGGTTTAGGGTTTTATAGAATTAGATCATAAAACATGCATTACATGCCACATTTAAACAAAGTGGTTACAATAAAAGATAGTATTCATTTTTTCCATCAATGGAAACATATTTAAAATAAAACATGGATTCTTTCTTGACACTTCCTTGACACTGTCATCATATCTTATACCCTTCCCTTGACCTGTGAATAACATTTCCAAAACTTAGGATGAGCATAAAAATATCACTAAGGGATATAAAAATATGTAATGGAAACAGGAGTACATGTATACATAAGAATCAATGAAATCATACTCTACTCATAAAACATAAGAACTTCAACATATCACATCAAATCATGAATAAATCATAGAAATCATAAGACATAAAGGTAACTTGAGGCATTCATAACATTCTTACGTAGGGAGTAACCCTCTTGGTTACGTTTGGAATACCCATCACAGTATATTCCATAAATCACTTTGGAGAAACCTTAAAGTTTAACTCCTTCACGTTACCCAATGCATTAGAGAGCTCTATCTGGCTCACCCGACCTTAGTTAATTAGGGAACCACCCATCTTCATAATAATTCCCAAGAACCATAACATAATCGTATCACATAAAACATGCATAAAGGAAAAATAACATTTCCACTTTTCAATCAAAAGATATCAATACAACACATTGATATAAAAAATTATGAAAACCATTTTCAATAAAAAAATAAAAGAAAAGTAAAAAATGGTACTTATTTTTCTTTTAAAAATAGGTATGGCTTGTAGAGGAAGCCGAAACTCAAATAATTGTCATGGCGGCGGATAAGTCATTGTCGCCGCATACATACGAAAAAAAAACATTCCCTTTTGTCATTTTGTAAATGATTTGTATAAAAAGTATTCTTTTTGAATAAACATAAAAGTCAAAGGTGATTATACACCGTATAAAACAATGTTGTTAATAAAACAAAATATGCCTCAATGAAAGGAGATTGAGACGAAGTCCCTTAACTCGTGTCCGAATTGACTCAATCATTATTTAAAATCCTTAATAATAAACATGTGTTAATTTCTACTTGATTAAGAACATCTTTCAAGTTCATTATTCCTTTTTTATCACTTATTACCATGTCATGAACACTATGTTACTATTTAAGTTAATAACGTTCATTTTAACGATCATTGGTACTTGATTCAAAAATAAACTCTTTATAATTACATTTTTATCATGTATCAATTATATACAGAGTTATAATAATGATGTAGATATCATATATTTCATATATATACAGTATATACATGCATTTATAATATTACATGACGTTTAGAGGAAAGAAATGAAATGCACCGTTCATGGAGACGGTAAGACGTACGTACGCATGAACACTACTTTCATTTCTATTTCATATTTTATGGAATGGAATAATAATGATATGAAGGTATATTATAATTACAGTATAATATAATATATAATAACACTAATTAAAACCATTATATGTCCCATATATTTAATTAATGAATCAAATCACTTTGAGGGGGCGGTAGTCCGCACATCCTAAAATGAAGATATCGCGTTTACCCATAATGGAAACCATAATGGTATGCCACAAATGAAAAATACAGAAGCTTAAGTAAAACATAAACATATTATATATCATATATAAATATATTTTAATCTTAATGGCCACCTTTTATGTTGTTAAAATAATATTGAACAATCATCGTTTCGTGAGGCAGAAATTCGCCATCCACGTAAACAGTATGTTCTTTAATCATTAGATGTAGGTGTGTGTAAGTGTAGCTCGAATCCGTCTTATAAAATCATACTATTATATAGAAGATACTGGTTTTGGTAGAAAATAAATGAATAAAAAGAGTTTAGGGGGTTGGAGAAGCAAAATAATTCATAAGAACACAAGAGAAGACACTACCTTTAAATCGGGTAACTCTTTTTGATTTGAGCTCAAAGGCTTCCTTGAGAAGGCTTCTGCCCAGTGTGAGGCTTCAAGGAATAATGTATGAATGTGGAGAGACAAAATGGATAGGGGTTGGCTGATCCAAAGGCTTGCGAGGTGTGGGTAAGGTGGTATAGGTGGGGGCCTTTTATAAGAGGAGAGGAGGGGCACTCTTGGAATGTCATAAAATGTTACTTTATTATATCATGATTTTCAGATAACAAAGGTCCCACAAATATAAATTTCGAGGATAAGGTGATAAGGGTTCGAAATACACCCATCCAATATGTTATTAACAAGTGTAGGTCTTAGTTTTTACAATATATTTTCATTTTATTTAAATCATTAAATAATGAGGTAATTGTTTCATCATCATGGTGTCATATATAATTTAATTTATTTAATATCTAAAAATTATAAAAAAATATCACGATGTAGTAAATTGTTTTATCTTTATAATGAATATTTATAGTTAAAAATATTTCTTGTATAACAACATGTAATTTTTTTTAGTAAAACAATACATGTTTGTGCCATTTTTACTTTTACTTTAAATAAAAGGCATTAATGTCATTATCCTACCCAAGTGGCTCCATGGGGTCCCAAAAATCGACCCATGGGTTTTCTTGGTTATCCATGACACATCCAATAAGGGTAGGACATGTGTCTTGGTCATTTCATATTATTAAAAAATTATTTTTAAGTTAAATTACACTAATTACCTCTAATAGCGATTAATAAACATAAAAGTTACTATTCACCAAAAAAAATATTTTAATACCATTGAATGACATTTTACGTCCTAATGAAAACCATGTTTGTCAGATTTTTTAAATTCAAAACAAAAAGGTGGTAATATTTCATTTAAACGAAAAATCAGTTTTTTAAGTACCACTTAGTGGTTTCACTATTCATTAAAAATTGAAGCTTTTCAGAAAAATACCAAAACATCACGCTAAGCGATATTTGATATTCCGGATTCAAAAATGATGTCTATTTTACAAAATAAAAAACATATAAGTTACATAAATTAATTTTATAATTAATTCCCGCTGTCAGAGCAAATAGCGTGTATTTATGAAACAACAAGTATCAAATGATTGACACTAGTTTAAGTCCAGTTTCAAAGTGAAATTAATTCCAACGACCACTATTCAATTAAATGGTAAAAATATATTCTAATTGAACATTAAAAAAATTAAAAAGGTAATATAATCATATAAATATATAATAATAAAAAGGGGTTTTGAATTAAAATACAACAGTTTTCACTATTCATTAAAAAATAAACTTTATCGTAAAAATACCAAAACTTTACAGAAAGTAAATTTTGATGTCCTGATTCTAAAGAAGAATTTTATTTGGTCTACTAGATTTTATAAGAGTGACCAAAACTATATTTAATGACAGGTCTCCATTTAAAGGATATAAGTGGACCATTAGTGAATATTAGAGTATATATGCCTAAAATTGAATTCTTTTCATATTTTAAGCCTTTATCCTTTATTGGATAAATGTAAAAACATTTAACAAACATATATAACCATATTTCATTTATTTCTATTCATTCCCTCCAATACAATGGCTACGTGTAAACTACCATTTAAAATAATATTATTTTATTACTAGTGTGCAACGTAAGATTTCAAAGAAACTCTTTGTTGTGTATCGGGTATGCTATCGAACCTAGAAACCCCTTTAAAGTAAAATCAATATTTAATTCGTAAATATTAATAAATATGAAAATGTTCTATTCTTTATTTACCTGGGATGTTACTAATTTTTATTCAAAACATTATTATTTGGATGGGTATGATAGTGATGTGTAATTGAAGTAAATAATAAATATAAATCTATAATTATTCTGTATATATGATATAACATCCAATTATATATTATTTTAATTTGAGAATAATGATATTTTCGCTCGTGCATACGTACGGACTACCGTCTCCATGAACACGATGAGAATCATTCCCCATCGTATTCATTGAAGTCTAATTTTCATTTGATGACTAAAAATAATGTTTAAGGACTTGATATCATTCTATATATGAATAAGATACAACCTATTCCAAACAAACATGACTTATGTAACAAAACAGATAAAAGAAAACGAGTAAGTTAACACCAGAAACGAAGATAATACTAAGATATTATTAACAATGAAATGTTAAAAGATCATATATGATATCATATTAATGTATATGATTCTTGTATAATTTAATAATAATTATTTCACCATTATACAGGAGGTTAAAATACCATATACCAAGTAAACATTCAAGGTAAGGGTTTATTTCACAATCTCTTCATTATCCGAGGTTGTTCATACGTAATTATCTACTAGGACCTCTTTTTCATCCACATCCATGTCTCTTAAAAATTTATTTCAAATCATTATTAATATTTTACAGACTATGGGTAAACATCATTTATACCCTTGTTTGGCTTTTTATATGATTTTTATAAATTATTATTTCCGTCATTTTCCAAACAAGGTCCCTTTTAACCATTTCGACAGAATTAAGATAAGAATGTTTTTTAACTTATACGGCGGGTGCCTTTATTTTCCACCATTATAAAATCGTCGAATCTTTCCTTACAATATTATAATAATATTTTCAACGTAAATGTTTTCTTTTATAATTATGTGACTTTTAAATGATTTAAATAAAATAGACATTTCTCTCAAATAGTTTTGATTTCCACTATGTCAACATCCTTTGATGGATTTTAATCTTATTTGAAGTTGATTTATTATGATACAAAACTTAAATATTGTATTGAAGGTTTTGTGATATGATTAACTATGGATGTTTTATATTTATACCATTCATGGTTTATGGAGAATGTACTGACATTTCATGTGGCAGTTTTAATACGAATGTTTATGTTACATTTAAACCTATTCATACGAGGAAAGAATTGGACTTAATATGTGATGGGTGGAGCCCGCTGTAGCTCGTCGATGCATCAGTAGGTCTCATGAGAAAAACTAGAGTCTTGGCACAAGGCCTTGAACAAATCGTATTTGAAGTCTTGGCACAAGGCCTTGACTCTATGGTTATGATAGTCTGGAATTATGCATTCCTTCATTATGAAAGTGGTTTTTTATATTGCATGTGATTATTCAATTTGTAGAATATCAATGTGAATAAGTAAATGGAATTATTTCATTTTATTTTTACAATATTATGCAAAAGTTCAAGTTTAAAAGTATCTTGTTTTTTTATAAATTTTCTTAAATGTTTATTCTTATTTATGAATGTTTCAACTATATTGTTATCCTTTCTGAGCATCTGAGTTCACCCATTTCTGTGTTTTATTTTTCCTAGGATGTGAAGATGTATTTTATAACTGACCTGCAGGGATAGTCTGAGGGGATATGAGTGTGATCTATGGAGACTATGATGTTGTAGTTTTTCACTTTATGATGTAATGTAAAACATATGAATGTATCTAGTTTTTCCAAGGCTACTAAACTAATCAGTCTTTCAAGACTTGATCTTTTGTGATCATGCCAATTTTATTTAATAATGCACCAATTTTGGGTAACTGGGGTTGGACCCTTACATATGTAATGGATGTTCTAGATCTGTAAGATCTATATAGAATTATTTTGGTTATAATGTTGTGTTATTAATGAAGATAGTGATGTTTGATTCCAAAATATCAAGAACATGGGGTTGGTGATCTGCATGCCTAGAGAGAGAATGAGTTTGAACCAACAGTACCATGCGACCATATTTTATAGTAGTTGGGAACCATTTAATGATGTTAGTGGATCATGGAAATCAAATTATATATTATGTTGTATGTAGGATACAATTGATCTTAATTATAACATAGAATACATGAATGATGAAGAATGTATAATCATCTATACGATGTTAAATTTTGATACCTAACACATCATTCAATCACAATATTCATACATTATAGATGTAAAATTATGATACATAAGACTTACGAGGGATACATTCAAGGTGTGAGTGGTATTTTAATAATAAACTCACATAATAATAACACACAATTATTCTTAAACGGTTAAAGGATACATCCCAAGGCTCATAGACTAATTCATGTGTAGACCACTTGTACAAACTATAAGGACACAATGTTATATCATCATCATACAAATATGAAAATGAGAATGAGATTAACGTAACACTCAGAATAGAGATATTATATAGTTCATCATGTTTCATTTTCTTGTTCAAGCCTCAGTTGATTCCTCTGGTTATGTAATTAGACACATCATCTTCTTTTCTCACTCAAATAGTGATAATAAGATATGAATATATTTACTCACATTGTTCCCTTTCACTCTTGGAGGGCCATTATTAGATATTGAAATGTGATATTCTATATTTGGGTGAATTTTGATGATGAAAACATGATATAACCTCTATGTATATTTTATCATATACTTTAATGATCTGAGTAAAATACCTTATATAATAGTATCTAAAAAAATGGACCTTATCTTTCATAGATTGTTACCACCTCATATCTCACTCACCTCAATTTAAGATAAAGATACATTCTCATTACCCAATTAATAATCACAATATTCATTGTATTAATGATTGTACAGGATTCATTCTAATTATACAAGTTTTATCCCACTTACATTTACATTTTTTAATCCTTATAGAGTACTGACTATATATAGTGTACAATGACAATATTAAAAATTATATGTGTGTGATATCATTATTAAACATTACATATGTTAATTATGTTTAATGTAAAATATCCACTAAAAATCCATATTCATATTCAACGTTCCATAGAAAATTCATATAAAAAAATATATTGAGAATCTAGAAATGAAATTCCATAGGAAAATCATTGAAAAATTTTCCTGTAAAATGGGACATTCATAATTTTCTATTTGTGTTCTAATTCCCTAAAAATTACTTGTAGATTTTCTTTATGAAATCTAATTCCACATTTAATGTTATACTAACAGTATATAGTAGATGGACTTGTGGACATAGAAAGAGAATTATCATATATAAAATGATACTTCCACAATTGTTGATTTATATTGTTGGTGGAAAATTTGAAATTTCTATTATATGTTAATTAAATTTGGATATTCTAGTGTAAATTCAAATACATAGATTAATGGGAAACCAATGATGTTGTTTCCCAGAAAAAACCATAGAGGATGTTTCATTGGTAATCCATAGTGGAATATCCACTTGAAAATCAGAAAATGATATACCATGAAAATGGATTATTCATAATTACTAGTCTATGTTTCAAGTAAAATATAATAAGGAAAATTTCAATAGAATTTTCATGTTAATCGAAATGTGTTATATCATAATTTTTGCAATAAGAAATTATTCAATATCTGTTCAACTCTTAAAACATCAATAGATGGGAAAAATAAAAACATTTAGAATAGTGATTACAATTTTAATGTTTTTTAACGAATCTTTCATCCATTCATTTAAAACTTTGTTTTATAATTTTTGGGTTTTTTCTATTAAAACTATAAAACAAACATTAAAATTATATTTTATTAAAAAATAAAAAAACTTCTTCTGAATCATGTTAATGTATTTTTATGTATTATTATTCCATTAACCATCCATGTAATTCATTTAATGTAGACATAGTGACTTTCAAATGATTTAGTGGATGATTTTGATATATAGTGGATAACATTGGTCTCATTTTAGATGGTATAGTATAGCACTAAATCCCAAAAGTGAAATAAATTTGAGATATTTTGTTGGGCCAGGGTTATTTCAATTGTGGATTAGGTGAATTACATTTTAGACAGTTTCATTTTCTTAAATCTGAGATGTCTTCATTCAATGATGTTATGCCTCCCACTTCAGATTCCTTTTTATTTCTTATAAAACCAAATAGTAATCACCTTTACACTTGGAGGAACATTTTCATAGGTACTCTAAGGAAGAGGATTATATTAGTAGTAGAAATGTGTGGATATAAAATTCAATAAAGACATGGGATAATGTAATCATAAAATTAAATTCCCAATTAAAAAAATGATTAGAAGATAATGGAACATGAAATAACATCCAAAATTTCCCTTGAGACTTCCATTGGATCAAACAATAATATATTTATCTCTAAATTGATGAAATAATCACAATAGAAGATGAAATATAACATAAAGAGGTATAATTGAAGAATAAAAACTATGAGAAAAATCACTCAATTGTTGTGTTATGAATTTCAAAAGTATTAGTGTAAATAATTTTATATATTGAAGAAATGGTATCAATGATATATATATATATATATGAATTTTATAACATAATGTGGATAAATTTTGTTAAGAAATTATAGTGAAGTAAATAAAAATACATGATAACCACTAACATTACAATGGAAAAGCAACAACATAATATTACAACAAAACACCATGCACAATTACTCCAATATACTTATATACAAATACTTTAAAAGTCTATTTTGGAATACATGGTTTAATCAATCAATAGTAAAATTCAACATAATTAATTTGGTTAGGAATATGTTTTTGGAAATGTATTGGAGAGTGGACTTACCCAACCATGAAAAAAATTATATCCATCTGCAATCCACTGAAAATACATTCCAAAATGATATTTAACCTGGTAAATGTTTTTTTGGTTAGTGAAAAAGAAATTGAGTCCCAATTTTTCCTCTATCATATTTTAAAATTTCATCCATTTTTTAATTTATTATTATTTATGATCAAAATTGTGGGTTTTTATTCATGGCCATTGATTATAGCCCAAAATTGTATCATCCACAAGAGTTTCCTGAATCTCCATTTAAAAATCATAATTACATATTTCTATAATTTAATTAAATGTTTACCATGTTTTACTCTATCTGAAGATTAACTCTTCTTCATCACTAGGATTGAATAATATCTTATACAATAATCTTATTGAAATTAAATGTGGTTAACTTCACACATATGTTTTTGGATTTAAGGCCCACTTTTACCATCATTGAAAATGAATCTATAATAGCTAATGAAGGATAGAATGTTCCTTAATGAATGGGAGACCTGAAATATAAATCATTCATGTAAACCCAAATATAAAAACTTATCTAATGAATCATATACTCAATTAACACAGGAACCAAGTAATTCACACATACATGGACATCAATTCGAGTTAAAACCCTAAAAAACAAATACAAACTACCACAAGTGGAGAAAAAATTCACAAATATGGGACATAAAATTATAGAATTATGTTCCCAAATTTCTTATAACTACACATTAGGTCAATCAATCTTTATATAAGGAAATTTATTATATTTTGAATACAAAAACTTTTATTAATACTCCTGTTAAAATTAAAACAATCTCTAAACCTATGTTATTTATTGATATACCTAATGTACTTGAACTTATTACCTAAAAACCAAAGGATTTATTATTGTTATATTTTCATTAAATGGTTGAAAATGTAAACTATGTGAAATCAAATATGACATATTCAAATTATAAAATTTATGCTTGTTAAAATAAATTTTCATTAATATTATTATAATTTCAAGTTTAACCAATTGATCCTTAAGAATTTATGTCACATGAATATTTCTCTTTAATGATAGAAGAATATGTCTGAACTATTAGAAGAAGTGAAATATTCTTAAGAATACATCAACCTTATAAGACACTAAATCTTACACATCATCATAGTAATAATTACAAAAAAACATTGATGTTCTGAAATAAAATCGAAAAGGAAATGAATAAATGAAATAAATTTCAGGTTTATTTTATAAAACCAAACATCAAGTCATGGTACACATAGAATTCTAGGTTACTCATGGAATGTGCTCTTTTTTAATGAATTTAACTTTACATGGACTGTAAATATATCATATTTAGTGTAGTTAAAAGTTTATCTTTCTTAAAGCATCCATTATTTTATGTTTATATAATGATTCAAATAATGGATATAATCATTGACCATTTAATTTAAATATATGACCACTAGAGGATCCTAAATAACTATTAGGATATGTAGGTACACATGATGAACTCTATATGGCCCTGGCCATCTTGACCATAACATTCAAGTGTGTGACTAAATTATTTAACTAAATTGAAAAAAATATACTAGTTTAATTTTTTGTACATTAACATTCATATATAACTATAATTTGACTATTTATTTGTTGATAAATTAATTTTAATGATCCTTTATCTTAATACCATTAATTTTTTTTATAGTTTCCTCTTTGTTTCATCCAATGAAATATGAAAATTCAATTTTTTATTTCCCAAAAGTTATTGTCTTCAATTTCACTAGGTAAATGAAAATATTTTAAATATAATGGACCATACGATGAGATGAATATGGTGTTTTTTATAATTCTATGTTACACCAAAAGGGTATCCACGAGTTTCTTAGAATAATCATTCATAAAAGAGTTGATGGATTTTTCCAATAAATATTTATATTTCGCATTTCATAAACTCTGTTTGATGATTTTATTGAGGGTATTATTATATAGAAACATTAAGAGAGATCATATACTTTCATATGAGTGATTATAAGGAAAAAACTGAGAAATGGTATCCATGATCAGTAATTATAATACTAGGAATTCATAATTTAGAATTGATATTTTATTTCAAGAATCAGATCACAACATGATTGTCATTGGAATTATCTGGAATAGAGTCATCCCATTTTGAGACATAATAAATAGCTAAAATAGTGTAGTTATATTCTTTATACATTGGTATGGATCCCAAGAAATCATTTTCCAAATAATCAAAAATGTTAACAACTAGAATGGTAGTAAGGGGAATTTTATTCAATTTTATTATGGATAAAAACTTTTATCACTGAGAAAAAATATGTTATAATGTGTAGGAATACATAGAAATGTTATTCCAATAGAAAAAACATTAGATAAATTTTTAGTTGTTTTATTTGGAGAATTATTTCCTCTGTATGCGTCTTTAAGAAATAATTTATGAATGGAATATTTCACAGACCCAATAAAAATTATTTTAATGAGTTGTTTAACATATAACCTGAAGAGGTACTGATTATAAAACAAATATTGGTTGACATAAAAGAGTAATTTCATTGTATCCTATGTCCCTATGAATTATGCAATGAATTCCATAACCCATTGCGTTTTTATGTCCGTATAACATTAGAAATCAGTCAAGAAATATAGTTGCTCATAGAGGAATGAATCAAATATCGATATACAGAAGGGCGTATTAGTGAAATATATTCTAGATATTTAATCCACTATATAATTTTAAAAACCCCTTTTTCATTTAATGGTTATATAAAAATCTCAAAAAATAAGTAGCATCCCAATCATTATATCCTTGGTATCGTTTTTTTGAAAAACAATTTCATTGAATAATAATCTATGAAAACAGTGATGGAAAATCAAAAGAAAAAGGACCTGAACTTTTCTATGGAAATTAACATAGAAATAAACTCTTTCTCAATGGTGGTGTAGTTTATTTTTGAATCATTTAATCATTTACATTAAAAAAATTGAACAATAAGTTCTTTCATAATTTTTTCTTAAGAGATCTCCAACATCGATGTTGTTCACATCACACAAGAGATCCAATGGTTGTTTACGATTAAGATCATTTATAATTGATGGAGAGATAACATGTGAACTGAGTGTTGAGAAGGATTCCACATAGCTTTCATTCAATATAAATTTACCATCATTCACCAATAGAGCACAATGTGGATTGGAAATGGAGAATCTTTTCCAATTAAGTCATCAATATAAATCATCATGTACTATATGTGACCATATCTCATTGATTTTTTTGGGAGGGATGGTTAAAAATGATATCAACTAGGTATTTATCAACTTTAATCCCTTTAATTCGACTGGATGAGCGAATACTAGTCATTACATTACCAAAAAATGTAATTTTTCAATTTTGGATCATCTTATTCTCCTGAAATCTTGACAAATCCCTTCAACACTCATATTTAATCCCCAATTATTATACCAAAATATGGATAATTCATATATAAAGACCTATAAATAACCCCAACAATATAAGTGGAATTTACCCTCATGCAGCGATGGATAGTACTATGGGTATTACATTTCTCAGTATAGATTAATTTCAATGAAAAGTATTCAAATGGATAGAAAAAATATATTTTAAAATGATATTCTATGGAGAAATGGTTTTTATTATACTTTGATAACCCATCTAATAAGTACATCAACTCGTGACCTGTCATTCGTTAAAGGGCATGATTAATGAATTGAAGGGGAAAATGTTCTTTCTTGGTCTAATACATTAATGTTATATTTTCAATAAACACTATCTATCCACTACTGATCCTTTTGGGGATAATCTCACCATCCTCCTTAGTAATCACAATAATTACATCCTTTTTAAGAACCACTTGGTTATAGATTACCCACTCACTATTAAAAAATTAGTTGATTGCACCATCTTTCAATAACATTATAGTTTTTTTCTTAACCACATCCCTGATGTTTTGATTTAGTCTTCATTGGGGATTCCAACATGGTTTATCATAAAGTTATAGAATATTCCTAAGGGTTACAATGTGTAGGATAATCCTAGGAATAATAAACTAGGTCCATCTAATTACTTTCTTATCATTACTTAGTATATACATAAGAAACCTATCATGATTATTGTTTAGATTTTATGTGATGTTAATGGGAATTCTTTTAATATCCATTAGGAATTAACACTTTAGGCAAAATGGTTGGAACATTATTTTAAGATCAACTTCGATGAATCTTTCAAATATAGGTTGAGACTTTTTCATTATAGTCTGTTTATTTTCCCAAATTTCATGACAGAATTGGTTCCTTATAAATAGATGTATCCACAACCAAATTTTCTAGATCAATTTTTGGAATGGGAATGGACTTAATAATTTTGATTTATCTAATGGTTTAACTAATTGGATATTCTAAAAAATAGTCAATGTATCAATCCAAAAGAGATCCATGACAGGGGAACAAATTCATTTATGTGAACAAAGTAAACTTATCTCATCTTATCATTAACAAACATAAACAAATTCTTTGATGTTATTATGACTCATTTACAACACTACCTATCAAATTCACCTCCTGATATTTTTAATCATCATTAATTAGGTAGTTTTCATTGTAGATTTTTTCGTTGAGGCTCATGATCATAATTATTATGTTAATTTTCATATTCCTTACATTGAATAATGATTTTATTATTGTTGAAAAGTAATGACCATGTTTTGTTGGAGTATATTTAATAGGGAATTTATTTGGATTATTATCAATGAAAATGAATCTATAAGTGTAGATGATGTTTTCAACATTTGCGATAATAATCTTTAAGATCCCTTTGGGAAAACAAATACTTAGATAAGTATGTTTGAGTGGGATATAAGTTGAATAGATCGCTTCAACTCATAACCCTAATCACAAAACATGTGGAATGAGGTTCATACTAGCTCTTAGACCAAAAAATCATTTGATTGTTTTCCTACCTCTGAATTAATAATTTATGTGTGAAAATCCTAGTTTATTCAAATTTGAATGAATTTTACCTTGTATAGTGGTACTCACATTAACAACCAAAAGGGTGAGATTCTTATATTAATATTTTCTGTTAAAAGTGATGAAGCCCCTTATATATATTGAGTAATAAGTTAAGGATTATATTCCATCATGAAGGGGGATTTTTATGTTAACCTAAAGTAATATTTATCTTAATGTTTCATTTATTTTGGGATTCTATTTTACCCTCGTGCATTGAGGTCTGAGGGATGTCTATTTAATTGATATCCAAGTATTAGTTTATTTGACATTATCATTGGACATTTTAGAATATACGGGTTTTTATGCATCATTTTCATTTGATATTAAATATTTTAATGATTATATAATTTTTTTGAGTCTTTTCTATATATATTGTACTTATTAACATTAACACCACATTTAACTATTTAAAGGATGATTGTGTGAATCCTGATTCTTCCCTTATGAAGTAGGGAGGGACAACATGAGTAAGCAAGGGATCCATTCCATTTTGTATGGTTTGTAATTCCGGTATATGTTATAAAAATATATTTTCATTTTCTTCAATTTTTTATATGATTATTCATGGATTGGTATTGGGACATATTGGGTAGGGCCTTGTTTTAGTTTTTTTATCCTAAGAGGATACTTTGGCAATTGGATGGGATGTTGAATGGTTTGTTGGATAAGTTATTGTAACTGTACTAGAGGATATTGGTATTGGTGCTTATGAGATTATTACTAGTTATGTATTTTAAAATGTTATTAAGGTTAGGTGTTGAGACATTTTTGTTTTGTTGGCTATTGATTTTATTTCTAATTATTTCCTTGCTGGTCATTATATCTGGTATTGAAAGAGTTTTGGGACTGTGAATTTTGAATGTTCAAAGCATTGACCACAACAAGTTGTCCTCTTAACAGGAAACCCTTTAAAAAATGGATGGTTGGGAATTTTTTGTTCTTGTGATAATTTTTCACATATTATGAAAACATGGTCAATAATTTTTATTATTTTAACCTTCCTATGAACGATTTCATCATTCTTATTATTTAGTGTTTAATGTTTTTCCCTGATATTTTATTCTTCGGTAATATTGTTCATTAGAAAATTTTTCTTCTCATTGTATGATGATGTTTCCAATGATTTTTTTGTTTATAAATATTTATAGATAACCAAAATCATCGTTTGGGGATTTTTTTAAATTTCCATTACACGTCATGTCGATAAACTATTTGTTTCCAAAACCCAACCCTTCATGGAAAATATTCACTTAATCATTAATTTGTAAACAATGGCGGGGTACCATATTGAATGTGTCTTTTAACCATTCAGATGATTATTAATAGGGATCTCCCTCTTTTTTTAAAAAAAATCAGATACTATATTTTAGTGAAATTGTTCTGTGGGGGGAGTATTTATTTTTAAATTATATTTTTAATTCGTCCTATGATTATAAAAACTTTAGTCATGAATATTTTATACAATTATTCTTATGATTCCTCACTATGAAAATAATGAGCCTCGTATTATATGATCTATTTTTATGTGTCAGGTATATGGTTTTTAATAATATAAAAAATTACTTTACATGAAGGTATGGAATTTCTGAGTCCACCCATTAATGTACGGAACGTGGTTCAAGAAATGGGATTTAAGAAGATAAATGGAATTTCATAAATCATAATGTATAATGCATGTCGGTGTATTTTACTTGGTATGTGTGAGGTAGTCATTCATGGTTTGGTAAACAAGTTTCCTTATGTTTGGGGATACTTTATTTGGGTATCTATTTTAGTTCCTGATCGAGTATATGAGAGGGTGTCCTATAAAACCCCCATTTGAATAGAATAAAATATAGAATATGTAGTTTTAAGAATATTGTAATCTAAGGGAAACATACCCATAGGTGTGATTGAATCCATAACCATAGTATTATACACCCTAACTATATGGTATTATTGGTCATGGTTGTTGGTGAAATAAACCACAAAAAATATTGGAAAAGAAAGGGTATAGATAAGAGTAATGATATTATAAAATAAAAATGGAGGAGAATAGAATTAGTTTCTAAGTTGGATTACATGGTTCCACAACGACTATTAAAATATTTTCTCTTGATCAAATTCACCAATGTTTAGTGTTGAAGTAGTTACTTGTAGTATATCTTGAGTTATTAAATCCTCAATGACATAATAAGATAACTTAAGATATATAAATTACATGGGTGTATATTTGTCTATGAAGTGTCCAAATTCATTATAATTTACTATGTTTTGATATTGCAGTAAAATAACTAATTAAATCCAATTTGAGATAATGAATTTATCCAAGATAATTTCTAGGGGTGGATTGGAGAATTTTACTTTAAAAATATTTTAATTTCACCCATTTGATATGGGTTCACTAAATGAAGTCAAACAGATTTAATAACACACTTTTATAATGACTACATAAACTTACACTAATAACTTATACATAATGATGATAATCTACATAGGAACTCCAAGATAGATAATCCTTTTACCACTAGGAAAGTTTGGCGTTAAAATTCAATAAGGGTGAGGAAGTAAGTGTCCTTTAAAGATGATTCCCAACAAAGGTAATTGGTTTAATGTTAATGAAACATTAAATAAAATCTAAAAAATCCCCATTAAAAATATTTTGGATAAAACAATAATGGTTCAGTACAACATTGATGATATTCTACCAATGGAAGAGGGATGGTAACTTACTAAGGTGGAATTGAAGAAGAAAAAATTGAAATAACAATAACTCTAGTATTGTGTAAATAATTTCAGATGTATTGGTTTAAATATGTTCACACCATGAGACTATGATAATAACATTATATAATAAATAACATAATAATATAATATTAATTAATTCTAGATAGAAATTAGAGATAATTATAATAACTTACATGAGAATGGCCAATATTGCAAAGGCGAAGAGGAAACATTACATTCCAAAGAAACACTAAACAAAATTCGAACAAAATCCTTATAATCCTCTATAATAAAAGGATGTTTGGGAAGCCTTGGGTCAATCATTCAATAGAATATTTCACCCCAATTAATGAGGGTATGAATATGTGTCTAGGAGGATAATAGAGAGTTGGCTTTATGGCCTTAAAAAAATTCAGATCATGTGTGCATCCAATCTATAGATGTAAAAAGGACCTTTTTATGGCTGAATTTAGGAGGTTAATAGACAAATAAATTGAATCCAAAGTTGCACTACAATAAGTTTTCAAAATTTCAACCCATATGGCCCAATATTCATTATTTAATGATCAAAATGGTGGTATGTTATTCAAGGCCACTGAATCTTTCCCAGAATTTTATCCTAATTTTGGGCTTCATAGATCACCCCATAAACATAAAAATTGACTCTAAAATTAATTTATTGAAATTACTACCAAGTTATCCTCCATATAAAGTTCATATTTGTACATTGTTGGGATTGAATCATGACCTATGTTGTATTTTTATTGGGCTATTTTCCTATAAAATTATTTCAAAATATTATGGATTCAAGTCCCACTTTGGTCATCAATCCAGATGAGTATTCAATATCTTCAGAAAGAATGAATGTTCTTCATGGATCAAGATACATGAAAATGAAATATGAAATTTAAATCATAACTGGTCAGTGTTTTATATGGTTTTTAAATAATATACCATGTAATGGTGCATTTTTGGGATGAATTTGGAACATGATAAGAAAAGAAGTTCAAATTAAACAATGCACTAGTAAAGGTGTTTGTAAAAATTGAATAACATGATAATTATAATATAATCAATGAATATTAGCCAATTTCAGTGGTTAAACAAGGACATTCTCGATAATATATTATATATCATTAATCTATATCACTAGAAAATACTTTAAGCATATTTTTTTACATACCCAACATTACTAAAATGAAAAAAGAGACATAAATATTAACAAATAATGATTCAAAAAAATAAAAATTATATGAATATTCATATACATACAATCTTCTAAAAAAATTGAGTTCAAAATGGGAATAATTATGAAGCCATCTTTACTTCAATATTTTGATAGAGTAATATCTATTCTGTTATCCAGGTACCAAAGTCTAAAAGAGATGAGTTTACAAAGGAATTGATCAAATGGATGGTATAACAAGTTTATATAAAACTAAAATATTTAGTCCATGATTGGCACAAAGAAATTATAGAATAGTAAATGGAAATGGTTAAATATTCATTCGAATAAAAATTCAAACAATTATAAAGACAGCGACAACCATGTTGTAAAATAAAAGGTGGTTTAGTTCATCATAATGAATGATTTTTTATATTATCAACTGAACTCAAAGAAACAATCAGTTAAAAAAACTCCAATCAATCTAACAAAATAATTATAAAAAATATTCAAATAAAAATTCAGCTAAAAAACCACCACTAATTGAAAATGCCAATACCATGATCATCAATCATTTATTAAACATAATTCTCCATAATTTGGAAATTTTTTAAAATTATGTGAAACAAAACTATAACCCAACACATAATAAATGTTTTTAAAGAAAACCTCCAATAAATTTCCAGAAAAATAATTTTTAATAAATAATATAAAAAATTCCAAACTAATTATTGAATATATTTTCTCTTAAAAATTTTCAATTGGTTATATTCAAAAATTTATTTGAGTATATTTTTTGGAAATTTTACATTATCTATGATATTTCAATCATGAGTATTAAATTTAAATCATCATTTTTTTCATATTGTAATAAAACTACTTTTCCCCAATATAATATCTCCCTACAAGTAACATACTGAACTCCTTATAAGAAAACGCATAATCACAAAATCTATTTACAAACCACCAAATAATGAGTCTGTCCTAGAAATGTGGATTACAACAAACATATTATGATTTTAATCATATATCCCATAAATCATAGAGAGGCTTTTACGACCAATAGTGTGTAGAAAACTTTATTTAGAATGAGATGAAAAAATATTTCCAAAATAAAATATTAAAAACATAGATATAGGTTTTATTATATAAATACTTTAGAAAAATCATATAAAATTTGAAAATATAAATTAATAATATTCACACTAATTTAATTTATATGTGTCAGGATAGAGAATCAAGAAATTTTTATTTGAAAATAAGTAAAAAATTATTGAACTATACTAAACATTTGAGTTTTTATTAATAATAGAGTAATGAAGCAAAGATAGAAAGCCAGAAAGGCACAATAAAGGATCCCTTAATTAATGTAGGCCAATGGAATCCACCCAAAACAAAATCGTACACTTTTGTGGTATGGATCCAAAGGAATAATAAATAATAGAAGGATCATAATGGTTTCATCAGGAGATATCAAATAATCGACAAATGTACCCTCACACCATTTGAGGATAAAGCATGACTGGCTAATGTAGTTCATGCATATTTGGATAATATAATCAATGGACC
Source organism: Viscum album (assembly GCA_963277665.1). Classification (NCBI taxonomy): domain Eukaryota; kingdom Viridiplantae; phylum Streptophyta; class Magnoliopsida; order Santalales; family Viscaceae; genus Viscum; species Viscum album. The sequence goes on along the minus strand of OY728150.1, from coordinate 431,418,471 downwards.
AAGAGAAGTCATGACTTCACTGTAAGAAGTTGAAAATAAGTGAGGAGTTAGTTTTGATTTCACTGAGTATAGTGTTCTTTGAAAAAATATAAATTCCTTTAAGAATCACCTTGGCTTCTGTAATAAGAAAGTCACCATGGTCATTGTAGCTACTAAAAGTGATAATAACTGAGTCCATAGTGTCACAGATAACACCTCATTCTCTCATGTTTCCAAGGATATAAGAACCCTCATTTTTGAGTTTGAGGTCATTTCCAGGAGGATTCCAGTGAACCCATCTACCTCGTGAAGCTAACCACTGAGTGAATGGTGCAATTTTTCTTTTATTAGTTATCAACATCATAGATTGAGTATTATCATAGAATTTCAATAGAGTCCTTAGATCCAACGCTAAGCATTTGGAATTAATTAAGAGGAATAAGAATGATCTTTCAAAACTAACACCCAAGCCTTGTTCATAGAATTCCAAATTTTCCAGCTGCACGCTGAGATCAGACTAGTTATCACCTTCCTCTATACATCATGACCCCTTATCCCATGGAAGCAGGTAAATTTTTTTTTATTTATTGACATTCAACATTTCAATACAAAAATGTTTTTCGAAGCCATACAACACCCCCTATCCTATTATTCATTGAAAAATAAGTGGTTAATCGATTCCACAATGGAACATCAACATCAAAAGCATTTGAAACCCATATTGATACCACTGTGTTGAATCAGGTCATCCATAGGAATAGTGCAGTTCCATATTTTACAAACATCAAAATTATAATTAATAGGAATATCATTGAACTAAATTAACATAGCCAAACCTGTGATAGGGTTAGCTCAAATTGATTTACAGAAAACCTTTTATGATAAAACTCACGATAGAGCTCCAGTTTTCACAATCATATTTGGGTCACATAAAATCTAAATACTATTAAAAAAATCTAATTTGTGAGATTCAATAATTATATGAATGAGAATAGGATAGTCACTCACTTGATCAGAGGATATATAAACTGTAGGTTAACCTAGGATGCCAAGGGGATCATCCACCCAATTGTGATTATAAAGGATAATATCATTGAATCCAACAATCCATCTGGACTGGCATTGATATTTTGGACTATGTCGGTGTGAAACCAAACACAAGCTAGAAACCTTCCCTCTAGGATCACCTAAGATCTCCCAATATTTTATAGCCATAACCATTTTCTAAAAATAACTATATTACAAGACATCCTACTATAATTTGTCTTTCATGGTATATGTAGTATCACTCACACTATAAAGAACAGCGCCACCTCAGTCCCCTGGATTTTATATTCTAGCCCAAGGCTCCCAGTGACAATGACCTTCTCTATGAGAATCCCATACAATGGTAGCCATAGAGCTTTCAATGTTATGAATCACTATCTTAGATTCATTGATTAATGATATAACATGCATCATAGTAGACATAAGGACATAAATGATCAGTGTAATATGTCCCTTAAATGATAAATCATTGATGGATCCCTTGAATATTCCTTTTGGGTGATGACTAATCTTTTCAACATGTTTCTTGAAAAAATTGTATGATATAAGCTTGAATCTACAGACTTTTCCACATACTCAATCTGTAGGTTTAATTTCATGAATCTAGATAAGGATATAATTATATATCCAATAGTTATAATATAGAAATAAATATCATTTTTTATAAATTCAGGTCATGTAATATTAATTTTTTTTCATTCTTCAAAGAAGAAAGTAGATGTGAATTTACCAGGATGGAAGAATATGGGAATTAAATTTATACAACTAAACTATGATATTAATCACATTACGATACACTTCCATTAAATAAAACAACATTATATTTTCCTCATAAAACATATTATTAAGTGGAACATTATTTTAATTCACTTATCTAAATATATTCAATTTTGTTTATTTTTTATGATGATTGTAATGTAAAATAATCATTGTATTTATGGTCAATGTTTAATTCTTGGTTAAATTGGAAAAAAGGTTAGATCTTGTGGGAATTGACTAATAATTAGAAAAATAATAAAAAATATAATAACATTTAATAAATCATGTTAAATTAAACTTATAAACATTACCTCAAGTACATATATTACATGATTGGGTATTTGTAAATGTCGATCATGGTCAATAAAAATTTTATAATATTTATTTAAATGATTATTTTGGGATTAATATATATTTATTAATTATAAATACTTGTATTCGTGATCCTCCATGTGACACAAACATCTAATCACATCTCATAATAATATCCTTATAGGGTAATAAATGTTCTGTTTTATCACTTTTAAATAATGAAAAGTAATGTTTCACTATTGATATTATAAGGCCTCGACCTTAAACTTTACATAATATTGAATTAAATGAATAATTCACATTGAGGATCTTTTCAGGTTTAGAGTTTTAGAGAATTAGGTCATAACTGTTACATCTCAAAAGATTACATAGTAGACACTTCTACTAGGTTTCCATAAAATAAAAAAACACATAAAAAGAAACATGCTTATTTCCATGTTTTAGATATCATGTCTTTCCTTGATCTCATCCTTGACCCCATTCAACTTTAAGTCCAGTGAAAAAACATTTCAAAAACATGGGAAGAGAATAAAAAGCCCACTAAAGGATAAAAAAAGAAGGGAAACTTTTATTTTTTCAAAACAAAAAGTAAACCATGAATACATTACCAAAGTAATACTTTTCACCTTTATGAAGCAGTAAAAACTCTTCACTGAATAAAAGACCATTACTTACCCTTTTGAAACCAAAATATTACCATAAAACCTATATAAAGAACACATAATATATAAAGGTAACTTGGGACAAAACCATACTTAAATGGAATAAGCATACAGTAGAATTCCACACATACTTAATGGAATATCCATACAACCAACTTCCATACCCAATGCGTTGGAGGTTATAACGTAACCACCCGTCCTGGTATTCACGGCACCACCCATCATATGGTTTATCACATAACCACCCATAAAATGTCCAAGTACCATCATTACAAATAAAATATTGAAAATATAAACATTTCAATAACAACATTTCATTTTCAATCACAATAAGTAATTCCAAGATATTGAATAAATCAATCCATTTTCAAAAACCATTTAAAAGAGATTTTTGAATCAAAGTGTCCCATACCACTTTGAAGAATTTAATGGAATTATATTTTTAAAACATTAATTTCCATATAAATATATACTGAAAACCATTTTGAAAACATGGAAATTAAAGATAAAGATTTAGAATAATAAATCATTAAAACATTTAAAATGATATTTTTGTTAAAGAGTTTTTAACAAAATGAGAGACTCTTGTATACAAATAATTGCGGAATAACATTTAATCCAAACTTTATAATATCATGACAATAAATGGATTCATGATATTATATGTGAAAGGAAATTATACACACCATATATAAGTGAATTTTTGCATAACAACAATGAAGACTCAATGTAAATGTAAATTGAGATGAAATCCATTATAAAGATGGAATCCTTAAATTAAGGATAAATCTACCACATAATTATGTGTGAGAAATATAAATATACCCAATATAAGTGGTTATTAAGTGTGAAACAATAAGTGGTCATTTACACATATTCATAGGATGAAATGTTCAAGAAGTACATGTCGAACCCAAAGAAAATCGAAATTGGGTTAATACGTTCCCTTGTAAAAATTCGACAGCCTAACGTCGTCAATTCAAAATTCAGAAAAATTAGTCGATGAGAGAGTGAATGGTATCTCATAAATTGGACATAAAAATTACATAAATATGGATATATAAGAACATATCCCAACATAATAATATGTATATTAAAATACATAACAAAAGAAGTCTTTTAAAAAGAGGAGGGTGAAAGGTTCCATTACCGACTTGGGTAACTTTTGAAACGTACAACCCATTGAATAAGGGTCATGCAATGAATATGTAAATACCCATAAATGTAATTAAATTACTCAAAGAGTATAATAATTGGTAGTACATACACCACTCAAAGGAACTGGTGGCAAATGTAGCATAAATCTCACGTGAATAAATGTGAGATGAAAAAACCCTTACGAAAACTAGGCAGCCTAACAGCGCCACATAAAACGTCCAAAAATGGATGGATGAGATAAAATAGGGTTTCTCATCATATTAAAATAAAATTTACAGAATTAGGAATATAAAAGAAAATCCCCCAACATAACAAAGAGGAGCTTAAAAGAAGTGACATAAAGGAGAGTACTTAAAAAGTAAGAGGGAGGATGGATCTCTTACGAAAATTCAGTAGCCTAACGGCGGCACTCAAAACTTCTAAAATGGATTGATGAGAGAAAATAGGGTCCCTCATCATATGAAAATAAAAATTAGAGTATGATTAATATAAAAGAAAAAACCAATCATAAGAAAGAAGACCTTAAAAGGAATGACATAAAAGAGTGTACTTAAAAAGAAAGAGAGGAGTAGGATCCCTTACCTCAAGTCTGACTTGTCTTGTTCGTTTCATTATATTCCTGAATAATAAAATTTGGTAAATTTATGATTTCTTAAGGAACTACTTTAAATATTATTATTCAGTTAATATCACATATTATAAGGTTATAATAATTGGTTAATAAAGTGAGTTCATATCAGACGTTTTTGTCGATGTTCGGTACATGAGCAAATATTGAACTTGTTGGAAATGAATTTTCCATGTAGTTATAGGTACATCATATCCAGAATAGTATTTATGTTTTAAATATCATATATATCCATTATATATTCATTTTATACTATTCCATAACATTTGGTGATAAAAATTAAAAGCACCGTTCATGGAGACTGTTGGCCGTACGTACGCATGAACGCTACTTTCCTTTTTTGTCGTATTAATGGAATTAAAACAAAATGAGAGATATATATATATATATTATAATTATAGAATTATAACCATCATTTATATGTAATATATTACATATATATCCATTATATATATTTACTTATAATAGTACATAACATTTGGAGATAAGAAATGAAATGTACCATTCATGGAGACGGTAAGCCGTACATACGCATGAACGCTACTTTCATTTCTTTGTTTTTGTATTCAATGGAATGAAATAATAATGATATAAAGGTATATTATAATTCCGGTAGGATATCATATGTAATACCTTTAATTCCATCCTTTATACGTCCCATATATGGCATTACCAAATCAAATCACTTTGAGGGGGCGGTAGTCCGTACTTTCTAAAATGAATATATCGTGTTTACCCAAAATGGAAACCATAAAGGTATGCCATAAATGAAAAATACAGAAGCTTAAGGAAACAATAAAAATATTATATATAATATATAAATATAGTTACATCTTAATTTCCACCTTTGAAGGTGTTAAAAGTATATTGAACAATCATCGTTTCATGAGGCAGTAATTCGCCATCCATAGAAACTGTATGTTTCTTCAACCATTAGACAGAGGTGTGTGAAAGTGTAGCTATAATACTTCACATAAAAACATCCTATTATATTTAATATACTGGTGTTGTTACAAAATAAAGGAATAAAAAGTGTTTAGAGGGTTAGAGAAGAAAAATAAAACAAAAGAACACAAGTGAAGACATTACCTTAAAATCGGGTAGCTTTTCTTGATTTGAGCTCAATGATTTCCTTGGAAAGGATTCTTACCAAAGGTGAGGCTTAAAAGATGAAGAGAGAGATGTGGAGAGTTTAAATGGGCAGGGTTTGGCCGATCCAATGGCTTGAGAGGTGTGGGTAAGGTGGTAGAGGTGGGGGCCTTTTATAAGAGAAAAGGAGGGGCACTCTTGGAACGTTATAAAATAATACTTTATTATAAAATGATTTTCGGATTTAAAAGGTCCCAAAAGGATATATTTCGAGGATAAGGTGATAAGGTTTAGAAATTCACACATCCAATAGGTTTGTTACATGTTTATGACTTATATTTCACCCTATCCTCTCATTATATTCAAATCGTTCATTTACAAGGTAATCACTCCATCATCATGGTGTCATAAATAAATTAAATTATTTAATATCTAAAAATTATAAAAAAAATGTTATTATGTAGGAAATATTTTTATATTTTTAATGAATATTTATAGTCAAAAATATGACTTGTATAACCCCATATAAAAATTCTTTTAGTAAAACAACACATGTTTGTGACATTTTAATTTTATCTTTAAATAAAAATGTATTAATGTCATTTTCCAACCAAAGTGGATCCATGTGGTCCCCAAGATGACCCATGGATTTTATTGATCGGAAATGACTCATCCAATGAGTGTAGGACATGTGTCTAGGTCATTTAATATTATTAAAACATTATTTTTACCTTAAACTACACTAATTACCTCTAATAGCGATTAAAACATAAAATTTACTATTCAACAAAAAAATTATCTTAATCCCATTGAACTACATTTTACTTCTTAATGAAAACCATTTATGTCGGATTTTTGAAATTCAAAACACAGAGTTGGTAAAATTTCATTTTAATGAAAAATCATTTTATTAAGTACCACTTAGTGGTTTCCCTATTCATCAAAAATTGAAGTTTTCCAAAAAAATACCAAAAATTCACCCTAAGCTATATTTGATATTCTGAATTCAAAAATGATGTCTACATTAAAAAATTCAAAACATATAAGTTACATCAATTAATTAAATAATTAATTCCCGCTGTTAGAGCAAATAGTGTGATTTTATGAAACAATAAGTATCAAAAGATTGACACTAGTTTAAGTCCAACTTCAAGATGAAATTAATTACAATGATGACTATTGGAATAAATGGTAAAAATATATTCTAATTTAAATTTAAAACCAATTCAAAATATAATCTTATCATATAAATAAATTAGAATAAAAAGAGGTTTTGAATTAAAATACAACATTTTCACTATTCATTAAAAATGAACTTTATCGGAAAAATACCAAATATTTACCCAAAGTAAATTTTGATGTCCCGATTATAATGAAGAATTTTATTTTGTCAAATATAACACATAAAATTTTCAAAATATTGATTTAAAAGAGGTTCTCCATCAAAAGGCGGTTAATCGACCATTTAAAGAATATTAGAATGTTTACGCTTAAAATTGGAATCATTCACATTTTTAATCCTCTAACCTTTATTGTAAAAAGTAAAAATATTTGACAAACATATATAATCATTTTGTAGTTAGTTCTGTTCATTCCCCTCATTACAACAGCTAGGTGTTAACTATCATTTAAAATAAAATTATTTTATTATTAGTGTGCAACGTAAGATTTCCAAGGAACTCGTTATTGTGTATTGGGTAAGCCATTGAGCATAGAGTTCCCTTTAAATTAATATTAAAATTTTATTCACAAATATGGATAGATGTGAAAATGTCATATTCTTTATTTACCTGGGGTGTTACATCCTTCCCCCCTTTTGGGAATTGTGTCCTCACAATTTTATAATTGGGCTTAGAAACATCATTGAAAATCCCACATCGGAACAAGAGTCTGTAAAAAATCACTTTAAAATAACGAAAGAGAAGTACAAAGGTCACCCGAGTTAACCCATATTAGGATTCCATGTAGGAAAACATGGATATGGAGGAGAAAACAAAGGGTCCTGTTCTGAGGGAGAGTGATAGTAAACATTTCTAGGAGAAAGTTAACCATAAGAAAATCACAAACTTGTGATGGGTTAAACAGTATTCTATTCCCCAGTAGGAAAAGTTAACAGACAACATTTTTGTTTTAAGTTATTATTCATTGAGGAATTTATTTTTGAGCTTAACTAAATCCTAATGAAACATACTTACTTGTCACGTAGACTTTCAACTTTTACTAGATTCCTTAATCAAACTCATATTTTCTCCAAAAGACGAGTATTTAGGAAGACTTGTTCGCATTAAGAGTACTATAATCAACTTCTTGAGAATCACCTAATCCACAAAAGAGAACTATTTATTTCCCATTCCTTTAGACAAAATCCAAAACCAAAATTTTTAGTATGAGATCAGATAATCAACAAGAGTATAATCCTTTATAAAAAGAAAATCTATTCTTAATCTCCAAAATTTGTCCAAAAAGAACCCAAAGTTCAACGAAGACCATTCGATAAACAATTATCCATAAAATTCATCAAAGTAAACCCAACTAAGATTGAAACCCAAATATTTGAAAGATTGAATCACATAGTCTTCCATGGTACAAATTAACTTTTATCTCTAAATAGCATTAGTTGCTCTTAAATTATCATATTGAAATGTAATTATCCTAATCACATATCCTTCATGATAGTTAATCATTTCCATTGATAACCCAAAATAAAAATACTCTTGATTCCTAAAATCATATAACTAAAAAGATTTAGTTAAACTAACCAGGGACTTCACGTAGTCCTATGGTAGGTGATAAATACCAGTCACAATTTAGTTGTGGGTTCTATTCCCACAGCTTTGTCCGACGTGACGGGTTGTCACACGGTCAGCGTGTTGTCCTTTTTCAAAAAATATATAATTCTTAAAACATTCCCCAAAACGAGATAAAATCTTAAAAAATATCAATAACTTAATTTAACCTCAAGTTTATCTCATGCCTTTCATTTTCCATCATAACATATAATAACCCATAATTACCTCAAAAGTAAGGATCATATAAACTCTAATGGTTACCTTTATAATTATTACCTGAACATCCACATCGATTGGTCATCTCGTACGTGATGCATTACAGAACTTACCAAGGTTCAAGTGGTTGATCATGACTCCTTGATAGTTGGTTTAGAACAACCACGAGTTTCCTCATTGAATCCACCATTTCATCCAGTCTCTTAATCAGAGAACCACCACAGTTTCCTTCATACCTATTGTCACTTTTGTGCCTGCTAGATCCATCCATTCACTAAAAACAGAAATGTCAGTGTGAGTATATCAAAAAAACCATCATGTACTAATGAGCAAGATAAACACTAATATATACTTATTCATTCACTTTATCTAAAACTAGGACTCATTCTAAGATCCTAACCATTATGGTAATGTCACTTATTCTTAGAGAATACCTTAACCTCTAAAGTTATCTAAACCTCCCTCGATACCAACTATATGGCCCCGGCCTTAAACCTTACTTAATATTGAATTAAATAAATAATTCACATTTAGGATATTTTCAGGTTTATAGTTTTAGATAATTAGGTCATAACTATTACATCACAAATGATTACATATTAGACACTTCTACTAAGTTTCAATAAAATAAAAAAACACTTAAAAAGAAACATGTCTATTTCCATGATTTAGATAAGATATCTTTCCTTGATCCCATCCTTGACCCTATTCAACTTTAAGTCCTGTGGAAAACATTTCAAAAACATGGGATGAGCATAAAAATCCCAGTAAAGGCATAACAAAGAAGGGAAACTGTTATTTTTTCAAAACAACAAGTAAACCATGAATACTTTTCCAAAGTAATACTTTTCACCTTTATGAAGTAGTAAAAACTCTTCCCTGAATAAAAGACCATTACTTACCCTTTTGTAACCAAAATATTACCATAAAACCCATATAAAGAACACATAAAATATAAAGGTAACTTGGTACAAAATCATACTTAAATAGAATAACCATACGGTCGACTTCCACACATACCTAATGTAATAGCCATACGACTGACTTACATACCCAATTCATTGGAGGTTATAACATAACCACCCGTCCTGGTATTCACGACACCACCCATCATATGGTTTATCACGTAACCACACATAAAATTTCCAAGTACCATCATTACACATAAAATATTTAAAATATAAACATTTCAATAACAACATTTAATTTGAAATCACAGTAAGTAATTCCAAGATATTGAATTAAGCAATCCATTTTCAAAAACCATTTAAAATAGATTTTTGAATCAATGTGTCCCATACCACTTTGATGCTTTTAATGGAATTATAATTTCAAAACATTAATATCTATATAAATAAATAATAAAACACATTTTAAAAACATGGACATTAAAGATATAGATTTAGAATAATTAATCTTTAAAACATTTAAAATGATATTTTTGTTAAAGAGTTTTTAACAAAATGAGAGACTCTTGAATACAAATAATTGCGGAATAACATTTAATCTGAACTTTATAATATCATGCGAATACAGTTATTCATAATATAATATGTGAAAGTACATTATACAAACTATATAAGAGTGAATTGTTGCATAACAACAATGATGTCTCAATGGAAATGTAAATTGAGATGAAATCCATTATAAAGATGGTATCCTTAAATTAAGGATAAATATACCACATAATTATGTGTGAGAAATATAAATACACCCAATATAAGTGGATATTAAGTGTGAAACAAGAAGATTTCATTCACACATATTCATAGGATGACATGTTCAAGAAGTATATGTTAAACCCAAAGAAATCGAAATTGGGTTAATACGTTCCCTTGAAAAATTCGACAGCCTAACGGCGTCACTTCAAAATTCAGAAAAACTAGTCGATGAGAGAGTGAATGGTATCTCATAACTTGGACATAAACATTACAACAATATGGATATATATTAACATATCACAATATAATAATATGTAAATTAAAACACATAACAAAATAAGTCTTTTAAAAAGAGGAGGGTGAAAGTTTCCATTACCGACTTGGGTAACTTTTGAAACGTACACCCCATTGAATAAGGGTCATAAAATGAATATGTAAAAACTCATAAATTAAATTAAATTACTCAAAGAGTATAATAATGTGCAGTACATACACCACTCAAAGGAACTGGTGGCAAATGTAGCATAAATCTCACGGGAATAAAAGTGAGATGAAAAATCCCTTACGAAAACTCGACAGCCTAACGGCGCCACATAAAACTTCCAAAAATTTATTGATAAGATCAAATAGGGTATCTCATCATATTAAAATAAAATGTACAGAAATAGGAATATAAAATAACATCCCCCAACATATCAAAGATGAGCTTAAAAGAAGTGACATAAAGGAGAGTACTTAAAAAGAAAGAGGGAGGTTGGATCTCTTACGAAAATTCGGTTGCCTAACAGAGCCACTCAGAACTTCCAAAATGTATTGATGAGAGAAAATAGGGTCTCTAATCATATGAAAAAAAAATTACAGTAATATTAATATAAAATAACAACCCAATCATAATAAACATGAGCTTAAAAGGAATGACATAAATGAGTGTACTTAAAAAGAAAGAGAGGAGTAGGATCCCTTACCTCAAATCTGACTTGTCTTGTTCATTTCATTATATTAATGAATAATAAAATTTGGAAAATTTATGATTTCTTAAGGACCTCATTTATATATTATTATTCAGTTCATATCACATATTACAATGTTATTATAATGGGTTAATAAAGTTAGTTCATATCAGACGTTTTTGTCGATGTTTGGTACATGAGTAAAAATTGAACTTGTTGGAAATGAATTTTCAATGTAGTTATAGGTAAATCATATCCAGAATATTATTTATGATTTAAATATCATATATATCCAGTATATATTCATTTAATACTATTCCTTAACATTTGGAGAAAAAAAATTAAAAGCACTGTTTATGGAGACGGTAGGCCGTACTTACGCATGAACGCTACTTTCATTTTTTGTCATATTAATGGAATTAAAAAAATGAGAGATATATATATTATAATTACAGAATGATATATATCATTTATATTTAATATATTACATATATATTCATTATATATATGTACTTATAATAGTACATAACATTTGGAGATAAGAAATGAAATGTACCATTCATGGAGACGGTAAGTCGTACGTACGCATGAACGCTACATTCATTTCTTTTTTTCTGTATTCAATAGAATGAAATAATAATGATATAAAGGTATATTATAATTATAGTAGTATATAATATGTAATAACATTAATTCTATCCTTTATACATCCCACATATGGCATTAACGAATCAAATCACTTTGAGGGGGCGGTAGTCCGCACTTCCTAAAATAAAGATATCATCTTTACCCATAATCGAAACCATAAAGTTATGCCATAAATGAGAAATACAGAATCTTAAGGAAAACATAAAAATATTATATATAATATATAAATATAGTGACATCTTAATGGCCACCATTGAAGGTGTTAAAAGAATATTGAACAATCATCGTTTCGTGAGCCAGTAATTCGTCACCCACAAAAACAGTATGTTCTTTGACCATTAGACGGTGGAGTGTGAAAGTGTAGCTAGAATACTTCACATAAAAACATACTAGTAAATTTAAGATACTGGTGTTGTTATAAAATAAAGGAATAAAAAGAGTTTGGATGGTTGGAGAAGCAAAATAAAACATAAGAACACAAGTGAAGACATTACCTTAAAATCAGGTAGCTCTTCTTGATTTGAGCTCAAAGGTTTCCTTGGAAAGGATTCTGACCAAAGGTGAGGCTTCAAAGATGTATATAGGGATGTGGAGAGATGAAATGGGCAGGGGATGGCCGAGCCAAAGGCTTGAGAGGTGTGGGTATGGTTGTAGAGGTGGGGGCCTTTTATAAGATAAAAGGAGGGGCACTCTTGGAAAGTTATAAATTATTACTTTATTATAAAATGATTTTCGGATTTAAAAGGTCCCAAAAGGATATATTTCAAGGATAAGGTGATAAAGATTCGAAATACACCAATCCAGTAGGTTTGTGACAAGTGTAAGACTTAGATTTCACCCTGTCATCTAATTTTATTTAAATCGTTCATTTTGAGGTAATCACGGCATCATCACGGTGTCATAAATAAATTAATTTATTTAATATCTAAAAGTTATAAAAAAATATCCTGATGTATGAAATATTTTTATATTTCTAATTAATATTTATAGTCAATAATATGACTTGTATAAATCCATCTGAAAAGTATTTTAGTAAAACGACACATGTTTGTGACATTTTAATTTTAACTTTAAATAAAAAGGTATTATTGTCATTTTCCAACCAAAGTGGCTCCATGGGGTCCCCAAGTTCAACCATGGATTGTCTTTGTCATCCATGACTCATCCAATGAGGGTAGGACATGTGTCTAGCTCATTTCATATTATTAAAACATTATTTTTACCTTAAACTACACTAATTACCTCTAAAAGCGATTAAAATCTAAAAGTTACTATTATAAGGCCCCAGCCTTAAACCTTACTTAATCTTGAATTATTACAAGATTACACATTGAGGATCTTTTCGGTTTTAGAGTTTTAGAGAATTAGATCATAAAACATTCATTACATCCCACATATAAACAAAGTGGTAACATAAAGATATTATTCTTCATTCCCATCAATGGAAACACATTTAAAATAAAACATGGATTATTTCTTGACACATCCTTGACACTATCATCATATCATGTACCTTTCCCTTGACCTGTGAACAACATTTCAAAAAAAACTTGGGATGAGAATAAAAAGCTCAGTATGGGTTATAAAAACATGGAAAGGAATCATGAGTTCATATATACATAATAATGAAATCATACATTACCCATAAAACATAGTCACTTTAACATACCTCATAAAATCATGAATAAATAATAGAAATCATAAGACATAAAGGTAACTTGAGGCATTCATAACATTATTACGTAGGGAGTAACCCTCCTGGTTAAGTTTGGAATACCCATCACAGAATATTCCCTAAAATCTCTTCGGAGAAACCTTAACGTTTCACTACTCTGCGTTACCCAATGCATTGGAGAGCTATATCGGGCTCACCCGCCCTTAGTTTATCACGGAACCACCCGTCTTCATAATAATGCCCAAGAACCATAACATAATCGTATCACATAAAACATGCATAAAGGAAACATAACATTTCCACATTTCAATCACAAGATATCAATACAACACAGAAAACATTGTGAAAACCATTTTCAATACCAAAATAAATGAAAAGTAAAACATGGTATTTATTTTTCGTTTAAAAAGAAGGTATGGCTTGTAGAGGAAGCCGAAACTCAAATAACGGTCACTACGGCGGAGAAGTCATTGTCGCTGCATACGTACGACAAAATCATTATCTTTTGTCATTTAGTAAACACTTCGTATAAAAAAGATTCCTTTTGAATAAACGTAAAAGTCAAAGGGGTTTATACACCGTATAAAATAAAGTTGTGTATAAAATAAAATATGCCTCAATGAAAGGAGATTGAGACGAAGTCCCATACCTCGTATCTGACTAGACCCGACTGTTCTTTAATCTCCTGAATAATAAACTTGAGTTAATATCTACTTTCTTATGAACCTTTTTCAAGTTCATTATTCCTTTTATACCATGTTATGAACATCATGTAATCATTTAAGTTAATTGTGTTCATTTTGTCGGTATTTGGTTCTTAAGTCAAAAATAGATTTCTTACACTTACATGTTGTTACTTTGGTAAAAGGTTTATTATATCCAGAATGATATTAGTGATTTGGATAACATATATATCATATATATTCAGCATATATATGTATTTATAATATTACATCACATTTATAGGTAAGAAATGAAATGCACCGTTCATGGAGACGGTAGGCCGTACGTACACATGAACGCTACTTCCATTTCTATTTCGTATTTCTGGAATGGAATAATAATTATATAAGAGTATATTATAATTCCAGTATAATAACATATATAATATCATTAACTTTATCCTTTACACATCCCACATATGGTATTAACGAATCAAATCACTTTCAGGGGGCGGTAGTCCGCACTTCCTAAAATGAAGATATCGTGTTTACCCATAATGGAAACCATAAAGGTATGCCAAAAATGAAAAAAACAGAAGCTTAAATAAAACATAAACATATTATATATCATATATAAAAATAGTGACATCATAATGGCCACCAGTGAAGGTGTTAAATGAGTATTGAACAATCATCATTTCGGGAGGCAGAATTTTGCCATCCACGGAAACCGTATGTTCTTTAACCATTTGATGTATTTGTGTGAGAGTGTAGCTCAAATAAATCTTATAACAACATCCTAGTATATTTAAGATACTGGTGTTGTTACAAAAGAAGTAAATAAAAAGAGTTTAGGGGGTTGGAGAAGAAAAATAAAACAAATGAACATGAGAGAATGAATTACCATTAAAAGTGTAACTCCTTTTGATTTGAGGCTAAAGGCTTCCTTTGAAAGGATTATTCCCAAAGGGAATCCTCTACGATGAGGAGGGGGAGGTGGAAAGAGTAAATGGGCAGGGGTTGGCCAAGCCAGAGGCTTGAGGAGTGTGTGAAATGAGGTAGAGGTGGGGTCCTTTTATAAGAGGAGAGGAGGGGCACTTTTGGAAAGTAAAGAAATATTACTTTATTTGAAAATGTGTTTCGGTTTTAAAAGGTCCCAAATTGATATAATTCGTGGATAAGGTGATAAGGGTTCTAAATCCACTCATCCAATTGGTTTTGGACATGTGTAGTTCATAGATTTTACATTATCTTTCCATTTTATTTAAATCGTCAAATAATGATGTCATCGCTGCATCATTATTATGTCATAAATAATTTAATTTATTTAATGTATAAAAATTATAAAAAAATACTATGATTTAGTAAATATTTTTAGCTTTCCAATTAATATTTATAATCAAAAATCCGATCATTATAACCCCATGTAAAAATTGTTTTCGTAAAACATATTATGTTTGTGTCATTTTTACTTTTACATTAAATAAAAATTAATTTATGTCATTTGCCAACCAAAGTGGATCCATGGGGTCCCCAAGTTTACCCATGTCTTGTATGGGTCGGCCATGACACAACCAATGAGGTTAGGAAATGTTTCAAGCTCATTTTATTTTATTAAAGCATTATTTTTACCTTAAACTACACTAATTACCACGTATCGTGATTAAAAACTTAATAAGTTACTATTAACCAAAAAATTATTATAATCTAATTGAACCACATTTTACTTATTAATGACAACCATGTATGTTGGATTTTTTAAATTCAAAAAACAATGATGGAAAAATTCCATTTAAACGGAAAAATCAGTTTTTACAAGTACTACTTAGTGGTTTCACTATCCATCAAAAATTGAAGTTTTTCAGAAAATTACCAAAAATTCACCCTAAGCTATATTTGATATTAAAAATTCAAAAATGAAGTCTATTTTAAAAAATTCAAAACATATTAGTCACATTAATTAATTTAATAATTAATTCCCGTTGTCAGAGCAAATAGCGTGTTTTTATGAAACAATAAGTATCAAAAGATTGACACTAGTTTAAGTCCAATTTCAAAGTGAAATTGATTCCAATGACCACCATTGGATTAAATTGTAAAAATATATTAATATTACACATTAAGACCAATTAAAAATATAATATAATCATATAAATAAATTAGATTAAAATGCAGTATTTTCCACTAATCATTAAAAAATGAACATTTTCAGAAAAATACCAAAAATTCACACAAAGTTAATTTTGATGTCCCAATCATAAATAATAAGTTTATTTTGACAAACATAGCTTATAAAATTGTCAAAATATAGATTTAAAAAGGGTTTTCCATCATAAGGCAGTAAAACAATCTTTTTAGAATATTAGTGTCTTCCATGCTTAAGATTGGTTTTATTTTCATTTTAAGCCTCTAAAACACTATCTTAATCATTAATAGAAATAGATAAAAATATCTATTATTAATTACATACTTGGGATGTTACATCCTTCCCCCCTTTAGAAAATTGTGTCCCCGTAATTTATTTACTTATCGAATAAATGAGGGTACTTATCCCTCATTGCATTTTCAGATTCCCATGTTGCCTCTTCAATCATGTGGTTTTTCCACAAAACCTTTACCTGGTGAATCACCTTATTCCATAACACTTGATCCCTGTAGTCAAGAATCTGGACCGGTTGTTCCTCATAAGATAGGTTCTCTTCCAGCTGAACCACCTCTGGGCTCAAAACATGAGATGGATCTGGAATATACTTTCTCAACAGAGAAACGTGAAAGACATTGTGTACCTGAGATAAACTCGGAGGTAAAGCCACTCGGTATGCAACTGATCCAACTCTCTCCAGAATTTCGTATGGTCTAATGAACCTTGGACTCAACTTTCCTTTCTTACCAAATCTCATCACACTTTTCCAAGGAGAAACCTTGCGAAAAACATGATCACCTACCTCGAAAGGTAGATCCTTCCTCCGGTTATCTGCATAACTCTTCTGCCTGCTCTGAGCTGTTCTCATGTATTTCTGAATCAACTGAACTTTTTCTTCCATCTCTTATACCAATTCTGGTCCCATCAACCTCCTTTCACACACTTCATCCCAGAAGGCTGGAGTTTGACACCGCTTCCCATATAATGCCTGAAATGGTGCCATCTGTATACTGGAATGAAAACTATTATTATATGAAAATTCAACAAAAGAAAGATGTTGGTCCCAACTTCCCTGATAATCCATAGAACAAGCTCGTAGAATATCCTCCAATGTCTAGATTGTTCGTTCTGACTGCCCATCTGATTGAGGATGAAAAGCTGTAAAAAAATTTAATTCAGTACCCAACGACTTCTGAAGGCCTTTCCAAAAGTTAGAAGTAAACCTGGGATCACAATCTGATACAATGGAGAGAGGAACTCCATGTAACCTGACTATTTCGTTAAGATACAAACGGGAAAGTTCATCAAGAGAGAAAGTATCTCGTATAGCAAGGAAATGAGCAGATTTGGTCAAGTGATCAACAATAACCCAGATTGCATTATTACCTCGAGATGACTTCGGTAATCCAACAACAAAGTCCATGGATATATTCTCCCATTTCCACTCTGGTGCTGGTAAAGGCTGAAGCATCCCTTTCGGTAACTGCCGCTCTGCTTTAACCTGTTGACATGTCAAACACTTCATAGTAAAATCAGCAATGTCTCTTTTCATTCCATCCCACCAGTAATACTCTCGCAGATCTCTATACATTTTAGTACTGCCCAGATGAACTGAAAAAGGGGAACTATGAGCTTCACATAACAACTCTCTCTTCAACTGTGAATCACAAGGCACACACAATCTCTTCCCAAATCTCAAAACACAATCATTATCAATGTTGAATTCAGGCAACTTACCTTTCTGAACCAGCTCTACCTTTTTCTACAACTCACCGTCTTGCTTCTGTGCTTGCTTGATTCTATCTGATAGAGAAGATCTCACTGATACCTGAAACAAAATAGAAGGACATCCTGCACTAACAAATTCTATGCCAAAGTTCATCAAATCCTTAACCAAAGGATCACGTTCCAAACGCAACATTGTTAAAGAAGCATTACTTTTTCGACTCAAAGTATCATCCACTTTATTTGATTTTCCCGGATGGTAATGAATTGTAAAATCATAATCCTTGATTAATTCTAGCCATATCCTTTGTCTCATGTTCAATTCTTTCTGAGAGAATATATACTTTAAACTTTTGTGATCGGTATATATTTCACACTTTACTCCATACAAATGATGCCTCCAAATTTTTAAAGCAAAAACAACAACAGTTAATTCCAAATCATGTGTAGGGTAATTTACCTCATGAGTTTTCAACTGTCGTGAAGCATAAGCAATTACCTGATCATTCTGCATTAGGAAAAAACCATGTCCTTTCAATGAGGCATCATTGTATATAACAAACTCACCATTCCTGGGAGGTAGTGCCAAAACTGGAGCATTCACCAATCTTCTTTTCAATTCCTGAAAACAATCATCACATTCTTCTTTCTAGGTAAACTTAACACCCTTCCGAGTTAGCTTAGTCATTGGACTAGATAACCATGAAAAATTTCTAACAAACCTTCGGTAATAGCCTGCCAAACCAAGGAAGCTACGAATCTCGGTTACATTTGTGGGTCTTGGCCATTCTTCCACAACATTTGTTTTTGCAGGATCAACCATTATTCCATCATTAGAAACAATGTGACCAAGGAACGGAATTTGTTGCAACCAAAACTCACACTTTCTGAATTTCCCATACAGTTTCTTTTCTTTTAAGGTTTTCAAGATAACCCTTAAATGTATTTCATGCTCCTCTTTACTTTTAGAAAACACCAAAATATCATCAATGAAAACCATCACAAAATTATCCAAGAACTCATGGAAAATTCTATTCATTATGTCCATGAATACAGCAGGTGCATTGGTTAGCCCAAAAGGCATTACAACAAATTCATAATGGCCATATCTCGTACGGAACGCGGTCTTCGTAATATCTGCCTCCTTTACCTTCAGCTGATGGTACCCCGATCTCAGGTCAATCTTTGAAAAAAACTGAGCTCCCTAGAGCCGATCAAACAAATCATCGATATGAGGCAAAGGATATATGTTCTTAATAGTGATATTATTCAAGGCTCTATAATCAATGCAAATTCTCATAGAACCATCTTTCTTTTTAACAAATAAAACAGGAGCACCCCATGGTGATGTTCTAGGTCTAATGAAACCTTTCTCTAAAAAATCATGCAATTGCTCCTTCAACTGTAAAAGTTCAATTTGTGTCATTCGATAAGGGGGTTTTGAAATTGGCTTAGCATCAGGAACTAAGTCAACAGTAAACTCAACTTCCCGATCTGTTATTATTCCAGGAAACTCATCAGGAAAAACATCAGGATGCTCATTTACCACTGGAACATCATTAATCTGAACAGTTCCTTTATTTTCAACGACGTGTGCAAGGTAACATTCATTTCCATTTTTACAAGTTTCTCGGCCTCTTGATATGTTATCAAAAGTAAGGGTTCATTCCTGTAAACAAACATAAAGTATTTCTAAAAAGAAACATCTTTATCTCTATAGTCAATCTTAGCATGGTATATAGAGAGCCAATCCATACCTAGGATAACATCAAACTCTACTAGAGGTAGAACAATAAGGTTTGCAAGTTGGTTCTTTCCATAGATAAGGATAGGAAGATTCTTATAAATTCCTTTTTCCTCAACATTTCCCCCAGGTGTTTTTACCAAAAGTTCAGGAGTCATTTCTTGAGATGGTATTCCCATTTTACTAGAAAAGGTTTCAGAGATGAAAGAATGTGTAGACCCCGAATCAAACAACATGATGGAATAATCTGAAAAAACAAACAAAGCACCTGATACAACTTCATTTGATGGCCCGACATCTGCTAAAGTAGTTGCAAAGGATTTCACCACCCCTTTCTGCTTGTAGTCTAACTGCTTCCCATCACTCAAGCTCTTTTCCGGAAACTTGTTTTCATAGTGACCCATATCATTGCACTTATAACATTTCACTAACTGTAAATAAAATTTGTTCTTACCTTCACCTTGACCCTTTTCATTGCAATCACAAGCCTTATGTCCCATCTTACCACATCGGTAGCACATTCCAGAATTCAGAAGACATTCCCCAGCATGCCTTTGGCCACATTTATCACAAACTGGAAACATAGTTCTCTTACCATCAGACTTTTTTGAAGAATTCTTACCTTTCTCCTGCCACCTCCGTCTCTTCTTCTACTGGTTGTAATAGAACACTTGGTCATCGGTAAACTCCATTTCCACCTTCTCAGCACATCGAACAAGATTTTCATAACTTTTAAACTCATGAGAAGCTAATGCCCTTCGATATTTTGGATTTAATCCTGAGTAAAAACGATTGATTTTACTATCAAGGTCTCGGATAAAATTTGGAGCATACCTTGCCAATCGAGTGAACCTTTCTTCATAGGCAGCCACTGAGTCTTCCACTTGCCTCAACTCTAAGAATTGTTTTTCCATTCTAAGTCGAACAGCCTTAGGAAAATACTTCTCAAGAAACATACCTTTGAATTCATCCCAGTCGAGAGCATCAATCTCATCAGCATCCCTGATATTTTTAACCATCGACCATCACTGATCTGCTTCACCCTCCAAACGGTAAATAGCAATACTAACCTTTTGATTGTCTGAACACCCCATGACATCAAAAATATTCTCCAGTTATTTAATCCACCCTTCAGCTAGCACAGGGTTAGATGATCCTCTGAATGATGGTGGATGTTTCCTCATGAAATGTTCCACCACTGAAATGTTCCTCTGCGGTTGATCTGGCTGATCTCGTTCATGGATACCACCACCATTTATCGCTTGAGTCAATTGCGCCATTACGGCAAAAAACTATTCAGTTCCAATTCCGACCATTTCAGGATGCTGATTCGGAAGGTTATTTCCTTCTGTATGCCTTCCTAGCACTGCTTCCCTGTTTCCTCTACGGAAAACCATTCTGAACAAACATGTCTTAGACGAAGCAACATGGTAATCTTCAAATGCTATATCATTTCAAAGATTTTTTGGATTATCATTTAATAGAATTCTAACTCCTAAAGTTATCTAAATCGACCTCTGATACCAACTATAAGGCCCCAGCCTTAAACCTTACTTAATCTTGAGTTATTACAAGATTACACATTGAGGATCTTTTCGGGTTTAGAGTTTTAGAGAATTAGATCATAAAACATTCATTACATCCCACATATAAACAAAGTGGTTACATAAAGATAGTATTATTCATTCCCATCAATGGAAACACATTTAAAATAAAACATGGATTATTTCTTGACACATCCTTCACACTATCATCATATCATGTACATTTCCCTTGACCTGTGAAAAACATTTCAAAAAAAAATTGGGATGAGAATAAAAAGCTCAGTATGGGTTATAAAAACATGGAAACGAAACATGAGTTCATATATACATAATAATGAAATCATACATTACACATAAAACATAGGCACTTTAACATACCTCATAAAATCATGAATAAATCATAGAAATCATAAGACATAAAGGTAACTTGAGGCATTCATAACATTCTTACGTAGGGAGTAACCATCTTGGTTACGTTTGGAATACCCATCACAGTATATTCCCAAAAATCTCTTCGGATAAACCTTAACGTTTCACTCCTTCGCGTTACCCAATGCATTGGAGAGCTATATCGGGCTCACCCGCCCTTAGATAATCACGGAACCACCCGTCTTCATAATAATTCCCAAGAACCTTAACATAATCGTATCACATAAAACATGCATAAAGGAAACATAACATTTCCACATTTCAATCACAAGATATCAATACAACACAAATAACATTGTGAAAACCATTTTCAATACCAAAATAAAAGAAAAGTAAAACATGGTATTTATTTTTCTTTTAAAAAGAAGTTATGGCTTGTAGAGGAAGCTGAAACTCAAATAACGGTCACGACGGCGGAGAAGTCGTTGTCGCCGCATACGTACGACAAAAACATTACCTTTTATCGTTTAGTAAACGCTTCGTATAAAAAATATTCCTTTTGAATAAACGTAAAAGTCAAAGGGGTTTATACACCGTATAAAATAAATTTGTGTATAAAATAAAATATGCCTCAATGAAATGAGATTGAGACGAAGTCCCATACCTCGTATCTGACTTGACCCGACCGTTCTTTAATCTCCTGAATAATAAACTTGAATTAATATCTACTTGCTTATGAACCTTTTTCATGTTCATTATTCCTTTTATTCCATGTTATGAACATCATGTAATCATTTATGTTAATAGTGTTCATTTTGTCGGTATTTGGTTCTTAAGTCAAAAATAGACTTCTTACACTTACATGTTGTTAATTTGGTCAAAGGTTCATTATATCCAGAATGATATTAGTGATTTGGATAACATATATATCATATATATTCAGCATATATATGTATTTATAATATTACATCACATTTAGAGGTAAGAAATGAAATGCACCGTTCATGGAGACGGTAGGCTGTACGTACGCATGAACGCTACTTCCATTTCTATTTCGTATTTCTGGAATGGAATCATAATTATATAAGAGTATATTATAATTCCAGTATAATAACATATATAAGATCATTAACTTTATCCTTTACACATCCCACATATGGTATTAACTAATCAAATCACTTTCAGGAGGCGGTAGTCCGCACTTCCTGAAATGAAGATATCGTGTTTACCCATAATGGAAACCATAAAGGTATGCCCAAAATGAAAAAAACATAAGCTTAAGGAAAACATAAACATATTATATATCATATATAAAAATAGTAACATCATAATGGCCACCTTTGAAGGTGTTAAATGAGTATTTAACAATCATCGTTTCGGGAGGCAGAATTTCGCCATCCACGGAAACCGTATGTTCTTTAACCATTTGATGTAGTTGTGTGAGAGTGTATCTCAAATAAATCTTATAACAACATCCTAGTATATTTAAGATACTGGTGTTGTTACAAAAGAAGTAAATAAAAAGAGTTTAGGGGGTTGGAGAAGCAAAATAAAACAAATGAACATGAGAGAATGAATTACCTTTAAAAGTGTAACTCTTTTTGATTTGAGCCTAAAGGCTTCCTTTGAAAGGATTCTTCCCAAAGGTAATCCTCTATGATGTGGAGAGGGATGTGGAGAGAGTAAATGGGAAGGGTTTGGCCGAGCCAAAGGCTTGAGGAGTGTGTGAAATGAGGTAGAGGTGGGGACCTTTTATAAGAGGAGAGGAGGGGCACTTTTGGAAAGTAAAGAAATATTACTTTATTTGAAAATGTGTTTCGGTTTTAAAAGGTCCCACATTGATATAATTAGTGGATAAGGTGATAAGGGTTAGAAATACACTCATCCAATTGGTTTTGGACATGTTTAGTTCATAGATTTTAGATTATCTTTCCATTTTATTTAAATCGTCAAATAATGATGTCATCGCTGCATCATTATTATGTCATAAATAATTTAATTTATTTAATGTCTAAAAATTATAAAAAAATACTATCATGTATGAATACTTTTTATCTTTCCAATGACTATTTATAATCAAAAAATTTATCGTTATAACCCCATGTAAAAATTGTTTTCGTAAAACATATTATGTTTGTGTCATTTTTACTTTTACATTAAATAAAAAGTAATTTATGTCATTTCCCAACCAAAGTGGATCCATGGGGTCCCCAAGTTGAACCATGGCTTGTATGGGTCGGCCATGACACAACCAATGAGGGAAGGACATGTTTCAAGCTAATTTTATTTTATCAAAGCATTATTTTTACCTTAAACTACACTAATTACCACTAATCGTGATTAAGAACTTAATAAGTTACTATTCACCAAAAAATTATTATAATCTCATTGAACCACATTTTACTTCTTAATGAAAACCATGTATGTCGGATATTTTAAATTCAAAACACAATGATGGAAAAATTCCATTTAAATGGAAAAATCAGTTTTTATAAGTACTACTTAGTGGTTTCACTATTCATCAAAAATTGAAATTTTTCAGAAAATTACCAAAAAAATCACCCTAAGATATATTTGATATTAAAAATTCAAAAATGAAGTCTATTTTACAAAATTCAAAACATATAAGTCACATTAATTAATTTAATAATTAATTCCCGCTGTCAGAGCAAATAACGTGTTTTTATGAAACAATAAGTATCAAAAGATTGACACTAGTTTAAGTCCAATTTCAAAGTGAAATTGATTCCAATGACCACAATTAGATTAAATGGAAATCATATATGCATATTACTCATTAAGACCAATTCAAAAGATAATCTAATCATATAAATAAATTAGATTAAAAAGTAGTTTTGATGTAAAATGCAGAATTTTTCACTATTCATTAAAAAAATGAACATTGTCAGAAAAATACCAAAAATTCACAAAAAGTAAATTTTGATGTCCCAATCATAAATAATATGTTTATTTTGACAAACATAGCTTATAAAATTGTCAAAATATTGATTTAAAAAGGGTTTTCCAACATAAGGCAGTAAAATAATCTTTTAAGAATATTAGTGTATTCCATGCTTAAGATTGGATTTATTTTCATTTTAAGCCTCTAAAACACTATCTTAATCATTAATAGACATAGATAAAAATATCTATTATTCATTACTTACTTGGGATGTTACATCCTTCCCCCCTTTAGAAAATTGCGTCCCCGCAATTTATTTACTTATCGAATAAATGGGGGTACTTATCCCTCATTGCATTTTCAGATTCCCATGTTGCCTCTTCAATCATGTGGTTTTTCCACAAAACCTTTACCTGGTGAATCACCTTATTCCGTAATACCTGCTCCCTGTAGTCATGAATCTGGATCGGTTGTTCCTCATAAGATAGTTTCTCTTCCAACTGAACCACCTCTGGGCTCAAAACATGAGATGGATCTGGAATATACTTTCTCAACATCAAAATGTGAAAGACATTGTGTACCTGAGATAAACTCGGAGGTAAAGCCACTCGGTATGCAACTGATCCAACTCTCTGAATAATTTCATATGGTCCAACGAACCTTGGACTCAACTTTCCATTCTTACCAAATCTCATCACACTTTCCCAAGGAAAAACCTTGAGAAAAACATGATCACCTACCTCGAAAGATAGATCCTTCCTCCGGTTATCCGCATAACTCTTCTGCCTGCTCTGAGCTGTTCTCATGTGTTTCTGAATCAACTGAACTTTTTCTGCCATCTCTTCTACCAATTATGGTCCCATCAACCTCCTTTCACCCACTTCATCCCAGAAAGCTGGATTTCGACACCACTTCCCATATAATGCCTGAAATGGTGCCATCTGTATACTGGAATGAAAACTGTTATTATATGAAAATTCAACCAAAGAAAGATGTTGGTCCCAACATCCATGATAATCCACAGAACAAGCTCGTAGAATATCCTCCAATGTCTGGATTGTTCGTTCTGACTGCCCATCTGATTGAGGATGAAAAGCTGTAAATAAATTTAATTCAGTACCCAATGACTTCTGAAGGCCTTTCCAAAAGTTAGAAGTAAACCTGGGATCACGATCTGATACAATGGGGAGAGGAACTCCATGTAACCTGACTATTTCTTTAAGATACAAATGGGAAAGTTGATCAAGAGAGAAATTATCTCGTATAGCAAGGAAATGGCCAGATTTGGTCTTGCAATCAACAATAACCCATATTGCATTATTACCTCGAGATGTCTTCGGTAATCCAACAACAAAGTCCATGGGTATATTCTCCCATTTCCACTCTGGCACTGGTAAAAGCTGAAGCATCCCTTTCGGTAACTACCGCTCTGCTTTAACCTGTTGACATGTCAAACACATCACAGTAAAATCAGCAATGTCTCTTTTCATTCCATCCAACCAGTAATACTCCCGCAGATCTCTATATATCTTAGTACTGCCAGGATGAACTGAAAACGGAGAACTATGAGCTTCACATAACAACTCTCTCTTTAACTGTGAATCACAAGGCACACACAATTTCTTCCCAAATCTCAAAACACAATCATTATCAATGTTGAATTCAGGCAACTTACCTTTCTGAACCAGCTCTACCGTTTTCTGCAACTCACTGTCTTGCTTCTGTGCTTGCTTGATTCTATCTGATAGAGAAGATCTCACTGATACCTGAAACAAAACAGTATGACTTCCTACACCAAAAACTTCTATGCCAATGTTCATCAAATCCTTAACCAAAGGATCACGTTCCAAACGCAACATTGTTAATGAAGCATTACTTTTTCGACTCGAAGCATCAGCCACTTTATTTGCTTTTCCCGGATGGTAATGAATTGTACAATCATAATCCTTGATTAATTCTAGCCATCTCCTTTGTCTCATGTTCAATTCTTTCTGAGTGAATATATACTTTAAACTTTTGTGATCGGTATATATTTCACACTTTACTCCATACAAATGATGCCTCTAAATTTTTAAAGAAAAAACAACAACAGCTAATTCCAAATCATGTGTAGGGTAATTAACCTCATGAGTTTTCAACTGTCGTGAAGCATAAGCAATTACCAGATCATTCCGCATTTGGACACAACCAAGTCCTTTCAATGAGGCGTCACTGTATATAACAAACTAACCATTTTTGGAAGGTAGTTCAAAAACTGGAGCATTCACCAATCTTCTTTTCAATTCCTGAAAACAATCATCACATTCTTTTGTCCAGATAAACTTAACACCCTTCCGAGTTAGCTTAGTCATTGGACTAGATAACCGTGAAAAATTTCTAACAAACCTTTGGTAATATCCCGCAAAACCAAGGAAGCTACGAATCTCGGTTACATTTGTGGGTCTTGGCCATTCTTCCACAACTTTTGTTTTTGCAGGATCAACCGTTATTCCATCTTTAGAAACAATGTGACCAAGGAAAGAAATTTGTTGCAACCAAAACTCACACTTTATGAATTTCCCATACAGTTTCTTTTCTTTTAAGGTTTGTAAGATAACCCTTAAATGTCTTTCAGGATCCTCTTTACTTTTAGAAAACACAAAAATATCATCAATGAAAACCACCACAAACTTATCCAAGAACTCATGGAAATTGCTATTTATTAAGTCCATGAATACATCAGGTGCATTGGTTATCCCAAAAGGCATTACTACAAATTCATAACGACCATATCTCATATGGAACACGGTCTTTAGAATATCTGCCTCCTTTACCTTCAGCTGATGGTACCCTGATCTCAAGTCAATCTTTGAAACAAACTGAGCTCCCTGGAGCTGATCAAACAAATCATCGATATGAGGCAAAGGATATTTGTTCTTAACAGTGATATTATTCATGGATCTATAATCAATGCAAAGTCTCATAGAACCATCTTTCTTTTTAACAAAAAAAATAGGAGCACCCCACGGTGATGTGCTAGGTCTAATGAAACCTTTCTCTAATAAATCTTGCAATTGCTCCTTCAACTCTAAAAGTTCAAATTGTGCCATTCGATAAGGGGTTTTGAAATTGGCTTAGCATCAGGATCTAAGTCAACAGTAAACTCAACATCCCAATCTAGTATTATTCCAGGCAACTTATCAGGAAAAACATCAGGATACTCATTTACCACTGGCACATCATTAATCTGAACAGTTCCTTTATTTTCAACGACGTGTGCATGGTAACATTAATTTCCATCTTTTACAAGTTTCTCGGCCTCTTGATATGTTATCAAAAGTAATCGTTCATTCCTGTAAATAAACTGAATGTATTTCTGAAAAGAAACTTCTTTAGCTCTGCAGTCAATCGTAGCATGGTAAATAGAGAGCCAATCCATACCCATGATAACATCAAACTCTACTAGAGGTAGAACAATAAGGTTTGCAAGTAGGTTCTTTCCATAGATAAGGATATGAAGATTCTTATAAATTCTTTTTGCCTCAACATTTCCCCCATATGTTTTTACCAAAATTTCAGGAGTCATTTCTTGAGATGGTATTCCCATTTTACTAGAAAAGGTTTCAGAGATGAAAGAATGTGTAGACCCCGAATCAAACAACACGCTGGCATAATCTGAAAAAACAAACAAAGTACCTGATACAACTTCATTTGATGGCCCGACATCTGCTGAAGTAGTTGCAAAGGATTTCACCACCCCTTTCTGCTTGAAGTCTAACTACTTCCCATCACTCAAGCTCTTTGTCGGACACTCGTTTGCATAGTGACCCATCTCATTGCACTTATAACATTTCACTAACTGTAAATCAAATTTGTTCTTACCTCACCTTGATCCTTTTCAGTGCAATCACGAGCCTTATGTCCCATATTAATACATCGGTAGCACTTTCCCGAATTCAGAAGACATTCCCCACCATGCCTTTTGCCACATTTCTCACAAACTGGAAACTTAGTTCTCTTACCATCAGACTTTTTTGAAGAATTCTTACCTTTCTCCTGCCACCTCGGTCTCTTCTTCTGCTGGTTGTTATAGAACACTTGGTCATCAGCAAACTCCATTTCCAACTTCTCAGCACATCGAACAAGATTTTCATAACATTTAAACTCACGAGATGCTAATGCCCTTCGATATTTTGGCTTTAATCTGGAGTAAAAACGATTGATTTTACTATCAAGGTCTCGGATAAAATTTTGACCATACCTTTCCAATCGAGTGAACCTTTCTTCATAGGCATCCACTGAGTCTTCATCTTGCCTCAATTCCAAGAATTGTTTTTCCATCCTAAGTAGAACAGCCTTAGGAAAATACTTCTCATGAAACATACCTTTGAATTCATCCCAGTCGAGAGCATCAATCTCATCAGCATCCCTGATATTTTTAACCATCGACCACCACTGATCTGCTTCACCCTTCAAATGGTAAATAGCAAGACTAACCTTTTGATTGTCTGAACACCCCATGACATCAAAAATCTTCTACAGTGATTTAATCCACCCTTCAGCTAGGACAGGGTCAGATGATCCTCTGAATGATGGTGGATGTTGCCTCATGAAATGTACCACCACTGACATGTTCCTCTGCGGTTGATCTGGCTGATCTCGTGCATGGATACCACCACCATTTATCGCTTGCGTAAACTGCGCCGTTACTGCGACAAACTATTCAGTTCAATTTCCGACCATTTATGGATACCGATTCGGAAGGTTATTTCCTTCTGTATTCCTTCCTAGCACTGCTTCCCTGTTTCCTCTGCGGAAAACCATTCTGAACAAACATGTCTTAGATGAAGCAACATGGTAATCTTCAAATGCTATATCATTTCAAAGAAATTTTTTTTGGATAATCATTTAATAGAATTATAACTCCTAAAGTTATCTAAACCGACCTCTGATACCAACTATAATGCCCCAGCCTTAAACCTTACTTAATCTTGAGTTATTACAAGATTGCACATTGAGGATATTTTCGGGTTTAGAGTTTTAGAGAATTAGATCATAAAACTTTCATTAAATCCCACATATAAACAAAGTGGTTACATAAAGATTGTATTCTTCATTCCCATCAATGGAAACAAATTTAAAATAAAACATGGATTATTTCTTAACACTTCCTTGAAACAATCATCATATCATTTACCTTTCCCTTGACCTGTGAAAAACATTTCAAAAAAAAACTTGGGATGAGCATAAAAAGCTCAGTATGGGTTATAAAAACATGGAAAGGAAACATGAGTTCATATATACATAAGAATGAAATCATACGTTACCCATAAAACAAAGGCACATTAACATACCTCATAAAATCATGAATAAATCATAGAAATCATAAGACATAAAGGTAACTTGAGGCATTCATAACATTCTTACGTAGGGAGTAACCCTCTTGGTTACGTTTGGAATATCCATCACAGTATATTCACTAAAATATCTTTGGAGAAACCTTAACATTTCACTCCTTCACGTTACCCAATGCATTGGAGAGCTATATCGGGCTCACCCGCCCTTAGTTTATCACGGAACCACCCGTCTTCATAATAATGCCCAAGAACCATAACATAATCGTATCACATAAAACATGCATAAAGGAAACATAACATTTCAACATTTCAATCACATGTCATCAATACAACACAAAAAACATTGTGAAAACCATTTTCAATACCAAAATAAAAGAAAAGTAAAACATGGTATGTATTTTTCTTTTAAAAAGTAGGTATGGCTTTTAGAGGAAGTTGAAACTCAAATAATGGTCACGACGGCGGAGAAGTTGTTGTCGCCGTATACGTATGACAAAAACAATCCCTTATGTCATTTAGTAAACGCTTCATATAAAAAATATTCCTTTTTAATAAACTTAAAAGTCAAAGGGGTTTATACACCGTATAAAAGAAAGTTGTGTATAAAATAAAATATGCCTCAATGAAAGGAGATTGAGACGAAGTCCCATACCTCGTATCCGACTTGAACCGACCGTTCTTTAATCTCCTGAATAATAAACTTGAGTTAATATCTACTTGCTTATGAACCTTTTTCAAGTTCATTATTCCTTTTATACCATGTTATGAAAATCATGTAATCATTTAAGTTAATAGTGTTCATTTTGTCGGTATTTGGTTCTTAAGTCAAAAATAGACTTCTTACACTTACATGTTGTTAATTTGGTCAAAGGTTCATTATATACAGAATTATATTAGTGATTTGGATAACATATATATCATATATATTCAGCATATATATGTATTTATAATATTACATCACATTTAGATGTAAGAAATGAAATGCATCGTTCATGGAGACGGTAGGCCGTACGTACGCATGAACGCTACTTCCATTTCTATTTCGTATTTCTGGAATGGAATCATAATTATAAAAGAGTATATTGTAATTCTAGTATAATAACATATATAATATCATTAACTCTATCCTATACACATCTCACATATGGTATTAACGAATCAAATCACTTTCAGGGGGCGGTAGTCCGCACTTCCTAAAATGAAGATATCGTGTTTACCCATAATGGAAACCATAAAGTTATGCCCAGAATGAAAAAAGGATAAGCTTAAGGAAAACATAAACATATTATATATCATATATAAAAATAGTGACATCATAATGTCCACCTTTGAAGGTGTTAAATGAGTATTGAACAATCATCGTTTCGGGAGGCAGAATTTCGCCATCCACGGAAACCGTATGTTCTTTAACCATTTGATGTATTTTTGTGAGAGTGTAGCTCAAATAAATCTTATAACAACATCCTAGTATATTTAAGATACTGGTTTTGTTACAAAAGAAGTAAATAAAAAGAGTTTAGGGGGTTGGAGAAGCAAAATAAAACAAATGAACATGAGAGAATGAATTACCTTTAAAAGTGTAACTCCTTTTGATTTTAGCCTAAAGGCTTCCTTTGAAAGGATTATGCCCAAAGGGAATCCTCTAGAATGAGGAGAGGGATGTGGAGAGAGTAAATGGGAAGGGTGTGGCCGAGCCAAAGGCTTGAGGAGTGTGTGAAATGAGGTAGAGGTGGGGGCCTTTTATAAGAGGAGAGGAGGGGCACTTTTGGAAAGTAAAGAAATATTACTTTATTTGAAAAAGTGTTTCTGTTTTAAAAGGTTCCAAATTGATATAATTCGTGGATAAGGTGATAAGGGTTCTAAATCCACTCATACAATTGGTTTTGGACATGTTTAGTTTATATATGTTACATTATCTTTCCATTTTATTTAAATCGTCAAATAATGATGTCATAGCTGCATCATTATTATGTCATAAATAATTTAATTTATTTAATGACTAAAAATTATAAAAAAACTACTATGATGTAGGAAATCTTTTTATCTTTCCAATGACTATTTATAATCAAAAATATGATCGTTATAAACCCATGTAAAAATTGTTTTCTTAAACCACATTATGTTTGTGTCATTTTTACTTTTACATTAAATAAAAAGTAATTTATGTCATTTCCCAACCAAAGTGGATCCATGGGGTCCCCAGGTTGACCCATGGATTGTCTTGGTCGGCCATGACACAACCAATGAGGGTAGGACATGTTTCAAGCTCATTGTATTTTATTACAGCATTATTTTTACCTTAAACTAAACTAATTACCACTAATCGTGATTATGAACTTAATAAGTTACTATTCACCAAAAAATTATTATAATCTCATTGAACCACATTTTACTTCTTAATGACAACCATGTATTTCGGATTTTTGAAATTAAAAACACAATAATGGAAAAATTCCATTTAAACGGAAAAATCTGTTTTTATAAGTACTACTTAGTGGTTTAACTATTCATCAAAAATTGAAGTTTTTCAGAAAATTACCAAAAATTCACCCTAAGCTATATTTGATATTACAAATTCAAAAATGAAGTCTATTTTACAATATTCAAAACATATAAGTCCCATTAATTAATTTAATAATTAATTCCCACTGTCAGAGCAAATAGCATGTTTTTATGAAAAAATAAGTATCAAAAGATTGACACTAGTTTAAGTCCAATTTCAAAGTGAAATTGATTCCAATGACCACCATTGGATTAAATGGTAAAAATTTATTCATATTACACATTAAGACCAATTCAAAATATAATCTAATCATATAAATAAAATAGATTAAAAAGCAGTTTTGATGTAAAATGCAGTATTTTTCACTATTCATTAAAAAAATGAACATTGTCAGAAAAATACCAAAAATTCACACAAAGTAAATTTTGATGTCCCAGTCATAAAGAATAAGTTTATTTTGACAAAAATAGCATTTAAAATTGTCAAAAGATAGATTTAAAAAGGGTTTTCCTTCATAAGGCAGTAAAACAATCTTATAAGAATATTAGTGTATTCCATGCTTAAGATTGGATTTATTTTCATTTTAAGCCTCTAAAACACTATCTTAATCATTAATAGACATAGATAAAAATATCTATTATTCATTACTTACTTGGGATGTTACAACTATTCACCAAGAAAATTATCATAATCCCATTGAACCACATTATACATTTTAATGAAAACCATTTATGTCGGATTTTCGAAATTAAAAACACACAAGTGGTAAAATTTCATTTAAACAAAAAATCAATTTTTTAAGTACCACTTAGTGGTTTCACTATTCATCAAAAATTGAAGTTTTCTAGAAAAATACCAAAAATTCACCCTATGCTATATTTGATATTACGAATTCAAAAATGATGTCTATTTTAAAAAATTCAAAACATATAACTTACATTAATTAATTTAATAATTAATTCCCACTGTCTGAGCAAATAGAGTGTTTTTATGAAACAATAAGTATCAAAAGATTGACACTAGTTTAAGTCCAATTTCAAGATGAAATTAATTACAATGACCACTATTGGATTAAATGGTAAAAATATATTCTAATTTCAATTTAAAACCAATTCAAAAGATAATCTAATTATATAAATAAATTAGATTAAAACGAGGTTTTGAATTAAAATACCACATTTTCACTATTCATTTAAAAATGAACTTTATCGGAAAAATACCAAAAATTTACCCAAAGTAAATTTTCATGTCCGGATTCTAAAGAAGAATTTTATTTTGTCAAATATAACACATAAAATTGTCAAAAAGCGGATTTAAAAGAGGTTCTCCATTAAAAGGCGGTTAATCGACCTTTTAAAGAATATTAGAATGTTTACGCTTAAAATTGTATTCATTC
Source organism: Viscum album (assembly GCA_963277665.1). Taxonomy (NCBI): domain Eukaryota; kingdom Viridiplantae; phylum Streptophyta; class Magnoliopsida; order Santalales; family Viscaceae; genus Viscum; species Viscum album. The sequence continues at coordinate 431,384,574 of OY728150.1, read as the reverse complement.
ACATTTTTAATCCTCTAACATTTATTGTATAAAGTAAAAATATTTTACAAACATATATAATTATTTTTTAGTTAGTTCTGTTCATTCCCCTCATTACAACGGTTAGGTGTTAACTACCATTTAATGTAAAATTATTTTATTATTAGAGTGCAACATAAGATTTCAAAGGAACTCGTTGTTGTGTATTGGGTAAGCCATTGAGCATAGAGTTCCCTTTAAATTAATATTGTCATTTTATTCACAAATATGTATAGATGTGAAAATTTCATATTCTTTATTTACCTGGGGTGTTACAGATAGATCCAGAAAAAATATATGTATCTAACTTACAAGATTATATATACAATATTTATGATTGGATATTATTTCTCGTGGATCGAATGTGAATATTATAGTCTAATAGTTTTATACAAGGTATAAATAAATAGGTAGTAAATTGAAAGAAAATGCATGAATGAAGAGCTACCATAATGAGCTCCTCCATTTAATCAATCATTCCCACGTGGAAAATAGAATCATTAATAATTGAAAAGGTCCATTACCATGGAAATAATAATAAATAAATACGATTAAAATAATTTTAAAAAATAATATTCTTTATCAATTCTGGATATTTAACTTTTTTCAAGAATGTGTGAATTTATTTTTAAAGGATCATTTTCAAAAAGTAATGATTTCTACCCATAGATATGTTACAATCACTAAATTATTGGTATATAACTATTGTTAAATATTATGGTGGAAGATTAAATAGTTCTATTACAGTTATATTAATACCAATAGGTAAAAAATAATTATATTTTTTTTTCAATAGCTCAATAATATAGATTTATTAGTTCATAATATTTTAATATTTTATAATACAATACCGAAAATTAATATTTTTATAAATTATATTTCAAATAATACAATATGTGTGGGTATTCTAATATTTCTTTATAAATTTTTATATTATATTTACTAAAATAATTATACATAATATATAAATTATAATTATTATATAATATTTATGAAATTTTCTTATATAAAACTCAAATAAACAAATGATTTATTTGAAAACACATGAAAAAACATAATTTAATGAATCTTCAAACCACAAGAAAAAAATGATGCACATAACTTGTTTAAACATAATCAAACTCCAAACAAGTTTACATAAATCTCCATAAAACAATATTCTCATTTTTATCTCTAACATATTAATAATTACTGTCACCATCATGGTTCACGCTGAACCAAAGGATCTCATTAGTGAAAGATAAACATTCATGAATTCTTTTGAAACTGAAAATGGTGGAGGTCATATCATAGTCTTCCATATGTCATGATTTGGTTATGTGGAGGTTTAAATATAAAATGAATACAAAGATATCATAATATTTCAATTTTTTACATTGTAATCCATTTAAACCAATGTTCTTAATCCATCATGGTTCAAATTTTCTGATAAATATCCATGAAATTTCAAACAACCCATTTTAATGATGATATCAATTAAATACATACATTTTTATAAAATTTTCATTAAAATTCATTCAAATAACTCACAATATCATAGAATATAGAAGAATGAATATTATTACTCTATCTAAAATATCATGTAATAAAAACATTTCACCATTAAATATTTCATCTCAAATGTACTAATGATCATAAAAGATAATCCTTTTATGTATAATTAATAACCATTAATAAAATACAACCCATGATACATTTGAAAACAATGTAATCAATATTTATCAAAAAATGGTTTTATAATATCATAAACCACAAAAATTTTATTGATTAATATACATGAAGAAATGAATAATGATCCCTCTTCATAAAATAAATGAACAATTTAGGAATAAAAAGGACACACTCAATGAAATGAAAAATCAATTAACTTTCAACATCATTCAACTATTAGTTTTTAAGAACTTATGATTAAAAAAAGAAATTACCTTCAATATAACCTCTCACTCAAAAGAACAATTTTTTTCAAATACATATCTAATTTATAATACCAATAATAAATGATTATTAATAATAATTCTACATTTAAATAAATTTTTTTAGAATGTTTATAAAATTTTATATGATTATTTTTAGTTTAAATAGAAATAAAATCATGGAACTAATGAACGAATATGGGATAATTATTAAATTGAGTAGATTTTGTTAAAATAAAATGATAAATTTGTAAGTTTTTATAATAATGTTATGTGAAAAAAAATATTTAATATAAATAAAAAATCACAAACCATTTTTTTTGTGATTAATATATAATAAAATAATTTATCTATACTTGTAGAAATCAATATTTGTTAATAAAAGCAAGAAATAAACTAATAAAATTCAATAAAATATTGATTATATATATATATATACCAATGTGATAGGAAACATTTATTCTTTTTTTCTTTCTTATTTTATAAAAATAGCCCTAATTTAATCCAAACCTTAGGAAAAAATTGTAATTTTTTACATTGTAAATTATTGAAAAAATGATAAATGGATGAATTATTTATTTTTAATGATTTATGAATTTTTTATATTAATTTGGAATATGTACATTATTTTATAATTTGAAATTGAAATTGATTTTAAAAAATATTTCTGAATTTTTATTTTCAATTTGATTTAGTGAAATAGTTTTAATTATGGAATTAGATATTGTTTTTAAAAAATATATATTTTAAATTGATTTATTTTAATTAATGTGATATTATATGGAAATAATTTGGATTAAAGATGAAATTTTTTTTTTTATGTTTTTTTGAAATTATTTGGGAAAAATACTTCACTATTTAATGAATATTTTTATTGAAATATAGATTGGAAAAGTGTCATACTCAATGTGGATGGATAAAAAAAATAATCATATAAGAAACAGTGTGCAAAAACTCACCATAGGTGAAATTTTTATTTGACATTAATAATCAAGTTCAGTTGATTGTGCGAGTGAAATAATATAGGAAACACTGTAAAAAATAAATATTAGAACTGACGGCATAATCAACCACTAACATCAACATTTTTCATGTTTTTTTACTACGGTATGACATAATAAAATGTATATATATATATATATAATATTACAAATAAAAAATATTTTATATAAACCAACTAATATCATGGTTAGTCATAACAATGGAATTTTGATTTTTGGATTTCTGAACTAGAACCCGCCACCAATCATTGTCTCATTTCAATTGAACCAAGGTTTTCATTAAACTAAATGGAGAGACAAAATTGGTTTGATTCAATCAAATTTTCATTTATAAAAAATGGATGCTGAGATCCTATATTATATTAATTACATCAATAGGAAATTCTCAAGATAAAATATACCAACATCAGTGCTATGGGCCATAAGTTTTTCATGAATATAATCCCCTAAATCATAGTGAATTAATTAATGGAAAATTAAACCAGGAACCCTACATGACCTAGTAAGGGATTATCATATAATTTTAACCTCAATAAAAAGAGTGATGATATTTTCCAGGAATAATTTAAAATGATTCTATGCATTGAATAATAATCCATGTTGAGATACATTGGTATAACTTCCCAATTTGATACCAAGATTAATATAATTGAGGGAAATAAACAACCAAAATCTTCCTTAGATATCAAAAATAATATTCAACAATTCAAGAAGAAAGGAAATATTTCCTATAATTAAGCATAATTGTATTTATTTAGAAAACAATTGTATTTTTCAGCGGAATGTCACAATCAAAATAATATTGATAAACCCACTGATTGTATGTTTTCTAATGATAGTATAGTTTATATGATATAAAAATTATATAATAATATTATGAACATGGAATCATGTCTTGATTATGGAGAAATGGTGCATTTTTTTAAGCGATATTCTATGATCAAAAAATTTGATGATTGTTCTATTATAAAGGAAGTACACCTTTGAAAAAATGCATGAATCAATTTTAGCAGACAAGGAAACATGGAGATAAACTTCATTTATTTGATGAATTTTACCCTTCCTAATGTGTTTTATGTACCTGAAGTTCAACAGAATTTAGTTTCTATTATTTTTCTAGGAAATAAAGGATTTCAAATTTAAATTGAACCTGAAAATATTTTATTATCTAAGGGATGGATGTTTTATGGAGAAAGGGTACTCAAATAAAGGGATTTACCAATAATCCATTAATAATTAGATTGAATTTTCTAATTACTTGAACGATTACTTAATTAATTTCATTATCATTTTAAAAATTATATTTATAGTTAATTAAAAGTAATAAATATTTATATATATTTATATTTAGAATTTTTTTTAATAATTGATAAACAATTATTGAATCTAATGTAGTTATGAAACTGTATCATATTTTTGAAATAATTAATGATATTTTAGAATTAGTAATTTTTCATATTTCTAAACTACATGGTCTAATAACTATAGAAGGAAAAGGATATTTTATTTCCTTTTTTAGGAATATAATATGTATTTAAATATATATTTTCTTAGAATAAAGGATGAAGACTTTAATAAGTTTGAGATGTATAAAAATGATGTACAAAACCGGTTAAACAAAAATAGTAATGTATTACACTATGAAAAAGATGGTGATAACATTATAAAAAGTTTAATGATTTTTGTGGTGATAATGGTATAATTTTTTAATGTAATAATCCTTACACACAATAAAAACATGTCTTATATGAATTGAAAAATAATAAATTAAAAAAAATTGATAATTAAAGGATTGATAAATACATATTACAATTTTATTTACTTAGAAAATCCCTATTTGGGGGATTTCATTTTGATAATAGGACTGTATTAAGGAAAACTATGATATCAACTTATGAAATTCAGAATGGTAGAATCCCAAATAAATTTTATTTTAATGTCTAAGGGGTTTATCTTAATATGGAGTTTCTTATCCAAAAATAACTAAAATATGTCCTACAATAATTTACGGAGTTTTTTATATAAGGAAAATAGAAAATCATATAAAATTATGGACTTGGGATATAATATAATCATATAATCAAAGGATTAGATTTTTTTTAAATAATTTTTATAATTACTTCATATGGGAAGTTCTTCCTCATACCCCTATATATTTTACTCTATCTTGTTAAAATGATAAAAACAATAATAATGATCATTCTCTAGTTGGACCTAAATAACGAACATAAATTGGGATGGAGAGACATCAAAATCTATATTTAATTTCTCCTAATTCCATTATTTTCCTTGATAAGGGAGGTAAAAATATTATTCTTTTGAATAAGTATCTTGTAGTGTTTCCTATAGAAGATGAACCGAATACATATACAAAATATATTACTTTTATAGATGGTTATTCCTAGAAATAAAAATTTAATAATGAAATAGATTATATTATGGGGATATATTCTAATGTCAATATGAATTTAAAAAGAGGTTCAAAACGAATTGGTTTTAAACGTGTTTTGAAGGAAAATTATTTTTCCAATGGTAAAATTCATTATTTTAAGGATATTTTGGTTTCTAGAGGTTTCCTTCGAAAAAAGGGATTGATTATTTTGACGTTTATTCAAATGTATCATTGATTACATCAATAATAATTTTATTTTCTTTTACATCAATTAATAAGTTTTATGTTATTAAAATTGATTAAGAAATGAATAATTTATCTAGTGACTTAAATGGAGAGATTTAGCTATATAAACTAGAATTAATGTTCTTATATGGTAACACTGGGAATTTCTGCAAAATATTTAAATCTAATTATATCATTAAAAATGTTCTAAAGTGATGTCATAAAAAAATTTATTCTTTCATTATTTCTAATTTGTTTATATATAACAATTGAGATAATCATTTTTATTAAACCTTGAAAAAATAATATGGATTTATTAAGTGTTTACATGTTGAAGATATGTTAAATTTTGGAGCCAATATAATTTTTGAAATGAGAAAATGATATATTTATCCTCTATATTTAAAATGAAATATCATGGAATTGTTGATACTAATCTAGGTGTTAATGATAGAAAACATAGTGGGGGTTCGTCCCTAATTCCATCTTGTTACGTAGAAAAAATGATAAATAAATATGACCATCAAGGTTTCCATGATGAAAATCCTCCATTTTATTATACTCTTGAAGACTTTATAAATACAGGTATAGTCATATCACTTCATGAGTATACAAGTGAAATTTTTTATTTAATGTATGAAATGGATTTCACTAGACCATGAATTTTATTTATCATATTTAAAAATATTATATATACCATTATTCATAGTGTGGGTCATTAGAGATGAATAATTACAATATATAGATACTTAAGAAAGACTACATATTTATGTTTACACTATAATCATTATCTGGTTTTTTTAGAAAGTTACTTGGATCTATGTTGGAATGGAAATATTATTGATAACCAATCCACATCTAGATGGTTGTTTACCCATGGATGTTGTGATTTTTATTGGGGAGAAAGAAGAAAACATGTATTTAATATTAGACTATGGTGTAAGAGTTTATCACCATAGAGACATATATAATGTATGATTAATGGATTTGAAATCTATTATTGGATAACAGACTGTGTTCAAGTCTGATTCCACTAATCTCAATCAGTTGTGATGTTAAATGAAATTTATAAATGGAATATAGATTCCTTAAAAATAGAAATTCTGTAAACATATTTTTGAGACATAATTATGTGTGAAAAATGTTACAATATGGTACCATACTAATTATCTATGTGAGATAATGTAAACCCCATGAATATCTGTTCACAAAATCATTACTGTGAGAGATAATTTGTGTAAATAAAAAAAGAGGGGGTTAAACCCCATACATTAAATTATTTTTTAATAGAAACTAATCTATTTCATTTTTATATCATAATAAGATTGGGGAATGGGTAAAACAATGTTATGGAGATGATTGTGCATATTAAAAATTATATCCCCAACTACATGGTGTCAATATCTTCTATAATGACAATCAGATGAGTTACAAAATCATAAAAAATAATAAGACTAAATGAATTATGGGTTATAATAATTAAAGAAAAAAGTAGTATTTTTCATATACATACTTAAAAGTGGTTTCTCATCTTATAAGAGATAATGTGTATACCCCTTAAAGATTTTATGGAAATGTTATATGTGAATGGCCATAAATGTCCAGAAAAATGAGATTTTGGATATAAAGATCAATGTATATATTATATATGTGGTTTATCTAAAAGATTACCAAATTTAATGTTTCAAAAACAAATATATATGATAATAATTTTAGAAATTGACAATAAGTAATGGTTTAAATTAGAGATACATTTATAATGTATAATGAATCTCTTGTAGTTTGGAGAATAAATATTTATGAATAAAATTGAAAAATTATTATTATTATATTCATAATAATAATAAAATAGGATAAAGTGTTTTCATGTTTCAAAACAGTCTTTGATTGGATTAATGAATTGGTAAATAATGGGAACCCCACATTGGAAATGTGCGTAGAATTCTCATACCTCCCCCTTATAAATGGTTCCATGGGAAATAATATTTTCAGTTAAAATATAAATTTTCCTGAACAATTTTAAACTATTTAAAAATGAATATATATATATATATAGTTATATGTATATATATATATTATATATATATATATATATATGATACACTTACAATAAAATAAAGAAAATATAAGGAAAATATTTTAAGAAAATGACTTGTATTGTGATTAATCGTGATTGTGTATTTTGATTTTCTATAATCTGAACATTTCCCCCGAAAAAGATATTTCTCATTATCGTCGAATCATGATTTTTAAAAATTAATGAGATGAAATTGTTTGGAGTATTGATGATTTTTATCTATTAAAAGGGATGATATGATCACTTGTTATATTATTTCCATCAATATGATATTATCTATATAAAATTTCCCAACATCTCTATTACGGTGCTATCTATTTGTTATAACCATTGTCCCATAAATCATAGTGAAATAATATAGGTAAATTTACAATGAGAAACCTTCACCAAAAAGTGGGAGTGGATGAAATCATTTTGTTTAATGAATTAAATTCACACTTCATGATTCAATCTATTTTATCCATCTGTATCATTATTTATTCTATATGGACCATTCATATGGTTGATGATGATAATACCCTTACATGTTGAACAACTTATAAATTTTTCCACATGATTAATATAGCCACAAAATATGTATTTCCACCTATTAAAATGAATTCACCACACTATTGTATGAGAAATTAATTCCTTTATAGAATTTGATTGTGCCACCATGTTTCATCTAATGTTGGTTGGTGACACCACTACTGAAGCTCAAGAGTATAAATTTTTTTATCCAACCTATTCCATGAGTTAAAAATAAAACCCTATTTCGGAGCTGCAAGGTGATGGTAAAGACCTTTGAACTATACCTGAATATTCAAGTAAGATTTGATAGTAACCGAGCTTGGATAAAAGATGTTCAATCCCTTCCTAATCTATAAAAAATCCAATTAATGATCCCACAAAAACATAGTCAATATGCATGATAATAATATATGGAAACTGATTTTTTTCTATTTAATATGCTCATGTACTAGTATTCTGAAAATAATGGGGCTATGGGACATCCCAAATACCAACTTCTCAATCAATTTTCCCAATAAACCTGACAAGTGTTTACTTGAACCTAGAGACAATGACTGACCTCCTTAAACCCCAAATTTTCATTTTTATTTAATATTATCTTAGTACTACTACATAACACCCAATAATGCTTATAGATGTTATAAAAACATTTTGACATCATCTATCTACTGGACATTGAGTTCAGACAGAATAATCTTAAGATGTGCAAAACTAAGGACCAATACATAAATGATCATGTTCCCTTCCGAAGCCATTTCTCAAGTTATCAAAAATCTAAAACCCAAATCCATAATGGGACCCCTTTATAGAAATATAAATATTAAAATCATATTTAATAACACATTCTTTTACCACACCAATAGTGTAAAATAGTTCATATACTTGGAAAATTCCTAAAGAGTTCCACTAGTGTCGTGGAGTGAAGAAAACAATTCTCTCGGATTTTTATCATATATATATAGACTCAATCACAGTAAGAATTTATATATTATTTTCCCGAACAAGAGTATTCAATAAGATGTTCCCAACAAATTCAATCATAAAAACTGATTTTGTGCATATAGAACCCATCCAATGAAGATGTATCTTGATTCATACATCACTAAAACTGATGAAGAATAAGGTTGATATTTGTAAATTATTCTCCTATTCACAACATTGAAAATATTCATCACCTTATGATCTTATCTATTAAAATTTATAATTTGATATATATTCATTATGATAAAATATTTTGATATTTACCTCCATTTACTCTTCGATTTTTTTTCACCCACTTTGTAGACATGTGATATCTCATGCTCTTAATGACAAGTCGATAACCTGAGGGTCACCCGTCAGATGAAACTAATGATATAGAGTCCATGAACCCCGTATAAATTATTATACTTTTTTTAGAATCATTGGATTGTGAGAGGATGAATATTTTATTGTAACTCATGTCTCTCTGCTTATAATTTTATTTTTGTGTTTTTGAACAGTAACATTTTTTAGATCAACATTGTGGGATGAGTGATGTGATATTAATGGATAATGGGTCATTATTATAACCCCTTTATGAGATTGATGAAAAGATCTGTTAGGATCTTTACCATATGTGTGATGATCATTCACAAAATTTAAGTAGTAAGGTTATGTGTAATATACTTTCACACACATAGAACATAATTGAATGTTCAAAGTTATGAAGAATGGAAGGGTCCGAATTTTTAATCTATGAGTGTCTCCAATTCATACAACCATTCCGTTCAACATTATCATTTTCTATTTTTCCTTCTTCAAGTCATCCACAACTCATTACTCTACTATTTGAAAATATTAAAAAGATTACAAATTGTTTGAGATAAAAAAATATCCCAATACCTACTCCTTTAGATACCATAATTATCAAACATAATGGTTTATTAAGAGTAAATATAAATTTCTTCTGAATGAGCCCTATGAAAACATACTAATCAACATGGAAGTATTATCAGATAGAAGGTTTATGTTTTATCTTTTATTAACATAATTGTAACTATTGTTTGTCATATTTTTATTTTTTATCAAAAGATTCATTTTGATTTTATCTCTCTAGATCAATAATATAAGGGTTGAAATTATATATAATGTATAAAAATTTTAATCAACGATTAATGGGAGTGACAAACTCAATGATGTCATGTACCCACACAGTTCCTATTTTTTTATGACCATTATTTCTTCCAATTTTTCCTAATGTTCCATTGTAGGAAAAACCCAAAAAACATTCAATTCAGAAATACCTTGGATTAAGAAGAAAGAAATAATAAGGGAAAAATACAAGTTATATTCATGAATGGATGGGTCAACTGGCTCAAATCCATAATAAATCCTCAATGAAGGACAAAAAACATGAATAACCCCACAATATTGATGAGTCAAAGGACCTATAATATGAACTCAAATCCACTTTTCAGTTTCCCATGGAACAATAATTAGAAGGAGTCTATAATGATGATTTTTAAAGATGAACCTGAAATAAAGTTCTCACTTATCATGAAAACTATTATGGAGATGGATCTTAGAGAGCTTGATATAATGTACAGAGTACACTTATTCACCCATGAACTCAGTTTATCATTGGTTTTCTACATTGGATATAAATTTATATATAAAATCATTATATGGAACCTTTACTAGACATTAATTTTTTGGATATTATTGAATCTCATCTATATAATGATCTCCCTTATGTTGTATAAAAATCATGAAGTATGTCACTTTTCATCGATGAAAAAGTTGGAGGAGGAATGAATGAAATTCACTTTGGATATTGAATGGAAGAACCATTATGGATACTCGATGAGATTGGAGAAATTTATAAAAGGAAGTCAACTAAACCTTGAGAATCCATTTTATGAAAAGAACAATGATAAGATACACCCTGTAGTGACCAATGTGTCATCAGTAGAGTGCACAAATTTGTCAAATGATGGAGAGAAGATGAAGGGTCCAATTATATAAACTATAAATATTGTAGAATTAAAATAGTTAGTTTTCTTTAATTCATAATTTGAACATCAAAATGAAATAATTGTGGTGGATTTATATACTCTGATAACATTTCAATATATTTTTTATGAATTTAATAATGACATCCATGTTTATAAAACTATTAATTCAGCTATATATTCACTATCCTATGCTATAAAATAATTAGAGTTGAATATATTTTTCAAATATTTGTGGAAATCTACCATGGAAGAAGATACACTAGAGAATGGAATACTTAAAACAGAATAGAAGATATGCAAATTTGATGAAAAATTTATAATAATATAAATAAGATGTTAAGATTAGTCCACCATAGAAGTGAAAATTAATGTAAGAGATAATGATGGCCCATGACCATTGAGGTATCAATTACACCCTTAACATCATATAAAACAAAAATCGATTGTAGGAATAATAGTATAAGAATAAATCTCAATGGTACCTCATGAAGAAACATAAGAATATGTAGCATATTAAGGGTTATTTTTAATTAAACTCAACATGTTTTTATTTTACTCAATATGAATTATTTAATGACTATCATGTTGATGAATACTATGAAGTAGAATTAATAGTGATTCCAATGGAATACATAGAGGATACATCTATTTTGGATGAACCCAATTAGATCCCATACATTCTCCTTTAACCCCCAATTTATTAGAAACACTATAATCCTTAGAGGGTGTACATGCATCAATCTAACAAAGGGTACCTCCCTAAAGATGTAAGGCTAGAATGTCATATAATGAACTATATTTTGTGGTTCCAATAACATAAACCCCATCCTGTTTTGTATTTATTATTACCACAACACTTTAAAACTATATAAAATTTCACTACATCCCATCTTAGGACAAATAGCCTAATATTTATCTCCCTTTTTTATTTTTGTTTAATTATTTTTGAATAATTCTATTTTTTAGATGTTTTTCCTAAGAGTATAAAACATAAGAATCTAGATCAATGGATTCTATAGTCACATAAACCCTATCCTCTTATGGATTAGAGATTATCAAAATACTATCTATCCAGGGAAAAATCTAATTATAGCACCACTGGAGAGGGATACCCTAAGTGTATCCTCCATTAATTTTCATTTGTCTTTTAATAAAAAATTGAGGTGTTTAATTGTTTTTTAATAAAAACTTTCCTTAAATAGAGAGAATATGGGTGGTTATATTAATTATTTATATAATCACATAAGATAAATATTACCTCAATCCTAGTAGACATATAACACCAATGAATGTCTATTATTTTCATTTTCTATTCCATATAATTATATGTGCTCTTGTTGAATTAAAATGAACAATGTTGAACAATTTTAGGGGAAGATATTCAAACCATTTAAAGAATACATAAAAATTAATTTTAGGAACATTATTTAAAATATGTAAATAAAAAAATATATTATGTTTTAGGTTATTTTTTTCTATAACATAAAATATAACATAAAATATAAAAAAAATCTTCTTGTAAATATTGAATAATTATTCGTATATATTTTTTATTTTTATTTTTTATGGGAACATGAATTATTACATTCATAGTTTCAAAATACCTTGATAAATTTGAATAAATACTTGGTTTTGAAACTATAATAATGAGATGATTACTACGTTAAATGGTCACTACATTCGTAGATGGTTGATTTTATAACTATGCAAAATTGATTTTTAGTGAAATGTTTTTTGTGGAATTAAAAATGTATTTGGAAGAATAAAATAATATTGGACATAAAATTTGGTAACTTGACCATTATGTAAAACACGACACTAAGGATCAAACAAAAAATAAATTCATATAATTCCATTGAAGGAGTAAAATGTCCAATTGATATCCCATGGTTAATCTTTGAGACATTAAGAATTGAGAGTGCATATGAAGACATATGTACATATTTCAGTATGTATTTATTCATATTTATTTTCAAGTACATGGGTCAAAAAAAATTAAAAAAAAAATTTAAAGTTTAATAAAGTACATAATATTCGACCATGAGTTCATTCATGATTATGGTATATTGAGTCCAAATTAATGCGACAACTAACTGATAAACAATTATTTTATTTTTGTCAATGAAGTATAAAATTGAACTTTGTAATAAGAAACATTTGATAATGGAAAAAAATTGAGTTTATTTTTGTTAAAAAAATTATTTCACTTAAACATTATTTGTTGCACTCATAGAAACATAACATAGATTAAATTTAAGTGATGAGTGAATTGAATAAAATAAGGAATGATAATTTGAGAACCAAGTGAAGCGATTATTATTTATTATATTGTTTTTTATATATATTTATAACAAATATAATTTATTCTTTTTGAATAAACAGAATTCTATAAAAACTTTTTCCAGAAGTGTAATAATTAATGTGTGGAGGAGTGATGTGAGATGAAAATGAAAAAACTTTTTCCGTTTTTTCATTAATAATACCATGAATTTTATCCAAACACATTGATTTTTTTTATTTTTGTAAAAATTTTAAATTCTAAAACATTATTAATAATTTACAAAATTATTGGTTTTTAATTTTTTTTAAAAGGTTACGGTCGAAGCCTCAATTTATTAAAAAGTCTAAAAACTCTTGAATTTAACTATATCCAATGTTAGATAAATGATGAAGATGAATAGAGAAGAGGCCACACCTTTTTTTATAATGAATTCATTCCATTATTGATAATGAATTGAAGGCCTTGATTGAATTTGACCACACTGCCATGTTGAAACCAAAGATCATTGGTGACTCCTCAACCAATGTTCATGAGGATACTGAAGCAACACTACCCTTTTCCAGGTTTTAAATGAATTAAACTTATACGAGAGTCATGAGATAAAGATAAGAATATTGATACCGAACTAGAAATACGGATTTCCACCATAGTATCACTGAGTAAAAATATGATCTGATGTCAAGTGAGCATAGTGAAAAGTCATGCAATAATTTGGAAAAAATATAATTTAATATTCCATTGTGCCTAAGTCTAACTTCTTGATAAATATAGAAGAAAATTTAACTTTTATATACTAACTATTGAATATGATTTAGTGTATGTTTTTTTAAAATGGTGGGTCCACATGATATCCCAACACATCAGTTGTAAGTGTTGTAACTCTGACACACCAAATACTCAATAAAAATCCCAAATATTCTTGAAAAGATACTATTCAAACTAAGAGGAACTAATCAACCTCATTCGAATTTGAATTTTCATGGACACAATAGTCCAATCTAGTAACTCAAATTAACATCCATACATGACAATGGATAATCTGAAGAACATGATAACATCGATAATAAATAGCAATATGATTTTATAGATATTATGACCATGATGTACAGAACAAATAACTAGTGAAGCACTGATCATTTTCCCAACCAAAGATATTGTTTAATATGTTTTTGAAAAGAAAAACCCTAAATATAAAACAATACCACTTTCTAAAATGTTCAAAGTTAATATAATTTCACAGATTACATAATGAAATATTTTCTTCAATACACCTACAATGTAGAAGAACAGTTATGCTAGAAAACTTATTGAACAGTTCCACTAGAGCTGTGAAGTGCATAAAAAGTATATTTCTATTTTTCTAGTATATATATAGACTCTATTGAGGGAAAGATTTTCCCAACAATAATATTCTCTCAGATGCACTTAACTGCTCATGAAAATTGAAGATGTGAAAACTGAACCTTTCCATGGAAACTGAATCTCACATACCAAAAAGAGATATAAAAGAAGGCCACTATCTATAAATAATTATCATATTCCTGACTTTTATATGATTGGGACCAACTAATCATATCTAGGATCTCTTGTAATTTCACTTATGAATTTTAATTTTAATACATTTTGATTATGTCCAAAAAAATTTTCTTTATAACCCTCTATTATACATGTTTCTAACCCATGAGGAAGTCTTATGATCTTTAAAGATCTCGATAATTTGACGATAAGATAATGATTTCCCAATGGTGGATACTAGTGATATAGAGTCCATTGACCTATATTTACAACATCTATATTGTTCTATTTGTATCTAGATAGTGAGCGGATAAAGAGACGATTATACCACATGTCTCTTACCTACCTTTTTCATTCATACTACTAAACACTCTTTCATCTCTCACTATTCAGTTCATTATTGTATGAGGAGAGATGTGATTTTGATGAAATATAGATCACAGTTGTGATCCATTTGAGAGAGTGATGAGATGGTCACTTTGCAGTTTCTTATTTACAGTAATTCTCATTTAATTAATTTAATAAGTAATAATTTTTAGAGGATATAGTCACATAGAATAGATTGAATTAATGGGATATGTTAGTGAGACGAGGAATGATCAAAAATTTGTATTTAGTGCTATCTCGTTCTATTTATTTTTAATTTTTAATTTTCATTCATAAAAAAAACAATCCCTCATTGCTCTAATATTTTATAACATTAAAAAAATACAATATTAATTATGATAGTGAATCTCCCATGACTTATTCTTTGAGATACAATCTAGGATATCAACTAGGGTAAATCAGGGGTAAATGAAAATATGTATTGACCATGGGAAATGTGAACTACATGGTCACATAATAATAATAGTGAGTGTCATTGGTTAGAATTATAAATTAATTAGAATCTCTATTCTTTGAGATGGAAAGCTGATAGTTCAAAAATAATAACCCAATCAGCCATATACTACCATATAAATAATTAAAAAATTGGATCATAAAAATAAATCATAAAATTATATATTGAATAATAACACAATATATGATAAAATAAATCCAACAATATTATTTTTTTGCACTCAAAATATGAACATTGATTCATGAATTATTGAAAGAACATCAAGAACACATAATTAGATTCATGAAGTAGATTAATACAAATTTTCGATGCATGTGGCTAAAAGTAGTTTATCAACACCACTTATGTATGTAAGCCCCTTTTCGTGGGATTATAGATAAATTTTTTTCTTCCCTAATCTATCACTCATTGTATGAAATGGAGGCATAAAAAATTATTTATCAATTAGTTTAATATTATAGAGTCACACACAGATGGTTGTAGACTAATCATAGAATAATTTGTGTTTCTAATATAAATTAACACCTTTGTGTCTAATAACATCCATCACTAATCAAATGTAATATTTAAGTCTACTACAATCTATCTGTGACTCTTCTATGATAAAATATTATGTATTGAAAAAATTATTAGTCTTATAGTCCATGTTTGACTCTTATTCTATTAAACAAATAATTGTGTGCATTATGTAATTGTGTATAAGTCAATAATCATATACAATTGAATACTTCATTATAGTCTGTGTCACTACGCTACTAATACATATGATGTATTTCATATATGATCAATATAGTATTGTTTTGTGTGACTATTTTTCTATCTATGTGTATTGTAATTGTAGTAGACATTTCAATATAGTGTAAGTAAGAAAATTAATGTTTCATTTCTAATGTGTTAGTGATTAAAAGAAAAGGTCCATTTCTTGGTAAGAGAATTTTTCATTCCAATGTGTGTGTGATAAGGTCAGTTGATTAAAAAATGGTTCATTTAATTGTTTCTTCTTTCATGATATTTAAATATTCCATGGACATTAGATTTTTTTACACCGAATTGAAAATATTTTTTTTAATAAAATAGTTTTGAAATTAGTCAACGAGTTTAGAAATGGTTTTAAAAGTTATGTAGTTTGAAAAATATTGATAATTATGTAGTTGGGTTTTTCATCAAGAAATGATGACCAAGTAGTTTTTTCAACTAAATTTTATAAAAAAACTATTTTATTTGTAGATCCATCCACTTTATTATTAATATAACCATAATTTAGAAACAAATATTATTCATCAATAGAGATGAAAAAATAAGGAAATACCTGAAAGTTAATGAAAAGGATGATGTCTTCAATGTTCATAGAGGTGAAACACTGAATGTGCCAGGTTTTTTTAATGGTTGATTTAATGGTATATTATTAAATTCATTTCTCTTGGATTCCAACACCACATAAAAAGCACATAAATACTGTTAAAATCTACTAACCATTTACACTGCAAAAGTTTATTGAAAAAAAAATAATGGTTACCCCGACAAAAAATACATATGAGAATGAAATTAGACTCAGTTATTTTACCTAAATGACTTCAGTGCATAATGAAATTAAGGTATAACATTAAATAAGAAAATTAATAAATAATATTTTAGAATAAAAATTAAAACATTACAGAGTTCCTCATAAAATAAATATAATTTTATTATGATATTGAGAAAAAATAAAAACCATATTTATTCATGATAGGGTAGTCTAAATCACTGATCTTCGAAATCCCAAAATTGGAGTTAAACATATAAAAACTGAAGTTGGGGAGGAATTAGGATTATCACTTACTTTTATGGATCACTATTTTAATGACCAATTCTACTCTTCAATTCCCTTATACAAGTAGGTTCCTTTATTAATCAAAGTTTAGGGAATCCACATATCTCTACAAAGAACTGAAATCCCCAATAATAATCTATGAAACTATTTAAAATGGTACTTTTCCAAAATCTTCTAGTTTCAACCCATAGTCCTCCATCACTTAAGTAAGACTCACCTCTATCAATGATTAGTCCCCATGGTATAATAAATCCCAGAAATTGTTAATAAATAACACAATACTGGTAAAAAACTAAAAAGAAAAAATTACAAACATGAAAATACATCAACTATCAATAGTATGATTCAAAATAATTTACAATAAATTTGTTTAAATTGAATGAATTTAATATAAAATTAGATATGGAAAATTTTAGTATGGAATACCTTCAAGTGATCCATCACCCTTTCATCTTTTTGATTGAGTGGATTCATCCTCCATCACACACCTCGGTCACGCATTGACTTTCATTCTCACAACCATCTTTGAAAAATAAAATTTCATATTAAACAATCCATTTGGCTACATTATATTCATAAAAAACATATTCCATTCATGGTAATCTGTCATGATCAAAGAATACAATAGATTGAAAAAAGAATATAGGGAAACCTGTTAATAGGGTGGTAAATTCACGGAGATTATGTACATTAATTTTTTATCATAAATTTAAAAATCTAACCCTTGATAAAAAACACACAAACTATACTAAGACATTATAAAATCATAATCCATAAAAATAATGCAGCCTTTTGTAAAAATTCATGATTATTCATGAAATAAAAATAAAGAGTATAACATTAAATAATAATAATTATTAAACATCACATTAGATAATTATTTAAATAAACTATTAAATCATTTTCAAATCATCTTCATATGAGTTACTTAAAAAAAGAAAAAAATATAGAAACAGTAGAATTCAAAAATAGTTCAGAGGTTATTTTTGGTAAAAATATTTGATATATTGATATTAATAATAAAATAATTTGTTTTTATGTATTAATTAAAAGAGGGGTGAATTTTAGTATAAAATATTAGAATAATATAATCACACTAAACATGTTCACAAACCAATTTTATTAAAATGATTAGATTCAGACTTGGCCCTCAGCTTGTTTACCATAGTCTTGAAA
Organism: Viscum album; assembly: GCA_963277665.1. Classification (NCBI taxonomy): domain Eukaryota; kingdom Viridiplantae; phylum Streptophyta; class Magnoliopsida; order Santalales; family Viscaceae; genus Viscum; species Viscum album. Next base: position 431,365,840 of record OY728150.1, on the reverse strand, counting down.
TCAGGATGATTTTGATATATCAGAGTTTAAGAATTTTAGTCACATAAGATTCAATTGTAAAAAATTAAGCATATTGGTTTCATTGAATAATTTCATAACATATTAGTGTTTATCGTATTCAAATATGTAATGGTAAAACAATTACAAACAAGAAAAATAGAAGAAGAATATTGCATGAAACATGTAATAGAAAAGAAAAAATTTAAGATTCACTTATTGCGATTCAAAATAATAGTTCCCTTTTAAAATAAAGAGTTTGGTAGACACAAACATTAGCTAAAGGTATCACTAATTATTAATTACAATAAAGCCCATAATTCCTTAGTATCAAAAGACCTTACTATAATGATTGGTATTGTTCTATATTCATGTCCCTCATATATCTCAGTTCTATGGATTGGCTACGTCTTTCTATCCAAAGAAGACATCAATTAGATGATTAGCTTTGTCATTATATCACTATACGGACTCCATCATAATCATATATCAAACACATAATTACAATTAAAAATTATTATGAAGGGGATAAACTAGAAAGGATCCCATCAGAATTCAAAATTCTAAAACAATTACAGAAGAATAATAATAGGATCTCCATGCTTTGTAATCTTTAGAGATCTCACACAATGAGAAATTGAAAATGAAATTTATTTTTTCATTGTATCAACTAATTCAAATTCTTCGAATGACCATTTATTTATAGGTAAACCCCTAACAGTTATATCTAATTCCCAATAGTCATGTTTCACAAAGTTTTTTATAGCCACATGGTCAACTGGAACTTCAACCACTCTTTTGTAACTCAATTTACATTGTCATATAGATTTAAACCATTATACTATAATTTTTTTTATGTATATTAGAAATCATGTATTCATATTAAAAATTTAAACATAGTCAACTATATATTATTTCTTACAAATTTCACTATAATAATATTCATGAGTGTGAACATGATGTTTATCAGTTCCCTAATCTGGCTGATTATAATGAATTTTTTCATATAAAAGACAATATATGATGTCTTAAATCTGATTTGATAAAGGAGAATCTGATGTTTATTAGATCCCCACTCATTAAAATAATCATAATTAAATGTGTTGATTTAAATTCCGGAAAAAATTATAACTAAATCCAAGTATGGTAATGATTATTTTTTATAAAAAACATTCTAAAAACACTGTACATAAAAAGATTGTAATAATGTGAATAATAAACTGTTTGTGATTTTAAAAATTAAAGGAATTGAGAATTCAAATGTAAAAAATTTGAATCAAAATCATCCAATCCATGCCCTTTTTTTATATGTTCATAAAAATCATTGATGCTATTAACAGTAAAATAAAATTTTGTAGTGTGCTTCCTCACAAAATTAAGAATAATATTATAAACTCTAGTCCATATGAAAAAAATAGTGAAACTAAAGGGAACTAATTAATAGAAAAACTAAGAAGTTGTTGAGACATTATATATACTAATTAACTCACTTATTATGGTAGTAACATTTTCATATAACACATAAATAAATTTCTTATATCAAACAATAATATAATATTACATACTAATGTATATTAATATACAATATTATGCTTGGAAAAAAAGTTACACGCACCAAAAATATAGATATTAATAGTGGAATGAAATATTTCAATCAATTGAAAATTATCATGCGTGTAAAATAAAATAACCCAGTAAAATTTTATTTTATTCTATAGATAAAAAAATCCAATTAATTTAATGGTGAAATTACATCAGAGTGCCTATTAAAATCTACAACAAAAATTTTAGTCCACAAATAAAAAATAATATATGAATATAATTTATATGTAAAATAAGATGAAAGGGTTTAATATACTCATAGAACTGGTAAAATCAACATTAGATAAGATAAACCTATTTCATTTAACTAAAATGAAATGAATCAAGTGATGTTGTAAAATTATGAATTTTTAACGGAATCCAAAAATCACATAGATTATTTCAGTTCATAATACGAATAGGTACATTCCAAAAAAACATAAGATATGTGTGATACAACAAGAACCACGATCCAGATAATGTATTTCTCAAATTAATTTAGTGTTCAGTAGTCCCTGCTACCACATTTCTAAATTTACCAGTTAATCAAGGTCTATCACCACATTCCATTACATGTAATAAATATCAATATAATGACTGAAATAATAAAATTTATCATGATTTTTTAATTATATTTAAACCATAGTAAAGACTTTATTATACTCTAAATAATTAATAATTAATCTTATATATTAAAATTTATATAAAAATTCATAACATAATAAATAGCTAGAAAGATCATACCACGTAACACATTTTATCTCTAGTCTAAATTCCTCAAAGATCTCTAACAATGACATCATAATAGTTGGATGAAACAACTTTTGAAAATGATCGACTCAATATATCCTGAACAAAAAATTGTTAATTAGAACTAATACTATCTAGAATATTTATTAAATATTGTAAAAAAAATTAAAAAAACTTGAAATTTTGGTGATGTTTACACAAGAAGCCCTTCATGATTATATATGTACCAAAAAATTTCTAGAAAATAAATAAATTTACTTTTCATCATTATAAGAAACAGAAATACGCACTTCTCCTAGAGTTACATGATTCACTCATTGTGTCCATGGGAGAAATCTTCTATAAGGACCCAAACTTTTATCAATGGAATTTCTCCCTTCTTATAGTAATTTTAAATATTATAAAACCCATATAATCACTTATGAACCATAATAAATTCTTTAAAAAAGAATATTGTACGGAAAGAAGAAGTATTCAGAGAAGTTAATGAACCAATACGGATGAAATAACAACCTAACCATAGGAATAGTAATTTGACTCTTATGAAGAGTAAAATAGAAAAATAAATAGTAGATTCACCCATGAATGTATAAATAAAATTTAGGAATCTTATAAGTGGAATAATTATATAATTATTTTATAGAATATGTTAGAAGATATTTTAAAAATTATTAATTTAGTGTTGTTGTTTTTATAATTCATAAAAATATAATTACAAATTTTTGATTAATTCAATAATTAAAAAAAAATTATATTTCACATAATTTAGTCGTAAATTAATATTTTTATATCTTATTATTTTAAGATAATTTTATGATTATTTAAGTAATTTTTCTAAGAGTTACAAAATCTATTAACAATTTGAAATTTATATTTTCAATGTAAATGATGATTTTAATTAAAAATTAAGTTAATCATATTTATAATTATTTTCATTAAATGGAGTTATTTTATCAATTCTAAATTATAGAATAAATTTAGGTTTATTTTTTCACATGTTTCTGAAATAAATTATTTTTTTGGAATAGTTAAATAAGATAATTTTTTATAAATTCTTTATATAAGAATTTTTCAGTCACTGTTGATGTAATGGTGATGTAATAATCATTGGTTTGAACTAACATGATCTTATTAATATATTTTGTCTTAATAAGTAATAATATTTCTTATATTGATAAATTAATAAACTAATGAATTAAATAATGAGAAAAATCCCCTCTCCCACAATATAAATACCACCCTTAAACCCTCTTCTCGTCAAACCTCTCAAGATTTGAGACCTGTCCAAATTATTCTCAAACCACTCCAAATAACCCTATAACATTTCTATGATCTATTTTTCTTATCAAAAGACCAAAACCTTTTCCAAAAATAGGTTCTCAATGTAGAAAGATTTAAGAGTTAAAATCCTCTTCTCTTTTCTTCTAATTTCTTTTCTATTTCAATTTTTTTCCTCTCTTATCATGTCTTTATCTTATCAAAATGTAATTATAACATGGATATGTTAGTTATGATTAAATTATAACTTTTTAATGGAATATAAATTATTAAAAACCTCCATCTCTCTATTTTATTCAAAAATTGATATTGTCGCCAATGATGTGCCAATTTACTGACATCATGAGTGATAACCTTTCATTTTACTCTAATTCCTTCATGGATGTTTCTAAAACTATTTTAATAGTTAAAATATATTTTTTATGGTACATCCCTTTTTATGTTCAAGATAAATATTTTATATATAATACTAAAATATAATATAAAACAACTTTTTTGTGATAAAAAACATCCAAAATTAACTTAAAATGACCATCATTAACTTGTATCTAGTGTTTCATCCTCATTCCATATAAGAAAATTCCTTATAAGATAATTTTATCTTCTATAATATCATTAATAACATATAATAACATGTTTTTATATTTTTCCTCATTTTTTCATGAACTTTTATTCTTGTAACAAGAAAACCAATCGTAACAATAATGAAAAAGAATGCTCTTGAAAAATTATTAAACTCTATAACTCATCTAAGTTGTAAAAATATAACATAATCAAATCATATAAATCAAATTAATGTATATAAGGTTCTTTAAATGTTAATTAATTGATATAATTTTATTATATAACAGATTAATGAGAAGAAATCCTTGGGACACAAGGTAATGGGAATTCTCTAACCCAGATCTATTTCTTTTTGTTTTCCCTATCTCATCCCATTTTAAGTATGAATATTCAGTAAATATCATTTCATAATAAATATATTAACTTTTATGGGATATAAATGTTTTCTACCTGATTTTAGGACAAAAAAGAAGCCTTTTAAAAGAACAGTTCTTTCAAAAAAACACACCTTTTACTTTTCAGGAATGTTTTTTTCACTTGAGTTTGATGATTATTATATCACATATTCTATTCCATATTAAATTTTGCAACCCAATTTTTATTAATTTATTATTTATTAAATAAAAACCATTACTTTTCATGGGTTATTTTATTTTCAAGATTGATATATGTTATATGATGCATGCATAATAATTTGAATGTTATGATGTGATGAGTGCACCCAGAATTATATAGCACAATGTAAATTTAATATGTGTAAGGTGCATCCAGAATTATATAGCACTCCAATTCATTGGTTAATGTGATATATCTCATGAGAAAATTGAAAAGGTCATGAACATATTAGTATCTTTTTTCTAAACTATTTGTGGTAGTACCCAATAAGATATGGAGTTTCATTTTTATGAATTTACAAAAACAAATAATTTTCCAAATTCATTCTATCATGAATATTATCCAATGGGAATTTTATGATGATAAATATTATTATCACCTCATTATATATTGTATCATGTTATTATTTATCCTCTTCTTGGTCTTTTAGCTCAACAAATTTGATGTATATCCTCAGGTAACTAATTGTACTATGGAGAATGTGAGGACCCCTATGAATCTAGAGAAGAAAAACATAATTAAATGTTTGTGTTTTGTTTTATAAAATATGTTTGTGGTCCTTGTTTTCCCAAGATACAAGACCTGTTAATATCGGGTGTGTAACTCTTTTATGTTGTTGATCTTTAAAATGATTTAATAGTAATGTAAAAAAGGTGGGACACTATAGTTTGTATTAGATAATGGTTTAGTCAATTGGGGAATTAGGATTAGAGAACCATACTGAAAACACGTTGTATGATACTAAGTAAATTTAATCCCATATAAATGTTTTTTAGACAATTTTACATATAGGGATCCCACAAGTCATTCTATTAAACTAAATTATATAATGGAATAAATTATTTATGACTTATGGACTTGTTTGTTGATCAAACCATTTAGATTTTAGAAATTGGTGGGAATCAAGAGAAACAAATCCAAAACATTGAAAGGGAAAATACAATGATTTCATGAATGACATCCCCAATGGATTGTGATGTGGAGTTTAAAATTTTATAGAAAATATTACCCATATGTCTCTATTAATGAACAATAACCTGAATAATATAGAACGCCCACCTTCACCTAAAAGGGAGAAACGAGCTATCGATTATTTTACTCAATAACCACAATCGTGGTTTAATGTATCTTTAGATCCATTATTTGTTGAATAGTTGGTCAAATAGATATAGAATATATTTTATATTCTTCACTATTCTATGATGGAGAAAGGTGAAACTCCCTATTTATTGTCTAGACAGAGAGGTCGACCAATGGTGGGATTTGATTAAGAACAAAATGCAAATATTTTTTTGAAGAGATAGAGTGGGAAGAATTTAAGATAATGTTTCATAACAAGTATTTCTCTAAAAGTATTGGAATAAATATTTAGAGATAATTCATAGAGCTGAATAAAAATTAAATAGAATCTTCTCAGGCCTCTGAAGAATATTTCACAAGGCGTGTAAGGTATGCTTCGGGATTTGTTATACAAAATGATGGAAAAACTGATAGATTCTGTAGTGGCTTAAATCCACATCTTCATGATGATATTACAATTAAAGACATTGGAAATTATGAAGATGTTTTATGATGTGATCTCAAAGTCGAGATTGAGATTTGAGAATGGTCTCATGGCTATCGTGATATAAAAGTAATGATAGAGTTTCAACACGGATTATCAAATAAGAAAGGTGGAATGGAAAGTCAACCTCCCACATGTAAAATATTTGGAATGAATCATCATGGAAACCACCTTAATGGGATGGGAAAATGATTCACGTGTGGGATATAATGCCACCATCCTCATGAATTTAGAAAACACATTAGGAAGTTTAAAAATATAGTGGAGGAATGCAGAGAACCACCCATGGTAAAAATGCTACAAAGGTTGGAAGGAAGGGAACTATGCAAACCAATTAACTAAAACTTTATTTCTCAAGTGTAATCAGTGTCATCATCAACCAATGACAAAGGAGAATGGGGAAGAATATTCCATCACTACATTGGAAGTTTAGATTGAAAATAAAATTGTACAAGGAACACTTCATATTCACTCAAGAATAGAAAAAAGCATTATTTGACTATAGATCTACACATTTATTTATATTATGAATGTTTCAAATAAATATTGAATCTAATCCCCATAAACATGAACAATATATATCCATAAAAACATCTATTGGTGAAATCATTTCATCCCAAGTGTTGGACTCTTCTCTTATTGGCATATGTGGGATGATTCTCCCAATGAATCTCATAATAATTACCTTGGTGAAATTTGATACTATATAAAGGATGGATTGGCTCCCATTATGTAGAACACATATCACCTATTATGAAAAGGAAATTTTATTTCATATTCCAAACCATCCCAAGGTCTTATACAAATTCTTGGAAGAGCATTAATCTACTTTTGAAACTCCTTTAATGGTGTGGGTATTGATTCCCTGTGAATAATACCCCTCTCAAATTGTTTATCAAATGAATTTATCAACCTAGTCAAAATTCCCAATTCGATGGAATACATTGATGATTTTCTTGAAGAGTTTCCCGGATATCGCCCAGATCGTGAGGTAGAGTACCTATAAGAAATCATACATAGGGATACTTTTATCTCAATGTGTCCCTATTAGATGGGTCTCATCGAACTAGAGTATGTAAAGCTGTTTCTATAAAACAATTTGGAAAAAGGTATCATACACCATAGTGTATAACCATGGGGTGTTCCAATGCTCATTTTGAAAAAGAAGGATAGATCCATGAATCTTTTTATCAATTATCAGGAACTCAACAAGATCACTGTAAAGAACAAGTATCCTCTTATAAGGATAGATGACTTTTTCGATCAATTTTGAGAGCTTAGAACTTCCCAAATATGGATCCTCATTCTAGATATCATTATCCAAGGTAAAAAATGGAATATATTCATAATACTTCCTTCCATACACAGTATTGGCAGTATGAGTTTCTAGTGATTCCCTTCAAACAAAATAATTCAAAAAAATCATGTAATTTTTGAATAGTGTCTTTAGACATTAACATGACTAATTTTTGGTGGTGGTGATCAATGATATTATCATGTACATTAATACCTTGGAGGAATATTAAGAAAATCTTAATTTTGTGTTGGAGACATTAACGAATGAGAAGTTGAACACCAAGTTTAACAATCATGACTTTTTTATATGGCATGTCACATTCTTGGGAGATGTGATCACAGGTGAGGGAATATATATAGATCCTTTAAAAAAGTTATTGAGGAATGGTCTAGGCCCTATAGGGTCACAAAAATTTGTATTCTTATTGGAATAAAAGTTTATTTTCAAATTTTTGTGATAATATTTTCATTTATTGTCTAGCCCACTGACTAAGATAACAAGAAACACTGGTAAAGAATGTCTGTAATGAAGAATATGAGGAAATATTCCTTAAGATAAATATAAGTCGTATCACCTCACCTGTACTCCTATTACCAAAAATTGGAGAATGTTTTTTTATATTGTGTGTTGATTCAAAGAAATTCTTAATTTTTGTATTCATGAAAAATTTCAATATGATAACCTATACCTCACAGAAGTTAATGATCCATGAGAAAAACTACCTCACGCAAGATATAAATCATGAAGATGTGAATTTTTCCATGAAAATATAGAAGAACTACATCTATGGGGAGAAGTTTTACATATATAACAATCAAAAAAATTTAAAGTATATATTTACAAAAATAAATATCAACATGCATCAAAAAAGATTTTTAGATCGAATCAAAGACTATAATTGCTCTATTCACTATCATCCAGGCAAGGAAAACAATATAGTTGATGATCTTTGCAGAAACTTGCCTACCACTCTATCCATGTTGTGGATCTAGAAAGATCCTATCTTAATGGATATGTAAATGATGAATTTTAATATTCTAACTGTAGGGAATACATCCCAGCATTCCCAAATTAGTATCGAACCATATATCCAAAATAATTTTATGTAGTCACAAAGGGATGATCTAGAGTTACAAAAGAATGTGAATACAATAAAGGAAGAGAAGTTTAAAGAGTTTCATATCGATGATGATAGTGTGATTTTATTTGGAATGAAGCTATGTGTGCCTTCATTAATTGGGATAAATACAGAGGTATTCGAAAATACACATGGCTCAACTTTCTCGATCCATCTCTGAAGTACATCGATTATCATGTTCTCCGAGAACACTTATGGTGGGACTATATGAAGAAGGATATTGCTATGTATATATCATTGTTCATGATTTGTCAGAAAATTAAATCTGAGTGACAAAATTACAATGGGATGATAAAACCATTGCCTATAACCACATGGATATGACAGAACGCCTCAATGGAATTTATCCCAGGTCTCATAAAGACATCTGAAGGATATAATATGATATGGGTTGTGGTGGACTGACTCACCAAGACATCCCACATTATCATTATCAAGGAAGATATAATTCTCGAAAAACATTAAAAGATATATGTGAAGGAAGTGGTGAGACTACATGTAGTTGCACTCTTTATTTTCAATATTCATGATACCGGGTTCACATAAAATTCTAGAAAAGTATTAAACATGAATTGAGTACAGAATTGAATTTCAGAACAGCCTATCATCCTAAAATTAATGGCCAATCTGAAAAGGATTATTCATACACTCAAATATTTTCTATGTTCATACTCTTTAGATTTAAAAGGTGTATGGGATCAGTATCTCATATAGGATTAGTTTTCATATAAAAATTGCTTCTACTCGAGTATATATATGGATTTATATATATTTACTTATGGAAAATGATGTAGGACCCTAATCTATTGGGATGAAGTTAGTTAAATAATGATACTTGGACCCAATATTCTAAAAGTGATGAAAGATAAGTATCAATCCATCTAGTATCATATCAAAGAAACTCAATGTCCGAAAAATATCTACACTGACAAACATTCAAGGGGCATGGTGTTCGATGTTGGAGATAATGTATTCCATTGAATATCTCTATAGAAGAGAGTCATTAGGTTTGGAATGAAAGGGAAGCTATTCCCAATGTAAATTTCCCCCTTGAGATCCTTGATTCCAAAAGATGAGTGTCTTATCATCGTGAAAATCCACCAAGTATGGATCATGTTCCGGATGTGTTCCTTGTTTCACTCTGGCGGAGGTACATACCAGATCCTTCACAAGTACTGAACTCAGATGTTGTACAGCTGTAAAATGATCTCTCTTATGTGGATGAACAAGCTAAGATTTTGGACTAGAAAGATAAGATTCTGCACAAAAAGATAACCCACCCTATAAAAGTGTTTTTGTGGAACCATAAGTATGAAGAATATACATGGGAATATTAGGAGTCGATGATGAAAATATACCCTCACCTGTTTATGTTCAATGAAATTTTGAGGGAAATTTTCAAAAGGCTGGAAGAATGTAATGACACATATATTTATAAATGGAATTTATCCCTAATTATTGTAATTTAATATATTATAAAACACATATAATAACTTATAGACCTTAATAAAAGTATAATGAACAAATAATTAATGAAATAAGAACTACATTAAATTAAGGAACCAATACCGATGAAATAGTAACCTAACCATAGGATTTGTAATATGACCCTTATGAATAGTAAATCACACAAATGGATATTAGGCTCACCCATGTTGGTATAAATAAAATTTATGTATCTTATAAGTGAAAATAATACATAATTATTTCATAGTATATGTATGTAAATATTTTTAAAAATTATTAATTAAGTGTTTGTACTTTTAAAAGTCATAAATATTTAATTAAAAATATATTAATAATTTCATAATTTGTTTTGAAAAATATTTTCATTAAATGTATTCATAAATTAATATTTTTATGTCTTGTCATTTTATGATAATTTTATGAGACCTTAAGTAATTTTTTAAAGTGTTACAAAATTAGTTATTATTTTAAAATCATTATTTTCCACGTAAATGAATATTTTAATTAAAAAATAAATTATTCATATTTAGAAATATATTTTCATAAAATTAAATTTAGATATTAATATATTCAATTAAAAATGTTTAGGATTATTTTTTTTATTTTTCTAAAATACATGAATTTCTAATTAGTACTGAAATACAATAACATTTAATAAATTCTAAATTCATAAATTTTTTAGTCATTTGTGATATATTAATGATGTAAATAGAATTGGATAGAACTCAAGTTAAGTAATTACTTTATTTTGTCTATATAATCAACATTATTTCTAATATTGAGAAAAAAATCAACTAATGAATAGAATAATAAGAAAACACCCCCTCTCCTCTACTATAAATAGCGCCCCTCACATTCTATTCTCCTAACACCCCTCAAGAATTGAGCCATGTCCTACCCAAACTAATCCCCCATCCATTATCTAGGATCTCTTGGGCTAATCAATATACTGAAACCATTTCCCAAAATTGTTTCTCAAGGAGGACAGATTTTAGAGGTAAAATCCTATTCCTTTTTCTTTTAATTTCCATTCAATTGTATTTCATTTCCTCTCTTCTAATATTCTTATTTTATCCGAATGAAATGATAACTCATTTTTGTTTGATATATTATTATGATATAATTTTAATGGAATATCCATCCTTAAATCCATTACTATATCTCTATTATTCTAAACATGAAATCATCGTCTGTGATGTGTCAATTTACCAACATCATGGGCGTTGACCTTTCTATTTTTCTTAACACATTCAAGAATGTTAACTAGACCATTATAAAGGATTAAAAGTAATTTTAATTTTATTATAAAACCCATTTTATTTTATAGAACTACCTTAAAAACATAATACAAAATGATAAATCAAAATGAGTTCATTGTTACAAAAAATGCTCCAAAATTAACCTAAAATGATTATCATTAACTTGTGTCTAATGATTCATCTAAATATTCTATAACAAATTATTTATTGGATAATTTAAGCTTTTATAAGATCATTATTAATATATATAAACATTTCTGGATTTTTATCCACATTTAAAACAAACACTCATTCATGTATACAAGAATACCAATCAGGAATACCATGAAAATGAATGCCCCTGAATAATGAAATTAAACACAATAATTGATATAAATATTCATAAATTAACATAATAAAACCATAATGAATCAAATTATTGTATAAAAGGTTCTCCAATTTTTAATTAATGATTCTAATGGGATTATACAGAACATTAAAGTGAAGAATGTGTTCAAACATAGGGTTGGGGGAATTATAGATCGCAGCACTTTTTTTTGGGTTTTCCCTCTCTCATCCAATTTTTAGTATGGATATTCCATAAATAAAATTTCATTATCATTAATTTAACTTTTCTGGGATATAAATGTTTTCTACTTATGTTTATGAAAAAAAAAAATTTTTTCCAAAATAACTATTCTTTCATAAAACATACCTTTTACATATCGAGATTGATTCTTCTCCACTCAAGATTGATAATTCTTATATCAATTATGTTATTCCCTCATGAATTTAAAAACCCATAGTTTATAAATTAATTTTTTATTAAATGAAAAATATTCCTTTTTCTTTGGTTATTTTATTTTCAATATTGATATATGTTCAATGTGGCAAGCATAATAATGTAAATGTTATGATGTGATGGGTGCGTTCAGAATTATATTGCTCAATCAAAGTGTTATGATGTGACTATTTCAACTGAAATTATATAGCACTCCAATTAAATGGGTAATGTAATATATCTCCTGATAAAATTTCAATATTCATGAACTTGATTTTATCATTGTTCTCAACTATGTGAGGTAATTGGCCACTCTGATGTGTTGATCCATTTTTTTATGAATTTCCACATTCCTAGAATTTGATAAACTCTTACTCTCATGATTATGATTCTATGAATATGTAATGATTATAATTATTATGATCACACCATGTTAGATTATTTCATGTTTTTGTATATCCTTTTACTGGACTTTTAGTTCACTGTTTTTTATGTATATCCTTAGGTGATTACTTTAACTACGTATAATGTAAATAACCTTAAGAAGCGATAGAAGATGAAATTAAATAAATGGTTTTGATTTATTTTTTAAAAGTTGTGTATAGTCCTAGTTTCCCCAAGATACAAAACATCTAGATCCTGGTTGTGTTAGTATTTTATGGTTTTCATCTTTAAATACGATGTAACAGTAATTTAAGAAAAAGAAGGGTAACTATATCTTCTATGAAAATAGTAATCCATGATATTCTGATATATTTTGACCTCAAACAATTATTCATTATTTTCTAAGATAAATATAATGGGAAACATATTAGCTCAAGTAAAAATTTTGGATGTTTGAATTTTAAATTTATGTATTTCCTACTATATATAAAAATAATAAATTATTTTATTAATTCAATTTATAAATTGTAACCATATAAAACATGACCTAATTATCTTGTACCATGTGAAATTTATTCTTGTATTCTAGAAAATTCATCAACAAATTTTGAATCATGATAATGTGAAATTAAAATAGAATACATACAATGCTATAAAACCACTATAATCATGCTCAAAATCATTGCAATCAGGGATTCCAATATTCATCAGCTTCACTCATGATGCCACTATCCAAACGTTATCAATATTAAGTCATCCATGATAATGTTTATTTGGTCAATTTAAGAATAGTAATAAATTTATAATATCTATTGATTATATTTAAGTCATAAAAATTAATTATAAACAATAACTCCTATAAATGTAATATTTTATTAATGAAAACTACAAATACTCATACTCAATAAATTATCGCTCTGAATTCCTGACCTACAAATTTAGTTGGAAAATTATATTCGTACAATAATTTATTCTTTTGAAACAACTCTTTAAGATTGGATTAAAAATATTTTGAGAAAAGGAACAATTAATAAACATAATCATTTTCAACAATTTCAATGTTTCACCAAATATATGGATTTTTGTTTCCATTGAAATTCTATACTAATAAAATATATTTATTTTTTAATAGCATAATTTTATTTGTATCTATGAAATTTTAGGTTATGATATAAATGATATTATTCTCAGTCTGATGGTTCTAAAAATATTACTTCATAATAGGCCTCTCCATTACACACATATTCATAAATTAATATTACAAAAATAATAATATTAAACCAATAAAAGACCAATAAAAATGAAAAAATATAACATTTAAATAATCAAATGATAAATGTTATCAATTATAATTAGTAAATGATGATTGAATGTGTATCATTATTAGAAATAAAAAACTAAAATGAAAATACTAGTGATAAAACATAAATATCTATTCCATTCTAAATTTATCAGATTTAGAATTTTCTAAATATAGAATTATAGTTGAGATAGAATATTTTTCTCATCAGTTTCCAGGAACATGTTGAAAGAGTTATAGTATAGGATGATAAAATAGAGTACAAGGGAATCAATGAGTTGAGACATGTAAATTATGCACCCTAAAACTAATATGATGTTGGAAAATAATGTCATGTATAGAGAGATAAAATTCAATATTTACCTCTAAAAAATAATTTTATGTACTATAATTTCATGTAGAATCTATTTGTGGGAGGGTAGGTGATATAGGGGAATCAACCGTTCAGCTAATTAAAAAGGGATTCAATATGGGTAAATCATTCACCTATCAATGAGGGGAGTCATAGTGGGTTGATGACATGAATGTAATGGAAATAATATTGGAGGGGTGGAAATGAATATTTAATGGAGATGAGTTTGTTTCACTAAAATATTTAGGGGATTGGATCTTACTGTAGAAATAAAATCAACCATGTGGAAACTGCACAACATTCCCATTTCCCTATAAAACATCCAACACCCCTTATTGGGAAATTTGATTTCAGAAGCATGATCCCCTCTAGCCCACAATCTCTTACTATATTGTCCTCATAACCCCTCTTCCATACTCTCATTACCTCCCCCTTTTCATCCTTTATTTCCATTTCATTGACTGAATCTCACACCCCTTACTAATGGTCATAAACCACCCCAATTTCTACTCACCTTCCACAAAGCTGAATGGATGTTACCCCAATCTTGCCTCCCCTCCCACCCAGTGATTCAACAGACACTAGTATCACAAAAAATGTCTTGTAATACTTAAAAAATATAATCTCTTTTTTATGCCATTATTTTCCAGTTTCCTCTGAGATTCAGGGTGTATATTTCAGATTAGTCAAATCATAATCTCTGAAAACCAATTAGATTAAAATATTTGACTACAAATCCATCCTCATTATTTAGAAACCGTGTGAGAAAAAATATAGATCAATACTTTATTTATATTTTGAAAAACATGTGATGGAAAGACTGTGTAAACAATATCGATATTTTTATTATACCACAAGTATTTTTATTCAAAATTTTAATTGATAGGAACAAAACATTTTTATTCATTATATACTTATGATGATAGATAACATTTATTAGTTTATGATTGAAAGGTGATGTTTTCTTAATTTCTTGACTGGAATTTTCCATGCTTGAATTTTTATTTTAGGTATTTCAATTTTGGTATGTGTGTTAAATTAATGGGAATGTAATAATGTAATATTTATAGAACCATAAAACCAGAAATAATATATTTTATAGAATACTTGAAAATATTTTACATAAAAAATAGTTTCAAAAAACTACAATACAATTTATTAACATTAATTATCAATGTAATTCACAAATCCATATATTCTAAGAATATTTTCCAATATTTCCAAAAAATGATCATTCTAAATTGCACCTTATCATATAATATTTTGTGTCTATTCTTAAAGAATTATTTAAAATGAATAATATATTATATAAATATAGTTTTGAAAAAGACATCAAATGTCCAAAATTAGTAGAAATATTTCATTTGTTAATAGTTTTTCTAGTTTTCAATAGCAACATGTTGCATTTGTTATGAGTTATTATATTTTATAATTACATTGAAAAATTTTATATAAACCATATATATAATAAATTTATTATTATTGATAAATATACTAAATAAATAATTTCATTGAAAAAAATATAAAAATAATGTGTGTTTAGAGGTAGGTTGAGAAATGTTAGTGAACATTAGACTCCCTGATTGTATTCATTCCATTATTGATTTTATTGGTTTTAAATTTACAGTATATGTTTTATTATAATGTCAAAAGATCATTATTAAAGATGATCTAAATCATATTTTATAATAAAAGACTAATTGTATCCTAGAATAAGATATGTATGTCTTGTTTTATATGTTTACAATTTATAAATTGACTAACTCGAATAAATTAATTATATATATATAAGTGGAATAAATTAATTTTTTCACTGTATCATTAGGCATTATTGTCTATAGAAATAAGATGTGACATTCAACATATGTCTAAACATAATTTATTATTTTACATCGTCAATTTATATTTTATTATCATAGACAAATGTTTTCAAAAAATATTTCTCACCTGGACCAATGTTTGAATAATGTATCTTTAGAAGAAGTTCATTATTTTAGGGCATTAAATGATGAAGAGTCAATTTAACTTTTTATATTTTCTTGAAATTATTGGGTATATTTAATATATTCAAAGACCAAACCAGTAAGCATCATCACAAATCAATTTTTTTTATTGTTTATGTTGTGTTTTTTAAATATCATTTAAAATATTTATTATTAATGTGATACATATTGGTAATGAGAGATTAGGTAAGTCATAATTTAAATTAGATGGATTAAAATTTTATAATTTAAATGATCTAGATCCTAATTTAAATAAAATTAGATATAACATTTGTTATACAAAAATATCTTTCCTGAAAGTTTTTATATTGTTATTTTTATATAAATTTCTATCGAATACATTAATTGTTAATTACGTAGAGTATAACAATGTTATTCATGTTTTTCGTAAAAATCAGTAAATAATTCCTATTAAATTTTATTATTTCATTTTTTGGAAAAATATATATTATATATTATATAATATGATCATAGACACAACGTCTCGTGTATATTTATTAAGGTGGTATCAAACTATATTGATCAACTAATAAATATGAGATACACATGATCTAGATTGTGTTGAAAATTGATTCATTCTTATTATTTATTTTTTACGTAGGTCCTTTCACTATGATACATTAAAATATTCAATATATTTTTCTTGTATGAGTGATACTTTCATAATATTCAAACTATAGAAGATTAATTTTATTACAGATAAATGCAACAGTTTTATTTTCATTGATGTATATTTTCCATATTCTTTGATTTTCTTAAATTATTACATATTTTTATTCATATGAAGTATAGTTATATACGAATGTTCATTTTCATCATAAAATTATTTTTGTACCATTTAACAGATGGTCTAAAGTAATTCCTCTATTAAATTAAGGTGAAATAATTTTACCGAATGAATGAAATAAAGATTTAACCAGGGTATTTTATTTTATATCAAATACAATTTTAAATTAATGGATAAATGAAATTCTTCTATTAATATAAATTATTTGTATTAAATGTCACGTACATGTCATTCATAAAAAATATATTAATATATTTTTTTATTTTTTTGTTATTATTTTTTAGATAAATTTTTTTTATTATGTTCCATATGGGAATGTTACTAATACAATCAATGAGTAGATCCCAATATATATTTTATGATCTTATAAATAATATCATTTTTAATTATAGCCCTTTAGTTTTTAATTTTATTAAAAATATTACTATATTTTAGTGACTCGGTGCTTAATTTTATAGTGAAACATACCACATAAACTTTTTTTATGGTTAATAGCTATAATACTTTTTTGGAACATAGAAAAATGACAAGGATTGTAGACCTCCCAATTAATTTTTTTAATTTTTAATCAACTATTTTGTTTCGTTTTTAATGCACCTTGTATGGAGATGATTTGATATAGTCTAAATATATTATTATAATAATCATCAAAACCATGACGTAATTATTATTATTTTATGTTTATTTCTTGAATACTAATGGTTTTTTACATTTGAATATGGTATTTTTATGGAGTTTCATTTTAATATGTATGCGTGTGATTTTAATGATTATCACCATTGGGTTAGTTGACATTGAAGATAAAATATTCAAGTACACAACAATTGTGAACATAACTCTTAATTATTATCATCTCGGATCCTGTTAATTAACCATGAATGGAATATAGTTTTCATGAATCTGATTTAACCAAATGGATAATTGAATATGATGATATATTTTTGTAAATATGGTTTTGAGTATGAAAGTCAATGTGCATTGAATGCGGGTGAAGGAGGAAGAATTTTCACTATTATGAAGATGAAATAAAAAAGGATCCCTAATAATTTATCTTGAATTCAACATCCCATTTCTACATTTATGTGAATTTCATTCAATTAGAACATATTTTATGTAAATTTTGTTTCATAAATACACTATTTACAAGATATTGTTTTCAATTTGTACTTTTACTTTTGAGTTTTTTTGTTTAATAGTATTGTGTTGTTTTTATGGATGATTGTGAAGAACCATATCCCGAAGCCTACTCCTCTATGAAGGAATAACATTATCTTAATTTAGGGGACTATGTGATGATTCTAGAGGATTTGGGAGACATGTATTCTTTTATATATGATCATATAATCCATTATAGAGGATTATTGTTTTTAGTAAGGAATGTGGATTCTGTCAATGTGATTCAACACAATAATTTACTTGGTTTAGGTTATTTATAAGAGGGATGGGCAGTTACCATGTTGATTAATACTTGTAACTAATTATCCTATGGACTTCTCAAATTATAGTTGTATATATTTTTATCATATTTTGGGATTTCAAAACAGTGTGATTTCGATATCCTATCACGACTCAAGATTTTATTTAATTTTCTTAATATCTTATGTTGATTCCAATTATTTTATTATTATGTTTATATTTTATTAGATTTTTCTTCTAATATAGTTTTTTTAAATTTTGAATCATGAAATGAAACATTAATTAATTCGAGAACTCATGAAATTTATGTTGGAAGAAGTGATTCCTCATTCTTTCTTTTATACATGTTTGGATGGGTACACCTTTTGATTTATTTAATAAAATATTGTTATGTAAATGGTTAATATATTTTCATTTTATTTATATGTTTTTTATGTGGTGTTGGAATCATATAATATTTAATTTATTAATACACCTTTGAAATTATTGGTTAAAAAAGACTACTTCTTTTTGTATTCAATTAAAAATAAATTTGATATTTCTGTTCATGTAATTCAATGGTGTGTCTTTATTTTATTTTCCATTTACAAAAAAGTATTTATTTATAAATTTTTATATAAAACTAGGAATGAAAATGAATCTTTAAAAAAATATTTTTTTTAAATTATGTTGAAAAAACTGGTTGGTGGTCACTTGTTATTGAAATAATGATCTAGTTTATTATCCGAATATTTTCAAACATCACTTTATTTTCAAAAAGATTTAAATTTTTTTTGTTAATTTCTATAATATATTACTGTAAATTTTTTTTCAAAATATATTACATCTAATTCATTCATTTTTAATAATTCAATTTTTAAAAAGAACTAAAAAAAGACATGAATCCATTTTCTATTATCCAACACCTATCACAATCATATTGGATTACAGAAAAAATAATATTGAAAATATCCCTTTCCCTTTCATCATAAACACATTAGAAATGGTCCATTCATTTTATGTTTTCTAATATATTCCATTATCTCAGACAATTATATCACGAGAACAAATATGAAGAGATTAACACACAAACATTGGTATACTTTTCATACATTAACAACATCATATATCATAGTAGTAGATTGAAATAAACTATTAGAGGATCTAATATGTTATATGATTTGTGATTTTTTTACTATTAAATTACACACCCATATGTCATTGTAAATAATATTAGATATACAGAGACTGTAGTAGACCTATCATACATTTAATGTATCATATATTATTATAGAAGAGTCAAACATTGTTTGTATATTTCAAAAACTATATTATTATTAATATACAATAATATTTTGGTGACCTGATGCTATTACACTGACCATATTATTATTTTATATGAATATTATTCTAACTACTAGTATGATATTAGTGATGGTCCAAATTCACCTAGAATTTCATGTATGTGGGTATGCTAATATGAGATGGTATGATCAGCTATATCTAGCCACCTATATCGAAAATTGGTTTTTACCTCCTTCATGCCTCTAATTCATGTTCTCTTGATGTCTTTTCGGGTATTCACACATTAATGTTCACAATTTACTTTTTCTAAATAATTGAAATTTATATATATATTATTATTTATTGAATTATTAGGAAATACATCATTTAATTTTTTTGAGACCATATGACCATTTTTTTTCCATGATACAACTATAGGGTTTTCGGATTTATTTATTTATTTACTTTTTTATGGTATGATTCAGCTCATTGGGTTTATATTTTTGGACTATCAACATTCTAGCTCAATGAATACAATATCTAATGAATGAATATAGATACCAAAACACAGTCACTCATATATATATATATATATATATATTCTCTATTTGTTATAGATGTTCTTAGATTATTTGGTTATTTTCCAAAAAAATATTTATTTGAACAATTATTGTTCAATTTTTTAATATAGATTTATCAAACAAAACTATTTATGATATTATATTTATATTAAATAAATTTCATGTAACATTTTCATTGGTTACATGATTTCTTGTTCATGTATACTACAATTTTTGCTTAACCATTATTTTTATAATCACTGTAATGTTCATTTTAATTAAATAAATAATCATTTTTTTAAATCAAATTTTTAACAAATTTGTTATGTATTTAAAAAAAATTCCTTAATTTTGAATGAGTATTTTTTGGGAAGGTGGATTTTTTAATCTAAATTTCAAATAATATAAAGTTGAGTAGTGCAAAAATAAAATTAATGTTTTTTCTATAGACTATGATAATTTCATTATTTAATGATACTATTATTATATGATAAGGTAATTATTTATTTTTGTGTTTATAGAGAACAAGAACTGATTTTGGCCTATGTATCAATAATATATTGTGTTTATGAAGATTGGTTACATTTTTTTCCTATGTGTCGTTGAGTTCGTTGGATTTAATGGTTGTTAGTTATTCAATGAAGGAAGAAGTATCATAATCATTAGATCATTTTAGATGAATCATTGAATGATGTTAAATTTTGAGTCCATGGTATTTTAAAAAAATTCATAGATGGGTTTATCATATTTTTTACTCGGTATTCTATTACATTATGATTTATTTGAATTAATTACATTGAAAATTTATTTAAGAATGTATGAATATCATTGATATTAATGATAAACTTTTTTATTTCAATTTTCATGGATTGTTATTAGAAAATATGTGCCATGATATAATGAAAACACTTCATTTTCTTGGATTCCAACATCATATAAATTCCAATGTTATATTCACATTGTGTTGTTCTATAATTTTCAGCTCAATGTGACAAAATCAGTATGTGTGGGTGACAATACTAAGGACTCTTATTTTTCCAGATGTTTATACTTTCGTGATGGTTAAAACATGGTTGGTTAGCACTATAACAGATTAATTTTGTCCATGTAAACATTTAAAATATATTTAGTAATATTTTTAGATCCAGGCTATAATGAAACATTATGTTCCGACACCCAGTGATCCTAGGATTGATATTATATAAATATTCAATATATTATATCATGTAAACATAGTTATTGTAACGTAGTTTAATAGCTCCCTAATAGGAACTAGTTTGGGAAATTTGATACTATATATATTTTAGTTTTGTGGGAATCACCGTAGGAGTTACATAACCCTTTTTTGTTTGGTGTGCTGGATGTGGTGTATTCATGGAAAAAATAATAAAATAAATAATAAATAATAATATTTTTTATTTATTATTCAGGACATAATAACCCTCTATAAAAGCATAGTTATTGGAAAATCCTAGGTTTATCCTCATAAAATTATAGATTTTAGAGGAGACCATAGAAGAGTCCTGACAGAAAAACATGAGATCTTAGATCAGATATATATAGACAGTCTACACCGGCAGATTTTGTAGATTTTAATAATATTGAAATTGCAGAATGTTTTTTTATCAATGATCGATCCAAACTGAATGTATAATGTATAGGTTTTGTTAATTCAAATCATTTTTTACCCTGACAAATTTAAATCAATTCCAATACATGAATTTGTTATTCCACTAATGAAAAATTTATGGTTTATTTATTCTAGTGTGGTTTATTGGTTCTTCATTCTTATATCTTATGGAAACGAACTGAGGAAAACCAAAAAAACACATGAGGTTTATTTTTTTTATTTTTCTTATATTTCATCCCTTATTATTCATCCATCATGTGGATTAAAATTATATTTTATTCTTTAATTAGTGCACAACTATATATGACATAGGTAGAATTTTTTCAAAATGATACTTCTCATTATATTAGAATGATTGGATTCCTAATTGGTTCTTTCACTGGTTTCATGAAACTAAACACACATATTGAGGTTGGGAAAAAATCATTAGACATGTTATTTTCTCTTAAAATGTACTATTAAAACATGTTGATAAGATTAATCATTGTAATAATGGATTTTCTGAGTGATCTCTTCAACAGATTATGCAAAAAAATTATCTTCATAATCAATAGACGTTTGAAATTTTGGAAAGGGTCCTTTTTAGGCATAAAAAATGTTCCTAACGTTATTATTGTAATACAAGAGATTTTATAGAGAGTTTTTTTTATATTTAAACAATTGTATGATCAATTTAGAGATAGGATGTGGATGAAAATGTGTGACTTAGAACCAAAGAATTAAAAGGTCAGTTCACTGATTAATTTTTTAATTTTCAATATAATATTCATTATTTTTCATCATAATTCATAGAATGTAAATTAGTTTGCATATTATTCCTTTATAGTTTCCAATTTTAGAGGATTTATAATTTATTTATATAATAAAACAATTTTCTGTGTTTCTTTAGATTTTATTTTAGCTGTGTTTTTCCTTCTCATTATTGATTTAGTTTTATTTAAACTACTTGTTGAAGCCACTAGGAAACACTTGTTTAAACACTTGTTTAAACACTTGTTGAAGACACTTGTTTAAACACTTGTTTTTCATTCTCATTATTGATTTAGTTCACTTGTTTTATTTTAGTGTTTTATTTAAACACTTGTTTCTCATTATTTTAGCTGTGTTTTCTGTGTTCACTTGTTTTATTTTAGCTGTGTTTTTCCAATTTTAGATTTTATTTTAGCTGTGTTTCTACTATATATATGGTTAAAATTATATTTTGATGTAGGAAATTATTACATCCGGGGAATAGTTTCGATGTTGTGGTTAGAATATATCTTATGGGTTTGTGGTGGGGAGAAGGTATCTAATGGAGTGATATTAACCAGTAGAAAAAGTGTTTAATAACATGATATAAAAATTGATAATGAAAATTGAAAAAGAAAATTGGTATCTAAAAGAGAATTTGGATATGTACAAAAGTATACTCACATACATTTCAAAATAAAACCACTTGAATAAGTGTTTCTAAAACATTTTTCAATAGTTAATTTGGAAATTTTTAAATTATTTATTACAAAATATTAATTTTACACATTTATTGGTTTTCTTCTTTAAAAAATTATGTCTATGGGTTGGTAATTGTTTTGTTTCAAATATTTCTAGTAACTTTCCTCAATATAGAAAAAAATTAATAAATGATAGATTATGTTTTTTTATATGAAGTTTTAAAAGGGTTGTGTCAACTATCATTTCACATGGAAACGTTTTACATTTATCACGGTATATTTATTAGTTTTTATTTATTAAAAGTATGTATATTTGAATAAATAATTAATAGTACTTAATGTTTTCATGTTAAAGAATAAAAATTCAATTTCTATTGGTATTTGGAAGTCTTACCATTCTTGAATTAGTGTCTATTTTCTCAAAGTATTTTTTAAGAGTTTTACTTTCCTATCACTATGTTCCAATATTCCAAACCTAAGATTACTATTCTATTTATACAAATACATCTTTGACTTTATAAAATACCAATTCATTCATACGCTTATCTCTTGTAAAGGTTGGCACATTGATTCCAGAATAGATTTTGGTCCATGATATTTTTTAATAATGGAGAACTTCATAATCCTCCATTCATTTCCTTCAATTTACTTTTTTGATGATTGTAATAATATTAATATTTCAATTATATAAATCTATTTTGTTGGATTATTTTGAAATATTTGTGTCACCTAAAAATTAAATTTTTCATCTAGAGTTTCTCATTTGCATGGAATACTAATAATTTTAGTCATTTATGCCTCTCAAGCAGTCCATATTTATCCTTTTTAATTGATCATTGGGATCATTTTCAGACATTTTACTACTACTAAATGCATCTAATGTTTCACATGCAGCATTTTCTATAATAGAAACTTGAGGTTCATCTTACAACATATCCAACATTCATTATGTTCCCCATCTATGAATTCCATGGGGAGTGGAAGAAAAGAGATATCTTAAAAACATATGAAAAAGAGCTAGAATATTCCTTTTGGTAATTGTTTATAAAATAAAATTTTAATTATATGTTTGTTAATGTTACTCACAAAACCCAAAAATTATGAAACATTTTATTTAATAAAAAATATTAATGATTTTTTTAAAATATCAAAATTTTAATCTTTATTTTTAATGTATTATTTTTTTTCAATCTATTTGAAGTTTTTAGATGTAAATAAAATTAAGAAATATATTACTGAAATCTTCATGATGAAACTTTTCTCAATCAAAATAGATCAGCTTTTGGAATTTTCTATTAGAGCATCGTCTATAGATTACCTATGTGATTTTTTCTTGTAATTATAGTGGAACCTCCACTATTTTCTTCTTGTGGAATTTCATTTATAGATTTGAATTTTAAATTGAACTTCCATTTGAAATTATCATGGTCTTGGAACATTATTAATTTTGAATTTTCCATTTTATTTCTTAGTTTGAATAAAGATTGATAATTATGAATGGTCCTTTTTCAAGGTAAATACATTTAAGATATTTGAGTGGATGTTTTAATATGTATTTCTTGTAGAACATATTGTATGGATTCCTTGTGAAACATCCATCTTCAGTTTCTTTTGATTCTATTTATTTTATTTATTGTGGGAACATCCCCAAGGAATTAAGATATATAGAAAATTTAATTTTCCAAATGGAATATAAATTAAATATTATTAATGTCTCATTCTATGGATTTTCATAGGGACATATACTATTGATTTTTAGTGGAACATATACCGTGTATATGTGTTTGTAGTATAAAAACCACATATAATTACCATTGAATTGCAAATTGAACATGTAATTATGAATGGACAAATTTTTCTGTAAGATTTCATACGAATTTTACAATGGAATATCTTTTTTGATTTCCCAATGGAACTTCCTATGTGGATTTACAATAGATATTCCAATGTGAATTTATATTATTTGTGTAACTTTTATAGTGAACAGAGTTCATATATGAAATTTTTTACAATGGAAGGAAACTCGTCTTTTGTTTGTATATTGGTTCTCTACACATAAGAAATATAAAAAGGTTGTAGGAAAAGGATTAACAATGAGAAAGGATTAGGGGTTGAATTAGAATGTGATTCCATATTCTAATTTTATAAACATTATAACACCGTGTAATTACATCAAATTTTGATCATCCTATTATTCTAATGCTCCATAGTTTACATCTCATAATTATTGATCATAATCCTTAAACATCATTCTATCACAGAAAACACAAACACACTAGTAGTGTAAAAATGTGATTTATAAGAAATTTTTGGGTTACTAGATAGTCTCATTGTTATTTTATCATCATAAATATCAAAAATTATAATGATATAAGTTTCATTATTCAAATATAGCTCCTCTATAGCTCAACATGTGTCCTCATCTATGGATGTATTTTCAATTTTCCATTAGTTGTGTAATTTTTCACCTCTTCGTCATCACTCACTCAAAAACTGTTAATCAGATATGAAAGTATTTCCTCATTTCCATTTATTTCACTCTTGGTAGGAACTTCATAGATATCACAATGTGTTACTCTTCCTTTTCTATGACCCCCCTTCTATCATATCTTCATACCATATCATTATTGTTTTCATAAACCTTTATGATTTTACCCATGAAATACCATGGAAGGATCTTCACACATGAGCCTTATATTTCACTAATTGTTTCCACATAATATCTCACACACCTCAGTTAGTAAAAATTCACATTCTCATCATCACATGCATCAACATAGTCATCATCATTTGGATGATGGTTTTAGCATTTTCATAGTTCAACCTAAATAACATATCTCAGTGATCAACATCTCAAAACTACAACACCAACAATTCAAGTGGGTTAGAATTAAGTCACAACATCATTTTTTGATTCTCCAAAGATCTCAATACATCATGAATGTATTTTATTTGTTAATTAAGATCAATTGTATCCTATAAAAAAGGAAAAAATATGTGATTTCCATGAACCATTAACTTCATTAATTGATACTCAAATAAAAAGATATCATAATCTCATTATTCTCTTATTGCATGATTATTATTTCTCCATGAATCAAGATCACATGTCCCATATTTTTTTATTTTTTTATCATACATTACAATATACATTAATTTTAGAATATTCAATGCACAATATTTCTATTTATGTCATTAAAATCATGAACCTCTAATGTGTTACCCACAATATTAAAATTTAACATTCCATGAGTAATCTTTAACAATTTAATATAAAATTCAACAATTAAATTTTTATTTTATTTGTCCAAGAATCATATAAATATCCTTCATGATACATTGTTCCAAGGAATATAGAAAATATCTTCTACAATCTTATATATTGACTAATCTCGCATATGTTATGTATTTCAAAATTCACCTATCTATATATACATGCCTCTAGGTGTGATAACTATGGATTTAATTAAGATAAAATTCTCTTCATTACCACATAAAACAATATTATTTTATCATCTTACATGATTCAATTTTTGGTTGTTTTTTACCCTTATCAATATTGACATCATTCAATCTCTTCATATGATTTCCCATATTACTACATGTGATATCCACACATTCTTCATTACATATTTTTTATGTTGCTTTATGTTGAACATTATATTTTTATTTTTGATGCCCCACATTTTAATAATCATGTGAAATAGAACATCATAACAGATACTATGATATCTCCCCAATCATTATAATATTTTACTATATAATGTATTCACAATTTAGTACTTTTATGACTTATGATATGTTATGACCTGTATCTATAATAAATATGGTTCATTATCTTATTACACCCCATGATATCTTTCTCTCTCTTTCATTAAATAGTTATAACCTAATGTTTTGGGTTATCTCTCCTCAGACTAATTTTTCTCGTGTTTTAATTTAAATAATTCCATAAATATTCCTTCATTTTTTACATTTTATCAATAATATATTAAACCCATATAGTGGTAATACTATTATGATGGTCATTTTTACATTTATCAACATCTAAAAATTTCCTAGACCCATTAAACATGTCATATTATTACTCATTAAATATCTACGCTCGGTCCACATTAAATCATTTTAAAAGTCAATGTGAGGTAAGACCATATATATTTTATGTATTGTGAGTGCCAAAATAAGTGTATAGAGAGAGATAGGGAGAATTAAAGAAACTAACTATGAAACAATATTGACTTGATATTCAATAGTAGTAGTAGTAATAGGAATGAAAGATATATAGCTATATGAACTAGGATAGACTTCCTCCATGGGATCTAAATTTGTTACGTACATTGAGTGCTAGAAAGATAGTCCACCTCACCATCCCATATTTCTCTAATAGAATTACTAAAAGAAAATTACAATATATAACCCACCAAATATTTTTATTTATTATCTCATTCCAACACAACTATAATCACAAAAAATTATGAGATAAAGACAAAACATCCCTCCACAGTAGCTGACCTCACATCCCACACACAAAATCCAATATAAACCAAAAGAAATATTTCATTGACAACCCCACTATCCCTATATTCTACATATTTCTCCCTTGATGAATACCCACATGGTTCCTATTGAATACCACGATGCACAATTTCATTTCGTGAGCCTTCAATGAAATTCAACACCATAAGGAATATTTTATACTCCCCATCCACATTAAGGAATCTTTTGTTTCATTCTAATCTGTATCTAGTTGTGGAACAAACAATATTTTAGAACTCATGGCTAAAATAATAATATTTTCTCACAACTCCAAAGCTAAAACATCAACACCAATTGTCTTGAAATCACAATGATCACTAGGGACACATGAGCTCCCTTCGCTAGAATCTCCACTGAATGTGAGTTCTAGAACAACATCAGTCCCAAAATCAGCATGTCTCTCTCCATCCATAAAACCATTGTATAATATTTTCATATTTTTATCATCTTCTAAATTTTCATTGTAAATGTCTTCCATCACTGAATCAACGTAAATGAAGTGACTATGAGCATAGTATTTTGTGACGACTCATTATACCACAATTCTAAATGTGAATGGATCAATTAATTTTTACCATTATACATCAACTTTAGGTTTTCTCTTCATATAGAAATGAAATTATATATAAATTATAACAAAACTAACTATATCAATTACCACAAAACCAATATCCCCCCATACCACTACAACATGATATTACGATAATATTCTTATTGTATCACTACTAGAAATTTGACCATTAGTGCATGCCACCCAAATGCCTTTTATAGGCTCAGTTAGACCATTGGAATTGGTAATTAGCGACCACCAAATTTTTTTTATATAAGATCTCCTACCTATACTGTGGAAGATGTTTCTAGGAAAGACATTAGCGACTTCCTATGTGGTCACAAAAGGTTTAGAAAAATAACAGATGTAGCAACCGCCCTGGGCAGTCTCTAATGGTCGTGAAACCATGACCCAATAGCAGCTGATATAGGAGGTCCCTATGTGAGAGGTTATTTTTAATAAAACTATATTCCATCGGTCTAAGTGAATAATTTTATGAACTAGTAACCAAAAGAGAAAAATATCCCACAAAAAAACAAAATCAAAAACATATATCCTGACCAAAACTGCGATCCAAAACACATTAAATCGCTTCCTATATTCTACCTTAATCAACCTACTAAAAAGATACAAAAAACCATTTAACTAGAAAAATATGTGGATAATAATATTAGTTGGTGTTTCAATGATTTGAAGCTACCCCAAAAAAATTATATACAAACCTGATGGGTAATATAGCGAAGAAGAGTCAGGGTATGAACATAAAAGGAAATAAAACAAAACGATAATTTACCACTATATAATATAAAATACATATGATATATGTGTAATCATGTCAGTTGGTTGTGTGTGATGTTTGAAACTACTGGGTTTCTTAATGATGTGTGGATAATAGCCACTGTTTGAATATATAGATACACTTATCCATGGATGATGTCAGATTCCATCTTGTAAATAGTATGGACTGAAGAAACTAAACCATCATACATGATCAAACAAACTATTAGGCAGATGGATAGATATACAAGATGGTGAATGGGGGATGAAAAATAAATAGAATAATTTACTAATGAATGATATTACATAACAGTGATAAAAACATCAGTGGGAAAACAAATTAATGGGAAGATAGAAAGACAGACATATATAAACTGTCTCTGAGAGAAACACACAAGAACTAGAAAAGGCATGAATTGATGGATGGAAAACCATAAAAATAGGTATATAGATGTAAAAGTATATTGATGGATAAATGGACTGATGAACTGATGAACAATTGGAAATTCAACATGAAAAAAATCATGAATAGAAAAGAATGACCTAAGAATTTATGGGTAGAAAAATACACACACTGATGAAAAATTTAATGAATAGAGATAAAATAATATATACAAAAAAATAGAAAATATATGGATAGAAAAAAAGAGATAATGATGATAGACAAATAGACTAATGAAATGATTCATGAATAGAAAAACAGACCATTAGAAAAACATGTCCACATACTACGAAACCAAAAACCTAGGGATGTACCCACTTGTGAATAGACTGATCATTTTACATACACAGAGTTATGTCAAAAAAAATAAATGGTTAAAAAGGTATATGTGTTTATGGGAACATGGATAGATATATAGACTAAAAAACTAATATATATAAACTCACACACTCCCACACACAAGAACATAGAGAAAGGCATACATACATTCAAATAATATATAAAAAATAAGATACCTATAGAAAAACATGACATGAAAGAAACACACACACACTAAAATAATATAACACACTTAAAAGAGAAATCAATTAGATATAAAAAAACAGAACTTGAAATTTCAATACATCCTAATAAGTTGAATGGGTGGACGGTGGAGGCTGGGAAGCAGCTTGGGAATGTGGGTTTCCACAGTATAGTTAGGGATGATATTTTATAATGGGGTATACATTCCATCCACATCAATTTTTTAGGGTTTCCTACATGGGAGAATAAGTGAAGGCCATCCTGTTATAAAATAGGATTGTTAATGATAGTAGGGGTTAAAAAGAATATTATCCAGTTTGTTTTTACAATCATACTAGTTTACGAAAGAGATAATGAAACTATATATGAATAAAGGATACATAATGGTGACAATAAAAAACTTGGATTTTTTCAATGGGATTGATAAATTCATTAAAACTTCATATGTGTTATTTTTTATGTTCAATAAAAAATATCTTAAGTTCTTTAATGTTTATGTAAATGTGTGATTGAGTTTTAAGAATTCATTTCATATGAGAGATATATTCAAAATATTATTTTGGGATTATTTATTACTATATTAATATTCACAATCATATTAAAAATATTTAGATCATAGATTTTTAGTTTTAAGAACTATCCAACATGATGTAGTTGAAACTGGTGCAGACATTGGTACCTTGTAATAAGAAATTGAGATATAAGGATATGACCATGTGGTAGTGTATTGCGAGTGGAAGTTTTAGTGAAAATATTGAGTTTTTAATTTACTAATGAGAAAAAAATGGTATAATATACCAATTTGTTTTTTGATTTGTGGCGTTAATGATAATGTAGTAGAACCCATAAAAGATACCGAAAAACAAAATTAAAAAATAAATTTAAATGAGAACCAAAATGATAATAGACCATAACTCTTGAATGAGATTCATCATTTGAGGCCATTGCTGCTTCCTCCATCTGATGTGGTAGGGGCATAAAAAATTTATGATTATAAAAATAATGAATGTAACAAAAAAATTCATTATAACTTTTTGACGTATGATCTGTTGCACCATCACCCGGATGCACATATTCCCACAGTTCTCTAACCTCAGCTACAAAAGGTCAATCTTCCACCTCAGAGAAACGCATCTATAACTCTGTTTCTATCACCTATTGTGTCATCCTAGAAAAAATAGAATCCACATACATATAATGTAAATCTATATAATGAGGAATCCCCTTTCCGTGGATAAAAATGTAGTTATTCCCCTCACTATCAATAATGTGATGGACTTTCCAATCCCTTAATTGGAAAGTTGTAACTAGTCCTCTTGTAGTTTTGCTAACTCATCCTATAATTGAGCCTTTGTATTATATGAATATAAATATATATTTATGTATAGATGTATGTAATCATTGATAATTATTACATGATCTTACTATAGGTGTTGCTACCTCCAGATCATTTCAATCACGAGTCATCATCTGCACATACATTTTATCAATAGGCATACCTTATCCTATAGCATTATACAGTTAATATTTAAATATATAACACAAGAAAATATTAAATAATAAATTTTACAAGAGAAGAATTAATACATCATGTCTAATCTGGGACACATGAAGAGTCCCAATCCTATAAGGAGGTCCCTGCAACACATGACTCTCAGAATAACATGATGAAAACTAATACATTATATTATTTCATCTATTAAACAAGAAAAATGCTATAAATTATTATAAATATAAAGAAAATAAACTCACCATTGCATCCTCATTAGATAATATATGCAACTAACTCAGGAAATTGTGATGAGAGAATCCCTCTCAAGACTCTATCCAGAATGTCTAGGGCACCCACATTTGGAACCCAGTGATCCCTCTTTACTGTCCCATTATTTTCAGACCATATATTACAGAATTTATACATACACACCTGATAAAACTCATTTGGTCACACTCTAAATTTATTCTATTTAATATAAAAAATTTTCACACATGTTAGTATTTTTTTTACTTAGCTATGAAACAGAAATGATCATCTTACCTGAACTTCCCTCCATAGCCAATATAAGGTATCCTGGTGGAATAACACCAATTAACATGTATTCAATGAAAATATGTGTGGTTCATATATGATATTAACTAGCTGGTGAATAAATTAAGGGGCACCCACTCCCACTACCTCTCATAAAACAATATGTCATGGGTCGTTTCAGAATTCCATGAAGAAAAACTCTGACTAGGGCCTCCCATATGAGAAGAAGAAGGGGTCAAGACTACTACTATTAAAAACAATTAGATACATAATTAGAAAAATATGAATATCTATTTTTAGATCATAATTAATGAATTAACACATTTACATCCATATATACCATGAAACTTAGACGTAGATGGATCTGAAGAATGGTGATGATCTGGTGTATGTTCCCCTAACATGTCTGCAGTCAGAGAATGTATTAGTAAGGAAAGCATTTAATGCCTACTACAGTTCCATATATTGTGAACTACAAAGGGCTTATGTACTATTTAATTATTATACACACATTTCCTAAAATATCATGAGGTATTGAATTTTATCAATGTCATTTGTAGTTAAAAAAATTTTCTATAAAGGTTAAAATGACTGCACCAGACTCTAAGGGAAGTATGTTCTCAATAACATATATGGAATGAGAGAAATAAAAAATGGAGACATATAAATGGAAGAAAAAAAAATTCATGAATTTTTAAAGGGAAAATGTCATAGAAAAGTGATTCTCACAAAATAACTGTATACCAAACCATACAGAGAACTTGGGATATAAGAAAATATCTAGAAAGAGACTTGTGCACCATGTGTGCATTATAAGAAAATAAATAATGAGTCTATAAATCCATAATGAAATTATGGAGATTAAATGGGTATTATTGTTGATATTGAATGTATCTAGCATGAGTTTGTGGTAATAATCCTTGTTGATGTGATGGAAAATTGGATATTACTCCGGATGAGTTTGTAGAAGTTTAATTGATTAAAAATGAATTATATTTTGTGTGTATTTATTTGGTTGTGAAATTTTTTTATAAGAATCAACGTTGCAGTACATAAAAAAAGTATGATACCCGGTAAAAATTAGTATAGAAATAAATTATGTTTGTGAACTTATCATCTTCACTCTTTGCATACAAGGATTATATCTATGAAGAAATAGAGTCTATAATAATGAGGCAGTCCAATGAGTGATCAAGGCATGCCTATATAAAAATAAAAAATGTCACCCTAAATGGATATTCTCTATAAGGGTGATTCCAATGAGGTTTCATGTTATTCTTATTAATTATCTAATATTAAAAGGTCTTGTGGTATTCAAGCAATGATACATAATGATTTTGTGGATACTGATGATTGAGATCTATCTTCTCAATATTGGAAGGATGTTTTTAATATCTCAACCATGGATGCACATAATGTCGAATGTGTACTGTAAAATTCATGGGATACTGACATATGGATATTAATAAAATCATTTTCCTTAATATATAAAATAAAACTAAAATTAGAATTATATTTGATAAGAAATGAGATTCTGTATTGTTATGCTTGTTAATACGTAAAGAAATCAGAATAGCCAATTAATAGACAAGTAAATATAATGACAAAATTCATTATTCATTATAATATTTGAATAAACATGTTTTAAAGAAATTTTAATACACTTTCACAAAATAATTTATCTAAATGTATATGTACTCAAATTGGTTCTGAATAAGTACCTCTATATTGATTTATTTCAAAAAAAATTGTTTCACATAATTTGTATATAAATTTGTTAAGAAACCCACTTAAAAAATAGAAACAAATTTTCCATGTGTGTTAATCACAAAATTACATATTGGTGATATGTTTTATAAAAATAAGCAATATTTTCTAATATTTTGAGATGGAGGTGTAAAATTACATAATAATATTATGATTAATTGCATTTATTTATATGTAATAAATCCTCTCTATAAAATAGTTAATATTTACATTTAATGTATTACTAATAGTATCCTAATATCTACACCATATTGGTAAATAATTAATACATTAGATACCATTAATATTTTTGTAATGAATAACATAAAATAATTAATTCCATTAAATTGTATAAAATATAATCTATAAACACAATTTTTTCATTCAATTTCTTTATTTTAATTATAGTATTTTCCTTGGAATATTATTTGTTGAATTTTAAATGTCTACTTATTACTCTTGTGATATTTATATCCATTATTATTGGTGAATACCTACAATGTAATTCCAATATCAAGATCAATGTGATTATTTTTATTTGATATTTTTGGTATTATGATTATGATGGATTCAAATCATTATGCATTAAATTTATATTACTATAAAAGAATTTCTATATCATATTATTTCATTGTGGTAAGTTATAAAAAATATTTATTTATTACTCATGAAAATACATTTCTAATATATTTTTGTTCTCAAATTCATCTCACATATAGATTATACATATATATTTTAATCAGATCTCTTTTTTTTTGAAAAGTGTGGTTATTGTTCCATTACATTCTACTCTAACTCTAACATTTCATCTTCTAATTTCTGATTCATTCACAACTAAGTAACTAAGGATATTAGAAATTGAATCAGTTATTTGAATTAGAAGATTACTCTATTTGAGGAAACAGTGATATCACCACCAATTACTATCATGTGCATGTAAGGAGATGGATGTGGAAACTATTGACATGATGCTATTTCATGATATAACTAAAAAAATAAATGAAAATAAACATCTCATATAACAACGATCCCATGACCCTAAAAGTCATCTAAATGTGGAACACAATAAATACATATTAATATCAAATATGGATAATGATATATTTAATTTTCATATTCTAATGGATTTCAGAATTGAAAATCAAATTGAGGATACTAATCATCATTTAAAAATTTCTCATGCAATGAAATAAAATTTTATCATTATTTTCAATATCTATATCATCTCCAATACAGAATTAATATTTTAGTGGTAATATTACTCAATAGAATTCATGTAGTGAATTAAATTTTTATGACAACAAAATATCTATTAGAGGAAGTATTGTTAAGTATTTCCAATCTCATCTAGCTAAAAAAATATTTGGAGGATATTCAAGTGGGAAGGTAAAAATGATTCTTAAATTCATGTGTCCATGATAAAAAAATATTCTTCAACCAAGTTGTATAAGAAATTAGGTAAATATTTAATAGAAAATTCACATGGAGGATGGTGGAAGAAAGAGGAGGAGGTGATAATGATCAATAATCTGATATTAATGGAGGTATATCATCCATCATGTAACTGTAAGAGAACCCTTTAGAAAAAAAAATTTTTATAAATTATGTGTACCTGTATTTATTTGATTTTAATTAAATTTCATTTTTTTATTTTTTTCATTCATTGAAATATCTCTACTCCATTTAATGGAGGACAAAAAAATGTTTATTCAAAGTGGAGTTTTTTACCGATATTTACCTTGATATTTGAATATATCTTTATAGTTCTTAATGTATTTTTACACTAAGTTACTTAATTGTGAAGTTAAACATGTTGGGTGTGTTTTTGGGTACTCTTAACTTACAAATATATCATATTCCTCTTCAGTACAAACGAACATTGGTTCCCTTCACTATTTTTATTTTAATATTATGGATTTCGATAGATTATGTTTCATATATAATGGAAATACTTCACTCATTTTTCCAAATTGGTAAATGATTCGATTAATTAAAAAAAAATATTTTATTGGGTATAATAAAACATAGCGATCCAAAATTAGAAATAAGGAATCAATGATTCAATAATATCATAAAAATGTGCAGTACATAAAGTTGTATACACTAATCATAACATAATGGCGATGATAACTATAAAAATAGAAATTTTGAATCACACAAATGAAACAAAATGAAATAAAGTAAATTCATTGGTGGTATAAGAGAAAAATCATCTAATACCAATATTTTATTATCAAACATAGTGAATAAGATAATGCAACCTATTAAATCAGAAAATATAATTTTTTAATTCCCTTTTTGGAAAATGTGGGTGTGTGGAAATCACTATGCATAGTTTCTCACCCCCAAAAGGTGAACAACCATGTCCCCATCATACATGCTTAATAATTGAGACCAAGAGTTTTAGTACACTATTAAATCTTCACTAAAAAGAAATAACTCACAAGGTAAATAAGGATGAAGGTAAACAAATAAATTATCGTATCCCCATGTATAACCAAGTTCTATATAAAAAATACTAAAATTTAAAAGTCTATGTGTCGTTATCAATAACCAAATTTCATCTCCTACCAAAAAATCTACACAACATTATATATACTCAGGTTCATTATGAAGGGAAATCATAATATTGGTGGGCCATCATAATAAATAGAAAATAATATAATATATATTGTTAAAATTTCACCATTATAATATTGAGAGGGTTTTCACAAACCAACACTGATCGACCTAGTTTCCAATATGAGTTATGGAAGTACCCAAAATCAAAACACCAAAATTTAAATTATTGATTACATGATAGAGGGACAAATATAAAACCATGTTAATTTAGTTGCTGACTCTGAAGACCAGTGAGACATAGGGGATAGGCGGTAGTGAGGTCGGTTCGATGGCTCACAGATCTAGATTGGCTGTGATGATGTTCGAGACATGAGGATAGAGATATCATGAAGATTGATGTAGAGGTAGAGGTACCGAGGGATGTCAGGGTAGGGGAGGGAGTATAAGATAGAGGGACCCATAGTGGGAGGAAAATGAAGGTGCGATAACATTTAGGTCGAGATGAGGAGGTGAGCCAGAGGTGGTGGCGGGTGCGGTGAGGGAGATGATGAATGGTGAAGGTAGGGATAGGTTTTAATGAGTGAGGCAGCAAGTGGGGGAGATCTTGGGGGGTGTTATGTTTTTTTCACAATGGTTGTGACCACCTTTTCATGTCGCTATTGACACCCAATGATGACTACAATAGGTGGCCTCCCACTCCCAGGGGCTCCAAAACATTGATTTCTAGTAGTGTATTAACTAATAAAATTAGGATTCTCTTAAAAAGATCCAATTACTAGGGTAAACATAGGTGGAATAATTTTTCCTATACATATCCTATAGGACCAATAATTTTTAAGGAAAAACAATTCCCAAAAAAACCATAAGGCAACCAAAAAATTCCATATTTTTTATAACTTCACTACAACAAATAAGTTAATCAAATGTATAGAATCTCCCCCGGAAGAACCGGCCTGAGTTATTGGTATAATTAGTTATATATAATAAATCGTCCAAAATAAAATATTTTCAAAAAGTAATAAAAATAGACCATTATATATATATAGATATAATCCCATCATTACCAATAGATGTCCATGAGAAAACACAGTTTTAACCACAATATCATTTTCCTCCACTTTTTCAAGTCAATTTTTAATACAATGAAACTCATTTCACAATGATGGTTCTAAATTGGCCAAATAATTCACTCCCCACACATGTTTTATCTAAATATCACCCAATATCTATAACTCCTTAGGGAATGAACACAAGCCTATATCAGGTTTCTTCTCTATACCAAGAACCAAAAAATATTTTTTATTATTCCTATTATTTTGAATTTCCATATAAAATTGATTTAATTCATGAAATATTTATATTATTTTAATTATGATCATTGCTATATTTTTCAGCATCTATTACTAATGGTTGTTTAATAAGGAGATATCCACCTCATTCCTTTAGTCATTTTCACATACCGCTGGTGTGGTGATTTTGTGTGTCCTAGATAGAAATCTCCCTACACATGTTCGATCGAAAGAACACCCAATAGTGACTGTAATAGGTGGTTTCCCCTTCCATGGGGCTTCAAAACATTGATTTATAGTACTTTATTAACTAATAAAATCAATATTCTTCCAAAACCTTTCAAAATAAAAGGATAAACATAGGTGACATCATTATCCATTTACATCTCCAATAATACCCATCATATTTAAGGACAAAACATTCCCCAAAAAACCATGAACAAATGAAAAATTCCAAAATGATTTTATTCTGTCACTTCAACAAATATGTTTAAAAAAGTACAAAATTTCCCCCTGAAAACCCATCACGAGTTATTTGAAAAATTATTCGTCTATAATAAATCATCCAAAATCAACTCTTTTTCCAAATCTAAAAAAAATTAAACATTTTCTATATAGATATTATCCATCCCCTATAAATGGAAGTCAATTAGACACCACAATTTTAAATACAGTGTCATCTTCTTATACTTTTTCATCTAAATTTGGAATTCAATGAAACTAAATTCACTTTGATGGTTCTCGAATGGACAAATAATTTTCTCCACACACATGTTTGATTGAAAGAATACCCAATATTTATTATTCCAAAGAAAATAAACACAAGACTATATCAAGTTTCTTCTATATACCAACGACCAACAAAATATTTTTTATTAATCTAATTAATTTGAATTTCTATATAAAAATGTTATAATTCAGGAAATTGTTTCAAATCATGAAATTATTTTATATTTTAATTATGATCAATAATATAATTTTCAGGATCTTTTACTGATGGTCATTTAATAAGTAAATCTCCCCCTCATTCATTTAGGCGTTTTCAAATACCACTAGTGTTGTGGATCAGCATGGCCTTCATTTAAATATCCTCACACATATAGGATTGAATGAACATCCAATAGTGACTTCCATATGTGGTCTCCCTTTCCAAGGGTCTTCAAATCATCAATTTCTAGTAGTGTATTATCTAATAAAATCAAAACTCTCCCAAACAATTTCAAATTCAAACGATAAACATTGATGGAAACATTTTTCCTATACATCTCTTATAAGAACAATAATTTTTAAGGACAAAACAGTCCACAAAAACCAAGAAGCATCCAAAAATTATATAACCATTTTATCCCATAACTATAAGAAATAAGTTAATCTAAATAATGAACTTTCCCCTGATGAACCAGCCTGAGTTATCTGTATAATTAGTTGTCTATAATATAATCTTCCAATATCTAATTTTTTCCAAATATATGAAAAATTTACAATTATCTAAATATATATAATCCAATATCTTTCAATGGATTTCCATTATAAACCATGCTTTTAATTATTATATCATCTGTATCCACATTTTCAAGAGAATTTGGAATACAATGAAATTAATTTCACTATAGCTGTTCTTTCATGGACAGATCATTCGCTCCAACACATGTTCGATACGAAGAACACCCAATATCTATTATTTTATAGGCAATTAACACAAGCCAATATCATGTTTCTTCTATATACCAAAAACATAAAAATTAGTTTTTATTCTTCCTGTTAATTTGAATTTCCATATAAATTTATTTTAATTCTTGAATTATTTCTAATTCATGAAATCTTTTTATTATTTTAATTGTTATCAATATTATATTTAGATCTTTTACTGATGGTATTTTAAAAATGCAATCTCCCCCTCATTCATTTATCCATTTTCACGTACCACTAGCATAGTAGTTCAGTGTGGCCTTCATGGAAATCTCCCCACACATGTTTTATTGAAATAACAACCAATTGTGAATCCCATAGGTGATCTCCCATTATCAGTGTCAACAAAACATTGATTTCAAGTAATGAATTAACTAATAAAATCAAGATTCTCCCCAAAAATTTCCAATTCCATGTGTAAACATATGTGGAATCATTTTCCCTATTCACCTTCTACAGGACCAATAATTTTAAGGACAAAAAATTCCCTAAGAAATAAAGAATGAACAAAACATTCCATTAGGTTTTAATGCCATCACTACAAAAATTAGTTTTAACAAAATTACAGAATTTACCATTTGATGAAAAACACATAATTTTTTGGATAATTTGGAGTCTATAATATATATTCAATAATAAAATCTTCTCCAAATCTAATAAAAATTTAACATTATTGATATATATATATATAATTCAACCACTATTAATGGAAATCCATGTGAAACCACAATTTTTAAAACAATATCATCTACTTCCACTTTTTCAAGAGAATTTAGAATACAGTGAATCTCATTTCACTATAATGATTATTTCATGGACAAATCATTCACTCCAAACACATGTTTGATAGAAATAACACCCCATATAGATTATTATATAGGCAATTAACACATTCATATATCAAGGTTCTTGTCCATACCAACAACACAAAAATATTTTTTATTATTCATGTTAATTTGAATTTCCATAAAAAATTATCTTAATTCATGAAATTGTAGTAATCCATGAAATATTTTTCTTTTTTAATTATTATCATTATTATATTATTATGTATCTTTTTCCAATGTTCGTTTCATAAGGCAATCACCCAATCATTTTTTTAGCCCATGTTTGGTAGGGGTGATAGAAAGAGAAAAAAATTATATTAAAGTGATAAATTGATTTCTCATATTTGGAAATTTAATTTAATGAGGGGAGAAATGATAAGATGATAAAAGGAAGGAAATATATTTCTCTCATTATAATGATTTTAATTCACCTAAAAATTGATATTATTCAGAAAGAAATTATTTTTTTGGGTTTTTAATAATTTAAAATTCAAATTGTGTCCTTATCTTCTACATGCATCAAAAAAATTCTTTTCATTTCCTTAAAAAGATTCACAAAACAAGATGAAAGGAAAGGAAAATCATTTATTTTTTTTAAATGTTATTTATCCAAACACAAGGAGTGAAATAACATTAATTTATTTTCTTTTCTTTTCATTTATAAAATATCAAATCATTTCTTTTATTTTACTAAAATCTCACCAAACCCGGAGTTAGGAGTTTTAACATATCACTAGTGTGGTAATTCGGCATGACCATCATGGAAACCTCCCTTTGGATAGGTTGTTTCATGGTTTAGGTTCCTTCCGGGGGCTGGGGGTTATCCCCCCCTGTAACACCTTGATTCGATCAGGAATAGATCTGAAAATTCACTAGTCCCTCCTATGGACGATTCTTGTATTGCCGATTGAACACACTGGTCTTTATCAATTGACATTCTTGAATTTTCACCATGCTTCAAAATCAAGACCCTCAATTTTATATTTTTTCATTGTCCATTCTTCAAAACATATTATTGGTTGAAGGGGGGGTATAAAAATGTTCAAGGGGAATTTTGTGAAAATATTTTTGTTTTGTTTGAGTAAATTTATAAATATATATATATAATCTTAAGGGAGAAGGGGGAGGCAGTCAGTTAGTATTCATACATACTATTATAGGATATAAACATGGAATTTGGGGTAGTCATCACTCTTGCCTTTATCAATTTACCTTCATGAATCCTTACCATGCTTAAAATTCATGACCGTCAATTGAATGATTATTGAATGTCCAATCATTAGAAAAAATAATCATTGATGGAGGGGGAATGGATAAAAATGTGCAAGGGAAATTTAGTAAAACAAATTTGGTTTGTTTATGGATTTATATAACTTCTTATGGGATAATAGAGAGGTAGTTAGTTAATATTCATAATTTCATTTATTGGATATGAACTTGGACATAGGGGTATTTATTAAAGTGTTCCATCTTATATTATTCATTATATATTTCTGATAGAATTCTCTATAAAATTAATATTGTTATTGAGATTACAATTGATTCCAAATCCTTATTCTATATTTCCATCTTATATTTTTATATTTTTAGCACAGAAGCACCTATAGTCTTATCATTTTAATTTTTCGATCGAGTTCAGTTGAAGCAATATTTTAATGCCTTCTCTAATGGAGTATATAATTACTTTAGTAAAACCACAAATTTAATCTTGGATCTATTAGTATAAAAATAGGGGATAATTATACATACATCTAATGATGGGTTGCAGACTCACAATTTATGTCTATGGGAGGTGAATAATACCACTAACATTCTTTTGCAAGGATAGATTGATCATATTTCGGATTACCATGAATTACAATAGTCCATATAGGCATAAGCATAGAGGATATCTGAGCTTTCTTATGAATAAAATATTTCTAATTCTTGAAATCATTTTAATCTAGAAATAAAAATATAGTATTTAGAAAAACTAAATTAGATTGGTGTGGAAAATGGAATATCCCCTTATATTATAAAGACTATGATATGGGAAATATTTCTCTTATTTCCATTCTTCAACGATTTATTAAAGGTGAAGGGAATTATTTCAAAATATTCTAGTCTTCCAAGAGAATTGTATACATGAGACAATAAACTCTTGGATGAGTTTTAGTATATTACGATGAGATTTTACATACCTTATTTTTATATTAAATAACCAATAGTTTATATTTTGATATTTATTTCAATATTCATAAAATACACAATCATTTATCAAATAAAATTGTAGAACGTTGTTTTGATGGACTAGTATATTGATTGTTTTCATATTTTCTCTATACTCATCCTCATCTATCTCAGTATGAGTAGAGGACAACATATTTAAAATAAACAAGGATTATTACTAGGATATAGCATGTTAACATCAACCCCAATGTGTTCAGACTTCATGGTGGCTCTGAATATGATAATTTTATCACATAACAACAACATGGTGATTTCAAATATGATTCCTTATATTACAGTTAGAGAAATACTATCATCTTCCTATAAGACATGAAATTTCCCCTATAAATTTTAATATGTTATAACCTACTGATCAGATAGAAACAACATTTTGAGGAAAATTAGGATAGACCATGATGTGTTTATGTAACCAATATCATTATTCTTTATAGGGTTGTCCATTGGTTGGTCTAGAACAATTTTGGGGAAAACATTTCCCGACTCAGTGAAAAGATTTTAGATTGGGTTATGGAAGAGTATAAATTTTGTTTTGTAATGAACTAACATAAAAAGACCCAACATGGTCCAAATAGGGTCTGTTGGGTCATGTAAAGAGAGATTATTGAAATGAACGAAACTTTTTTCAAAAATATAGATTAAATAAAAACTAAAAAAAAATAAAACATTTATGACCATTAAAATAAAAATACTCATAAAATCCCCATAAACATAAATTCAAAATTATAAATCACTTTTTTCAAGAAAATACAATATATCATAGAGCACCCAATATTTTTTGATGAACTAACTAAACATTACATATAGTTAATGTCCAAATTAATTAGTCATATCTTAAAAAATTACCTATAAGTTGTATCATTATAGAAAACAATACATTAATACAAATACACATGAATCCAAATAAAATTAATAAAAATTTATACTATCCAATAAATTCAATTAAACTAATTCAAAATAAAATTTTGAATTCATTATTACAAGAAATGTATTTTATTTGGTAATTTTACAAGTTATCAATAAAACCATACATTAATGGTAACTATTAAATTCAAAATAAAATAGCTTGTTCAATGGTGATAAGAGGGGAGTGGACTGTGTGGCCCCAAGATGAAATAAATTAATAGTTGTTTTGGTCATGTCAGTTCATTACATTTCTAACCCAGGACCTCCCAAAACCTGATCCAAATTAAATTAATCCATACATATCACATGTGTAACCTATCATAACCTGGTCAAGTCAGGTTGGGTTGATTGCATTCGTCTATGTTAAGAAACATTGATTACTTGAAGAAAATTCAATCATCATCATAATAATTAATCAATTTACATGTAACATAAACAACTGAATTGTTTCTTAGGATGGACTTATTACCTTCTATGTTATAGGAATAATAAAAACCCATTCTGAGACCATATGAGATTTTAATCAATAATATTTATTCAAGAACCCATAAAAATAAAAATTCCCCATTTTCCATGACTATGATCATTTCTAAGAGTGACTTTAAATGACTCCCATTGGTATTAATTACTTAGTTATTCCCAGAAATGATATTCAACATCCACTAAAATCACTGACTAATTCGATATGACATATTCTCCAAAAAAGGTATTTTAAAACATCCTTATTAGATAAATATATAGAGAAGGGGCATTAATAAATTTTAATCCAAAACAAATTAACTCGAATGCATTGTGTAGAATAATAATACATAAAATCCATTTGTCTCCAAAAGTTATGGTTCTTTAAATTTTAAATGATTATTAATATATATAACATAAATAGATTCCATCCCACTATCCTGTCCAAGACATGGACCAATAAATAATATTGAAAATATCTAATTTCCATAATGATGAAAGGAATATCTGTCATAATACTCCCATGTATGAAATACATGCTCATCTTGATACATAA
Organism: Viscum album; assembly: GCA_963277665.1. Taxonomy (NCBI): domain Eukaryota; kingdom Viridiplantae; phylum Streptophyta; class Magnoliopsida; order Santalales; family Viscaceae; genus Viscum; species Viscum album. Next base: position 431,321,332 of record OY728150.1, on the reverse strand, counting down.
ATAACTACAAATTAAAAAAAATGAATCCACTTATTCATTACCTAATTATCTTTCTCTATCCTCGAATTTATGAACTCCTCGTGATGGAATGGATTTAGAAATTACATATTTTTTGAATAAGAGGTGACCTCAATTGAACTCCACATATAATGATGAAAATTACTGAATATTCAAGATTAAACTATGACTGATGAGTTGTCGTAATATTTTCATGTGAAATAACTCCATATTTGCAAACCAAAATTCTCCAGGGAAATGGAGCTTGATTTTTTAGATAGAAACATATAGGAGGAACTATTCCTTATTTAGGGGACAAAATTCAATGTAATATGGAAAACCTATTTTATACACTGAAGAACAAGATATGCATGGCTTGATTTTGGTGTTCTAAAAGATGAATTATAAAGATAAAGGGATATAATGCTTGATTTTGTAGGCCTAAAAGCTCGACATGCAACCTTATCTTGAACTACCATAAAATTAATTATATGAATGTTGAATGCTATAATAATGTTTATATACCCATTCACATTGAGTGGTAATCTAGTTATCAACCTATACATTTCTATTCTCTTTTACATTGGGTTCGTACAAATAATATTTCAGAGTGTGTTTATTTTTATTATGTGTATGTCTGCATTCTATGCTCTTCCCATTATCTCCTTTTATTTTATCCCATATCTATTAACTTTTACAATACCAACTATGATGTGATATTTACTATGTGTGGAATAATTAAAATATTGGTGCCACCTCATATCTCTAAAAAATAAATTTATCATCAACCCACATTCTCTTTAGAAAGTACAACATCATCATCCTTGTGCTGATTATTATTCTTTCTCTTAGATATATATATATTCATATATTCTCCACCACAAATTCCTTCACATTGTGACCTTATAATATATTCAAGAACATATTTTTGTTTAGCGACTTATAACTTCATCACACCATATTTTTTATGATGCTCTAATGATCTCCATGTCTTTTTCCTGTCTTCTATGTCTTCATCGAAAAAAAATTTATGCCTCCAATAGTGTAATGTATCATGAAACTTCAATGATTTAGTAACATCAATAAATTTTTCTTAATTGGAAGACACTCATTATCCCAATATTTTCTTGATTAATGTATATTCTCTCTTCATATGTGAAGATCACCTACCCCACTTTCTTAGTAATTTATAACTGAACTCCACTATCACCTTTTTTTCTGAACATGAAACTATAAACATCATGCATCATATAGATTGTGTCCCACCATTACCTAACACATGATCATCAGTTTATTGAAAACATTAAATATATCCGCTCTTAAATTGTTCACTACACATGCAGGCTTTTCATGATCCCTATATTTCATTATGATTCATTTATGGATCTTTCATAATACATTTGTTAATTTAATGAATCATATATCTTATTCACATTTTAGTATTAGCTCATCCAATATATATTGACTAAAAACACCTACAATTATATATCTTTATCACTCACTGGGAAATAAAAGTTTCCAATTATTTTTTTCTAGTTGAGAGAAATGGTATTCTCTTATCACTTTCCATGGATCCATGTTCAGAAGTGTTATGACATTGTTGATTTCAATGTTTTTATAATGGTTCAGACACTTATTTATATTATTTCATGCTGTAACAAAACATTTTCTATCCTGGAACAATTTTCATCTATATTTTAACATTTAGATTATTCTATTGTTATCAGTTATATTCATCATTATAGAGTTTTAATGAAATAGATCATTGGAATTCATACCACGTATCTCCTCAATCACTATCCAAGATAGCTATTTATTCATATAAAATGATTAGTGTTTCTTATATAATAAGATAGAATTATTACACAATGTTCTATTCATGTAAGGAATAAATATTTTATATATAATAATCACTCCCAAGGAATGAACTCTTCCATTGGCTTGATAACATTCCTTAAACATCCAACAAACCAATTATTCTGGATGACCCCAGACATTACCATTTTTAACTTCCAATATCTCTTTTCAAATTTTAATTTATCATAATTTTCCTTGTAAAAACCAAAAACATTACCCGCAAAACCCTTACCATATAACAATAAAACCATTAATAGGTAATCTGAAGTGGTGGTTAGGTCTCATAGTTAGTGTTTTCCATCAATATCCCCCCATTCATATTAATACCTAAATTGTTTTACAACCTTTTCATTTAGGTGGTTTTTTGGGATCTAGAGAGATGTATTTTGGCATATTACCATGTATCTTCTTTGGAAATTCCTCCAATCCATCAACCAAGCCACTAATTGATGTTTCAAAAATTTCAGGGTACCAAAAACATCCCTTTATGTTCCCCATCATTAGTAAATACAATGGGATTATTGATTTTTTACTCAGTGTGATCCAATAGCTCTATGAGGCTTAGATGCATAATAAAATAGGTGAATCTAGTTGTGGTTTGTAATAGTATGCTTGTATGTGATAGCGCCAAACATAACACCAGATTAAAATGGTCAATGATATTGGTAATCTAGTTTATATTTTATTATAGATTTGGTTTCAGGTCCATACATTCAAAATTTCATCCATTCAGGGTACGCCACCTCATAAGACACTACATGATACATATGATTGACCTTTTTTATCATACTATGTAGTGATATATGGATATTTTCATTGAGTTGTTTAAAGGGCCTCATCTCAATTAATTGAGGAATCAAATACAACTTCTACAGATGTATCCCCTTCATAATTGGAGAAATATTATGAGCTTCTGTGACCATACACTACCTCAAATGGATTTTTTTAGTTGATGTATGGATAGAAATTTTTTAGCTATATTCAGTCCATGAAAAGTATTTGACACACTATTGAGAATTACTTACTGAAAAAAACCACAAGTAAGCCACTATAAATTGGATGACCTCCACCCTCTGTCCATCTGTGGGGGGGAGGTCATGGTGCACATTATTAGTGTTTTTTCATTGTAGTTTTAATATCTCATTCATGAATGTAATATTAAAAAATTAGTCCCTATCACTAAATTTCACCTATGGAATTCAAATCATGAACATTTCATAAACTATTTTTCTCTATAAATAGAAAATTACATGGTAATAAATGTACATATTTACTCAGGCAGTAAATCGACATGAATATAATTCCATAATTATGTTGTTATGAATTGCACCAAATAATGTTTACATAGTGGAATATGGTAGTTGAAATAGAAAAAACACATCAATGTCATTATTCTATTAGAAGAGTCATTGAAGAATAATAATAATAAGGAATAGGTAAAGATATTCTCTTGGAGATGACTACTATACATATTCCCTAGTTGATCATCCTAAGGACCGAACCACTCTAGCTACCCATATGAGACTACTGAAAATGAATTTCTTCCCCACTCACATAGATGGCCTCTTTAGTTCATAAGCTACCTGCCAACCCTCAACCCAAAACTATGCCAACCCTCAACCCAAAATTACCACAACATAACAACTATGAATAATTTACATCTCTCACTACCACTAGAAAGTTAAATGGACATACCACATTCTTAGAAATTAACACCCTTCGCAAAACTAACATTTTCACTTCAATGGATCTCTAATAGCTCAGATCTTCTACCATAACATACAATCAATATCTCCACAACCAGCAAATTGTATCCTCTTGCAGTAACTTCGGCGGTGGTCTAAAATTCACATCATGTAGAGAGGATAAATCCTACTCTAAAAGAAATAGAGATAGATGATTAATTTTACAACTAAATGAAAAATGATGCAAGGATATAGAATTATGAATGTCAGCTCTATAATCCACAATTTTTTTCACCATTGTTAGGGCTAGAGCACCAGTTTCTTGTAGATTGACCACTAATTCCCACACCACCTCAAAAACCACCATACTATTGATAAATATTTAAACATTTAACTTTTTTTAATAATAGGATAAATGAAACTACATCTATTGTAATAACTTATATACTACTATTTGGACCCTAAATATTTGGAAGAAACAACATATTTTCACATCTTTTTCACCTTATAATTTTTTTTATTAGGTCTCCCTTCTGACTCATTTGTAGGATTTTGTTTTATTACCCCTTAGACTAGCTCCACTGAATATACACCAATGCTACTAATCTATCCCACACATAAAATCACCTCGTTACCTACAATAAAAAATCGTGAGTGCTATGATGGTTTATCTTTCTCCAATCCTCAACACTCTGGTGAAGCTAGAATTTACTACTCATTGATGATCGCAAAATTTTTCATTAGTGAAAGCCTTAATAGTTTCCATGATATACCAAAATTATTATTCTACCATGTCCAATATGATATCATAAATATGTAATAAATTCCCAAAATTATCCATAATAGTGTAATGAACTCAGAGTTATATTTATTATAAATTATTTCTACTCTTTTGTGATCTATTAATATAGATCCACCCTTGTAAATTTAGGTAGCCCCACTCTCTTAATAACATTCATTTTACCATTATTCATATTATGTATGGATTTAAAATGAACATTAGTGAACAACTGAAGTTAATCCAAAAAAAACATTCACTCCATAATTTATTTCAGTTAAAATTTCTCTCACGTGTTCAAATCATTTCAAAATCAGATGGTGGTACCCAGTGAAACAAACATGCTACCATGATCATCACTTTAATTCATTCCCCAATAATTCCTTGAAAAAAAATCAAAATTTCCCATATTTAGATAAACTACTAATAATGTATAAGAAATGGATATAGTCAGTATGTGATATCAACTAATTCCACAACAAAAATGTCTTCTCTAGCGATCATGAACACTTATTTGGTAACCCAGTAGCACACACCATCGGAAGTAGAGGATAATTGGATTTTTTTCGTTAGAATAGGTTTGTAAATCTTCCTACAACTATATATATTACCTTATATGATGCTTATTAACACTATAACAACAATAAATTCATGATTTCATATATATTTCCATCTTTCAAAATGCATCCACACAGTGAAAATGTACCCCATCAACATTAGATTCCCCAATGCACACATCAACCAAATAAAAGTTTTCTCATCTCCCCAAAACTAGAATATGCTTTAATAAATTCAAACTATCAAAACTATTTATCTTTATTAATTCCCTAGAAGATTCGTTAATTAATATTAGTATCTAATTTGGTAGAGGAAAATTTTCAAATAGTCTACAATAGCTATTGCATCCATGAAATCAAAGAAATCCCCAATATTATTAGGAATCTATCCAACTAATTTTTCACAATTGAATAATGGAGAAGAACTGGAATAAAAAATTCATTAATTTTTATATTATAGTATCAATGTAAAATATGAAGAAGAAGAATATAGAATATATAAATAGATTCTCTCAGATATGAAAACTCTCCTAAATCCATTTTTTATCCTTCAAAGTATAAAAACCCTCCATCTTATAAGATGAGACTACTCAAAATAAATTTGTTCCCCTATTACATAGTTTCCCCCTTATTTAATACCTCAAATAAACCCTTAATCCAAAACTACCAAAATATAACTACTTATAAGTGTAAATGTTAAATACCACCCCTTTTTAGTAACACATAAAACCAACAGTCCAAACACATTTGTTTCGGAAAAGCATAAGATGGTATAGAATTAATGAATGAGAGATGAGAATAATTCATATAGAAAAAAGATATTGAGATTAAACAGAAAGATAAAACTAAGAAGAATATTTTGTGCTTCTTGAGTATTAGGACACCTCTCCTCTTTATCGTTGCACAAGACAAAGTAGTTTAAGTGTAGTCCTTGAGAGATCATCTACAATGGTAAAAACAATATAAAATATCCCATTATTTTTTAGAATCTCAACACTTTTTATCAATTTGTGTCATATGTACTTATACATAATCATCACATACATATTTTACCTCTCCTAATAACCCTTTGTTTATCATGTATAGATTATTCAATACTATGACAACTAATGAGAAATAGTGAAAATAGTTAAAATAAGTTAATAACAGTAACAGAGTCAAATAGTTATACAATATATTAAAAAGGATCCCAAAATAATGAATAAATTCAATAAAAATTTAAATACCTCACTTAATAAATATTAATTAATTATAACTATTTTAAATTTAAATGTTCAAACTAATTCCATAATACTGAGTCAAATAAATTCTTAAATATCATAAGAAATATGAGTGTACAAAAATAAATTATAAATTAATTGATTAAAAATTAAAACAAATAGTAATATTTTAACAAATTAAAATTACACGGAACATGTTCATAGACATTTAAACATAATTATAGAGAATATAAAAAAAATTCATCACAAAAAACTATATTTAACTATATAGAAAACACGTAGTGAATGTATTCTACAAAGATAAATAGAGTTACTAAAGCATAAATGAATATAATTTGTAACATTGTAAAACAAATTAACATACATTTGAAATAATTTATAAATAATTTAGAAACAAATAAAAAAATTAATACATGAAAAAATTTATAAAACTAATTTGGAAATAAAATCGATTTCGAATTAAAAATGGTATAAAAAATTAAAGAGCGTGTTATTTTTGGCACAATCACATGGTTGGAAGTTATACAACTAATAACTAAAGAGAGTGTAGTTTTTAAAATGATGCTAGATTTTTTTTTGAATTAATGGTATAATATTTATTGAACTAATGGTAGTATAAATTTTAAAGTAATGGTAGAAAACATTTTGAACTAATGATAACAATCATTTTGACCCAATTATAGTTGAAAATTCTAAATGCTAAAGAATAAATTTATTACTAAAGTTAAAATAAATTTATAACTAATGTAAGAATAAATTTATAACTAATGTTAAAATAATTTTAAAACTAATAGTAGAAAAAAAATTATATTAAAATATATAAATAACACATGATATTTAAAATTAAAACAATAAATGACTTTTAAATATAAATTATGTGTTATTAGAAATAAAAGATATATAATTATTATATAATCAAATTATATAGTCCATTATACCATAAATTAAACAAATGAATCACATGAATAGAACTTATATCACATGTGGTGAAATTTAATTTGATAAAAATAAATCATTGAGTTTTTAAATCACTAATTTAATCAAACAAAATACTAAAAGTGAGTATTTGAGACACATTAAAACAATATCCTCTTATAATAAACACAAAAAACAAATAATCACTCCTCTTTTGTTTGATTAAAAAACTAAACATAGAAAATTGAAAACATTTATTATAAACCCCTTTTTGTAAATATACCTATAGAAACAGAAACTCACCCGATACAAATGCCTATATAAGACAATTAATGTTCAAACTTTCAAAGCTAAATATTAAACTATTTAAAACTATGAAAAGACTAAAATATTAGTAAATATATCTATATTATGATTCTCAGTTGTGATAAATTATAAAACACCACCCTTATAAACATGATCTTAAATAAAATGATATCATAAAATGATATTCCTTTTTCCATAATTTGTTTAATTTTTTTTAAATAATATTTTTTTATGTGTTTTTATAATAAATAAGTAATATATCCAAATAAATACAGAAATCATGTAATGTTTTCTTAATCCATAAATGTTTAGTACAACATCCATAAATAGAAATATATTCCAATTCATTATGAGATAACATAATAAATAATTCAACTTAGAAGTTAAAGAAATTAAAAATTATTGTTGAAAATGACACATACTTAAGGTTCATTTTGTATCAATTATAAACCACCCAAAATAAGAGTCTATATATGTTATTAAATAAAGAAAATTATTCTCATAATAAAATAATTATGGCTTATAAGTTTTATTAATAGATCTACTAATTGTTTTCATAGAATTTATATGACCCTCTTCAATATCATTAGGAATCCATTCGCATAAATGATGAATGAAATGAAAATATTTTTTCCTATGGTTTATACAATTAACTATGTTACTTATTTATTGAAAAATTGGTTTGTTTTTTTAAATATTTAATTATTTTTCTCACATTATATATATTTATTTTGGTTCATGTTGACTAAAAATTTATCAATTGTTTTTCAGAATTTTCATTATTACTGCTCAAGATGTAGAATTTATGAATTTAGTAAGAGAATTTTGCTTTAGATAAGCCATTTATTTATGATTTCTAATTCATTTTTTATCATTTTTTATTCCCTAATAGATCACTACTCAGTAAAATGGTAAAAACTGAACCAATATTACATTTTCAAAATTTTCTTCATTTTGATTTCGTATTGCATCATTATTTATAAGCAATCCACATATCTATCTATTTTTTATGTTTAAAATATTTTTTTATTGTTAGTTTTTTCTATTTTAGTAAATAACTCTGTCATTCCATATTAACGACTATTAACTATCAAAAGAATCATGTTTTATAAACGTTTTCATACAATAAATGGAGGTATGGTCATTAACTTATAACACAGGTGAGTTTATTTTAACATTACCCCATTAAAAATCATCATGTATGAACTATTCCACAATATCTATTGTATTCAATTTATTTTCATTTTTTCCAATTTATATTTTTTGGTAGGATTTTGATCCAAAACTAAAAATGAGATTGTATGTGGTAGTTTGTGAACACCCTCATCTAGAGATCTCTTTAGATTATATAACCATTGTGATAGAGAAACTCACTTGCCCTTGTATGATTTATACAGAAATAAAATTCTTGGGGTGTGAATTCAATAATGCTAAAAATATAAATTTTTAAGAAGCATGAGTTGGGATTCTAATTCAAACATCATGATGTCTGATAAAATCATATCGAGCTAAAAGTTATGGTATTTTCACATTGAAACACATTCCACCTCACATAATTCCTATTAATGATTTTTTACATACTTTTAATAATAATTCCACAACAATAATGGATGACATTGGTATGACATTATAATTTACTAGAGAATATAATTTAAGGATTGTATGAGTGTCTTTAAGGAAACGTTCCTAAAGATCCAAAAAATTCTACAATGAAAAATGAATTTATATTGAGGATATTGATAATGATATTTCAATTTAAATGTATGTTTTATGATTTTTTTTATATCATATATGTTGTAGTTGTTTTGATTGATATTCATATTCTAACATATGGTGAATACTTGTTTATATGTATAATGTTGAAATTTAAATTTTGAATATGTTGGATATTATTTTGACATTCAAGATGTACAAAACTGTATAAATTGAAAAAATTAATCAATTTGGTTTCTTAAGGAATATAGTGGTCAAATATATTTATTTACTTCATGTTTCATATTAACAGGTTAATATATTCAATATACTGGAATTATAATTAATCATGACTTGTTTTATCTATAGAGATATAAAATTTTAGTTTCTTCAGAAATTTTTCTATATGTATAATTAAATATTTCATATATATAATTATATTTTATTCATTGTTATCCCCTGATGATTTTTTAATGATATTGTCTTTTTACACCCCCATCATTTTTTGGATTGGTAATAGTGGAATTATTATTAATCATATTTAGTTTTAACTATTATTAATTTATATTATATCATCTCTCACCTTGGAATTCCACTTGAATAATAATTAATGTGTACCATTGATGTCTCAATACCTCTTGTGGTACCGGGTCAAACCACTACCAATCCATCATGAATCCAAGATTGGTTCTAATGGATCAACATATGATTGAGTGTTGCTGAAGGAAATAGAAAAATGTTCTCAATATATCATTGATAGAATTAATATATAATATAAATGAATAACAAAAACCAGAATAATGGTTAAATACATACTCCATATCTAATATTCTGTGTAGTGCACTTGATATTGATAAATAATAATGTTAATGAAAGCCTCTAGAATCCTGGTAGACTACACTATTTAAAGTATCCAATATAATTTCATTATGATTACTGAACGGATAAGAGTTTATATCACCTTCACCTATTGAAAAATTTTATCCCTGGAGGACATGATTATCAAAAGGAATTCATAAAATCCATTTTATCAAATAAGAGGCGTCTTTTCCCATATAACATTAAACATTGACATGTTTGATTTAATGAAACATGTCAACCGTATTAAAAACATCATTATAAAATTATTTCCATTAGGTTTATCCATTGAATTAATTCAATGAATTTAATCCATTTAATATGATTAAAATTGATTGGATTTAATACATTTTTAATGTATTATAGCTAATTAAACTACATGAAAATAGTAATACATATAATCTTAATTCATTCACAAGAAAATTTTAATTCACATTAAATAATTTCCAATATGCACTAAAATCCCCTAAGGATTTTAGGGATTGATTTACAACTCTTTGTAAAGTAAACAAAAAATCCTTTGGATACAGTTTTATTGAAAACACTATTTTTAAAAAGAAACACTTTTTACAATACTAAATCATTATCCAGAGGCCTCGATATGTGACACTGTGGGCCTTACCAGCATTACAAATAAATATGAAATACATATTTTTTTGATGTCTGCCAATAGTGACATAATGTAGGTAATTAGTGTTATTCAAGCTACTGGTGGTCTGATGTGGCCTCCATCACATATAATCATATCCCTATTTTAACAATACAACAACTATATGTATATTATACAACATATATATACCTTTTTAAAAACATAACCATGAACTTTAGTGATCATTATACATAGAACAATGACAATATATTATAAAAAATATCATCCTACATAGATTATTTGAAAAATATTGACCATGTACATGATAGACAACACATAATTCTTCTAAAAGATGAGTAAATTACATGAATATTAACCAAAAAGATATGGAAATAATATGTAACTTATCTTTTTTTAGACATGCATTTCTTTAGTCTAATTCAATTAATAAATTCATTTCATAACGCATCATACTAGTAGAGAAATCTCATCATGGTTACACTCCAATGAAAAATATAATCTAAAATGCAACACCCCATGATTTTAAAAAGAATGCAATGTTTGATAGAATATATGACATGCAACACCAAGCCTAAGTGAACCATGATTATTTAAATATGACCATTATAAACTGGACATTAAATTTAGAAGTATAAATAGGATTACGTATATCATGAAATATATATGAAGTTACTACAATTTAAAAATATAATGATAAATCATATGGAAATAAGTACTCAATTTTAATAAACACATTATTCATCCAAAATATATTTTCTTCAAAAATGATTTTTATTAATTGTTTTTATAAAAATATTGTATTTAATTTTTTTAAATTTTAGAAAATTTATTTTATAATGTTATACCCCATGTCTAAATCATCAATTCAAAATTAACATAGGGTGAAATTTAAGGATTTTTTTAATTTATTTTTAAATAAATATTAAACATTATCGATTTTTCAAAAATTGTTATTACTTTTCATTAAATCATGTAATTTAAAATATTAATTATATTTTTTATTTGGTATTAAATATAAATATGACCTATTTTATTTATAAAACTCTATTTTAATTCATTCGAATCATTTTATTTAATGGTTTTTTATAGGTTTATATTTATCCTTAAAACAGATTTTTATGAAAAATGTTTTAGTGCATAATGTTTATCCATTTTGATTAATTAAAATAAACTATATTAATTAAACATGTAAATAATGTTTATATATTATATATACTTTAATATTAATTTAAATTAATGAAAATTTTATTTCTAATCATAGAGATAACATAAGACCAACGTTTTCTGGAAAATTTTATTTTTCCAAAATAATATACTTTTTATCACATTTTGTTGTAATAATTTATTATTATATTATTAAAATAATATAAATTCAATTGTAAAAATTTATATTTTTATATTGAGTCATGATGTTCAATTTTTTGAATACTACCTATTTATTTTTAGTCCTTATGAATGGCAACTATATTAAATAATTATCACCACACTAAGGGTAAATTCAAAAATTATGGTTAGAATAATATGATAAGGAATAATAATTAACCCTAACAATTTATTTTATGTTATTGGATTAGTTTATCTCATCAATTCCTATCCTAGTCTCTATTAAATTTCTACTTTTTTGTACATATATTGGATTTTTTCTTATATAATAATTGAGTAAATAATAAAGGGTAAAATGTCTCTTTCATGATTCTAATATCTATAATATCTTATTTTATGGGTAATAATAAAAATTAATTTTTATAAAAAATAATTTGAAATTAAAATTATCTTATTTGATCATTGATATTTATTTATAATTTTTAGCGGTGAAATAAATACCTTATATGGTTTTGCAATGCAGACTCAAAATTTATTTAATTAATAGAAAAATAAAATAATGGATTATCATAATACATAAAGTAATATAATTTTAATGAAATATTATGATCCAAAAAATTTATAGATAAATGTAAATTTTTATTGATGTATTAAATTATTATATTCAAATTCCATTTCTGTCATTTTTTAAAGTAAGATTTAATGAATAGTTCCAAAAAATGATATTAATGATATTTTATAACAAATAATATTTTATTAGATGATTTAAAATAATTATAAATAATAACATCATACAATTGATTATAATATTTTTTAAAATAACATACATGATCCAATTATGTTCCAATATTTTTTATTATGGTAACTATATTCACCATAAAAGTTTTAAAACATTGTTATCGTAATAATTGAAAAAAATAGATTATGTGAGATATAAAAAGATGACATGGGTGGAAACTTGAACCATAATTCATCAAAGATTATTTTATGTTATTATTTAGACCCATAATAATTTTATATGTTGATTATATTATATTTTAACCATTTTAATTTAATTGTTAATTTATAATAATTTAATACTTTAGAAATTTTCAAAAGCTCCCCTCCCCTCAATTATAAAAGGGAACCTCATATCATATTTTCAACAAAATTAAAATATTTTTAAGTTAAAATTGTACCTAATATATACCTTATTTACCTCCATTAAAGTTTCCTAGAGTATTTGGTTTGATTATAACCCCATCCTCGGAAGGATTTTGGTGTAAAATTAAGAGGATGTCTAAAGAAGATGTATTGTTCTAACCGAGCATTTTTTATTTTTTCTAACTCCATAAAAAATTCTCCAACCAGTATGTTATTATAGAAAATAATATCCTATATAATAATATGTTATTATATTAATTTATTATCATTCAACCATTCCCTCTTTCATTAAAAGGTAAATAAAACCCTCATTCATGTGTACGAGGGACTACCACCTCACAAACTGAAGTAATTTTATTCCACCACCACCTATCAAAAATTGTTATAATTATGTATTTAATGTATATATATTATATTAATGAAGTTTAATTAATTATATAAAATTAATATATCAAATAATTTCTTACCATTCCATTCATATAGAAATGAAAATTTTGTTCGTGTGTATATGTGGATTACCACCACCACGAAGTGATGTAATTTATTTTTCACCACCAAATCATATAGATGATATATATTAGATTATTCAGTGAAATAATATAGTATTTAAAAATAATTATGATTATATAAATATAAAATAATTCTTAGATTTGTTCCATCATGATCCCTAAAAATTGAAACACTACTAATGTGTACGCATGGACTACTCTCTCTACGATTGTAACATAGTTCGTTTTACATAACCATATACACTGATTAGTTTTAAAAGAATAATTTATATAGAAAATGAAAAATATTTCATGATTACTATTATTTATATGTATAATCACTGACCACTTTGACCATATTCATCCTGTTGAAATTATTTAGGACTTATGAGTTGAATATCATCAAAATGACTAACGTGAACTTAAATAATTAATAATTTTAATATAATATGATAATATATAAAATAAAACGTATAATATATTTCAAAATGTTATTAATCTATAAATAAATTATATAATTTTATTAGTTTATAAAAAAACAACATAGCTGATAAGGAAGACTCAAGGTATGAAACATTATTTTAATACTATCATTTTTTAATGTTTCTATTCCAACTCTATTTCTTCTGAATCCATTTTCATCATAATATTTAAGGATTTTTTTGAATAAATTTCGTGATTGAGGTCATTTTTATCCATATTTTTCTTTCTTTATTGGGTTTTTTAAACATAATATTTTTATGGTTTTATATGAGGAACACTTTACATTAAAACATAATTTTAAATGTTCTAAAATCTTATTTCCAAAATATTTATCTTCATGTGTACATTTTTATTTAAATATTTTGTGAATGTGATTAATAGTCTCCCATGATTTATTATAGATATTATTACCCATTCAGTAACTTTAACCAAATGGTTTAAAATTATTCTTTCCATCATTTTTTGAGTGATTTACATTATGAATATTTTATAAATTTTAGAATGGAATGTTTTATTTTAACTTATAATGAATGTATATAATATACCATGGTCAAGACCCATAAAAAATTTGAAATTAATTTAAATTTTCCCATTTTTTATTTTGAAACAATTTATTTTCTATAATATTTTTTGGAAATTTTTTTATTTCATTTAAAAGTGAAAAGGGTATTTTTCTCATTTCATATTCCATTTTATAGCAATTTTCATCAATGAAAAAAACCTATCATGTTATAGGATTATTCAAAAGTCACTATATGTGTCTCTTATATATATATACCTATCTTTTTATCCCTTCCTATGAATGTTTTGTACATTCTTTATTTTCCAATTAAAATTTTGTTCATTATAAAATAACCTTTGATTACAACATGTGGCAGGATTATGCAACCCATTTCTTTCCATGGATAATTATTACATCTATGTTTTGAAATTTATTTCATTTTGGATAAACACATAATAATGATCATGTTCTTACGGATGAACCAAAATAGGACCCAAATTTCTTATGTAGTGTTTTTGTCTCATGAGACATGATATATGGGATTAAGGAGAATAATAAATCAATTACATGACTGTCCACATTGTGATTTTGTGTTGGATGTTATCCTTGAATTTTGTTTTTGTAATGTTATATATCACTTACACACTTCCTATATTTTAATTAAATAATTATACCATGTTATTTAATTTATTCATGCATGTCAGTACTCATGATCCTTCTCTTTTTTAATATAATGTTATACATTTGACTCACACGTTTTGTTTCTCCATCATGTTTCCCCCCTTAATGAGATTTATGTGCTCATCACCCATTTTATAATGTTTTTCATAGGTATATAAAAATGTGTACTAAAAAGAATGAGGTAAAATTGAAATGTGTGATGATGTCTCATGAAAATAAATATGCTACATCATAAATGTTTTTTTTGGAAAAAATGGATACCTGGTGGATGTTTCATCTTTTTGATGTAATATTTATTTATGTATTGGAAATTTCTTAATTCTATAATACTTTGAACCATAAATATCCAAACAAATAATAAAACACTTGAATTAAGACCCAATATTATGTAATATTAAAGGATGGTTCCTTACATGAAACATACACCATACAACCATATTACCTATGTCAATGTGGGGACATCTGTAAATAAGGTATCTATATAAGAAGGTTCACATACATAATGTCATTCTATATTATTGTAAAATGGATTAGTTACAATAATAAACCCATAAATACATTTATGACCATATAAATTCTATGAAATACAATTTAAAATGTTAATATATTTAATAAGTATCTTATTATTTCCTTTTGAATCTATTCATCATACCATTTTTTTATCCCTTTGTAATGTTATTAATAATCAATTCATTTAACTCGTAAAATATCCTCACAACCCATTATACTAAATGATGATCATCAATTAGGGATAATTCCCAATAATTTTTAATGGATATTTAAAATTTTATCATTCATGGAAATTAAGAAACATCAATCAAGAATAAATAATAAATATGGATTTATATATTATAAAATATTGATATTCAAACAACCATTAATACAAAAAATTTAGATTTCTAAAAAATATAGATTATAAATTACCCTAATGTGAAAAAATGACCACACTCCATATAAAATATTGATTTCTTGTATAATTTTATTACCAATACTAATGATCTCTGAATTACATTATCTAAAATGAATCAACTTTTACTTCCTTGAGGAGAAGAAATGATATAATACTTATGTTTTAGTTCCTATGATTTTTTATTTTTTTATTTATATATTTTATGGGTATATTGTGTATATAAACCTTCTTCTAGTCACTCACATGTTCTTTTTACATCATATTATGATATTATCTAACAGAAACATTCTTTCATTTCAAGTTTTGAATTATAGATTCTTATGTCAGGTCGTTCAGGCTATGACTCTCATATTAAAAAGTCATATAATTTTGGTTGGCACTCCTAGATTCTTGCATCATGTAAATTGGTTTTTGACTCCATGATTTTAAAATTTTATATAGGATATATCTTTGTCAAAAAATACAAGGGTTATGACTAACGATAAAAAATTCAATGTGTATTTTTAATTATATCTATACTAAAAAAGTATATTTTTCATGAGATTATGATTCCACTTGTATGGGAAATTCATCCGTCACTAATTATATTGGAATAAGAGTGGACTTGGTCCAATTTTTTCTTAACATGTATAAACATTTTATGCCCTATAATTAATATTAATTTCTTTTTCTTGATAGATTTTAATTTTTTATACAGTATATTCACCCCCACCACCTCTTTACTTTATTCCATCCATTACTACCGAATGTTATGTATCATAAGGTGTCCCTTTAATGAATTTTTAGTTGAGCTATATTGTGTTTTTAACGATTCCTACACATTATATCATAGTTTAAAACATTTTAACAATATTTTATGTCTTCTATTCCTATTTTCTATCTATTACGTTCACAATATGTTCCTTTTAGAATTCAAAAATCCATCTAGAGCCTTGTCCAATCCTCCTTTTTAACATTTATCATTATGAAAACCTATTCCATTAACTCGTGGTGTAAGGGTAAATACAATTTAACATGGAAGTAATAAATCCTAATGATTGTTGGAATCCACAAAAAACTCATCATTTCAATGGTAATAATTATAACTACTATAATACCATAATGGAAGCATATCATAAGAAATTTAGCATTGAACAATGGACAAAAATGGTAAAACGTTATATTTTTTTTTTGATTCCAATCTAGATACTCTTATAGGAAATGATGAAGCTAAATTTGTTTCAAGTTATATTATTATAAATATTTTATACTATATAATATTATAAGTGTTTTTATTCATTTATTTTTATGTAAGACTACTCATGAGATCATGAATATTTTATAATTTGTGAAATTTATATACAAAACGATGATTAAATCCAAACATATAATGCATCGAGTGGAGTAAAATGATTTAAAATTAGGTTAATATAAGATAGTAAATGTTATGTTCCATCGGATCACTACAATAGAAAATAGAATGAATCCACTTAGAGAATTCATGGAGAAACATGTACATATTGAAAGATTTCTTCGAGAAATCCTGATGAAATGTCTCACAAATAAGGTAGTTATTTATAAAATGATGAAATTAAATGAGTTAACAAAATATGAACTCATTGAATCATTTTGAAAACATAAACTTTATTTAAATTAAATTATAGAAGAAGATACAATAAAAATAATTTTATTGGCTTTAAATCATTTATACATGTTCCCGATAACACTTTTGAATCTGAGGCATATGAAAAGGACAATGGGGAAAATGATAATATGATAAAAATGATTTGATAAATTATGAATTAAATGGAAAAGTAATCAAATTACCAAGGAAATATACAAAGAATGATCAAAGAAATTAATTTTAATATATATGTACTTGATGTAACCTTATATGAACATAGAAAGAAGTGATATAACATGCATGATTTTCAAAAAGTTGAAATAAGAAGGAAGATACAATAAACACAATAAATAATTTAAATTTTCCTATCATGTTGGATAGAGGTTAAATAATGAATCCATTAAAAGTGAAGATTTATCATATGAGAAAGAGTTAGCTAAACTATATTATATTACGATAAAAACAATTGAGGTATGTAATGATTATAATTTTCGTTAATATTGTAATAGTTATTTTTATTTCATTGTTCAGTTATATAATCAATATGATAAGCTTAAAAAATATATTGTCAGTTTTACCGAGTCTTACAAACAATTGAAAGAATAAATTAAGAGGTTATTCATGGAATGTAATAAATATAGTAAAGGGAATGAATATCTACATGAATAAATAATAAATTATTCTTCATGTAAAAAGGAAATATATATGATTATTTTGATTTTGTATATAAGTAGAAAGATAACATTGAAAAATAATTTGTTATCTTAATGTAAAGGTTATCTACATATGTTCCAAGAAAGTAAAAAATATTTAAATTATGGTTTATCTGATGAAACCAAATAAAATTAAGGCTCATTTTAGTTATAATCCATCGATTCATGATTTATATAAGATGAAATATTTCAGATGTTTTTCTATAGAATATTCTTCAGTTACATTATTTTATTGTTGATTTAATTGTGATTATGTTAATGAATATTATCTTATATTTTATCAATATCAGGGTTTATCTATATATTTTATTTCAATGAATTTATCTTTTAAAGTACCTCACAAAAAATTACATAAATCTATTTGGGTACTAAAGAAATATTTCTATAACCTAGTTATATACAAAGGATAATTGGTACCAAATGGTTATTTTTAATATAACTCTTTTCAGGATAACCACATTATAAATCTAAATGACACATGGTTAATGGATAATAGATATTCCCATAATAGGAAGAAAAAACTATCTAATTTCTATACTACTACCCAAAATGATAGAGGCTCAATCACATTTGGAGTTAACTGTAATGGAATTTTTAATGCTTTTTGTAAAGTTGGTATTTCAAATTTTTTATTTATAATATTCTATATTTTTAAAAGATTGAACATATTTTAAAATATAAACTCAAATTTTTTTGATAATGGTATGTGTGTAATGTTTAAAGATTATAACTATTTATAGAGTAAAGATAATTATTTTTTAATTTATCTAAAAATTTTAAATACTATTTTATTTATTTGTCTTATCTATCTAATCAATATGTCAATATATCAATGAAATATAAATAGATTATAGTCTCTGATATAGGAGGTTTAACCATACACCTTTTTGAATAGTACAAAAATTTTCCTAGAATATATTATTATTATATTATACCAAGTTAAATGAAAGAAAAAATATTCTTCTGATTCATGTTTAATAGTTAAAGAGAAAAATGAATCATTTAAATATATTAATCAAGTTTCATCTTTAGATCCTATAGAATTATAGTTTCTATATTTATTTAGTTATATAAAAACGTCAAATATGGGTGGTAAAAAATGTGTTCATTATTTATTGTTGATTTTAATAGATGTATATGGTCTTATTTTTTATCTCATAAACATTAAAACATAGTTTTCTTTACTTGTTTATTAAATATGGGTCAAAATATGAAAGTTCATTTAATTGTTTCCATTATAATTGAATAAGGGGTGTTAGGTTTCTCTAATATGAATGGTTGAATAATATTATAAAGTAGATGAAATGGAATAGATAACATAAAAGATAAAAATAGTTCTAATTTAATGATATATTGAGTTACATTAGAAGTTAGAAGAGGGTTGAATGATAAAGAGGTAGATATCTCCTAAAAACACTTCCAATGACCTAGGTGATACCTTCCATGGGCTCAATTCCTCTAGCTGCCAAAATTTATCTAAAATTAATTGTTTCATCCCCCATATTTTATGCCACCTATATATCACTACTAACTAAATACATCCAACCCATAACTACTAATAAATATTTAAAAGACTACGATTAACATGAAATATAAATAAAATTTCATATAATTTACACCCACTAGGAAACGTCCTTGTACATAATGGCATACCAGAAAAATATGGCCCACCTCTTTTGTCTTCATAACATGTCTTATAGTTTATTGTTTATTTAAATTATATATCCTCAATAAATTAACCAACATCCCATGTTTCTCTAAAGCAATTTAATTGATGAAAAACTGCTAAAATCACATTATTCTACCTTAAAAATTCTTCTAACTATCTCAAGACTAACAATATAATCATCTCCTAAACCATTTTAACATTCCATATTTTTTTCATTTTGAATAGATTTTGTGAATCAATTCCAATACTGAAGTGATATGACACTTGTAAGATTTATAGAAAACCACACTAAAAACATCGATCATTTTATTTGAAGCTCATTGTTGCAAATAATGACATCCACCCACAGCTCTGGAATTTCTCACCCCTTCATTAATTCCACACACACCAGTAAAATTAGAATCATATGTATATTTATTTTTATTTAGTACTTGATCAAAATCTTCAAAAACTTTAGTTTCATTAGATCTAGGATAATTATCAATGGTGTGTTGTAATTTTATAAGACATTAATCTTGAACAAGATTGTTTCTTGCCATACTACCTCCTTGTAAGTATTTTACATGTAGATATAAAATATATATTGATTATTTTATGTCAATAGGTTTGTAGGGTCCAAATAGGGCATCGGTACCCTTAGAGGAGTGGGCAATCTAGGTATGGATATTGTTTTTCAAATTATTCTGTCTCCACTATATCATTATCTCTTTATCACAAGGGTTGATTTTTTTCATTTGTGGGTTTATTATGATCACTTATTTTCTTCATTATCCGATGATGATTCTTTGGATGCAATAAATGAAAGAAAGTTAGCAGACACTATAATTTTTTTTGGTTCACCCTCCCGGGGCTACAACCAAGGAGTATACAACGAATATATGGTGTTGTAACAAATCCACTAAATCACACTGGAAATAATTTTTGGGATAGGTCAATTATATACCCACGCTCACTGCATTTTCAATGTTTAGAGTTATATCACTATGTTCCCAAGGGTCACTCCTAGTTTTTTTGTTTTTTTTCTCACTACCGGTAAAAAGGACCACCTTCTTCCTTTTACATTACTCACTGCTCTTGAAAGGATCTACTCTCAGTTTATGGACTTGTTTTTCCATTCATTATCATTAATGAATACTCTCTCAATTATAGATAGATGCTATCTAGAAGTTACACATTTATCCAATGATGAATATCACTTTCCATCTAAAAATTGTAAAATACCTTTTGAAACACTTTTAGAAAGCACACTTCCTTTTTATGGATCACAATTTTGAAAAGCTAAAATAAGACTTTGCAATGCTCCAACCTCTTCTTGATGCTCACAAGTTCCCAGAGCACACAGGTTTGCAAAGCTCACTACATCACAGGGATCTCTATATCAAAAATATCACTACTTCACTGATCTCAAATAGGTCTTTTCGATTTAACAGAGCTAAACAAGTATTCATGAAGTGTAAATCCTCTACAAATTTAAACTTTCATTTGTGGTGCTTCTTCCTTGCAGAGATCTCAGGTGCATCTTTGAATTCCTTTTATATTCGCAAAGCTCCCTGCTCTATGAATCTCATTTTCAATTCGAGACTTTAAGGTTTTTCATTTGATCTCTTTACTCTTCTCACGGGGTTTGAGATCTATTTATATGTGATACCACTGACATGATAACCTTCCATTCAAAGTCAACACCTCATCATCTCAAATTGTAAAGGTATGAATTCCAATAGAAATTCTCTCTATATCACGAAGCACAATGAAAATTTTAGATCACAGAGTTCATCATAATTGTGGAGTGTTCTGTCAATTCCTTTACACCACCTCCATAATTATCCCTTTCAATTCTCTTCATAACTATTTTTCATGAAGCAAGTTTTGATCACAGTTCCCACCATCAATATTCTTCTTGTCTCTGTGAAATCAAATTCAAGAATTTCACCTTCTCTAAAACTCCTTCCCTGTGCATATTTTGATGACATCTTCCATGAAATTCACATTTCGTGATTCTCACCATACTCTATATTTGGGACCACAAAATTATGATAAATGCAGGAAAATGACACAACCTTTTATGTGTTATTTTGTACAGCCTCTAGATATTCTATTCCTTTTTATGGTTATTGGTCAACATGTATTTTCAATAACATCTCTAGGACACAAAAATTCACCATGAAAACATTCTTTATCAAAAAAAACCTAAAATTGTTGTAATTTAACATTGATGTATTTTTTCCCAACAAGGATTCATAGAAACATATTTAAATAATTTTAATGAAAATGTAGATAAAATATTGTATCTATGTTGGCATGCAAATAATTTTCTCATTGTACTACCTCATATACCCTCAAATCTATTTTAAAGACTCCATATATTTTTTATTATAAAATTATAAAAATTGGATCTTCGGTATCACTAATATTGATTTTTAGACCAACATATCTAGTTCTGACAACCATGTATCTTTTTTTATTTCTTCTTAGCCAGTCAACTCCAATGCAATATAGCAGCATGAAATAGTGTGTGTGTGTGTATTTTAGATGAAAAAGAACATGGAATTTATTAAAAATGGTGATATAGAAGTATGATAAAATATACAATAATTAAAAATAAAATAATATACTCTCTAGTGATCACGTTTTCTTAAGTGATACCCTAGTGTTTTCTTTCGAAACAGCACACACTGTTAGCAATGAAGGACTATCGATGCTATTTCAGGTTCTTTTTTAGCTATACATGCATTGTCCCAGCAATTATCCCCCTACATGTACATCTCAAATCTTTGAATAAATATGTAAATATTCTTCCTTTAATCATAAGTATTATATAAAATTCATTTAAACCCATTAATCATAATGTCTTTATAAATTCCCTTCTTAGTCTAACAAACATCGTCCATCCACATAGTTCGCATGTTTTCCTATATCATGAAAATCACCAATGCACATTCTAATCATGTAATAGTTCAATCACCTCACCAAATTTTTTTCCCTCGAATTAATTTCAAAAAATCAGTCCTTTTTTGCTTGATTTAATTCCCAAATGGGTCTCTCTATTATGAAAAAATATCAAATATTATAGATGGAATGCATTAAATAGTTTGTAACATCCATGAACTCAATGAAAGAAAAAAAATTTCTGTCACTCTCTCATAAAAATAGTTACACAATAGGATATAATAGATGGAATAGAACAATATGAATCAATATTATTATTTCTAAAATATTTATAGTTCAGGTAATGATATATGGGATAAGAGGATGGAATGAAAAAAATAGAGCGATCTATACATAAAGATTTATTTTGATGATCGTGGACAAACCTCCCAAGCATGTAACTATAGTGGAATCCATGATTTACTAGAAATTAATTGTTCCCTCACCCATATATCATGACACTATTTTATGACCACTGACTATACTATACCATAACCCAACCCCTAACTATTTGAGAAAAGACCAAGCTACCACTGACAGCTAATACAGATTCCTAATATATAGCCAGTTTGATATTTTTTTAGTCTGATATGTTTTGTAAATATAATTTTTATGATCATAAAATTTATACTCCAAAACCCTACAAATAAATTGTGTTATAGAAATAAAATTAGAATTGTTCCTGAAAAGAATTTAACTATGATTGATGGGTATAGTCTGGATGATTATTTTTTTGTAGAATATTTTAATACATATTTTAATGTCTTAAATAGAGTTTATGATAGACCATTAATGAATAAACCATCTGTATTATTTTTTAATGATGGATTAATAACGGATTATTAATTTGAATTTTGTAGTTGTAAACAAATTTTCTTGACAATAAAGGATAATTTTGGAATTCATGATTTTAAAATTTTGGAATGTAGATTTCTTGGTTATTCATATAATAGTAAATATTATAGATATTATAATAAGTAAACTTTGACTGTTGATGAATCTATGCATGTAAAATAATAGGAATGCTGTGATTTTGATAAAACTATTACCGAAAATATTGAATATTATTTTAGGGATTTCAATTTAGGTTCAGAAACCCCTAGAGAATTTATCTATTGAGGTGGATTAAATTTATTTAAAAAATGATACTAGTTACTGGAGGATTCAAAAATTCATTCAATTTAAAATGTGATTGGTAATGCTAGATCTCGTATGAATACTCAATGGTCTTCATGAAAATTATTTGTTGACACTAGTTTTGTTTCTTATTGTGTTCCTAATAACGTTTTTGACTCTTTAATAATCATAATAATATTATATCTATAAAATATGAGCTTACTGTTTTTTCATAGAAATGGTTTTTGGTCGTCATCATAATTGAATAAATATAAGTATGAAATTAGAACTAAATGTGAATTTAGAAGAAAGCTAAATAAATCTACATAGATTGCCAAAAATAAATCTAAACATTTCTATCAAGGATACTCCCAAGATGAAGGTGTGGATTTTGATAATTGTTTTCTATCTATTGTTAGGTTAACAGATATTAGAATCAGGATTTATTTTTTATAATTATTTTTATTTAAATCAAAGGGATGTTAAAAGTGAATTCTTAAATTGTTTTATATCTGAATAAGGTTATGTTATTCTTCTGTTTGGTTTTTAACATGGTAACTTTCTTAATCATGATTATATGTCATCCAATGTTATTATGGTCTCAAACACAAATAGAATGCTTGGAATTATGGTGATTTAATTTTTATTATTAATGGTTTCATGAAAGATAATGTTGATCCAAATCTGTTTATTAAAAGAGTTTATATTGATATATTAATTGTTAAAATATAAGTTGAGGATATACTTTTTGGTTATTCTAGTGATTTACATTGTTATGACTTATCTAAATTGTTGTCTACTATTTTTTATGCGACCTCAATGGGAGAATTAATATTTTTCCCTCACATAATATTTATCATGGTAAATAAGCTATCATTTTTAATTGATTCATGTATAAAAATAGTTGGTGAAAATGTTTGGTCTTAGTTCTCGATAATCAATGAAAGCACTAATGAGGAATAGTTGTAACATGGATATTTATTCTTTTGGTTAACCTGTTGATGTTAATGATTATATCAGTATGATTGTTAAATTTGATTTCTGACCTTTATTTTGAATTGATATCATGTTTAGTGTGGTTTATGTAAAGGTATTCATATTGATATTACACACAATTATATTAAAACTATGAAAATAATTATTAGATATGTTAAAAGAAAATAGTACCTCAGGTTTATTTTTTTCTATGAATATTTTTATAGTTAATAACATATTATGGATTTTATTTTAGTGGGATTGTAATTTAATGAAGTCCATCATACGGTATGTTTCATTTCCATGTAAATTTATTAATTTAACGTTCTTCTGAAAATTTATATTTTTTTATCTACATCTAATGATGGGTATATTTATGATTCTAGTTTTTGTACTCATATTTTATGGGATAACCAAATTTTATCTGATTATGATATTTATTTTAGAAATTTCATTTTTTATTATTATATTAAAAATGAAATTTCACATCTAAAAAATCTTTTAAATCATCTTAGAACTTTGAAAATTGATTAATTATTTCATTTTATTAGACAAAATGTGAATTAGAGTTTTGTTGTTCTTGAATTTAACCCTACTGAGAATCATCATGCATATAAAATTAAAAATACTTTAGACATTGATCAATTTGAATAAAATTAATTTTTATCTTCAATTATTGGAAAAATATTTTTTATATACCTGTATATGTATAAGGTATTTTCTCATTCATTTTATAAATTTAAAAATGGATGAGAAAGTAATTTTTTATTTTACCTGTTCAATTTTTCCATAAAAAAGTGTAAATTTTTTATTTATTTATTTTTTATTTGATTTCAATAGGTGATAATTGTGTATTTGATTTAAATTTTCAATTTCTATATTTTTTTATTATATGTGTTCTTTAAATATTAAATTTTTTATTTTATCTGATTCCATTTCTTCATATGTGTTGTAAGTTGTTTTAATGATATTCATTTGTTTAATTTATTTTATATTAGACTCTATATTGAGATTATATAATAATTATTTATTTTCTATTTCTAATAAAAAACTTATGTTTAATAATCATATAGTGTTTTCTTTATAAATATTATTTGATCGTTTCTATAACTTTTACTATAAATATTTTATGCTTCGATATTAATTATTATTTCTTGTTAGATATAAATATTTAGTACTATTAGTTACACATTTTTTCTATTATTAGTTATAATTTTTTCGTTGTTAGTTTTAAATTTATAAAACAATTATTAACAAATCCGTGATTCTCTCAGTTATAAATTTACATTATAATCAGTTTTAAATGTCCTTTACAATTAATTCAAATTGGATTCAACCATTCGTTCCAAATTTATTCCATAATTGGTTAAGAATATTTACTACCATTAGTTTAATATTTTTTCTACCATCATTTCATTAAATATTATACCATTAGTTCAATAAAATATAATAGGATAAGTCCAAAATTTATTTTATCATCTATAGTTAATTATTGGACTGTTCAGCATGTAATGGTACATAAAATTCCACATACATAAATTTCTAATTCCATTCCATGGAATAAATTATTTTATTTGAATATTATTTTAATACTATATTTTTTATCTATTCAAGATTTAATTTGATTCAAAATAAATTATAATTTATTTTTATACTATTTTAATTTATTTTATAATTTTTAAAATTATATTTATTGAATATTTAATTCATAGTTCTATCTCCAATGATAGCCTTCATTTCATGTTTCATGTATATGTGAATATTATTTTAAGTGGTAGGATTTTTTAAATGATATTGAATATATTTTTAATGCCTATGAACATTTTAAATACTTTTTTGTGTCTTAAATGTATATTTATTTTTTTTTTATTTAATGAATGATTTTATGATGTTTTTTAACATAGTCAACTTGCTTGTGATATTCATGGATGTATTTGACATGGTATTATAGAATTAGTCTGAAAATATAAACATAAAATTTTATGAATTGTTTTAAATCTTTCAAATGAAGTAAATAAATAATCTTGAATTCTTTCGATATTTTTGGATTATATTTTACCTATGATAAAACTACATTACTCTATTATTGTAATTGAATTATTTTACCCATTTTTATGAGTAGTCATTAGTTTTTATAGCTTTGAAGAATATATATAATGGAGGAACAAAATTCTTGGAAGATACGTCGTTATAATATGATGATTACATATGATTACATATGAATTAATGTGACAAAACGTTATCATATTCTATAAACCTTCATGTGATCATGTACACATTGTATATTATTACTGACTTTCTCTCAAGGACTCTAACAAAACATCATTAAATTCCATTGTATTAATGATATGTGTTTATATAATAATCATGAACCAATACCTATTAATATTTGTTTTATCATTCTATTTTTTTACATGTAAATTGTTTATGTAACACATCATCCCATCACTCAAACATCATTTCTCCATCACTATTTGATTTTCCAAAATATATGATTTTTCTCTTTTTGGGTTGTGGCCTATGAATTCTAAATTTATGTCATTTGTTTTGGGACACCAGAATACTAATGTCAGGTGATTTGGGTTCTAACTCCCAGATTCACAAAATAAGGGTTTAAAAGATCTTCTTTAAAAACATTTATGTGTTTTGACTCCACATAAAAAAGTTAGAGGGTATTTATGGATATAAAACTTCTAAAAAATATGTGTATTGTATTAGATGATGATTCTTCTTAAAAATCAGGTCATGAAAACGCATCACTCACATAGAAAAGTGTGGAAAGAGTGGGCTATGTCAAATATGGAGAGAATTATTAAAAAAAATATTTTATTCTCCCTTTTATTTTAGTTTTCATTTCACTATTTTATATGGCCTATTCAAACACCCTCTAGAACTTCTACCATCCATTCAACCCTAACATGTTCAAAATTGCACTCAGTACCTCATGGGCTAGTAATTGGATATTTTTACCTACCATAAAATAATAAAACTCATTCATAGTGAGTGAGTTAAATAAATTAATCAAAACTACAAGAAATATAATCTGGCGGGATATGAATTTTAGGTCATACACTACATTGGAACAAATTTTGTGGTTGATGTATTATCACAGGTAAGGGAGGATATGAAAATGGGGAATTTGGTTTGGTCTTGACATAGATTGGTGGAGAACCCAACTCATAAGGGACAAGTCAACTAAAATTATTGATTGTAGTAAATATTTGGTGGTTTGTAAATATTCATGGAAATGTGACTAGGTTATACTTTTTGAAATGAACTATTTTATTTCTGGAATAGGTCTGTTTTTCCTTAAAAATTAGTTTTGTTATGAATGTTACCTACATTTACCATTCATCAGAAACCATGGAGAATATTTTGTAATTAAATACAAAAAATCACATTTCTAGTAGTGTAGAGTGAGTTAGAATGTGACGATGTGTGCAATATTTTTTTCCAGACTGTATAGTTTACCAAAAATTAGTGTGAGGGATTAATCCCTTCTAGGTTTCTCCAACAATGACTGATACCTGTAATTATTTGGGAAGTGGTACTAATTGATTTTCATTATGGGATACTTAAAATTTAAGGGAATAAATAGGTATTCAAGGTGGTTGATTGGAATGTAAAATATAAAAATTATATAGAATATAAGAATAAAATGGTTATAAAAATAGTTTCTGACGTGTTCATGATTGAAATCATATGGTTTCATGGAATTCCATAATTCATACGCAGGGAAATGTACCTAATATTTATTAGTATGATAGTATATTAGTTGTTCAAATTAAAATGAACAACACTAAATATGATATATTAATACAACCAATAAATTGATGGACAAAGGGTTGGGGTCAACTAGTGATTGGAGGCTTACTTGTGGTGTTTTTCAATAGATCATCATTTATACTGGATCAAATGGTTGGATTTGGATGAATACAATTAAACCATATCATTCCATGCAGCCACTAAAAATACACAATTTTTGGTTGTGTATGGTTATAGATACAACATATTTTCCACTATTCTGAGGGTGAGGTTGTCGACGATGTTTTAGTTACATTACTTATCATGAAATATGAGTTCCGAACTTCATGAAAATATCCACGGGGCACAAAAAAGTATGATAGAGCTGTCCAATCACTGATGGTGTGTGGTGGCTTATGAAGTGGTAGATTCTGTATGGCAGAAACTATGACTGAATGGACCCAACACCAAATATTATAAATAATAATAACTAGCATCTTGATATTATGGACATTTTCTAATTGAAGTGAGTGTGGAAATTGACACATAGATGATTATCGTACCATACCATAGTTAGATACACCCATTTTTTGATCTTTCCATTATCTGGGAACCTCTTAGACCACACCATGTCACCAATACTATTCCCATGGATTTTGGGGATGACGGGGAACCTCCATAGAATCTATTTGAAACCCATCATTTGGAAAAAAATCCAACAATGGATGGATTTATGGCCAGTTAGAACTACTAAAGAAGATACTTGGGAAGATTCCCACAAAATTTCTCTCCATTTCCCAAAATTTCAACTTAAGGAAAAGGTAGAATACCAGGGTAGAGTATTGATATGAATGTGGAGCAGGTCACTAGGAAACAGACTAGCCATTGGACCAGACCACCCATTCAGTTTACCTACTTAAAGAGGTGTCGTTAAAGGGGTAGGGTATTGGAAGTCATGTGTTATCTTTTTACTAGGGAAAATATTATAAAACATTTAAATGTGTAGTATGGGGGTTATAAATTGGGAAGAGATAGAACATCAAAATTTGTTTGGTAGTTGGATATTCCTGGGTAGAGCTTAGGCCTAACGAGGAACACTACCACATATCCAAGGAAGGGATGCACTGACTTTTATGAGTATTAATCATAATGTAGTGATAAAATGGGGGACTTTATCAACTCTAGATAAAAGAGCAGATAAATCTACGATTTATCAGTGCTAAAAAGGGTGCTAATAAGGGATAGATTTAGCACCACTATTATTAGTTATGATAAATGTTACTAATAACAAATATTCTAAATATATATATATATAATATTATTATATTTATATTCAAAAATAATTTTTATTTGTATAAATTAAATAAAAATGCATGTTTATAATTAATATATATTTTGTATTAATAAATATATATATAATGTTTAAAAATTTTTTTGTAAGATTATATTTAAATATATATATTTTAATAATTATAATATTATAATATATTTCATTAAATAATAAATCTATTTATTAGATTTAAATGATTATTTCGATTTATTATATTTTTTTTATACATACATATATATATAATTATAAATATATAAATCTATGTTTCCAATGAATTTGGTTAATAAATATACTGATATTTGAGTATGAATGACGTGCATATAAGTTATGTATTCATCATGAATAGTCATTTATACATTTCACCCTTCTTATTATTCATGTTATTCATCAATGATGACGTTTTTTTAATTTTTAGTACTTTACAAGGTATATGATTCATTTATATCATATCCATGAATATATTATATTCTCAAAAATACTTATAAAATTACAATAAATATATTTAAATAATAAATACATTTATTTTATTTATAATTGTAAAATTTTAATTATATATACATATTTTTAAATATATTTATTTTTAATAATAATTATAACTACATATACATATATTTGAATAATTATAAAATTAAAATATATATATCTGTTATAATTTTGTAAATATATATATATATATAATTATAAAATTATAATATGTATATTTATTATACTTATAATGTTATAAATATATATAATTAAACAAATATATTTATAAATATATAAAAATATTTGATAATAAATGTTAATAGTTATAATTTAATTCTATATAAACTATAGATATATTTAAATATTTATAAAATTATATTAAATATATTAATTATATCTATTTATATACAAATATTTATAAATAAATAAAATAGTTATAATTATAATTCTAAATTAATATATATATTTAAATAATTATAAATTTATAACAAATATATTAATTATATATATTTCAAAAATTGTAAATATATTTTTTATAATTTAATAATATATAGATATATTTTAATTTTAATTTAAACTATATATAAATATACATTTATTAAAATTTTTAATTAAAATAAATAAATATTTATTTGTTGTGATATATATAAATATTTATTTATTTATTTAGATAATTATCAATTTACAAAAAATATATTTATTATTCTTAATTAATTTTAAAAATGATTAAATATATATATACAAATCTATAAAAAAATGAAAAATAAAAATACATATTTATACATATAATTATAAATAAATTCAAATATATTTAAATAATTATAAAATTATAACAACTATATTAATTATAGTTATTAATAAAATTATAAATATAATAAACATATTTTTAAAAAAACATTTTTCGTGTTATGCACCTATTTTATTTTTTGTTGTATATATACAACCCCATTAAATTAGAATATCTTTAATTTTTTATTATCATCATATTTTAAGATTAATTTATCATGATCCTTTCATTTGGCTCAAATTTCAGTTTTACCAATGTTGTAAGTGTTTTATGTTAAAATGTCATCATTTATTGGGTTCGTTTGTGATTAAGTGTCTAATGTTGATATATTATGATGTACCACTAAGTAATTATCATGAATTTTATACTCCTCTTATTATTGAATGAGAATACATGTATTCTATTGATAAGATGCAATCACTAATACATACTGATATCATTTAATTTAGGATTTTAAATTATTATTCAAGAATTCACATGGTATGGTTATTGTATTGTAGGAATTAGGCTTCTATGGTGTCAAAGGAGAAAATGAAAAACATGATAAAATGTTCTTATTATACATCGGGAAACCTTTTAACTAGAAGTGTATTAATGATTCACAAAATATTGCAATTCAAGAATCATGTATTGATAGAGGTCATGGAAAACATCAAGCGGATAATCCAGTAGACCATGTGAGTTTCTAATACATTTCACGAATCCTTAAAAACATATCTCCTTCCAACCAAAGGAAGATACACATTGTGAATCCTAGTTAGACATCATTAGAAGAGTCATAGTTTCAAATATCAGATGAGATTCGCGTGAGATCCACACATTTTAAAAATCGGCAGACAAAAACACAGATCGACATTACAAGACATGACTTCTTAGTACATCATGTGTAATGATTATAAATACAAAATCAGGTGCACTGGATTAAGAGTCTTCAGATTATACACCATTTGTTTTTTCATTCCACTCTTGTTCTCTACTACTCCATCTACCCCATACTCAATATTTCTTAGTCTACATTCATTTATTTACTCACTGCAAGTGTTGTGGATCAAATTTATTATCGTGTTTCATTCTGCGTACATTACCAATGCCATTTTTCTCATTGTTCATTATAAGTAGAAAGCCACTACAAACAGTTGGTACAATTGTTCTAATCATTATTTTATGTATGTAGTTAATATAATTATTATTGATTTGAGATCTATATTGATTAGTCCTTATCACATGTTCATTTATTGGTTCTCCCGGATCATTGCATGTTTTCAACCATTAAATATCAAATTTTAAACTATGATTTCAATTCCACATTTAGATTTTTTCAATCATACCATGAGTGGATAAACCACCTAGGGTAGGGATCGAGAATAGGGGTATCCAAACTCAATAAATATTTAATAATAATATTGGTAACCTTATGGGTTGTAATCATAATAAATAACAATTATATATCAAATTCATTCAAAGATCCATTAACATGGGATATTTGAATGAATGGCCCTATACTGGTTATAGTATATTGATCTATGACCAATAGTCTGAAATACATTCATCCTTAGAATCTAATCCTAAAGCATCTAGGTTTTCACTATCTCTAGACCAAGGAATACATACCTTCTAGATTGAACTACTTCATTTAACCATATCCAACTAGTCACTATCTCTTGGTTCACAGCCTAAGACATAGGATCCAACCAAGTTATAATTAATATCAACTTTTCTATTGAACCCCAAAATTGATCCTGGTCCCTTCATTATTCCTGAATTCAAATCTCAAATCTCTGGAAATAGTTTTTATAAACTGATCCAAATTCACGAGGACTCCTACAACAGTGGTATCCAAGCCAATGTATTCCATTTTCTATCTAAATACCCATGGGATCAACCCAAGATTATGGCTATACTATGTCTCAGTGGTACTTGCGGTTTTGAAACAATAAAA
This sequence comes from Viscum album, assembly GCA_963277665.1. Taxonomy (NCBI): domain Eukaryota; kingdom Viridiplantae; phylum Streptophyta; class Magnoliopsida; order Santalales; family Viscaceae; genus Viscum; species Viscum album. Next base: position 431,288,061 of record OY728150.1, on the reverse strand, counting down.
TCTAATTAGACCGTAGCACCCGTGAATTGTACAATGTGTGCGAGCACATAAAATTATTTCACAATTTATGTGGATTTAAGGTGGTGCTTCACAAAATAAAACCATTGGTAAAATACCTAGGATTACCCCTCCCTTACCCCATTTCTCTTTTCTCTTTTCTTCCAGATTCAATTGTGTCCCTACTCTGGAGGAATAGTGCAAGCATCAAGGCCCTTTAAATCATTCGTGGAGCCTTAAAGTAAATGAATAGTTATCCTTTGATCCCAAAACCATTAAAATTTATTTTTCCTGGCGCTAGTAAAACATCAGGGGTCAAAACAATCCAACGGTACCTAACCCACTTAACCCTCCGAACATGCTACCAATAATTCTTCGAGAGAATTCTGTGAAACAAGAGTGAACCAAAATGGACTATGGATTTCCAACGATCCTTGATGATACACAATGTATTGTATGTCCACATATTCAGGCCCACACCATTAAAATAAATCATGGAATCTTCCATGTAATCCAAATCATGGGCCAGTTTAGTCGACTTAAAATTGAATATCCCCATGAACACATATCAATCATCCTAAAAGTATATGATACCTTTTAAAACAAAATAGTATCATATGATGAAATCATGTTATAAGATTTCCCCTTCTCCATATGGGACAATGTGAAATTTAAGATCAAGAGTCTAGCTGCCGAGTCAATCATGACATGGGATGATCTAGCCAAATAGTTCCAATAGAAATATTTCCCACCAATCCCGACATGAAAACCGTGGAACAAAATTTAAAACATCAATCAAATTGATGGAGAATCTACATGGGAAGCCTAGGACATAGTCAAGGAATTGATGATGATGTTTCTGGACAATGGAATAGATATTTGTATCTAACTCCAGACATTCTACCAATCTCTCCATCAAGTCTCACACATAGTTGTTGATGTTGTAGTTGATGACAGACTCCTTTTCAGGACACCTAAAGCAGTATGATCCATTTCAAATGAATTTTCTCACAATTCAATCCAGTATAAGAGTGATTTTGGACCACATTGGATTGGTATCCACATAGTGGAGGAAAATACTAGACTAGATGCGCAAGTTAAAGCACTCCCATATTAGCTAGAGTAATTTTCACTGCCTACTATACCTCCCCTCTAACACCAGTAATGGTGATACAATCATGTAAAATATGTAGTGGTACAAAACTATAACAAGAATTCAAGGCATGATATTAATATAAAAAATTGTAATATTTTAATTACATCAATTACAATCATTAAAATCCACCTTCCCAGTAGTTGGATTGATACCTTCAATAGAGGTTAGCGTTGTGGCCACCTAAATACAACAAGGGCTATTATCAAAAGATAATTTGTCAATCACCATTTCCTACCCTATGACAACCAGGGTAACAACCCATGATATAATGACCCACAATTTACATACATTCATATAACATAAAAGTTGAACAATATTAATTAAAAAATATTACAATGCTACGATAGGTACATATAGGTATATTGTCTTTAGAAACTGGTTAACATAAACAACATGTTCATATGAAATATTCATTGTTTCCTTCTTATTTCATCATTACTAGACCCCTTTTGACCTATATTACTTAATACACTTATTCATGACCCATGGAAAAGAAACATAAGAAATAGTGAGCTCTGATTCATAGTAATGGTAAAATGGGAGTTATCTGTCATATCATAATCATAAGACATATGAACATAACTTTTGAAATTTGTATCCTCCATATGAAATATTGTGATATAATTCCATGGGATAAATAATGAATATTCATTATAATCATTGAACGTAATCCAAAAAGTCAAAACATAAGACATGATCATTTGTGTCATATACATAATCATAGTAAATCATTTCAAATTAGTCATTTCTCATTGCCAAGACCATCAAAGCGGACAAAGTCCATTACTGCACCTAGTACACTCCTTGTCCCATCCTTATAGTACTGAACAGATATCATTTCTCATTCTATGCATGTATATATAAGGAGATATAAATCTTTATCCAATGAATTGGTTGGAGATATTGGTCCCACACATCTCATAGTTAAATCATTGTTTTGTGTTCCATAAAAACATAAATCATTAAAAATAACATAACCTAAAGAATAAAATGTGTTTCCAAAACATCATTCAATAGTAACATAGTACATATAATACAAATGGATTTCATAAATATAAGTTCATCATAAAATATAAAATAATATGAATAATATGGATAGTCTAGTTGAAACATAACCCTATTAAATAATTTCATCTTATATGGAAGGTAATTTTGATAAAAACACATGATATTAATTGTTGAGGAAAATATCATTTTTTCTATGAAAATGATTTTTTTGTTAAAATATTGTGAAATATTAAAGAAACAATTTAATTGAAAATAAACATGAAATATTTTAAAATAACATTCATAGAAATAAATCATTATGAAAATTAAAAATTATGTTGATGGTGTATAAGTTAAAATAGAACATTCTTCTCTTACTTTTTTTAGAATGTATAAAAGTACCAAATATTAAAAAAAAATTACGTTCATACTGTTGAAGAGAAATTCAAACATTGGGAAATTTGAAATTAAAAATTTCAATAAGGATATAAATAATATTTTAGATTACATATTTAGGAATCATGATGTGGATGATAAATATACTCAACAAATATGTACAAATATACAATCGCAAATAATAATGAGATTGCCAAATCATCCCTTACCTTAAGTCAAATTTACATTGTATTTATCTGAACCTCCAATATAATTGTATAAATAATTTAATAGACCTATTTAATAATCATATACCTATTATTATATCATATTTGATCATATTTGCATATGTTTGTTAATAGCATTTCATTATCACTTGTTTTCAGGTTTTACATACTTTATTTTCTAATGCATGTTTTCTCAAATAAGATATTCTTAAACTTAATTGGTCATAGTTACATAATTCTATAATGATATTATTTTTATATATATTATATTTATTAATTCTATAAAATTATATAATCATGTTTCAAGGAATATCATGTATAATGAATCTCATCGTGGAGATGGTAGGTCATATGTACGCAAGAATGATAGTATAATTCCAATAATTGATTAATGGTATTGATTTGAATGGTGTATAATATTTCAAAATAAATATCATGTAATAATAATAATAATATATTGTCCTTATTTCCATAATTATACCCATTTATGCAAGTTGGTAGTGAAAAGTATATTACACCACAACATGGAGATTTTAATCTCTACGTACAAACATGGTAACATTGTTTTTTTGTAAGATGGATCGATTGTGAAATATATTTCTTACATAATAATAATTAAATATAATTATATAATTGATTTTGTGGTTATTACATTTTAATGAAATAACTCATGATGTGGAATTAGAAGAAGAATGATGGTAGGAAGAATTGGAAGATAAGATTACCTCTTTCTTCGACATGTTTCCACTAAATCACCTCTTAGAGCACAATAGTTAGTTTATCATGAAAAGTGGTACATCTATAGTGTTACTAGTGAATTTGATAAGTTAAAAGGGAAGGTTATTTCTGGTGATGAAAGATCAAATTTATGTGAAGATGTGAGGGAGTAGGTTCTCTTTTACAATTGAGGTGAGGGGTATTTTTGGGATCTCCAAAAATATTCATTTATATTAAAATAAAACACCCTTGAAGACGCTAAAAATGTCCAAATTTTGGGGATGAGAATATATAGAGTTTCAATCACATCAAATAATGTATTTTAGATTACTTTTCCTACAAATTAAAAAATAATCATTTTAATTAACAATTAGTTATTATATTTAAATTGTAACTAGTGTAACAGATATTTAAATATTAAAAGTGTGTAATATTTATTTATTTGATGTAAATTAGACCATAAATAAATATATTAGATCATTTTAGACTATATATTAATTATTATATAATTTAAATTTTTTTATTGTTTTTAAATAATTTAGTAAGAAGTTATTTTGATATATAATGAATAGTGTCATTTTTGATACTATTAAATTGATTAATTTTTCTAAAGATTAAGATAAAACTTAAATTTAATCCATCTATTTTATTATTTTAATAATATGTAATTCTCATCTAAAAAACTATTAGACATATTAATTATCTAAAATTAATTTTATTTTAATATTTTTAAAACATTTATTTGTTATCTCTATTAATAATTTAATTACTACATCAATTTTGTTCAATTATTTACGATAATTATTTGTTGAATAAAAATTAAAAATAAAATAATATGATAAATATAAATACCTTATCATTAGAAATAATATTTTTTTTTGAATTTATCATCATTAAAATCCAAAATTTAATATGTTATACTTATAAAATGATGAATGTTACAACTTTAACAACACGTTAAATAAAATAATATTAGAATAATAATGTCTAATATGAGGCTCAAAATGGTCACTAACTATAACCATGGATATTTGTGATCAATATATACTTGACCAACAATATTTTATCCCGTTTTTTTTTTGACATTTATGGTTATTAAAATTAAAATTAAAATTATTTTATTGTTTTCTCATCAATTAATTAATTTTTACATCAACAAAGTCTTTTTTTGTAAGGAAATTATTTATTTCCTACCCATTTAATAAAAATTATCATGAAAAATAATACTTTTATTATTTTATATTATTCTTTATAATTGCATTTCCTTTTGTATAACATTATATAAAAAAAAATTTTAGATATAAAAATTTTAGTGAGTCATATTTTTCATTCCTTTAAAATAAAATAAATTAAATGTCCTAATATCATCCTAGTGGCTTCCAAAAGACACAATTTCGACCCAAGGATGATATATTTCAAAGAATCTCATCCAATTATATTAAGACATGTGTAAGAATAATTTTATAATAGTATTTGTATCTTTAATTTCCTACTTTACCCTTTTATCATTTTAATAATAATTACATATTTTTCTATTCCTAATTACCAAATATAAAATAAATCCATTTCCATAAATTGGACTAAATAATTAAAAATATTGATTACATTTTCATAAATTCATATCATAGAAGTTCCAGTATTTATTTTCAAATTAATCCTTTTGTTAAAAAGAGAGAATGACTTTTTAATGTTAAAACATTGTAAAAGATTACAATATTTTTACATCAAAACATAATGTAAAATTATTTATATGGTAATAAACTATATTTAATGATAAATATATATTATATTTAAAATTTTAAACTATTCAATATTATAATTTTTCCATTGAAATTATTGTGGTGAAATATTGTTTCTATTTAAATTTAGTGTATTATTATTATTCACCAAAAATTTGAAAATTATCTAATAAAATTGGAATTTAATCAGAATAAAATTTTTATATCTAGCTTTGAATGATCGTATTTATTTTTTCATGTAAATATTATTAATGTTTCAAAATCATAATTTAAATGGGCTTTTCCATTAAAATGTATAAAAATACCCTTTTGAGAAATACAAGTTTTCATACATCAAATAATGTTTATTTATACTCTATAAACAAAATATCTATTCGATGAATATAAAAAATATTTTATGAATTATATAATATAAAAATTTCATTAATTTGCTTTATAAATAGTAATTCAGTTATTTTATTATTAAAACATACAATTATATTATTGATTTATATTTTTCATAAATAATTGGCAGCGAATGACTTCACTATACTTTTTAATGATTTATTTATATATATTTCTACTAACCTAATGACTTCGTAAAATGATAATTTTATACTAAGCACATATTGTGGTTATGGAAAACTACTGATTGCAAGAAATGGAATAATTGGAATAATTAAAATTATTTAATGAAAATATTTCATAAACACATCCGGGAGTAAAACATAAACTTGTGCCAAGACCACAACAACAGGGACAACAAAAAAAATTATCCTCAAAGAGCATAGTATCAATTTCCTCTAGCTCAACCAAAAACTCATCAGCAAACTACACCTCTGGAGAATAACTTAAATAACCTCATGTGTACTTTTTATAAAATATAACAACAACAAATGACTACTCAATATACGGATATGAGAAACCAATGAGCTTCCTTGAAGAAACATGATGCTAAATTTGGTCAGATATCAAGGACTCAATCAGACAGATTACCTGGTACTCTAAATTGTAATAATGATACACACTTGTGGAAAGAAGATAAGGTCGTAGTGCTAAGAAGTAATTTTTTTGGATTTCCACAAACCATATGAAAGTGATAAATGAAAAATTTAAGAACCTAATAATAATTATACAATATAAGAATAAAAATTTTATGAGACCACTCAAGTAATACACCATGAGGTATCACCATCCAGAAACACCCAAACAAAAGAGCATCCAAAAGAACTAATATATATAGCTCCACTACAATTCAATCCACCAATTCCATTTCTAGAAATATAATGATAAGGAATAAATGAAGCACATTGTAAGTATTTTTTCATAAATGTTCGAACACTTTCACATCATTAAACCCTTGGTAGGGACTATTTCTCAGATATTGATTTATGCCAACTTTCAAAAATATTTGTTTTCAAATAAAAAAATGAAGATTTTGGTGTCATATCTCCAAATGAAGAATTATATTTAGTTTTTCTATAGAAAATCCCACATAATATGAGATAATATATCTTTTTTTTCAATATTACGTGCTATTTCGGAGTGTAATTTTGGAAGAGCTCTATCTGATCATAAAGCAATTAGTAACCTCATTTTGATGAGTTTATTTTACAGGCTAGGAAATCAAGAGATCAAAACAACATGGGTAGAACAACAACTTATAGATCGATCAATTAGTTAACCTAGAGGAATTATCAAGGATCTTTTGGTCGAATTCATTGACTTCATCTTTTCAACAGACTTCCTGGTTTATGACAAGGAAGAAGAATGTGATGTCCCTAGTATTCTCAAAAGACCATTCCTAGCTATTGGAAAATCTCTAATAGACATAAAACAAGGGTTTCTAATATTTCGATTAGTATAAGAATATGTAGTCTTAAATTTCATCAAAGACACTAAAAAATAAGATTATTCATTTTCATGCAACAATATATCTCTTACGAACGAAAGAAATTAATATATGGAAATAGAAGAAGAAAGTGAGAACTCACTCCCTGATGTATAACAAGAATATGATGTTGATAATGTTAACATAATTTATTATCAAAAAATATATACTTTCCCACCATTCAAACCCTCAATCATTAAACCCCCAACATTAGAATTAAAGCCAATTAACATTACTCTTAAGTAATCAAACATAAGAGATTCAAAATATCTAACTGTATTCATTAACTCTTGATTATCTCAGTTATAAGTAAAAAATTTGGTTGATGTCTTGAAAAGGAAAAAGTAGTTAATTTCCCAGGGAGTGGATGGCTTTAGTGGAATCATAACTACTCTAAGAACCCTAAAAATCATTCTTGAGGAAGGTGAAAAGTCCAAAACTCCAACATCAAATGCGAGTCACACCTCTAGTAAAGGAACATGTTAAAAAGAAAGTAGTAATACTTATAGATTCAAGGACAATCATTTTAATCTCTAATAGAGATTGGGTGTTCCCTATACATGTAATTCCATATAAAGGTGTGATCATAGTGGAAAAAACAAATGAAAATGAATTAATATCAATGTTCACCATCACTAAATAGATATTTTATGTAGATTATAGAAATTTAAATGTGAAAACAATGGAAAGATCATTTTCCTTTTCCCTTTATCGATTAAATGTTCGAAATACTATCTGAACTTTAATTCTATTGTTTCTAGGATGGATATTCAGAATATATTCAGATTACTGTTGACCAAGCTAATTACTCCAAAACAAGATTCACATGCCCTTTTTGGAAAATTTTCTATACATGCATGTCATTATTAATGTGTAATAAATGAACAAAATTTCAAATACACATTATTCATATTTTATATGATATGGTGGAAGAATTCTTAGAAATATTCATGGATGAATTTTTAATATTTGGAAGATATTTTGAAGTTTACCTACGAAATATTGAATTATTCCTGCAACACTATGAATGGAAATGTCTATTTTGTATTACCAAAAATTTAGTTTCTTGGTTCATAGAGGCATATTCTCAAAAAATAAAATTTACCTAGAGGGAATAAAATTTTTCCCCACTATGAAAAAATTCATCAATGATATAACTAAACCTTCAACAATTAAGGGTATTAGGATATTTCTAGGACATACTAGATTCTACCAGAGAATTGTATAAAAATATCAAAAGTATCCCTCCCACTAATTCTATTATTTTGAAAGGATATTACATTTTTATTCAATAACTGTTTTTGTAGGATTTCAATACATTAAATAAAAGCCCGATAGTATCCCTTGTAATCATTTCACCTGATTTGGAAAAGGAATTTGAATTCATGTGTGATTCTGGTGACTCTGTTTTGGCACTATGATAGGAAAAACTTTTCATCACATCTTCTACCATATATAAAATTATAGAAACACAATAAATTAATATCATGTCAACTAGAAATCTCCATAGAATGATCTCTTTGTAGTTTTGTATGCTTTAAAAAATATTCAGTCTTATTTGGTCTTGTCAAGGGTGATTTTGCACACCAATCATGTAACAATCTGATATATAATAAATAAAAAGGATTCCAAGACAAGCATAATTAGGTGGATCCTCTTTATCCAATTATTTTATATTATCATCAAAGATTCTAAAGGAATGAAAAATGTTATCCCTGTTCAACTATCCTGACTTCTACTATAACTTATTAAGGATGAGAGTGATATTTTCATCGAAGACAAATTTCTTGATGAAATTTTTTACTGCATTAAGGTACAACTATGGGGTTTTTATGTTGAAAATTATCTTTCCATTGGATTTATAAACCAAGACCTATCCTACCAAAAAAATTAATATTTTTAACTGAAGAAACACATTACTAATGCAATAAACCACTCCTATTCAAAAACTGCACAGATGTTTTTATGATGTTACGTTATAGAAGATGAAGTAAAAAATGTGATAGGAATTTTTAATAAATCACATACTGCATGACATTATCGAACCAGGCACACCATAGAAAATATTCTAAAAAGTGTAACTTTCTAGCCCACTCTACACCAAGGCATAAGGGAGTTTTTTCAATGTTGTGATAGCTGCCAGTGAAATAGGATCGTTGGGATAAGAAATGGAATGCCTCAAAACCCAATAATGGAAGTTGGAATATTCGATGTATGGGGAATTTAATTCATTGGAATGTTTCCCAATTCACAAGGAAAATATTATATTATTTTATGCATTTACTATGTCTCAAAATTGGTAGAATTTGATGCCACATCACATGACACTGAAAATGGGGTTATGAATTTCCTAAAAAAGAATGTGTTCCCAGGATTTTAATTTCCTAGGTTACTCATTAGAAATTGAGGAAGCAATTTTAACAATCAATAAGTGAAAGTATTTATGAAAAAATATAGAATCTGGTATAACATAGGATCTCTGTACCACCCAAAAACATGCGGTAAGGATGAATTATTTAAAAGGTAAATCAATAAAATCATGGAGAAGAGCATAAAAACAAGTCGAAGTGACTAGAGATTAAAATTTGATGATTCATTAGAGGCATACCACACTGTGTATAAAAAACACATTGATAACAGACCATTTTGATTGGTTTATGGAAAAAAATTTCATCTTTTAGTTGAACTAGATAATCAATAATACTAGGAAATTAGGAAGATAAATTTGGATGCTCAAAAATATAGAGAGGTTCAAGTGATGTAGTTGGATGAATTGGGAGAAATCAAAAAACATTCTTATGAAGATTCAAAGATCTACAAATAGTAAACTATGAAATGTCACGATCATCACATTGCAAGATGAATAATTGTCCCAGGAAATAAGATCCTCTTATTCCATTCTAGATTAAAATTGTTTTTCTGGGAATATGAAATTGAGATGGTTCAGCCCTTTCAATGTAATTCATGTTATACTATATGGGGCCATTGAGATTCAGACAAAAGGTGGAACATCATTAAATGTAAATGGTCAAAGGTTAAAAATCTATCCAGAACACATCATTGATGGTTTTTTCATCAACCAGAAGTTTGTCTGATCTATAAATTGTCCATATCTCAATATTAATGGAATTGCTGACTCAGATGCCACCCATGGAAGTTCATATTAGAATAGATTTGGTTAGAATAATGATTACAAAATCATAGGACCATCAAAGATCCAAAGGACAAGGTTTGAACAAAATCCAAGTTGGAAATGTTAATTACACATTATGTAACACTATTACATGACATGTACCTTCTCTGTAAAAGTTATGTAAAACCAAGCACTACATTACGTGATGCTTAGTTACACATCTGGTAATCCATCGGGACATGTTTTAAAAAATAGATCATAAAGGTAGGGTTGATAACCGGACACTCCTTTTTTTCCCCATAAACCTCAGCCTTCCTCCCCTGTAAACAACCTAAAACACCCCAATCTCTCTCCCCCATCTCCTCCTCCCACTTAGTAGTGAAACCCACCACCCACACTCAACATTCCTCCTTTCTATCCTTGAACCGCCTCCACTTCTCTCCCACTTAGCTACAAACCCCCTCTCTTCCCTTTCTTTCTCTCTCAGCGACAAGACCCCAAACCCCTCGTTTATTGTCGAGCACTCGTACCCCTCCGCCATACCCCCATTATGGAATTGACCAAAATAGTGTGTCCTACATCTTCAGAGTCATCATCTTACCGTGATGATCAGCCACCAGATAATCATCTATGTTTCTCTACACCTCATGCACCCTCAAAACCTGGGGAGAACCTCCCCCACCTTCTACTACAGCCCATGTTGAATCTACTGCTCAAGGAACTTCCTAGAATATCTATAACGACCCATTCGGGGATGAAAACATCATTTCCACCCCATTCTATCCTTCTAAAACCCAAATCATGATTTCACCCTCAACCGACTGTAGAAAAATACAATAAGTACAAACAAGACCCTCAACATGTACATTCTTTCCCACATAATCATCAATGATGAAATATTAGAGCTCCTAGACTGACTCTACCTCTCTTTCATTATTGAGGTACATGAAGAAACGTACTGGGAGACGGTTCTAGATTTCAATTATATGTTTTTAGTAGTAGTGGATAGACTACAATTATGTCTCAATGAACAACTACATGATCTCCCATTTTCCAAATTTTAAATTAGTAAGGGCATCTAAACAAGGGATTTTTCTATGTGTGAGACATTTCCAAAACATTGGTTCGATCCTCCCTAGTCTGATTCGTGGTGATAGTGGAAGATGATTTCCTGAGATTCTTCAGCAGTGCATGACCTTTGGATTACCAACTACACTCAACTATAGAACCCATAAATTTTTTTAATCCATCTAGACTTGATCCATGTATGGTTTTCTATGGAAGAATATCTTGGGAGCATAATATAGGTCGAAAAACACATTTTGGAAGTAGCCATGGGAAGCCTAGTTGTCAACATGGCTTCCCAATTTTCTATTAATTATCTGGACCACACATAGCATAACAATGGTTCTTTTATGGGATAATCGTTCATTATCTACCTCGGCCATCATCTTAGAGTGTTTAATGAACCATTTCCCTAAAAAGCACTTAAACATATAGAGGTCATTGATTTTATGATGCTGAACAATATTAATGTATTGGTAAGGGATGAGGACACTTACTGATGGGTCCTCGGAGTCCATAAAGTAGCTGACACAACACCCGAAGCACCTACAGCAGACCTTACACAATCTCTACCTACCAATTCAACTCCATCACATCTCACACATATTTACACACCTTCCACCACCAAATACACTACTTCTCCAACCAACCGTCACACCCCACATGATTATTGGTCCATGAAACAATGCATCCTGGAGAACTTGTGACAGATCTCTACCCATTTTCAACTCCCCTTCATTGAGCTTTCCCATTTTACTGCTCATCCACCACCCTCTTCTCTCATACACTCTCATACACCACCATAAAATGATGACTCATCCTCTTCTACCACTCCTGTAGCACCCACAACCCACCCTAAACTGCCCCTAAATCTATCTAACCATACTTCCCAGTAAGAGTACCTCACCGAGTTGGCCCGGTGAGGCATGGGGCCAACCACTACCACATCCACTGATGTGTCGCATGTTGATATATATACCATATGCATACACCACTATGAATTTGATCCTCTCCACCAACTACCCTGACCCATCTACCAATCATCGTCACTCCATTATCAATAACCGAACCTCCAACCATGTTTCCACCATAGCCCCTGATGGGACTAGATAATGGATACCACCACTTGATCAAGAGTGAACTGTAGATGAGCTTCATGATTTCATCATATTATCTTATTTTGCCACTTTTCTCATTTTTTATTGTAGAATTTGTTATCCAGGCTGGATGTTTGCATATATTAGACAGTGTATCCCATCACTTTGTACGACAACACCTCTAAATACATATGAGAACCAAATTTTACCTATTTTACAAAGCATCATTTTTTATTTCTTGGAATTTTATAGTAGCCAGGTCTATCTCATCAATTTCATATCTAGTTTTCGATGCACCTATACCACTAGATGTCATTGTCCGACAAGGAAATCAGTGAGTAGACAAAATTGGTTGTAAACATTAGGAACATTGACTCGTAATTCATGCACATCATCCACCACCATGATCTATGATACCCTTACTTCCACATATGATCCACACTCAAAATTATTATAAATTCATCAATCATATCAAAATACCATATGATCTCTAGGAAACTACCATGAGTAGCTACATATGATAATCGAGACACTGAGCCATTGGAAGAAACTACATGATACTCTGGTCTATCTACTTGGCTGATGATGACATTTGTAAGAACATTATTTGAGGAAACCCATATTTCATTTATTTTATACATCTCAATAGTCATGATTTTTTTCATTTCATCCTTATCATGACCTATCTTGATATTTAATATATATAACTAAGACCGTTTAATAAAATCAGTTTCGTTATAATTAATATTATAATCCTTCTTGTACTTCTACATTTGAACATTTTCAAACAAGTCAACTAATGTTTTATCTAGTGAAGGATTTGTATTTCTAACCCATTTTGAAGGTATTAGAAATTCCAATCATAACAGACAAGGTACCACATGGTATGACACTTCTTAAAGAGAGATCTTGATTCCCACATTATTAAATTATTCAATTATAATTTCATTTTTTGAGCTCTAATTTCTATAACACTCCCAAAATATTCTGATAGTTAGTGCAGACACTATCTCCTTCTAAGTGTGGGGGCATTTTTATTGAATTTAACTTTAAATGCACTAGAATTAATGCCTATTATAATAAATCTAGGTGGAATTTTTCATAATTTAAGCATGATTTAAACAAAAAATTCATTATATCCATTTAAATAAAAGAAAATTTTATGTTGGGAATTGTTGGAAATCCATGTTTTATCTCTTTTAATATTTATATAATTATTTTTTCATCATAGTTATTTAATTCATAATTAATATTTTATTGGAATTACTATTAATTGAATTTTTACTTGGTTTTATAACCTTAGTGATTTCCAGTTCATTATTTACTCCCATTCTTGAGTAACATCTAGGCCATGTTAACCTATAAAAACATTAATTGAGATCTTATAGAGTCTATGATTGAAAAATAGAATCTTAAAATGATTTAGGAAATCTTTGTAGAGATTTTTTTTACTAAGACCCACCTTAAGTCTTTACCTCATTGAGCCTATAGTTTCCATGAATAGCCCTATAATATGAAGAAATCCAAGAATATTATCCCACAAACCCTACTCTTTTTACAATTCATGACTTTGGTTTGATCTTGTTTGGGGGAATATTTCAGTATTCATATGATTATTCTACTATGAAGATTTATTTTGTTTCTCATTAATTGATTGTGATCCATATATACATTATATAATTTCACATCTATCATGTTCCTTGAATAATACAACAGAAAAAGAATAATTGACATTGTTTGTGTATTTGGAAGGTAAAAACTCACTATTTCTAGATCGATGAATCACATAAAAGATCATATGATTTTAGGGTTTGGATGTGAGATCTATTATTTAAATGGATTTTTTAAATTAAAAATACCAAATAAAAAAATGGATCATGATACCCATGTTTCAATTACTTGATATATTCAAGGATCTGACTTGATATGATTGTAGTGTGGACTTTATTAGAAATGGATGAGAAATTTTATTTCACTTATAATGTCATTCATGAATTATACTTCAGATACCACCCTCTTAGTTGAGATGTTTTTCAAAATTTTACCTACCTTCCCACAACGTTAGAGTTTCTTGAACTAAATTGAAAAATCCCACATGATTGATATTGTGCAGTTATTTTCAAATTGGATAAAATAAAACCAATGAATGTATAAGGGTAGGAGAATGTAATCAGTGTGTGAGCAGAATTACAGTTTCATTTAACCATAAGTGAAGATAAAATATTCATTGTGAGGTAAATGAAAAATGGGTATAGAGTCCAACTAAATGATACAAAATTTTGATTAAACAATTATGAATTTGTTCAAATAATTGAGCTATGAGGTATGATTTATTTCTTAAATAGTTATGATTCTAAAAAATGGTATTTTTTCATACACCTGTTTTTATTTAATGGGATATAATGAGTTTTTTAGTTTTAAAAATTTCCTAACTCTATTAAATCCTTGTGGATATCATTTTTCATGAGGAAAAGAAATTGTTCAAGTATGGGGATATTTGATAAGATAAAATTGTATATAAATATTACTATCATTTGATTTATAATTTTTAATGATTTATATGATAATGCCCTTGGTATTTGTTTTTTATTGCAGGAATATGTATTTTTAATTTTCAAATGAGAAAATACAGATAATGAGAGTTTTTTCTTTTTACAGGGAATAAAACCTCTTTAAAATACATGGAGTAATGTTTCACATTATATTGCATCTCATAAATCATGTCATAACAGATTTCATGGACACGTCCAGTGGAGAATCCATCACTAGATGTCAGATACTGATACACATTCTAAAACCATTAAATCATATCTCCTTCCAACTGAATGAAGATACATGTCATGAACCCTATTTACACATCATTAAAAGAGTCAATGTTTCAAATCTCAGACAATCTATGCTAAATATATGAATAGATTTAAAATTCTTGGTTAAAACCATGTATATAAATTATATGACTAAACCTCTTGTTATAGTTCATGTTATATTCCACCTATTAATATAACAATAGACACAATATATTAAGATAATCCAAATTAGATGGATTTTGTTCTTTCATTCCTCTCAATCTATACTACTTTGTCTACACCAAATATGGAATTTCATAGTCTCATTTCATTGTTTTACTCTAATACAAGTTATTCGTGTCAAATTAAATGATTTTTCTATTACACGTACATTACCAATTCCATTTCACTCATTGTTCATTCCGTGTAGCAAGCCAAAATGAACTATTTTTTATTGTTCTTGTCATTATATCAGGTGAATAGTTAATAAAATTTTGAATGATTTGAGATCAATAATTGATTTTACTGATCACTTGTCAACTAATTGGTCCGCATTAATCATTACAAGTGTGTTTCCCATTCAGTCTCAAATTCAAAATCACAATTTCAATTCCTCATTAATAAACATTAAAACCTACCCAGAGTAGCTAAACCACTTAGGGTAGGGATCGAGAGTAGATGTATCCAAACTCAATAAATCTTAAATTCATAACTTGGTAACCATAAATATTAGTAAAATAATAAATAACAATGGTCTATACAATTCACTCATTCATCACTGACCACGGGACATTCGAATGAAGGCATGATCCTAGTTGGAAAAGATTAGGCTACGAATAATAGCTAGGAATATATTATTCTTTAGAAGCTAAGATTAATGCATCCTTGTTTTAATATCTCCAGACCATGAAATAGTTACTTCTTAGGTAGAAATAGTCTTTTTCACCTTAGAAAACTTGTAACTTTTTCTCACTTCACATTCTATACCATTGGATCCAACAAAGATAAAATAAATATCATCATTTCTATAAAACCCAAAATTTATTCTGGACCCTTCCTTATTTCTGAATTCAAACCATAGCCCAATAGTAATATTTTTCCCAAACTGAACGAAATTCATGAGGACTCCTACACCAAAGGGTTACTATGAAAAAGATTCAATTTCCAGCCCAATTCTCCATGGGATCAACCGTAGACTATCACTATACTATGTATCTGTAGTATGTAAACTACGGAAAAAATAAAATCAAATTTGACCATAGCCAGTGTGAATTGAATGACTCTTGCGAGCGCATCATCCATTAATTTTCCTATATTTATATACTCATGTGCTAAAAATAATATGTATATAAAACAATAACCTATATTTATAAATTCTGTAGAAAACCCATTTTTCTACTAAAAAACATGTTTTCTAAAATTTTATTAAATATTTAAACATTCATAAAATTATATATAAAATAATTTTTTACTCGTGTTTTTATTTTTGATAGAATTCCTTTAATCTAGGATTTATGTCCTCATCCAAAATATTCTTGTTTGGATCTTATAGAAAATTCAAAAGAAATCATTACTTTAAATTTTTTGTTGTGAACAGAATATTACCCCGCAATGAACATTATTTTCTTTGAAGCATCCATTATATCATTTAATGGTTATTTTAAAATTAAAATAATTTTAATTTCTTTTATTGAATTTATAAATGGAAATGTCATGGTCCTCAAGAATGGTTTTGAATAATATTTAGTTCTTTTCTTATGATTACAGGTTTTTGTTCAAAGAAAAGTTTTTTTTCAATAACTTATTTATCATATTCTTCATTAATATGAATTTTTGAAAATTAAATGTTTAATTTTCTCAAAATTTCATTAATAAAATTTTAATGGTATTTCAAGTCATCATTGTTAATAATCCTTATTGTTACTTTTTCTCTAATAGAGATATTTATTATTGTTAAAATCCAAATTTATTTTTCTTGATGGATAAATATTTTTTTAGATATTTTTATTGAACATATTTCTTTCCTATAGGTTATTCAAGTTTCGAAGAAATTTTTATCAATAACATTTCTTTTTATGTTGTTAATCGTGTTTCAATGATATTTTTTTTGAACACATTTTTTTCAAGATTTAATAACCTTTTTAAAGGAATAATGGGTGTTTTGTGTTTTATGATTATGAGAAACATCTATGTACTTAATTTACAATTCTTTGAAATTATATATGTTGGGATGGCCCTGTAGTGAAGAGTGATCCAATTATAGCTAATCTAATGTTTTAGTCTAGATAGCGTTTGGTGAAACCATTATAGCTTATTTGATGGGGTCGCACATGTAGCCTCGGGTGAGGCCATTGTAGCATAAATGATAGGTGATCCAGATAGCACTCCAATGTTTTTGGTGATGATTTTTTCTGCATTGATTTATATTGGAAGTTATAGATATTGTTATTCCAATTGCAAGGGTATGGTAATAGTTTAATGATGCAAATGTCCCAAAATACCAACATGTTTTATTCATATTTACTAAGGGTTTATAATATTTTATGTGATTATAATTTATAAAAGAAAGATCCTTATTATTGATTCTTTTGAATATATTATCTTTCCCCAGGTTTTAAATAATGGTGTTAAAATAATATCTTCTAGAAGGGTATACATATAGATGAATATGATAACTTAATCTGAAATAAGAAAATATGGGTTATGTGGGAGAAATGATAATTTAATGACATGGGTAGTAAATATGTATGAGTTTTTCTTTATTTCATTAAGTGATACTATTTTTACATTAGATGTTGTCAGGTTTATACAGAAATAAACTTTGGTCAAAATTTTAAGTATCCATCAAAGAAATTTTATATTTATGAACTCAGAATTAGATCTGGGAGTGCGGGTCCAGGGCAATTATAGTTGGTATCATCGGTCAGTTTAGAAAACATGGGTGATTCGGATGTTATTATGTGATATTATATTAATATTTATCGATACTATCTTAGGTATAAATAATATTTTTATCATATGTTCAATTTTATAGACACCCCATTGGGGTTTTTGAAGATGAGATATTACAGTGAATAATGGCACTTGAAAAGACAATTTATTTTGTTGAATTTTATGTAAAGGATCAGTGTAATGTCATGTATTCCATTACATTTTTGGGAATTGTTATAGGTATTTATATCCTCTAAGGTTATATCCTCATGGATATTTAGGTAAATATGGGAAAAATATTTATTGTATTGACAATAATGATATTGAAATAAGATTTGATGACTATGTCATTAATGATCCTTAAAAACATATTTTGTGATATTTTTGTTTTTTTGATGTTAAATTGTATGAGATAAATTTGTAGTTAAAAACCCCTTTGATTTAGTGGTTATTTAGGAATTATTATGTCTTCACTTTGGGTAATTCAGTTTAATTTTGATAATTAGTTTATCATGTGAAGGTTTAATCATTTTTTTAATTATCATATAATGTTCTAACCATTTTGTTTGATGTATGAAATAATTATGGAATAAATTGGAATCCCTTTTATAGATATTGGATTCGTAAAAAGTTTTTTTTAGTGGAAGTTTAAGTAAATACCATCTGGATTTATCATAATTCATAGAAAAATGAGATTCTAGTAGATATTGGCTAAAATATGAAATTCTTATTCCACATATATATATTGCACTATGTTTTCAGTTTAGATGTTGAAAGAGTTCCCCAACTCCTGGGCAAGTTAGTTAAAATGATTTAATTTTTAATTCATATTCAATGAATATATGGTCTTTCTGGTCATCATATATTTATGGGTTTGAGGCCCATAACATTACATTGGTCAATCCCATACTTGTGATTGAGTACCTTAATAACATACTATAATTAATTTCTCTTTTATTCCATTACCACGTGTGTTCTCATATTTCTAAATGTGGTTATGTGTTATTCCATATAAAATTTGAGCATCCTTTACACTCTCATTAAGGATATGAATGATTAACACTATTTATCTTCTGTGCTTAAAAAAATTATTATAAAATTTATATCCTTTTACTACTCAGATGAATTTCAATTACGAGTATGAAATTAATAAATAGGAAGAAGGATGTAAACCCCATGATTTTCAAGGAAGAAAATTATATTCTGTTGAATAAATGACATAAAACAATAAGTATATATAATAATGTTACACCCCATAAAATTATTGTATTATTTTTTTAAAAAAATATAATCTCTTCAATATCATTTAGTAGATACAACCCTAAGTTAATTTGATAGTGTAAACAAAACACAAAAACAATATTAAACAACACATGATATATATAAATGTTATAATATAGATATTAATTTTCATTTCATGATTTTTGTTAACTAATTTATTAATATATATGTATAAATATAATTGTCCCACTCAATATAGGCTATTTATAATGTTTTAGTAACAAATCAATTAATTTTTAGTAATGTAATTTTATTCTTTTAAAAAATATTTTCATTCAAAATGATTTTATTTATTTTTAGGAAAAAATATTTTGATTACTTATTTATCCTTTTGAAACACATTTTATAAAACTGATTCCATTTTTTAAATCAAAATTTTAAATTTTATTAGTGGGAATTTCTGAGAATTTATTAAAAAGTTTATTTTTATGATAAATATTGAAAAATAATGAATATTAATTGAAAATTAAATTTTAATTTAAATTATATTAAGAATTAACATTATTTAAATTTTATAATAATTAATCAAATTTATTTATTTGGAATAATCTTATATAAAAACTTTGTAAATTTTTGAACATTTTCCCTTTAAAAAACCTACGTTCTCATTAAACGTGTGGGTATAATTCTAAACTAAATATTTCCACTTTTGTGAATTGAATTTGGAAAAATGAATTCCATATTTTGAGTAATAATAATTTATAGTTTCGAAAAAGGTCAACATAGTTTTTTAATAATATTAATAGTGAATGCAATAAAATTATAATTACCACGGTTATGGTAAAATGGGTTTATCATGGGTTTAAACAAATAATATAATGTTAAAAATGACCTATATTGTAGAATGAGAACTTTTTGATTGAATTTTTATGCCTATTAAACCTATAATATTTGACAATGTACCATTTCTTAACAATGTTACATATAAAAAATGTGGTATCGCTCAAATCTTTTAAAAAATACCATGTATGTCTCCCCCTACCTTAAAAAGGCAACCAACACTCCTCTATTTTTCACACCTTACAATATTTTTGTTCATCCAATATCAACCCAATTAACCTCCATAATCCATAATATTATCTTATATGACTTATTTTTTTTATGTAAATCCAATAGATGAAGCCTTTATTGTAATCCTAAGAATGAATGTCAAATAATATGTAATGTTTTTTAATAAGTGTTTATATTTTATTTCATTCCACACCACATCAATTATTAAAAAATTACAATAAAATATATTAGTATATTAAAAATAATGATATCTCTTATAATAATTTAATTACATAAGACCATCTCAACTTACCTCAAATGTGTTATGAAATAATCATCTGTGGGTAAAGTGGACTACCATATTGTGAACTGATGTCACTCGTTCGTCCATTACCACATATTAAGTTTTGTATTATTATTTGTATAATGTAATTATAAGATAATTAGGTAATATATATTCCTATTTATTAATTATATCATATTCAAAATTTTAATTTTAATTCCATAGGGGATATAATTACAATTTTTTTTGAATATGGAAGACTACTGCCTTATGAAGTGATATGATCCGTTTTCTCATTAACACATTACATGGAAGGTGAAAAGGGTAATTATAAAAAAAAATTTATGTCAAATTAATGAAATTATTATTATATTAATGAAATATTTTTCTTTCTGAAAATTTAAAATATTATGATAATTTTTACACATAAAATATGATAACATCATCTGTGTACGTGTGGATTATTGCCTTCAAGAAGCGAGGTAACTCTCTTTTCAACATGAATCCACATGTATGATATATATATATAAAGAAATAATATTTTATATATAATATTAAATTAAATCTAAAAATATTAGGTTTTACTTTCCTTTTTTCCGTAATGATCATGGAAAACAATGGTAGTAATGCGTACCTATGACCTACCATCTCCATGATCATAACACACTTTATTTTTGATAACTATATTTAATTATTTGTTTCAAAAATATAAACAATTTATAAATATGATAATTATTTCTTGATGTGTTTTTCTTGTTGATATAATTATTTTGTATTAAAAAAAATGGGACATTCATAATAAAGCATGAATGAGAAACCAAGGATATTAACACCCAAAACAACGAAAATAATTAAATATTATTAAAAAACAGGATAAAATATGTTATAAAAGGATAATATATGATATTATAAATATTAATATGGTTTTTTAATAGTTTAATATCATTTTTGAATTTAATATACAAGAGGGAATATAATATTTAACAAAAAAAGTGAAAGGTAAGGAATTTGGTCACAATTTCATTTCATCGAAGAATATTGTATTTTAATGAACCTAATTTCATTTATTTAGTGTATATTATTCCAATTTTATATGTTATATAAGGATTATAATTAATTTCATGATGTTCCATGATTTATTGGGGCTTATAAAAAATTGATTTCCAAATAAGTAATCGATTGTTGTCACAATTTTCATTCTTTTAGAATTATGTCATGTTAGGAACCAGAATTATTTTATGGAATGTATATTGATACCCATAGAACTATAATATCATGAATTTATTTATTATCTTCATATTTTATGATTCATTTTAAGTAAAAATTTCTGGTGGATTTTGATACAATGTTACCAAAATGGTAAGAGCATAATTTTATAATCTAATGGTTTATTGAGATAATTTGTGATTATGTATCCAATGAGGAAATATTATGATATATTTAAAAAAAATGGAATGAAATTTATAATAATATTTTTATTTCATGAGTATATCTATTTTTTCATTTTACTCTCTTAATGTATTAATGAGTTCAAATGATTATTTAATGGAAAACCCACCTAAATTTATCTCTTCAGTCAAAACCCCATTTACATCAATTTTTTTTAAATTTATACCAAAACTATTTTGTACCTTTTTTGAATGGTTTTTAAAATGGTTATTTATAAAAGGTTAACATTTTAAAAAATTGAATGAAATATTCATATCATATTCTAGTTGATGCCAGTTTGGATTTTAGAGATAATAAAAAAGAATATTTATTTAAATGTGCATGAAATGAATGAAATTTTTAGTTTTCCAGACCATTATTTGCTTTTGAAGATTCCTTTATATGTTTTAAATATTATTTCTATATAATATGATTTTAAATGTTTTCAAGTATATTTTTTTAAAAAAATGTAAAGTATATTTACCTTAAAAAATGATTTAAATTATTTTTAAATCATCCATTATAAGTTTCCAATGTTGTTTTAAAATAAAATTATATTCAAAATATAATGTGAACATATATTTTTTTAATGACACTTTTCATAATTAAAATTTTTATTTTCCTTAAAATGTCTTTAATTGTCTCTTTATGGTGTTTACATTCATCGAAATCAACCACCCTTACAGTTACATATGATATTATCGGAATATTGTTTTTATACCATTAACATTCATTATCTAGATGTATTATGATTATAAAAAATAGATCGTTATATGACCCATTTTTCATGGGTAATTCAGGTATCAAATAGATTGTTATTTAACACATTTCTCTTCTACATGTTAATAATATTTCAAAGAGATTATTTTGGAACACATCTCTTTTCAATTATTTAATCTAGTTATTAATGGAATAATTGATGATTTATGAGTTTCTTTATGATGTCTAATATATATGTATTATATTTATTGTTCTCAAACATTATATATGAAAATGCATCCAAGATTGCTATGAGTGATCCGTTTATAGATTATATGATGGGGTGGTCCAGATAACATTGGGTGAGCCCATTATATCTTATATGATGGGGTGACCTAGATAGTGATGGGTGAGAACATTATAATTTACATTTTTTTCTCTTAGATAGTATTCAAATGAACTATGTAATATTTTTTCTCAGAATAATTATATCGGATGTCTTTCATATGGATATTTCAATTTTTAGGGTTTTGTAAGAGTTATATAATGGTAATTTTTTTATATACTAGCACATTTTATCAATTCATAATAATTGTTTATAATGTTTTCTTTTATCATGATTTAAATTTCAGGTCTCATGATTATCGATTCATATAAATGCTTCCATTATTAAATCTTCAATCATTGTTTCATGATTGATGATTCTGGTATTGATGGATATGTGTTTTTTTATAATTTTCTCATTCACTCTTATTATGTTATGATAACCGTAAGAACATATTATTATCTTTTATGAAATTTAATTGATAATGTATATGTTTTACCTTAAATATAATATCTTCTCACTCTTCTTATGTTTTATTTTTCCCCCGATTATGAAGAATGAGGTTGAATGAATTTGTCTAGAAGTGATTTTATACAAATAGAGATGATTAATTAATGTGAAATAAAAAAATAATGGTTATTTGGGATAAATAATAATTTAATTACATTGGTTTTGTTTGTGTAAGAGTATTTCAAATTTCTCTAGAACTCTAGGACTAAATGATCCTAGAGAATATTTGTTATATTACTTTTCATTTTCATGTTGTATGGTTTGGATTAGAATTTTTTTCATAATTATCAGTTTAAATTATATATATATGATGTTCATGATTTCAATATAAAATTTAGGAGTGTTTTTTTGTTCTATTATATATACACCACATAAAAGAAACTAGTGGGGAATTTGGTGTGTGTCTCGCAGAAATAAAATTGAGATGAAATTTCCATACCACAAGTCTTGATTGTCTTTATACACATTATAAAATAATGTATAACAGGTCAAGATTTATTATACATATATTCTAGAACCGTAATATTATATATAATATAATATATTATTTTCTTATAACTTTTTTTCACCCTTTTTTTAAAAAATATTGATTGAAATCACTATTTTGGGTGACAAAATCATCGTTTTCCATATACATTTTGGTTTTTTAATTTGGTTTCAAGTACTTTGATCATGGTTCCATTAACATCATAATTTAAATCAAAATAAAAATACAATATATATTTATTATAAACAAATTAAATATTTATTTAATATTTCCATATACATTTGAAAAGAAAATGAAAAACATTTCATATCATCACATAGTGGCGATAGTCAATATGTATGCATGAGAAAAACAATTGTTTCCAAATTCATTAAATTGTATGAAGGAATATGTGATATTATACATTCATATGTATAATAATTTCATAAATATAATATATAAATATTATACCATTCATTATATAAAACAGTGAGATGTTGTGATGGAAAACAAATTACATCTATTTGTGAGACGGTTGTCTGTTTTACACATAATGAATGGTTTCATTTCGCATTTGATGGAAAAGCATATGGATAGAGGACATTAAATTTACATAATAACATATAATGGTATTGAATTATTTTTATAATTTCATCATAGTGGATGTATGTTTTAAGGAAGTATAATAAAAAATAAGACAAAAAATGCTTGATTAAGAACTGTATATCTTTTTCAGACGACCAATTTAGGATTGAACAAAAATACTTCATATTAGGGTTCCTTATAAAAAATTGGGATCATGGTCATGGTAAGGATTTATGAAAATTATTAGTGTAGGTTTTGGCTGAACCAAATTGCATTTAATATTTGGAGAGGTTATGAGAGGATGTTCCCTTTTATAATTGATCGGAGTGGAACACTTGTAACATTTATATACTTTTCAATAATTCCAAATCACATTCATAGAGAAGGGGTTACACAATGGAACATTATAGAGAATTATATTATATATGCTTGAAATATAGAAATCATATAGGAATTAGACATGTATATTTTCTTTAACACTTATCATTTAAGTTTAACTCTAAGGTAAACTCCTTTTATCATTAACAATAATAAATCTTTTTTATATTCTTTACTAGACATTATGAAAAAATAGACATTAATATATAATATTAATTAATATTATTCCAAATATGTAAACCATTTTACCAAAATAAATTTACATTAGTGGTGTAATTTAATTTAAAATTATCCTCATTTATGTGATGAAAAAGATATTTTAAAAAGAAAACATTTTCATATGTAAAAAAATTAATAATATAAAAAATTAATCCTGAAAATGATTCCGAAAAAATATATTGCATTAATACATGTATTGTGTTACTAGTGTTAATTTTATACCATTTAAAAACAATATGGAACTTTTTTAATGATTTACAGGAAAAGAAGTAGTTTTCTTAGAAAATTGTTATTTTACAATTTTCATTAAAAATTAATCTATTTAGAAAATTCACATAAATTTTATCCAAATTAGCATAAGAATTATTATTAAAAAATGAAGTTAATTTTTGGGAATACATTTTCTAAAATTATAAAAATGTTATTAAATTATTGTATCACAAATAGAAATAAAAACATTTTTGTGGGAAAAAATGTTTTTTTAAATATAGACTTTTTAAAAATATATATATATACATATATTATTTATATAAAAATGTTATAAATAATTTAAAATAGATTTATTACAATTGATTCATCCAAATTTAACTGATAGGTTATACAATCAAATTAAAATAATAATATTTTAATATTGCATTTCAGGTTGTTAAAACTCATTTTTGTGTGCAACATAAGCTATAGATGATATTAAATTTATTTTAAAAAAAACATAAAAAAATACTATGGTTTTAGATTTTTTTATAAATTATTTTTTTCTTTATCTCATCTTATGAAAGATTAAGACAAGTTGAGATAAAAGTAAAAAACCAATATATTATAGGTCCAATAAAATAGAGTTATAGAGATGGAACTCAAAAACGACTATGGGTTTTATGAATAATGAAATTCCCACTAGAATGAATAATATATGAAATAGAATAACCACAAAAAATTATGTATGTATACTATCCTAATAATATATTTTATTTTCTCTAAGTGGTCATTTCCACATGTACACCATACTCCCTAAAATCAATAATTCTATGAAAATTTTTCCATAGCCATGCTGCATCCTAAACAAATCAAGATATGATATAAATTTCATTAGAATGGTTCTTAGAAATAGATGTGATCTTCCATTTTCCTCACCAATCCTATTTATCTATTGAATCTACTATATTTTTTATTTCTACATCCAAAGGATTTGACGATTCAGAATGATTTTATTGATCAAAAATTCTTGATTCATCTCATGTTTGTGCTTGAATAGACTATTCTTACTCACAATACTCATAAAGAGGTTCTATAAGTCCTAAATAAAAATTATTAAGGGTTATATTCACCTCCCAAAGACAGCATGTATGAGAATACAACCTATCATTTAATTTATGTAAATTACCACGTTTTTATTGTAAAAAAATTCTGGGATTTAGCTCTATATTTTCACACAAACATGATACTCCATATATGAATGAATTCTCAAATTAAATTATGATAAACCCATTTAAGCTCCAAAATAAAAGGACTATAGGTGATTTTTTGAAAAATAATAATAAAATAATCTAAGAGATAAATAGAGAAAAGGTCACCAGAAATAACTATAAACTCTTTATTGATAGTTTGGTATATAAAATTCTTGAACAAATAGAGGAAGATGAATATGAGATGGAAAACATCAGTAAATAAACCCCATTTCTAAGATAATTTTCTACAACAAAAAGTAGGAATACAAAATTACTACCACTCCCTTCTCCCATAAAATAATATGTAAATAAAAAAATGAAAATATATTTATAAAATTACCCTTGATCATTTTTATCCTTTTGACTTCATCCATGAATAAATTTCAATGTCTATTTTGTCAAAAATATTATAAAATATGGTCAGTATTTTGATGCTTGGGGAAGATAAATAAAAAATATTTGATTTAGAATGGAGTTTTCAATTAGGGTATTTTTACAAATTTTAGTTATTATCATAACAGGTGATATAACTATTTCATATGTGGTAATAAAACAACATGGTTTAGTGGATTGAACATCACTTCATATCTAAACGTACAATATGGTTTTAACATAACCTATTAGAGATAATTTAAAATATATTGATGTAAATAATATGATGAAAAGACTGATTTTTCCCACTAATAGTGACACATGTGTTAATAAATATTATTGAAAGGGGTAAATCAATTCTCTAAGTGGGAACTAAGGATCACCAATGGTGAGAGTGGATACTAAATTCTCTAAATAAAATCAAATATAGTGACATGAGTTAATTTTTATATACATAAATATGTATGATTTAGATTTTTATAATGTGGAATATCATAGCTACCTATTGAAACATAGAAACTAAAGAAATTTTATTATATTTGGAATGTATGATTATTTGGGGTAATCGGAGATAGAGTTTGTTTGGGGATGTTTGGACTATAGTTTTTTAGAAGTGGGGTTAACTATTGTGGAGGTATGTTTTGTATTTCACAGATTATTTGTGTTTTTGATAGTTGGGATAGTATGGGATAATAGATATAGGGAGCTGGTAGGTTAGATATCAATTTTTCGTACTTACATTGTAGCATGTCTACTAGTAGCAGATAAACTGGGGAGGTGGTCTCTCTCTAGCACTTGATGCACATAGTAAGGTGGTATCCTAGGGAGGTGGTCTCTCTTAGTTATACTGGATGCATATCATTTTTCTATTATTAATATAACTCTTGAATCTAGCAGTAATATATAGTTCTAATTTTTTTTAATTTAATTCTATCTTTGCCCCACCCATTACCATTATAACTCACAGTTATATCATTTAGTGACTTTTTTGGGGAACTCTTACAACTAGAAGGCAAGATTGCATCTAATGAAATCATGATATGAAATGTTTACTCCTTACTCTATATATTTACTTACTGTATGATCAGATGTATAACCACTACCAATATTAATAATATAAATATATGGACATTCAGAATAATATGAGCATTGAGAGTATATTTAGTGGAAAGGAAGATCATATAAAGATGATCGATGATAGAAAAAAATATAATTGGATTGACCTATTAGAGTATACAATGGACATTTCTGACTTTGTATGATAGTTTGGAGAAGATGAAACATTAACAATTGAGTACATGTTCTGGGTTAATATATGGTTGTAGAAAAATAATTAAATAAAGTCACTCTATATGTGTTATAAATAAGAGTATGGTGTTCCCAAAAATTTTAGAAATTCGCTTTCTAGGAATGAAACCGGGCCAACCAAACTCTTGGTGTCACGAGATTGGCGGGGAATAAAAGATGATACCACACATAATTCTCCCTACATTCTGGAAACTTTATCTAATTTTCTAATTTGAATACATGGAGATGTAATCTTAGTTGAATATTTTTTTTGAAAAGATAAATGATATTTCTATTTAAACATG
This sequence comes from Viscum album, assembly GCA_963277665.1. Classification (NCBI taxonomy): domain Eukaryota; kingdom Viridiplantae; phylum Streptophyta; class Magnoliopsida; order Santalales; family Viscaceae; genus Viscum; species Viscum album. The sequence goes on along the minus strand of OY728150.1, from coordinate 431,259,411 downwards.
AATCAATTCTATCATTATAGAAGAGATCGATTTTCATGTAGCCATTATGTTAGAGAATATAATGGTAATTTTTCTATTATAAATTATATAACATCGACTACTAATGTTCTATTTTGATACAAGGATATTGATGGTAGTTTTTCTCATGGTGGGAGAATAAAAAATATCTATTTAGTTGTGAGTAAGGATATTTATTTTGAAAAAGTTTTTCATTTATTTAATTTTGTTCATAAGGGGAATGATTTGATAGTTAATGAAACAATACATCAAAAAGAAGTTTCATTGTTTTCCAAATTATCTTTCTAACCATAAAGTGAAGGATACTGTAGTCAGGAAGGTTTAATAACCTAGACTTCCATTTAGAGGGGTTGGATTATATCTATATGATTCATGGTAAATTTATGATATATTTAGTAAAGGGTTTTTTTGGATGATTTATTTCATAAGACTCACTCTAATGATAACACATAGTAGTTTGATATGGAAAATTCTTTAATCGTTGTTTTACTTTTTATTTTTATTTGTGGCATCAAAGCCTTGTGGGATTTTTAGTTGCATCATGGTTTCCTTTATCGGTTATGTTTTCCTAAAAATGTATTTTTCATGTAGGTGTTTCATATGGGTTATAAATCCACATATGTTAACCCTTGGAATTTTCAATGTTTGGATAGAATCTAACATTTTTTGTCAATATTCTAGGATGATTTTAATAATATCCCAATAAAGTGGATATGTGTGATATTAGTTTTGTAGTACTCGAATTTCTGATATTGGTTCCCATTTATTTGGTGTATTTGTTTCCACAAATTGAGGTAGCCTAAGGATGATGGATAATAGTCACAAAAAAATCCATACACTTTTAGTTTTATTGAATTACGTGCTATTACAGAGGTCGTTTCTCATTGTCACTGTATTTCAGCTGGTTTTGGATTGAAATAACTTCCAGTGTATATTTATCTGATGATTAATGTATTAATATAATATAAAATTATTTTTATATTGTAGATATAAGTAATGATGTGAGATTTATGTTGTTCTATAAATAACATTCAATAGAAAATCTACTGACGGTAGTACTTTCATTACTATTGATATTTGTGATTTTATGACAATTACTGTTAATGTTTTAACTATGGAGTTTCATGGAAAATGATTCATTTTAGATATGGGTTCAAATATTTATTTTAATCATCAACGAGATACATATCCTAATGTAGAAAATCATTCCATATAGAGGAAAGAGAGTAAAAAATATCCCTTCCATTAATGAATTGATATGGGGATAAAGGAATAAAGGTGGAATTTTTTGTCGATATTAGGGAAAAGGTAGTTTTCAATCCAGGAAAATTATGCTTGTAATGTGGGTATAGTTGGTCGTATTAGAGATATAATTTTTTGGGGGTGATTGGAGCTGTCATGTGTGGGAAGTAGGGTTAGCTACAATAGAGGGAAATTTTTCATTTACCTCATTTTTGGTTGTTTATATTTTTTTAGTTGGTAGGTTATAATAAATATGTGTAGGTGGTTTGTTAGAAATCACATATTGGAATTTACAAGGTATTATTTCTATTTAAGTAGATGATATGTTGATGTGGCCTCTCTCTCTAACACTCAATAGATGTGTAAATGTTAAAGCTCAAGGAGGTAGTCTCTCCTGGTTCTTCTACACATATATCATTATTTCATCTTAATAATATAAATATAAAATCTAGTATAAATATAGAAATCCAAATTTGGTTACTTAAATTATCTCTTTCTCTCTCTCTCCACTATAGTTTTCACTCATGTTGTATATAGTGTGTTTGTTCAGGCCTTACATTAAGTGTTACAAAAGTTGAATGTGGAAAGATTATAGAGATTTTATGATTATGAATAGTGCATATTATTGGTTCCTTGATGTTTTTATAGGATATTACAAGTAAAATGGATATTTAGAATAATTTTTACCTCTGTTGTGCTTCTTCATGGTAGGTTTATAGAGATGAAATTAAATGATGGTTTGGAGGATGATGTAATGAAAAAGAGGTTAATGTAATATTGCAGGAAGGATAATTCAATATTTTCTATCTTAAGTGATTTAAGGATAATGTGATGAAGATATGATGAGTTCTAAATAAATCATGATCTATATTTGATATATATATATATAGGGCATAAAATATCTTAGGTAGTGACCTAGGGAATTGTGAAAACGCTCTATAGAAAATGAGATATCACAAACAACGGTTGGGGAGATATAATAGTATTTGTATGATGTTATATTTCACATATATCATGCTATGATGGGTGTCATGGAAAATAATATACTGTTCTCCATTTAATGGTATAATGGAATTGAATATTCATATGTGTGTCTATTACATGCAGTAATAGGAGAAATTAGAGGAACCAATAGAGAGATATGAACATTAATAACATTATCGAACATATAAAAATGGATAGTATTAATATAATATCAATGTAAATTACATAGAATAAAATATGATATGAATTAAATCCATGTGTTTCATAGATAGATACATGTATATATCACTAAATAAGTAGTTCGATACACATCATAGTTGAGTTTAGTGGATACATAACCTTGTAGGATATCAATTGTGAATTCCATTTATTAATGTATCATCAAGAATAATTAAATGATTCGTGTAGAAGTAAAAGAAACACATAAAACATTCATGGACGCAATATTCGTTAAGAGAAACCACATAGAATTTTTAAAACGAATATCCCAGGATTTTTACTAGAAGTTCAAGACATGTATGATCAATAGAGAAATATTTTTGTCTAAATATTATGTAATTAATATAGAGAGTGGAGTTTGATTAATAAATATCAAGAACATGTGATAGGTGATCTTCATTCACATAGAGAGAATGTGTATGAAGAAATAGAACCATGAGACCATGGTTCGTGGTTGTTTAGAACTATGTAATGATGTTAGTAAAGTGTGTAAATCACATGATATATTATTTTATATGATGAATAGAATTTATCTTAATTAGAAAATTGAATACAATAAATATTTATAAATATCCTTCGAGTTTCACATGAAATGGTGTTGTTGCATTGCTATAACTAACTAGACATGTGTGTATTTATTATTTCGGAAGAAGGTCACAAACCTATAAATGATTAGGTTTATATTGGGATGAATATAAAAGCATTATCCAAATGATAATGGTTATGTTAATTCATTGGATAATTAGAAAGTGGATTCAACTTATAATGAGAATGTTGAGATATGTAGGGTAACAATATGTTGAAGATAAGGGCCATGTGTGAGAATTTAGACATGGTAGATCGTGTAAAAGATCATGGTGGCATATGATCAACAAAAAGGATATTGGTATAATGAGGTGTCAGAATGGGGAATTTATACAAAATAGAGAGTAACTCATTGTGATATTTTAGATGTTCCCACCAAGTGTGGAAGAGAATAACATGACGAAATACATTATTTTTAGATTAACACTCCTTGAGATAGTGAATAATATGAGGAGAGAAATTATAAAACAAAAAGAATCAAGTGACACATTTCGAATAAGAGGAAGTATGTTGAGTTATAGAATTTGTCCATTCTAAGCATTATATTTATCTCCTTCGTATTTTCATATTTCTATGATTATTAAAGAACACTATGTACTTCTAGTATGTGGAATTGATCCCAACATGAAATAATCTATTTCCATTGAGAGGTATCCCTAAAACTTGAAATAAAAATTAATTATTTGTTATTTGTGATGTTATTAGTAAACTTCCTCTAAAAACCTGGATGTATCGCACATAAATCCCATATTTCCCATTTTTTACATCTACTGTGCATGTGTATTGTGTTTTAATGATGTATAAAGAGTATGACCGAAAAACTAGAGATCATAAAAGTGGACCTTAACAATCATAAGTAGATCTAAATAGGATTAAAGATATTTTTTTTCATAATTTTTTTATATTATTATGTAGAATCACACTCGAATTCACCCCACACTCACACGAAACCCATTAACACTGACTCATTGTTATCCCTCCACATAGAATATTATTATAATTCTCATTGAGAACTAACTATATTCAATGGAAAATATAATGACCCATACTTTACATACATTTTTATTACTTAAAAAGTGAAGCACATTTATTACAACACATAACAAAACCATGAAAGGACCATATAGGTATAATGTCTTTCGAAACGGGGAAACATAAACAAATGGTTCACAAATCATCTACGTTGTCTCCCATTTATTTCATCATATCTATAATTACTTTCGGCATATCCTACTTAATACCCTTCGTCCTAACCTAGGGAAAAGAATACATACAAAAGGGTGAGGTCAAATGCTGAGTAAGGGTAAACAAAAGAAATATCAATCATATCATATTCATAAGAACTTAACATTTTGAATATTTTACCTGCAAAAGAGATCATAATATCATAACAGGGGATAAATCATAGGTGTGAAATGTAATACCAATAATCATAACTTAAAACATGAATCTTTGTGTCACACACACAAATAATCATAGAAAATCATTTCATTTTATTCAAGACTCGTTGCTAAGACTATCATAGAGACAAAGTCTATTACTGAACTGAGTTCACTCATTGTTCCAGTCCTCTATCACTAAACCGGATTTACTTTCCCTTTTAGCCATGTCTATCTCATGAGATATACATCTTTACCCAATGTATTGGAGGGAAATATAGATCCCACCCATCACATAATGAAACAATTCTTATGTGTTCCACAAAATCAAAAATCTTACATCGTAGCATAACACATGTAATAAAAATGGGATTCTTAAACATAATGCCATCATAATATAATCAATATAAGATAAAAGGAAATAATAAAATTAATTCCATCAAAAAATAAGCAAATCAATGTAAAAATAGGGATAGAAAAAGGACCCTATATTATTTTAGATGGAAAATAATTTTAATTAAACACTTGAACTTCATTCTTGAGAAAAATATCATTTCTACTTCAATAACATTTTTCTTTCTTAAAATGTCAAAAAAATATAATCTAAAATAAGTTTATTAAAAATAAACATGAAAACAAGTAAAGGAAGCTTCATGGAAATAATTTTCTAAAAATCCATTCAGGCCATATAAGTTATAAAAAACATTGTTCTCATACTTTGGCCGAAAAAGTCAAAAAGTACCTCGTACTAAAAACGACAAAAGATTCCTTTCTTATCTTTTACTAAAGACTCACCGAAGTGTAAAATTGGTTTTAATCAATATTAGGAGTATTGAATAATATTAAATATTGAGGAAACATGGATGCAAATGATAAATATTCCCCAGTAATTTCTGAAGTATAAACAATCTCGGATAAAAATGAGATTGTGAGATTTTCCCTTACCATAGGTCTGATATGCATTGTACATGTCCAAAACTCCTGTATAATGATTTAAATAATGTCATTGACTTATTCCAGAGTCATAATAATTTTTATGATATCATATATGTTCATATTCTTAGCTTCTAATTAGTAATATTTCATTGCTACTTGTTATTCGAGTGTTTATTGCTTTATGTTCTTATGTGTTGTTTGTCCAATAAATTCTTATTATTCATTTTAGGTTATAGATAACTCATTTACAGAATGGTATTAGTGTAATATATATAATATTTATCCATTTAATTAATTTATATAATCATTATGCAATGATGATCATGTAGAACGAGTCACATCACATCATGGAGACGGTAGGCCGTACATACGCACGAGCGATGATATCGTTCCAATGATCGTGGAATTGTATTGAAGTGTATGTATAATATTTCATAATCAATATCAATTTACAATAATAATATATAGTTATTATTTACACCATTATACCCATCCAAGTAAGGTGGTGGTGGAAAACAGATTACACCACGACGTGGAGATGGTATTCTGTACGTACGCAGGCGCGGTGATATCATTTTCCATAGGATGGATAGAAGGTTAAATAGGGTTGTTTTGTATTTATAATAAAATATCAGTATATTAGTGATAATGATTTTATTACTTCATAGTTAAACAACTAATGTAGAATATGTAGAAGAAGAAATAAATTTGAAAGAATTGGTAATAGATATTACCTCTTCTTCGACACACCTCTTTGAAACATCCTCTTAGGGCACTATGATTGGCCTTTGAAGTAGAGAAAGACCTCTAGGATGTTTTGATGGAAGTGGAGAATAATAATTGGCAAGGGTTGGCCGTGCATGAAGGCTCAAAGTGGTGTGACGATGAGAGGGAGGAGGTTCCCTTTTATAAGGGAGGAGAGGGGCACCTTTGCAATTATAAGAAATATTAATTTCTAAAAAATTCCAAAACCACATAAAGACCTCCAAAAAAGACTCAAATACGAAGCATATATTAGATAGGGGTTTAATTTCATCAGCCAATAATATTTATACAAGTTGGGATTTAATTTTAAACAATATCATCATGACTTATCCTTATATAATCTATTTAATTTTATTTGTGGTAATAATATTCTAAATATTAAATCATTAAAAATAATTACTTATATGTTATCAATTGTCCATAATTTTATATATTATTACATTTTCGACCATATATATTTTAATTTACATTTTTTAAATATTTTTGTGATTTTTAAATTTTTTTATAATATGTAATTTCTATAAATTAACAACAGTGTCAATTTTGAAAGTATTTATTTATTTCAGTTTAAATAAAATATATAAAGAAGATATGTTCGAACAAAAATATTTAATAGATTCATAACATGTCATTTTTATCTAGAAAATTTGTGGATCACATTTAATAGTTCATATATTATTTATTTCAAAACTTTTAAAATAATTTATTTGATATTTCAATCAATAAAATAATTTCAACATCACTATTGTGTCATACGTAATGATAATTATTTACTACCTAAAAATTTTAAATAAAATAATATGATTTATATAATTTTATTATATTTCTGTATACTATTCATGTTTGATGTTTCATGATGTTTATCACTAAATTAAAATTATTATACTTATAAGATTTAAGAGAGTGACATGTTGTCACTCTCTTCGGTTTTAATAATAATTATATTATTTCATGGTAAAAAGTCTATGAAATGTATCTATTCCCACCCTTAGGTGATTTGGGTCTACTTTAATTCATCTAATTGGATTTTGGAAACTGTTAGGGTAATTTTATAATCTTATATTTACGCTTAATTACCCGATTTACCTTTAACTACAGTAAAAAAAACTACCATAGTTACTATTGATAATCTAAAAAAAGTAACCTATTAACATAATTTGGACCCACTGAATCCAAATATGGGATCCATTTTTCAAAATTCAAAACATATAAGTTGCAGTAATTAATTTAAAATTAATCCCTTTGTTAAGAAAATGGGTTTTTAAAAGATAATAGATTCCCAAATATTGAATTGTTTTTACCTATTAATTCTATATAAAATTAATGCTAATGACATACATTATATTAAATGGTAAAAATATATTCTATTTGTACCTTCAAACCATTCAATATTATTATTTATCCATATAAATTATTGTGATGAAAAAAAGTTGTTTGTAATTAAAATAGATCGTGTTTTTACTATTCATTAAAATATGAAGGTTATCAGAATAATATGAAAAAATTATCCAAAGTAAATTTTAATATCCTTATTACAAATATGAATTTTATTTTTTCAAATTGAACTTATAAACATGTTAAAACTAGATTAAATGTGGCTGCGCCATCAAAAGGCGATTAAAAATGCATTTTTTTAAAAATACATATTTTACCCGAAAAAATTATTTTCTTCTCATAACATGTTCATGAAAATATTTAAGATGAATAATAATGTAATAAAATTTAAAATTCATTAAATACTATTCATAACGGCTAGTTTATAATATTATAGTAATATATCATTGTTTAGTGGAACTTGCTATTGCGTAATACACACGCTATTGAAGAAGGTAGCGATTGCATGTAACGCAAGCCAAGATAGTGATGTGTTCTGCGAAAGATTCCTTTGATGTTGCGTATAACATAAGACATAAAAAAATATACTTCCCATAAAATATCAGTATGTTACATTCAATCCCCAATAAAATGAATTTATCCATCAAAATTCGTCACTTCGTAACAAAGTGATGAGGATACCTCTACCTCATAATATCCTCAAGCTCCCATGTAGGTTCTTATAATTGGTGTTTCCACTATAACACATTCACCATGTGAGTGGTCTTGTTCCATAGTACTTTTTCTCTATGATCCAGAATCTCTATCAGTTGTTCTTCATAAGAAAGATCTTTCTCCAGCGGTACAAATTCTGAGCTTACTACATGTGAAGGATCAGTTATGTACTTTCACAGGAGAGATACATGGAACACATGATGAACATGAGAGAGATTCGGTGGTAGCACCAATCGGTAAGATACCTTCCCAACACAATCCATTATTTCGAAAGAACTGATAAACCTAGGGATCAGCTTTCCCTTCTTCCCAAATCTCATTACTCTCTTCTAGGGAGATATTCGTAAGTACACTTTATCACCCACTTCAAACTCTAGGTCTTTTCTTAGGTTGTTGGCATAACTATTTTGTCGACTGTATGCTGCTCTAATGTGTTGTTGAATAGATTGGACTTTTTCTCCCATCTCATCAACAAGATCTGGGCCTAATAGCTTTCTTTCCCCAACTTCATCCCAGCAAGTTGGGGTTATGCATTTCATTCCATAGAGAGCTTCATAAAGATCCTTCTGAATACTGTAGTGAAAGATATAATTATAAGAAAATTCCACCAAAGGTAGGTGTTTATCCCAACAACCTTTGAAATCCATAGAGCAAGATCTTATCATGTCTTCTAGAGTTTGAATTTTCCTCTCATTCTGACCGTCTATTTGAGGATGATAAGCACTGCTAAAACTCAACTCTGTATCTAGAGTATTCTAAAGACTTCTACAGAACTTCGAGGTAAACCTCAGATCCTGATCAGATATAATTGAATGTGGTACTTCATGCAATCTTACCACTTTATTTACATATATCCTAGCAAGCTGATCCAGAGTGAAATCTTCTCTAATAGCAATGAAGTGTGCTGACTTTTTAAGATGATCAACTATAACCCAGATAGCACTATTGCCTTGGGATGTTTTAGGAAGTCCATTGAAAATGTCCATAGTGATGTTTAAACATTTCCATTCTGGTATGGGTAATGTTTGTAACATCCCTTTAGACTTATGTCTCTCTGCTTTAACTTACTGACAAACCAAGAATTGAGAGACATATTCAGAAACTTGTCTTTTCATGCCATCCCACCATAAGTACTCTTTTAGGTCCCTATACATATTCCTTCTTCCATGATGAATAGAGAATGAAGAACTATGAGCCTCATCCAGTAGCTCCTTCTTTAATTCTGGGATGGGAGGAACACAAACCCAATTCCTAAACCTTTTTATCCCATCACAATCAAGCTTCAATTCAGGAACATTTCTCACCATCTTTTGTTACTCAACATCTTCTTTCCATGCCTCTTTAATCATAACATGTATAGATGGTTGAACATTCATTTGAGAAAGATAAGATTTTACCCTTCCATTATAATTCCAAGATCCATCCTTTTTCAATCCCTAAATATTGGATCTTTTTTATCCTCATCATGGATAAACTAGCATGCTCTTGTTGAATTAATGCATCTGCCACCTTGTTTTCTTTCCCATGGTGATAATGAATTGAGCAGTCGTAATCCTTAATCAGCTCCAACCATCTTATTTGGAGTATATTCATCTCCTTTTATGTGAAAATATACTTTAAACTTTTATGATAAGTATAAATATCACAGATTTCACCATATAGATAATGAACCCAAATATTTAATGCAAAGATTACCACAGCCAACTCCAAATCATGAGTTGAGTAATTATTCTCATGTATTTTCAACTGCCGTGAGGCATAAGATATCACTATATCATTTTGCATGAGAAGACACCCCAATCCCTTCTTGGATGCATCACTGTAGACCACAAACCATTCTCCACTATAAGGAAATGTGAGCACATGTGCACTGGATAACCTTCTTTTCAACTCCATGAAATTCTTTTCACACTCCTCCTTCCACACAAACTAAACTCCTTTTCAAGTCAACCTGGTGAGTGGATTAGATAATCGTGAAAAATATTTCACAAAACGTCAATAATATCCAGCCAAACCAAGAAAACTTCAGATATTAGTTATTTTTGTTGGTAAAGACCTTCTTTCGATATCCTCTACTTTTGCTGGATCCACAGATATACCCTCTTTTGAGATTATGTGACCCAAAAATGCATCTTTTTGAAGCCAAAATTCACACTTGGTAAATTTTTCATAAAGATTATCCTTTCTTAGGGTCTTCAATACAATTCTCAAGTGATCTTCATGTTCTTCCTTACACTTTGAATAGACAAGAATATCGTCTATAAAGACTACCACAAACTGATCAAGATAGTCTCTAAAGACTCTATTCATTAGATCCATGAAGCTAGTTGGGTCATTAGTAATATCGAATAACATCACTATAAATACATAGTGTCCATACCTTGTACGGAACATCATCTTTGGTATATCCTCCCTTTTGACCCTTAATTGATGATATGCTGAACGAAGATCAATCTTGGAAATGTGTTGAGTTCCGCGTAGTTGATAAAATAATTCATTAATGCATGGGAGAGTATATTTGTTCTTGATAGTGATCTTGTTATGTTCTCAATAATAAATGTAGAGTCACATTGATCCATCTTTATTCTTAACTAATAGAACAGGTGCTCCCCAAGGTGATGCACTAGGGCATATGAATCCCTTATCAAGATTATCTTGGTTTTTCTTCTTCAATTCCTACAACTATATTAGGGCCGTTCTATAAGGTGTCTTTGAAATAGGCATAGAACCTGGTATGAGTTCTATTGAAAACTCAACTTCTCAATTTGGTTGAAGACCTGGCAATTCCACTAGAAAGACATCATCAAAATCCCATACAATGGGAATATTCTTAATCTTGAGTTTCTCTCCAACAATTCGAGATAAATAATGTTCATTTATTGGAATCAAGACCTGTAAGATGGATGAAATTTCCACTGGAAGTTTATATTAATCCTTGCATCGATGGGTGATCATAGATTGATCAGGAATATGAAATGTGACATCCCTTCTTTGGAAATCGATATGAGATCCATATCACGAAAGAAAATCCATGCCACGAATCACATAAAATTCCACTATAGGAAGGATCACAAGATTTGCAGGAAGCACAGTCCCTAAAACGTCAATCAGGGAAGAATCATAATTTTTTGATGCGACCGTTGTGCCATTAAGAGTTGTCATAGCTAACTCAACATCTAATTGGTGAAGTAATATGGCGATACCCTTAGAAAATTCATCAGAAATAAAAGAGTGGGTGGATCCATAACCAAGTAAAACATTTGTTACTTTAGAGTGGATTGTAATTGTTCCTTTAACCACTTCGTTATCGTACTCCACATTGCCGATAGTAATTTCGTGTTACTTCACCTTGTCTTTGGCCTAATGAGTATGTTGATGTCGATCATGATCAACAACCCTTGGAGGATTAGGGCATTGATTATCATAATTCATGATTTCCTTGCACTTGATAAATATAACTGTTGGAGGTGCATTCTGTGTATCCCTTTCTATGTTCATATCATTAGACATCTTCTTCCAATTATTTTGACATTCAATTGCCCGATGACCTTCGTTTCCACACATAAAACATTATCTTGTCCCTTTAAGACAATTAACTCTATGTTTCTTTCCACAATTTGAGAATAAAGTAAAACTCATCTTCTATTCAGTGTGGTCTTTAAATTTCCCTTTGAATTCCATTTTCCTCTTCTTATCAAACATATATGACTGATGGGTTAGTCTAATCTCTATCTCAACATTGAGAGCACATTGAACTATTTCATCATAGATATTGATGTCCCTTATGGTTAATGCCCTTTGAAGACATGGTTTTAAGCCACTAAAGAATCGATCGATCTTACTCTCAGGTTGGATAATAATCTTAGAAGCATACCTTGCATGCCTTGTAAAATTTGCTTCATAGATACCAACAGATTCATCATCCTTTTACTTTAGTTCAAGAAACTCCTCCTCTATATTTGTTCAAAGAATATGAGGTAAGTACTTATTGAAAAATAAGTTCTTGAACTCTTCCCATTCCTTGGACTCAATTTCATCCCTTTTCTTGGTATTATTAATAAGATTCCACCATTGATCATCTTCACCTTCCAAACGATATACTGCTAAGATGACATTATCAAGTTCAAAACATTGTAGAACTGAAAATATATTTTTAGTGGTACTAATCCATTTTTCAGCCACTAATGGATCAGGAGACCTGTGGATTGAAGGTGGACACTGCCTCATGAAGGATTCAACAGAATGTTTCTCCTTCCATTGCTCGTTTGGATGTCCTGCATGGTTCATAACTTGAGAAAGTTGTGTCAGCATGGATAGAATATTATTCATTCTAGATCCCATAACGTTTGGATGCTCAGGGGGAAAATCATTTCATTTCCCATCACATTCAGCATTAACACGGTTCCATCGGGTTCCATCCATTGACTAAAACCAATAAGCATAGTGTGAGAAACACCTATCATAATTGGAAAACCACCTAATCAAGAATAAAATTTTACAGTGAAGGTCTTATCATAGGTTATTCATGGACATTTCAAAAACACTAATATTGTCATCCATGCATAGACATATCCTTAGGGTTCTTACTAGGGCTTTCACATCTTAGTTTACAAAGGTTGGCTACACCTTTCCTCTGATACCAACTATAGCAAACCATACTTTAGATACATTGATATTACTTCAAAATTGAAGCACACATATTACAACACATATCAAAACCATTAAAGGACCGTATAGTTATATTGTCTATAGAAACTAGGAAACATAAACAACTTGTTCATAAATCATCTACGATGTCTCCCATTTATTTCATCATATCTAGACTCCGTTTTGGCATATCCTACATAATACCCTTCTTCCTGACCGGGGGGAAATAAAACATACAAAAGGGTGAGCTCAAATGCTCAGTAAGGGTAAACAAAAGAAATATCAATCATATCATATTCATAAGAACATAAAATTTTGAATATCATAACCTGCAAAAGAGATCATAATATCATAACATCGGATAAATCATAGTGGTGAAATGTAATCCAAATAATCATAACTTAAAACATGAAAATTTGTGTCAAACATACATAATCATAGAAAAACATTTCATTTCTGTCAATACACATTTCCAAGACTATCATAGCGGACGAAGTCCATTAATGAACCGATTTCACTCCTCGTTCTAGTCTTGTATCACTGAACTGGATTTACATGTCATTCCAGCCATGTCTATCTCATGGGATATTAATTTTAACCCAACTCATTGGAGGGAGATATAGGTCTCACCCATCTCATAATGAAACCATTCTTATGTGTGCCACAAAATCATAAATCATACATCATAACATAACCAATGTAATAAAAATGGGATTCTTAAACATCATGACATCATAACATAATACAGATAAGATAAAAGGACATCATAAAATTAATTCCATCATAACATAATCAAATCAATATAAAAAATAGGGATAGAAACAGAACCCTATATTATCTAAGATGGAAAATAATTTTGATAAAACACTTGAACTTCATTGTGGACAAAAATATCCGTTTACATCAAAAAAAAATTTCCGTTATTAAAATGTCATGAAATTTTAAACTAAAAGAAGTTGATTAAAAATAAACATGAAAACCTGTAAAGGAATCTTCATGGAAATAATGTTCTAAAAATCCATTCAAGCCGTACAAGTTAAAAAACATTCTTCTCGTACATTGGCCAGAAAAGTCAAAAAGTTCCTCGTACTAAAAATGACAAAAGATTCCATTCATATCTTTTACTAAAGACTCACCAAAGGGTAAAATTGGTTTTAAAAAATTTTAGAAGGATATAAATAATATTAATTATTGAGGAAACATTGATGTGGATTATAAATATTCCCCAGTAATTTCTGAAGTATAAAAAATCTCAAATAAAAATGAGATTGAATGAATTTCCCTTACCTTAGGTCTGATATGCTTTGTACGTGTCCAAACCTCATGTATAATGATTTAAATAATTTCATTGACTTATTCTATATTCATAATCATTCTTATGATATCATATATGTTCATATTATTATCTTCTTATTAGTAATATTTCATTTCTACTTGTTATTCGGGTGTTTATTTCTTTATGTTCTTATTAGTGTTTTGTCGAATAAATTATTATTATTATTTTTAGGTTATAGATACCTCATTTCCAGAATGGTATTAGTGTAATATATATCATATTTATTAATTCAATTAATTTATATAATCATTATGCAATGAAGATCATGTAGAATGAGTTGCATCACATCGTGGAGACGGTAGGCCGTACGTACGCATGAGCGATGATATCATTCCCATGATCGTGGAATTGTATTTAAGTGTTTATATACTATTTCAGAATAAATATCACATTACAATAATCATATATAGTTATTAATTACACCATTATACGCATCCAAGTAATGTGGTGGTGGAAAATAGATTACACCACGACATGGAGACGGTATTCCGTACGTACGCACGCACGGTGATTTTGTTTTCCATAGGATATATAGAAGGTGAAATAGGGTTGTTTCATATTTATAATAACATATCAGTATATGAGTGATACTGATGTTATTACTTCATAATGAAACAACTAACTAAGAGGATGTAGAAGAAGAAATAAATTTGAAAGATTTGGTAGCGGATATGACCTCTTCTTCAACACGCCTCTTCAAAACCTCATCTTAGGGCACAAATTCATGTCATTGAAGTAGACCAAGACATCTAGGATGTTTATATGGAATTGGAGGAGATAAATTGGCAGGGTTTGTCCAAGGTTGAAGGCTCAGTGTGGTGTTAGGAGGAGAGGGAGGAGGTTCCCTTTTTAAAGGGAGGAGAGGGGCACCTTTGGAATTATAAGAAATCTGAATTTATAATAAATTCCAACCCCACATAAAAACCTCCATGAAAGACTCAAATATGAAGCTTAGATGAGATAGGGTTGTAATCTCATCCTCCAATAAAATTTATACAAGTTCGGAATTTATTTTAAACATTATCAACATGACTTATACTTATATAATCAATTTAATTGTATTTGTGGTAATAATATTATAAATTTTAAATCATTATAAATAATTACTTATGTTGTTAATTGTCCATAATTGTATACTTAATTAAATTTTAGACCATATATATTTTAATATACAATTTCTAAATATTTTTGTGATTTTTAAACAATTTTATAATATTTAATTTCTATAAATTAACAATAGTGTCAATTTTGACACTATTCATGTATTTGAGTTTAAATAAAATATATACAGAAAATAAGTTAGAAATAAAACATTTAATAGATTCATAACATGTCATTTGAATCTATAAAATTAGTGGAGAACATTAAAAAGTTCATATAATATTTATTTTAAAACTTTTAAAATCATTTATTTTATATTTCAATCAATAAAATAACTTCAACATCACTATTGTGTAATAATTAATGATAATTATTTAATCCCTAAAAATTATAATTAAATTAATTTGATTTAGATAATTTTATTAGCTTTCTTGAGACTATTGATTTTCAATGTTTCATGATGTTTATCACTAAATTAAAATTTTTATGGTTATAAGATTTAAGAGAGTGATGTGTTGTCCCTTTCTTTGGTTTTAATAATAATTATATTATATCATGGTCAAAATTCCATGAAATGAGTTTATTCCGACCTTTATGTGATATGGGTCGACTTTTATTCATCAAATAGGATTTTTTCAAGTGTTTGGGTAATTTTATAATCTTATATTTACCATTAACTACCCGATTTACCTTTTACTACAGTAAATAAGAATTACCGTAGATACAATTCATAATCTCAAAAAAGGACCTATTAACATAATTTGAACCCACTAAATCCAAATATGGAATCCATTTTTCAAAATTCAGAACATAGAAGTTTCAGTAATTAATTTAAAATTTACCCCATTGTTAAGCTAACGGGTTTTTAAAAGTTAAAACATTACCAAAGATTGAAATGTTTTTACCTATGAAATCAATGTAAAATTAATGATAATGTCATACACTATATTAAATGGTAATAATATATTCTATTTATAATTTCAAACCATTCAATATTATTATTTAACCATATAAATTATTGCGATGAAAACAGTTGTGTTTAATTAAAATATAGCGTGTTTTTAGTATTCATTAAAATATTAACGTTTTTAGAATAATATGAATTTTTTATCCTAAGTAAATTTTTATATCCTGATTCCAATAAAGAATTTTATTTTGTCAAATTCAACACATAAACATATCAAATTCTATATTTAAAGTGGGTGCGCCATCAAAAGGAGACAATACTAAATTTTTTAAAAATACTTATTTTACCTGAAAAAATAATTTTGTTCTCATTACATGTTCTAGATAATATGTAAGATGAATAATAATTTTATAAAATTTAAAATTCAGTTAATACTATTCATAACAGCTAGTTTATAATATAATAATAATATATCATTGTTTAGTGGAACTTGGCATTGCGTACTACACACGCTATCGAGGAACATCGCGATTGCATGTAATGCAAGCCAAGATACTGTTGTGTGCCGTGAAAGATTCCGTTGATGTTGTGTATAAAATAAGACATAAAAAATATACTTCTCATAAAATATTAGGGTGTTACAGAAACCCCAATATAAAAACCAAATAAATGATTTATATCATTATAAAACATTCATATAACCATTTTGTTCAATGTAATTGTTCCATTTTAAATTTAAATTTATTGTGGAATTTCTATCAAAAATTCATAAACGAAGATTCATTTAAATACCACAAAAGAAAAACCACAGTAAAATCATATGTAATGTTTCATAGAAAAATGGGAAATCATAATTTCATATTTATATTACATTTAAATGTGAAATACATATGTAATTTCCACTTTAAATCAAATTATGTAGTTTATGATCAACTACATATCAATAGTAGTTTTTTTATTAAAATCCATAGAGAATAATTAAACAGAAAATGTTACTTCAATAATTGTGATTTATATTCCAGGTAAAAAAAAACAATGTTCAATTTTATATGAATTCCATTTTGTAAGTTTCATTGGAAATTTTATTCTATAATCTAGTAGAAAAAAGGTGGAGGTTATATAAGAAATTAATAGATGATGATTCACTGCAAATCCATAAAGTAATTCAAATGAAATATCAAAAATGTATTTACCCTTAAAATGGGTCATTTATAATTTCTATATTAAGTTTCTTGAAAAATATAGTATTGAAAATTAAAATTAAATAATATTCTAAGCCCATGTAAATTTATAATGGAGTTTTCATTGAAAATAAAATTCCATAAATAAAATTCCAAAATAAATCAATAGTGGTGGTTCAATTAGAAATCCTTGAAAAACTCCAACCGAATATCCATATAATACATTCTACTAGAAAAACCCAATAGAAGATATATTCTAATAGAATGGATTCATATCAGAATCATTATAAAAAATCATGTCATAGAATTCATTCCCAAATAAAAATGTCAATAGATGGGAAAAAAAGAAACACATAGAATCAAGATTACAATATTAAGATTATTGAATAAATATTTCATTTTTTTTATTTTAAAATATGTTTGATAATTTTAGTTTTTTGATTTACCCAAACAAACCAAAAATTAATAATTTTTTTAATGAAAAAATCACCTTCATAATCATGTTCATAAACATGTCGGAACTCTTTTCCTATTTACTCTTCATTCTATTCACAGATAGTGAACACAATGACAATATAATGAAATGGAATTTGTTCCTCCTTTCCCCACTATAGACAATGTAGAGAAGAATAGGTCAGTTACTCCGAGAGGAACAGAAATAGTGGAAAAGAATCACAATGATCAATTGATGAGGATGATGTTGGATTGTTTTGGAAGAATATATGACTATAAGTATTAGGATGACTATCAAAAATGAAATTTAAGAATCATATTTTGATTTTATATGTAATTCCCTTGTCATAATGTGATATTTATAATTTGATTCATATAACACATCCAAAATATAACAAAAAAACACAATTAATCAAAAATTATAGATGATATCAATACATTAATGTTTTGAAAAATCAATAATTCTTGAATAACATGATAGTAGTCCATTTTAATGTCAACTGAATCATCAAAATAATGTTACCATTTATTAGATACCTATGACTTTTAATGGGATGCACATGATACAATTTAAAATGGGAAATAATAAATGAGAATACACTATATAGAAAAATTACAATGAGGTCAAATCAAATTAACTTCCAAAAGGGATTCAAAATGAGAAATGGTCTCACCCAAATTTATAGAAATTTAAGGGTTGATGTGTTTACTTGTAGTACATCTTGGGTTGTTGAATCCATAGAGTCCTACTGACAGATAAATTATATTAGGGTAGATTTGAATTTAATTTGGACAACTTTGGCCTAGTTTGATATGGTGTATTATATAACTAAAAAAATTATTTCAATTCAATTTGAGAAAAGGAGTTGAAACTATGTTTTTTTAGGGGTAATATGTATGAATTTATTTATAGAAAACATAAATTTCATATATTTGTGATGGGTTTATTCAAGAGAATAAAAAACCCACATCAAATACAATTTTAATTCCAATAAGACATAATACTACTCACATATCCCCAGTGAGGATCATTTTCATGGGAACTCAAAGGTTCGGGATTGTATTAGTACTAATAATGTGTCACATTAATTTAAGAACTCAGGTTTTCAATCATGTATGGATCCTTTATATTTTGGTATCAATATTAAATTTGGACATAATATGGATACATTTTGAGTTAGTAAAGGTCTCATGAGTTTTTGTGGAAATTTCAAATCCCAAAACAAATATTTTTTGGAAAAATGGATAGACTACACAGTTAGTGCACGGTTGGAGCACAGTTTGGAAAATAGTGCAGATTTAAATTTTTTGGATAGAACCACTTCACATGATTTGTGCACAGCTATGTAGCCTAACAGTGCAATGTTCCCGTTCTACCAAGAATGACTTTCACAGTTTTCACATGCTTTATCATACTGTGCGGGGAAACTATGCAGAGGCGATTTTGGGTAATTTTTTAAATATTACACTAATGATAAATTAAAATCTATCCTTATTCCCTAATCCAAGATTATGTGGGAACTACCTCCATGGATTTCACTTTAGAGCTTTTGAAGATCTAATCAATGTATTCAATGATCTCCATCATCTGAGATCCAATCGAACTTCCATTCATTACATTTGATGTACACCGGTACGTACTCGAGTTTTCTTGAGTTGTTCTCTTTCTCTTTTTCTAACGACCGAATTATTGATGTATAAGAATGTTATAATTTTCTTGGATGTACTCTTATCCGGGCCAAATCACGGTCCAATACAATAGGAGGAGGTTCATACTTCCCTAAGTTGGGTGGTCCAGAATTCATCCCAAAAGATCGTTCATTTCATATTTGTCGTATGGGCCTCAGTGATTTCATCGGGTGTCGTTTATTGAATTTATACACCACAGTTATAATCATTAGAGACGTATGGATATTATATTTCCATATGTGTGCTTAATTATTGGTGGTTATGACCACAACTCTATCCCATTCATGTCAATGGTCATTCCATAATTATTGTTTACTGTTTTGACACATTTGTGCCACTGTTCGAGTGTGCCTTGGCTTGACCATTCAAAGGGTAATATTTTCTCTATTAGATGGATTGATTAATGTTGTCAATTGGATATGTCCAAGTACTATGTATTCATACCACTTGATCTCCCTATGGTAAGTGCATCAAATGTATAATTAAATGTGAATGATTAATTGGCTGATTATTAGTAGCACCACTTACCACATTAAGGAAATGTAGAAGATTAAACCTTAAATTATGGAATATACATTACATTGATTAAATGAATGGTTGAATGTTACGTTACCTTATCATAGTAATGAATGGTAGGGATTGAACCAAAAGAATTAATAAAAAGATACCATGATACTTGAACTTATCACACTAATGAAAAGAATGGATTGAACCGAATAAAATATTACCTGTCTTCATAATCAAATAGGAATGGCCTAACGTGAACTCACCTTGGAATATGATTATAGAATGCCAAGAGCACTCATGAACCTCATTTTGATTCAAGTATACGGATTTCATAGGTAGATACCCACCAAGATCTCGATACTTGAATGTTCTTGGATGACCGGTATAACACCATATGATCATTTCATATTGCTATAGGATACCTGGGATAAACTCATTGGATCCAGCATTGACATGTATGTGCCATGGTTATAGCCCAAAGAACTCTATCTCTTCTTAGCCCTGGTTTAGCATGGACGATCTCCATGGATTCGATAGGATCTTTATTGAGGAATGCCTTGGACTACGCTCTTTTCCTTACACTACTACCCCTTGCGAGGGTATAGTTATTTCTGAGTTGCCGACCCTTGGGGTCTATGTTTCCTCAGTTGTTATGTTGTGAATTAATTATTATATATAATAAATCCTTGTCTCCCTATTACATATTCATACCATCACTATTTATACTATCATGAGGTGATTTTTTCTCTGGATATGCCTCACGAGACCTATAAATATTAAATTAATAATTATATAATTAAATTATTTGGTTACATGTTCAGACACCATTTGAGGGATAAAGGAAGTACATGGGTATTTAGTTACATCATGATTCTTTACATTATATATGCATGATTTCACATTGTTACATTTCAATTACATGGGCTAGATGTTATATAATCATTTGGTGGATGCGTGTTGAGATTTATCTCACATCCTCTCTGTGAACCATTTGATACCCGAGGAAGATTACATGGTTTCAAGTGTTAACAAAGCGAAGCATATTGCTTCTGACACATTATTTCTTAATGTTTAGTATAGACCTTGATAACTGATGACTGAGCTACAACTAAAGGTTCATGGGATAGTATTTTTATTCCTTCATACTTTTTTGGATCACTTTATTCCTACTATCTTGTACCCTTGTTTTGCTGTTTTCTAGTAATATGACATATCACCAGATGTTGTACCCTATTCCATTAGATTCAGTTATTGTTACTATTGTCTCTATCTTCTTTTGTTCCTTCTATTTACTTATATTTATTCCTATATTTTCTTTTTTTTTACAATCATTCGTAGTGCTACAATTTTTTAATAAGGGAATATTCTCCCCAGAGAGACACCATAGGCCCTCATTGCCGGTCGACAACCTCAGTGTTTGGGTAGATGTGCTTGAGGACATGTGACCCACCAAGATCAGGGCACCCATTGCATGGGATCTAGGTCCGGGATGTCACAAAATTGTATCAAATGTAGTTTTTTTTCTTGATTTAATATTTTTAGACAATAGATTATAGATTAGAAATGTTTGGGACTTGGTCATAAGTCATGATTTGGCACCAGGAACCCATGTTCGGGGTAAAAATCATGTTGCCTAAGTTATAATTATTGTTATGCTATTTCATGTTATAGTTGATACTATTTCACCATTGGGAGACTCACATGTTGGGTGGAGGTGTTGATTATTACTCTGTTTGAGGATTTTGTTTCATCCTTGGCCACATGATATGAGGGAAATGAGAACTATTACTTTCATCATCATAGGAACCTAGAATTATCATGTCATTAATATTTCCAGGCCATATAGGGAAATTTCAATACATTGCATTGCATTATATTCCTGTGATTTATGATTAATTATGTGATTGTTAGATTATTCTTGTATTACTCTTGGTTCCAATTGAGTGATTTTCGGTCTCAATTCATGATGTGTATCAGACATCATGATTTGTGAGGAGTAATTTACTAAGACAAACCATTATACTATAAATAAATGGGTGTTATTTCTATTGATAGGTTTATGGGAACTGATTCACAAAAAATTACTATCTATTATAATGTGAATCATGACATCTAAAATGAAATGGTTGCAATTCCTTATCCTGCCTTAACATGTTTATGAATGTAAAAAGATAGAACCTAGTAATTAAATGTAAAATAAAATAAAACATGTACTTGATCACTTATTGATACATGGTCATCTAAGTGAGTAGTTCGTGTAGTATTCCTTGGGTTGTGAGTTTTCTTATGTTCACCTTCCTCTTGTGGGGATTTCGTTATTACTAATATTTTTTTCCTGAGGCTTGTGATTGGATACTATTTATCAATGCACCATGACATACTCATGTTATATGCAAGGAGGGTGGTGATGACCATGCCAAAGAAATGGTGGGCCCTGAGAAACCAGTCATACCACCAATAGTGGAACTTGAGGCACTGCCTTCTGTAACTAAATTGGAAACTGATGCACAAGTTTCTCATAATTTCCAATGTTTGATGCATTCCATGCATGGTGCTCCACAACATTCACTAATACAGGTTAATCTGACATGTGGGTTCCAGTAGCTGCATCCTCACACTACTAGAATTCTTGATAATTGCGATGATCTATTTGCGAAGGGATCCCTTCGCAAATAGTCTTTAGCGATGGGGCCCCGTCGCAAATAGCACATTGTAGAAAACGCTGTTGTAAATACAATTATTTGCAACGGGCCCATCGCAACAAATCTTATTTGCAACAGGAAAAATCGCCATCACAAATAAGCCTATGATTATATGTATTATATACACATAACTATTTTCGCGACGAGCCCATCGCACCAACTATTCATGACAGGTCCTTGTCCTGCTGCAATATATATATATATATATATATATATACATATATATATATAACGTTCTATGATGGGCACGTTGCAACAATATATTTGTGACGGGCAAGTAATCCAATCGCAAATATGTTTTTAAAAATATTTTGTAAAACTATTTGTGATGGGACCCCGTCACAAACGGTCCCGTCGAAAATAATAAATTAAATTGAAAAAAATAAAAATTTAATAAAATTACGATTAATGAAAAAATAATATTACTATTATTAAAACAATAATAAATATATTTTAAAATTTTCAATATTCACAAAAAAAATATAAAAATATAATTTAATATTAAAAATTAAATAATCTAATATTTGCACTGATATAATAGACATAAAATGTAAATAATTAATATTACAGTGATAAATTCAAATGTTTGTGACATTAAAAAAAATCACTACGGAGGTTCTTCTTCTAGAGGAGGTGGAGGAGCTGAAGGAGCTGGTTGAGGAAACTTCACCCCTAAACTATGAGTCAGACGGTGCATGTACTCCATCTGTTCATGATGTTGTTTCTGCCATCAATGCATCTCCTACTCATGCTGATGCTACTACCATCGACGCATATGCTCCACATAATGCTGCTCCTGCTGCTACTGCCACCGACACATCTTTTCTTTCTTCTTCTGCAGAGCCTCTATAAGATCAGCATAATCTCGCTACTGCTCCCAATACTGTGAGCCAGAAGATGATGCCTCTCCACGAGCTCTTCTCAAGCTAGACGCCGACATTGCAATAGTACCATAATAAGTACCATTAGTCAATGGAGATCTGATACCAACTACTCTACCCTTCTCAAAGCCATACTGAGTGTCCTACATCCGTGTCGCCTCATCGAAATGGTGAGCACTAGTCTTCTCAGTCGTCTCGTCCTGACCCTCAGCCTGTGTCTGAGAGGACGCAGCCTCACATGACTCCTTCAATTCTGATTTAAAATTAAAATTGTGAAAATATTATATGTAGTTATGTTTCAAACTGGAAAAGTAATACTATCCACAATCTGACGCTGGAGATCACCTCTATTCTCTCCACTGGCTGGATCACTATACATCCTCTGATAAAGGTCGAACTTCGTAATATCGGGATGATCAACTGCGTACAGAAATATAAAATATAAAATTTATATTTAATGTTATATAAAATATTTAAAAAATATAATTTCTAGATGCTCTCTATGCGAACTGAATGTATGGCTACCATCTCGATGTGTCACCTCCTGTATCCCGCGGTTCTGTCGTCCCACTGAATATCTCCTCTAAAATCCACCACCCAACTAGTGTAAACATAATTAATCCCAAACGTGAGATGAAATGTACTCTGGTCGGTGGGCTCTACACGACTCATCAAATTCTGTCACCCCTTCTTTTTTAATGGTTGTACATCTCAAATTGTGCAAAAACTGATGGAAACAGTTACACATAGAAAGCTTCCATGCCACATGGACAGTGTCGCGCATGCTATCATCGACAAGATACCATAAACCCTTCAAATAATTTATAATATCAAGTTGTTAATAAAATTAATTTCAAAATGAATATTATTTATTTATGTACAAGAAAATTATGGTATATGTCGCGTCACACATCAATGTGAATCTGTTCGCATGTGATCCATGGTTGAGAAAAATAATTGTGCAAGATAGCACTCCCCGGTCCAATAGATACATGAGGAAAACTGTGAAAAATGAATAAATAATCAAACAGTTAGTATATATATAAATAAATTAATGAAATATAACAAAAATACACAGGTTACCACACCTCGGTGTGCGTGGATCGAAACCAATATGTTGACGTCACATGGGGATAGGGTCAGGAATCATCAGTCGTGCAAGACCGAACCCCCTCCATGTACCCCCTAAACCGCTAGTAGGTTGAGGGCCAGATGATCCAAAATACCCCTCATCCCACGGTAGGTCAGCCTCCTGTAACTCGAGAAATAGATTAGAGTCCATCTGAAACACAAAGTGATTGTTGTTAGAAAATAGTTGAAAATAACTATTATATATAGATATATATTAGTTATGAATAAATCATGATTTAACTGTGTCAATGTTCATCTTCATCCTTTTCTCCATAGCTGTCAATATCAATGTCTTCATCTTCCTCCTCAGCATCATCAATATCCATATGATTTTTAGTTTCAACATCTCTTGTCATTTCAAATTCATTTGTAACATCATTAATATCTTCATCACCATCGATCCTTAATTGTGGGGTTTCATCATCGATATTCACGTCTCTTTGTGAATCAGATGGATTTTGAGTTGTCTCTTGAAAAATTTCAATTCCTTCCACTTCAGCACAACCACATTCATTTTGAGTAAACTGATTTTCCCATGATTTCATTTTTATTATTCTCCATCAATAACTCATGTCTCTTGAAGTAGCACAATACTTTGTATAATTAATTTTATGTGTCTATTGAGCCAGTAAAAATGGCTCATTTACTGCAAGAAGACATTTATATTTAATGTAGTCAATTCCATGAGTTGTATGAACACTCTAGCCTCTCTCAGTATCCAACCACCAACATTTAATCATTGTTATGTAATTCTATTCTAGATAACATAGCTCAATAATTTCATCCAAAATGCCATAAAAGTCAATTTCAGTTTCTCTGTGATCTGATCATCTCAAGAAAACTCCAATGATCACTGTTTTTTTATTCCCCGTATACATATGTATGAAATCGAAAACCATTCACCACATATGCATTATAATATTTAACCATTTTGGATGGTGGGTTACTTAATATACACAGTCTCTTACCAATTTTATCATCATATTGAGACACCTGAAAATTTCTAAAACAATTATCAATATAATAACTAATAAATAGAATTGATATTAATCCATCAATAATTTATGTTACTAGTTTATGAAACCATTGAGAAATTTTTTTTGTCTGTGTTCTTCCAGAGATGCTATTGTAATTTGTGGAAGTTCATTCTTGATATGATTATCATATAACCTACAAATAAAATATGTTTAAATAATGTAGCATAAATTATATAATAAGTGATATAAGGACTCAAAACACAAATGATGTCATTTCATTACAGTTGAGCAGAACGTATGTATGTGCTCTGTGATGTTCATCATCTAAAATCCATCGTTCATAAACTCCACCGAAACCAAGGTTTGGCTGATTAAAAACTGTTAATTGATTGGCGATTTCATAATTATCATTTCCCTTGTTTCATCCCATACGATTTTGTTTTGAGGGATACTAAGATTCAAAATAAAGAGAGTATAAAAAAACAATTTCCTCTGGAAAATAAGCTTCAGCAATGGGGCCTTCAACTGATGCTTTGTTACAGATTTTGTTCCCCAATTTCTGCATGCATCTCTCGAATGGATCTATCGAAACTATACTGGACCTCCACATTTATCTTCATGTGGAAAATGTAATATTAGATGTTCCATTGAGTCAAAGATAGCTGGCGGAATTATTTTTTCCAGTTTACACATAATTACATCAACATCCTCTTCAAGTTTTCTTAGCGCACCGTATCCTATTATCACTCTACAAATATATGGAAAAAATATGATATGTCTGTTATCGAATCCAAAATCATAGAATTCAACAATCCTCTAAATCCAATCGGCATAAGTCATTCCATTATAACATGAAAATCAGGACTTTCAATCCAGTAATATAACCATTCTTAACACATCTTCCCAAATTGGAAGCATAGTCATATGGAACTCTTAAATCTGCAATTCCCTAACAAAATAATAACTGGCTCTCTTTGGATAGTGTATTAGCTAAGTTTGGATTCATTAACCTATGTGATATGACATTTTCAAATAGTTCATGTTCTTGTGGCCTGTAAATTTTGGAAAGATCTAATCATGCCTTTACAGTGACTTTGGTCTTACCTGGTGTATCCAATACTGTATGAAATAAATTATCAAAATAGTTCTCCTCAACAAGCATAACCTCCAACATGTGGCGGACCCACAAATAAGACTAATATGGAAGATCCCAAAATTGATCCATTTTATCCAATTATGTTCTTTCCCAAATCCTTGAATTTTCTGTTGGTTTACTGTTGGTCCATATGTGATGGGGGGTAATGAAAATACAACTGATTTTAACTCTGTACCTGAGATCATCTTTTGAGGCTCATCCCTTTCAATTGTACCTTTTTTGAAATGAGATTAGTTCCTCCAAAAAAGATGATCGGTTGTGAAAATCAAAATTGCATGTTTTTTATTCATTTATTAGCATAAAGGCTTTTATTTCTTTCATACGGTAAGGAAATAATTTCGGACCATGTGTACTCCAACCATATAACATGTCATATGCCGAAAAGTCATAATCATCCTCATCAATGAAACTTTTAATATGAAATTTTGTTTCGCAGCAACATCATATGTAGTAACACCATCACTCCACAATGCATATAACTCATCAATCAATGGATTAAAATAAACATCAATATTCTTTTTCAGATGTCCTGGGATTAATAGAGTCAAAAAGATATATGGATCCTTCAACAACATCCTTGGAGGAAAATTTTACTGGTTTATAAAGACATTCCAACATGAATACTGACTTCCATAAGAACCAAATGGACAAAAACTGTCAGTAGAAAGTCCCAATCACACGTTTCTCGATTTTATAGAAAAAGAGGGACACATATGGTCAAAATGTTTCCATGAATCACAATCAGATGGATGATTCAAGATTTTATCAGATGAAAACTTGGGTTTTTTGTCATGGAATCAATGAAATTGTGTTATGAGACATAAATAAATGCTGCAACCTCAGTGTAAGGGGGAAAATATCTCAATTGTTTTACTAGAATCGATCTAGACTTCCCTGGTTAAGCTTATTTATACCACGATTGTCCACATGTGGGACAACTATCCAATGACTCATTTTCGCCATAATATAAGATGGAATCATCTGGACATGCATGAATACTTTGATAACTAAGTCCTAGATTACGAATCATCTTGTTGATCTCGTAGAAATTTGCAGGAAACACATATCGTTCTGGTAACAGTCTTTTAAAAAAAGAATATATTTGATCAAAAGAGTTGTTTGACAATGCATTATCTGATTTAATAGCCATAAATTTTGCAACCGCTTCTAATTTTCATATCTTTCAACTAGGATATAATGCTTCCTCAGCAGGCCTCAACTACTCATAATTTTCAGATGGTGCCAACTCATGAGTTAAATCAATATCGTTGTGAGTTTATTTTTGTTGCACGGATGGACCTGTAATATCTAGTACTAAATTTTGAAACTGTGATGGATCCAGAATCAAGATGTTTTGATCTTCGCTGGAACTGCATTCACCGTGTTGATACCAAAAAACATAATCTAATTGGAATCCAAACCCCAATATATGTCCCCTATCCTTCTCAAATGTGACAAACGTTCTCAGAGAACATTTTCTACAAGGACACATAATTGTGCCTTATGAAATATTTTTTGTTTTTGATGATGCAAATGCTAAGAAAGCTTCAACACCCTCAATATATACAGGATTTAAACCAGAACCATTTGGATTTCTGTTCTGATTTATCCAAGCTCAATCATCTAATAATTACTGATGTGGACTACCTTGTTCTATATTTATCTTCATAAAATATAAAATCATCAGTGTTTTTGAATAATTTGAAATTATAAAAACACTATCTGAAAAAAGAAGATAAATAATTACAACTACTTAATAATTACCATTAATTAAGGGAGACGGAATTTCCAGTGGATTGATGTCTACTATTTTGTCCAACGACTCATTTAATTGCATCTTTCTCACACTTATTACCGCTCATTATTACTAACTATTCCGAATTTTTCTTATTTATTGATAATTATTACAATTTATTACTAATTATAAAAAAATATTATTAATTGTTACTAATTAGTACTAATTTATACTAATTATTACAATTTATTACTAATTATTACAATTTATTAATAATTATTAATAATTATTACTATTTATTATTAATTTTGAAATACTTAACAATACTTAACAATAGGAAAACTACTTGAATAATGAAAGGAAATTTGGTAATCATTGTTGTGGAGATGATTACAAATTTTACCTTCATTATCCAAGAAGATTTTGTTTACTAATTATTAGTAATAATAAAAATTATATTTTCAATTTTTCCAAAAAACAATACTAATATTATTGAAATAATAAAAAATATTAAAATTATTAAAATTATAAATATTCACAACAGAATTTGCTCTATTATTAACATGTTCAAATCTCAAAGGGTCATAAATTGTCAAGTCATGCACAATAAAAAGATTGTGTTAGTCATGTCCAATGTAAACTCTATAATTGTACAAGAATGGTTGATCACCTCGCAAGTAGTGTTGCAATAGGATGGCCGGAGTAATGACGTTATCTTCTCTAAGAATCATCTCACATGACACTTTGTATAGATCATTCTTCTTTAAAATTTTGAGGGGATATCAGCATATTTCCCTTAAATTTTCAAGGAATAATGGCCTATGTAGTGTTTTATGTGAGATAATTATTATAGATAAGAAGGGAATGACTTGGGTTGTCCTATTGCAACACTACTTGCGAGGTGATCAACCATTCAACGACAATTATAGAGTTTACATTGGATATGGCTGACACAATCTTTTTATTGCAAATGACCTGACAATTGGAGACCCTTTGAGATTTGAACATGTTAAGAATTGAGAAAACCCTACTGAATAATGACTTGAACCAACCCTTTCCATCCATTAGCATCTGGAGACACCTCCAGATTGACGTATTAGGATTTCCAAATACATGCTTCATGATTCGACCAAGCGTTGGTGGGATGTGATTACCCCGACTGGTTCTTATGAGGGAATGTAATGGGTTGAATTCCAAACATCCTTCTATGATAAATTATATATGTATACACTAAGAGTTGATAGGTCTAGATAGTTCATTCATTTCTAGAAGAATTCTATTTTAGTTAAAAATTACTCAGCACATTTCAAGGAATTGCAGTGTTTTTCACCCCTTCTAGCATGTGATGGGATTTTTCAAGCTAGAGGCTTTGAGGATGGAAATTTGAATTCCATCTATAAGAAGTTTAATGTCTTTAACCTCACTACTTTTTCTCCTATTTTCAATCAGGATCTTATCACTGAGTACAACCTGAGGGGCGATAATAGTATCAGGTTTCAAGGATCAACACCGCATCAGGCCTGTAGTTATTCTGGGGGTGCAAAGCATTCCCAAGAGGTTTCTCATCAGGACATTCACAACCTGAGTGTCTGTTTTGATAGCTCTAAAGTGTGTCATCAGTGTGGAAAACAAGGTAATTTAATGCCTCGGTGGGATAGAGACCCAATGGAGTGATGGGATAACGGTCGTATGGTGAATCAACAATGTTTCTACAAGACCATTCCACCAACCTCAGTGGAAAAGGATCCCCAATAGGTCCACATTTTAGAGCGGGTTATTTTATGTCACCTCAAGTGGAGAGTTGGAATAGTACCGGTAGTTCTTGATGAGCAGGAGGTCGTGGCTATGGTTGGAGACCCCTGGTCAATAGCAATGCCAGCAGGGAAGTTATGATTGTGTTAGTTCATATATTTCATAGGGACTTGGATCTTGTCCACTACATGTACAACAACCGATACTAGAGGATTAGGTTGCGAGACCATCTATAGTACAAAGTACTATTCTAATGGCCTCTACTATAGTATCTGTTTTATTTGATTCAAGTTCTTTGAATTCTTTTATCAATGTATCTATCATAGAATATATCAAACTATAGATACAATAATATTATGTT
The DNA here is from genome assembly GCA_963277665.1 of Viscum album. NCBI lineage: Eukaryota > Viridiplantae > Streptophyta > Magnoliopsida > Santalales > Viscaceae > Viscum > Viscum album. The sequence goes on along the minus strand of OY728150.1, from coordinate 431,228,718 downwards.
GTAATGACCCTAGATATGACATTATAGGTATGAACAGAGGGCATATTCCAGTCCAAGGACTATACCATTATGGTAGGAAATTACCCTTTTTATGGAACCAATTTTTCCATGAAATTACATTCTTCAATTTCATACTCAAGATGGAATGGTTGGTTTATCCTCATGCTTTTGTAGACTTATGTCATCAAAGGTCATAATTTAAATCACTATAGGGAAACCATTATCTGTATAAGGGTGAGTAAGATATCTAATCTAGAAGAGCTAGACCAAAGAATCGTGGGATTGGCGGTGTGACTTCCCATATCACCAATATCTTTATCGAGGATCATGGTTTACAATAAGATGATTTTCCTCCAATAGTGGATTGTTTCGGTATGTCTTTCCCGATGATTTTCTAGCTTACCCACTAAAAGAGGAGTAGAGTTTAAAATCGATCTTGTTCTTGGAGTACCTCTAGTGTCCATTACACCTTACAGGATAGCACCTATAGATCATCAAGATCTCAAGTGGTAGTTAAAGGATTTTGAGGCCATGGGACTTATACGACCCAATATATACTCTTTTGGTTTTCTTGTAATTTTTTCCAAATAGGCAGATGAAACCTTACATCTATGCATGGATTAAAGAAGGTTGATCCATATTATAATCAAGAACCACTATCCACTTCATTGAATATATAATTTCTTTGACCCGGTCTATGGAGAAAAATTCTTCTCCAAGATCGATCGGGTTGTCACTAGCCCCATGTCAGATCATCAGACATACCACATACAATATTCCATAGAATGTATGGTCATTACTAGTACCTTGTTATGATGTTTGGTATTATGAATTCACCCTTAATTTTCATGGCTATGATGAATATGGGTTTCCACCTCTATTTGGATTATTTTTTCATTGTTTTTTTGATGGCATCATAGTGTATTCTCACACTCATAGCGACCATTCCAGACATCATGAGGTCATTTTGAGTACACTGATAGAGAATATAATTTATGAAAATCTTTCTATGTTCCACTTTTGGATCGATAAATCCCACATATTGGGTAATATTATCTTAGAATCAAGTGTATATGAGGACCTAGAAAAAGCTAGTGCTATAGTTTCTTGGGACTGGCTAAATAATGTGTTTGATATAAGGGGTTTTTTGGGGATTGATGGATATTACAAGAATTTCATACATGACTTTTCTCACCTTACTTTACCACTAACTAGTTTATAATGAAGGGTGTAAAGTTACATTGGTTAGAAACATTTGAGAAATCCACTTAGGTTCTCAAAGGGAGGCTGGTTTTGACAACTATTTTGACTCTTCCAGAGCCAGATATATGTTATACCATCTTCAGTGATGCATGATGAATTAGCCTAGGAGAAGTGTTGATGCATAAGGCAAAATTTTTTATGTATAGATCTTAGTAGTTGAGACCTCACAAGAGAAACTACCTGATGCATGACCTAGATCTAGCAGTAGTTTTTCATAAAATACATTGATGGAGACATTTTCTATTGGGTGAGCACTTTGGGGTGTACATGGGCCACATGTTCCTCAAAGAAATATTTTCACAATGTGACTTGAACATCAAAACAAGTATATTGGTCAAATATATACTATCCTTTGATTTTGAGATTTTCTATATGCCTGAAAATGGTAAAGGGGTTGCAGATATACTGAGCTGGAAAACACAAGAACATGTCTTATGGGAATCCAATGATGAATAGATGTTAATGTCCCTCTTTTATGTGCTTTATCTAGAGTTCCATGATAGTCATGATCAGTTTTACCTCTCATCATTGACAGTTTCCTCTTCCCTCCATGAGAAATTGAAGAGTATATAATTTTTAGAATATGAAGGATAGGTTCTCTATGAATTTATATTAGGAGATAACCCGCCTCTGGATTGGTCTTTGGATAGGGATGACACACTATGTCTATGTGGGTGTATTTAGGTTCCTATAAACATGAGAGAGGAATTGATGTAGGAGTCCCACCCATATTAGTGAGAAGTTCTTACATATATCTCGAAGATTTATCAAGACACGTGACAACAATATTTGTGTCCTGGGATATAATCTCATATAGAAGGTTTTATCACTAGGTGTTCCACCTGTCTGTAGGTGAAGACATTGCAGTAGGGGCCTGGAGGCTTGCAACAATAGCTTCCATTCCCCGAATGGAAATTGAATGATGTTGCTATAGATTCTTAGTTTGATTACCTAGTGAACTGAGGGGTAGTGATGCAATCTGGGTATTCATTTAATGACTAAAAAAATCCCACTTCATTCATACATAGGAGACATTCTTAGTTGATGAGCTTAGAAGATAGTACGTCCTTTAAATGATATGATTAAATTGGGTTCTATGTACAATGGTTTAATAAATGAATGCTCATTTCACATCATGTTTCTTGAATGGATTTTATAAGGATGCAGGAACATAGGTGTTTTTATGAATAACCATTCACCCTCAGAATTATGGGCAATCAGAAAAAACAATACATGTTCTAAACGATATTTTTCAAGAATGTGTCCTTTAATTATATGGTTTTTGGGGGAGGCATATTCCTCAGCATGTTTGCCTATAATTATATCTTTCCAGAAAAAATTTATAGAGCTCATTTTGTGGATTTATATGGTAGGACATGGTGTTCACCTCTCTACTGGATAGAGGTAGGTGAGGAGGCTCTAGTAGGTCCTTGCCTTGTTCAAGAGAATTCAGATTAAGTTCAGCAGATTAGAAAGTGTATGACTACTACTCCGTCTAAACAAAAATATTATGCCGATCATCATTGAGGACGTCTTGAGTTTAGGTTTGGGGATCTTGTTTCCATTCAGATATCGAACAGGATAGGGCATATACAATTATAGAAGAAATAGAAGTTGTCGCCTCGTTACGTAGTTCCATTTGAAGTTCTAGACAAAGATAGACAGGTAGCCTATCAGTTTCTTCTACCCTAGAGGTACCATGTCATTCATAATATATTCCATATTTCACAAATTCACTAATATCATGCCGACCAATCACATAATATTTATATGGAATAATTCGATTTTGATATTGATACTACCTTTGAGGAGTATGTAGAACACATTATCGATCAATGCACGAAAGCTCTCTCAGGCCAGTCAATACCTCTAGTACTAGTGATGTGGAAGGAAAACAATGTACATGATGAGACGTGGTATAATGAAGCTGAAATACATGTTCAGTGGCTATAATTTCTCTCAAACAGTGTTTCCCCACCCGTTAGAAGGTGAACTTAGGGACGAGTTCTTTTAAGGGGAAAGATTGTAAGAAATCGGGTTTTCACTCAGGTATGTATCCTTTAAATTTTAGCCTAAATCTTTTAGTTGGACCTAATATGGATTCCTTTTTAGTTAGTAAAGGCCTCGGTTGTATCTGAGTCATGTTTTGATCCAAGAACCCATCTTTTTCAGAAAACTGGATAGACCACAATATTAGCACATGATCGGCGCACAGTTTGGCATACCATGTCGATTGAAATTTATATACCAAACCACATAACATTGTTTGCACACAAAAATGTGGCCTAACCATGCATTTTTTCCCTTATACTAAGAAATAATCACAATTTTTGTGCATGGATTGAAAAAATGTGCACACAAACAGTTCACATGAAAATTGTCTAGGTAAAAACACAAATTTTCCCTTCACATTTTATTAAGCTCCAAACATTTTACATAATCCAATATTATGTAGAAATTACCTCCAGGTCTCTCATTTTTGAGCTTTTAATGATCTAATATTGGGATTAAAAGATATCCATCATCCGAGATCCGATTGAGCTCATGTTCATCACGTTGGATGTGTAACCGTAAGTACCTAATTCTTCTTGATCCATTATCTTACTCATTTACTCTCGGCCATTTTATAAGGGTATGAGTGTTTTTATGTATTCATTGATCTAATCTAATCTGAGACAAGTCAAGGGCTGATGCTAGTGGTGGAGAGTCAGAAAAAAGGTGGGTGTTTTATAATTCATCCCTAAAGTTCATTGATTTTTGATTTATCATGTGGGGTCCACTTAGGTCATCATGTGTTGTTTATTAAATTTATATTCCATGCTTAAGATCATTAGAACTATATCGATATTTCTCTTTCCAAATATGTGATTAAGTATTTGTTTTTATGAACAAAATTCCATCCCATCCATGTCTAAGGTTATTCCATTATTGTTGTTTTGTGTTTTGACTGTTTGTGCCACCATTCAGGTGTGCCTTGGCTTGACCTTTCTAGTGGTGATATTTTCTATATTACATGGCTAGATTTATAATGTTAATTGAATAATGAAATGTACCATGTATTCATACCACTTGACCCACCTAATGTATGTTCCTCAAATTGATATTTAAATGTGAATGATTTAAAGGTGGAAAATCCACATCACCCCTTACCACATTTAAGGAAGGTAGAAAAATGAACCATAAATTTTGGAATATGAATTAAATGTGTCAAATTAATGGTTTCATGCTACATGGATTTGTCACACTAATGAAAAAAGAGGTTTGAAAAAAATGACTTGATAAAATGTTTTCAAGATACATAACACTATCAAACTAATGAAAGGAAAGGATTGAACCTAATGAGATATTACATGACATTTTAATCAAATAAGAATGGACTAACATGAACATGACTTATATTTTTATTGGAGAATTCCGTGAGATCTCGGGAACCCTATTCCAATTCAAGCATATATATTGGATAGGTTGAGACCCACATAGCTCATAATCCTTTTCTATTTTTTGATGCACAGTATGACATTGTATGATCCCTTGATATTACAAGAGGATGCCTTGGATACACTCCTTGGATATAACATTTATAAGTAGGTACCACTGTTACATACTATTTTACCATGTCTCTACTTTGTCCTAATTTACCTTGGTTGATCACCATGGATTAGGTAGGCACCTTATTGTGCAATTCCTTGGACTATGCTCCTTGGATTACACTCTTACCCCATTCTAGGCTAAAGTTATTACTGAGTTGGGGACCCTTGACATCTAAGACACATTTGTTATTACCTTGGGAATTCATTATTAAATATCATAAATCATGTTTTCCTTGTTACACCATAAAACATTCACAATTTATACTATCATGAGGTGATGTCAGTGTTGGTTAGGCCTCCTGATACCTATTAATCTAAAATTTGTAATTACTTAATTAAATGAATTGGTTACATGTTCAGACACCAGTTGAGGGATAAAGTAGGTACTTGGGTATTTAGTTACACTATACTACTTTACATTATATATGAATTCCTTCACACTATTTCATTTACCTTACATGGGCTAGATGTTATAGACAACATTGGTGGTGTCCCATTGATATTTATCTCACACCCTCCTTAGGCGTCGTTTGGTATCTTGGGTAGATTACATGGTATCAGGTGTTTTCAAAGGGAATCATAAGAAAGAAAACACTTGATTTCTTACTATTTAGTATGGATCTTCATAGTAGATGATGGATCCTGAGATCTGGAAGCATCAAATAGTATTTTGATTAATTTATTCATTTATGAAACATGTTATGCTTGTTGTCTTCAAAAAATGTTTTCTAGTTTTCTAGTGACATGAAATATCATAAGTTGTTTAAGGATATTCAAGTTTTTTATGTTATTTATACCATTGTCACTATTTTCTAATGTTCCTTCTATTTAATTATATTACATCAATTTTATACATATGTTTACTATCATATGGTATGATAAAATTGGGTAATGAGGTAATTGTATCCCCATGGTCACACCATAGGCCCTTGATGATAGTATAAGGCCTCTAGAATTTGTGGTCATTCACTTGATGCCATGTGGCCCACTAGGACAGGGGCACCCCTTGAGTGGCATCTGGTTCCAGGACGTTAAAATTAATAATCAATAAATATGTGGAAGTGTGTATCCAGGAAATGGAATTCTTAAATAAATGAAATTATTTCAAGTCAATTGACGATGAAAAAAGATCTAATATAAATTAATTAATCTTCCATTAGATCAAACCATAAGATTTTTATCCCTATATTTATGAAATGATATCAATGATTGATGAAATATGACTTATTAAGGCAGAATTCAAGAAGAAAAATAATGAAATTATTATAACTCTGCCATTTCATGAATAATTTTACTTGTATTGGTGTTAATAAGACCAAACATCGAGGAAAAAATATTATTAAGATATAATTAATGATAGAATAATATAAAATAAAGTTATTTCATTAACACTTTAGAGTGAATTAGAATAAAATACATGAGAAAGACCAACATTACAAATGAATAGTTACAACACAACATTATAACCAGACTCCCAAATCCAACAACACTGTTACATTAAATAACTATTTTGTATGCTTGGTTAGATCCAAATATATTAATAATCAGTAATATTAATGAGGGTAATAATATGTGTGTGGAATTTTATTTGAGATTAGAAGTTTCAAAACATAAAAAAACCAATTCAAACTTGAATCCACTTAATAGAAATTCCAAAAAAATTGTGATGGTAGAATTTGAGTGGGTAATTAAAGATGAAGTTGATACCATATATTTACTCTAACATATTTAAAAATTTTATAATATTTTCTATAATATAATATGAGTTATGATAAAATGGAATGTTTTCATTCTTGAACTTCAAATCTCACCTGGAATTTTATCTTTCACCCAGGCTTCTTATATCATTAATTACACTTCAGTATTAGATATTACATCAATTTAATGAAATGTTTTCCATATTTCACTCTATCTCTTGCTAAAATATTAGATTAATTAGGATTTAATAATATAATATATTGTAATTTTATTTTGATAATTTGTAGTAAACTACACTGATAAATTTTTGGATTCATGGCCTACTTTAGTTATCATCTCAAATGAATATACAATATCTCCTGAATGAAATAATGTACATGATATCACAAGAGACTAGAAAATGATGTATTTAATTAAAATCAAGACTAGTGGATTTCTTAGGAGGTGTCAAAAAAGTTACCTTGTAATATTGAATTTTACGAATGAATTACATCCATGATAAGAAAAGAAGTTTGAATTGTAAAATTATCTAGTAAAACAACTTGTGAACATTCAATGACACGAAAATTATAATATAAATAGTGAATATTGGCCTATTTTAGAGGCTAATAACTCCCCTATCCTTTCTTTTTCTATTCCTAATAAAGTATAATCATAAAAGTATGAAAATTGAATTCTCTTTTCTAAAAATATTTCAATATACAAAGCTCACACAAAGATATCTTTCCATAAAATCATGATACCTAAAAAAAAATTTAATATATGATAAGTTTGAATTAATATCCAAAGAAAAATACCATTAATTATTTCATATTCATCATCACAATTCATCCAGTATAATTTGATAATGATTATTTTTTATGTGGAATAATAAATATGGTGGTTTTTATTCATGGGGGGAATATGGAAGTGCATTAAAGAATCACATCTTAATCATAACATTAATATTAATTTTTTTTTTAATTTTTTCTATAGTATTTTCAATTTCAATCAATCAATTCAACCCATGTAGAAATTAGTTTCTAATGACAACCATTCTCAAAGAACTTAGGAGACCATATGAAGCTCATATACATGAGAATTAACTCAATTTAAATAAATAAAAGAATTAAAATTACCACTAATAGAGATGAAATACTGAAATCTAGGCCACAGTAGTATGGATTCACGATCCCCAACATCCAAAATCCACAAAATTAGTCAACCAGTTTCTCTATATGCAAAATTTATTTATTTATTACAATTTTTAGTTTTTATACTGATTTTAAATTTAAAACTATAACCAATATTGTGATATTTATTATTGGACCCCATGTAACTGGCCTAATTTTTCAAAATCCAAAATATGCATGTACATATATTTTTATTAAATAGATTAAACTATCAACCATGTAAAATTATATTAGACATCAAATGTTCCAAAAATTATGCTCGTGAACCTAAAAAATAATTACTGTTAGATTGAATGCATTAAAAATTATATGATATTCAGTTTTAGAGATTGAAAAGTGTACTGTTATGTTCATGCTTAAATAAATTAATTTCCCATTTAAAAAAAACTTTTTCTTTCCAATATTGACACATAGTTACCAATTTTTGTTAATAAACAATTTTTTTTTCTATTTTCACATACTAACTTAGAATATAAGTATACCCACTCATTAAGGAAAAGATATTTTTATCTGGAGAATATGTGTAGGGGAGGGGTTAAACAATTTTAATGTAAAATAAAAATATGTATCCATGTCATTGGTATCTTCAAGTATAATTAAATATTGAAATCAATTGATCCTTTAACCTCAATATAAGATGAAAATTCCTCATCCCTAGTGAAAGATTCTGTTTGAAATCATGGAAAATAGTAATTTCTATGAAAATAAATCATCATCAAAAACCATTACATGCCAATACATTAATATGAAAATAGAAACAACTTTAGGTTGACAAAAAAAAGAAATGGAAAATTATAAAATGGAAAGCATACCAATTTATTTTATAACACCAAAAAATGTGTCATGTACACTTAGACGCTAGGTTTCCACCTGTAAAGTGCTTTGTTTGATGTGTTTATCATATCATTGACCGTAAATCTAATAAAGATTGTCAAATTCATATATTGGATCTATTAAAACATCATATGTTTCATCTTTATTGAATTATATAAATAATGTTTTGAATTTTTTACAATATACTTTGATGATATAACATCTGGTGGGATTCAAAATCACTAATACCCCATGGGGGTTCACATTAGGAAATGTGTAAGGCCCTGAAATTCTTGACCATAAAATTCTAGGGGTTTTGGGATGTTTGAAACTATAATGGAGCACATATTTTACTATTTCAATGTTTTTTATGTTAAGATTACTATATCGGTATGCTTAAACTCTTTCTTTATTCAGTTTTGAAAATCTATACTCCTTCCTATGTGCTTCAATTTTTAATGTCGAATTTCCTATTTATTACAGATTAATAAATTTCAAGATTCATATTTTAATTTACTAAAAGGAATTATGTTCAGTTTAAATAGTTAAATAAAAATAATTTCCATAAACAATAAAATATGGTGATATCACTATGATTGTTTTAAAGGTAGTATTATATACCTAAACAGAATCCAATATTTACTAAAAACAATCCTTCCTAGTGGGATTGATGGGTTTTTTCATGAATATTTATAAATGACATATAATTTAAATCATCATAACGATTGGTTACACTGTAGTTGGAAGTGGAATCTTTTTTATAAATCCCATACTTGTACATGGTTATGAGAAGGTATGGTTTAAGATCTGGTTTCCATGATCATTTATAAAATCCCTTGGAATTCCAAATCTAGAAATGATATTCTATTTCAGGAATAATATCATAAATTTTTGGAAATTTTAATTTGTGGGAATGGACACAACCTATTATGAGATATAACTAATAGCTAAAATTATGTAGATTTATCCTCAATAGATTGTTATGTTTTCTATGAAAAAATTCCTCAAAAATCATATATTTCCAAAAATAAGAAGAGGGTAAAGAAAATTTGATTCCTTTTGGTTATGAATCTCAAATTTTGACCCTATGGACAAATATAATAGAATGTGTTGGAATATTTTCTATGTTAAACCTAAAATAATATTTATTGGAGACATTTTTAGTGTTTTTATCTATAGAAAATATTCCTCCACATTCCTCTTTATTGTATAATTTAAGAATGGACTCTTCACTAACTTGAGAACAAAATTCATCATAAATTCATCATTGAATAACCAAAAGTGGTATGGATCATCAAACACTTAATGTTTCACATAAATAAATAATTTACCATGATCATGAGTCCGTAATAAATTTTAACGAAACTCATACCCATGTAGTTTTTATGTTATTATACTATGGGAAATAAATCACATAATATTTATTCTCATTAGGGAATAAATCAAACATAAACATATATGATGATTTATCTGTGAATTCAAACCTAGATGTGTGATCTGATACAAAATTTACAATACTCTATTATATCATTAATGGTTATACCAAAATATATCAATAAAGGACCCACTTAATAAATCTAGCATTCTATTAGTTTTTAGAGAAAATGTATTTCATAGATGAATGATATATATAGCTAGAGATAGGAGATCCTAAGAGATAGGACATCAAATTTTTTATGGAAAAGAAAACTAAATGTTTCTCTTTCTCAGTGGTGGTGTAGTTGATTTGTACAACATTTAATGATTTTCATTGAAAAACAATGAAATAAGAAGTTTTATCACAATGTTTCCCTAACATAACTCCAATAACAAAGTCATTCTCTTGAAATATGTCTTTCAATTGATGTTTCCAATTATGATCTGGAATAATAGGTGTATTGTTAAGAGATTTCATGGGTATTGATAATTATTCCTCATACATTTTTTTCTATATTAACGTAGCATAATTCACCAGTAGAGAACAATGTGTTTGGTAAATAGAGTTTAATTTATTAATTATTCTTTTATATGGACCATCATGACCTAAAAAGGACCTCAAGTCGTTTATTTTTTATGGAAAGAGAAGGCGATGAATGATATTAAAAATGTTTTATCAACCACACTCCCTATACTAGAGACCATGTGTCTTAGAAAGAGTCTTTCTTCCCCGTGAAATTGCATTCTTTCTAGATTAGGATGGGATTATTATCCCCATATATAGACAAAAATATTTCCAAATTTCTAATTAATCCCTAAGAAGTGTCCCCAAATGTAAGTAATTAATCCAAAAATACCACTAAAAGATCCCATATCATGCTATATAAAATTATCCACATGATACTCAGGAGAGCACCAGAGTAATTTCATAACACACAGGGTACAAATTTGAAGAAATAAGTTCAAAATAGATATGTAAATATTGTTTTTTTCTATATATTATAAATTTAACTCAATTTTATTATACATGGAGAATGAATCTAATAAGAAATAGAGCTCCTGGATTTCCACTTATTCAAGGAATTGGTCAATGAACGGGAAGGTAACATTTTCATTCTTATTGTAATAATTTAACTACATATATTTAATAAAAAATATTCATCCATTACGATAAATTTTGTGGAGAAGATCCCCAACATTTTTAATAATCATGGAATTTCCATCCTTTTTAGGACCTACATCGTAGGGTTTACCCACTTAGCCTCAAAAAATATAAAATTATACCTACTTAAAAAAACATTAGATTTTCTTCTTTACCACATCCAAAATATTTTTATTGAGTTTTTTTAGGTTTCTAGCATGGTTTAGAGTCCAATTCATTAATATTCATATGGATTCAAATGAGTGGGATAATCACATGAATATAAGAAAATGTCTATCTAATTAAGATTTTATGCCTTCTTGGGATATCATGATGTAACATCTATTGATTGGATTTGATATATATATGTGTGTGTGTGGTGGGGGAAGTGTTTTATTGTCCCTAGAGAATTAAAATATGATGGATTAAAGAATGGTGAACAATTATTGATTAGGTTGGCTAACATTTCGAAATATAGGACTGGAATTTGTATCAAACTCAATTCCTTCTTCCATGTTTTTTTAACAAAATTGGTTCATTTTGAATAGAATTTTCAGCCACAAAATTTGTATGATAATCATGTGGAATGGGTATGGATTTGATGTTTGTGATTTCTCAAAAGTTTTAGTTGATTGGAGATTATAAAAAAAAATCTATGTGACTGTCTGAATTAGATTCAAGACAAGGAGACAAATATATGTCATGTGAAAAAATGTAATAAATATTATCATAATGCAATACATCAATTATTCTGTAATGATCCCCAAGTGCAATTTAAATACTACCTATCCAGTTCATCTCATGAACATCCTCATGAAGAACAATTTTAGATTATTCATTATAGATGATTAGGTTGAGGATCTTGTTCTCAAATATTATGGTTATGTTTCTATTTCTTACTGGGATGAATATGATTATTGTTACTAGTAAATAATCACCAAAGATGATTGTATTTTTTCCTTATTTTCAAGATTTAGATGATTGTTAAGTAAAAAATTGGAAGGGATTGTAAATTTTTCAGATTTCATAAGAATAACCCTTATGCTCCCTTTGGAACATGAATTCATCTGTCACTATGTTGGAGTGTGACTGATGTTCATTTGATATATTTAATCACTAATTAGAAGCACAAAAAATATATAATGAGATTCAAACTAGATTCTATATCAGTAAAGTATTTGAAAACATGGTTCTCTCTTACCTTAATTATGATGTATGGACATCCTAGTTCATTCAACATATGACAAATGATTCCTTGAATGGATGCACTAACATTATAATCCAAAAGGAATTTATTTTATGCAAAAATTATCTTCTTAAAGTTCATAAGTTCTTAATAATATTTGTTTGGTTATGTATGATTTTTATTGAATCGACAAGGGGAATATTGAACATGACATGAGAAAAGATTTTTCTTAATATCTCATTCTATCTAGGGTATTATTTTCCTCTCAAGTGTTGAGGAAAGGGAGGATGTTTTTAAATATTTATTATGGATATGGTTCTTTAACATTCTCATTTTTCATAGTTTTATGGTGTTTCTTTATCATTTTCATGTTCTATTAATGATTTTAATTATTATATAATGTTTTTTCATCTTTTTAAATGGATTTTTACTTATGATTATTGGAACATCATTTCATTTTTCTATGAATGACTATGTGTATCTTCCTTTCCCCTCTTTATTGAGGGAGTAATGACTTTAGTAGGCATCCTTTCCATTCGATTTTGATATATTTTAATTCATTTTCATGTATTAACACTTCAACATTGATTTTCCCTATTTGTTTACTCAATTATCCATTGATTGGGAGGGAAATTTTTTTAGGGGATTTTGTTTGTCTTTTTATCATAGGAGGATACTTTGGTTGATTGATGGGTTGTTGAATGGGTTTTTGGATATGTTGTTTTATGTATACTATTGGATGTTTGTATTAGAAAAAATTGGATTGAAACTGGTTATTTAATTGAAAGTTTTATTAAGGGTAAGGTCTGATGTATTGTTTTTGTGTTGGTTGTTAATTTTTATCTGATAGAAGACTGAATGTTCACTTTATTTTGGATTGAACGTTTTTTTGTAATATAGATATTGAAATTTGAAGGCATTTGACTTCACTAGTGGTCAAACTAAAATAAAATCCATTGTGTAAGGGTGGTCGGTGTAACAACCCAGATATTCATTAATTAAGATTCATCATGGTCTAATTAAAAATATTATTTTGTAAAATGGTTATATAAAACATGTTAACTTCATTGGTTTTATGTTTTTGGATTTTAAAATACCATTATGAATTGTTACCGTGTCTAATATATTCATTGAATAGTGATCACATAATTAGTATAAATATAAGGCGTTAACAAAACCAATTTAATCAGACAAATGAAGAGATAGACTCATCCAGTAGAATTTCAACATATGAAGCTCATTTGGCCTAGCTCGGAAGGGAGGCGGCATCACTGGGTTTCGCTATTGACCAATCCCAAGTTGAGTTTAAATGCATTAATCTTTAATGGATCAACCTAATAAAGAAGTGGATGTTCATATAGAATAACACTCAGGAGTAATTATCTGAGCCACTCCAATAGTATGTCACCAATAAAAACCTTACCCTTATGTCATATTCTAGTGTTATGACTGGTTTTATAACAAGACCCTAGCACTATGATTTTGTGCATTACTTTTTTATAAATACTATACATTCAGTTTAGTATTGTGACATTGTAAAGGTTTTTAAAATAGAAATAGTATTTTTAGATAATATTAAATAACGAAAAATATTTTTATGAATTAATGGATATTTAAATTCAATAATATTTTTATAAAATAATGTTACAAAATTAATTTATATTAAATTTAAGTTATTTTATAATTTCAATGAATACAATTGTAATTTTTATTATGATTTGAAAGCTCTTTTTGTCAAAACCCGTGATTTTTCAATAAATTTTGGTCTTTATTTTAAAAGTAAAAATTCACATATTAATAATATTATTAAGATAAAATGAATATTATTTTTTCAATAATGACATTGAAATTATCCAATGGTGAATTTTTCATAATTTTCTAAGACTACTGAATTTTTGGGTAAAAATTAAATATTGTTTAAATATATAATGTGTTTTGTGAAATCATAAGGACCCCATAGTGAAGTAATAAAATACTTAAATTGTATGTTCAGAATATATTTGTTTTAAATTTAAATTAATATGATTTTTGGTTTGTTTGATTTATGTTACAAAGCCTTAGTCGACCCTCCAATACATATAAATAATGATAATATTTAAAAATGATTTCCTTGAGAGTCTAACTCACCTACACATAAGAAAGCCTAATATTTTAATATGTTTGGATATTTTTCATTATTAAATAATGTTTTCCACTACACTTTCACTAAAACCATGGTCAAAAAACCATGGTAGGGTTTGTCATTTTGATTATTTTAATGTGTGTGGTCCAAATCCAAAATAATAATGAATTCCCTCTCCATTCCTATATAAACCCACTCAATCTCCCATTCCTATGCACTCTAACCATTATGATCTCAACCAAACCTCGATATTTTCTCTCTATAATCATTACAAGGATCCCCATTCTCCCAAAAATCCCCTATGAAGACTCTCCCAAGCCTTTGGAATCACACTTCCAAGTAAGGGATTTCTTTCTTTCTCAATTTTTTCCTTATCTCTTTATCGTGGTATACCCTTTTTATTTCAATTATGAATGTGTAGGTATGAGTTATCACCTACCCTATACATCCCACATTATGTTTAAATGATGATAGAACCCTTTATCTCTCATTAATTTCTCCCATGTACACCTGTTACCATTTCAAAATTTTGTAAGGAATTTCTCTCTTCTCATTTAAATTCAATAAATTACATTATATTTAGCATCTAAATTCTATTATATATGTTGGGATATTTTGTAACATTGACCCCATAATTTCAATTTCATGTATAAATGTTTAGATACCGTTTTCTCTCTCATCACCCCATTTTATGATTTCTATTTTATGTTGGTATACAACCGATGTTACACCAAACTATCCCATGCCAAAATCATTGTACAAGTGAACACCATACCCATTTATCTATCAGAGGTATTCAACATTATGAACATGTAAATTTTTAACTAGGAATTAAATTTATGTATTACCCATCTCTTACTCATGGAAGAAATTATGATGTTCAATGAATCCATGTTGAATGATTTATGTGGTACAAATAGGCTTGAAATGGAATTTTTATAAAGGGTGTGACCTGATAGTGCTTCAATACAATGGGTAAAGAATAACATCATGATATACCATGTAAATTGAGGTTTTACTCCTAATAATTATTATTAAATGAGGGTTTACACCTACCAATTCATGTGCAATGAGGGTTTACTCTGGATTTATGTGCAATGATCTTTGGATCATTCTAACAGCATGTGAAATGTGGTCGCCACATTTTCTAGTTATGATAATCATTCCATATCATTCCTTTATGTTAAGGTTCCTCTTGTGCTCCATTGATATGACTATTTTCTAAAATATACTATAATTTCATGTTATTCCTATTTTATTCTATTACTGGGCTTTATAGCTCACAACATTCTTATTCATGTCCTCTGGTTATCCCATGCAACTCTAAGTACAAAGGAATGTTATGGTCATGTAAAAAATGTTTTCAATAAAGATGTTTGGTTTTATATTCTATTATGTTATGAAATGTTTCTAATTTACCAGGAAACTATATCTCTTGATCATCATAGTTGTCTTAACTAAATGTTTATGTAATAAATCACATTTATATGTGTAAAAAATAGTTGGGTTGTTATAGTTGGTATGAGAGGATAGGTTAAATTATGTTTGGTATTAAGATTATAAAAACATAATAAAAGCCTTAGGTATATGTCTATGTAAAATAAAACTGACCATAAATTTTTTTGAGTATTGAGTAAGTTTTTTATCATGAAAATACATCCCTATATGAATACGAGTAGGTTGAGCCGCTCTGGCACATATGTATGTAGGGGTAAAACTGAAAAACACTGCTTCGAGCTTGACCCGAATGAAAACATGTGCATGACAAAGGGTCTTGATTCACTATTGGTTACGAAACTCCTAGAAGATATTATTTGGTAAATTTATAATCATATTTTGAATCATTATTAATGGAATAAAAAATTTTACCCTTTGAATAAATGATGGTAAGTAGATCACAAATAACATAGATTGATGCCTATAAATTAGTAAGTTAAGGAAATTAATAGAATTTATACGTTATAATTTTTTCATTGGATTACCGTTTTTGTGTTACCCCTATCTTTCCTTTTATTCCATCCAATGGCTGGTAATAAGAGGACTCAGTCATACAAATGATGCAAAGATCAATGTGTTGAATCTTCAAATGAGATGCCCAATATGATGAGATAAGGAATCATAAATATTGTCATGATACAATCTTATTTAACTCAAGTTTTGAATAGAATAATGTGTCAATATGAACATCCAACTCCCCTAAGAAATTACAAGCCACAATAATAATAATTATGAGACAAAGGCCTCATATTTTAATGGATCATCTGATCCCTCATTCTCCGAACAATGGATCAACTACATTGATGAAGATCTTCTCAATCCTTTAATGATATGAACAATATAAGGTTCTTATGGATACATATAATAGGGTGGGTGAAGCTAATAAAAGGATGAAATTTATAAAAAGTACTAAGCCTGAGGAGGAGATCGAGGAATTGTAATAGAATTATTTATAGAAAAAAAAATTCGATAAATATTTTCCTTACACCCTCGCACATAATATGGAAAGGGGCTTCCTTTCCCTTAAGAAAAAAAATTAAGAATCCATCAAAGATTATGAGGAAAAATCCTCAAGGATTGCATGATATGCCTCTGTCTTTGTTGTTAACCCTAAATAAAAGGTTTACTAATTCATTGGTGGCTAAAAACTACCCTACGTAATGACATAGAGATTCGTCACTTTGAGGGATATGAGGAAATTTTTCACTATCCCATAAAAGTAGAAATTGAGATCTGTGGATATCAATGGTATCATGAGGATAAGAAGCATAATGTGTAATTCAAATCTAGGGGCCTAATGGATAAATCAAATAGTTCTATGACATTCCATCACCCCACATGAAAATGGTTCGGATATAAGAACATAGGAAATTTCCTGAATGGGCTGAGAAAATGTATTAGGTGTGGAAGAAAAGGGGCCATGGATATTAAATACTGACATGGAAAACCATATTCTTTAACATAAGATAGGAATACTCTTTTAAAACCTCAAAACATTGTTCAATGATTGAACTAAAAATAACTGTGGCACTTTTCAAACCAGTTCCCTAGGCCAACAGTTTTCGGAGGCAACCAACAACCTCCAAGGCAGCATGGAAAATCTTTTTCCATCACTACAACTAAAGAGAACCTCGAAAAATAAGTGGTGAAAAGTATTCTAGTTATTCATTCAATAATAGAGAACATAAAATTTGACTATAGTACTATGAAATATTTTATATACTGAAGGTTTTGTAGAAAAATCCCAACACCACCACCAATCATGGTTGTGAAGAAGTTGGTGAGAATAGAAAATGGGGGAATCATTGCATCCCATGAATATAACTCCTCCCCTCTCAGAATTTGTTGTTTGAACTTCAGTGTTTACCTCATCATACTCCCAATGGTGTAATTTTATGTAATTCAAGTCCTGAATTGGATTTCTTTATATAGAGCCAACGTAAATTGCTCTGAGAGGGTAATCACTCTTCACATGGTAAATCAACCCATGATTATGTACAAGTTCCAGGAATAGGATGAATCTTCTTTAGCACTATCATCTCATGAATGGATATTAATTCCCTATGAGCACATGTATCTTTATCAGATCATTGAGTCTATGAAATAAACCATCCATGAAGTCATGCCTATTGTGAGGGAATTTGGTGAAGTGTTAACCAATGAATTACCTGGTCATCCTCCTAGAAGAGATGCTGAATTATCAATTGATTTTATACATGGGAATTGGAAAAATACAAGACTCCGTATAGAATGGCTATTTTGGTTCTTGAGGAGATGAAGTAAAAATTACACGAGAATCTGATTAAAGGGTTTATACACCCAAGTGAGTCACCATGGGGTTCACTAGTCTTCTTCATTAAAAAGAAGGACAGGACAATGCACCTTTGCATTGAATATTATGGGATCCACAAAAACATTATAAAGAACATGTATCCTCTTCCCCATATTGATGAATTGATTGATCATCTATGTGAAGAACCATAATTATCCAAGGTGATTTAGGGTCGGGATATTAATAAGTATGGGTGAAGATGTAGGATATCTATAAGAAAAATTTTTGTACAAGGTACAGGCACTAGAAATTCAAGGTAATGCCTTTTGGACTCAATAATGATCTAATAATATTAATGGACTTCATGAATAGTGTCTTTAAATATTACCTAAAAAAATTTGGTAGTATTTATAGATGATATTATAATATAATCATAAAATAAGAGAATGAGGAGAATATAAGCACTGTACTACTGACCATGTGAAAAGAGAAGATTTATGAAAATTATTTAAAGTGTGTGTTCTGGTGAAGGAATTCTCATTATTGGGTCATATCATCAAAATAAATGGGATATTTGTGGATCTATCCAATATATTTTCAATTGAGGTATGGCTGAGGACAACATCGTTACTGATATATATAGCTTCCTAAGATTATCTAAATATTATTGACAATTTTTGAGAAATGTCTGAAGATATTCAAACCCTTTTACCAAGATAACTCGGTAGGAAGTACTGTTTTATTGGAGTGATGAATGGAAAGATAGATTCAATGAGTTGAAAAATCATTCTTATCATTGTTCCCATTCTCAAACTACGCACAAGTGGATAAATATTTGTGGAATTTAGTGATGCTTCAAAGAAGGGAATGGGTTGTGTGTTGATTCAAAATAACAATGTCATTTCATATGCTTTATCAAAATTAATCATTCATCAGAAAAACTATCCAACACATGATCTGGAGTTAGCTGAAGTAATATTCTTTTTCAAAATTTGGAGTCCCTATCTCTTTGGGGAGAAGTGTGAAATATACACGGATCACAAAATCCTCATGTTTATATTCACAATGAAAGAGTTGAAATTCGCAAACAAATATGGTTAGAGATGATCAAAGACTAGGACTGTCTAATCCATTACCATCTTGGGAAAGAAAACATGGTGGAAGATGCTCTCTGTAAAAGGGCCCATCGATTCTATCGATGAGGAGAATTTAAAATGATCAAATATTATTAGATTTTATTAAGATAGATATGGGAATCATAAATAAGGTAACATCATCAATCCTTTCACAAATTATTTCTCCACTTTCTTTTTTAGAAAAGATAAAGGATACTCAAAAGGATGATGTGAGAATTTAGTGGAAAGTAGAAACTATCAGAAATGGGAAATCCTCATAGATAAATTTTAATGAAGAAGGAATTATATTATTTGGAAAAATTCTATGTGTATCATTAAATCCAAATTTAAAGAATGAACTTTTAGACGATTCACATAGTTTTAATTTCTCTATTCACATAGGAAACTGAACGACGTATCAAGATATCTGAGAGAGTTATTGGTGGGATAACATGAAGAAGAAGATCAATGTGTATACATCAATGTTCCAAGTATGTCTGCAGATGACAGATTATAGGATTATTTATAAGGGGATAATGAAACCATTACCAAAAGCATCATGGAAATGTGGGAACATCACAATAGACATTGCCACCAAAATTTTGAAGACATCCAAAGCAAACAATGCAATATGGATTGTTGTGGATCGTCTTAAACAGATTGCACACATCATTTCAATTAGAGAGGATTTCTCATTGGATCAAATGGCCCTAATATATATTAAAGAAGTAGTATGGATTAATGGTTTACCACTATATATTTTATCTGACTGAGATCCAATATTCATCTGTATGTTCTGGAAGAGTCTTCAACATACTCTGAATACTGAGATAAACTTTAGTATGGCTTATCATCCTCAAACTGATGGCCAATCTAAACAGACTATCCAAAAAATTGAGGACATGTTGAGAGTATAATTAATGGAATTTAATGGTGGATGGGATCAACATCTCCTCTGATTTAGTTCTCTTACAATAGCAGTTTCACTCAAGCATCCAAATGGATCCTAATGAAGCACTTTATGGGAAGATATGAAGAACATCTAAGTTTTGGGATGATTTTGGGGAGTGAAAAATCTTAGGTCCCGACATGGTTGAAGAAATGGAAGAGAAGAATAAGACCATCCTAAATCACATTAATGCTTCTCAAAGTTGACAAAAGAGCTATGTTGATAATCATTGATGATACCCAATGTATGCTGATGGAGACATTGTATTCCTCCATATATTTCCATGGAAGATATTTATGAGACTTGGGATGAAGGGAAAGCTTAGTCCATGGTACATCATCCCTTTTTATATCCTTAATCACATTGGAGCAGTTTCAAATCAACTTCAACTCCCACGTATCCTATATCAAGTATGAGATGTATTCCATGTATCACTCATAATGATGTACATAGCTAACCCATCCCATGTTCTCACACCAGACGTGGTACCATTGGAGAATGACATATCCAATTAATTGAAGCCAATAAAGATATTAGATCATCAAATACATGTTCTAAAATATAACATAATTCCCCTTATCAAGGTCTTGTGGTGAAACTACAAGTTTGAAGAAACAATGTGGTAAATAAGGGAAGTGATGAAGCAGAGTTACCATCATAGGTTTTAGTGAGGGAGAACGAAATTTCAAGGGAAAACTTTTGTAAGGGGGAAAGATTTTAATGACGTAATATTTTATTAATAATGATTCCTCTTGATCTAATTACATGTATTATTATGTAAAATGGTTATATAGAATGTATTCATTTTTTTGGTTTTATGTTTTTGTATTTTAGAATACCGTTATAAATTTTTACCATTACGAATATTTCTATTTAACAATGTACACTTGATTTGTATAAATATAGGGAATTAACATATCTAATTTACTTAGACAAAGGAAGTGATGGCCTCATCGATTATAATTACTCTGTACGAAGCCCATTTGTTGGATCTTGGAAAGGAGGTGGAATCATTTGTCTTAGATCTTAACCAATACCAAGCCGAGCTTCAACACTTTAATCTTGAACGTAACCTCCTATGTAAGAAGTGGATGTTGATAGAGATTACCACCCGAACGTTGTTATCCTAGCCACCCCAAGAGTCTTTTACCATCACACACCTTACCCATAGGTCATTTGCGGGTATTATAAGGGGTTACTTAATAATAGAATTTCACAATGATAATGTACATACTTTGAATAATTAATATACATTCATGTTTGTATTGTTACTTTGTAAAGGGGTTTTAAAGCACAAATAGTAATTTTAGTTAATATTAAATTAAGAAATATCATTTGAGGAATTAATATATTTTTATAATAAAAAATATTTTAATAAATTTTTATTACTAAATTAATTTTTATAAAATATAAACCAACGTATAAATTTTATGAATAAAATTCATCTTTTTATGAATGTTTTAAAGATGTTTTTGTAAAAAAACCCATAATTTATATAAATATTGGATTTTATTTTTAAAGTAAATATTTATATATTGGGAAAATTATTTAGATAAAATGAATATATTTTTTGGAATCATTAACCTTGAAAATATTCAATGGTGAATTTTCCATAATTTTATGAGGCAGTCGAATTTTTGTGTAAAAATTATATATTTTTTAAATATTTAATGTGTTTTATGACTTTATAAAGACCCAATAATTATGTAATAAAATACTATAAATAGTATATTTGGAAACTTAGATTATTTTATATAATATAATGTGATTTTAGGTTTTATTTATTTATTTTACTAATCCTTAGTGGACCCTCCAAGGCATATAAAACATTTTAACATTTTAAAATGATTTCATTGAGAGTGTAACTCAACTCCACATAAGAAAAACTATTATTTTAATAATTTTAGACATTTTCCTTAAAAATAAGGTTTGACACTCCAATTTGGAAAAATATAATAGAAAACCTCATGGGTTTGTTTGTAGTTTTGATTTGTTTAATATGTGGTCTCTAAAAACTAAATAACTTATAATTAAATCTATTTTCCTATACAAACCCACACAATCTCACATTCCTATTCACACGAACAATTTAGATATTGAACAAACTCTACCTTACCCTATCTATAGTCCTTCCATGGCTCCCCAAGCTTCCAATAAGACCCTATGAAGCCTCTTTCAAACCTTTGCAATCACACTATGCTGTAAGGGATTTCATCCTTTATCATTTTCCCAAATTTCATTATATTGTTATACCCTTTTGGATTAAATTAAAAATATTGGGGTTTGATTTTCATCCTCCCCTATACATCACTATTTATGTTTTAATGATGATTTTACCCTTTATTATCTTTAATTTTTCCCGTGTACACTAATTACCATGTCAAATTTCCGTATGAAATTTCTCTCTTCTCGTTCACATTCCATCAATTATTTTATATTATCTATATAAATACCATAAAATATGTTGAGATATTATGTTCTATGACCCCATTACTGTAAATGTAATTTTTAAATTATTATAAACTCTTTTATCTCTCACAAAACCATTTTACGATTTCTATTTGACATTGTTATGCTGCTGAAGTTAAACCATAATTTCCCATTCCAAAATCATAGTATAAGTGAATACCATAACCATTTATCAATAAATTATATTCACCTTTATGAATATGGAATTTATTTTTGATAACTCAATGTTATGGATTCCACATCTATAATTCTTGGAAAAAATTATTTTTTTAGTCAATCCATGTTCTATGATCTATGTGGAACACATATGCATGGAATGAAATTTTTATAAAGGGTGAGACCTGATAGCGCTACAATGAATTGGGTAAAATATTGTATCATGATAAGAATCATGAAATGAGGGTTTGGTCATGATAATTCAATTGAAGTGAGGGTTTAATCATGATAATTAAAGTGAAATGAGTTTTTACTCATTCTTCATGTGTCATAATCCTTTACTCATTCTAATATCATAGTAAATGTTGTTTCCATATTTCTATGTTACGATAAACATGATATATCCTACATTTATGTTCGTTTTTCTCATGTGCTCCATTTATATGATTGTTTCCTAACATGAACTATATTATTCATGTTATTCCTTGTTTACTCCCTTACTAGACTTTATAACTCACCCTATTATTATATATGTCCATAGGTTATCCAATGCAATGCTATATATGAATTAATTATGTCATCATTTAAAGGATGTTTTCAATTATGAAATTTGGTTTTATATTCTATATTTTTTTTGTAAATTTCCAAATTTTACAAGACTCTAAACCTCTCAATATTCCTTTTTTTATTAAGTGTATGTCTTTGAAATAAATCATGTTTATGTGTGTAATAATCAGAAGGTTTTTTATTGTTGGTCATTTTTCAGTCTTGTGGTCATATTTATCACAAATTGTGCAAAAAGTTTCAATAGTTTGGATTTTCTTGACCTTCCTTAGATTTAAATCCACAAAATTCCTTGAAATAACACCATCTTTTTTCCTAATACATTATTATTCTATAATATTATGCATTATTGAATATTTGGGAGATTTATCATTGTTTTGTGAGGTCCATGTGATTGGTTTTTTTATAAATATTTTCTAAAAACATGTAATATTTAATTGGGTAATTGTTTTTGAAATTTTCAATACATATCATTTTGATGAACTATTTAATTATTTTTGAGCCAAACCCTTATATAAAATTCTATCTTATTCAAAAATTTATGAAACATGGTGTGGTATAATATTGATAATATCATGGAACAATTCTCATGATTCATAAAAGGATTTTATCTCTTTTTTAAAAAATATTTTTGAAATACCTTTTAAGTGAAATTGTTTTGTAATGGGAAAATTGTTTCTAATAATATTTATTTATAATTGGTCCTATTAATTTATGGATGTAGGTATCATATTATTTAAAAAAGTTCTTATCATGATCCATAAGTGAGAAAGGGAGGATCCTCATCTTAAATGACTCAAGTTGATGTGGTGGTGACATGGTTTTGACAATGTAATTGGATTTTTTTACATGATGGAATGGAGTTTCAAACACCATCCCATGGAAATTTGGAAGGTGGTTCAAGATAAGGGGTTTAGAGACATATTGGTAATTTTCTTAGTGTAGCATGTATAATTTATGAATTTTTATTTCTCTTGGTATTTGTGAGGTATTCATTCTTGGTTTGATCGACAATATTTTCCACATTTGGGGGCACCTAATATGGGTTTCCAAATTGGATCATACCCTAGTTGATAATATGTTTTTTTGTAAGCCCCCGTATTAGAATGGACTCAAATATAGAATCTAGGTTTATGAAATATTTCCATATAATAAAAAAGTAATAATATGTGTGCTTCAATCTCCAACCATAATACTATCATCCCTAACTAGATGGTTTGATTAGTCACAGGTATAGGTGGTCAAGAGAAATGAAAAGATGGAAAAACAAAGGGATATGGATAATAGAAATGGGATGAGAAATAGAAATATGGGATAATGGAATGAGTTTATGTGGTGGATTACATGGGTCCATGGAAACATGAACAAAAACATTTCTCTCCCAAATTTTCAATTTTATAAGGTTAAAGTGGTCACCTATAATACAACATGGGTTGTTGAATCCTCAAATCCCTAAAACATACTGAGAGATAAATACTTTCTATAGGGGGGATATTTCACTATAAATATTCCAAATTTTGATTTATTTGAAATATTTTATCATATCAAAAAATAACTAAGTGATTTACATTTCAGATAATGAGTTTATCCTAGGTTATTACTAGGGGTAGATTAGATGAATTGTTTTAGAATATTTAAATTTATTATGATGGATATGAGTTCAATCAATGATGTCAAACCACCATGAAGGATAACTATATTAGTTCCTATAGAGCATAATAATAATCTAATATATAATTAGAGTATAATTTTCATGGAAACCCCAAGGTAGAGAGTCATATTATCACTAAGAATGTGTGGAGTTAAACCTCGGTAAGGGTGATGGAGTATGTAATAATTTAATTGAATTCATAATTAATATAAATGAATTGAATTTAATTGAACAAGAAAAACATCCAACACATCCCATTTATACATAATTTTTATCATACCTTAAAAGGTTTCTCCCTCCACCGATTAAATTATCTAATTATAAGACATAATAAGACGTACAGAGGGGGAACTGAATAAAATCAATGAAATAATAATCACTACATGGTTCTCTGAATAATTTCACATGTATTAGTTTGAATAAGTTCACACCATGAGAAAATGGTATCAACATAATATAAAGAATAAAATCATTAGGTATGATGAATAAAATTTGTTAAATAGTTGGAGAATTATAATAAAATACATGATAGTGACGAACATTATAATGGAAAAGAGGCATTATAACCTCACAACATAACACCAGACTAAAATAATCCAAAATCCTTCAATATAAAAAAAATTGAATTGTAATTTAAGAAGACCTGGTTTGATTTAAAAATAGTAAAATTCACCCCAATTGATAATGGTAGGAATAGGTGGGTGGAAAAATAATGGAGTTTAGAATATTCCAACCTTGAAAATATGTGATCCAACATTCACTCACTCAAAATTTGTTTAAAAAGATCATCTATATGTCTGTATTTTTTTAAGAAACATAATATTATATTTGATCCAAATATTTACTCTAACAGTTTTCAAAATATCAATGCATTTGGAATAATATCTAATGAGTTATAATCAAAATAGTTTGATGTTATTGATCTCTATTGAATATGGAGAAAATTTACCTCCCACATGGTATTCTTGGATCACCACATAAACATCAGAATTACCCATGGGAAAATGTAATTAACTTTTACCCAAATTTACATCTATCACTAGTTCAAAATTTAGATTAATTATTTTAAATAAAGACCTATACACTAAATTTATTGTGCTTTTTTCCAATTCACAATGCCCAAAATTTTACAAATTCAAGGACAATGTTAGTAATCATCCTAAATGAATATCAAATAACTATAGAATTGAATAATGTTCCTCATAGTATGGGAGACCTAAAAATTGAATAATAAATTAAAATCAAGACCAAAGGTTGTTTTATGACTTGTTGAAAAAATATTATGTGATAAAGAATTTAAATTATTAATTACAAACAAGATAAGAAAATAATTTAAAATTATAAAATTCACCATTAACGGTGGCTATGAACATTGAATAAAATGAATATTATAATATTAAAAATTATTATTATACAATTTTAGTGGATAATAAACAATTTAATAGGTAATAATGAGATAAAATTATATGTCATTCATCCAAATCACCATAAAATACATAATGAGTCATCTACTTCTAGAACAAAATTTTCCAAAATCAAATAAAATTGATACATATATTTACAAATAATAAATCAGAGAAGATAAAAATTACATTAATATTCATATACTCATAATATTACAAAAAATCAAAATTTCAATAAATTTTTGACTAATTATTAAGTTCTCGATAATTTAATATTTTATCAGGATAATATTTATTCTACAATCCATGTTCCCTAGGCTAAAATAGATGAGTATCCAAACGAATAAATTATTTAGATAGTCTAAGAAATTTATGTAAACTAAAAAATTAATTCCATATATGGTTTGGAGGAATTTTGGAATGGAAAATGTAAATTATTAAAACTTATATCTAGTAAACGTGCACTATTCTAGAAGATGTAGAAAGTTATGTGGTAAAAAAAATGAATTTTTATTCATCGCAATGAAATATTTTTTTGAATTTCTTCTTAACTCAATGTCACTTTCAATTAGAGAAATAAATGCTAACTAAGCTACCAAAATAATTAGAAAAAATTTCCAATTGAAATTTAATCTCACACACACCTCATACTAGTTAATATCAAAACCAAGATTATATCACATTTATTATGATTTTTTATCTATACCAAGGAACATTATAACAAATATATGAATCATAACCAACACCCAACATGTAAAATTAGATTTTAAATGAAAAAAACCTATAAATTTTGGTGAAAATATATTTTTGTAAATAATTAGAAAACTTTTCCAGATGGATAATTGTAAAATTTTCTTCCTTCAACTTATGAGAGTGGAATTATTTGGAAATTTATTTATGTATATTTTTAGAAACATCTAAAATATTATTGAGAGGACAATATTTAATTTTCAAATTACATAATAAAGGTTTTTATCTTGTAATATAACAATTTTTCTATAGTTTAACATCTCACAACAAGATATTTTCTAACCACCATAGAAGAAAACTCACAAAAACGCAAGCTACTATAACACCACAAAATAAAGAGTATATTTAGGGAAAATGACTATATATTAAATATTATGATTAAAATCATATATCTAATAGAATATAGATAGGCCGAAAAAAAATTAGTTATGATAAAACTATATTCAGAATAATAAGATGAAAATTTCTAAAATAAAATCAAAACTAACAAAAAAATTGTTTTTATATTATAAATATTTTAGAAAAAAATTATATAATTACCAGCTATAATAGTATAATTTTCACAGCAATTAGTTTTCTATGTTCTTAATGGATAATAATTATATGTTTAGGAATAAATAATAAAATAATTAGTGAATGGTTTTATAATATCATTTTTTTCAGGTAGTACCTTTGCATTAAATTCCAATTTTAAAATCCACCCTATAATTTTTTTATTATCAATAAAACCCTAGTAGACATTACATCCATTAAACACATAACTTAGCAACATTTTCATTCCAAAAAACCCCATTCCAAATTTACATATATTAATTTCTTTGGTTGATAAACTTATTTTCATAAACCAATGGTGTGATTACATGCATAGTCAACTTGGTCTGTGATTATACTTCTCAACATGTTGTAAGACTAAATTCTAAGAGGGAAGTATTATACAAATTATTTATGAATCATAAATATATAGTTTTATCTTTATGTATCCAAAAAACCCAATTTGTTATCCATGAATAATATATAATTATCAATTTTAAAAAATTCAACTCATTTCATATAATGTTTTTCACCCTTTAAATAAAAGAATAATATTTTATTTCACATGATGGAAGAAATGATGAAATTAAATTCATAAAACTGAACTATGATATTGAAAACAAAATGATACTCTTCAACTAAAAACATCAGCACTATAATTTCCTCATTAATGTATATATTAGGAGGCACTTTATTCTATTTCACCTATTTAACAATATTCAATGTTCTATCTTTTATATGAATTTTTCAATGCCCAAAAATCATGGTATTGTACAATTTTGTTTTAATAGGTTCTCCCTCGGAAAACTGTTATAGCATTGTGGATTTGGCTAATAATTAAAAAACTATTTATCAACATAAAAACATATTTTAGATCAGGTTGAATCTCAATTCCATGAAACATATAAAATACTTTTAATACTTTCATGTTTCATTGGAAATGTTGATAATGGTAATTTAAAATGAAATAAGTTTTATATAAATTAAAGTGTTGGGGTTAATATATATTTATAAATTTGAAAATATAATTATCTGGATCCTCCATT
The DNA here is from genome assembly GCA_963277665.1 of Viscum album. Lineage (NCBI taxonomy): Eukaryota > Viridiplantae > Streptophyta > Magnoliopsida > Santalales > Viscaceae > Viscum > Viscum album. The sequence goes on along the minus strand of OY728150.1, from coordinate 431,199,914 downwards.
TGATAGTTACAACTAATCGCATTGATAAATAATTCATTACAGGGTATTTTTTTCTCTTGTATTAAATTTTAATTCTCACCAAAAAAATTTCCACAATGAGAGAAACAAAAAAACATGTATTATTTAAACATACGTGGTTTAAAAAAACATTTCCAATCTAATTATATATATCATTGATCTGATATTATCCTTATACTAAAATGAATCAATATTTATTAGAAATAAATATGTTTTACATTATAGTAATATAATTAAAAAATTTCTTCAAAGCTACCATAATGAGCTCCTTCATTTCATCTAGCACTTCCACATCACAAAGGGAATATCTAATAATTAAAATGCATGTTTTAACATGAAAATAATCAAAAATAACCTCATAAAAAAATTTGAAAATATAATATGCATCTTCAACAGTCTGATAAAAAATATAATAATTTTCCCATAAAGGTAATATTATTTAGTAAAAGAGATTTTTCTATTTGTAATGAATTTTGACCAATAGATATGTTCTCAGCATTAAATTATTGGTAAAACAAAAATCATTAAATATTAGTGTGTTAGATAAAAAATATATATTAAAAATATAATAATACTAATAGAAAATATATATGTTGGTAAAATTATTTAGAAATAGATTCATACGACATATTTATGTGAGGAAAAAATTATTAACTTTTGTAAACAATAAGAAAAATTAAATTGTTTTAATAAATTATATCTAAAATAAAAAATTATCTATAGAGATTTCGATATTTTTTGAAAAAAATTATACAATATTTAATAATATAATAATATATTAAATATTTTATTTATTATATAATAAATATCAAATTATATTATATGAAAATCCAACAAACATAAGATTTATTTAAATATACTTATTAAAAAATAATTTAAAAACATGGAAAAAATATGAAAAAAGGGACAGAGCTCTATACAATTTTAAAAATGGTTAAACATCCAATATCATTATGAAAAACTACAGCATAAATTATTTCAACAAAAATTATCTCACATATCAACCATCATTATCACATTCATAGTTTATAATGAACTAAAGGATCTCAAAAGTAAATTTTAAACCTGATTAAAAACATATGTAGTAAGTAACCGAGGAGGACTTAGCATAGTCGATCACATGCCTCAATTTGGGCACACAGTTCATGAAAAATTAAATAAACAGAAAGATATCATAATCTTGGAATTAATATGAAATTTAAATCCACTTAAAGTAGTGTTCGCATTCTATCATAGTTCAAAATTTTCTAATAAATGATTATTAAAATTAAAATAAACATGTTTAATATTGATATAAATGAAATATAGTAACTCATAACAAAATTTTCAATGAAATTGTTTCTAATAAATAGAATTTTCTAAGAATATAGAATAATGAATATGATAAATCCATTAAATATTTTTTAATGATACCAAGGAATCAAAATTTATCCCCAATCAATAACGAATCTCAAAAAAATAATTGTTCATGATACACATTCCTTTTATGGATAATTCATAACCATTAAATTTTACATTATAAATGATACAGAGATAAAAAATATAACCAATCTTGATGAAAAAATGATTTTATTGAATCATAACCAACAAAAATATTCTGGATCAGTATACTGGAAAAAGTAAATAATGTCATTGTTTAAAAAAATAGTATAATTAAAGCATGAAAATATCAGGATCTAGGAAAAAAACCTCAACTCACTTTTTACATCATTAAATTCATTATTCTTAAGAAAATATAATTAAAAAAAAATTGTCCTCCCGGAATCCTATTATTCAACAAAACAATTTTTTTCAATTACATATCTAATTTATAGATACGGTAATAAAGGATTGCCAATAATTGTTTCGAAATTATAAAAATTTAATTTTAAAACTAATATAAATAAACTATATTAATCAAGAATGAATGTAGAAATAAAAAAAGTAACTAAAGAAAATATTTGGCATTCATATTTAATTGAGTTGATTTTATAGAAATAAAACTCTAAATATAGTTACGTCTTAATAATAATGTCACAAGAAAATAATTCATTAAAATAACAATAATGTCATAAAATAAATTTTTGTGATAAATCTATAATAAAAATATTATGTATACATGTTTACATTGATATTTCTTATAAAAATTAACAAATAAAATATAAACATCCAGAAAAAATAGATAATATATATAAATTGATCTGATCTGAATTATTAAACATTTTTTTCTTATTCATTTAAAATACACATATTATTATTAAACACCGAAATAAATATTTCTATTTTGGTTTTCTTTGTAAATTCTATAACTTAATTGATAAGTTATTAAATTATTGGTTTTTATTTATATATTAATTTTTTATATAAATTATGAATACATAATTTATTTTTGAAATTTAAAAAGAATTTTTTTAAAAAAAATTCTTTGATTTCTGATTATCAATTAGAATTAGAAGGATATTATAAATTGTTGAAATTAATATTTATATTTAAATATTTGATTTCAAATTTTAAGACTTTAATGAATTTGAAATTAATTTTAAATTAATGGGTTGAAAGATAAAATTATGATTTAAATTGTTTTTTAAAATTAATGCAAAATAATAATACATGAAAGGAAAAGTTTTTCAAAATGAAGGTTTGAAAAGGGATAGTCTTGATGTGACTGCATAATGTAAACATCACTTAAGATACTATGTCGGGAAACTAACCAACAATTTTATTTCCAAGTGACATTAGCAATAAAGTTCAACATATTTTGATCATGGAATAAATTTAAAAGTAACTTCACACTCAGCCACATCCATCAACCTACCTATATAGTGATCTTCTCTAGTGATATACCGTGTTCCCTCTCCACAGTTACTTAATTTATGTGGATAAAAAAATACACATATTCCACACCCTCTTTAATAACGAAACCTAATATGACCCACATCCCTCTGAAAATATCAAACTGGAATAGATGATGTTGGGATTGAAATTTACTATCCCACTGGTGAAAATGTAATAGTGAGATAAATTTATGGTCAGTAATTTTGGGAAAATGGACACCATGTGTAATGTGGATAAAACACAAAATGAATGGAGTAAAATTAAGGGTGAATATAAGGATCATTGTAGATAAAATTGGGTACACACTCCCTCATTATAAAATGTAGAAAACCTCATAAATATCTATCTTGAATATATGGGGAAACCACCTCACAAAATAATACACAAACTGAGGAACTTCTAGTGATGATATTGATGATTTTTTATGAGATCTTTCAGATGGGTGATCATCATGTATAGTTCCCTATAAGACCACCCCCTATCAAACTGTTACTCTATTATATGGTTGGCGGGTTTTGGCCATCCACCACACCTACCACTACCTTACCTCCCTTTACAAATGAAGGGGGTGGCCAGTATCCTTAATAAAATATTCTACAGACACATCCTCCACATATAGATTTGATTGAAAACTTGTCACATCTCCACACATCCTTTATATATAAAAAACATGTTTTTCATGGAACTACCATGGAACTTTAGGATCTTCATGGTCTAAACTTATCAAAGTCAATTTCCTTCATCAAGGATGCTTCTATAATTTCTTTTGTGTGAATATTTAGCATTTCCACACTTTCTTCATCCACAAAATATGAGAAATAGTGATATTGTACCACAATATTATTCATCATTGGATGAAAACATGGATTCCTTGAAATGTTCATTGATCCCTAACTATAAATAAGAGTGGACTATTCCCTTGTTTATTCTCTACATCCACTAAAAATCATCTCCTCCAAATCATCTATTTTCAATCCTATTTTGATTCCATGTACTATGAATCCATCATAGATAAATACAGACCCAATTGTAACATTGAAATGCATATAAAAACTCCTCTTGAATGATTACACACATAACTAGTAGTGGATTTCATCCATTTCAAAGGACATAGAAAATCTTAATCAACAAAGACTATGATGGTTAAATTTGATCCACCATGACATTATAAAACATAAAAGGTATCCTTTATCTATCTTAGAATCCCCTTCAATGTGACCCTAATAATCCATTTTGGATTTTTCATGTACTGAATAACTTATCCCACTGCATGTACATTTTCTAGTCTAGAAGACACTATAATGAACATCATACTACCCACTACTAATGTATACATTACTGGAGATAATTATATCCTCCCGGATTCACTTTTCGAACTCAACATAGAGGATAACAGGAAATTAACTTGAATTGGGTAGAGATTAGAATTTTAGTATTTCATTTTTGACGAATTTTAGGACTTTTTTATGTAATTATTCTAATGATATAAAAATATTCTCACTATCTTTCTCTCTATAAATAATCATCCAAAGAATCCTTTTTTCTGGTCCCATGTCCTTCATATCAATCTCCCTATCCAACTTCTCCGTCATCTTTAGGATCTGACCATTGTTGGGGATTGTAACCAACATGTAATTAACATAAAAAAATAATAATGATTAAATTATTACAATATGAACCATTAATATATGATCATTTATTAGAATGGATACTATTGTATCCAACGGCCCTAGTATACGAATAAAATATATTATTCCAAAACCTCTACACCATCTTGAGACCATACAAGGTGTTATTCAACATGCAATCCATGTTCTCTTCTCCTTCTTCCGTAAAACCTTTCAGTTTGAAAATATAGATTTCTTTATCATGATCACCATTGGGATAATATATCTTCATATACAACTACATTACATGTCTACTATATAAATCACACATTTCTAGAACTATTTGAACACTCATCAGTATAAAAATGGGTGAAACAAATCATTTAAATAAATACCTTCCTTGTGAGCATATAATTTCACCACCAATATTGCATTATATATTTCCACCAGATTGGTTTCATCTCTCGTGTTCATGAAGACACAGTTTTATGGAATTCCTTATATGAGGTAATGGACAAATATTCCAATTCTTGTTATTGTGTAGCTATTCATGTTCCTCCTATATCAGTACTATCCATGATTATACATATAGACTCTCGGTCCCTCAATAAAATAAGATAGTTCTCCATCCTCCATAAATAATTAGTGTGAATCTTTATGCTCAATGTAGCGACTTGGGTTGTTGGCCCTATCAGAATTTGGAATATTTCTACGAATAATTCCAGAGCTTGGCGCGAAGACGGCGTGCGATTCTGAGGCCCGGTGTGCCCAGAATTAATTTTATAAAAATAATAAGTTTTTTTTATACTATGCACATGGCGTGGGTGTGATATCTCTTAAACGGTAGCTCAGAACGGGAATCTGAGGGCACAGTTGCGTATGGAACGTGTTGTTTACCCTAGGCGAGGTGTAAACATTGCGGGCGCGGGCCTGCGGTGAGAAACGCCACCAGGGGCGTTTTCATAATTAAGTGGCGAAATTAGTGTGCGGGCGTCGGCTCAAATAACTTCTGAACAAAGTCTTGGATGGAAAATCTGAGTCCGCCGTTGCGTTTAAAACTGTGCGTTTACCGAAGGGGTGACCTTAATTTTGTTCACATCGGGCGTTGCGTCCGAGGCGGGTTTGGCGCCGACGTACGGCTGATATAAATATCGGCGCACCCCCCCCCCCCCTTTATCGTTCCTCCCAGTGTTCTTCGCCGTTCTTCGCCGCCGCTCAGCCGAATCGAGCAAACGAAGCGCCCACGATCTTGGAATTCGACGGCGGATGTTCCAGGAGCGCGCAACGGAAGCTCTGGAGCGCGGATCTGAGGCAGAATGTCGGCGTTTCACCCGTGAGGTAGGCGGATTTGAGTTTTAACCCCTGATCCTGTTTTTGTTGCATTGTTCTTCAAATTAAAGCTGTAGTAGTGTAGATCCGGTCCCGAGGGTCGTGTAAACGCCTCCAGATCGCAATACGGACCTCCGGGGTGCCCCCGGCGGTCCGCGGAAGATCCACCGGCGCGGCGGCCCACGGCGGCGCGCGGCGTCTCGCGGCGGAGAGGCGGCTGCCAGCCGCCCAGCGCGCCGGAGCGCCGGCCAGGGCGGGCCGGCGGCGGCTGCCGGTCCAGGCCGGCCGGACCGGCCGGTAGGGGCCGGTCCGACCTCTTTTCTCATACGGGGGTCTTTAAACCCCCGTATCTTGCAATCCGGGAGCCGGATTCACGTGCCGTTTGCGGCGACGCGACCGTGACGATGAGTCGAACCCTCTGGTGTGGGTTCTATGGTTTAAAGGTTCGGGATCATGGCCCGGGAACCAGAAACGTCGTATAAAATAATATTATTTTATTATTTTACGACTTCGGGCCATTGTAACTTCTACCCGGAGCGTCCGATTGATGTTCCGTCAGTGGACTTGAGACCCTGATGGTACAACGGACTTTTTGAGGTAGTTTCCAGGTGCTGGGACTGTGAACGGGGTGCGGGTTACACGAGGACGGGTTTTGGCGTTTGCGGAGAAACGCAGCATTTGCACTAGGAGTCCGATTTTGGAGGATGAATAGTTGATCCTGTGCGTTTTTCCTAGGGGATAGCAACGGTGCAATCCGTTCGATGAGTTTCGGAATCCAGGCATGGGCCCTACCCGAGCTGGCCTTCAGTGAATAGTACTTTTTTCACTGGGTGTCCGTTCTGGACGAGCGAGTAGTCGATTCCGCTTGTTTTTTCGAGGGTATTGCCGTGGTGTGATCCGCTCGATGGGTTTCGGGATCGTTGTGTTGGCCCCGAATGAGCTAGCAAGGGTGAATAGTGCCTTTTTCACCGGTGCTCCGTTTCGGGCGAGTAAACAGCCTATCCTGCGTGTTTTTTCACGTGGAACACGATTGTGGCCTCGGTTTTGGCTTAGGTGGTGCGCAGTGTGGCGTTGTGGTGGGTCGCTCGGGTTAGCGACGTTTGGACCAGCAGTGGTTGAGGGTTCTCCCTTGGTTCGTTCCTACGAGGGTTCGTGTGGTATCACAACCTTCGTATGGGTTTGTGATCCTCTCTATGGGATGGTTAAACTGTTAGAGTTGTGGTATCCATCCGGTGGGCCCGGAGTGGATCCTCTATCATCATTACCCTAGATCGGGTTCTTGGTATCGTTGTGACCACTTATTCACGGGCGACGATCCCCTATCTAGCAGGTTAACCCCGTAGGGTTTCTAGCATCATCGGGAATATGATCCCCTACGCCGTGGGTCGTGCACAGTAGGTTTTTGGCATCGTCGGGTTTACATTCCCCTACTCAGCATGATGTTTATAGTAGGGTTGCGGTATTGTTGGTTATACGATCCCCTACTCAGCGCTTGGTGTCGGTAGGGTTGCGGTATCATTGGTTATGTGATGCCCTACTCAGCGCGTGGTTTTGGTAGGGTTGTGGCATCGTCAGTTTGATCCCCTACATCGCGAGTTATACCAGATAGGGTTCCAGTATCATCGTGACCATCTTTATATTGATGATGATCCTCTATCTGAGTGTGGAGTTTCTGTCGAGTGCCAGATCGGGTTCTAGTATCCCCCAACGGATCTTGGGTGTGATCCCCTATCTGTGATAACTACGTATGCCAGATCGGGTCGTGGTATCCCCCAGCGGACCCTAGGAGTGATCTCCTATCTGTGAGCTACGTATACCGGAGTGGGTCTTGGTATCCCTTAGCGGACACTAGCAGCGATCCCCTATCTGAGGAGTTTGGTGGTTATGTTGTTTCAGCGATGTTTCCTCACTGATGTTATCCGACGAGCGTGGTATCTCGGGTGAGTGTCTGAGATGTTTGTTTGGGACCCGATGGAGTGTATCTCTCGAATGATTGTCATCTGGTATGACAGTGTTCGTGTGGTGTACTCTCCTGGTTGTGGACAGTTGCTGGTGATGTGGTCGGTAACTCTAGTGGATTTGTGGCGTGAGTTGAGTATATATGGATTTTTCAAGGTGTATCTATGGGCATACACCTTAGCTGAGCTGAGCTGATTTGTTGTGTTTAGCTGAGGATGGTCACGAGATGGAGTTTCTCTCTTGTATGGGTTACCTCTAGTTGGGTTGAGAAGACTGTTGCCTTTCAGTTGCTCCCTTTGGTTTTGGGTTTTTTGGGGTGCCTACTGAGTATGTTTATACTCACCCCTGAACGGGCTTTTCCCACACATGTTTGTGTCTTGTGCAGACCACATGCCCTTTGACGGAGTTCCAGGAGGACCTGGAGTAGGCAGAGCTTAGTGGGCGTGTTGACCGGGGTGTTTACCGGAGCTGTGCCGAGGGAGCTTTCCAACGGGTGTTTGTGGCAGTGTTCCCCTCGTCAGAGCAGGTTGGACGCGCTTGTAGTTTTCTTTTGGTGGTCCTTGTTTTTCCATTCTGTACTTCTGCTGTACACTAGTTTGGGATAGTGTATGCATGCATTTACTTTTTAGTTTCTATATCTCTGCACTGTTGCATGGTGGTGATTGTGGGTGCGTGTGTACAGGTACCTTAGGATAATGCCTTCCATGTGTGTGATAGCCTACTCGGCGCTGGTCGCCAGCCCCTGGCCTATTGGAGGCGGGCTTGGGGAGTCGCGGCTCGATCCCCGTTGGGTCGGTTCATGACAGAGTGGTATCAAAGGAGGTTCCACCTTTGGGATCTCAGAGCGTTGCTGGTCTAGCTTTGATCTTTGTTCGGGTTGCATATCGGCAGTGTTAGGATGTTTTGAGTTCAGCTTTCAGGCAACGGACTCCAGTGCTGGTGCGGCGTCCGACGTATCCATACACGAGGACTCTGATAACCTGCCTTTCGACTCGGGACATTCGTACACCGGTCGCGGGTACATAATGGTACATGCATCATATAGGACTGGTTTTTGGGTTTTCCTTGTCCTTCTTGAGTCAGATCTTCAGATATACTCTTTGAATGTGGTGTGTCTTGAATGTATTTCAGGATGACTCCACGACGACAGCCAGTAAGGGTTCCGTAGTAGGATTATGCTGACAACCCGCCCCATGTAGTGGTTGTGGAGTAGGGCACAGGTTCTGAGGTTGCACCTCCAGGTGGTCTGCCAGTTGAGCCACCACCTGTCGAGCAGCTGGTTGTGCCGGCGGTGCAGGACGAGGTTGCGCGTAGGCTGAGTGCGCTGCACGAGTTCCAGAGGAAGCGACCTCTGAGGTTCCAGGGTGATCCAGACCCACAGGGAGCTGATGACTGTCTTGAGGCAGTCACCCGAGTTTTCCGCCTAGTGAGGACACCTCCAGATCAGATGGTGGTCCTAGCGGCGAGCCTTCTGCATGTTTCTGTCGGGCGATGGTGGAGTTTGGTGATGCAGTCCCATGACGAGGAGATGCTCACGTGGGCAGAGTTTGGGTGGCTCTTCAGGGAGGAGTTCTATCTGGTGACGCTGAGGTCAGTGCGGATTCAGGAGCTTCTACAGCTTTGACAGGAGAGCATGACCGTAGCAGAGTACTCAGTGAGGTTTACAGACCTGTTGCGCTACTCCCTGGATATGGTTCGAGACCCGTTCATTAGGGCTCGGACCATCGAGCAGGGCTTATGCAGGGACATCCGAGAAGGTGTGGTTTCCTTGTGCCTGCCCACATATGCTGGAGTGCTGGAGCGAGCGTTGGTGGTGGAGATTTTTCTGTCTGAGCAGATTCCCCCTGTTAGTGCTGGGCGCGTGAGAGCTGAGACTTCTTCAGTCGGATCGGCATCTGGTAGCCTACGACAGACTTAGTGGTCAGGACGTGATCGACGTTTCAGGAGGCGACCCCAGGATGGAGGATCTGAGCCTCAGGGATCACAGGGCTCGTAGGCCAGTTTTGGTCAGCCGCAGGAGAGGCGGTGTTACGCTTGCGACGGTCGGGGACATCTTGCTAGAGATTGTCTGACCCGACGTGCTGCATAGAGGGAGCCGGTCGATGGACCGCCTTGGTAGAGGCATCGTCTCGAGCAAGGAGGTCCGTAGGGTGGAAGACGTGGCGGCGGAGCTGGTGCAGTGGGAGGCGATGGTAGGTAGTACCAGTTGCCACCACCCCCACCCCCAGGTGGTCCACGCCAAGCTCAGGGAGCTGGGGGTCGAGGGCGAGGACAACTGCATTCCCTGGAGGCAGTCGACCCAGAGGCACCGCGGATGGATAGAGCTACGCCTTGTGTATTTTCTACTTACTACAGTAGTTTGTCAGACACTATTTAATGGTACCCTCCTTTTTGTTTCTTGCTCGAGTTTTGTTCAGGGTGTTGGTAAAACCCTGTGTGGGTGTTTTTTTGGTGATCTCGCTGGTGTGTGAGACCCAGTTGAGAGTCCAGTTTCTCTCCTTGTGCTTAGAGCTTTTCGGGGACGAAATGTTCTAAGGGGGGGGGGGGATGTAGAGACTCGGTTTTTTGGCCCTTTCAGACAATGGAATATTTCTACGAATAATTCCGGAGCTAGGCGTGAAGACGACGTGCGATTCTGAGGCCCGGTGTTCCTGGAATAAATTTTATAAAAATATTAATTTTTTTTATACGATGCACGTGGCGGGGGTGTGATATCTCCTAAACGGGAGCTCAGAACGGGAATCTGAGGGCACGGTTGCATCTGGAACGTTCTATTTACCCTAGACGAGGTGTAAACTTTGCGGGCACAGGCCTGCGGTGAGAAACGTCACCAGGGCTGTTTTCGTAATTAAGTGGCGAAGTTAGTGTGTGGGCATCGGCTCAAATAACATCTGAACGGAGTCTCGGATGGAAAATCTGAGTCCGCTGTTGCGTTCAGAATGGCGGGTTTACCCTAGGGGTGACCTTACTTTTGTTCGCATCGGGCGTCGCGTCCGAGGCGGGTTTAGCGTCGGCGGACGGCTGATATAAATATCAGCCCCCCCCCCTTTATCGTTCCTCTCGGCGTTCTTCGCCGTTCATTGCCGCCGCTCCGCCGAATCGAGCAAATGAAGCGCCCACGATCTCGGAATTCGATGGCGGACGTTCCAGGAGCACGCAGTGGAAGCTCTAGAGCGCGGATCTGAGGCAGAACGTCGGCGATTCGCCCGCGAGGTAGGCTGATTTGAGTTTTAACCCCCGATCCCGTTTTTTCTGAATTTTTCTGCAAATTGAAGCTGTAGCAGTGTAGATCGGGTCCCGAGGGTCATGTAGATGCCTCTGGATCGCAAAACAGACCTCCGGGGTGCCCTCGGCGGTCCGCGGAAGATCCGCTGGCACGACACTGGCGCCGACGCCGCCCGGCGCTCCGCGGCGGCGCGCCGGCCCTGCCGCCGGAGCGCTGCGGAGAGCCGCCGGCCCGGGCGGGCCCGCGGCGGCGGCCGGTGCAGCCTCTTTTCTCATACAGGGGTCCTTAAACCCCCGTATCATGCTATCCGGGAGCCAGATTCGCGTTCCGTTTTCGGTGACACGACCCTGACGACGAGGCGAGACCTCCAGTGTGGGTTTGAGGGTTTAAAGGTTCAGGATCGTGGCCCGGGAGCTAGAATCATCGTATAAAATAATATTATTTTATTATTTTACGACTTCCGGCCATTGTAACTTCTACCCGGAGCGTCTGATTGACGTTCCGTCAGTGGCGTTGAGACCCTGATAATACGATGGACGTTTTGAGATGGTTTCTGGGTGTTGGGACTGTGAACGGGGTGCGGGCCCCACGAGGCCGGGTTTTGGCGTTTGCGGAGAAACGCATCTTTTTCACCAGGAGTCCGATTTTGGCGTATGAATAGTCAATACTATGCGTTTTTCCGAGGGGATCACAGTGGTGCAATCCGTTCGATGAGTTTCGGAATCCAGGCATGGGCCCCAACCGAGCTGGTCTTCAGGGAATAATACTTTTTTCACCGGGTGTCCGTTCTGGATGAGCGAGTAGTCGATTCCACTTGTTTTTTCGAGGGGATCACCGTGGTGTGATCCACTCGATGGGTTTCGGGATCGTTGTGTGGGCCCCGCATGAGCTAGCAATGGTGAATAATGCCTTTTTCACCGGTGCTCCGTTTTGGGCGAGTAAACAGCCTATCCTGCGTGTTTTTTCGCGTGGAACGCGATGGTGGACTCGGTTTTGGCTTTGGTGGTGCGCAGTGTGGCGTTGTGGTGGGTCTCTCGTGTTAGTGAGGTTTGGACTAGCAGTGGTTGAGGGTTCTCCTTTGGTTCATTCCTACGAGGGTTCATGTGGTATCACAACCTTCGTATGGGTTTGTGATCCTCTCGATGAGATGTTTAAACTGTTAGAGTTGTTGTATCCCTCTTGTGGACCCGATGTGGATCCTCTAGCATCTTTACCCTAGATCGTGTTCTTAGTATCGTTGTTACTGCTAATTCACGGGCGGCGATCCCCTATCTAGCAAGTTAACCCGTAGGGTTTCTGGCATCATTGGGAATATGATCCCCTACACTGTGGGTCGTGCACAGTGGGTTTGTGGCATCGTTGGGTTTACAATACCCTACTCAGCATGATGTTTATAGTAGGGTTGCGGTATCGTTGGTTATACGATCCCCTACTCAGTGCTTGGTGTCGGTAGGGTTGGGGTATCATTGGTTATACGATCCCCTACTCAGCGCGTGGTTTCGGTAGGTTGCGGCATCGTCAGTTCGATCCCCTACATTGCGAGTTATACCAGATAGGGTTCTGGTATCATCATGACCATCTTTATATGGACGATGATCCTCTATCTAAGTGTGGAGTTTCTGTCGAGCGCCAGATCGGGTTGTGGTATCCCCCAACGGATCTTTGTTGTGATCCGCTATCTGTGAGAACTACGTATGCCAGATCGGGTCGTGGTATCCCCCAGCAGACCCTGGGAGTGATCCCCTATCTGTGAGCTACGTATACCAGAGTGGGTCTTGGTATCCCCTAGCGGACCCTAGTGGCGATCCCCTATCCAAGGAGTTTGGTGGTTATGGTGTTTCAGCGATGTTTCCTCAGTGATGTTATCCGACGAGTGTGGTCTCTCGGGTGAGCATCTGAGATGTTTGTTTGGGACCCGATGGAGTGTATCTCTCGGATGAGTTTCGTCTGGTATGACATTGCTCGTGTAGTGTACTCTCCTGGTTGTGGACAGTTGATGGTGATGAGGTCGGTACCTCTTGTGGCCTTGTGGCATGAGTTGAGTATATCTGGATTGTTCAAGGTGTATGTATGGGCATACACCTGAGCTGAGCTGAGCTGATTTGTTGTCTTTAGATGAGGATAGTCACGAGATGGTGTTTCTCTCTTGTATGGGTTCCCTCTGGCTGGGTTGAGCGGACTGTTTCCTTTCAGTTGGTCCCTTTGGTTTTGGGTTTTTGGGGTGCCTATTGAGTATGATTATACTCACCCCTGTACGGGATTTGCCTGCACATGTTTGTGTCTTGTGCAGACCACATGCCCTTCAACGGAGTTCCAGGAGGACCCGGAGTAGGCGGAGCTTAGTGAGCATGTTGACCAGGGTGTTTACCGGAGCTGTGTCGAGGGAGCTTCCCTGTGGGTGTTTGTGGCAGCGTTCCCCTCGTCAGAGCAGGTTGGACGCGCTTGTAGTTTTCTTTTGGTGGGCCCTGTTTTCCCTTCTTTACTTCTACTGTACTCTGGTTTGGAATAGTGTATGCATGCATTTACTTTTCAGTTTCTATATCTCTGCACTGTTGCATGGAGGTGTTTGTGGGTGCGTGTTTACAGGTACCTTAGGCTAATGCATCTCATGTGTGTGATAGCCTACTCGGCGCTGGTGGCCAGCCCCTGGCCTATTGGAGGCGGGCTTGGGGGGTCGCGGCTCGAGCCTCGTTGGGTCGGGTCGTGACACTCTATGACATAGTTTGAGTACCATACTATTTTTATTTTCTCACAATTTGACCATCATGGCCTAAACTCAACTCTTACATGATCATCATGTGATGATAACACATCATATGTAACTAGTTCTTCCATTGATTTATATTATTCTTAAACTATTTTAGTTTTTCAATTCAATTTATCCATCTATTTGACAATTTTTATTTTTCACCTAGTCATCTATATAAATTACACCTCTCTAAATGACATGTTTTTGGGTAGCGAGTTCCCATAAATGACAGCCCTTCCCGCCATCCGTTTATCCCAATAAGAAAAATTTCATCTATATTGAATCCAACTTTGATATTTCAATGTCATTAAACAATTCATATGAAGTAATTAAAATAATTATGTGATTGATAATAGTGATTGGGTTAAGCAGTCTATATCCACATCGATGTCTTCAGATCAATTGCCATTAAGGATTATCAGTTGACCACATAACATGAGGTATTAACTATTTATTCACAAAATGTTTTGGTAATTCCTACACTCTTCAACAACAGCCTTGTTATATTCAATATGGTTCTATTCAATTTCTCTGCCTATCCATTTTACTAAAGTGTATATGCCAATTTGAACTATATCCTTATGAAATATTGTTTAAAAAATATCAAATCCTTGTATTGTATATTCTCCTCTATTGTCAGTCTTTAAACACATGTACATTTCTCTAGACTCATGACCCTTACAAGATTTTATTGTTTTAAATATATCCAACACATCTTCGTTCCTCTTTATTGGGAACACACAACATCTCTTGTAATAATCACTAAGGAATTATAATAACTACCCTACTTCTCCAGGGGATATAACTTGTGTTTTCAAATGACCAGAATGGATAAACTCAAAGATAAATTTGCTTATTGTTGTTAACATCATGAACATTAACATATGTTTCTTTCTCAAAACATAATTCTCACAAAATGGTATGGGTACCATTGTATGATCTGAAATCAAATTATGATCCAAAATAATCTTCAATCTACGTTCTAACATATGGACATGATCCTAATTCCATGAATTAAACAAATCCTACATTGAGGTCATTAATGGGACAATTATCACCACATCCTTGTATATTTCTCCCATAATCAGGAACATGTTTATTGATATCTTATTTACCTTCAACACTAAAATCCCAAACATTAAAATAATCATAACTCCATTATCAGTTACATTATTAATTCCAATAGCATAAAATATTCCTCAATACAATATATTATTCTATATTCCTTTCAAATGGTGTAATCTTTGGATGGGTAAAATAATAGCATCATACAACTTCATTTGATGTTTCAAAAACCAATTATATTTAAGGTATAATCATTCCCCATGTATAAAATTTCTTCTAGGATAGATTAATAGTAATAATACCATTTCAGTTGATACATCATGATCCAATGTTCCTCTCATGTCATTTATCATATCATCTAGGAGATGTTGTCTGATTCTAGTAGCCATCACTTCATCACAAATTAATATAGCTCTATAAGTACTCACCACATTTTCATAAGAGTTATTTTCTCTACTCTAATGATTCCAATAACCCTTCTTGGTGTTACCCTTCATTAAATAACTGTAACATTACACATTATTTTTATTACTCGTTGATTTGGACATGGAGTGATTTTGGATCCAACTAGAACTACACTCCGTTATCATTCCTCAATCTTTTGACAGAGCCTCTTCTTGAGGTAATGGTTAATCCCTATAAAACTTATTCTTGGGATGACTTTATTCATCCAGAAATTATGCTACACCATCATTGAGGAATTTCATATCCATCATGATATTTTTAGTTAGGTTGACAAACAGAAGGTCATATGAATCTGGATAACTCAAAATAATAATATCTATACATTCAGTTACCACAATTTTATAGTGGCATGCCTTGAGATGAGATAATAAGATATTGTGGTTTTTATTTGTTTTCTCATCAATGATGTATCTTCCATTAAAATAGTGTAATATTATATATTAAGAAAATTTTGTTCTGAAGAGACTTTTCCTTGTATAGATTTGTCAGATTATCCCTTATTACATTGATGTGTTTTCTCCACAATTAATGACAGGACATCATATTCCCAATCCAAATCAATGTTTTAAATAGAATTAATTTCCATTTCATTACATTTCTTGGATTCCTCACCTTATTGTATATCTCCAATTGAAATAATGAAATTTCCATATCATAACACTTCCATCATATATATTTTCAAAAATAGAGAATTATTCACATTGAATTTCACGATCTCAAATTTCACTACCATTTAGACATATCATCAGTCTAGAAACTCCACTCATTCACAATGGTATATTTAAAAATCTCAATAAAAATTTTCTTCTGTGAATGGTCAACTAGACTTGAAATCAAAACGCATACTAAAATTTAGGAAAATTATTAAGTCCCGAAAAAGTGAACAATAATGGAATAGAACCTGGATATGATACCAATTATTGTTCCTAAAAACGAATTCTTAAAGGTTAAATAGTAACAGTGAGAAAAAATCATTTAAAAAATGTAAAACAATAAAATAAACACATGACATTATGAGGAAAACCCCCCAAAATTAATGGGGTGAAAAACAAGGGCTAATAAAAGGACCACTAATGGTTAATGTTAATACAAACTCCATGACTATTATTATGATATATAATTTTAAATATCTATCTTGAATATGTTGGTAAACCAACTCAAATAGTACCACACATACTGATGAACTAATGATGATGAGGTTTTTGTTTCTAATAAGATCTTCAGAGGGGATAGCCTCTATTTATAGGCCTCTTCCAACCCCCCTCGTTATATTCATCTTCTAGAAGGTGGGTGAGGTTTTTAAACCCTCCACATCTACCACCGTCTTCTTTACCTTAATAAAATAATTTGGGATGTCACCGTATTGAATAAAATATTGTGTCGAGATAAGTAACTATGCCACCAGTTGCAACCAATAACATTACCATGTTGAAACCAATGATTCGTGACATAGCCTCGACCAAATCATGGAATAATACAAAAGATTCTTCATCCTCCCAATGATGTGATTTATCAGAACCAATCCTTTTCCAAAAAAGTGGTTGTAATATGAGTCCCCTAATTACAAAATAGTACTACTAATCCACACTTTAGTATCACCATAGAGGAAGAAGATCTAAAAAAGACCAAGTTGAGAGAAAATCAACACTATTCCTACTTCATCTGGAATAAATCTGATTGAAGATAACACAAATACATCAAGGCCACACGATATCACACTCACCAACCATAAGATCATGTACACCCACTCCCACAATGATCAATCAATTTTCTCAATAAGATTAAAATCCCACTGTTCAAATGAATATGCCCCAATCCTCTTCTTTCACACCCATATTTTCATGGTCATGTTAATATGACTAGGTACAAAAGAAACACAACATCTATCCATTCTCATGGATGATCCAAACAACCTAACAACATCATCCATAAGATTTATTTTTATTTAAGATACATTAACATAGAGATGTACTTAACAAAGGACAATTTCATCACTTATCATGTTCTCTTCCAAATACATTTTAAAATAAGTTTATGCAATGAAAAACCCCAAATCCAAAATGGGCCTCCTTACCAGCCTATGAAATTCTAGATTCACTTTGAACAATAAACTTTCTCACTACACTTGTGATGAAGAAGATATCATCTACTTATAAAATTCATAATGTGTTCCACCAGAGCCTTGGGGAACCAAAACATTTGAACTCTAATTTTTCTCATAAATGTATGGACATGAATTTAAGAGGAATCTTTCAAACATGAAAAATATCTCATATTTTGCCTTCTGAGTTGTCCATGTAACTTGAATCATTGCACATGGAACCCATCCAAGCAAGGAAAATCAAGTTTCTTGATGCATTGAAAGCGAGGAAGATGAAGGTCAATTTTTTTTAATTAATTCTACTATTCCACACTTTTTTTTAATTATTCACCACCTTCTAGTCATAGATAAAAAATTTTAATTTTAATAAATTTTCATTCAAGAAAATTATGTTTTTATTTCACTCCCTATGATCTTTGTGTTCTATATACACAATTATGTCCAATGATCACTCTATATCTAGACCATGAGAGGATATCATTAGGATCACACATTAGATGAGACTAGTGATTCATATTCCACACACCTAGTCTATTATATTCTATATTGTTATGTTGATTCTTTTATAGTGAATGTTTGAGGAGGTGATCATACATCTTATCTCTCACCTCCTAATTTTTTTTACTGTTAAACACCCTTTACTCTATAATTGTTCAGATAAATTTTGTATGATGTTTGCGGTGATCTAAATGGATGATGGATAATCATTCTGAACCATTTAAGAGAGTGATGAGATTATCACATATGATATTATCCTTAACTGTTATTTTCATTTTCACAATTTAATTAGTGAGGCATTGTTTACATTAATGAAACATGTAGAGAGTAGAATTGAAGGTCCAGTTTTGTGATAAGAGGATAAAAATATATAATCTAGGGGTGTATCCCTTTCTTATATACATAACATATTTAATTATAATTTTTCATATTTTAATTCATAATAACAACCAAACCTCATTTACCTCCTTCTTAAAATAATTGAAACAAAAGGAAATACAGAAGTGATTAAAATAGGGAAACTTCAAAGCACTACTCCTTGAGAGACAACCTTGATTGATCAATATGATTTATCAAGATTAAATATAAATTCTATTTTACTTAGGCCTTTATAAATTGTGCAATCAAATTAGTGTTGTTATCAGGGTGAAGGTTCGATTTTTCACTATCAGTAATAAAATTATAATTACTGGTTTTCCTTTTATTATTATTTTTTTATTTTATACATTTATTGTTTTCTATACTCTATGCAAAATAGTTAATGGTGACCATTATATATTATTGATCACAAATTTTATTCATTGGTAAAAGAGATTTATAGAATATATTAAGTCATCAACACACATATTTCAAAATTATTTTATGTTAAATTTTTCTTCCCATATGTCCCACAAGTTCTATTAGAATATAATCCCATACAAAAACAAATGTACATATAACTTAGATATGGAATAGGTCATGAATAATATAAAAATACATAATAGATGTAAGAATTGATGGATAAAATGTCTCACCTCAACCAAGTATCCCGAGTGTAGGAAGAAAATCATGAACAAACCCTCAACATGGAAGAGATGATGAACCTAAAATATGAAATAAATTACAATATTTAGTATATTGTGGAATAAGATTAAGAAAAATTTGAACATAATGTAGTGCTTCATGAACATGGATTAATGTTCACAGTTATTAGGAAAACCTTGGTGGAGATGGAACATAGTGAGATTAAAGAAAAGGATAAGTTACCCTTATAAATCGATAAACTCATTTTCTCACAATACATTCACAAAGAATATGAATTAGAATATAAAATCATTTATGGGGGATTATATAGTGGGAGTTTATTTCAATAATTTTATTGAAACACAAATGTATTCTAACCTCTCTTTTGCTGAAAAGAAAAACTTTAATGTTGGTTGCAATACATAGAAGAAAAATAATGAGTGAATGATAATTATTTTAGGGAGTGGATTAAATAACTATTATATCTACCAACTGAGATATAAGAGTGTGTTGGAAATGGAAACCAATGGAAAAATGAGAAATATTTTCATGAAAAAACTAGATGATAAGACACTCCCTAGAGTGACCAATACATCATCTGTATGGATAAAAAACTGTTTAATATGTTGTAGAAAATCTGTAATGTCAAATTATATCTACCGCAATTCTATTAAAATTCTATGAGTTGGGTAAATAGTGTGAAAAATGTGAAAATTATGTTGAAATAATTGATTGAAATTTAACTACACTAATCACATTTTTATAAAAAATATTTTAATTTCATTATGACTTCACCATTTATAATAATTCTAATTCTTGACCAGGAAAATGAATAAGAGTATTTAAATGAAAAATTGTACCATTATCTATGGAGATATTCATTGTAAGAAGATTGACTAGTGGATGGACAACCGAACATAGACCAGAATCTTGAAACAATTTATGAAAAATTCAAACAGTGATCCCTAGAAAGTGAACATAAGTCCACTTAAGAAGTTGATACTAAAGACCATGATAAATTTTTCTTGAAACCTCTGAGGAATTAATTACCCCTTTAACATCAAATAGAACATCAAAAGGGAGAGGATGAATAGTAGGAGAAGAATTACCATTGGTCCCTTATGAAGAAAAATAACATTATTCTACATATGATGGTTGTTGGCGCCAAAAATGTGGCCCGAAATAAAGGAACGAAAAAGAAGGATGGCGCGCTGCCTCGCGAAGCTCCGTCGCGAAGCCCCGCCGCGAAGCGCCCCGACCATGGAGCCGCCACGAAGCTCCAGAGGCAGTAATCCTCCGCGAACCCATTTGACGTTCGCGAGCCGCCGCGAAGCTCCAGAGGCGGTAATCCTCCGCGAACCCATTTGACGTTCGCGAGCCGCCGCGAAGCTCCAGAGGTGGTAATGCTCCGCGAACCCATTTGACGTTCGCGAGCCGCCGCAAAGCCCTTGAGGCGGTGCGCAGGTGCTGCTTCACAGCGCCCCTTCCCTATAAATACTGGACTCCCCCTGAGTCCCGAGGACGGACAACCGGACCTTTCAGCTTCTCCTCTCCTGAATCGCGAAGCACGCTTTTCCCCGGAAATCATGAGCTCCGCGAGGTACTTCTTCTTCGCGAGACGACTCTGCTTTGTCTCATTTTGAGCCCCTCATCCGAGAGGGATTCCCTTCGCGAAGCTCAAGGGCATTCGCGAAGGAAGGGGATTCCCAAGGGAAACCGGGCAGCCGCGGAGCACTTGTGCTTCTCGAAACACACAACCCATACGAGTGATCCCTATGCTAAGGCAGGATCGCTCCACTTCGCGAAGCACATTTCTTTGCAGGACCCTGCTTCGCGAGACACTCATTCTTCGCGAGGCAGTGCTCCGCGAACACTGTTCCACTTCGCGAAGCTCCTTCCACTCACACATATGCCCCATGCTAAGGCCAAGGCACCCCACTTCGCAAAGCACAGTCCTCGGCTTAGCGATTCCTCTTCCCGTGCGACCCTCGAGGTTTGCACGATGTGATTTCAAAGTCCCATGGACAATACCTCCCGTAGAATTTCTTCGCCTAATGGTTCTTCGCATAGGCACGCTAACGGATATTTATTATTCGCATAGCCACGCTAACGTGGACCCATCGATGGTTCGTTCCACAACCCCCCATGACCATGGCCTTACCGGCACCTTCCCTTCCCCAAGGACCAGAGGGTACCGGTTAGGTAAGCCCTAGGGGTGCGGAGTGAACCCACTTCGTCCGAGCTGCAGGACGTTAAACTGCCAAGCACCACGTCCTCAACACATCACGTTAAACTGTGACCCAACCTTGTCTCCCTCACAAAGGGTCCCCCCAGCTCGAACATTTTTTACACCACTCGTCTCCAAGGGAATGGAACTCTTCCGCACATGGAATGAGATCCTCCTTGTCGGAGTGGCGTATGTTCGTAGGGGAAGGGTTGCCTCAGAGCGTAAGCCCCTAACCATTCGTACGGATGATTGCACCCGTGTATCTCTGTACTTCCCCACTACCAAGGTCAGTGGAGGGAGTGATAGGGAACGAGGCACCCCCCTCTGGGCCTCCATCCTGGAGTAAGTCCCAACACCATGGGCCGCCTAACGCGTAAGCCCCTTTTCGCTTCTCACGGACGCACCCCTCGCGACGTGATCGTCAGGTCCTTGCAACCTCTTGTTTCTCACACCAAGCATGACTCACGTGGTCTTAGAGTGAGCACCGAACCTGACCCCTTATCCTAACTACGAGGACTTTGATCCATGTCAAGGCATGGTACGTAGGAAGCCTCTTTGAGGTTCAAGCCCACCCGTCGTTTCTTCACGTCGGGTCCCATCTTCGTCTGGCATGACGTTAAACTGCATTCCCACTATGAACTACGAGGTCTTTGATCCATGTCAAGGCATGGTACGTAGGAAGACTCCATGAGGTTCAAGCCCACCCTTCATTTCACGTCGGGTCTCACCCACGTCCAGCATGACGTTAAACCGCATTCTGGTCCAGTGGTAAGCCACTGCGACCCATTCCCACTCTGAACTATGAGGTATTTGATCCATGTCAAAGAATGGTACGTAGGAAGCCTCCATGAGGTTCAAGCCACATTGCTCGTTCATTCATTTCACGTCGAGTTTCGCCCTCGTCCAGCACGACGTTAAACTGTATCCCCCCTTGTCTTGCATGACAGTAAACTGCACACCCATTCCCATCCTGAACTACGTGGACTTTGATTCCCTGCCACGGGGATACGTAGGAATCCTCGTCAAGGCTCAAGAAAAAATTCACCATCGTCCTTACGATGGTCCCATTTCATTCCCCTCCACTCCATTTATCCACCTAGCACCCATCCCGACTCTCTCCCGGACCGTAGTATCTCGGTGAGACTGTGTCGGTATGACCCTCTTCCCATCCACCCATGGGCTGACCCGTCTCCGCTGGACGTTAAACTCGCGGCGTGCCCTATGTTAAACGTGGGAAGCAGAGGACAACCTCATATATGTGTCTATGACATAATTCCTCGCGCTCGCTGTGGGACACCTCAGGCATCCACGCCCTTGAGAAGCCCTGCAATCAGGGATAATAGATAAACACGACAGATTCCCCAGCATCCAGACACGCTACTAGTGCCTCAACGTGACTAGTCCCCCGACCGAAGGTTGCTGCCCTGACTGGACCGTTTGGAATGTCCCGACAGAAGCAGTGTAATTAACTGGCGTCCATGGAAACATGGAACTGGGAAGAGTTTCACGAACTACGTATTAAATCTATGAGGGAGACCCGGACTAGGTGACAAGTTCCGAGGAGGAATCCACAGAAGGAAGAACCGACATCCCATCATCCCTTTTCGATCAAGGAGAAAACGTACCTGAACAAGGAACGAATGTCGCCCGCCTTTGGAAAGCGGGAATGCGGGGCAATAAAGAGGCGCGCCCTCCTCCACAGACGGACGCGCGCGCGCCCCGGTGAAAGCGTCAGAAACAGAAATGGTGATCCCGACGTGAAATTCTTCTCCTCATCATGGAGATTATTAGCGTTCGAGTCACCAGTGGGTTGAAGTGTCACCGGATCCAGATATCTGGTGCCTGGTCCCGCCAAGCAAATAGCAGGCCTGTCGTGAAACTCACCATAAGTCGGGGCAGTAGAACGTGGCGCATTCCGCCCTGCAGCGTGTTGGCGTGGATCCTTCTTACAAACGTGGAGAATGGAAGGACGTTGGGGCACTGGTTGTAAATACTCTTCCCTCTCGGTGTTGATGAGTTGATCTCTTTGTTTCTCAGGAACCAAGTTGCAGTTACAGAGGTGAGATCACCACCCGCGATCCTACGCAGGGGCAGGGGCAACATTGCCATAACCACCCCACATGGCGCCACTACCGCCACGACGACGTCCACGCCACGGAATACGGGACACCCACGTCCCCTTTCCCCATCAGAGGTCATCCAACGAAGGGTGATCAACAGACTCGTGCGCAGGTACGAGGAGGAAGGGGTCATCCCGACCAGGGATATGGCCCGCTTGGACCTGGAGGCCTCCAGGCCCCACCGTCAACGCCGCCCTAACAGGCCGCGCAGGGATCCCCTGCTCCCCACCCCGACATTCAACTGTTTTGGGAGCCTATCCGTGGAATGCCTTGACGACTCCTCGCCTTACGCTGAAGAGGCAGGCGTTGTCCAGCTCAGTCCGCTCAGGGCCCCGACCCGGGGGCCCCAGGAGAGAGCTCCCGTTCGGCCGCGTTCGCGCCGCCGTCCGGCCCCGCAGGAAGAGCAAGCAGACTACGTCCATGCACCACCTGCACCGGCCCGCCTGACCCGACGTCAGCGCCGGGCCCGGGCTGAGGACGCTCGCTCAGGCGCGTCCACGTCGACAGCTACAGTGGCCCGAGCCACCGCCGACGTGCATCATGAAGCCCCCGCGTACATTGAGCAGAGGGAACCCCTTCGCCCAACCAAGATTGAGACCCCAACCGCCCCATGGGCAGGCTGGGTTGACTCTCCGGGTTGCAGGCCCAAGTGGTTATTTCCGCGAGCTAACCCGCAGAAATGTCACCCCGAACGGAGGTCCTCCCCGTACCACTACTCCATAGAGTGTGGGCCTTCCCCGCTCCGATGTTCATCATGGAGGCATGCCTCGTGCTACCCCCATCCCAGAGGAAGACCTGCCCCGCGGCAGTGACGCTCAGCGCGGAAACATTTCCCGTGCCCACTACACAGGGTACAGAGCCCATTCTCCTACCCCCGACTGCCAATCAGAAGGAACCATGCATCCTACCCTTCTTCAACGTGGGGGTCCCCCCTATGTCCTCTCTGCAACTGGGGAAGGTCCTCCTCGCCCCAACAACTCAAGGAGTGAAGGTCAGCCTCACTCCGCCAGCATTGACCATGGAGGTCCTCCCCATGCTCCTGCCGATCCCAACAGAGGCTCCGCCTACATGGGTGTTCGTGGAGGACCTCCCCACGTACCCTTCGATATTTGCCCTGGTGCCCCTCTTACCTCAGGCATCTCGAGCGGGGGCCCTCTCCACCATGACTCCAGTGCCGCCCCGCGACTCCATGATAAGGATCAACCCTGTCCTGAAGAGCCACCCCAGGGCAGGATAGCGGGTCGCTGCCGCCACAAGAAGAATCCTGGGAATGCAAGGGTGGAGATCAAACCTGCTCGTTTCTCCGACTCTGAATTGGAGTACGACTCAGCCATGGAACCTTCTCCCAGCTCCTCCATATCAAGGACCGGGGCAGGAACCAGACGCGTCAGCCTTGTTCTCCTAGAACATGAGGTCCACCGGATCCCCATCTCCCTCCGCAGATACATCCAGGAGGAAGAGATTCTGGGAACATCGCAGGTCTCGACCGCGCAGTCACCGCCATCGTCACCCGAAGCGCCCTCTACCTCTACTCGAGATCATGGGGAGCTGTTTTGGGGGTCAACGATGGTAGAGCAATGACATGACCAGAAACCGGTAATGGCTATTCCCATGCCTGAAGCAGTGGATGTTAGCCCATCCTATCGTGACATTGTGGTCAGGTCCCCTCGCTCTTCAGAGGAAGGCCCATAATTTGGTGGCCAGTCCGCTCGCTCGCCGTATTCTCCACCGCCGAGTTTGCTATCCCAGAGGTCCGCCTCGGTACCGCTACCGGTCCCTCAGCTTCCCCCGGTTGATGAGTGGGGTAATGCAGGGCCATACCCCGAGGCCGAACCCAAGAGCTTCTGGAGTATTCTTGCAGCGGACTATTTCCCAGAGAAGTTCTGGCCCACGGTGGCGCTGAATTTCCGCGTACCCGGGTCTCTTAACCCTGAAGAAGTGGGATGCTTTTGTCGAACCCTCTGGGTGACGCACTTCCGCCTCCATTGCGAACGGGTGGTATACCCCAGGATTCAAGAGCACTTCGAGGAGATTGGCGAACAGTGCCTCCTGATCGATGCGGCCGTGCTCCTTGTGGCCCAGCACCCAGAGTCGCCAGGTCACTAGAGTGCCCTCCAACGAAAATGCGTTCAGAGTTTTAATGAACTCCGCAAGATCGTCAGGGAAGCCACCCCCCATGTGCAAGTCCGTGGTTGGGGACACTATGATGCCCTTCTTTTCGATCCTATTCGACGACAACTCGATTCGCTATGCGACATCGAGGACATGCCCGCGAGAGGAATCGCGGTCCACATGGCCGACATTGTGGACAGGGAAGACGAACTGGAACTCCTTGATGGAGACTTCCCCCCAGAGGGCGCACCGCCACTACTGGACCCATTAGGGAGAGTTACCCATCAGCAGAGGAACCTGCTAGGCCTGCCCGTACCCACAGAGTCTCTGGTACTCAGTCGAAACACCGGCAAGGGTAAAGAGCACGTCGGAACCGTCAAGCACTCCGACCCGTCCGCTTCTTTGCAGAAAACGGACGAGGATCCTGAGAAGGCCGCGTTACGCCAACATCTTGCTGAGAAGAAGAGGCTGGTTGACGAACTCTTGGCTTAGCGCGCCGCAGAGCGGTGACCCGACTATGGTAATCCCAGGCTGGGGCAGTATGGGCAGGAACAATTTCCCCCCGGTGAGATGCCTCTGGGAAACCCTGATCATGCTACTGCTGCAGACAGGGAAGAATCCGGAATGTATGGAAAGAGGGCATGATACGTTTCGCCAAACCCCCCCGAGCGACGGGGCAATCCAAAGAGCCTAGCCCGGGTTCCCCCAGTCGCCCCGCAAGTCGTTCCGCCAGTTGATCCACGAGCGGCTGAGGCAGTCTACCGTGTTGAAGAACCCGGTAATGCACTGGTGGTTAGGGATCCCCATCAAGACATGAACCCCCACTGGGATGACCTTATTGTGGAACTCACAACCCGCCTCGAAGCGTTGGAAACACGGCAGGTGGTGGTTCCACCGGATGGCAAGCCTTATCCCGCGTGGGTGGGTGATATGCCCGCGCCTCCGGGTTTTGGAAACCCCACTTTCTCACCCTTCAACGGGACAGGGGACCCGCCACAGCACTTGGAACATTGTTCTTCCAAGTGTGGCCCCATGCTGGGGACCCCGACTCAGCAAGAAGCCGCCATGCTCTGATGCTTTGTAAAGACATTGGAAGGTCCGACGTTCGTCTGGTACAACCATCTCCCTATCGGATCGGTGACCGGATGGGAGGATCTCCACCGGCAGTTCCTGTACCAGTTCAGCTCTACCATGCGAAAGACCATCATTGCAAACCTCTTCATGTGCAAACAGAGGCCTGATGAGCGGGTTGCAGATTCCATCGCCCAGTGGAAGGGACTTACGTATTCCCTCGATGTGCCACTGACTCAGGAGAAATTACTGACGATGTGTGTGGGGAACGTCAAGACAGATCTGGTCCCCTCCTTAATTACCCAGAACTACCCTGGAGGGTTCAGAGATTTCTCGGATAAGGCCCAGCACCTCGAGGAAGCCCTCCAACAGGCTAGTCAGGCACGTTTGTTGCCCCCTATGATCCCAGCCAGGAGGACCGCCAGGGCTGAACCCACCGCGGTGGCTCAAATAGAAGCGCCGAGGCAGATGGAGTTGCTGCCAGCGGCAACACCCCCGCAACCCCGCAGAGGTCCTCCACCTCAAGCACAGGCTCCTACCTAGCAGCGACCGCCTCAGAACCGACAGGTTCCCCCGCGCAATGCGCCACCGCCACCTTGGCGAGACAATCAGGAGCCGCCTCCTCGGCAGGCCCCTCCGGCCCCTCGTAAGGGCCAGGCCCCCAGGGACCCCTATCCGGAAAGAAGGTACCAGACCTATTCGTTCAACGAAAATCAGGTCCCTGCCTATTTCTGAAGTGCTCTGGAGCAAGGGATTGTGCGCCTGCCTGAGTGCAAGAGGCCGGTGGAGGCGCCTCTCACCGATCACCCCAACTACAGCCCTTATCATCAGATCCTAGGGCACACCCTTAAGCAGTGCTATGTGTTTAAAGACGGGTTTCAAGACCAGGTCAATAACAACATAGTCATGTTGGGCCCGCCTCCAGCCCAAGTGGCGGGTGTCTTTGCAGGATCAGGGATCAGCAGCGACAGCGAGGGTGAATGGCAACAGGTCCCCAACCGCGGGTCCCGGAAATACGATGACTGGATGGATCGAAAAACTGTCGTCCATGCCCATGGTATCATCCGGGCATGCCTGAAGCAGTCGGAACCTTCAGAAGAAATGGTCGGTACCTCCGCATCATCTTCGCAGTCGACCACTTCCCAAAAGGGAAAGCCGAGGCGGTGCAAGAAGAAGCGTCGTGCACCACCGATGACGTCGTCATCCCGCACATTCGGCGACTTTCTGCCCCCCGAAATGGGGATTCCTCCCAGAATCCGCCCAGCGGTGGATGACTCCTCGAGCGACAGTCAAGGGTACGCTTCGGTTAACACCCTGGAGCTGGTAAAGCCTTATATGACCCCCGACGAGGGGGAATGCCAGGCGGACCTCCCCAATGTTTCCAGCCAACATCAACGTCAGCGGAATCGCAATCGCGCCGGTCATCGAGGCACGTTAGTAGGCACTTGTGGCCAAGCCATGCATGCTACTGAGACCAGGCAGCAGGCTCAGCGCAGAGCTCAGCATGTGCAGCCCCATCTAACGCCCTCGGCTTTACCTCCACCGCTGTTTGTGCAACTGGATTGGGGAGAGCTGCCTCGTCCGTATCATAGTCAGTCTTTCCCAGCTACATGCCAGCCTCTGCTGCCCAATCCTAGTCCAGCGACTACTCTCCAGGCTTCTACTAGAGGGCAGCAGGATGTACCCAGTGCTAGCCGACCTCCAGTTCAACCGGCAGGACCCGCTATGCCTCCAAATGTCGAAAACCCCTGTAAGCAGAGGTTCGCGTTTGGCACACAAGTATGATGTCCTAATGCACCTGGCCGGCATTCCGGCGAGGCTCTCCATCCTTGAGGCCCTGATCCTGTCATCCGAGATGCGCGAGGCACTTGCCGAGGCCCTAAGGAGCCCCCTCCAGTTCGAGACGGAGGTAGCAGCTGCAGAATCCTTCCATACCGAGACGATTGAAAACGCCGAGTGTCAGGCGGTTATCTCGTTTTCCGGTAAAGATGAGGACCCTCCGATACAGGGGAACATTCGCCCGATGTACATCACTGGCCACTTCAACGGCATGGAAGTCTGCCGCTACCTCGTTGACACGGGTTCTGGAATCAACCTAATTCCGACCCGGATGCTGCGAAAGCTGGGTCTGTATGAAGGTGATTTGAGCCCCTATGACCTCATGATCCAGGGGTACGACAGGACAGAGCAAACCCCAGTCGACAAGATCCGCCTGAAGACTCAGTTCGGTGGCTTAATTGCCAGCACCGAGTTCATGGTCGTCTCTCAGGATACCGCCTACAACGCATTGATGGGTAGGCCATGGCCCAATCTGCATGCAGCAGTCCCCTTGTCGTATCATCAATTCCTCAAATACTCCCTCAATGGTGGATTAGACGTTCTCCAAGGAGATGTGTCCCCTTTCGCTTCTTGTGAGGCCCGCTATCTGGATGTGGGTCATTACAAAAGTAAGGATAAACAGATCCTAGTAAGTGAGGACGGACCCGCCCCGGTCACCGGTGATCCTTGGACAAGCATGGATGACGCCTACATCCTTCCGATCCACCGGTTGGAGACCACGACCCCCGACATGGGGAAATGTTTTGTTGTTTCGTGTACGCAAGGAAGGCATGTTTCTTGTGTCCAAGTGACGGCGGAAAATCACCTCATACTCCTACATCAACCAGGCTCAGGTCATCCCGAAACCTCCTACCCCAGTACGGTACTGGGACGTCAAGCTCATGACGACGGAGGTACGCCATACGTGTCTCTTCCGTCGGGCTGTAATCCACCGACTCGAGCCGACATGTCACCACTACTTGGATATTATCAGGCGTGGCCCCTTAGGTTAGAGTCCAGATGGGATAGGATCAAATGCATTCATTGCTATGGTCTCAACGACAAGTGAGTCTCCTAATGTGATGACCGCTGCTGCCCAAGACGGCACCAGCTGCCCCTCGGGTTTTGAGAGCCCAGAAGTATCTCCTGTCGTGGGAAGTTCCCCCACAGGTGGGGAGGAAGACTTGGAGGATGCTCCCCCCGCCTTTGATGAAGGCTTATCTACCACGGTTGATGAATTGGTACAGGTGAACCTTGGTAGCGAGGTAGATCTGAAACCCACATTGATCAGTGCGGCCATGTCCCTCGAGGAGCGGCAGCAGTACGTAGACTTCCTCAAACAGCATCGTGATGTGTTTGCCTGGAGTTACAACAAGATTCCAGGACTGGATCCCCAGGTAGCCATTCACCGTCTGGGCCTCCCGGAAAAACATCGTGGGTTTAAGCAGCCTCCCAGGAAAATGCACCCTTCTCATGGTGCTATGGTTGAGGCCGAAGTTGATAAGCTTATCAAAGAAAACTTCATTAAGGAGGTCCAGTACCCCAAATGGCTTGCCAACATTGTGCTGGTCAAGAAGAAGAATGGGCAGATCAGAGTCTGCATTGACTTCCGCGATCTCAATCGCCACTGCCCAAAGGATGACTTCCCACTACCGGTGACAGAGTTGTTGATTGACGCCACAGCCAGATTCCAAGCCCTCTCTTTCATGGATGGGTACTCTGGGTACAACCAGATCCGGATGGCTCCCAAAGACGAGGAGTCCACTGCCTTCAGGGCTCCCCAGGGTACCTTTTGCTACTAGGTTATTCCATTTGGTTTGAAGAATGCAGGTGCCACTTATCAAAGGGCCATTCATCGCTTATTCAAACAGATCCTCGGGACATTGGTGGAATGCTACGTGGACGACCTCGTAGTCAAGTCACATCAGCGCCAGGACCATCTCAAAGACCTCGAGAAAGTGTTCGGTTTCCTCCATTCCCGTCGCCTGAAGATGAACCCGTTGAAGTGTGCCTTCGGTGTCACCTCGGGGAAGTTCCTGGGCTTTGTTGTCAGATACCGAGGTATCGAGATTGACCCGGAGAAGATCAAGGCCATCAGCCAAATGCCTCCCCCGAGCAACATTCGGGAGCTTCGAGGCCTGCAAGGCCTCCTAGCCTATATACGCCGATTCATCGCGAATCTGGCCGGCAAGTGTAAGCCATTTTCCCGGCTCATGAAGAAGGGCTCCGCCTATGAATGGGATGAGGAGTGTCGGACCGCCTTCAAGGGAATAAAGCAGTATCTGCTCCAACCTCCGGTCTTGATGCCTCCCATCTCCGGAAATCCACTGGTCCTTTATGTGACCGCCCTGGAGAGATCCCTCGGCGCGCTGCTCGCCCAGAAAAATAACGAGGGCACTCAGAACAGTCGCTACTATCTCAGCCGCATGCTTCTTGATACGGAGGTCAGATACTACCCTATCGAAAAGAGATGCCTTGCGCTCGTCTTCGCCGTGCCGAAGTTGCGGCACTACCTAAAACACCGCGAGGTGCAATTGATCTCTCGGGTAGATCCGCTGAAGTACATCTTGAACCGCCCCATGCTGACTGGCCGACTAGCACGGTGGGCGGTGATTCTCCAGCAGTTTGATATCAGGTTCGTGCCTCAGAAGGCCGTTAAGGGACAGACATTGGCATAATTTTTAGCTGCCCATCCAACCTCTGCGGATCAATCCCTGGACCTGGATTTCCCTGACGAGGCGATCCTCTCAGTCGATCATGTTGTCCCGTGTTGGAAAATGCATTTCGACGACACCTCCCGGAGCCCAACCGGTAGTGGCTCAACGACCCCAAGCTCAACAGAGTGGGTCTAGGTATTGTTTTTATAACCCCGGTGCAAGCCGTCCTGCCGTACTCGTTCCTGTTTTCAGAAGGTTGTACGAACAATGAGGCAGAGTACCAGGCTCTCATCACCGGCCTGGAGTTGGCCCTTGAGATCCATGTCCCCCATCTACATGTGAAGGGAGATTCTAAGCTGGTAATCAAACAGGTTAATGGAGACTATGTCGTCATGAAGCCAGAGCTCGCACCGTTTTTGGAGTACACCCTCCGCCTAATGGCCCAGTTCTCCTCTCGACCAGAGGTTACCCATGTCCCGCGGTCGCAGAACGGCCGAGCAGACCCCTTGGCTGGCTTGGCCGCGTCGCTCGCAGAACCCGAGAAAGATGACCTAATCATACATGTGGCACACCGGAGAGTCATTTCCCCCATCACCCAAGAGGACGATGATGGCCTGCGGGTAAGTCATCTCACCGCGGGACCCTCCATATTGGGAGACCCGGGTTCGTCAGACGTAGTGGTGGAAGACACTCCCGACTGGAGGGTGCCTTTGGTTGAGTATCTCCAAAATGGTTGCCTCCCGGACGACCGGGCCGAGCGCGAGCGAATCCGACGCCGCACACTTCAATTTACCCTCCAGAGCGGCCCCAGTCTTGAGCAGATCCTCTATAAATAGAGTTTCGATGGTGTCCTCCTCCATTGCATCCAAGGAGTAGAGATACCTCAAGTTATGCAAGAGGTTCACGCCGGTTCCTGTGGCGCCCATAAATCTGGGCCGAAGCTGTCCCATCAAATCCGGAGGTTAGGGTACTTCTGGCCCTCCATGATCCACGATTGCATTGGGTATGCCAAGAGATGCCACGCGTGCCAAGTACACACCAACTTCTTGCATCGGCCGCCAGAACCCTCCACCCCACCAAGTACTGTTCGCCATTTGTGGTATGGGGACTTGATGTAGTGGGATCATATCCACCGGCAACAGCCCGCCAGTGCAGATTCATCTTCACTGCTACAGATTTCTTCTCCATGTGGGCAGAGGCAATTCCGCTCAAAGAGGTCAAGGCCCGTTCTATCGTTGAATTTGTGAGATCCAACATTATCCACTGGTTTGGGGTCCCTCACGCAGTCCTCACTGATAACAGCACCAACTTCCGAGCGGCTGAACTGAAAAAATTGTACGCCAAGTACGACATCCGGTCAAACCATACTTCCCGCTACTATGCGCAGGCAAATGGACAGATCGAGGCGTTCAACAAAACCCTCTCTAACATTCTGCAAAAGATGGTTGGACAGTATAAGAAAAGTTGGCCGGACAAGCTCCCCAATGCCCTCTGGGCTTACCGGACGACGACTCGCAACTCTACCCAGGTGACCCCATATTCCCTGGTGTATGGAGCTGAGGCCATCCTACCGATTGAGATCCAGCTATCGTCGCTACGCACTGCATTTTATGATCACCAAACATCAGATGAGGTAGCCGAGATCCGTCTAGCTGAATTGGAAGCACTGGACGAGAACCGACTTCGTGCCCTGCACAATCTGGAAAGGCATCAGGACAAGATAACGAGGTCCTTCGACAAGAAGGTTCGTCTCCGCTCTTTTCTACAGGGTGACCTTGTATTGGCCCTTCGAGCGCCAATGATTCCCGGTAGGAAACCGCCCAAATTAGAACCCAAATGGGAAGGGCCTTATATCATCCATAAGGTTTACCCAAACGAACCATACTCCTTGGTGACCACAGATGGAGAGCGTATAACCCCTCCCACCAATGCCAAATTCCTCAAGTGATACTTTTCCTAGGGAAAAAGTGGTCCTGCACAACCCTAAACTGCGAGAGGGTCCTACACGACCCTAAACTGCGACTTGGTCCCGCACGACCTTAAACTGCATCCTCGTCCTCTTTGCAAGACGTTAAACTGTAAGCCAGTAAGGCCTTCCTGACCGAAGATTAGCCTCAAGCCCCTTGGCCTCCTTGGTCTCGCACGACCTTAAACTGCATCTTCGTCCTCTTTGCAAGACATTAAACTGCAAGCCAGTCAGTCCTTCCTGACCGAGGCTTAGCCTCAGGCCCCTTGGCCTCCTTGGTCCCGCACGACCTTAAACTGCATCCTCGTTCTCTTTGCAAGACGTTAAACTGCAAGCCAGTCAGGACTTCCGGACCGAAGCTTAGCCTCAGGCCCCTTGGCCTCCTTGGTCCCGCACGACCTTAAACTGCATCTTCGTCCTCTTTGCAAGACGTTAAACTGCAAGACAGTCAGGCCTTCCTGACCGAGGCTTAGCCTCAGGCCCCTTGGCCTCCTTGATCCCGCACGACCGTAAACTGCATCTTCGTCCTCACTGCAAGACGTTAAACTGCAAGCCAGTCAGGCCTTCCTGACCGAGGCCCAGCCTCAGGCCCCTTTGCCTCCTTGGGTCCCTGGCCCCCCGTCTTCACCACGAGACGTTAAACCACAAGCTGGTCAGGTCTCCCTAACCGCGGTCTGGCCCCATGCCCCCTCGTTTCTCCCCGACATACCCTCTTACGGGATCGTACGGTGTGGTGTAGGACCACGTCCTCATGCACTACGGATTACTTGCCGCACCGTACACATCCCTGAATGAAATGCCCCTCGTCCCGCATGAAGTTAAACTGCATGTCAAGAACTACGTGTGGCTTGATTCTCATCTTCATGGGATACGTAGGAACGCTCGGACGCCTCGTCTTGAGCCCAGCCCCAAGCATTTTTCTTCCACTATCCCCCCTGGGGGTTGTTTCCTTGGAGAATCTTTGTGCAGCAGGAGTAGGGTTCTTAGCCCCATTCATACAACCCTGCTTGTGCAAGGATTGTAAGGGTCACACCATGTGCCCACTCCCATTCTTATATCCTCCCACGTCCTCACCGCACGACGTTAAACTACATGGATTTCAAGAACTACATACGGCTTGATTCCCATCCTAATGGGATATGTACGAACGCCCGGACATTTCGTCCGTAGGCCCAGCCCAAATGCCAAAATATTCCCTTTGGGTCAAGACGCGGCAGGGTGCACACTTTTTCCCCAACTCACACCGAGAAAGCCTCGACCCGGCTGCACATCCCCCCTAGGGATGTTTGCCTCTTTCAAGGATACAGCTATGCTTCGCCCACTACTTGACTGTGATTCCATCATTTTTGCACACCCCGAGGGACCCCCAAGAACGGCCTGGATACAATGCCCAAGGGCTCTCCTACCGATACGGGCCAACGCCCCCAAGGGTTTTTCAAGAAACAAGCCGATACAAGTCCCGCGTTGCGAATTTGGTCAGCGGTCGATGCTCACTTGTTACTCCCATGTCAGGTTACCATAGGAACGCTGTGTTTCAAACATGGTCAACAGTGTCCTAGATCTTCGGGTCCACCCCATCACGAGGTAACAAACTTCTCCCGGGGCGGTGCCTGCAATCGGGACCACGACCCCGATCCCCCATAAAAGTGTACGCATGGTAAGTGGGACTACGTCCTCATTAACGTCGGGATCATGTACCATGCCTTACGACTCCCCTTACGAGGCCCAGCCTCAGGCCCCTTGGCCTTTTCGGGTCCCCGACCCTCGTCCTCATGTATGACGTTAATCTACGAACCAGTCTGGCCTTCCTGACTGATGCCTGATCTTAGGCCCCTAGGCCATCTCACCAATCTCTCACCCGGAGTGTACGGTGTGGTGTAGGACTACGTCCTCATTCATGTCAGGATCATGTACCATACCGTACGACTCCCCTTACGAGGCCCAGCCTCAGGCGCCTTGGCCTCCTTGGGGATCTGGCCCCTCGTCCTCTTTGCAAGACGTTAAACTGCATGCCAGTCAGGCCTTCCTGGCCGAGGCTCAGCCCCAGGCCCCTTGGCCTTTCCGGGCCATAGCCTGGGTCCTCTATTATAGGATTGCATGGTGTGATGTAGAAC
This sequence comes from Viscum album, assembly GCA_963277665.1. Classification (NCBI taxonomy): domain Eukaryota; kingdom Viridiplantae; phylum Streptophyta; class Magnoliopsida; order Santalales; family Viscaceae; genus Viscum; species Viscum album. The sequence continues at coordinate 431,164,996 of OY728150.1, read as the reverse complement.
TATGTCCTCATTTACGTCGGCTTCTTCGCCATACCGTACACCTTGCTTAGGAGTATATTACTCCCCTCCTCGTCCAGTATGATGTTAAACTGCATTTCAAGAACTACGTGTTGCTTGATTCCCATCCAAATGGGATATGTAGGACCACCTGGATGTCCAAGATTCGGGTCCAGCCCCATCTCTCGGGAATCCTCATCCCATCTTGGCCCCTTGGCCTATCCTTCCTCCATGATAGGATCATATGGTGTGGTGTGGTATTATGTCCTCATTCACGACGGTCTCGTAATGACCACGCCATGTTTCCCCCCCAACTGAGCTGTTTCGTCGATCCCTTCTTCGGCGGTTCACCGATGTGCCTAAGATTACTCTGGTTTATTACCTGGAATGCCAAGCTTTACTCGGACACGTACGCACCCGCTTTCCAGGCTTTGCATATCCCTGCATCAGGGCTTTCATCGTCTCTCACACCCGGAGGGACCCCCAACAATGGCCTGGATACCACGCCCAAGGGCTCTCCTACCGTTACGGGCCGATGCACCGAGGGTTTCAGACAACAAATTGATAAAATCCCACGTCGCGAATATGGTCAACGGTCGATGCTCGTTTGTTGTTCCCACCTCAGGCTAACACGATATGGACGCTGTGTTTCCATCATGGTTAACAGTTTTCCTCTATTTCCACACCATCCCATTAAGCCCAAATTCCGGGTACACGATTCACACCCTTCATCACTTCATCGTGTCCAAGCAAAGTCTCGGAACACTTGGTACATTTCCTCTGTGCACGTCTGCGCGTTGGGTGAACAGGTCGTGTCGAAGGTGTCCTTCGAAACTCTCCGCCGACTCCCCTTTGATGGACGCCCCAAGTATTACGATAAGGATCTTCCCCCCTTGTTTCCCACACCGAGTTTATCTCACATGGGCTTAGGGATTGGGTTGACATTTGTGCTTACTCGGGAGTTGTCACCATCCACGGTCCGAGCTCTAAGACCATAAACTAAGACTCTCATCTGGAACTACGTTCAAGACCCCTTGTCTTTGGGTCCAGCTTGTGTTCAGCCTCTCGGGTCCTACCATTGGGACCCCGACCACGGGACTGCGTGGCATGGTACAGGATTATGTCCTCATTCACATCAGGTTTGCAACAGCTGCACCAAGCATACCCCGTTCTGAGAGTTATCCCTCACATTCCTTGTCCAGCATGACATTAAAAGGCACCCTTCAAGAACTACGTGTGGCTTGATTCCCATCCTCATGGGATACGTAGGACCACCTGGATGTCTAGACTCTGGGTCCAGCCCCATCTCTTGGAAATCTCCCGATCTCCCGGTCACCAAGGCCACATGGCCTATCCCTCTCCAGGAGAGGGATATGTGGGTATGATACAAGGTTTTGGGAACCATGCCCCCTTCCCCCGGTAACCTACCATCTCTTGATCACCCTCAAAGTTGAGTCCCTTGACTCCTTGCAGTGGTTCACCCCTGTATTCAGAGTACTCTGGTCTAGGACCAAGAGTGTCAGATTCAACTTGATCAAGTTCCTTCCACTTGTCAAGCTTCGTGTTCCTCTCCATTCAGACTTTCATCACCTTTCACGCCTGGAGGGACCCCCAAAAACGGCCTGGATACCACGCCCAAGGGCTCTCCTACCATTACGGTCCAACGCCCCTGAGGTTTTTGGAAAACAAATCGATAAAATCCCGCGTTGCGAATATGGTCAGCGGTCGATGCTCATTTGTTAGTCCTCATTTCAGTCTAACGCGACAGGATGCTGTGTTGCGAACATGGTCAGTAGTAATTCTATGTCGTCACGCCAGCCTCTTCAGTCCTCGAATGTTGGTTGCATGATTCACATCATTTTCCACCCCATCATGACCGGGTGGAATATCGACACTTTTGGCGCTATCCCTCAGTGCACCTTTGCATGTTAGGGGGACAAATCTGCAATCTGGCGTCCTTTGGGGCTCCCACGGTCCGATCTCTAAGACCATAAACTAAGATCCAAGATCTATCTAGAACCACCTTCAGCTTGACTACCATCCTCATAGGATAGGTAGGACCGCCCGGACGCCCTGTCTTCGAGTACAACCCATTTAGGAAGCTAGTTTCTCCCCCTGTTTCACATCTTATTTTCACGTCTGCGCTCCATGAGGATAAAATGCATGCTTGGTCCTATCATACGACCCTAAACTGTGACATTATCGTCCTAGCCACATGATGAAAAACGGCACCGCATTGTGGTGACCTCGTTGTAGAGGACATCACGTTGGGTATTGGTCACGTGCCATGCCATTTGTCAACGCCCATCACGGCTTGATTCTTGTGGCGACATCACGACCTACTGTTTTAGGCCTGTCTCTTCACAAAAAAAACCATTCACCTTAAAGAACAATCAAGAGTTATCAAATTCCGCTACTTTTAGTGAAAGGGCCATGCCCACACTTCCCTTTTCCGCTGGCACTGGTACTATACCATGCCACCTTCCAGAACTACGTATGGCTTGATTCTCATCCTTATGAGATACGTAGGAGCGCCTGGGTGCTTCCCTGCGGGCCCAGCCTAACCCTTGTGTTCGGTCCCTCGACTCGAGCATTTCCCTAGAGAACGCATGGTAAGTAGGACTATGTCCTCATTCACGTCAGGTTTTTATGCCATGCATCCCCTAATCCCTTTTCCCATCCATGGTTCGAATTCTATGACCCTAAACTAAGATCTCCCCAAGGGAAAGGAATCTGATCCCTCTCTCTAATACGTTTCGTTGCCGTATTCAGATGTGTTTTGACAAAGAGCTCGAAGCGTGGGATTTTCACAGGGACATTCCCCTCATCCCATGACCAAGCTTCGTGAGCTCACTATTTGGATCCTCATCCTCTTCCACATCCAAAAGGACCCTCAGACGATGTGGATACTAAGCTTAAGGGCTCTCCATGAATGCTGGACCTAAGGGCCCTTCAATCGTTTCGGGCCAACGTCCCTACGGATATCTGACAACATTTGTGACATGGTCCCGTGTTTCGAACATGGTCAACGGTCGAACCTCATTTGTTTGTCCCCATTTTAGGCTAACGCGACAGGATGCTGTGATGCGAACATGGTCAGCAGTAATCCTCCATTGTCACGCCGCCATCATCGTGATCCGAATCTCGAGCGTAATGATTCACACATTTCCACTCCCTCATGTTCAAGTGGAACTCCATCATACTTTTCTCCTTCTCTTCATGCATCTATGTGCGCTAAATGATCGTATTAGTGTCATTGGGCCGGTAGTCACCGAGCGTCCCTTTTCCCTAACCTGCCCCTTTTCTGTCAGGAAATTCCCGCCACTACTGCTTGTTTCCCGCACCGAGCACGACTCACGTGGGCTTAGTAGTATTGGTAGGATGTGTGCCAATACAGTCGGGCTGTTCCCCATCCCGCATGACGTTAAACTGCGCTTCCAGAACTACGTACGGCTTGATTCCCATCATCACGTGGGATACGTAGAGACACCCAGGCATTTCACCTAGGGTTCAACCCCTGGAATCACAAAATCTTGTTCCTCCCCATTTCCAGCCCTCGCCAGAGAGGCCCTATCTGGAAGAAAGAATGATATGTGATCAGACCAATGCGCCCATCTGGCGTACTCCCACCACGGTGGTGTAACTACCGAAGTGTTGGATTCTGTTTGAACAAACCATCACTCCATATTCCACGCTTTTCATGCCCCTTATTCCGACCCTCGTCCTCTTTCATGTCTGAAGGAACCCCCTAACGGCCTGGTCTCATGCCACATCGGCTCACCTACCGTCCTGGGCCAACGTTCCGAAAGACGGGTCATCCCTAGAAGGACCCCCAAACAGTATGGATGTCTGACCTGTGGTCCGCCTACTGTCCTGGGCCAACGTCCCGAAGGATTGATCGACAACACTTGTGACATGGTCCCGTGTTTCGAACATGGTCAACGGTTGACCCTCATTTGTTATCCCCATTTCAGGCTAATGCAGTAAGGATACCATTTGTCCGCCACGGTTAACGGTTGTCCTTTATTGTCACGCCATCCCCACAGTGTTCCGAATTTGGGTATCGTGATTCACACTTGCCATTTTAATCTATTTGGATTGATTTCAGCGCCCCTGGCGTTGCCCCGTTCGTTCATAAGAGCACGCTGAAGAAACGGTAATTTGGCTATCTTGGAAGTTCCTTCTCAGAACAAGCCAACTACCTCCTGCATCTCACATTGGGCTCGAACCATGTGGATTTGAAGGATTGTCACCAAACGTCCCGCAAACATTGTAGGGATGTAACAAGGAAATTCAAACAGTGGAAATCGTGCGTGCCACGACACTCAAAACAAAGGAGAAAGAAAGAGTTGAAGCACAAAAGTACTAAAAAAAGTTTCTTTCGGGTTTGTTACAATACACAGGGGTTGACTTCCCCCATGGACGGGTTGACCCCGTCAATAGAGCGTTGCAGCTCCGCCACCCGCTGACTTGCGGCGTCCAAAGCTTGTTGCCGCTTAATCAACTCCCGCTCCTCTTCAGCAGCGGTGGGGCGTAATTCATCAACTCTGGCCCTGGCCCTTTCTACCTCGGCCTGGATGGCAGCCATCCTTCCAGAGGTCTGCCCCATATGCTCCTTAGCCTCTACCAGCTGGGCCTTCAACCGTGAGACCAGCTCAGACTGTGTATCAAGAGTGGCTGAAAGCTCGTTGGCCCGGATCTTCATCTGTTGGACCTCGCCTTCAGCCTCCTGGAGCTTTCTAATGCTGGTCACCTTCCTCCGCTGACATCCCACGCTCAACCCACGATCATTCTCCCGGATCTTCTCAGCCATGAGGTCTCGGATGAGCGCGTGAGGGCGTTGGGCATCCACTCCCCCGACACACAGTTCGCGCAACCGCGAGCGGAGCCTATCCATTTCGGCCAACCATTGCGCTTGGGGAGTGTCCCTGATAAAGCGCGTGATCAGCTTCCATGACTGGCGAAGGAATATGCTGTTGTCTTCCTCATCGGAGGCCGTTTCGTCCTAATCCGTGCGGTTGGCAGGCTCGTACGCAGGATATGCCTGCAGGAATTCCTCAGCGGGATCTGCATCTGGTGTTGAATCTGGTACGACACCTGACACCGACGCAGGCATGACAGGACTGGGACCGACCGGTTGATCCTCTTCCTCAGAGGCCACCACGATGACTTCAGGTACGGCCCTACTGGTGGTCCCTCCAGTGATGGTATGCATCGCAGCTTGAGGAGGTGGGGGGACTATCGCCACCATCACCAGCATGCCCCTAGGAGGGATGCCACCAGACATCCCGACCAGTCTTTCTGCAGCAGCCCACGCTAGTCAGAGAACTGTACGACAGAGAGGGACATGAACGTTAGTTGGCAGGCATAGTCTACATATGGCGACAAGGGAACCAGTGGAGGAGACTTACAGAGATCGACCTCCTGGCGCTGCTCCTGAGCCGGTACTAAGGGGACCCCGAGGCGAGGCCCTCCGTATATTGTTGGGAGGTCTGGAGACTCCGGGAGAGCCTCCATAGATGCTCTGGTCCCACCAGACGCAGAACTGGACGCAGCCATGGGCGCGGGTTCTGAAGATCCCGCATCATCACCCGCCAAGGGGCGAGAACGAGGCCTGCGAACAAGTTCCTCCTGCATGGCCTAAACATCGGTGAGAAGCCCATAGTGGCTCAAGAACAGACCGTAAGGAGAGAAATTCGGAATGCTACCTCGAGAGCCTCCACGAAGTCGTCGGATTCTGAGCCTCGGTCTCCGACCTCGCCCTCCTCCAACGGGCTCCCTCCTCCAGCCTCATCCCCCCGAGAAGAGTCCTCTGATTCCTCCGGCAAGGGGAAGCGTCCCTCAGATCGGCAACCGATAACTGTGGGGGGGCCGTCTGATTCAACAGTACCCTCACCCGATCCGTCATTGGGCGAGGAACACCGCTGGGGTGGACGTAATCCTTCAGCTCGTCCAGGTATTGCTCCGCCTCCGCCGGAGACACCATGAATCCAGCCCGAACTGGGCCTATGCCTGGAAATTCCATCCCGAGGCGATTCAGGTGGGCCCACATCTCAGGCGGGCTGAGGAATTGCCGGTTGACATCCCAAATGTCCCAAGCTTCCAGGAAGAAAGCATCTTCTGCCATGTCGATGTGACACAACCGCTTCCCCGGAGCCTGAGTGGATATCCGACGAAATCCCCTCGGTGGCCGCCCCTCCGAATGGCCCTGCACTTCCGGAACCACCGGATCCACCGTTGCTGCCATACCCTCGGCCAGTGCGGGTCTCACCGTCATCACAGCCTCGCTACCGTGAGCGGCCCTAGCTACCCTCCGACCCCGACCTCGAGATAGAGAACACCCACCGTCACCGACCCGGATAGTTGATTGCTTTAGCATCTCCCCTGGGTAGGCAGCCTCCCAACTGGTGGCGTACTCCCTCCCCAATCCGAATGTGGCGGTGGGTGGGGGAAGGACAGTCCGCATCTTCCCATCATCCCATGTGAACATGAGCCACAACTGCCTCATCACACATGGGTGCTCCTCGTGGAACACCTCCAAGTTGAACTGCGGGGTCAGCCGCTGGAGGCACCAGAACTGCCTCGTAAAATGATGCGGGGTGTACGGTTTGCAGATTGGCTCACGATCTATCCGAGCCACCAAAACTCCACCTCGGAAGGCCAGAAGGTAAGCCTGATGTTCTTCCGTTCCTCGCCCGTCGTCAGCAAGTATTCCCGTCGGCAACGGGAAGGGGTGGAAATTAAACTCATCTGCCCTCCACACCCGATTCAGTACCATCGGGACAGCCAGTTTGAACAGTAAGCTCCCAACTGCGTTCAGGATGGAGGGGCGAAAGTTCGATCCCGGTGGCGAGATGGGGTTTGGATACTCGTAAATCCCCCTGATGTGCACTGTGATCCACCCATACAAGAGGTGGAAGGGCCCGCAAATCCTTGGCGGCTTCTTGCCCTCACTAATGTGCCGCAGCATTCTGTACAGTTTGGTGAGCATCGAAATCCCCAGGTTGAACCGCTGCCCCATGGCCAACATCGATGCCATGATGAACGAGCTGGGCCGCACCCCCATGCTTGTATCTCTCACTGGTAGGATCCACCCACAGATGAGAGCCGCGATGAATGCCGCCAGCCTGACTATTGGCTGTTGTTCAGTGCTAACACTGAAACCCCAAGTCTTCCATTGGCTGTCCTCTAAGACCCGCCAATACGAGTGCCCCTTGCCCCGTTGGGCCGCCCTCAGACAAGTTCGAGGCCTCGTCGGGAACTCTCGATCTTCTGGGAAATTCAGGAAGCATTTGAACCATCTCCTGATGTGGACATCCCTCACTGCCTCCTTGTCCTCTCCAGGGACGAGCGCCATCAGCGCTGACGCCAGACGCGACATTTGCTCCGGATCCCCCCACGTGCTGATGACGGGGAGGAATTCGTCATACATGGCCCCCAAGATCGGGACCCCGGAAATCTGGTGGACATCCCACAGGCTGATGCCCACCTCCCCGTGATGAAGGTGAAAAGGGTTGGTCCTGGACGACCATCTACTCAGCAGTTCCGGCATCTACTGCTTTGGTTGGTAAATGTGGAATTGGGAGGCCCACTCCGCCTCATACAATCCCACTCTCCATAGCTCGGCCCCGAACTCCTCGCATGAGGTGCCTACCCAGTAGGCCTAGGCCAAGTCGTCGGTAAAATTGCCGCCCTGGCGCAGGTCCCACTCATCAGACCATCCTTTCCTTGGATCCTGCAAAGCCACCTTCAGCATGGTGCGGTAGATAGGAGGGGACGTCTCCGGTTGCATTGGCCTCCCGTTGATATCATTCACATGGTTGTAGAGACAGTCAGCGGTGATGGGTGTGAAATCCTCCCGCGCATGACCATCGGCCGCCCTGAACCATTGGTGCTGGCACAGTGTGCTCCTGAACCAGAAAGCTGGTTCATCCCTTCTCGCCTCAGGGATGAAGACGTCATCCCTCAGCCCGAAGCCGTACAACGGCAGTTCCTTGCACTGCGGATAATCCTTCTGACCTTCCGACAACAGATCTGTCAAAGAAGTGTGGTCCGAGTTGCTCCGAACCATTTCCCCCAAGCCTGGACGGTTGGCCATCTCATCCCAACGAGCAGCATCTGCAGGCACTCCCAGCACAGCCTCTTGATGGGCCATTTTGATGCCGACCCTCAGAAATTTTTTTTTTCCTCCCTGGATCGCGAAGCTCGGCCGCGAAGTTGAATCGCGAAGAACGGTCGTGAGACCAAGCCGTGAAGTCTGGCCAAGGCCGACAAGAAGTTCGACTAGCACGCACACGGAGTCGGAGACCCGCGGTTCGCCGCGAAGCTCGATTTGCGGAGGGCTGTCACGGAGTATGCGGAGCTTCGCGAAGTCGAGAGCGCAAAAAGACAAGGAAGGCACGTGAAGACAAAAGAGGTCGGACCCACTTTTTATAGGCGGCGACCCCGGAGCATCGCGGCACGCCTCACCCGCACGGAGCATCGCGTCGCGTCCGGATCTGTGGCCCCGATTAGCACTGCGGCCCCCTTCACGAAGCCGCTTCGCGAACCACCAACAATTTTGGCGATTTTCCCTCAGACTTCGACCCTTCGCCCTCTGAGGCTCCAAGTCTGAGGGGGGCATTTGTTGGCGCCAAAAATGTGGCCCAAAAGAAAGGAACGAAAACGAAGGCCGGCGCGCTGCCTCGCGAAGCTCCGTCGCAAAGCCCCGCCACGAAGCGCCCCGACCATGGAGCCGCCGCGAAGCTCCAGAGGTGGTAATCCTCCGTGAACCCATTTGAAGTTCGCGAGCCGCCACGAAGCTCCAGAGGCGGTAATGCTCCGTGAACCCATTTGACGTTCGCGAGCCGCCGAGAAGCTCCAGAGGCGGTAATGCTCCGCGAACCCATTTGACATTCGCGAGCCGCCGCGAAGCCCTTGAGGCGGCGTGCAGGCGCTGCTTTGCGGATCCCCTTCCCTATAAATACTGGACTCCCCCTGAGTCCCGAGGATGGACAACCGGACCTTTCGGCTTCTCCTCTCCCGAATCGCGAAGCACGCTTTGCCCCGGGAATCATGAGCTCCGCGAGGTACTTCTACTTCGCGAGACGACTCTGCATTGTCTCGTTTTGAGCCCCTCTTCCGAGAGGGATGCCCTTCACGAAGCTCAAGGGCATTCGCGAAGGAAGGGGATTCCCAAGGGAACTCGGGCAGCTGCGGAGCACTTGTGCTTCGCAAAACACCCAACCCATACGAGTGATCCCTATGCTAAGGCAGGATCGCTCCACTTCGCGAAGCACATTGCTTTGCAGGACCCTGCTTCGCGAGACACTCCTTCTTCGTGAGGCAGTGCTCCGCGAACACTGTTCCACTTCGCGAAGCGCCTTCCACTCACACCTATGCCCCATGTTAAGGCCAAGGCCCCCCACTTCGCAAAGCACAGTCCTCTGCTTAGCGATTCCTCTTCCCGTGTGACCCTCCAGGTTTGCACGATGTGATTTCAAAGTCCCATGGACAATACCTCCCGTAGTGTTGCTTCGCCTAATGCTTCTTTGCATAGGCATGCTAACGGCTATTGCTTCTTCGCATAGCCACGCTAACGTGGACCCCTCGATGGTTTGTTCCACAACCCCCCATGACCATGGCCTTACCGGCACCTTCCCTTCCCCAAGGACCAGAGGGTACCGGTTATGTAAGCCCTAGGGGTGTGGAGTGAACCCACTTCGTTTGAGCTGCAGGATGTTAAACTGCCAAGCACCACGTCCTCAACACATAACGTTAAACTGTGACCCAACCTCGTCTCCCCCACGAAGGGTCCCCCCAGCTCGAACATTTTTACACCACTCGTCTCCACGGGAATGGAACTCTTCCGCACATGGAATGAGATCCTCCTTGTCGGAGTGGCGTATGTTCGTTGGGGAAGGGCTGCCTCGGAGCGTAAGCCCCTAACCTTTCGTACGGATGATTGCACCCGTGAATCTCTGTAATTCCCCACTACCAAGGTCAGTGGAGGGAGTGATAGGGAACGAGGCACCCCCCTCTGGGCCTCCATCCTGGAGTAAGTCCCAACACCATGGGCCGCCTAACGCGTAATCCCCTTTTCGCTTCTCACGGACACACCCCTCGCGACGTGATCGTCAGGTCCTTGCAACCTCTTGTTTCTCACACCGAGCATGACTCACGTGGGCTTAGAGTGAGCACCGACCCTGACCCCTTATCCAAACTATGAGGACATTGATCCATGTCAAGGCATGGTACGTAGGAAGCCTCTTTGAGGTTCAAGCCCACCCGTCGTTTCTTCCTGTCGGGTCCCATCTTCATCCGACATGACGTTAAACTCCATTCCCACTATGAACTATGAGGTCTTTGATCCATGTCAAGGCATGGTACGTAGGAAGCCTTGATGAGGTTCAAGCCCACCCGTCATTTCACGTCGGGTCTCACCCACGTCTAGCATGACGTTAAACTGCATTATGGTCTAGTGGTAAGCCGATGAGACCCATTCCCACTCTGAACTACGAGGTCTTTGATCCATGTCAAGGAATGGTATGTAGGAAGCCTCCATGAGGTTCAAGCCACATTGCTCAGTCGTTCATTTCACGTCGAGTTTCACCCTCGTCCAGCACGACGTTAAACTGTATCCCCCCTTGTCCTGCATGACATTAAACTGCACACCCATTCCCATCCTGAACTACGCGGACTTTGATTCCCTGCCACGGGGATACGTAGGAAGCCTCGTCAAGGCTCAAGCCCAACTTCACCTTCGTCCTTGAGATGGTCCCATTTCATTCCCCTGCACTCCATTTATCCACCTATCACCCATACCGACTCTCTCCCAGACCGTAGTATCTCAGTGAGACTATGTCGGTATGACCCTCTTCACAGCCACCCATGGGCTGACCCGTCTCCGTTGGATGTTAAACTCGCGATGTGCCCTGTGTTAAACGCATGAAGCTGATGAAAACCTCAGATATGTGACTATGACATAATTCCCCGCACTCGTTGTGGGATGCCTTAGGCTACCACGCCCTCGAGAAGCCCTGCAATCAGGGATAATAGACAAACACGACAGATTCCCCAGCATCCAGACACGCTACTGGTGACTCAACGTGACTACTCCCCCGACCGAGGGTTGCTGCCCTGACTGGACCCTTTGGAATGTCCCGACAGAAGCAGTGTAATTAACAGGCGTCCATGGAAACATGGCACTGGGAAGAGTTTCACGAACTACGTATTAAGTCTATGAGGGAGACCCAGACTAGGTGACAAGTTCCGAGGTGGAATCCACGGGAGGAAGAACCGCCATCCCATCCTCCCGTTTCGATCAAGGAGAAAACATACCTGAACAAGGAAAGAATGCCGCCCGCCTTTGGAAAGCGGGAATGCAGGGCAACAAAGCAGCGCGTCCTTGTCCACAGACGGACGCGCGCGCGCCCTGGTGAAAGCGTCGAAAACAATGGTGAATGTTATAATTTAAACTCCACTTGTTACTATTTTCTTCAATATGAATTATTTACTGACTCTCCCTTTGAATAATAATTTAAAGTAGAAATAATGGATCTACCACTAAAATATTAATAGTGTAAAACTATTATGGATGATCCTTATGAGACCCTATAAATTATTTTTTAAACCCCACTATATTAGATACATCAAAAGCCTCAGATGATGGACATTGAATACTATATCAATGTGGGCCTCCAAGAAGAGGCGGGGCTGAGTAGCTCTAGAAGTAATCAAATGTGGTGGTTCTAATAAAAAAATCATCCCTTAATTGATTATGGATAATGATAAGTATTTGAAATAATGGATATTCATAATTTATCCCCTTTTGGGAAGGATACAAAAATATTCTCCTCGCTTTTTTCTTTTTGTGTGTTTATAAAAATTATATGTTTTTAATTATATTTTTCTATAGGTTTTGGTGAAATTAATAGAAATTATGAGGCAATTTCATGTATATATACTATCATAAAAACCCCATCCTATAATGGATTGGGGATTACCTCAATACTATCAAACTATATATTGTATATCTATATCTCCTCTTGGGTGGATACACCATAAATCTCCACAATTTTTTTATTGTATTTTAATAAAATTATTATTTTTTTAATTTTGTTTCATTTATTTTTTACATAAATAGAATCAACATAGGATGTTATCTCAAGTGTATCTCTAAGAACACATGAGAGAGCTTAGTAGAAACCTTCTATATAAATATCACTAGATTGTGTCTATTCTTTTTCAATGACTATGCATTGAAATTTGATGTATTATATTATAATATAAATGAGATAATTCGAAAAAATTTCGGTGTATTAAATTACAAACATTTTTTTGAATAGTTAATAAAAATTTTAAGCATTTTTTTAAAAAAAAAACTAAATATTATTTTTTTCAATTTTTGTTGAATGTGTTCTGAAAAAATACTATAAAAGAGGGAAAAAGAAAAAAATGAATTCCATATATTCAAAACATTACATATATGATTAATGAGATAATTGGTCAATTTTACCATAGATGTTTTATTTTAGATCTAGGAAAAAGGTTGTTTAATTGAAGATATATTTTTGGAATCATAATTATAACGTCATGTAACTAAATTTTTTTATCATTTCCTTACAAAATTGGCCGAAAGAACTATAACGAGCCAACACAAAATAAATTTATATAATTCAATTAAACATGTAATAAAATGGAAAATTGATATAACATGATGAATTTATATGAAAATAGGAAATGGGTGTGAGAATAAATATATATATACATTTTTCAATAATTGATTTTCACTGTTTATTTCACGAACATGGCCAGAAAAAAATAATTTATTTAAAAGAAAAATAAATATTGAGCCTATGATTCAAACACATATTCATCCAGGTGACGGAAATATTGAAAAAAGATTACGAAAGGGACAATTGGCTAATAAAAAAATTCATTTTAATTTTCTTAATGAAATGAAAAAAAGAAAATTGGTTTGAGAGAAATAGGATAAAAGAAAAATGGATGAATTTTTTGTTAATACATTGATTCCAAATTAATCTAACTTGATCTAATCATGAACTTGAAACATTGATTGAATTTATGAGACGAGTAAATTAAAATCACATATGATACATGATATATTAAAAATCATAAGAATATAAGTTTTATATATTCTCTTTATGTACATTTATGTCTAGGTTAAAAGAAGCTTTTTTTTATTTTAGATCTAGGATTATAATAGTTCATGTGTGTGGGAGGGACATATTCCGAATATCTCAATAATTGTTTTCGACTATTATTCATTTCAAACACACCAAATTTTATCCAAAATCCATGGAATTTTTTTTCTTTTTTGATTATTTATATTCTAGAAAAAATTTATAAACGAATATATAATTGGTTTCTAACGATTAATTCTATTTTTATATATATTATGATGAGAAATATTTTTAAAAAATTCAAAATGAAATTGATAAAAAACTAATTATATAAATTGATTTCTAATTTATATTAGAGTGATTTTAAAATGTGGAAATTTATATATATTAGAAAAAATAAAATTTCAATTTAGTTTATTCAAATAAATTTGTATTGAATTGAATTTTTTTTTGAAGTATGAGTTTTATTTATTTATTTTTTGATAATTATTATTAAAATAATGCACTAAATAAATATTTTGTTCAAATGCACGTTGAAAAATTAACTGTTTCAAAGTGAACAAATGAATGAAGCACATTCACTTAAGTGATCATGCATTAAAACTAACTGAATGGGTAATTTATTATGTGACCATATGAGTCAAATTCAAATGACATTGTGTGTTGAATAAAAGTTATTTTTCTTCAAATAATGTTTATGTGATAGCATGATAATAGTCACTTTCATCAACCTATCACGGGTGATTTCCTAATTCATTTCCATTTTCCCTCTCCATAGTCATTAAAGTAGTTGTCAATATCGTACCAAATCCTCCACTTCCACATCCTCAGTACCTATAATAAATCATGATAGTCAAACCTTATTTTAAAAATTATGATCTCACTAAGAAGATGTTTTGATTACTATGGATGAAGACAAAACACGTGCACATCTAACTAAATATGATGATAGCAATAGAATAAGGACGAATAAAGAGGAATATGTTCTACCTATTCAAATGAATTCATCACACATTTGATGATAAATAAAAGGCCTCTATATAAGATGATCATGTAGTGCTATTATAGCCCAAACTCATTGGAAATTCTTTAATAATAAAATTATAATATTAATGATGTGTCACCTTATTCCATTATATAATAGAACCAACCCAAATCCATAGGGCTGAGTTTAAGAAAAATACATTGATGGATAACAAGAATTGCTGATATGTGACATTGTATCACTTATTATGAATATTTTTTGATGCTATATGTTCTATGTTAAAATCATATCTCTCCCTGGTAGATCTGAAAAGAAACATCAACCGAAGATGCCACTAAACCTATGTCGATCTTCTTGAGAATGTAGGAACATAAATGAAATTTTCTTTATGGGATATTTACTATGCTCTTGTGAATGATTAATGTAATTGGAGGGGCCACTTGATATCCCCAATAATTGGTCGCAAGTTCAAAGACTCTCACACCCCAAATTCTAAACCAATTTCCCCAAAATTCTAATGAATATATTGGTATAACCAAGATGCAATAATCAACCTCCATGGACTTCCATTTTCATGGCAATGTTAGTCTAACCCAATACTATACCTTAATATTTTTTCATCGTGATATCTAATACAAAAAAAATTACAACATCAACTGTCATCTAGACAATGAGTTAAGTTACATTTTTTCCTAGATGTGTGGAACTAATGACAAGTAAAACACCCATCATGTTCCTGACCCAAGATATTGTTGAATAATCTTGAGTGATGAAAAAATTGAATCCAAAATGGAACCACATTTAAACATTTTAAAAGATAAAATTATTCCTCATGTGACATCAAATAACACACTTTTTAACAACACTTTTGATGTAGAAGAAAAAATATGATCTGAATATTCTTAAAGTGTTTAACTAGAGAAACGAATTGCATCAAAAATTTTATTTAAAATTTTCTTTTACATGTATGCACTCAATAATGGGAGTAATGTTTCAAACAAACATATTTTCTCAATATCTATAAACTACTCACTACCATGAATTTGAGCACAAGTAAATCATACAAGGAAATATAATATTACTATACTGAATGAGAGGAAGATGTAGGCCTCTATCTATGAATACTTCTCATATTCCCTGATTTTAAATGACTTGTAAAATATTTGTCATAGAAATTTTATTTTTTAATTTCATTATGAAATTTTAATTTTAATATTTTTTCATTATCTTCAATTATTCTATTTTTTTATCCCTCAGATCTACTGGTATCTCTCCCAATGCGAATTCCTATAATATCCCAAACTCTCAACAATGAGAGGAAAAACTGGGGATCACTTGTGAGAGGAAACTACTGATGTAGAAGACACACACCATGCCATATTTCTTCTACATTGTTATATGGATCTATGGATAGTGATAGGTCGATAATAAGATCATTCCTCATTCCTTAAACCTTAAAATTCTCATTCAAATAGTTGAACACTATTTTCTATTAGTGTTTATGACCAATTTTTGTCAAATAGATAAGTGATATTGATGGAGGATGAATAATTATTATGAGCCATTTTCAAGAGTGATGAGTTGATTACTAAATATGTTATCCTTGAGTACAATTTCTATTTATATATGTTAAGAATTTTGATTATTTAATGATGATTAAAACACACATGGAATTTAATTATAGGGTTAACATTGTGTGACATAAAATGACCACAATGTTAAATCCATGGGTTTATCCCTTTAATTAATTTACTTTATCATGTATTTTCTTTTTTTCTTTTTTAATTCATTAAAATAACAACCATTAATTTCTCTCCTAATATAGTGAACCAACCAATCCCTATTAATTGAGAGAAAACTCCAGTCTTCCACTATGATGCATGATGAGTAAATATAAATTCTATTTGGTTGTGGCTTGTGAGAATTGTGTGATAAAATACATATAAGTGTGTGTGTGTGGTTGGGAACCTTCCAATAATCTTTATAAGATATATTAATTAATAAGGAAGGTATATAGTTCAATAATACAAACTCAATCAGGTGTATCCTATAATAAAAATAAGTTTATTAGCTAACACTTCATAATACTCTATTTCTTTCTTAAAGAGAAAATTTCATGTTGTCTTTAACACAAAAAATAGATTAGTGCCTAATAAATCCATATACGATAATAGAAAAGAAATTATATTATTCTAGAAGAATTGCATTCTTAACATTTAGGCATTAATACTCATAAATACATATTTAACACTTAACTTAGGGTCATAAAACAGGTCATTCCCAATTTCACATGCAGGTGGGAGGAAGTAGGTGGTCACCCCCACTTAAATATGCATGCCACTTATCATGAAAGACTAGACTAGAGATGATCATCCCTAATCTCACACTGGTAGTAATGAAAATATTGACATAAAATTCTATATTAATCTATATAATATTACTTAATAATGAATGGACTATAATAGACTAATCATAATATAGTTTGTGTGGGTAATACCAATATACAGCTATTTTTAATTTAATATATCAATAATTATATATTTCAATTGAGTCTCGTATAGTATTTATGTGACTCTAATATTGTAATATATGATGTATTAAAAATATGAGAAGTCTAATATATATTATGTGGGAATCTGTTGAAATTACATAGACATTTTATTGTGATTAAATAACATCATAGTCAAAAAAACATATTCCGTAGTAGAGTATAGTACAATCAGTAACACTCTGTTACTGCAACATTTGTTGTATTTCAAGTATGGAAAATATATTATAGTTTGTGTGTGACTTAATTTATGTATTTTCATGTGATTTAATTGTATAAGACATTGGAAATAAGTTGATGTAATAAATGGAATGGTTCATTTATAATTTATTTGTGATGAAAATGAATGGGTAATTTCTATGTATGATGACTTTCATATTCTATTATTCTTTTGATAGTGGTATATTGACTCCAAAAATGATTCATTTCGTTTTTAATTCTATCATAATACCACCATCATACAATGAAAAATGTATTTTTAGAACATTATTTTGAAAATAATAATTTTTGGCAATAACCCAGTTCATAAATTTACCAACTAGTTTAAAATTGGTTGCAAATGATGAATATTTCGATAATATACATACAATAAAGTAACTAGATTTTTATGAATAAATGACTACTTTCCAGTTTTCATCTCTAATTGATGAAAAACGTGATTATTTTCATATATACCACTTTTTATAGTTTTATAACCATAATACGACAAAAACTTCTATTCGTGGATAAAGAAAAAAATAAGGAAAACCCACCAATTAATAACATTGATGCTTTTTTAAAACATTATTGTTGGAAAATACTGAAATTAAAATATTTTTATAGGTAAATTTGATGGTATATCATTAAATCAATTACTATTTGACTAGAAAAAAATAACACATAGATATAATTATATTATATTATCAAATTTTACCAAAAATTGTTATAAATAAATAAAAATCATTTACCAACCTTGAATTTATAAGAGAAAGACAATGGAATCAGTTATTCGAACATAAAAGACTTGAGTGACCAATGAAATTAATTATTCACATCAATAATGTAAATGTAAAAAGAGTATATAATAAGAAAAAACTAAAAAATTATTGAAATTATTAAAAAATGTATCCAATTATCCTATGAGATTTAGAAAAAGAAAATATATCTAGAGTCTTGATAGTGTTTTCTAAATCACCAGGAATATAAATCGCATAAATAAAGTAAAACCTCTAAAATTTAAATCTAGGTTTTGTTAGGGTAGTTACTTTCAAGTCTTGGTCACCAAATTAACGACCCATTAGACTTCCAGATTCTCTGGCCTAAGTAGGTTTCTTTTTTAGAGCACGATGAGGGACTCCACATGACATTGTAAGTAAATTAAATACCCTATAAGGGTTTAAGCAGCCATAATAAAAAAATTACCCAATCCACTGACATCTACACATATTTTTCAATCCCCAAATCATGTTCTACCTCCATAGAAGTGTATTCATTAAGGAACCATTCTTCACCAGAATCCATAAAAAATATATTAATTTTATATAAAAATTGAAAATTGAAAAATAAAAATGTAAAAAAAGATCACTTTTCAACTGTGTATTTATAAAAAATAAATTGACCATAAATACATGTTTATTGAAATAAGGGCTCAAAATAGTGGAAAAGAAAAATTACAGCAAATAAGACTTCATGTGGAGTCATCACATAATCTACTTTATTATTATACAAATTCATCATCTATCACCTAACTTTGAAACACATTGACGTGCCTCATCACAACCATATTTACAAAAAACACAAAATCATCATCAATGTTCCATTTTTGCATTTCATGTTCATTACAAACATATTTCAGTCAATGTAAATGATATCCATTAAAAAATACAACATCCTGAGAAAAATCATATAGAGAAACCAATCAAGGAGGAGTTAAATTCCCACTAATTATTTATGTCAATGCGGTATCTTCTATGTAATAAAAATAAACCAGTGATCAATGTTACTCAAAGCATACCAGGGAATCATAAAATCACACACCATATTAATACCCCATATATATAAAAAATCCATGAATATTTGATAAATAAAAACATAGATCATTACAAAAAATAATAAAAATTAAATCACACTTTATATAATTATTAGCATAAAATATTAAATTCTTTTCAAATCATCGGCTTACTATCTACATTTAAAAAAATTAAAAGAGGAAAAAAATAATTCAAAAAATATTCAATTGTTTTTAATACATTCCCTTCTTTTTTCATTTTACAAAAAATCATCAGATCTATTAAAAATACAAATGTTTGCTTATTCAAAACAAATTAAGAACCATTTTATTAAACTCTAATGAATATTCAATAAAATTTTGAAACCGAACAGAAAAATTATCAATGAAATTATGTGGATACTTCTGAATTACACATATGGAGTTAATCACTTATTGTGGAAATAACATTATCATATGACACATTATTTTACATCAAAAAAATACAATAAAAATTAAAACTAATTTATATTAATATTCAAGCTTATGCCTGAAAAATAAGTGACCTGGAACATAAAACAAAATATTAATGGTTGACTGTCAAAAAACCATCAGTTAAAAATTAGATAGTATGCATTAGAAAACACACTAATTAAATTTATATTTTTTTATAGATAAAAACATTTCACCATAATTTAATGGTGAAATTATGTTACACCATATATTAAAAATTAGACCAAAAGTGATAGGATAAAAATTAAAATTCATTTGTAACTATAATCAATATGTGAATGAAAATGGAATAATATATGAAAATCTTATAAATGGGGAAATCCACATCATCTAATTTTAAATTATTAAATTTAACTACAATCAAATGAATCTAATGAAGTTGTAATATTTTGAAATGTTCACTCAATCCTAAAAAACTCATAGAATATATCAATGTATCATAGTTACATATCCGTCCTAAAATAAATATAATAAGTGTGAAAAAAAACATGATACACATTCCATCTCCAATGTATCTCACAATATTTTAGTGGTTAATAGACATTGATACCTCATTCTAATATTTAAAGAAGCTGAATTTAATTCACCACATTCCCTGATATATAATAAATATCGATCTAATGAATGAAATGATAAAATTTAATAGGAATTTTTTATATTTTTCATTGAACCCCACGAATGAATTTATTATAATCTAAAGAAATAACAATTTATGTAATATATATTAATTTACATAAAAAATAGAAGAATATCTATAATGATATTATGGTGTAACTCTTTCTATATCTACTCTAACATTACTAAGTACCACAACTAATGACATCATAAAATTTGGATGCAACTAATTTAGTGTATGATATAGAAAATAACTTATAAACATTAAATCATTAATTATTAAGAAACATCATCAATGGTCTTTATAAAACACAACATAAAAACATAAAAAAATGATATGTGGTGGTGCATAATCCAAAATTACTTGAATATTTTACATGTACCATGGAGTTTTTATTAATTTAAATAAAATAATATTTTAATATGCACTAAAATATAGCACTTCTTACATAGAAGTATCATTCAAATATTGTATCTGAGAGATAAATATTATACAAAAACATTTATCCACGATACCCTCATATAGATTGACCATGTCGAATAGTGCATCATGTTCTGACATAAGTTGAGTGTGACATAAATCCTATCTAGTTAATATCATTGAATTATACAGTCTGTGATTTATGAATTCTATATTACAAAAAATAATTACTTACATTATTAATTTAATTTATAAAATGTCAAATTATAAAATAGAACTTAATTATCTTATTCCACATGAATGTTATTCACATATTCCAGTAATTAATTTCTCTCATCTACAATAATGATCTAGTGACTTTCATATAGAATAAGTACCATATGTTTTGAACGGTTATAATCATGGTCATAATCCTTTCAATCAGGGTGTCCAATATTCATTAGCGTCACTCGACCTCCCACTATGCACACATTTTCAGTATTAATCCAAAATTTAAAATGCTTCCCTGGTCTATTTAATAAAATTATTCCATTTTATATATATAGATTAAATTTAAGTAAAAAAACTAATTATAAAATAAAATATCTCAAATAAATGAAATTATTTATTAATGAAAATAATACAAAACCATACTCATAGATATATCACAACTAATTATAGATTAACTAATTTGGTTGTAAAATTATATTCATATAATATTTAATTATTTTGAAACCAGTAAATAGAGTGGACTCAAATGATTTTGAGATATGAAAAAATTCATAATGATCATCATTGTTAAAAATAATTAATATTATCATCATATTTAGATTTTCTAATTTCCATTGAAAATTTATGGCAATAATTTTTTTGTTATTTATTAACATGATTGTATTTGTATCAACATAGTTTCAAATGAATTAGAAAATATATTATTCATTATGTGTTGGTTATAAAAATATTTCTTTATAACACACCTATACATTTCAAACACACTCAAATTCAAACTATTAAAAGAACAATTTTGGACACTGAAATTTGAAATCAAAAATTGAAAAAAAAACATCACATTTCAAATATAAACTAAAATTTATTATCTATTCTATCCAAAACATGATAATAGAAATAATATCATTAATTGAAATGAAAAAAGAAATAAAATATTTATTTTTATTGAGAAATATTGATACCATTTAAAACACTTCAGTAGTAGAGGTATCTGTACATATATTTAGATTTAGGAAGTAATAGTTTTCATGTTGGGTTCTAGGAGAATGGTGGAGGAGTTTTAGTCTAGAATGTTGAGCTTGAGTCTGTGGGATTTGATAAACTACCTCATGTAAAATCTGGACCTTGAAACATAGAGGATGATGACATATAATGGTGAGTAGAGAGAGATTGATTATCTTTGTATTATAAAATATATATTTTTTGTGATAATGGGGATATCTATTCCTTGGGTGGGGGACATACTATCTTTCTTGTTCATATCTAGCGGAAATGTGGAAGAATTGTGGTGTAGAATGTTAAACTTGAGGTTTTGGGAGTCGATATGATAACTCATGTGAAATCTAGACCCTGAAACTTAGAGGATTATGAATAAGAATGGTGAGTACAGAGATATTGGATTATCTTTGTACAACTACATACAAATTTTATATAATAATAGAGGTATTTAATCCCTGTATGGGAGGGGATGTGGGATGGAGACACCATCCATCTGACTGGGTGGCATGGGAGAAGAGATGGGGGTAGCATCCGACCATTGGCTTTGAGAGTAAGAGTTGTTTGATGAAATGATAATAAACGCACAAACATGGGAGGGAAAGAGAAGAATGTAGAAGGGAGATGAGTTCGATTCCACATGAGATAGTGTGGGATAAGATCTGGATAGAAAAATTGAATTTTCCTATGGATGATTTCATAACACATTGTCTACCCTAAAATGCATCAAACATCCCTGCATGGGTGATTCTTTTTCAAAACCCAGTTCTCATCTCCACCACCATATTCCAGTGCATCGGTCTCATCTCCCTTATTTTTTCCATCTTCCCCTTAACTCTCCCATTTGTACCTTAATTTTTGTTTCATTGATAGACTATGAATATCTTTAATGATGGATGTATGCTTCCCCCTATCACTTCTCCCATACAACCCAGCTTGATGAATGTCTCCCACCCCCATCTATCCACCATCACACAGCAAGATTCAATGTGCAATAACATCACATGATATGTCTGTGTAGTATTTCATTAATAATCAATTATTATTATTCATGAAATTATTATTCATCATCATTATATTTTGAGGACATAAATTTTACATGGAACAACTCTCTGAATCTCACCACCTCGAGTTTAACAACCTATAGTACAACTTCCTCAATTATCTCCTGGATCCCAGTTATAAAAACTATCTATCATAGATCTAATTATATGTAGAAAGACTTATAATAGTGATAAATTTTAATTATTTTCAATATTTCTATTTAGTTAAAATAATTTCATTCCAACTATTTCCTTTTTAATAAAAAATTGATTTTAATCATCACTTCATATTATAAAATAAAATATTCTTCCATTTATGATTGGAATGTGGCATTTTATCTTATATTTGTTTTTATTTTTCCTTTTTCATCTTTTTATTTTATAATTTGAATTTTTATATATGTGGGAAATGTAGGGGTGTGTTTCGATGGTATATGATCAGAACCTTCAAACCGTGGATAATATCTTTTCAAACTAGCTTGAGAACTGTGTATATTAAAATAAAATTTTGTTATCAAAAAATTGAAATTCAGTTTACTAAGATAACTTTTCAATAGAAATCAAAAATCCATATGTTTTTAGATCATTTAGAATTATTGATAATGTTGATCATTTTTAATTACACTATATCTCATATCTTTTTTATTCCACACTTAATTCGTGGTTTCCAATGAATAAAATGATTTATGAATATAATTTTCTTTCTAACATTATAATTCAATAATTAGTATTGATATTTCGATGAGTATGATTTTTTTTAGCTATCATTAATCGAATATTACGTCTATTTGACTTATTATATTTTATAATATATTTTTATGGCTTAAATATAATCCAAATATATTATAAATTACATATAATTCAAAAATGAGACTAAGAAGTACTATCATGGATGACATAATAATGATATTTTTTTCATAGTGTGAGGTCAAGCAAAGATACTGAATATTGGAATCCATGATTGCAATGACTTTTAGAAAGATTATATTTATTTTAAAAGTATGATTCTTCCTCTATTTGAAAGATGGAAGATCGTTATTCCAAATGAGATGAAGCCTTTTATAAATTATATGAATAAATGACACATGTTATAAGATAGTTAAATTCTTTTTTTATATGTTAAAATTTTATAAATTCAATTACTAAAATAAATTATTTTTTAAATATATATATATATATAAGAAAATAATTATATTATATACTATATCATCAGGGATTATAAACAGAACAATAAATTTGTGACATTATATATATTTTAAAACATGCTTCATAATTGGATGAGTTCAATATATATCAAAAAATCATGGATATATATTTTTGAAGAATATTTTTCCATTGGATATAACATGTGAATGATGTATCTTGGGATGAATTTCATGTTTTTAGTGTATATAATGATGAAAAGTAGATTTTATTTTTGATTTTATATAAATTACAAGGAACATATAAAGTCATAAAGGACATATCGAGTAAGAATAATTACATTTCATTGTTTTTATTGGTGTATTTTATAAATCCCATTGATAGTATTTCTTGTTAATTAATAATTTATTGGTTACGATAGATTAGAGGGAGCCTAAAATAAATTAGTTTCATCCTATTTTTATTATTTCAATGTTCTAGGTCTTCATTGAGGTTAGACAAGAGAAACCATGTATTACATTTTATGATCTTTCAAGCTTTTTATGTTTTTTAAATAAATTGGTATTGATTTATTTCATTGTTAATTAAATTAAGTAAAATATTGTCTTATCTTGGGTTCAGAAACATGATAGAATAATTCTTGATAAATTTCATTATTTAATTATTTATATCAATATTAATCATATTTTATGGAATGTGGTGATATCCCCTTAGTTTATTTTATGATTATAAATGTTGTATTAAATTCTACCAACCAATAAATTTAGGTGAGATAAAAATGAGATGGATTTTTTCCATGTTTTTACACAATTGTTATATGATTTCATGGATGTACCTATAAAAATAATACATTGAAATACTACAAGTTTATTTCAAGCTTGAGTGGACATTTCCTAATTTCAAAATTTCACTCTATTCATTTGATTGTAGTTAAACTAAATAGGATTATATTAGCTAATGTGGCTTTTAACGATGATATAAGTTCTTTAATTTTTTTATCTAATTATTCCTATGAATTAAAGTTAAATATGTTTGTTCATTTTTAGCCTAAAATTAAAATTTTACATTTTAATAGATGGTCTGATGTAATTCCACTATTAAATCAAGGTGAATTTTTTTATCTACAGAAATAATTAGAAAATTTACAATTTTTGTTTCGGATGCATTGAATACAATATTTTATTGATGGTCCTATGACATTCCACCATTGATATATGTATATATATTATTTATGTGACTACTTTTTCATGTATAAACATTTATATTAATATACTTTATAATTTTCAATTTTGTTTGATATAAAATATATTTGTTACATGCCATATGAGCATGTTGTTGAGATAATAAATGAGTATATCACTATACATAGAGTTATAGCTTCCATATAATTTATATTTTAATTATCAACTTTAGTTTTTAAAATATATTATATATACACCAGTTTTTAGTGAAACATTTCATAATTTTTTATGAAAGGCATACAAGAGAACCTTTTGTGTGGTTAATAGTTCTTGTGAGTTCTCTTAAGATGAAAAAAGAGCAACGATTGACAACCATCAAACTAATTTTGGGATCATTACTTTCTATTTTGATTCTTTTCATTATGTATCTCATGGGTTGATTATTTGATAATGCTTTATTATTTTATTTAAATAATTAACTATATGCATGATTTAATTATTATTATTTCATGTTTATACCCTGAATACTAAGGGATTTTTATACGAGGCTTCAAAATTTAAATGTTGGGTGATGTGTTGGTATGTTTTGTATAACAATGAATAATGTTTTGTTTTTTTTCAGATTGAATAGATGTCATTAATGTACACAATGAGTGTGAATTTATCCCCTCATTTATTGATTCCATAACAACAATATTTTACTATGAATGAAATATGGTTATCATGAATATAAGAACCAAAATTGTTCATTGAAGGTGATGTTGAATTTGATATAAATATGGATTTTAGAAGTCTAATTGATGTGTTGTAAAGGAAAATATGGTCGAATAATCCACTAAATGAAGAAGATAAAAAGGTGATCTCTCCCTCAGGAGTCTTATTTAATGAATATTTTCCCTGATAATTTTATATTCATTTATTAAAAATAGAATATATTTTTGGTAATTTTGTTTTTATAAATGCATGGTTAACAAGTGCTGTTTTTTATGTATATTAATTTTTTTTCTATATTTTTATTTGTGTTGTGATGTTTTTTATTTATTCTGGTGAAAAATAATATCCTATGGAATTCTGTAGGGGTGTGTTTCGATGGTATATCATCAGAACCATCAAACCGTGAATAATATCTTTTCAAACTAGTTTGACAACTGTGTATATTAAAATAAAATTTTGTTATCAAAAAATTGAAATTCAGTTTACTAAGATAAATTTTCAATAGAAATCAAAAATCCATATGTTTTTAGATAATTTAGAATTATTGATAATGTTGATCATTTTTAATTACACTATATCTCATAGCTTTTTTATTCCACACTTAATTCGTGGTTTCCAATGAATAATATGATTTATGAATATAATTTTCTTTCTAACATTATAATTCAATAATTAGTATTGATATTTCGATGAGTATGATTTTTTTAGCTATCATTAATCTAATATTACGTCTATTTGACTTATTATATATTATAATATATTTTTATGGCTTAAATATAATCCAAATATATTATAAATTACATATAATTCAAAAATGAGCCTAAGAAGTACTATAATGGATTACATAATAATGATATTTGTTTCATAGTGTGAGGTCAAGCAAAGATACTGAATATTGGAATCCATGATTGCAATGACTTTTAGAAAGATTATATTTATTTTAAAAGTATGATTCTTCCTCTATTTGAAAGATGGAAGATCGTTATTCCAAATGAGATGAAGCCTTTTATAAATTATATGAATAAATAACACATGTTATAAGATAGTTAAATCCCTTTTTATATGTTAAAAGTTTATAAATTCAATTACTAAAATAAATTATTTTTTAAATATATATATATATATATATAAGAAAATAATTAAATTATATACTATATCATCAGGCATTATAAACAGAAGAATAAATTTGTGACATTATATATATTTTAAAACACGCTTCATAATTGTATGAGTTCAATATATATCAAAAAATCATGGATATATATTTTTGAAGAATATTTTTCTGTTGGATATAACATGTGAATGATTTATCTTGGGAAGAATTTCCTGTTTTTAGTGTATATAATGATGAAAAGTAGATCTTATTTTTGATTTTATATAAATTACAAGGAACATATAAAGTCATAAAGGACATATCGAGTAAGAATAATTACATTTCATTTTTTTTATTGGTGTATTTTATAAATCCCTTTGATAGTATTTCATGTAAATTAATCATTTATTGGTTACGATAGATTAGAGGGAGCCTAAAATAAAATAGTTTCATCCTATTTTTATTATTTCAATGTTCGAGGTCTTCATTGAGGTTAGACAAGAGAAACCATGTATTACATTTTATGATCTTTCAAGCTTTTTTATGTTTTTTATATAAATTGGTATTGATTTATTTCATTGTTAATTAAATTAAGTAAAATATTGTCTTATCTTGGGTTCAAAAACATGATAGAATAATTCTTGATAAATTTCATTATTTAATTATTTATATCAATATTAATCATATTTTATGGAATGTGGTGATATCCCCTTAGTTTCTTTTATGATTATAAATATTGTATTAAATTCTACCAACCAATAAATTTACGTGAGATAAAAATGAGATGGATTTTTCCATGTTTTTACACACTTGTTATATTATTTCAAGGATGTACCTATAAAAATAATACATTGAAATACTACAAGTTTATTTCAAACTTGAGTGGACATTTCCTAATTTCAAAATTTCACTCTATTCATTTGATTGTAGTTAAACTAAATAGGATTATATTAGCTAATGTGGCTTTTACCGATGATATAAGTTCCTTAATTTTTTTATCTAATTATTCCTATGAATTATAGTTAAATATGTTTGTTCATTTTTAGCCTAAAATTAAAATTTTACATTTTAATAGATGGTCTGATGTAATTCCACTATTAAATCAATGTGAATTATTTTATCTACAGAAATAATTAGAAAATTTACAATTTTTGTTTCGGATGCATTGAATACAATATTTTATTGATGGTCCTATGACATTCCACCATTGATATATGTATATATATTATTTATGTGACTTCTTTGTCATGTATAAACATTTATATTAATATACTTTATAATTTTCAATTTTGTTTGATATAAAATATATTTTTTACATTCCATATGAGCATGTTGTTGAGATAATAAATGAGTATATCACTATACATAGAGTTATAGCTTCCATATAATTTATATTTTAATTATCAACTTTAGTTTTTACAATATATTATATATACACTAGTTTTTAGTGAAACATTGCATAATTTTTTATGAAAAGCATACAAGAGAACCTTTTGTGTGGTTAATAGTTCTTGTGAGTTCTCTTAAGATGAAAAAAGTGCCACGATTGACAACCATCAAACTATTTTTGGGATCATTACTTTCTATTTTGATTCTTTTCATTATGTATCTCATGGGTTGATTATTTGATAATGATTTATTCTTTTATTTAAATAATTAACTATACGCATGATTTAATTATTATTATTTCATGTTTATACCCTGAATACTAAGGGATTTTTATACGAGGCTTCAAAATTTAAATGTTGGGTGATGTGTTGGTATGTTTTGTATAAAAATGAATAATGTTTTGTTTTTTTTTTCAGAATGAATATATGTCATTAATGTACACAATGAGTGTGAATTTATCCCCTAATTTATTGATTCCATAACAACAATATTTTACTATGAATGAAATATGGTTATCATGAATATAAGAACCAAAATTGTTCATTGAAGGTGATGTTGAATTTGATATAAATATGGATTTTAGAAGTCTAATTGATGTGTTGTAACGGAAAATATGGTCGAATAACCCACTAAATGAAGAAGATAAAAAGCTGATCTCTCCCTCAGGAGTCTTATTTAATGAATATTTTCCCTGATAATTTTATATTAATTTATTAAAAATAGAATATATTTTTGGTAATTTTGTTTTTATAAATGCATGGTTAACAAGTGATGTTTTTTATGTATATTAATTGTTTTTCAATATTTTTATTTCTGTTGTGATGTTTTTTATTTATTCTGGTGAATAATCATATCCTATTGAATTCTATTTTATAGAGGTGAACCATGCATAGGTATTGGAAGACTATGGGTAAATACTCGATCATTGGTGAAACATAACTTTTTTTATATAGTCACATGAACTATTATAGAAGATTTAAGTTCTTTACTGAGGTATATGGTGTCCCTCACCATAATTAATCAATGAAACTAACTTGATTGAAGGAATTCATAGGTAAAATGAGTGGTTACCTTTGTGATCAAGATTTATAACAAACTATCCTATGGCCTTCTCAGTTTTTAGAAGTGGATGGTTTCTTCTGATTTTAGACTTCACAAGCTCAATAATTTGTTCATCCAAACATAAAAAGGTGTTTATTTTTTTCTCACCCTTTTTAGTTGATTACACTTATTTTATAAGGACAAATAAAATGTTTTTTTTGTTATTATCTGATATTCAATATACATTTTCAATCAATAATTGAAACAATAATTTCATCTAACACTCAAGATTTTTAGTTTGGATATTGTTAGTCTAATTTATTTATCATATTCAAGTTTATTTGGGTTCTCATTATGAACTATTTTGTAGAAAATTGTGGTGTAAATTTTTAATATGTTTTAATTGTATTTATGTGTATTTATGTTCTGTTATAATCAATGTGAAATAAATTTAGTAACATAACATGTAATACAATAGATAAAATGTCTAATACATTTGGCGTTTCTCCTCCAAGAACATTGATATAAGATTTCATGTTATTCACTAGTTGGGGTCTTCATATTTTTTTATTTATCCCTGAATATGATTTATAGTAAAAATATTCTTATAAAACAAGTAAAGATGATGAATTTACAAAAAAAAACATGTTTTTTTCAAAATTACGTTGGAAAAATTAGATGTCATTCATTTCTTAATGAAAAACTAGTTTGTTTAACATCAATATTTTGAAAAAATATTATTCAATTGGATCCATTAAACATAGTATGTTTTTATGTTTTATTAAATACCTAAAAAATAAATGAACATGGTTTGGAATTAACCATACCATGTGATAAACACGTTGGAATACAAAACACATCAGACATTGAAATTAACCATTCCATTCCATTACACACATAATATAAATGACAATTTCCTTTTATTATTTCCAATGTATCCCAATGTATATAGTGATAACATCACGTTAATAGATATAGATAGATTTACACAAAATCTATACTAGATATATCATTCCTAAAATACATTATATATCATAGTTGTATATTCATAATCATTATTTTAGAGTCTTCTATGGTAATTTTTTTAACTCTAGTAGTATAACATCAAAAAAAATATGTCTATGTAATAAAAATAGAGGTAAAAAACTATAGTTGATTTTTAATAATTTCAATACATCATATATTGAAATTGAATAGTCTTGAATAGTCAATACCCATTACACACACAAACTATATTTTTATTAGTCTAATATATTCTGTATGTGACTTGATGGAATTAAATTGATAGAATTATAATTATATAAGAATATTTATGAAACTACTCACATGATATTTGAGATGAACTACATTAATCTAGAATATAATGAAAGGTGTTCAACATAAGTAGGTGTGAATGATCAATTGAATCCATCTAGATATATCAAAAATTGAGGATAACTTACTTCATGCCTCTAGTTTAATTGTTCCAGATGCATTTGTCAGTATGCAAACATTAATGTTCATGATTTATGTGTTTTAAATTAATATATGTGAATCTATGTTTTCATTTATAGTTTTATTATTTACTACATGATTTTATGTTTTTGAGATAACATGACATTTTATTCATTAAGAAATGAAGAGACTTTTATGATCAATTATTTTTAGTTATTTTTATGTTAGGATCTACCTCATTGAGTTGATATTTTTATACCATTTACAATCCTTTTCAATGAATAAAACATTTTATAAATATATCGAGCTACCCAACCACCCAAAATATTAGATATATATATAAATATATTATTTATGTTCATAGTTTATTTTGTGAATATTTGTAATAAATATTTATGTAATGAATTATAATTTAATTTTTTTATAATAGATTTATCACACCATCATATTTGTGATGTTATATTTATCTTATAATTGTTTTTCAATATAAAATATTCTGTAGTTAATTGATTTTTCGTCTATACATTCATTCTTGATTATTCTTAATTTTTATAAAAAAATATGAAATTAATTATTTTAAATACATAAAAAAGATTTGAAATCATTTATTCCTAGTTTTATGAATTATATATAATGTTGGATAAACAATTTGTTATTTTTAATGAGATATTACATGGAAGGCTGTCCATTTTTAATCATAATTTCATATAAACAAGAATCAAATGATGTGAAAAGTTCATTAACATTTTTTCCATAGACTGTGAACATTTATTGGTTTAATCATACTATTATTATATGAAAAAGAGGGCATAATTTTTTATTACCAATATATTGATCGAAAAAATCATGTTGATTAGGATTAAATAAAATTATATTTTAATTACCATTGGTTAAATTATTTTCTTATTTATCATATAGTATTCTAGAATTTATGGTACTAAATTATTTATATAAATATGATGTGGAATTATAATTAGTATATTTGATATAAAAAATCTAATGGTGATAAATTTTTAGCCCCTGATAATTTGATAAAATATTATCAGATATTTATCATATCTTGTCCTCTATATTCTATGATATTGTGATTTTTTAGAATGAATTAAATTTATAATTTAGTAAATAATGATGATATTTCATTGAGTCTGGAATGTGTACATTACCCTAATCATGGCATACACTTTGTTGGTGTCAGATTTTTGTCTTAGTTATCGTCATTGATGAAAATGATAAAAACATTAAAATTAAATATTATTTAATTGTTTTGTCTTATGGAACCTCTATTGAAGTGTAGTTATGGCCAATTTATAGGGTTAAATGCATAACCATATTGATATAAGAGGAAAACATGGAATAAAATTTGTGAAAAATAATGAAATCTAGGATCATAACATCACGGATCATTTATACCATCATAGTTCATGGATCTCGCCAAATATAAAAATGCAGTCATTCTTTATCAGTGATAGATCAAAAATCGAGGTAGGGTATTTGTAACAGCCCGAGAATTTATGAAAAATATTATTTTTTATTTCACTAATGTCTTGTGTTGTACGCTACACCAAAAGGAGCTTGCACAACACGCATCCTTGACTTGCCTTGCATTACAACCTTCCTCGATAGCGTGTGTGGTGCATAATACTGAGTTTCACAAAACAATGATATGCTATTAAAATATTATTAAAACTAGCCGTTATTAATAGTAATAACCACTTTTTAAAATTCTGTAAATCTTATTTTTCAAAATGAACTTCATTCTTGGATTCAGAGTATCGAATTTAGCCTAAGGTGAAATTTTGGTACTTTTCGGATAACTTTCACATTCTGATGAATAGTGAAAATTACTAAATTATAATTAAAAACAACTTTTTTAATCGAAATAATTAATAGTGATAAATTATTAATTTGAGTGGTTTTAAAGTATATTTAGAATATATTTTTACAATTTAATACAATGTTGGTCATTGGTTGTAATTTCACATTTAAACCAGACATAATCAAGTGTCAATCTTTTGATATATATTGTTTCCTAAAAACACGCTATTTATTTTAACAGTGGGATTTAATTATAAAATTAATTAATGCAACTTCTATGTTATGAATTTGGTAAAATAGATTTCATTTTTGAATTCGGAATATGAAATATAGCTTAGGATGAAATTTTGGCATTGTTCTGAAAAACATCAATTTTTGATGAATAGTGAAACTACTAAGTGGTAGGTTAAAAAACTGAATTTTGCATAAAACTTAATTTTACCGATTCTGTGAATAGATTTTTGAAAATCCGACAGACACGGTTAATATCAAGGACTAAAATGTGGTTCAATGAGATGAAAATAATTTTTGGTGAATAGTAACTTTTTACTTTTTTTTACCGCGGTTAATAGTAAATAGGGTAACTAAGGGTAAATATGATATTAATATTACCCTAACACATGTCCTAATTTTATTGGACAAGTGTAATTCGACCAAAAACAAACTTAGGAATAAAATATGACCATTTAGGCCCACTTGGATTAGATTAGGACATTTATTATTAATTTATTTAAAGAAGGGTTAAAAGAGTTAAAATCAAAGTTTATTTACTAAAACATTTTTAATATGGGGTTATACATAAGATAAATTCGATTGTAAATATTCATTAGAAAGCTAAAAAGATTTCTTACATGATGTTATTTTATTTGTAATTTTTATACATCAAATAATGTAATTTATTTATGACACACAGATGATGCAGTAATTATCTTGTTAACGAAATATTGACATAATTGATGTTATAAACACCAAAATAAATGTAATTTGAGACTTTTTATGAATTCCACTAATTTTCTAGGATACTATGACATATTAATGTTGATTTAATCAACTTGGTTCGAACATTTAATTCTGTTATGACTTTCAAAAAAATCATATATCAAATAGTGTCAAAATTGACACAAAATAGTTTTTAAATCAAATATTATATTATTAATTGTTATTGTATTCCTAAAAATCTAAGGTTCGGCCAAATGACTTAGATAAGGATATATATATTAATAATAAACAATTTGGGGTTCGTTTGGCATGTTATAGTAAGTGTATTAACCATATAGTGAAAGAAAACAAAAAGACATGGTAAAAGTTAAATTATTTAACTTAGAGTTAAATCTAATTGATAAGGTTAAAATAATATCCTAAACTTGTCTAAATTCTATTGGTTGATAGGATTTAGACCCATACCCACTTTAGCTTCGAAATAAGACCCGTTGGAACCATTATAAACCGATTTTGACTTTAATATAAAATAATATTTTGAGATATTCCTAAGGTGCCCCTCTCCTCCCCTATAAAAGGACACCTCCTCCCCCTCCTCCTCACACCAATTTGAGCACTCAATCTCGGCCAACCCCTGCCAAAATCTCTTCTCCACTTCCCTAGCAACATCCTAGTGGTTCTGGTCTTCCTCAAAGACCAATTCTAGTGACCTAAGAGGAGGTCTCAAAGAGGCGCTTCAAAGAAGAGGTAATTACCGTTACCAATTCTTTCATCTTTATTTATTCTTCCACTTCTTCTTCTTAGGTTGTTTCATTATGAAGTAATAACATCAGTATCACTCATATACTGATATGTTATTATAAGTATGAAACAACCCTATTTCACCATCTATCCATCCTACGGAAAAAGAAATCACCGCGCGTGCGTACGTACGGAATACCGTCTCCACGCCGTGGTGTAATCTATTTTCCACCACCACCTTACATGGATGGGTATAATGGTGTAAAGAATAACTATACATAGTTATTACAACATCATATTGATTCTGATATATTGTATACTCCACTCCAATTCAATTCAATATTTATAGAAATGATATCATCGCTCGTGCGTACGTACGGACTACCGTCTCCACGACGCGATGAGATTCATTCTCCATGTTAACCATTTAAGAATGATTATAATGTATATATAAGAAATAATAATGAAATATATGACATTATAAAGATACTGGATTTATGTATATATATACATATGTATGTCATCTACTTACTTCCATTTCAAGACAATAAGGAAAGAAAAACAGCGTTCATGCGTACGTACGGACTACCGTCTCCATGAACGGTGTTTTTCATTTTATTTATCTATCTATTATATATATATATATATACTGAATATATATGATATATAAATCATATTTTATATTCTGGAAGTAAGTAAATCATGATATAAGTAATAATGATGTCAAGAACAACAAGTCAAAACACCTACGATAAATGAAACGATTTTACCCAAAACGCTTCTTTAACATGGAATTTACAAAAGAACGGGTAATATAATGTCATAAGTGAACCATATATGATATCATAACAATGAATATGATTCTGTAATAAGTCAATGACATTATTTAAATCATTATACAGGAGGTTCGGACACATACGAAGCAAATTGGACCTAAGGTAAGGGAAATATCACAATCTCATTTTTATCCGAGATTGTTTATTCGTAAGTATTTACTGGGGTGTATTTTATCATCCACATCAATGTTCCCTCAATATGTAATATTATTTCCATCCACCTACAATTGTTTAAATCCAATTTTACCCTTCTATGAGTTTTTAGTAAAGGATATGAAAGGAATCTTTTTTCGTTTTTCGTACGAGGTACTTTTTGACTTTTCCGACAAAAGTACGAAGAATGTTTTTTTTAACTTATACGGCACGAACGGATTTATACTGTTTTATAAAGCCTTATTTTCATGAAGCTTCCTCTAAAAGATTTCATGACTATTTTCAATAAAATCTCTTTCTTTTAAAATTGCACGATGTTTTGTGAAAAGAAATTGATTTTGAAGAAGAAAGGATATTTTCCTCAAGAATTCAATTCAAGTGTTTTATCAAAATTATTTTCCATATAAGATAATAAAGGGTTCTGTTTCTATCCATATTTTTACATTGATTTGACTATGTTGTGATGAAATTATGTTTATGAATTCCTTTATCTTATATGAATGGTTTTATGATGTCATGTTGTTTAAGAATCCCATTTTTATTACATGGGTTATGCAATGATGTATGATTTATGATTTTGTGGCACACATAAGAAAGGATTCATTAAGAGATGGGTGGGACCTATATCTCCCTCCAATGAATTGGGTAAAGATTTCATATCTCATGAGATAGACATGGCTGGAATGGTAGGTTATACCGGTTCAGTGAAACAGGACTGAAACGAGGATTACTCGATTCAGAAAGGGACTTTGTCCACTAAGATAGTCTTGGCAATGAGTCTTGACTAACAAGAAATGATTCTCTATGATTATGTGTGAATGTCACAAAGTTTCATGTTTTAAGTTATGGTTATTGTGATTACATTTCACTGCCATGATTTACCCCACGTTATGAAATTATTATCTCTTTTGCAGGTTAAGATTTTCCAAAAGTTATGTGCTTATGTATATGATGTGATTGATATTTCTTTTGTTTACCCTTACTGAGCATTTGAGCTCACCCTTTTATGTTTTCTTTTCCCCAGGATATAAAGAAAGGTTTTAGGTAAAAAAAAAAGGAAGATCTTTGTGGGAGATTTTGAAGATCTTTCATCACGATTAGAATATTACGTTCCGAGTTTCCAAAGACACTAAACTATTACGATCCTTTAGTGTGTGTTTTTGTTATGTACTAAGTATTCCGCAAATGTAATCTAATGTCCATGTACGTCAGGCTTCGGGTCTCTACAGTTGGTATCAGAGGAAAGGTTTAGTCAACCTTTGGAAACGAGGATGCGAAAATGTTAGTGAGATCCCTAGAGATATTTCTAAGGTATGTCTAGGGATGTCCCTAAGGATAAGTATACGTATAGGATATAGTACTATAACTATGGTAATGATCTTAGAATTTAACCTAAGATGTTATATATTGAAGTTACTCTCCCTTTATTATGATTTTTGCCTCTGACACTATTCTTTTTGGGTTTTAGAAAATGGCTGGAAACAAGATGATTCACGATAATGGAGGATATGATGGACAATGGAATGATATTATTTATGAGAAACCAAATGAAATGGGATTTGGAAGTCCAAACATCATTATTATGCCGAATCAGCAATCTCATAATATGATCAATAAAGTAAAATTTGGTAAGTTTCCTGACTCGGCTAAAAAGAGAAAGATGGAGTTTCATGATGACCATAGAGGAAAGAAAGTTCAATTTCCCCTATGTAAATCATGTGGGAAGAGGCATCAAGGAGAATGTTTCAAGGGAACTGGAAGATGCTTTGGGTGTGGAAAAGAAGGACACAAAGCAAGTAAGTGCAAAGGAAAAGGGTCGGTTAACACCTTGGATGAGGATAATGGTATTGCTACGACATCAAAAATGGTTAAGTGTTTTAAATGTGGAATGTATGGGCATTATGCAAACAAATGCCCTAAGGGAAAGACTCATGAAGAGAATCAGTATGGTCATATGGGTAGTATTTATGTGGATGATGATGAAGAGACTACAAATGATATGTGAGATGAAAGAATTTTTGAAGCTCGGTCAATGGTTTGAGAATGTAGTGGAATGATTACATGCTTATCATGTGTAATTTTGGAATAAAGAGACATCTATGGATTGTTACACTGTTGTCTTTCCTTGTGTTTTGAAAGTGTATGATTAATGTTACCAGTATCCATGAAAGGTTATTCAGATATTTTTGGAATGTAGATGATATGCGCATAATGAAGGGATAAGGAGAAAATTAAATGTTTGATAGTATTCATGAGATCATGATTGATATAAGGACTAAGTGATATCATGGTTTGAGTATATAGAATTTTGAGGATTTTGGTATGTGGAAAGTGTTAACTTTTAACTGCACTCATGTTTTCACTAAGGTATTCAAGAGAATACACGATTAAGGACTTTGAATGTTTGGAATGTGACCAACAAGACATATCTTATGATATGTGGGGATCAACGACAGTATTAAATCTCTGGTAATCGTTGTCACTATATTATGAGAGTGGACTGCAGTATTATGTATAAGCCTAAAGATTAGACTGGATTATGTTGGACATAAGTTAGTATTGTTTAAGGATAGAAGATTTTCGATATTATTGATGGGATGTTATAGTAACGTAGTTTTAGAAAAAGGGACAACCTGCAGGACGGGCGACAGCCCATCGCTTCGGACAAGGCTGTAGGAATCGAACCCACAACCGAAGTGCGACTGGCCTTTATCGCCTACCACTGGCCTACAGGAAGTCCCTGTTTAGTAGAAACTAGTTTTATTATATTAATCAGCATGATATATGAAGTATAAGTCCATTTTAGGAACCATATATGATTAATCTCACTATAGATTGATTTATGCTAACCTTTTGTTTGAGACAGATGGAATGACCCGTCATTCTATCACATGATCTGCTAACACTTCACGAATAACAAATTCAACTTCTTTATTTAAGAGATGAAGTGGAAATTGTTCAAGGCACGAACATCAGTGAGATTGTACCAAAATAAAGTAAGTATTTATTCTAATTCAAATTTTCAACTTTAGGGGAAATGATCTTGAAAACCAAAAATGTTGTCCTAGTGATCTTATACCTGATGAATCAGATGGTACCTTATATCGTCACAAATTTATGGATTTGTGATTACTGGCTTTTCCATAGCCATGTTCTCTACCACTCTCCATCAGAACATGATGGTTAGATTTCTCTTCCATATCCATATTTTCACCTATGTGGAAACCCAGTGATTAGTTTATTTGGGTAATCGTTACATTTCATACTTTAGTTATTAAAGCCATGTTTTGGTATTCCTTTTTACGATGTGGGTTTCTATTAAAGAAACTTTCGAATAGTAAACCATTTATAACCCCGACGAATTTCGAGGGCGAAATTCATTTTAAGGGAGGTAGAATGTAACAGCCCGAGATTTTATGAAAAATATTATTTTTTATTTCACTAATTTCTTGTGTTGTACGCTACACCAAAAGGAGCTTGCACAACACGCATCCTTGACTTTCCTTGCATTACAACCTTCCTCGATAGCGTGTGTGGTGCGTAATACTGAGTTTCACGAAACAATGATATGCTATTAAAATATTATTAAAACTAGCCGTTATTAATAGTAATAACCACTTTTTACAATTCTGTAAATCTTATTTTTCAAAATGAACTTCATTCTTGGATTCAGAGTATCGAATTTAGCCTAAGGTGAAATTTTGGTACTTTTCGGATAACTTTCACATTCTGATGAATAGTGAAAATTACTAAATTATAATTAAAAACAACTTTTTTAATCGAAATAATTAATAGTGATAAATTATTAATTTGAGTGGTTTTAAAGTATATTTAGAATATATTTTTACAATTTAATACAATGTTGGTCATTGGTTGTAATTTCACATTTAAACCAGACATAATCAAGTGTCAATCTTTTGATATATATTGTTTCCTAAAAACACGCTATTTATTTTAACAGTGGGATTTAATTATAAAATTAATTAATGCAACTTCTATGTTATGAATTTGGTAAAATAGATTTCATTTTTGAATTCGGAATATGAAATATAGCTTAGGATGAAATTTTGGCATTGTTCTGAAAAACATCAATTTTTGATGAATAGTGAAACTACTAAGTGGTAGGTTAAAAAACTGAATTTTGCATAAAACTTAATTTTACCGCTTCTGTGAATAGAATTTTGAAAATCCGACAGACACGGTTAATATCAAGGACTAAAATGTGGTTCAATGAGATGAAAATAATTTTTGGTGAATAGTAACTTTTTACTTTTTTTTACCGCGATTAATAGTAAATAGGGTAACTAAGGGTAAATATGATATTAATATTACCCTAACACATGTCCTAATTCTATTGGACAAGTGTAATTCGACCAAAAACAAAATTAGGAATAAAATATGACCATTTAGGCCCACTTGGATTAGATTAGGACATTTATTATTAATTTATTTAAAGAATGGTTAAAAGAGTTAAAATCAAAGTTTATTTACTAAAACATTTTTAATATGGGGTTATACATAAGATAAATTCGATTGTAAATATTCATTAGAAAGCTAAAAAGATTTCTTACATGATGGTATTTTATTTGTAATTTTTATACATCAAATAATTTAATTTATTTATGACACAAAGATGATACAGTAATTATCTTGTTAACGAAATATTGACATAATTGATGTTATAAACACCAAAATAAATGTAATTTGAGACTTTTTATGAATTCCACTTATTTTCTAGGATACTATGATATATTAATGTTGATTTAATCAACTTGGTTCGAACATTTAATTCTGTTATGACTTTCACAAAAATCATATATCAAATAGTGTCAAAATTGACACAAAATAGTTTTTAAATCAAATATTATATTATTAATTGTTATTTTATTCATAAAAATCTAAGGTTCGGCCAAATGACTTAGATAAGGATATATATATTAATAATAAACAATTTGGGGTTCGTTTGGCATGTTATAGTAAGTGTATTAACCATATAGTGAAAGAAAACAAAAAGACATGGTAAAAGTTAAATTATTTAACTTAGAGTTAAATCTAATTGATAAGGTTAAAATAATATCCTAAACTTGTCTAAATTCTATTGGTTGATAGGATTTAGACCCATACCCACTTTAGCTTCGAAATAAGACCCTTTGGAACCATTATAAACCGATTTTGACTTTAATATAAAATAATATTTTGAGATATTCCTAAGGTGCCCCTCTCCTCCTCTATAAAAGGACACCTCCTCCCCCTCCTCCTCACACCAATTTGAGCACTCAAGCTCGGCCAACCCCTGCCAAAATCTCTTCTCCACTTCCCTAGCAACATCCTAGTGGTTCTGGTCTTCCTCAAAGACCAATTCTAGTGCCCTAAGAGGAGGTCTCAAAGAGGCGCTTCAAAGAAGAGGTAATTACCGTTACCAATTCATTCATCTTTATTTCTTCTTCCACTTCTTCTTCTTAGGTTGTTTCATTATGAATTAATAACATCAGTATCACTCATATACTGATATGTTATTATAAGTATTAAACAACCCTATTTCACCATCTATCCATCCTACGGAAAAAGAAATCACCGCGCGTGCGTACGTACGGAATACCGTCTCCACGCCGTGGTGTAATCTATTTTCCACCACCACCTTACATGGATGGGTATAATGGTGTAAAGAATAACTATACATAGTTATTACAACATCATATTGATTCTGATATATTGTATAATCCACTCCAATTCAATTAAATATTTATAGAAATGATATCATCGCTCGTGCGTACGTACGGACTACCGTCTCCACGACGCGATGAGATTCATTCTCCATGTTAACCATTTAAGAATGATTATAATGTATATATAAGAAATAATAATGAAATATATGACATTATAAAGATACTGGATTTATGTATATATATACATATGTATGTCATCTACTTACTTCCATTTCAAGACAATAAGGAAAGAAAAACAGCGTTCATGCGTACGTACGGACTACCGTCTCCATGAACGGTGTTTTTCATTTTATTTATCTATCTATTATATATATATATATATATATACTGAATATATATGATATATAAATCATATTTTATATTCTGGAAGTAAGTAAATCATGATATAAGTAATAATGATGTCAAGAACAACAAGTCAAAACACCTACGATAAACGAAACGATTTTACCCAAAACGCTTCTTTAACATGGAATTTACAAAAGAACGGGTAATATAATGTCATAAGTGAACCATATATGATATCATAACAATGAATATGATTCTGTAATAAGTCAATGACATTATTTAAATCATTATACAGGAGGTTCGGACACATACGAAGCAAATTGGACCTAAGGTAAGGGAAATATCACAATCTCATTTTTATCCGAGATTGTTTATTCGTAAGTATTTACTGGGGTGTATTTTATCATCCACATCCATGTTCCCTCAATATGTAATATTATTTCCATCCACCTACAATTGTTTAAATCCAATTTTACCCTTCTATGAGTTTTTAGTAAAGGATATGAAAGGAATCTTTTTTCGTTTTTCGTACGAGGTACTTTTTGACTTTTCCGACAAAAGTACGAAGAATGTTTTTTTTAACTTATATGGCACGAACGGATTTATACTGTTTTATAAAGCCTTATTTTCATGAAGCTTCCTCTAAAAGATTTCATGACTATTTTCAATAAAATCTCTTTCTTTTAAAATTGCATGATGTTTTGTGAAAAGAAATTGATTTTGAAGAAGAAAGGATATTTTCCTCAAGAATTCAATTCAAGTGTTTTATCAAAATTATTTTCCATATAAGATAATAAAGGGTTCTGTTTCTATCCATATTTTTACATTGATTTGACTATGTTGTGATGAAATTATGTTTATGAATTCCTTTATCTTATATGAATGGTTTTATGATGTCATGTTGTTTAAGAATCCCATTTTTATTACATGGGTTATGCAATGATGTATGATTTATGATTTTGTGGCACACATAAGAAAGGATTCATTAAGAGATGGGTGGGACCTATATCTCCCTCCAATGCATTGGGTAAAGATTTCATATCTCATGAGATAGACATGTCTGGAATGGTAGGTTATACCGGTTCAGTGAAACAGGACTGAAACGAGGATTACTCGATTCAGAAAGGGACTTTGTCCACTAAGATAGTCTTGGCAATGAGTCTTGACTAACAAGAAATGATTCTCTATGATTATGTGTGTATGCCACAATGAGTAATGTTTTAAGTTATGGTTTCATTTTCACTACTATGATTTATCCCATGTTATGAAATTATGCTCTCTTTTGCAGGTTAAGATTTCCATAAATGTTATGTTCTTATGAAAATTATGTGATTGATATTTCTTTTGTTTACCCTTACTGAGCATTTGAGCTCACCCTTTTATGTTTTCTTTTCCCCAGGATATAAAGAAAGGTTTTAGGTAAAAAAAAGGAAGATCTTTGTGGGAGATTTTGAAGATCTTTCACCAGGATTAGAAGATTACGTTCCGAGTTTCCAAAGACACTAAACTATTACGATCCTTGTGTGTGTGTTTTTGTTATGTACTAAGTATTCCGAAAAAGTAATGTAAAGTCCATGTAAGTCAGGCTACGGGTCTCTACAGTATTTATTTTGAATTTGTCTAGTTTTATTATCCCATGATGAATATGGATCAACTATGATAACAATAAATGATTCTCACATCTATTGTTGATTTATAGTATATTTCTATGATTGTAGTTTATTTTTTCCTTGTTTATTTTTATAATGGAAACCAATCAAATCCATCCCCGAACAACATATGTGGTTCATTTGTCTTTTGCATGATTCATGGATTTCTTCCCATGTTAATCACACAAATAAATTTCAGTAATTATTTGGATGGCTATTCCATGAATACCCAGAATTCAATAATTTCATGACCATTACATAGTGAAAAGGGTATATACCATGGGTACAGTTTGACATAGATGGTGTGATTGAGGTGTGTGATGTTTATGAGAGATTAATTGGGCATAGATCAGAGTTCTTCCTTCATGGTTGGTGTTTTTGATAATGAAATTGATGATGGTTATTGTTTCCCAGGAAAATTTGTGACTGAAATCTGGTCACAAGTGAAACAAATGCCCCATAAATCCTACATCTATGACTCATTGTGGATTTAGTGGTAGAATCAAACCTAGTTGAGTCCCACATAAATGGGGAAAATGTGGGAACATTGATTCTATTGGACACTATCTCTAACTATAATTGTTTTTATTATCAAAAATCATGTCAGTTATTAACACATATCTTACTACTTGTTAGATACAGAATTTTGTAAAAACATTATCTTGAATATAATATCATTTCTATCATATAACTATTCATTTTTTTAAGACTAAACAAGCTTATAACTGATTATATATGTTTATTTAATAGTACTATCACACTCTAACATTTTTGAACTATAAGACAGAGAGAAAATCTAAAATTATCTATATATGAGTTACTGACACAGACAGATAGACAAATCACCATTGCATGTGACTCGTCGATGCATACAACCTACTGTCAGTCCAAGTGACCTATAATGTCATGGTGCTACCAACTCAAGGACTCATCATCAGTTGAAATGAGTCAATATTGGTTCATCTATCTCCCAAAAGAAATAAAGAACTCACTA
The DNA here is from genome assembly GCA_963277665.1 of Viscum album. Classification (NCBI taxonomy): domain Eukaryota; kingdom Viridiplantae; phylum Streptophyta; class Magnoliopsida; order Santalales; family Viscaceae; genus Viscum; species Viscum album. The sequence continues at coordinate 431,121,448 of OY728150.1, read as the reverse complement.
TTGAAATGATTCATTGTTGGTTCAATTGTCTCACCAACAGAAGGAATGACTCATCATTGATATTTGTCAACATTAGTTTAAGGGTCTCACTGATAGTAGGAACAAGTCACCGATGGATAGAGACACTGATATAAAGAGAAATTGATAGATGAGTTTTTGATAGGATATTTAAATTTTCATTTACTAATATTAATTCTAACAATTATATTTATGTCCTTTAATGTTAATGAAATATGTTATAATCCATTTTATTACTTTTAGCTGACAGTACGAGGTATAAGGAGCCGATGCACATGGATTGTTCACGCTCTTTGTTGTCCCTCAAGAATAAAATCATTTTGTGATTATTGAACAAAATGTGTGCTGGTAATGGAAAATACAAGTGCAAGAGATATATACTAATGAACATATTCAACTCTCATACAACCACTGTGAACTCAAGAATAGTAGAGCACACGAGGAGATATCAATCAAGCTAAACATCGAATTGAAAAACTACTTCTCCATACCAAATAAGGGGAAGAGTATACCTGTAGAACCATAATTGTTCCTAGAATCCATAATAAGACAATATGTTATTGTGCCAACTTCTAGAATAGGACTCAGAAATCATATCACCTACATATCAAGATTCTAGTGTTTCCCCACATAACACATGGATTTTTCTATACCTAACTCTAAATCATTAGCTCTATTGTGTTCATTTAGTAACATTTCTAAGAATTACGTGTATATTTCTGTTTCACACATATTTAATTAGGTTCATAACTAGAGGATACTTAATATATTCAATGTCACACTATTTTTATACATTTATATCCTATGAAGCTTTGTGGAAGAGGTCGTGTGTGACCTATTTGTTTTTTTTCACGAATAACTCGACTAGATGTCAAGGGTGACTTGGTCATCCCTGTGTGCTATTGTGAACCAGATCCAAGGTGTGGATCAAACTATTTATTAATTTAAACTTCTTCATGGATAGTTATCTCCAAGAGGAGAAGATTAAATATTTGATTAAGACTGATCCTATTCTGATGTGTTTTTACATTTTACTTTTACTCTATTTTATCACATATTTAATAAAACTAAAATGAACTCTTATAGTAATTCATAGCAAGTTATTATAATAGTATTGACTTATTAGGTTTGTTTCATAATATTTATTAATTATGTAATTGATACAACTTAGAAATAATTAATATTTTGATAAATTAATAGAATATTAACTCTCTTATAAATTCACTACATGATAATAAAGAAATTGAATTTTAAATATTGTGGGAACATCAAAAAATAATTTTTTACATAATTTTTTATAGATTCTCAATTCACCCCCCCCCCTCATTAGTACTCTTCTCCGACAAACATTTGGTATTTGAGGATGGTATTTTTCTATTTTTAATACCATTTCAAATATTTTCAACAAGAATTTTTGTTGTATTTCAATGATAATAAAAATCATGTTAATTATATATTTTTATCTTTTTAAATTCATGTTATAAATTTCTTTTTATGGATAATAGACTAGAAGGTGTTGCTACCAACATACCTCCATTCCTTAATGGAAACAATTATGCACAATGGAAAATTAAAATGAAAATGAACTTGGAAAGTATGAGTCTTGAAATTTCATCATCAATTATAGATGAATATAATATTCCTGTTACTTCTATAACTAATATGGATGATCCAAAAAAGACATCATATAACAATAATTGCTGATCCCAGAATGAATTATACTATTCTTTAGGATATGAGAAATTTAATAGAATTTATTCATGTAAATAATCCCTTGAAATTTTGAATTCTTTGTTTATTTCTCATGAAGGAACATCTAGTGTAAAGTAAATGATAATTGACACATATACTATTAAATATGATAACATTAAGATGATGCCTAATTAGCCTATTTATGACATGTATCTCAGGTTTAATGAGATATTGAACACTATGATATATCTAGGAAGAGATGTTATTTCCAAATAATATATTAAAATGATTATCATATGATTACATGATTGATGGAGATGATCTTCTGTCTTAATTAGCGAATCATGTGACCTCAGCAAATTAAAAATCAAAGAACTCATTCAAAAATTGATGATGTAAGGGGAGGAGCAGAATGAAAATAAAGTAGAATATGATGAACCTAATAGAAAATCTATATCCTTTATGACTAATGCATCTATGAATAAATAATAGATAAGGTTCTAGACTATGTTAAAATCTCCAATAATGACGAATCGGGTTCAGATAGTGATGAGAAAAGAAACCAGATAGACAAAATATTCAAGAGATGTTATAGAAAGAAAATGTTATTCAGGAATCCCATTTATAAATAAAGATATGATAATAAGGGAAATTGGAAAAAGGACTGGAAAAGAAATGATAAATCAGTGGTTGTTTTCTTATATGAATGCATAACTAGATGAAATTTAAAATATGACTATCAAAAATTAAAATACAAAAAGTGGAATGAAAAAAAAGATAAGAAGTATGAGAATGCTTTGAAGGCCACTTGGAGGGATTCTGATGATATCTCTAGTGAATCATCATCATCTCATGATAATAAATATTATATGGAAAATATTTGTTTTATGAAGAACACATATGTGGTAAACAAGGATTCACATCCACACAGTTATTATTATTCTGAAAATGAGGGTGATTATGAAAATATTGCGAGGGATGACCTATTTGAATAATGTAATATGTTGGAAGACACATGAAATGAACTAAACGATAAATATAAATTTTTAAAGAAACAACCTGATCTTAGAGTAACTATGACGTCTGAACATACCACCGAAAATTAATATAATGCACAACTTCTAAAGAGAAATAATGACTTTAAAATATATAATGATTAATTAAAGAAGGGTCTGGAAAAATTTACCCATGGAAAAACACACTTACTCTAATGCTTGGTAAAAATATAGCTACTATGTACACCTGTGGTATTGGATATCATCCTTGATAGAGAAACATATCTAAAACACATTTTGTAACTAAATTTGGAAAATCTTTTCTTCTACATAAAATTAAAAATTATTAATCTAGTTCCAATTCTAGATAATCTATTATTAACTATAGTTTTTTTGAACTAAATAGTGTTTATTTTTGAAATATGTTACATAATTCTTATAGGAAAACCATATTGAAAATGTTGGTACCAAAAGCACTGATTAATAATGTCACTAGACCCAAACAGGTCTGGGTACCAATGTCTGTTTTTGTGGGATTTTTTGTAGGAATATTGTTTGAAGAGATTATGCATAATTCAATAGTACCTGGACAGTGGATGTTCAGGAAATTTGACATGATATTACTCGATTCTCAAAAAAATAATCACAATTTATGGTGGATATTTCACCTTTGGTGATAAATCAAAAGAAATAATTATGGTCTTAAGCAAGATTGTAACTCTAACTCATTTTAAATTTCTATAATTATTTTTGTTGATGGATTTAAATATAATTTTCTTGTTATTTCACAATCATGTGATGATGGATTTCATATTAAATTTGAAAATGATTCATTCAATGTTTTTAATTCTAAAAATGAATTGTCTTTTTATTCTTTTAGAAGTGGAAATGTATATTCTGATAACTTATATTAATTATATTCTCAAAAGTTTTCTTATTTAAGTGACTTCCATAAGGAGTCTTGGTTTTGGAATATGAGATTAAGGAATTTTAATGTACACTATCTTAGAAAGTTTACTAGAAAAGAACCAGTCATGGTTTAACCCAAACATGAGTTTCCAAATTAAAAAGTTATTAATCCTTGTCAAAAGGATAAAAAACAAAATATATAAGTTAAATCAAAGAAATAAGTTTCAACTTCTAAAAATTTAGAGTTGGTTCATATGGATTTAATTAGACCATCTCAAATTTCTAGTTTAAATGGGAAGCACTGTGTTTATGTAATTTTAAATGACTATTCTAGGTATTCATGAAATTATATCTTATCTCACAAAAGTGAATCATGTACTTAAATCTCCTTGTATGATAAAATAGTGTAATATATAAGTGAAATTTGAATTAAATCCTTATGAAGTGTTCATGGACGTGAATTTGTAAATGAAGACATTAAATCATTTTTCTCACCCAATGGCTATAGTCATAACTTCACTTCCCCTAGGACACCTCAACAAAATGGAGTTGTTGAATGAAGTAATTGAACATTATAAGAAATTTTCCAAAAAAAGATTAATGAATATGATTTACCTATTTATATTGGGTTGAGGCTACGAATACAGCTTTCTATGTAATTAATAGAGTCTTAATTAGTCTTATCCTCAATAAGAAACCTATTTAGTTATGGAATAATAGAAAACCCAATGTTATTTAATTCATAGTTTTTAGTTGAAAAGTCTATATCCTTAATGATAAGGACAATATTCTCAAATTTACATTCAAGAGTGATGAAGTAATATTCTAAGGTTACTCAACCTCTAGTAAATACTATAGAAACATTGATAAAATAACCATGTGTGTGGAAGAATATGTGAATATCATATTTGATAAAAAAGATCCACATGAACATAATACCCCTTTAGGCAACCTTTAAGATGATCATTCAAACCTGGAAATAAATGAAAAATCATATAATCCACTTTTCAAGGAATCTGTTACATCAAATAGTTGTGTAAATTATTTAGAATCTGAACATGATGAACACGAACCTATAGATAATATTACTGTTATTATCCCGTCCATTTCTATACAAACAAAAACTCTCCAGAACCATCCTTTAGATGATGTTTTGGAATACAAATATAAATGGACAAAGACTAGAGCTTCTCTTAAAAATACGGTTGAACAACTTGTCTACTTGCCAGTTATGGAAACAAAAAGCATTTATGATGAAATTAAAGTTGAATTTAGGGTGATGTCTATGAAAGATTATCTTAACCAGTTTGTAATAAATAATGTTTGGAAACTTATGGACAGACTCAAAGACATCTTGACCATACGGACTAAGTGGGTGTTATAGAATAATGTTGATGAATCTGGTAATATTGTTAGAAAAAAATCCATATCAGTTACACATGGTTATAGTAAAAAATAAGGCAATGACAATGAAGAATATTTTGTACATGTTTCTAGATTTGATCCCATCAGAATAATTTTTTCTTATACTACCCATCTTAATTTCACACATTATTAAATATATGTTAAAACTACATTTTTTAAATGGGTATATAGGTAAGGATGTTTTTTTTGAAAAATCCCCTGTTTTACAAACCCACATTCTCAAAATCATGTTTTCAAATAAACAAAATATTTATACGGATTAAAAGAAGCTCCAAGTTCTTGGTTTGATTGATTAATTAGTTTTCTTAATTCAAATGGTTGTACAAATGGAATTTTTGATCCTAATATTTTAATAAAATCAAATTTCTAAAGATGTTTTAGTAGTTCATATTTATGTTAGAGATATTCTTTTTTGATCATCAAGAAGTTAATTGAGTACTAAGTTTTCCAAGATGATGAAAAATGAATTTTAAATTACTTTTATGGTTGAACTCAAATTCATAGTTGGATTTCATATTTTTCAAATAATGAATGTATCATTTTAAATAAAAGTTAATACACAAAATAAATTTTTAAAAGATTTATATTTTATAGCATTAAAAGTAGTCGTACTCCAATTAGTACTAATTTTATGCTTGATCTTGATAAATATGGAAAAATTGTTGATCAAACCACTTCTAAAGGAATGATTTGATGTCTTCACTACTTGACTAATAGTTTGCCAGATATAATTGTAATTGTGTGTATGTCTGTCCGTTTTTATGCTAATCCAAATGAATCTCACACAAATGATGTTAAACAAATCATCAAATACCTCATGAAAAATCTCAATTTAGGTTTGTTTACCCCCAAGGACAATCATTTGATATAGTGAGTTATTCAGATGCAAGTTTTTGTTGATGCAAGTCAGATTGAAGGAGATCCTCTAGGACATGTAACTTTTTGTGAAAGTCTTTGGTTACATGGTGTATTAAGAAACTAATTTTGTTTCATTATCTACTTATGAAACTTAATATATAGCTGTTGGTATCTATTGTATACAAATTGTTTTAATGAAACACACTATTTTTGACTATGGATATCAATTTAGGCATGTACCTATAAAATGGGACAATACAATAGCTATTAAATTTTCTAAGAACCCAGTTTCTAACGTTAGAAAAAAAACATATTGATGTAAGACATCACTTTTTGAGAGATCATTACCAAAAGGGTGATATCGGTTTATAATTTATTGGAACTGAATATCATCGTGATGAAATATTTACTAATCCATTGAACACTAAAATAAATAATTACATCAGACATGAGTTAGGAATATTCAATCAGTAAGATCTTGTGTTGCTTTTCTTTTGATATATTTCTAGGAAATTATCATACTGACAATTTTGTCATGTCGACACCATTGGTAAGATTTCGTCGTTGTCAAGCTGACATTGTTGTCAGGCCAACAGCATTGTCAAGAAGACTATATTGTGAAGCCGACACCATTTTCATTCCAAGAACTATTGTCATTTCAAAACTGATGCCTTTTCATGCTGGCACCATCAGTTTTATACAAAACTATCATACCAACACTGATAAATAATTTTTTCTATATGTTTTATGTTTTTATCAAATCTAAACTGTTTCATTAATTCCAAAAAAACCTAGTTCATGATTTTCATATTGTGTAATTTCAAAATCCCTAAATGATGTAAATTTGAATAGACCGACTCAACTTATTTACTACTCTCTCTCTCTCATCCACTGTACTCTTTCTTTACCCCCAACCTCTCACCTTCTGACCACCAGAATGAATTGATTTTAATTACCCATTTTATGTGATCTATTGAAGAGGGGGTGGATTGTGATTCAAAGAATCTAAAAGGTGAATCAAGAAAGCCTTAAGGTACTGTATATCCTATTTTGGAAAACCGTGATGTAACCTCAAAGAAATAACTACCAGTGGAATTGATCTTATAGAGAGTGTAAATGTTGTTAAAGGTGCTACATGATCAAGGATGTCTTGACTGGTTCGCAGTCAATTATAGAGTCTTTTACCAAAAAAATGGTATATGACTTTTACATGAATATGGAATCTTCTTTTGGAAGGAAGTAATATTTCCTGGGTAATGTATATTATAAAAGGGAAGAGAATATCTTTCACTTGAAGGCATTGTGATGATTATATTAAGGTTCCTCCCAAAGAATGGTTTTAGGATTATTATATTAATTCTTCTCCTAAAAGAGAATTCTTTTGTTATGAGACTGCTTTGAAAGAGCTAACTGGAAATGGTGAATATAGGATAATAATTTCCACACAATTGAAGGGTGAGAGAACACATTTATTAATGTTTATTCACCACCATATTTTTACAAGGAAAGGGGACTTTACTTATCTCAAGTATCAGGATATATACTTGGTGTATTGGATATGCAAATTATTTAAATGAAATTTGTGAAGATATCTGATGGTTCACAAAAATGAAATAATAAAACCTGGTTGTATGTCAAATTCTCTTTTCTACTACAGAATGGTTTAAAGCAATACTAAAGGATAAAGGTTGTGTATGTTATGTTGATGATGCTATAGTCAGTTAATGAAGTGGAATCTTTTTATGTTATGATATCTGTAAGAGAATGAAAATTAAATGGAACCTATGGTGGAAGAAATGGGTTGGTGATGAAGATGGACTGTATGAAAAGTTCAATCCTATAGATCATCCAGTTAGACCACGGGATCTACCTAGCCTTATTCCAAATAAACAATAAATCTATTCTTCAGATGAGTAAGAGGAGCCTTATACTCCTATCATAGATTCAGGATCACCAATTGACGATTGAAGTGACCCAGACACAGCTGGAAAAATATAAATATTTTCAATTAGACCTCCAAGTCCACCTCTAGACTAAAATTCTCATGAGCCTATTCTCAAATCTACTAGGATTGAAGAAACTGTAGTCAATGGAAGTGTAGAATATGTTAGTGAATCTAGTGAAGAAGAATATAAAGAAGAGGATGCAGGTAGCGGTGAACGTTGTTCGGAATTAGGTAGAGAATAAGAAGATGAGAAATTTGATGATGAAATTGGAAAATAAAATAATGATGATGGTGATAATGAAGAATTTAGTGAATGACATAGTGATATTTAATCTGGGCAACAAGATAAAAATCCAGATGTTGTTAGTATGGATGTTGTTGAAGAAAATGTTGTTGCATATGTTAAGGTTGTTGTTCCAGATGAAAATGTTTCTCCATCCAAACCTATTTCTCATGTTTTATATAATAGAAAAATAAATCTATTTTAGGAGAAGAAACTTATACAAGAATCATTGACTGAGGGGGAGAAGTTTTCCAATAAGTATGACACTGAGGAGGAACCTCAAGGAAGAGTTTCTCATGATGATGAAGAGAATGAAATTGGAAGAGTCAAGATTGATACTCTTACTCCACTAGATTCTTATATTTTGGATGAATGGGTAAGGAATCTTGCTTATGTGGCTCTGTGATTGTACTATAAATATTCGGATGATGAAGTTATTTCACATGAATCAAGGGAACCAGTGGATGAGGCATCTTCATGTGACTATGTCACTAATCCTAATTTTGACCATATCAATAAACACATATGTTCCTCAATAATACATTTAGTTCAATTTCAAATGAGTTATGAAATTGATGAATCCAGGAGAGAGAATGATGAGCTGACTAAATAATTTTATGTTATCTTATCTATGGTTGATAGTGTAAAGCATGCTGGAGCATCTAGTTTTACTCCATCCCCAACTAGTGTATCTCAAGCTGATTCGTCTTATATTTTCAATATGGTGATTAATGAAATTCGGCCAAATTTGATTACAACGGCAAAATGAATTGTGACAAGAAATAATGAACTCAGGAATGAGATAAAGAATTTATCGACTGACATCAATGCTTTAGCAACTGACTACATAAATATAATGGAAATTTATCTAAAGGGGATTGATAATCATTTCTCTCACATTAAATCTCTTTATTTATCTATGATATGAAATGATGTTAAGGAACATTCCACCTATTCTCTTTTCTTACCCTATACTTAACCATTTATACTTTCACAATCATCAGATCTTACTACAATTAGCTAAGTTTTGAATGAAGAGTTGAAAGATTTAAATACATTATCGCCAAGGATTAAGACTCTTCAGATAAGGTGCATGACCATCTAAAGAATTATACAAGAAATTATTCACACATTTAGGAAGAGTTGACAAATAATAATAATGACTTTTCCACAAAGCTCAATACCAATAATCAAATTAATAGTTTGTTTTTGTATTTGGCCACCAATCATACTCTTCCCCCAGTAACAAATGATTTTAAGGATCATATTCAGAACCTGATAGAATTCCCTCCCTTATATGACATGTTCAGATAAAATAATGATAATTTTGAAAAGGAAATGAAAAATGTTGGAGACATATTTGAGGAGTTCATCATGCTGTTAAAACCATATCTTCATGTTAAATGTGAATCCATTATTGTGCCTCCTTCTGTACCACATATCCCTACCATTCTGTTACTGCTCACGGTTTGATGTTAGATTTTGAGGCCTTATCCCAAATCAGATCCATCATTATAGAGCATGTTAATCCTCTTCATCATTCTCACCACAATCCTATCCTATCTTCTACTGTACCTAAATGAGTTCCTCTACCTCCTTTGAAAATCCATTCATACCTTCCAGATTATCATCCTAACCCTCATAAAAAACCATCCATTAATCCTTCTGATAATGGAAAGGAACACCTTGACACAAACACATAGTGTGGATCATTATCTGATGGGGATCATATCCTACATTATGTTTTTGAATGGTGTCTTTTAATACATTATACCTTCCTCATTAATGGATTTTTTTTGTCTTGCATTTCATTCAAGTCTATTTTTTTATCTATTTCTTTATGAAATTTTTTTGACTCCCTCGTCTCATTTTTCTAATCCAAAAATGGTGAGAACATTATTCAGCATTATTAAAAGGAGGATAACTACAAGGGGGTACTTTTATGAATTATTATCTATGATACATTATTTTAATCTTATCATTAATACATTAGTCTTTTTCTATGGATACTTAATAATGCCAGGATTTTTATCATAAAAAAGGGGGAGATTGTTGGCCCATTGATACAGTAGGACACAATATTTAACAATAAATTTTTTCATTATAATAAATCATGTTAGATAATAACAAATATTTTACTTCATGTTATATCCCAAATTATTTCAAAACATTAAATTGAATACCATATCATTTAAACCATATAAATATTTATATGTGTTAAAGTCTAAACATGGATATATCTTATTATCTCTGTGTAATTATTAGTATTAACACTCTTTGACATTGTTGAACTGTAAGATAGGAATAGCATCTAAAATTATCATTGTATGAGTCACTAACACTGAAAGATAGATGACTCACTATTTGATATGAATCACTTACGCATACGACCTACCATTAGTCCAAGTGACCCACCGTTTTGTGGTGATACCAACACACAGACTCACTATCATTTGAAATGAGTTAAAAACTGTTCTACTATCTCATATAGAGAAGAAAGAACTCACCATTGAAATTAGTCACTATTGGGTCAACTGTCTCATCGCCACAAGGAAAGAGTCTTCATTAATATGAGTCACTCTTAGTTCAAATGTCTCACCAGCAGTTGGAACATGTTAAGGATGGGTTGAGACACCGACCGAAGGGTACACCAACAAAAGGATATGCTCACAAACGAGTCACTGGTAGATTTTTTAATTTTGCATTTATTAATTTTCATTCTAACTGTAATGTTTATGACATTTAATGATACTGACATATTTTATAATACCTTGTAGAAATTTTAATAGATAATATGATTTACGATGAGCTGATGCACTTGGAATGTACATGATCATGGATGGACCTCAAGAATAAAATCATTTTGTAAAGAAAGAACAACATGTGGGGTTGTCGTGGTGCATACCTGCATGAGAGAGATATAATAAAGAATATTTTCAACTCTCATAGAAGCAAAATGAACTCAAGAATAGAAGAAAACATAGGGTGATATAAATAAAGATTAACATCGAATTGAAAAAGTACATTATTATACCAAAGATGGAGAAGAGTATACATTAAGAACACTACTTTTACATGGAATCCAATATACCACACTTTGTTTTTGAGTCAGCATCGAGAAGAGGAATCAGAATTCATCTTAACTACATTGGAAGAGTCCATAGTTTCACCGCATACCACACAAAGCCTTATAAACCTAACTCCATATCTTTAGCTCTATTGTGTTCATTTAGGTACATATATGAGCATTGTTTGTATCTACCTATTACACACACTCTTACTACTGTTCATAACTATAGGGTACTTCATATCTTCAATCTCACACTCTTTTTATCCATTTGAATCCATCATAAAACTGTGTAAGAGGTCGTGTGTGACTTGTGGGTTGTTATTACAACGATGAACTATGGTAGAGGTTAAGGGTGACCAGGACATCCTTACCTGTCTTTTTGAACCCCAATCAAAGGTGTGTATCCAATTGTTTGTTAATTTAAATTCTTGTTGGTATGTGATCACCAAGTGGAATTGATTAAGTCTCTACTTGAGACAGAACCTCCTGTTTTATTTCCACCATGTTTTTACCTATTAGATTTACTCTATTTTATCACATATTTCATAAAACTAAATAGAACTCTAATATTAAGTCTTAGTTAGTGTTTATAATAGAATTTACGTTTTGGGTAGTTTCCAAATCTGTATTAAGTATCAAATTTAAACAACTGAGAACTAATCATTATTTCGATAAATTAATCGAACAATCAAGCTCTTATAAATTAACTAATGCATTGTAGGACAATTGAATTTTAAATATTGGGGGAACTTCAAACAATAATTCTTATTAGAAATTTTTAGAGATACTCAATTCACCCCCCCATTAGTACTCTACTCCAACCAACATAAACATTTATGTGTTTTGTGAAAAACCTGACTACATGGAATGTAATTTGGAATAACAAATGTCATATAGGTATCTCATGTTATGCTTGAATTTATGTTCAGAAATAAATATCACATTCTATATGATGTGTCACACACCATGTGAATCTTTTTTGGTGAAATGGTGTGTATCCTAAGAGTAAATGGGAATAGAAATGGTTATACACATATATATAACAAGGGTACATAAGCATAGCTTGGTACCTAGGCATGCCACTTTACATGGGAATGAATATAAGAAAAAATAGGTGTACAAAAGAATATATAGGGAAATGGACATGAACATAACCACGTATTCCCTAGAACAAATAGGGAAATGGGATGAGTAATATCAAAATATATAGCAGTATGTTTGGTGCTAGATGATCACACAATGTGCAACAAGTACAAAATGTGCACATTCATTAAGATATTGTGAGGACTTTCCTTTCATTATTATGGATCGGTGTCGAATGAAGTGTGGTCCCTTGGATTATTCTCGGGAGGTTACAATGTGTCATTACTTATTGAGATTATGATTTTGATTGCCACCATATTCATTGTCTCAGCTAGAGTTTGTGTATCCCTTATTAAGAATGAGGTGTGATCCTCTATCTTTTAATCATTTCAAATAGTTTGTAATTGTGAAATATTAGTGACTAAATTATATAGTTTTGAGATCCACTGCTAAGATTGTTATATCAATAGGGTTTTCAGTGTCCACTTATCATTCAATATGAGTTATCTTATCTATGTTTTGATATCATCACAGTTTTGGTGACTACTCATTTTGTTATTCTAAATGATCATGTACTCTTGAAAGTGCATTATCATCGATGAAAAAGATCATGCATTGGATTCTATAGGATGAGAAATACCCTAAATCCTCATGTTGAAAATTATGTGAAATTGAGTGGTTAAAAACTCTTCAATATTATGAATCCTTGATGAGTATATATAAGATATAATTTTTTATATCTATGTATAATATCTGAATGAAATAATATTTGTGCTAAGCTAACCTCTATTGATGACTCATGTTTGGTGAGATCAGGGTGTTCTACAGGATAATTATATTATCATCCCTACATGGTCTATTACTAGATGTCTTGTTCTTTATGTGAACAATAGACCTTTTAAGGTGTCCCAGGAGGATAATGACCATGCAAATCATAGTTATCTAGATAGAAAAAGGTTAGAACCAATGTTATATTTGATTATTATCACCTAATTATGACTAGAATTGAACTTATATCCATTTTTTGGACTTATGTTTTTGCCTTTTTTCATTCTGGTACTTATATTATACTATTATTCTAAGATATATATATTTATTCAATCACTGGTGTTAGTAATAATTTACATTCAACAATTTATGTTCATATAGATGAGTGTGTGTGTGTGTGTGTTCATGTACCCTATTCTAATGCCTTCCATTTTTGAGATATTCCTACTTGGTGTGTGTGTTTACAAGTACCTTATTCTAACTCCTTCCATTTTTTGTGATATTCCAACTCGGCTATGTTATACATCTCCTGACATGTTTATGGAGATCTTGGGTAGTGATAGACCAGTAAAATGTAGGCTAGGTGGGAACTGATGGTTCATATTGTGATGATTTCCTTTAGTGTAGTGTGAACCATGATAGTGATAGTGACAAATAGATGTGTGATAAAAACAAATTTTGGACAAATTTTGATGGAGTTTAATGTAATTAAGTATGGATGTTGACCAAATTTAAACATTTTGGTAGATTAATTACTTTTTTTACTTTGAACTTGTTTTTAAATTATTTTTTGAAATGTTTTTTAAATAAATAATGTGGTTGAGTTTCATATATTCTAATTTTATAATTATAATATATTTAATTTTACAAATATATTATATATATTTTGATTAAAAAATATATTATATAATTGTGAAAAATATATCATAATACCAAATCATAATAATTTATTGAAAATATATTTTACAAATACACATTAATTACAGGAATTTTTTGAAAAAGATTATAGTATTACCAATGAAATCAGATCTCATATGAATATGTTGTCAAATATTTTTACAAACATATATATATTCTTTTGGTATTATCATAATCGAAACCGAAATATTTTTTCTAAAATAATAATTTTTAAAAACAATATTTTTACCAACAATTTAGTGATAAAAACATATATGTTGGTAAATTTCATTACTAAATTAAAACATAACTATACCGTTAGATAAAACCTTGTTAAAAAAGGTAAATATTTTATGTAATATTTTTGTTAAAGAATATTCTATTTTCAGTGTATGTTTCTCAATATTATTTCCTATTATTTACATGGTAAAAGGTTATTTTAAAATCTTATAAACACCTCCAAGTGGGAAATCATGATGAAATTAAAGTTATCATTATGTTAGACCTGGAGAAAAATATCAGACATGGTTCTCAAATTTAAAACGTTTTAATTTATCCAATGAATAGAGCTAGTTGAGTATAAGGTTTTTATTTGTTCCATGCGAAATTCTATCAAATTAGTAATTTTGATAATAAAAACACTTTGATTCAGTCAATACATGGTTTATGTATCTATTATTACAAAAAAACATTAATTCCAAACATTTAAATGAAATAAAAGAGAATTGTAATTACCCTCCATGGGAACTATTTAGTGATGTGATTATATTTTTTATTTCACATGGTGGATGAAGAAAATTATTTTTTCTGATTTCTAAATCTACGTTAATCCCAAAGCTTCTATTTCTATCGAAATTAATAGCATTTTAATTAACATTTATCAATATATCCAAAGTCCCAATCATGCATTAGAATTATTTTAGATGATTTATGGATGCATGATTCAACCTAATTTTAGATATATTAATATGTACCTACAAATTTATCTAATTATTATCAAAATACACAATTATCTAATATTTTTCTCAATTTGAATGTTCGAAACCACTGAATATAAATTTCATAATACAATGATTACATGGATTTAAAATATTGATAAAAATAAAAATAAAAATGAATATCATTAATGTTGTGAAATAAAATAGTTCACTAAATAGTCATTAGTATTATGAAGAAATTGTATGTACGATGTTCTCAATGGAAGAGTGTCTTTATGTTTTTAATATCGTAGATGCGATTTGTAAATCCATGTCTAATATTTCTTCTTTCATGTGGATTAAATTTCTATTTTAGTCTTTAAAGAGTGAAAAATATTATATGTAAATGGGCAGAATTTATGATAAATGATACATATCTGTATATATGAATGCATGGATACCTAATTATTTAATTTAGTGCGTGAATACAAAAACCCACATATTAGGGATATAGAAAAAGAAGTATAATTTTTATTCTCTCTTTAAATTTACACTTCAACATGTTGAGAGTATTTATCATTGATAAAACAGATTGTTCTTGTTAGATCTTCAACATATTATTCAAAAAAGTTAATCAAACAAATAAATAGAACTATTAAAATTTGAAATGGTGATTTTTAGGCATGAAAATGTTCTTTTAGGTAAGACTGCAATATAATATATGTCTCAAAAAGTTTTTGTTAATATTAAAATAAGTTCTCTATATATTTTGAAACAGAAAATGTATAAAATGGTGTGACCTAGCACTAAGGCCTTAAAATTCCTTTTTAATATTTTTTATTTCTAAATAAAAATTTCATAAATTTTTTTTTGACACATAGTAATTTTTTTTAAAGATTATTCTTTTGTAGATAAATATTTTAAATATTTTTTATGAAGTATTTATATATGAAAATATATTGGGTGTTAATTTGTATTTTATTAAATCTATTTTTTTCATCTCATTATTGATACATCTTTATTTACACTAATTATTATACCTTCCTCTCTATTTTATACTAGATATATTATTACAATCATAATATGCTTCATATAATACTTGTTTCATGGACACAATTCTTATGTTGTAGTGAGAAAATAACATCTGGGTCTATGAGTTTACTTTTTTGGTGGTGATTAATTATAAATTGCTGATCTATTACCCAATTATTAAAGAGTCTAATTATAATATAAAAACATTAACAATTTACTTTTAAAATGAATTAATTATATCTCATAGACATTTATGATGTTTATTAATGTATACTCACATAAGGATTATAAGAATTTAACTTGAATTAGATTGAGGAAAACGTTTTTCAATAATCAATATTAAAAATTCGGTTTAAAATTTTTTATTACGTAATATATTCTTCCAAAATTATTGATTTTTTCATTAAAAAATACATTTTGTGTTCTTTTCTAGTTGTGTTGTGTATATTTGTAAGAATGTACCTCAAAATAGAGAAAACATTTGAATAAATTATATATTATTTTGGATTTCATATCTGGTAGAAGTAGGGATGCGTTATCTGGAATTTCCTTTAGATATGATTTACAGTTATTTTAGTAGCTTAATTGAATTTTATTTTTTAATTTTAATTTTCATTGAGGTAATATTTTATTATAATAAATTTTAATTATGAATAATACAATTTCATTTTCATTTGCCTCCTGGAAGCATTCATCTTCTATAATTGATGATCTTTACTCAAAATATTAGTTAACAATTTCCATTTCACATTCCTTCATATATATATATATATATATATTATTTTCAATACAGTTATAATTGTTTTTACTTATACTTTATAAATGATTTTGATTTTTATAACACAACTTTTTTTGGGTAATATTCAAATTCAATTAAGGGGTTATTTAGATGAAATAATGAATTTGAGAAATAAATATTAATTTAATAAAGTATTAATAATAAATATTATTTATTAAAAATAAATTATCTTTTATTTTTTATAGATTTAAATTTTAATTTTAAAATAGTTTGAAAATAGATATTGTCAAAAAAACTACAACATTTCTCAATAAATATCGATTCATGTTTTAAAATTGTAAATTCCCATACTTAGGAAATTATTTGGATAAAAGAGAATTTTATTTATTTAATACGAATGTTGAAATTATCGGATGGAGAATTATTCATAATTTTCGAGGAGAGTAAATTTTTAGTTTAAAATTAAATGTGATATAAATATACATTGTGTATTATATAATAATAATGACCCTAAACCGATTTAATAAATGCTATAATTGCTATACAATAACAATAATATTTTTCCACTTTAAAATAATTAATTTTGATTATTATTATAAGGACTTCATGAATCCTCAAAAACCAAAAGTATATTTTACGATTTGAAATTAAATTCATTAAAGACATGACTCATTTCCACCACATCAAGGGTATTATTTAAATAATATTAGACGTTTTCATTATAAAATAATTATAACCACCACTATTTCTTAGAAACCATGGAAAAAACCATGGGAATGTTTGTTTTTATGTTTATTTTATTATATAGAGTACAAAACCTCTGTTAGGAAAATAATTAAAAGCTTCCCTTTATTTTCTCGTATAAAACCACCAAATACTCCACTTCTCTTCAATAAATCACCTTGTAGCCCAAACTTACTTTTCCCTCCACTCTTTATAGTCCACAAAAGGTTCTCCCAGTCTATAATGAATCTCCTCCCATTATTTTGGAAATAAACTCTCTAGCTCAGGAGTCTCGCACTCTCCCGTTTTTTTATCTATAACTTCTTTTATGTTAGGTCATCTAATTTCTTTTTTCCATATTGTGATATGTTTTTCCTTATACCCCTAATATTCTATATTATCCCCAAATTATGATAAATTCCTTTAAATATCATTGATTCCTTTTATGAACCATTATGTGCACATATTTAATGGAAAAATTCATTAAGGGGTCCTCTCCTTCTCCTCTTTATTCATGAATAATAAATATAGTAAGAGTTTTATCAGTATTTAATATTTTTGGGATATGTACTACCATATTTAATTTACTTATTTATGATTTATAAATTATTTGATACCCCATTTAACTTTCATTAATCCCTCCCATGAACATTTATAAACCTTGTTATGATGCTTAAATTTCATTGTGATTCCCCATTCCAAAAAAATTGATTAATTAATACTCATATAAAGAAGGGATAAATCTAAAAATATACATTGTAGCTTCCAACACAAAACTATGATATTTATATGTTAATAAAACATTTAAATTTATTCATTCATGAGAAATATATAAATGAAAACGATTTAGATAATCATAATGTCATTCCACAAATCATTACTTGCCACATACCTCATAACCAACACTCTTCAATTAATGGAATTAAAAAAACTATAATTATATGGAACCCCATTTTTATAATATTTAAATAAATAAATTCCATATAGTATTCCTCTCGTATATTCCTCATTGAAATATATAACCTATAAATATTTTACAAAAAATTAATGAACTACAATATCAATAAGGGTTGGACAACTGTACTCCTATAGGGATTTCTATGTTATCAAGTATCCTACTTCCGAGACCTCCCCATATCTACAAGAAAATAATGAAATGTAATGGTTAAAAAGCTATATATCCATATGGAATATTTATATCACTGAGGTCCTCTTAATAACAACTCAATTCATGATTACTACACATCACATTCAGGCACAATATTTTAGCAATAACATCACAATCTACATCGTCATCACTAGTCACAGTGAATAGATTTGTACAATTTCTATTAATTTGACATACCATCTAGGAGAACCTCAAATTTATGTTTTATGGGGGAGGTACAATTATATCACAACATACCTATGTCTTCCTCAAATTAGACTTTGAGATTTAATATTAAAAACACTAATCATTACCCATATCCCCTGAATTTTAAATTTAATAACCTCAACAACGACTATCAAAACCAATTTATGATGTTACTATGAATTGAATTTACCATAATATATTAGTGGTTATGACCATATTATTTTGTACCTTCACATAAATCATCAAATGAGGATTTTCACCAACCTGAAGTGTTTTGAATGATGTTTTATGTTAAATAAGATATAATAAACAGAAACCATTTTTTCATTTAAATACATCAGGATCATTTAAAATATTCATAAAATGATGTATTTAAGAGGATTGAATATCTAATTCAACCCATGTAAAATTATTAAAATGAATGAGATCCGTGTTACTCAATTCTACTAACTAAACCCGAAACTACCATACCTTTATTGACAGGCCTAATATAATTCCCACCTTCATACATGTAGAATCAAATAAATATAGAATCATGAGTCACAACCCAGTATACTCAAAGGTACCCCTCCAGGTCCATAAATGATGGAAGATAAACAATCAACCCTAACTTCTACCCTCTCTAGGACCTGAGTTAGATATTATCAATGAGGGTATAAAATCAAACATATTGACGGAATTTATTTCATAATAAAAAATTTGTATTGGGGGATAAAATGAAAACATTCTAGATACAATATCAAATAAAGGTAAAATGATGTTTAAAACCATCCAAAAATCAATGTATATTGCTATATAAATAAAAATTAAGTCCTCAAATAAAATAACAAATGAAATCCAAAGTTAGTCACAGAGAAGGAGTCGAATGTTTGGGATATAAATTTCAATATCAATTTTTGTAGTCCTCTATGAAAAATGAAAAATATTATTTTTAAATAAAGGGAGAGTATGGAGTGTTTACATACCATCATCATACCCAAAAACACTCATGCATATGTGAAAAGTGAATACTAAATGACCTATGAACAAATAGTGGAACTAATACACACCTAAAGCTATCAAATAATCGAACACACTCTCTCTAAATAATTATTACTAAATAAAAATTCCACGTTTAATAACATAATAATGAGCATATCGATTAAGGGTACCTACACTGATTTTCTTAAAAATGTATGCTCTAATGCCTCATGTCTTATACCCTAGAGTTATCATCCCATCAGTCTGAAAACCACCCATAATACACATCATAAACCATATCACATCCTATATGAAGACACATGGGAAACTACATCACATCAATCAAAATGGAATTTAGGAATTATCTTTTTAATATGATATTCATGTGAAACTGTACATCACTTACACATTCCCCCATAACCATTTCTATATAATGATTGTAGTAAGGTATTATGAAAATTAATGAAACCGACCTCTTTACATCCTCCCACCACTCACGACCACCACTATAAACTAGATAATCGATATAACCTAAAAAAATATTAAGTGCACTACTACATGTTTTCATGTGAAATAACCTCACATTGAAGAGAGAACATGAAATTATGGGTATTCATTACTCGATCCTCACAATGATGGATGTTTCAGAAAACACCCCCAAATGATTTGGGTTTCAAAACATAGTACTCGATGTAGGTGGGGTGTGTAATGAAGTAGAAAAAGAAAAATATAAATTATAATATCTGCACATAAGCCTAACATATGGGTTTATAACAAGAGTAAAATTAAATCTCACATAATCACTTCAAGTCTTGAAATATTTTCCACCTTCACTTCCAAATATAAAATGTATCACACTAAAAAATCATGAAATAATCCATGAGTAACATTCCATATTTATTTTCAATTTAATCATTTTAATTTTTTATAATTGAAAACCTCCTTCTCTTATCGAACACATTTATTTCTTGTTTATTAATTACCACTTTAGACACACATCCAAATTTAGTTATAAGGGTTCATTTAGCATTCTAACCTATGGATTTTACATTAAAACATTAACATTTAAATTTATCTCTATCCGGAAACTAAAAATAACCATTTCAAATCCACATGATCTCTATCAGAATGACCTCACATCCTAACTACTCCTTATAAAAACCAAAATAAATCCCAAAAACTTTCTAAATTGGATTAAAAAAGTGTATTACACAAAATTTAATTTTTTATTTCCATGTTTAGAGAAACAAAAATTCAAAATCCTTTAGGAAAAATAATTATTTTATCAATATATCTTCTATATTTTTTGTGATGTTCCAATCCCGGATGCCACTAAATATTTTTCTTAGACTAGTTGGCCCCATGGCCTCAAGACCATCTCCCCAAACACCATAAGATGATGATTAAATGTAATTTTCAAATTTATTTACATGGGGATACTATTCCCACATTTATACAGTTTAGAAATACAGTGATATATATATATATATAATTTATGAAAATCTAATATAAGGCAGAGTAGAATAGCTAACCCCATAATGTCGGGGTGTGTATCCTGATGTAGTGAAAGCACATATAACATCCAATATAAATAATAAAAAATGAATTAAACTAAATCTAATATAGATGGATGATAATGTATGTATGTTTTAATAAAGTTGGAAAACATGGATACACGGAAATAGGAAATTCATGCTCTATAAGATAATTAAATGGTATGAAATTAAGAAAATTATATCAAAGAATCCCAAGATACTACTGGTTCATATTCCCAATATCGCATCCTATGTCATTCCAAAATTTACTCATCCATAATAGGACACTTTAAATTATTTATACCTACAAGAATATAGTCTCCCAGGGTGACATCGGCATCCCAGATTGGTTGTGAGATAAATATCTTTAGGACACCAACAATGATGTCTAAAATTTACCAGTCTTTGTATATAATATATAACTGTGTAGATATAATAATGTAAATATGTATTAATAACTGAAAATGGTTAGGATCTGGTTCCAAAAAGGAAAACAGGTTTTCACTACCTGCTTCGTCCCATTCCAAAAGAACTCTGAATAAATATACGAGGTCCCAATGCCCAATGAGAAACTTTTAAGGGAATAAATGACTACTATAACATTACTAAAGGAGATGAAATTCCCAATATCACAGTATAATCACAAGGTATTCCATTCCTGTAAAATATCACAAGGGATGAAATGCACATATAGTGTCACAAGGGACACCATGACCGTATAATTTCACAAGGGATTCCATACCAATGTAATATCTCAAGGGATTTAATGCCCATATAATATCACAAGGGAAAATATTAACATTCTTATAATTATTAAGGTTATTCTTTCCCATAAGATATATCACATTTATACGGGCCATTACTGCAATTTTATATAATTATTATCGGTCACCATGATGGTGTGTCTTTCATGAACACTATTCAATTCAATTAGGAAATTTGGGGTTACTACTCACATTTAGTTGCTTTAATTATTTTAAAAGTGTGTTATCTATGAAACAAAACATAATTTATACATTAAATATTTGATATTTCATCATTTAGAATTGAAAACATACACTAAAACATGTGATTTGGATATATACTCAAGATATTCACATAGTAATAATGATTGAGAACCGAAATCGAATGTCTCACTCTAAGGTTGAAAAAATATGATATGAAATGGGTTTTAATAAGTCACTATGTTCCAATAAATGAAATAAATTTATGAAATATTAAATTTATGAGTAATATATGATGAAACAAGAATCCAGAACAATGAAACATATTATATAACAATTTAATATTAAGGGATAATAATTTTACAACCTACCTCATTATCATAAAACTCACATTGTCCATTTTAAACCCTTGATTTGGTAATGATCGACTAAAAATAGTGGAATGGATTAATTCCTCCAAAACAATTAATATAAGCCTACACAACGATAACTTCGCCGAGAGGATAAAAAATAGAGAACTAATCAAGAAGAATTAAGTACATACTAATTCACATAATATGTGACGTAGAAGGATTGAATCAGACATTAGATATGAAAATGGGATCAAAACCTATAGAAGAGTATTCAAAATAGATCAATGTGATTGGGATAACTCCATTTTATAGAATATAAGGGAATAGATGGGGTGATGATTATATTACAATTAAGGGTAATATGTTAATTCATTCAATAGTTATTGGGTAACACAATTTAGATCGATTTTTGATTAAACTATGTGAAAACTATGTTCTGTTATTCTATGCTACAGGTTTACCCACACATTCATTATTCAAGGATTGACTATACACGTAGAAACAGTGGAAAACACCTATGATAAAACCTTCATGTGATCATTCATTTGAATTCACACCCATCTAAAGTGTTTTAAAAACCATGTTAGATCTTCTTTCTAGCTACCGCTCCTCACACAGTTATGTGTAACCATTCTTACTTCCCCACACAGTTTCTTGTAACCATGTGGCCAACATGTTTTTTCTACCGGTTGGGGCTCCGCACTCTAGAAAATCACTGGAAAACCTTGTAACATTTATAACCTCTGAGGGAATCAACATTAGATCAACAACAAAGAATTATAAAAAATTTTAAAGGATACATGACTATGAAAAAAACTAGGGTCTTATTGTATTCCTGAAATAAAAGAACACATCTCTGGGTTCATCATCTATGATTGATGAAACGCTATCGAAGAACAGTATTGGATAGTAAGAATGTATCTCAACCTCCTGCTCCCATGTAACATCCTATACATAGAAATACTTTTATAGAACTCATACTAAAGTTAAAAACCAACCTATGAGAGTCCTTATGCTCCATCAATGATGCTTATAGAATACTCTTCCAAAGTAGTGTCAACATTAGGATCCAAATTATGGGATTACAAGTATAATATGGTTCATAATGATATTAGTGAAGCTATGAAATGCGTAAGATGTTGTGAAATGACCTAGTATTTTGAATGATATATTTTTCTTCCAAATGTGTCTTATAATATATTACACAAAAAAACCATAAATATTTATTAATTAAGTGAATATAATGGGAAATGTGACAATTAGGAAATGATTATTATATTACCATTGGTCAATTATGAAAATTTGTCTTTATGACCATTGTGAAATATATTCATGGCAATAATTTTAATTATATAATTATATTTTATAAATAAAAAATACAAAGTATAATTAATATAGAAAGGAGGATTAGAGGACATAACCATCAGAATCATGTCTTAAGAAGCCCATTTTTTAGTACAAGGGAGAATGGTTGCATCTCTGGGGTTCTCCCTTAACCAAGCCCAATCTGATCTTCAACAAGTTAAGCGTGAATGAAATATCCGAAAAGATAAGTTCATGTTAGTGGAAACTAAAACTTAATCAGTTTAAGTATTGCCTCTACGTGAATCTATCACCATCAGAAGCCTTACCCTTTGGGCATACATGGGTTTTATATGTTTTTACATACAGCATCCATAATTAATTATTGTTTAATTTCTATTTATAAATAAAATTTCTATTAATTTTTTTCTTTTTATGAATAGTTTTTCCTAATAAAGTATTGGTGCAATTTGATAAAATAAATTTTCAGGCACAAATTTTAATTTTCAAACAAAGATATATATATTTATAATAAAGTATATTTTTATTAATATTATTTATTTTAATGAAATGGTGTGATAAAATCCACTTTCTTGTGAATAAATGATAAAATAATTTTATTATTTCCTTAAAATGTTGTAAGTTTCATAATTTTTACAATGTATTTTCACCTTGATATTTTCATAGTAAATAAGGATTTTTATAGTTACTAGTTAATGTTATAATATTTAGTTAATTATTATGATAAACTAAAAAATAATTTTTAAATAAGTATGTTGAATTTAGGTAATGGTGAATTCATTATAATATTTTAAAAAAGTTTATTTTTCCCTAAATATAAATAAATACAGTTTGAGGTTTTGGGTGTGGTTAATGAATACATAATTATGTCTTAATTATTTACTAATTAATTTATAATAATCTATGACACATTTTTTTTTCTTCTTAAAATCAAGTTTTTTAATATATTCTAATAATCATCCAAGTGTATGATAAAAAATCCAATGTCTAAAATGGTATCTTTAACATTAAATTCAATATTTTGTGAAAACATATAATTTCTATGAAAAAAGAGTAATATAATATTATTATTGGGTTGAGAGTGTTAAATAAACATAAAATATGGCCCAAATGTCCAAAAAAATTAGAAATAAAGCCTAGGAAATCCCATGGGTTTTCATTTTCTATAACATAGATTCTTGAAGCCTATATTTGGAAATATTTAAGAAAACCCCTCCATTATTTCTACAAATATCTACCCATTTCCCTATTTAAATTTACTAAAAATGCTTTATAAATGTATTTTTGGTGAGTTTACCTCCACAAGAGTCCCCTAAGGTTTCCTCAGGCCTCCAAGGATCCAATAATCTTGTTTTATGTTTTACTCTTAAAGGTAAGGGAATTGTTCTTCCTTTATATTATATTCGAGAACCCACATTCATATATTTATTCTAAATGTTATAGTTACACTGTTAATAATCTTTGTTATCATAGTTTTAATTCCAAATTTTGTTTTATAAATGTGATATCATGGTCCCCTCTCATTTTACCTCTTCTAAAACCCTATTTTAAACCCTTTATTTTACAAAATTCACATCTCATAATTCCTTCTTCATCTCGAGCAATTATATTTTATTTAATTTTTATGAATACCCAAGAGTATTTTATTTTATATTTTACTCTCATATATTTTAGAAACAATTTATTTTATTTTTTTATTAACATAAATTAAACCTAAATTCCCTTTCCATGGACTAGAAATGACATACTGATCTTATTTTATTGTACTTTTGAAATGACATGATTTTGATATAAAAAAAATTATTCTCCAAAGGTAATTTATGAATTTTTTTATAATATATATGGATAAAATTAGATATTACATATTCAGGGTGTTCCCTAATATAACACCAATGCATTCGGTAAATAATTTAATCACTGGAGATGCCATTTTTATGATGCCTTGGGGAATAACCGTGGTATTCTTCATTTACCAAACCTTATTAATTAAACATTGTGATATGTTTATGAATGTATAAATTAAATTTTTTACCACATTTCCATGTTAAAAATATTATTATTTTTTTATTATATACCTCTTTTTATATTACTCATTCCACAATGATATTCTTTATGTTCTAATTGACATTCCTAGTGAATATATGTAAATTTTCTCCCTTACTATGCTTTATTCTCACATATTTACTTTTATTTATGTCCCAGATGTTTAAAATAAAGTAAATATACTTAGGATTAAGCCATTAATATGTGTTTCATGTGGAATAAAATAATTTTCTATATTTTCATGTATTATGTTTCTGTTTTCCATGAAACAAAACTTTTAAAGGTTCAATTTTTTATCATGAAATGAAATGTTTATTTTAAAAAGGTAATATTCCATAGTTGGTATCCAAGGAAAATTTAGTTATTTGAGAAATTATCATTTGAAACCATTAGTAAGTACCCTATGTACAAGTTTAAATATAGGTTTTAGTAAAGTATTAAGTATGTGGATTCTGAGATAACAAAATTGTGTGGATATAAATAAGTGAATGTAGACCAAGCACAGATGTGTCTAGGGGAAACACATGAAACATCTCTTTGAGCTATACTCAATCGAGAACTAGTGTATGATATTGTGTATTATATAAATCCTGGTTTGAAACACACATAAGATATGATTGGTAAGTCATAATATTTTTATGGACCATTGTGAAGGATTTATTGAAAATTTATTTATTTTTAATGAATAACATATCTATGGATGAAATTTTAGGACACAAAATACCTTTTTTAATATAATATTCACAAAATATACATGTTTCTCACTATATTTTTCTTATTTTATAAAATTTACACAAAAAAAAGAGGAAACATGTAAATGATAAGCACAATGGATCGTGTGATGAAGGCCATCTGATGGAAGTCGGAATGAAAACATTCATGATAATGACAAATCAATTATCTTGTTTTACGAGTAATTATATTAATCACATCATGATATTGGATTCACCTTGAAGGAAAAAAATTCCATTGTATCCTTCATATATCAATTACCAACTTCTTTTAGTGGATCACCCGACACATTTATTGTTGAACAATATATAAGCTCTATAGAAACAATATTTTATATACTATGTAGTTTAGAGAAGGAGAAAGGCATACATCTATTTTACCATTTAGAGTAAGAAGTTGTTCATTGGTGGAAAATAATTAAAAAATTTGTTCCCAGAATGGTGCTTGATGATATGGATTGGGAAGCGTTCATGGGAATATTTTTCAATAAATACTTCACCTATTTAATGAGAACAAAAATGATGAAGGAATTACCAGAGTTGAAGAAGAAGGAAATTGAATCAATAGGAATCTATGAGATGAAATTTTCAATAAATTCAAATGCCACATATAAATTTTTTTGTAGTCAAAGTGGAAATTTATATAGAGTTTATATTGACTAATGCACCACCTATAGAGGAATATATCCAATTGATACTATTATAGTTATGATAAGATAGTGCATATTTCAATGAAGGATGCACTGGGGTTCGGATATACAAATTGGTCACATAAATTGAATGAAAATATTTTATCAATGTATCCAAACATAGGGAGTATCACTGATCATAGAATAGGATGAAATGAAAAAAAAATCAACATGGAACAAATGTTGGAAGAATAATTTGGGAATTGGTTACATGGAAGTGTAAAATGTTATAAGTGTAGAAGCGATAATCATTTAGCTCAGAACAATGATTGTGAGGCGAAGCATAAAATTCTCAATAGTAACGACAATAGTTATATAATAAATACCCAAACTGATGTCCAATCTATAAGTGTGGACCAGTTGGAAACTTCTCTTATCATTTACCAAATACGTAGGTAGTATAAGAGAATCACCATCAACTGTAGCATAGGCCAAGGGAAAAAGATCATGTTTTTTTCATCATGAGGGTTAAAGTGGAAGCTCAAAATGATGTGGTCGAAGGCACTCTTAATATTTTAAAAAATATATGAAGGACCGTGATTGATTTTTTTTCTACAAAATCCTTTATTTCCTCAAGGTTTTCAAAGAATATATACTGAATTTATTAATTTATAGAATTACAGCTATCATTAAATACCCTTTAAGAGATTATCCAAGAATCAAATTCATATAGAAACACTAGTATTGACATTGTAGAAAAAAATATCAACGCAAATATATTATCCATTACTATGATTTAATTTGACATTATACTAAGGATCGATTGTATATCAATTAATAATTTAAAGATCAACTACAGAAGAAATGAAATCTCATTAATCTTGAATGTAAAACCCATAGTTATTTTCAAAGGGGAGATATCGCGACCAGATCATTCTCAGAGAGAATATCATCTAGAAATACATATATATATGATTGGTGAAGAGAAAAATGAAATGAAAGTATAATAATCGAACATGTACTCATCGTTCATTAATACATTGATATGTTTCTTAACGAGATGAGGGTCCCTACTCATGAAATAGTGGTATATTTCTCCATTGAACTCATAGAATGATCCATGCAGATATCAAGTAACCCATATACAATAAAAAAATTCTAGGTGGAGAAATTAAAGAATGAACTTCAAGAAAATTTTGAGACGGGGTATGTCCAGCCATGTATATCCTTGGGAAGAACCTATTCTATTTTTGAAGAATGAGGATAGATAAATGTAAAATCGAAATAGTATATGTTGATTATCAATTATAAGAGGATGGTGAATTTCTAGTTTAAAAAAATATCTCTTTTAACCTTAAGGAAATCTATGTTTAACAAATTTATAAAAGATGGAATCAGAAACCCACTTTTGATCTTAACTAAGATAAATATTTGTCTATGGTCCAGAAATATGGATCCCGAAATGAACATTAAGAACTATTTTCTTAGAGAACGAATCAACCTTAAAGAGTATAGAATCTTATTTATCATAGTAAGTAAAAATAAAACAATATATAATTATGTTATACGTTCTTTATTTTAGGAAAATAAATGGGAAACTAATCACGAAGCAACAATCAAGTAAACAAGTAGAAAATATTTTAACCCAAAGATTAGGGTATCCAACAACGTTGAAAATTTTATCTTGATTAATAATTTAAATAATGTCTATCTTAACCACCATATGCTAATCCCCCGCTATGAATATCGGAGACTATCTTGTTATCCTGGAAATCCCTATAGATTTAAGGTAGTCGGATCCTCTGTTATCCTATCCACAGAATCCATTGATTGTAATCAGAAACTATTGAACTCTCACAAATCATGTTAAACAAGATGTTTATGGTTGAAGAAGAATTTCATAAAACACACAAGGCATAAGTGTATTTATATATCTATAGAGCACTTCAATAAATGTATTCTATAGTATCATAAGTCGACAGATGGATAATGAGCTCATTCGAATGAGATCCTATTTATAGGAAAAACATAAATGGTCAGCTCCATCCTCTAATGATCATGTATTTACTTGAATATCGCTGGGACCTATATGAATGTCAGTCAACCAACAATTAGTTAGAAACAAATTTTATGACATCGTTTCACTGTAACAAAAACAAATAAAACAATATCATGATTGAGAATCAATAATGTGTAAATAAAATAAAGTATCTTAGCCAAAAAATAATAATAAAAATCAAAGAAAAAATAGAAATCGGAGTGTAAATAAATAAACAATCATATTCTCAAAAAATGAATATTTGGATTTAGTTTTTCTAAAAATTTGGACTCTGAATTCTATATATTTTAGAGTCATAATTATGAGGAATTCACATTCTGATTTTAGATTAATTTAGAGTCTTAATTATTAGGGATATAGAGTCCGAATTTTGAGGAATTTAGAGTCAAAATTGCCGAGAATTCGAAGTCTAAATTTCGAAGAATTTGGATTCTGAATTTTTAAGTATTCAATGTCTGAAAATATAAAAACATGACATCCAAGGAATTATAAACATCTATGGTTTATGATAAAGAGACATATTTTTCACATAGTAAAAAAATATGGTTACACATCGTGTTGATAAGAATTTGAGTAAGGCATTGAATAACTAGGTAATGAAAAAACTTTTAAGAGAAATAATATTTTCCTTAATGAAATGTGATTGTGATTTTCAAAACATATTGGAATGGAAAAGTCATAATGAAACCATATGGAATCAAAAATCTCTTCCTTTTTGGAAATCACGAACTAACTTTTGAAAAATAATATAAGGAATAACAGATATTCTTTTTTAACATTAAAAGAAACCTTTAGTTATGTCATAAAATGAATACAACTAACTCCCCCTTAGGTTTTGGAATCCCTATGTATTATATTCTGGTCTTTCCAAGAGTATTTATTTTTTCATACTTAATAATATATTCTTTTTGTAGACTCCCCTTACATAATCTCCCCCTTTCTTAAGGTATTATCTATTTTTACATAATATTGTTTTGATCATTCTTTTCTCCTGCTTTGTGATTTTAAAAAAAGTAAAGGAAAAAATTAAAAAAATGTACCTGAAATATTAGTAATATATAAGGAATAATAATGAAATAAAAATCTCTGTATGATAGAAAATATTGTTAAATGGTAATGATACAACAAAAGATTAGATTGAAAGAAAAATAAATCATCCTTTTCTTTTTTTCAGAATGATCTTTCTCAAGGTTTCCTTTAATTTATTTTGCTATTTGTGATCATCCTCAAACCTCTTGAGAAGCAGATCTAGATCATGATTCTTATTTTCATTATCCTTGATTTTTTTCTTCTTGAGACTTCAGAATTTGATCTTGAGATTTTTCTACCTCTTATTCCTATTTTAACTTTTTTTCGAACAATATCATGAGTTACCTTTATCTCATTAAATTTTGTGCAAAAGAAATAAAGTTACCATCCAGATAATTATCCTCATACATCCGAGATGTTTTATTTTGATTTAATGTTTTAGATATATTAGAAATTATGTTTTTACAGTGTCATTATACTAGTGAAAATCATCTTCTACGGATTCATTAAATTCTTCAAAAATATTGAGAACCAGGATTATTAACATTGAACATTTTTTTAATTTCCTCACATGATCTCCTATGATCAGCATATCTAATATGAAATTTATTTTCATCTACCTCATGCTTGATAAATATTTCCATGGGTAAGCTTATGAAATCTGAAAACATATTGAAAGACTTTTGAAGCAATAGATATCTCGAATCGTTGCATAAAAATAAAGGAATGGTGTTCACTAACTTATTCAAATTTTGAAAAACAAAATATTTTCCTAGGAAATATAATTATTTGGAATCAGATTCCCTTGATGTTTAAGATTCTTTTTCTATATCTTTATCTATCCTCTTGGATGATCTACCAACATTGTTCTTAGGTTTATTAATCACTACCCTCTTAGGGATATCAACAACCACCTGTTTTCCTTTATCAACATTGGAAACACCTTATCATACCTCAAAGACTCATGCCCACTATTATAGAGTTAGACTATCTTATATTTAACAACCTATTATTTCTCAAAATCTCCATTAATAACATCAGAATGAATGAAATCACTGTTTATTCTCTCAGAATTAGTATATATTTCAACCACATCCTTTCCATTTTCATATTTCCCTTGAGATTAAAATTTGGTTGACTCAACCTGGGAATTTTGTATTGATAACTTGTCTTAGGGAATTTCCTTTTAATTATATTATTCAACTTGATTGATGATATCTTCACTCTCATCTTTTTTCTCTTCATCTAATTTTAAATCTTCTTGATGGGTAATATTTTCATGCAGAATTGTTTCCAGAATAGGAATTTTTTTTTCCAAAAGTCTCTAAAGGAATTGATTCATGTGGAAAATATTCTAGTACCTTAATATCTTCATAAGCCTTATCATTATCTTAATGTAAGTCTTGGAAAATTTATGCTTCATATATTTTTGTCTTTATCTTCTTCCCTTTTTCATACCATTCATGTTCTTTAGATTCTATAATCTTTAGGGTTTTTTTCCTCGGTAGGGTCTAAACTGAATCTTGGATATCCCTCTTTCATATTCTTATTCTTCTATCTCCATTTTAGACTAATTAATGAAATAATTTTTTATTATTTTTCAGATTTGGTGGAGCTAACCAAGTTTACGAAATAGTTTAGTTTTCATTGTATTTTAGTTCCTTATCTTTTCTCTTATTCTGGGATTTTTTAGATGTTTATATTACTCACCATTTATTGATCAAATCATGAACCTCACTTTCAGAAAGATCATAAAATATCCCGATTTTGAAATGAAACAAATATTTATCCTCCTCATATTTTCATCAAATAGCAACATGATCTTAAATGTTCTGGGTTTAGAACTACACAAAATTTTTAATGATTCTGAAAAAACCATAATGATATTCTAAAAGATCATGGGATAGATGCTTATCTGAGACATTAGGTTTCCATTCATTATTTTGGTGATATTAAAAAGTATATTATTCGCCAGGTTTATCTTTTTACAGTTAACCAAAAAATCTATCAGATAGATAACTCTTTTCTTTAGAGATTCCTTGTCTCCATTTCTCAGAATAATAAAACAATGTTCCTATAAGGATAACATCCTGGAATTTGTTGAAATATAGTTGATCTTTGGTGAATTTACTCACTTGAGTCATAGGTACTCAATTGTTTTTTCCATAGATAAAAAAGTGCATCAACTTGATAAGTAATACCAAGAATATTTGCATCCATGTTGAATGATAATTAATAGGTTTACTTATAACTCTTAAATGAAAAAATTTCCATTCCCCCATATTCATAAAAACATATAGTATTATAAAACTCTATGATAATTTCAGGATAAATTATATCATGACTCTTCATCTTAGAAACACAAAAACTATCCCATTCATTCAGCTATATATTCTATGTAATCAACAAATTTCACATATCAATGAAATTTGTGTGCACAAACTTTTCCCAGTTGATATGAGAATCATTTACTCTCTTATTTGAAGAAATCATATATTGTAGGGAAAAATCGAGCGATATCTATAATTTAATTAAAATTGAAAAACATAATGACCAATTTGAATATTAATAGAGCTTCATTGCAAAATGATTTGAAAACCCGATGTGGGTCACAGATTACGGGGTACATTATATAGCCTTTGAGGCGACTGTTTGAATTCCTAATTTAATTCAATGGTTTAAAAAAGATTGATATGATCAAATGGTTGAGTTGAATTCTAATGATTGATTTTGCAGGTTCTGATCTTTTGATGTTTTAAGGAAACATTGGAATTAAAGAATTTTAATTTGATAGATTTTTCTTAAATCAATATAGAAATACCAACAAATAAAAAATTCTATTACGAGAATTTATGGAAAGAAACATACCTTCGGGAATGAATATAACAAATTTTCATTATTGAAAAGTTTCTTAACAGATTCTAGAATATTTTATTAATGAAAGGAAATATTTGATTCCATAAAATTATGTTCTGAAAAAAAATACTAAGAAAGAAACATTTTGGGTTCGAAAAAAAATTATTAAAAAATAAAAATTTTGGATTCCACAAAATATTATTAAGATATTTTCTTTAGAGTATAAAAATATGAAATCCCCATATGAAAATTTGTTTCATAATGTATATATATAGGTATCAACTAATATGTAATATAGAATATTACCTTATGGTTATTATTGCTATCTTTTCTTTAATGTATTCAAATCTATCAAAGGGTAATGATTTTTTAAAAATATCAGACTGTTGATGATGTGCTCCAATAAATTGTAAAATAATATCTCCATTATGTTTTTGATCGATAAGAAAGTGATGACTAATATCCATGTTTTTTCACTATAGTTATGTGTAGGGTTTTTCCTTAGGGAAGTTTCACTTTTATTATCACAAAGTATCTGTGTTTTGGTGAGACTCATGTCATAGTTTATGAGTGTGTGTTTCATCCACAACACTTGATCACAACATCTTCAAGCTGCTACATATTTAGCTTCTGTAGTGGAAAGTTATGTTGAGTATTCCTTTTTTCATAACCAAAAAACTATTTAATCTCATAAGAAATGACATGTTCTGTATTTTCATTTTTTATCCATTCTACATCCACCAAAATCACCATCTAAAAATCTTTTTAAAACAAAAGCATTTCCAGAATAACAGGAAAGTCATAAATCTGTGGTTCCTTTTTAATATTGAATATTTCTTTTCACATATATTAAATGATATTTCTTTATATTAGATTGATATCTTGCACATGACCATACTACAAAAATTATGTTTGGATGACTAGACATTATGTATAATTAAAATCCTATCATACCTCTAAAATTTGTTTTATCTATTGGTATCCCAGCTTCATCAAGATGAATAGAATTTGTGGTACCGATTAGAGTTATTGTACTTTTATTATTGTCATAAACATCATTTATAAGAAGATAATTAATATTCTTATGTTCATATATAAATATATATATGTTCCTTATAATTTTTTTAATATTTTAAAACATAGGAAGAATTTTTTCTCACCCATCGTACTCATTTCAAACTCAATTTTCCTTATATTTTCAAAATAATTAGTTAAATATTTTTGAGTTTATCCATATATAATTCCATCCACATATATTTGAAAAATGAAATAATTTTTTTTATTATTCTTTATAAAAATATTTGTATCAGTATTTCTATTAACATAAATTTTTTGTATCAAAAATATTATAAGTTTTTCATACTAGGATCTAGTGGCTTGTTTATGTCCATACAAATCATTGGTATGTTTACAAACATGTTCAGGATATTTTGTTTCATCAATACCATGAGGTTGTTTGGAATCAAATTCCTCTTGAACATATCTGCTTACAAAATCACACTTCACCTCCATTTGAAAAAGATTGAAATTAAATAACGCAAAAAAGGAAATTAGAATAGGAATATATTCAAGTCTAGTAACTAGAATATAGGTTTCTTTATATTCTATTTATTCATGTTTATTATGGAATTAAAAAACAAATCTAGTTTTATTTCTTACTATGATTCCATTTTAATCATATTTATTTCTAAAGACCCATTTTAATCCAATTATAGAAGGTTCATTAGGTATTTCAGCCAAAGTATAGAATTTGTTCCTTTTGAATTAATTTAGTTCAACTTTCTTGGATTTAATCTAATCATCAATACTTAAATATTCATTAGTGCTTTCAGGTTTTAATTGAGAATTGAATTCTAGATGTTCTACTTCATTTCAAAAAGATATTCTAGTCATTATAGGTTGACTCACATCTCCAATGATACTATCAGTGGGATGATTCTTAAGAAACAACTGATTTGGTTTTTGTAGAACCAATTCATCCACATATGGTAGAAAATTTCCAAGTGTAAATAATTCAGAAATAATTTCATGAGTATTTTCATTTTTATAATATTTTTCTATCAGGGTTTTATAATCAGTTTTTGAATAAAAATATGATGATATTGGTTATATTTTTTAAACACAAAAGGATCAGTTTTATCAAAATTAATATTTATTGTTTAATCAATGGTACAAGTATTTTTATTAAGAAATCTATAAGTCTTAGAAGTAGTCGAATAGCCAGTGAAAATGCATTCTTCATATTTGGGTGGGAATTTATGTATCATATATTTATTACTAGAGATTAATTCTTTTCATCCAAATACATTGAATTATGAAAGTCTAGTTTTTTGACCAGCAAACAATTCATATGGTGTTTTATTAAAAAAAGGTATATTTAAAACATGATTTATAGTATAATAAAGAGTTTTAACAACTTCTTCCCAATCAATATTATCAATAGAATATTACCTCGGCATGGTTCTAGTTATCTATTGAAGAATTTGATTTCTTCTTTTAATAGAACCATTTTTTATGATGATTTATTTGGGCTGAGAATTAATGAGTAATTCCTTTCTTACTACAAAAATTTTCAAAATATGAATTTTGAAATTATCCTCCATAAATACTATGAATAGATATCATTGGAAGGTTTTTATCATTTTTAACATGGGATCTATTTTTTTGAAATAAAAAAGGAATCAGATTTTTTTTTAGAATATAGTCACATAGAAATATTGTATAATCAAAAACTACTGAATATATAAAATATTTTCTTCCAAAAATTCGGGTTTGTATTGGGCCATAAATATCTATATGCACTAACTATAATGAATCAGAAGATGAGAATTAACCAATTGATTTAAATATTGACTTATGTTGCTTACCAAATTGATAGGCATAAAAAAAATTGAAGAATCAATTCTATGCTCAGTTATATCCTTAGCATGTCTTTTCTTTGAGAGCTTCAATCTGTTCTTATGGTTACAGTGTTCTAATCTTCAATTACATAACCATTATTGATCTTACAATTAACTAAGACAATGTAGTTCTTAGCTCCTAAGGTCTTTTAATTTTAGTGTATAAACATTCTCATGTTTATTGGAAGAAATAATAAACACTTTTTTAGAATTGTGTACTATACATTTATCATTTCTAAAATTCACATTGTAACCTATATGACATAATTGGATTATGATTATAAAATTATGATTAAGACCATTAACAAATAAAACATTTGAAATAAATGATTTTCCAAGAAGAACAGTGTTACCTATTTTAATAATTTCTCCATGTGCATTACCTATGAATGCTACTTTTCCTCAATTCTTCTTGATAATGATTTCAAATATGTTTTTGTTACCAGTCATATGTTGGGAAAATCAACTATCCATGTGCCATGTATTTTTATTGGTACTTCCTTTATTTCCCTAAAAATAAAAGATATAGACTTTCAGAATCAAAACATTCTTAGATCTGGAAATTTAATTATGTAAAATCATAGGAATAGAAATTTTTATAGAAAAGTAATAATTATGAAAAAATAAGAATTGGGTTTTCCTTAAAGAAAAATTTAACTCCCGATGTCCACAAAATTCACACTTATTTGAAAATAGAGTACTTTGGGGAATAAATAAATTATTACTAAAAACCATTTTTTAATGATTATAACCCATTCATGACTTATTCATTACAAATATAATTTTTTTATAATTTTTATCAAATTACTTCCTTCCTGATGTAAAATCAGTGAAATTTTATTTAAGGAAAAAAATTTGGATTTTAGTCGAATGACTAAAATCTTATACTGAAAATAATTAGTCTTAGAACATCATTTATTCTCTAAAAAATATTTCATATAAATAACATTTTAAATATCCTTATAAAGATTATTTATATAATAATTACATTCCATATGGTTTTTAGAAACATTCTCAAAATCAATAGTTTTCTAAAAATGATCCATAGAATGATTTAATAATTTTTTGTTTAAACAGAAATTCTAGAATTTTCTTTCTCTACCTTCTTATTTATCATTCAACTTTCATTCTCAAGAAATTAAAAAAATATAGAATCTTATTAGAATGAATGTAAGGTTTTATCTTCTTGTAAAGAAAATCCATCATCTAAATATTCATAATATTATTAATTGGGAAAATTTACATTTAACGAAATATTGGTCAAGGATTCAGAATTGTGTACCTTATCAATAATAAAATGATTTTTAATCAGTGCTCCAGATATAAGATCAATATTTTTCTAACTATAACATTCAAAGTATGAAGATTCTTCTGAAGAGTAACCAACACTTGCACACCAGGTGTCAATTTCTTCCAGGAAAATCTTAGCCATTTATTTTAATACTTCTTTCTATTT
Source organism: Viscum album (assembly GCA_963277665.1). Taxonomy (NCBI): domain Eukaryota; kingdom Viridiplantae; phylum Streptophyta; class Magnoliopsida; order Santalales; family Viscaceae; genus Viscum; species Viscum album. The sequence continues at coordinate 431,083,922 of OY728150.1, read as the reverse complement.
TCATTAGAATTCTATTCCAATTAATTTTTTATTTAAATAATAGTACAATCAGGTTTTATATGTCCATCCATTTTTCATTTATAGCAAATTACTTCCAAATAATTCATGTCATTTCTATCTTTATTCTTACATCAATACTGAAAATCTTTTTTTCCCACAATCTTATTCATCCTTCAAGAAATATTGGATAATTCATTCTCAGTCCGATCACTATCAATTGATTTAGATATAACATCTTCTTTCATAGCATTAGATCTTGTTACCCTTTCTAGTATATTGGATTTAGATATAGTAGTGAAAGCTACACTACAATTACCATTCTTTTTTTGTGAAAATTATCTTCTATCATCATTCTTGTCTCAAGCTGAAGAAGAGTACCAAATAACTCATCAAGACTTATATTAGATACTTTTCAATTCTAATCAATAGTAGTCATTTTAGATTCCCATTATTTGTGAATGATTACAATTATCTTGTCCACATGAACTTCATCCTTGAGAACATTCCCTCCCATAGAATTAATCCAGTTTAAAATGGTCTTAAATATTTGTTTTACATTGAAATTAGTTTCTGAAAAAGGATATCAGAATCAATGATATTATGCTCATAACATAGTACATCCATCTTCTATCACTTTCGAGGTTCCAAAATGTGTAACTTCAAGTTTCTTTCAAATTCATTTTGTTTCATCATGAGATGATATTTTACTGTATATATTTCTGGTCATACAATATAAGTATATATTTATTACCTTGTAGTTTAATTGATATTCATGTTTTTCTTAGTTAGTGAATGTTCTAACTTACTTGTCATGAGTTTTGTAGTCTTCAGTGAGCATGCCAATGATGTCCACTAAAGTGTTAATGAAAAAAGTATTCATCCTATCAATCTATTACTCATAATAATTACCATCAATGATTAGTGGTCTGGTAGGACTATGGTTTTCTATAGTACCAATATTCATACTTGCCATTATATAAGAAAATTATTTTATACAAGACTTATCATTCGAAAAATTTTGTAAACAATGATGACAATATTTAAGAAAAATATTAACAAGAAATTTTAAGAGATATAATTTAAAGAAGAAAGAAAAAAACATGTGCAAAGAAAAATTTATATAAATATATGAATTTAAGAGACATATTTTTGAAACCAATTATAGGATCGAAATAGTAAATGTAGATCCTCAATTAAAAGAGGGGATGAATTATAGGTTTAAGAAAACATTCTCTTTAAACCTTAAGGAAATCGATGTTTAAAAATGTTAAAAAATCTCGATTCATGGACCTTCTGTAGTAATTAATTTTGAAACAACTTTTATTAGGGTCCAGAAATATAGATCTGGAAAACGAACTTATGAACAGTTTTCACAGAGAACGGTTCTAATTTAAAGAGTATAGAATATTATTTATGAGAGTATGTAAAAGTACAAGAATTTATAAGAAAGTTATACATTATTTATTTTAACAAAATATACTTGAAATAAAACATGAAACAATAATCAAATAAAATAGTTGAAAATCGTTTATCCCAAAGAATATGGTATCTAAAAACCTTGGATAAAGGTCCATGGATTTATAAATTCAATAAAGTTTTTCATACCTACACCAGGGGAATCCCATCGATAATGATATCAAAGTATATATTGAAATCCTTGCAATCCCTTGAACATGAGGTAGTCTGCACCCCTGTATTCATATCCCTAAAATCCCTATGTTGTACTCAGCAACATTCAAAGTCGCACATATCATGTTGTACAAGATATTAATGGTTGAACAATATATTTATAAAATGAAAAAGGCATGAGATTATTTATCTCACAATAAATCTCTTCACATCTTGTAATCTCTAGGATTATCAATTGACAGATGGATTACGAGCTCGTCCGAATGATCTCTTTTTTGTAGGAAAAACATCAATAGTTAGCTCCCATCTCCAACGGTCCAAATTTTCCATGAATCTTAGAGGGACTTGTATAAATTTCACTACACTAATGGTTAGTAAGAAACAAATAATATGACATAGTTTCATTTTATCAAAACATATAAAACATTATAATTTTTGAGAATCAATAATATGTAAGGAAAATAATGTATATTAACGAAAACCGAATAATCAGAATTTAAGAAAATATAAAATTCTGAGTCTAAATATACTTCAAGAAGTTGTGTTCTAGGACTATATCACTTTTTACACATAAATATAATTCCTATGTATCTTAAGAGAAAAAAATTTATCCATAGTTAGACAATGACTTGTGGGTTTGATATTGTTCAAGAGATGAAAGAATGACATTAAGCCATCAAACAACATATTAAGGATTCTCAGAGTTGATGGAAGAGATATTTTTAAACCCTTAAAATGTACATATAATATTTTGATAGAAAAAACATGTTCATTCGAATATCAATATGGAAGAGAGTAAAGCGGTTAGGGAACAATGAGATGCTTATCCCTAGGTACATTTTCTCCTTTAAAATCCTTGATCACATAAGAGTTGTGGCCTATTGGCTAGTACTTCCAACACATATAGATCATTTTCATGATATGTTATCATATATATCAAGAGGATTTACATACTAAACCATTAAAATAAAATAAAATTAGAGGTGGTACAATAGGAACTTGACCTCTATTACGAGGAGAAGGCGATGGAGATATCAGACTGTATAGATAGGGTTATACACAAAAAGACTACCAACCTTATAAAATTTTTGTAGAGAAATCATAAATATGAATAATCAATGTCCTAAACTAATGATGTAGTGAAATATAAGAACCCATTTATTTTCTCAATTGAGAGATCAAGTTGAAATTTGGGGGTTGAAATTTCTTAAGGGTGAAGGATTGTAACCAATCTGAATTTTGGAATGATATTTGTTTCCTAAAACTTTTTTATATTATATTATACTCAAAAAAACCATATATATTTAATAATTATGTTAATATAAATGGAAATTATACCATAATTATTCGACCGTCACCTGACCATTGGTCATTATGAATATTAGGAACAACACTCTTTTTAAAAATTTAAATGTAATAATTATCATTTATATTTAAAATGAAAAAGGATAATTAATATAGAATGGATAAGTGATGACCACAAATAGTAAATTCAAGTTGTATGAATCCAAATTGTACATTAATGGGATGGAGGTAGTTTCAATAGTGTTCAACATTAAAGAAGCCCAATCTGAGCCACAATTAGTAATGATTTAATAAAATCGCCTATGGGACAAGTTTAAGTTACAGAAAATTACCACTCGATCAATGTTAGTCAAGAAACACAATTAATCTATCATCATCACACCCCTTACCCATAGGCCATACATTGGTTTTATAAGGTGATATGTGCCTCATCAATAGTTTCATAATGTGTAATTCATGTGTATAAGTAAAAATTTTATTCAAGCTTTTATATTTTAAGAATAGTTTTCTTAATAAAATATATTTCGAATTTTAGAAATTTACATTTCAGAAGAAATTGAAATTTTTATAAAAGATATGTTTTTTGTAATAAACTAACGTATTATGAATAAGAATTATTTTAATTAAATTTTATGATAAAAACACTTTTATTAAAATATAAATTATGAAAGAAATTTAGTTTGTCCTTCAACATTTTTAAGTGTCCTAATTTTTACGATTCACTTTCCAAAAACTAATTTTTAAAATAAATAAATATTTTTATAGTTAAAACAATAATTTCTCATATTTATATTAATATTATGAAAAAATAAATATCTTTTTTGAAATCAATACATCAAATCTATGTTTGGATGAATTTATGAGAATTTTCTAAAATACATTATTTTTTCATGTGTAGTAAATAATACAGTTTTAGGTTTATGGTATGTCTAATGACATCATAATTATTATATAGTGATGAAATAATTATTTAACCACAATACATGAGTCAATATATTATATTTTATTAATATAAAGTTTTTATATGTTTTAATCAATTTCCAAAGATATAATTTTCTTTCCAATAACTAAAATAGAAACATTAACTTTAAAAAATTATTTTCAAAAACATTATATTTAAATTCCAAAAGTAATAATATAATATATCTGTTTTTTTTAGTTGGAAATAATAAAAAAATATCCCAAAATTAAAAACACATTTTAAAAACCATGTGCAAGCCCATGGTATTTCATTTTCCACAACATCAATTTCCAATACCTATATTTTGAAATTATATAAAATAACCCTCCTCATTTTTTATAAATACCCACCCATTTCACTATTTACATTAACTAAAAATACATCGTATATGATTTTATTATGGCTTTACCTCCCATGGTGTCCCCAAAAGGTGACTTCAAACACCAATGTCCCAATTATCAATTGAAATGTTCAATAAGTCTTTTCTCATAAAACTCATGCAAGGGGAACCATAGGATTGATAAATTCATAAATCTCCACCCGATGTAAGTTAAGGAAATGTGTTTCTAATGAGGACTATGTAGGGTTGTTCTTCTGGATTCTGGTTGGTAGGATTTGGATGACAAAAATTCTGAGGCCCCAAAAGTAGGTATTTTCTCTTTCTGAAGAAAAATTGCATATTTCTAATTTTTCACTCAAGAATGGTCACCTACTCTCCCAGTTTGTATAAAATCAGTTCTGTCATCATGAGAACATAATGAATGTTCTGTCCATTTAGAATTTTACCTGCAATAATGTCTTCTCAAACATTTGTTTTCATGAAATCACTAGACAGCCACATCATTCATTTTACACTGGAAGCTCTTGAAATGTACAATGTCATTTATCATCAAAACTCTTGAAAAGGCACAACATTGAACAATATAAAATATTCGGTCAAAAAATCATCTATTCCACATATTAATATCCCACCAATGTACCACCAAATGAGGTTGTAGACCACAATACATATTCCCACACACTTAAGTTCAACGAGATAATGTAATTTCACTCCAAGAGTTGGTTGGATAGGGAAAATTATCTTGTAATGTGGCTAACTTAACAAGATGTTCATGGCCTCTATGGGATATAGGTATTAATGTGTATGATTTTACATAATGAAAATGACATTTTTAAAAATGCGGCATAAATCCAAATAAATACCACAATATTATAATGCACAAGTACTTCAAACCCTTAAGTATTGATAGAAATAAATCAAATTATAGTTAAATAATGCATTGTCTGGTTCACTCAAGAAACGAGGTGAACGTAATGAATATGAAAAAAATGGTAATGAAGCCTCACAGGAAAGTGATTTATAAAATAAATATAGTGAGATGTTGCATGGGATTTATAAAATCCGAGTACTTTTCATGTAATTCCAAAATATTTTAACTTGAAAGAATTTCATTTTAGCGTAAATTTAAGCTCGGTTTCTTGAAATAGATTGGTTAACCCATTTAAATGGGTTTAAAAAATAAAAATGACAATCATTTCAGCTAAAAGTATTTTGAAAACAAACTAAATTTAAAAAATAAACACAAAAATATATGAAAAATAAAAAATAATTTTTTTATGAAAATAATAAACCAAACATCAAATAAAAATCTTACACTAAAATTTTTTCCTCCCCCACACTTAATTTATGAAGTATCCTTAGTGCATTCAAATGGATTTAACATGTAAGAATCTTTAAAAATGAGTCATAGAATGCTAGAAAATATGAGGGAGATGTATGACTTGATTGATTAGAAATGAAATGTTTAGTTAGGTTCCTACTTTTTTCTCTTTGAAAACCTAGAAAGTAAAAATAAAATATAAAAATTTTATTAAATGAAATTAAAATAATAATTTAATGACAAAAGATAGATAAATCTTGTTTAATCCCCGAAGTTGGACCAGGATTTTGACTACCTCTAGAGTGACTGTTCTAATTAGTTATCCCTAATATGATGGTGGGTGAAATTTATTTCTCATAAACCTACAATAATTTTTATTTCCATAATGCACATGTTATTTTTTGTTTAAGACTCCATGGATATAGTATACCAAGTCCACCACCATTATAAAGAGATAAAACATGCTTGGTGGGGTTAAGACAATGAATGAGTCCTCAGAATTTATAGTTTCCACTTCCACAATATCTTCTTTATGATCCAGTTGTTGTTGAATGTATGCTATATCAATAGAAAAATCAAATGGATTGTCAGAATGTAAATCTATTTCAAAAAAATTAAAGCATAAAGTGTCAATATTAAATTCTACCCTTTCAATGACTATGTATTATGTCTATATTTCATCAGGAAAATCCACATTGATCTCCTCTTAAACAGTATCCAAAAATGTTCAACTAGTTCAGGGTGCTCCAGATGATCCTCTTTAGATGAATAATATTTTTCATCATCTTCCTCTAAATAAAAACAAGTATTAACTAAATATGAAAAATTAAAATAAGGGGAAGTAATACTCAACTTAATTTTAATATGATCAAAAGATAATGAGTAAATGAAATGATTATCTCCCTATGTTTTTTCATCTTAAATATCTTCTTCATTTGAAATCTCCTCTTAGAGTTGCGTAATATAAGATTGTGGCAGGTTTTCAGGATCCTATGTTTGTTCTAAAAATTCCATCATGTTTGTTGTTTCTCCATTTAATGGTTTCGACTCTTCTTCTTTTGGTAAACCATGTTGTTCTTCCCACTAATTCTAGAATTCATTCAAATCATGCTGATTCCCACCATTTTGCTTAGGCTTTGATTATTCTTGTGTATAAATGACATATTTGGTTAGCCTTTCAATTTGACCATTTAGTCCATCCATAGCCTCTTTGAGTTCATTCACATGAGATTTTTTATACTCCAAAAAAACTTTTTCATGTTATCGATGAACCTGTGAGTATTCATACCATGAAGAGTAATTTCAGTAGGGATACATCATGGAAAAATAATTTATTAATTTTTTTAAAAAAAATGAAAAGAGTTAAAAATTTATAATTATATTGTGGCACGACCTCCTCAGAAATGGAACCTATTTTAACGTATGCCTGTTGTAGGGTGTGGAAAAATAATTTTTATATATTCCATAGTGTATTCTATTGGTTTAGCCTAGGATGTCTCCCAAATAGGAGTGAAAAAATACAATTTTTCACTTTTAAACAAGGGTAAAAATGGTCTATTTTTAGAATAATATGATAAGAAAATGATTGGAAGGAAATTTTAAATTCAAAAGATTAAAAAATATGATATTAAAAGGGTGCTTTGGTTAGGGTCAGTTTCCCAATTGTAATGCTATCAACATTCAATTTAATTCAACCCACGTCTTCTCATTTGATTATATTTTGTTTCCAAAATTGTTTCCAATGAATTTATTTGTGAAATTATGATGGTGAGAGAAAACCTTTCCAAGATCTCAGTTTGGTCAAATCTCCTTCCATGTCAAAAATAGTTGTAATTAATATCCTAAATTGACTTGGGAAACACTCGATCGGGTCTCATATATCCCAAAAATTTCAAGAACATGAACTTCCTCATTTACACATACTGATGATTGTTGAGCACTTCACCAATAATCCCTAGTGTATTCCATTGTATATAAATAAGAAATAAGTAGAGGGATATAATTATTATTTTTCAAATAAGAAAACAATATCAAAATCAAAATTCATAAATGATATCAATTGATAATAAAATTCTCTATATAAAATTCAAAACAACATTGAAAAAAATAATGTCATTTCATTCAATTATTTCCAAGAACTCAAGAATTAAAAAATAGAAAACCAAATCTTCCCTAATCACTCAAAAATTTTAACCCACCATATTAAGGTTAAGAGAAATGAAAGGGGAATAAGAAGACATTAAAAACTTATGGAAATGAAATTAAATAACATAGAGAATGCTGGAAAGTTCTCATCCTTGGTGTCCCAGATGAAAACAGATGTAATGAGATGCTTTGAGAAGGATGATATCCCCTCATTTTATAGACATAATTAATCCCTAGATAGTTGACACGTTGTATCCCCATTATATGACCTCTTCACACAATTCACCCTTATTGTATGCTTCACATCATTATGTTGGCCGTTTACCCTCGATATATTAGCGTATTTGGACATGTTTTCTGAGAGTTATGCCCGCTTTACGCTTAAAATTTATTCTGTCCAATCAGACACTCCAAATCACAAAAATCCTTATTAGGATTATTTTATGACCACTAAAACGAAAATTTTACACATATTTTTCTTAATTAAAGATGTCCCAAAACCCTGCTAGCATCCAACTACAGAATTTTATAACAATTAGGCCCACCATGAATGAGTTATGGACCCCACACCAAAATTTAATAGATCTTTAAACAGTTTTCATGGTCAAACATGTGAGCTTATTTAGAGCTTCAATATGGTTGATTCATATTTTGGTCAAGAATGATTAAATATATCCATTTAGGATTATTATCTTTAAAATTAATTTTTTCAATTTGTATTAGTTTAGAAAAATTTATGTCTAAAATATTGTATTAATTTAAAATAGTTAAAAATACCAAATGGGCCATTTTTACTATTAAGCTCAAAATATCACCAATATAATATAATAATGAAATTTATCATAAAAATACACTTTGGTGGGATTTAAAAAAATTACATACAATGTTAATTTAATTGAAAAAAAATTCTCTGTCAATTCCTTGACACTTATCCCTTGGAGTCCTGGACAAGTAAACATCACAATCCAATCAATTCAAATACAACACATGTATCCATGAGATATAACAAATCCATACCAAGAAAAAAAAAAGATATCAAGCCTCATAAAAAACTATAATTTTAAATTATTCATTTTTGATTATTTAATATATTTACACTTCATTTCTTATCCCACGAACAGAAAACGCCTACCACATATGAATTTTCTCTCATCTCACAATTTTAAATTTTCAACAAGTTTTTTCTCATCAAATCTCACACAAGGGTTCCATAGGTTTGATAAATTCGTACATCTCCACCCGATGTGAGACACAGACATGTGTTTCTTATTATGGCTTTTCAAGGTTGTTCTATGGCTTCTGGTTGTTAAGATTTTGATGTTAAAAACATTGTGTGAGAAAAAAGGGGGTATGGATATTTTTTAAGTAGAATTTCAATATTCTAATTTTCTCTCAATAATGCTCTCCTTCTTTACCCATTTGTAGAAAATAGGCACCATCATCAAGATAAATCAAGGAATGTTCATGCCATAGATCAATTTACCCTAAAACATTATGTCTCAAACATAGTATTTCATGATATCTCCTTATAAAAACAAATTTATTTTTTACATTGGAAGCTCCAGAAAGGCACAACTTCTATTATCATGAAAGTCCCTGAAAAGGAAGAGCTTTTAACAAAACTAAAACTTTAGTAGAAACACCATCTCTTCATCATTTTAATTTCCAAATAAAGTATCACCAAATGAGTTAGTACCCCACAAGATATCATCCAAAACACTTAAGTTAATCTTGATTATTCAATTTCACTTATAGAGTAGGTTGGATAGGAAAATTGACTTATAAAGTGGCTAACCTAAAAAAATGTTCTTGGCTTCTATGGATGACATGAATGAATATATATGTACTCCATAATAAAAATGATTATTTTGAAAATAGGGATTAAAAACAAATAAAGTCCCCAATCATTTAAAACATAAATACCTCAAACCCTCATGTTTTGATAGAAATAAATAAAATTCTAGTTAAAGAAATCATGTTCTGGTTCTCTCAATAAATGAGGTGAATGTAAAGAATATGAAATAAATGGTAAATAAGCCACACAAGAAACCGATTTCAAAAATAATTATCGTCAGATATGGAACGATATTTAAAACATCAGAGTACATTTCATGAAATTAAAAAACATTTAACCTTGAAACAATGTCCTTTCAACATTAATTTAAAATTAGATACATGAAATATATTGGTTCACTCATTGACATTTGTTTCAAAAATGGATATGATAATCATTTCATCTCAAAAGTTTTAACAACACAAAAAAAATTTTAAACAAAAATCACAAATATCAGAAAAACAGAAATAAATAAGAAAAAATTAAACCAAACATAAAATGAAAATAATAAACTAGAAAGGTTCCCTCCCGCACAATTATTTGATGTTGTGTCCTTGGTGCATTAAAATGGATTTAACATTTAAGAAGATTTTAAAATTAATAATATCATGTAAGAAAATTTGAAATAGAGGTATGAACTAACATATTGGAAATGTAATGTTGAGTTATGATCAAAAGTGTTACTCTTTGAAAACCAAAAAATATAAAAATATAAAAAACAAATTTATTAAATTGAATAAAAATATAATTTTAATGACAAAAGAGGGATAAATATTAGTTTAATCCCCTGAGTGGGCCCTAGGTTTGGACTACCTTTGGAGGGGAATTTATAATTGTTTATCCCCCAATCTGATGGTGGGTGATGTTTCTTTCTAATGACCCAAAAATAATTCTTATTTCTAGAACTCACGTGATCCTTTTAATTAAGGATTCCCTGGATATAGTATACCAATTCCACCTCCATTGTAATGAGATAAAACATCCATGATGGGGTTATGAAAAAGAAAGAGTCCTCCTCATTCATTTTATTCACTTGAACAATATCTTATTTATGCTCTAGTGGTTGTTGAAGGTAGGAAACATCAATAAAAATTTCAAAGGTAATGTCAGAATGTAATTCTATTTGAAAAAAATTAGAACATGAAGTTTCAATATCCAATTTGTCCATTTAAATTCATATGTTTTGTGTCTATATATCCCCAGATAAATCCTCTTTGATATCCTCTTTTACACCCTCTAATAAATTTTCTTCATGTTCGGGATTGTCCAGATTTTCCTCTTTAGACAAATACTCGTTTTCATCATCTTCCTCCAAGGAAAAACACGTTTTGGCTGAATCTAAAAAATTAAAACAAGGGGAGGTAATACTCAATATAGTTTTAATAATATAAAATTATAATGAGTTAATGAAATGATTATCTCCACATGTTTTTTCATTTCCAATATCTTCTTCATTTCAAATCACCTATTGGAGTTGAGTAGTAGAAGATATAAGCAGGTTGTAAGGATCCTCTATTTGTTCTACAACTTCAACCACATTAGTGGTTTCTCTTTTTAATGGATTCAAATATTATTATTTTGGGAGTCCTAGATATTCTTCACACTCATTCCATAATTCATTCAATTCATGTTGATCCACACCATATAGCTCAGGCTATGATTTCTCTTGGGAAGAAAAGACATATTCGGATATCCTTCTAATTTGACTTTTTAGTCCTTCCATGGATTCTTTGAGTTCATTGACAAGATATTTGTTAACAATAAAACATCCTTTTATTATTAAGGATATACAGGTGAGTATTAATTTTATAAAGAGTAATATAAGTTGGGATACATTAGGGAAAAATAATTTTTTAAATTATTATTTTGAAAGAAAATAATTAAAAATTTAATTTATATTATGCAAATACAGCCCCATAAATGACACCATGTTTGATTAAAGGGTATCATAGGGAGTGGAAATACAATTTTTAAATATTCTCTAGTGTATTATAGTGATTAACCATATGAAGACTCATGAAGAAGAGTGCACACAAAATAGTCATCATATTTAAATAACGATAAAAATTGTGTGTTTATAGAATAAATCGATAAGAAAATGATTGAATAAAAATTTGAAATTCATTGTATTAAAAAAATATTATATTTAAATGGTGATTAAGATGGGGTCGGTTTCAAAATTTCAATTCTATCCTTATTAAATTTAATTCAAACATAATCTTCTTAGTTGATTATAGTGAGTTTCCACAGTCGTTTCCTCTCACTTCCTTGGTTAAATTATAATGGTGAGAGAAAAACATACCACGATCTCAGTTTTTTCAACTCTCCTTCGATTTTAAAAATAGTTGTAATGAATATCCTCAATTAAACTGGTAAATACCTAATTGGGGATTGTTTATCACAAATAAATCAAGAACATTTACAACCCCTTTACACGTACTGATGATCGTCGAGTACTTCACCACTAATCCATTTTCTATTCCATCGTATATAAACCAGAAATCAGTGGAGGTGGATAATGATTATTTTAGCAGGAAAAAATATATAAAGGAATTAAAATTCACGAAAAATCACACATGATAATAAAATCTGCTATATAAATTTGAAAAAAACATTGAAAAAAGAAATAAAATTTATTCAATTATGTCCAAGAACTCAAGAATTACAAAATAGAAAACCAACATTTCCCCAATAACTAAACAAGTTTTCCCCAACATGGTAAGTGTAATCGATATGAAAGGAAAATATTAAGACAACAAATATCAATAGAAATTAAAATAAATGATAGAGAGAATGCTGGAATGTTCTCCTCCTTGGTGTTTCAGAAGGAATTTGATAGAATGAGATGCATTGTGGTGGAGGAGATCACCTCCTTCTATAGATGGAATATATCCCCCAAATTTTGAGATTTTGTATCTCCAATAAATGACCTCTTCATGCATTTCACCCTACCTGAACATTGTTCAGAATTATTGAGGACGTTTCCCCTCAAAATATAAGCATAATTGGTCAAGTATTCTAAGGGTTATTCTTATTTTACACTAACAATTTATTCTGTGTAGTTATAATTTCCAAATCGCAAAACTAAGAATTATGATGCTTTAATGAATACTAAAAAGGCCATTTCATGCTTCTTAGCCATAATAAAAGATATTCCAAAACCTCTAATGCATCCCAATACAAAATTTCAAATCAATTTTTCCCACCATGAATGAGTAGTGGACACCACACCAAAAATAGACTGATCTGTAAACACTTTTCATGGTCCAACTTCTAAGCTTCTTTTGATCTCCCACGAGGTCGATTAAAATTTAAGTCAAGAAAGACTAAATTAAGCCTTAGATTATTAGAATATTTAAAATAAACAATATTTTATTTGAAATTATTGTAAAACATTTTATGGCCAAAATACAGAAATAATTTAAAATAGTTAAAAATCTGAAATGTTCCATTATTAATGTTAAGCTCAAAATATCACCTATATCATATAATAAGGAAATTATTCACAAATTAAGAGTTTTTGGGATTTATAAAAACAATATTTAATTTAAATTTAATTGAAAATATTTTTTCTATCAATTCCCCCACACATATAACTTGGACTTCTGGAAAAGTAATCATCAAAATCAAATCAAATCAAATCCAGAACACAAACCCATTAGATCTACCAATTCCATACCATGTAAAAAATGATATCATACCTCATGAAAATAAATTATATATAGTTATCAATTTATGATATTTAATATATATCCACTTCATTTTTTATCCCATGCACACAAAACACCTACATCACATGAATTTTCTCTCATCTCACAATTGTAGATGTTCAACAAGGCTTTTCTCAACCAAAGTCACTAAAAGGTCACCATAGTCTTGATAAATTCCTAAATATATACCATATATGAGTCATGGACTTCTATTTGTCATGAGTAATATTCAGGGTTGTTTGGTGGACTTCCTATGGTAGTATTTAGATGTTAAAAATCCTGAATCTGAAAATAGAGGGCTTGTCTCCTTTTGAAGCAATATTAGAGGAATCTAATTTTCTCTCAAGATTGTTTTCTTTATCTTACCCTTTGTAGAAAATTGGCTCCATCATCTTGGGAACTCATGGAATTTTCACTCAATCTAGCATTTTACCAGCAAAAAATTCTTCTGAAACATATTTTTTCATGAATACTTCAGATAGGCACCAATTTGATTTTAACAGTAGATACTCCAGAAATGTGCAGCTTCTTTTATCATGAATGCTCCTAAAAAGGAACACCTTTAAAAAAAATGAAATCTTTAGTAAAAAAATCAGATCTTCGACATAATGATTTACTCCTAAAGTGTCACCAAATGAGGTAGTACACCACTATATATCTTCCCTCAAACATAAGTACAAATAGATCATGCAATTTCACTTCAAGAGAAGGTTGGATGCGGAAAATTGGCAGGTGAGGTGGCTAAACTAATATATTGTTCATTGATTCAATCATATACAGGGATTAATTCATAATATAGGCCATAATAAAAAAGTATTATTTAAAAAATTAGTCTTAAAACCAAATAAATGTTTCAATTATTTAAAACACAAGTACCTCAAACCATCTTGTATTAACCCGAATAAATCGATTTCTAGTAAAATAAAGCATGGTATGGTTCTCCCATGAAATGAGGTGAATGTAAAGAATACGAACAAAATCATAAATAATCCTCACAAGAATGTGATTTCAAAAATAAAGACAGTGACATGTGTCATGGGATTTAAAAAGTAGAATACTTTCCATGAAATTCAAAAAGAACTGAACATGAAAAAACATCATTTAATCATTCATTTAAAATCAGTTTCATAAAATAGATTGGATCACTCATTTATATGGGATTATAAAATGTAAATGATAGTCCTTTCTGATCAAATTTTTTGAGAAGAAACTATATTTTAAAAATAAACACACAAATATATAAAAAACAATAAAAAATATTTTCTATGAAAATAATAAACCAAACATCAAATGAATATCATAAAATAAAAAGGTTCCCTCCCCCATACTTAATTAAAATAGTGTCCCCGGTGAATGCAAATAGATTTAACATGTAATAATATTTTAAAATGAATCTTATTAAGAAAGAAAGTATGAAGGATTGGTATGACCAGACTTATTAGGAATGGAACGTTGAGTTAGGATCCTATGTGTTACACTTTGAAAAACTAGGAAAAAATAAAAATTGAATATAATAAATTTATTAAAGAAAATGAAAATAGAATTTGAATGAGAAGAGAAGGATAAATCCTGGTTTAATCACCCATGTGGGCCTCGGTTTTTGACTTCCTGTTGGGGGGAAATCTATTCGGTTCTCCCTAATATAATGGTGGGTGATGTTTCATTCTTAGGAACCAACATGATTTATTCTTTCCAGCATGCACATGATTCTTTTTTTAAGAATCCATGGATATATTATACCACATAAACCACTTTTTTAATGAAATACAACATTTTTGGTAGGCTTAGGAAAATTAACGAGTCATCCTCTATCATATTTTCCACCTGCAAAACATCTTCTTTATTATCCCATTGTTGTTGAAGGTAGTCTAACTAAATCGAAAAAACAACTGGAATGTCGGAATATAATTCTATCTGAACAAAATTAAAGCATTAAGTGAAAATATCAAATTATTCCCTTTCTATGCAAATATATTTTGACTTTATTTCTTCAAGAAAACCGACATTAATCTCTTATTTAACACCAACCATTAAATGCTCCACAATTTTGGGGTGCTTTAGATGTTCCTCTTTAGACAAATATTATTTTTCGTCATATTTTTCTAAGTAAATACTAGAGTTGGATAAATATAAAAAATTATAATAAGGGTAGGTAATACTCAACTCAGTTTTAACAAGAACAAAAGATAAAGAGTTGATGAAATGATTATCTCTCTATGTTTGTTCATATTCAATCTCTTCTTCATTTGAAATCACATCTTTGAGTTGAGTAGTAGAATATAGAGGTATGTAGTCAGGATACTCTATTTTTTTTATAAATTCCACAACATTAGTGGTGTCTCCCATTAATGATTCCAAATTGTTTTCTTTTGTGAGGGAATGTTGTTATTCACACTCGTTCATGTATCTTATTCTCTAATTTCTCCTAGTTATAAAGGAAATAATTGGTTAGCCTTCATATTTGACTCTTTAGTCCATCCATGGACTCTTTGAGTTTCTTTACATAAGATTTGTTACACTCTAAAAAGGTTTTTATTATTATTGATGATCTTGTGAGTATTTATTCCTTGAAAAGTAATAGTAGCACGAATATATCATGGAAGTTGATTTTTTAATTATTTTTATTACAAAAATAAAATACGTAAAAATTTTAATTATATTGGGGAACTACCTCCCCAAAAACATTGCCATGTATGATGCACGCCTATCGTAGGTCATGGGAAACAACTGTTTTTAATCCCTAGTTTACTCTATTGATTATCACTAGGATGTATCATGAAGAGTAGTGCACAAAAAATGGTTTGTAATTATAAATAAGGGTAAAAATGGTGTGTTTTTAGAATAAATTGATAAGAAAATGATAGGAAGTAAATTTAAAACTTAAATGATTAAAACAATATGATATTAAAAGGTTGATTAGGTCGGGCTCAATTTCACAACTTTAATTCTATTATTTTTCAATTCAATTCAATCCACATTATCTCAGTTGATTAAAGTGAGTCTCCACAATCATATCCTCTCACTTACATAGTGAAATTATGATGGTGAGAGAAAAGCTTATCAAGATATCAGTTTAGTCAAATATTTTTCCATGGGAAAACAGTTATAATGAATATCCTCAATTGACCTGGGAAATACCAGATTGATTCTTATTTATCCAAAAACAATCATGAACATTAAATACCCAATTTACACATACTTATGATCATTGAGTACATCACCACTAATCCCTATTCTATTCTATAGTATATAAACCAGAAATTAGTGGAGGGAGATAATGATTAATTTACCAAGTAAAAAAGTAATAACAGAATTAAAATTATTGAAAGATCACACTTGATAATAAAATAATCTATATAAAATTGAAAACAACTTTGAAAAAAGAATGAAAATTTGTTCCATTATGTCCATGAACTCAATCATTTCAAAATACAAAACCAACTCTTCCACAATAACTCAAAATGATTACCCGGCCATAGTAAGGGTAATTAAGATGAACGGGGAAGAAAAATAAATTAAAAATATACATAAAACAAAATAAATAATAGAGAGAAATGTTGATATTTCTGCTACTTGGGGTCCAAGAAGAAATGGGATGGAATGAGATGCTTTGAGAGGTAGGAGCTCCCCTACCTTTATAGCTAGAATATGACCCTAGAAATATGACATGTTGAATCCGCATTAAATGACCTCTTAATGTGTTTCACCCTTCTTGAATGTTGTTCAAATTTGTATTTTCCATTTCACCTCCAAATATGAATGTATTTGGGGACGTATTTTGTGTTTTATGCCCGTTTTAATATAAATTTTTTTGTCTACTCAGACTCCTCAAATCATAATCCTCTAGATTATAATGCTTTAATGAAAACTAAAAAGGCCAATTCATGCATCCGGGACATAATATAAGATGTTCTAAAACCTCTACCACGTCCCAATACCAAATGTCACGACATATGGGACTAACATGAAAGATTTATGAACCCCACACCAACAATAAACAGATCTGTAAACACTTATCATTGTCTAACTTGTGATCTTCTTTCGAGCTTCCATATGGTCATTTTAGATTCTGTTCATGAAGGATTAAATTAAGCCGTGGTTTTTTATATTCTGGAAAAGAAACAATTAATCAATTATTATTATGGTAGAAAAATGTATTGCTTGGATATATAAATAATTTAAAATACTTAAAATCATAAATCAGTTATTTTTACTATTACTCTCAAAATATCACCAATATCATAAAACGAGGAAATTTATCATAACGTAACACTTTGTTGGGATTTAAAAAAATTTATTCAATGTAAATTTAATTGAAATTTTTTTCTCTATCAATCACCATAATATCTCACATCCTCTTGAACTTCTAAATGAATCACACCATATAATCTTTCTCCAAAACACAAGCCATAGTCTATATTCTTTTTCGAGGAACCAATTGAATATTTTCCAATTACAATTCACCATAAATTATCAATCACATTTATTTCTTTTTTATAAATAATTAAATTACACACACCTCCCATTTTAGAACACAGTGTTAATTCATCAATATAACATGATCCTTTTTAGTTTCTTCATGTTCATTTTATCCAATCACTACTAATGAAAAACCCCATCCTTCTCACATCAACAAGCCCCACATCACAAATACAACTTATCACAACTACTTCTCATCATAACAACCACACGTCACAACCACTCCTCATCTTAATAACCACATATCACAACTACATTATAAATAGTTCTAATAAAGGCCATTTCGTCCTATTTTATTCATTATATTTCATGGGAACTCTCACAAAACATATAAATTCCATTGGAAGTAAAAAATTATTATAGAATTAATGTATCTTATCTAGTTTCATGTATGAAGATCCAAAATAATCATGATAGGGTTATCTAATTTTTTATACACAACAGCCATACAAATCTAAACTTACTACAAATGTAGAATGAACATAAAGTGTGATCAACTATATAGGAAAACATCAAGAATGACAAAAACTCATTTTATTTATTCCCTAATCCTAAAATTTCAATTTCACTTGTTTATCATATTTATTAATATGGATCATTCTATTTACCCAATGGAGGAAAAAATCCGGGATATACTCACATGTGCTTCTAAATGTGAAAACACTAAGAATATCATACCTCAATTGAATATTATAATTGAATCACATAAAAATAAAGGATCAAATAATGTTTATCTTAAATGGAATTCCACCTGATTCAATAAAAACTAATCACCATAAATGATATCTTATCTCAGGGGATAACATCCACCATATTGAACATAATGATAAAAGAGAAGGGGATGATGGATGAAATGGGGGTTAGAGGGTTAACCAAATCTAATGGAATCAAATTTTAATGTTATAAATGATTTAAGGGGTTTAAAACATAACAGGCAGTGACCGAGGGATGGGGGAAGAACAAGAATCACCAAAGAGTCAATAAAAGGTCAATGAATTTAAAAAGGGGGTTATACAACATTATATTTATAAGAAACCCTATATATACTCCACCTAATCATGGTAAACTACTAAAATAGTTTTGGTGGATATTTTTAATGCACTATTTGAAGCACTCAGGTGATTTCTCCTTATTCCAATCATTTTTAAAAAGAAATTTGATAGAAACCACGACCTAGACCAAGGTGTGGTCAAAACATTGGTGGTTATCACATTGTATTCCTAGGAAAATATTCCATGGATTAACACCCATAACATATAATCATTACCCTTATGTAACCCAATTATATGACATAGTGAAATAGAGTGTACTATTTCGGACAGGTGACCATATAAGGTTACATGACAAATGAAAAACATTTATTGGGAATTTTAGATCAGTCTGTTTTCCACAGAAGGACCACCCTGTGAAAAATACCATCATTACCCCATCCCCAGGGTAGGGTCACATATACTATTTTTAATAGGATCACAAAAAACATAAAACTGACTCTAAAAAAATCAAAATCAATTTCACATGTCATGGTGTTCTACAAAATGTCGAAACACCAATTCAAGCCTTTGTTACACCACTAACTCTCTTATTGAAACACCAAATGTCAAGGAAAACACAATGGAATGTTCAGGAAGGTCAAAGGAATTATTTATTATCCCATCATTATTGAAAAGATGAACAACCCCAACCAATGATGTGAGAGTTATTCACTAGGAATAACAATAAATATGAAATTAAATTCTATTACCCATCCACCCCCAATAGTTATAACAAAGATGTCAATTTTAATGAATGTAAATACTAACAACCTAGACAATTTAAATTGTAATTTTCTATTTTTGAAAAATATATTTCAAGAAATATCATTACCCAGAAGGTTCTTTATTTATCATTGCATGATAAATAATTTCTCAATAATCATATATTCCGCCCCCAACTGATCTATCCAACCTATTAATGGAAGCTAATAGATTATTTAACACAATAAGATCATGAAATACGACAACATTACCCATATAATAAGCACAACCTGCACACATGAAAAAATATTATTAAAAATTTAATGAGTACTACAACACAACATTCATAACAATAACAACTAACTCAACAATAACAAAATAACACAAATCCACCATGAAATTTTTTAACCACATCTTTTTTAGGATTAATATCTTTTTATTTCCCATTTCCAATAAGACACGATAAGGATTATAACTAATAAATATATCATGTAATATAATTAACATCAAATCATATTTGAAATACAAGAGTTTCCAAACATTTATATGATTTTAGAAAATACATTTTTTTATCAAAATATCATGTTAAATGAAACTCTTAAAATAATTTCAAAACATTAGAAACAATAATAATATTTTTTTTAAACATTTAATAATTCATCATTTAAGAAGATAATATTTTATAAAAAAAATATTATAATGTATTATCTTGTTTAAAAATATCATCATTTAAAAACATACCATTTGTTAAGCAATGTGATTTGACACAAATTACACAAGAAATAACAAGAAAATATAATGTAAGTGTAATTAAGAAATAGTTAAACAATATCCCCACATCATCCAGTATCAAATCTGAAATCACTAATTAAATCATGAAATCACTGAACTAGTTTAAAACAAAGGATAAACACTCGAAGTTCAAGAAAATATAAAATCTATCCTTTTAGTTATACATAGGAAGTAAATTAAACTTATGGGTATATATATTTAAGTATGTAATTTAGGTCCTACTATTTCTATTGAATATAATTTAAAAAAATTATTTTCAAACAAGTATAGTCAACTATATTAATTAAAAATTACTTTGTTTTTCATGTTATAATTTTTTGCAAGCATCACTAACTAGTATATAAAAATTGTATATTTCCATAATTAAATTAAACATTGTAACTGGATATTTGTAGTTGGGTTTTGGATTAGTGGTAAGCACCCCTTAAATCTACATGAAAAATGGGGGTTCAAAACCCGGCGAAGGTACTGTAGCAGTACTGTAGCGTACTGTAGCAGCGGCGTACTGTAGCAACGGCAAGCACTGTAGCGGCGGCATGGCACTGTAGCGGCGGCAGAGTATTGTAGCGGTGGCGGGTACTATGCACTACTGCAGCAGTGCAGGTACTGTAGCAGTACTATTCACAGAATGGGATTCGGGCCAAAAAAATGGGTCTACGGGCTATGTAATGGGCTAAATGCCCACTGGGCCTTCAGGCTATGTAATGGGTCTCCCTCTACCCAGTTAAAAGTGGTCTTTGCTTTCATTTAATAATAAATGAGGCTTCGGCCCCAACCTTTTAAAAAAAATTGTAACTGGATATTTCATTTTGGATATAATAATTTTTCATTTTTTGATACACATTATACTAGAAACTCTTCACTAATTATGGTAATTAAATAGGTTAATAACAACATTCCATTATTTATTATTTATTTTATTTTAACCAAAAAATGATTATCAAATAACTAGAATTCTATTTGTCTAATCATAGAGAATATGAACCCCAATTTATAAATATACATTTAAAATTAAAATATAGTGTTTCAGATAAGGAATATAACATACATTGTAAAAAAATTGATAATTCTTGAGTATGTAAGGATTAACTCAAATATTTGAGTCATATAGTAAGAATTATTTAGTTGGAATGTATATGTCATTTGGTATAATTGTTCGAATAATTTAACTAAAACTAATTACAAATAAGATACCTGTAATGATATAAATATAGTGGAAACTAATTTTAATATTTTAAAAATTATGTAATTCAAACATATATTAATTTTTTTTATTATTAAATATATAGAAAAACAATTATTTTTACAAATATGAAAATTTCAATTTGATGGTTTCTTATCTCACCATTCTTCAAAAAAATTCAACATGATTGAGTCATTTCAATTATTAGATAGTCTATAAATTCTCAAGGCTATTAAATATAATCACTAGGGGATGAAAAGTGTCATATAAATGTGGATTAAAGAGGGATAAATTATATCTAAAGAAGAAAATTAATTATATTTATACCCCATTATCTATACATTCACATTATCTCTAACTACTGAAAGAATGACTCTACTTGGGGGTTGGGATTAATTTATTTGGTCACATTAAATAATGAAATTTGTGATTAAATATCATTATAGTATCAATAATGATAAGTGGATGAGATGGTATGATAAAAATTCTGATGAATAATATTTTTTTGTTTAGAGCCTAAACATTTCTATGTGAATCTTACTCTGTATATATATATATATATTTATTTATATCATATATTGGTTATATCATTCTAGTAACCCCATGGAAATATTTTAGAATATGATTAAGATTAGTGATTAATGTTTTCCATTCCATTCAATCTCATGAAATACCTTTATTTTAATTTGTGTGAATATCATTTTCATATTAGTGTAACAACATACCTCAATACTGAAATCATTAAATTTTATACCTTATAAATCCAAAATTAAATAATTTTAAGACCTAGGATTATTATTTAAATGATTTTAATTTATTATTTTCTTAATGGTTACAAATTACACCACATTCAAAATATATTATCATCACCTACTATATAGGTCCTTGTAAGAAAAAATTCTTTTGAAATTTTAATCTATTCATTCTAACCTCAGTTAAATCTTATTTATTAACTCATTTAAAAGTCTATTTTTCATTAACAATGAAAATTATTTTTATTAATAATTTTTCCACATTGGTAGGATAACTACAAATAAAATCATGTAGTGTAGTAAAATATTATTATGGGGCCCATTGAATGATGAAAATAATATGGGATCAGTTTGAAATACTAGAGTGCCACATTATATCCTTCATCCTCTAAGGGTTCATTGTTTCTATTGCACTATAATTCATTTATTCCCACGCTTCCACCATCACCACCTCAAATTAAATAATCTTATATTTCAATAGATCCATTCCTTTATTTTTCTATAGTACCAATGATATAAATAAGTCAATAATTATGGCTCTTATTGGAAAGAAATAATGCAATATATTTGGAAAAAATTATCTATATGATAGGAGTATTTGGGATTATTTCTTTTATGGGAAATTATTGAAACATCATAGAATTATTCATCATGGTTTTCATGCTAATTGATTGTATTCCTATTCTAAAAAGTATATATTAGGACAACATGGATTCCCATTGCACAAACCAATTCTTTATGTTAAAAATAGGTATGTTTTTTGATGAAAATGTTTAGAGTATGATGCCATAATTATTGACTGATAGGAAACCAATTTATTATGGTCTCTATCATTTATAGGGGACTTTTTAATTTCATAATCTATTTGATTTTTACATTGTTTAATATTTTTTAGGATTTTTTGTAATGATTTTTGGTTCATGATGAGTATAAATTTCAACACTTATTTTCCATAAAAAAATAATTACTTTTAAAGGCAATGTGTTTTCTAAAATTTTAAGTGTATTTTATTTTATTTTATCACTTTATATGGGTTTCCATATTTTTTTTGATTATCTACTACATATAAAGACATATAAATTTAAAGATTTCATTTAATATGATGTTTTCAAAATTTTCCACATTTATGTCTTGTATAGCATCATTATTTTCAAAAAATATTTTTTTACTTTTCAATATTTAACACATTCCATAATTAGTCAAATTTTCCAAATTCATAAATTAATCACTCATTCCAAATAAAAACATTAAATTATTATGTGCATCTTATTATATAAAAAAATTATAAAATTTATATTGGGAGTGTATTTTATTTCTATGTATAAAGATTGATTTTTTAAACATCCCCTTTACTAAATTATTATATATGAATTATCCTCACTCCCCATTAATCATTATTTCATCTCATATTTATATTATTTATTTATGATGGAATGATTTTGAAACCAACATGAAATCATGTTGTACAAAGATGTTTTTTAACAAACACACCTAGATAAATCCCTATATTATAAATCCCTAATAAAAAATAATTCTATATGCTCTTGATTGGTTTCCATGTAAATAAATATCATAGGGTTTGAATTTTATTATGTTAAAAAATATTCGAGTTTCCCTTTGGCCTACATGTTACAGAAAAAATATCCAACTAATTAATTTTTGAGAATCATTTAAAAATCGATTTTAACCATGAAGTGTTGAAACAGGAATGATAGTATAATATATATGATATTGAGATTTAATGTTTATATATGTCACATCTAGGAAATATTATTTAGGCCCCAAAGCATGAATTTAATTCTAATTTAGTTAGTGGTGATGATATTTACCAGTTCTATGAAAACATCACATGATATTTATTTTACAGATGAAAAAAACATATTCCCATCGTCAAATGAGTAAAGGAAATCATATGTGACTTAAATAAGTTTGGCCATAAATTTCCTATATGTAATAAAATTAAAGGAATTATAAATTTACTAATCATACCTGTAGAAAAATATAACATTAGTTTCACTCCCAGTAATGAAAAGATCAAAAAAATAATAAACTACCCCCATATTAGAGAAGTAAATTTGTAGAGTTGTGTTAGTAATGTCTCAAAGGATTAAGGCTCTCATAGTAGGTATCTTTTCATCCTTTGGTAATGGGGGAAAACTACAAGAATACACCCCTAACCATATTTTAAACCATATGATATTCAATGATATATTCTTTATAATGTAAATAGAAGTACTAAATTATATTTATTACCCCATGAATCTATTATCCATACAAAATTTATTAATATTTGTAATGATAATAATATTTCATTCATGGGATCCTTAAAATATCACCACAACAAATTATTCTACATGGTAATCATTTATTTGGGATAATTGTAAGTAATATAATGAGAGGAAATTGATCGTCTTATAATTCATTATTGTATACCACTAAAATCATGAATGAATGATAAAAAAGAGATTGTATTTTTCATAACATAATTATAATTTAACAAACATTACAAAAAATCCCTCATTTCTCTAACACATAGATATTTATATGCTCTTGAAATAGCTAATTCAGTAATGACGTTTTAAATCATTGAATCTATTTGTACTTCACGTCATCTATTAATGTGACCACCAAATAAAACTCTCCCAATAAAAATCATTATTGAGTAACATTTATGAAATAAACTATATTGAATAATGGTCAGAAAAGTGAATCATATTCCTAGTTATTAACTTTTTCATCATATTCATTATACTTAACATTGCGACACAAAATGATTCAATTATAACTTATATAGTCTATTTTTAACCATTTATAATCTAAACATAATTGTCATATTTAGAGCACAATTAATTAATCTATTTAAATTTTTACAATCCTACAAATATTAATCCCTTTTGTGATAAAATAAGTGTCAATTTATAAATAATCTAGAATATTAAATGTTTAAATAGTTATATTCACATTCTCATAGTAACCAAATTTAACTATGTACATTTTTCATTATTTTAATACCGTAAACATCTTAGGATATCACTTGAAAATAACACTAAATTTTAGATTATATTAATTTCATATATTAATGTTGATCCTCCTAAGTCCAAACATACTCCTATGATCCTTTTAACATATATTAGATTCTTAATATAGCAATATGAAAAATACACAATTTTTTTTGAAATAAAATGTATTTATTTTTAGTAATAATTATTAATAAATAATATAAAGTTTTCATATCTTATATTGTAATTTATATTTTTATAGTAATTTTATGAAAAGAATAATTTTACACAATATATTGAAATAACGAGTGGTGGGAATAACTTACTTTTTATTTTGAATCTGGGGAACAACATATCTAATATTTTATCAAATAACAAGATAAAATTATTCCAGGGATAAAATAGTTTTTGTCCTTGTCTACATTTTCAAGAATGTTTTAGAATTAGATTAATCAAAAAACATTTTTATTCAATTAATAATAGTAATTCATTTATAGAAATTTCCTTATAAAACTTTAGTCCCTGTATTAAATAAGATATATAATATTATTATACATAAACAACATTGTTTATATTCATCTGAACCAGTTATGTTATAAATATTGATGTTGTAACTCTTTTCATCATTATATGAATAAAAACCCCAAATAAAAAATTAACTTTAAACTATTATCCTGAAATTATGGACCATTTTCAATTGAAGGGTAATTTGGAAATGTTACTTATATGATTAAATAACCATAACACAACCTGATAAACCCATTTTTACAAGTGTCTCCTCTCTCGGGACCTATTGGACAACACCATATCACCCGTACTCTATCCCTAGGAAAACATTTTATGATGGGGAACATGCATAGATTATTTTATAATTCAACATTTATAAAATGTGCTTCAATGGTCAGTTTTATGGAAAGGTAGAACTACCAATTATGAGACATGGGAAGATTCTAAAAACATTTGTCCCATGTTTATGAAATTACACCTTAAGTAAAATGTAGAAAATAAGGTGCATGTTTTGATAGGAATGAGGGGGAGATATCTGGGAAACAACCAAGCACTAGGACCAGACCACCCATTCTGTTTACCTACTAAAGGAGTATTCAATAGTGTGGAAAGGTATTGGGGATCAATTTTTATGTTTTTATAAGGGGAAATATTGTAAATATATAATTAAACGGAGATTTGGTATGTTATAAATAGGGTAGAGCAGGGAAATCAAGAGTAGTTGGACAGTTTGTTGTTTGACGGAACTCCCAGGCCTAAAGAGGAATTATCCCCGTGAATGTGTTGATTGTATATAGAAGAATTATTATTTACAGAAATGGATGATTTTGTAATATTTCTATATCTACCAATGATAGTAAAATATTTAAATTTTTTATATTGAAACATAGCTAACTAGAATAGTGATTTGGGATATATATTTTTCAACATTCAATGACCTCTTTCATAGTAAACCTGTAATGATGAATATAATGTGTAATAATAGAATATTACACAGGAATAAATATAGATGAAATGTGAGTCATGATGTAGAATGTTTTGACGTTGTCTATAAAAACAAAATCAAATATAGTAAGAATAAAAAAATAGACATAAATAAAGAAATAATTATTCCAAAAATTGAACTATTATGACATCCTAAATTTTTTTTACATAATCATTTCATTATAATGAACAAAAAAGTGTATCTTTTAAAGATTAGTTTCTTGGAAATCAGGGATATAAGACATGAAAATATAAATAATTTTTCTAATTCAATTAAAATGCTTCATCATGTGTTCATCCAGATTACATTTACTTATTCTCATATCTTGGGGACATACATCAGTTGAAAGGGTTGAGGATTGGGCCTAATAAAAGAAACATATTACATATATTCATTAGGAATATCAATATGAACATAATGATTACCATTGTTGATTGATAAATGGAAGAAGAGGCGTATCATCATAATAATAACATGATCTAAAACATGGAAATGAGGATAAAACATTTTATTTAGAGAATCAAAAAAATATCACAAAGGTGAAGTACCAAGGTATCACAAATGAAAGTTACCATATTGCTTCACCAATGTATTGTAAAACATTACATCCATAAAGACAAAATTCATTACTCAATGCATTGGATAAATATCTGGTAAAAACATTCATATGTATTGTTTAAGGCGATCCACATTAATAATGATAAATCATTTCATTAAAAACTCATGGAGAATAAAAACTAATTTCATATCAAAATAATTGTGTTTCAAATGTTCATAGAAACCCGATCATTATCTCTTTTTTAGCCCATGGAAAGGGAATGCGGGTTTCATATATGTTATGACCATAATAAAAATAATAATTTTTATCTATAGTATAGTAATATTGGAAAATAAAAATACTTTTTTATTCCCAAAAATAAAATAAATGTTAATTTATTGAGGAGAAAGAGAATTTTGGTAAGAAAATTCAGTAGATAAACAGTTATTAAACATGGTATTAGAAATGGGTAAAATGGGAAGGAAAAAGTGTGTCCCTCTAATGAAACATCATTTTTCTATTAGGGTGTGATCAATTAGGTAATACAAGAGATTATTCAAAACATTTATAATACATATATGAAAATTGGTTCTTGAATCGATTAGAAAAGATGAACAATTCCCTTAACTTTAAGAGTTTCACCTAAAACATGATGATTGGAATATTGGGGACTTAAGGACACCTTGGGGGGACACCATGAAAAGTAAAACCACTGTAACTTCATGAAGAATGGATTTTTAGTGAATATAAATTGAAAAATGGTTGTTTATTTATAGAAAAATAAGAGGGTTTGTTTATAAATTTCCAAATATAGGACTTAGAAATATAGTTGAGGAAAATTAAAAACACAATGGGTTATTCAATGGGTTTTACTATTATTATATACTTTTGGGACATATTTTATGTTATTTTATCTGACAAGAACTGATATTCATATTATATTAATTCTTATGAAATTAAAATTAATGTTTCCACAAAATAAAGTTTTAAAATATAATGTTTCTATTTTAGACTTTGGAAATTTTATAATAGGCTTGGGAATTGATGAAAATAAATTAAAATACTTGATAAAAATAAAATAACATATTTTGACCCATTTATTGTTTTTATGTAATTAGTAAATCATTATGAAATAGTAATTAATTAATTAACCATACCAAAAACATCAAAATGTATTTTTTACATTTCACATAAAACAATGTATTCTAGAAAATTCACATAAATTCACCCTAACCTAAATTAGACTTGCTGATATCAAAAATGATTTTTATTTTATCATAATAATTATCTAAATATTATAACATTATCTTTTAACTAAAAATATTCTATATTTATTAAAATAATATTTTGTGGAAATTGCATAATAAAAATTTTGACACTGAAATTATTAAAAGACATAATATAACTATTTTATAATTTTTATCTAAATAGTAGATTGGTACCTATATATTTTATTAAAATAAATATTATTCATAATACATTAGTTTTTAATAAAAACTTATACCTTTTATGAAAATTTCAATTTGTGTCTGAAATGTAAATTTATCAAATTCCACCTATATATTATTATGACAAAGATATTGTAAAAATGTAAATTATGGGATAAAAATTATATTTTTACAATGGTCTTGCACTTTAAATTACTACTTTTGGTAAATGTAACCCATTATAACAATCTGATATGACATAAGGATAAGGTGTCTGATGGTGATAGATTCATGGGGTGGCTTAGCTAAATTCGACCAAGTGGTAATTTATACTAACATGAACATCTCCTGGAGGATATTCTCTTCAAGCTTCACTTATTGAAGCTAAGATTGGGCTTGGTCAAGGGAAAACCCTAGTGATTCTACCTCTTCAAAAAAATTGGCTTCATATGACATTACTATTCTAGTTTAGGCAATCACTTTTTATATCTGAAATAATTATTTTTTTCATTTTTACTTACAAATATAATTATAAAATGAATATTATTACCAAGAGTATAGTTCACCGTGGTAATAAATGACCAACAATCATATAATGGTTGAAACTACATTATCATATTTTTTCTTTATATTCACATTATTATTAAATAGATATGGTTTTGATTCATATAATGTATTATAACACACAATATTTGGAATAATATATCATTCAAAAAGTATAGGTCATTACAATGTGCCCACCTTAAAAGCATTTTCCAAAATATTTCAATGAATTCTGTCATTTGAGAAAATATGTGTCTACTTCTATTTGTATGTCTCGTTGGGATCCCACATCACATTTTTTATTTATGATTCCTTCATAATACTTTGACAAGGTGGGTAGTCTTATTAAGTAGAACCTTATCTCTAAATCAATGATATTCATGAACTTCTCTTCATAAGGGAGTTCGTGCTCCATTTGTTCCACCTCAAGATTAAATACATGTAAAGGATTTGGTATATACTTCTTAAATATAGATATGTGGATTACATCATGAACATTTTCTCGATTTGGTGTTTTTTATGGACAATAGGCCACTTATCCAATGAGATTAATGATTTCATAGGGGCTAATGCACATTGGGATGAGCTTACCTTTCTTCTCAAACCACATAATTTTCTTCCATAGTGATAATTTAAGGAATAATTTGTCTCATATAACAAACTCTATATCTATTTGATGGTTTTCGGTATAGATCTTATGTCAACTATAAGTATTCATTATATTTTGTTCTATGGAATAAACTTTTTCTATTATATCATTCATAAGATCAGTCCCTATAAGATTTCTCTCACCCACTTTATATAAACAACCATGATTTCTACATTTATTCCTATATAGAGCTTCATATGGTTTTATTTGAATACTCGAATGAAATATGTTATTGTATGAGAACTCAACTAATTGGATATGATGACCCCATACACCATTAAATTCAATTTAGCATGATATCAGAACATCCTCGAGTTTTTAAAATGTTCATTCATATTGGGAATTAGTTTTGTGGTGATAGAATGTACTGATATTCAATTCAGCATTCAAAAAATGTAGAATTCTTCTCCATAATTTCAATATGATCTTTTGATCTCAATCATAATTTATAGAATTTTTCACTCCATGAAAACTCACCACATCATTTATGTAGTCCTTGGAATGTTTTCCATGAGTGATATCTTCTTGAATATTGATAAAATAGATATTTTGGTGAGTCGGTTCACTATAAACCATATGGGTTCATATCCATTGGATGATCTTAGGAGAATAGTGAAAATGTCCATAGTGATATCTTACCACTTCTATTCTTAAATGGGTATTGGTTTCAATACCCCTTTAGTAATTTGTCTCTATGTCTTCACATGTTTACACACTAATAACCTCATAGTATTGTTGGAAATCTCCATTTTCATGTTATCCCACCAATAATGATCATTAAGGTCACAATAAATTGTTTTTATTCTCAGAATATAGACTAATTTTCTATATCCATCATCTAAAACATTATTTATATAATAGATGGACCATATAGAATCATATGAAATTTCAGTAAAACTTCAAGATCAATATCAAACTCAAAAATATTCCAATTATTTACATCCTCTATATTCTTTTGTAACAATAGATCATCTCTTTAATCTTTCAATATCTTAACAAGTAAGGATTTTAAAGAAATCATTTGTGATAGGGTTGACAATGTCCCTACCATAGGATTACCATGTGCAGTTTTACTAGGTCTCTGACAAAAAGACATAGCTTAATCCTCTTAATTTCAATCACAACATGGTTTTACCTACATAATGCATAAACAACATTATTTTCTCTTCTGGGAGATAATGACTTGAATATTCATAGTATTTAATAATTTCAAATCGTATTATATGTCTCATGTTCAATTCAATTTTTATGAAAGTATACTAAAAATGTTGGTGGCTTATGTATATATAACATATCAACACATAATGATTGTGCCTTCATATATTTGGAAGAAAATATCCACAACTAGCTCCAATTCCTTCATAGGATTATTCTTCACATGAGGCTTTAGCTGTTGAAATGCATAACCCATCAGCATATAATTCTTCATGAGTATGGATGCTAGACCTTTTAGAGCCAAATATTTAAAATATAGAATCCTTCTCTGATATAGGGTTGAGTTAACATAGTTATAGTAACAAATAAATTCTTTAACTCATGGAAACTCTCTCCTCACACTTTTATCTGGATGAACATTACCCGTTTTCAAGTTTAAGTATATGGAATTCAAATTCATTATTTTTTTTTCAAAAACCATCTATAATATCATACTAATCCAAGGAAACTATGTATCTGAGTCATTGTTGTAGGATGAGGCATCTCCTCCAAAACCATTTTCTTGGTAGGATCATATGAAATTTCTTCACTGGTTATAATTTTCCCCATGAAATAAACATTATTTAACCATAATTAAAATTTTCTTAATTTTCCAAATATCATCTCCTTCCACATTGTTTTTAATATAACACCTAGATGATCTTCATTCTCCTCTAAACTTTTGAAATATATAATAATAATATCATCAAAAAATACACCACAAATTTATCATGATTTTCTTTAAAGACTATTTAAAAAATACATAAATATAGCATGAGCCTTAGTCAAGACAAATGGCTTAAAAATCATAATGTCCATACATTTATCGAAAGGGTGTCTTTGATATATCTTTTATATTTATCCTCAATTGATGATAACCATATAATAGACCAGTCATAGAGAATAATTGAGCCCCATAAACCTGGTCAAACAAATCATCAATCCGTGGGAGAGGGTAATAAATCTTTACTATGATCCCATTAGGTTCATGATAACCATTTCATTGCTAAACTGATCCATCCTTCTTTATATAAAAATTACAAGTTCTCCCCAATGAGACACAAATATTTTGATAAACATCTTCAACAAAGGATCGTGAAACTAATTTTTAATTCCAATGGCTCTACATTTTTTATTCTATATAGTTATTTGATTTGGGTTTGGATCCAGGAATGATTTCAATGTATAACTCTACCTATCTTTCAATGGTATGTCTAAGTAACTATTTAGGAAATACATCATTGTACTGTCAAATGATGAGGATGTTTTTAATTGTTATACTTTTTTTCCTTCTACTTATTCACTAATCGTATCCATAAATAACTCTAGGGGAGAGTCTTCTTGAAAAATAACAATTTTAAATAAATATCTTTTTAAAATATCTATAGGTTTTCCAATCATGAATATTTAGATTACTTTTCTTTTATAGTTGATCATGGTGTTATACATTAATATATATTCCATACATAGTATAATTTCGAATTCCATCATAGGAATGAATAAAAAATTTTATATGATATTGTGTTCACCAAAGTCAATAATAGAGTTTCTATATACGTTTGATGTTAGGATAATCCATCCAGAAGTCTTTCTTCATAACTCTAATTTTAAAAATTTAGTTATTGATTTTATATTCATTGAAAACATGGAGAATGTATTATAATGTATTGAACCAAAATCAAAAAAATTACTTTGTAGATTTGAGAGAATAATGAGAGACCCTTCCACAACATCATTTGGAGCTTCTACTTTGGACGTCATGATGGAAAATGCTCGACCATTCTACCTTGGCCAAAGTTTAGGTTGATGTAGATTCCACTATATTACCCTCTAATTTGGAAAATTATTGAGAAATTTCCCATTTGTATCACATTTATATTATTGAACATTAGGCTGGGCCTGCACCATATTCCCATTTTTATAGTGTTGAGAACTGGAGGCATCTCCTCATTATGATTGTTTCGAGCTATACATACAACTCTTCAACACTTGTATCATTTTCAACTTCCAAGAATGTTATTCCCTGAATGATTCTTCACAAATTTGTTCCATGTGAAATGATGCACTTTATTTCATCAACTTCCATTATAAATGTTCCCCCATAAGATTGTCACTAATAATATATTCTTTAAAATCAATTTATGTGACCATTGTATCACTCTAAAATATATTTCAAACGTCATATAACTATGTATTGTCTACTAATAGCTTTCATAGTCTCGATTGGATTTATTCCTCCATATATTTGGTTTTAGACAACTGAAATGTCAATAAATCTTTCTATTAGGATCTAAAACATATTAAGAGGTGTGAACATAATGTATTACAAATATCATATAATATATTCCCAATGATTCAATTTCATTCTACTTCAAATATATGAAATACTTCTCCAATTTCATTTAAATCGAACGAGGGAAAATATTTATGGAAAAATATTCCCCTAAACTCTTCCCAATACATAACATTAATCTTCATTATTGTATTATAGTTTATGGTTAGTGTACACTGTTGATCATATTCTCCATCTAAGTGTTAAATATACATGATTAATTTATCTTGCTCTTAATAGTCGAGTATATAAAAGGACTTTTCTATAAAACATGCCAATTATTCAATAATAAATGTTTCGGTAGATCTACTAAAATCAGTTTTGAATCAACATTTTGAGGAATAAATTGAATATTGTTCTCATAGAGGTGACTTTTATCTCTCAACTATATTCAAATAGATTTTTATAACTCAAGATAGTTGATTTATCATTTTCATGATGTTTTCTATTATTCCATCTTTTAGATAACAATCAATACATGGCCAATTGGATTCATTATTTACATTGTACCTCATATTTCAATCAATTTTCTAAAAGTATAAAACCATAATAAGAAATATTCTTCTCTTAAGAATATTATAATTCTATAATAATTTTATGTCTTAAAACATATTTCATGAATATGTTATAATTTAAAAAAATACATTTCCTATAAATCCTTTATAATTGTTTTTAAAAAATATTTGATTAATCAAACATATCCCCTATGAGTGTCAAACTAGGTGTGTAACAAGGCTTGTTGTTGTTCACTAGTTCTCATTCGATTCAAGCTCATAATAGTGTTTTATTGTGTTACCCCTAGATACTCTTTTATTGAAGACACATCTATTTATTCATATCTGAAAATACATTTAATTGATTAGAAACCATATTTTTATTACTTATCCAAAATACCAATATGTTTTCCTATATTTAAAATTGGCCCTATTGTTCTTACAAATGTTTTCAAAGAAGAACAATATTACCTATGCCAATAATCTTTCCATGAGCATTGTCTCCAAAGGTAAATCTTCTACCATTAAATTGGATAATCTTTTATAAGTATTATTTATTACCAATCATATTCTGTTAACAACAATTATCCATGTTCCACGTATTCTTGTTGTTTGTACTTCATTAGTTTTCTTGAAAATAATAGTTAGACTTTTCGAACCCAAATCTTCTTGGGTGTGAAATTTTTAGAAAAAATAATCTTACGAATCAAAATTTGATTTGAAAAATGTGCTTTATTAAATCCTAATGATTGAATTTTATTTTATGAAAATAAATTCCTATTAACTCCACTTATTTTTTTTGGAAAATAGTGGGATTCTCAATAACAAATAAATTGTTACTAAAAACAATTTTGAATGAGGTTATCTTATTACTAAACTATTAACATGTAGATAGAGATGTTTATATAGTTTATAAAATCCTTCTTTACTAGAGATAATGTGACCTTTTGTTTATAACTATATTATTATCAATGTTAGTATTATTTTTTGAAGTGATTTTTTTCTCTAAATAATTTTATCAAAAATGAATTTTTCAAGATCATTATAATTATTATCCTTATTAGAATTCGAATTTTCGTGGTTTTTAGAAATAGAATCAATTTCAAATGTTTTCATATAAATATATATTGAATGATATGATAATTATTTAGTAAAAATATTTATTATAGTATTTTCATTCTCATGTTTCTAACTAGTATTAAAATTTTTATTTTAAATTAATTTAAAAAATCTAGAAATATTATCATAGAATGTAAATTATTATCTTCTGTTGAGGAGGTTTCATCATCATACAAATATAATCTTTCTCATCAAGATAATTTTCATTTAAATGAATATTTGTTTAAAAATTATAAGTATCTTATCTATAAGACATATATTTTAAAAATTTATTATGTCATAAATACCAATATTCCACTGTCTATTGTTTTTATTGTATGAAGAATCATCAAAAGAATATTATCCATTTGCAATCCAAGAGTAATTAGCTTTCAAAAATTAATTTCCTTATGAAATTAAATAATTTATCTAATTTATTTCATAATTCCTTCCTTTCTATCATTCCTTTTGTGTTTTGGAAAATTGGGTATTATGTGTCCATCTCTTTTATTTCCTAACTGGAAACTTCTGAATATTCATGCATACTGATTTCCTTATTAGTTTTCTTTTAATGATTCTGAAAATCCATTTTTTTTGAAATATTGATCATTATTCTTGTATGATTGGACAACTCGTTCATAAAATTTCTTGAATCACATATAGTAGATTGAACAATAAAATATTTCTTTTTTTATTTTGATTTATTTTTATGAGTGTTAGATTTCATCAGATTTGATGTAGACGTAAACGCAACTCCACAATTTTTTTCATTAATTTATCAGTAACTCTTTCTTATCCTAGCCTCGTATTGAAAAAGAGTTCAAAATATATTATCATGTGTGAGATTTTTAATCTTCCTAGATTCATTAGCTAGTGTTCTCTTTGATTTTCATTCATTGGTAATGATATCAATTATATATTCAATACGAATTTCATCCTCCAATCCTTTTTAACCGATAGCTTGTAAACTATAAAAAATTGTCATAAACCTTTTTGGTATCATAACAATGGAATCACCATATAGATATTCAACTGATTGATAAACAACTCTTATCCTAACTCTTATAGTCTAAAAACATTAGTGGTTCCAAAATGAGTGATATCCAACTTCTTGAAAATACTATTAGATACTCCACAACATGAAATATAACAATATATTTTTCTTATAATATAACACAATAATGTATTATTTACCATTTAATTTACCATATGTTCTAGACTTTCTTTATTGGTAAAAATTATTATTACATTTTCATGAATCTTATATTCACTAGATATCATAAAAAATTTATCAACTTATGTGTTGATCAAAAAGTTCTTCATTTTATCCCTCCATTATTTTTAATAATTACAACCAATAACTAATGTTCTAATAGGACTAATATTTTCCATAAAACCCACATTTAGTTCTTCCATCTTTAAAAATAGAAACTGAAAAAATATTTTACACAAAACACATCTGTGTATCAAATATTTATAAACAAAAATATTATAATATGAAATAATGATAACATGAAAAGCTAAAATAATCAACAAGTATTTGAGAATTTGATCCCTAATCTAATACAAATATATATTCCATAATTTATATAAATATTACTAAATACAAGAGGGGTTATTTTTATACTTTAGAAAAATCAATTTTAATCCTAAAAGGAACATTATTTAATAAAAATAAACAAATTGTATAAAAATAAACTATTCAATATTCAAACTATAATCTGATTGCACGAAAGGTTACAATAAAAATAATATCACACTCATGATTATTCCAATATGTAATCCACATGTTTTATTAAAGATAATATAATCATTTTTAGTAATAATCATTTTTTTAAAAAGAATATGAAAAAAATTGAAATTACAAAGGTTATTATTTATCAGTGAAATACCAAATAAGTTTACTCTATCCTAAAGTATATGGAATATTATTCAAGGAAAAAATAAATCATATTAAAATCTATTATGATAAATGTAATAAAAATAAAATGTTGAATATAACCAATCACTTCCTATTTATTTGTAGCATAAAAATAAAGGACTTATAAAAAATAAGTTATATAGTGTTTTAGAATTATTTTAACACAATGAGAAGGGTATCTAGTATCCTTGGATAAATTTCCCTTAATTTATTATTTAATGAAATTATTTCTTACCCAAAAAAGGTAATCCCTCAATTTTATGACCAACACCTTTATTTTTATTCACGAAATCCTTGAATCGAGAAGGTGATCATCTCTTCTCTCTTCCTATCCATGGAATCCCCTGATCTGTTGGATCTGATTCTATGTTGCTATCACCACAAGACCATAATCATATTTATTGGATTCTATCTTCTTAGCCTCTGTATTCATTGATCAAAATCACAGTAATCAGAGTCGCACAGAGAAAAACTAACTCTAAGATTACAAAGAAAATTAAGAAATAGTTCAATTATGTAAACATCAGAGCTCTCACACTGTTGAAAAATCACCCCAGTGTTCAAACAATGCCATAAGTCACAGATCATTAAATGATCAAATGTCCTAGTATTTAAAGGGATTCAACCCAATGTTCTTATTTATTTCCAATGGTTGGATATTATTTGAGATTATTGTGTGGACCTGTAAATCTGGAACTTCAACAAGTATATTATAACTAAAAGCAAAAAAACTTTTTGATTAATACATATAAAAGAATAAAAAAAATTATTTTGATAATAATGATTAAATAGTAATGTTTTTCAAGATGATAGCGTAGTTTTCCATATTCAGGATTAAAATCGATGTCAATCCAATAGTTTTACTTCTAGAGTTCCATTAAAATTTTCTCATTATGTTTGAGTATGATGATATCATATCTGATGTAAAATTTTTTTAAAAAGTTTTTCATTATGAATACAAGATATATATTCTTAAATCCAATTATATATGTTTAATCTGATCACAATCAGTTTCTTTCTCATTACGATAATTTTAAAAAAAATTTGAATACATAAAAAAATCAATGTATCATAAAAATATTTTTTTATATAAAAATATTATTAAACTAATTTGAAAATAAAATTATTATATTTTTTATATTTAAGAATGAGTTTTTTATTTCCAAAACAAAATGGATGGAAAATTCAAAATGAATCATTTGACTCAACACACACTTGGAGAGAGAAATTTCATCAATAATTAAAATCTTGAGATCATGGGTGTTTTCAAATTAAGACATAATTAATGATTTTTGTGGATCATGGAAGTTTCATAATCTGTTATGTTGTATAAGTGTTGTATTTTTTCTTGATGAAAATAAGAAAGACATGAAAAAGATAGGGAGAACATAGGAGCATCATTAATAAGATGTTATGGCCAAGTTACAACTTAATGAAAAATAAAGATGTTATTGATTGGATAATGAAGTTTTGGTAGATAATATATTAATATATTAGTATCCTATGAAGATAATAGTCACAATAATAAGGATAATGATGTTTTAATCACAAAATATAAGGTGGGTTGAGAATATTTTGTGTTGCTTGAGATATGAGGCAATAATAATTTTTGAAATGTGTCAGCTATAGTAATGTTCCTACAATATATGTTCATAAAAAAGAGAATACCTGGGGGAAATATAAGGATGATATGTGAAGGGAATGAAATTTAGGGATATAGAAAAGAGAAATAAATTCACTGTGATATCTGAGATTTACCCACAAAAAGTAAAAGAGACGTGAAATGAAAGGATTTAATTTCTGATTACCCATTCAATGGGAGTGGGTAAATAAAAATTGGTTAATTATTACTCTTTAATATAGTATAATTTAATGTTATCTATGATAAAGAGGAATTATAATCTTCTTTTTCCAAAAAATTCATCACTTTATCTCTTGTATTGTAAAATTGAGATTTCAGGTTCAAAAAATCAATCATTATACATCATGGTCTTATGAGTTTATTAAATTTACTGCCATATGTTAGATATATTATATGGATATTTTGAACTATATTTAAATGTCTTGATTTAATATTTAATTGATTAAACATTTAAATATAATAATTGATTGAATTTTGTTATGTTGATTGATAGGAAATAATGAATATATGAAACAGGAACAA
This sequence comes from Viscum album, assembly GCA_963277665.1. Taxonomy (NCBI): domain Eukaryota; kingdom Viridiplantae; phylum Streptophyta; class Magnoliopsida; order Santalales; family Viscaceae; genus Viscum; species Viscum album. Next base: position 431,044,887 of record OY728150.1, on the reverse strand, counting down.
GAATTTTTAATATTTTTTTGGGAGATAAAAACTGTAGATTAGTGATTAAACATTGTGTAATGCATTTAAATGTTTATAATTAATCAAAATAATCACTATGAAATTCATTTAGATTTTGTGTATAAAATAACAGGATGTGACTTTTTCTATGGATAGTTTCTTGAGATGATACACCATATTTCGCGACAATGGAAATTTTAATGATTACACGTCGGGTAACTAAATTACATGTCATGTATCTTTAAATGTAATAAAAAATAAATGCATATAAGCTGAATTTTTCCTGGAGATTCATATAAAAATATTCCCCATGAACTGTATGGGGAATAATCAGGGACTAGGGGGAACCGAGTGACGTTGATCAAACATTGTAAGACGATGGAGTGCCGAATATGGAGCCCTTCTTCACAACCTTTATTTAATACCATTCTTCTTTAGTTACCCATGGTACTCATTCTCATCATAACTACTGGAAAGCTATCTTTCCCCACACATCTATCCCCATGGTTTAGAAAAACCATGGGGATATCTATTTTTTTATTAGCTATTCCCACAGTTTTAATAAAACTGTGGGAAACCAATACCAAATTCCCTGAACACCAGCGCTCTCCTACTCATTCTTCCATCCCACTCACCCACTCCTCCATCGCACTCTTCCTTACCCTCTTTTCCTTATCCTTCTTCCATTTCACTCTTCCTCGCTTCCTCGACTCCCAGCCCAATTCTCACCTCCCTAACCACTGCCTCCCAGTCATCCAACCTCTTCCACTCGGCCCTCTCGTCCCTTCACCGACCTCCTCCTCTCGGCCATCCGACCACTACATCTCGGATATATCCTCCCATACCTAGCCCCCGCCTCCTCTCCCAACCTCCCTCCCGACATTCACCTCATCCTCAATGTCTCGACCTCTGCCTCCCTCCCCCTAGCTCTAGTGACGTCTCCCATCTCGGCTCCCTATCCTCCAAGCCCTGGCCTCTGCCTCAACTTCCTCCAGCTCCGGAAACATCCCATCCTAGCCTCCACCTTCCTACCCCCAGCTCCGACATCGAGGTATGAAATTTATTCACCTTTTTCTTCCAGTTCTTGAGATATCTTCCATTGAGTTTTTTTTAAGATATCATCTCTCAAAATTATTATGCTTTCAATATAAAGGTTTTGACTAACTTAAACATATGTGTTTGATCAAAAAGTGAACCTAGAGTGAGGTTTGGAGTCAAAAGGTGATGATAGGGAGAATATTTACCCACTATATTTCTCATAGATGATTGGATGAAGATGAATTTTGTGTTTTCTAGTCTCATATCATTCATTCTTTTCAGCCACTATATTATTTTCTAATGTGTTGGAATATGGTGATTCATGAATTGAAATATATTCCATTTTAATTTTATTTATTTCAATCCCTCAATTCAACCATATTCCATGAATTTCAGAGTTCTTAAGTATTTTTTTGACGCATTCAGGGTGCTCTTATTGGATGATTAGTTGGAAATGACAAGGAAGCAACCCATTCAGTCTAGATTATGTATTTAATACAGACTATATCAAACTCTCCTATATTTCATATAGTTTAGTTTTGATTATGGTAATGGTCTTATCCCTATGAATGTTTATGATGGTAATACTATGCATTTTTATAACATTGACCTTTTAGAGAGTCACATGGATTGATGTCTCAAAATTCATATAGTGGTTTTATATATACTTCCATTCCATTTGTCATTATTTTTGATGGTCATATAGAGTCTATTACTAATTAGATGATTGAATAAGAATTATATGTTGTTGTTCTGGAGCTAAATATGTGGCTCATACATAGCTTCTTGAGCTAGGTGGTGGAATTGGAAGAAGAGAAAGGGGTGGAAATGATCCCCCTCAAATCTGTTTACTAGTGTTATACTCACTCCACCAACTAATTATGGTGTAGTGAGTCTAGGATTCTCATTTGGGATGGTGGCTCTATTAATCCTCCTTCATATATATTGTAGGAGATAATATTGAATGGAAATTTGATATTTTTTGTTAACCCAATGATGGCATGGAGTAATGGAGGATCCTCTGGGAAATCATATGTTAATGTTCTCCTCACTCAGGGGGAAGGATCATCTAGTACTAGTTCACCCTCATGTTGTGGGGTGAGGGGAGAGAGAATATCACTATGCCCCTCTATAATGATTTTTTCCTAGTATTAACGAAACCACTCTTTTTAGTGGAAGGGGTTCTACATTAAATTCAATAAATAGGGTAGGAGTTTGTTCATAGGTTTCTAGAATTACTGTTACAGAGTGACATATCTCTTTATTGTAATCCATTCTAACAGCCTCTAAGATATGTTGTAGTTATGCAAGTAGTGGAAACTAAAAGGGAGGTGTATTGATAGAATTTTTCATAGGAATATACTTAGATGAATTTTATGTTTAAAAAACGTATTAAGACGTTTTTAGGGGTAAAAAAGTTAATTTTACTATAGTATGAAACTTCAAATTTTTTTGACGGTTTTTTTGGTTCCATATTGTGATGTTTACCCTAAGTTTTCTTTTTCATATAAAAGAGAGGGACAGGTATCTTTAGAAATAATATAAAAATATACAATATTATTTTTAGCCCAACCATTGTATGTTTTTTAAAGGACTGTTATATATCCCGAATAGAGTCTCGTATTAAGAAACCAAGATATAGATTGAATATGAAATGCGAATTTTACAATATACATGGCTGAGTATTAATTTTAATTGGGACTCTTGGGTGTTTTTAGGCATGATATGATTAATTAAATAATTTAATAATATAATTAATTGGTTATTATACAAAGAAACCCATGAATTTATTTATTTAATCTATATTATGAAATCTCCATAGGGTTAGTTGTTTTATGACCACATGAACCTTAGAGGGAGAGGAAGAGGAAGATGGAGTTATGGCTTAGTGGTGATGAAAAATCAAGGATGAAATATCTGTTTTTTTGGTGGTGTTGATAAAAGGTACCTAGGTTGTGATGTAGAATAAAATCAACATACTTTCAACATCATTTTAGGGAATTTACATAGTTGGATTTATCCCCATTTTTTCTTGATTTTAACATGGAATAATTTTCATTAAATTTAATCAATATTCATGTAGTAGATGGCCTTTTTAACTTATGATATTTGGTAGAAATTATGATAATGGGATAACTGATATTGTGACTAGAAATAACTTATTTGTTTATTTGTTGTATACAAATATAGATGATTCCTAGTCATATGGGATCATCATTTCTATTCTTGTGGTTTCTTTTGTTTCTCTCACCATTCTTTATATGGTCATCACTATCATTAGATTTTAGCTGAAGATTCAACTAATATCATAGATTTATTTTATTTCACAATTAAAATATGTTCTATATATTTAAATTGTGTGTTCTCCATGTAGGATTATAGTGTGAGGATAGATTATAGGATAAGATAAAATAGGATAGGGAACTATGGATTTGGGTTTCTTCAAGAATAACAATATTCACATGGACAATATTATGATACAAATCATCAATATAAGTACCATAGGATGGAAACCACTTTACCTAGGTGGAATTGTCAGGTTTAGCATTGGAAAATGAAATTCAAGTGATAAATGAAGAAAAATAACAGGAAGTAGAAATGAATCAAGGACTACAGTAATGTTTAGATCATAGAACCCAACTACATGGAATATAGTTTGAAAGAACACACATCATGTACTTTAGTAGGCATAATAGCTAGGGATACTAGGAAATGTTAAATACCACACATATGGTGGTTAAATCGTATAATATGTTACCCTTATCAAGATATTTATTGTGTATAAGGAATAAACAACCAAGAAGCCCGAGTAGCGTCACAAACCATGAGTTTTAATACCATATTCCATTTTTCATTGATAGAACAAGGCCCGTGAAGATAGAGAACCATCCAACTATCCCTATTAATCCTACACACCATGTTCACCTCTCCACGCATATTATAGTCATATTTCTACTTCCCCTTTTTGGGTTTTGTACATGGGATATCTATTTCCTAAGTGACATATAATGTTTACCATAGGAACACATCGTATACATATACGAAGAGTATATGGTGACCTAGATTCTTCATTTACGGTTATAGTTTTTACATATAACCAGTACATTAAGAGTGACCTTACACATTAAACATGATGGTCGAGCTACATCTGAAGATAAATATATGGGACATGTTAAATCTAGCATGATCGATCATAAGAAAAATATAGTAAACATGCATATCTATTAGAAATTATTATTAAATAGAATCCCTCCTTGATGATAAAGTTACATCTGGGAATAATTTCATCGCACCATTCTTAGGAAGGGTTAGAAATTTACCCCATAGGGTTTGGGGAATAAGATCCTCTACCTATAGATTAGATAGGTTTGGTATTCCCCACACCATTATGGGGTGTGATATCCTCAATATATGTATTTTTAATAATATCAATGGGACCATTTACTAGAATTAAGGGGATGGAGAAAGTTTCGCTTGAGCTTAGACACCCTATTCAAAGTGGCGTTCCTAAAGAACATTTAGTGGCCTTGTAAGATCAAATCCAAACTGAGAATTAAGGGAGAATATATAGGTAGTATAATATATAAGTTTACCTAACACCAATTATCGAAGACAATAACATAAAATTAACATAAACCTGAAATTTTCTCTAAGGAAAAGCATTCTTCTACAATAAACACATTTAATAGTTTTTAGTTGGACCATAGATGAAAATATGGAACTGATCGAAAATATAATTTGGATCTTACTATATAATCTATGGAATAGATAGACACATTGACCATCTATCCTTCACCATAGTATATTAATTGAATATAAAATCAAATGATAGAATTTGATACATATGAGGAATAAAAATAGTTGATCAAGAAACAATATAAAATTGGTTTCGTTGAGTGTTTAATGAATGGAATATTAACAAGAAATATTTTATCAAGACCGTGGACAAGATGGTCTAATTCTTTGAGGACCTCATTAAAGGTGATCCATAAAATACGGTAAGTTATATTACATATATTTTATATAGGGTGAAAAACTATAATATTTAAAAATTTTAAGACAGGTCTAATGATGCCCTATATAATTTAATTTCATGTATGGATTTATCTTTTTATGTCAGTTAACACCAATCCCATAAATGTGGTCTTTCTAAAAAAATAATATATTCAATTTATGCTTGAATAAATGGGGAATAATATGAGAAATTAAATAATAGTCAATTAAGAAATTATTTTATTAATAATGTTTTGTTTTATAAAATTATTATAAAAATTATAATTTTATATCTCAAAGAAGTTTATAAACTATTATTATATTATTTAATATGTTCGTTTTTTATTAAATTATTTTAGTTGATTTACCATGATAATATTTGGTTATAATAAATGGGTAAATATTAATTAAATTATAATAATGGAAAAGGATGTATGATTTTGAATTATGAATTTTAATTATTTTAGTTACATGAAAAAAGTTATGTGAAAGATAAATATTGCATTATCTTTCAATATAACTCATAGATGTGCCTTTCAATTATTCCTAATACATTCTTCTATTCCAAACACAAGGAACCATTAATGACATTTAGAAAAATGGTAGTATTATAACTCATAGCATATGATAGAGGCATTCCAGCCAAAAAAATCGTGTCTAATCTAGTTATATCATCAATAAAAATTAAATGAGGGTACACCTTAATAATCCAAAATCTTAATCTATGAAATTTTAAACAAAATACATTACCTACATCCCAATGAAGATTCCCCTTGTCATTTCACTTCAATTTCCCTTATTTTCATTTCTTATGAGAACCTGAATCACGGTGTGTGTAAAATTTTGTGTTCGATAATAATCTAATAATGTGAAATTGATTTTTCAATTGATATTAAATTGATTTATCTTACTAAAATGACCTTTTCCTTTTTAAGAGTCTTGTTGTGACTTGATCTACATTGTATGCAGTAGGTGTTTCTAGGTAATTATTTTATTAAAAAAATTCATTAAGTGATTTAGTTTATTAAATTCATCCTCTATTATATTAATACGAATATTTGATACCCATGATTGTTTTATAAAAATTATCTACATTATTTTCATTAATTATTTTAGATGAAGTGGTTTTCATGAAAAAAAATTAACACTTTAATTTAAAATTTTACCCATGGGAAATATTAAATTACATGAACATGGGGCTCGTTTAAAATATTTTTGATGACGCCAGAATTTTTTATCTCTCCGTTGATATTTAAATGAAATAACCCATGTTTAAGGGTGTGTTTTAATGTTAAAGGAGGTTTTTTATTTATGTTACATCTAAGGGAGGATAATCCTTTTTATCTCTCCCTTAGTTCAACAATAATGACACATACCACTCTATGATATACAAGAAACCATTATTTTCCAATTATGATTTACCTTTTTTATCATCCCTTTATAAGATATAAGTAATAATTTTATCTCTGATACTGAAAGGGTTGAAATTGGTAATACAAATAAAGGAACATGCAATAAAATGTGAATTAACTATTATGTTTTTATGTTCTAATAGTTTTATTTTATATAGTACGTATCCATTTTTTAATTATTGTCTACAATGTTTACTAAAAGATAACTTTTATTTTTCTTATTACAGAATGGATAGAAGATGGATGTATCACACCAATAGGATTTCAACAATGTTTCAAATGAATTTGGAGACTTTTTTAGATTCTGCAGTTGACAATGCTTCAGATGGAGGTTGTATATAGTGTCCATGCTCTAAATGTTTTGGAATACCATGGTTAAGATGTGAAGAATTTAGCTACCATATAACGAAATTTGTATTTCTAACAAACTATTATGTTTGGTATCACCATGGAGAGACAATTCAATGTTCTACAGGTCATAGACAAAATGAATGAAGTGGCATAGAGAATTTGATATTCGATCAGTTTCCATTTTTCAAACATCCTGAGAGAGATAGTATGCTAGTGCAAGCAGACAATGATATCAGCACACATGATGAAAATAATAAAGGTGATGATGAGATAGTGTAAATTTTATTGGATTATTCCAAAACTCTAATATATCATGAATGTACTAAAATGACCAAGATGGAATTTTTCATGTGGTTATATCATGGAAAAACCTTGTATGGAATTTCTTATACCACTATTGATTTCATTCATACATTTTTGAAGGAATTTAATCCTAATGATGCAGATGTTCTGTCAAATCATTACAAGTCATGGATGTAATTAAGCAGCCTGGATTTGATACTAATAACGTTTATTCTTGTCCGAAATATTGAAATTCATTTTGGGAGGAAAAAACTGACCATAAAGACTATAATTAATGTGGTACATAACAATGGAAGACAAATACGGATGGAACACCATCTTGTATGGAACAAAAAATCATGTGCCACTTTCCATTGATTCTCATACTTCAAAATCTATTCATGTCTATATAAATCTCAACAAATATGTGATTTCATGATACTAATAGAATTACAAGTAATTATGAGTTGGTTCATCCTGTTGATGGATTATCATGGCGGACATTTGATGCAAAACATCCTGATTTCGTAGCTGAGGTGATTAATGTCATATTGGGTCTATCCTATGATGGTTTTAATCTGTTTGGTACAATGATTACTTCTCACAACACGTGGCCAGTTTTTATTCATGTTTATAATCTTCCTTCAAGGATGTGTATGGAAAAACCATTCACCTTCTTGATTATAATGATATATGGACCTTCTGATCTAGATAATGATATAGATGTCTACTTGAAGCCTTTAATAAGATCATTGAAACAACTTTGGTATTTGGTTGTGCCGACAATCGATGCTTCTTCAAAGAACACATTTCATATGTGTGTTGCCCTTATATAGACCATAAATGATTTCCCTTCTTATGCAATGATGTCTGGGTGGAGAATGAAGGGAAAACAATAATTTCGTGTTTTTATATAGAATATATGGTTGGGAAGGCATAAATATTGTCATAGTTTCTGTTTCATGGGGGCATCGATGATTCTTGCCAATGGATCATCAATACAAGATGCATCTTCAGAGGTTTGATAATACTGTTGGGAATGTAAAAACACCTCAACGTATGTCAGGAAGCGATGTGATTATTGAATTAAAAAATTTCAGTTTTTTATTATGTAATGTTAGTTTAAATTTAAAATGGTGAAGAATGTTGACACTAAAACCACTTACAATTGGAAAAGGAGAAGTACTTTATTGAATTTCCATATTGGTATACCAATTCATTACGTCATTGTTTAGACAAAATGCATATTGAGAAAAAATATATGTGAAATGATTCTTGAAATTATTCTGAATATCAATGGGAAGACCGAAGACGACATATGATCCCTTTGAGACTTATTGGATTGGGGTAATTGACTCGAACTGCATCCTGTGTATATCGGTGAAAAAAATGGAATGTTCCATGTGCTTCTTATGTGATGACACCATCAAAGAAAGATCAATTTTTGGCAGTATTGAATAATATCAAGGTTCACGATGGCTACTCCAGCAACATATCTAAACTATCCAACAGAGCATATGTGAAACATAAATCTTTAAAAAATCATGATTGTCACATCCGTCTTCATGAATTGATTATAATAGGAATTCGGCATTCACTATCCAATAATGTAAGGGTGACAATGATTCAGTTGTGCCACTTTTTTAGATACCCTTGTGATAAAAGGATATCCATGTCATTCTTGATAAAAATGTAGTAGGATTTCCATTAATTATATGAGATATGGAAAATATTTTTCCTCCATCCTTTTTCACATGCATGTTGCATTTAACAGTTCATCTGCCAACTACAACACTTCTTGGGCGACATGTTTTTTCAGTGGATGCATCATACTTAGAGAAATATGTGCACAATGGAATCATATGTTTGAACCAAGAATTATCCCGAAGGTTCGATTGTGAGGGGTTATCTGGCTCAAAAAAATGTATGGATTTTTGTTCAATGTATTTGTCTGATGTCACCACAAGGCACAATCAATAAATGGGGAATGAAGGTGACTAGTATGGGGAAATTGTGCCCTCTTTTCCTTATCTTCCCTAAACAAGAAGAATTGTTTGGTCTTATACATTGGTTACATTGAGCCTTGAAGAGCTGGAGATGGCACTTCGCACAGTCTTGTTTAACTATGGTTTGTTCGATGACTATCTCAATTATGTGATAAGATATTTATATGTTATCCATATTTTGAAATTTCACATATATCGTATGCTTTTATTATCATTTTATTTAGGGAATATAAACAAATTATTATTAGAGTTTATCGATCATTGTGTTTGAGAAGGAGAGAGGCTTTGTATAGTCTAGAGTTTCTTGATTGTTTAGAATCAATGGTGTAACCATTACTTTAATTAGTTTAAAAAAAATATCAATTTAATTATATTATTCATATATATTTTAGGTGTTTATTTTACCTATTGACCCTGTTTCATAAGAATTCTGAGCTCTGTATTTTGGTCCAAATTCATTGTTTCTTGAATATAAATCGTTAATAATCAATGGGTACAAATATGTTACAATGGATCTAAGCAGTGAAAATGAGAACACCACATGATGGAGTTACGTTAACCACTAAAATGGATTTTTATGCTAGTATATTATATAGTTGTCCTCGATTGGAAGATGAATATTTGTATGGGATAGTTGATAAAATATTGTTATAGGATTACTACTCTCAAGGTAGAGTCACTATGATGATATGTAAATGGTTTGATTCAATGAGATGACATGGTACATTTATTTATGACTGTGGATTCAGAGTTATTGATATGAGTCAATGCCTGCATACCAATGAACCATACAGTTTAGCCTCAAAGACTAAACAGGTGTTTAATGTGAAAGATAATATGAGACCCAATTATAGTGTCGTTGATGACGTAATCTACCGACATATTTTTCATGATGCTGGTGATGAAATTTCCACCATTGATGTCCCTATTGGTGTTGACCAAAATATTTCATTTGATGAATCAAATTGTCTCATTGTGAAAGTTTATGTTGTTCATGAAGTATTGGTCGGTAATATATAGAAGGAAACTTATATGTTCACTGTTCATTTAGTTTATATTGACAAGAGTTTATCAGGTTAGTATTACTATAATTACTTTAATTATGTTTTGGTTTGGAATGAAATGTTTGTTTTTTTTATTTTCTGGTGTCGTTTCATTAAATAAGATTTATTTCAATGTAAATAACGTGGTTTAAATAATGTTTATTAAAATTTTATAACTTGGTAATGTAATTTGAAAAACTATGTTAGCAATTTCCTTGTAATAAATTGTACAATTAGTAATTATAAGATATCAAATCGGTTCATCTGATGAATTTATGATAGATCTATGTTTTATGCATTATTTTTAAATAATATTTCTAAAAAAATAAAATTTCATTCATATGTAGATTATGCCAAATAATATAGAAGTTCTAAGAAAGAGAGTATTTGATCCTGATCTATAGGGGCGTGAGCGTGCTTTGCCTTCACTTCTATAAGTTATTATTATAAATATAATGTTTTTTCTTCATTACAGTTAATTTCATGTTAATGTTATTTATCAATTTTTTAAGGACATTCAGTTCCACCGGATTTGACTCATAATCTGGTTAGCATGGGTATGAGTGGGAATGCTCCAAGACCTCGATGGAGCACCCGTTATACCCGTTTCCACACTGACTTACCATTGAAAAACCCTTGCACCGCACATTTCCATCATCCTCTTGAGTCTGAGGGGATGTTTTAATCCATTCCTCCATCACCATCTCAGCTACCCCCTTATTCACATGCCATGTCTTTTATTCCTTTAAGGATGATCCAACTGATGCCTCCATCGTCTCATTTTTCATCTTCATCCCATACGATGACTACACCATCTAAAAAGATGTTTCCACCTTTACCTTATCCATATCCCATGATATATCCCCCATCCTTCTACCCATATTATTCCATGTCTACACCACCTAAAATTCCTACTCTCCAGCAAGAATCTGATGAATATGTTCCATTAGCATCCACTCTAGTGCATGAAGGTCACCCAGAACATGCACGAGAATAGACACTTCTTATAGAGGCTGCTGATTCAGGACACCCCACAGATCCATCACATTCTATTGAGCAATCTGCAGATTGATTTTTGATTATAACTATTTTAAATTATATGACATTATTTTTTTCATGTTGTACTGTGAAATAATTCTTCTTCCCCCCTATTTTTCTTGTTTAGTGGGATCTTCTTCTAGGTGACATGGGCACACTCAAATGAAAGATGATTTTAATTTTTAGAAACAGTTAATGGTGGATTACAATCAACAAAATCATATGGTAGGTCCAACGTAACATAGTGTAGAAGTTTCATGGCCACTTTGTCAAAGTATCATGATATCATTCTTGTGGAACCAGTGTAATAGAGAAGTATTAGAAATGAGATTAAGTAAAAATCATGGGAGAAAATATGGGTAATAAAATTATATAAAGTCATTTTTATTTTATTGGTTAATTTAAATGAAATAATATGTTCATTGCATATTTGGATTAACATTTCCGACAGAGAAGCTGCTAAGAAAACAAGGTTGATGGATGTTGGGGAGTTTTGGTGCTCATACAACCATGATTTTTCTGTTTCTAGGAAGATCAGCATTGGTACAAACATATAGGGGGTACCCATGTTCCTGACTATCCAAAAATTCAATATGATAAAATGATTTCATATTGGAAGACTGCTAAGATTAAGGTAATCTCAAACATTAATGGATGACATATAAAATTTAATTTATATTACTTGAATTGGAATTTTTTTAGGAAGTGTATGAGGAAAACATAAAGAATACAGATTCAAGGACATATTTACACACATTGGGGTGAACTATAATGTCCAATCATGAAAAGAACTAGGTTCTTTAACTGGGTGTTGTGATATTATATATGATGTTCTACAGAAAGTATTATTGAATATACATAGGCCAGATCTGTACATTTCTCATATATGGTAATAATCTATTTTTTTGCATTTATGATTTATAGAAATCTAAATTGTGTATCAAAGTTCCTATCTTGTGCCAAATTATTTTTCTCTTATAGAAAGAAAAAGGATGGAAGTGCAGTAAACGCGGAGACACAAAATAAAATGTTATTTTTTTTATTTATATTTTTAATATTTATAAGAAATTAATAATTTAATATTTTTATAATTTTAATAGTCTACCTTGGAGTCCCACGATTGTAAGTAATATGATAACTTTGGGCTACATGATCATTTGAGTTTGGTATTAGTTGAGGAGAACCCGGGGAGAGTACGATTTCAACCCGGGAAAAATAATATCTTCTAAGTATTGGTAATCATCAGGACCCTCTCAGGCCTCCTAGACCTCTGAGATGTAAATCACTCATGCTGAAGTAGATGAGTCAAAGAAAATAGATTTAGAGTAGCATGAAAGAAGTATGTTTATGACTAAACATTTCATGAAAGTTATGCTACTTTTTAGTCAGTCACTTCCGTCAAAGGTTGTTTCTACATTTGAATCATATATGGAATAAATTTTCTCAATATATGATGTGTCGGGTGAGGCCCATGAGGGTCATAGTGGCAAAAAATTTTGTAGTGATAGAGCTATTGGTGGTGAGGATGTTTCTAATGTTGCTGTTGGTGATGAGGATGATGACAATGTTGATGATGATTACGATGATGTTGATGATGACGGGCCTGGACATGGAGATGGGGATGTTGGTTATGGGGGGATATTAATCCCCCCCATTTTTGACATAATAGGGAGACTTATGTATGTACTTTAAAAACATGAATTGAATTTTTGTATGGATGAAAATGGTTAATAGGTTTTCTTCTAAAAAGTTCTACCTAACTTTTCGCATGCATTTACATAAATCTAACATTATAATCCTTAGTAATGAATATGGGTAAGTGATTCCCTTACGACCATATAATACTTATCTATAAATGATATCCCATATAGTGGCATTATATTTCATTTATTATCTCATTATTTTTCATAAATTAATGAATGGAAAACTCTAACTTATTATATGTAAAAAAGGAATATATTCATCAGTAGTTATTTCTTAAATTTTAATTTTGTGAAATCAGAAGTTGTTATATTGATTGAACTCATTGGGTTTCTTGAGAAAACAAGCCCATAAATTATATGGTAAATGCTAGTTATTTTTTTGTTTATAGGTAGCTTTGTAAGAAGGGTGAAGGGAGCTGGTTGCAGGGGGTGGGGGCGAGTGTAGGGGTAGTGGAGGTTTGGGTATTGGGGGATGGGACTGGGTGAAGGGGGAGGGGCTTCATGGTTCAGTGGGGAGGGGGGCTGGGGTACTGGGGGTGGGGATGGTTGCAGGGGGGCATAGTGGGTGCAAGGGGGTAGGGATGGGTGCATGGGGGAGGGGGGATGGGTGATGGGGGTAGTGTGGGTGCAGGTGGGGGTGCAGGGGTTGGGGCTGGGTGTAGAGGGAGGGGTGTTGGGTGCTGGGGGGAGGGGCTGGGTGCTGGGGGTGGGGCTGGGTGCTAGGGGGTGGGGCTGGGTGTAGGGGGAAGAGGGCAGGGGGGTAGTGGCCTTCCCACTTCTACGAGACTTAGTTATAAAGGCGATCATAATTTTTTTGGTGAAAATATGTTAATCCATATGTATATTTTCTATCATTCTTTGTGTAGATGGATTTTTTAACTCAATTGTGAATTTATGAACTACTTTAGTATTTATTAATTGTTTGTCTTTATGACCCTCTTCTCCCTCTGACAACTCACCGCATTCGTGTTCTATTTGAATGTTGATACAAATTTTTAAGCCATCTCACTACATTCTTGCATGTACTCTTGCATTTTTTACTCTTCATTGGGTTTTTTCATGGTTTATGAAGTTACAGAAGATATTATTTAAAAGAATTCATGGTATAATTTAATCCCACACTATGTGTAAAACATGGAAAATGTTATCTGATTCCATTGATATAGTTATAATCATGTTCTTCTTTTGTTTATCATTTATGAAAAAAATGCAATGATTTTCCAGGATGTATGAAATATTTTGACAGATCATTTGAACTTCTCAAATGGCATGAAGCATGATGTTCATGATGGAAAATAAAGATATATAGGAAAAAAAGTATGCAAGATAATTCTTTTTATACATCAATGGTTTTTTTTTCATTTTTGGTTTTTCGGCTACACAACTCAGTGTTCATGGAAATTTTGTAACTCATGTATAACTGGAAATTTGAATGTGTTTGATTTCAAGAGGTTATTTGCAGTTGGGATGCAGGTATTGGATTCCATGGATCTTTTCTTGACCGAAGGTATGTTTTACTAAGTTGTGTTTTTTACATGAGTTTTCAATGACTTATCATGGTTGTTTTCTGTCTATGATTATATTTAGTAAGCTATGTGTGTATATTTTTTAAAATACAATGAATATTACATTCAAAATCCTCCTTCAGTGCTTCCTCCTCTGCCTCCTCCACCTTCATTCCTCTGAATATGCCTCTACCTCTAACTTCACCACCAGATACTTCAACTTCATCTCTCTACCATCATATCCTTCCAATTCCCTTACTACTTAAATTCGTCATCTCTTCCCCGATACATGGTCAGTCTCTAACAAATTTTCCTCCTCAATTGCCTCCGTCTACACACCACCGAGAATTCCTCCACCTCCACAGATAAGACCTCTCCTCTATGGATTTTATTTTCTTCTAATATTCTCACTTCCTCCGTATATAAAGCATTGTCACTCTCGCTTCTTACTTCAAATTTTTCTTCTGATTTCATTCATTTTTTTTAAAATTTGCAGAATGTTGGGTGGAAGAGAAGGTGGGTGGTCATTATTTCTTTTCATTGTGTTCGTCTTTATAATGACTGAATGTTTCAATGTTATTTTTACCTATTTTGAGTCTCCTATGAAAAAAGCAATAGGTGAGGGTTCTTATTATCATAATCAATTAGATTTCATTCATATATTACTGCCTTTACATCTCTTGAGACATGTTATTATTAATCATATGCAATTTATTTGATTTGTTTTATAGTATTTTTTGATGGAAGCTCACCGGATTATCACATTTACAAGGTATTTGGTGTTGGGGTTAACAGTTGTTTTGTAGTCTCTTTGGATGGAAGCTCACCAGATAATCACACTTGGAAAGAGAGCTATCATTTCTTTCCCTTCCCTTCACTCTAGAAAATTCTATAATGAAATTTGAAAAACCTTTTTATAAGATGAATATAAAACATGTTTTATTAGACCATATGTAGTCTTTTAGGTTTTTAATTCCCTTGGTTTCTAAAATTCTATTATTCATTATTTAAATAGATAGATTTATTTAATAGGAAAATTATTAAAGTTAGATATTGTGATAGGGAATCTTTTATTGGTACCATGGAAGCAGTAGATCCAGTTAAGTTCATTAAATTTCATAAAAAATATTAAGTTACCAATTTCATTTTTTAGTCATTTAAAAAATATATATTAACATTATAGGGTCACTAATATTCACTTCAAAGGGGGAAGATTTTTCCAAGTAATGATATATGTTCTAAATTCCAAGGGAGTGACCAAAACTGAATATGTGAAGTCATTTAATTATATGATGGTTTTTCATTTTCGACAAATATTTACATTTTATTAACTTGGAGGAATCTGTAACTGCATTATATAATTTCTGGCAGTTCAGCTGGTAGATTGGATTCTATTATTCATTCTATAAAATTTAAATATCTCCCTCTCATGTCTGAAAAAGTATAATGCCTTGTATATGTTGGTTTATTTTACAACATGTTCATTATTTATGAAGGTTTTTTCTGAGAACATTTATCCAATTCACATCATTTTTTTTGCAATGAAAATGATCAAGTCAATATCTACAGTCACGGGTCATCTTTTCATGAATGAAAATCAAGTGATCCTTGATTAGTAAATAGGTAGTTTTCATATTCCAAATTACAATGGATTGTTTTTAATGATTATATAATTGTCATGTATGAGACAAAATTTATGTTCAATTTTGGAATTCCATTTTTGAAGGGGGTGAGGGGGGGGGGTTGGTGCTCAAGAAGAGGGATGATGTATGTGCTATGGGAAGCGGGTGAGGGGTTAGGGGGTTTGTTGGGTAAGGTTGAGGGGGTTTACAAGTATTAAGGGGTGCTGGTGCTGGGGAAGGGGACAGGGGGCACTGGGGAAGAGAGGTAGGGGTTTCTTTAGGGGGGTTGGGGAGGAGGCAGGGGTGTGGCGGTGTAAGGGGGCTATCTAGGAGTGTGCAGGGGCAAGGAGGGGACATTCTTGGAGTGTGTAGGGTGCATGGGGAGGGGGTTGTCTATGAGTGGGTGTCAAGAGGGTGTTCCAGGTGGAAATAGGGTTCTAACCATAGGGGAGAGTTGGGGGTGTGTAAAGGGGGAGAGGATGTGCTGGGAGGGGTATGTTCAGGGGGGACATGGTTGTGCTTGTTGAGGGGGGGATACAAGTATTCGAGTAGGGGGGTGGGCTGGTGTTGGGGAAGATGGCAGGAGGTGTACAAGGGGGAGGGGTGAGCGGGGGGGGGGGGGGGGGGGGGCTGTCCATGGGGGAAGGACCCATGAGGCATTGAAACTCGATCCAAACTGATTATATACAATTAATAGGAAGAGTGATTCTTAATTAATAGGACTATACTATTTGAAAATATCATTTTGAAGCCTCGGCCTATTTCCCCTTTCATAGAGGAACATGATTGGACCCATGAGGCATTGCAGTTTGTATATGTTGGGCGGTGACTTGGTTAGTCACAGGAGACAAGTATGTTGTAGTTGAGTTTTAATTTTATTTTATTTATCGCATCGACCACTTAGGTCTTTTACAGCTTTCTATGGATGGAGGGTACGTATATTCTGTGAAGGGGGCCATAAGGGCATTAGAGGCTGCTATGCGGTTTTCTTTGCAGAGGATGGAGATTGGTTTAGTCGAGGGATTGATAGTGTGTTTCATTTTTGTTTTCTTTTACTGTGTTTCTTCTATTTATTTTCTTTTCCTTCGGCATGGATGTATGACATATGGATGGGTCATGCTAAAAATTTATTTAGTTTCGATTATTGTTTTAATTATTTGTTTTTGGAGGAAATCGTTCCTAAGTGGTGATTCATTGATGCCCAGACACTTGTTCTCGCCCATGGGCGTAGCCCATCCACCTTAGTCCATCCTAGTATTCCTATATCAGAGTCTATCTCTGAACTATGGGAAGGCCTAGTAAACAAGGATAATTAGAGAGGGATTGAGAATGTCTAGAAATGAATTATGATTTTCCATGAATAAGGATCGAGAACATTGTAATTTATAATTAGTAGATATGGGAAACTGTGAAATATATATTGAATCTTAAAATGATATGGGTATAAAAGGTGGTGAAATGGTAATGCATTGGGATTAATAAATGGAAATTCACATTCATAACAAATTTTATAATGTAATATCAGATCATAAGCTACTATACATTATTATAGTTGATGACTAGACTCCATCCAAATGCAATTATAGAAATAATTCGAGGCCAAAAATACTCCATCATACAGTAGATAGTTTGGTTTTAAATTACGAGTAAAAGATTCATTGACCTCGGTGCAGGGCTCAGTATTTTTTATCTGATCGAAACTAGGATCACGATAGTTATTCCCCTATCACATACCTTGTGTGGAGTTGCAAAGGTCCCGAAATACATCAACATGCCCAAATGAAATACCTGAGATTCTCTGAAGCTACCGTCATTCACTGATACAATGTCGATAATAGGGTGAATCTTCCCAACAATTCTTCAATGAAGATTTCATTCATTCATAGAGCCACCCCCACATAGTTTTGTTTTTAAATGGAATTCATCAAATCAAGAAATGGACCGGTTAATACCTCATGAAAATTGGGTTTTTTGGATTAACGTTCTAATCACTACAGGAAAAAAAAATTCCCCATTTAACACTTTCAACTTTCAAATATATCGCACCCTAAAGTGGGGTGATTAATCCCTTGTCCAAGACACCAAACTCATATCAATATATCAAAATCATGAATGTCATTTCATTATGAAATTATTCTATGCATACCTTCACCTTTGGTCCACTTCCAAGACTTCTTATTTACGTTAAAACATCGAATCCACTCTCCATATATAAATTTTCAACACATCTTCATTCCATTATTCTTGACAAAGTCCCTGCCTCTTTAATAAAACATATCTCATTAAAACCTCATATATTTTCCAAAATTCTAACCAATCAAGTCATGGTTCAAATAATCCCCCCCCCTTGATGATCCTGTTTTTGAATTAGTTTCCTCTAGTAGAGGGGTTAGTGGCCCTATTCCTCCCATTCAAGAGAAGGCGAAAAATACTATCTTATGGGATGATATAGTATGTGAGTATCATCTATACTATGCTATAATTTCTTTTAAATTTGCTCTATCAAGGGTCATCATCAATGAAAAACATGGAGAAGCATCCAAGCATAGTAAATATGAAATGAAATATGATGTGCATGCTGATGTGGATACCAATTGCTTTGGGGGGGGGCTAAGTGCAGGGGGGCTAGGTGCAGGGGGATGGGGGCTGCTTGTAGGTGGTGGTGGGGGTGTTGGTGAGGGCGGATGGGTGTAGGGGGTGAAGGGTGGGAAGGTGGAGGGGGACCAGGGTGCAGGGGGAGGGGGACTGGGTGCCGGGGGTAGTGGGGGCTGGGGGGGCTGGGTGTAGGATGTGGTGGGGATGGGTGCAGGTGGGGGAATGGTTTCTGGGTGTAAGTGGTACTGGGGGTGTAGGGGGTGTCCAAGAGGGGAGTAGTGGGCGGAAAGTGTGTGTGTGTGGGGGGGGGGGGGGGGGTGGACAGTGGGGGGTGTAGGTGGGGGAGGGAGGTAGTGGTGGAGTGAAGGTTGAGGGGGAATAGGGTGTCTAGCAGGTGTCCATGGGGGTCCAGTGGGGGGTCCAGGGGGTGTCCAAGGGGTTCTATAGAGGTGTCCAAGGGGTGTCCAGGGGGGTGTCCAAGGGGGGTCTAGGGGGTCCTAGGGGGACCAGGGGGTGTCCAGTGGGGGTGTCCAGGGGTGTTTGGGGGTGCAAGGGGGTTCTCTCTAAAGGAGAGGGGAGAGTTGGGGTGTGCAAAGGTGGAGGGGTGTGCTGGGGGGTCTGTCCAAGGGGGAAGGGAGGGGCTTCAGAGGGTCTATCCAGCGAGGCATCTTCTATTATTTGGAAAACAATCTATACCAATGTTTAGAGAACCGTGGGTAACTATGCTGATGCATAACCCTCTATACCCATGTTTCATAAACTGTGGGTAAATATGTTGTTGGAGAATGCTCTATACCCACGGTTTACTAAATTGTGGGTATATAATTTCTATTGTAAAAAATGGATACCTGCAGTTCTGTGAACCATGTACATTGATTTATAGCCACGGTTCTACCAGAACCATGGGTAAGTTGAAATTTCAGTGGGTTATGCCCACAACTTCTGTCAAACCATGGGTATAGGGAAATCCTCATTCTTCGGGATCCCATGGTTCATCAAACTATGGGAAGAGCCTATACCCATATTTTAAGGGGTTATACCCATAGGTTCAAACCATGGGTATAAGGCACTTTTCCTGTAGTGATACGTAGAATTGGAAATTAGTTTTTTTGGTGTCAGTTGATGTGATTATAGGGGGATGTTCTATATTGTAGTGTTTCTATTTATTATTATTGTTTTAGACTGCTACAACACTATTTATCAATTCCAATATTATTATTATTTCAATATCAAGACCATTCTTGTGATCTAAGTATTTCTATTTAATTTAATCACTTAACTAGATTATTTTGTGTATGAAATTTATGAAATCTATATTAGTTATGTTTAAATATTGTTCGGGGTAATAGTGTTTTTCATTTTCACACTATAGATGACCATTCCAAAGGTTAAATCAAAGGATTAGTGTAGGATACATATACCAAGTATCCATGCTAACCCAATTCCCATAGAAAACCTGAATAAACACCTATAAATTGAATCTCTAGTTTACAAACCTGAAATCCAATAACATTTCATACCTCAACTCCCAATATCAAAACTAGATATTTACTACTATTTAGATTTACCTTTTTTCAAACAACCAATCAATTTCAATTCCAATTAAAATTCCTATAATTAATTTTGAATATATGATCCATCCCTATGGGTTTTCCACATCTATATACAATATTTATATTTATGTTATTTGGGTTTTAATAGTATATTAAATTTGTATATACCTATAGTAATTAACGATTCCCAATGGGCTTTCACCATATTAATTTAATTTGGGTCTACAAAATCATGAATCATGCCTAAAATGTTTTTGTATTTATAATATCATCTGCCATTTCACCTAGGATTTTTAGTATGCTAATCTGGAACTGTTTCACTAAAAAATAATAAGGAAACACATTGGTCACTATTTTATCTATAATTTTCTGTAATTTTTATCATTATAATGTGATTTCTAGGTTCGTTATCTTTTCGTATCAAAATAATGTTATTTCAAAATCATTTTCATAATAATGAGTTCAAACATAATAGGTTAGAGTTATAAGCTCATATAATGCATATGAAGATTCTGTTATATATTTTATTGTTTTTTATGTATCAATTGGTGAATGTCTTGTTTATGAGGGAGTATTAGGAGACACAATTCTTTCATCATTTGGGTAATTATATATTTATTATTCTTATTAGTGTTTACTGTTTTGGATAGGTTAGTTGGTTGACATGTATTTATGTTTCTGATATTTATCATCATATATAAATAAAACAATTTTTCCTTCCCTAAAGGACATATTTTGGGAATTCTCATTCAACACTATGCATCAGAGTACATTATCTATTGGAAAACACACTCTAAACAAATCTTCTCTCTATTTTCCAGGAAGAAAAATATTATAGAACACCATCATGGAGAAGAGATCATATCAAGTCATCTAGTGATGTTAGTGTCTAGTGTATATCTTCAGAGCCATGAACTCAATTTTTTTCTAATGAAACACAATTAAACTCATTGGTATCTATGATCAAAATCATGGAGGATGATTTATTATTATTTAATTTTTTTCTTAATTTGTGTAATTGAATCATATACTGGTCGATCTTTTAATTGGTTTTTAATTCACAAATTAAATAATGAAATAGTGATGTCATATGAAACCCTTTAGCTTTATCAAAAAATATAGTTGTTAATTGATATGATGAAGATTGTTTTTTTTTCTCGAGAAAAGTAGTTGTTATAACTATACCCAACCCAATCAACCCAACTTGTCTCAACTAGTTTACATCATTTTACAAATAGGATAAGGATGAGATGGGATAATTTAGGTTTGTTTGTGTTGATTCACAGGTTGGAAAATTAATGAAGCAACCTAACCCAATAAATACTTAATTTATTTAATTTGATGTTTGAGTGATCCACTACCAAATTACCTCCTCTTAGTCAAGTAATTTTTATTGAATTTAATAGTCAATTTATTATATTTTTTCAATGACTAATAAAATATCAAAATCACAAGAATGTTTAGAGCCGATGAATGTCGGACCCAAATAAATATATAAGAAAAAAAGAGAAAAACAGAGCAAGAGTTACAAGGGGTTATTACATATCTGATAGTGAATCACACCACACATATTATCATTAACCATTGCTTCACAGAAATCAGGAATTGTAAAAGACCAAAACATACCCGTCTCACTAACAACCTCTTTGGAAAACACATCTGCAACTTTATTTTCTTCTCAATATATGTGGGAGACTTCCAAATTTAGATAATCTCTCTTGTTGATAAACTCAACCCAAAGAGGTAGAATTTTCCATGGTACATCACATGTCCATGTCTTAAAAGCATTCACAGCAACTTCAGAGTCAGATTGAAGCCACAATGGTGTCCAGTTGTACCAAGCAGCATAATCAATTTCACATATCATACCCAATAACTCAGCCTCATATTCTGTTTTAATTCCAGTGGAGTTACAAAAACACCCCTTAACGAATCCAAGATGATTACTAAATACACTAACACATCTCGAGGGTCTGGGAATTCCTATTGAAGCCCCATATACATTAACTTTTAACCATGACGCAGTTGGAGGAATCCACTGAATTAATTTAATTATTCTGGGTTTCCTTAGTCGACATGAAACACCCAAAAGTCTAAGAAAGTTCAACTCTCGGATCTTGTTAAACATACCTCCAGGTTGCACAACTGATGTGGAATAGACCTTTGTGTGTAGCGCCATCATCCTGGAATAAATTAAAGGATTCATTTCATTGAACAACAGCTGATTGCAGGCATTCCAAATCTAAGATACCACCGTAGTAGCTGCTGTAATGAGCAGGTGGAAAACCTGCTCACTGTAATTGGACATACAATGTGCCTTCATGCACTCTTCAAACTGGTTGTTCCGTTAAAATTCCATATCAAACAGAATTCCAATATATTCCCAAAGTGTATGTGCAAAGTCACATGCAATGAACAAATGATTTATTCCCTCTTCAGCATGTTGGCAGAGACAACAAATGGAGGGCGTATTAAATCTATCCATCTTAAGTCGGTCCTGAGTTTCCAGCCTTGCTTTCCAAATTTTCCAGAGCAACACAAACATTTAAGGCTGAATGAAAGATTTATTAAACTGCATTATCCACACTGGTGGTTTGGTAGCAAAACCACATTCAATTTTGAAAAAATCTTTTGCATTAATGTTCCCCTTGCTGATTTTAATTCTATATGATAGTATCATAGTCCATAATGTTATAATTCTGAATGTCCAGACTGATTTGATGAAGAATGGTGTCAAACCAGGAAATCTATGATAGCATGCTTGAAAATGACATGTGAGTGTCTTCTATAAGGACATTAATGACATCCTGCAATGGTGTATCCACTGATAAGGTGGTACAACAGTTATGTTGTGAGTCCCTACTCACAATCCACTTGGTGTCATGTGTGATTTTTGTGAAGTATGACTTAAAAAATGTCCAGATAGAGGATATGAGGTGATATTTGTATCCATTGAAGAACCGCCCCCTGAATCTGTTCAGCAAGAACTCAGGATAATTATCACTTAATATAAGATTCCAAATGAATTTCCCAATCATTCCATCATTAAAAATCCTGAGATCTTTGATTCCAAGGCCTCCCATTTCGATGGGATTAATTTACTTAGACCATGCAACAGTGACCAGCTTCCTCTCATGAATAGAGCCTACCCATATAAAATTTCTGATCATTCCTTGAATCTCCTTCCCAAGACCTCTAGGCCATTTATTGAGTGAGAAAGAGTAGAAAAACTTAGAAGTGATCACAGAGTTAACCAGACACACCCTTGCAGCCTGGGACATGTATTTTATTTTCTATTGGGCCATTTGATTGATAATGCGTACCCATATGCTTTCATGGTTTTTCCTCTTTAACTTTCCATAAAATAAAGACAGACCCAAATAATTAAATGGATGCGAGGACCTCTTAATTCCAAGACCCCGGGTTATCCGATTTTGTTTGTTGATTCTCACACCATCACCAAAGACAATGGAGGAATTATCTCAATTTATGACCTACCCAGCAACTTCCACATAATGGGAAAAGAGCCTCTTGATAACAGTAATGTTCTTTTTTGAGGCCTGACCAAACAAGAGTATATCATCCATATACAAAAGATGTGAAGGGACCAAATTGTACCTACCATCTTTGATTTGATTGTATAATCCAATTTGAGCCAGCTCATTGATACGTTCTCTCAAGTAATCTTTAGCAATGTAAAATAGAATCCCTAAAATACGTTCACCCTGACTCACACACCGGGTTTACTGAAAAAACCTCTCGGTGCCCCATTCAAAAGAATGGATAGTTTGGAATATTAAAGTATGTAACTAATAAGCTTTATGACTTCCTTTGAGAAACCATACCTTCGACAGATGTGAAAAAATTCCCCATTTTAGTGTATCAAAAGATTTTGATATATCAACTTTTAAGGAAATGTTTCCATCTTTCGTTGGTATCCTCATCAAGTTTACTCCTTCCGATGTTGTGTATAAATAGTGTTGAATGATTCACCCAGGGATGAAACCAAATTGGTTCATTGATATATGTTACTTCCTAATCTCCCCTATCCTATTCATAAAAATCTTGCTAATGACTTTAGGAATCGTGTTCCCAAGAGCCACTGGTCTGTAGGACTTGATGTAAAACTCATTATCCTTCTTTGGTATCAAGGTAATGATGTTGGTACTAGCTCTATATGGCATTGAGAAGTGAATAAAGAACACCCTGATATCCTGAGTCACCTCATCATTCAAAAATATCCCAATAGAACATGATAAACATGTTGGTGAAGCGATCGGGGCCAGGAGCACTTTCCATGTTAAGAGAGAAGAGGGTAGCTGGGATTTTATCCTTAGATGGGTCCATCAGTATGTTGCAGTTATGGTGTTCCTCAATTCAAGTTCTAATGTTGGAAATTATTTTTTGAGTTATGTACACTCCTTTATCAGAATAAATATCCTGAAAATATTCCACAACTGCTTGTGCAATCTCACTTTTAGAGGTGACAACGTTGCGATTTATTTTTATAACATTAATCCCCCCTTTTCCTTCCTTTAATTTTGAAATATGTGAAAACATTTTTAGATTCTATCACCCTCTTTTAGACATTTCACATTCAATTGCACTCTCTCCAGCCCCTCCTTCATAATAATAAGGTCATCAAGTTTATTGTGTTCTTGTATTTCCTCTCTAGACGGTGTAACCTACTGTTGGCTAACTGAGTGAGTATGGGAAAGGAAATCCTCATCATTTTTAATGTCAATATCCAATCTGGAGAAATAATTTTTACTCCATTACTTAAGCATCCCCTTAATATGCTTTAGCTTCACAACCAGCCTGTAAAAGGGACTGCCAATGGGCATCAACATCCATGCTTCCAACACTGTCTCTTTGCATCCATGTATCAGAAGCCACCAATTATTGAAACTGTAAAGAAGAGGCACTGACCTTGATGGATGCATGCATAGGTCCACAATGATAGGATTGTGGTCAGAGTGATGCCTTGGGAGAATAAATCCCGATATTCCAATAGGAGCAGTCTTATCATCCATTTAGATAAAACACATATCCAACTTACTTTCTTACCTTCCGTGCATTGTATCCCAGTTGGTTCATCAAAACTTTTACCCTTATTAATAATATATTTCATAAAACCATTCTTAAAAACAGAGGAAATGGAAATATTTAAAAGGGTGTACTCATATGATCTGTAATTGTATAAAATGGGTATGTCAAGGCACATATAAAAATAAAATGTGAATCAGGAAATGATAATTTGAGATTAATTTTTGAAAACTATACCCAACATATAATAGATAAAAATAACAATTCGTGTAATAAAAATTGGTTTCTCATAAGAAATTAATATAAAAGGAATAAAACATCATGGGACTTGAGAGAATTACATTAAAATAAGA